>CM077313.1:7502566-10002566 GCA_039655065.1 Glossophaga mutica
AAAATGTATTAAGTCACTGGAAGTGATGAGCTCCCATAGAAAGTGCTTATTCAGGGGAGATGCACAAAACCTCAATCATTGTAAGAGGAGTGTAACATAATAGGCAACAGGGGAATTCCAGATATAACGCAGGCAATAAAAGAACAAATAAAGACATCAATAGAAACAAATGAAAGATAAAAATCAAAGGATCATATCCATAGATGCTTAAAAAGCATTTGATAAACTACAGTACCCATTTATGATAAAAACACCGAGAAAAGCGGGAATAGATGGAACATACCTCAACATAATAAAGGCCATATATGAGAAATCTACAGCCTGCAGCACACTCGATGGGCAAAATCTAAAAGCTTTCTTCCAAAGATCAAGAACAAGACAAAAGTGTCCACTTTCACCACTTTTATTCAACACAGTATGGGAAGTTCAAGATGCAGTGATCAGACAAGAAAAAGAAATAAAAGGCATCCAACTTGGAAAGGAGGAAGTAAAACTGTCATTGTCTGCAGATGACATGATAGTGAACATAGAAAATCCTATAGGCTCCACCAAAAAACTACTCAACCTAATAAGTAAATTTGCCAAATACTGGGATGCAACATCAATATTCAGATTGAAAGCATTTGTTTCCACCAACAGTGAAATATCAGAAACAGAAACTAGGGAAAACAATCTCCTTCACAATAGCAACAAGAAAAACAGAGAACCTAGGTATAAAGTGACCAAGTAGGTAAAGGACCTATACTTAGAAAACTAGACAACACAGAAGAAAGAAATTAAGGAAGATACAAATAAATGGAAGCACATGGTGTTTATGGATTAGAAGAATTAATATCATTAAAATGTCTACACTATCTAAAGCAAGCCATAGATCCAATGCAATCTCTGTTAACATACCAAAGACATATTTCACAGATTTAGAACAAATGTTTCAAAAATAAATATGGGACAAAAAACAACCCTGGAGTCTCTGCAATCTTGAGAAAGAAGAACAAAGTAGGAGGGATCACAATACCTCATATCAAACTATATTACCAGGCTACGTTATTCAAACAGTCTGTCATTGGCAAAAGAACAGATACATAGATCAATGAATGAGAAGTGAGAGCCCACAAATAAACCCATGTCTCTTTGGGCAACAATATTTGACAGAGGGGGCAGGACCATAAAATGGAGTAAAAAATAGGCTCTTCAACAAATAGTGTTGGGAGAACTGGAATCTTACATGAAGAAAGAAGAAAAAGAAAGAAAGAAAGAAAGAAAGAAAGAAAGAAAGAAAGAAAGAAAGAAAGCAAGAAAGAAAGAGAGAGAGAGAAGGAGAGAAAGAGAGAAAGAGAGAAAGAGAGAGAGAGAGAGAGAGAGAGAGAAAAGAGAGAAAGGAAGAAAGGAAGAAAGGAAGAAAGGAAGAAGGAAAGAAGGAAAGAAGGAAAGAAGGAAAGAAAGAAAGAAGGAGAGAAAGAGAGAAAGAAAGAGAGAAAGAGAGAAAGAAAGAAAGAGAGAAAGAGAGAGAGAGAGAGAGAGAGAGAAAGGAAAAAAGGGAGAAAGGAAGAAAGGAAGAAAGGAAGAAAGGAAGAAAGGAAGAAGGAAAGAAGGAAAGAAGGAAAGAAAGGAAGAAAGGAAGAAAGGAAGAAGGAAAGAAGGAAAGAAGGAAGGAAAGAAGGAAAGAAAGAAAGAAAGAAAGAAAGAAAGAAAGAAAGAAAGAAAGAAATTAGACCACCAACGAAAACCATACACTAGGATTAACTCAAAATGGACCTAAGACCTAAACATAAGCCTTGACATCATCAAAGTCCTAGAGGAACATGTAGGCAGTAAAATTTCATATATTCATGCAGCAACATTTTTGCTGATATATCCTTCTAGCCTTGGCTATTCCCTTGGGAAATAAAGGAAAGAATAAACAAATGGGATCACATCAAATTAAAAAGCTTCTGCATGGCTAAAGAAAACATCATCATAATGAAAAGGGGACCAACCACATGGGAAAACATATTTGCCAGTGATACCTGAGACAAGAATTGATCTTCAAATGATATAAAGGACTCACAGGACTCACAGGACTCACCACCAGGAAGGCAAACAATCCAGTTAAAACCTGGGAAAAGGACCTGAACAGACTCTTCTCCAAGGAGAACAAACAGAGGGTCTGTAGGCATATGAAAAGAGGCTTAACATCAGTAGCCATCAGAGAGATGCAAATTAAAACCACAAGGAGATACCTCTTCACACCATTCAGAATGGCCATCATTAACAAATCAACAAATAGAAAGTGCTGGCAAGGATTTGGGAACCCTAGAGCACTGTTGGTGAGAATGCGAACTTGTGCAGCTCCTGTGGAAAACAGTATAAAATTTCTTCGAAAAATTAAAAATGGAACTGTCTTTTGATCCAGTGATTCCACTGCTGGCATTACACCCTAAGAAGCATGAAACACCAATTCAAAAGAACCTATGCACCCCGATGTTCATAGCACTGTTATTTGCAATAGCCAAGTGCTGGAAACAGCCTACTGCCCATTGGTAAATGAGTGAATCAAATAAATGTGCACCATTTACACAACACACTACTATGCACCAGAAAGGAAAAAGAAACTCCTACCTTTCATGAAAACATGCATGGAACTGAGGAGTATTATGCTAAGTGAAAAAAGCCAGGCAGTGAAAGGCACATACCACATGATGTCACCCGCAAGGTGAACCTAATGAACAAAACAAACAAGCAAATAGAACCACGGGCATGGAAACAACGAACAGACTGACAGTGACAAGAGGGGAAGCAGGAGGGCAGTAAGGACGGAAGGAGGAACAAGGTCAAGGAACAAGTATAAATGACTCATGGACATGGACACCAGGGTGGGGACTGACTGTGGGAGCAACGGGGGAAACTGGTACAAGTGAAATAGAACACCAGTAGGAAAAAAACTCTTCAAACAACTAATTTGTGTCAAAAAGGAAAACAAAGTTATAAGGAAAGAAAAATAAAATATTTCAATGAAGTATTACAACCTACAGGAAACAATTATTCATTCTAAAACAGCAACATATAATGACTTCGATGAAGAAAACATCAACGACAGATGCTACGCACAACAGACAGCGGGACCAATGAACTCAAATGAAAATTAATAGGAAACTATCAAATACAGGCATAGAATAAAAAAATGGAGTAGACTCAGAAAGACATCTTTGAAAGTGCTAAAAAGTATTCTAACATATACTCGAGAAGAAAGAAAAATTAAATGGGGAAAAAGATAATATTGAAGATATTACTTCTGAGAATTTCCCAACTCCGATGAAGGACATTGTGGGGGCTCCTGTCCTGGGTGCCAGATGTGGGGGAGGGCTCCGCCCGCAGAGCCCCATCCCTCCGTCACGGATGAAAGTAAAAACTACCAAGACATCTTCTGCTTGGGGAGGAAAGGGGTCAAACTCTCAGAGGAGAATGACCCAGAGCTCCATCCTCACCAGGCTTTTATTGGGCTCAAATGCACAGGAATACAGGTATGTCAGGCGACAAGGATCAAACAATGGTTAACATTTCAAAGCAATCTGAGGGCTTAATCTGAGCCAGTGTTTGTCAGGAAAAGGGGTTGCCAGACTTTGGGAGACATACTCATTTCCTCCTGGGACACTTATCACTTAAGGGAGAGCACTTTTAGCAAAGCAGGTTTCACAGGGCTTTAGGAATTCTTTCTTATGCCCAATCACCCAAGGAGCCATCCTGGCCAGCACAGGGCTGCACCACTCGCCCCCACAGTTTCAGGCTTTAAGGCAATTAGGAAGCAGGAGACGTCTCCCAGATGGAAATGAGGACTCAGGCTATGTCAGAATAGCCGGGGCGTGAGGGCCCATAGCATCCTCTTTGCTGCAATCCCCCGAGTCCTTCCATGAGGCCTTCCAAAGTGGTCGTGTCTGGCTTAGGTTGCCCCTCTCATGAGGAGTCTTACCCGTCATTGACTGCCAACCAAGCTATGGGGCCAGAGATGGGTAAGGCAGAAGCAGTGCTCCTGCCAGGGAGATAAGCTTTGTCTCTTTAGTAGGTCACGTCCTTGTGACAGAACAGACCCAGATGAAGTGGGGCCCTTGGGGCTCTTACACAGCCCACCATGGGGTGAGGGTTACAACTCCTGAAACCAGGCTGAATGGTCCGCAACAGGACATGAACACAGAAACCTCAGGAAATCACAACTGGGACACATTTACGTACAACACCCAGATCCTGCACTATTACAGTGACATTTCTGAAAACTACCGACAAAGTAAATATTCTTAAAAATGAGAAAAAA
Source organism: Glossophaga mutica (assembly GCA_039655065.1). Taxonomy (NCBI): domain Eukaryota; kingdom Metazoa; phylum Chordata; class Mammalia; order Chiroptera; family Phyllostomidae; genus Glossophaga; species Glossophaga mutica. The sequence goes on from CM077313.1 coordinate 7,506,852, forward strand.
TATTTATTTATTACCCATTATCAACAGGAATCTTTGCTTTAGCTGGGAAAGGATACATCCTTTAGTGTTTTGCATGCGACCCTGCTGGAAATGAAGATTTGGGCTTGGTTGCTTGGGTTTGTGTGCTTGTTTTATTTTTGACTCGTGATTCTGTTTGAAAACACGTTCATTTCATGTTAATTTTGGAAGCATATTTTCCTGTATATAAACTTTTGGATTGACAGTTGTTCTTTCACCACTTTACAGATACTGCTCACTGACCTCTGACCCCCAAGGTTCCCACTGAGCAGTCAGAAATTGTCAGTATTGCTGTATCCCTCGTGGTACCACAGGGAGCACCCAGCTCCATGAAGGCTCCTGTACTCTCATTCCCTGCCTTGCATAAGGGAAGGCCTGGTCTCACTGGCCATTGCCATCATGTCAACCTGGGACCTGAGCAAACACAAGTGACTTGAAGCCAGTGCTGGCTTCAGATCTCCCCGTTTGGTTGCTGATTCTGCCTCATTTTTGTCCTTTGAGGGTTCTATTTGCTCTCTTTCAAGCCCAGTTATACATTTAAGAGTTACGGGTTTTAAAATGTTCTGTCCAGTGGTTTTAGGTGCCTTCTGCTAACATGGTTTTCAGGATGGCCACTCTGCTGTACTGCCACTGCTTCTCGTCTAGAAATCCCAGGAGGAGCCTACCTGGGGAGGGAGTCAAACACCCGCTACTTCCCTTCCCCAATGAGTGCTTGATGCAAACAGAGCTGCGCGATAAGGATGCAAGCTCCCTTCTCAGCGTCTGCCCACGAAAACCTGTCATTCCTGTGACGCATGTTCCTTGCCCTTCCCCCCACCTTCCGTTCCAGTTTCCGGCTTCTGTTATTTCCTGGGACGCTTATCACCTCCCTTTTCCAAATGTCTTGTCTTCTTCTTTAATGCGTACCTTGATTCCTGTTTTTTTTGGATTCCCCATTATTCCAGTTCATAATCTTTTCCTGTCTATCCTTGCTCAAATTTATAACCCTCTATTTGTTTCATAGATTTTCTACTTTTAAAACTATAATTTTCCAAATTCTTGTACTTGTTAAATAGACGATACATTACATATGTATATTTGTTATAGAGACAATTTATCATAGTTGGATTTGAAAAACCAAATATGCACGTAGAAGGAAAACATTCTCTTTATTATAACTGAGTTTTCTCTCAATAATTGCATATTATACATATGGCATTAATCTTCTCTTTGCATTTAATATTAATTGTAAATATATTGCAAGCCAATAAACACACAAGAAAACCTGACTTTCAAGAAGGTATTCTTTAATATGCATGTTCCATATAAGTATGTATTTTACCTGTCTCCTAGTACTGGAAATCTTGGATGTTTTCAGTATTTAGCAACTACAAACTAACACCGCAAAGAGGAATCTTTGCTCACATAATTATTTCCTTGAGTAAATTCTTTAAATGGGAATTACCAGATCAAAATAAACTTGCAATGTTCATCTCTACTATTATGTACCAAATTGTCCTGGGCAAGATCAGCACTGTGGGGTATTACCTATATTCTCAAAGCTGTACCATAAAATAGAAAGAAGACTCATAGATAGAGAACACATTGATAGGTATCAGAGGAGAGGGGGTTAGGAGGCTGGGTGAAGAAGGGGAAGGGCTTAAGGAAAAATTAACAAATAGATCAAAGCCATAGACACAGACACCAATATGGTGATCTCCAGAGGGAGAGGAGGGGGGGTAAAGGAGGGTAAAGGGGGGACAAATGGTGAGGGAATGAGACTTGACTCAGCATGGGGAACACACATGACAATATATAGATGATGTATTAGAGAATTGTACAGCTGAAACCTGTATAATTTTATTTTTTTTATTTCATTTATTTATTTTTATACAGAGGGGCAGGGAGGGAGAAAGAGAGGGAGAGAAACATCAATGTGTGGTTCCCTCTCGGGTGCCCCCTCTTGGGAGCCTAACCTGCAACCCAGGCATGTGTCCTGACTGGGAATTGAACTGGGGACTCTTTGGTTCCCAGGCGAGCACTCAATCCACTTAGCCACAACAGCCAGGGCTGAAACCTATATAATTTCATTAACCAACTGTATCTTCTTTTTATTCTAATGTTAACTATTATATTTGTCCAGATAGTTTAGGGAATTATTTTTAAAGTGTCTGAGAATGCTTACAAAGATACTTATATTTTGTGTTCCGATCATGCTTAGTCTTTCTTTCTTTTTCTTTAAACTCTTAAAACACTTTGGGAAAGAAACTAAGTTGTGAAAATACTTCATTCACAGGAGAAATTTAGTTAGAAACTGGAAGATTAATAGGGAATACTGAAAGGTAGAGTGGGCTAGCAGCCTTCTTTCTCAGAGAGGTCTCTCTTCCTGTTCACCCCTGTGAATACATCTCCAGGTGGTCTTACAGAGCTGATTTGCTGCTGGACCTGGCGCTGACTTTTCTGTGTTTTTAAGCCACACCTACTTACATTAACGTGGACCAGTGTGCACAGTGCATCAGTAAGTGAATGACCTAACCTGCATAACTGTGTCTACTGTGGCCCCAAATCACCATACTCACACCTTTGAGTGATGCCTTCCTCAGGACTAGAGAGCTGTTTTTGCAACTGATTTGGAAAATGAACATGAATTCCTCTAAACATTTCTTTTTGTAAAACACTTTTTTTTATTCTTGTTCAAGTACAGTTTTCTGCCTTTTCGCCTGACCCATCCCCTCCACCCCAGGCCTCCCCACCTCCTTCCCCTGTTTCCACTGCCCTTGTTATTGTCCATGTGTCCTTTATAATTGTTCCCGTAAACGCTTCACCCTTTTCCCCCATTATCCGCTCCTCTCTCCCCTCTGGTCATTGTCAGTCTGTTCTCCATTTCAGTGTCTTTGGTTGTATTTTGCTTGCTTGTTCGTTTTGTTGATTAGGTTCCAGTTAAAGGTGAGATTGTACAGTGTTTCTGTTTCACTGCCTGGCTTATTTCACTTAGCATAATGCTCTCCAGTTCCATCCCTGCTGTCACAGAGGGCAGGAGCTCCTTCTTTCATTCTGCTGCATGGAATTCCACTGTGTAAATGTACCATAGTATTTGATCCACTCATTCACACATGGGCACTTAGGTTGCTTCCAGCACTTGGCTATTGTAAATCGTGCTGAAATCAATCAACAAAGTTCATATGGAGTCATTTCAATCTCACGTCTGCGTACTAAAGCCCGTTCCATTAAAAATACTGACCCGCTGGCAGCAGACTCCCTCAGTCACTCTATGTCTGCTTCTCACGGCTAACATGGAGTTTTGGATCCACACCTATATACCAGTCGCAACATTGAGGCTTTGTCGAAAGAAAGATCTCTACATTCATCATGTTCCATGAATGCATGGAGACCTATTTCTCTGGGACGTAACCCTTAAGGCAGACATCTTAAATGTTTTTATTTTATATATAGTAAATGTAAATTCCAAAATATTTAAGTATAATGCATCAGTTTGCACCTCTAGCAACTAGCAGAAACTGGTAAAAATCCCACCTTTTCCTAAATTCAAAATCATTGCTTTTAACCCTTTTTTTGTAGTAATGTCTATCTACATAGCAGACTTCCTTATGAAACGGACCCTTTGTAAGAAAGATATCCATATTTTTTCCTCTTTAAAAACTTTTCACACACACACACAAATATTATTTTAAAACTAAATATTTTCTTTGTGCCATTTTAAGTGTTCAGGTTCAATTTCCTATATAAGTTCAGGAAAGTATGAAAAAGTCTCTTCATACATCATTTGCCACTGCCTCTTAAACTTTGTATTTTCACTTCATAATTGTGTTGGAGTTTCATGTTTGACTAACGTGGTTATTTAACTCACCTCATCTCTCTTACTTCAAAGAGCAAATTATTACTGATAATTTATAGCTGTCCTATCATTGGGCAAATAATCATCAAAGCAATTACACAGTCTGCTCTTACTTTTGAGAATGTTCTAAGTTTCAGTCACTCCCATTAGGAAACAATGGACCAAACCAATGAGAGAAAATGTGTAATTCTGCCAAGGACTCTCGGCTACGTCCATTCTGCCTCCTTCCTCTTGTCTCCTCCATCCTGGACAAATCTCCACCTTCGCTGCAAAGGCAGAGAAACACAGCGGCAGAGAAAGCTCCCTGTGTCTGCGTGTTTCAGCCGGACATCCTCCAGGGTTCCCATCTCCTTGTTAGGTCCATCAGTTACACCCTCAACCCCCTTTCCCTTGAAGTCCCTGCTCATGGTCTTCCTAATTTAAGTGGCTGATGCCTCAGAAAACATCTCTGTCACAGACACGTGCAGGAAAACAACCAAATCTTTTAAATGTAGACCAATTTCTTGAAGAAGACAGTTGCTGAATTGAAAAGATTTCAGCAACAACTATGTAATCAGTCTCAACTCCTATACTTTAAATATTCTACCAATACACTGGTGTCTTCAATAAAATTTTCTCTACAAGTCCTGATTATGGAATACATACATTTATTTCATCTTATTCAGAATATCCCCCATGACCACATTACAAGTGCGTGCACCACACAGGGTGCTGGAAGTGGGGCTCATTTCCTTGAGCAGCATCTTTGCAGAGAGGGAGAAGAATGGGTTTTCTTGGGAGGTAGTCACAGGAGAAGTTCAAGAACATGCAAAGGATGCCCTAGGCCTATAGCATGTCTCTGTATCCTGTGCACATACCGGGTAAGGTAACACATCAGGTCTCTTTATGCTCAGTTACTTTTCATCAGTGAGGCTCTCACGAAGGTCTCCCCTTTTCCAGCCACCTTTTCAGAGCAGCGTGGACTTCTCTGTTCCTCAGACTATAGATCAGGGGATTCAGCATGGGATTGAAAAGGCTGTGAAACAGGAGGAGGTATTTCCTCTGCTCCTGGGAGTCCCCACGTTGGGGTCCAACATACATGATAATGGCTGTGCCATAATAGAGCCCCACCACGCAGAGGTGGGAGGAGCAGGTGGAGAAAGCTTTCTGGCGCCCCTCGGCCGACTGGATCCTCAGGACAGCACGGAGAATGTGACCATAGGAGACCACAATTACCAACAGTGGTCCCACCAATGCCAACACTCCTGCAGCCACAATCATAACCTTGTTAAGGTGGGTATCTGCACAGGCGAGTTTGAGAACAGCTAGAATTTCACAGAAAAAGTGATTCACTTTCTGGGGACCACAGAAGGGCAATGGTAAGAGCAACACAATACCTACTACGGCCAGGAGGACTCCTAATATCCAGGATGCCCCTGCCAGGGTGACGCAGACTCTCCAGCTCATGATGGTAGAATACCGAAGGGGCAGGCAGATGGCCACATGTCTATCGTAGGACATCATCACTAGGAGAAAACATTCAGTGAGAGCAAAAGTCAGGAAGAGAAAGGTCTGTGTCATGCAGCCAGCAAAGGAGATGGGCTGGGCTGGGCTCAGGAGGTTGATCAGCATCTGAGGCACCGTGTTGCAGGCATAGGATATGTCCACGGTGGCCAGCTGGGAGAGGAAGAAGTACATGGGGGTGTGCAGTTGGGAGTCCAGTGCGATGAGCCCCAGGATGACCCCGTTGCCAAGCAGGGTGAAGGCGTACAACAGGGAGAAGAGCCCAAACAGGAGCACCTTCATCCTTGGGCTGAGCGGGAACCCCACGAGGAGGAACTCTGTGACGGAAGTCTGGTTGCCCCCCATTTTCCTGGGAAAGAACAAGGGACAAAGCTCATCAATTCTGAGTGCCCGAGGGACTTGTTTAACATGGTAGACCCGTGTGTGTCATTGATTCTTCCCTCAGAAAACATCTTCAGTGTCACTTCTGTCCTGTTAGTCAGTTACTAAGTGAATCCTGTGCACTGCAAATGACACAGAAAGAAATTTTTGACCTTGTAAATTAAATGCCAGTGTTCTATTGTAGTGTTCAGTAAATGTCACCATTATTACCAAACTTCCCCCACAGTTCAACACACGTAAACACACCTACAGCCTCCCTTACGGTGGACACTTTCCTCGGTCAGCACAACTGCGTGGGAGGCTTCCCTGGGAGGAGTCCCGACCCACGGTGCACACACAGCCACTGTGGGGAGGGGGCTGTGGGCCTGCGTCCGCACCCACACGTGAGGGTGGGAAGGGGACCAGGAGCCTGTGGGAGGCCCTCCTATCAGGGATCTCACCGGTTGGTGCCTTCATTAGATGACTCACTTGTTAGCCTTGTACTTTTCACTGGCAGCAGCATCTGGAAGGAAGCTGAGAGCATGGCAGGCAGACTGCCTCAGCTTTAGCTGGATTTAAGGGGGAGAACATTGTCTCTGGACTTTTGTACCCACGGACATTCTACTCTGCTCATGCGGCTTCAAAATTGGATATTACCCATCACACACTTATCCCTATATGAATATTCATACTCTACGCCTGTTTGTGTGGCTAAAGTACATGTTATGTATAGAGTTATACACATGCACATGTATGTACGCACATGCATGTGAACCCTTATGTGCACATATGTGTATATCATGTGAATATCATGGGCATATAACTGCATATTATGTGAATATAACCCTTATTATATACTTAACCCTATATGAACATTTACATTCTATGCCTGTATGTGTGTGGGAAATGCGCATGTTATGTATAGAGTTAAATGCACACATATGTACACGCACATGCACTTGAATCCTTATTTTGTGGAAAACTAGTTGCTATTTTCTCTATTATTTTCTGATCTCCTTCACTAGTAAAACACTGGTTGAATGATTTCTTGATGGGTCGTGGCCTGGGATTTAAAACTACTGATCAATATCCAAGGCTAGAGCTAAAGCTCTAACTATATACTCATATGCTTAGAATCTGTAACATATTCTATAACTTAACTCTAACAGAAAAATATTAGGCGTTACCAATCTTTACTTCTTGGGGTTTATCAGTGTTTAGAAAAGAACTTGCACCAGGATGGGGATTCCGAGGTTTCACCTGTAACTATTAAACCACTGCTTCTGTTTCCTTGTCTGTTTCCTTGTCTGTTTGACTCCATATCCTTCTTCAGTCCAGTATCCATCTGAATTTCACTAAAATAAGAATCTCACAAAAACTCATTATCCCAGTCCTATGTTAATTCTCCATTCATATTTCCTTATAAGTTATTTTTTGCAAGGTTTGATAAACAAAAGTGTGAGGGTTTCACCCTGCTTCAAAGGGAGAATCAGAATTCAGAGCAGCAACACTGGGAGATGATACTGTCTTAGTCCAAGAAACAATGCTATAACACTTGTAGTCATCTTCCTGAAGAAAGCTGGCTGTTTTAGTAGGACCAAGCTTTATGTCAGCGAGTGCTTTAACTCAGAGATTTGCATTCCCATGTTATGGGAGAGGTCGAGCAAGAAAAATGCTCAGGTCTCTTCCAACTACAGGATTCATTGGTCCTAAATGTACAGAACAGTGTTAGCTGATTTCCCTTCTGCTTTGTTGCCACATTTGGGGTGAAAAAACACAGCAGCGCTATTTCTAAACTGTCCTATGATGAAGGACACGAAAAACTAAAGCAGAAGGATCAGGGACTGTCACCTCATCTTCCTCCTATCTGCTGCACGTAGCTAAAACACGAAACAAAAATCCACAGATATTTACTAAACATAGTCCATGTTCGTCCACATGTCTTGGGTGAGGACATACAAGACAATTCCCACATGCTGGTGTACAGAAGCTGCTTGGAGTGACAAGTCTATGAAAAAGACTCAAAAAAGATAATTCTCATATTCAAATAACCCACCAAGGGGAAGTTCACTTTCAAAAATAAAACCTTCAGGACGCTCTTCTGTCACAAACTACTATTGTGGTCAATGCGGTCCATTATTTCATGGAAACATGACTGAGTTTCATGGGACAATGGAAACACTTTCAAGAAAATCTCTCAAACACCTAATATATCTGATCATTTAAACAAAAAATTTTACACTAAATGCTCAACCTCAGGTGTCTCTAAACGAGATGGTGACTCCAATGATCCTATTAGCTAAGTCTATACACAGCACACACCTGGCACTGACAGACAATGACAATTCCCTGCTGCACTGAGATTTTTCATCACAGCCTGTCTGAAATTGAACAGTGAACAAAGACTGGACAACACACGAAACTTACCACACACTTACAGCTAAACACGAGAAGACCAGCTGAATGTGACTTGGGTTGAACAAATACACACTAATAAGGAGATTAGTATCTGTGAGTCAGTGTTGAAATTGCCATCTCATAAGGATCTCTTAGGAGAAAAGGTGCCCAAACACGAAGACATGGTTTATTCTCTGCTCCACTCCACCACCTCTCAGTGTACTTCTGAGCGTTTGCTGTAGGGAGGGATAAGGACCCGCCAGGCACACTGCCATCAGCTCCCTTCCAGGGGAAAGGGGCTCTCCAGGGACTCATCTCTGGTGCTCTCCACAGGGACACTTGAGGCAAGGCGGTGGCCTTGGTGATTACTTCACTCACCGTGGGGTCCATGTTCATCCACGTAGAAGCTCTAGAATGATTTCTGGGACTCCTTCACACATTACAATGCACGCACCTTGCATTCACTATGGCTCGAGAACTCTATCTCCCACCTACTAACCCTCCAGATAGTCCAGGTGGTACACAGTGCAGCTGGGACCCATAGGTTTTTCCCATCCTCAGTCTTGGCTGAGTCTTATCTCACACCTGATCAGAACGTGTATCCTCTGTAATTTTTCTCTTCGAATCAGGTGGGAATCCAACAGGGAACAGAAACCATTCTGGTGTGGTATGATAGTAGAGAGACTTTCACACAACACAATGGTTACAAAGATACTGGGGAACTACAACAGGAAACAGAGCTCTCAGATGAACAAGCAGAACTGAGTGAAGCTGCCATCCATAGGGATCAAGGGCACAGAGCAGAGGCTGGGTGATTAGAATCCAGAAGGTCAGAGGAGTTGGGGTTCAGAATTAACCCTGTGAGGAGAAGGGGTACCCCAGCGGAACTGTGGCCCCAGCCAGGAATGACGGGGCTGGCTCTGGGATGCGGAGTACCTAAGGCTGGGCGGGGGGCCTTCACTGCCACTGCCAAGAGCTGTTGGGCAAGGCTGACAAGAGCAGCAGGCAGACAGGAAGGGGCAAGGTCCTTTTCCCTGCTCCAGGCTCCCAGGCTGCTGTAGAGCTCCCCACCTGCACAACGTAAGGAATTGGAAGTCACTAAAATCAGTAATCTGCCCTGGCTGGTGTGGCTCAGTAGGTGGAAGGACTGTCCCATAAACAGAAAGTTCCCAGGTTCCATTTCTGGTCAGGGCCCATCTATACCTAGGCCTCGGGTTTGGTCCCAGCTGGCACCCATACAGGAGACAACCAATGGATGTTTCTCACGTTTATGTTTCTCTGCCTCTATCTAAAAATTCACCAAACATGTCCCTGGTTGAGGATTAAAAATAAAGATCAATCGTCCAGATGTCCCAATTTGGTTAAGAAAAGTTGTAAGATGGATACCAGATACTGGGGTCTCAAGTTTATCAATAAAGAACAACCCCCACATCACTCACACTGAGAGTTCATTAAGGGACAGACACAAGAATGACCTAAAAACTGGAAGATGAGGTTTAAGTGTGATGCGCAAAGAGGTTTGCTGATTCCTCACCTAGAAGGGAACGTGCTAGCTAGTCACAGGCAGCCCTGTGAGCCACAGGCCTTCCCTCTAAGGTCCAGTCCGCGTCACACTGACAGCGCAGATGCAGACGAGAACCTGTGCTGCTCGGTAAGGGCTGACGACCGGAGGGAAGGAGGGCTGGGCAGTGACAGCGACTCAGTAGAAGTCGGACATTTGCTACCTTCCGGTAGGTGCACACATAGAACAGACTGATAATGGGACGTTCTTCATGGACTGGTTAAGGTGGCTGGGTGAGACGCTGCGTGTTAAGTGCTACGGGTGTGTAGTGCACAGAGAGCACTGGGTCAGGGAGGGACAGATGTGTTAGCTGTTCTGATAAGAGCCCATCCGATCTTCATATTCAGTGAGCTCTGCTGCCCACAGGAGGTAAGTAAGTGTTGGGTGGCTTTTCAAAATGATCTTTTATGCTATAGTATTTAAAATAAAGGCAGAGATAAAATTTAAGAGTTTTTTTATATCTTAGCAACTTTAGTAGCTAAATTTATTTCCATTTTTAAAATTTTCATGTACATATTAATGTAAGTTAGTTGGTATACAAGCTCGTACCGGTTAGATTATTTCAGGTGTAAGCAGAGTGATCTGTCATCTCCAAACCTTCCTGTAGCATGAAAGATAACTTTTAAAAGTTATAAACTGTCATCATCCTACCACTCTACAGCCAATACTATACTACTATAGGTCATAGATTTTGCTATTTACTGCGTATGTACATGTACCATAATTGCAGTTATATCACCTTTGCAATTATTGTTTCATGCTTTCCCTTTAAATCTTATAATAATTCTTTCCATGTACTGTAATATCTCTCTGACTATCATTTTAAGGACTGTATAAACAGCTCATTGACTTAGTGTGGAATAATTTGACCAATTCCTCTTTGTGTTAAAATTTTGTTTACAACTTTCGTATTAAAGATAATTTCCAAGGGGAAAAAGAGAGTTGCACTGAGTAATCATGACTCCCCAAGGGAAGGGCACACACTCCCTGTTCTGATCAAGTCTCCTGTTCACTCTCAGTGTGAGATCGAGAAAGACTCTGCAAGCAAGTGGCCCACCTCACCTCAAAGCGGGTGAGATGGTACACTTTATGGTGACACCCTCAGAGGCCACCTAAAGTCTGTGGGACTCATCCCCAACCACTGTATTTGAGAAGTAGGAGAAATCAGTAAAAGTCCATCTGCCACCAAGGGAGGAGAGCCAGCCACACTCTACTAGTCACCTACAGTGAGTGGTACAATGTCCTGTGTCAGGATAAGCATTCCCATGAGGGAAATGACACAGACCTGGACTGACCAGGGGGAAAGTGCTGGTGAAAGACACTGGGGAACATGTACGCAGTCTGTACGTCCACATAACTCACAGCTCAACACTCAAAGTTCCTGGGACCATACACAGCCCAGATGGTTTCTCTGAGACCCAGTGCCCAGCTCTGCCATTTGCTAGCTACTGGCTCAGCAGTTCGCCCCCAAGGTTGTCAACAGTGAGCTTGGCTCCTACACTGTCTGCAGGTTTCTCCTTCTCCCCTTTCCACTACACACCCTGTATTAATTCTGTTCCTTCACTCAGTGTGCTTCTTCACCCCAATAGGAGTCTGTAATTTTCATAGAAAATATCTCTTCATCTTTGCTCCCTGAGATGATCTTTAAGTGGCGAATACAGTCTGAGGGAATAGATAAGCGGCCCTTAGGGTTTGCAGGACCACATCCAACCCTCCCAGCTTTTTCTTCCTTCCCAAATCCTATGACATAGGCAGTTACTGAGTTTACACTGTTAGGTTACAGATGGAGATGGACTGTATCAACTCTTGGGACCCAGAACAAGAATTAATATAATGTTTCAGTTTACAGATATTCAATTCCATTGAGTAATAGAAGAAAAAATTATATCTGATTAAAAAAAAATCAATGAGTAACCTATAAAAAGCTTCCTTCAGAGGAAGAGGGAAGGCCTGATGTCGCATCATGGACCATGGCAGAAGGGAGCAGTGAGCTTCTCTGGATTCAGGTGGCAGCTGAGCACTTAGGCTGGGGATTCAAATGTCACTGCAACTAGAAATGACTCTCCTCCCCCAGTGCTCTCTGCAGGACATGTTTCCTCTGTGTTCCTCAGGCTGCAGACCAGCAGGTTCACCTTGGGGTTGGAAAGGCTGTAACAAAGGAAAGGATCTCTTGCTGCTCCTCAGGATCATGCAAATGGGGGCCACACACATGACGATGTTGCTGGGAAAGCAGAGCCAGACTGCGCAGAGAACAGCATTGCTGTTCACATTGACCTGCAATGGTAAACACTGATTTCAAACACTGCATATTGGGAAGAGACCTGGCATGAGAGATTAAGTTATGTGCTATGAGCATATAAAATGTATTAAGTCACTGGAAGTGATGAGCTCCCATAGAAAGTGCTTATTCAGGGGAGATGCACAAAACCTCAATCATTGTAAGAGGAGTGTAACATAATAGGCAACAGGGGAATTCCAGATATAACGCAGGCAATAAAAGAACAAATAAAGACATCAATAGAAACAAATGAAAGATAAAAATCAAAGGATCATATCCATAGATGCTTAAAAAGCATTTGATAAACTACAGTACCCATTTATGATAAAAACACCGAGAAAAGCGGGAATAGATGGAACATACCTCAACATAATAAAGGCCATATATGAGAAATCTACAGCCTGCAGCACACTCGATGGGCAAAATCTAAAAGCTTTCTTCCAAAGATCAAGAACAAGACAAAAGTGTCCACTTTCACCACTTTTATTCAACACAGTATGGGAAGTTCAAGATGCAGTGATCAGACAAGAAAAAGAAATAAAAGGCATCCAACTTGGAAAGGAGGAAGTAAAACTGTCATTGTCTGCAGATGACATGATAGTGAACATAGAAAATCCTATAGGCTCCACCAAAAAACTACTCAACCTAATAAGTAAATTTGCCAAATACTGGGATGCAACATCAATATTCAGATTGAAAGCATTTGTTTCCACCAACAGTGAAATATCAGAAACAGAAACTAGGGAAAACAATCTCCTTCACAATAGCAACAAGAAAAACAGAGAACCTAGGTATAAAGTGACCAAGTAGGTAAAGGACCTATACTTAGAAAACTAGACAACACAGAAGAAAGAAATTAAGGAAGATACAAATAAATGGAAGCACATGGTGTTTATGGATTAGAAGAATTAATATCATTAAAATGTCTACACTATCTAAAGCAAGCCATAGATCCAATGCAATCTCTGTTAACATACCAAAGACATATTTCACAGATTTAGAACAAATGTTTCAAAAATAAATATGGGACAAAAAACAACCCTGGAGTCTCTGCAATCTTGAGAAAGAAGAACAAAGTAGGAGGGATCACAATACCTCATATCAAACTATATTACCAGGCTACGTTATTCAAACAGTCTGTCATTGGCAAAAGAACAGATACATAGATCAATGAATGAGAAGTGAGAGCCCACAAATAAACCCATGTCTCTTTGGGCAACAATATTTGACAGAGGGGGCAGGACCATAAAATGGAGTAAAAAATAGGCTCTTCAACAAATAGTGTTGGGAGAACTGGAATCTTACATGAAGAAAGAAGAAAAAGAAAGAAAGAAAGAAAGAAAGAAAGAAAGAAAGAAAGAAAGAAAGCAAGAAAGAAAGAGAGAGAGAGAAGGAGAGAAAGAGAGAAAGAGAGAAAGAGAGAGAGAGAGAGAGAGAGAGAGAAAGAGAGAAAGGAAGAAAGGAAGAAAGGAAGAAAGGAAGAAGGAAAGAAGGAAAGAAGGAAAGAAGGAAAGAAAGAAAGAAGGAGAGAAAGAGAGAAAGAAAGAGAGAAAGAGAGAAAGAAAGAAAGAGAGAAAGAGAGAGAGAGAGAGAGAGAGAGAAAGGAAAAAAGGGAGAAAGGAAGAAAGGAAGAAAGGAAGAAAGGAAGAAAGGAAGAAGGAAAGAAGGAAAGAAGGAAAGAAAGGAAGAAAGGAAGAAAGGAAGAAGGAAAGAAGGAAAGAAGGAAGGAAAGAAGGAAAGAAAGAAAGAAAGAAAGAAAGAAAGAAAGAAAGAAAGAAAGAAATTAGACCACCAACGAAAACCATACACTAGGATTAACTCAAAATGGACCTAAGACCTAAACATAAGCCTTGACATCATCAAAGTCCTAGAGGAACATGTAGGCAGTAAAATTTCATATATTCATGCAGCAACATTTTTGCTGATATATCCTTCTAGCCTTGGCTATTCCCTTGGGAAATAAAGGAAAGAATAAACAAATGGGATCACATCAAATTAAAAAGCTTCTGCATGGCTAAAGAAAACATCATCATAATGAAAAGGGGACCAACCACATGGGAAAACATATTTGCCAGTGATACCTGAGACAAGAATTGATCTTCAAATGATATAAAGGACTCACAGGACTCACAGGACTCACCACCAGGAAGGCAAACAATCCAGTTAAAACCTGGGAAAAGGACCTGAACAGACTCTTCTCCAAGGAGAACAAACAGAGGGTCTGTAGGCATATGAAAAGAGGCTTAACATCAGTAGCCATCAGAGAGATGCAAATTAAAACCACAAGGAGATACCTCTTCACACCATTCAGAATGGCCATCATTAACAAATCAACAAATAGAAAGTGCTGGCAAGGATTTGGGAACCCTAGAGCACTGTTGGTGAGAATGCGAACTTGTGCAGCTCCTGTGGAAAACAGTATAAAATTTCTTCGAAAAATTAAAAATGGAACTGTCTTTTGATCCAGTGATTCCACTGCTGGCATTACACCCTAAGAAGCATGAAACACCAATTCAAAAGAACCTATGCACCCCGATGTTCATAGCACTGTTATTTGCAATAGCCAAGTGCTGGAAACAGCCTACTGCCCATTGGTAAATGAGTGAATCAAATAAATGTGCACCATTTACACAACACACTACTATGCACCAGAAAGGAAAAAGAAACTCCTACCTTTCATGAAAACATGCATGGAACTGAGGAGTATTATGCTAAGTGAAAAAAGCCAGGCAGTGAAAGGCACATACCACATGATGTCACCCGCAAGGTGAACCTAATGAACAAAACAAACAAGCAAATAGAACCACGGGCATGGAAACAACGAACAGACTGACAGTGACAAGAGGGGAAGCAGGAGGGCAGTAAGGACGGAAGGAGGAACAAGGTCAAGGAACAAGTATAAATGACTCATGGACATGGACACCAGGGTGGGGACTGACTGTGGGAGCAACGGGGGAAACTGGTACAAGTGAAATAGAACACCAGTAGGAAAAAAACTCTTCAAACAACTAATTTGTGTCAAAAAGGAAAACAAAGTTATAAGGAAAGAAAAATAAAATATTTCAATGAAGTATTACAACCTACAGGAAACAATTATTCATTCTAAAACAGCAACATATAATGACTTCGATGAAGAAAACATCAACGACAGATGCTACGCACAACAGACAGCGGGACCAATGAACTCAAATGAAAATTAATAGGAAACTATCAAATACAGGCATAGAATAAAAAAATGGAGTAGACTCAGAAAGACATCTTTGAAAGTGCTAAAAAGTATTCTAACATATACTCGAGAAGAAAGAAAAATTAAATGGGGAAAAAGATAATATTGAAGATATTACTTCTGAGAATTTCCCAACTCCGATGAAGGACATTGTGGGGGCTCCTGTCCTGGGTGCCAGATGTGGGGGAGGGCTCCGCCCGCAGAGCCCCATCCCTCCGTCACGGATGAAAGTAAAAACTACCAAGACATCTTCTGCTTGGGGAGGAAAGGGGTCAAACTCTCAGAGGAGAATGACCCAGAGCTCCATCCTCACCAGGCTTTTATTGGGCTCAAATGCACAGGAATACAGGTATGTCAGGCGACAAGGATCAAACAATGGTTAACATTTCAAAGCAATCTGAGGGCTTAATCTGAGCCAGTGTTTGTCAGGAAAAGGGGTTGCCAGACTTTGGGAGACATACTCATTTCCTCCTGGGACACTTATCACTTAAGGGAGAGCACTTTTAGCAAAGCAGGTTTCACAGGGCTTTAGGAATTCTTTCTTATGCCCAATCACCCAAGGAGCCATCCTGGCCAGCACAGGGCTGCACCACTCGCCCCCACAGTTTCAGGCTTTAAGGCAATTAGGAAGCAGGAGACGTCTCCCAGATGGAAATGAGGACTCAGGCTATGTCAGAATAGCCGGGGCGTGAGGGCCCATAGCATCCTCTTTGCTGCAATCCCCCGAGTCCTTCCATGAGGCCTTCCAAAGTGGTCGTGTCTGGCTTAGGTTGCCCCTCTCATGAGGAGTCTTACCCGTCATTGACTGCCAACCAAGCTATGGGGCCAGAGATGGGTAAGGCAGAAGCAGTGCTCCTGCCAGGGAGATAAGCTTTGTCTCTTTAGTAGGTCACGTCCTTGTGACAGAACAGACCCAGATGAAGTGGGGCCCTTGGGGCTCTTACACAGCCCACCATGGGGTGAGGGTTACAACTCCTGAAACCAGGCTGAATGGTCCGCAACAGGACATGAACACAGAAACCTCAGGAAATCACAACTGGGACACATTTACGTACAACACCCAGATCCTGCACTATTACAGTGACATTTCTGAAAACTACCGACAAAGTAAATATTCTTAAAAATGAGAAAAAATATTTATTTATTACCCATTATCAACAGGAATCTTTGCTTTAGCTGGGAAAGGATACATCCTTTAGTGTTTTGCATGCGACCCTGCTGGAAATGAAGATTTGGGCTTGGTTGCTTGGGTTTGTGTGCTTGTTTTATTTTTGACTCGTGATTCTGTTTGAAAACACGTTCATTTCATGTTAATTTTGGAAGCATATTTTCCTGTATATAAACTTTTGGATTGACAGTTGTTCTTTCACCACTTTACAGATACTGCTCACTGACCTCTGACCCCCAAGGTTCCCACTGAGCAGTCAGAAATTGTCAGTATTGCTGTATCCCTCGTGGTACCACAGGGAGCACCCAGCTCCATGAAGGCTCCTGTACTCTCATTCCCTGCCTTGCATAAGGGAAGGCCTGGTCTCACTGGCCATTGCCATCATGTCAACCTGGGACCTGAGCAAACACAAGTGACTTGAAGCCAGTGCTGGCTTCAGATCTCCCCGTTTGGTTGCTGATTCTGCCTCATTTTTGTCCTTTGAGGGTTCTATTTGCTCTCTTTCAAGCCCAGTTATACATTTAAGAGTTACGGGTTTTAAAATGTTCTGTCCAGTGGTTTTAGGTGCCTTCTGCTAACATGGTTTTCAGGATGGCCACTCTGCTGTACTGCCACTGCTTCTCGTCTAGAAATCCCAGGAGGAGCCTACCTGGGGAGGGAGTCAAACACCCGCTACTTCCCTTCCCCAATGAGTGCTTGATGCAAACAGAGCTGCGCGATAAGGATGCAAGCTCCCTTCTCAGCGTCTGCCCACGAAAACCTGTCATTCCTGTGACGCATGTTCCTTGCCCTTCCCCCCACCTTCCGTTCCAGTTTCCGGCTTCTGTTATTTCCTGGGACGCTTATCACCTCCCTTTTCCAAATGTCTTGTCTTCTTCTTTAATGCGTACCTTGATTCCTGTTTTTTTTGGATTCCCCATTATTCCAGTTCATAATCTTTTCCTGTCTATCCTTGCTCAAATTTATAACCCTCTATTTGTTTCATAGATTTTCTACTTTTAAAACTATAATTTTCCAAATTCTTGTACTTGTTAAATAGACGATACATTACATATGTATATTTGTTATAGAGACAATTTATCATAGTTGGATTTGAAAAACCAAATATGCACGTAGAAGGAAAACATTCTCTTTATTATAACTGAGTTTTCTCTCAATAATTGCATATTATACATATGGCATTAATCTTCTCTTTGCATTTAATATTAATTGTAAATATATTGCAAGCCAATAAACACACAAGAAAACCTGACTTTCAAGAAGGTATTCTTTAATATGCATGTTCCATATAAGTATGTATTTTACCTGTCTCCTAGTACTGGAAATCTTGGATGTTTTCAGTATTTAGCAACTACAAACTAACACCGCAAAGAGGAATCTTTGCTCACATAATTATTTCCTTGAGTAAATTCTTTAAATGGGAATTACCAGATCAAAATAAACTTGCAATGTTCATCTCTACTATTATGTACCAAATTGTCCTGGGCAAGATCAGCACTGTGGGGTATTACCTATATTCTCAAAGCTGTACCATAAAATAGAAAGAAGACTCATAGATAGAGAACACATTGATAGGTATCAGAGGAGAGGGGGTTAGGAGGCTGGGTGAAGAAGGGGAAGGGCTTAAGGAAAAATTAACAAATAGATCAAAGCCATAGACACAGACACCAATATGGTGATCTCCAGAGGGAGAGGAGGGGGGGTAAAGGAGGGTAAAGGGGGGACAAATGGTGAGGGAATGAGACTTGACTCAGCATGGGGAACACACATGACAATATATAGATGATGTATTAGAGAATTGTACAGCTGAAACCTGTATAATTTTATTTTTTTTATTTCATTTATTTATTTTTATACAGAGGGGCAGGGAGGGAGAAAGAGAGGGAGAGAAACATCAATGTGTGGTTCCCTCTCGGGTGCCCCCTCTTGGGAGCCTAACCTGCAACCCAGGCATGTGTCCTGACTGGGAATTGAACTGGGGACTCTTTGGTTCCCAGGCGAGCACTCAATCCACTTAGCCACAACAGCCAGGGCTGAAACCTATATAATTTCATTAACCAACTGTATCTTCTTTTTATTCTAATGTTAACTATTATATTTGTCCAGATAGTTTAGGGAATTATTTTTAAAGTGTCTGAGAATGCTTACAAAGATACTTATATTTTGTGTTCCGATCATGCTTAGTCTTTCTTTCTTTTTCTTTAAACTCTTAAAACACTTTGGGAAAGAAACTAAGTTGTGAAAATACTTCATTCACAGGAGAAATTTAGTTAGAAACTGGAAGATTAATAGGGAATACTGAAAGGTAGAGTGGGCTAGCAGCCTTCTTTCTCAGAGAGGTCTCTCTTCCTGTTCACCCCTGTGAATACATCTCCAGGTGGTCTTACAGAGCTGATTTGCTGCTGGACCTGGCGCTGACTTTTCTGTGTTTTTAAGCCACACCTACTTACATTAACGTGGACCAGTGTGCACAGTGCATCAGTAAGTGAATGACCTAACCTGCATAACTGTGTCTACTGTGGCCCCAAATCACCATACTCACACCTTTGAGTGATGCCTTCCTCAGGACTAGAGAGCTGTTTTTGCAACTGATTTGGAAAATGAACATGAATTCCTCTAAACATTTCTTTTTGTAAAACACTTTTTTTTATTCTTGTTCAAGTACAGTTTTCTGCCTTTTCGCCTGACCCATCCCCTCCACCCCAGGCCTCCCCACCTCCTTCCCCTGTTTCCACTGCCCTTGTTATTGTCCATGTGTCCTTTATAATTGTTCCCGTAAACGCTTCACCCTTTTCCCCCATTATCCGCTCCTCTCTCCCCTCTGGTCATTGTCAGTCTGTTCTCCATTTCAGTGTCTTTGGTTGTATTTTGCTTGCTTGTTCGTTTTGTTGATTAGGTTCCAGTTAAAGGTGAGATTGTACAGTGTTTCTGTTTCACTGCCTGGCTTATTTCACTTAGCATAATGCTCTCCAGTTCCATCCCTGCTGTCACAGAGGGCAGGAGCTCCTTCTTTCATTCTGCTGCATGGAATTCCACTGTGTAAATGTACCATAGTATTTGATCCACTCATTCACACATGGGCACTTAGGTTGCTTCCAGCACTTGGCTATTGTAAATTGTGCTGAAATCAATCAACAAAGTTCATATGGAGTCATTTCAATCTCACGTCTACATACCAAAGCCCGTTCCATTAAAAATACTGACCCGCTGGCAGCAGACTCCCTCACTCACTCTATGTCTGCTTCTCATGGCTAACATGGAGTTTTGGATCCACACCTATATACCAGTCGCAACATTGAGGCTTTGTCGAAAGAAAGATCTCTACATTCATCATGTTCCATGAATGCATGGAGACCTGTTTCTCTGGGACGTAACCCTTAAGGCAGACATCTTAAATGCTTTTATTTTATATATAGTAAATGTAAATTCCAAAATATTTAAGTATAATGCATCAGTTTGCACCTCTAGCAACTAGCAGAAACTGGTAAAAATCCCACCTTTTCCTAAATTCAAAATCATTGCTTTTAACCCTTTTTTTGTAGTAATGTCTATCTACATAGCAGACTTCCTTATGAAACGGACCCTTTGTAAGAAAGATATCCATATTTTTTCCTCTTTAAAAACTTTTCACACACACACACACAAATATTATTTTAAAACTAAATATTTTCTTTGTGCCATTTTAAGTGTTCAGGTTCAATTTCCTATATAAGTTCAGGAAAGTATGAAAAAGTCTCTTCATACATCATTTGCCACTGCCTCTTAAACTTTGTATTTTCACTTCATAATTGTGTTGGAGTTTCATGTTTGACTAACGTGGTTATTTAACTCACCTCGTCTCTCTTACTTCAAAGAGCAAATTATTTCTGATAATTTATAGCTGTCCTATCATTGGGCAAATAATCATCAAAGCAATTACACAGTCTGCTCTTACTTTTGAGAATGTTCTAAGTTTCAGTCACTCCCATTAGGAAACAATGGACCAAACCAATGAGAGAAAATGTGTAATTCTGCCAAGGACTCTCAGCTACGTCCATTCTGCCTCCTTCCTCTTGTCTCCTCCATACTGGACAAATCTCCACCTTCGCTGCAAAGGCAGAGAAACACAGTGGCAGAGAAAGCTCCCTGTGTCTGCGTGTTTCAGCCTGACATCCTCCAGGGTTCCCTTCTCCTTGTTCGGTCCATCAGTTACACCCTCAACCCCCCTTCCCTTGAAGTCCCTGCTCATGCTCTTCCTAATTTAAGTGGCTGATGCCTCAGAAAACATCTCTGTCACAGACACGTGCAGGAAAACAACCAAATCTTTTAAATGTAGACCAATTTCTTGAAGAAGACAGTTGCTGAATTGAAAAGATTTCAGCAACAACTATGTAATCAGTCTCAACTCCTATACTTTAAATATTCTAGTAATACATTGGTTTCTTTACTAAAATTTTCTCTACAAGTCCTGGTTATGGAATATATACATTTATTTCATCTTATTCCAAAATTCCCCCATGACCACATTACAAGTGCGTGCATGACACATAGGTCTGGAAGTGGGGCTCATTTCCTTGAGCAGCATCCTTGCAGAGAGGGAGAAGAATGGGTTTTCTTGGGAGGTAGTCACAGGAGAAGTTCAAGAACATGCAAAGGATGCCCTAGGCCTATAGCACGTCTCTGTATCCTGTGCACATACCGGGTAAGGTAACACATCAGGTCTCTTTATGCTTATTTATTTCTCATCAGTGAGGCCTCACAAAGGTGTCCCCTTTTCCAGCCTCCTTCTCAGAGCAGTGTGGACTTCTCTGTTCCTCAGACTATAGATCAGGGGATTCAGCATGGGATTGAAAAGGCTATGAAACAGGAGGAGGTATTTCTTCTGCTCCTGGGGATCCCCATGATGGGGTCCAACATATATGATAATGGCTGTGCCATAAAAGAGCCCCACCACGCAGAGGTGGGAGGAGCAGGTGGAGAAAGCTTTCCGTCGCCCCTCCATTGACTGGATCCTCAGGACAGCACGGAGAATGTGACCATAGGAGACCACAATTACGGACAGTGGTCCCACCAGCCCCAACACTCCTGCAGCCACAGCCATAAGCTCGTTAAGGTGGGTATCTGCACAGGCAAGTTTGAGAACAGCTAGAATTTCACAGAAAAAGTGATTCACTTTCTGAGGCCCACAAAAGGGCAATGGTAAGAGCAACACAATACCTACTACGGCCAGGAGGACTCCTAATATCCAGGATGCCCCTGCCAGACTGATGCAGACTCTCCAGCTCATGATGGTGGAATACCGAAGGGGCAGGCAGATGGCCACATGCCTATCATAGGACATCATCACCAGGAGAAAACATTCAGTGAGAGCAAAAGTCAAGAAGAGAAAGGTCTGTGTCATGCAGCCAGCAAAGGAGATGGGCTGGGCTGGGCTCAGGAGGTTGATCAGCATCTGAGGCACTGTGTTGCAGGCATAGGATATATCCACAGTGGCCAGCTGGGAGAGGAAGAAGTACATGGGGGTGTGCAGTCGGGAGTCCAGTGAGATGAGCCCCAGGATGACCCCGTTGCCCAGCAGGGTCAAGGCATAGAACACAGAGAAGAGCCCAAACAGGAGCACCTGCATCCTTGGGCTGAGTGGGAACCCCACGAGGAGGAACTCTGTAACGGAAGTCTGGTTGCCCCCCATTTTCCTGGGAAAGAACAAGGGACAGAGCTCATCAATTGTGAGTACCAAGGGACTTGTTCAACATGGTAGACCTGTGTGTGCCATCATTTCTTTCCTCAGAAAACATCTTCAGTTATACTTCTGTCCTGTTAGTCAGTTACTAAGTGAATACTGTGCACTGCAAATGACACAGAAGGAATTTTTTTCACCTTGATAAATTAAATGCCAGTGTTCTATGACAGTGTTCAGTAAATCTCACCTTTATTTCCAAACTTCTCCCACAGTTCAACGCACGTTAACACGCCTACAGCCTCCCTTACCGTGGACACTTTCCTCGGTCAGCACAACTACGTGGGACGCTTCCCTGGGAGGAGTTCCGACCCACGGTGCACACACAGCCACCGTGGGGAGGGGGCTGTGGACCTGCGTCCGCACCCACACGTGAGGGTGGGAAGGGGACCAGGAGCCTGTGGGAGGCCCTCCTATCAGGGATCTCACCGGTTGGTGCCTTCATTAGATGACTCACTTGTTAGCCTTGTACTTTTCACTGGCAGCAGCATCTGGAAGGAAGCTGAGAGCATGGCAGGCAGACTGCCTCAGCTTTAGCTGGATTTAAGGGGGAGAACTTTGTCTTTGGACTTTTGTACCCACAGACGTTCTACTCTGCTCATGCGGTTTCATAATCGGTATTACCCGTCACACACTTATCCCTTTGTGAATATTCATTCTCTATGCCTATATGTGTGACTAAAGTACATGTTATGAATAGAGTTATACACATGCACATGCATGCACACACATGCAGGTGAAACCTTATGTGCATGTATGTGTATATCATGTGAATATCATGGACATATAAGTGCATATTATGTGAATATAACCCTTATTATATACTTAACCCTATATGAACATTTACATTCTATGCCTGTATGTGTGTGGGGAATGCACATGTTATGTATAGAGTTACATGCACACATATGTACATGCACATGCACTTGAATCCTTATAATGTGGAAAACTAGTTGCTATTTTCTCTATTATTTTCTGATCTCCTTCACTAGTAAAACACTGGTTGAATGATTTCTTGATGGGTCGTGGCCTGGGATTTAAAACTACTGATCAATATCCAAGGCTAGAGCTAAAGCTCTAACTATATACTCATATACTTAGAATCTGTAACATATTCTTTTTTTTTTTTAATTTTTTTTTTTTTTTAGATTTTGTTTATTTATCTTCAGAGGGGAAGGGAAGGAGAGAGGGAGAGAAACATCAATGTGCAGTTGCCTCTTGTATGTCTCCTGCCGGGAACTGGCCTGGCAACCCAGGCATGTGCCCTGACTGGGAATCGAACCGCGATCTTTCGGTTCGCAGGCCCACGCTCAATCCACTGAGCTACACCAGCCAGGGCAGAATCTGTAACATATTCTATAACTTAATTCTAACAGGAAAATATTATGGATAATGAATCTTTACTTTCTGGGGTTTATCAATCTTTAGAAAAGTACTGCCACCAGGGTGGGAATTCCGAGGTTTCACTGGTAACTATTAAACCAGTGCTTCTGTTTCCTTGTCTGTCTGACTCCATATTCTTCTTCAGTCCAGCGTCTATCTGAATTTCTCTAAAATAAAAATCTCACAAAAACTCATAATTGCCATCCTATGTCAGTTCTCCATTCAAAATTCCCCATAAGTTAATATTTGCAAGGTTTGACAAGCAAAATCGTGAGGGTTTCACCCTCCTTCAAAGGAAGAATCAGAATTCATAGCAGAAACACTGGGAGATGATATTGTCTTAGTCCAAGAAATAACATCATAATAGCTCTAATTACCTTTGTGAGGAAAGCTGGCTGTTTTAACAGGACCAGGCTTTATGTCAGTGAGTGCTTTAACTCAGAGATTTGGATTCCCATGTTATGGGAGAGGGCAAGCAAGAAAAATGCTCAGGTCTCTTCCAACTACAGGATTCATTGGCCCTAAATGTATAAAAAAGTGTTAGCCATTTACATTTCAGCTTTGTTGTCCCATTTGGGATGAAAGAACACAGCAGCGCTATTTCTAAAATGTCCTATGATGAAGGACACAAAAAACTTAAGCAGAAGGATCAGGAACTGTCACCTCATCTTCCTCCTATGTGCTGCACATAGCTAAAACACAAAACAAAAATCCACAGACAGTTACTAAAGATATTCCATGTTCATCCCCATGTTTCAGCTGAGGACATACAAGACAATTCCCACATGCTGGGGTATAGACTTGCTTGGAGTGACAAGTCTGTTAAAAAGACTCAAAGATGATAATTCTCTTACTCAAATAACCACCAAGTGGAAGTTCACTTTCAAAAATAAAATCTTCCGGATACTCTTCTGTCACAAACTTCTTTCGTGGTCAAAAGGTCCATTTTTTCATGGAAACATGACTGAATTTCATGGGACAATGGAAACACTTTCAAGCAAATCTCTCAAACAGCTAATATATCTTACCATTTAAACAAAAAATTTTACACTAAATGCTCAACCTTAGGTGTCTCTAAACGAGACGGTGACTTCAATGTTCCTATTAGCTAAGTCTATACACAGCACACACCTGGCACTGACAGACAATGACAATTCCCTGCAGCACTGAGATTTTTCATCACAGCCTGTCTGAAATTGAACAGTGAACAAAGACTGGACAACACACGAAACTTACCACACACTTACAGCTAAACACGAGAAGACCAGCTGAATGTGACTTGGGTTGAACAAAAACACACTAACGAGAAGAATAGTATCTGTGAGTTAGTGCTGAAATTGCCATCTCATAAGAATCTCTTAGGACAAAAGGTGCCCAAACAAGAAGAGATGATTTATTCTCTGCTCCACTCGACCACCTCTCAGTGCACGTCTGAGCATTTGGTGTAGGGAGGGATAAGGACCCGCCAGGCACACTGCCATCAGCTCCCTTCCAGGGGAAAGGGGCTCTCCAGGGACTAATCTTTGGTGTTCTCCACAGGGACGCTTAAGGCAAGGCGGTGGCCTTGGTGATTCCTTCACTCACTGTGGGGTCCATGTTGATCCATTAACAAGCTCTAGAATGATTTCTGGGACACCTTCACACATTACAATGATCGCACCTTGCATTCACTATGGCTCGAGAACTCAATCCCTCACCTACTAACCGTCCATATAGTCCAGGTGGTACACAGGGCAGCTGGGGCCCATAGGCTTTTTCCATCCTCAGTCTTGGCTGAGTCTTATCTCACACCTGACTGCAACATGTATCCTCTGTAATTTCTCTCTTTCAATCAGATGGGAATCCAACAGGGAGCACAAACCGTGCTGGTGTGGCACGATAGTAGAGAGACTTTCATACAAAACAATGGTTACAAAGATACTCAGGAACTACAACAGGAAACAGAGCTCTCAGATGAACAAGGAGAACTGAGTGAAGCTGCCATCCCTAGGGTTCAAGGGCACATAGCAGAGGCTGGGCGATTAGAATCCAGAAGGTCAAAGGAGTTGGGGTTCAGACTTGACCCTGTGAGGACAAGGGGCACCCAGGCGGTACCGTGGCCCCAGCCAGGAATGACGGGGCTGGCTCTGGGATGCGGAGTAACTAAGGCTGAGCAGGGGGCCTTCACTGCCACTGCCAAGAGCTGTTGGGCAAGGCTGACAAGAGCAGCGGGCAGACAGGAAGGGGCAAGGTCCTTTTCCCTGCTCCAGGCTCCCAGTCTGCTTTAGAGATCCCCACCTGCACAACGTAAGGAATTGGAAGTCACCAAAATCAGTAATCCGCCCTGCCTGGTGTGGCTCAGTAGGTGGAAGGATTGTCCCATAAACAGAAAGTTCCCGGGGTCGGTTCCTGGTCAGGGCCCATGTGTACCTAGGTTGGGGGTTTGGTCCCAGTCAGCACACATGCAAGAGGCAACCAATGGATGTGTTTCATATTTTTGTTTCTCTGCCTCTATCCCTCTGCCCCCTCTCTCTAAAAAAACGATAAGCATGTCCTTGGGTGAGGACTAAAAAATAAAGATCAATCGTCCAGATGTCCCAATTTGGTTAAGAAAAATTGTAAGATGGATACCAGATGCTGGGGTCTCAAGTTTATCAATAAAGAACAACCTTCACATCACTCACACTGAGAGTTCATTAGGGGAGAGACACAAGAATGACTTAAAAAGATGAACTGGAAGATGAGGTTGACGTGTGATGCGCAAAGAGGTTTGCTGATTCCTCACCTTGAAGGGAACGTGCTAGCTCGTCACAGGCAGCACTGTGAGCCACAGGCCTTCCCTCTAAGGTCCAGTCCACGTCACACTGACAGCGCAGACGCAGACGAGAACCTGTGCTGCTCCGTAAGGGCTGACGACCGGAGGGAAGGAGGGCTGGGCAGTGACAGCGACTCAGTAAAAGTTGGACATTTGCTACCTTCCGGTACGTGCACACATAGAACAGACTGATAATGGGACGTTCTTCACGGACTGGTTAAGGTGGCTGGGTGAGACGCTGCGTGTTAAGTGCTACGGGTGTGTAGTGCACAGAGAGCACTGGGTCAGGGAGGGACAGATGTGTTAGCTGTTCTGATAAGAGCCCATCCGATCTTCATATTCAGTGAGCTCTGCTGCCCACAGGAGGTAAGTAAGTGTTGGGTGGCTTTTCAAAATGATCACTTATGCTATAGTATTTAAAATAAAGGAAAAGATAAAATTTAAGAGTTTTTTTTTTTTACATCTTAGGAACTTCAGTAGCTAAATTTATTTCCATTTTTAAAATTTTCGTGTATATCTTAATTTAAGTTAGTTGATATACAAGCTCTTACTGGTTAGATTATTTCAGGTGTAAGCAGAGTGATCTGTCATCTCCAAACCTTCCTGTAGCATGAAAGATAATTTTTAAAAGTTATAAACTGTCATCATCCTACCAACCTACAGCCAATACTATACTACTATAGGTCATAGATTTCGCTATTTACTGTGTATGTACATGTACCATAATTGCAGTTATATCACCTTTGCAATTATTGTTTCATGCTTTCCCTTTAAATCTTATAATAACTCTTTCCATGTATCTGTAATAGCTCTCTCACTATAATTTTAAGGACTGTATAAACAGCTAATTGAGTTAATGTGGAATAATTTGACCAATTTATCCTTGTATTAAAATTTTGATTACAACTTTCACATTAAAGATAATTTCCAAGGGGAAAAACAGATTTGCACTGAGTAATCATGACTCCCCAAGTGAAGGGCACACACTCCCTCCTCTGATCAAGTCTCCTGTTCACTCTCAGTGTGAGATGGAGAAAGACTCTGCAAGCAAGTGGCCCACCTCACCTCAAAGCGGGTTAGAAGGTTCACTTTATGGTAACATCCTCAGAGGCCACCTAATGTCTGTGGGACACATCCTGGACCACCGTGTTTGAGAAGTCGAAGGAATCAGAAAAAGTCCATCTGCCACCAAGGCAGGAGAGCCAGACACACTCTACTAGTCACCTACAGCGTCTGGTACAATGTCCCGTGTGAGGATAAGCATTCCCATGAGGGAAATGACACAGACCTGGACTGACCAGGGGGAAAGTGCTGGTGAAAGACACTGGGGAACATGTACGCAGTCTGTACGTCCACATAACTCACAGCTCAACACTCAAAGTTCCTGGGACCATACACAGCCCAGATGGTTTCTCTGAGACCCAGTGCCCAGCTCTGCCCTTTGCTAGCTACTGGCTCAGCAGTTCGCCCCCAAGGTTGTCAACAGTGAGCTTGGCTCCCACGCAGTCTGCAGGTCTCTCCTTCTCCCCTTTTATCCTGCACACCCTGTATAAATTCTGTTCCTTCCCTCAGCCTGCTCCTTCACTCCCCAGGAGGAGTCCGTAATTTTCATACGAAATGTCTCTGCGTCAGGCAACTAGAGCTCCCTGAGATGGCCTTGAACTGGCGAGTACAGTCTGGGAGAATGGACAGGCGGCCCTTCAGGTTTGCAGGACCATGTCCTACCCTTGCAGCTTTTCCTTCCTTACCAAATCCTATGATATATTCAGTTACTGAGTTTACACAGTTAGGTTACAGATGGAGATGGACCGTATTCAACCCTTGGGACCCAGAACAGAAATTAATATAATGTTTAACTTTACAGATATTCAATTCCATTGAGCAATAAAAGAAAAAAAATATATCTGATTGAAAAAATCAATGAGTGTAACCTATGGAAAGCTTCCTTCAGAGGAAGAGGGAAGGCCTGATGTCACATCATGAAGGACCATGGCAGAAGAAAGCAGTGAGCTTCTCTGGATTCAGGTGGCAGCTGAGCACTTAGGCTGGGGATTCAAATGTCACTGCAACTAGAAATGACTCTCCTCCCCCAGTGCTCTCTGCAGGGCATGTTTCCTCTGTGTTCCTCAGGCTGTAGATCAACAGGTTCACCTTGGGGTTGGAAAGGCTGTAACAAAGGAAAGGATGTCCTGCTGCTCCTCAGGATCATGCTATTTGGGGGCCATGCACATGACAATGTTGCTGCAAAAGCAGAGCCAGACCATGTAGAGAACAGTACTTCTGTTCACATTGACCTGCAATGGTAAACACTGATTTCAAACACTGCATATTTGGAACAGGCCTGGCATGAGAGATTAAGTTATGTACTAGGAGAATATTACATATATTAAGTCACTGGAACTGATGAGGTCCCATAGAAAGTGCTTGTTCAGGGGAGATGCACAAAACCTCAATCATTGTAAGAGGAGTGTAACATAATAGGCAACTGTGGAATTCCAGATATAACACAGGCAATAAAAGGAACTAATAAAGACATCAATAGAAACAAATGAAAGATAAAAATCAAAAGATCATATCCATAGATGCTGAAAAATCATTTGATAAACTACGGTACCCATTTATGATAAAAAAAACTGAGCAAAGCAGGAATAGAAGGAACATACATCACCATAATAAAGGCCATATATGAGAAATCTACAGCCTGCAGCACAGTCGATGGGCAAAATCTAAAAGCTTTCCTCGAAAGATCAAGAACAAGACAAAAGTGTCCACTTTCACCACTTTTAGTCAATATAGTATGAGAAATTCAAGATGCAGTGATCAGACAGGAAAAAGAAATAAAAGGCATCCAAATTGGAAAGGAGAAAGAAAAACTGTTATTATTTGTAGATAACATGATAGTGTATATAGAAAATCCTATAGGCTCCACCAAAAAACCCCTCAACCTAAAAAGTAAATTTGCCAAATACTGGGATATAACATCAATATTCAGATTGAAAGCATTTGTGTCCACCAACAGTGAAATATCAGAAACAGAAACTAGGAAGAAAAATCTCCTTCACAATAGCAACAAGAAAAACAGAGAACCTAGGAATAAACTGAACCAAGTAGGTAAAGGACCTACACTTAGAAGAGTAGACAACACAGAAGAAAGAAATTAAGGAAGTTACAAATAAATGGAAGCACATATGGAGTTCATGGATTGGAAGAATTAACATCATTAAAATGTCTATACTACATAAAGAAAGCCATAGATCCAATGTAATCTCTGTTAACATACCAAAGACATATTTCACAGATTTAGAACAAATGTTTCAAAAATATATATGGAACCAAAAACAACCCCAAAGAGTCTCAGCAATCTTGAGAAAGAAGAACAAAATAGGAGGGATCACAATACCTCATATCAAACTATATTACAAGGCCACTGTAATCAAACATTCTGGCATTGGCATAAGAACAGATACATAGATCAATGAATCAGAAGAGAGAGCCCACAAATAAACCCATGTCTCTTTGGTCAACAATATTTGACGGAGGGGGCAGGAGCATAAAATGGAGTAAAAAATGGCCTCCTCAACAAATAGTGTTCGGAGAACTGGAATGTTACATGCAAAAGAAAAAGAAAAAAAGAAAAAAGAAAGAAAGAAAAAAAGAAATTAGACTACCAACATAAACCATACACCAGGATTAACTCAAAATGGACCTAAGACCTAAACATAAGCCTTGACATCATCAAAGTCCTAGAGGAAAATGTAGGCAGTAAAATTTCACATATCCATGCAGCAATATTTTTGCTGATATATCCTTCTAGCCTTGGCTATTCCCTTGGGAAATAAAGGAAAGAATAAACAAATGGGATCACATCAAATTGAAAAGCTTCTGCATGGCTAAAGAAAACATCATCATAATGAAAAGGGAACCAACCACATGGGAAAACATATTTGCCAGTGATACCTGAGACAAGAATTGATCTCCAAAAGATATAAAGTACTCACAGGACTCACCACCAGGAAGGCAAACAATCCAGTTAAAACCTGGGAAAAGGACCTGAACAGACTCTTCTCCAAGGAGAACAAACAGAGGGTCTGTAGGCATATGAAAAGAGGCTCAACATCAGTAGCCATCAGAGAGATGCAAATTAAAACCACAAGGAGATACCTCTTCACACCATTCAGAATGGCCATCATTAACAAATCAACAAATAGAAAGTGCTGGCAAGGATTTGGGAACCCTAGAGCACTGTTGGTGAGAATGCAAACTTGTGCAGCTCCTGTGGAAAACAGTATAAAATTTCTTCGAAAAATTAAAAACAGAACTGTCTTTTGATCCAGTGATTCCACTGCTGGCATTACACCCCAAGAAGCATGAAACACCAATTCAAAAGAACCTATGCACCCCGATGTTCATAGCACTGTTATTTGCAATAGCCAAGT
Organism: Glossophaga mutica; assembly: GCA_039655065.1. NCBI lineage: Eukaryota > Metazoa > Chordata > Mammalia > Chiroptera > Phyllostomidae > Glossophaga > Glossophaga mutica. The sequence goes on from CM077313.1 coordinate 7,537,527, forward strand.
GCTGAAAACAGCCTACTGCCCATTGGTAAATAAATGAGTGGATCAAATAAATGTGCACCATTTACACAACGCGCTACTATGCACCAGAAAGGAAGAAGAAACTCCTACCTTTCATGAAAACATGCATGGAACTGAGGAGTATTATGCTAAGTGAAATAAGCCAGGCAGTAAAAGGCACATACCATATGATGTCACTTGAACGTGAACCTAATGAACAAAACAAACAAACAAGCAAATGGAACCACAGGAATGGAAACAAGGAACAGACTGACAGTGACAAGAGGGGAAGCAGGAGGGCAGGAAGGACGGAAGGAGGAACAAGGTCAAGGAACAAGTATAAATACACTACATATGCATATTTTTATAGAGACAATTTATCATAGTTGGATTTGAAAAACCAAATATGCATGTAGAAGGAAAACATTGTCTTTATTATCACTGGGAGTTTTCTCTCAATAATTGCATATTATACACATGGCATTAGTAATCTCTTTGCATTTAATATTAATGTAAGTATATTGCAAGCCAATAAACACACAAGAAAACCTGACTTTCAAGAAGGTATTCTTTAATATGCATGTTCCATATAAGTATGTATTTTACCTGTCTCCTAGTATTGGAAATCTTGGATGTTTTCAGTATTTAGCTACTACAAACTAACACCACAAAGAGGAATCTTTGCTCACATAATTATTTCCTTGAGTAAATTCGTTAAATGGGAATTACCAGATCAAAATAAACTTGCGATGTTTATCTCTACTGTTATGTACCAAATTGTCCTGGGCAAGATCAGCACTGTGGGGTATTACCTATATTCTCAAAGCTGTACCATAAAATAGAAAGAAGACTCATAGATAGAGAACACATTGATAGGTATCAGAGGAGAGGGGGTTAGGGGACTGGGTGAAAAAGGGGAAGGGCTTAAGGAAAAATTAACAAATAGATCAAAGCCATAGACACAGACACCAGTATGGTGATCACAAGAGGGAGAGGTGAGCAGGGGGAGGTATAGGAGGGTAAAGGGGGGACAAATGGTGAGGGAATGAACTTGACTCAGCATGGGGAACACACATGACAATATATAGATGATGTATTACAGAATTGTACAGCTGAAACCTGTATAATTTCATTTTTTTAATTTCATTTATTTATTTTTATACAGAGGGGCAGCGAGGGAGAAACAGAGGGAGAGAAACATCGATGTGTGGTTCCCTCTCGGGTGCCCCCTCTTGGGAGCCTAACCTGCAACCCAGGCATGTGTCCTGACTGGGAATTGAATTGGTGACTCTTTGGTTCCCAGGTGAGCACTCAATCCACTTAGCCACAATAGCCAGGCCTGAAAGCTATATAATTTCATTAACCAACTGTATCTTCTTTTTATTCTAATATTTACTATTCTATTTGTCCTGATAATTTGGGGAATTATTTTTAAAGTGTCTGAGAATGCTTACAAAGATACTTATATTTTGTGTTTTGATCATGCTTAGTCTTTTTTTTTTTTCCTTTAAACTCTTAAAACACTTTGGGAAAGAAACTAAGTTGTTAAAATACTTCATTCACAGGAGAAATTTAGTTAGAAACTGGAAGATTAATAGGGAATACTGAAAGGTAGAGTGGGCTAGCAGCCTTCTTTCTCAGAGAGGTCTCTTTTCCTGTTCACCCCTGTGAATACATCTCCAGGTGGTCTTACAGAGCTGATTTGCTGCTGGACCTAGTGCTGACTTTTCTGTGTTTTTAAGCCACACCTACTTACATTAACGTGGATCAGTGTGCACAGTGCATCAGTAAGTGAATGACCTAACCTGCATAACTGTCTACTGTGGCCCCAAATCACCATACTCACACCTTTCAGTGATCCCCTCCTCAGGACTAGACAATTGTTTTTGCAACTGATTTGGAAAATGAACATAAATTCCTCTAAACATTTCTTATCTTTCTTTTTTTTTCTTTTTTAAATTTATTTTTTATTGTTGTTCAAGTCCAGTTGTCTCCATTTTCTCCATACCATGGCCTCCTGCCCCACCCATCCCCACCTTCTACTCTTGAACCTACCCCCTTTGGTTTTGCCTGTGTGTCCTTTATACACATTCCTTGATGGCTCTTCCTCTATTTTCCCTCATTATCTCTCTCCCCTCTACCCTCTGGTTACCCACTTTGTTCTTTATTTCAATGTTTCTGGTTATATTTTGCTTGCTTATTTGTTTTGTTGATTAGCTTCCACTTATAGGTGAGATCATATGGTATTTGTCTTTCACTGCATCGCTTATTTTACTTAGCATAATGCTCTCCAGATCCATCCATACTGTCACGAAGAGTTGGAGCTCCTTCTTTCTTTCTGCTGCATAGTATTCCATTGTGTAAATGTACCATAGTTTTTTTATCCACTCATTTAGTGGTGGGCACTTGGGTTGCTTCCAGCACTTGACTTTTATAACAATGACACTGAATTTGAGAACAGTCTGACAGTGACCAGAGGGGGAGGGGAGGGAATTTCAGGGGAAAAGGGGAACGGTTTAGAGCAACAAGTATAAAGGACACATGGACAAAAACTATGGGGGGTGGAAATGGGAGGAAGATGGGGAGGGCTGGGGTGGTGGGCTGGGGGCGGGGTAAAAGACAGAAAACTATACAATATCAAGAATTAAAAAAATACTGATTAAAAAAACAAAAAAAGAAAAAATATAATAGAAAATTATTTGATCCATATATTTTATTTATTAGAAAAGGTCCTCCCAATGTTCATAGATATACATTTCTTTTTAAAAAACACTTTTTTATTATTGTTCAAGTACAGTTTTCTGCCTTTTCGCCTGACCCATCCCCTCCACCCCAGGCCTCCCCACCTCCTTCCCCTGTTTCCACTGCCCTTGTTATTGTCCATGTGTCCTTTATAATTGTTCCTGTAAACCCTTCACCCTTTTCCCCCATTATCCGCTCCTCTCTCCCCTCTGATCATTGTCAGCCTGTTCTCCATTTCAGTGTCTATGGTTGTATTTTGCTTGCTTGTTCGTTTTGTTGATTAGGTTCCAGTTAAAGGTGAGATTGTACAGTATTTGTGTTTCACTGCCTGGCTTATTTCACTTAGCACAATGCTCTCCAGTTCCATCCCTGCTGTCACAGAGGGCAGGAGCTCCTTCTTTCATTCTGCTGCATGGAATTCCATTGTGTAAATGTACCATAGTATTTGATCCACTCATTCACACATGGGCACTTAGGTTGCTTCCAGCACTTGGCTATTGTAAATCGTGCTGAAATCAATCAACAAAGTTCATATGGAGTCATTTCAATCTCACGTCTACGTACTAAAGCCCGTTCCATTAAAAATACTGACCCGCTGGCAGCAGACTCCCTCACTCACTCTATGTCTGCTTCTCACGGCTAACATGGAGTTTTGGATCCACACCTACATGCCAGTCGCAACATTGAGGCTTTGTCGAAACAAAGATCTCTACATTCATCATGTTCCATGAATGCATGGAGACCTGTTTCTCTGGGACTTAACCCTTAAGCAGACATCTTAAATGGATTTATTTTATATATAGTAAATGTAAATTCCAAAATATTTAAGTATAATGCATCAGTTTGCACCTCTAGCAACTAGCAGAACCTGGTAAAAATCCCACCTTTTCCTAAATTCAAAATCATTGCTTTTAACCCTTTTTTTGTAGTAATGTCTATCTACATAGCAGACTTCCTTATGAAACGGACACTTTGTAAGAAAGATATCCATATTTTTTCCTCTTTAAAAACTTTTCACACACACACACAAATATTATTTTAAAACTAAATATTTTCTTTGTGCCATTTTAAGTGTTCAGGTTCAATTTCCTATATAATTTGAGGAAAGTTTGAAAAGTCTCCTCATAGATCATTTGCCACTGCCTATTAAACTGCGTTCTATCACTTCATAATTGTGTTGGAATTTCATGTTTGACTAAAGTGGTTATTTAACTCACCTCGTATCTCTTACTTCCAAGAGCATTATTACTGATAATTTATAGCTCTCCTATCATTGGTCAAACAGTCATCACAGCAATTACATACTCGGTTCTTGTTTGTGAGAATGATCTCAATTTTGGTCATTTCCCATAGGAGACAATGCACAGAACCAAAGAAAGAAAATGTGTAATTCTGCCAAGGACTCTCAGCTACGTCCATTCTGCCTCCTTCCTCTCGTCTCCACCATCCCAGACCGATCTCTACCTTCGCTGCAAAGGCAGAGAAACACAGCGGCAGAGAAAGCTCCCTGTGTCTGCGTGTTTCAGCCTGACATCCTCCAGGTTTCTCTTCTCCTTGTTAGTTCCATCAGATTTACACCCTTAATCCTCTTTCCCTTGAAGTCCCTGCTCATGCTCTTCCTAAATTAAGTAGTTGATGCCTCAGAAAACATATCTGTCATAGACGTATGCAGGAAAATAACCAAATATTTTAAATGTAGACCCATTTCTTGAAGATGACAGTTGCTGAATTGAAAAGACTTCAGAAACAACTATGTAATCACATTCAACTCCTATACTTTAAATATTCTACCAATACACTGGTGTCTTCAATAAAATTTTGTCTACAAGTCCTGATTATGTAATACATACATTTATTTCATCTTATTCAGAAGTTCCCCCATGACCACATTACAAGTGCGTGCACCACACAGGGAGCTGGAAGTGGGGCTCATTTCCTTGAGCAGCATCCTTGCAGAGAGGGAGAAGAATGGGTTTTCTTGGGAGGTAGTCACAGGAGATGTTCAAGAACATGCAAAGGATGCCCTAGGCCTATAGCATGTCTCTGTATCCTGTGCACATAACGGGTAAGGTAACACATCGGGTCCCTCTACACTCAGTTACTTTATATCAGTGAGGCTCTCATGAAGGTCTCACCTTTTCCAGCCTCCTTCTCAGGGCAGCGTTGACTTCTCTGTTCCTCAGACTATAGATCAGGGGATTCAGCATGGGATTGAAAAGGCTATGAAACAGGAGGAGGTATTTCTTCTGCTCCTGGGGGTCCCCACGTTGGGGTCCAACATACATGATAATGGCTGTGCCATAAAAGAGCCCCACCACGCAGAGGTGGGAGGAGCAGGTGGAGAAAGCTTTCCGGCGCCCCTCCATTGACTGGATCCTCAGGACAGCACGGAGAATGTGACCATAGGAGACCACAATTACCAACAGTGGTCCCACCAGCGCCAACACTCCTGCAGCCACAATCACAACCTCGTTAACGTGCGTATCTGCACAGGCCAGTTTGAGAACAGCTACAATTTCACAAAAAAAGTGATTCACTTTCTGGGGACCACAGAAGGGCAATGGTAAGAGTAACACCAGATCTACTAGGGCCAGCAGGACTCCTAAAGTCCAGGAAGTCACTACCAGGGTGACGCAGACTCTCCAGCTCATGATGGTAGAATACCGAAGGGGCAGGCAGATGGCAACATGCCTATCATAGGACATCATCACCAGGAGAAAACATTCAGTAAGAGCAAAAGTCAGGAAGAGAAAGGTCTGTGTCATGCAGCCAGCAAAGGAGATGGGCTGGGCTGGGCTCAGGAGGTTGACCAGCATCTGGGGCACCGTGTTGCAGGCATAGGCTATGTCCACAGTGGCCAGCTGGGAGAGGAAGAAGTACATGGGGGTGTGCAGTTGGGAGTCCAGAGAGATGAGCCCCAGGATGACCCCATTGCCCAGGAGGGTGAAGGCATAGAACACAGAGAAGAGCCCAAACAGGAGCACCTTCATCCTTGGGCTGAGCGGGAATCCCAGGAGTAGGAACTCTGTGACAGAAGTCTGGTTGCCCCCCATTTTCCTGGGAAAGAACAAGGGACAAAGCTCATTAATTCTGAGTGCCCGAGGGACTTGTTTAACATGGTAGACCCGTGTGTGTCATCGTTTCCTTCCTAAGTAAACATCTTCAGTGTCACTTCTGTCCTGTTCATCTATTACCTAGTGAATCCTATACACTACGAATGAAACAGAAGGAATTTTTTTCACCGTGTAAATTAAATGCCAGTTTCTATTACAGTGTTCAGTAAATCTCACCTTTATTTCCAAACTTCCCCCACAGTTCAACACACGTTAACACGCCTACTGCCTCCCTTATGGTGCACACTTTCCTCGGTCAGCACAACTGCGTGGGAGGTTTCCCTGGGAAGAGTCCCGACCCACGGTGCACACACAGCCACCGTGGGGAGGGGGCTGTGGGCCTGCGTCCGCACCCACACGTGAGGGTGGGAAGGGGACCAGGAGCCTGTGGGAGGCCCTCCTATCAGGGATCTCACCGGTTGGTGCCTTCATTAGATGACTCACTTGTTAGCCTTGTACTTTTCACTGGCAGCAGCATCTGGAAGGAAGCTGAGAGCATGGCAGGCAGACTGCCTCAGCTTTAGCTGGATTTAAGGGGGAGAACTTTGTCTTTGGACTTTTGTACCCACAGACGGTCTACTCTGCTCATGCGGTTTCATAATCAGTATTACCCATCACACACTTATCCCTGCATGAATATTCATACTCTACGCCTGTATGGCTGTGGATAAAGTACATGTTATGTATAGAGTTATACACATGCACATGGATGTACACACATGCAGGTGAATCCTTATGTGCATGTATGTGTATATCATGTGAATATCATGGACATATAAGTGCATATTATGTGAATATAACCCTTATTATATACTTAACCCTATATGAACATTTACATTCTATGCCTGTATGTGTGTGGGGAATGCACATGTTATGTATAGAGTTACATGCACACATATGTACATGCACATGCACTTGAATCCTTATAATGTGGAAAACTAGTTGCTATTTTCTGTATTATTTTCTGATCTCCTTCACTAGTAAAACACTGGTTGAATGATTTCTTGGTGGGTCGTGGCCTGGGATTTAAAATAGCAATCAATACTTTAAATTGACTACTGATCAATATCCAAGGCTAGAGCTAAAGCTCTAACTATATACTCATATACTTAGAATCTGTAACATATTCTATAACTTAACTCTAACAGGAAAATATTATGGATAATGAATCTTTACTTTCTGGGGTTTATCAATCTTTCGAAAGGAACTTGCACCAGGGTGGGAATTCCGAGGTTTCACTGGTAACTATTAAACCAGTGCTTCTGTTTCCTTGTCTGTCTGACTCCATATTTTTCTTCAGTCCAGTATCCATCTGAATTTCACTAAAATAAGAATCTCACAAAAACTCATTATCCCAGTCCTATGTTAATTCTCCATTCATATTTCCTTATAAGTTATTTTTTGCAAGGTTTGATAAACAAAAGTGTGAGGGTTTCACCCTGCTTCAAAGGGAGAATCAGAATTCAGAGCAGCAACACTGGGAGATGATACTGTCTTAGTCCAAGAAACAATGCTATAACACTTGTAGTCATCTTCCTGAAGAAAGCTGGCTGTTTTAGTAGGACCAAGCTTTATGTCAGCGAGTGCTTTAACTCAGAGATTTGCATTCCCATGTTATGGGAGAGGGCGAGCAAGAAAAATGCTCAGGTCTCTTCCAACTACAGGATTCATTGGCCCTAAATGTACAGAACAGTGTTAGCTGATTTCCCTTTTGCTTTGTTACCACATTTGAGGTGAAAAAACACAGAAGTGCTATTTCTAAAATGTCCTATGATGAAGGACACGAAAAACTAAAGCAGAAGGACCAGGGACTGTCACCTCACCATCCTCCTATCTGCTGCACGTAGCTAAAATACAAAACAAAAATCCACAGACAGTCACTAAACATAGTCCATGTTCATCCACATGTCTTCTCTGAAGACATACAAGACAATTCCCACATGCTGGTGTACAGAACCTGCTTGGAGTAACAAGTCTATTAAAAAGACTCAAAAAAGATAATTCTCATATTCAAATAACCCACCAAGGGGAAGTTCACTTTCAAAAATAAAACCTTCAGGACGCTCTTCTGTCACAAACTACTATTGTGGTCAATGCGGTCCATTATTTCATGGAAACATGACTGAGTTTCATGGGACAATGGAAACACTTTCAAGAAAATCTCTCAAACACCTAATATATCTGATCATTTAAACAAAAAATTTTACACTAAATGCTCAACCTCAGGTGTCTCTAAACGAGATGGTGACTCCAATGATCCTATTAGCTAAGTCTATACACAGCACACACCTGGCACTGACAGACAATGACAATTCCCTGCTGCACTGAGATTTTTCATCACAGCCTGTCTGAAATTGAACAGTGAACAAAGACTGGACAACACACGAAACTTACCACACACTTACAGCTAAACACGAGAAGACCAGCTGAATGTGACTTGGGTTGAACAAAAACACACTAATAAGGACATTAGTATCGGTGAGTTAGTGTTGAAATTGCCATCTCATAAGGATCTCTTAGGAGAAAAGGTGCCCAAACACGAAGACATGGTTTATTCTCTGCTCCACTCCACCACCTCTCAGTGTACTTCTGAGCATTTGGTGTAGGGAGGGATAAGGACCCGCCAGGCACACTGCCATCAGCTCCCTTCCAGGGGAAAGGGGCTCTCCAGGGACTCATCTCTGGTGTTCTCCACAGGGACGCTTGAGGCAAGACGGTGACCTTGGTGATTCTTTCACTCACCGTGGGGTCCATGTTCATCCATGTAGAAGCTCTAGAATGATTTCTGGGACTCCTTCACACATTACAGTGACCACACCTTGCATTCACTATGGCTCGAGAACTCAATCCCCCCGCTACTAACCCTCCAGAGAGAGTAGGTGGTACACAGTGCAGCTGGGGCCCATAGGTTTTTCCCATCCTCAGTCGTGGCTGAGTTTTATATCACACCTGACCTCAACATGTATCCTCTGTATTTTCTCTTTGAATCAGATGGGAATCGAACAGGGAACAGAAACCGTGCTGTTGTGGCACGATAGTAGAGAGACTTTCATACAACACAATGGTTACAAGGATACTGGGGAACTACAACAGTAAACACAGAGCACTCAGATGAACAAGCAGAACTGCATGAAGCTGCCATTCCTAGGGTACAAGGGTACACAGCAGAGGCTGGGTGATTAGAATCCAGAAGGTCAGAGGAGTTGGGGTTCAGACTTAGCCCTGTGAGAAGAAGGGGCACCCCAGCGGTACTGTGGCCCCAGACAGGAATGACGGGGCTGGCTCTGGGTTGCTGAGTACCTAAGGCTGAACAAAGAGACTTCACTGCCATTGCCAAGAGTTTCTGGGCAATGCTGACAAGAGCAACATGCAGACAGAAAGGGGCAAGGTCCTTTTCCCTGCTCCAGGCTCCCAGGTTGCTTTAGAGATCCCCACCTGTACAACGTAAGCAATTGGAAGTCACTAAAATCAGTAATCCACCCTGGCTGGTGTGGCTCAGTAGGTGGAAGGATTGTTCCATAAACAGAAAGTTCCCCTGTTTGATTCCTGGTCGGGGTCCATCTATACCTAGGCTGTGGGTTTGGTCCCAGCTGGCACACATACAGGAGACAACCAATGGATGTTTCTCACATTTATGATTCTCTGCTTCTATCTAAAACTTCACCAAACATGTCCCTGGGTGATGATTAAAAATAAAGATCAATAGTCCAGATGTCCCAATTTGGTTAAGAAAAGGTGTAAGCTGGATACCAGAGGCTGGGGTGTTAAGTTTATCAATAAAGAACAACCTCCACATCACTCACACTGAGAGTTCATTAAGGGACAGACACAAGAATGACCTAAAAACACGAACTGGAAGATGAGGTTTAGGTGTGATGTGCAAAGAGGTTTGCTGATTCCTCACCTTGAAGGGAACGTGCTAGCTAGTCACAGGCAGCACTGTGAGCCACAGGCCTTCCCTCTAAGGTCCAGTCCACGCCACACTGACAGCGCAGACGCAGACGAGAACCTGTGCTGCTCCGTAAGGGCTGACGACCGGAGGGAAGGAGGGCTGGGCAGTGACAGCGACTCAGTAAAAGTCGGACATTTGCTACTTTCCGGTACGTGCACACATAGAACAGACAGATAATGGGACGTTCTTCATGGACTGGTTAAGGTGGCTGGGTGAGACGCTGCGTGTTAAGTGCTACGGGTGTGTAGTGCACAGAGAGCACTGGGTCAGGGAGGGAGAGATATGTTAGCTGTTCTGATAAGAGCCCATCTGATCTTCATATTCAGTGAGCTCTGCTGCCCATAGGAGGTAAGTAAGTGTTGGGTGGCTTTTCAAAATGATCACTTATGCTATAGTATTTAAAATAAAGGAAAAGATAAAATTTAAGAGTTTTTTCACATGTTATGAACTTCAGTAGCTAAATTTATTTCAATTTTTAAAATTTTCATGTATATCTTAATTTAAGTTACTTGGTATACAAGCTTGTACTGGTTAGATAATTTCAGGTGTAAGCAGAGTGATCTGACATCTCCAAACCTTCCTGTAGCATGAAAGATAATTTTTAAAAGTTATAAGCAGTCATCCTCCTACCACTCTACAGCCAATACTATACTACTATGGATCATAGATTTCGATATTTACTGCATATACACGTGTACCATAATAGCAATCATAAACATTTGCAACTATTGTTTCATACTTACCCTTTAAATCTTATAATATCTCTTTCCATGTATCTGTATTATCTCTCTGACCATCATTTTAAGGACTGTATAAACAGCTCATTGAGTTAATGTGGAATAATTTGACCATTTCTCCCTGTGTTAAAATTTTGTTTACAACTTTCATATTAAAGGTAATTTCAGAGGGGAAAAAAGAGGGCTACTGAGTAATCATGACTCCCCAAGGGAAGGGCACACACTCCCTCCTCTGATCAAGTCTCCTGTCACTCTCAGTGTGAGATCGAGAAAGACTCTGCAAGCAAGTGGCCCACCTCACCTCAAATCGGGTTAGAAGGTACACTTTACGGTGACACCCTCAGAGGCCACCTAACGTCTGTGGGACTCATCCCCAACCACTGTATTTGAGAAGTAGGAGAAATCAGTAAAAGTCCATCTGCCACCAAGGCAGGAGAGCCAGCCACACTCTACTAGTCACCTACAGCATCTGGTACAATGTCCCGTGTGAGGATAAGCATTCCCATGAGGGAAATGACACAGACCTGGACTGACCAGGGGTAAAGTGCTGGTGAAAGACACTGGGGAACATGTACACAGTCTGTACGTCCACGTAACTCACAGCTCAACACTCAAAGTTCCTGGGACCATACACAGCCCAGATGGTTTCTCTGAGACCCAGTGCCCAGCTCTGCCCTTTGCTAGCTACTGGCTCAGCAGTTCGCCCCCAAGGTTGTCAACAGTGAGCTTGGCTCCCACACCGTCTGCAGGTTTCTCCTTCTCCCCTTTCCCCTGCACACCCTGTATTAATTCTGTCCCTTCAGTCAGCCTGCTCCTTCACCCCAATAGGAGTCTGTAATTTTCATATGAAATATCTCTTCATCATGCAACACATAAACTAGAAGTCCTTAAGATGATCTTAAGTGGCGAGTACAGTCTGGGAGAATGGACAGGTGCCCCTTCGGATTTGCAGGACCACGTCCTACCCTTGCAGCTTTTCCTTCCTTCCCAAATCCTGTGACACATGCAGTTACTGAGTTTACACAGGTTACAGATGGAGATGGACTGTATTCAACCCTTGGGAACCAGAACAGGAATTAATATAATGTTTAAGTTTACAGATATTCAATTCAATTGAGCAATAAAGGAAAAAAATTATATCTGATTGAAAAAATCAATGAGTGTAACCTATGGAAAGCTTCCTTCAGAGGAAGAGGGAAGGCCTGATGTCACATCATGAAGGACCATGGCAGAAGAAAGCAGTGAGCTTCTCTGGATTCAGGTGGCAGCTGAGCACTTAGGCTGGGGATTCAAATGTCACTGCAACTAGAAATGATTCTCCTCCCCCAGTGCTCTCTGCAGGGCATGTTTCCTCTGTGTTCCTCAGGCTGTAGACCAGCAGGTTCACCTTGGGTTGCAAAGGCTGTAACCAAGGAAAGGATGTCCTGCTGCTCCACAGGATCATGCAATTTGGGGGCCACGCACATGACAGTGTTGCTGCCAAAGCAGAGCCAGACCGTGCAGAGAACAGCATTGCTGTTCACATTCACCTGCAATGGTAAAAACTAATGTCAAACACTGCATATTGGGAAGAGGCCTGGCATGAGAAATTAAGTTATGTACTAGGAGAATATTACATATATTAAGTCACTGGAACTGATGAGGTCCCATAGAAAGTGCTTGTTCAGGGGAGATGCACAAAACCTCAATCATTGTAAGAGGAGTGTAACATAATAGGCAACTGTGGAATTCCAGATATAACACAGGCAATAAAAGGAACAAATAAAGAAAACAATATAAACAAATGCAAGATAGAAATCAAAGGATCATATCCATAGATGCTGAAAAAGCATTTGGTAAACTACAGTACCCATTTATGATAAAAACACGGAGCAAAGCGGGAATAGACGGAACACACCTCACCATAATAAAGGCCATATATGAGAAATCTACAGCCTGCAGCACACTCGATGGGCAAAATCTAAAAGCTTTCTTCCAAAGATCAAGAACAAGACAAAGGTGTCCACTTTCACCACTTTTAGTCAACATAGTATCGGAAGTTCAAGATGCAGTTCAGACTAGAAATAAAAGGCATCCAAATTGGAAAGGAGCAAGTAAAACTGTCATTGTCTGTAGATGACATGATAGTGTACGAAGAAAATCCTATAGCCTCCACCAAAAAACCCCTCAATATAATAAGTAAATTTGCCAAATAATGGGATGCAACATCAATATTCAGATTGAAAGCATTTGTGTCCACCAACAAAGAAATATCAGAAAGAGAAACTAGGGGGGAAAATACCCTTCACAATAGCAACAAGAAAAACAGAGAACCTAGGAATAAAGTGAACCACGTAGGTAAAGGACCTATACTTAGAAAAGTAGACAACACTGAAGAAAGAAATGAATGAAGATACAAATAAATGGAAGCACATATGGTGTTCATGGATTGGAAGAATTAACATCATTAAAATGCCTACACTACCTAAAGCAAGCCGTAGATCCAATGCAATCTCTGTTTACATACCAATGACATATTTCACAGATTTAGAACAAATGTTTCAAAAATATATATGGAACCAAAAACAACCCCAAAGAGTCTCAGCAATCTTGAGAAAGAAGAACAAAGTAGGAGGGATCACAATACCTCATGTCAAACTATACTACAAGGCTACTTTACTCAAACAGTCTGTCATTGGCAAAAGAACAGATACATAGATCAATGAATCAGAAGTGAGAGCCCACAAATAAACCCATGTCTCTTTGGTCAACAATATTTGATGGAAGGGGCAGGACCATAAAATGGAGTAAAAAATAGGCTCTTCAACAAATAGTATTGGGAGAACTAGAATCTTACATGCAAAAAGAAAAGAAAAGAAAGAAAGAAAGAAAGGAAGAAGAAAGAAAGAAAGAAAGAAAGAAAGAAAGAAAGAAAGAAAGAAAGAAAGAAAGAAATTAGACCACCAACGAAAACCATACACTAGGATTAACTCAAAATGGACCTAAGACCTAAACATAAGCCTTGACATCATCAAAGTCCTAGAGGAAAATGTAGGCAGTAAAATTTCACATATCCATGCAGCAATATTATTGTTGATATATCCTTCTAGCCTTGGCTATTCCCTTGAGAAATAAAGGAAAGAATAACCAAATGGGATCACATCAAATTGAAAAGCTTCTGCATGGCTAAAGAAAACATCATCATAATGAAAAGGGAACCAACCACATGGGAAAACACATTTACCAGTGATACCTGAGACAAGAATTGATCTCCAAAAGATATAAAGTACTCACAGGACTCACCACCAGGAAGGCAAACAATCCAGTTAAAACCTGGGAAAAGGACCTGAACAGACTCTTCTCCAAGGAGAACAAACAGAGGGTCTGTAGGCATATGAAAAGAGGCTCAACATCAGTAGCCATCAGAGAGATGCAAATTAAAACCACAAGGAGATACCTCTTCACACCATTCCGAATGGCCATCGTTAACAAATCAACAAATAGAAAGTGCTGGCAAGGATTTGGGAACCCTAGAGCACTGTTGGTGAGAATGCAAACTTGTGCAGCTCCAGTGGAAAACAGTATAAAATTTCTTCAAAAAATTAAAAACGGAACTGTCATTTGATCCAGTGATTCCACTGCTGGCATTACACCCTAAGAAGCATGAAACACCAATTCAAAAGAACCTATGCACCCAGTGTTCATAGCGCTGTTATTTGCAGTAGCAAAGTGCTGGAAACAGCCTACTGCCCATCAGTAAATGAGGGAATCAAATAAATGTGAACCATTTACACAACACACTACTATGCACCAGGAAGGAAGAAGAAACTCCTACCTTTCATGAAAACATGCATGTAACTGAAGAGTATTGTGCTAAGTGAAATAAGCCAGGCAGTGAAAGGCACATACCACATGATGTCACCTGCAAGGTGAACCTAATGAACAAAACAAACAAACAAGCAAATAGAACCACAGGCATGGAAACAACGAACAGACTGACAGTGACAAGAGGGGAAGCAGGAGGGCAGTAAGGACGGAAGGAGGAACAAGGTCAAGGAACAAGTATAAATGACTCATGGACATGGACACCTGGGTGGGGACTGACTGTGGGAGCAACGGGGGAAACTGGTACAAGTGAAATAGAACACCAGTAGGAAAAAAACTCTTCAAACAACTAATTTGTGTCAAAAAGGAAAACAAAGTTATAAGAAAAATAAAATATTTCAATGAAGTAATACAACCTACAGGAAACAATTATTCATTCTAAAACAGCAACATATAATGACTTCGATGAAGAAAACATCAACGACAACAGATGGCTCTGCACAACAGACAGCAGGACCAATGAACTCAAATGAAAATTAATAGGAAACTATCAAATACAGGCATAGAATAAAAAAATGGAGTAGACTCAGAAAGACATCTTTGAAAGTGCTAAAACATATTCTAACATATACTCGAGAAGAAAGAAAAATTAAATGGGGAAAAGATAATATTGAAGATATACTTCTGAGAATTTCCCAAGTCTGATGAAGGACATGAGCACAGAAACCTCAGGAAATCACAACTGGGACACATTTACGTACAACACCCAGATCCTGCCCTATTACAGTGACATTTCTGAGAACTTACGACAAAGTAAATATAAGTAAAAATGAGAAAAAATATTTATTTATTACCCATTACCAACAGGTATCACTGCTTTAGCTGGAAAAAGATACATTTTTTTTAGTGTCTTTTGCATGGAACCCTGCAGGAAATGAAGATTTGGGCTTGGTTGCTTGGGTTTGTGTGCTTGTTTTACTTTTGACTCTCTTTCTGTTTGAATACATGTTCATTTCATGTTAATTTTGGAAGCATATTTTCCTGTATGTAAACTTTTGGATTGACAGTTGTTCTTTCACCACCTCACAGATACTGCTCACTGACCTCTGACCCCCAAGGTTCCCACTGAGCAGTCAGAAATTGTCAGTATTGCTGTATCCCTCGTGGTACCACAGGGAGCACCCAGCTCCACAAAGGCTCCTGTACTCTAATTCCCCGCCTTGCATAAGGGAAGGCCTGGTCTCACTGGCCATTGCCATCATGTCAACCTGGGACCTGAGCAAAAACAAGTGACTTGAAGCCAGTGCTGGCTTCAGACCTCCCCATTCGGTTGCTGATTCTGCCTCATTTTTGTCCTTTGAGGGTTCTACTTGCTCTCTTTCAAGCCCAGTTATACATTTAAGAGTTACGGTTTTTAAAATGTTCTGTCCAGTGGTTTTAGGTGCCTTCTGCTAACATGGCTTTCAGGATGGCCACTCTGCTGTACTGCCACTGCTTCTCGTCTAGAAATCCCAGGAGGAGCCTACCTGGGGAGGGAGTCAAACACCCGCTACTTCCCTTCCCCAATGAGTGCTTGATGCAAACAGAGCTGCGCGATAAGGATGCAAGCTCCCTTCTCAGTGTCTGCCCACGAAAACCTGTCATTCCTGTGACGCATGTTCCTTGCCCTTCCCCGCACCTCCCGTTCCAGTTTCCGGCTTCTGTCATTTCCTGGGACGCTTATCACCTCCCTTTTCCAAATGTCTTGTCTTCTTCTTTAATGCGTACCTTGATTCCTGTTTTCTTGGATTCTCCGTTATTCCAGTTCATAATCTTTTCCTATCTATACTTGCTCAGATTTATAAACCTTTAATTGTTTCATAGATTTTCTACTTTTAAAACTACAATTTTCCAAATTCTTGAATTTGTTAAATAGACAATATATTACATATGCATATTTGTTATAGAGACAATTTATCATAGTTGGATTTGAAAAACCAAATATGCACGTAGAAGGAAAACATTTTCTTTATTATTACTGTGAGTTTTCTCTCAGTAATTGCATATTATACATATGGCATTAGTAATCTTCTCTTTGCATTTAATATTAATTGTAAATATATTGCAAGCCAATAAACACACAACGAAACCTGACGTTTAAGAAGGTATTCCTTAATATGCATGTTCCATATAAGTATGTATATTACCTGTCTCCTAGTATTGGAAATCTTGGATGTTTTCAGTATTTAGCTACTACAAACTAACACCACAAAGAGGAATCTTTGCTCACATAATTATTTCCTTGGGTAAATTCTTTAAATGGGAGTTACCGGATCTAAATAAACTTGCGATGTTCATCTCTACTATTATGTACCAAATTGTCCTGGGCAAGATCAGCACTGTGGGGTATTACCTATATTCTCAAAGCTGTACCATAAAATAGAAAGAAGACTCATAGATAGAGAACACATTGATAGGTATCAGAGGAGAGGGGGATAGGAGGCTGGGTGAAGAAGGGGAAGGGCTTAAGGAAAAATTAATAAATAGATCAAAGTCATAGACACAGACACCAGTATGGTGATCACCAGAAAGAGAGGGTAGTAGAGGGAGGTAGAGGAGGGTAAAGGGGGGACAAATGGTGAGGGAATGAACTTGACTCAGCATGGGGAACACACATGACAATATATAGATGATGTATTACAGAATTGTACAGCTGAAACCTGTATAATTTCATTTTTTTATTTCACTTATTTATTTTTATACAGAGGGGCAGCGAGGGAGAAACAGAGGGAGAGAAACATCGATGTGTGGTTCCCTCTCGGGTGCCCCCTCTTGGGAGCCTAACCTGCAACCCAGGCATGTGTCCTGACTGGGAATTGAATTGGTGACTCTTTGGTTCCCAGGCGAGCACTCAATCCACTTAGCCACAACAGCCAGGGCTGAAACCTATATAATTTCATTAACCAACTGTATCTTCTTTTTATTCTAATATTTACTATTCTATTTGTCCTGATAATTTGGGGAATTATTTTTAAAGTGTCTCATAATTTGGGGAATTATTTTTAAAGTGTCTGAGAATGCTTACAAAGATACTTATATTTTGTGTTTTGATCATGCTTAGTCTTTTTTTTCCTTTAAATTCTTAAAACAGCAGGCTCATCAAGAAAAAAAGAGAGAGGACTCAAATAAACACAATCAGAAATGAATGAGGAGAGATTACGACTGACACCACAGAAATACAAAGGATTGTAAGAAATTACTATGAAGAACTGTATGCCAAGAAATTTGAAAACCTAGTTGAAATGGACAAGTTTCTAGCAAAATATAACCTTCCAAAACTCAATGAAAAAGAAACAGAAAGCCTGAACAGACCAATAACAGCTGGTGAAATTGAATCAGTAATCAAAACACTCCCGGCACACAAAAGCCCTGGACCAGATGGTTTCACAGGAGAATTCTACAAAACATTTAAGGAAGAGCTAACCCCTATCCTTCACAGACTATTCCAAAAAATCCAAAATGATGGAAGACTCCCAAACTCTTTTTATGAAGCCAGCATCATCCTAATCCCAAAACCAGATAAAGACATAACAAAGAAAGAAAACTTCAGGCCAATATCACTGATGAATGTAGACGCTAAAATCCTCAACAAAATATTGGCAAACCGCATCCAACAATACATTAAAAAGATCATACACCATGACCAAGTGGGATTCATCCCAGGGATGCAAGGATGGTTCAACATTCGGAAATTAATAAATGTAATACATCACATAAACAAAAGCAAGGACAAAAATCACATGATCATATCAATAGATGCAGAAAAAGCTTTTGATAAAGTACAACACCCATTTATGATAAAAACACTCAGCAAAGTGGGAATAGAGGGAGCATTCCTCAACATAATAAAAGCCATATATGAGAGACCTACAGCCAACATCATACTCAATGGGCAAAAACTGAAATCTTTCCCACTAAGATCAGGAACAAGACAAGGCTGTCCACTTTCACCACTTCTATTCAATATAGTATTGGAAGTCTTAGCCACAGCAATTAGACAAGAAAAGGAAATAAAAGGCATCCAAATTGGAAAGGAGGAAACAAAACTATCATTGTTTGCAGATGACATGATAGTGTACATAGAAAATCCTATAGACTCGGCCAAAAAGCTGCTCGACGTAATAAATGAATTTGGCCAAATAGCTGGATACAAAGTCAATATCCAAAAATCAAAGGCATTTTTGTATACCAACAGTGAAACAGCAGAAGCAGAAATCAAGAAAAAAATCCCATTCGATATAGCAAAAAGAAAAATAAAATACCTAGGAATAAACCTAACCAAGGAGGTAAAAGACCTGTATGCAGAAAACTACACAACACTGAAGAATGAAATCAAGGAAGACACAAACAAATGGAAGCATATACCATGTTCATGGATCGGAAGAATTAATATTATCAAAATGTCCATATTACCCAAAGCAATTTACAGATTCAATGCAATACCTATTAAAGTTCCAATGGCATATTTCACAGACATAGAACAAACACTTCAAAAATTTATATGGAATCATAAACGACCCCGGATAGCGGCAGCAATTTTGAGAAAGAAGAGCAAAGTAGGAGGGATCACAATACCTGACCAAACTGTATTACAAAGCCACTGTAATCAAAACAGCCTGGTACTGGCACAAGAACAGACACGTGGACCAGTGGAATAGAACAGAGAGCCCAGAAATAAACCCAAGTCTCTACAGTCAATTAATATTCGACAAAGGGGGCAGCAACATAAAATGGAACAAAAATAGCCTCTTCAATAAGTGGTGCTGGGAGAACTGGACAGCTACATGCAAAAAAATGAAACTCGAGCACCAACTTACACCATACACAAAAATAAATTCAAGGTGGATAAAAGATTTAAATATAAGCCATGACACCATTAAAATTCTAGAGGATAATATAGGCAGGAAAATCTCAGATATTTCACGCAGCAATATTTTCACTGATACGTCCCCTAGAGCAAGGGACATAAAGGAAAGAATAAACAAATGGGATCTCATCAAAATAAAAAGCTTCTGCACAGCTAAAGAAAACAGTATTAAAATAAAAAGAGAACCAACTGTATGGGAAAACATATTTGGAAATGATACCTCAGACAAGGGATTAATCTCCAAAATATATAAAAAACTTACAAGACTCTACTCTAAGAAGACAAGCAACCCAATTAAAAAATGGGCAAAGGATTTGAACAGACACTTCTCCAAGGAGGACATACAGAGGATCCAGAGACACATGAAAAGATGCTCGATATCTCTAGCTATCAGAGAGATGCAAATTAAAACTACAATGAGATACCACTTGACACCAGTCAGAATGGCCTTCATAAACAAAGCAACAAACAGCAAGTGTTGGAGAGGTTGTGGAGAAAAGGGGACCCTAGTGCACTGTTGGTGGGATTGCAGATTGGTACAACCACTATGGAAAACAGTATGGAATTTTCTAAGAAAACTAAAAATGGACATACCTTTTGACCCAGCAATTCCACTACTTGGATTATATCCTAAGAATCCTGAAACACCAATCCAAAAGAATCTATGCACCCCTATGTTCATAGCAGCACAATTTACAATAGCCAAGTGCTGGAAGCAACCTAGGTGCCCATCAGTTAATGAATGGATCAAAAAACTGTGGTACATTTACACAATGGAATTCTATGCAGCAGAAAGAAAGAAGGAGCTCCTACCCTTTGCGACAGCATGGAAGGAATTGGAGGGTATCATGCTAAGCGAAATAAGCCAGGCAGTGAAAGACAAATACCATATGATCTCACCTTTAACAGGAAGCTAATCAACAAAACAAACAAACAAGCATAATATAAACAAAGACACTGAATTTGAGAACAGTCTGACAGTGTCCAGAGTGGGAGGGGAGGGAATTTCAGGGGAAAAGGGGAACGGTTTAGAGCAACAAGTATAAAGGACTCATGGACAAAAACTATGGGGGGTGGAAATGGGAGGAAGGTGGGGAGGGCTGGGGTGGTGGGCTGGGGCGGGGTAAAAGACAGAAAACTGTACAATATCAACAATTAAAAAATACTGATTAAAAAAAAGATAAAAAAAATTCTTAAAACATTTTGGGAAAGAAACTAAGTTGTGAAAATACTTCATTCACAGGAGAAATTTAGTTAGAAACTGGAAGATTAATAGGGAATACTGAAAGGTAGAGTGGGCTAGCAGTCTTCTTTCTCAGAGAGGTCTCTTTTCCTGTTCACCCCTGTGAATACATCTCCAGGTGGTCTTACAGAGCTGATTTGCTGCTGGACCTGGTGCTGACTTTTCTGTGTTTTTAAGCCACACCTACTTACATTAACGTGGACCAGTGTGCACAGTGCATCAGTAAGTGAATGATCTAATCTACATAACTGCGTCTAATGTGGCACCAAATCACCACATTCAAACCTTTGAGTGATCCCCTCCTGAGGACCAGAGAACTGTTTTTGCAACTGATTCGAAAAATGAACATGAATTCCTCTAAACATTTTTTCTAAAACACTTTTTTTATTGTTGTTCGAGTACAGTTTTCTGCCTTTTCGCCTGACCCATCCCCTCCACCCCAGGCCTCCCCACCTCCTTCCCCTGTTTCCACTCCCCTCGTTGTTGTCCATGTGTCCTTTATAATTGTTCTTGTAAACCCTTCACCCTTTTCCCCCATTATCTGCTCCTCTCTCCCCTCTGGTCATTGTCAGCCTGTTCTCCATTTCAGTGTCTTTGGTTGTATTTTGCTTGTTTGTTCGTTTTGTTGATTAGGTTCCAGTTAAAGGTGAGATTGTACACTATTTGTGTTTCACTGCCTGGCTTATTTCACTTAGCATAATGGTTTCTAGTTCCATTCATGCTGTTCACGAAGGGCAGGAGCTCCTTATTTCCTTTGCTGCATGGAATTCCATTGTGTAAATGTACCATAGTATTTGATCTACTCATTCACACATGGGCACTTAGGTTGCTTCCAGCACTTGGCTATCGTAAATTGTGCTGAAATCAATCAACAAAGTTCATATGGAGTCATTTCAATCTCATGTCTACGTACCAAAGCCCGTTCCATTAAAAATACTAACCCGCTGGCAGCAGACTCCCTCACTCACTCTATGTCTGCTTCTCACGGCTAACATGGAGTTTTGGATCCACACCTACATGCCAGTCGCAACATTGAGGCTTTGTCGAAAGAAAGATCTCTACATTCATCATGTTCCATGAATGCATCGAGACCTGTTTCTCTGGGACTTAACCCTTAAGCAGACATCTTAAATGGATTTATTTTATATATAGTAAATGTAAATTCCAAAATATTTAAGTGTAATGCATCAGTTTGCACCTCTAGCAACTAGCAGAAACTGGTAAATACTCCACCTTTTCCTAAATTCAAAATCATTGCTTTTAACATTTTTTTTTGTAGTAATGTCTATCTACATAGCAGACTTCCTTACAAAACGGACCTTCTGTGAGAAAGAAATCCTTACTTTTTCCTCTTTAAAAACTTTTCACACACACGAATATTATTTTAAAACTAAATATTTTCCTTGTGTCATTTTAAGTGCTCAGGTTCAATTTCCTATATAATTTGAGGAAAGTTTTGAAAAAGTCTCCTCATACATCATTTGCCACTGCCTCTTAAACTGCATTCTATCACTTCATAATTGTGTTGGAGTTTCATGTTTGACTAATATGGTTATTTAACTCACCTCATATCTCTTACTTCAAAGAGGAAATTATTACTGATAATTTATAGCTCTCCTATCATTGGTCAAACAGGCATCACAAATTACACAGTCGGTTCTTATTTGTGAGAATGTTCTCAGTTTTGGTGATTTCCCATAGGAGATAACGGACCAAACCAAAGAGAGAAAATGTGTACTTCTGCCAAGGACTCTCAGCTGCGTCCATTCTGCCTCCTTCCTCTCGTCTCCACCATCCTGGACGGATCTCCACCTTCGCTGCAAAGGCAGAGAAACACAGCGGCAGAGAAAGCTCCCTGTGTCTGCCTGTTTCAGCCTGACATCCTCCAGGGTTCTCTTCTCCTTGTTAGTTCCATCGGAGTTACACCCTCAACCCTCTTTCCCTTGAAGTCCCGGCTCATGCTCTTCCTAATTTAAGTGGTTGATGCCTCAGAAAACATCACTGTCATAGACATATTCAGGAAAACAAAGAAATATTTTAAATATAGACCAACTTTTGAAGATGATACTTGTGAAATTTAAAATTTTTCAATAATTACTTTGTAATCAGTCTCAACTATTATATTTTAAGTATTCTGCCAATACCTCGGTTTTTACAATAAAAATTATCTATAAATCCTGATTATGGAATATATAAATTTATTTCATCCTATTCAAGTTCCCCCATGACAACGTTACAAGTGCGCATACCAAGCAGAGAGCTGGAAGAGGGGTTCATTTCCTTGTGCAGCATCCTCAGAGGGAGGGAGCAGAATGGGTGTTCGCCAGAGGGAGTCATAGGAGAACTTCAAGAACATACAAAGGTGCTCTGAGAATACAAAATCTCTATGTATCCTGTGTATGTATTGGGTGAGGTGACTTCTTGGGTCCCTCTAAGCTCAGTTACATTTGATCAGTGAGGCTCTCACGAAGGTCTCCCCTTTTCCAGCCTCCTTCTCAGAGCAGCGTGGACTTCTCTGTTCCTCAGACTATAGATCAGGGGATTCAGCATGGGATTGAAAAGGCTGTGAAACAGGAGGAGGTATTTCTTCTGCTCCTGGGGGTCCCCATGCTGGGGTCCAACATACATGATAATGGCTGTGCCATAAAAGAGCCCCACCACGCAGAGGTGGGAGGAGCAGGTGGAGAAAGCTTTCCGGCGCCCCTCCGTCGACTGGATCTTCAGGACAGCACTTAGGATGTGACTGTAAGAGATCACAATTGCGGACAGTGGTCCCACAAGCACCAACGTTGCCGCAGCCACAACCACAACCTCGTTAAGGTGGGTATCTGCACAGGCGAGTTTGAGAACAGCTAGAATCTCACAGAAAAAGTGATTCACTTTCTGGGGACCACAGAAGGGCAATGGTAGGAGCAACAGCATATCTAATAAGGCCCCGAGGATTCCTAAAATCCAGGAAGCCCCTGCCAGGGTGACACAGACACTCCAGCTCATGATGGTAGAATACCGAAGGGGCAGGCAGATGGCCACGTACCTGTCGTAGGACATCATCACCAGGAGAAAACATTCAGTAAGAGCAAAAGTCAAGAAGAGAAAAGTCTGTGTCATGCAGCCAGCAAAGGAGATGGGCTGGGCTGGGCTCAGGAGGTTGAGCAGCATCTGAGGCACCGTGTTGCAGGCATAGGCTATGTCCACGGTGGACAGCTGGGAGAGGAAGAAGTACATGGGGGTGTGCAGTTGGGAGTCCAGTGAGATGAGCCCCAGGATGACCCCGTTGCCCAGCAGGGTCAAGGCATAGAACACGGAGAAGAGCCCAAACAGGAGCACCTGCATCCTTGGGCTGAGCGAGAATCCGACGAGGAGGAACTCTGTGACGGAAGTCTGGTTGCCCCCCATTTTCCTGGGAAAGAGACAAGGGAGCTACTTCACCAGGTCTGAGAGCCCGAGGGACGAGTTTGACATGGCAGACCTGTGTGTGTCATCGTTTCCTTCCTAGGAAAACATCTTCAGTGTCACTTCTGTCCTGTTAGTCAGTTACTAAGTGAATCCTGTGCACTGCAAATGACACAGAAGGCATTTTTTTCACCGTGTAAATTAAATGCCAGTTTCTATTACAGTGTTCAGTAAATCTCACCTTTATTTCCAAACTTCCCCCACAGTTCAACACATGTTAACACGCCTACTGCCTCCCTTACGGTGGACACTTTCCTCGGTCAGCACAACTGCGTGGGAGGTTTCCCTGGGAGGAGTCCTGACCCACGGTGCACACACAGCCACCGTGGGGAGGGGGCTGTGGGCCTGCGTCCGCACCCACACGTGAGGGTGGGAAGGGGACCAGGAGCCTGTGGGAGGCCCTCCTATCAGGGATCTCACCGGTTGGTGCCTTCATTAGATGACTCACTTGTTAGCCTTGTACTTTTCACTGGCAGCAGCATCTGGAAGGAAGCGGAGAGCATGGCAGGCAGACTGCCTCAGCTTTAGCTGGATTTAAGGGGGAGAACATTGTCTTTGGACTTTTGTACCCACAGACGTTCTACCCTGCTCATGCTGTTTCATAATCGGATATGTCTCGTCACACACTTATCCCTGCATGAATATTCATACTCTATGCCTGTATGCGTGGGTAAATATTATGCTATGTATAGAATTACATACACATATCATGCATACATTGAACTTGAACTGTTATTATGTGCAATTTTGCATGGTACTTGCTATTTTCTATATTATTTTCTACTCTACTTCACTAGTAAAATGCTGGTGAGATGATTTCTTGATGGGTCATGGCCTGAGATTTAAAACCACTGATCAATACCCAAGCCTAGAGCTAGAACTCTAACTATATACTCATATCCTTAACACCTTTAACATATTGTATAGCTTAGCACTAACAGGAAAATAGTATTCATCCTGAATCTTTACTTTCTGGGGCTTATCAATCTTTAGGAAAGGACTTCTGGCAGGGTGGGAATTCTGAGGTTTCACTTGAAACTTTAAACCACTGCTTCTCTTTCCTTGTCTCTCTGACTCCATATCCTTCTTCAGTCCAGCATCCATCTGAATTTCACTACAATAAGAATATCACAAAAATTCACAATTGTGGTCCCATATCAATTCTCCATTCAAATTTCCTTATAGGTTAATATTTGCAAGGTTTGATAAGCAAAAGTGTGAAGGTTTCACCCTACTTCAAAGGAAGAATCAGAATTCACAGCAGAAACACTGGGAGATGATATTGTCACAGTCCAAGAAATAAGGCCATAACACTTGTAATCACCTTTGTGAAGAAAACTTCTTGTTTTTGTAGGACCAAGCTTTATGTCAGTGAGTGCTTTAACTCAGAGATTTGCATTCCTATGTTATGGGAGAGGGCGAGCAAGAAAAATGCTCAGGTCTCTTCCAACTACATGATTCTTTGGCCCTAAATGTACAGAACATTGTTAGCTGATTTCCCTTCTGCTTTGTTGTCACATTTGGGGTGAAAGAACACAGCAGTGCTATTTCTAAAATGTCCTATGATGAAGGACACGAAAAACTAAGGCAGAAGGACCAGGGACTGTCACCTCACCTTCCTCCTATCTGCTGCACGTAGCTAAAACACAAAACAAATATCCACAGATATTTACTAAACTTATTCAATGTTTGTCAACATGTCTTGCCTGAGGAAATAAAGGCAACTCCTATTTTTGAGCGTATAGAAATTGCTTGGACAAAATATAACCAAAGTCACTGAAATTGACAACAGGCTGACAGTGACCAGAGGGGAGAGCAGAGGGGATTTCACGGGAAAAGGGTGAAGGGGTTACGGGAACAACTATAAAGGACACATGGACAATAATGGGGTGGGGTGGAAACAGGGGAAGGAGCTGAGGAGGGCTGGAGTGGGGACAAGAGGCAGAAAACTTTACTTGAACAACAATAAAAAATTTTAAAAAGACAAGAAAAAGAAATTCCTTGGAGTGACAAATTTGTTAAAAGGACACAAAACATGAAAATTCTTCTGTTCAAGTAATTCACGAAATGGAAGTTCACTTTCAAAAATAAAACCTTCAGGACACTCTTCTGTCACAAACTCCTTTCGTGGTCAATGCGGTCCATTTTTTCATGGAAACATGACTGAATTTCATGGCATAATGGAAAGACTTTCAAGCAACTCTCTCAAACAGATAATGTGTCTTCTCATTTAAACAAGGAATTTTACACTAAATGTATCAAAGTACATGATCCATATTAGGTGCATGTAAACGAGATGGTGACTCCAATGATCCTATTAGCTAAGTCTATACACAGTAAACACCCAGCACTGACGGACAATGACAATTCCCTTCTGCACTGAGATTTTTCATCACAGCCTGTCTGAAATTGAACAGTGAACAAAGACTGGACAACACACGAAACTTACCACACACTTACAGCTAAACACGAGAAGACCAGCTGAATGTGACTTGGGTTGAACAAAAACACACCAATGAGAAGAATAGTACCTGTGAGTTAGTGTTGAAATTGACATCTCATAAGGATGTCCTAGGAGAAAAGGTGCCCAAACAAGAAGAGATAGTTTATTCTCTGCTCCACTCCACCACCTCTCAATGAACTTCTGAGCGTTTGGTGTAGGGAGGGATAAGGACCCGCCAGGCACACTGCCATCAGCTCCCTTTCAGGGGAAAGGGGCTCTCCAGGGACTCATCTCTGGTGCTCTCCACAGGGACGCTTGAGGCAAGACGGTGGCCGTGGTGATTTCTTCACTCACCGTGGGGTCTATGTTCATCCATGTAGAAGCTCTAGAATGATTTCTGGGACTCCTTCACACATTGCAATGCCCCCACCTTGCATTCACTCTGGCTTAATACTCAATTTCCCTACCTACTAACCATCCAGTGCAGCTGGGACCCATAGGTTTTTCCCATCCTCAGTCATGGCTGAGTTTTATTCACACCTGACTGCAACATATATCCTCTATAATTTTTCTCTTTCAATCAGATGGGAATCCAACAGGGAGCAAAAACTGTACTGGTGTGGCATGATAGTAGAGAGACTTTCATACAACACAATGGTTACAAGGATACTGGGGAACTACAACAGTAAACACAGAGCTACTGGATGAACAAGCAGAACTGCATGAAGCTGCCATCACTAGGGTTCCAGGGCACACAGCAGAGGCTGGGTCATTAGAATCCAGAAGGTCAGTGGTATTGGGGTTCAGACTTGACTCTAAGAGGACAAGGGGTACCCCAGTGGCACTGTGGCCCCTACAGGGAATGTCAGGGCTTGGTCTGGGATGCTGAGTACCAAAGGCTGGGCAGGGGGCCTTCAATGCCACTGCCAAGAGCTTCTGGGTAAGGCTGACAAGAGCAGCGGGCAGACAGGAAGGGGCAAGGTCCTTTTCCCTGCTCCAGGCTCCCAGTCTGCTGTAGAGCTCCCCACCTGCACAACGTAAGCAATTGGAAGTCACTTAAATCAGTAATCCGCCCTGGCTGGTGTGGCTCAGTAGGTTGAATGACTGTCCCATAAACAGAAAGTTCCCGGGGTCGGTTCCTGGTCAGGGCCCATCTATACCTAGGCTGCGGATTTGGCCCTGCTGGCACACATACAGGAGACAAGCAATGGATGTTTCTCACATATATGTTTCTCTGCCTCTATCTAAAAATTCAACAATCATGTCCCTGGGTGAGGGCTAAAAAATAAAAATCAATAGTTCAGATGTCCCAATTTTGTTAAGAAAAGTTGTAAGATGGATACCAGATGCCGGGGTCTCAAGTTTATCAATAAAGAACAACCCCCATATCACTCACACCGGGAGTTCATTAGGGACAGACACAATAATGACTTAAAAACACGAACTGGAAGATGAGGTTTAGGTGTGATGCGCACAGAGGTTTGCTGATTCCTCACCTTGAAGGGAACGTGCTAGCTAGTCACAGGCAGCTCTGTGAGCCACAGGCCTTCCCTCTAAGGTCCAGTCCGCGTCACACTGACAGCGCAGACGCAGACGAGAGCCTGTGCTGCTCGGTAAGGGCTGACGACCGGAGGGAAGGAGGGTTGGGCAGTGACAGCGACTCAGTAAAAGTCGGACATTTGCTACCTTCCGGTACGTGCAGACATAGAACAGACGGATAATGGGACGTTCTTCATGGACTGGTTAAGGTGGCTGGGTGAGACGCTGCGTGTTAAGTGCTACGGGTGTGTAGTGCACAGAGAGCACTGGGTCAGGGAGGGACAGATGTGTTAGCTGTTCTGATAAGAGCCCATCCGATCTTCATATTCAGTGAGCTCTGCTGCCCACAGGAGGTAAGTAAGAGTTGGGTGGCTTTTCAAAATGATCTTTTATCCTAACGTATTTAAAATAAAGGCAGAGATAAAATTTATGATTTTTTTACATGTTATGAACTTCAGTAGCTAAATGTATTTCCATTTTTAAAATTTTTGTGTGTATCTTAAGTTAGTTGATATACAAGCTCGTACTGGTTAGATTATTTCAGGTGTAAGCAGAGTGATCTGTCATTTCCAAACTTTCCCATAACATGAAAGATAATTTTTAAAAGTTATGAACAGTCAACATCCTACCACTCTACAGCCAATACTACACTACTATATGTCATAGATTTCTATATTTACTGCATATATATGTGTCCTATAGTTGCAGTTATATCACCTTTGCAATTATTGTTTCATACTTACCCTATAAATCTTATAATATCTCTTTCCATGTATCTGTATTATCTCTCTGACCATCATTTTAAGGACTGTATAAACAACTCATTGAGTTAATGTGGAATAATTTGACCATTTCTCCTTGTGTTAAAATTTTGTTTACAACTTTCATATTAAACGTAATTTCCAAGGAGAAAAAGAGAGTTCACTGATTAATCATGACTCCCCAAGGGAAGGGCACACAATCCCTCCTCTGATCAAGTCTCCTGTCACTCTCAGTGTGAGATCGAGAAAGACTCTGCAAGCAAGTGGCCCACCTCACCTCAAAGTGGGTTGGAAGGTTCACTTTATGGTGACACCCTCAGAGGCCACCTAATGTCTGTGGGACACATCCCCAACCACTCTGTGTGAAAAGTGGAAGGAATCAGAAAAAGTCCATCTGCCACCAAGGCAGGATAGCCAGCCACACTCTACTAGTCACCTACAGCGTGTGGTACAATGTCCTGTGTGAGGATAAGCATTCCCATGAGGGAAATGACACAGACCTGGACTGACCAGGGGGAAAGTGCTGGTGAAAGACACTGGGGAACATGTACGCAGTCTGTACGTCCACATAAGTCACAGCTCAACACTCAAAGTTCCTGGGACCATACACAGCCCAGATGGTTTCTCTGAGAGCCAGTGCCCAGCTCTGCCCTTTGCTAGCTACTGGCTCAGCAGTTCGCCCCCAAGGTTGTCAACAGTGAGCTTGGCTCCCACACCGTCTGCAGGTTTCTCCTCTCCTTTCCCCTGCACGCCCTGTATTAATTCTGTCCCTTCACTCAGCCTGCTCCTTCACCCCAATAGGAGTCTGTAATTTTCATATGAAATATCTCTTCATCATGCAACACATAAACTAGAAGTCCTTAAGATGATCTTAAGTGGCGAGTATAGTCTGGGAGAATGGACAGGTGCCCCTTCGGATTTGCAGGACCACGTCCTACCCTTGCAGCTTTTCCTTCCTTCCCAAATCCTGTGACACATGCAGTTACTGAGTTTACACAGGTTACAGATGGAGATGGACTGTATTCAACCCTTGGGAACCAGAACAGGAATTAATATAAAGTTTAAATTTACAGATATTCAATTCAATTGAGCAGTAAAAGAAAAACATTACATCTGATTGAAAAAAATCAATGAGTGTAACCTATGGAAAGCTTCCTTCAGAAGAAGAGGGAAGGCCTGATATCACATCATGAAGGACCATGGCAGAAGGGAGCAGTGAGCTTCTCTGGATTCAGGGGGTAGCTGAGCACTTAGGCTGGGGATTCAAATGTCACTGCAATGAGAATTGACTCTCCTCCCCCAGTGCTCTCTGCAGGGCATGTTTCCTCTGTGTTCCTCAGGCTGTAGACCAGCAGGTTCACCTTGGGTTGCAAAGGCTGTAACCAAGGAAAGGATGTCCTGCTGCTCCTCAGGATCATGCAATTTGGGGGCCACGCACATGACAATGTTGCTGCCAAAGCAGAGCCAGACCGTGCAGAGAACAGCACTGCTATTCACATTGACCTGCAATGGTAAAAACTAATTTCAAACACTGCATATTGGGAAGATGCCTGGCATGAGACATTAAGTTGTGTGCTACGAGCATATAAAATATATTAAGTCACTGGAAGTGATGAGGTCCCATAGAAAGTGCTTGTTCAGGGGAGATGGACAAAACCTCAATCATTTTAAGAGGAGTGTAACGTAATAGGCAATAGTGGAATTCCAGATATAACACAGGCAATAAAAGGAACTAATAAAGATATCAATATAAACAAACGAAAGATAGAAATCAAAGGATCATATTCATAGATGCTGAAAAAGCATTTGATAAACTACAGTACCCATTTATGATAAAAACACTGAGCAAAGCGGGAATAGATGGAACATACTTCACCTATATAATAAAGGCCATATACGAGAAATCTACAGCCTGTAGCACACTCAATGGGCACAATCTAAAAGTTTTCTTCCAAAGATCAAGAACAAGACAAAGGTGTCCACTTTCCCCACTTTTAGTCAACATAGTATCGGAAGTTCAAGATGCAGTTCAGACTAGAGATAAAAGGCATCCAAAATGGAAAGGAGGAAGTAAAACTGTCATTGTCTGCAGATGACATGATAGTGTACGAAGAAAATCCTATAGCCTCCACCAAAAAAACCTCAACGTAATAAGTAAATTTGCCAAATAGTGGGATGCAACATCAATATTCAGATTGAAAGCATTTCTGTCCACCAACAATGAAATATCAGAAACAGAAACTAGAGGGGAAAATACCCTTCACAATAGCAAAAAGAAAAACAGAGCAAGAAAGAATATTCATTATAATTAAAAATAAAATTATTATAATATTGATAAAACAATGACCACTTATAAATTAAAACATTTAAAAATAGCCACAAGGTGAAAACAAACCTACAGTTTAATTATTAAGTATATTAAAATTATGAAATCAATCTGGAAATTAGAGGAGTTGAGAATAAATAAGATACAAGCCATGGCTTTTGGCTATTTCAGCACTGAGTTTGAATGAAGGGTGTTATTCCACTTTTAAAAAGATCTTAACCTTTCACATAAACTTCTCAATAATATGTTGTATGCTCTGTATCATGTTATGTATAAGGTTAGATAAAATCACGTGCCATGTTCCATTTGTTATTTCTGGTAATACTTTTTCCTGTTCATTTTTATCCTAATGGTATACTTGCCTTAATTGTGTGGTAAATAAACTGTCAAAACTGAAATGTCAGTGCTCAATGTAAAAGTTAAAGACAAAAGTATGTAGCTATGTGTAAAATTTATGTTGCATACTGTTATTTTAAGAATTTGAGCCTATAAAACCTAAAACAAATTATCAAGTTTCAGCTTAAAACAGAAAATAAAAGAAGGGATAGTCTCTAACAGAACCAAAAAAAAAAACAAAAAACAAAAAACACAGAGAACCTAGGAATAAAGTGAACCACGTAGGTAAAGGACCTATACTTAGAAAAGTAGACAACACTGAAGAAAGAAATGAAGGAAGATACAAATAAATGGAAGCACATATGGTGTTCATGGATTGGAAGAATTAACATCATTAAAATGTCTACACTACCTAAAGCAAGCAACACATCCAATGCAATCTCTGTTTACATACCAATGACATATTTCACAGATTTAGAACAAATGTTTCAAAAATATATATGGAACCAAAAACAACCCCAAAGAGTCTCAGCAATCTTGAGAAAGAAGAACAAAGTAGGAGGGATCACAATACCTCATATCAAACTATACTACCAGGCTACTTTACTCAAACAGTCTGTCATTGGCAAAAGAACAGATACATAGATCAATGAATGAGTAGTTAGAGCCCACAAATAAACCCATGTCTCTATGGTCAACAATATTTGATGGAGGGGGCAGGACCATAAAATGGAGTAAAAAATAGGCTCTTCAACAAATACTATTGGGAGAACTGGAATCTTACATGCAAAAAAAAAAAAAAAAGAAAGAAAAGAAAGAAAGAAATTAGACCACCAACGAAAACCATACACCAGGATTAACTCAAAATGGACCTAAGACTTAAACATAAGCCTTGACATCATCAAAGTCCTAGAGGAAAATGTAGGCAATAAAATTTCACATATCCATGCAGCAATATTATTGTTGATATATCCTTCTAGCCTTGGCTATTCCCTTGAGAAATAAAGGAAAGAATAAACAAATGGGATCACATCAAATTGAAAAGCTTCTGCATGGCTAAAGAAAACATCATCATAATGAAAAGGGAACCAACCACATGGGAAAACACATTTACCAGTGATACCTGAGACAAGAATTGATCTCCAAAAGATATAAAGTACTCACAGGACTCACCACCAGGAAGGCAAACAATCCAGTTAAAACATGGGAAAAGGACCTGAACAGACTCTTCTCCAAGGAGAACAAACAGAGGGTCTGTAGGCATATGAAAAGAGGCTCAACATCAGTAGCCATCAGAGAGATGCAAATTAAAACCACAAGGAGATACCTCTTCACACCATTCAGAATGGCCATCATTAACAAATCAACAAATAGAAAGTGCTGGCAAGGATTTGGGAACCCTAGAGCACTGTTGGTGAGAATGCAAACTTGTGCAGCTCCTGTGGAAAACAGTATAAAATTTCTTCAAGAAATTAAAAATGGAACTGTCTTTTGATCCAGTGATTCCACTGCTGGCATTACACCCTAAGAAGCATGAAACACCAATTCAAAAGAATCTATGCACCCAATGTTCATAGCGCTGTTATTTGCAGTAGCAAAGTGCTGGAAACAGCCTACTGCCCATCAGTAAATGAGGGAATCAAATAAATGTGAACCATTTACACAACACACTACTATGCACCAGGAAGGAAGACGAAACTCCTACCTTTCATGAAAACATGCATGGAACTGAAGAGTATTGTGCTAAGTGAAATAAGCTAGGCAGTGAAAGGTACATACCATATGATGTCACCTGCAAGGTGAACCTAATGAACAAAACAAACAAGCAAATAGAACCACGGGCATGGAAACAACGAACAGACTGACAGTGACAAGAGGGGAAGCAGGAGGGCAGTAAGGACGGAAGGAGGAACAAGGTCAAGGAACAAGTATAAATGACTCATGGACATGGACACCAGGGTGGGGACTGACTGTGGGAGCAACGGGGGAAACTGGTACAAGTGAAATAGAACACCAGTAGAAAAAAAACTCTTCAAACAACTAATTTGTGTCAAAAAGGAAAACAAAGTTATAAGAAAAATAAAATATTTCAATGAAGTAATACAACCTACAGGAAACATTTATTCATTCTAAAACAGCAACATATAATGACTTCGATGAAGAAAACATCAACGACAACAGATGGCTCTGCACAACAGACAGCGGGACCAATGAACTCAAATGAAAATTAATAGGAAACTATCAAATACAGGCATAGAATAAAAAAATGGAGTAGACTCAGAAAGACATCTTTGAAAGTGCTAAAAAGTATTCTAACATATACTCGAGAAGAAAGAAAAATTAAATGGGGAAAAGATAATATTGAAGATATACTTCTGAGAATTTCCCAAGTCTGATGAAGGACATGAGCACAGAAACCTCAGGAAATCACAACCGGGACACATTTACGTACAACACCCAGATCCTGCACTATTACAGTGACATTTCTGAGAACTTACACAAAGTAAATATAAGTAAAAATGAGAAAAAATAATTATTTATTACCCATTACCAACAGGTATCACTGCTTTAGCTGGAAAAAGATACATTTTTTTAGTGTCTTTTGCACGCAACCCTGCTGGAAATGAAGATTTGGGCTTGGTTGCTTGGGTTTGTGTGCTTGTTTTATTTTTGACTCTCTTTCTGTTTGAATACATGTTCATTTCATGTTAATTTTGGAAGCATATTTTCCTGTATGTAAACTTTTGGATTGACAGTTGTTCTTTCACCACCTCACAGATACTGCTCATTGACCTCCGACCCCCAAGGTTCCCACTGAGCAGTCAGAAATTGTCAGTATTGCTGTATCCCTCGTGGTACCACAGGGAGCACCCGGTTCCACGAAGGCTCCTGTACTCTCATTCCCCGCCTTGCATAAGGGAAGGCCTGGTCTCACTGGCCATTGCCATCATGTCAACCTGGGGCCTGAGCAAACACAAGTGACTTGAAGCCAGTGCTGGCTTCAGACCTCCCGGTTCGGTTGCTGATTCTGCCTCATTTTTGTCCTTTGAGGGTTCTACTTGCTCTCTTTCAAGCCCAGTTATACATTTAAGAGTTATGGTTTTAAAATGTTCTGTCCAGTGGTTTTAGGTGCCTTCTGCTAACATGGTTTTCAGGATGGCCACTCTGCTGTACTGCCACTGCTTCTCGTCTAGAAATCCCAGGAGGAGCCTACCTGGGGAGGGAGTTAAACACCCGCTACCTCCCTTGCCAAAGGAGTACTTGATGCAAACAGAGCTGCACGATAAGGATGCAAGCTCCCTTCTCAGTGTCTGCCCACGAAAACCTGTCATTCCTGTGACGCATGTTCCTTGCCCTTCCCCCCACCTCCCGTTCCAGTTTCCGGCTTCTGTTATTTCCTGGGACTCTTATCACCTCCCTTTTCCAAATGTCTTCTCTTCTTCTTTAATGTATCCTTCAATTCCTATTTCCTCGTATTCTCCCTTATTCCAGTCCATACTCTTTTCCTATCTATATTTGCTCAGATTTATAAACATCTATTTGTTTCATAGATTTTCTACTTTTAAAACTATAATTTTCCAAATTCTTGTACTTGTTAAATAGACGATACATTACATATGTATATTTGTTATAGAGACAATTTATCATAGTTGGATTTGAAGAACCAAATATGCACGTAGAAGGAAAACATTTTATTTATTATAACTGAGTTTTCTCTCAATAATATACATATGGCATTAGTAATCTTCTTTTTGCATTTAATATTAATTGTAAGTATATAGCAAGCCAATAAACACACAAGAAAACCTGACTTTCAAGAAGGTATTCTTTAATATGCATGTTCCATATAAGTATGTATTTTTCCTGTCTCCTAGTATTGGAAATCTTGGATGTTTTCAGTATTTAGCAACTACAAACTAACACCGCAAAGAGAAATCTTTGCTCACATAATTATTTCCTTGAGTAAATTCTTTAAATGGGAATTACCAGATCAAAATAAACTTGCGATGTTCATCTCTACTATTATGTACCAAATTGTCTTGGGCAAGATCAGCACTGTGCGGTATTACCTATATACCCCACAAAGCTGTACCATAAAATAGAATGAAGTCTCATAGATAGAGAATACATTGATAGGTATCAGAGGAGAGGGGGTTAGGAGGCTGGGTGCAAAAGGGGAAGGGCTTAAGGAAAAATTAACAAATAGATCAAAGCCATAGACACAGACGCCAGTGTGGTGATCACCAGAGGGAGAGGGGAGAGGGGGGGAGGTAAAAGAGGGTAAAGGGGGGGACAAATGGTGAGGGAATGAGACTTGACTCAGCATGGGGAACACACATGACAATATATAGATGATGTATTAGAGAATTGTACAGCTGAAACCTGTATAATTTCATTTTTTAATTTCATTTATGTATTTTTATACAGAGGGGCAGCGAGGGAGAAACAGAGGGGGAGAAACATCAACGTGTGGTTCCCTCTCGGGTGCCCCCTCTTGGGAGCCTAACCTGCAACCCAGGCATGTGTCCTGACTGGGAATTGAACTGGTGACTCTTTGGTTCGCAGGCGAGCACTCAATCCACTTAGCCACAACAGCCAGGGCTGAAACCTATATAATTTCATTAACCAATTGTATCTGCTTTTCATTCTAATATTTACTATTCTATTTGTCCTGATAATTTGGGGAATTACTTTTAAATTGTCTGAGAATGCTTACAAAGATACTTATATTTTGTGTTCTAATCATGCTTAGTCTTTTTTTCCTTTAACCTCGTAAAACATTTTCAGAAAGAAACTAAGTTGTGAAAATACTTCATTCACAGGAGAAATTTAGTTAGAAACTGGAAGATTAATAGGGAATACTGAAAGGTAGAGTGGGCTAGCAGCCTTCTTTCTCAGAGAGGTCTCTCTTCCTGTTCACCCCTGTGAATACATCTCCAGGTGGTCTTACAGAGCTGATTTGCTGCTGGACCTGGCGCTGACTTTTCTGTGTTTTTAAGCCACACCTACTTACATTAACGTGGACCAGTGTGCACAGTGCATCAGTAAGTGAATGACCTAATCTGCATAACAGTGTCTACTGTGGCCCCAAATCACCATACTCACACCTTTGAGTGATGCCTTCCTCAGGACTAGAGAGCTGTTTTTGCAACTGATTTGGAAAATGAACATGAATTCCTCTAAACATTTCTTTTTGTAAAACACTTTTTTTTATTCTTCTTCAAGTACAGTTTTCTGCCTTTTTGCCTGACCCATCCCCTCCACCCCAGGCCTCCCCACCTCCTTCCCCTGTTTCCACTCCCCTTGTTATTGTCCATGTGTCCTTTATAATTGTTCCCGTAAACGCTTCACCCTTTTCCCCCATTATCCGCTCCTCTCTCCCCTCTGGTCATTGTCAGCCTGTTCTTCATTTCAGTGTCTTTGGTTGTATTTTGCTTGCTTGTTCATTTTGTTGCTTAGGTTCAAGTTAAAGGTAACATCATACAGTATTTGTGTTTCACTGCCTGGCTTATTTCACTCAGCACCATGCTCTCCAGTTCCATCCCTGGTGTCACAGAGGGCAGGAGCTCCTTCTTTCTTTCTGCTGCATGGAATTCCGTTGTGTAAATGTACCATAGTATTTGATCTACTCATTCACACATGGGCACTTAGGTTGTTTCCAGCACTGGGCTATTATAAATTGTGCTGATCAATCAACAAAGTTCATATGGAGTCATTTCAATCTCACGTCTACGTACTAAAGCCTGTCCATTAAAAATACTGACCAGCTGGCAGCAGACTCCCTCCATCCCTCTATGTCTGCTTCTCACGTCTAACATGGAGTTTTGGTTCCACACCTACATGCCAGTCGCAACATTGAGGCTTTGTCGAAAGAAAGATCTCTACATTCATCATGTTCCATGAATGCATGGAGACCTATTTCTCTGGGACGTAACCCTTAAGGCAGACATCTTAAATGTTTTTATTTTATATATAGTAAATGTAAATTCCAAAATATTTAAGTATAATGCATCAGTTTGCACCTCTAGCAAATATCAGAAACTGGTAAAAATCCCACCATTTCCTAAATTCAAAATCATTGCTTTTAACCTTTCTTTTGTAGTAATGTCTATCTACATAGCAGGCTTCCATACAAAACAAACCTTTTGTAAGAAAGAAATCCTTACTTTTTCCTCTTTAAAAACTTTTAACACACACACACAAATATTATTTTAAAACTAAATATTTTCCTTGTGCCATTTTAAGTGTTCAGGTTCAATTTCCTATATAATTTGAGGAAAGTTTGAAAAGTCTCCTCATAGATCATTTGCCACTGCCTATTAAACTGCATTCTATCACTCATAATTGTGTTGGAATTTCATGTTTGACTAACGTGGTTATTTAACTCACCTCGTCTCTCTTACTTCAAAGAGCAAATTATTACTGACAATTTATAGCTGTCCTATCATTGGGCAAATAATCATCAAAGCAATTACACAGTCTGCTCTTACTTTTGAGAATGTTCTAAGTTTCGGTCACTCCCGTTAGGAAACAACAGACCAAACCAATGAGAGAAAATGTGTAATTCTGCCAAGGACTCTCGGCTACGTCCATTCTGCCTCCTTCCTCTCGCCTCCACCATCCCGGACGGATCTCCACCTTCGCTGCAAAGGCAGAGAAACACAGCGGCAGAGAAAGCTCCCTGTGTCTGTGTGTTTCAGCCGGACATCCTCCAGGGTTCTCTTCTCCTTGTTAGTTCCATCGGTTACACCCTCAACCCCCTTTCCCTTGAAGTCCCTGCTCATGCTCTTCCTAATTTAAGTGGCTGATGCCTCAGAAAACATCTGTCACAGACACGTGCAGGAAAACAACCAAATCTTTTAAATGTAGACCCATTTCTTGAAGATGACAGTTGCTGAATTGAAAAGATTTCAGCAACAACTATGTAATCAGTCTCAACTCCTATACTTTAAATATTCTACCAATACATTGGTTTCTTTACTAAAATTTTCTCTACAAGTCCTGGTTATGGAATATATACATTTATTTCATCTTATTCCAAAATTCCCCCATGACCATATTACAAGTCCGTGCACCACACATAGGTCTGGAAGTGGGGCTCATTTCCTTGAGCAGCATCCTTGCAGAGAGGGAGAAGAATAGGTTTTCTTGGGAGGTAGTCACAGGAGAAGTTCAAGAACATGCAAAGGATGCCCTAGGCCTATAGCAAGTCTCTGTATCCTGTGCACATAACGGGTAAGGTAACACATCGGGTCTCTCTACACTCAGTTACTTTATATCAGTGAGGCTCTCATGAAGGTCTCCCCTTTTCCAGCCTCCTTCTCAGAGCAGCGTGGACTTCTCTGTTCCTCAGACTATAGATCAGGGGATTCAGCATGGGATTGAAAAGGCTATGAAACAGGAGGAGGTATTTCTTCTGCTCCTGGGGGTCCCCACGTTGGGGTCCAACATACATGATAATGGCTGTGCCATAAAAGAGCCCCACCACGCAGAGGTGGGAGGAGCAGGTGGAGAAAGCTTTCCGGCGCCCCTCGGCCGACTGGATCCTCAGGACAGCACGGAGAATGTGACCATAGGAGACCACAATTGCAGACACTGGTCCCACCAGCACCAACACTCCTGCAGCCATAATTACAACCTCGTTAAGGTGAGTATCTGCACAGGCCAGTTTGAGAACAGCTACAATTTCACAGAAAAAGTGATTCACTTTCTGGGGACCACAGAAGGGCAATGGTAAGAGCAACACCATATCTACTAGGGCCAAGATGATTCCTAATATCCAGGAAGTCACTACCAGGGTGACGCAGACTCTCCAGCTCATGATGGTGGAATACCGAAGGGGCAGGCAGATGGCCACATGCCTATCATAAGACATCATCACCAGGAGAAAACATTCAGTGAGAGAAAAAGTCAAGAAGAGAAAGGTCTGCGTCATGCAGCCAGCAAAGGAGATGGGCTGGGCTGGGCTCAGGAGGTTGATCAGCATCTGAGGCACCGTGTTGCAGGCATAGGCTATGTCCACGGTGGCCAGCTGGGAGAGGAAGAAGTACATGGGGGTGTGCAGTCGGGAGTCCAGTGAGATGAGCCCCAGGATGACCCCGTTGCCCATCAGGGTGAAGGCGTACAACAGGGAGAAGAGTCCAAACAGGAGCACCTGCATCCTTGGGCTGAGCGGAAATCCCAGGAGGAGGAACTCTGTGACAGAAGTCTGGTTGCCCCCCATTTTCCTGGGAAAGAACAAGGGACAGAGCTCATCAAGTCTGACTACCCGAGGGACGAGTTTAACATGGCAGACCTGTGTGTGTCATTGATTCTTCCCTCAAAAATCATCTTCAGTGTCACTTGTCTCCTGTTAGTTACTTAGTGTGTACTACCTATGCATGGCATATGACACAGAAGGTATTTTTTACATCTTGTAAATTAAATGCGAGTGCTCTATTGTAGTGTTCAGTAAATCTCACCTTTATTTCCAAACTTCCCCCACAGTTCAACGCACGTTAACACGCCTACTGCCTCCCTTACGGTGGACACTTTCCTCGGTCAGCACAACTGCGTGGGATGCTTCCCTGGGAGGAGTCCCGACCCACGGTGCACACACAGCCACCGTGGGGAGGGGGCTGTGGACCTGCGTCCGCACCCACACGTGAGGGTGGGAAGGGGACCAGGAGCCTGTGGGAGGCCCTCCTATCAGGGATCTCACCGGTTGGTGCCTTCATTAGATGACTCACTTGTTAGCCTTGTACTTTTCACTGGCAGCAGCATCTGGAAGGAAGCGGAGAGCATGGCAGGCAGACTGCCTCAGCCTTAGCTGGATTTAAGGGGGAGAACATTGTCTTTGGACTTTTGTACCCACAGACGTTCTACTCTGCTCATGCGGTTTCATAATCGGATATGTCTCGTCACACACTTATCCCTGCATGAATATTCATACTCGATGCTTGTATGTGTGGCTAAAACACATGATAGGTATATAGTTACACATGCAGATATATGCACACACATGCATGTGAACCCTTATATGCATATATGTGTATATCATGTGAATATCATGGGCATATAAGTGCATATTATGTGAATATAACCCTTATTATATACTTAACTCTATGTGAACATTTACATTCTATGCCTGTATGTGTGGGGGGAATGCGCATGTTATGTATAGAGTTACATGTACACATATGTACACACACATGCACTTCAATCCATATTATGTGGGAAACTAGTTGCTATTTTCTCTATTATTTTCTGATCTCCTTCACTAGTAAAACACTGGTTGAATGATTTCTTGATGGGTCGTGGCTGGGATTTAAAACTACTGATCAATATCCAAGGCTAGAGCTAAAGCTCTAACTACATACTCATATACTTAGAATCTGTAACATATTCTATAACTTAACTCTAACAGGAAAATATTATGAA
This sequence comes from Glossophaga mutica, assembly GCA_039655065.1. NCBI lineage: Eukaryota > Metazoa > Chordata > Mammalia > Chiroptera > Phyllostomidae > Glossophaga > Glossophaga mutica. The sequence continues at coordinate 7,578,299 of CM077313.1, forward strand.
TAATGAATCTTTACTTTCTGGGGTTTATCAGTGTTTAGAAAAGAACTTGCACCAGGGTCGGAATTCCGAGGTTTCACTGGTAACTATTAAACCACTGCTTCTGTTTCCTTGTCTGTCTGACTCCATATCCTTCTTCAGTCCAGAATCCATCTGAATTTCACTAAAATAAGAATCTCACAAGAACTCATAACTGCCATCCTATGTCAGTTCTCCATTCAAATTTCCCCATAAGTTAATATTTGCAAGGTTTGACAAGCAAAAGTGTGAGGGTTTCACCCTACTTCAAAGGAAGAATCAGAATTCAGAGCAGAAACACTGGGAGATGGTATTGTCTTAGTCAAGAAATAACATCATAACAGTTGGAATCACCTTTGTGAAGAAAGCTGGTTGTTTTAGTAGGACCGAACTTTATATCAGGGAGTTTTTTAACTCAGAGATTTGGATGCCCATGTTATGGGAGAGGGCGAGCAAGAAAAATGCTCAGGTCTCTTTCAACTACAGGATTCATTGGCTCTAAATGTATAAAAAAGTGTTAGCCATTTACATTTCAGCTTTGTTGCCACGATTGAGGTGAAAGAACACAGCAGTGCTATTTCTAAACTGTCCTATGATGAAGGACACAAAAAGCTAAAGCAGAAGGACCAGGGACTGTCACCTCATCTTCCTCCTATCTGCTGCACGTAGCTAAAACACAAAACAAAAATCCACACACAGTTACTAAACATAGTCCATGTCGTCTACATGTCTTGGCTGAGGACATACAAGACAATTCCCACATGCTGGTGTACAGAACCCGCTTGGAGTGACAAGTCTATGAAAAAGACTCAAAAAAGATAATTCTCACATTTAAATAACTCACCAAGTGGAAGTTCACTTTCCAAAATAAAATCTTCCGGATACTCGTCTGTCACAAACTCCTTTCGTGGTCCAAAGGTCCATTTTTTCATGGAAACATGACTGAGTTTCATGGGACAACGGAAACACTTTCAAGCAAATCTCTCAAACAGCTAATATATCTTACCATTTAAACAAAAAATTTTACACTAAATGCTCAACCTCAGGTGTCTCTAGACGAGATGGTGACTCCAATGATCCTATTAGCTAAGTCTATACACAGCACACGGCACTCACAGACAATGACAATTCCCTTCTGCACTGAGATTTTTCATCACAGCCTGTCTGAAATTGAACAGTGAACAAAGACTGGACAACATACGAAACTTACCACACACTTACAGCTAAACACGAGAAGACCAGCTGAATGTGACTTGGGTTGAACGAAAACACACTAATAAGGAGATTAGTATCTGTGAGTCAGTGTTGAAATTGCCATCTCATAAGGATCTCTTAGGAGAAAAGGTACCAAAACACGAAGAGATGGTTTATTCTCTGCTCCACTCCACCACCTCTCAATGTACTTCTGAGCGTTTGGTGTAGGGAGGGATAAGGACCCGCCAGGCACACTGCCATCAGCTCCCTTCCAGGGGAAAGGGGCTCTCCAGGGACTCATCTCTGGTGTTCTCCACAGGGACGCTTGAGGCAAGACGGTGACCTTGGTGATTCTTTCACTCACCGTGGGGTCCATGTTCATCCATGTAGAAGCTCTAGAACGATTTCTGGGACTCCTTCACACATTACAATGCCCGCACCTTGCGTTCACCATGGCTCAAGAACTCAATCCCTCACCTACTAACCCTCCAGATATCCTGGTGGTACACAGTGCAGCTGGGGCCCATAGGTTTTTCCCATCCTCAGTCTTGGCTGAGTTGTATCTCACACCTGACCACAACATGTATCCTCTGATATTTCTCTTTGAATCAGATGGGAATCCAACAGGGAACAGAAACCGTGCTGGTGTGCTACGATAGTAGAGAGACTTTCACACAACACAGCGGTTACAAGGATACTGGGGAACTATAACAGTAAACACAGAGCTCTCAGATGAACAAGCAGAACTGCGTGAAGCTGCCATTCCTAGGGTTCCAGGGCACACAACAGAGGCTGGGTGATTAGAATCCAGAAGGTCAGAGGAGTTGGGGTTCAGACTTAGCCCTGTGAGGAGAAGGGGCACCTAGGCGGTACCGTAGCCCCAGGCAGGAATGACGGGGCTGGCTCTGGGATGCGGAGTACCTAAGGCTGGGCAGGGGGCCTTCACTGCCACTGCCAAGAGCTGTTGGCAAGGCTGACAAGAGCAGCGGGCAGACAGGAAGGGGCAAGGTCCTTTTCCCTGCTCCAGGCTCCCAGGCCGCTGTAGAGCTCCCCACCTGCACAACGTAAGGAATTGGAAGTCACTAAAATCAGTAATCCGCCCTGGCTGGTGTGGCTCAGTAGGTGGAAGGATTGTCCCATAAACAGAAAGTTCCCGCGGTCTGTTCCTGGTCAGGGCCCATATATACCTAGGTTGGGGGTTTGGTCCCAGTCAGCACACATGCAAGAGACAACCAATGGATGTGTTTCATATTTTTGTTTCTCTGCCTCTCTCCCTCTGCCTCCTCTCTCTAAAAAAACGATAAGCATATCCTTGGGTGAGGACTAAAAAATAAAGATCAATAGTCCAGATGTCCCAATTTGGTTAAGAAAAATTGTGAGCTGGATACCAGAGGTTGGAGTCTCAAGTTTATCAATAAAGAACAACCTCCACATCACTCACACTGAAAGTCCATTAAGGGACACACACAAGTATGACTTAAAAACCCTAATTGGAAGATGAGGTTTAGGTGTGATGCTCACAGAGGTTTGCTGATTCCTCACCTTGAAGGGAACGTGCTAGCTCGTCACAGGCAGCACTGTGAGCCACAGGCCTTCCCTCTAAGGTCCAGTCCGCGTCACACTGACAGCGCAGACGCAGACGAGAGCCTGTGCTGCTCAGTAAGGGCTGACGACCGGAGGGAAGGAGGGCTGGGCAGTGACAGCGACTCAGTAAAAGTCGGACATTTGCTACCTTCCGGTAGGTGCACGCATAGAACAGACGGATAACGGGACGTTCTTCATGGACTGGTTAAGGTGGCTGGGTGAGACGCTGCGTGTTAAGTGCTACGGGTGTGTAGTGCACAGAGGGCATTGGGTCAGGGAGGGACAGATGTGTTAGCTGTTCTGATAAGAGCCCATCCGATCTTCATATTCAGTGAGCTCTGCTGCCCACAGGAGGTAAGTAAGTGTTGGGTGGCTTTTCAAAATGATCATTTATGCTATAGTATTTAAAATAAAGGCAGAGATAAAATTTAAGAGTTTTTTTTTTTTTACATCTTAGGAACTTCAGTAGCTAAATTTATTTCCATCTTTAAAATTTTCGTTTATATCTTAATTTAAGTTAGTTGATATACAAGCTCTTACTGGTTAGATTATTTCAGGTGTAAATATAGTGGTCTGACATCTCCAAACCTTCCTGTAGCACAAAAGATAATTTTTAAAAGTTATAAACAGGCATCATCCTACCATTCTACAATCAATACTACACTACTATATGTCATAGATTTCGCTGTTTACTGCATATATACATACCATAATTGCAGTTATATAACCTTTGCAATTATTGTTTCATGTTTTCCCTTTAAATCTTATAATAACTCTTTCCATGTATCTGTAATATCTCTCTCACTATCATTTTAAGGACTGTATAAACAGCTCATTGAGTTAATGTGGAATAATTTGACAAATTTTTCCTTATATTAAAATTTTGTTTACAACGTTCACATTAAAGGTAATTCCAAAGGGGAATAAGAGAGTTGCACTGAGTAATCATGACTCCCCAAGGGAAGGGCACACACTCCCTCTTCTGATCAAGTCTCCTGTTCACTCTCAGTGTGAGATCGAGAAAGACTCTGCAAGCAAGTGGCCCACCTCACCTCAAAGCGGGTGAGAAGGTACACTTTATGGTAACATCCTCAGAGGCCACCTAAAGTCTGTGGGACTCAACCGCAACCAACGTGTCTGACAAGTAGAAGGAATCAGAAAAAATCCATCTGCCACCAAGGGAGGAGAGCCAGCCACACTCTACTGGTCACCTACCGTATCTGGTAAAATGTCCTGTGTGAGGATAAGCATTCCCATGAGGGAAATGACACAGACCTGGACTGACCAGGGGGAAAGTGCTGGAGAAAGACACTGGGGAACATGTACGCAGTCTGTACGTCCACATAACTCACAGCTCAACACTCAAAGTTCCTGGGACCATACACAGCCCAGATGGTTTCTCTGAGAGCCAGTGCCCAGCTCTGCCCTTTGCTAGCTACTGGCTCAGCAGTTTGCCCCCAGGTTGTCAACAGTGAGCTTGGCTCCCACACCGACTGCAGGTTTCTCCTTCTCCCCTTTCTCCTGCACACCCTGTATTAATTCTGTTCCTTCCCTCAGCCTGCTCCTTCACTCCCCAGGAGGAGTCTGTAATTTTCATATGAAATGTCTCTTCATCATGCAACACATAAACCAGTGCTCACTGAGATGATCTTTAAGTGGCGAATACAGTCTGAGAGAATGGACAAGCGGACCTTCGGATTTGCAGGACCACGTCCTACCCTTGCAGCTTTTCCTTCCTTCCCAAATCCTATGATATACGCAGTTACTGAGTTTACACAGTTAGGTTATAGATGGAGATGGACTGTATTCAACCTTTGGGACCCAGAACAGGAATTAATATAATGTTTAAGTTTAGAGATATTCACTTCAATTGAACAATAAAGGAAAAAATTATATTTGATTGAAAAAAACAATGAGTGTAACCTATGAAAAGCTTCTTTCAGAGGAAGAGGGAAGGCCTGATGTCACACCATGAAGGACCATGGCTGAAGGGAGCAGTGAGCTGCTCTGGATTCAGGTGGCAGCTGAGCACTTAGTGGGGGATTCAAATGTCACTGCAACTAGAAATGACTCTCGTACTGCAGTGCTCTCTGCAGGGCATGTTTCCTCTGAGGAACACAGAGGAAACATGCCCTGCAGGTTCACCTTGGGGTTGGAAAGGCTGTAACAAAGGAAAGGATCTCCTGTTGCTCCTCAGGATCATGCAATTTGGGGGCCACGCACATGACGATGTTGCTGGGAAAGCAGAGCCAGACCCTGCAGAGAACAGTACTTCTGTTCACATTGACCTGCAATAGTAAACACTGATTTCAAACACTGCATATTGGGAAGAGACCTGGCATGAGAGATTAAGTTATGTGCTACGAGCATATAAAATATATTAAGTCACTGGAAGTGATGAGGTCCCATAGAAAGTGCTTGTTCAGGGGAGAAGCACAAAACCTCAATCATTGAAAGAGGAGTGTAACATAATAGGCAATTGTGGAATTCCAGATATAACACAGGCAATAAAAGGAACTAATAAAGATATCAATAGAAACAAATGAAAGATAAAAATCAAAGGATCACATCCACAGATGCTTAAAAAGCATTTGATAAACTACAGTACCCATTTATGATAAAAACACCGAGCAAAGTGGGAATAGATGGAACATACCTCAACATAATAAAGGCCATATATGAGAAATCTACAGCCTGCAGCACACTCGATGGGCAAAATCTAAAAGCTTTCTTCCAAAGATCAAGAACAAGACAAAGGTGTCCACTTTCACCACTTTTAGTCAACATAGTATCGGAAGTTCAAGATGCAGTGATCAGACAAGAAAAAGAAATAAAAGGCATCCAAATTGGAAAGGAAGAAGTAAACCTGTTATTGTTTGCAGATAACATGATAGTGTACATAGAATATCCTATAGGCTCCACCAAAAAAACCCTCAAATTTTGCCAAATACTGGGATGCAACATGAATATTCAGACTGAAAGCATTGGTGTCCACCAACAATGAAATGTCAGAAAGAGAAACTACAGAAAAAGATCCCCTTCACAATAGCAACAAGAAAAACAGAGAACCTAGGAATAAACTGAACCACGTAGGTAAAGGACCTATACTTAGAAAATTAGACAACACAGAAGAAATTAAGGAAGATACAAATAAATGGAAGCACCTGGTGTTTATGGATTAGAAGAATTAATATCATTAAAATGTCTACACTACCTAAAGCAAGCCACACATCCAATGCAATCTCTGTTAACATACCAAAGACATATTTCACAGATTTAGAACAAATGTTTCAAAAATATATATGGAACCGAAAACAACCCCAAAGAGTCTCAGCAATCTTGAGAAAGAAGAACAAAGTAGGAGGGATCACAATACCTCATATCAAACTATACTACCAGGCTACTTTATTCAAACAGTCTGTCATTGGCAAAAGAACAAATACATAGATCAATGAATGAGTAGTTAGAGCCCACAAATAAACCCATGTCCCTTTGGTCAATAATAATTGATGGAGGGGGCAGGACCATAAAATGGTGTAAAAAATAGGCTCTTCAACAAATAGTATTGGGAGAACTAGAATCTTACATGCAAAAAGAAAAGAAAAGAAAAGAAAAGAAAAGAAAAGAAAAGAAAAGAAAGAAATTAGACCACCAACGAAAACCATACACTAGGATTAACTCAAAATGGACCTAAGACCTAAACATAAGCCTTGACATCATCAAAGTCCTAGAGGAAAATGTAGGCAGTAAAATTTCACATATCCATGCAGCAATATTATTGTTGATATATCCTTCTAGCATTGGCTATTCCCTTGAGAAATAAAGGAAAGAATAAACAAATGGGATCACATCAAATTGAAATCTTCTGCATGGCTAAAGAAAACATCATCAAAATGAAAAGGGAACCAACCACATGGGAAAACATATTTACCAATGATACCTGAGATAAGAATTGATCTCCAAAAGATATAAAGTACTCACAGGACTCACCACCAGGAAGGCAAACAATCCAGTTAAAACATGGGAAAAGGACCTGAACAGACTCTTCTCCAAGGAGAACAAACAGAGGGTCTGTAGGCATATGAAAAGAGGCTCAACATCAGTAGCCATCAGAGAGATGCAAATTAAAACCACAAGGAGATACCTCTTCACACCATTCAGAATGGCCATCATTAACAAATCAACAAATAGAATACTCTGGTTTCTCTTCAGATCGTATAAATCTTTCGCCTTTTACAAATCAACAAATAGAAAGTGCCGGCAAGGATTTGGGAACCCTAGAGCACTGTTGGTGAGAATGCAAACTTGTGCAGCTCCAGTGGAAAACAGTATAAAATTTCTTCAAAAAATTAAAAACAGAACTGTCTTTTGCTCCAGTGATTCCACTGCTGGCATTACACCCTAAGAAGCATGAAACACCAATTCAAAAGAACCTATGCACCCAGTGTTCATAGCACTGTTATTTGCAGTAGCAAAGTGCTGGAAACAGCCTACTGCCCATCAGTAAATGAGGGAATCAAATAAATGTGCACCATTTATACAACACACTACTATGCACCAGGAAGGAAGACGAAACTCCTACCTTTCATGAAAACATGCATGGAACTGAAGAGTATTGTGCTAAGTGAAATAAGCCAGGCAGTGAAAGGCACATACCACATGATGTCACCCGCAAGGTGAACCTAATGAACAAAACAAACAAGCAAATAGAACCACGGGCATGGAAACAACGAACAGACTGACAGTGACAAGAGGGGAAGCAGGAGGGCAGTAAGGACGGAAGGAGGAACAAGGTCAAGGAACAAGTATAAATGACTCATGGACATGGACACCTGGGTGGGGACTGACTGTGGGAGCAACGGGGGAAACTGGTACAAGTGAAATAGAACACCAGTAGAAAAAAAAAACTCTTCAAACAACTAATTTGTGTCAAAAACGAAAACAAAGTTATAAGGAATGAAAAATAAAATATTTCAATGAAGTAATACAACCTACAGGAAACAATTATTCATTCTAAAACAGCAACATATAATGACTTCGATGAAGAAAACATCAACGACAACAGATGGCTCTGCACAACAGACAGCGGGACCAATGAACTCAAATGAAAATTAATAGGAAACTATCAAATACAGGCATAGAATAAAAAAATGGAGTTGACTCAGAAAGACATCTTTGAAAGTGCTAAAAAGTATTCTAACATATACTCAAGAAGAAAGAAAAATTAAATGGGGAAAAGATAATGTTGAAGATATCACTTCTGAGAATTTCCCAAGTCTGATGAAGGACATGAGCACAGAAACCTCAGGAAATCACAACCGGGACGCATTTACGTACAACACCCAGATCCTGCACTATTACAGTGACATTTCTGAGAACTTACGACAAAGTAAATATAAGTAAAAATGAGAAAAAATATTTATTTATTACCCATTACCAACAGGTATCACTGCTTTAGCTGGAAAAAGATACATTTTTTTAGTGTCTTTTGCACGCAACCCTGCTGGAAATGAAGATTTGGGCTTGGTTGCTTGGGTTTGTGTGCTTGTTTTATTTTTGACTCTCTTTCTGTTTGAATACATGTTCATTTCATGTTAATTTTGGAAGCATATTTTCCTGTATGTAAACTTTTGGATTGACAGTTTTTCACCACCTCACAGATACTGCTCATTGACCTCTGACCCCCAAGGTTCCCACTGAGCAGTCAGAAATTGTCAGTATTGCTGTATCCCTCGTGGTACCACAGGGAGCACCCAGCTCCATGAAGGCTCCTGTACTCTAATTCCCCGCCTTGCATAAGGGAAGGCCTGGTCTCACTGGCCATTGCCATCATGTCAACCTGGGGCCTGAGCAAACACAAGTGACTTGAAGCCAGTGCTGGCTTCAGATCTCCCCGTTCGGTTGCTGATTCTGCCTCATTTTTGTCCTTTGAGGGTTCTACTTGCTCTCTTTCAAGCCCAGTTACACATTTAAGAGTTATGGTTTTAAAATGTTCTGTCCAGTGGTTTTAGGTGCCTTCTGCTAACATGGTTTTCAGGATGGCCACTCTGCTGTACTGCCACTGCTTCTCGTCTAGAAATCCCAGGAGGAGCCTACCTGGGGAGGGAGTCAAACACCCGCTACTTCCCTTCCCCAATGAGTGCTTGATGCAAACAGAGCTGCACGATAAGGATGCAAGCTCCCTTCTCAGTGTCTGCCCACGAAAACCTGTCATTGCTGTGACGCATGTTCCTTGCCCTTCCCCCCACCTCCCGTTCCACTTTCCGACTTCTGTCATTTCATGGGACGCTTATCACCTCCCTTTTCCAAATGTCTTCTCTTCTTCTTTAATGCGTACCTTGATTCTTGTTTCCTTGGATTCTCCATTATTCCAGTTCATAATCTTTTCCTATCTATACTTGCTCAGATTTATAAACATCTATTTGTTTCATAGATTTTCTACGTTTAAAACTATAATTTTCCAAATTCTTGTACTTGTTAAATAGACGATACATTACATATGTATATTTGTTATAGAGACAATTTATCATAGTTGGATTTGAAAAACCAAATATGCACGTAGAAGGAAAACATTGTCTTTTATAACTCAGTTTTCTCTCAATAATTGCATATTATACATATGGCATTAGTAATCTTCTTTTTGCATTTAATATTAATTGTAAGTATATTGCAAGCCAATAAACACAGAAGAAAACCTGACTTTCAAGAAGGTATTCTTTAATATGCATGTTCCATATAAGTATGTATTTTTCCTGTCTCCTAGTATTGGAAATCTTGGATGTTTTCAGTATTTAGCAACTACAAACTAACACCGCAAAGAGAAATCTTTGCTCACATAATTATTTCCTTGGGTAAATTCTTTAAATGGGAATTACCAGATCAAAATAAAATTGTGATGTTCATCTCTACTATTATGTACCAAATTGTCCTGGGCAAGATCAGCACTGTGGGGTATTACCTATATACCCCACAAAGCTGTACCATAAAATAGAAAGAAGACTCATAGATAGAGAACACATTGATAGGTATCAGAGGAGAGGGGGTTAGGAGGCTGGGGGAAGAAGGGGAAGGGCTTAAGGAAAAATTAATAAATAGATCAAAGCCGTAGACACAGACACCAGTATGGTGATCACCAGAGGGAGAGAGGAGTGGGGGGGGGGGAGGTAAAAGAAGGTAAAGGGGGAACAAATGGTGAGGGAATGAGACTTGACTCAGCATGGGGAACACACATGACAATATATAGATGATGTATTAGAGAATTGTACAGCTGAAACCTGTATTATTTTTTAATTTCATTTATTTATTTTTATACAGAGGGACAGGGGGGAAGAAAGAGAGGGAGAGAAACATCAATGTGTGGTTCCTTCTAGGGTGCCCCTTCTTGGGAGCCTAACCTGCAACCCAGGCATGTGTCCTGACTGGGAATTGAACTGGTGACTCTTTGGTTCGCAGGCGAGCACTCAATCCACTTAGCCACAATAGCCAGGCCTGAAAGCTATATAATTTCATTAACCAATTGTATCTGCTTTTCATTCTAATATTTACTATTCTATTTGTACTGATAATTTGGGGAATTACTTTTAAAGTGTCTGAGAATGCTTACAAAGATACTTATATTTTGTGTTCTGATCATGCTTAGTCTTTTTTTCCTTTAAACTCTTAAAACATTATGGGAAAGAAACTAAGTTGTTCAAATACTTCATTCACAGGAGAAATTTAGTTAGAAACTGGAAGATTAATAGGGAATACTGAAAGGTAGAGTGGGCTAGCAGCCTTCTTTCTCAGAGAGGTCTCTTTTCCTGTTCACCCCTGTGACTACATCTCCAGGTGGTCTTACAGAGCTGATTTGCTGCTGGACCTGGCGCTGACTTTTCTGTGTTTTTAAGCCACACCTACTTACATTAACGTGGACCAGTGTGCACAGTGCATCAATAAGTGAATGACCTAATCTGCATAACAGTGTCTAATGTGGCACCAAATCACCATACTCACACCTTTGAGTGATCCCCTCCTGAGGACCCGAGAACTGTTTTTGCAACTGATTTGGAAAATGAACATGAATTCCTCTAAACATTTCTTTTTTAAAACACTTTTTTAATTCTTGTTCAAGTACAGTTTTCTGCCTTTTCGCTTGACCCATCCCCTCCACCCCAGGCCTCTTCTCCTCCTTCCCCTGTTTCCACTCCCCTTGTTATTGTCCATGTGTCCTTTATAATTGTTCCTGTAAACCCTTCACCCTTTTCCCCCATTATCCGCTCCTCTCTCCCCTCTGGTCATTGTCAGTCTGTTCTCCATTTCAGTGTCTTTGGTTGTATTTTGCTTGCTTGTTCGTTTTGTTGATTAGGTTCCAGTTAAAGGTGAGATTGTACAGTGTTTCTGTTTCACTGCCTGGCTTATTTCACTTAGCATAATGGTCTCTAGTTCCATTCATGCTGTTCACGAAGGGCAGGAGCTCCTTCTTTCCTTTATGCATGGAATTCCACTGTGTAAATGTACCATAGTTTTTTGATCCGTTCTTTCACGATTGGACACTTAGGTTGCTTCCAGCACTTGGCTATCGTAAATCGTGCTGAAATCAATCAACAAAGTTCATATGGAGTCATTTCAATCTCACGTCTACGTACTAAAGCCCGTTCCATTAAAAATACTGACCCGCTGGCAGCAGACTCCCTCACTCACTCAATGTCTGCTTCTCACGGCTAACATGGAGTTTTGGTTCCACACCTACATACCAGTCGCAACATTGAGGCTTTGTCGAAAGAAAGATCTCTACATTCATCATGTTCCATGAATGCATGGAGACCTGTTTCTCTGGGACTTAACCCTTAAGCAGACATCTTAAATGGATTTATTTTATATATAGTAAATGTAAATTCCAAAATATTTAAGTATAATGCATCAGTTTGCACCTCTAGCAACTAGCAGAAACTGGTAAATATCCCACCTTTTCCTAAATTCAAAATCATTGCTTTTAACCTTTTTTTTTGTAGTAATGTCTGCCTACATAGCAGACTTCCTTACACAGCGGACCCTTTGTAAGAAAGAAATCCTTACTTTTTCCTCTTTAAAAACTTTTCACACACACGAATATTATTTTAAAACTAAATATTTTCCTTGTGCCATTTTAAGTGTTCAGGTTCAATTTCCTATATAATTTCAGGAATGTTTTGAAAAAGTCTCCTCATAGATCATTTGCCACTGCCTCTTAAACTGCGTTCTATCACTTCATAATTGTGTTGGAGTTTCATGTTTGACTAATATGGTTTTTTAACTCACGTCATATCTCTTACTTCCAAGAGCAAATTATTACTGATAATTTATAGCTCTCCTATCATTGGTCAAACAGGCATCACAGCAATTACACTGCCGGTTCTTATTTGTGAGAATGTTCTAAGTTTTGGTGATTTCCCATAGGAGACAAGTGACCAAACCAACAAGAGAAAAGGTTAATTCTGCCAAGGACTCTCAGCTACGTCCATTCTGCATCCTTCCTCTCGTCTCCACCATCCCGGACGGATCTCCACCTTCGCTGCAAAGGCAGAGAAACACAGCGGCAGAGAAAGCTCCCTGTGTCTGCCTGTTTCATCCTGACATCCTCCAGGGTTCTCTTCTCCTTGTTAGGTCCTTCGAGTTACACCCTTAATCCTCTTTCCCTTGAAGTCCCAGTTCATGCTCTTCCTAATTTAAGTGGTTGATGCCTCAGAAAACATCACTGTCATAGACATATTCAGGAAAACAAAGAAATATTTTAAATATAGACCAACTTTTGAAGATGATACTTGTGAAATTTAAAATTTTTCAATAATTACTTTGTAATCAGTCTCAACTCTTATATTTTACGTATTCTGCCAATACCTTGGTTTTACAATAAAAATTATCTACAAATTCTGATTATGGAATATATAAATTTATTTCATCCTATTCAGAAGTTCCCCCATGTCAACGTTACAAGTGCGCATACCAAGCAGAGAGCTGGAAGAGGGGTTCATTTCCTTGTGCAGCATCCTCAGAGGGAGGGAGCAGAATGGGTGTTCGCCAGAGGGAGTCATAGGAGAACTTCAAGAACATACAAAGGTGCTCTGAGAATACAAAATCTTTGTGTATCCTGTGTATGTATTGCGTGAGGTGACTTCTTGGGTCCCTGTAAGCTCAGTTACTTTTCATCAGTGAGGCTCTCACGAAGGTCTCCCCTTTTCCAGCCTCCTTCTCAGAGCAGCGTGGACTTCTCTGTTCCTCAGACTATAGATCAGGGGATTCAGCATGGGATTGAAAAGGCTGTGAAACAGGAGGAGGTATTTCTTCTGCTCCTGGGGGTCCCCATGCTGGGGTCCAACATACATGATAATGGCTGTGCCATAAAAGAGCCCCACCACGCAGAGGTGGGAGGAGCAGGTGGAGAAAGCTTTCTGGCGCCCCTTCGCCGACTGGATCTTCAGGACAGCACGTAGGATGTGACTGTAGGAGACCACAATTGCGGACAGTGGTCCCACAAGCACCAACGTTGCCTCAGCCACAACCATAACCTCGTTAAGGTGCGTATCTGCACAGGCCAGTTTGAGAACAGCTAGAATTTCACAGAAAAAGTGATTCACTTTCTGGGGACCACAGAAGGGCAATGGTAAGAGCAACACCATAACTAATAAGGCCCCGATGATTCCTAAAATCCAGGAAGCCCCTGCCAGGGTGACACAGACTCTCCAGCTCATGATGGTAGAATACCGAAGGGGCAGGCAGATGGCCACGTACCTGTCATAGGACATCATTATCAGGAGAAAACATTCAGTGAGAGCAAAAATCAAGAAGAAAAAGGTCTGCGTCATGCAGCCAGCAAAGGAGATGGGCTGGGCTGGGCTCAGGAGGTTGACCAGCATCTGGGGCACCGTGTTGCAGGCATAGGCTATGTCCACGGTGGCCAGCTGGGAGAGGAAGAAGTACATGGGGGTGTGCAGTCGGGAGTCCAGTGAGATGAGCCCCAGGATGACCCCGTTGCCCAGCAGGGTGAAGGCGTACAACAGGGAGAAGAGCCCAAACAGGAGCACCTTCATCCGTGGGCTGAGCGGGAACCCCACGAGGAGGAACTCTGTGACAGAAGTCTGGTTGCCCCCCATTTTCCTGGGAAAGAACAAGGGACAAAGCTCATCAATTCTGAGTGCCCGAGGGACTTGTTTAACATGGTAGACCCGTGTGTGTCATTGATTCTTCCCTCAGAAAACATCTTCAGTGTCACTTCTGTCCTGTTAGTCAGTTACTAAGTGAATCCTATGCACTGCAAATGACACAGAAAGAAATTTCTTTCACCTTGATAAATTAAATGCCAGTTTCTATTACAGTGTTCAGTAAATCTCACCTTTATTTCCAAACTTCCCCCACAGTTCAACACACGTTAACACGCCTACTGCCTCCCTTACGGTGGACACTTTCCTCGGTCAGCACAACTGCGTGGGAGGCTTCCCTGGGAGGAGTCCCGACCCACGGTGCACACACAGCCACCGTGGGGAGGGGGCTGTGGGACTGCGTCCACACCCACACATGAGGGTGGGAAGGGGACCAGGAGCCTGTGGGAGGCCCTCCTATCAGGGATCTCACTGGTTGGTGCCTTCATTAGATGACTCACTTGTTAGCCTTGTACTTTTCACTGGCAGCAGCATCTGGAAGGAAGCTGAGAGCATGGCAGGCAGACTGCCTCAGCTTTAGCTGGATTTAAGGGGGAGAACTTTGTCTTTGGACTTTTGTACCCACAGACGTTCTACTCTGCTCATGCGGTTTCATAATCGGATATGTCTCGTCACACACTTATCCCTGCATGAATATTCATACTCTATGCCTGTATGTGTGGGTAAATATTATGCTATGTATAGAGTTACATATACATATCTTGCATTCATATGAACTTGAACTGTTATTATGTGCAATATTGCATGGTACTTGCTATTTTCTATATTATTTTCTACTCTACTTCACTAGTAAAATGCTGGTGAGATGATTTCTTGATGGGTCGTGGCCTGAGATTTAAAACCACTGATCAATACCCAAGGCTAGAGCTAGAACTCTAACTATATACTCATATCCTTGACACCTTTAACATATTCTACAGCTTAACTCTAACAGGAAAATAGTATTCATCCTGAATCTTTACTTTCTGGGGTTTATCAATCTTTAGAAAGAACTTGCACCAGGGTGAGAATTCCGAGGTTTCACTGGTAACTATTACACCACTGCTTCTGTTTCCTTGTCTGTCTGACTCCATATCCTTCTTCAGTCCAGTGTCCACTGAATTTCACTAAAATAAGAATCTCACAAAAACTCATAATTGCCATCCTATGTCAATTCTCCATTCAAATTTCCTCAGAAGTTAATATTTGCAAGGTTTGATAAGTAAAGTATGAGGGTTTCATCCTACTTCAAAGGAAGAATCAGAATTTACAGCAGAAACACTGAGAGATGATATTGTCTTAGTCCAACAAATAAGGCCATAACACTTGTAATCACCTTTGTGAAGAAAGCTGGTTGTTTTAGTAGGACCAGGCTTCATGTCACTGAATGCTGTAACTCAGAGTTTAGATTCCCATGTTATGGGAGAAGGAGAACAAGAAAAATGCCCAGGTCTCTTCCAACTATAGGATTTATTGGCTCTAAATGTACAGAAAAGTGTTAGCCATTTTTGTTTCAGCTCTGTTGCCACATTTGGGGTGAATGAAGATAGCAGTTGTATCTCTAAAATGTCTTATGATGAAGGACACAAAAAACTAAGGCAGAAGGACCAGTGACTGTCACCTCATCTTCCTCCTATCTGCCTCACGTAGCTAAAAGAAAAAACGAAAATCCACAGACAGTTACTAAACATATTCCATGTTCGTCCACATGTCTTGGCTGAGGACATACAACATAGTTCCTACATGCTGGTGTACAGAACCTGCTTGGACTGACAAGTGTATTAAAAAGACTCAAAAATGATAATTCTCATAGTCAAATAACTTACTTAAAAA
Source organism: Glossophaga mutica (assembly GCA_039655065.1). Lineage (NCBI taxonomy): Eukaryota > Metazoa > Chordata > Mammalia > Chiroptera > Phyllostomidae > Glossophaga > Glossophaga mutica. Next base: position 7,594,078 of record CM077313.1, read on the forward strand.
AAAAACTTCAGGGCACTCTACTGTAACAAACTCCTTTTGTGGTCAATTTGGTGCATTATTTCTTGACAACATGACTGAGTTGCATGGGATAATGGAAAGGCTTTCAAGCAACTCCTTCAAACAGATAATGTGTCTTATCATTTAAACAAGGAACTTTACACTAATTGTATCAAAGTACATGATCCATATTGGGTGCATGTAAACGAGATGGTGACTCCAATGATCCTATTAGCTAAGTCTGTACACAGCAAATACCTGGCACTGACAGACAATGACAATTCCCTTCTGCACTGAGATTTTTCATCACAGCCTGTCTGAAATTGAACAGTGAACAAAGACTGGACAACACACGAAACTTACCACACACTTACAGCTAAACACGAGAAGACCAGCTGAATGTGACTTGGGTTGAACAAAAACACACTAATAAGGAGATTAGTATCTGTGAGTTAGTGTTGAAATTGCCATCTCATAAGGATCTCCTAGGAGAAAAGGTGCCCAAATAAGAAGAGATGATTTATTCTCTGCTCCACTCCACCACCTCTCAATGTACTTCTAAGCGTTTGGTGTAGGGAGGGATAAGGACCCGCCAGGCACACTGCCATCAGCTCCCGTCCAGGGGAAAGGGGCTCTCCAGGGACTCATCTCTGGTGTTCTCCACAGGAACACTTATGGCAAGATAGTGGCCTTGGTGATTCCTTCACTCACCATGGGGTCCGTGTTCACGCATTTAGAAGCTCTAGAATGATTTCTGGGGCTCCTACACATTACAATGACCACACCTTTCATTCACTAGGGCGCAAGAACTCAATCCCCCACCTACTAACTCTCCAGATAGAGTAGGTGGTACACAGGGCAGCTGGGGCCCATAGGTTTTTTCCATCCTCAGTCTTGGCTGAGCATTTTCTTTAGTGAGGAATAAAAATAAAAATCAATAGTCCAGATGTCCCAATTTGGTTAAGAAAAAATTGTGAGCTGGATACCAGATGCTGGGGTCTCAAGTTTATCAATAAAGAACAACCTGCACATCACTCACACCGGGAGTTCACTAAGGGACAAACACAAGAACTACTTTAAAAACCCTAATTGGAAGATGAGGTTTAGGTGTGATGCTCACAGAGGTTTGCTGATTCCTCACCTTGAAGGGAACGTGCTAGCTAGTCACAGGCAGCACTGTGAGCCACAGGCCTTCCCTCTAAGGTCCAGTCCACGTCACACTGACAGCGCAGACGCAGACGAGAACCTGTGCTGCTCCGTAAGGGCTGACGACCGGAGGGAAGGAGGGCTGGGCAGTGACAGCGACTCAGTAGAAGTCGGACATTTGCCACTTTCTGGTACGTGCATGCATAGAACAGACGGATAATGGGACGTTCTTCATGGACTGGTTAAGGTGGCTGGGTGAGACGCTGCGTGTTAAGTGCTACGGGTGTGTAGTGCACAGAGAGCACTGGGTCACGGAGGGACAGATGTGTTAGCTGTTCTGATAAGAGCCCATCCGACCTTCATATTCAGTGAGCTCTGCTGCCCACAGGAGGTAAGTGTTGGGTGGTTTTTCAAAACGATATTTTATGCTAAAGCATTTAAAATACAGGCGTACATAACATTTAAGAGTTTTTTACATGTTATGAACTTCAGTAGCTAAATTTATTTCCATTTTTTCAATTTTTGTGTGTATCTTAAGTAGTGCATATTTAAGTATAGTTGGCATACAAGCTAGTCCTAGTTAGATTATTTCAGGTGTAAATATACTGATCCAACATCTCCAAACCTTCCTACCACATAAAACATAATTTTTAAACGTTATAAACAGTCATCATCCTACCACTCTACAGCCAATACTATACTACTATAAGTCATAGATTACACTATTTACTGCACATATATACGCGTACCATAATTGCAGTCATATAACATTTGCAATTATTGGTTCACATTTTCCCTTTAAATCTTATAACTCTTTCCATGTAATTGAGTATAATTTTAATGACTGTATAAAGAGCCAATTGAGTTTATATGGAATAATTTGACCAATTTATCCTTGTGTTAAAATTTTCTTTGCAACTTTCATGTTAAAGATAATTTCAGCGGAGAAAAAAGAGGGCTACTGAGTAATCATTACTCCCCAAGGGAAGGGCACACACTCTCTCTTCTGATCAAGTCTCCTGTTCACTCTCAGTGTGAGATCGAGAAAGGCTCTGCAAGCAAGTGGCTCACCTCACCTCAAAGCGGTAGGTATACTTTAGGGTAACATCCTTAGAAGCCACTCAAAGTCTGGGGTTCTCATCCCCCACCATCGTGTTTGAGAAGTAGAAGGAATCAGTAAAAGTCAATGTGCCACCAAGGCAGGAGAGCCAGCCACACTCTACTAGTCACCTACCGTATCTGGTACAATGTCCCGTGTGAGGATAAGCATTCCCATGTGGGAAATGACACAGACCTGGACTGACCAGGGGGAAAGTGCTGGTGAAAGACACTGGGGAACATGTACGCAGTCTGTACGTCCACATAACTCACAGCTCAACACTCAAAGTTCCTGGGACCATACACAGCCCAGATGGTTTCTCTGAGACCCAGTGCCCAGCTCTGCCCTTTGCTAGCTACTGGCTCAGCAGTTTGCCCCCAAGGTTGTCAACAGTGAGCTTGGCTCCCACACCGTCTGCAGGTTTCTCCTTCTCCCCTCTCCCCTGCACGCCCTGTATTAATTGCACTCCTTCCCTCAGCCTGCTCCTTCACTCCCCAGGAGGAGTCCGTAATTTTCATATGAAATGTGTCTGCATCAGGCAGCTAGAGCTCCCTGATCGGCCTTGAACTGGTGAGTACAGACTGGGAGAAGGGACAGGCGGCCCTTCCAGTTTGCAGGACCACATCCTTCCACCACAGCTTTTCCTTCCTTCCCAAATCCTATGACTCTTGCACTTACCGAGTTTACACAGTTACGGTACAGATGGAGATGGACTGTATTTGACCTTTGGGACCCAGAATAGAAATTAATATAATGTTTAAGTTCACAGATATTCAATTCAATGAACAATAAGGGAAAAAAATTATATCTTATTTAAAAGAATCGATGAGTGTAACCTATGGAAAGTTCCTTCAGAGGAAGAGGGAAGGCCTAACATCACATCATGAAGGCCAAGGGCAGAAGGGAACTGCTCTGGATTCCGGGGGTACCTGAGCACTTAAGGTGAGGGTTTAAATGTCACTGCAACTGGAAATGACTCTCCTCCCACAGTGCCCTTCACAGGGCACCCTTCTCATCTGCATTCCTCAGGCTGTAGATCACTGGTTTCAGCTGGGGCTTGAAGAGGTTGTAAAACAGGGAAACGATCTCTCGTTGCTCATCGGACAAGCGATCTGAGGGCCATGCACATGGTGATCGCATTGCGAAAGAAGAGCCCGACCACGCCGAGGTGGGAGGAGCCGGTGGAGAAGGCCTTCCTGCGGCCCTCCCCAGACGGGATCCTCAGCACCGCAAAGGGGATCCGCGTGGAGGAAACCAGCACCAAGCACAGGGGCCCCACTAAGTAAAATCACAGGAAACTGACCAGTTGGCCCAAGGATGCTAGTCACCCGGATGTCTTCATTCTACATGGATGGCCGCAGTGAGCAGTAATCCAGAGCCCTGGTGAGGAGGACCTCAGATTAGCTCCAGAAACACCAGTAAAAGAAAAAAAAAAAAAAGTTCAAATAACTGTAACTTATGTCAAAAAGGGAAACAAAGTTATAAAGAATAAAATATTTTCATGATTAGATTCTATAAGAAAACAGTTTTTCATTTTGAAACAGCAATATATAATGACTTCAACTAAGGAATAATGAAATACACCAGATGGCTATGCCCAACAGAGAGTAAGACCAATGAACTCAAATGAAAATTAATAGGAAAGTATCAAATACAGGCATCAAATGAAAAAATGGAGTTGAGTCAGAAAGACATCTTTGAAAGTGCTAAAAAGTGTTCTAACATATACTCAAGAAGAAAGAAAAATTAAATAGGGAAAAAGCAACTTTTGAAGATGTTCTTTCTGAGAATTTCCAACTGTGATGAAGGATATGCTCTCATGAGCACAGAAATGTCAACAATCACAACTAGGATACATTTACATACCACACCACCATCCTGCAATAACACAGTCACATTTAGAAAACCAATGATAAAGTAAATGTTCTCAAAACTCAGAAAAAATATTTATTTATTACCCATTACCAATAGGAATCACAGTTTTAGCTGTAAAAAGATACATCCTTTAGTGTTTTTGCATGTGGCCCTGTTGACAATGAAAACGTGGGTTTGGTTGGTTTCCTTGTTTTACTTTTGACTCGTGTTTCTGTTTGAAAACATGTTCATTTTATCTTAATTTTGGAAGCATATTTTCCTGTATGTAAACTTTTCGATTGACAGTTGTTTTTTCAAATCTTTGCAGATACTGCTCATTGACCTCCGACCTCCAAGGTTCCCACTGAGCAGTCAGAAATTGTCAGTATTGCTGTATCCCTCGTGGTACCACAGGGAGCACCCAGCTCCATGAAGGCTCCTGTACTCTCATTCCCCGCCTTGCACAAGGGAAGGCCTGGTCTCACTGGCCATTGCCATCATGTCAACCTGGGACCTGAGCAAACACAAGTGACTTGAAGCCAGTGCTGGCTTCAGACCTCCCCGTTCGGTTGCTGATTCTGCCTCATTTTTGTCCTTTGAGGGTTTTCCTTGCTCTCTTTCAAGCCCAGTTACATCTTTAAGAGTCATGGTTTATAAAATGTTCTGTCCAGTGGTTTTAGGTGCCTTCTGCTAACATCGTTTTCAGGATGGCCACTCTGCTGTACTGCCACTGCTTCTCGTCTAGAAATCCCAGGAGGAGCCTACCTGGGGAGGGAGTCAAACACCCGCTACTTCCCTTCCCCAATGAGTGCTTGATGCAAACAGAGCTGCACGATAAGGATGCAAGCTCCCTTCTCAGCGTCTGCCCACGAAAACCTGTCATTCCTGTGACCCATGTTCCTTGCCCTTCCCCCCACCTCCCGTTCCAGTTTCCAGGACACTTATCACCTCCCATTGCAAATGAAGACTTTCATTTGTTATTGTGACCCAATAACATATTTATGTATAAAATATATTAGAGTAACGCCAATCTCTCTACATATAGATGGATTCTAAACCCACCTGTCACTAGTTAGAAATTTCATATACAGTTCACCATGAATAATGAAGGGGTTAGGGGAACCCACCTATATGCAGAGGCCAGGGGAATTGATCCCCCATGAGTTCAAAAATATGGGACGTCCTAAAAACTCAATTACTAGCAGCCTAATGTTGACCTTAGGCTTACCCATGACATAGTCAAATAATACCCACAAGGACAGAAGACAAACAAACCTGGAAGTATCTTCTGGAGGGCAGGCCCCTTAGGGTACAAGCCTCACGCACTAGATGAGTGTTGTAGAAATTCAGCTGTATCAGGGTACCATTGGGCATGGCTGTGAGAGGCTGCATTCAGCTGCTGTGAAATTTTTTTGGAGACAATTTCAACACATTTGCCCATTGCAAGGTGGGTGATTTCTTAGTGCACCTGCCCACACCACGCTGAGTGTTCAGCTGTTTTTGACCCACCCTCCATATTCACCCAGTGTTACCCCAAGTGAACTTTTATTTCTTTCCCTGGATCAAAAAGTCCTCAAAGGGAAACATTTTGCCCCTGTGGAAGAGGTGAAACAAAAGAGGCAGAAGCACTAAAAGGAATCATAATGGATGAGTTCAAGATTTTGAGCATGGAAAAAATGTCTCACTAAGTGTAATGCATCAAATAGAGAGTACTTTGAAGATGATGTTTAAACACATAAGAATACACAATTTTTCTCAATAAATTTCAGTGTTTTCAGGGTCCCTTTCATATTTTCACATGTACTATACACTGTACTCTTACAATAAAGTAAGCAATAGGCAAATGTTAAGAAAATCATGAGGAAGAGAAAATACATTGGCAGTATTTATTGAAAAAAATCTGCATAAAAGTGAATCCATGCAGTTCCACCCCATGTTGTTCAAGGGTCAGCTGCATTTACTCATCACTGTCTCACCAATGTCCAGCTCAGTGTGAGGAATGGTGCAAATGATGAGTAACAGGTAATAATAATGATACCAACAGCCTATCAGATGTTCAAGCCAAAGCAGATCCAAGTCCAGGACACTCATGACCCAGAATTTCCATGAGTGCGTCTTCAACAGAAATGATTGACTAGGGTCCCTAAACCGCATGCATAATAACATCCATGGACTAATTCTGTATTACAGCCAGACTCGGAGACAACCAGATTGTACCACCAGAAGTATCATACATAAATTGGGATAGATTTATAGAAATAGAGCTACTCGCAGCAACCTAATGATTCTCACAAACAGTAATGAGGGAAAAAAGGAAAGTAATGAAGAATGCACATTTTGGGTGTAGACACATACAGATATAAATTTTTGCAATTCTGAATTGTATTTATCCATGTACTTGTACATATTATTTCTTTAGAGAAGAGCGATTTCTAGGAAAGACTCTATGACTCATTCACTTCATAGGTTACTTGAAATCCTGGCATTTTGCATCATGTAAGGGGCTATGCTGTGCAATATCCCTGCTTTTTCTAGTATAAGAGCAAATTTCATTTCGCACTGTTTCATTTTTAAGTCTTTGTCCCTGATATTTTAAGTTCAGGTCCCTGATAGTTACAAATGATCAATGTATCTAGGCTAGAATGTTAATAATTACAATTTATTGATCTCTTGTTAAAATTTGTGGATTCGGCTAAACATTGTGCACACAGTATTTCCTCTCTGCAAACATGTGAGCTCACTTAATGAATCTATGTTACACATAATAAGTGTAAATATCAAAAAATTTAAGTATATTTTTTAATTGGGTTGCTTGTCTTCTTAGAGTCTTGTAAGTTCTTTATATATTTTGGAGATTAATCCCTTGTCTGAGGTATCATTGCCAAATATGTTTTCCCATACAGTTGGCTCTCTTTTTATTTTAATACTGTTTTCTTTAGCTGTGCAGAAGCTTTTTATTTTGATGAGATCCCATTTGTTTATTCTTTCCTTTATGTCCCTTGCTCTAGGGGACGTATCAGTAAAAATATTGCTGCGTGAAATATCTGAGATTTTCCTGCCTATATTATCCTCTAGAATTTTAATGGTGTTACAGCAAAGGATTTGAACAGACACTTCTCCAAGGAGCACATACAGAGGATCCAGAGACACATGAAAAGATGCTCGATATCTCTAGCTATCAGAGAGATGCAAATTAAAACTACAATGAGATACCACTTGACAGCAGTCAGAATGGCCTTCATAAACAAAGCACAAACAGCAAGTGTTGGAGACGTTGTGGAGAAAAGGGGACACTAGTGCACTGTTGGTGGGATTGCAGATTGGTACAACCACTATGGAAAACACTATGGAATTTTCTAAGAAAACAAAAAATAAACATACCTTTTGACCCAGCAATTCCACTGCTTGGATTATATCCTAAGAATCCTGAAACACCAATCCAAAAGAATCTATGCACCCCTATGTTCATAGCAGCACAATTTACAATAGCCAAGTGCTGGAAGCAACCTAGGTGCCCATCAGTTAATGAATGGATCAAAAAACTGTGGTACATTTACACAATGGAATTCTATGCAGCAGAAAGAAAGAAGGAGCTCCTACCCTTTGCGACAGCATGGAAGGAATTGGAGAGTATCATGCTAAGCGAAATAAGCCAGGCAGTGAAAGACAAATACCATATGATCTCACCTTTAACAGGAACCTAATCAACAAAACAAACAAACAAGCATAATATAAACAAAGACACTGAATTTGAGAACAGTCTGACAGTGTCCAGAGGGGGAGGGGAGGGAATTTCAGGGGAAAAGGGGAACGGTTTAGAGCAACAAGTATAAAGGACTCATGGACAAAAACTATGGGGGGTGGAAATGGGAGGAAGGTGGGGAGGGCTGAGGTGGTGGGCTGGGGCGGGGTAAAAGACAGAAAACTGTACAATATCAACAATTAAAAAATACTGATTAAAAATAATAAAATCAAAAAATATTTTAAGTATAATGTGTCAGTTTGCTCATCTAGGAAGTAGCAGAACTTGGTAAAACTCCCAGCTTTATCTAAATTCAAAATCATTGATATCCACCGTTTTTGCTTTTAGGTAGTGGAGCAATGTCTATGTACCTAGCAGACTTACTTATAAAAGCGATGCTTTGTAAGAAAGAAATCCATATTTTTCCTCTTTAAAAACTCTTTACACACACACAAAATAAACATTATTTTAAAACTAAATATTTCCCTTTGATATAGTTTAAGTATTCAAGTGTAATTTAGTATACTGCTTGAGGAAAGTTTTGAAAAAGTCTCTATACATCCCTTCCCACGACCTCTTAAACTGTGTTCTATTCATAATTGAGTTGGATTTCATGTTTGACTAAAGTGGTTATTTAACTCACCTCATATCTCTTACTTTAAAGAGCAAATTATTACTGATAATTTATAGTCCTGTATCATTGATAAAAAGAATCATCACAGCAATTACATAGTCTGTTCTTATTTTCTAGAATGTTCTAAGTTTTGGTCACTCCCCACAGGAGACAAGTGACTGAACCAATGAGAGAAAATGTGTAATTCTGCCAAGGACTCTCGGCTACCTCCATTCTGCCTCCTTCCTCTCGTCTCCTCCATCCCGGACGGATCTCCACCTTCGCTGCAAAGGCAGAGAAGCACAGAGGCAGAGAAATCTCCCTGTGTGTGTGTGTTTCATCCTGACACCCTCCAGGGATCCCTCCTCCTTGTTAGTTCCATCAGAGTTACACCCTCAACCCTCTTTCCCTTGAAGTCCTGGCTCATGCCCTTCCTAATTTATGTTGCTGATGCCTCAGAAAACATCACTGTCATAGACATGTGCAGGAAAATAACCAAATATTTTAAAAATATAGACCCATTTTTTGAAGATGACACTTGCTAAATTTAAAATATTTCAATAATTGCTATGTAATCAGATTCAACTCCTATATTTTAAATATTCTGCCAATACATTGGTTTCTACAATACAATTTTGTCTACAAGTCCTGATTATGGAATATATAAATTTATTTCCTCTATTCAGATTATCCCTCATGACCATATTACAAGTGTGCGCACCATGCAGAGAGCTGGAAGAGGGGTTCATTTTCATGGACAGCATCCTCAGAGGGAGGAACAAGAATGAGATTTCAAAGAAGGTAGTAACAGGAGAAGTTCAAGAACATGCAAAGGTTGCCTTAGGACTAGAGCATATCTCTGTATCCTGTGTATGTATTGGGTGAGGTGACTTCTTGGGTCCCTGTAAGCTCAGTTACTTTTCATCAGTGAGGCTCTCATGAAGGTCTTTTCCAGCCTCCTTCTCAGAGCAATGTGGACTTCTCTGTTCCTCAGACTATAGATCAGGGGATTCAGCATGGGATTGAAAAGGCTGTGAAACAGGAGGAGGTATTTCTTCTGCTCCTGGGGGTCCCCACGTTGGGGTCCAACATACATGATAATGGCTGTGCCATAAAAGAGCCCCACCACGCAGAGGTGGGAGGAGCAGGTGGAGAAAGCTTTCCGGCGCCCCTCTGCCGACTGGATCTTCAGGGCTGCCCACACAATGTGACCGTAAGAGACCAAAATTGTGGACAGTGGTCCCACCAGCCCCAACCCTGCCACAGCCACAACAACAACCTCGTTAAGGTGGGTATCTGAACAGGACAGTTTGAGAACAGCTAGAATTTCACAGAAAAAGTGATTCACTTTCCGGGGCCCACAAAAGGGCAATGGTAAGAGCAACACCATATCTACTAGGGCCAGGAGGACTCCTAAAGTCCAGGAAGCCCCTGCCAGGGTGACGCAGACTCTCCAACTCATGATGGTAGAATACCGAAGTGGGAGGCAGATGGCCACGTACCTGTCGTAGGACATCACCATCAGGAGAAGACATTCACTGAGAGCAAAAATCAAGAAGAGAAACGTCTGTGTCATGCAGCCAGCAAAGGAGATGGGCTGGGCTGGGCTCAGGAGGTTGACCAGCATCTGGGGCACCGTGTTGCAGGCATAGGCTATGTCCACAGTGGCCAGGTGGGAGAGGAAGAAGTACATGGGGGTGTGCAGTCGGGAGTCCAGCGAGATGAGCCCCAGGATGACCCCGTTGCCCAGCAGGGTGAAGGCGTACAACAGGGAGAAGAGCCCAAACAGGAGCACCTTCATCCTTGGGCTGAGCGGGAACCCCACGAGGAGGAACTCTGTGACAGAAGTCTGGTTGCCCCCCATTTTCCTGGGAAAGAGACAAAGGAGACATCCCATCAGGTCTGAATACCTAAGGGACGTGTTTAACATGGTGGACCTCTATGTGTGTGTCATTGTTTCTTTCCACACAAAACATCTTCTGTGACACTTCTGTCCTGTTAGTCAGTTACTAAGTGAATCGTACACACTGCAAAGAGAGAAATTTCTTTCACCTTGAGAAATTAAATGCCAGTTTCTATTACAGTGTTCAGTAAATCTCACCTTTATTTCCAAACTTCCCCCACAGTTCAACACACGTTAACACGCCTACTGCCTCCCTTACAGTGGACACTTTCCTCGGTCAGCACAACTGCATGGGAGGCTTCCCTGGGAGGAGTCCCGACCCACGGTGCACACACAGCCACCGTGGGGAGGGGGCTGTGGGCCTGCATCTGCACCCACACGTGAGGGTGGGAAGGGGACCAGGAGCCTGTGGGAGGCCCTCCTATCAGGGATCTCACCGGTTGGTGCCTTCATTAGATGACTCACTTGTTAGCCTTGTACTTTTCACTGGCAGCAGCATCTGGAAGGAAGCTGAGAGCATGGCAGGCAGACTGCCTCAGCTTTAGCTGGATTTAAGGGGGAGAACTTTGTCTTTGGACTTTTGTACCCACAGACGTTCTACCCTGCTCATGCTGTTTCATAATCGGATATGTCTCGTCACACACTTATCCCTGCATGAATATTCATACTCTATGCCTGTATGGGTGTGGATAATATGTTTTATATATAGTCCCATACACACATAGATACACATACATGTGCTTGAACCCTTATTATGTGCAAGACTAGTTGTTATTTTCTATATTAGTTTCTATTCCACTTCACTAGTAAACTGCTGGTTGAATGATTTCTTGATGGGTTTTGGCCTGGGATGTAAAACTACTGATAATATCCAAGGCTAGAGCTGAAGCTCTAACTATATACTCATCTCCATAAAACCTTAACACATTTTATAGCTTAAAAGGAAAATATTATTCATCCTGAATCTTTACTTTCTGGGGGTTTATCAATCTTTAGAAAAGAACTTGCACCAGGGTGGGAATTCCGAGGTTTCACTGGTAACTATTACAGCACTGCTTCTGTTTCCTTGTCTCTGTGACTCCATATCCTTCTTCAGTCTAGCGTCCATCTGAATTTCACTAATATAAGAATCTCACAAAAACTCATAATTGCGGTGCCATCGAAATTCTCAATTCAAATATCCTCAGAAGTTAATATTTGCAAGGTTTGATAAGCAAAAGTGTGAAGGTTTCACCCTGCTTCAAAGGAAGAATCAGAATTTAGAGCAGCGACACTGGGAGATGGTATTGTCTTAGTCCAAGAAATAACATCCTAACAGTTGGAATAACGTCGTGAAGAAAGTTGGTTGTTTAAGTAGGACTGATCTTTATGTCAGTGAGTGCTTTAACTCAGAGATTTGGATTCCGATGTTATGGGAGAGGGCGAGCAAGAAAAATGCTCAGGTCTCTTCCAACTACATGATTCTTTGGCCCTAAATGTACAGAACAGTGTTGGCCATTTTTGCTTCTGCTTTGTTGCATGATTGGGGTGAATGAAGACAGCAGTGCTATTTCTAAACTGTCCTATGATGAAGGACACGAAAAACTAAGGCAGAAGGACCAGGGACTGTCACCTCACCTTCCTCCTATCTGCTGCACGTAGCTAAAACACAAAACAAAAATCCACAGATATTTACTAAACTTATTCAATGTTTGTCAACATGTCTTGCCTGAGGAAATAAAGGCAACTCCTATTTTTGAGCGTATAGAAATTGCTTGGACAAAATATAACCAAAGTCACTGAAATTGAGAACAGGCTGACAGTGACCAGAGGGGAGAGCAGAGGGGATTTCACGGGAAAAGGGTGAAGGGGTTACGGGAACAACTATAAAGGACACATGGACAATAATGGGGTGGGGTGGAAACAGGGGAAGGAGCTGAGGAGGGCTGGAGTGGGGACAAGAGGCAGAAAACTTTACTTGAACAACAATAAAAAATTTTAAAAAGACAAGAAAAAGAAATTCCTTGGAGTGACAAATTTGTTAAAAGGACACAAAACATGAAAATTCTTCTGTTCAAGTAATTCACGAAATGGAAGTTCACTTTCAAAAATAAAACCTTCAGGACACTCTTCTGTCACAAACTCCTTTCCTGGTCAATGCGGTCCATTATTTCATGGAAACATGACTGAGTTTCATGGGATAATGGAAAGACTTTCAAGCAACTCTCTCAAACAGATAATGTGTCTTCTCATTTAAACAAGGAATTTTACACTAATTGTAACGAAGTAAATGGTCCATATTAGGTGCATATAAACGAGACGGTGACTCCAATGATCCTATTAGCTAAGTCTATACACAGCACACACCTGGCACTGACAGACAATGACAATTCCCTGCAGCACTGAGATTTTTCATCACAGCCTGTCTGAAATTGAGCAGTGAACAAAGACTGGACAACACACGAAACTTACCACACACTTACAGCTAAACACGACAAGACCAGCTGAATGTGACTTGGGTTGAACAAAAAAACACTAATAAGGAGAATAGTATCTGTGAGTTAGTGTTGAAATTGCCATCTCATAAGGATGTCCTAGGAGAAAAGGTGCCCAAACAAGAAGAGATGATTTATTCTCTGCTCCACTCCACCACCTCTCAGTGTACTTCTGAGCGTTTGCTGTAGGAAGGGATAAGGACCCGCCAGGCACACTGCCATCAGCTCCCGTCCAGGGGAAAGGGGCTCTCCAGGGACTAATCTCTGGTGCTCTCCACAGGGACGCTTGTGGCAAGACACTTGTGGTGATTCCTTCACTCACCGTGGGGTCCATGTTCATCCATGTAGAAGCTCTAGAATGATTTCTAGGACTCCTCCACACATTACAATGCCCGCACCTTGCATTCACTATGGCTCCGGAACTCAATCCCCCATCTACTAACCGTCCAGATACAGTAGGTGGTGCACAGGGCAGCTGGGGCCCATAGGTTTTTCCCATCCTCAGTCTTGGCTGAGTCTTATCTCACACCTGACTGCAACATGTATGCTCTATAATTTTTATCTTTCAATCAGATGGGAATCCAACAGAGAGCACAAACCCTGCTGGTGTGGTACGATAGTAGAGAGACTTTCACACAACACAATGGTTACAAGGATACTGGGGAACTACAACAGTAAACACAGAGCTCGCAGATGAACAAGCAGAACTGCATGAAGCCGCCATCCCTAGGGTTCCAGGACACACAGCAGAGGTTGGGTGATTAGAATCCAGAAGGTCAGAGGAGTTGGGGTTCAGAATTAACCCTGTGAGGAGAAGGGGTACCCCAGCGGAACTGTGGCCCCAGCCAGGAATGACGGGGCTGGCTCTGGGATGCGGAGTACCTAAGGCTGGGCAGGGGGCCTTCACTGCCACTGCCAAGAGCTGTTGGGCAAGGCTGACAAGAGCAGCGGGCAGACAGGAAGGGGCAAGGTCCTTTTCCCTGCTCCAGGCTCCCAGGCTGCTTTAGAGCTCCCCACCTTCACAACGTAAGGAATTGGAAGTCACTAAAATCAGTAATCCGCCCTGCCTGGTGTGGCTCAGTAGGTGGAAGGATTGTCCCATAAACAGAAAGTTCCCCGGTTCGGTTCCTGGTCAGGGCCCATGTGTACCTAGGTTGGGGGTTTGGTCCCAGTCAGCACACATGCAAGAGGCAACCAATGGATGTGTTTCATATTTTTGTTTCTCTGCCTCTCTCCCTCCCCTCCCCACTCTCTAAAAATTCAATACGCATGCCCCTTGGTGAGGAATAAAAAATAAAAATCAATAGTCCAGATGTCCCAATTTGGTTAAGCAAAGTTGTAAGATGGATACCAGATGCTGAGGTCTGAAGTGTATCAATAAAGAACAACCCCCATATCACTCACACCGGGAGTTCACTAAGGGACAAACACAAGAACTACTTTAAAAACCCTAATTGGAAGATGAGGTTTAGGTGTGATGCTCACAGAGGTTTGCTGATTCCTCACCTTGAAGGGAACGTGCTAGCTAGTCACAGGCAGCACTGTGAGCCACAGGCCTTCCCTCTAAGGTCCAGTCTACCTCACACTGACAGCGCAGACGCAGACGAGAACCTGTGCTGCTCGGTAAGGGCTGACGACCGGAGGGAAGGAGGGCTGGGCAGTGACAGCGACTCAGTAAAAGTCGGACATTTGCTACCTTCCGGTACGTGCACACATAGAACAGACGGATAATGGGACGTTCTTCATGAACTGGTTAAGGTGGCTGGGTGAGACGCTGCGTGTTAAGTGCTACGGGTGTGTAGTGCACAGAGAGCACTGGGTCACGGAGGGACAGATGTGTTAGCTGTTCTGATAAGAGCCCATCCGATCTTCATATTCAGTGAGCTCTGCTGCCCACAGGAGGTAAGTAAGAGTTGGGTGGCTTTTTGAAATGATCTCTTATGCCATAGTATTTAAAAGAAAAGCAGAAATAAAATTTAAGAATTTTTTTACATCTTATGAACTTCAGTAGCTAAATTTATTTCCATTTTTTCAATTTTTGTGTGTATCTTAAGTAGTGCATATTTAAGTATAGTTGGCATACAAGCTACTACTGGTTAGATTATTTCAGGTGTAAATATAGTGATCCAACATCTCCAAACCTTCCTACCACATCAAACATAATTTTTAAACGTTATAAACAGTCATCATCCTACCACTCTACAGCCAATACTATACTACTATGTCATAGATTTCGCTATTTACTGCGCATATATACGCGTACCATAATTGCAGTCATATAACATTTGCAATTATTGTTTCATACTTTCGCTTTAAATCCCTTTATAATAACTCTTTCCATGTATCTTTCTGAGTATCATTTTAAGGACTGTATAAACAGCTCATTGAGTTAATGTGGAATAATTTAACCAATTTACCCTTGTGTTAAAATTTTGTTTACAACTTTCATATTAAAGATAATTTCAGAGGGGAAAAAAGAGGGCTACTGAGTAATCATGACTCCCCAACGGAAGGGCACACACTCCCTGTTCTGATCAAGTCTCCTGTTCACTCTCAGTGTGAGATCGAGAAAGACTCTGCAAGCAAGTGGCCCACCTCACCTCAAAGCGGGTTAGAAGGTACACTTTACGGTGACACCCTCAGAGGCCACCTAAAGTCTGTGGGACTCATCCCCCACCACTGTATTGGAAAGGTAGAAGGAATCAGTAAAAGTCCATCTGCCACCAAGGCAGGAGAGCCAGACACACTCTACTAGTCACCTACAGCGTCTGGTACAATGTCCCGTGTGAGGATCAGCATTCCCATGAGGGAAATGACACAGACCTGGACTGACCAGGGGGAAAGTGCTGGTGAAAGACACTGGGGAACATGTACGCAGTCTGTACGTCCACATAACTCACAGCTCAACACTCAAAGTTCCTGGGACCATACACAGCCCAGATGGTTTCTCTGAGACCCAGTGCCCAGCTCTGCCCTTTGCTAGCTACTGGCTCAGCAGTTCGCCCCCAAGGTTGTCAACAGTGAGCTTGGCTCCCACACCGTCTGCGGGTTTCTCCTTCTCCCCTCTCCCCTGCACGTCCTGTATTAATTGCACTCCTTCCCTCAGCCTGCTCCTTCACTCCCCAGGAGGAGTCTGTAATTTTCATACGAAATGTCTCTGCGTCAGGCAGCTAGAGCTCCCTGATCAGCCTTGAAGCGGCAAGTACAACCTGGGAGAACGGACAGGCGGCCCTTCGGGTTTGCAGGACCACGACCAACCACCGCAGCTTTTCCTTCCTTCCCAAATCCTATGACTCCTGCACTTACTGAGTTTACACAGTTAGGGTACAGATGGAGTGGACTGTATTTGACCTTTGGGGACCCAGAATAGGAATTAATATACTTTTTAATTTCAGGGATATTCAATTCAACGATCAATAAAATAAAAACTTACATCTGATTTAAAAGAATTGATGAGTGTAACCTATGGAAAGCTTCCTTCAGAGGAAGAGAGAAGGCCTGATCTCGCATCATGAAGGACCACGGCAGGAAAGAACAACAGTGCCATTCTGTGCATTCAGGGGGTAGCTGAGCACTTAGACTGGGGATTCAAATGTCACTGCAACTAGAAATGACTCTCCTCCCACAGTGCCCTTCACAGGGCACCCTTCTCATCTGCGTTCCTCAGGCTGTAGATCACTGGTTTCAGCTGGGGCTTGAAGAGGTTGTAAAACAGGAAAACGATCTCTCGTTGCTCATCGGACAAGCGATCTGAGGGCCATGCACATGGTGATCGCATTGCGAAAGAAGAGCCCGACCACGCCGAGGTGGGAGGAGCCGGTGGAGAAGGCCTTCCTGCGGCCCTCCCCAGACGGGATCCTCAGCACGGCAAAGGGGATGCGCGTGGAGGAAACCAGCACCAAGCACAGGGGCCCCACTAAGTAAAATCACAGGAAACTGACCAGTTGGCCCAAGGATGCTAGTCACCCGGATGTCTTCATTCTACATGGATGGCCGCAGTGAGCAGTAATCCAGAGCCCTGGTGAGGAGGACCTCAGATTAGCTCCAGAAACACCAGTAAAAGAAAAAAAAAAGTTCAAATAACTGTAACTTATGTCAAAAAGGGAAACAAAGTTATAAAGAATAAAATATTTTCATGATTAGATTCTATAAGAAAACAGCTTTTCATTTTGAAACAGCAATATATAATGACTTCAACTAAGGAATAATGAAATACACCAGATGGCTATGCCCAACAGAGAGTAAGACCAATGAACTCAAATGAAAATTAATAGAAAAGTATCAAATACAGGCATCAAATGAAAAAATGGAGTTGAGTCAGAAAGACATCTTTGAAAGTGCTAAAAAGTGTTCTAACATATACTCAAGAAGAAAGAAAAATTAAATAGGGAAAAAGCAACTTTTGAAGATGTTCTTTCTGAGGATTTTCCAACTGTGATGAAGGATATGCTCTCATGAGCACAGAAATGTCAACAATCACAACTAGGATACATTTACATACCACACCACCATCCTGCAATAATAGTCACATTTATGAAAACCAATGATAAAGTAAATGTTCTCAAAACTCAAAAAAAATATTTATTACCCATTACCAATAGGAATCACTGTTTTAGCTGTAAAAAGATACATCCTTTAGTGTCTTTGCATGTGGCCCTGTTGACAATGAAAACGTGGGTTTGGTTGGTTTCCTTGTTTTACTTTTGACTCGTGTTTCTGTTTGAAAACATGTTCATTTTATCTTAATTTTGGAAGCATATTTTCCTGTATATAAACATTTGGATTGACAGTTGTTTTTTCAAATCTTTGCAGATACTGCTCATTGACCTCTGACCCCCAAGGTTCCCACTGAGCAGTCAGAAATTGTCAGTATTGCTGTATCCCTCGTGGTACCACAGGGAGCACCCAGCTCCACGAAGGCTCCTGTACTCTCATTCCCCGCCTTGCATAAGGGAAGGCCTGGTCTCACTGGCCATTGCCATCATGTCAACCTGGGACCTGAGCAAACACAAGTGACTTGAAGCCAGTGCTGGCTTCAGATCTCCCCATTCGGTTGCTGATTCTGCCTCATTTTTGTCCTTTGAGGGTTCTACTTGCTCTCTTTCAAGCCCAGTTATACATTTAAGAGTTATGGTTTTAAAATGTTCTGTCCAGTGGTTTTAGGTGCCTTCTGCTAACATGGTTTTCAGGATGGCCACTCTGCTGTACTGCCACTGCTTCTCGTCTAGAAATCCCAGGAGGAGCCTACCTGGGGAGGGAGCCAAACACCCGCTACTTCCCTTCCCCAATGAGTGCTTGATGCAAACAGAGCTGCACGATAAGGATGCAAGCTCCCTTCTCAGTGTCTGCCCACGAAAACCTGTCATTCCTGTGACGCATGTTCCTTGCCCTTCCCCCCACCTCCCGTTCCAGTTTCCAGGACACTTATCACCTCCCATTGCAAATGAAGACTTTCATTTCTTATTGTGACCCAATAACATATTTATGTATAAAATATATTAGAGTAACGCCAATCTCTCTACATATAGATGGATTCTAAACCCACCTGTCACTTGTTAGAAATTTCATATACAGTTAACCATGAATAATGAAGGGGTTAGGGGAACCCACCTATATGCAGAGGCCAGGGGAATTGATCCCCCATGAATTAAAAATATGGGACGTCCTAAAAACTCAATTACTAGCAGCCTAATGTTGACCTTAGGCTTACCCATGACATAGTCAAATAATACCCACAAGGACAGAAGACAAACAAACCTGGAAGTATCTTCTGGAGGGCAGGCCCCTTAGGGTACAAGCCTCACGCACTAGGTGAGTGTTGTAGAAATTCAGCTGTATCAGGGTACCATTGGGCATGGCTGTAAGAGGCTGCATTCAGCTGCTGTGAAATTTTTTTGGAGACAATTTCAACACATTTGCCCATTGCAAGGTGGGTGATTTCCTAGTGCACCTGCCCACACCACACTGAGTGTTCAGCTGTTTTTGACCCACCCTCCATATTCACCCAGTGTTACCCCAAGTGAACTTTTATTTCTTTCCCTGAATCAAAAAGTCCTCAAAGGGAAACATTTTGCCCCTGTGGAAGAGGTGAAACAAAAGAGGCAGAAGCACTAAAAGGAATCATAATGGATGAGTTCAAGATTTTGAGCATGGAAAAAATGTCTCACTAAGTGTAATGCATCAAATAGAGAGTACTTTGAAGATGATGTTTAAACACATAAGAATAAATGCACAATTTTTATCAATAAATTTCAGCGTTTTCAGGGTCCCTTTCATATTTTTACATGTACTATACACTGTACTCTTACAATAAAGTAAGCAATAGGCAAATGTTAAGAAAATCATGAGGAAGAGAAAATACATTGGCAGTATTTATTGAAAAAAATCTGCATAAAAGTGAATCCATGCAGTTCCACCCCATGTTGTTCAAGGGTCAGCTGCATCTACTCATCACTGTCTCACCAATGTCCAGCTCAGTGTGAGGAATGGTGCAAATGATGAGTAACAGGTAATAATAACGATACCAACAGCCTATCAGATGTTCAAGCCAAAGCAGATCCAAGTCCAGGACACTCATGACCCAGAATTTCCATGAGTGCGTCTTCAACAGAAATGATTGACTAGGGTCCCTAAACCGCATGCATAATAACATCCATGGACTAATTCTGTATTACAGCCAGACTCGGAGACAACCAGATTGTACCACCAGAAGTATCATACATAAATTGGGATAGATTTATAGAAATAGAGCTACTCGCAGCAACCTAATGATTCTCACAAGCAGTAATGAGGGAAAAAAGGAAAGTAATGAAGAATGCACATTTTGGGTGTAGACACATACAGATATAAATTTTTGCAATTCTGAATTGTATTTATTCATGTACTTGTACATATTATTTCTTTAGAGAAGAGTGATTTCTAGGAAAGACTCTATGACTCATTCACTTCATAGGTTAGTTGAAATCTTGGCATTTTGCATCATGTAAGGGGCTATACTGTGCAATATCCCTGCTTTTTCTAGTAGAGGAGAAAATTTCATTTTAAATTGTGTCATTTTTAAGTCATACTCCACATTTTTTTAAATGATAAATGTATCTAGAGCATGATGTTAACAATTACAATTTACTGATCTCTTATTAAAACTTGTGGATTCGACTAAACATTTTGCACACAGTATTTCCTCTCTGCAAACATGTGAGCTCACTTAATGAACTTATTTTACACATAATAAGTGTGAATTCCAAATAATTTAAGTATAATGTATCAGTTTGCTCATCTAGCAAGTAGCAGAACTTGGTAAAAATCCCAGATTTATCTAAATTCAAAATCATTGATTTCCACCATTTTTTCTTTTAGGTAGTAGAGTAACATCTATGTACCTAGCAGACTTCCTTATAAAAGCGATGCTTTGTTAAGAAAGAAATCCATATATTGTCCTTTTTAAAAACTTTTTACAGACACACATAGAAACATTATTTTAAAAGTAAATATTTCCCTTTGATACAGTTTAAGTATTCAGATTTAATTTAGTATACAATTTGAGGAAAGTTTTCAAAAAGTCTCTTCATACATCATTTCCCATGACCTCTTAAACTGTATTCTATTCATAATTGAGTTGGATTTCATGTTTGACTAAAGTGGTTATTTAACTCACCTCATATCTCTTACTTTAAAGAGCAAATTATTACTGATAATTTATAGTCCTGTATCATTGATAAAAGGAATCATCACAGCAATTACATAGTCTGTTCCTATTTTCTAGAATGTTCTAAGATTTGGTCACTCCGCACAGGAGACAATGCGCAGAACCAGTGAAAGAAAATGAGTACTTCTGCCAAGGACTCTCGGCTACGTCCATTCTGCCTCCTTCCTCTCGCCTCCACCATCCCGGACGGATCTCCACCTTCGCTGCAAAGGCAGAGAAACACAGCGGCAGAGAAAGCTCCCTGTGTCTGCGTGTTTCAGCCTGACATCCTCCAGGGTTCTCTTCTCCTTGTTAGGTCCATCGGAGTTACACCCTCAACCCTCTTTCCCTTGAAGCCCCGGCTCATGCTCTTCCTAATTTAAGTGATTGATGCCTCAGAAAACATCACTGTCATAGACGTATGCAGGATAACAACCAAATATTTTAAATGTAGACCCATTTCTTGAAGATGACAGTTGCTGAATTGAAAAGATTTCAGCAACAACTATGTAATCAGTCTCAACTCCTATACTTTAAATATTCTACCAATACACTGGTGTCTTCAATAAAATTTTCTCTACAAGTCCTGATTATGGAATACATACATTTATTTCATCTTATTCAGAATATCCCCCATGACCACGTTACAAGTGCGTGCACCACACAGGGAGCTGGAAGTGGGGCTCATTTCCTTGAGCAGCATCCTTGCAGAGAGAGAGAAGAATAGGTTTTCTTGGGAGGTAGTCACAGGAGAAGTTCAAGAACATGCAAAGGATGCCCTAGGCCTATAGCATATCTCTATATCCTATGCACATAATGGGTAAGGTTAACCCATCGGGTCTCTTTATGCTTAGTTATTTTTCATCGGTGAGGTCTCACGAAGGTGTCCCCTTTTCCAGCCTCCTTCTCAGAGCAGCATGGACTTCTCTGTTCCTCAGACTATAGATCAGGGGATTCAGCATGGGATTGAAAAGGCTGTGAAACAGGAGGAGGTATTTCTTCTGCTCCTGGGGGTCCCCATGTTGGGGTCCAACATACATGATAATGGCTGTGCCATAAAAGAGCCCCACCACGCAGAGGTGGGAGGAGCAGGTGGAGAAAGCTTTCCGGCGCCCCTCCGCCGACTGGATCTTCAGGACAGCACATAGGATGTGAACATAGGAGACCACAATTGCGGACACTGGTCCCACCAGCACCAAGACTGCCGCAACCACAACCAGAACCTCATTAAGGTGGGTATCTGCACAGGCCAGTTTGAGAACAGCTAGAGTTTCACAGAAAAAGTGATTCACTTTCTGGGGACCACAGAAGGGCAATGGTAAGAGCAACACCATTTGTGCTAGGGCCAGGAGGACTCCTAAAGTCCAGGAAGTCACTACCAGCGTGATGCAGACTCTCCAGCTCATGATGCTGGAATACCGAAGGGGCAGGCAGATAGCCACGTACCGATCGTAGGACATCACCACCAGGAGAAAACATTCGGTGTGAGCAAAAATCAAGAAGAGAAAGGTCTGCGTCATGCAGCCAGCAAAGGAGATGGGCTGGGCTGGGCTCAGGAGGTTGACCAGCAACTGAGGCACCGTGTTGCAGGCATAGGCTATGTCCACGGTGGCCAGCTGGGAGAGGAAGAAGTACATGGGGGTGTGCAGTCGGGAGTCCAGTGAGATGAGCCCCAGGATGACCCCATTGCCCAGCAGGGTGAAGGCATAGAACACGGAGAAGAGCCCAAATAGGAGCACCTGCATCCTTGGGCTGAGAGAGAATCCAACTAGGAGGAACTCTGTGACGGAAGTCTGGTTGCCCCCCATTTTCCTGGGAAAGAGACAAAGAAGCTAGTTCACCAGGTCTGAGTGCCCGAGGGACAAGTTTAACATGGTAGACCCGTGTGTGTCATCGATTCTTCCCTCAGAAAACATCTTCAGTGTCACTTCTGTCCTGTTCATCTATTACCTAGTGAATCCTGTGCACTGCAAATGACACAGAAGGAATTTTTTTCACCTTGTAAATTAAATGCCAGTTTCTATTACAGTGTTCAGTAAATCTCACCTTTATTTCCAAACTTCCCCCACAGTTCAACACACGTTAACACGCCTACTGCCTCCCTTACGGTGGACACTTTCCTCGGTCAGCACAACTGCGTGGGAGGCTTCCCTGGGAGGAGTCCCGACCCACGGTGCACACACAGCCACCGTGGGGAGGGGGCTGTGGACCGGCGTCCGCACCCACACGTGAGGGTGGGAAGGGGACCAGGAGCCTGTGGGAGGCCCTCCTATCAGGGATCTCACGGGTTGGTGCCTTCATTAGATGACGCACTTGTTAGCCTTGTACTTTTCACTGGCAGCAGCATCTGGAAGGAAGCTGAGAGCATGGCAGGCAGACTGCCTCAGCTTTAGCTGGATTTAAGGGGGAGAACTTTGTCTTTGGACTTTTGTACCCACGGACGTTCTACTCTGCTCATGCTGTTTCATAATCGGTATTACCCATCACACACTTATCCCTGCATGAATATTCATACTCTACGCCTATATGGCTGTGGATAAAGTACATGTTATGTATAGAGTTACACACACACATATGCACACACGCTTGAATCCTTATTGCTATATGTGTATATCATGTCAATATCATGCGCATGTATGTGCATATTATGTAAATATCTTTATTATATTCTTATACTCATATATTTATATTATATGCCTGTATGTATGTAGAAAATTTACATCTTATGTATATAGTTACATACACATATATACACACACATGCACTTGATACCTTATTATATGGAAGACTAGTTGCTAATTTCCATATTATTTTCTGATCTACTTCACTAGTAAAATGCTGGCTGAATGATCTCTTGATGGGTCTTGTCCTAAGATTTAAAACTACTGATCAATATCTAAGGCTAGAGCTAAAGCTCTAACTATATACTCATATCCTTACAACCTTCAACATATAGTATAGCTTAATTTCAATATGAAAATGCTATCATCACAAATCTTTACTTTCTGGGGCTTATCCATCTTCAGAAAAGAACTTGCACCACAATGGGAATTCTGAGATTTCACTGGTAACTATTAAACCACTGCTTCTGTTTCCTTGTCTGTCTGACTCCATATTCTTCTTCAGTCCAGAATCCATCTGAATTTCACTAAAATAAGAATCTCACAAAAACTCATAACTGCCATCCTATGTCAGTTCTCCATTCAAATTTCCCCATAAGTTAATATTTGCAAGGTTTGACAAGCAAAAGTGTGAGGGTTTCACCCTGCTTCAAAGGAAGAATAAGAATTCATAGCAGAAACACTGGGAGATGGTATTGTCTTAGTCCAAGAAATAACATCATAACAGCTGTAATTACGTTCGTGAGGAAAGCTGGCTGTTTTAACAGGACTGGGCTTTATGTCAGTGAGTGCTTTAACTCAGAGATTTGGATTCCCATGTTATGGGAGAGGGCGAGCAAGAAAAATGCTCAGGTCTCTTCCAACTACAGGATTCATTGGCCCTAAATGTATAAAAAGGTGTTAGCCATTTACATTACAGCTTTGTTGTCACGATTGGGGTGAATGAAGACAGCAGTGCTATTTGTAAAATGTCCTACGATGAAGGACACAAAAAACTAAGGCAGAAGGACCAGGGACTGTCACCTCATCTTCCTCCTATCTGCTGCACGTAGCTAAAACACAAAACACAAATCCACAGACAGTCACTAAACATATTCCATGTTCGTCCACATGTCTTCTCTGAGGACATACAAGACAATTCCCACATGTTGGTGTACAGAACCTGCATGGAGTGAAAGGTCTGTTAAAAGGACTCAAAAGATGATAATTCTGACATTCAAATAATTCACTAAGGGGAAGTTCACTTTCAAAAATAAAACCTTCCCAATGCTCTTCTGTAACAAACTCCTTCTGTGGTCAATTTGGTGCATTATTTCTTGACAACATGACTGAATTTCATGGGACAATGGAAAGACTTTCAAGCAAATCTCTCAAACAGCTAATGTGTCTTATCATTTAAACAAGGAACTTTACACTAATTGTAACGAAGTAAATGGTCCATATTAGGTGCATATAAACGAGACGGTGACTTCAATGATCCTATTAGCTAAGTCTATATACAGCAAACACCCAGCACTGACAGATAATGACAATTCCCTGCTGCACTGAGATTTTTCATCACAGCCTGTCTGAAATTGAACGGTGAACAAAGACTGGACAACATACAAAACTTAACACACACTTACAGCTAAACACGAGAAGACCAGCTGAATGTGACTTGGGTTGAACAAAAACACACTGATGAGAAGAATAGTACCTGTGAGTCAGTGTTGAAATTGCCATCTCATAAGGATCTCTTAGGAGAAAAGGTGCCCAAACAAGAAGAGATGGTTTATTCTCTGCTCCACTCCACCACCTCTCAATGTACTTCTGAGCGTTTGGTGTAGGGAGGGATAAGGACCCGCCAGGCACACTGCCATCAGCTCCCTTCCAGGGGAAAGGGGCTCTCCAGGGACTAATCTCTGGTGTTCTCCACAGGGACGCTTGTGGAAAGACGCTGGTGTTGATGATTCTTTCATTCATTGTGGCGTCCATGTTCATCAATTAAGAAGCTCTAGAATGATTTCTGGGACTCCTTCACACATTACACTGACCACACCTTGCATTCACTATGGCTTGAGAACTCAATCCCCACCTACTAACCCTCCAGATAGAGCAGGTGATGAGCAGGGCAGCTGGGGCCCATACGTTTTTCCCATCCTCAGTCTTGGCTCACACCTGACCGCAACATGTACCCTCTGTATTTTCCATCAAGTCACCACAAGGAATACAACTCATAAAGTAAGACCAGAGGCCAGGTAGCAGGACCTGTGGAAGGGGTCAGGAAGGGGAGAAGGCGTCCCAAGGGCACTTGTTAAATCCTGTTTGGTACGATTTAACTGCAGTGCCAAAAGGGAAGGGAAACTCTCACAAGGAAACAATCTCTGTCCTACCACCTCCAGAGATTCTGAGTCAAAGGGGGAAAGAGGTGGGTCCCCCTAGGACTCCAACTGCTACTGTTTCCTCCCCTTCCTGACACGGAACCGACCTCCTTTTTGAGTTCTGGGGATCGCAGCTGAGACCATCTGGTGGTGCCTTGGCGACTTACATTTCATCTTTATTGTCTTAGCTACCTCTGTCCTTACACTGGAATACTAAGGTGGTAGAAGATCACTTCTTCAAGTTACTTCAGTGCACGTGCCAATCTATAAGGAAACGATGGGGGGACCAATTCAACCGCCAGAGCACCACCTGCAGGAGGTCTGAGATGGGCTTTTCTCCGTCAAACCCGCCCAGTGAGAGGCTCAGCGGTGACAAGAGTCCACATACTACCCTCACATACTGCACAGATACGGTGCCCTCGTACTGCTATTTCCATTTTAAAATCTCTTCTTTTTGGTCATGCCTTTTTATTCCCGACATCATTTCATGTATACCTTTTCCCTTTTTTATCATCAGTCGTATCTATTTTACCACCATTTGTAAAAAGACCTAGGTTTATATTTTAATGAACTTCATAATTTTTTTAATTTGGGGCAATAAAATTAGCTCTTATGTAAATTATATCATATCTGTATTTTCATTGTTGATCATGGTATCTTCCTGAGTTAAATATTTAACTTTTTAAATTTGTCTTGTTTTATTAATAAATGTAATTTGGACTGTAAATTTCCTTTTTATTTATGACTTTGGTGGCACATCTCAAGTCTGATACTCAGAGTTTTCACCATTAACACCATCAGTAAAACACAAATTATGTAGAAGTGCATTTTTAGGTTTCCGAATATTTTTATTATCTTCATTGTTTATTTTTAATTTATAATCACTGTGGTGTAAAATAATGAATCCTTGGGATATTGATTCTTTGGAAAATCTGAGGACTTTTATTGCTTCGTATATAGTCAATTTTGCAATTTTTATATTAACTTCCATGTAACATGTTCTCCATTTCTCAGGCATAGGATTCTTTATATATTTATAGGAGAAGCTTGTTAATCTTGTTATTCAGAGCTTGGATATCCATTTTTTTCAGTATTATCAATTTGTTTCTGAAAGCGTTTTGCTAAATACCCCACTATAAAGTGAGGTTTACAAATCTTTTCAATACACTTCTCTGGGTTTTTTTCCCCTAATTCTATACTGTGACTATGTTGTTACACCTAGACATATTAATGACTATTATGTCTTCTTTGTAGGCTATTATCTTTTTTATCATCTAGCATCTCTCATTACACCAATTCCTTTTGCCTTTTATAAACATAAATAGCAACATCTGCCTCTATTCTGTTGTGGCATCAACTAATGACGTATTTGCGGAGGCTCTGGTCTTCACTGCCATTGCGCCAGCCTGTGTCTGGGATTGTGTTTTCATTCCTCTTATCAACTGTAGGTAGCTGTATTTTCTGGGTTTAAAAAAAATCAATGTGAAAAGAAGAGAATCTAATCTCTTTGTACTTAATGCAAATATTGAGATATTTAGACCTTTATTATTACTGTGTATATGTACCATAATTGTAATTATATAACATTTGCAATTATTGGTTCATGCTTTACCTTTAAATCTAATAATAACTCTTTCCTATTATCTGTAAAATCTATACTGTCATCATTTTAATGACTGTATAAATAGCTCATTGTGCTCAAGTGGTATAATTGACCAATTTATCATTTTGTTAAATATGAGTTTGCAACTTTCATATTAAAGATTATTTTAGTGGGGAAAAACAGATTTGCACTGAGTAATCATTACTCCCCAAGTGAAGGGCACACAATCCCTCCTCTGATGAAGTCTCCTGTTCACTCTCAGTGTGAGATGGAGAAAGACTCTGCAAGCAAGTGGCCCACCTCACCTCAAAGCGGGTTAGAAGGTACACTTTATAGTAACATCCTCAGAGGCCACCTAATGTCTGTGGGACACATCCTGGACCACCATGTTTGAGAAGTCGAAGGAATCAGAAAAAGTCCATCTGCCACCAAGGCAGGAGAGCCAGCCACACTCTACTGGTCACCTACAGCGTCTGGTACAATGTCCCGTGTGAGGATAAGCATTCCCATGAGGGAAATGACACAGACCTGGACTGACCAGGGGGAAAGTGCTGGTGAAAGACACTGGGGAACATGTACGCAGTCTGTACGTCCACATAACTCACAGCTCAACACTCAAAGTTCCTGGGACCATACACAGCCCAGATGGTTTCTCTGAGACCCAGTGCCCAGCTCTGCCCTTTGCTAGCTACTGGCTCAGCAGTTCGCCCCCAAGGTTGTCAACAGTGAGCTTGGCTCCCACACCGTCTGCAGGTCTCTCCTTCTCCCCTTTCCCCTGCACACCCTGTATAAATTCTGTTCCTTCCCTCAGCCTGCTCCTTCACTCCCCAGGAGGAGTCTGTAATTTTCATACGAAGTATCTCTTCATCAGGCAACTAGAGCTCCCTGAGATGGCCTTTAAGTGGCGAGTCCAAAAAAATTATATCTGCTTAAAAAAAATCAATGAGTGTAACCAATGGAAAGCTTCTTTCAGAGGAACAGGGAAGGCCTGATCTCACATCATGAAGAACCATGGCAGAAGGGAGCAGTGAGCTTCTCTGGATTCAGGTGGTAGCTGAACACTTAGGCTAGGGATTCAAATGTCACTGCAATTACAAATGACTCTCCTCACACAGTGCTCTCTGCAGGGCACCCTTCACATCCGAGTTCCTCAGGCTTAGAACAGTGGGTTCACCTTAGAGTTGAAAAGGGTGTCAACAGCAAAGCCATCTCCTGATGTTCCTTAGGATGCTTCGATTTGAGGGCCCTGCACATGACAATGGTGCTGCCAAAGAAAAGTGCCCCCACACTGTGGGTGGGCTCTGCCTGCAGGGCCCTTCTGGCCGCCATGGTTGAGAATAAGTCTACCAAGACATGATCTGCTTGGGGAGGAAAGGTGGCTGATCTCTCAAAGAAGAAGGGCCAAGAGCCTCTTCCTCAATGGGCTTTTATTAGGTCCATTTTACACAGGAATACAGGTAAAGCTCATTAATCATTGTCAGGCAGCAAGGATCAAACAACAGATAACATACAAAAAACTCTGAGGGCTTATTCTGAGTCTGGGTCTGTCAGCTAAAGGGCTACAAATCTTTGGGAAATAAACTCATTTCCTGCTCAGACCTCATTTAATTGAGAGCATTCTTAGCAAAGCAGGTTTCACAGGATTTTATGTATTCTTTCTCAGGCCTGATCACTCGGGGAACTCGCCCTATTCAGAACAGGGCTGCAACCCCCTCTGTCATTGTTTCAGGCTTAAGTCAGGCAAGGTAACCAAGGCAACCAAGAGATTACGAGGCTTCTTGCAGACAGAATGAGGACTCAGGGTATGTCAGGATAGCCGAGGGGTGAGGATCCGTCACCCCATTTTGCTGTAGCCCCCCAAGTCCTTCCTTGGGGCCTCCACATGATCATGTCTGTCTTAGGTCGTTCCCCCCTTGGGGAATCTTACCCGTCATTGGCTAACCAATCAAGCATTGGGGGCCAGTTATGGATGAATCAGAAGTGGTGCTTCTGCCAGGGAGATAAGCTTTGTCTCCTTAGTGGCTTACATTCCGAAGGTCACTCACTCAGCCTTAGCCACGTGGGTTGGGGGGCAGGTTATAGCCTCTGAAACCAGGCAGGGCAGTTCCCAACATCTAATCTCCCCGCTTTTTCATTTGTAAATGCTATTGTAGCTGTTAAGCCTGTGAAACCTACTATTTGCTGTTCCCGAATGCAATCTTAAGAAAACAACCTTTATATATATCATAAAGCACAAATAAGGATTAAGACAAAGGGCGATCCAAGGGCTGCTAAGACCCGAACTTGTAAGTTCAGTCCGTAGACAGTTTTTAGGGTTCAGCCTTTGAACATTATGGGGCATCGAGGGGTTGTTGCTCTCTGCAGGAGGCGCCTGAGCCTCGGCCCCTGTCATTGGGGCAGGCCCCATCCTTCTCCGTTGGCAGACCCAGACCCGTGAGTGAGGGTGTAAGTGTCCATTTTCCTTCTGGTTGTTCAGGGTCAGCTGGGCCACCTGGTCTGTCATTCGATTGGTTCTCAGCTCCAGGTAGCACAGCTTGGTGTCTGTCCTGCTCATGAGAAGGCTTTACTCTTTTGGGGTTACAGCTCCTAAAACCAGGCAGGGCGGTTCCCAACACCACACAGAGGTGGGAGGAGCAGGTGGAGAAGGCCTTCCTGCGGCCCTCCCCAGACTGGATCCTCAGGACGGCAAAGGGGATGCACGCGGAGGACACCAGCACGAAGCGCAGGGGCCCCACGAAGAGGAAAGTTCAGGAGAAGCTGACCAGTTGGCCCTCGGATGCTCGTCACCCGGAGGTCTTCAGTCTACAAGGATGGCCGCAGTGACCAGTAATCCAGAGCCCTGATCGGGAGGACCTCTGATTGGCCCCTCTGGCTCTGACTCCAGGTTCACTGCTCAACCATTAGGTGATAAAATTATCTTCGAGGGTAGACACTTCTACAGCAAAGATCAGCACACTTCCTTGTTCGTTATGCAGTTGCATTTCCAATTTTATGTAAATGAACATTTGGGTTCTGGCTTATGCATCATCGTTCCATGGTGCTTTGGAGAACAAGATGCAGTCCCTGAAGAAAACTTCCAAAATGGATCTAAACCGTGAAAACCAGACCCACAACCAAGTTAATCTCATTGATCAAGACTAAGGGATAGATATGGATATACCTTTTGACCCAGCAATTCCACTGCTAGGACTATATCCTAAGAACCCTGAAACACCAATCCAAAAGAACCTATGCACCCCTATGTTTATAGCAGCACAATTTACAATAGCCAAGTGTTGGAAACAACCTAGATGCCCATCAGTAAACGAATGGATCAAAAAACTGTGGTACATTTACACAATGGAATTCTATGCAGCAGAAAGAAAGAAGGAGCTCCTACCCTTTGCAACTGCATGGATGGAACTTGAGAGCATCATGCTAAGCGAAATTAGCCAGGCAATGAAAGACAAATACCATATGATCTCACCTTTAACAGAAAGCTAATCAAAAAAACAAACAAACAAGCATAATATAACCATAGACATTGAAATTGAGAACAGGCTGAAAGTCACCAGAGGGGAGAGGGGAGGGAATTTCAGGGGAAAAGGGGAAGGGTTTACAGGAACAAGTATAAAGGACACATGGACAAAAACTATGGGGGCGCGGAAATGGGAGGGAGGTGGGGAGGGATGGGGTGGTGGGCTGGGGTGAGAATAAAAGACAGAAAACTGTACAAGATCAACAATTAAAATAAAAATTAAAAAAAAAGACTAAGGAATAGAAACGAATTCCTTCCCAACAGCAGGAGAATAGGTGCCTTTTTTTTTTTTTTTAAGTAACTACTATTGTTAAACTGTCAAATCACCTGGACAAAAAAGAAATCTAAAGCATGGATCAGAAATTCCTCATACAAGACCTGAAGCACCCAAGCAGGTTGATCGTGATGAGCTCCAAAAAGATCTCACTGTGAAAATGTGCTTCAGGAGAAAGAACTGGATAAATTAAAAGGTGCACATGCAACATAAAATCCTATAAGGAGAAAATATAAGCTATTATTGACCACCTCAGACTTCCTCCACCTCGCTCCACCAGTACCTAACATCTTGGTTTCTTGTCTGTACTCTCTCCATCCCCACCACAAAATCGTCGCCTCTGAGTCACAGGAAATCAAACACATTCAGTGAGCACGTGCTAGCCACCTGACCCTCTCCTTAATGCTATGCTCAGTGAGACACACAGGTAAGACATAGAGTTAGTCCTCATTTGGCTTCACATTCTGTTCAGTAAATATGTTGTCACACTCACTAGGAACTGGGACTACACTGATAAGAAGTAAACGCACATTTTACACGATAACCAATATGTTAATTGTCCTCAGATGGAACCTCACTCCATGATATACTCCACGACAATTTCCTTTGGCTAGGGAAATCATTCCATCTCATTCACAACAAAGAAATTTCTTCTTTTCCTAGTGTCATCTTTTCCAGTAAATCTCCAACACATGGATAATTCTTCACCAATAAAAACTAACCAAATCTTGAATATCTTTAAATAATTGGTCTATAAAATACACATCTAGTAGGAATCTCTAGTAAAAAGACAAAAACAAGGCCACGGTGCACAACCCCACCTCATTCTCTACTTACAGGGGAAGACATCAGCATTTCATCATCAGGTACCACGTTTGCTGGGTTTTCTTTCCATCAGGTATCACTAAATAGGGCCTCTTTAGTGATGCTTATTCTTTGTTATTACTAGCATGTAAAGAATTTCATCATGAATTAATGTTAAATTTTGTCAAACGCTTTATTAGATCCACTGACATGTATCTTCAATTTGGTAAGGTGGCAAATTATGTTCATTGTTTGTTTTAACATGAAACACTTCTAGCATTCAGGGATAAACACTTTCAAAATGTAAAATTATTTTATTTTATGGATTTGTTCTGCTAATATTTTCTTTAAGACATTTGCATCTCTTTCGTGAATAGGATTAGACTGATTTTCAGTTTCATACTTTATCTCAGGTTTGGTATCAATGGCATAAACAGTAAGAGTAATTATTTTCTCATTTTACAACAAGTCCAAAGACAAAGAATCCTGGGTGGGTTAAAATAAAGGATTCAAAAGGGCATTCAAGGTCCCAGCATGATGAGGACCAGCTCACACACTCAAAATACTCCCAACCATCCTCCCAGGGACCTCCTCTTCCCCAGAAACCTCCACACAGCACCCTTGACCTCTGCATTCCTCAGGCTGTAGATGAGCGGGTTCAGCATGGGGTTGAAAAGGCTATAAAACAATGACAGAATCTTCCTTTGTTCTTGAAAGTGCTGAGATTTGGGGGTCACATACATGACGATGGCACAGCCAAAGAAAAGCCCGACCACACAGAGGTGGGAGGAGCAGGTGGAGAAGGCCTTCCTGCGGCCCTCCCCGGACTGGATCTTCTGGACAGCAAAGAGAATGAGTGTGTAGGACACCAGCACCAAGCACAGGGGCCCCACTAGAACAAACAGGGAGGCCCCAAAGAGAATAAGTTCACTGAGCCTCGTGTCAGCACAGGCCAATCTCAACACTGACAGGATTTGACAGAAGAAGTGGTTGATTTTCTGAGGCCCACAAAAGGGCAGCCTCAGGATGAGAGTAATGTAGACCAGAGCCAGGAGGAAGCTGAACAGCCACGAGGTGGTGGCCAGGACCGTGCACACTCTCCAGCTCATGATGACAGTGTACTGGAGCGGGTGGCAGATGGCCACGTACTGATCATAGGACATCACCACCAAACACGTGCACTCTGTGGCAGCAAATGCCACGTACAGGAAAGTCTGAAGGATGCATGGACCAAAGGCCATGGTTTTCTTGTGCATCACCAGATTTGCCAGCATCTTAGGAACAGTGCTAGAGGCATACGACATGTCAACAATGGCCAGCTGGGAGAGGAAGAAGTACATGGGGGTGTGCAGTCGGGAGTCCAGTGAGATGAGCCCCAGGATGACCCCGTTGCCCAGCAGGGTGACACTGAAGAAGAGCAGGAAGAACCCGAAGAGGAAAACTTCAAGTTCTGGGTCAACCTGGAAGCCCAGCAGGATAACTTCTGTGATCCATGTCTGATTGTTTCCCATTTTCTTTTGACTGGTGGATAGAAGGCTGCACTTCGGAATGAAACTGCAGAGCTGAGAAGTAGAAAAGGAAAGGAGAGATGCGGTGCTCATGCAGAGTGAGAATTTACACCCAAAGCCACAAATCAGTAAGTCATGCATTCAATCCCGCCCACAGTCCTGCGATGCTGATGTGCAAATTTGGCTTTAGAGATATTTAGAAACTTTAGATGTTGGCCAATACTAAAAACTGAGAGATCTCACATAAAAATTAGGGTCTCTGGCTTCCATTAAGTGAATAGAAGTTTTCATACTCCTTGGAATGCACTGCAAACAATAATCAGCTGAAGCTGATGAAGAGAGACAGACAAATGCCTTTTCACTTATGACAACTTCTACGAATCTGTTTTCTCCCAGAAACTGAAGGTGAGTGACACTTAATTTTATCGCTGCCCTTACACTATCGGTTGTATTCCACAGTTTTAAGAAAAGATTGATGCTCAAACGGAGTTGTGTAGTTCTCCTCTACTTGAAACACAGGAAAATGACACATTAAAAAAAAAAAAAATGCAAACTCCCAAGGAGAGGACCAGAGTTTCAAATGGGACAATTCTTTCATATAGCAGGAATGAATCAGAAACATGGCAAGCTCCATCATGAAAGCCAAGAGTCATACCTGGAACTCAGCTTGTGTGGAGTCCAGGAAAGTTTTGGGAGATGGGCCACCAACATGGTTCCTCGAACCCAAGCACTTGGGCTGGGGCCATACAAGCAGGTATAAAGCAGCCACTGGGCTGCTGGATACAATGACTCTGATGAGGTCAATGACCTTGCTGGCTCTCCTGCTACGTCCCCAGAGCCCGAGACACTCTTATAGGACCTGATTCTATGCAACGGGCTGCAGAGCCTGGTGAATGACTACAAAAGCTCAAAATCCCACAACAGGGAGAAAGAGAAGGCGCAAAAACCCATGTAAAATCAAATAATAATAATAACAAAAAGCCTTTGTGTGCCCAAAAACACATCTGAAGACACACAAGTTTCATGCTAAAAAGGAAAAACTAAGTAAAAAATTACTTTTTTTCCCTCTTTCATTATACCTTCATTAATTACACTCAAGATGTAATTAATTCATTCAAGATGTAATTCATCTTGATATAATCCATTCAAGATGCGATTAAATGCATAGAAAATCTTCCAAGGACTCTTACATAGGATGGTGAGAATGTCCCAATGGATTAAAAAAGGCATAATACTTACTAACATTAATTTCATTAAATTAAGAAAAATGAATGTGGGAGCCATGAAAACACCATGGGTGTATAAAAACAAATCAATTACATAGGTTTGAAATGAGAATATAACCACACCAGTTTTAAAAAGTCTATACGGAGAATAATTTCTAGATCTAATGTTAAAAAGGGACGAAGTGTGCTGGAAAGTCCCATTTCAGCATCCATCGAGGTGTTAATACCCACAGACACAAGGAAACACAATCGAAAGTGCAGCTTAGAGACAACAATACTACTAGATGGAGAGACTAAACTTGGATATTATCAAGTTTCTAGAGCAAAAGATAAAGAGAATGGTAAAGAAACATTAGTTGAAGAGACTTCACCAAAAACATTAGAAAATTGAAAGCAGACTAAAGTCCTTAATTTATGAAAAATCTTTCTATTTAATGAGTGCAATAAAGAAAGATAAATGTGCACTCAAAACTTCTTGTACCTAAAGATGGCATACATCTTTAAGTAAAAAATGTACTCTGAGGATGGAATAGCACACATAAAAAATAAATTCTCAATGAATGGGATTTCTTAACAATGATCTCTTTGACTATTGTCTTTCTTCCATTCCCTACACTTCACTGCGTCCACACCTGCTGAACGCCTGTTCAAACAATGATGCAGTCAATGAACCTATCCCACGTCTCTCCATTAATTAGCCTTTCAGATTGTTTTCTCTTTTGCTGTCTTCACGCTGTTCTAGACATTTCACGACTATATTCTGATTGCACACTTATTCTAGGACTGACACCTGGTTGACATTTGTCTCATCTGCCTAGCTTACAAAACATTTTTAAATAACTTTATTTTTGCTTTCTAAGATTTTAAGCGGATTCTTTCTACATCTATTGCTTTGTTTGATCCTGTAGAATCCCTTTACTGTTTCATCAATGTTACGGTGTTTCATAGAAGCTGGAATTTAATTTGCCTCTTAAGCAGTCTTTGTTCAACTGTTTTACACAATCTATATTTTGCAGGATTAAGAGGAAAATTAAAAGTTACCAAAGGTAAAATACAATTACATTCACAGGAACAACCACCCAGCTGACGGAGCCTTCTCATCAGTAGGAAAGGGTCTGAGGCAATCAGCTACTATCTTCGTGTTCCAAGAAGGGGTAAGCTGCTGTTCTACAGTTTGATATGGTCGAGAATACTCCTGAGTACATGAGAGCAAAGTGAGACATTATTAAATATGCATACATGGAGGTATGAGGACCTACAGACCCTCCATGTACAAATAAAGTATATTCCTCAATATGAGTCCCAGTGAACCCACAGGTAAAGCAATATAGAAACAGAATTTGAAAACTATCTTGGCAAACTTTCTACCTTGAGATAAAATAATAACTGTGGTATTTTAAAAGGATACAATTAAACCTTTTGGAATTAATAAGTAAACAGAGGAAGAGATGTTGGATCAGTAAAGACTGCTAAGATTCTTGATGAGAAGTGGAACCCCGAGTGACTTTAAATTTGTTACCATAATATCTCGACTGGGATGTTACCACTTAATATACCTCAGCAAAAATAGACATAGAAACTCTGGTTTTCAAAATTACATGCCAGGTGAAAGAAACTAAAAGCATAATTAAGCCAAAAGCAGGCAAAAAGCAACAAGGAGAAATAAAGAGGCAACTAAATTTTCCAATAGACAACACAAAAGAGCTGGTATTAATATATCTATGTTTATTGATTACCACACTAATGTAAGGCACTAAAACACAGAGATAATCACAATAGGAGAAAAAAGCAAGGTACAAAATCTTCAAAAAAGGACACCTGAAATACTTAAATTCATCCTCCATCCTCTCTCCCTCTCTTGCCCTCTCTCTCTCTCACACACACACACAAACACATGCACACACACAAAAGTTAAAGATGAAATTACAAAAAAATGGCCAGCCATAAAGAAACTGGTGGTAGCAATATTGATATCACTTCAAAGCATTTATAGGCATATGGGAGCTGCTAGAGAATAAAAATAAATACAATAATCCACCAAAAAGAAAATTTAGGATCTAGTCCCTTACAAATTTTAATTACAAAGTGACACTTTTAATCAGAGAAAGGGTGTCCCCTAAACCTTCAGAAACATTGTATTTAATGGTGAACTATTAAAAGCTTTTTCTCCGAGTTGGAAAATGTACGCCACTAACGCCATTTCTACTGAATGTAGACTCAATAACTAGCGAGCAAAAGGACAAAAAGAAGTAAAGGCCATAAGAATTGACTTGCAGAACATAAAATGTCACTATTCAAAATACACAATTGCTGACAAAGAAAAAGCTTCTACAGGTAAACTACTGAAATTCATAAGCAATTTATAAAACCATTGAATTCAATGTCAAAGTGCAAAATGAAAAATGTATCTATGTCAAAGGATTGGGAAATATGTAAAGATTCAAAATCTCTCCAAATTGGCCTATACACTCAATGAAAATCAAGTCAGAATACTAGCAGGTGCTAGGATTTTATCGTGTGGAAATTCATAATCTTTCCCTAAATGTCACATATGAAAATGCAAAAGGTCAAGGATAGCCAACAGACCTTCAGAAAAGAGATGGAAGGAACAGGATTTAAACTACAGACTAGTAACATTTAACATAAACACAAAATAATTAAATCACTGTGAACTGGGGCAAAGATAAACCAGAACAGCAACACAGCAGCTGGGGTGACTCAGAAGTTCAGACACACAAAGGTAGTACCAGTGATTTCAGTGCAGTCGGCGCGGTCCGTTGGCTATTTGTGGAGAAAACTCAAACCAGGCCCACGACACATGAGGCCCAAGACAAATTTCAGGAGGGCTCTCATTCTAAATAAGAAAGATAAACACACCTTCCAGGACACAAACCAGGGGTCACGCAGTAGCAGCATTTCTCAAATAGATCCGAACAAAGAACAGACTGTCTCATGACGACCTCGCACACACAGGCTGGCTCCTCTCACGTTTGTTTCTCTACTTTTAAAGTTTAAGAACAGCACATTTTCACTTCAGCAGCATTAGGGTTTAACACCACTTCTCAAAGTAACCTAAAAACTAAAGAGAGTAAGAATGCATTTACATGTACAATTTGTACGGAACACATGTTTTCATGGATTACTATGCGAGGTAGAGAAGTGAAGCAGAGAAGTTGTTTTCCTAGTGGAACCGTTTTACCATGCTTCCCCCAGCTAATGCTTTCCCTAAACTCTGCTGAGTGCCAATGTCGGCCACGTAATCCCACTCTAGGATCTGACAACCGGTTTCCCTGGGATCAGGACAGCCATCCATGGACAGTAAGTCTGAAACACCAAATCAGGACAAGCAAATCAGGCACCTCTACCAGCTTCGCTGACACAAGAAAAATTCAATGGGAGTTTTCATGGAATTCCTATAGGATGTTCCGGTGGCCACGTGTCAGTACCTCTGCACCAGGCAGCAAAGCAAAGGAGGCTATTTCAAGGGGCTGGTAGAAGCACATGGTTGTCAGCGTAGGAAGACATGAAGGAGAAATTGTGTAACAGCTCCAGCTTCACCTTCACTGTAAAAGGAGGCAACAGTACCAGATGGCTCTTAGGCCCCTCTCAGGTTGCTACCATGACACAGGGACATGTAGTGGAACCAGGCCCTCCCCATAAATGTGACCAGGGAGGGGTTCTGACTAAGAGCAGTGAGAAACCTCAGCTTTGACAGAGTGGATGTGAGACGTTACTCTAAGCACTCCCAC
The DNA here is from genome assembly GCA_039655065.1 of Glossophaga mutica. Taxonomy (NCBI): domain Eukaryota; kingdom Metazoa; phylum Chordata; class Mammalia; order Chiroptera; family Phyllostomidae; genus Glossophaga; species Glossophaga mutica. Next base: position 7,632,252 of record CM077313.1, read on the forward strand.
CGTGGCACAGTGCAGGAAAAGCATCTTCAGAAAGGTGTCTTTCTCTGATTCCTAACCCTGAAAACTACAAGCAACCTTTAGCCCTGCTCTTCTGTTACCCATCAACCAGTTTATATATAATGATTTGTATGCAGGAGGGTACTATTTACAGTATTGTCCTCGTATTGGATATGAACGCACAGGAACAGGAGAGGTTGGGCTGAAGCACCTTCTGCCTGAGGTGGGTTCCCAGGGTGATGAGTCCAGATGCCCTTTCTGTCCAGACCATGAGGATTGGACACAGGGGAGCTCAGGAGGCTTCTAGATGAGAGGGCTTTACCCTCTGACCACCTAAAGCCCACCCATTCCCCAGACACACACCTGTGGAGTCCAGGGAACAAATTACAAAGCGTCTTCCCAACATTCCATGTCTTCCCTACTGAGCAGAACAAACCTGACCTTCTGCTCTCGACTGCAGCTTTGTTATCTGAGGGTGTGAGTGGGTGTGAGTGTGGGAGTGACTGTGCGTGTGGTGCTAGTAGAGAAGTGAGAACTCAGGAAAAGTGGCAGGGTGATCCTCCTCAGCAGTTTCCTGGCATGAAAATGTAACAGGGAGACAAGGCAGATGTTACAGGATGTGTCTCAGCACAGTCTCCACATCCCCAAGTATCTGGATTCGGACCAGCTGATCTGAGGGGGAGCGTCCTCCGGAGCCCCAAGGAGAATGGTTTAAGCTTCATGATGTGGTGTGTGTGGCCCCCTTGGAGCTTGTTAGGGTGAGTACCTCAAAGGACTGTTTCCCCCCAGGGAGTGAGACATCTTTGTCTCCTGAAAAGTGCTATTTTTACTGGGAAACCCATAGAGACTAAAGCCTATTTCCTTATATTTAGGGCCCTTTAAGTGACTTCAGGGACACCGAGTTTGCTATCCTGAGGTTGGAGTCAGCAGGCACCGCTGTTCACATTGATCTGCAATAGTAAACACTGATCTCCAACACTGCATATAGGGAAGAGGCCTGGCATGAGAGGTTAAGTTATGTGCTAGGAGCATATTAAATATACGAAGTCCCTGGGAGGGACGTGGCCATAAAAAGTGCTTGTTTAGGGGAGTTGCACAAAACCTCAATAATCTTTAGAGGAGTATAACGGGAAGGCAATAGCGGGAGTCCAGATATAACACAGACAAAAAAAGAACAAATAAAGACTTCAACATAAAAACGTGAAAGATAAAAATCACACCATTATATCAGTAGATGCAGAAAAAGCATTTGATAAAGTACAGTACCCATGATGATAAAAATACCCAGCAAAGTGAAAATACAGGGAGCATACCTCAACATAATAAAGGCCATATACAAGAAATCTACAGCCTACACCATACTAAATGGGCTAAATCTAAAAGCTTTCTTCCTAAGATCAACAATAAGACAAAGGTGTCCACTTTCACCACTTTTATTCAACACAGTATCAGAAGTTCAAGACGCAGCGATCAGACAACAAAAAGAAATAACAGGCATCCAAATTGGAAAGGAGGAAGTAAAACTGTCATTGTTTGCAGATGACATGACAGGGTACATAGAAAATCCTATAGGATCCATGGAAAACTACTTGAACTAATAAGTGAATTTGCAAAATGGTGGGATGCAACATCAATATTCAGATTGAAAGCATTTGTGTCCACCAACAGTGAAATATCAGAAACAGAAACTAGGAAAATAATCTTTACTATAGCAACAAGAAAAACAAAGTACCTACGAATAAACTGAACCAAAGAAGTAAAGGACCTGTACTCAGAAAACTAGACAACACTGAAGAAATAATTAAGGAAGATGCAAATAAATAGAAGCACATATGGTGTTCATGGATTGGGAGAATTTACATCATTACAATGTCTACACTACCTAAAGCAGGCCATAGATCCAATGCAATCTCTATTAACAAACATACCAATGACATGTTTCACAGATTTAGAACAAATATTTCAAAAATATGTATGGAACAAAAAACAACCCAAAGTAGTCTCAGCAATCTTGAGAAAGAAGAACAAAGTAGGAGTGATCACAATACCTCATGTCAAACTATATTACAAGGCCACTGTAATCAAACATTCTGGCACTGGCATGAGAACAGATACATAGATCAATGAATCAGAAGAGAGAGCCCACAAATAAACCAATGTCTCTTTGGTCAACGATATTTGACAAAGGGGGTAGGAGCATAAAATGGAGTAAAAATAGCCTCTTCAACAAATAGTGTTTGGAGAACTGGAAGATTACATGCAAAAAAAAAAAAAAAATGAAATTAGACCACCAATGTAAACCATACACCACAATTAACTCAAAATCGACCTAAGACTTAAACATAAGCTATGACATCATAAAAGTCCTATAGGAAAACATAGGCAGTAAAATTTCACATACCCATGCAGCAATATTTTTGCTGATATATCCTTCTAGCCAAGGGAAATAAAGGAAAGAATAAACAAATGGAACTACATCAGATTAAAAAGCTTCTGCATGGCTAAAGGAAACGTCATCAAAATGAAAATGAAACTCACCCCATGGGAAAACATATTTGCCAATGATACCTGAGACAAGAATTGATCTCCAAAATATATAAAGGACTCACAGGACTCACCATCAGGAAGGCAAACAATTCTATTAAAAAATGGGCAAAGGACCTGAATAGACTCTTCTACAAGGAGAACAAACAGAGGGTCTACAGGCAAATGAACGAATGCTCAACATCAGTAGCCATCAGAGAGATGCAGATTATAACCACTAGGAGATACCACCTCACACCATTCCGAATGGCCATCATTTAACAAATCCACAAATAGAAAGTGCTGGCCAGGATGTGGTGAAAAGGGAACCCTAGGGCACTGTTGGTGAGAATGCAAACTTGTGCAGCTCCTGTGGAAAACAGTACGCAATTTCTTCAAAAAATTAAAAATGGAACTGTCTTTTGATCCAGTGATTCCACGGCTGGCATTACACCCTAAGAAGCATGAAACACCAATTCAAAAGAACTTATGCACCCAGTGTTCATAGCAGTGTTATTTGCAATAGCTAAGTGCTGGAAACAGCCTATTGCCCATCAGTAAATGAGTGGATCAAACAACTGTGCACCATTTACACAATGGAATACTAGGGAACAGAAAGAAAGTACAGACTCCTACATTTCATGTCAACATGGATGGAACCGAAGAGCATTATGCTAAGTGAAATAAGCCAGGCAGTGAAAGGCAGATACCATATGATTAAACCTACAAGGGGAACTTAATGAACAAAACAAACAAACAAGCAAATAGAACCAGAGGCATGGAAACAAGCAGCAGACTGACAGTGACCACAGGGGAAGAGGGAGGGCAATAGGTAGGAAAGGATGGGAAAGGTCTAGTCAAGGAACAGGTGTAAATGACTCATGGACATGGACACCAGGGCGGGGACTGACTGTGGGAGCAACGGGGGGAATTAGAATAAGTGAAGTAGAACACCAGTAAAACAAAGATTTCAAATAACTGTAATTCATGTCAAAAAGGGAAACAAAGTTATAAAGAATGAAAAATAAAATATTTCAATGAAGTATTAGAATCTACAAAAGAACAATTATTCATTCTGAAACAGCAATATATAATGACTTCAGTTAAGAAAACATCAAATACAACAGATGGCTATGCCCAACAGACAGCAGGACCAATGAACTCAAATGAAAATTAATAGAAAAGTATCAAATACAGGCATCAAATGAAAAACTGGAGTAGAGTCAGAAAGACATCTTTGAAAGTGCTAAAAAGTGTTCTAACATATACTTAAGGAGAAAGAAAAATTAAACGGGGAAAAAGCAACTTCTGAAGATGTTCTTTCCGAGAATTTCCCAACTGTGATGAAGGATATGCTCCCATGAGCACAGAAATTGCAGCAAATCACAACTAGGATACATTTACATACCACACCACCATCCTGGAATATTATAGTCAGATTTCTGAAAACCAACGATAAAGTAACTATTCTTAAAACTTTAAAAAAAAATTATTTATTATCCATTACCAACAGGAACCGTTGCTTTAGCAGGAAAAGGATACATCCTTTAGTGTCTTTTGCATATGGTCCTGCTGGCAATGAAATTTGGGATTCTTTGGTTTGCTTTGTGTGCTTATTTTATTTTTGACTTGTTTTTGCTTAAAAGCATGTTCACCTCATCTTAATTTTGGAAGCATATTTTCCTGTATATAAACTTTTGGATTGACAGTTGTTTTTTCAAATCTTTGCAGATACTGCTCATTGACCTCCGACCTCCAAGGTTCCCACTGAGCAGTCAGAAATTGTCAGTATTGCTGTATCCCTCGTGGTACCACAGGGAGCACCCAGCTCCACGAAGGCTCCTGTACTCTCATTCCCTGCCTTGCATAAGGGAAGGCCTGGTCTCACTGGCCATTGCCATCATGTCAACCTGGGACCTGAGCAAACACAAGTGACTTGAAGCCAGTGCTGGCTTCAGATCTCCCCGTTCGGTTGCTGATTCTGCCTCATTTTTGTCCTTTGAGGGTTTTCCTTGCTCTCTTTCAAGCCCAGTTACATCTTTAAGAGTCATGGTTTATAAAATGTTCTGTCCACTAGTTTCAGGTGCTTTCTGCTAACATGGTTTTCAGGATGGCCACTCTGCTGTACTGCCACTGCTTCTCGTCTAGAAATCCCAGGAGGATCCTACCTGTGGAGGGAGTCAAACACCTGCTACTTCCCTTCCCAAATGAGTGCTTGATGCAAACAGAGCTGTGCAATAAGGATGCAAGCTCCCTTCTCAGCGTCTGCCCACGAAAACCTGTCATTCCTGTGACGCATGTTCCTTGCCCTTCCCCCCACCTCCCGTTCCAGTTTCCAGGACACTTATCACCTCCCATTGCAAATGAAGACTTTCATTTGTTATTGTGACCCAATAACATATTTATGTATAAAATATATTAGAGTAACGCCAATCTCTCTACATATAGATCGATTCAAAACCCACCTGTCAGTAGTTAGAAATTTCATATACAGTTCACCATGAAAAATGAAGGGGTTAGGGGAACTCATCTATATGCAGAGGCCAGGGGAATTGATCCCCCATGAGTTCAAAAATATGGGACGTCCTAAAAACTCAATTACTAGCAGCCTAATGTTGACCTTAGGCTTACCCATGACATAGTCAAATAACACCCACAAGGACAGAAGACAAACAAACCTGGAAGTATCTTCTGGAGGGCAGGCCCCTTAGGGTACAAGCCTCACGCACTAGGTGAGTGTTGTAGAAATTCAGCTGTATCAGGGTACCATTGGGCATGGCTGTAAGAGGCTGCATTCAGCTGCTGTGAAATTTTTTTGGAGACTATTTCAATATATTTGCCCATTGCATGATGGGTGATTTCCAAGTGCACCTGCCCACACCACACTGAGTGTTCAGCTGTTTTTGACCCACCCTCCATATTCACCCAGTGTTACCCCAAGTGAACTTTTATTTCTTTCCCTGGATCAAAGAGTCCTCAAAGGGAAATATTTTGCCCCTGTGGAAGAGATGAAACAAAAGAGGCAGAAGCACTAAAAGGAATCATAATGGATGAGTTCAAGATTTTGAGCATGGAAAAAATGTCTCACTAAGTGTAATGCATCAAATAGAGAGTACTTTGAAGATGATGTTTAAACACATAAGAATAAATGCACAATTTTTATCAATAAATTTCAGTGTTTTCAGGGTCCCTTTCATATTTTTACATGTACTATACACTGTACTCTTACAATAAAGTAAGCAATAGGCAAATGTTAAGAAAATCATGAGGAAGAGAAAATACATTGGCAGTATTTATTGAAAAAAATCTGCATAAAAGTGAATCCATGCAGTTCCACCCCATGTTGTTCAAGGGTCAGCTGCATTTACTCATCACTGTCTCACCAATGTCCAGCTCAGTGTGAGGAATGGTGCAAATGATGAGTAACAGGTAATAATAATGATACCAACAGCCTATCAGATGTTCAAGCCAAAGCAGATCCAAGTCCAGGACACTCATGACCCAGAATTTCCATGAGTGCGTCTTCAACAGAAATGATTGACTAGGGTCCCTAAACCGCATGCATAATAACATCCATGGACTAATTCTGTATTACAGCCAGACTCGGAGACAACCAGATTGTACCACCAGAAGTATCATACATAAATTGGGATAGATTTATAGAAATAGAGCTACTCCCAGCAACCTAATGATTCTCACAAGCAGTAATGAGGGAAAAAAGGAAAGTAATGAAGAATGCACATTTTGGGTGTAGACACATACAGATATAAATTTTTGCAATTCTGAATTGTATTTATCCATGTACTTGTACATATTATTTCTTTAGAGAAGAGCGATTTCTAGGAAAGACTCTATGACTCATTCACTTCATAGGTTACTTGAAATCCTGGCATTTTGCATCATGTAAGGGGCTATGCTGTGCAATATCCCTGCTTTTTCTAGTATAAGAGCAAATTTCATTTCACACTGTTTCATTTTTAAGTCTTTGTCCCTGATATTTTAAGTTCATAGTCCCTGATATTTACAAATGATCAATGTATCTAGGCTAGAATGTTAATAATTACAATTTATTGATCTCTTGTTAAAATTTGTGGATTCGGCTAAACATTGTGCACACAGTATTTCCTCTCTGCAAACATGTGAGCTCACTTAATGAATCTATGTTACACATAATAAGTGTAAATATCAAAAAATTTAAGTATATTTTTTAATTGGGTTGCTTGTCTTCTTAGAGTAGAGTCTTGTAAGTTCTTTATATATTTTGGAGATAAATCCCTTGTCTGAGGTATCATTGCCAAATATGTTTTCCCATACAGTTGGCTCTCTTTTTATTTTAATACTGTTTTCTTTAGCTGTGCAGAAGCTTTTTATTTTGATGAGATCCCATTTGCTTATTCTTTCCTTTATGTCCCTTGCTCTAGGGGACGTATCAGTAAAAATATTACTGCGTGAAATATCTGAGATTTTCCTGCCTATATTATCCTCTAGAATTTTAATGGTGTTACAGCAAAGGATTTGAACAGACACTTCTCCAAGGAGCACATACAGAGGATCCAGAGACACATGAAAAGATGCTCGATATCTCTAGCTATCAGAGAGATGCAAATTAAAACTACAATGAGATACCACTTGACAGCAGTCAGAATGGCCTTCATAAACAAAGCACAAACAGCAAGTGTTGGAGACGTTGTGGAGAAAAGGGGACACTAGTGCACTGTTGGTGGGATTGCAGATTGGTACAACCACTATGGAAAACACTATGGAATTTTCTAAGAAAACAAAAAATAAACATACCTTTTGACCCAGCAATTCCACTGCTTGGATTATATCCTAAGAATCCTGAAACACCAATCCAAAAGAATCTATGCACCCCTATGTTCATAGCAGCACAATTTACAATAGCCAAGTGCTGGAAGCAACCTAGGTGCCCATCAGTTAATGAATGGATCAAAAAACTGTGGTACATTTACACAATGGAATTCTATGCAGCAGAAAGAAAGAAGGAGCTCCTACCCTTTGCGACAGCATGGAAGGAATTGGAGAGTATCATGCTAAGCGAAATAAGCCAGGCAGTGAAAGACAAATACCATATGATCTCACCTTTAACAGGAAGCTAATCAACAAAACAAACAAACAAGCATAATATAAACAAAGACACTGAATTTGAGAACAGTCTGACAGTGTCCAGAGGGAGAGGGGAGGGAATTTCAGGGGAAAAGGGGAACGGTTTAGAGCAACAAGTATAAAGGACTCATGGACAAAAACTATGGGGGGTGGAAATGGGAGGAAGGTGGGGAGGGCTGAGGTGGTGGGCTGGGGCGGGGTAAAAGACAGAAAACTGTACAATATCAACAATTAAAAAATACTGATTAAAAATAATAAAATCAAAAACTATTTTAAGTATAATGTGTCAGTTTGCTCATCTAGGAAGTAGCAGAACTTGGTAAAACTCCCAGCTTTATCTAAATTCAAAATCATTGATATCCACCGTTTTTGCTTTTAGGTAGTGGAGCAATGTCTATGTACCTAGCAGACTTACTTATAAAAGCGATGCTTTGTAAGAAAGAAATCCATATTTTTCCTCTTTAAAAACTCTTTACACACACACAAAATAAACATTATTTTAAAACTAAATATTTCCCTTTGATATAGTTTAAGTATTCAAGTGTAATTTAGTATACTGCTTGAGGAAAGTTTTGAAAAAGTCTCTATACATCCCTTCCCACGACCTCTTAAACTGTGTTCTATTCATAATTGAGTTGGATTTCATGTTTGACTAAAGTGGTTATTTAACTCACCTCATATCTCTTACTTTAAAGAGCAAATTATTACTGATAATTTATAGTCCTGTATCATTGATAAAAAGAATCATCACAGCAATTACATAGTCTGTTCTTATTTTCTAGAATGTTCTAAGTTTTGGTCACTCCCCACAGGAGACAAGTGACTGAACCAATGAGAGAAAATGTGTAATTCTGCCAAGGACTCTCGGCTACCTCCATTCTGCCTCCTTCCTCTCGTCTCCTCCATCCCGGACGGATCTCCACCTTCACTGCAAAGGCAGAGAAGCACAGAGGCAGAGAAAGCTCCCTGTGTCTGTGTTTCATCCTGACATCCTCCAGGGATCCCTTCTCCTTGTTAGTTCCATCAGAGTTACACCCTCAACCCTCTTTCCCTTGAAGTCCTGGCTCATGCCCTTCCTAATTTATGTTGCTGATGCCTCAGAAAACATCACTGTCATAGACATGTGCAGGAAAATAACCAAATATTTTAAATGTAGACCTGTTTTTTGAAGATGACACTTGCTAAATTTAAAATATTTCAATAATTGCTATGTAATCAGATTCAACTACTATATTTTAAATATTCTGCCAATACATTGGTTTCTACAATACAATTTTGTCTACAAGTCCTGATTTTGGAAAATATAAATTTATTTCCTCTATTCAGATTATCCCTCATGACCATATTACAAGTGTGCGCACCATGAAGAGAGCTGGAAGAGGGGTTCATTTTCCTAGACAGCATCGTTAGAGGGAGGAACAAGAATGGGCTTTCAAGGAAGGAAGTAACAGATGTTCAAGAACATGCAAAGGATGCCCTAGGCCTATAGCATGTCTCTGTATCCTGTGCACATACCGGGTAAGGTAACACATCGGGTCTCTTTATGCTCAGTTACTTTATATCAGTGAGGCTTTCACGAAGGTCTCCCCTTTTCCAGCCTCCTTCTCAGAGCAGCGTTGACTTCTCTGTTCCTCAGACTATAGATCAGGGGATTCAGCATGGGATTGAAAAGGCTGTGAAACAGGAGGAGGTATTTCTTCTGCTCTTGGGGGTCCCCATGTTGGGGTCCAACATACATGATAATGGCTGTGCCATAAAAGAGCCCCACCACGCAGAGGTGGGAGGAGCAGGTGGAGAAAGCTTTCCAGCGCCCCTCCGCCGACTGGATCTTCAGAACGGCACGTAGAATGTGACCATAGGAGACCACAATTGTGGACACTGGTCCCACCAGCCCCAACCCACCCGCAACCACAATCACAGCCTCGTTAAGGTGGGTATCTGCACAGGCCAGTTTGAGAACAGCTAGAATCTCACAGAAAAAGTGATTCACCTTCTGGGGACCACAGAAGGGCAACGGTAAGAGCAACACCATATGTACTACGGCCAGGAGGATTCCTAAAGTCCAGGAAGTCACTACCAGGCTGACGCAGACAATCCAGCTCATGATGGTAGAATACTGAAGGGGCAGGCAGATGGCCACATACCGATCGTAGGACATCACCATCAGGAGAAGGCATTCAGTGACAGCAAAAATCAAGAAGAGAAAGGTCTGCGTCATGCAGCCAGCAAAGGAGATGGGCTGGGCTGGGCTCAGGAGGCTGACCAGCATCTGGGGCACCGTGTTGCAGGCATAGGCTATGTCCACGGTGGCCAGGTGGGAGAGGAAGAAGTACATGGGGGTGTGCAGTCGGGAGTCCAGTGAGATGAGCCCCAGGATGACCCCGTTGCCCAGCAGGGTGAAGGCATAGAACACAGAGAAGAGCCCAAACAGGAGCACCTGCATCCTTGGGCTGAGCGAGAATCCGACGAGGAGGAACTCTGTGACGGAAGTCTGGTTGCCCCCCATTTTCCTGGGAAAGAGACAAGGAAGCTAGTTCACCAGGTCTCAGAGCCCGAGAGACAAGTTTGACATGGTAGACCTGTGTGTGTCATCGATTCTTCCCTCAGAAAACATCTTCAGTGACACTTCTGTCCTGTTCATCTATTACCTAGTGAATCCTGTGCACTGCAAATGACACAGAAGGAATTTTTTTCACCTTGTAAATTAAATGCCAGTTTCTATTACAGTGTTCAGTAAATCTCACCTTTATTTCCAAACTTCCCCCACAGTTCAACACACGTAAACACACCTGCAGCCTCCCTTACGGTGGACACTTTCCTCGGTCAGCACAACTGCGTGGGAGGCTTCCCTGGGAGGAGTCCCGACCCACGGTGCACACACAGCCACCGTGGGGAGGGGGCTGTGGGCCTGCGTCCGCACCCACACGTGAGGGTGAGAAGGGGACCAGGAGCCTGTGGGAGGCCCTCCTATCAGGGATCTCACCGGTTGGTGCCTTCATTAGATGACTCACTTGTTAGCCTTGTACTTTTCACTGGCAGCAGCATCTGGAAGGAAGCTGAGAGCATGGCAGGCAGACTGCCTCAGCTTTAGCTGGATTTAAGGGGGAGAACTTTGTCTTTGGACTTTTGTACCCACGGACGTTCTACTCTGCTCATGCTGTTTCATAATCGGTATTACCCATCACACACTTATCCCTGCATGAATATTCATACTCTACGCCTGTATGGCTGTGGATAAAGTACATGTTATGTATAGAGTTACACACACACATATGCACACACGCTTGAATCCTTATTGCTATATGTGTATATCATGTCAATATCATGCGCATGTATGTGCATATTATGTAAATATCTTTATTATATTCTTATCCTCATATATTTATATTATATGCCTGTATGTATGTAGAAAATTTACATCTTATGTATATAGTTACACACACATATATACACACACATGCACTTGATACCTTATTATGTGGAAGACTAGTTGCTAATTTCCATATTATTTTCTGATCTACTTCACTAGTAAAATGCTGGCTGAATGATCTCTTGATGGGTCTTGGCCTAAGATTTAAAACTACTGATCAGTATCTAAGGCTAGAGCTAAAGCTCTAACTATATACTCATATCATTACAACCTTTAACATGTAGTATAGCTTAACTTCAATATGAAAATGCTATCATCACAAATCTTTACTTTCTGGGGTTTATCCATCTTCAGAAAAGAACTTGCACCAGAATGGGGATTCCAAGGTTTCACTGGTAACTATTAAACCACTTCCTTGTCTGTCTGACTCCATATCCTTCTTCAGTCCAGAATCCATCTGAATTTCACTAAAATAAGAATCTCACAAAAACTCATAACTGCCATCCTATGTCAGTTCTCCATTCAAATTTCCCCATAAGTTAATATTTTCAAGGTTTGACAAGCAAAAGTGTGAGGGATTCACCCTGCTTCAAAGGAAGAATCAGAATTCATAGCAGAAACACTGGGAGATGATATTGTCTTAGTCCAAGAAATAACATCATAACAGCTGTAATTACGTTCGTGAGGAAAGCTGGCTGTTTTAACAGGACCGGGCTTTATGTCAGTGAGTGCTTTAACTCAGAGATTTGCATTCCCATGTTATGGGAGAGGGCGAGCAAGAAAAATGCTCAGGTCTCTTCCAAATACAGGATTCATTGGCCCTAAATGTATAAAAAGGTGTTAGCCATTTACATTTCAGCTTTGTTGTCACATTAGGGGTGAAAGAACATAGCAGTGCTATCTCTAATCTGTCGATGATGAAGGACACAAAAAACTAAAGCAGAAGGACCAGGGACTGTCACCTCATCTTCCTCCTATGTGCTGCATGTAGCTAAAACACAAAACACAAATCCACAGACAGTCACTAAACATATTCCATGTTCGTCCACATGTCTTGGCTGAGGACATTCAAGACAATTCCCACATGCTGGTGTACATGACCTGCTTGGAGTGACAGGTCTGTTAAAAGGACTCAAAAGATGATAATTCTGACATTCAAATAATTCACTAAGGGGAAGTTCACTTTCAAAAATAAAACCTTCCCAATGCTCTTCTGTAACAAACTCCTTCTGTGGTCAATTTGGTGCATTATTTCTTGACAACATGACTGAATTTCATGGCATAATGGAAAGACTTTCAAGCAAATCTCTCAAACAGCTAATGTGTCTTATCATTTAAACAAGCAATTTTACACTAATTGTAACGAAGTAAATGGTCCATATTAGGTGCATATAAACGAGACGGTGACTTCAATGATCCTATTAGCTAAGTCTATACACAGTAAACACCCAGCACTGACGGACAATGACAATTCCCTTCTGCACTGAGATTTTTCATCACAGCCTGTCTGAAATTGAACAGTGAACAAAGACTGGACAACACACGAAACTTACCACACACTTACAGCTAAACACGAGAAGACCAGCTGAATGTGACTTGGGTTGACCAAAAACACACTAATGAGAAGAATAGTATCTGTGAGTTAGTGTTGAAATTGCCATCTTACAAGGATCTCCTAGGAGAAAAGGTGCCCAAACAAGAAGAGATGGTTTATTCTCTGCTCCACTCCACCACCTCTCAATGTACTTCTGAGCGTTTGGTGTAGGGAGGGATAAGGACCCGCCAGGCACACTGCCATCAGCTCCCTTCCAGGGGAAAGGGGCTCTCTAGGGACTCATCTCTGGTGTTCTCCGCAGGGACGCTTGTGGCAAGACGGTGGCCGTGGTGATTCCTTCACTCACTGTGGGGTCCATGTTCATCCATGTAGAAGCTCTAGAATGATTTCTGGGACTCCTTCACACATTACAGTGACCACACCTTGCATTCACTATGGCTCAAGAACTCAATCCCCTCCTACTAACCCTCCAGATAGAGCAGGTGATGAACAGGGCAGCTGGGGCCCATAGGTTTTTCCCATCCTCAGTCTTGGCTCACACCTGACCGCAACATGTACCCTCTGTATTTTTCATCAGGTCACCACAAGGAATACAACTCATAAAGTAAGACCAGAGGCCAGGTAGCAGGGGGAGAAGGCGTCCCAAGGGGACTTGTTAAATCCTGTTTGGTACGATTTAACTGCAGTGCCAAAAGGGAAGGGAAACTCTCACAAGGAAACAATCTCTGTCCTACCACCTCCAGAGATTCTGAGTCAAAGGGGGAAAGAGGTGGGTCCCCTAGGACTCCAACTGCTACTGTTTCCTCCCCTTCCTGACACGGAACCGACCTCCTTTTTGAGTTCTGGGGATCGCAGCTGAGACCATCTGGTGGTGCCTTGGCGACTTACATTTCATCTTTATTGTCTTAGCTACCTCTGTCCTTACACTGGAATACTAAGGTGGTAGAAGACCACTTCTTCAAGTTACTTCAGTGCACGTGCCAATCTATAAGGAAACGATAGAGGGACCAATTCAGCTGCCAGAGCACCACCTGCAGGAGGTCTGAGATGGGCTTTCCTCCGTCAAACCCGCCCAGTGAGAGGCTCAGCGGTGACAAGAGTCCACATACTACCCTCACATACTGCACAGATACGGTGCCCTCGTACTGCTATTTCCATTTTAAAATCTCTTCTTTTTGGTCATATTCCTTTTTATTCCCGACATCATTTCATGTATACCTTTCCCCTTTTTTATCATCAGTCGTATCTATTTTACCACCATTTGTAAAAAGACCTAGGTGTATATTTTAATGATCTTCATAATTTTTTAATTTGGGGCAATAAAATTAGCTCTTATGTAAATTATATAATATCTGTATTTTCATTGTTCATCATGGTATCTTCCTGAGTTAAATATTTAACTTTTTAAATTTGTCTTGTTTTGTTAATAAATGTAATTTGGACTGTAAATTTGCTTTTTATTTATGACTTTGGTGGCACAACTCAAGTCTGATACTCAGAGTTTTCACCATTAATACCATCAGTAAAACACAAATTATGTAGAAGTGCATTTTTAGGTTTACAAAAGTTTTATTATCTTTATTGTTTATCTTTAATTTATAATCACTGTGGTGTAAAATAATGAATCCTTGGGATATTGATTCTTTGGAAAATCTGAGGACTTTTATTGCTTCGTATATAGTCAATTTTGCAATTTTTATATTAACTTCCATGTAACATGTTCTCCATTTCTCAGGCATAGGATTCTTTATATATTTATAGGAGAAGCTTGTTAATCTTGTTATTCAGAGCTTGGATATCCATTTTTTTCAGTATTATCAATTTGTTTCTGAAAGCGTTTTTGCTAAATACCCCACTATAAAGTGAGATTTACAAATCTTTTCAATACACCTCTCTGGGTTTTTTTCCCCTGATTCTATACTGTGACTATGTTGTTACAGCTAGACATATTAATGACTATTACATCTTCTTTGTAGGCTATTATCTTTTTTATCATCTAGCATCTCTCATTACACCAATTCCTTTTGCCTTTTATAAACATAAATAGCAACATCTGCCTCTATTCTGTTGCTGCATCAACTAATGGCGTATTTGCGGAGGCTGTGGTCTTCACTGCCATTGCGCCAGCCTGTGTCTGGGATTGTGTTTTCGTGCCCCTTATCAACTGTAGGTAGCTGTATTTTCTGGGTTTAAAAAAATCAACGTGAAAATAAGAGAATCCAATCTCTCTGTACTTAATGCAAATATTGAAATATTTAGACCTTTCAGCACTTGGGTTTCAGGATAGCATCCTTCCCTTGGCTTTTATGCTTCCTTTTCTCTGACACCTTTATAAACAGAGGCCATAGCACTGTCTGGCCTGGCCCCTCTGTAATTCTATCTCTGTCACAATTCGCCCTCAGTTAGAGTCCAAACCTCCAAATTTCCTGGGTATTTTTGCTCAGGGCACAAGGAATACATATGCGTACATCCACAATAACGGGCTCACTCTGAAAAGCACCAGGTAACTTAAGAAATACTTTATACTAGTCTTCTGTTCTTCCACTCTCATACATGCGCAGACGTTTTTGTTTGCAATTTTGGGCAATAAAATTTGTTTTTTAATTGAGACACATTTGTTTAAGTGTCTTCATTTCAGAGTGTTTTCCCACTTCTCTTTGAATCAGTTGGGAATCCAACAGGGAACAGAATCCATGCTGGTGTGCTACGATAGTAGAGAGACTTTCACACAACACAACGGTTACAAGGGTACTGGGGAACTACAACAGTAAACACAGAGCTCTCAGATGAACAAGCAGAACTGCGTGAAGCTGCCATTCCCTAGGGTTCCAGGGCACACAACAGAGGCTGGGTGATTAGAATCCAGAAGGTCAGAGGAGTTGGGGTTCAGACTTAGCCCTGTGAGGAGAAGGGGCACCTAGGCGGTACCGTGGCCCCAGCCAGGAATGACGGGGCTGACTCTGGGATGCGGAGTACCTAAGGCTGGGCAGGGGGCCTTCACTGCCACTGCCAAGAGCTGTTGGGCAAGGCTGACAAGAGCAGCGGGCAGACAGGAAGGGGCAAGGTCCTTTTCCCTGCTCCAGGCTCCCAGGCTGCTGTAGAGCTCCCCACCTGCACAACGTAAGGAATTGGAAGTCACTAAAATCAGTAATCCGCCCTGGCTGGTGTGGCTCAGTAGGTGGAAGGATTGTCCCATAAACAGCAAGTTCCCCGGTTCGGTTCCTGGTCAGGGCCCATGTGTACCTAGGTTGGGGGTTTGGTCCCAGTCAGCACACATGCAAGAGACAACCAATGGATGTGTTTCATATTTTTGTTTCTCTGCCTCTCTCCCTCTGCCCCCTCTCTCTAAAAAAACGATAAGCATGTCCTTGGATGAGGACTAAAAAATAAAGATCAATAGTCCAGATGTCCCAATTTGGTTAAGAAAAATTGTGAGCTGGATACCAGAGGCTGGAGTCTCAAGTTTATCAATAAAGAGCAACCTCCACATCACTCACACTGAGAGTTCATTAGGGGACAGACACAAGAATGACTTAAAAACACGAACTGGAAGATGAGGTTTAGGTGTGATGTGCAAAGAGGTTTGCTGATTCCTCACCTTGAAGGGAATGAGCTGGCTAGTCACAGGCAGCACTGTGAGCCACAGGCCTTCCCTCTAAGGTCCAGTCCACGTCACACTGACACCATGGTGCTTTGGAGAACAAGCTGCAGTCCCTGAAGAAAACTTCCAGAATGGATCTAAACCGTGAAAACCAGACCCACAACCAAGTTAACCTCATTGAAGCAAGACTCGGGAGTTTTTGGATCCACACCTATATAGAGGTCATAGCACTGAGGCTTTGTCGAAAGAAAGATCTCTACATTCATCATGTTCCGTGAACGCATCGAGCCCTACTTCTCTGGGACTTAACCCTGAGGGCAGATGCCCCTCCCTCACCTCCTCAGGCCTCTCGGGCTCTGGGACCTCTCTGGGGCCCTCAGTCGGTGACTCCGCCTTAGCCACCGCACTCACCTCACTTCACACCCCTCTTGCTTCCTGACCCAAGCTTTCCTTTCTCCCCTGGGGAAAGTATCTCTGGATTCCTTGGTGGCCACAGTGTACATACAATCGTCCTGTGGGGGAACTGACACCCATGAAGGGAGACACACCGTTTGCTGATGAACGGTAACGGGAAGCTATGAAGTTCTTCACATTAATAGTTTTTTAGAGAGGGACAAGTCAGATGCATGTACACGCTGGCGTTCCCGCCGTGGTCTGAAAGGACAGGGATAGGTTTGTCAGGTCTGACAACAGTGAACCCGAAAAGCACACGAGTATTTCCCCACATCTCCCATTAGTGCCTCTGGGTGCAGACCAACGTGCAGGTCAAGTGCATAAAACATCACGGCCCGGGGAGCGGGGAGAGACAAGTGCCGCACAACCGAGTTGTCGACACAGACACGCCTGAGGCGGCTCTCCTGGCTCCTGGCTGCCTCCATGGTTTCTGCAAGGAACTCAGATGATTCTGCACGTCCCCAGTGGTGGTGGTGCGTGCAAATATTGGAGAACTAGGGTGACCACTTGCACAGGGAATCGCCATCGTCCCAGGGAAAGTACCTGGGACCCGAGGGCATCAGGGTGGTCCAATGACACCCGAGATCAGAAGGAAAGGCCCGCCGAATTTCCCAGAGGTTCGCAGCACCAGGGATGACGTAATTAAGATGGGGATGACACGCCAAGGACGTCTGACACTGACTCAACGTACAAGAGCGCAGCTTCCTTTTCCCCACTGCCAAAGCTTCAGCGCTGCTAATGAAGAATATAAGGTAATGATACTAGAATAAATAAGTTTCTTATCTTGGGTCAACTGTTTAGAACAAAAGAAAAATAGACTTTTGGCCCAGTACCTATTTACGTATACGATATATTAGTATAACATTAATGCCAATCTCTCTTATTAGACTGTAAACCCACATGTATATACGCATATATATGTATACATATATATGTATATATGTATGTAGAAATTTCATATACAGTTGACCACTGAACAATGAAGGGTTTAGCGGTACCCACCTAAATGCAGGGGCTAGGAGAATTGATCCCCCTTGCTTTCAAAAATATGTGTACAAATTTCACTTCCTAAAAACTTAATTACTAATACACTAATACTGACCCATAGGCTTACTAGTAACATAGTCAAATAATACCCACAAGGACAAAAAACAAACAAACCTGGAAGTAACTTCTGGAGGGTAGGTAGTGTGTACTACAGGCTTCCCCCACAATGTGAGTGTTCTAGTAACTCACCTGTATCAGCGTACCAGCTGGCATGGTTGTGAGAGGCTGCATCCAGCTGCTGTGAAGTTTTTTTGCAGGCTATTTCAACACATTTGCCCACTGCATGATGGATGACTTACGGTGAACCTGTGCCACCGCATTTAGGGTTCAGCTGTTTTTGACCAAAAGTAAACCTGTTTTTTGAAGATGACAGTTGCTAAATTTAAAATATTTCAATACTTTCTATGTAATCAGTCTCAACTCCTGTGTTTTGAGTATTCTGTCAATACCTTGTTTCTACAATAAAATTTTGCCTACAAGTCCTTATTACGGAATATATAAATTTATTTCCTCTATTCAGATTATCCTTCATGACCATATTACAAAGGTGTGCACCATGCAGAGAGCTGGAAGAGGGGTTCATTTTCTTGTGCAGCATCCTCGGAGGGAGGGGATGGGCTTTCTTGGGAGGAAGTCACAGGAAAAATTCAAGAACATGCAAAGGATGCCTTAGGCCTAGAACATGTCTCTGGACCCCATGCACACATCGAGTGAGGTAACTCTTTACACTCAGTTACTTTTGATCAGTGAGGCTCTCACGAAGGTGGAGAGCCTCTGATCTTTTCCAGTTTCCTTCTCAGGGCAGCGTTGACTTCCTTGTTCCTCAGACTATAGATCAGGGGATTCAGCATGGGATTGAAAAGGCTGTGAAACAGGAGGAGGTATTTCTTCCTCGCCTGCGGGTCCCCATGTTGGGGTCCAACATACATGATAATGGGAGGCCCATAAAAGAGCCCCACCACGCAGAGGTGGGAGGAGCAGGTGGAGAAAGCTTTCCAGCGCCCCTCCGCCGACTGGATCCTCAGGACAGCACGTAGAATGTGACCATAGGAGACCACAATTGAGGACACTGGTCCCACCAGCGCCAACACTCCCACAACCACAATCACAACCTCGTTAAGGTGGGTATCTGCACAGGCCAGTTTGAGAACAGCTAGAATTTCACACAAATAGTGATTCACTTTCTGGGGTCCACAGAAGGGCAACAATAAGAGCAACACCATATGTACTAGGGCCAGGAGGATTCCTAAAGTCCAGGAAGTCACTACCAGGCTGACGCAGACTCTCCAACTCATGATGGTAGAATACCGAAGGGGCAGGCAGATGGCCACGTACCGATCGTAGGACATCATCACCAGGAGAAGGCATTCAGTGAGAGCAAAAATCAAGAAGAGAAAGGTCTGCGTCATGCAGCCAGCAAAGGAGATGGGCTGGGCTGGGCTCAGCAGGTTGACCAGCATCTGGGGCACCGTGGTGCAGGCATAGGCTATGTCCACAGTGGCCAGGTGGGAGAGGAAGAAGTACATGGGGGTGTGCAGTCGGGAGTCCAGTGAGATGAGCCCCAGAATGACACCATTGGCCAGGAGGGTCAAGGCATACAACAGGGAGAAGAGCCCAAACAGGAGCACCTGCATCCTTGGGCTGAGCGGGAACCCCACGAGGAGGAACTCTGTGACGGAAGTCTGGTTGCCCCCCATTTTCCTGGGAAAGAGACAAGGGAGCTAGTTCACCAGGTCTGAGCGCCTGAGGGACGAGTTTGACATGGCAGACCTGTGTGTGTGTTCGTTTCCTTCCTAAGAAAACATCTTCAGTCACACTTCTGTCTTGTTCATCAGTTACTAAGTGAATCCTAGGCACTGCAAATGACACAGATGCAAATTTTTCTCATACATGGAATCCATGACAATCCAATCCAAAACTAAAAGTGTGATTAAGCCAAAACCAAGTGGAAGGCAACAAAGGAGAAATTAAGAAGGAACTAAATTTTCCAATAATCAGACAACACAAAAAATCTGGTATTGATAAATCTTTATACATTGATTAGCACGCTAAACGTAAGACACTAAAACACACAGACATAATCACAGTAGGAGAAAAACATCCAGGTCCAATATCTTTGCAACAAGGACCCCTGAAATCCCTCAACTCCCCCTTCCTCACCTTCTCTCCAGCCCTCTCTCTCTCTCTCACACACATGCACACACACCCAAAAGTTAAACATGAAACTACAAAACACATGGCCAGCCCTGCAGAAACCGGTACTAGCATAACTGATATCACCTCAAAGCATTTATAGACATATGGGAGCTACTATACCATAATAATAAAATGAACAATCCAACAAAAAGAAAATTCAGGATCCAGCCCCAACAATGTTTAAGTACAGAGTGACATTTATCTGAGAAAGAGTGTCTCCCGAACCTTTAGAAACATTGTGTTTGAAGGTGAAATATTAAAAGCTTTTTGTCTGAGTTAGAAAATGTACTCCACTAACACAACATCTATTGAATGTTGACTCAATAACTAGTCAGCAAGAAGACAAAAAAAAAAAAAGAAGAAGAAAAGGGCATAAGAATTGAAATCGAGAATAAAAAATGTCATTATTTACAAAACACAATTGCATACATCGGAAAAAATCTACAGGTCAACTACTGAAATTCGTAAGCAAATTTATAAAAACTGAATTCAAAGGCAATGTGCAAAATGAATACTGTATCTATGACAAAGGGTTGGAAAATTTGTAAAGATTCCGAATCTCTGCAAATTGGCCTATACATTCAGTGAAGTTCAAGTCAGAAACCTGGCACTTCTTTTTATCATGTAGAAATCAATAATCTTTTCCTAAATGTCACATATGAAAATGCAAAAATCAAGGACTGCCCAAATACCTTGAGAAAAAGAATGAAGGAAGAGGACTTACCATACTGACTAGTAACATTTACCAGGAAACCAACATAATGAAATCACTGGGGAACTGGGGCAAATAGAATCCAATACAGCAACCCAGCAGCTGGGGTGACTCAGAAGTTCAGACACACAAAGGCGGTGCCAGTGTGTTCAGTAAAATCATGTGGTCCATCAGCTATCCATGGAGAAAACTCAAACCTGGCCACCACACATGAGGCCCAAGACAAATTTCAGGAGGGCTCTCATTCTAAATAGGAAAGATAAACACACCTTCCAGGACACAAACCAGGGGTCACACAGTAGCAGCATTTCTCAAATAGATCCGAACAGAGAATAGACTGTCTCATCACAACCTCGCACGCACAGGCTGGCTCCTCTCACGTTTGTTTCTCTACTTTTAAAGTTTAAGAACAGCACATTTTCACTTCAGCAGCATTAGGGTTTAACACCACTTCTCAAAGTAACCTAAAAACGAAAGAGAAAGAATGCATTTACATGTACAATTTTGTACGGAGCACATGTTTTCATGGATTACTATGCGAGGTAGAGAAGTGAAACAGAGAAGTTGTTTTCCTGGTGGAACCGTTTTACCATGCTTCCCCCAGCTAATGCTTTCCCTAAACTCTGCTGAGTGCCAATGTCGGCCACGTAATCCCACTCTAGGATCTGACAACCGGTTTCCCTGGGATCAGGACAGCCGTCCATGGACGTTAAGTCTGAAACACCAAATCAGGACAAGCAAATCAGGCGCCTCTACCAGCTTCGCTGACACAAGAAAAACTCAATGGGAGTTTTTATGGAATTCCTATAGGATGTTCCGGTGGCCACGTGTTAGTACCTCTGCACTGGCAGCAAAGCAAAGGAGGCTATTTCAAGGGGCTGGTAGAAGCACATGGTTGTCAGCGTAGGAAGACATGAAGGAGAAATTGTGTAACAGCTCCGGCTTCACCTTCACTGTAAAAGGAGGCAACAGTATTAGATGGCTCTTAGGCCCCTCTCAGGTTGCTACTATGACACAGGGACATGTAGTGGAACCAGGCCCTCCCCATAAATGTGACCAGGGAAGGGTTCTGACTAAGAGCAGTGAGAAACCTCAGCTTTGACAGAGTGGATGTGAGACGTTACTCTAAGCACTCCCACCGTGGCACAGTGCAGGAAAAGCATCTTCAGAAAGGTGTCTTTCTCTGATTCCTAACCCTGAAAACTACAAGAAACCTTTAGCCCTGCTCTTCTGTTACTCATTAACCAGTTTATATATAATGGTTTGTATGCAGGAGGGTACTATTTACAGTATTGTCCTCGTATTGGATATGAACGCACAGGAAGAGGAGAGGTTGGGCTGAAGCACCTTCTGCCTGAGGTGGGTTCCCAGGGTGATGAGTCCAGATGCCCTTTCTGTCCAGACCATGAGGATTGGACACAGGGGAGCTCAGGAGGCTTCTAGATGAGAGGGCTTTACCCTCTGACCACCTAAAGCCCACCCATTCCCCAGACACACACCTGTGGAGTCCAGGGAACAAATTACAAAGCGTCTTCCCAACATTCCATGTCTTCCCTACTGAGCAGTACAAACCTGACCTTCTGCTCTCGACTGCAGCTTTGTTATCTGAGGGTGTGAGTGGGTGTGAGTGTGGGAGTGACTGTGCGTGTGGTGCTAGTAGAGAAGTGAGAACTCAGGAAAAGTGGCAGGGTGATCCTCCTCAGCAGTTTCCTGGCATGAAAATGTAACAGGGAGACAAGGCAGATGTTACAGGATGTGTCTCAGCACAGTCTCCACATCCCCAAGTATCTGGATTCGGACCAGCTGATCTGAGGGGGAGCGTCCTCCGGACCCCCAAGGAGAATGGTTTAAGCTTCATGATGTGGTGCGTGTGGCCCCCACGGAGCTTGTTAGGGTGAGTACCTCAAAGGACTGTTTCCCCCCAGGGAGTGAGACATCTTTGTCTCCTGAAAAGTGCTATTTTTACTGGGAAACCCATAGAGACTAAAGCCTATTTCCTTATATTTAGGGCCCTTTAAGTGACTTTAAGGACACTGAGTTTGCTATTCTGAAGTAGGAATCAGCAGGCACCGCTGTTCACATTGACCTGCAATAGTAAACACTGATCTCCAACACTGCATATAGGGAAGAGGCCTGGCATGAGAGGTTAAGCTATGTGCTAGGAGCATATTAAATATACGAAGTCCCTGGGACGGATGAGGTCCCATAGAAAGTGCTTGTTCAGGGGAGATGCACAAAACCTCAGTAATCTTCGCAGGAGTGTAACATAATAGGCAATAGCGGGAGTCCAGGTATAACACAGGCAAAAAAAGGAACAAATAAAGACTTCAACATTAAAAAAAAAAAAAAGAAAGATAAAAATCACACGATCATATCAACAGATGCTAAAAAGCATTTGATAAAGTACAGTACCCTTTATGATAAAAACACCCAGCAAAGTGGGAAGAGAGGGAGCATACCTCAACATAATAGAGGCCATATGCAAAAAATCTACAGCCTACACCATACTGAATGAGCCAAATCTAAAAGCTTTCTTCCTAAGATCAACAACAAGACAAAGACGTCTACTTTCACCACTTTTATTCAACATAGTATCAGAAGTTCAAGATGCAGTGATCAGACAAAAAAGAAATAAAAGGCAGACGAAATGGCAAATTGGAAAGGAGGAAGTAAAACTGTCATTGTTTGCAGATGACATGACATCCTATAGTTTCCACCAAAAGCTACTTGACCTAATAACTGAATTTGCAAAATAGCAGGATGCAAAATCAATATTCAGATTGAAAGCATCTTTGTCCACCAACAAGGAAATATCAGAAACAGAAATTAGGAAATAAATTCTATTTTACTATAGCAACAAGAAAAACAAAGTACCTAAGAATACACTGAACCAAGGAGGTAAAGGACCTGTACTCAGAAAAATAGACAACACTGTAGAAAGAAATTAAGGAAGATACAAATAAATGGAAGCACATATGGTGCTCGTGGATTGGGAGAATTTACATCATTACAATGTCCACACTACCTGAAGCAGGCCATAGCGATCTCTATTAACATACCAATGACATGTTTCACAGATTTAGAACAAATATTTCAAAAATATGTATGGAATAAAAAAACCCCAAAGTAGTCTCAGCAAAATGAGAAAGAAGAACAAAGTAGGAGGGATCACGATACCTCATGTCAAAGTATATTACAAGGCCACTGGAATCGAACATTCTGGCATTGGCATAAGAGCAGATACATACATCAGTGAAACACAAGAGAGAGCCCACAGATAAACCCATGTCTCTACGGTCAACAATATTTGACAAAGGGCGGAGGAGCATAAAAATGGAGTAAAAATAGCCTCTTCAACAAATAGTGTTGGGAGAACTGGAAGATTACATGCAAAAACATGGAATTAGACCACCAAAATAAAACATACACCAAAATTAACTCATAATGGACAAAAAACTGAAAATGTAAGCTGTGACATCATAAAAGTCCTAGAGGAAAACAAAGGCGGTAAAATTTCACATATCCATGCAGCAATAAGTCGTTTCAATTTATTAACTAAATACTCAAGTATGTTCTGTTAAAAAAAAAAAAAAAAAAAAAAAAAACCAGCCTGAAGCAGACTCCCTCCATCCCTCTGTGTCTGCTTCCCACAGCTGATGTGGAGTTTCTGGATCCACACCTGCATACAAGTCAGAGCACTGAGGCTTTGTCGAAAGAAAGATCTCTACATTCATCATGTTCCGTGAACGCATCGAGCCCTACTTCTCTGGGACTTAACCCTGAGCGCGGATGCCTCTGGCTCATCTCTTCAAGCCTCTCGGGCTCCCGGACTTCCCTGGGGCCCTCAGTTGATCACCCTACTTTAGCCTCCTCACTCACATCACTTCACACACCTCTTGCTTCCTGGCCCAAGTTTTACTTTCGCGCCTGGGGAAGGTCACTCTGGATTCCTTGGTGGTCACTTACAATTGTCCTGTGGGATAATGGACACCCCGCAGAGTGAGATACACCGTTTACCAATGAAAGGAAAAAGTGAGCTATTAAGGTCTTCAAGGGGTTTTTTTGGGGGGAGGGGGGTTGAGAGGGGCAGGGAGAGAGAAGGAGAGATAGAGAAACATCAAGGTGACAGAGAAAAATATATTAGTTGCCTCTTGCATGGGCTCCAACCAGGGATGGAACCTGCAACCCAGGCACCTGCATTGACTGGGAATTGAACCGTGGACCTTTCGCCGTGCGGATCACACAACTGCGCCACACCAGCCAGGGCTTCAGTGCTTCCCTTTATTCACTCTTCCTGGTAGCAGCTGCCTGAGGTGCACGCTGCTTAAGGCCTCCCTGAAGGGCACCCCAGGAGGTGGAACAGTTCGCTGTTTCTAACGGCACACGGTGAGCAGCCTCAGTAAGTCACCCTTGAGCTTGCTTTCCCTACTCTGTTGTCACTCCTCTTTCCCTCAATTATAAATAAATGTCGGTACATGAGCTTTTACTTTGGATTTTATGTTCGGAGAACACAAGCTAATGAAACCACTGATGTTGCCAAAAGCAAGTGGTAGAGAGAACCCAGCCTGAGATGTAAGGGCACTCTCTGCCATATGCAGGGGCAAAAATTCTGTTTCTCTGGTCCTGATGAAGTATACGGGGAAGGGAAGACAGGTAAGGAAGGTAGGTGGTCAGATGCATGTACAGGGTGGCGTTCCCGCCGTGGTCTGAAAGGACAGGGATAGGTTTGTCAGGTCTGACAACAATGAACCCGAAAAGCACACGAGTATTTCCCCACATCTCCCATTAGTGCCTCTGGGTGCAGACCAACGTGCAGGTCAAGTGCATAAAACATCACGGCCCGGGGAGCGGGGAGAGACAAGTGCCGCACAACCGAGTTGTCTACACAGACACGCCTGAGCCGGCTCTCCTGGCTCCTGGCTGCCTCCATGGTTTCTGCAAGGAACTCAGATGATTCTGCACGTCCCCAGTGGTGGTGGTGCGTGCAAATATTGGGGAAGTAGGGTGACCACTTGCAAAGGGAATCACCATGGTGCCAGGGAAAGTACCTGGGACCCGAGGGCGTCAGGGTGGTCCAATGACACCCGAGATCAGAAGGAAAGGCCCGCCGAATTTCCCAGAGGTTCGCAGCACCAGGGATGACGTAATTAAGGTGGGGATGACACGTCAAGGACGTCTAACTGACACTGACTCAATGTACAGGAGAGCCACTTCCCACAGCCCCGTGCTCCAGGGTCAGAGACCAGACAGGTGCTGGGACACTTCCCGAGAGGCCAGGTCTCAGCAGGTCACAGCTGCCCTCGCCAAGGAACTCAAGTCCACAGAGGGACTGACGCATGGACCCGGATGACACGCTGTGGGAAAGAGGCTCCTTAAACCAGGCAAGGAGGACTGAGAGAGCCTCAACAGAAACGTCTGCGAATTCACGTGGTCCTGACGCACACACGGAGCGTCCTTCTCCCCACTGCCAAACCTCCAGTGATGCTAATTAAGAATATAAGGTCGTAATATAGAATAAATAAATTTCTTATTCCTGGTTCAACTATTCAGAACAAAAGAAAAATAGACTGGTAACCCGGTAACATATTTATGTATACGATACATTGGAGTAATGTCAATCTCTCTTATTAGATTCTAAACCCACCTATACGTAGGTAGAAATTTCATACACAGATGACCACTGAATAAAGAAGGGGTTAGGAGAACCCACCTGTATGCAGGGGCCAGGGGAATTGATCCCCCGTGAATAAAAAAATATGACTTCCTAAAGACTTAATTACTAAGAGCCTGATGTTGACCCAAAGGCTCACCGGTAACATAGTCAAATAATACCCACAAGGATAAAAAAACAAACAAACAAACAAACCTGGAAGCATCTTCTGGAGGGCAGGCCCACTGTAGTACGGGCTTCCCACGTTACGTGACTGTTCTAGGAACTCATCTCTATCAGTGTACCAGCTGGTTTCATTGTGAAAGGCTGCGTTTGGCTGCTGTGAAATTTTTTTGGAGACTATTTCCACACATTTGCCCATTGCATGATGGGTGATTTTACAAGTGCACCTGCCCACACCACACTGAGTGTTCAGCTGTTTTTGACCCACCCTCCATATTCACCCAATCTTGCCCTAAGGGAGTTTTTCTTTCTTTCCCTGGATGAAAAAGTCCTCAAAGGGAAATGTTTTGCCTCTGCAGAAGAGATGAGACCAAAGAGGCAGAAGCACTGGAAGGAATAAAAATCGATGAATTCAAAACTTTGAGCGTGGAAAAATTGTCTTGCTAGGTGTACTGCATCAAATAGAGAGTACTTTGAAGGTTATGATGTTTAAACACATAAGGATAAATTACATAATATTTTATAAATACCTTTCAGGGTTTTGGGGGTCCCTTTCATATTTCTTATATGTAGCATAAACTCTACTCTTACGATAAAGTAAGTAATAGACAAATGTTAAGAAAATCATGAGGAAGACAAAATACAATTATAGTATTTATTGAAAAAAATCTGCATAAAAGTGACTCTATACAGTTCCACCCTGTGTTGTTCAAGGGTCAGCTGCATTTACTCATCACTGTCTCACCAATGTCCAGCTCAGTGTGAGAACAGTGGAAATGATGAGTAAAAGGTAATAATAATGATATCGACAGCCTATCGGATGTTCAAGCCAAAGCAGATCCAAGTCCAGGACACTCATCACCCAGAATTTCCCGGAGTGCGTCTTCAACAGAAATGATTGACTAGGGTCCCCAAAGCACGTGCATAATTACATCCATGAACTAATTCTGTATTACAGCCAGAATCGGAGACAACCAGATTGTACCACCAGAAGTATCATACATAAATTGGGATAGATTTATAGAATTTAATGCTACGAAACAATTAAATTAGAGAAATAGAGCTCCCCGCAGCAACCTAACAAATCTCACAAACAGTAATGAGGGAAAAAAGGAAAGTAACGAAGAATGTACATTTTTGGGTGTAGGCACACACAGATATAAATTTTTGCAATTCTGAATTGTATTTATCCATGTCCTTGTACATATTATTTCTTTAGACAAGAGATTGCAAAGGAAAGACTGTGACTCATTCACTTCATATGTTAGTTGAAATCTTGGCATTTTGCATCACGGAAGGGGCTACACTGTGTAATATCCTTGCTTTTTCTAGTATAAGAGCAAATTTCATTTCACACTGTTTCATTTTTAAGTCTTGGTCCCTGATATTTACAAATGATAAATGTATCTAGGCTATAATGTTCATAATTACAATTTATTGATCTCTTGTTAAAATTTGTGGATTCTGCTAAACATTGTGCACACAGTATTTCCTCTCTGCAAACAAGTGAGCTCACTTAATGAATCTATTTCACACATAATAAATGTAAATTCCAAAGAATTTAAGTATAATCTATAAGTCTGCACGTCTAGCAATAGCAGAACTTGGTAAAAATCTCAGCTTTGCGAAAATTCAAAATCATCAATTTTAACCTTCTTTTACGTAGTAGTAAGTAATGTCTATCTGCATAGCAGACTTCCTTATAAAAAGAATGCTTTGTAAGAAATCAATCCATATTTTTTCCATTTTAAAACTCTTCACTCAGAAAAAAAGAAACATTATTTTAAAAGTAAATATTTCCCTATGATGCTGTTTAAGTATTCAGGTTTAATTTAGTATATAATGTGAGGAAACCTTTGAAAAAGTCTCTTTATACATCCCTTCCCACTACTTCTTAAACTGTGTTCTATTCATAACTGTGTTGGAGTTTGACTAAAGTGGTTTTTTAACTCACCTCGTATCTCTTACTTTAAAGAGCAAATTATTACTGATAATATATAGCTCTCCTATCACTGGTCAAACAGGCATCACAGCAATTACACAGTCTGTTCTTCTTTGGGAGAATGTTCTCAGTTTTGATCACTCCCCATAGGAGACAACGGACCAAACCAAAGAGAGAAAATCTGTAATTCTGCCGAGGACTCTCAGCTGCGTCCATTCTGCCTCCTCCCTCTCGTCTCCACCATCCCGGACGGATCTCCACCTTCGCTGCAAAGGCAGAGAAAGCTCCCTGTGTCTGCGTGTTTCAGCCTGACACCCTCCAGGGTTCTCTTCTCCTTGTTAGTTCCATCAGTTACACCCTTAACCCTCTTTCCCTTGAAGTCCCGGCTCATGCTCGTCCTAATTTATGTTGCTGATGCCTCAGAAAACATCACTATCATAGACATGTGCAGGAAAACAACCAAATATTTTAAATGTAGACCTGTTTTTTGAAGATGACAGCTGCTAAATTTAAAATATTTCAAGACTTGCTATGTAATCAGTCACAACCCATTTATTGTAAATATGCTGCCAATACATTGGTTTCCACAATACAATTTTGTCTACAAGTCCTGATTATGGAACATACAAATTAATTCCCTCTATTCAGAATATTCCTCATGACCATATTACAAGTGCGGGTACCAAGTAAAGAGCTGGAAATGGTGTTCATTTTCTTTTGCCAAATCCCCGGAGGAAAGGACCAGAATGGGCTTTCTCAGGAGGTAGTAACAGGAGAAGTTCAAACCAAAGACACTGAAATTGAGAACAGGCTGACAGTCATCAGAGGGGAGAGGGGAGGGAATTTCAGGGGAAACGGGGAAGGGTTTAGAGCAACAAGTATAAAGGACACATGGACAAAATCTGGGGAGGCTGGAAATGGGAGGGAGGTGGGGAGGGCTGGGGCGCTGGGCCGGGATGGGAGTAAACGACAGAAAATTGTACAAGAACAACAATTAAAATAAAAAATAAAATAAAATAAGAAGAAGAACATGCAAACGCTGCCCTGGGCATAGAGCATGTCTGTGTATCCTGAGTGTTACGTGAGGTGAGTTCTTGGGTCCCTGTAAGCTCAGTTACTTTATATCAGTGAGGCTTTCACGAAGGTCTCCCCTTTTCCAGCCTCCTTCTCAGAGCAGCGTTGACTTCTCTGTTCCTCAGACTATAGATCAGGGGATTCAGCATGGGATTGAAAAGGCTGTGAAACAGGAGGAGGTATTTCTTCTGCTCCTGGGGGTCCCCATGTTGGGGTCCAACATACATGATAATGGCTGTGCCAAAAAAGAGCCCCACCACGCAGAGGTGGGAGGAGCAGGTGGAGAAAGCTTTCCGGCGCCCCTCCGCCGACTGGATCTTCAGGACAGCACGTAGAATGTGACTGTAGGAGACCACAATTGCGGACACTGGTCCCACCAGCACCGACGTTGCCCCAGCCAAAACCATAACCTCGTTAAGGTGGGTATCTGCACAGGCCAGTTTGAGAACAGCTAGAATTTCACAAAAAAAGTGATTCACTTTCTGGGGACCACAGAAAGGCAATGGTAAGAGCAACACCAGATGTACTAGGGCCAGGAGGATTCCTAAAGTCCAGGAGGCGACTACCAGGGTGACAC
Organism: Glossophaga mutica; assembly: GCA_039655065.1. Taxonomy (NCBI): domain Eukaryota; kingdom Metazoa; phylum Chordata; class Mammalia; order Chiroptera; family Phyllostomidae; genus Glossophaga; species Glossophaga mutica. The sequence continues at coordinate 7,662,256 of CM077313.1, forward strand.
AGACACTCCAGCTCATGATGGTAGAATACCGAAGGGGCAGGCAGATGGCCACGTACCTGTCGTAGGACATCACCATCAGAAGAAGACATTCAGTAAGAGCAAAAATCAAGAAGAGAAAGGTCTGCGTCATGCAGCCAGCAAAGGAGATGGGCTGGGCTGGGCTCAGGAGATTGACCAGCATCTGGGGCACCGTGTTGCAGGCATAGGCTATGTCCACGGTGGCCAGCTGGGAGAGGAAGAAGTACATGGGGGTGTGCAGTCGGGAGTCCAGTGAGATGAGCCCCAGGATGACCCCGTTGCCCAGCAGGGTGAAGGCGTAGAACACGGAGAAGAGCCCAAACAGGAGCACCTGCATCCTTGGGCTGAGCGGGAACCCCACGAGGAGGAACTCTGTGACGGAAGTCTGGTTGCCCCCTATTTTCCTGGGAAAGAACAAGGGACAGAGCTCATTAATTCTGAGTGCCCGAGGGACTTGTTGAACATGGTAGACCCGTGTGTGTCATCGTTTCCTTCCTAAGTAAACATCTTCAGTGTCACTTCTGTCCTGTTCATCTATTACCTAGTGAATCCTGTGCACTGCAAATGACACAGAAGGAATTTTTTTTACCTTGTAAATTAAATGCCAGTTTCTATTACAGTGTTCAGTAAATCTCACCTTTATTTCCAAACTTCCCCCACAGTTCAACACACGTTAACACGCCTACTGCCTCCCTTACGGTGGACACTTTCCTCGGTCAGCACAACTGCTTTGGAGGCTTCCCTGGGAGGAGTCCCGACCCACGGTGCACACACAGCCACCGTGGGGAGGGGGCTGTGGGCCTGCGTCCGCACCCACACGTGAGGGTGGGAAGGGGACCAGGAGCCTGTGGGAGGCCCTCCTATCAGGGATCTCACTGGTTGGTGCCTTCATTAGATGACTCACTTGTTAGCCTTGTACTTTTCACTGGCAGCAGCATCTGGAAGGAAGCGGAGAGCATGGCAGGCAGACTGCCTCAGCTTTAGCTGGATTTAAGGGGGAGAACTTTGTCTTTGGACTTTTGTACCCACAGATATACTCTGATCATGGTGCTTCATAATTGGATATTACACGTCACACACTTATACCTACATGAATATGCATACTCTATGCCTATATGTGTGTGTGGATAAAGTACATGTTATGTATATAGTTATACATGCACATATATGCAAACACATGCACTCAAATCCTTATTGTCATGTATGTGTATATGATGTGAATATCATATGCATATAGGTGAATATTATGTGAATATAATCCTTATTATATACTTAACCCTATATGAAAGTTTACATTCTATGCCTGCATGTGTGTGGATAATGTATATGTTATGTATATAGTTACATACACATATACACACACACATAAACTGGAAACCTTATTATGTGGAAGACTAGTTGCTGTTTTCCATATTATTTTCTACTCTACTTCACTAGTAAAATGCTCATTGAATGATTTCTTGATGGGTCATGGCCTGGGATTTAAAACTACTGATCAATATCCAAGGCTAGAGCTAAAGCTCTAACTATATACTCATATCCTTACAACCTTTAACATATAGTATAGCTTAATTTCAATATGAAAATGCTATCATCACAAATCTTTACTTTCCGTGGTTTCTCCATCTTTAGAAAAGAACTTGCACCAGGATGGGGATTCCGAGGTTTCACTGGTAACTATTACATCACTGCTTCTGTTTCCTTGTCTGTCTGACTCCATATCCTTCTTCAGTCCAGTGTCCATCTGAATTTCACTAAAATAAGAATCTCACAAAAACTCATAATTGCCATCCTATGTCAATTCTCCATTCAAATTTCCTCAGAAGTTAATATTTGCAAAGTTTGATAAGCAAAAGGGTGAGGGTTTCACCCTACTTCAAAGGAAGAATCAGAATTCATAGCAGGAACACTGGGAGATGATTTTATTTTACTACAAGAAATAACACTATAAAAGTTGGAATCACCTTTGTGAATAAAACTGGTATTTTAGTAGGAACAAGCTTCAAGTCAGTGAATGCTTTAACTCAGATTTGGATTGCCATGTTATGGGAGAGGGCAAGCAAGAAAAATGCTCAGGTCTCTTCCAACTACAGGATTCATTGGCCCTAAATGTACAGAACAGTGTTAGCTGTTTTCCCTTCTGCTTTGTTGCCACATTTGGGGTGAAAGAACACAGCAGTGCTATTTCTAAAATGTCCTATGATGAAGGACACAAAAAACTAAGGCAGAAGGACCAGGGACTGTCACCTCATCTTCCTCCTATCTGCTGCACGTAGCTAAAACACGAAACAAAAATCCACAGACAGTTACTAAACATAGTCCATGTTCGTCCACATGTCTTGGGTGAGGACATACAAGACAATTCCCACATGCTGGTGTACAGAACCCGCTTGGAGTAACAAGTCTATGAAAAAGACTCAAAAAAGATAATTCTCCTACTCAAATAACCCACCAAGGGGAAGTTCACTTTCAAAAATAAAACCTTCCCGATGCTCTTCTGTCACAAACTCCTATTGTGGTCAATGCGGTCCATTATTTCATGAAAACATGACTGAGTTTCATGGGACAATGAAAACACTTTCAAGAAAATCTCTCAAACACCTAATATATCTGATCATTTAAACAAAAAATTTTACACTAAATGCTCAACCTCAGGTGTCTCTAAACGAGATGGTGACTCCAATGCTCCTATTAGCTAAGTCTATACACAGCACACACCTGGCACTGACGGACAATGACAATTCCCTTCTGCACTGAGATTTTTCATCACAGCCTGTCTGAAATTGAACAGTGAACAAAGACTGGACAACACACGAAACTTACCACACACTTACAGCTAAACACGAGAAGACCAGCTGAATGTGACTTGGGTTGAACAAATACACACTAATAAGGAGATTAGTATCTGTGAGTCAGTGTTGAAATTGCCATCTCATAAGGATCTCTTAGGAGAAAAGGTGCCCAAACAAGAAGAGATGGTTTATTCTCTGCTCCACTCCACCACCTCTCAATGTACTTCTGAGCGTTTGGTGTAGGGAGGGATAAGGACCCGCCAGGAACACTGCCATCAGCTCCCTTCCAGGGGAAAGGGGCTCTCCAGGGACTAATCTCTGGTGCTCTCCACAGGGACACTTGAGGCAAGGCGGTGGCCTTGGTGATTACTTCACTCACCGTGGGGTCCATGTTCATCCACGTAGAAGCTCTAGAATGATTTCTGGGACTCCTTCACACATTACAATGCGCGCACCTTGCATTCACTATGGCTCGAGAACTCTATCTCCCACCTACTAACCCTCCAGATAGTCCAGGTGGTACACAGTGCAGCTGGGGCCCATAGGTTTTTCCCATCCTCAGTCTTGGCTGAGTCTTATCTCACACCTGATCAGAACGTGTTTCCTCTGTAATTTTTCTCTTCGAATCAGGTGGGAATCCAACAGGGAACAGAAACCATTCTGGTGTGCTACGATAGTAGAGAGACTTTCACACAACACAATGGTTACAAAGATACTGGGGAACTACAACAGGAAACAGAGCTCTCAGATGAACGAGCAGAACTGAGTGAAGCTGCCATCCATAGGGATCAAGGGCACAGAGCAGAGGCTGGGTGATTAGAATCCAGAAGGTCAGAGGAGTTGGGGTTCAGAATTAACCCTGTGAGGAGAAGGGGTACCCCAGCGGAACTGTGGCCCCAGCCAGGAATGATGGGGCTGGCTCTGGGATGCGGAGTAACTAAGGCTGGGCAGGGGGCCTTCACTGCCACTGCCAAGAGCTGTTGGGCAAGGCTGACAAGAGCAGCGGGCAGACAGGAAGGGGCAAAGTCCTTTTCCCTGCTCCAGGCTCCCAGTCTGCTGTAGAGATCCCCACCTGCACAGCGTAAGCAATTGGAAGTCACTAAAATCAGTTATCTGCCCTGGCTGGTGTGGCTCAGTAGGTGGAAGGACTATCCCATAAATAGAAAGTTCCCCGGTTCGGTTCCTGGTCAGGGCCCATGTGTACCTAGGTTGGGGGTTTGGTCCCAGTCAGCACACATGCAAGAGACAACCAATGGATGTGTTTCCTATTTTTGTTTCTCTGCCTCTCTCCCTACGACCCCTCTCTCTAAAAAAACAATAAGCATGTCCTTGGATGAGGACTAAAAAATAAAGATCAATAGTCCAGATGTCCCAATTTGGTTAAGAAAAGTTGTAAGATGGATACCAGAGGCTGGGGTCTCAAGTTTATCAATAAAGAACAACCTCCACATCACTCACACTGAGAGTTCATTAAGAGACAGACACAAGAATGACCTAAAAACTGGAAGATGAGGTTTAGGTGTGATGCTCACAGAGGTTTGCTGATTCCTCACCTAGAAGGGAACGTGCTAGCTAGTCACAGGCAGCACTGTGAGCCACAGGCCTTTCCTGTAAGGTCCAGTCCACGTCACACTGACAGCGCAGACCCAGATGAGAACCTGTGCTGCTCAGTAAGGGCTGACGACCGGAGGGAAGGAGGGCTGGGCAGTGACAGCGACTCAGTAAAAGTCGGACATTTGCCACTTTCTGGTACGTTCACACATAGAACAGACGGATAATGGGACGTTCTTCATGGACTGGTTAAGGTGGCTGTGTGAGACGCTGCGTGTTAAGTGCTACGGGTGTGTAGTGCACAGAGAGCACGGGGTCAGGGAGGGACAGATGTGTTAGCTGTTCTGATAAGAGCCCATCCGATCTTCATATTCAGTGAGCTCTGCTGCCCACAGGAGGTAAGTAAGAGTTGGGTGGCTTTTCAAAATGATCTTTTATCCTATAGTATTTAAAATAAAGGCAGAGGTAAAATTTAAGAGTTTTTTTTATATCTTAGCAACTTTAGTAGCTAAATTTATTTCCATTTTTAAAATTTTCATGTACATATTAATGTAAGTTAGTTGGTATACAAGCTCGAACCGGTTAGATTATTTCCAGTGTAAACATAGTGATCTGACATCTCCAAACCTTCCTGCAGCATGAAAGATAACTTTTAAAAGTTATAAACTGTCATCATCCTACCACTCTACAGCCAATACTATACTACTATAGGTCATAGATTTTGCTATTTACTGCGTATATATGTGTACCATAATTGCAGTTATATCACCTTTGCAATTATTGTTTCATGCTTTCCCTTTAAATCTTATAATAACTCTTTCCATGTACTGTAATATCTCTCTGACCATCATTTTAAGGACTGTATAAACAGCTCATTGAGTTAGTGTGGAATAATTTGACCAATTCCTCTTTGTGTTAAAATTTTGTTTACAACTTTCGTATTAAAGATAATTTCCAAGGGGAAAAAGAGAGTTGCACTGAGTAATCATGACTCCCCAAGGGAAGGGCACACACTCCCTCTTCTGATCAAGTCTCCTGTCACTCTCAGTGTGAGATCAAGAAAGTCTCTGCAAGCAAGTGGCCCACCTCACCTCAAATCGGGTTAGAAGGTTCACTTTACGGTGACACCCTCAGGAGCCACCTAAAGTCTGTGGGACTCATCCCCCACCGCTGTATTGGAAAGGTAGAAGGAATCAGTAAAAGTCCATCTGCCACCAAGGCAGGAGAGCCAGCCACACTCCACTTGTCACCTACAGCATCTGGCAAAATGTCCCGTGTGAGGATAAGCATTCCCATGAGGGAAATGACACAGACCTGGACTGACCAGGGGGAAAGTGCTGGTGAAAGACACTGGGGAACATGTACGCAGTCTGTACGTCCACATAACTCACAGCTCAACACTCAAAGTTCCTGGGACCATACACAGCCCAGATGGTTTCTCTGAGACCCAATGCCCAGCTCTGCCCTTTGCTAGCTACTGGCTCAGCAGTTCGCCCCCAAGGTTGTCAACAGTGAGCTTGGCTCCTACACCAGGGAGGTCAAATAAGATAAGGCAACCTATTTAGCTCTGGCATTTGGACCCAAGGACCTCAGAAGGGGAAGCAGCTGAAGGTCGGGCAGGGTCCTGCTTTCCGGGAGCTCCTGTGGGAGCTGCAGACCCTCTCCTTTGCTCCTGGTTGAAAATGGGGCACAATCCTCAGAAAAGAGGGTTTTAGTCTCTGATGGGCTTGACCTAGTTGGCAGCCCTCGGGTCTCACTGGAGGGCGGACCCTGACATGCAGTGTGTGTCCCCCGCCTCCGGGAAGGAGACAGAGCAACTCTCTTTTCCTGCTTCTGCTCTCGCCCCCGCAGGACACACAGTCACAGACAGCCACAGAGCACCACGCAGAGACGATGCCACTCACTACAGAACCCGGATACTCAGCACTGTCTGAATGTCATGCATCGCAGCTCTGCCCTAGCCCCCAAACCTGGTCCAGGTGAACCCGAAAGGAAGCAGGGCCAGTGTGACAGCGAGTAAGCTCCTGGCATTAACCTCGATATTCAGGCTTCTCCCCACTGTAGTCTGGGTCCCATGAGTGGCAGCTCAGGTGGCAGGAAAGGACCCAGAAAAACCAGCGGAGTCCAAGTGACAACTCAAGGTGTGGAGATGCTGTGGACAGCTGGTTATGGAGGCAGCAGGGGGTGGGCTGGGGACTCCAAAGTATGGTCATGGGGTCCCCATGGCGCTTATTCGAATCTACCTGAGAGAGGGTTTTCCAGGCACAAAGCAGTAGAGGGAGGTACCTCTAATCTGTATCCTGAAGTGGGGAGATTCGGAGCCCAGCCCCTCTGGGGAGGGGAGGAAAGGACCCTCTCCAAGGTGACTTCCCCTCAAAGCTTCGTGCCTCTTTGGGGACTGGGAGAGGATCTGCTACCGAAGACTCTGTCATATATATTTGTACTCTGCTGCACTCTCATACTGAACGTATTGGACTCAAAATGTTATTTCGGAAATCTCATATCAATAAAGCATGCAGTTCACAACTAATTCGCTCATTACAGTGTGTTTCCTGACTTTCTGGGATTACAACATGAACTAGGGAAAACTGAGCAGTCAATCAAGTTTTTGGAACACGTCCACCTGTGCTCTAACTCTACATTTCCACAGCAATAAGAAACACCAAAAATGGCTTCTGATCATATGAAAAGCCTGGTGCGTACTCAGCAATCCATAAATATTGGCACTTTTCTTCTTCCCTTTGTTATATGGTACAGGTGATCTTCAGAAAATCTGAAAACTGACATATGGATGACAAAGTTAGTAGCCAACTGATCCTGCGAAAACAGTAGTTTATGACATAGTTTTCCAAGTTTGTCATCATCTGAGCATACATTATAAAAATAACAATTAGAAGACAATAAATAATAAAATATTAATGTTTATAACACCAAACAAACTCTGCCCTAGGGAAATGCATCATCTCAAAATGATGTGTATTTATTGCATCATCAAGGCGAAATGCCTGTAACGTCTACAAGTTGACAGAGTTAAACACACACATACACAAAACACAAATACACACAAAGGTCACGGACACACACAACACAGCCAGCTCTTCCCTGAAACAAACACGTCCTCAGGTATGTACGTTACCTGTCAGCTTTGGGCACTTCCTGTAACCACAGCTCTCGTTTCAACCTGCGTTTATAGCTCCTGTGGGCCTGGCCAGGTCCTGTAGAATTTGATTATACTTTCCATTTGAAAGTAGAATGAATAAAAATCAACACACTGACCATTTAAACAACTCCCAAACTACATTACCTGAAAATTGGTTTTCAAGTCATTGGTTTTTCACTGATGTGGTAAATAATCCAACTCAAGGATGAATGGATACTCAGAAAGTCACAGTAGGGGCATAATTGATGGCAATAGTTATAAATTGTTACTAACTGTATTTATGGAATAATTGTGTACTAAAAGGTCAAAAGTTTGATGTTTTCCTTTGCATCTTGAAAAATGAGAGAATAAAGAATTGACTATAGCGTATCGAGCACAGCCCGAGATACAGACACTTCGGTTGGCAGCCACGTGGGTTCTGACTAAGGGAGCTGGGACCTAGTGATGGGAATGTATGTCTACAGTTTTGAGAAATACCCTTCAAAATCGTTCAATTCCATTTTCTGTGATGCTGGCTTCCTTGAATCATATTTTTATTTTTATACAGTTCTCACATTTTTTTGTCCTCACCCGAGAACATGCATATTCATTTTAGAGAGAAAGGAAAGGAGGGTGAGAGAGAGAGGGAGAGAAATATCAGTGGGAGAGAGAAACATCGGTAGGTTGCCTCTCACATGCACCGTGACTGGGGACTGAACCTACAATCTTTGTACGTGGCTTGAGTGGGAACTGAATCCATGACATTTGGGTTCATGGGATGATGCTCCAGCCAACTGAGGCACCTGGACAGGGCTTCTCAGATTTTTGAAAAGAGAACGGGGACATTTAAATGGAAGACATGAAACCATAAAAATCCTAGAAGAGAACAGGCAGTAAAATATTGGAATTTATTCCAGAAATGATTTTGCTGGTGTATCTCTTCAGGCAAGGGAAACAAAAGAAAGAGTGAACAAATGGAACTCCATCAAACTGAAAAGTGTTGGTACAGCAGGAGAACCCGTCAACAAAAGGAAAAGACCACCCACTGAAAGGAGAAGATATTCACCAAGGATGTATCTGATAAGCTGTTAACAATGTCCAAAATCTATAATGAACTCAGATGGCTCAACACCAATAAACAAGCAATCCAAATAAAAATGGGCAAAGGACCTGAGTAGACATTTCTCCAAAGAAGACCGACAGATGGCCAACAGACATAAGAAAAGATGTTCAATGTCATTAACCATTAGAGAGATGCAAATGAAAACCACAAGGTAAATCACCTCACACCTGTCAGAACGGCTATCATGAATAAATCAACAAACAACAAGTGCTGGTGAGGGTGTGGAGAACAGGGAACCCTCATGCACTGCTGGTGGGAGTGCAGACTGGTGCGGCCACTCTGGAAGACAGTATGGAGGGTCCTCAAAAAATTAGAAAGGGAACTGCCTTATGGCCTAGCCAACTCACTCCCGGGAATATAACCAAAGAAGCCTACAACACTAATTTGAAAGAATATAGGGTCACACACAAATAGTATTACAAAACTTTTATTACAAAACTTATTACAAAATCATAAGCATGTCATTCTGTAACATAACAATATCGCACTTGACCACACCACATGGCATTTTAGGTGACATGTTCAAATTAAAACCATAAATTGTTACACCCACATCCTTACCCTACCCACCACCCTAAAGCAGGTGTTACTTCTGCCGGACCCTGCATATGCACCCCTAGGTTCACTACAGGGTTTCTTACAATAGCCAAACACTGGAAGCAGCCCCAGTGTCCATCAGCAGATGACGGGATAAAAAAGCTGTGATACGTTTACTCCATGGAATACTACGCTGCCACAAAAAAGAAGAAAATCTTACCCTTTGCAACAGCATGAATGCACCTGCAGAGCATTATGCAAGTGAAGTGAGCCAGTCAGAGAAAGAGAAATACCACAGGATCTCATCTACATGTGGAATCTAATGAACGCAGTAAACTAACACACGCAATAGAAACAGACTCGTAGATACAGAGAACAGACCGACAGCTGCCGGGGGACAGGGCGGGGCTGGGAGAAAGAGGTGAAGGGATTGACTCCCCAGCACCCTCTCCCACCTCACCCCTGCCCCCCTTGCCTCCTCCGCTCCGTCACAGTGGTCTGGTGCTGCTTGCTGCTGCCTCGGGCCACCTGCCGCTGAGTGGTCCAGACCCTACCAAACCATGGCTGGGAAACATTGCAAGGACGTCCACAGGGATTTCAGCTTGCTCTGTTAGACCTTATCATACCCCAAGAATAAAGGGAAGCTTTGAGAAGTGCTCAAAACCTTTACCTCTAGAACCATGTAAACATTTACTAACACATTTCCTTCATGTGACCTTGAAGATATTTTAGGACTTTTTACATCGTTTCTCGTTGCACTACACCTTTCCCTTACTTTTCCCCTTTGCTACTAAACGATTTCACCAAGGAATTTAGAGTTGCTTTAAACCTTCATTTCATTCACCTCACAGCTGGTGAGGCAGATTCATATAACTCTGCAGTATTTCCTGTATTAAAATTTCAGTCCACTCCGGAAGTTCACCCATAGGGCATGACTTCTTCCGTGCTGTTCCCAACTACCACAAGGTGATAAGAAGTTGAATATCTAAGGCAGAGAAGTGTGTTGATACAATTTTCTCGCATTTAATTTCTTCTCCATATAATATTCCTGTCTTGGGAAAATGAGAATTCACTATTTTTTTAAAGAAAGACTAAAAATTCTAATAATTTCATTGTTCCATTTCAACTTTAAAAGCCACGCTCTTCCTTGGAAGTTTACCCTAGTTTCAGAAGTACGATCGGAACAGTTACTATTTGTATATGAAACTTCTAAATGAGAAAACGTTCTGAGTTTTCCCTTCACCTGGACCTCACCTGCAGGACCTTGCACAAGGCATCCTTGACCTGAGCGTTCCTCAGGCTGTAGATGAGGGGGTTCAGCACTGGGTTAAAGAGACCATAAAACAGGGACAGTATTTTCTCCTTCTCCTCTCCTTGACTGGAGTCTGGGGCCATGTAAACCATCATGGCTATGCCAAAGAAGAGCCCGACCACGCAGAGGTGGGAGGAGCAGGTGGAGAAGGCCTTCCTGCGGCCCTCCCCAGACTGGATCTTCAGGATGGCCCAGAGGATGTGTACGTAGGAGACCAGCGTTAAGCAGAGGGGCCCGACTAAGAAAAAGACAGAAGCAGCGAAGATGACCACTTTGTTGAGCCAGGTGTCAGCACAGGCCAGCTTGAGGACAGACAAGAGCTCACAGAAGAAATGGTTTACTTCCTGGGGCCCGCAGAACGGCAGCCTTAGAAGGAGCATCACAGGTATCAGAGCATTCAGGGAAAATCCCCAAGACCAGGAGGTGGCAGCCAGGCCCGTGCACACACTCCAGCTCATGATGACAGTGTACTGGAGGGGGTGGCAAATGGCCACGTACCGATCATAGGACATCGTCACCAAAATCAGGCATTCTGTAGCAGCAAGACCCAAGTAGAAAAAGGTCTGCATGATGCATGGGACAAAGGAGATGGTTCTAGTGTGGGTCACTAAGTTTGCCAGCATCTTGGGGACATAGCTGGAAGCATAGGACATGTCAATGATGGCCAGGTGGGAGAGGAAGAAGTACATGGGGGTGTGCAGTCTGCGGTCCAGACAGATGAGCAGTAAGATCAGGCCGTTGGCCAACAGACCGACGGTGTAGAGCAGGGAGAAGACCCAGAAGAGGAGCACTTCCGTCTCTGGGCTGAGCCGGAATCCCAGCAGCACGAACTCTGTGACCCGTGACCGGTTCCCCTCCATCCCTTAAAGGAGCTGGTCAAGAACGGAAGTGTGATAAAGGTCAGGTCCGGAGAATCAATAAAAAGTGGAGTTAATCTCAACATGAGCTCAGAGAAAGGTTGTACCCTTGTCACTCCTTGAAAGCTTCCCCTACTTCCCCAAACTGGGTACTCGTTTTTAACTTTAATATAAAATAAATTTAAACTTATAGAAAATAGTCAAGAATTATGCAAAGAACTCCAATATAACCATGTGCCCATATTTAACCAATTTTAGTGTTTATTTCATATTTGCCTGTGATTCTTTTTCTCTGTATTATTATATATGAGTATTACTTTTTTCTGAAGCACCTGAGATTAAAATATACATAGACATGATACCCATATACCCTGAAATTCCTCTTTTTTTCCACCAAGAGCAAAGATATGCAGTCATCTAACCACAATGATCAAAATCTGGCAATTTAATATTGACATGATTCTTTAATCTGTAATATGCTCTCTGTACTCCCCTCACCCAGGACCCCATTCACAATGACAGGTGATATTTAATGTCACTCATCTTTAGTCTCCGTTCATCTGAAATAGTCACTCCCTCTGCCTTTGCCTTTCATGACCACTGAATTTTGGGAGATTACAGAGAAGTTCTTCACTACGATGTTCTCCAAGTGGGACTGCATGCAGCTCCGCACTTGTTTATTCAGATTATTCACTTTCTACAGGGCAATTAAGTATCCTCCCTTGTGCTTCATGGGTAGGGGCCTGAGGTTCACTATTCCATCACTGGGGACGCTCACTGCATCGCCTGGTGAAGATGGTGCCTCCGAATATCTCTGTTATAGAATCATTATCTTTTCCCTAATATAACTTCTGGAGCATCCTTTAAAGTTACTATACAATATTGTGTTCCTCATCAAGCTGCTCAGCCACTAATTTCAGAGCCTGTTGATTATATTGCCTGACTCGATTCTTAGTAGTGATTATTGTGAAACATGGTGTTCTTACTCCATCACCGCTGTTACATTTATTGGTTGTCAATTTTCTCATAAGGAAAGGCTATATCATCTACCTTCCTATCTATCAATCATCTATACATCTTTATACATCTGCATCTATCATCTTTCTATCAGTATGGACTCATGAATTTTTTAATGAAGCGATTCTAATGATTTCTTATTTGTTCATGCCCAATTATTCTACATATGGACTGTCTAAGCTTGCGTTTTTATTTTTTGACATGTCTCCATAACTTTTCAGCACTTCCTTACTTCTCATGGCTGTTTCACACTTTTCTATGGATTCCCCACTTCAGCCACGGACGCAGACACTTCTCCAAAAGGGTCTGATTACTCTTGGGAAGAATCATATTCATAAACCAGTATCTTAACCTCAATAATTTACACTTTTATTATGACTTTTGTCACATTTCTGATGTCCTCTTTTAAAACAGCAAGCATAAAATTTGGCAAGGAATAGAAATTGTTCCTGGGATAACACATTCTCATGCTTCTGAAAATTGAAAACAGCTTAACCGACTTCCCTTTTATGCAGTCAAATTATTTCACTAAATTAACATTAGCATCGGAGAAAATGGTCTTGATATTATTTAGTAGTTTACTTTTAGGCAAAATACATATTTGTAACTAACAGCTTGTTAATTACCAAGTTTATATTATTGTCTTATTCCTACTTAGAAAATCATAGAATTGAACATTTTAAAGATTGCAGTTGTAAATATGGTTCATTGTGTGAATACGGTGGTTCTTACCTGGTATGACCTTTTGACATCTAGTTTCAAAACTTTCTTAGAAAAACATTATGAGACTCTATTTAAGACGAAAGAGGTAATACCCTGAAAAAAAAAAAACAAATAAGCATTATTAATAATGTGTATATACAGTTGTACCAGTTTGCTGTACATTTCCGTATGTATCAGGAATTTCAATACAGATATCACCCAATGTTGCTAGTTTACCTATTTCTTTCATTTAGGAACATGTCAGAAACTATTCCCCATGTCAAAATATTTCGGGGCAGCATGCTGTGAACAGCTACACACTCCTTCCTTGACTATAAACATGTTATTTATTATCTCATTAGGTCTGTGCGATATAATACTTCAGTGAGCACATTTTAAACTCGGGAATCCTTCTAGTAAATTCTGAGATGTGACAGTGCTCGGTGAAATCAGTCACACAATGTATGGATCTGTGTTCACGTATCGCTCCATCTCTAGTCATCTAAAGACCAAACAACAGAACCCCAGCGGTAGGAAGACTCAGCTCTGTCAGCAACCGCCCAGTGGGAAGGGTGTCTAACTGCACAGTCCTGACCCCTGCACCCCTGAATTCACCTCTGCTGTGGGGTTGTCCTGCTTGGGTGGCTGCTCCGACCACGCTGGCAGCCAGGGGGCGCTGGTCTCTCCTAATGCTCAGGTGAAAGCCAGCTGGGCTTCACTCTTAACTCACATGGGTGTTAAATGCTCCACAGAGCTCAGAACAGCCTGACTTACCATGTGTGCGGCTATGTGGTCACCAGGCTGAAAATACCTCTTCCTCTCACTCTACCTGCCACCTGAGCTATGTGCCTATCAGAGGGAACTGACACATTTTATGGGACAGGATTTCCTGTCCTACCCGCCCCCACTCCCCGATTCCACATGGTCCACACCACAGAAACGACCCTGACACCAGCCTTCGGATTTCCTCTTAGGGGTCGTCACATCTACGTCATTAACAACAAGAGACACGGTTCCTTCTCATTAGTGTCTCATCCGGTGTTTTCCCCTCAATTCCAGTTTCTGGCTTGAGGGGAACTCCTGTTTTCCAGGTGGATGGCACCTGTAATTGTTACATGACTCTTCACTGTGTATGAACAAGAGGAGAAGGCTCCTACCTCTGTAGCAACGACAAGCTGAACGATTACTGTAACCCAGGGAACATCACTCAGCCCTGCTGCTCCTTCCACACAGGCCCACAGTGAGGCTTCGGGGGAGGGGACGGTGCATTCCCAAATAATTACGAGTTCCATCTCTTAAAACCATGAATATTATTCGACAAAGGGGGCAGCAGCATAAAATGGAGTAAAAATAGCCTCTTCAACAAGTGGTGTTGGGAGAACTGGACAGCTTCGTGTAAGAAAATGAAACTCGAGCACCAACTTACACCGTACACAAAAATAAATTCAAGGTGGATAAAAGATTTAAACATAATCCGTAACATCATTAAAGTCCTAGAGGAGAACATAGGCAGGAAAATCTCAGATATTACATGCAGCAACATTCTTACTGATATGTCCCCTAAAGCAAGGGACATAAAGGAAAGAATAAACAAATGGGATCTCATCAAAATAAAAAGCTTCTGCATGGCCAAGGAAAACAGTATTAAAATGAAAAGAGAACCGAATGTGTGGGAAAACATATTTGCCAATGATATCTCAGATAAGGGTTTAATCTCCAAAATATACAAAGAACTTACACGACTCCACTCTAAGAAGACAAGCAACCCAATTAAAAAATGGGCAAAGGACTTGGGCAGACACCTCTCCAAGGAGGACATACAGAGGATCCAGAGACACATGAAAAGATGCTCGATATCGCTAGCTATCAGAGAGATGCAAATTAAAACTACATTGAGATACCACTTGACACCAGTCAGAATGGCCCTCATAAACAAAGCAACAAACAGCAAGTGTTGGAGAGATTGTGGAGAAAAGGGGACACTAGTGCACTGCTGGTGGGAGTGCAGACTGGTACAACCACTATGGAAAACAGTATGGAATTTTCTAAAAAAACTAAAAATGGATATACCTTTTGACCCAGCAATTCCACTGCTAGGATTATATTCTAAGAACCCTGAAACACCAATCCAAAAGAACCTATGCATCCCTATGTTTATAGCAGCACAATTTACAATAGCTAAGTGTTGGAAGCAACCTAGATGCCCATCAGTAAATGAATGGATCAAAAAACTGTGGTACATTTACACAATGGAATTCTATGCAGCAGAAAGAAAGAAGGAGCTCATACCCTTTGCAACTGCATGGATGGAACTTGAGAGCATCATGTTAAGCGAAGTAAGCCAGGCAGTGAAAGACAAATACCATATGATCTCACCTTTAACAGGAAGCTAATCAACAAAACAAACAAACAAGCATCATATAACCAAAGACATGGAAATTGGGAACAGGCTGAAAGTAACCAGAGGGGAGAGGGGAGGGAATTTCAGGGGAAAAGGGGAAGGATTTACAGGAACAAGTATAAAGGACACATGGACAAAAACTATGGGGGGGTGGAAATGGGAGGGAGGTGGGGAGGGCTGGGGTGGCGGGTTCGGGTGAGAATAAAAGACAGAAAACTGTACAAGATCAACAATTAAAATAAAAATTAAAAAAACATGAATATAATTTTCATTCACACATTTTCTAAGACTTATGAGTGTGGATGAATTTGGTGATTTTAAATCTGCTGAGAATTACTGTCTATCCCTTGGGGGTGATCAGGCCTCAGTAACTGAGCATTCTCGGGCTGGTGTGCACTCAGGTGGGAAATGCAAATGCGTCGTTCAAACACACCCTGTGCTGACACGCTGGGCCGACCACTGCCCTCACCGTCCTGCCCCGATGAGTGTTGCAGGGCACCAGGCCCTCCTCACCTGAACCACGACATCCTGGGGTGCAGCCACTTACGACAGAGAGAGAGGTGGCCGCCTGCTCAATCGTCTCTGGGCCGCGATGAAGGGCTGGCTGTCAGACAGCCTGAAAAGAGGGTCTTTCTCCCCTTGGGAGTTGGGCCAGGTGCTTGTGGGGGGCTCTTCAGAAACCAAATGAGATATGGTCTCGGCCAGTAACAACAGTTACAACAGTTACATCCTCACTACAAGGGGGTGGGTAAACTTCGGGACATATCTGAGATAAAAGGAGACTCAGGTCAAATGTCACTTATTTAGGCTGAGAGTCTTCTCACCAAATAATTAATTTTTATCTTTATATGTCTTACACATCTTTATGTCTCATGACAACTAGTATAGTTCTAGATAAAACAGGCACTCAGGAAATGCTTGTTAAATAGATGATTGCCATTTTTAGTTAAAAAATATGTATGTTAGTAAGAATTATGGAGAGAAAATGGACTTAATAATTGTGAACTTCCTGCCTTTAATGATTGCTTTCATGGAGCTGAATCTTTTCAGTGGGATTTCACAGTGTGAATGCATTTTCTGTTTTCGAAAGACATATTGACAATGTATGGCTTTGTCATTGGCTACTGTTGTGTTTTTTTGTTTGTTTGTTTTATCCAAATTTTTTTGTTTATTTTAATTGTTGATCTTGTACAGTTTTCTGTCTTTTATTCTCACCCGAACCCACCACCCCAGCCCTCCCCTCCTCCCTCCCATTTCCACCCCCCCTATGATCATTCATCTGAAGAAATCAGGCTTACCATGAAATGAAAACAGATCGCAGGAAGACAGAGAAGAAATGTCAACTTCAGGAAAAAAAGAGATCCCTTCCGAGGTGCTGAGAGATCATGGAAATGTCACCCATGCCAAAACCACCATCACTTTGACATGACTGGGTTAAAATCCCTTACAGACAGCAACACCAGAGGAATACAATGAAAAAGACTGGAAAGAGAAGAAACAATTACACACTGTCCTTATTTTTATGTTGGAAAATTAATTTATAGCAAGGACCTTGGCACCAATGTTAATTCTCCTTACACAACACATACCAATGACCCACAGAGATTTTTAACACAAATTATAGTATACTTCTCCTAACTTGCTTTCATTTTGAATTAGACTTCCAAAGGCAGATTAAAGTTAAAACTGGATTAAAAAATACAAATCAAAAAAAAAATATGTATGTTAAGCATCTTCTGTTTGCCAGCGTCCATTGACCAAGACACAGTTTCTATTTTATTAGACAAGTACACAGTTAGAATTTGATCACTGGAAGAAAGAAACAAACTCCTACATATTCACTATCAAAAATATGAGTACATTTGGGAAGGTTCTATGTAAATGTGTGTTAGGTTTGTGACATTAATTTTTCCTGCCGTTAAAGAATACTCCTACGTTATATGAAGTGACAGAGAGCCACATCAGGAGTGCCAAGTTCCACCTAAACACAGTTGGACACATAAGTCATGTTTGAAACACATTTAATTTCCGAACATGAGAATAACAATTGTGTTAAACGTAACTCCATCTATCACTAGTCAGGAGGAACATTTGCCTCCTAACTTTTTAGTTTATTATTTTTTGTGTCTCCATAAATAGATTATTTTATTTTAGATGTATTTATCATTTTATTTTTATTTTCATTACCACTGTTACTCTTTTGCTATTAAAAAATAAGCAGCATGAAAATGAAATAGGAGACATGAAATCTCTTAAGCAGGCACACACTTGAAGAGAGAAGAAAATCTCATGGTGAGAATACAATGTGAGTAGTGCACTTACAAAGGTCCACGCAGTCGGCATGATCAGCTCTTCCCCTGGGCGGTCCTGAGACTCAGAGGTTCTCTAGCTCTGGAGCTTCATCCCAGGTCCCCAGGTCCGACCAGGCGTCTGGCACTCATTCCGTCCTATAGGATGACAGGAGATATTTACAACACACACCTTGATTTCCAATCTGACAGTCAGCACCATGAGCTCATCACCTGGGATGGTCAGGAAAGGAAGTAACTATACGGTAAACTTGCACCTCACCCGGTTTCAGCAAAGAAATGATTTACCTTCACGCTTCCTGGAAGATTCTCTTCCATGGAGAGAACGTGTCTGAACCTCACTGTCATCGTCCAGACTCGGTAACACAGACCGTCTGTAACCTGGCTCCTCGGAGCCAGTACCTGGCCATAAAGCCCTGGCTGAGACGGCGTGCTGGCTCTGACCTCCAGCAGGCAAGCATATCCGGAGGCAAGTGTGAGATGCTGAGGGGGGTCAGGGCCCTGCCCGCAGCACAGGAGGCAGCCAGTCCCTAAGGTGGGGAAGGAAGAAATCCCGGCGCCGGTTCCACCGACCCGCAGGGCCCCGTGGGAGTCAGGAGGAGAGAGCACCCGGCAATGCCAGTCCCGTGCACACAGCCCCGGTGCTGTCTGCTGCTCTCCTGTCCGGCCCCACCGCCCACACGGAACTCCGCCTCCCAGCACGAATCAGTCTCTTCTGAGAGGGATGCTCTCGCGAGCCCCTACTCTGACCTGGAATGAACCCCGCGGCACGGAGGGGAGAGATGCACCTGTGAACAGGGGCGGCGGCCTGCGGCTCTGCAGCTTCTGCAGGCAGACACCCCGACGCCGGAGGGGCAGCGGGTCCTGCTGCGGGTCCTTCAGAGAACCCCGGGGGGGCAGCGCTTCCAGCTGAGAATCAGATGAAGTAAAAACCTTCCGGAGTTCCTACTGAGAGTTCAACTCCCACGAGGATCAGAAGATTTTCTGCCCAGTTATCTTCTCCCTGCAGGAAAAGAAAACACTCTCTGAATTCCCTCTCTGGAGGAGAGCGAAGACGGAGTCTGACTGTCCCCGGAGGAAGAGCGCTGGGGACCAGGCAGGGCGGCCGTTAGCTGAGCTGCTTCTACGGGAACGTGCAGTGATCTCAGGGGGTTTGACCGTGAGACAGACACCACCAATGATGGCAGCCACGCTCTTGAAATGAGTAGCGTTACCAACGCGTGCTTCTCCACATGGTGTAGGTGGTGGGGTTCCGTGGAACCTGTTAGGGCGACCCTGAGAGAGAACAGGCCCCCCAGGCCAGGTCGTGTCACCGTCTGCACTCGGGGTTCCTATGTACAGATGAGGAAGGATTATGACATCCATGAGCAACAATTACTGAGTCCTTCTTATGTTTCAGAAAACGTGCCCAATACCTTCCAGTGACCACACAGTTCAGTCTGGTCACAACCTTCCCCTTACAGACGTGGACCTCCAAGTCCGGACGCACTGTTAGGAGTCCTCCGAGTGTGGCCCGGGGAGCCCAGGGGGTCTCTGAGAACCTTTCCGAGGCTCTGGGGGTGCGAACTGTTGGCACAGTAACACTCAGACACGCTGCCTTCTTCATCCTCACTGTCTCAGGGGCGCACAGTGGGGCCTTCCGGAGGCAACGCGGAATGCAATTCGGGAGCAGAGAGAATGCAGAAGGTGTCACCCGGCTGTTCTCTGCTCAACCAGCACGGAGAGGATTTTCAGAACTGGAAAACACCGCTGCTCTTTTCCCTGTTTCTGTTTCATACGAGACAGGTATCCTCAAAATCCATGCTTCATATTCACATATAATGGAAATCGTTCTAAATGAATTAAAAGCACAGATTTAATAAACTCTCAGTTTTCGTTTCTGTGTGACACACTCCAACACTCAGGACCCCACAAATAAAGTGTCTGCGGGTCCTTAGTGATTTTTCAGGGTTCGGGGGGCCCTGCAGGGAGTGACAGACGACCGTGTGACAAGGGCCAGCGCTGGAAGCGAGCGCGTTCTACCGGACGTCAGCCGCGTCTCAGTTTCCTGTCGCCGCAGCGGATGCACACAAACGGTGAACGGGCTCCCACTGGCACCGGGCGTGGTACTGTCTCCGGTCCCCCCGGGCGGAGGCCTGGTGGGCTCGGCTGCATTCTCGGGGCAGGACTCGCAGGCGGAGACCAGGCTCGGGCCAGGTGTGCGACCCCATCTGCGGCCCTGCCTGCGGCCCCTCCCCCTTCGCTCTTCACTCCCCCCTTGACTTCCTCCTCTGCCAGGGGGCAGGCAGGGGGACCTCTGCTCTTAGGAGGCTGCCCTGACCGGGGTCAGCCCGCCACCAAGGCCTCCCTGGGTTAGGATCAGTTGGTGGGCAACATCCCTTCCCAGCAGTCCCCAGACCAGGGCTGGATTCGGTGACGAGGGGCGGGTGACTTGGGAGGCCTTCCTCAGAATCCCACCTGCCCTCTGAGTCTTTTCTTACCCGCTGGGCCGTGTCCCCGCTCCTTACATCCTGCGTGGGTCCTAAGGGAGACGCCCCATCCCCACCTCTTCGTTATCAGCGCACCTGCCCCCAGAACTGCCCCCCAAACGGTCCCCACAATTCTGCGTCCCTCCTCAGAAGAACACAATTTCCATTTCCCTACTTCACTCTCAGGGACAGGATTAGAGTGTTTCAAAGTGTCTTCTCATTTTCAATTTATGTGAACTGACCCGAGGGAACAGCTGGCTGCACAGTCCGCCCACCTGGCCCGTGGACCTTCTGCAGCAAAATCGGGGGACCACCTGAGCTCCCAGGTTTAGGGGGCACGTACACCGCAGACACGGTGACGGTTCATTTAGCATAAGAAACACGGTCCCCAAGTGGCCGTGCCCCACACGGGGAGGAGCCGCTGCGGCCCCGGGAGAATTCGGAGTGACAGCCGCATCCGGTATGAAGCCATGTCGTAGGTTTTCATAGTTTTGTGCCAATGTGATTGGTACCTGCTCCCTTTGAGCTGTGTTACTCCTGCCTTGTAATAACCTGTGCAGAACTCTCAGGCACAGAAATGAGCAGAGAGCTAAATCACCGTCTTCTCGGGCTGCACTGGCCACTGGTGTTACATTCTGAGGAGGCTGTAACCCGATCTTCCGACACTTTTGACCATCAGGATCAGTATTCCAATTGACTGACTTACGTGAGGTCGTTGGATCTTCCTAATTTGCTCATTCTAGTTAACAAATCTTTTTCCTCGAACCCTGCCTCCTCATTAAAGGTAAACTCAGCTTATCCAGTGATTCCACGAGAGACACCTGTCTCTCCCAAAGCTCCTTATTCTGTTTTGGGGGACAATCCGCCATGCTTGTTATTTCTATTGTGTACCAATGGCATGAGTGAAGTTGCAAGGTATGTTTTGTTACCCCACAAAAACTGGGCCCCCATATTATTGCTAGATAAGTGGTAGTCCCACCTCAATGTAACTTAGTCTGGGCATATACCACAAGGCCTTCTAGGAACTTCCTACTACCACATGGGGCCCCTTCCCAAGGAATTCGTACCTACCATGTGAAGTCCATGTTTTCTTCCCACAGGGACCCACTGTCTTCCTCTGTTTTGTTCAATAGCTTTCCACCCACAAAATAAATACGTACCTGTGCCCAGCACCGAAGCTGGTGCCTTTGGTCCATTAGACCAGGGACTTTTCTAAGCATTCGATCATCATGGTGCACAGTTACACCGTGATCAGCCAGCTGAGAATGGAACAACACACGGTCCCATGGCCACGGGGAGACTGGTTCCTGGAAACCTCTTCCCAAAAGAGAGCCGGTGCAGTAGAAGCAGCCTAAAAAACAGGAGTGGAAAATCACTGCTACCTAAGCAGAATTCCATCCAGTCACCAACAACTGATCCAGTTTGTCATCCTGTGCAGTGACCAAAGTGGGTCCCAGTAAAGGCCACTCAGGACTGCCTGCTTCCATTTGACCTGGTCAGCTTCCAAATGCAAAGTTGTTTGAGCAAACATGTGAGGTCACCACTTTGTGCATCTGGTATAACTGCTAGAGACAGTATCATTCTGCAGCTCTGTGCCATTTTTGAGGCTACAATTTGATGTTAGATTTCCTTACCTCCCTTTGTTTACCCTTAGCTTCTCCTCCTCCTTCTCCCCATTTATCCCTGATTTTCACTCAGATTCCCTCTTTTGGAAGGGATATTAGGTTCAGTCTGTGCTGTTACAGATTGCTTGCAGCTGAGCATGTGTCTCTCAGTCCAACCCCATTTGCAGAGGGTGGGGTCACACAGGGGCAGGACTGGTGGGCCACCTCAACGACCAGGCAGTACAGCTGCATCACTGTCACCCCAGTGTTGCCGGATGGGGTGAAAACACAGGCACCCCAGCAGCCGTCAGGAATTCTGCCACACGTGTTCTCAGGTAGAGCTACAGTGTCTTGCTTAGGGATCACCCCTGCTCCTGGGGCAGGAAAACAGGAAGGTGGGATAATGTGAGGGGGAACCGCACAGTGGTACCAGCATCCCCCACACCCCTTCCCCTCAAGTACCCCCAGAAAAGTGGAGGCCTCTGTGAGTGGGGACTCTCCCCGGGCCCTGCTCGTGTTGAGTGTGAGCGCACGCTCAGGAAGTCTGTAAGCAAATCCTTCGTGCGGTATCTCCCCCATTGGGATAACAGTCGTGTAGACTGCGGTTCCAAGTTTCTAACAAACCGAGCTTGGAGGATGATGGGCAACACAGTATGTCCATGTGTGGGACTCTCTCTCTGCCCGCCACTGGACCCACGAGCCGGAAAACGCATTCTTTGGTCTAAGGGACTGTGACGGGTGGTCCAAACTGGTACGGCCCTTACTCCTTTCATCACAGTTTCCGTTAGTTCACCGAACGTATTTTCAGAGTGGCCACTTTGAAGCCCTCGTCTATGAAATCCAATGTCTGGTCCCTCCTACAGTTTCTGTTGCCTGCTTTTTGTTTTTTGTTTTTCCTGAGTATGGGTCATACTTTCAGGCTTCTTAACATCTCATGAATTCTTCGTTGGAAGCACGGCATTTTAGATAAAACTGGGTATTGGGACCTTCCCCACATCTCCTCTGGGGCTTTTTACTTTTATCTGCTTGGTTCCTTATTTATTTGTTTATTAACTGGCTGGATTATTTTAGTGAAGTCTGTTCTTCCTCCACCGCACTTCAGTGTTGCGTGATGACATCAGAGGATGCTGTTTGTTTGTCATGGAGGGCAACCCTGGGCATGGCTCCGCTCTCCCCCGGGCGAGCGCGGCTGTGCCCAGTCCCGGACCATACCCGGCTGTGAAACTCCACACTAATGGTGGGCTGATGAGTCTGTTGCTCTCCACAATGATCCAGGGCATAACCGGCTGGAGAGAAAGATCGAATCAAATGTGGGCTCCACTGAAGGGATCCATGAAGGGTTAATCGATATTTGCAATTCCTTGTGATCCCTAGCAGGTCCTTACTTCCTTCCCCGGTTCTTGACTGCAAACGAACTAGCCAAAAGTTCAGGCTCTGTCTCCAATGAATCTACCGGTCTCTTCCCAGCTGTCCTTTTTGAGAGACCTTGGACTTGATTTTCTCCACCGTCTGTTGCACAGGAAGTCAGCTTCTGTGGGAGAGATTACCAGCTACTGGAGGACTGGCCTACTTGTATCCCCAGTCAAATTCTCCGATGCACTGTTTTTGGCCCGCTGTGGGGATTGGGGCATAGTTCCCCCCTGAGTGGGATCTCCACTGTAGGAGCTGAGCTCTCAGCAAGTGTGGGGAGGGGGTACTAGTCTCAGGTCTTCCCGACCAGCCTTTTCTGGTGTGAGACCACCAAGTAGAGCGGTTTTGTGCCCGAGAAGAGTCTCTGTCCCATGAGTCGGGGCTGGGAAGAAGAAAGGATCCCCCACTTGGCTGAGTCAATCACCTGGAACTTAGCCTCAGCAGCCGGTGGCCGGGGAGCAGGGTGAGGAATGCTGATACCCTGCCCCTCCTGGTGGCCCTCTGATGGGGCCGTGGGGAGAGGGGCCACCCTGTGGTCGGTTGTGGATGCCTGTGTCTGGAATCTTCTTGTCCATGAGCTGAGCAGGGGAGGGAGGTGACTGATCTTGGTTCACATGTCACAGTCTTACTCTTCTTACCAAATTCTTGCAGATTTTCTTGAACACATGTTTCTTCATTTGCTCCAAACTCTCAGGGCCATTTCCAGAGACTTGAACTGGCCATTTAAAACAACTTTCCCCAATTTCACCGAGAAGTACCTCCAACAGCTGGTCACACCGTCACAGCAGAAGGAGAATTCCCCATTGATGTTTTCGCCATGTAATTTATTGTGAGATACGGTTATCAACGTCAAATAAAATATTTTCATCACTTGCTTCTATTCATCTGTCTTCTTAACCGAGTCTTCGTTTTTCCTCCACAGTCCGTTGCACGCCACACTGGAGGAAGGGAAGGATTTTTCAATGCCGTGGCTGGACACTGGCGTGTCCATCTGCAGCTGTGTACAGAGTGTCAACCTTGGGATCCCCTGTGACATGCACCTGTGGTCTTGGTGGTTATTTCACAGCCCTCCTCCACGACAAGTTCTTTGGGACCATCGATCCTGATGGCCTTCGTGCACCTTCAAAGTTCCTGAGCTTCACTGCACCTGAACTGCCCGCCAGCAGGGCCTGCAGCCTCGCAGGTGGGGCCTCATGCACTGAAAACCCCATTTGTGTTGGACCCTCTCCTAATTGCACCTGGCGGCATGGGGGGCAGAGAAGAATTTGTTTCACTTTATTCTCACAATCGGAAGCAGTGTATTTTAGACATTTGCTTTGAGATTTTAAGATATTGTCTAGTTTGTCAGAGTTTGATAAGTAAACGCTATAAAAGTTATTTATTTTCATTTTATTTTGCTTTTAGAGGACAGGGGTTCATCGTTTCGTGGGCTGGAAGTTTGCACTTGCCAACCGTTCTTTTACAAATTAGTTCATGGTACTTCTTTTTAGAAAAATATTTCGAGTAAGGTCGATGGAAGCTAGAAGTGTCCAAATCCTTAGCTGGATGTGGGCAAGAGATCTCTCCAACCAGATCACAGAGCAGTTTGTCGGGGGCATATTTTAATACCAGGGAACTGGCAGAAACGGAGAGGAGACGCGTGTGCTGCTGCACGAAGATCAGAAACGAGCGCGCGGGTTTCCAAACCCAGGAGAACCAGGACAAGCAGGAGAAAACCACGGCACACGCTATGCAACAACACTTGCCATTTCCCGGCGGAAGAGAAGCCAGATGGACTCCAAACGAGGTGGTTAAGTGTGAGAGAACTCGGGCTCCGAGTGTGAGAGCAGTTCTCAGCTGCCCGCTCGGACCCTTTCTGTCCACAGTGCAGATTCATCTATTAGAAGAACTCCGGTCTGCTCGGATGCAACCCCTTCACGGGTCCCCTGCACCTGCCTCCTGCCGTCTGTCCCGCGTGGCCCTTCCTGCCTTCTCTCTCTAGGACCCGTGGATGTGATAAACTTTGTTTTCTCCTCAGCCTCTCCCGTGTCTCCTCTCGTGGCTGCACTTGACTGAGCATCACATTTAAAATATGTATGTAACACACATGCTCTGTGACTTGCGTTTCTTTTTTCCTAATAGTGACTTTGATGAGCAGAATGATGAATTTTTAAAAGGTTCCATATTAATCAAGTTTTCAAAATTGATGTCTTGTGTTTCTGTCTTGTGTCTCTGAGAATGCTTGCCTACCCAAGGTCATGGAGACATCCATTGATTTTATTTTCAAAAGTCTATATGGTTTCAGGTGATTGGTTTAAGCCTCTAATAGTCTATTTTAATGTGGCGTTTATTATAGCATGAGGCAAAAAATGCTTCCTACCATATGTCACAGGGAGCAAAGGCCCTCAGCCCTATGTTGCTGTCTGATGTCCCTCAAGTTGGCCTCTCCTTACGCAGTACTCTCCGCAGGGCACCCTTGACCTCTGCGTTCCTCAGGCTGTAGATCAGCGGGTTCAGCATGGGGTTGAAAAGGCTGTAAAACAGGGAAAGGACCTTCTGCTGCTCCTCAGGATGGCTGGATTTGGGGGCCATGTACATGACGATGGCGCTGCCGAAGAAGAGCCCGACCACGCCGAGGTGGGAGGAGCAGGTGGAGAAGGCCTTCCTGCGGCCCTCCCCGGACTGGATCCTCAGCACGGCAAAGAGGATGCGCGTGTAGGAGACCAGCACCAAGCACAGGGGTCCCACTAAGATAAACACACAGGCGGCAAAGATGACCAGCTGGTTGAGCCTAGTGTCAGCGCAGGCCAGCCTGAGGACAGACAGGATCTCACAGAAGAAGTGGTTGACTTCATGAGGCCCGCAGAAGGGCAGCCTCAGGATGAGAACCACATGGACCAGAGCCAGGAGGAAGCTAAACACCCAGGATGTGACCGCCAGGACCGTGCACACTCTCCAGCTCATGATGACAGAGTACTGGAGGGGGTGGCAGATGGCCACGTACCGATCATAGGACATCGCCACCAAAATCAAGCACTCTGCGTGAGCAAAGGCCAGAAATAGATAAGTCTGCATAAGGCAAGGAACAAAGGAGATGGTTCTATTTCGGCTCACTAAGTTTGCCAGCATCTTGGGGACATTGTTGGAAGCATAGGACATGTCGATGATGGCCAGGTGGGAGAGGAAGAAGTACATGGGGCTGTGCAGTCTACAATCTAGGCAGACAAGGCCCAGGATGATGCCATTCCCCAGAAGGGTGAGGACGTAGCACAGAGCGAAGAGCCCAAAGAGCACAAACTCCAGGGCTGGCTCGACCTGGAACCCCAGCAGGGTGACTTCTGGGATCCACGTCTGGTTGCCCCCCATGCTCCTGGGGCAGAGACAGACACGTCTGCCACTGGGACAGGAAGGTCACAGCTGTAAGGCAATCAGGACACAAAATGCTTACCGAACGTTACTGTGCGGACATTGAGAAATGTCCTACTTTGAGTGGATTCTCTATCATTTGTTTCCAGATACACTGTAAAAAGCCAACTTGGTATACTCACATAAATCAGGGAACATTCCTCTTGTATCAATGGAATAATAGAATACGTATCTATCCACACATAGATAATAAAGTATAACAATACATCATTATATACTCTCCCTAATAGGATGCACACACCCGTAGACACACTTTATTTTGGAGAATTCAGGGATCTGCTTCCCTTCCAGGGCATGGGTCTGGATTATTTACGTAGAAGGAAGAGAAATGGCCCTGACCAGACATCTGCAATAGGAGGTAGTGTCATTTCCTAGGCCTGCTCGCCTTCTTGGTCCAAGACAGGAAGTGATTAGGGCCCTCTTTTCTTTCTGGGTTGCTTACTTACCCACCCACCTTCCCACATGCTTTCCTACCCACTTATTTCCAATTTGAAATCCCTTCCAAACAACATCTCAATTTGGTGGTGTCTTTCAAACTTTGCAAGTCCCTCCTTTCATCGGCTGCCTAGTATTTCCTAGAAGCATCTTCTGGTTCCTCTTCCCCATCTCCGGCAGCTTTGTTCTGAGAGTTTTAGCTACTTCTTCATCCACCCTGGGTGCTGGAACGTAGGCACCAGGGAAAGAGTAGCATGGCTACACGCAGGGAACCCAGGTGCGGGTCTTAAGTTCAGTTCAACCTGATGACATTTCTGCAGTCGTTTCAAGGACGAAAGCAAAAGGGGAAAACAGATTAACATGAACAGCAAATATAGTTAAAGAGGACAGCTGTATTACAATTGTATTTGGGGGGGGGTGGTTTCTCTTTTCCTGTTTGCAACTTGACATAAAGACAGATGTCACAGCTTATCTCTTTTTCTCACATGCCAGGATTCCCTGTGGTCACCACGTCTTCCCAGTGTTGGCAGCTCGCATTGCCATCGAATCCCCTGCTGACCACCGACAGCTGCTCCAGTGGATTCTGAGCCCCGCCAGGGGGTGGGCTCAGCTGGAGCATCAGCCGGTCGGTTCTTTCGAAGGAGCCCCTCCTGGCAGGTGCCTGGGTCTGCCCAGGAGCCGAGGAAGAACGGGTCACGAAAGGGCTGGACGGTTTCATCGCGCCGAGGAACCGCGCAACCTGGTGCTGTCCGTCTACACTTTTTTCGTATGTTTTCAATGTTTCCTATGTTTTCAAGAAACAGCCTGAACTATCTTCATTTTTAAACTTCAAGGCCAAAGTTTCCCATCCAGAAGAATATTTAAAAATAACTCCTATGAGCCCTGGCTGGTGTGGCTCAGTGGATTGAGCGCGGGCTGTGAACCAGAGGATCGCGGTTCGATTCCCAGTCAGGGCACATGCCTGGGTTGTGGGCCAGGTCCCCAGTGGGGGCCATGTGAGAGGCAACCACACATTGATGTCTCTCTCCCTCTCTTTCTCCCTCCCTTCCCCTCTCTCTAAAAATAAAGAAATATTTTTTAAAAAATAACTCCTATGCTTTCTTGAAGAAAAAATTTAGATCCTTAGATTCATATTTTAAAATGGAGATTAACCTATACAGATTATTTTTAACTACCTTTTCCACTTAAAATAGTGAACAATTTTTATGTATTAAAATACTATCTTACAGATGTCATTAACCATTAGTGCAATATTCTATTATCCCAAGTTATTTAATTTCTTGATGGAAGTTTTTTAGTTCTCTAATGTTTAATAACATTGAAAATAACATTCTTTCAAGCTAAAGCTTTGTCTGTACTCAGGATTACTTCTGTAGGACGTATTCCAAAAGAAAAACTGCAGATGCTAAAGATGCAGGTGCTCCGGAGCGTTGGGTACCTACGGCCAGCTTCCCTGCAGGAGAGCTGCACCACTTTCTCGCTCCGACGGGTGGCGGCGCCGCCTCCTTCCCACGCAGTGGTGGGTACTAAGTATTATGAGTTACAACCTAGGCGAATTTGATACGTGAGTATTTTATACAGTTTAAATTTACATTTCTATAATTCCTTGACAGTGTTCCTCAAGTGCATCATCTGTTCCAACCTCTGTTCTGAGCTCCGGAGGGACAGCAGTGGGTAACGTCGACATGTGCTGACGGGGTGACGGACAGCGAAGGAGTGAAGAGGTGTATCTGTCACCTGTGCCTCTCCGTCTGGGGGAAGAACGCCTCTGCCCCGGGATGGAAACACCTTGGTGAGTACCTGCCCCTGTCTGCCCTCGAATTCTCGTGGTTTGTGGAACAGGGCAAAGGAAGTGGGGATGCAGCTTTTCCGCTCCCGTTTCTGGTCCTATCCAGTTCTGCTCCCTCGGAGCAAAGCCTGCAGAACACCTTTAGTCCTGCTGGAGGGTGGGAGTGAGCCCAAGGTTGTGATCTGGAGGGCCATTTTGTCAAAGACGCAAACCCTGTTTCCCCCAATAAGCCTTATGAGGTCCTAGTTTTCGTTTCTACTTGATTCCTTGTGTCTATTTCTGACTTCATTTCTTCAGACTTGGAACAAGGAGAGGTCACGGTTAATGACCACCCCTAAAACACCAGAACTAAACAGATCAATAAAACACTCGTTGAGAGTAAAAAGCACTATGAAGGAAACACAGGCTGGAATGACAGGAAGTGACTTGGTTCGAGGGGGCTTCCTTAGGTGGGACCGGCAGGAAAGGTCTCTCCAAAGAGGACATGCGTGGGTGGAATCTGAAGGGCACAGGGGAGCCCACCTGCCTCCAGCCCCGGCGGGCCGTGCGCGCTCTGCCCACGGAGCAGCAGAGGCGCAGCCCCCAGGCAGGGAGGGCTCGGGGAGTCTGGGAACAGGAAGAAACCCAGTGGCTCTGAACCACAGTGACCAAGGTCCACGCACTTGTTGAAATGGATGTAGAAGTTTGTAAGTTGGAGAGGTATTAAAATATTTGGCTACCATGCAGCCATTGAAAAGAACACTATTGGGACAAGAAGGATAATATAAGATCCCTTATACAGTCAAAGCATGGGTGTACAATGTGATCCGATTTATATTTTATAATATGAGCGTATTTACTCAGTGTCTTGTGTGCCTGTTTACATATATCTGGGAAAATTCTATAAATTAAACATGAAACTGTTTATGCTGATTATCTCTAGAAAGAAGGATCGTGTGGGGATTTACCTTTCATAGAAATTATGTGCTTAGTTGTTCCTTTGTAATAAACCCTATGCATTAACAGGGGAAAAACAAGACTTTGCCATTTGGGAAAAGCCCACAATGTGACCTAGAACCGAAGCTGCATCTCATTGCTGCTCATTTTGACAGTGACCTTCACCAAGCCAGCCCAGGAATGTCAGAATGGGGCAGGTTTTCTCAGAGCTTCCAGTGGGAGGACTAAGTCACTGCATCGTGAGACACAGTTAGCCTTTGACAGGAAAGGGGACATTCAAAACCCAACCCCATTGTTCGCTATAGATTTCTTTCCTGAACTGTACGGATAGAGAAAAAGATCAAACTCTTCTATTGACTAAAAGAGGTAAAGGAGGATCTCCCTGGCCAGTGTGGCTCCGAGGGCTGGGCGTTGTTCCACAAAACAAAAAGTCAGCGGTTTGATTCCTGGTCAGGGCATGTGCGTGTGTTGCTGGTTTGGTCCCCAGTTGGGGTCCCTGGTCAGGCACGTAGGAGAGGCAGCCAATCGATGCTTCTCTCTTACATCGAGGTTTCTCTCCCTCTCTCCCTCCCTTCCCCTCTCTCTAAAAATAAATGAATTCGTTTTAAAAAAGTAAAAAGGGATCTAAAGTCAGGTGGAAAACTACCATCACACCCACCCAGACGTAAAAGAGAGCCCAGGCAAAGCAAACTTCTGATGCCGCACAGATCAAAGACAGTGAGCTGTGCCATTCAGAGAAGCACATTTCGCTGCACTTTTAGTTTTCTTATTGGGAATGCAGTTTCTGAGGATTTCGGTCCAAAACCGAAAGTATGACAAAATAATGAAAACCAGTGCCTGTCAATGCAGAATCAGAAGTGACAGGACACTGAGTGGCCATCCAGTCCAGGAATCTTTCTGTCAGTTTCTTAGAAAAAGCACCTTACAGTCAGCCTGCTTACCAGGGCATACTGCGGATCCCAAGCTCATGACAGTGGCCTCTTGCCCTTGACACTGCTTGAGTGCTGCGTCCCAGACTCTGCCACTGTCAATTCCTGTACTTACATCCCTGGGGTTGACCCACGTGCTTGCCAGGAGCCATGTCTGATCGGAGTGCCTTGCAGTTGCAAGTTTGAGAGATGTGCGCTCTCTTTCACGTGAACTTTTGTGTCTATGCCTGCATGCATTTGGTGTTTATCTTCAAAGGAAGTGGCCCTCTTCAGCTAACTTCCAGTGACACTCTCCTTGGAGCTCTCGGGAAATAGCAGCATTTTATGGTCAGTAAAATATCTTACAAAGTCACTCAAACATTACTGAATTGATTCTATTGGAGCTGACAGATATACCTTTGACTTCTTATAAATGGATTTATTTTTAAATTCATGCAAGCAGAGCACAGTTAAAGGATATATATTGAAATTCCAGACAGCAGACATGTAAGATGGGAAACAGACTAATTTTCTGGACAACATAAAATTAATGATGGGGTGGAACATGGCCCTTTGTGGACACACCAAGCATTGTGCTCAGGGGTCCTCCTGGGTGAAGCTGGATTGAGGGCTCAGAGAATTCTTACTCCCTGAGACTTCCAGGAGCATGGGGCATGTTGTACAATTTTAAGTCTCTTCTGGAATAAGCATGTCATCGTGGAAAGTAAGGAGCAAAAGTAATGCTAAAAAATTAGATAATGCCTTCAGAAAAGGTCCTGTCTGCGTGTCTTTAGAGCTAATAACGACCCGGGAACCTGAAATGACTAACTCTCTTTCCAAGGACGGTGCTTGAATGAGCCATAGGAGACCTCCAGGGGTGAAGTGAGGGTCAGAGCTCAAAGGGGACAGGCAGGCGGGCTGAGAGCAGGGCCAGGGATGGCCCCCGGGAGCACAGCCAAAGCCAAGGCCGTGGGCTCCTCTGCATTCCCACTGCACCTGGGCCAGTGACCTAGGCTACCACGTGGGTGCTTCAGCTATCAAATAAGTCGTTAGCTTCCTCTTCCCAAATGCTTAGAATTGACTAATCAAAGTTCATAATTAAGACGACGTGGAATCATGCGTACATTTTGGTAAGATATTTTTGAAAGACACAACCAATAACTTAGGAGAAAACATTTGTAAATGGCAGGAATCAATAAGGAGGCACAAGCAGAATTCTTAGTGAAAGGACTCGTTTTGTTCGAGGTGAACCATGGACAAACCACACATTCTATGGGAGCCAAGGACACTATGTTACAGTTTTGTAGGAAGGTCAGGAGGGAACACCTCTGTCACGACGGCTACCGACACGCACAAGTTGCTGATCAGCTCATCTGCGAGCACAAGGCAAGTAGAAAAAGACAGAATAAGGTGAAAGCAATTCGTTTTCCTTTTAAACATTGGCATGATTTTACATTTTAATTTCCCAGGCCAAGAAACCAGATGGGTTTTGTTTGTTTGTTTGTTTCTTTGTTTGTTTTATTGTTTTTTTTTTAATCTAAGAAAAAGCCTGGAGCAGATAAGATAAACAGACAGGTGTCTGAAATGAAGATATAAGCGACCACTGTAGCTACACGTTGAAGAAAGATTGACGGTGCACAGAATAAGGGGGAAGTTCCATGAATCCGTGTTTCTGTTTTCCCATAGCACTAAGATTAGCGGGGACTGCAAAGAGTAAGGTCCTTGGATAAGGGCGAGAGCAGCCTGGCTAACAGCGTCCGTCAGCCCAGCATTCAGATCTCGCGATGCCGCAAGGTGGACACCATGAGTGGGACTCACTTAGTCTAAGCCCCATTGTTTTCACATGTAAAATAGTGACGACGGGCGTGGAAAGGGCTGGCGTGAGGAACACAGGTATTGAAAGCTATAGACTGGGAGTTAAAGGGTGGATGTGAAAAACAAAGACCATCCAACTGGTAGATATTAGATGTTAAATATTAGTTGTTATTAATAGTATCGAGGAGACCACAAAATTCAAGGGGGAATCCAAGTCCCTGGGATTAGAGAGCCAATGAAATCGTGGTAAATTCTTTCACCTTTATCTTGCTTTCCTTTTTGCCTAATTTTTACTTTAAGTAAAAAGCACACCATTATAATTTCATTTCTGCTATTTTTTAAAATTAAGCTTTCAAAGGAATTTAAAGAAATGTGGGAATCTTTTCAAGAGACATGACTGCTGCCTTGGAGAAGAAAATACAGGATTTAAAACTCAACAGGCGGCTCTGCTGCACGAACTATCCCAAAGGGAGAGAGACAGCCAGAGAGAGAGGCGAGGGGGAGAAACTA
Organism: Glossophaga mutica; assembly: GCA_039655065.1. Taxonomy (NCBI): domain Eukaryota; kingdom Metazoa; phylum Chordata; class Mammalia; order Chiroptera; family Phyllostomidae; genus Glossophaga; species Glossophaga mutica. Next base: position 7,695,294 of record CM077313.1, read on the forward strand.
CTGAATGGAAAGGGGGGGAGCAGATTCGGGATACACGCAACTCCGACGCAAACAACAAGCGTGTCACTCAGAACGAGTGCCCTGGGCTGTTCTTGCTGGGCCGGGCAGATGGGTCAGATTTTCAGACTGGGAAATTATTTACCATCTGCAATGGTTACTTTGACCCTAACAAGTACCGTAGTTGAAAAAACAAACACGGAACCTGAGCGCCGCCGCCTGGGTTCAAATCCCGACTTTTCTCCATGCCACCCTCTGGGCCTCTCTGCTCCTCCGCTTCGCCACCTGCAAAACCAAGGTGAGCAGCACACCAGGCCTCGTAGGAGAGCTGAGAGAATACAATGAATTAACCGACGTAAGACACTTAAGAAGTGCCTAGAGATACATTAGGGATTTTAACAACCAACATTGGAGAGGAACTGCTGGATCCAATGACCATAAGGAAACAGGTTACATGCTTAATATTCCTGCCCTAAAAGAAAGACCAGCAAGAGAATCTTAATGGCAACAGACACTGAGATTGACCTGTAAGAGACTGGGTTTGACCTTGCTTCTGGACAAGTGAGAAGTGGGGCCTGTCTGTCGAGACAGTGTTCCCGTGAATCTGTGGGGACGAACAGGAAACAGGGTGGGGAGGGAAGATCGGACTCGGGGCAAGCGAGTCACCTATCCGTGACTTCAGGTTTTTTTATCACAGGAAGTGGCACCTGGCCCACGTGGCCCAGAGGGTCTTTGTAGCCCTGTAGCCAGATCACATTCTGCATGGGTGGCTGGCTGGTTCCACCTCTCTGACACTGTCATAACCAAGTCAAGAGCTGCCAGCCACATAAGGACGAGGGTCAGAGGCATCAGCGCCACGCCATGGGCAGAGGGTGCAGTCCCTAGTGATCTCCTCGGGTCCCTAGTTATGGAGCTAGGCTTAGGCCCACACACGCAAGGCATTCTGTCACCAACACTTAAAGCCGGTTGTTTCATTCACCCCCTTTCCCACTTCCCACCTGCAAACCCCTCCTCAGGGCTAATGAGCATTCATTACTTACAGTGGTATAATCTATGGTCTGTTCTCCAAACATGGCCTTGGACTTAAAGGAAACCTCATGGAGGAGATTGAGTCTCCTCTTGGAAGGGGACTCCCCGGGAGCAAAGCCCAGACGCAGCTCTCATCAGAGAACTTTGTGATAGACTTGCTTTTGCCAGCGAAGGCCTTTTCTATCCTCACTGGAACCCGTCTCCCTCCCCACAGATGCAGACAGTGATTCGGGGACAGACCCTGGGGAATCACATCCACTCACGCTCTCGCCAGGGAGATTGAAAGGCTTTGCTACCCTCCTGTGGCGGGGAACCAGCGGATGCGTGTCCCACGTTCATGCATTTTGCTCTGTCAGTGCCCCATGAGAATTTGTGTGTTTATTCGGGAGTTGTGAGTGTGCGTGTGTGCATTTTTGGGATTGGGTGAGGCCAGGATGTCTCTAAAGTATGCAAACCCTGACATAGAAAATAAAAATCCAGTCACAAATTACTTTTTCTCAATATTTCTTTCATCGGTCTTAAAATTGCTCTATTCTGATTCCTCCTGTTTACTTGTGGAGGAGAGTCTGCGATTTCTTGGTCTCTCGTGGTCAGGGCCTCAGGGATCCTGTTAAGATGCTATCTTGGAGAAATTGTTACCTCCCTAAAGAGGAAACGTGACTGCCAAATAACCACTGCACATTGCGCACGCCCAGTTTTGACCTGGCAGTTCAGGTATACCTCTCCCTTAATTTTCGATAGTTTGCCCTCCGTTCCAAACATCTCCAGATTTCTGAGCCACATTTTCCTTCCTTCATCCTGGGTTAAAGCCCACAGCTAAAATGAAAAAAATAAATCTCTTTCTCTCTCCCTGATAATGTTTGATGACCGCAAAGTCCTTCCCGTTCTAACTTCCTAAGTGTATCTTAGTTGAGTTCTCTAGAGACTCTTAGTTCTGAAACTGTGGTGGAAGGAGCTCTACACAATGACAGCAATATGTTTAATCTACCTGTGAGCAGAAAACATATTGTAGTGTGTAGGAGGAAACAAACTGGGTTTTTTTTTTCCGTTAAAATAATCTGTGTCCACTGGAGCCTCACGCCACTCACCTCCCTATTCTCCAGCACACACCCTCTGCCCCAGTCAAGGCCTCCTCCACAAGACTGCCACTCCTGAAATTCTCATTCCTCGTTACAAGTCTGTCTCATCCTATCATTGCCCACTGGAGCTCAGACGTCATCCCTGTCCATCAGAGCACTAGCGGAGCCCTCTTCAGCGGCCTCAGCTGGAGCTGGACTCCCTGCGCTGGCAAACTGAATGTCCTTGCTGTAACGCCCTCCACGGTTGTGCTGAAGTCACTTTGTTTTTACTTTTACTATTCTTATATTGTTCATCTTCCCTATATTTTACAAGCAAAACACAATTATTATAGAAAAATAAATTTCACCCATCGATACCCAGAGAGAGCCAAGGATAGTGATTTGGTGCATGTTCATTCAGATATGCATAATTACCACTTTTAATTCCTTTTCAAAAAAACTTTAAATCCTCACCTGAGGGAATGTTTATTGGTTTTTGACAGGGCGGAAGGAGGAGAGAGAGAAACATCCATCGGTTGCCGCACATACGCATGCTAACTGGGGATGGAACCCACGGCCTCTTGGTGTAGGGGACGATGCTCCAGCCAACTGAGTCACCCTGTCAGGGCACCACGTTTATTTTTTTTGATGAGGACAGTATGATGGCATTTAACACAGCTCACGGTGGGTACCAAGAGGTGTCATGGTCCATCATCTTTTTTATTTTTATTTTTTGCTGCTAATCTTTGAAACACTAGAGCAAAAATATTTACTTTAAAAAATCTTAGATTCCTTGTGTGTTACTAATATTTAACATTTCAGTAAGAATAAATATTACAAAGCATAAATGGCACCATCATTAATGATGGATCTTTATTAAAGGAAGGTCAATTTAGGAATAAAAATGTTTGCAAATCACAATTAGATGCAAATCCATAACTATACCTAATATCATTTTAATATTATTTCTGTCGAGACAGAAATTCCTCCTTTGCAGGACTTCAGTCCCCTCTTAGTTTTTTCAAGACCACTTGGCACAGAGAATTTCAATGGGCTAGCTGAAAAAAATAAAACAATATAAACGATGAGAAGAAATTAGAAGTGTTCACGACTGCTTCCACCATAACTTGCCATGGTACACCTTTTTAATGGTACAATGCTGTTGTAGGATGTACTCCACCAAAACAAAGGAGTAAACCAAGGAAGAGGAAGACAGGACATTAATGAACTAAGGAGTTTAACACTGGATCTTCAGGATGGCAAAGTGGATGCGTGTGTAGGAGACCATCACCAAGAACAGGGGCCCCACTAAAACAAACACAGAAGCAGCAAAGGTGACAAGCTGCTTGAACCCACTGGCAACACAGGCCAGCCTGAGGACAGACAGGATCTCACAGAAGAAGTGGTTGACTTCATGAGGCCTGCAGAAGAGCAGCCTCAGGTTAATAAACACAAGGACAAGGGACAGGGGAAAGCTGAATGCCCAGGACATTTAGTAGCAAATCTCATTTTACTTGTCTCATTAAGTCATAGTTCTTGTTCTTTTAAAATGATAGAAGTATGTAGAGTATAATATTAATAATTACAATTTTGAGCTCTTATTATAATTCGTGGATTCTGCTAGGCATTTTGCACACAGTATTTCCTCTCAATAATCCTTAGTGAATTTATTTTACACATAATAAATCTAAACTTCAAAGAATTTAAGCATGTTTTGTAATAAAGAAATGCATACATTTTCTTCTTTAAAAACTCTTCACACACACACAAAACATAATTTTAAAAGTAAATATTGCCCTTTGATGCAGTTGAAGTACTCAGGTTTAATTTAGCATATAGTTTAAGGAAAGTATTGAAAAAGTCTCTATACAACCTTTCCCGCTAGTTCTTAACTGTGTTCTATCACTTCATAATTGTGTTGGAATTTCATGTTTGATTAATGGTTATTTAACTCACCTTGTATTTCTTACTTTAAAGAGCAAACCATTACTGATAATTTATAGCTCTCCTATCATTGGTCAAATAATCATAACAGCAATTACACAGTCTGCTCTTACTTTTGAGAATGTTCTAAGTTTTAGTCACTTCCCATAGGAGACAATGGACCAAACCAAAGAGAGAAAATGTGTAATTCTGCCAAGGACTCTCGGCTACGTCCATTCTGCCTCCTTCCTCTTGTCTCCTCCATCCTGGACAGATCTCCACCTTCGCTGCAAAGGCAGAGAAACACAGTGGCAGAGAAAGCTCCCTGTGTGTGTGTGTGTGTATTTCAGCCTGACATCCTTCAGGGTTCTCTTCTCCTTGTTAGGTCCATCAGTTACACCCTCAACCCCCTTTCCCTTGCAGTCCCTGCTCATGCTCTTCCTAATTTAAGTGGCTGATGCCTCAGAAAACATCTCTGTCACAGACACGTGCAGGAAAACAACCAAATCTTTTAAATGTAGACCAATTTCTTGAAGAAGACAGTTGCTGAATTGAAAAGATTTCAGCAACAACTATATAATCAGTCTCAACTCCTATACTTTAAATATTCTACCAATACACTGGTGTCTTCAATAAAATTTTCTCTACAAGTCCTGATTATGGAATACATACATTTATTTCATCTTATTCAGAATATCCCCCATGACCACATTACAAGTGCGTGCACCACACAGGGAGCTGGAAGTGGGGCTCATTTCCTTGAGCAGCATCCTTGCAGAGAGGGAGAAGAATGGGTTTTCTTGGGAGGTAGTCACAGGAGAAGTTCAAGAACATGCAAAGGATGCCCTAGGCCTATAGCATGTCTCTGTATCCTGTGCACATACCGGGTAAGGTAACACATCAGGTCTCTTTATGCTCAGTTACTTTTCAACAGTGAGGCTCTCACGAAGGTCTCCCCTTTTCCAGCCACCTTTTCAGAGCAGCGTGGACTTCTCTGTTCCTCAGACTATAGATCAGGGGATTCAGCATGGGATTGAAAAGGCTGTGAAACAGGAGGAGGTATTTCCTCTGCTCCTGGGAGTCCCCACGTTGGGGTCCAACATACATGATAATGGCTGTGCCATAATAGAGCCCCACCACGCAGAGGTGGGAGGAGCAGGTGGAGAAAGCTTTCTGGCGCCCCTCGGCCGACTGGATCCTCAGGACAGCACGGAGAATGTGACCATAGGAGACCACAATTACCAACAGTGGTCCCACCAATGCCAACACTCCTGCAGCCACAATCATAACCTTGTTAAGGTGGGTATCTGCACAGGCCAGTTTGAGAACAGCTAGAATTTCACAGAAAAAGTGATTCACTTTCTGGGGACCACAGAAGGGCAATGGTAAGAGCAACACAATACCTACTACGGCCAGGAGGACTCCTAATATCCAGGATGCCCCTGCCAGGGTGACGCAGACTCTCCAGCTCATGATGGTGGAATACCGAAGGGGCAGGCAGATGGCCACATGTCTATCGTAGGACATCATCACCAGGAGAAAACATTCAGTGAGAGCAAAAGTCAGGAAGAGAAAGGTCTGCGTCATGCAGCCAGCAAAGGAGATGGGCTGGGCTGGGCTCAGGAGGTTGACCAGCATCTGGGGCACCGTGTTGCAGGCATAGGATATGTCCACGGTGGCCAGCTGGGAGAGGAAGAAGTACATGGGGGTGTGCAGTTGGGAGTCCAGTGCGATGAGCCCCAGGATGACCCCGTTGCCCAGCAGGGTGAAGGCGTACAACAGGGAGAAGAGCCCAAACAGGAGCACCTTCATCCTTGGGCTGAGCGGGAACCCCACGAGGAGGAACTCTGTGACGGAAGTCTGGTTGCCCCCCATTTTCCTGGGAAAGAACAAGGGACAAAGCTCATCAATTCTGAGTGCCCGAGGGACTTGTTTAACATGGTAGACCCGTGTGTGTCATTGATTCTTCCCTCAGAAAACATCTTCAGTGTCACTTCTGTCCTGTTAGTCAGTTACTAAGTGAATCCTGTGCACTGCAAATGACACAGAAAGAAATTTTTGACCTTGTAAATTAAATGCCAGTGTTCTATTGTAGTGTTCAGTAAATGTCACCATTATTACCAAACTTCCCCCACAGTTCAACACACGTAAACACACCTACAGCCTCCCTTACGGTGGACACTTTCCTCGGTCAGCACAACTGCGTGGGAGGCTTCCCTGGGAGGAGTCCCGACCCACGGTGCACACACAGCCACTGTGGGGAGGGGGCTGTGGTCCTGAGTCCGCACCCACACGTGAGGGTGGGAAGGGGACCAGGAGCCTGTGGGAGGCCCTCCTATCAGGGATCTCACCGGTTGGTGCCTTCATTAGATGACTCACTTGTTAGCCTTGTACTTTTCACTGGCAGCAGCATCTGGAAGGAAGCTGAGAGCATGGCAGGCAGACTGCCTCAGCTTTAGCTGGATTTAAGGGGGAGAACTTTGTCTCTGGACTTTTGTACCCACGGACGTTCTACTCTGCTCATGCTGTTTCATAATCGGATATTGCCTATCACACACTTATCCCTATATGAATATTCATACTCTATGCCTGTTTGTGTGGCTAAAGTACATGTTATGTATAGAGTTATACACATGCACATGTATGTACGCACATGCATGTGAACCCTTATGTGCACATATGTGTATATCATGTGAATATCATGGGCATATAAGTGCATGTTATGTGAATATAACCCTTATTATATACTTAACCCTATATGAACATTTACATTCTATGCCTGTATGTGTGTGGGGAATGCGCATGTTACGTATAGAGTTACATGCACACATATGTACACACACATGCACTTGAATCCTTATTTTGTGGAAAACTAGTTGCTATTTTCTCTATTATTTTCTGATCTCCTTCACTAGTAAAACACTGGTTGAATGATTTCTTGATGGGTCGTGGCCTGGGATTTAAAACTACTGATCAATATCCAAGGCTAGAGCTAAAGCTCTAACTACATACTCATATGCTTAGAATCTGTAACATATTCTATAACTTAACTCTAACAGGAAAATATTAGGCGTTACCAATCTTTACTTCTTGGGGTTTATCAGTGTTTAGAAAAGAACTTGCACCAGGATGGGGATTCCGAGGTTTCACTTGTAACTATTAAACCACTGCTTCTGTTTCCTTGTCTGTTTGACTCCATATCCTTCTTCAGTCCAGTATCCATCTGAATTTCACTAAAATAAGAATCTCACAAAAACTCATTATCCCAGTCCTATGTTAATTCTCCATTCATATTTCCTTATAAGTTATTTTTTGCAAGGTTTGATAAACAAAAGTGTGAGGGTTTCACGCTGCTTCAAAGGGAGAATCAGAATTCAGAGCAGCAACACTGGGAGATGATATTGTCTTAGTCCAAGAAACAATGCTATAACACTTGTAGTCATCTTCCTGAAGAAAGCTGGCTGTTTTAGTAGGACCAAGCTTTATGTCAGTGAGTGCTTTAACTCAGAGATTTGCATTCCCATGTTATGGGAGAGGTCGAGCAAGAAAAATGCTCAGGTCTCTTCCAACTACAGGATTCATTGGCCCTAAATGTACAGAACATTGTTAGCTGATTTCCCTTCTGCTTTGTTGCCACATTTGGGGTGAAAAAACACAGCAGCGCTATTTCTAAACTATCCTATGATGAAGGACACGAAAAACTAAAGCAGAAGGATCAGGGACTGTCACCTCATCTTCCTCCTATCTGCTGCACGTAGCTAAAACACGAAACAAAAATCCACAGATATTTACTAAACATAGTCCATGTTCGTCCACATGTCTTGGGTGAGGACATACAAGACAATTCCCACATGCTGGTGTACAGAAGCTGCTTGGAGTAACAAGTCTATGAAAAAGACTCAAAAAAGATAATTCTCATATTCAAATAACCCACCAAGGGGAAGTTCACTTTCAAAAATAAAACCTTCAGGACGCTCTTCTGTCACAAACTACTATTGTGGTCAATGCGGTCCATTATTTCATGGAAACATGACTGAGTTTCATGGGACAATGGAAACACTTTCAAGAAAATCTCTCAAACACCTAATATATCTGATCATTTAAACAAAAAATTTTACACTAAATGCTCAACCTCAGGTGTCTCTAAACGAGATGGTGACTCCAATGATCCTATTAGCTAAGTCTATACACAGTAAACACCCAGCACTGACGGACAATGACAATTCCCTGCTGCACTGAGATTTTTCATCACAGCCTGTCTGAAATTGAACAGTGAACAAAGACTGGACAACACACGAAACTTACCACACACTTACAGCTAAACACGAGAAGACCAGCTGAATGTGACTTGGGTTGAACAAATACACACTAATAAGGAGATTAGTATCTGTGAGTCAGTGTTGAAATTGCCATCTCATAAGGATCTCTTAGGAGAAAAGGTGCCCAAACACGAAGACATGGTTTATTCTCTGCTCCACTCCACCACCTCTCAGTGTACTTCTGAGCGTTTGCTGTAGGGAGGGATAAGGACCCGCCAGGCACACTGCCATCAGCTCCCTTCCAGGGGAAAGGGGCTCTCCAGGGACTCATCTCTGGTGCTCTCCACAGGGACACTTGAGGCAAGGCGGTGGCCTTGGTGATTACTTCACTCACCGTGGGGTCCATGTTCATCCACGTAGAAGCTCTAGAATGATTTCTGGGACTCCTTCACACATTACAATGCACGCACCTTGCATTCACTATGGCTCGAGAACTCTATCTCCCACCTACTAACCCTCCAGATAGTCCAGGTGGTACACAGTGCAGCTGGGACCCATAGGTTTTTCCCATCCTCAGTCTTGGCTGAGTCTTATCTCACACCTGATCAGAACGTGTATCCTCTGTAATTTTTCTCTTCGAATCAGGTGGGAATCCAACAGGGAACAGAAACCATGCTGGTGTGGTACGATAGTAGAGAGACTTTCACACAACACAATGGTTACAAAGATACTGGGGAACTACAACAGGAAACAGAGCTCTCAGATGAACAAGCAGAACTGAGTGAAGCTGCCATCCATAGGGATCAAGGGCACAGAGCAGAGGCTGGGTGATTAGAATCCAGAAGGTCAGAGGAGTTGGGGTTCAGAATTAACCCTGTGAGGAGAAGGGGTACCCCAGAGGAACTGTGGCCCCAGCCAGGAATGACGGGGCTGGCTCTGGGATGCGGAGTACCTAAGGCTGGGCAGGGGGCCTTCACTGCCACTGCCAAGAGCTGTTGGGCAAGGCTGACAAGAGCAGCGGGCAGACAGGAAGGGGCAAGGTCCTTTTCCCTGCTCCTGGCTCCCAGGCTGCTGTAGAGCTCCCCACCTGCACAACGTAAGGAATTGGAAGTCACTAAAATCAGTAATCCGCCCTGCCTGGTGTGGCTCAGTAGCTGGAAGGATTGTCCCATAAACAGAAAGTTCCCGGGGTCGGTTCCTGGTCAGGGCCCATATATACCTAGGTTGGGGGTTTGGTCCCAGCTGGCACACAAACAGGGGACAACCAATGGATGTTTCTAACGTTTATGTTTCTCTGCCTCTATCTAAAACTTCACCAAACATGTCCCTGGTTGAGGATTAAAAATAAAGATCAATAGTCCAGATGTCCCAATTTGGTTAAGAAAAGTTGTAAGATGGATACCAGAGGCTGGGGTCTCAAGTTTATCAATAAAGAACAACCCCCACATCACTCACACTGAGAGTTCATTAAGGGACAGACACAAGAATGACCTAAAAACTGGAAGATGAGGTTTAAGTGTGATGCTCACAGAGGTTTGCTGATTCCTCACCTAGAAGGGAACGTGCTAGCTAGTCACAGGCAGCACTGTGAGCCACAGGCCTTCCCTCTAAGGTCCAGTCCACGTCACACTGACAGCGCAGACGCAGACGAGAACCTGTGCTGCTCCGTAAGGGCTGACGACCGGAGGGAAGGAGGGCTGGGCAGTGACAGCGACTCCGTAAAAGTCGGACATTTGCCACTTTCTGGTACGTGCACACATAGAACAGACGGATAATGGGACGTTCTTCATGGACTGGTTAAGGTGGCTGGGTGAGACGCTGCGTGTTAAGTGCTACGGGTGTGTAGTGCACAGAGAGCACTGGGTCAGGGAGGGACAGATGTGTTAGCTGTTCTGATAAGAGCCCATCCGATCTTCATATTCAGTGAGCTCTGCTGCCCACAGGAGGTAAGTAAGAGTTGGGTGGCTTTTCAAAATGATCTTTTATGCCATAGTATTTAAAATAAAGGCAGAGGTAAAATTTAAGAGTTTTTTTATATCTTAGCAACTTTAGTAGCTAAATTTATTTACATTTTTAAAATTTTCATGTACATATTAATGTAAGTTAGTTGGTATACAAGCTCGTAACGGTTAGATTATTTCAGGTGTAAACATAGTGATCAGACATCTCCAAACCTTCCTATAGCATGAAAGATAACTTTTAAAAGTTATAAACTGTCATCATCCTACCACTCTACAGCCAATACTATACTACTATAGGTCATAGATTTTGCTATTTACTGCGCATATATGTGTACCATAATTGCAGTTATATCACCTTGGCAATTATTGTTTCATGCTTTCCCTTTAAATCTTATAATAACTCTTTCCATGTACTGTAATATCTCTCTGACCATCATTTTAAGGACTGTATAAACAGCTCATTGAGTTAGTGTGGAATAATTTGACCAATTCCTCTTTGTGTTAAAATTTTGTTTACAACTTTCGTATTAAAGATAATTTCCAAAGGGAAAAAGAGAGTTGCACTGAGTAATCATTACTCCCCAAGGGAAGGGCACACACTCCCTGTTCTGATCAAGTCTCCTGTTCACTCTCAGTGTGAGATCGAGAAAGACTCTGCAAGCAAGTGGCCCACCTCACCTCAAAGCAGGTTAGAAGGTACACTTTATGGTGACACCCTCAGAGGCCACCTAAAGTCTGTGGGACTCATCCCCCACCACTGTATTGGAAAGGTAGAAGGAATCAGTAAAAGTCCATCTGCCACCAAGGCAGGAGAGCCAGACACACTCTACTAGTCACCTACAGCGTCTGGTACAATGTCCCGTGTGAGGATAAGCATTCCCATGAGGGAAATGACACAGACCTGGACTGACCAGGGGGAAAGTGCTGGTGAAAGACACTGGGGAACATGTACGCAGTCTGTACGTCCACATAACTCACAGCTCAACACTCAAAGTTCCTGGGACCATACACAGCCCAGATGGTTTCTCTGAGAGCCAGTGCCCAGCTCTGCCCTTTGCTAGCTACTGGTTCAGCAGTTTGTCCCGAAGGTTGTCAACAGTGAGCTTGGCTCCCACGCAGTCTGCAGGTTTCTCCTTCTCCCCTCTCCCCTGCACACCCTGTATTAATTCTGTTCCTTCACTCAGTGTGCTTCTTCACCCCAATAGGAGTCTGTAATTTTCATAGAAAATATCTCTTCATCATGGAACACATAAACTAGTGCTCCCTGAGATGATCTTTAAGTGGCGAATACAGTCTGAGGGAATAGATAAGCGGCCCTTAGGGTTTGCAGGACCACATCCAACGCTCCCAGCTTTTTCTTCCTTCCCAAATCCTATGACATAGGCAGTTACTGAGTTTACACTGTTAGGTTACAGATGGAGATGGACTGTATCAACTCTTGGGACCCAGAACAAGAATTAATATAATGTTTCAGTTACAGATATTCAATTCCATTGAGTAATACAAGAAAAAATTATATCTGATTAAAAAAAAATCAATGAGTAACCTATAAAAAGCTTCCTTCAGAGGAAGAGGGAAGGCCTGATGTCGCATCATGGACCATGGCAGAAGGGAGCAGTGAGCTTCTCTGGATTCAGGTGGCAGCTGAGCACTTAGGCTGGGGATTCAAATGTCACTGCAACTAGAAATGACTCTCCTCCCCCAGTGCTCTCTGCAGGACATGTTTCCTCTGTGTTCCTCAGGCTGCAGACCAGCAGGTTCACCTTGGGGTTGGAAAGGCTGTAACAAAGGAAAGGATCTCTTGCTGCTCCTCAGGATCATGCAAATGGGGGGCCACGCACATGACGATGTTGCTGGGAAAGCAGAGCCAGACTGTGCAGAGAACAGCATTGCTGTTCACATTGACCTGCAATGGTAAACACTGATTTCAAACACTGCATATTGGGAAGAGGCCTGGCATGAGAGATTAAGTTATGTGCTATGAGCATATAAAATGTATTAAGTCACTTGAAGTGATGAGCTCCCATAGAAAGTGCTTGTTCAGGGGAGATGCACAAAACCTCAATCATTGTAAGAGGAGTGTAACATAATAGGCAACAGGGGAATTCCAGATATAACGCAGGCAATAAAAGAACAAATAAAGACATCAATATAAACAAATGAAAGATGAAAATCAAAAGATCATATCCATAGATGCTGAAAAATCATTTGATAAACTACGGTACCCATGTATGATAAAACAAACTGAGCAAAGCAGGAATAGAAGGAACATACATCACCATAATAAAGGCCATATATGAGAAATCTACAGCCTGCAGCACACTCGATGGGCAAAATCTACAAGCTTTCTTCCAAAGATCAAGAACAAGACAAAAGTGTCCACTTTCACCACTTTTATTCAACACAGTATGGGAAGTTCAAGATGCAGTGATCAGACAAGAAAAAGAAATAAAAGGCATCCAACTTGGAAAGGAGGAAGTAAAACTGTCATTGTCTGCAGATGACATGATAGTGAACATAGAAAATCCTATAGGCTCCACCAAAAAACTACTCAACCTAATAAGTAAATTTGCCAAATACTGGGATGCAACATCAATATTCAGATTGAAAGCATTTGTGTCCACCAACAGTGAAATATCAGAAACAGAAACTAGGGAAAACAATCTCCTTCACAATAGCAACAAGAAAAACAGAGAACCTAGGTATAAAGTGACCAAGTAGGTAAAGGACCTATACTTAGAAAACTAGACAACACAGAAGAAAGAAATTAAGGAAGATACAAATAAATGGAAGCACATGGTGTTTATGGATTAGAAGAATTAATATCATTAAAATGTCTACACTATCTAAAGCAAGCCATAGATCCAATGCAATCTCTGTTAACATACCAAAGATATATTTCACAGATTTAGAACAAATGTTTCAAAAATAAATATGGAACCAAAAACAACCCTGGAGTCTCTGCAATCTTGAGAAAGAAGAACAAAGTAGGAGGGATCACAATACCTCATATCAAACTATATTACCAGGCTACGTTATTCAAACAGTCTGTCATTGGCAAAAGAACAGATACATAGATCAATGAATCAGAAGTGAGAGCCCACAAATAAACCCATGTCTCTTTGGTCAACAATATTTTACAGAGGGGGCAGGACCATAAAATGGAGTAAAAAAATAGGCTCTTCAACAAATAGTGTTGGGAGAACTGGAATCTTACATGCAGAAAGAAAGAAAGAAAGAAGGAAAGAAGGAAAGAAGGAAAGAAGGAAGGAAGGAAGGAAAGAAGGAAAGAAGGAAAGAAAGAAAGAAAGAAAGAAAGAAAGAAAGAAAGAAAGAAAAAGAAATTAGACCACCAACGAAAACCATACACTAGGATTAACTCAAAATGGACCTAAGACCTAAACATAAGCCTTGACATCATCAAAGTCCTAGAGGAACATGTAGGCAGTAAAATTTCACATATTCATGCAGCAATATTTTTGCTGATATATCCTTCTAGCCTTGGCTATTCCCTTGAGAAACAAAGGAAAGAATAAACAAATGGGATCACATCAAATTAAAAAGCTTCTGCATGGCTAAAGAAAACATCATCATAATGAAAAGGGGACCAACCACATGGGAAAACATATTTGCCAGTGATACCTGAGACAAGAATTGATCTTCAAATGATATAAAGGACTCACAGGACTCACCACCAGGAAGGCAAACAATCCAGTTAAAACCTGGGAAAAGGACCTGAACAGACTCTTCTCCAAGGAGAACAAACAGAGGGTCTACTGTAGGCATATGAAAAGAGGCTCAACATCAGTAGCCATCAGAGAGATGCAAATTAAAACCACAAGGAGATACCTCTTCACACCATTCCGAATGGCCATCATTAACAAATCAACAAATAGAAAGTGCTGGCAAGGATTTGGGAACCCTAGAGCACTGGTAGTGAGAATGCAAACTTCTGCAGCTCCAGTGGAAAACAGTATAAAATTTCTTCGAAAAATTAAACATGGAACTGTCTTTTGATCCAGTGATTCCACTGCTGGCATTACACCCCAAGAAGCATGAAACACCAATTCAAAAGAACCTATGCACCCCGATGTTCATAGCACTGTTATTTGCAATAGCCAAGTGCTGGAAACAGCCTACTGCCCATCGGTAAATGAGTGGATCAAATAAATGTGCACCATTTACACAACACACTACTATGCACCAGGAAGGAAAAAGAAACTCCTACCTTTCATGAAAACATGCATGGAACTGAGCAGTATTATGCTAAGTGAAAAAAGCCAGGCAGTGAAAGGCACATACCATATGATGTCACCTGCAAGGTGAACCTAATGAACAAAACAAACAAACAAGCAAATAGAACCACAGGCATGGAAACAAGGAACAGACTGACAGTGACAAGAGGGGAAGCAGGAGGGCAGTAAGGACGGAAGGAGGAACAAGTATAAATGACTCATGGACATGGACACCTGGGTGGGGACTGACTGTGGGAGCAACGGGGGAAACTGGTAGAAGTGAAATAGAACACCAGTAGGAAAAAAACTCTTCAAACAACTAATTTGTGTCAAAAAGGAAAACAAAGTTATAAGGAATGAAAAATAAAATATTTCAATGAAGTATTACAACCTACAGGAAACAATTATTCATTCTAAAACAGCAACGTATAATGACTTCGATGAAGAAAACATCAACGACAACAGATGGCTCTGCACAACAGACAGCGGGACCAATGAACTCAAATGAAAATTAATAGGAAACTATCAAATACAGGCATAGAATAAAAAAATGGAGTAGACTCAGAAAGACATCTTTGAAAGTGCTAAAACGTATTCTAACATATACTCGAGAAGAAAGAAAAATTAAATGGGGAAAAGATAATATTGAAGATATACTTCTGAGAATTTCCCAAGTCTGATGAAGGACATGAGCACAGAAACCTCAGGAAATCACAACCGGGACACATTTACGTACAACACCCAGATCCTGCCCTATTACAGTGACATTTCTGAGAACTTACGACAAAGTAAATATAAGTAAAAATGAGAAAAAATAATTATTTATTACCCATTACCAACAGGTATCACTGCTTTAGCTGGAAAAAGATACATTTTTTTAGTGTCTTTTGCACGCAACCCTGCAGGAAATGAAGATTTGGGCTTGGTTGCTTGGGTTTGTGTGCTTGTTTTATTTTTGACTCTCTTTCTGTTTGAATACATGTTCATTTCATGTTAATTTTGGAAGCATATTTTCCTGTATATAAACTTTTGGATTGACAGTTGTTCTTTCACCACCTCACAGATACTGCTCATTGACCTCCGACCCCCAAGGTTCCCACTGAGCAGTCAGAAATTGTCAGTATTGCTGTATCCCTCGTGGTACCACAGGGAGCACCCGGTTCCACGAAGGCTCCTGTACTCTCATTCCCCGCCTTGCATAAGGGAAGGCCTGGTCTCACTGGCCATTGCCATCATGTCAACCTGGGGCCTGAGCAAACACAAGTGACATGAAGCCAGTGCTGGCTTCAGACCTCCCCGTTCGGTTGCTGATTCTGCCTCATTTTTGTCCTTTGAGGGTTCTACTTGCTCTCTTTCAAGCCCAGTTATACATTTAAGAGTTATGGTTTTAAAATGTTCTGTCCAGTGGTTTTAGGTGCCTTCTGCTAACATGGTTTTCAGGATGGCCACTCTGCTGTACTGCCACTGCTTCTCGTCTAGAAATCCCAGGAGGAGCCTACCTGGGGAGGGAGTCAAACACCCGCTACTTCCCTTCCCCAATGAGTGCTTGATGCAAACAGAGCTGCACGATAAGGATGCAAGCTCCCTTCTCAGTGTCTGCCCACGAAAACCTGTCATTCCTGTGACGCATGTTCCTTGCCCTTCCCCCCACCTCCGGTTCCAGTTTCTGGCTTCTGTTATTTCCTGGGACTCTTATCACCTCCCTTTTCCAAATGTCTTCTCTTCTTCTTTAATGTATCCTTCAATTCCTATTTCCTCGTATTCTCCCTTATTCCAGTCCATACTCTTTTCCTATCTATATTTGCTCAGATTTATAAACATCTATTTGTTTCATAGATTTTCTACTTTTAAAACTATAATTTTCCAAATTCTTGTACTTGTTAAATAGACGATACATTACATATGTATATTTGTTATAGAGACAATTTATCATAGTTGGATTTGAAGAACCAAATATGCACGTAGAAGGAAAACATTTTATTTATTATAACTGAGTTTTCTCTCAGTAATTGCATATTAT
The DNA here is from genome assembly GCA_039655065.1 of Glossophaga mutica. Taxonomy (NCBI): domain Eukaryota; kingdom Metazoa; phylum Chordata; class Mammalia; order Chiroptera; family Phyllostomidae; genus Glossophaga; species Glossophaga mutica. The sequence goes on from CM077313.1 coordinate 7,711,776, forward strand.
ACATATGGCATTAGTAATCTTCTTTTTGCATTTAATATTAATTGTAAGTATATAGCAAGCCAATAAACACACAAGAAAACCTGACTTTCAAGAAGGTATTCCTTAATATGCATGTTCCATATAAGTATGTATTTTTCCTGTCTCCTAGTATTGGAAATCTTGGATGTTTTCAGTATTTAGCAACTACAAACTAACACCGCAAAGAGAAATCTTTGCTCACATAATTATTTCCTTGAGTAAATTCTTTAAATGGGAATTACCAGATCAAAATAAACTTGCGATGTTCATCTCTACTATTATGTACCAAATTGTCTTGGGCAAGATCAGCACTGTGCGGTATTACCTATATACCCCACAAAGCTGTACCATAAAATAGAATGAAGTCTCATAGATAGAGAATACATTGATAGGTATCAGAGGAGAGGGGGTTAGGAGGCTGGGTGCAAAAGGGGAAGGGCTTAAGGAAAAATTAACAAATAGATCAAAGCCATAGACACAGACGCCAGTGTGGTGATCACCAGAGGGAGAGGGGAGAGGGGGGGAGGTAAAAGAGGGTAAAGGGGGGGACAAATGGTGAGGGAATGAGACTTGACTCAGCATGGGGAACACACATGACAATATATAGATGATGTATTAGAGAATTGTACAGCTGAAACCTGTATAATTTCATTTTTTAATTTCATTTATGTATTTTTATACAGAGGGGCAGCGAGGGAGAAACAGAGGGGGAGAAACATCAACGTGTGGTTCCCTCTCGGGTGCCCCCTCTTGGGAGCCTAACCTGCAACCCAGGCATGTGTCCTGACTGGGAATTGAACTGGTGACTCTTTGGTTCGCAGGTGAGCACTCAATCCACTTAGCCACAACAGCCAGGGCTGAAACCTATATAATTTCATTAACCAATTGTATCTGCTTTTCATTCTAATATTTACTATTCTATTTGTCCTGATAATTTGGGGAATTACTTTTAAATTGTCTGAGAATGCTTACAAAGATACTTATATTTTGTGTTCTAATCATGCTTAGTCTTTTTTTCCTTTAACCTCGTAAAACATTTTCAGAAAGAAACTAAGTTGTGAAAATACTTCATTCACAGGAGAAATTTAGTTAGAAACTGGAAGATTAATAGGGAATACTGAAAGGTAGAGTGGCTAGCAGTCTTCTTTCTCAGAGAGGTCTCTCTTCCTGTTCACCCCTGTGAATACATCTCCAGGTGGTCTTACAGAGCTGATTTGCTGCTGGACCTGGTGCTGACTTTTCTGTGTTTTTAAGCCACACCTACTTACATTAACGTGGACCAGTGTGCACAGTGCATCAGTAAGTGAATGACCTAACCTGCATAACAGTGTCTACTGTGGCCCCAAATCACCATACTCACACCTTTGAGTGATGCCTTCCTCAGGACTAGAGAGCTGTTTTTGCAACTGATTTGGAAAATGAACATGAATTCCTCTAAACATTTCTTTTTGTAAAACACTTTTTTTTATTCTTCTTCAAGTACAGTTTTCTGCCTTTTTGCCTGACCCATCCCCTCCACCCCAGGCCTCCCCACCTCCTTCCCCTGTTTCCACTCCCCTTGTTATTGTCCATGTGTCCTTTATAATTGTTCCCGTAAACGCTTCACCCTTTTCCCCCATTATCCGCTCCTCTCTCCCCTCTGGTCATTGTCAGCCTGTTCTTCATTTCAGTGTCTTTGGTTGTATTTTGCTTGCTTGTTCATTTTGTTGCTTAGGTTCAAGTTAAAGGTAACATCATACAGTATTTGTGTTTCACTGCCTGGCTTATTTCACTCAGCACCATGCTCTCCAGTTCCATCCCTGCTGTCACAGAGGGCAGGAGCTCCTTCTTTCTTTCTGCTGCATGGAATTCCGTTGTGTAAATGTACCATAGTATTTGATCTACTCATTCACACATGGGCACTTAGGTTGTTTCCAGCACTGGGCTATTATAAATTGTGCTGATCAATCAACAAAGTTCATATGGAGTCATTTCAATCTCACGTCTACGTACTAAAGCCCGTCCATTAAAAATACTGACCAGCTGGCAGCAGACTCCCTCACTCACTCTATGTCTGCTTCTCACGTCTAACATGGAGTTTTGGTTCCACACCTACATGCCAGTCGCAACATTGAGGCTTTGTCGAAAGAAAGATCTCTACATTCATCATGTTCCATGAATGCATGGAGACCTATTTCTCTGGGACGTAACCCTTAAGGCAGACATCTTAAATGTTTTTATTTTATATATAGTAAATGTAAATTCCAAAATATTTAAGTATAATGCATCAGTTTGCACCTCTAGCAAATAGCAGAAACTGGTAAAAATCCCACCTTTTCCTAAATTCAAAATCATTGCTTTTAACCTTTCTTTTGTAGTAATGTCTATCTACATAGCAGACTTCCATACAAAACAAACCTTTTGTAAGAAAGAAATCCTTACTTTTTCCTCTTTAAAAACTTTTCACACACACACACAAATATTATTTTAAAACTAAATATTTTCCTTGTGCCATTTTAAGTGTTCAGGTTCAATTTCCTATATAATTTGAGGAAAGTTTGAAAAGTCTCCTCATACATCATTTGCCACTGCCTATTAAACTGCATTCTATCACTTCATAATTGTGTTGGAATTTCATGTTTGACTAACGTGGTTATTTAACTCACCTCGTCTCTCTTACTTCAAAGAGCAAATTATTACTGACAATTTATAGCTGTCCTATCATTGGGCAAATAATCATCAAAGCAATTACACAGTCTGCTCTTACTTTGAGAATGTTCTAAGTTTCGGTCACTCCCGTTAGGAAACAACAGACCAAACCAAAGAGAGAAAATGTGTAATTCTGCCAAGGACTCTCGGCTACGTCCATTCTGCCTCCTTCCTCTCGCCTCCACCATCCCAGACGGATCTCCACCTTCGCTGCAAAGGCAGAGAAACACAGCGGCAGAGAAAGCTCCCTGTGTCTGTGTGTTTCAGCCGGACATCCTCCAGGGTTCTCTTCTCCTTGTTAGTTCCATCGGTTACACCCTCAACCCCCTTTCCCTTGAAGTCCCTGCTCATGCTCTTCCTAATTTAAGTGGCTGATGCCTCAGAAAACATCTGTAACAGACACGTGCAGGAAAACAACCAAATCTTTTAAATGTAGACCCATTTCTTGAAGATGACAGTTGCTGAATTGAAAAGATTTCAGCAACAACTATGTAATCAGTCTCAACTCCTATACTTTAAATATTCTACCAATACATTGGTTTCTTTACTAAAATTTTCTCTACAAGTCCTGGTTATGGAATATATACATTTATTTCATCTTATTCCAAAATTCCCCCATGACCATATTACAAGTCCGTGTACCACACATAGGTCTGGAAGTGGGGCTCATTTCCTTGAGCAGCATCCTTGCAGAGAGGGAGAAGAATAGGTTTTCTTGGGAGGTAGTCACAGGAGAAGTTCAAGAACATGCAAAGGATGCCCTAGGCCTATAGCATGTCTCTGTATCCTGTGCACATAACGGGTAAGGTAACACATCGGGTCTCTCTACACTCAGTTACTTTATATCAGTGAGGCTCTCATGAAGGTCTCCCCTTTTCCAGCCTCCTTCTCAGAGCAGCATGGACTTCTCTGTTCCTCAGACTATAGATCAGGGGATTCAGCATGGGATTGAAAAGGCTATGAAACAGGAGGAGGTATTTCTTATGCTCCTGGGGGTCCCCACGTTGGGGTCCAACATACATGATAATGGCTGTGCCATAAAAGAGCCCCACCACGCAGAGGTGGGAGGAGCAGGTGGAGAAAGCTTTCCGGCGCCCCTCGGCCGACTGGATCCTCAGGACAGCACGGAGAATGTGACCATAGGAGACCACAATTGCAGACACTGGTCCCACCAGCACCAACACTCCTGCAGCCATAATTACAACCTCGTTAAGGTGAGTATCTGCACAGGCCAGTTTGAGAACAGCTACAATTTCACAAAAAAAGTGATTCACTTTCTGGGGACCACAGAAGGGCAATGGTAAGAGCAACACCATATCTACTAGGGCCAAGATGATTCCTAATATCCAGGAAGTCACTACCAGGGTGACGCAGACTCTCCAGCTCATGATGGTAGAATACCGAAGGGGCAGGCAGATGGCCACATGTCTATCGTAGGACATCATCACCAGGAGAAAACATTCAGTGAGAGAAAAAGTCAAGAAGAGAAAGGTCTGTGTCATGCAGCCAGCAAAGGAGATGGGCTGGGCTGGGCTCAGGAGGTTGATCAGCATCTGGGGCACCGTGTTGCAGGCATAGGCTATGTCCACAGTGGCCAGGTGGGAGAGGAAGAAGTACATGGGGGTGTGCAGTCGGGAGTCCAGCGAGATGAGCCCCAGGATGACCCCGTTGCCCATCAGGGTGAAGGCGTACAACAGGGAGAAGAGCCCAAACAGGAGCACCTGCAGCCTTGGGCTGAGCGGGAATCCCAGGAGGAGGAACTCTGTGACAGAAGTCTGGTTGCCCCCCATTTTCCTGGGAAAGAAGAAGAGACAGAGCTCATCAAGTCTGACTACCCGAGGGACGAGTTTAACATGGTAGACCCGTGTGTGTCATCGATTCTTCCCTCAAAAATCATCTTCAGTGTCACTTGTCTCCTGTTAGTTACTTAGTGTGTACTACCTATGCATGGCATATGACACAGAAGGAATTTTTTACATCTTGTAAATTAAATGCGAGTGCTCTATTGTAGTGTTCAGTAAATCTCACCTTTATTTCCAAACTTCCCCCACAGTTCAACACACGTTAACACGCCTACTGCCTCCCTTACGGTGGACACTTTCCTCGGTCAGCACAACTGCGTGGGAGGCTTCCCTGGGAGGAGTCCCGACCCACGGTGCACACACAGCCACCGTGGGGAGGGGGCTGTGGGCCTGCGTCCGCACCCACACATGAGGGTGGGAAGGGGACCAGGAGCCTGTGGGAGGCCCTCCTATCAGGGATCTCACGGGTTGGTGCCTTCATTAGATGACTCACTTGTTAGCCTTGTACTTTTCACTGGCAGCAGCATCTGGAAGGAAGCTGAGAGCATGGGAGGCAGACTGCCTCAGCCTTAGCTGGATTTAAGGGGGAGAACTTTGTCTTTGGACTTTTGTACCCACAGACGTTCTACTCTGCTCATGCGGTTTCATAATCGGATATGTCTCGTCACACACTTATCCCTGCATGAATATTCATACTCGATGCTTGTATGTGTGACTAAAACACATGATAGGTATATAGTTACACATGCAGATATATGCACACACATGCATGTGAACCTTATGTGCATATATGTGTATATCATGTGAATATCATGGGCATATAAGTGCATATTATGTGAATATAACCCTTATTATATACTTAACCCTATATGAACATTTACATTCTATGCCTGTATGTGTGGGGGGAAGGTACATGTTATGTATAGAGTTACATGTACACATATGTACACACACATGCACTTCAATCCATATTATGTGGGAAACTAGTTGCTATTTTCTCTATTATTTTCTGATCTCCTTCACTAGTAAAACACTGGTTGAATGATTTCTTGATGGGTTGTGGCCTGGGATTTAAAACTACTGATCAATATCCAAGGCTAGAGCTAAAGCTCTAACTATATACTCATATGCTTAGAATCTGTAACATATTCTATAACTTAACTCTAAAAGGAAAATATTATGAATAATGAATCTTTACTTTCTGGGGTTTATCAGTGTTTAGAAAAGAACTTGCACCAGGGTCGGAATTCCGAGGTTTCACTGGTAACTATTAAACCACTGCTTCTGTTTCCTTGTCTGTCTGACTCCATATCCTTCTTCAGTCCAGAATCCATCTGAATTTCACTAAAATAAGAATCTCACAAAAACTCATAACTGCCATCCTATGTCAGTTCTCCATTCAAATTTCCCCATAAGTTAATATTTGCAAGGTTTGACAAGCAAAAGTGTGAGGGTTTCACCCTACTTCAAAGGAAGAATCAGAATTCAGAGCAGAAACACTGGGAGATGGTATTGTCTTAGTCAAGAAATAACATCATAACAGTTGGAATCACCTTTGTGAAGAAAGCTGGTTGTTTTAGTAGGACCGAACTTTATATCAGGGAGTTTTTTAACTCAGAGATTTGGATGCCCATGTTATGGGAGAGGGAGAGCAAGAAAAATGCTCAGGTCTCTTTCAACTACAGGATTCATTGGCTCTAAATGTATAAAAAAGTGTTAGCCATTTACATTTCAGCTTTGTTGCCACGATTGAGGTGAAAGAACACAGCAGTGCTATTTCTAAACTGTCCTATGATGAAGGACACGAAAAACTAAAGCAGAAGGATCAGGGACTGTCACCTCACCTTCCTCCTATCTGCTGCACGTAGCTAAAACACGAAACAAAAATCCACAGATATTTACTAAACATAGTCCATGTTCGTCCACATGTCTTGGGTGAGGACATACAAGACAATTCCTACATGCTGGTGTACAGAACCCGCTTGGAGTGAGAAGTCTATTAAAAAGACTCAAGAAAGATAATTGTCACATTTAAATAACTCACCAGGTGGAAGTTCACTTTCCAAAATAAAATCTTCCGGATACTCGTCTGTCACAAACTCCTTTCGTGGTCCAAAGGTCCATTTTTTCATGGAAACATGACTGAGTTTCATGGGACAACGGAAACACTTTCAAGCAAATCTCTCAAACAGCTAATATATCTTACCATTTAAACAAAAAATTTTACACTAAATGCTCAACCTTAGGTGTCTCTAGACGAGATGGTGACTCCAATGATCCTATTAGCTAAGTCTATACACAGCACACACCTGGCACTCACAGACAATGACAATTCCCTGCTGCACTGAGATTTTTCATCACAGCCTGTCTGAAATTGAACAGTGAACAAAGACTGGACAACATACGAAACTTACCACACACTTACAGCTAAACACGAGAAGACCAGCTGAATGTGACTTGGGTTGAACAAAACACACTAATAAGATTAGTATCTGTGAGTTAGTGTTGAAATTGCCATCTCATAAGGATCTCTTAGAAGAAAAGGTACCAAAACACGAAGACATGGTTTATTCTCTGCTCCACTCCACCACCTCTCAATGTACTTCTGAGCGTTTGGTGTAGGGAGGGATAAGGACCCGCCAGGCACACGGCCATCAGCTCCCGTCCAGGGGAAAGGGGCTCTCCAGGGACTCATCTCTGGTGTTCTCCGCAGGGACACTTGAGGCAAGGCGGTGGCCTTGGTGATTACTTCACTCAACCGTGGGGTCCATGTTCATCCACGTAGAAGCTCTAGAACGATTTCTGGGACTCCTCTACACATTATAATGACCGCACCTTGCATTCACCATGGCTCAAGAACTCAGTCCCTCACCTACTAACCTTCCAGATAGTCCTGGTGTTACATAGGGCAGCTGGGGCCCATAGGTTTTTCCCATACTCAGTCTTGGCTGAGTTGTATCTCACACCTGACTGCAACATGTACCCTCTGTATTTTTTCTTTGAATCAGATGCGAATCCAACAGGGAGCACAAACCGTGCTGGTGTGCTACGATAGTAGAGAGACTTTCACACAACACAACGGTTACAAGGATACTGGGGAACTACAACAGTAAACACAGAGCTCTCAGATGAATAAGCAGAACTGCGTGAAGCTGCCATTCCTAGGGTTCCAGGGTACACAGCAGAGGCGGGGTGATTAGAATCCAGAAGGTCAGAGGAGTTGGGGTTCAGACTTAGCCCTGTGAGGAGAAGGGGCACCTAGGAGGTACCGTGGCCCCAGCCAGGAATGACGGGGCTGGCTCTGGGATGCGGAGTACCTAAGGCTGAGCAGGGGGCCTTCACTGCCACTGCCAAGAGCTGTTGGGCAAGGCTGACAAGAGCAGCGGGCAGACAGGAAGGGGCAAGGTCCTTTTCCCTGCTCCAGGCTCCCAGGCTGCTGTAGAGATCCCCACCTGCACAACGTAAGGAATTGGAAGTCACTAAAATCAGTAATCCGCCCTGGCTGGTGTGGCTCAGTAGGTGGAAGGATTGTCCCATAAACAGAAAGTTCCCGGGGTCGGTTCCTGGTCAGGGCCCATGTGTACCTAGCTTGGGGGTTTGGTCCCAGTCAGCACACATGCAAGAGGCAACCAATGGATGTGTTTCATATTTTTGTTTCTCTGCCTCTGTCCCTCTGCCCCCTCTCTCTAAAAAAACGATAAGCATGTCCTTGGGTGAGGACTAAAAAATAAAGATCAATAGTCCAGATGTCCCAATTTGGTTAAGAAAAATTGTGAGCTGGATACCAGAGGCTGGAGTCTCAAGTTTATCAATAAAGAACAACCCCCACATCACTCACACTGAGAGTTCACTAAGGGACACACACAAGTATGACTTAAAAACATGAACTGGAAGATGAGGTTTAGGTGTGATGTGCAAAGAGGTTTGCTGATTCCTCACCTTGAAGGAACGTGCTAGCTAGTCACAGGCAGCACTGTGAGCCACAGGCCTTCCCTCTAAGGTCCAGTCCACGTCACACTGACAGCGCAGACGCAGACGAGAGCCTGTGCTGCTCCGTAAGGGCTGACGACCGGAGGGAAGGAGGGCTGGGCAGTGACAGCGACTCAGTAGAAGTCGGACATTTGCTACCTTCCGGTACGTGCACACATAGAACAGACAGATAATGGGACGTTCTTCATGGACTGGTTAAGGTGGCTGGGTGAGACGCTGCGTGTTAAGTGCTACGGGTGTGTAGTGCACAGAGAGCACTGGGTCAGGGAGGGACAGATGTGTTAGCTGTTCTGATAAGAGCCCATCCGATCTTCATATTCAGTGAGCTCTGCTGCCCACAGGAGGTAAGTAAGAGTTGGGTGGCTTTTCAAAATGATCATTTATGCCACAGTATTTAAAATAAAGGCAGAGATAAAATTTAAGAGTTTTTTTTTTTTACATCTTAGGAACTTCAGTAGCTAAATTTATTTCCATTTTTAAAATTTTCGTTTATATCTTAATTTAAGTTAGTTGATATACAAGCTCTTACTGGTTAGATTATTTCAGGTGTAAATATAGTGGTCTGACATCTCCAAACCTTCCTGTAGCACAAAAGATAATTTTTAAAAGTTATAAACAGGCATCATCCTACCACTCTACAATCAATACTACACTACTATATGTCATAGATTTCACTATTTACTGCATATATACATACCATAATTGCAGTTATATCGCCTTTGCAACTATTGTTTCATGTTTTCCCTTTAAATCTTATAATAACTCTTTCCATGTATCTGTAATATCTCTCTCACTATCATTTTAAGGACTGTATAAACAGCTCATTGAGTTAATGTGGAATAATTTGACAAATTTTCCCTTATATTAAAATTTTGTTTACAACGTTCACATTAAAGGTAATTCCAAAGGGGAATAAGAGAGTTGCACTGAGTAATCATGACTCCCCAAGGGAAGGGCACACACTCCCTCTTCTGATCAAGTCTCCAGTCACTCTCAGTGTGAGATCGAGAAAGACTCTGCAAGCAAGTGGCCCACCTCACCTCAAAGCGGGTTAGAAGGTACACTTTACGGTGACACCCGCAGAGGCCACCTAAACTCTGTGGGACTCATCCCCCACCACTGTATTGGAAAGGTAGAAGGAATCAGTAAAAGTCCATCTGCCACCAAGGCAGGATAGCCAGCCACACTCTACTAGTCACCTACAGCGTCTGGTACAATGTCCTGTGTGAGGATAAGCATTCCCATGAGGGAAATGACACAGACCTGGACTAACCAGGGGGAAAGTGCTGGTGAAAGACACTGGGGAACATGTACGCAGTCTGTACGTCCACATAACTCACAGCTCAACACTCAAAGTTCCTGGGACCATACACAGCCCAGATGGTTTGTCTGAGACCCAGTGCCCAGCTCTGCCCTTTGCTAGCTACTGGCTCAGCAGTTTGCCCCCAGGTTGTCAACAGAGAGCTTGGCTCCCACACCGTCTGCAGGTTTCTCCTTCTCCCCTTTCTCCTGCACACCCTGTATTAATTCTGTTCCTTCCCTCAGCCTGCTCCTTCACTCCCCAGGAGGAGTCTGTAATTTTCATATGAAATGTCTCTTCATCATGCAACACATAAACCAGTGCTCACTGAGATGATCTTTAAGTGGCGAATACAGTCTGAGAGAATGGACAAGCGGACCTTCGGATTTGCAGGACCACGTCCTACCCTTGCAGCTTTTCCTTCCTTCCCAAATCCTATGATATACGCAGTTACTGAGTTTACACAGTTAGGTTACAGATGGAGATGGACTGTATTCAACCTTTGGGACCCAGAACAGGAATTAATATAATGTTTAAGTTTAGAGATATTCACTTCAATTGAACAATAAAGGAAAAAATTATATTTGATTGAAAAAAACAATGAGTGTAACCTATGAAAAGCTTCTTTCAGAGGAAGAGGGAAGGCCTGATGTCACACCATGAAGGACCATGGCTGAAGGGAGCAGTGAGCTGCTCTGGATTCAGGTGGCAGCTGAGCACTTAGTGGGGGATTCAAATGTCACTGCAACTAGAAATGACTCTCGTCCTGCAGTGCTCTCTGCAGGGCATGTTTCCTCTGAGGAACACAGAGGAAACATGCCCTGCAGGTTCACCTTGGGGTTGGAAAGGCTGTAACAAAGGAAAGGATCTCCTGCTGCTCCTCAGGATCATGCAATTTGGGGGCCACGCACATGACGATGTTGCTGCAAAAGCAGAGCCAGACCCTGCAGAGAACAGTACTTCTGTTCACATTGACCTGCAATGGTAAACACTGATTTCAAACACTGCATATTTGGAACAGGCCTGGCATGAGAGATTAAGTTATGTGCTACGAGCATATAAAATATATTAAGTCACTGGAAGTGATGAGGTCCCATAGAAAGTGCTTGTTCAGGGGAGAAGCACAAAACCTCAATCATTGAAAGAGGAGTGTAACATAATAGGCAATTGTGGAATTCCAGATATAACACAGGCAATAAAAGGAACTAATAAAGACATCAATAGAAACAAATGAAAGATAAAAATCAAAGGATCACATCCACAGATGCTTAAAAAGCATTTGATAAACTACAGTACCCATTTATGATAAAAACACCGAGCAAAGTGGGAATAGATGGAACATACCTCAACATAATAAAGGCCATATATGAGAAATCTACAGCCTGCAGCACACTCGATGGGCAAAATCTAAAAGCTTTCTTCCAAAGATCAAGAACAAGACAAAGGTGTCCACTTTCACCACTTTCAGTCAACATAGTATCGGAAGTTCAAGATGCAGTGATCAGACAAGAAAAAGAAATAAAAGGCATCCAAATTGGAAAGGAAGAAGTAAACCTGTTATTGTTTGCAGATAACATGATAGTGTACATAGAATATCCTATAGGCTCCACCAAAAAAACCCTCAAATTTTGCCAAATACTGGGATGCAACATGAATATTCAGACTGAAAGCATTGGTGTCCACCAACAATGAAATATCAGAAAGAGAAACTACAGAAAAAGATCCCCTTCACAATAGCAACAAGAAAAACAGAGAACCTAGGAATAAACTGAACCACGTAGGTAAAGGACCTATACTTAGAAAATTAGACAACACAGAAGAAATTAAGGAAGATACAAATAAATGGAAGCACCTGGTGTTTATGGATTAGAAGAATTAATATCATTAAAATGTCTACACTACCTAAAGCAAGCCACACATCCAATGCAATCTCTGTTAACATACCAAAGACATATTTCACAGATTTAGAACAAATGTTTCAAAAATATATATGGAACCGAAAACAACCCCAAAGAGTCTCAGCAATCTTGAGAAAGAAGAACAAAGTAGGAGGGATCACAATACCTCATATCAAACTATACTACCAGGCTACTTTATTCAAACAGTCTGTCATTGGCAAAAGAACAAATACATAGATCAATGAATGAGTAGTTAGAGCCCACAAATAAACCCATGTCCCTTTGGTCAATAATAATTGATGGAGGGGGCAGGACCATAAAATGGAGTAAAAAATAGGCTCTTCAACAAATAGTATTGGGAGAACTAGAATCTTACATGCAAAAAGAAAAGAAAAGAAAAGAAAAGAAAAGAAAAGAAAAGAAAGAAAGAAAGAAAAAAAGAAAGAAAGAAAGAAAGAAAGAAAGAAAGAAATTAGACCACCAACGAAAACCATACACTAGGATTAACTCAAAATGGACCTAAGACCTAAACATAAGCCTTGACATCATCAAAGTCCTAGAGGAAAATGTAGGCAGTAAAATTTCACATATCCATGCAGCAATATTATTGTTGATATATCCTTCTAGCATTGGCTATTCCCTTGAGAAATAAAGGAAAGAATAAACAAATGGGATCACATCAAATTGAAATCTTCTGCATGGCTAAAGAAAACATCATCAAAATGAAAAGGGAACCAACCACATGGGAAAACATATTTACCAATGATACCTGAGATAAGAATTGATCTCCAAAAGATATAAAGTACTCACAGGACTCACCACCAGGAAGGCAAACAATCCAGTTAAAACATGGGAAAAGGACCTGAACAGACTCTTCTCCAAGGAGAACAAACAGAGGGTCTGTAGGCATATGAAAAGAGGCTCAACATCAGTAGCCATCAGAGAGATGCAAATTAAAACCACAAGGAGATACCTCTTCACACCATTCAGAATGGCCATCATTAACAAATCAACAAATAGAATACTCTGGTTTCTCTTCAGATCGTATAAATCTTTCGCCTTTTACAAATCAACAAATAGAAAGTGCCGGCAAGGATTTGGGAACCCTAGAGCACTGTTGGTGAGAATGCAAACTTGTGCAGCTCCAGTGGAAAACAGTATAAAATTTCTTCAAAAAATTAAAAACAGAACTGCCTTTTGCTCCAGTGATTCCACTGCTGGCATTACACCCTAAGAAGCATGAAACACCAATTCAAAAGAACCTATGCACCCAGTGTTCATAGCACTGTTATTTGCAGTAGCAAAGTGCTGGAAACAGCCTACTGCCCATCAGTAAATGAGGGAATCAAATAAATGTGAACCATTTATACAACACACTACTATGCACCAGGAAGGAAGACGAAACCCCTACCTTTCATGAAAACATGCATGGAACTGAAGAGTATTGTGCTAAGTGAAATAAGCCAGGCAGTGAAAGGCACATACCACATGATGTCACCCGCAAGGTGAACCTAATGAACAAAACAAACAAGCAAATAGAACCACGGGCATGGAAACAACGAACAGACTGACAGTGACAAGAGGGGAAGCAGGAGGGCAGTAAGGACGGAAGGAGGAACAAGGTCAAGGAACAAGTATAAATGACTCATGGACATGGACACCAGGGTGGGGACTGACTGTGGGAGCAACGGGGGAAACTGGTACAAGTGAAATAGAACACCAGTAGAAAAAAAAAACTCTTCAAACAACTAATTTGTGTCAAAAAGGAAAACAAAGTTATAAGGAATGAAAAATAAAATATTTCAATGAAGTAATACAACCTACAGGAAACAATTATTCATTCTAAAACAGCAACATATAATGACTTCGATGAAGAAAACATCAACGACAACAGATGGCTCTGCACAACAGACAGCGGGACCAATGAACTCAAGTGAAAATTAATAGGAAACTATCAAATACAGGCATAGAATAAAAAAATGGAGTAGACTCAGAAAGACATCTTTGAAAGTGCTAAAACGTATTCTAACATATACTCGAGAAGAAAGAAAAATTAAATGGGGAAAAAGATAATATTGAAGATATTACTTCTGAGAATTTCCCAACTCCGATGAAGGACATTGTGGGGGCTCCTGTCCTGGGCGCCAGATGTGGGGGAGGGCTCCACCCGCAGAGCCCCATCCCTCCGTCACAGATGAAAATAAAAACTACCAAGACATCTTCTGCTTGGGGAGGAAAGGGGTCAAACTCTCAGAGGAGAATGACCCAGAGCTCCATCCTCACCAGGCTTTTATTGGGCTCAAATGCACAGGAATACAGGTATGTCAGGAGACAAGGATCAAACAATGGTTAACATTTCAAAGCAATCTGAGGGCTTAATCTGAGCCAGTGTTTGTCAGGAAAGGGGGTTGCCAGACTTTGGGAGACATACTCATTTCCTCCTGGGACACTTATCACCTAAGGGAGAGCACTTTTAGCAAAGCAGGTTTCACAGGGCTTTAGGAATTCTTTCTTATGCCCAATCACCCAAGGAGCCATCCTGGCCAGCACAGGGCTGCACCACTCGCCCCCACAGTTTCAGGCTTTAAGGCAATTAGGAAGCAGGAGACATCTCCCAGATGGAAATGAGGACTCAGGCTATGTCAGAATAGCCGGGGCGTGAGGGCCCATAACATCCTCTTTGCTGCAACTCCCCGAGTCCTTCCATGAGGCCTCCAAAGTGGTCGCGTCTGGCTTAGGTTGCCCCTCTCATGAGGAGTCTTACCCGTCATTGACTGCCAACCAAGCATTGGGGCCAGAAATGGGTAAGGCAGAAGAGTGCTCCTGCCAGGGAGATAAGCTTTGTCTCCTTCGTAGGTCACGTCCTTGTGACAGAACAGACCCAGATGAAGTGGGGCCCTTGGGGCTCTTACACAGCCCACCATGGGGTGAGGGTTACAACTCCTGAAACCAGGCTGAACGGTCCGCAACAGGACATGAACACAGAAACCTCAGGAAATCACAACTGGGACACATTTACATACAACACCCAGATCCTGCACTATTATAGTGACATTTCTGAAAACTACCGACAAAGTAAATATTCTTAAAAATATTTCTTTATTACCCAGTATCAACAGGAATCTTTGCTTTAGCTGGGAAAGGATACATCCTTTAGTGTTTTGCATGCGACCCTGCTGGAAATGAAGATTTGGGCTTGGTTGCTTGGGTTTGTGTGCTTGTTTTCTTTTTGACTCGTGTTTCTGTTTGAAAACACGTTCATTTCATGTTAATTTTGGAAGCATATTTTCCTGTATGTAAACTTTTGGATTGACAGTTGTTCTTTCACCACTTTACAGATACTGCTCACTGACCTCCGACCTCCAAGGTTCCCACTGAGCAGTCAGAAATTGTCAGTATTGCTGTATCCCTCGTGGTACCACAGGGAGCACCCAGCTCCACGAAGGCTCCTGTACTCTCATTCCCCGCCTTGCATAAGGGAAGGCCTGGTCTCACTGGCCATTGCCATCATGTCAACCTGGGACCTGAGCAAACACAAGTGACTTGAAGCCAGTGCTGGCTTCAGACTTCCCCATTCGGTGGCTGATTCTGCCTCATTTTTGTCCTTTGAGGGTTCTACTTGCTCTCTTTCAAGCCCGGTTACACCTTTAAGAGTTATGGTTTTAAAATGTTCTGTCCAGTGGTTTTAGGTGCCTTCTGCTAACATGGTTTTCAGGATGGCCACTCTGCTGTACTGCCACTGCTTCTCGTCTAGAAATCCCAGGAGGAGCCTACCTGGGGAGGGAGTCAAACACCCGCTACCTCCCTTCCCAAAGGAGTACTTGATGCAAACAGAGCTGCACGATAAGGATGCAAGCTCCCTTCTCAGTGTCTGCCCACGAAAACCTGTCATTCCTGTGACGCATGTTCCTTGCCCTTCCCCCCACCTCCCGTTCCAGTTTCCGGCTTCTGTCATTTCATGGGACGCTTATCACCTCACTTTTCCAAATGTCTTGTCTTCTTCTTTAATGCGTACCTTGATTCCTGTTTTTTTTGGATTCCCCATTATTCCAGTTCATAATCTTTTCCTGTCTATCCTTGCTCAAATTTATAAACCTCTATTTGTTTCATAGATTTTCTACTTTTAAAACTATAATTTTCCAAATTCTTGTACTTGTTAAATAGACAATACATTACATATGTATATTTGTTATAGAGACAATTTATCATAGTTGGATTTGAAAAACCAAATATGCACGTAGAAGGAAAACATTCTCTTTATTATAACTGAGTTTTCTCTCAATAATTGCATATTATACATATGGCATTAATCTTCTCTTTGCATTTAATATTAATTGTAAGTATATTGCAAGCCAATAAACACACAAGAAAACCTGACTTTCAAGAAGGTATTCTTTAATATGCATGTTCCATATAAGTATGTATTTTACCTGTCTCCTAGTATTGGAAATCTTGGATGTTTTCAGTATTTAGCTACTACAAACTAACACCGCAAAGAGGAATCTTTGCTCACATAATTATTTCCTTGGGTAAATTCTTTGAATGGGAGTTACCGGATCAAAATAAACTTGCAATGTTCATCTCTACTATTATGTACCAAATTGTCCTGGGCAAGATCAGCACTGTGGGGTATTACCTATATTCTCAAAGCTGTACCATAAAATAGAAAGAAGACTCATAGATAGAGAACACATTGATAGGTATCAGAGGAGAGGGGGTTAGGAGGCTGGGTGAAAAAGGGGAAGGGCTTAAGGAAAAATTAACAAATAGATCAAAGCCATAGACACAGACACCAATATGGTGATCTCCAGGGGGGGGGGGTAAAGGAGGGTAAAGGGGGAACAAATGGTGAGGGAATGAGACTTGACTCAGCATGGGGAACACACATGACAATATATAGATGATGTATTAGAGAATTGTACAGCTGAAACCTGTATAATTTTATTTTTTTTATTTCATTTATGTATTTTTATACAGAGGGGCAGGGAGGGAGAAAGAGAGGGAGAGAAACATCGATGTGTGGTTCCCTCTCGGGTGCCCCCTCTTGGGAGCCTAACCTGCAACCCAGGCATGTGTCCTGACTGGGAATTGAACTGGGGACTCTTTGGTTCCCAGGCGAGCACTCAATCCACTTAGCCACAACAGCCAGGGCTGATACCTATATAATTTCATTAACCAATTGTATCTTCTTTTTATTCTAATGTTAACTATTATATTTGTCCAGATAGTTTAGGGAATTATTTTTCAAGTGTCTGAGAATGCTTACAAAGATACTTATATTTTGTGTTCTGATCATGCTTAGTCTTTTTTTTCCTTTAAATTCTTAAAACATTTTGGGAAAGAAACTAAGTTGTTCAAATACTTCATTCACAGGAGAAATTTAGTTAGAAACTGGAAGATTAATAGGGAATACTGAAAGGTAGAGTGGGCTAGCAGCCTTCTTTCTCAGAGAGGTCTCTTTTCCTGTTCACCCCTGTGAATACATCTCCAGGTGGTCTTACAGAGCTGATTTGCTGCTGGACCTGGCGCTGACTTTTCTGTGTTTTTAAGCCACACCTACTTACATTAACGTGGACCAGTGTGCACAGTGCATCAGTAAGTGAATGACCTAACCTGCATAACTGTGTCTACTGTGGCCCCAAATCACCATACTCACACCTTTGAGTGATGCCTTCCTCAGGACTAGAGAGCTGTTTTTGCAACTGATTCGGAAAATGAACATGAATTCCTCTAAACATTTCTTTTCGTAAAACACTTTTTTTTATTCTTGTTCAAGTACAGTTTTCTGCCTTTTCGCTTGACCCATCCCCTCCACCCCAGGCCTCCCCACCTCCTTCCCCTGTTTCCACTGCCCTTGTTATTGTCCATGTGTCCTTTATAATTGTTCCCGTAAACGCTTCACCCTTTTCCCCCATTATCCGCTCCTCTCTCCCCTCTGGTCATTGTCAGTCTTTTCTCCATTTCAGTGTCTTTGGTTGTATTTTGCTTGCTTGTTCGTTTTGTTGATTAGGTTCCAGTTAAAGGTGAGATTGTACAGTGTTTCTGTTTCACTGCCTGGCTTATTTCACTTAGCATAATGCTCTCCAGTTCCATCCCTGCTGTCACAGAGGGCAGGAGCTCCTTCTTTCATTCTGCTGCATGGAATTCCACTGTGTAAATGTACCATAGTATTTGATCCACTCATTCACACATGGGCACTTAGGTTGCTTCCAGCACTTGGCTATTGTAAATCGTGCTGAAATCAATCAACAAAGTTCATATGGAGTCATTTCAATCTCACGTCTACGTACTAAAGTCCGTTCCATTAAAAATACTGACCCGCTGGCAGCAGACTCCCTCCATCCCTCTATGTCTGCTTCTCACGGCTAACATGGAGTTTTGGATCCACACCTATATACCAGTCGCAACATTGAGGCTTTGTCGAAAGAAAGATCTCTACATTCATCATGTTCCATGAATGCATGGAGACCTATTTCTCTGGGACGTAACCCTTAAGCAGACATCTTAAATGTTTTTATTTTATATATAGTAAATGTAAATTCCAAAATATTTAAGTATAATGCATCAGTTTGCACCTCTAGCAACTAGCAGAACCTGGTAAAAATCCCACCTTTTCCTAAATTCAAAATCATTGCTTTTAACATTTTTTTTTTGTAGTAATGTCTATCTACATAGCAGACTTCCTTATGAAACGGACACTTTGTAAGAAAGATATCCATATTTTTTCCTCTTTAAAAACTTTTCACACACACACACAAATATTATTTTAAAACTAAATATTTTCTTTGTGCCATTTTAAGTGTTCAGGTTCAATTTCCTATATAATTTGAGGAAAGTTTGAAAAGTCTCCTCATAGATCATTTGCCACTGCCTATTAAACTGCGTTCTATCACTTCATAATTGTGTTGGAATTTCATGTTTGACTAAAGTGGTTATTTAACTCACCTCGTATCTCTTACTTCCAAGAGCATTATTACTGATAATTTATAGCTCTTCTTTCATTGGTCAAACAGTCATCACAGCAATTACATACTCGGTTCTTGTTTGTGAGAATGATCTCAATTTTGGTCATTTCCCATAGGAGACAATGCACAGAACCAAAGAAAGAAAATGTGTAATTCTGCCAAGGACTCTCAGCTACGTCCATTCTGCCTCCTTCCTCTCGTCTCCACCATCCCAGACCGATCTCCATCTTCCCTGCAAAGGCAGAGAAACACAGCGGCAGAGAAAGCTCCCTGTGTCTGCGTGTTTCAGCCTGACATCCTCCAGGTTTCTCTTCTCCTTGTTAGTTCCATCAGATTTACACCCTTAATCCTCTTTCCCTTGAAGTCCCTGCTCATGCTCTTCCTAAATTAAGTAGTTGATGCCTCAGAAAACATATCTGTCATAGACGTATGCAGGAAAATAACCAAATATTTTAAATGTAGACCCATTTCTTGAAGATGACAGTTGCTGAATTGAAAAGATTTCAGAAACAACTATGTAATCACATTCAACTCCTATACTTTAAATATTCTACCAATACACTGGTGTCTTCAATAAAATTTTCTCTACAAGTCCTGATTATGGAATACATACATTTATTTCATCTTATTCAGAAGTTCCCCCATGACCACATTACAAGTGCGTGCACCACACAGGGAGCTGGAAGTGGGGCTCATTTCCTTGAGCAGCATCCTTGCAGAGAGGGAGAAGAATGGGTTTTCTTGGGAGGTAGTCACAGGAGATGTTCAAGAACATGCAAAGGATGCCCTAGGCCTATAGCATGTCTCTGTATCCTGTGCACATAACGGGTAAGGTAACACATCGGGTCCCTCTACACTCAGTTACTTTATATCAGTGAGGCTCTCATGAAGGTCTCACCTTTTCCAGCCTCCTTCTCAGGGCAGCGTTGACTTCTCTGTTCCTCAGACTATAGATCAGGGGATTCAGCATGGGATTGAAAAGGCTATGAAACAGGAGGAGGTATTTCTTCTGCTCCTGGGGGTCCCCACGTTGGGGTCCAACATACATGATAATGGCTGTACCATAAAAGAGCCCCACCACGCAGAGGTGGGAGGAGCAGGTGGAGAAAGCTTTCCGGCGCCCCTCCATTGACTGGATCCTCAGGACAGCATGGAGAATGTGACCATAGGAGACCACAATTACCAACAGTGGTCCCACCAGCGCCAACACTCCTGCAGCCACAATCACAACCTCGTTAACGTGCGTATCTGCACAGGCCAGTTTGAGAACAGCTACAATTTCACAAAAAAAGTGATTCACTTTCTGGGGACCACAGAAGGGCAATGGTAAGAGTAACACCAGATCTACTAGGGCCAGGAGGACTCCTAAAGTCCAGGAAGTCACTACCAGGGTGACGCAGACTCTCCAGCTCATGATGGTAGAATACCGTAGGGGCAGGCAGATGGCCACATGTCTATCATAGGACATCATCACCAGGAGAAAACATTCAGTGAGAGCAAAAGTCAGGAAGAGAAAGGTCTGTGTCATGCAGCCAGCAAAGGAGATGGGCTGGGCTGGGCTCAGGAGGTTGACCAGCATCTGGGGCACCGTGTTGCAGGCATAGGCTATGTCCACAGTGGCCAGCTGGGAGAGGAAGAAGTACATGGGGGTGTGCAGTTGGGAGTCCAGAGAGATGAGCCCCAGCATGACCCCATTGCCCAGGAGGGTGAAGGCATAGAACACAGAGAAGAGCCCAAACAGGAGCACCTGCAGCCTTGGGCTGAGCGGGAATCCCAGGAGTAGGAACTCTGTGACAGAAGTCTGGTTGCCCCCCATTTTCCTGGGAAAGAACAAGGGACAGAGCTCATTAATTCTGAGTGCCCGAGGGACTTGTTTAACATGGTAGACCCGTGTGTGTCATTGTTTCCTTCCTATGTAAACATCTTCAGTGTCACTTCTGTCCTGTTCATCTATTACCTAGTGAATCCTATACACTACGAATGAAACAGAAGGAATTTTTTTCACCGTGTAAATTAAATGCCAGTTTCTATTACAGTGTTCAGTAAATCTCACCTTTATTTCCAAACTTCCCCCACAGTTCAACACACGTTAACACGCCTACTGCCTCCCTTATGGTGAACACTTTCCTCGGTCAGCACAACTGCGTGGGAGGTTTCCCTGGGAAGAGTCCCGACCCACGGTGCACACACAGCCACCGTGGGGAGGGGGCTGTGGACCTGCGTCCGCACCCACACGTGAGGGTGGGAAGGGGACCAGGAGCCTGTGGGAGGCCCTCCTATCAGGGATCTCACCGGTTGGTGCCTTCATTAGATGACTCACTTGTTAGCCTTGTACTTTTCACTGGCAGCAGCATCTGGAAGGAAGCGGAGAGCATGGCAGGCAGACTGCCTCAGCTTTAGCTGGATTTAAGGGGGAGAACTTTGTCTTTGGACTTTTGTACCCACAGACGGTCTACTCTGCTCATGCTGTTTCATAATCAGTATTACCCGTCACACACTTATCCCTGCATGAATATTCATACTCTACGCCTGTATGGGTGTGGATAAAGTACATGTTATGTATAGAGTTATACACATGCACATGGATGTACACACATGCAGGTGAATCCTTATGTGCATGTATGTGTATATCATGTGAATATCATGGGCATATAACTGCATATTATGTGAATATAACCCTTATTATATACTTAACCCTATATGAACATTTACATTCTATGCCTGTATGTGTGTGGGGAATGCACATGTTATGTATAGAGTTACATGCACACATATGTACATGCACATGCACTTGAATCCTTATAATGTGGAAAACTAGTTGCTATTTTCTCTATTATTTTCTGATCTCCTTCACTAGTAAAACACTGGTTGAATGATTTCTTGGTGAGTCGTGGCCTGGGATTTAAAATAGCAATCAATACTTTAAATTGACTACTGATCAATATCCAAGGCTAGAGCTAAAGCTCTAACTATATACTCATATACTTAGAATCTGTAACATATTCTATAACTTAACTCTAACAGGAAAATATTATGGATAATGAATCTTTACTTTCTGGGGTTTATCAATCTTTCGAAAGGAACTTGCACCAGGGTGGGAATTCCGAGGTTTCACTGGTAACTATTAAACAAGTGCTTCTGTTTCCTTGTCTGTCTGACTCCATATTTTTCTTCAGTCCAGCGTCCATCTAAATTTCACTAAAATAAGAATCTCACAAAAACTCATTATCCCAGTCCTATGTCAGTTCTCCATTCATATTTCCTTATAAGTTATTTTTTGCAAGGTTTGATAAGCAAAAGTGTGAGGGTTTCACCCTGCTTCAAAGGGAGAATCAGAATTCAGAGCAGCAACACTGGGAGATGATATTGTCTTAGTCCGAGAAACAATGCTATAACACTTGTAGTCATCTTCCTGAAGAAAGCTGGCTGTTTTAGTAGGACCAAGCTTTATGTCAGCGAGTGCTTTAACTCAGAGATTTGCATTCCCATGTTATGGGAGAGGGCGAGCAAGAAAAATGCTCAGGTCTCTTCCAACTACAGGATTCATTGGCCCTAAATGTACAGAACAGTGTTAGCTGATTTCCCTTCTGCTTTGTTGCCACATTTGGGGTGAAAAAACACAGCAGTGCTATTTCTAAACTGTCCTATGATGAAGGACACGAAAAACTAAGGCAGAAGGACCAGGGACTGTCACCTCACCATCCTCCTATCTGCTGCACGTAGCTAAAACACGAAACAAAAATCCACAGATATTTACTAAACATAGTCCATGTTCGTCCACATGTCTTGGGTGAGGACATACAAGACAATTCCCACATGCTGGTGTACAGAACCTGCTTGGAGTGACAAGTCTATGAAAAAGACTCAAAAAAGATAATTCTCATATTCAAATAACCCACCAAGGGGAAGTTCACTTTCAAAAATAAAACCTTCCCGATGCTCTTCTGTCACAAACTCCTATTGTGGTCAATGCGGTCCATTATTTCATGGAAACATGACTGAGTTTCATGGGACAATGGAAACACTTTCAAGCAAATCTCTCAAACACCTAATATATCTGATCATTTAAACAAAAAATTTTACACTAAATGCTCAACCTCAGGTGTCTCTAAATGAGATGGTGACTCCAATGATCCTATTAGCTAAGTCTATACACAGCACACACCTGGCACTGACGGACAATGACAATTCCCTGCTGCACTGAGATTTTTCATCACAGCCTGTCTGAAATTGAACAGTGAACAAAGACTGGACAACACACGAAACTTACCACACACTTACAGCTAAACACGAGAAGACCAGCTGAATGTGACTTGGGTTGAACAAATACACACTAATAAGGACATTAGTATCTGTAAGTTAGTGTTGAAATTGCCATCTCATAAGGATCTCTTAGGAGAAAAGGTGCCCAAACACGAAGAGATGGTTTATTCTCTGCTCCACTCCACCACCTCTCAATGTACTTCTGAGCATTTGGTGTAGGGAGGGATAAGGACCCGCCAGGCACACTGCCATCAGCTCCCTTCCAGGGGAAAGGGGCTCTCCAGGGACTCATCTCTGGTGTTCTCCACAGGGACGCTTGAGGCAAGGCGGTGGCCTTGGTGATTACTTCACTCACCGTGGGGTCCATGTTCATCCATGTAGAAGCTCTAGAATGATTTCTGGGACTCCTTCACACATTACAATGCGCGCACCTTGCATTCACTATGGCTCGAGAACTCTATCTCCCACCTACTAACCCTCCAGATAGTCCAGGTGGTACACAGTGCAGCTGGGGCCCATAGGTTTTTCCCATCCTCAGTCTTGGCTGAGTCTTATCTCACACCTGATCAGAACGTGTATCCTCTGTAATTTTTCTCTTCGAATCAGGTGGGAATCCAACAGGGAACAGAAACCATTCTGGTGTGGTATGATAGTAGAGAGACTTTCACACAACACAACGGTTACAAAGATAGTGGGGAACTACAACAGGAAACAGAGCTCTCAGATGAACGAGCAGAACTGAGTGAAGCTGCCATCCATAGGGATCAAGGGCACAGAGCAGAGGCTGGGTGATTAGAATCCAGAAGGTCAGAGGAGTTGGGGTTCAGAATTAACCCTGTGAGGAGAAGGGGTACCCCAGCGGAACTGTGGCCCCAGCCAGGAATGACGGGGCTGGCTCTGGGATGCGGAGTACCTAAGGCTGGGCGGGGGGCCTTCACTGCCACTGCCAAGAGCTGTTGGGCAAGGCTGACAAGAGCAGTGGGCAGACAGGAAGGGGCAAGGTCCTTTTCCCTGCTCCAGGCTCCCAGGCTGCTGTAGAGCTCCCCACCTGCACAACGTAAGGAATTGGAAGTCACTAAAATCAGTAATCTGCCCTGGCTGGTGTGGCTCAGTAGGTGGAAGGATTGTCCCATAAACAGAAAGTTCCCGGGGTCGGTTCCTGGTCAGGGCCCATGTGTACGTAGCTTGGGGGTTTGGTCCCAGTCAGCACACATGCAAGAGACAACCAATGGATGTGTTTCATATTTTTGTTTCTCTGCTTCTCTCCCTCTGCCCCCTCTCTCTAAAAAACGATAAGCATGTCCTTGGGTGAGGACTAAAAAATAAAGATCAATAGTCCAGATGTCCCAATTTGGTTAAGAAAAGGTGTAAGCTGGATACCAGAGGCTGGGGTGTTAAGTTTATCAATAAAGAACAACCTCCACATCACTCACACTGAGAGTTCACTAAGGGACACACACAAGAATGACCTACAAACTGGAAGATGAGGTTTAGGTGTGATGCTCACAGAGGTTTGCTGATTCCTCACCTAGAAGGGAACGTGCTAGCTAGTCACAGGCAGCACTGTGAGCCACAGGCCTTCCCTCTAAGGTCCAGTCCACGTCACACTGACAGCGCAGACGCAGACGAGAACCTGTGCTGCTCGGTAAGGGCTGACGACCGGAGGGAAGGAGGGCTGGGCAGTGACAGCGACTCATTAAAAGTCGGACATTTGCTACCTTCCGGTACGTGCACACATAGAACAGACGGATAACGGGACGTTCTTCATGGACTGGTTAAGGTGGCTGGGTGAGACGCTGCGTGTTAAGTGCTACGGGTGTGTAGTGCACAGAGAGCACTGGGTCAGCGAGGGACAGATGTGTTAGCTGTTCTGATAAGAGCCCATCCGATCTTCATATTCAGTGAGCTCTGCTGCCCACAGGAGGTAAGTAAGAGTTGGGTGGCTTTTCAAAATGATCTTTTATCCTATAGTATTTAAAATAAAGGCAGAGGTAAAATTTAAGAGTTTTTTTATATCTTAGCAACTTTAGTAGCTAAATTTATTTCCATTTTTAAAATTTTCATGTACATATTAATGTAAGTTAGTTGGTATACAAGCTCGAACCGGTTAGATTATTTCCGGTGTAAACATAGTGATCTGACATCTCCAAACCTTCCTGCAGCATGAAAGATAACTTTTAAAAGTTATAAACTGTCATCATCCTACCACTCTACAGCCAATACTATACTACTATAGGTCATAGATTTTGCTATTTACTGCGTATATATGTGTACCATAATTGCAGTTATATCACCTTTGCAATTATTGTTTCATGCTTTCCCTTTAAATCTTATAATAACTCTTTCCATGTACTGTAATATCTCTCTGACCATCATTTTAAGGACTGTATAAACAGCTCATTGAGTTAGTGTGGAATAATTTGACCAATTCCTCTTTGTGTTAAAATTTTGTTTACAACTTTCGTATTAAAGATAATTTCCAAGGGGAAAAAGAGAGTTGCACTGAGTAATCATGACTCCCCAAGGGAAGGGCACACACTCCCTGTTCTGATCAAGTCTCCTGTTCACTCTCAGTGTGAGATCGAGAAAGACTCTGCAAGCAAGTGGCCCACCTCACCTCAAAGCGGGTTAGAAGGTACACTTTACGGTGACACCCTCAGAAGCCACCTAAAGTCTGTGGGACTCATCCCCAACCACTGTATTTGAGAAGTAGGAGAAATCAGTAAAAGTCCATCTGCCACCAAGGCAGGAGAGCCAGCCACACTCTACTAGTCACCTACAGCATCTGGTACAATGTCCTGTGTGAGGATAAGCATTCCCATGAGGGAAATGACACAGACCTGGACTGACCAGGGGGAAAGTGCTGGTGAAAGACACTGGGAACATGTACGCAGTCTGTACGTCCACGTAACTCACAGCTCAACACTCAAAGTTCCTGGGACCATACACAGCCCAGATGGTTTCTCTGAGAGCCAGTGCCCAGCTCTGCCCTTTGCTAGCTACTGGCTCAGCAGTTCGCCCCCAAGGTTGTCAACAGTGAGCTTGGCTCCCACACCGTCTGCAGGTCTCTCCTTCTCCCCTTTCCCCTGCACACCCTGTATTAATTCTGTTCCTTCCCTCAGCCTGCTCCTTCACTCCGCAGGAGGAGTCTGTAATTTTCATAGAAAATATCTCTTCATCATGCAACACATAAACTAGTGCTCCCTGAGATGATCTTTAAATGGCGAATACAGTCTGAGGGAATAGATAAGTGGCCCTTAGGGTTTGCAGGACCGCATCCAACCCTCCCAGCTTTTTCTTCCTTCCCAAATCCTATGACATAGGCAGTTACTGAGTTTACACTGTTAGGTTACAGATGGAGATGGACTGTATCAACTCTTGGGACCCAGAACAAGAATTAATATAATGTTTCAGTTTACAGATATTCAATTCCATTGAGTAATAGAAGAAAAAATTATATCTGATTAAAAAAAATCAATGAGTAACCTATAAAAAGCTTCCTTCAGAGGAAGAGGGAAGGCCTGATGTCGCATCATGGACCATGGCAGAAGGGAGCAGTGAGCTTCTCTGGATTCAGGTGGCAGCTGAGCACTTAGGCTGGGGATTCAAATGTCACTGCAACTAGAAATGACTCTCCTCCCCCAGTGCTCTCTGCAGGACATGTTTCCTCTGTGTTCCTCAGGCTGTAGACCAGCAGGTTCACCTTGGGGTTGGAAAGGCTGTAACCAAGGAAAGGATCTCTTGCTGCTCCTCAGGATCATGCAATTTGGGGGCCATGCACATGACGATGTTGCTGGGAAAGCAGAGCCAGACTGTGCAGAGAACAGCATTGCTGTTCACATTGACCTGCAATGGTAAACACTGATTTCAAACACTGCATACTGTGAAGAGACCTGGGATGAGAGATTAAGTTATGTGCTACGAGCATATAAAATGTATTAAGTTACTGGAAGTGATGAGCTCCCATAGAAAGTGCTTGTTCAGGGGAGATGCACAAAACCTCAATCATTGTAAGAGGAGTGTAACATAATAGGCAACAGGGGAATTCCAGATATAACGCAGGCAATAAAAGAACAAATAAAGACATCAATATAAACAAATGAAAGATAAAAATCAAAGGATCATATCCATAGATGCTTAAAAAGCATTTGATAAACTACAGTACCCATTTATGATAAAAACACCGAGCAAAGCGGGAATAGATGGAACATACCTCAACATAATAAAGGCCATATATGAGAAATCTACAGCCTGCAGCACACTCGATGGGCAAAATCTAAAAGCTTTCTTCCAAAGATCAAGAACAAGACAAAAGTGTCCACTTTCACCACTTTTATTCAACACAGTATGGGAAGTTCAAGATGCAGTGATCAGACAAGAAAAAGAAATAAAAGGCATCCAACTTGGAAAGGAGGAAGTAAAACTGTCATTGTCTGCAGATGACATGATAGTGAACATAGAAAATCCTATAGGCTCCACCAAAAAACTACTCAACCTAATAAGTAAATTTGCCAAATACTGGGATGCAACATCAATATTCAGATTGAAAGCATTTGTTTCCACCAACAGTGAAATATCAGAAACAGAAACTAGGGAAAACAATCTCCTTCACAATAGCAACAAGAAAAACAGAGAACCTAGGTATAAAGTGACCAAGTAGGTAAAGGACCTATACTTAGAAAACTAGACAACACAGAAGAAAGAAATGAAGGAAGATACAAATAAATGGAAGCACATATGGTGTTCATGGATTGGAAGAATTAACATCATTAAAATGCCTACACTACCTAAAGCAAGCCGTAGATCCAATGCAATCTCTGTTAACATACCAATGACATATTTCACAGATTTAGAACAAATGTTTCAAAAATAAATATGGAACCAAAAACAACCCTGGAGTCTCTGCAATCTTGAGAAAGAAGAACAAAGTAGGAGGGATCACAATACCTCATATCAAACTATATTACCAGGCTACGTTATTCAAACAGTCTGTCATTGGCAAAAGAACAGATACATAGATCAATGAATGAGAAGTGAGAGCCCACAAATAAACCCATGTCTCTTTGGTCAACAATATTTGACAGAGGGGGCAGGACCATAAAATGGAGTAAAAAATAGGCTCTTCAACAAATAGTGTTGGGAGAACTGGAATCTTACATGAAGAAAGAAAGAAGAAAGAAAGAAAGAAAGAAAGAAAGAAAGAAAGAAAGAAAGAAAGAAAGGAAGGAAGGAAGGAAGGAAGGAAGGAAGGAAGGAAGGAAGGAAGGAAGGAAGGAAGGAAGGAAAGAAGGAAAGAAGGAAAGGAAGAAAGGAAGAAAGGAAGAAAGGAAGGAAGAAAGGAAGAAAGGAAGAAAGGAAGAAAGGAAGAAGGAAAGAAGGAAAGAAGGAAAGAAAGAAAGAAAGAAAGAAAGGAAGGAAGGAAGAAAGGAAGGAAAGAAGAAAGGAAGAAAGGAAGAAAGGAAGAAAGGAAAGAAGGAAGGAAGGAAGGAAAGGAGGGAAGGAGGAAAGAAAGAAAGAAAGAAAGAAAGAAAGAAAGAAAGAAAGAAAGAAAGAAAGAAAGAAATTAGACCACCAACGAAAACCATACACTAGGATTAACTCAAAATGGACCTAAGACCTAAACATAAGCCTTGACATCATCAAAGTCCTAGAGGAACATGTAGGCAGTAAAATTTCACATATTCATGCAGCAACATTTTTGCTGATATATCCTTCTAGCCTTGGCTATTCCCTTGGGAAATAAAGGAAAGAATAAACAAATGGGATCACATCAAATTAAAAAGCTTCTGCATGGCTAAAGAAAACATCATCATAATGAAAAGGGGACCAACCACATGGGAAAACATATTTGCCAGTGATACCTGAGACAAGAATTGATCTTCAAATGATGTAAAGGACTCACAGGACTCACAGGACTCACCACCAGGAAGGCAAACAATCCAGTTAAAACCTGGGAAAAGGACCTGAACAGACTCTTCTCCAAGGAGAACAAACAGAGGGTCTGTAGGCATATGAAAAGAGGCTCAACATCAGTAGCCATCAGAGAGATGCAAATTAAAACCACAAGGAGATACCTCTTCACACCATTCCGAATGGCTATCATTAACAAATCAACAAATAGAAAGTGCTGGCAAGGATTTGGGAACCCTAGAGCACTGTTGGTGAGAATGCAAACTTGTGCAGCTCCAGTGGAAAACAGTATAAAATTTCTTCAAAAAATTAAAAACGGAACTGTCTTTTGATCCAGTGATTCCACTGCTGGCATTACACCCTAAGAAGCATGAAACACCAATTCAAAAGAACCTATGCACCCAGTGTTCATAGCGCTGTTATTTGCAGTAGCAAAGTGCTGGAAACAGCCTACTGCCCATCGGTAAATGAGGGAATCAAATAAATGTGAACCATTTACACAACACACTACTATGCACCAGGAAGGAAGACGAAACTCCTACCTTTCATGAAAACATGCATGGAACTGAAGAGTATTGTGCTAAGTGAAATAAGCCAGGCAGTGAAAGGCACATACCATATGATGTCACCTGCAAGGTGAACCTAATGAACAAAACAAACAAGCAAATAGAACCACAGGCATGGAAACAACGAACAGACTGACAGTGACAAGAGGGGAAGCAGGAGGGCAGTAAGGACGGAAGGAGGAACAAGGTCAAGGAACAAGTATAAATGACTCATGGACATGGACACCTGGGTGGGGACTGACTGTGGGAGCAACGGGGGAAACTGGTACAAGTGAAATAGAACACCAGTAGAAAAAAAACTCTTCAAACAACTAATTTGTGTCAAAAAGGAAAACAAAGTTATAAGGAATGAAAAATAAAATATTTCAATGAAGTATTACAACCTACAGGAAACAATTATTCATTCTAAAACAGCAACATATAATGACTTCGATGAAGAAAA
This sequence comes from Glossophaga mutica, assembly GCA_039655065.1. Classification (NCBI taxonomy): domain Eukaryota; kingdom Metazoa; phylum Chordata; class Mammalia; order Chiroptera; family Phyllostomidae; genus Glossophaga; species Glossophaga mutica. Next base: position 7,741,618 of record CM077313.1, read on the forward strand.
CATCAACGACAACAGATGGCTCTGCACAACAGACAGCGGGACCAATGAACTCAAATGAAAATTAATAGGAAACTATCAAATACAGGCATAGAATAAAAAAATGGAGTAGACTCAGAAAGACATCTTTGAAAGTGCTAAAACGTATTCTAACATATACTCGAGAAGAAAGAAAAATTAAATGGGGAAAAGATAATATTGAAGATATACTTCTGAGAATTTCCCAAGTCTGATGAAGGACATGAGCACAGAAACCTCAGGAAATCACAACCGGGACGCATTTACGTACAACACCCAGATCCTACACTATTACAGTGACATTTCTGAGAACTTACGACAAAGTAAATATAAGTAAAAATGAGAAAAAATATTTATTTATTACCCATTACCAACAGGTATCACTGCTTTAGCTGGAAAAAGATACATTTTTTTAGTGTCTTTTGCACGCAACCCTGCAGGAAATGAAGATTTGGGCTTGGTTGCTTGGGTTTGTGTGCTTGTTTTACTTTTGACTCTCTTTCTGTTTGAATACATGTTCATTTCATGTTAATTTTGGAAGCATATTTTCCTGTATGTAAACTTTTGGATTGACAGTTGTTCTTTCACCACCTCACAGATACTGCTCACTGACCTCTGACCCCCAAGGTTCCCACTGAGCAGTCAGAAATTGTCAGTATTGCTGTATCCCTCGTGGTACCACAGGGAGCACCCAGCTCCACGAAGGCTCCTGTACTCTAATTCCCCGCCTTGCATAAGGGAAGGCCTGGTCTCACTGGCCATTGCCATCATGTCAACCTGGGACCTGAGCAAAAACGAGTGACTTGAAGCCAGTGCTGGCTTCAGACCTCCCCGTTCGGTTGCTGATTCTGCCTCATTTTTGTCCTTTGAGGGTTCTACTTGCTCTCTTTCAAGCCCAGTTATACATTTAAGAGTTATGGTTTTAAAATGTTCTGTCCAGTGGTTTTAGGTGCCTTCTGCTAACATGGTTTTCAGGATGGCCACTCTGCTGTACTGCCACTGCTTCTCGTCTAGAAATCCCAGGAGGAGCCTACCTGGGGAGGGAGTCAAACACCCGCTACCTCCCTTCCCCAATGAGTGCTTGATGCAAACAGAGCTGCACGATAAGGATGCAAGCTCCCTTCTCAGTGTCTGCCCACGAAAACCTGTCATTCCTGTGACGCATGTTCCTTGCCCTTCCCCGCACCTCCCGTTCCAGTTTCCGGCTTCTGTCATTTCCTGGGACGCTTATCACCTCCCTTTTCCAAATGTCTTGTCTTCTTCTTTAATGCGTACCTTGATTCTTGTTTTCTTGGATTCTCCGTTATTCCAGTTCATAATCTTTTCCTATCTATACTTGCTCAGATTATAAACCTTTAATTGTTTCATAGATTTTCTACTTTTAAAACTACAATTTTCCAAATTCTTGAATTTGTTAAATAGACAATATATTACATATGCATATTTGTTATAGAGACAATTTATCATAGTTGGATTTGAAAAACCAAATATGCACGTAGAAGGAAAACATTTTCTTTATTATTACTGTGAGTTTTCTCTCAGTAATTGCATATTATACATATGGCATTAGTAATCTTCTTTTTGCATTTAATATTAATTGTAAATATATTGCAAGCCAATAAACACACAACGAAACCTGACGTTTAAGAAGGTATTCCTTAATATGCATGTTCCATATAAGTATGTATATTACCTGTCTCCTAGTATTGGAAATCTTGGATGTTTTCAGTATTTAGCTACTACAAACTAACACCGCAAAGAGGAATCTTTGCTCACATAATTATTTCCTTGGGTAAATTCTTTAAATGGGAGTTACCGGATCGAAATAAACTTGCGATGTTCATCTCTACTATTATGTACCAAATTGTCTTGGGCAAGATCAGCACTGTGGGGTATTACCTATATTCTCAAAGCTGTACCATAAAATAGAAAGAAGACTCATAGATAGAGAACACATTGATAGGTATCAGAGGAGAGGGGGATAGGAGGCTGGGTGAAGAAGGGGAAGGGCTTAAGGAAAAATTAATAAATAGATCAAAGTCATAGACACAGACACCAGTATGGTGATCACCAGAAAGAGAGGGTAGTAGAGGGAGGTAGAGGAGGGTAAAGGGGGGACAAATGGTGAGGGAATGAACTTGACTCAGCATGGGGAACACACATGACAATATATAGATGATGTATTAGAGAATTGTACAGCTGAAACCTGTATAATTTCATTTTTTTATTTCACTTATTTATTTTTATACAGAGGGGCAGCGAGGGAGAAACAGAGGGAGAGAAACATCGATGTGTGGTTCCCTCTCGGGTGCCCCCTCTTGGGAGCCTAACCTGCAACCCAGGCATGTGTCCTGACTGGGAATTGAATTGGTGACTCTTTGGTTTCCAGGCGAGCACTCAATCCACTTAGCCACAACAGCCCGGGCTGAAACCTATATAATTTCATTAACCAACTGTATCTTCTTTTTATTCTAATATTTACTATTCTATTTGTCCTGATAATTTGGGGAATTATTTTTAAAGTGTCTCATAATTTGGGGAATTATTTTTAAAGTGTCTGAGAATGCTTACAAAGATACTTATATTTTGTGTTTTGATCATGCTTAGTCTTTTTTTTCCTTTAAATTCTTAAAACAGCAGGCTCATCAAGAAAAAAAGAGAGAGGACTCAAATAAACACAATCAGAAATGAATGAGGAGAGATTACGACTGACACCACAGAAATACAAAGGATTGTAAGAAATTACTATGAAGAACTGTATGCCAAGAAATTTGAAAACCTAGGTGAAATGGACAAGTTTCTAGCAAAATATAACCTTCCAAAACTCAATGAAAAAGAAACAGAAAGCCTGAACAGACCAATAACAGCTGGTGAAATTGAATCAGTAATCAAAACACTCCCGGCACACAAAAGCCCTGGACCAGATGGTTTCACAGGAGAATTCTACAAAACATTTAAGGAAGAGCTAACCCCTTTCCTTCACAGACTATTCCAAAAAATCCAAAATGATGGAAGACTCCCAAACTCTTTTTATGAAGCCAGCATCATCCTAATCCCAAAACCAGATAAAGACATAACAAAGAAAGAAAACTTCAGGCCAATATCACTGATGAATGTAGACGCTAAAATCCTCAACAAAATATTGGCAAACCGCATCCAACAATACATTAAAAAGATCATACACCATGACCAAGTGGGATTCATCCCAGGGATGCAAGGATGGTTCAACATTCGGAAATCAATAAATGTAATACATCACATAAACAAAAGCAAGGACAAAAATCACATGATCATATCAATAGATGCAGAAAAAGCTTTTGATAAAGTACAACACCCATTTATGATAAAAACACTCAGCAAAGTGGGAATAGAGGGAGCATTCCTCAACATAATAAAAGCCATATATGAGAGACCTACAGCCAACATCATACTCAATGGGCAAAAATTGAAATCTTTCCCACTAAGATCAGGAACAAGACAAGGCTGTCCACTTTCACCACTTCTATTCAATATAGTATTGGAAGTCTTAGCCACAGCAATTAGACAAGAAAAGGAAATAAAAGGCATCCAAATTGGAAAGGAGGAAACAAAACTATCATTGTTTGCAGATGACATGATAGTGTACATAGAAAATCCTATAGACTCGGCCAAAAAGCTGCTCGACGTAATAAATGAATTTGGCCAAATAGCTGGATACAAAGTCAATATCCAAAAATCAAAGGCATTTTTGTATACCAACAGTGAAACAGCAGAAGCAGAAATCAAGAAAAAAATCCCATTCGATATAGCAAAAAGAAAAATAAAATACCTAGGAATAAACCTAACCAAGGAGGTAAAAGACCTGTATGCAGAAAACTACACAACACTGAAGAATGAAATCAAGGAAGACACAAACAAATGGAAGCTTATACCATGTTCATGGATCGGAAGAATTAATATTATCAAAATGTCCATATTACCCAAAGCAATTTACAGATTCAATGCAATACCTATTAAAGTTCCAATGGCATATTTCACAGACATAGAACAAACACTTCAAAAATTTATATGGAATCATAAACGACCCCGGATAGCGGCAGCAATTTTGAGAAAGAAGAGCAAAGTAGGAGGGATCACAATACCTGACCAAACTGTATTACAAAGCCACTGTAATCAAAACAGCCTGGTACTGGCACAAGAACAGACACGTGGACCAGTGGAATAGAAAAGAGAGCCCAGAAATAAACCCAAGTCTCTACAGTCAATTAATATTCGACAAAGGGGGCAGCAACATAAAATGGAACAAAAATAGCCTCTTCAATAAGTGGTGCTGGGAGAACTGGACAGCTACATGCAAAAAAATGAAACTCGAGCACCAACTTACACCATACACAAAAATAAATTCAAGGTGGATAAAAGATTTAAATATAAGCCATGACACCATTAAAATTCTAGAGGATAATATAGGCAGGAAAATCTCAGATATTTCACGCAGCAATATTTTCACTGATACGTCCCCTAGAGCAAGGGACATAAAGGAAAGAATAAACAAATGGGATCTCATCAAAATAAAAAGCTTCTGCACAGCTAAAGAAAACAGTATTAAAATAAAAAGAGAACCAACTGTATGGGAAAACATATTTGGAAATGATACCTCAGACAAGGGATTAATCTCAAAAATATATAAAGAACTTACAAGACTCTACTCTAAGAAGACAAGCAACCCAATTAAAAAATGGGCAAAGGATTTGAACAGACACTTCTCCAAGGAGGACATACAGAGGATCCAGAGACACATGAAAAGATGCTCGGTATCTCTAGCTATCAGAGAGATGCAAATTAAAACTACAATGAGATACCACTTGACACCAGTCAGAATGGCCTTCATAAACAAAGCAACAAACAGCAAGTGTTGGAGAGGTTGTGGAGAAAAGGGGACCCTAGTGCACTGTTGGTGGGATTGCAGATTGGTACAACCACTATGGAAAACAGTATGGAATTTTCTAAGAAAACTAAAAATGGACATACCTTTTGACCCAGCAATTCCACTACTTGGATTATATCCTAAGAATCCTGAAACACCAATCCAAAAGAATCTATGCACCCCTATGTTCATAGCAGCACAATTTACAATAGCCAAGTGCTGGAAGCAACCTAGGTGCCCATCAGTTAATGAATGGATCAAAAAACTGTGGTACATTTACACAATGGAATTCTATGCAGCAGAAAGAAAGAAGGAGCTCCTACCCTTTGCGACAGCATGGAAGGAATTGGAGGGTATCATGCTAAGCGAAATAAGCCAGGCAGTGAAAGACAAATACCATATGATCTCACCTTTAACAGGAAGCTAATCAACAAAACAAACAAACAAGCATAATATAAACAAAGACACTGAATTTGAGAACAGTCTGACAGTGTCCAGAGGGGGAGGGGAGGGAATTTCAGGGGAAAAGGGGAACGGTTTAGAGCAACAAGTATAAAGGACTCATGGACAAAAACTATGGGGGGTGGAAATGGGAGGAAGGTGGGGAGGGCTGGGGTGGTGGGCTGGGGCGGGGTAAAAGACAGAAAACTGTACAATATGAACAATTAAAAAATACTGATTAAAAAAAGATAAAAAAAATTCTTAAAACATTTTGGGAAAGAAACTAAGTTGTGAAAATACTTCATTCACAGGAGAAATTTAGTTAGAAACTGGAAGATTAATAGGGAATACTGAAAGGTAGAGTGGGCTAGCAGCCTTCTTTCTCAGAGAGGTCTCTTTTCCTGTTCACCCCTGTGAATACATCTCCAGGTGGTCTTACAGAGCTGATTTGCTGCTGGACCTGGTGCTGACTTTTCTGTGTTTTTAAGCCACACCTACTTACATTAACGTGGACCAGTGTGCACAGTGCATCAGTAAGTGAATGATCTAATCTGCATAACTGCGTCTAATGTGGCACCAAATCACCACATTCAAACCTTTGAGTGATCCCCTCCTGAGGACCAGAGAACTGTTTTTGCAACTGATTCGAAAAATGAACATGAATTCCTCTAAACATTTTTTCTAAAACACTTTTTTTATTGTTGTTCGAGTACAGTTTTCTGCCTTTTCGCCTGACCCATCCCCTCCACCCCAGGCCTCCCCACCTCCTTCCCCTGTTTCCACTCCCCTCGTTGTTGTCCATGTGTCCTTTATAATTGTTCCTGTAAACCCTTCACCCTTTTCCCCCATTATCTGCTCCTCTCTCCCCTGTGGTCATTGTCAGCCTGTTCTCCATTTCAGTGTCTTTGGTTGTATTTTGCTTGTTTGTTCGTTTTGTTGATTAGGTTCCAGTTAAAGGTGAGATTGTACACTATTTGTGTTTCACTGCCTGGCTTATTTCACTTAGCATAATGGTCTCTAGTTCCATTCATGCTGTTCACGAAGGGCAGGAGCTCCTTCTTTCATTCTGCTGCATGGAATTCCATTGTGTAAATGTACCATAGTATTTGATCTACTCATTCACATATGGGCACTTAGGTTGCTTCCAGCACTTGGCTATCGTAAATCGTGCTGAAATCAATCAACAAAGTTCATATGGAGTCATTTCAATCTCATGTCTACGTACTAAAGCCCGTTCCATTAAAAATACTGACCCGCTGGCAGCAGACTCCCTCACTCACTCTATGTCTGCTTCTCACGGCTAACATGGAGTTTTGGATCCACACCTACATGCCAGTCGCAACATTGAGGCTTTGTCGAAAGAAAGATCTCTACATTCATCATGTTCCATGAATGCATCGAGACCTGTTTCTCTGGGACTTAACCCTTAAGCAGACATCTTAAATGTATTTATTTTATATATAGTAAATGTAAATTCCAAAATATTTAAGTGTAATGCATCAGTTTGCACCTCTAGCAACTAGCAGAAACTGGTAAATACTCCACCTTTTCCTAAATTCAAAATCATTGCTTTTAACATTTTTTTTGTAGTAATGTCTATCTACATAGCAGACTTCCTTACAAAACAGACCTTCTGTGAGAAAGAAATCCTTACTTTTTCCTCTTTGAAAACTTTTCACACACACGAATATTATTTTAAAACTAAATATTTTCCTTGTGTCATTTTAAGTGCTCAGGTTCAATTTCCTATATAATTTGAGGAAAGTTTTGAAAAAGTCTCCTCATACATCATTTGCCACTGCCTCTTAAACTGCATTCTATCACTTCATAATTGTGTTGGAGTTTCATGTTTGACTAATATGGTTATTTAACTCACCTCATATCTCTTACTTCAAAGAGGAAATTATTACTGATAATTTATAGCTCTCCTATCATTGGTCAAACAGGCATCACAAATTACACAGTCGGTTCTTATTTGTGAGAATGTTCTCAGTTTTGGTCATTTCCCATAGGAGATAACGGACCAAACCAAAGAGAGAAAATGTGTACTTCTGCCAAGGACTCTCAGCTGCGTCCATTCTGCCTCCTTCCTCTCGTCTCCACCATCCTGGACGGATCTCCACCTTCGCTGCAAAGGCAGAGAAACACAGCGGCAGAGAAAGCTCCCTGTGTCTGCCTGTTTCAGCCTGACACCCTCCAGGGTTCTCTTCTCCTTGTTAGTTCCATCGGAGTTACACCCTCAACCCTCTTTCCCTTGAAGTCCCGGCTCATGCTCTTCCTAATTTAAGTGGTTGATGCCTCAGAAAACATCACTGTCATAGACATATTCAGGAAAACAAAGAAATATTTTAAATATAGACCAACTTTTGAAGATGATACTTGTGAAATTTAAAATTTTTCAATAATTACTTTGTAATCAGTCTCAACTATTATATTTTAAGTATTCTGCCAATACCTCGGTTTTTACAATAAAAATTATCTATAAATCCTGATTATGGAATATATAAATTTATTTCATCCTATTCAGAAGTTCCCCCATGACAACGTTACAAGTGCGCATACCAAGCAGAGAGCTGGAAGAGGGGTTCATTTCCTTGTGCAGCATCCTCAGAGGGAGGGAGCAGAATGGGTGTTCGCCAGAGGGAGTCATAGGAGAACTTCAAGAACATACAAAGGTGCTCTGAGAATACAAAATCTCTATGTATCCTGTGTATGTATTGGGTGAGGTGACTTCTTGGGTCCCTGTAAGCTCAGTTACTTTTGATCAGTGAGGCTCTCACGAAGGTCTCCCCTTTTCCAGCCTCCTTCTCAGAGCAGCGTGGACTTCTCTGTTCCTCAGACTATAGATCAGGGGATTCAGCATGGGATTGAAAAGGCTGTGAAACAGGAGGAGGTATTTCTTCTGCTCCTGGGGGTCCCCATGCTGGGGTCCAACATACATGATAATGGCTGTGCCATAAAAGAGCCCCACCACGCAGAGGTGGGAGGAGCAGGTGGAGAAAGCTTTCCGGCGCCCCTCCGTCGACTGGATCTTCAGGACAGCACTTAGGATGTGACTGTAAGAGATCACAATTGCGGACAGTGGTCCCACAAGCACCAACGTTGCCGCAGCCACAACCACAACCTCGTTAAGGTGGGTATCTGCACAGGCCAGTTTGAGAACAGCTAGAATCTCACAGAAAAAGTGATTCACTTTCTGGGGACCACAGAAGGGCAATGGTAGGAGCAACAGCATATCTAATAAGGCCCCGAGGATTCCTAAAATCCAGGAAGCCCCTGCCAGGGTGACACAGACACTCCAGCTCATGATGGTAGAATACCGAAGGGGCAGGCAGATGGCCACGTACCTGTCGTAGGACATCATCACCAGGAGAAAACATTCAGTGAGAGCAAAAGTCAAGAAGAGAAAAGTCTGTGTCATGCAGCCAGCAAAGGAGATGGGCTGGGCTGGGCTCAGGAGGTTGAGCAGCATCCGAGGCACCGTGTTGCAGGCATAGGCTATGTCCACGGTGGACAGCTGGGAGAGGAAGAAGTACATGGGGGTGTGCAGTCGGGAGTCCAGTGAGATGAGCCCCAGGATGACCCCGTTGCCCAGCAGGGTGAAGGCGTACAACAGGGAGAAGAGCCCAAACAGGAGCACCTTCATCCTTGGGCTGAGCGGGAACCCCACGAGGAGGAACTCTGTGACAGAAGTCTGGTTGCCCCCCATTTTCCTGGGAAAGAGACAAGGGAGCTACTTCACCAGGTCTGAGTGCCCGAGGGACGAGTTTGACATGGCAGACCTGTGTGTGTCATCGTTTCCTACCTAGGAAAACATCTTCAGTGTCACTTCTGTCCTGTTCATCCATTACCTAAGTGAATCCTATGCACTGCAAATGACACAGAAGGAATTTTTTTCACCATGTAAATTAAATGCCAGTTTCTATTACAGTGTTCAGTAAATCTCACCTTTATTTCCAAACTTCCCCCACAGTTCAACACATGTTAACACGCCTACTGCCTCCCTTACGGTGGACACTTTCCTCGGTCAGCACAACTGCTTCAGAGGCTTCCCTGGGAGGAGTCCCGACCCACGGTGCACACACAGCCACCGTGGGGAGAGGGCTGTGGGCCTGCATCCGCACCCACACGTGAGGGTGGGAAGGGGACCAGGAGCCTGTGGGAGGCCCTCCTATCAGGGATCTCACCGGTTGGTGCCTTCATTAGATGACTCACTTGTTAGCCTTGTACTTTTCACTGGCAGCAGCATCAGGAAGGAAGCTGAGAGCATGGCAGGCAGACTGCCTCAGCTTTAGCTGGATTTAAGGGGGAGAACTTTGTCTTTGGACTTTTGTACCCACAGACGTTCTACCCTGCTCATGCGGTTTCATAATCGGATATGTCTCGTCACACATTTATCCCTGCATGAATATTCATACTCTATGCCTGTATGCGTGGGTAAATATTATGCTATGTATAGAATTACATACACATATCATGCATACATATGAACTTGAACTGTTATGATGTGCAATTTTGCATGGTACTTGCTATTTTCTATATTATTTTCTACTCTACTTCACTAGTAAAATGCTGGTGAGATGATTTCTTGATGGGTCATGGCCTGAGATTTAAAACCACTGATCAATACCCAAGGCTAGAGCTAGAACTCTAACTATATACTCATATCCTTAACACCTTTAACATATTGTATAGCTTAGCACTAACAGGAAAATAGTATTCATCCTGAATCTTTACTTTCTGGGGCTTATCAATCTTTAGGAAAGGACTTCTGGCAGGGTGGGAATTCTGAGGTTTCACTTGAAACTTTAAACCACTGCTTCTCGTTCCTTGTCTCTCTGACTCCATATCCTTCTTCAGTCCAGCATCCATCTGAATTTCACTACAATAAGAATATCACAAAAATTCACAATTGTGGTCCCATATCAATTCTCCATTCAAATTTCCTCATAGGTTAATATTTGCAAGGTTTGATAAGCAATAGTGTGAAGGTTTCACCCTACTTCAAAGGAAGAATCAGAATTCACAGCAGAAACACTGGGAGATGATATTGTCACAGTCCAAGAAATAAGGCCATAACACTTGTAATCACCTTTGTGAAGAAAACTTCTTGTTTTTGTAGGACCAAGCTTTATGTCAGTGAGTGCTTTAACTCAGAGATTTGCATTCCTATGTTATGGGAGAGGGCAAGCAAGAAAAATGCTCAGGTCTCTTCCAACTACATGATTCTTTGGCCCTAAATGTACAGAACATTGTTAGCTGATTTCCCTTCTGCTTTGTTGTCACATTTGGGGTGAAAGAACACAGCAGTGCTATTTCTAAAATGTCCTATGATGAAGGACACAAAAAACTAAGGCAGAAGGACCAGGGACTGTCACCTCACCTTCCTCCTATCTGCTGCACGTAGCTAAAACACAAAACAAATATCCACAGATATTTACTAAACTTATTCAATGTTTGTCAACATGTCTTGCCTGAGGAAATAAAGGCAACTCCTATTTTTGAGCGTATAGAAATTGCTTGGACAAAATATAACCAAAGTCACTGAAATTGAGAACAGGCTGACAGTGACCAGAGGGGAGAGCAGAGGGGATTTCACGGGAAAAGGGTGAAGGGGTTACGGGAACAATTATAAAGGACACATGGACAATAATGGGGTGGGGTGGAAACAGGGGAAGGAGCTGAGCAGGGCTGGAGTGGGGACAAGAGGCAGAAAACTTTACTTGAACAACAATAAAAAATTTTAAAAAGACAAGAAAAAGAAATTCCTTGGAGTGACAAATTTGTTAAAAGGACACAAAACATGAAAATTCTTCTGTTCAAGTAATTCACCAAATGGAAGTTGACTTTCAAAAATAAAACCTTCAGGACACTCTACTGTAATAAACCCCTTTTGTGGTCAATTTGGTCCATTGTTTCATGAAAACATGACTGAATTTCATGGGACAATGGGAACACATTCAAACAAGTGCCTCACAGAGCTAACGTATCTTACAATTTAAACAAGGAATTTTACACTAATTGTAACGAAGTAAATGGTCCATATTAGGTGCATATAAACGAGACGGTGACTTCAATGATCCTATTAGCTAAGTCTATATACAGCAAACACCCAGCACTGACAGATAATGACAATTCCCTTCTGCACTGAGATTTTTCATCACAGCCTGTCTGAAATTGAACAGTGAACAAAGACTGGACAACACACGAAACTTACCACACACTTACAGCTAAACACGACAAGACCAGCTGAATGTGACTTGGGTTGAACAAAAACACACCAATGAGAAGAATAGTACCTGTGAGTTAGTGTTGAAATTGCCATCTCATAAGGATGTCCTAGGAGAAAAGGTGCCCAAACAAGAAGAGATGAATTATTCTCTGCTCCACTCCACCACCTCTCAATGAACTTCTGAGCGTTTGGTGTAGGGAGGGATAAGGACCCGCCAGGCACACTGCCATCAGCTCCCGTCCAGGGGAAAGGAGCTCTCCAGGGCCTAATCTCTGGTGCTCTCCACAGGGACGCTTGAGGCAAGACGATGGCCGTGGTGATTTCTTCACTCACCGTGGGGTCTATGTTCATCCATGTAGAAGCTCTAGAATGATTTCTGGGACTCCTTCACACATTGCAATGCCCCCACCTTGCATTCACTATGGCTTAATACTCAATTTCCCTACCTACTAACCATCCAGTGCAGCTGGGACCCATAGGTTTTTCCCATCCTCAGTCTCGGCTGAGTTTTATTCACACCTGACTGCAACATATATCCTCTATAATTTTTCTCTTTCAATCAGATGGGAATCCAACAGGGAGCAAAAACTGTACTGGTGTGGCATGATAGTAGAGAGACTTTCACACAACACAATGGTTACAAGGATACTGGGGAACTACAACAGTAAACACAGAGCGCTCAGATGAACAAGCAGAACTGCATGAAGCTGCCATCCCTAGCGTTCCAGGGCACACAGCAGAGGCTGGGTGATTAGAATCCAGAAGGTCAGAGAAGTTGGGGTTCAGACTTGACCCTGTGAGGACAAGGGGCGCCCCAGCAGTACTGTGGCCCCAGCCTGGAATGACGGGGCTGGCTCTGGGATGCGGAGTACCTAAGGCTGGGCAGGGGGCCTTCACTGCCACTGCCAAGAGCTGTTGGCAAGGCTGACAAGAGCAGCGGGCAGACAGGAAGGGGCAAGGTCCTTTTCCCTGCTCCAGGCTCCCAGGCCGCTGTAGAGCTCCCCACCTGCACAACGTAAGCAATTGGAAGTCACTTAAATCAGTAATCCGCCCTGCCTGGTGTGGCTCAGTAGGTGGAAGGATTGTCCCATAAACAGCAAGTTCCCGGGGTCGGTTCCTGGTCAGGGCCCATGTGTACCTAGGTTGGGGGTTTGGTCCCAGTCAGCACACATGCAAGAGACAACCAATGGATGTGTTTCATATTTTTGTTTCTCTGCCTCTCTCCCTCTGCCCTCTCTCTCTAAAATACCAATAAGCATGTCCTTGGATGAGGACTAAAAAATAAAAATCAATAGTCCAGATGTCCCAATTTGGTTAAGAAAAGTTGTAAGATGGATACCAGATGCCGGGGTCTCAAGTTTATCAATAAAGAACAACCTCCACATCACTCACACTGAGAGTTCATTAAGGGACAGACACAATAATGACTTAAAAACACGAACTGGAAGATGAGGTTTAGGTGTGATGCTCACAGAGGTTTGCTGATTCCTCACCTTGAAGGGAACGTGCTAGCTAGTCACAGGCAGCACTGTGAGCCACAGGCCTTCCCTCTAAGGTCCAGTCCGCGTCACACTGACAGCGCAGACACAGACGAGAACCTGTGCTGCTCCGTAAGGGCTGACGACCGGAGGGAAGGAGGGCTGGGCAGTGACAGCGACTCAGAAAAAGTTGGACATTTGCTACTTTCTGGTACGTGCACGCATAGAACAGACGGATAATGGGACGTTCTTCATGGACTGGTTAAGGTGGCTGGGTGAGACGCTGCGTGTTAAGTGCTACGGGTGTGTAGTGCACAGAGGGCACTGGGTCAGGGAGGGACAGATGTGTTAGCTGTTCTGATAAGAGCCCATCTGATCTTCATATTCAGTGAGCTCTGCTGCCCACAGGAGGTAAGTAAGTGTTGGGTGGCTTTTCAAAATGATCATTTATCCTATCGTATTTAAAATAAAGGCAGAGATAAAATTTATGATTTTTTTACATGTTATGAACTTCAGTAGCTAAATGTATTTCCATTTTAAAAATTTTTGTGTGTATCTTAAGTTAGTTGATATACAAGCTCGTACTGGTTAGATTATTTCAGGTGTAAGCAGAGTGATCTGTCATTTCCAAACCTTCCCATAACATGAAAGATAATTTTTAAAAGTTATGAACAGTCAACATCCTACCACTCTACAGCCAATACTATACTACTATATGTCATAGATTTCTATATTTACTGCATATATATGTGTCCTATAGTTGCAGTTATATCACCTTTGCAATTATTGTTTCATAGTTACCCTATAAATCTTATAATATCTCTTTCCATGTATCTGTATTATCTCTCTGACCATCATTTTAAGGACTGTATAAACAACTCATTGAGTTAATGTGGAATAATTTGACCATTTCTCCTTGTGTTAAAATTTTGTTTACAACTTTCATATTAAACGTAATTTCCAAGGAGAAAAAGAGAGTTCACTGATTAATCATGACTCCCCAAGGGAAGGGCACACACTCCCTCCTCTGATCAAGTCTCCTGTCACTCTCAGTGTGAGATGGAGAAAGACTCTGCAAGCAAGTGGCCCACCTCACCTCAAAGTGGGTTGGAAGGTTCACTTTATGGTGACACCCTCAGAGGCCACCTAATGTCTGTGGGACACATCCCCAACCACTCTGTGTGAAAAGTGGAAGGAATCAGAAAAAGTCCATCTGCCACCAAGGCAGGATAGCCAGCCACACTCTACTAGTCACCTACAGCGTGTGGTACAATGTCCTGTGTGAGGATAAGCATTCCCATGACGGAAATGACACAGACCTGGACTGACCAGGGGGAAAGTGCTGGTGAAAGACACTGGGGAACATGTACGCAGTCTGTACGTCCACATAACTCACAGCTCAACACTCAAAGTTCCTGGGACCATACACAGCCCAGATGGTTTCTCTGAGACCCAGTGCCCAGCTCTGCCCTTTGCTAGCTACTGGCTCAGCAGTTCGCCCCCAAGGTTGTCAACAGTGAGCTTGGCTCCCACACCGTCTGCAGGTTTCTCCTCTCCTTTCCCCTGCACGCCCTGTATTAATTCTGTCCCTTCACTCAGCCTGCTCCTTCACCCCAATAGGAGTCTGTAATTTTCATATGAAATATCTCTTCATCATGCAACACATAAACTAGAAGTCCTTAAGATGATCTTAAGTGGCGAGTATAGTCTGGGAGAATGGACAGGTGCCCCTTCGGATTTGCAGGACCACGTCCTACCCTTACAGCTTTTCCTTCCTTCCCAAATCCTGTGACACATGCAGTTACTGAGTTTACACAGGTTACAGATGGAGATGGACTGTATTCAACCCTTGGGAACCAGAACAGGAATTAATATAAAGTTTAAATTTACAGATATTCAATTCAATTGAGCAGTAAAAGAAAAACATTACATCTGATTGAAAAAAATCAATGAGTGTAACCTATGGAAAGCTTCCTTCAGAAGAAGAGGGAAGGCCTGATATCACATCATGAAGGACCATGGCAGAAGGGAGCAGTGAGCTTCTCTGGATTCAGGGGGTAGCTGAGCACTTAGGCTGGGGATTCAAATGTCACTGCAATGAGAATTGACTCTCCTCCCCCAGTGCTCTCTGCAGGGCATGTTTCCTCTGTGTTCCTCAGGCTGTAGATCAGCAGGTTCGCCTTGGGGTTGCAAAGGCTGTAACCAAGGAAAGGATGTCCTGCTGCTCCTCAGGATCATGCAATTTGGGGGCCACGCACATGACAATGTTGCTGCCAAAGCAGAGCCAGACCGTGCAGAGAACAGCACTGCTATTCACATTGACCTGCAATGGTAAAAACTAATTTCAAACACTGCATATTGGGAAGATGCCTGGCATGAGACATTAAGTTGTGTGCTACGAGCATATAAAATATATTAAGTCACTGGAAGTGATGAGGTCCCATAGAAAGTCCTTGTTCAGGGGAGATGGACAAAACCTCAATCATTTTAAGAGGAGTGTAACGTAATAGGCAATAGTGGAATTCCAGATATAACACAGGCAATAAAAGGAACAAATAAAGATATCAATATAAACAAACGAAAGATAGAAATCAAAGGATCATATTCATAGATGCTGAAAAAGCATTTGATAAACTACAGTACCCATTTATGATAAAAACACTGAGCAAAGCGGGAATAGATGGAACATACTTCACCTATATAATAAAGGCCATATACGAGAAATCTACAGCCTGTAGCACACTCAATGGGCACAATCTAAAAGTTTTCTTCCAAAGATCAAGAACAAGACAAAGGTGTCCACTTTCCCCACTTTTAGTCAACATAGTATCGGAAGTTCAAGATGCAGTTCAGACTAGAGATAAAAGGCATCCAAAATGGAAAGGAGGAAGTAAAACTGTCATTGTCTGCAGATGACATGATAGTGTACGAAGAAAATCCTATAGCCTCCACCAAAAAAACCTCAATGTAATAAGTAAATTTGCCAAATAGTGGGATGCAACATCAATATTCAGATTGAAAGCATTTCTGTCCACCAACAATGAAATATCAGAAACAGAAACTAGGGGGGAAAATACCCTTCACAATAGCAAAAAGAAAAACAGAGCAAGAAAGAATATTCATTATAATTAAAAATAAAATTATTATAATATTGATAAAACAATGACCACTTATAAATTAAAACATTTAAAAATAGCCACAAGGTGAAAACAAACCTACAGTTTAATTATTAAGTATATTAAAATTATGAAATCAATCTGGAAATTAGAGGAGTTGAGAATAAATAAGATACAAGCCATGGCTTTTGGCTATTTCAGCACTGAGTTTGAATGAAGGGTGTTATTCCACTTTTAAAAAGATCTTAACCTTTCACATAAACTTCTCAATAATATGTTGTATGCTCTGTATCATGTTATGTATAAGGTTAGATAAAATCACGTGCCATGTTCCATTTGTTATTTCTGGTAATACTTTTTCCTGTTCATTTTTATCCTAATGGTACACTTGCCTTAATTGTGTGGTAAATAAACTGTCAAAACTGAAATGTCAGTGCTCAATGTAAAAGTTAAAGACAAAAGTATGTAGCTATGTGTAAAATTTATGTTGCATACTGTTATTTTAAGAATTTGAGCCTATAAAACCTAAAACAAATTATCAAGTTTCAGCTTAAAACAGAAAATAAAAGAAGGGATAGTCTCTAACAGAACCAAAAAAAAAACAAAAAACAAAAAACACAGAGAACCTAGGAATAAAGTGAACCACGTAGGTAAAGGACCTATACTTAGAAAAGTAGACAACACTGAAGAAAGAAATGAAGGAAGATACAAATAAATGGAAGCACATATGGTGTTCACGGATTGGAAGAATTAACATCATTAAAATGTCTACACTACCTAAAGCAAGCTGTAGATCCAATGCAATCTCTGTTTACATACCAATGACATATTTCACAGATTTAGAACAAATGTTTCAAAAATATATATGGAACCAAAAACAACCCCAAAGAGTCTCAGCAATCTTGAGAAAGAAGAACAAAGTAGGAGGGATCACAATACCTCATATCAAACTATACTACCAGGCTACTTTACTCAAACAGTCTGTCATTGGCAAAAGAACAAATACATAGATCAATGAATGAGTAGTTAGAGCCCACAAATAAACCCATGTTTCTTGGGTCAACAATATTTGATGGAGGGGGCAGGACCATAAAATGGAGTAAAAAATAGGCTCTTCAACAAATACTATTGGGAGAACTGGAATCTTACATGCAAAAAGAAAAAAGAAAAGAAAGAAAGAAAGAAAGAAATTAGACCACCAACGAAAACCATACACTAGGATTAACTCAAAATGGACCTAAGACCTAAACATAAGCCTTGACATCATCAAAGTCCTAGAGGAAAATGTAGGCAATAAAATTTCACATATCCATGCAGCAATATTATTGTTGATATATCCTTCTAGCCTTGGCTATTCCCTTGAGAAATAAAGGAAAGAATAAACAAATGGGATCACATCAAATTGAAAAGCTTCTGCATGGCTAAAGAAAACATCATCATAATGAAAAGGGAACCAACCACATGGGAAAACACATTTACCAGTGATACCTGAGACAAGAATTGATCTCCAAAAGATATAAAGTACTCACAGGACTCACCACCAGGAAGGCAAACAATCCAGTTAAAACATGGGAAAAGGACCTGAACAGACTCTTCTCCAAGGAGAACAAACAGAGGGTCTGTAGGCATATGAAAAGAGGCTCAACATCAGTAGCCATCAGAGAGATGCAAATTAAAACCACAAGGAGATACCTCTTCACACCATTCTGAATGGCCATCATTAACAAATCAACAAATAGAAAGTGCTGGCAAGGATTTGGGAACCCTAGAGCACTGTTGGTGAGAATGCAAACTTGTGCAGCTCCTGTGGAAAACAGTATAAAATTTCTTCGAAAAATTAAAAATGGAACTGTCTTTTGATCCAGTGATTCCACTGCTGGCATTACACCCTAAGAAGCATGAAACACCAATTCAAAAGAACCTATGCACCCAATGTTCATAGCGCTGTTATTTGCAGTAGCAAAGTGCTGGAAACAGCCTACTGCCCATCAGTAAATGAGGGAATCAAATAAATGTGAACCATTTATACAACACACTACTATGCACCAGGAAGGAAGACGAAACCCCTACCTTTCATGAAAACATGCATGGAACTGAAGAGTATTGTGCTAAGTGAAATAAGCCAGGCAGTGAAAGGCACATACCACATGATGTCACCCGCAAGGTGAACCTAATGAACAAAACAAACAAGCAAATAGAACCACGGGCATGGAAACAACGAACAGACTGACAGTGACAAGAGGGGAAGCAGGAGGGCAGTAAGGACGGAAGGAGGAACAAGGTCAAGGAACAAGTATAAATGACTCATGGACATGGACACCTGGGTGGGGACTGACTGTGGGAGCAACGGGGGAAACTGGTAGAAGTGAAATAGAACACCAGTAGAAAAAAAAAACTCTTCAAATAACTAATTTGTGTCAAAAAGGAAAACAAAGTTATAAGGAATGAAAAATAAAATATTTCAATGAAGTAATACAACCTACAGGAAACAATTATTCATTCTAAAACAGCAACATATAATGACTTCGATGAAGAAAACATCAACGACAACAGATGGCTCTGCACAACAGACAGCGGGACCAATGAACTCAAATGAAAATTAATAGGAAACTATCAAATACAGGCATAGAATAAAAAAATGGAGTTGACTCAGAAAGACATCTTTGAAAGTGCTGAAAAGTATTCTAACATATACTCAAGAAGAAAGAAAAATTAAATGGGGAAAAGATAATGTTGAAGATATTACTTCTGAGAATTTCCCAAGTCTGATGAAGGACATGAGCACAGAAACCTCAGGAAATCACAACCGGGACGCATTTACGTACAACGCCCAGATCCTGCACTATTACAGTGACATTTCTGAGAACTTACGACAAAGTAAATATAAGTAAAAATGAGAAAAAATATTTATTTATTACCCATTACCAACAGGTATCACTGCTTTAGCTGGAAAAAGATACATTTTTTTAGTGTCTTTTGCACGCAACCCTGCTGGAAATGAAGATTTGGGCTTGGTTGCTTGGGTTTGTGTGCTTGTTTTATTTTTGACTCTCTTTCTGTTTGAATACATGTTCATTTCATGTTAATTTTGGAAGCATATTTTCCTGTATGTAAACTTTTGGATTGACAGTTTTTCACCACCTCACAGATACTGCTCACTGACCTCTGACCCCCAAGGTTCCCACTGAGCAGTCAGAAATTGTCAGTATTGCTGTATCCCTCGTGGTACCACAGGGAGCACCCAGCTCCATGAAGGCTCCTGTACTCTCATTCCCCGCCTTGCATAAGGGAAGGCCTGGTCTCACTGGCCATTGCCATCATGTCAACCTGGGACCTGAGCAAACACAAGTGACTTGAAGCCAGTGCTGGCTTCAGATCTCCCCGTTTGGTTGCTGATTCTGCCTCATTTTTGTCCTTTGAGGGTTCTACTTGCTCTCTTTCAAGCCCAGTTACACATTTAAGGGTTATGGTTTTAAAATGTTCTGTCCAGTGGTTTTAGGTGCCTTCTGCTAACATGGTTTTCAGGATGGCCACTCTGCTGTACTGCCACTGCTTCTCGTCTAGAAATCCCAGGAGGAGCCTACCTGGGGAGGGAGTCAAACACCCGCTACTTCCCTTCCCCAATGAGTGCTTGATGCAAACAGAGCTGCACGATAAGGATGCAAGCTCCCTTCTCAGTGTCTGCCCACGAAAACCTGTCATTCCTGTGACGCATGTTCCTTGCCCTTCCCCCCACCTCCCGTTCCAGTTTCCGGCTTCTGTTATTTCCTGGGACTCTTATCACCTCCCTTTTCCAAATGTCTTCTCTTCTTCTTTAATGTATCCTTCAATTCCTATTTCCTCGTATTCTCCCTTATTCCAGTCCATACTCTTTTCCTATCTATATTTGCTCAGATTTATAAACATCTATTTGTTTCATAGATTTTCTACTTTTAAAACTATAATTTTCCAAATTCTTGTACTTATTAAATAGATGATACATTACATATGTGTATTTGTTATAGAGACAATTTATCATAGTTGGATTTGAAGAACCAAATATGCACGTAGAAGGAAAACATTTTCTTTATTATAACTGAGTTTTCTCTCAATAATTGCATATTATACATATGGCATTAGTAATCTTCTTTTTGCATTTAATATTAATTGTAAGTATATTGCAAGCCAATAAACGCACAAGAAAACCTGACTTTCAAGAAGGTATTCTTTAATATGCATGTTCCATATAAGTATGTATTTTTCCTGTCTCCTAGTATTGGAAATCTTGGATGTTTTCAGTATTTAGCAACTACAAACTAACACCGCAAAGAGAAATCTTTGCTCACATAATTATTTCCTTGGGTAAATTCTTTAAATGGGAATTACCAGATCAAAATAAAATTGCGATGTTCATCTCTACTATTATGTACCAAATTGTCTTGGGCAAGATCAGCACTGTGCGGTATTGCCTATATGCCCCACAAAGCTGTACCATAAAATAGAATGAAGTCTCATAGATAGAGAACACATTAATAGGTATCAGAGGAGAGGGGGTTAGGAGGCTGGGTGAAGAAGGGGAAGGGCTTAAGGAAAAATTAACAAATAGATCAAAGCCATAGACACAGACGCCAGTGTGGTGATCACCAGAGGGAGAGGGGAGAGCGGGGGAGGTAAAAGAGGGTAAAGGGGGGGACAAATGGTGAGGGAATGAGACTTGACTCAGCATGGGGAACACACATGACAATATATAGATGATGTATTACAGAATTGTACAGCTGAAACCTGTATAATTTCATTTTTTAATTTCATTTATGTATTTTTATACAGAGGGGCAGAGAGGGAGAAACAGAGGGGGAGAAACATCAATGTGTGGTTCCCTCTCGGGTGCCCCCTCTTGGGAGCCTAACCTGCAACCCAGGCATGTGTCCTGACTGGGAATTGAACTGGTGACTCTTTGGTTCGCAGGTGAGCACTCAATCCACTTAGCCACAACAGCCAGGGCTGAAACCTATATAATTTCATTAACCAATTGTATCTGCTTTTCATTCTAATATTTACTATTCTATTTGTCCTGATAATTTGGGGAATTACTTTTAAATTGTCTGAGAATGCTTACAAAGATACTTATATTTTGTGTTCTAATCATGCTTAGTCTTTTTTTCCTTTAACCTCGTAAAACATTTTCAGAAAGAAACTAAGTTGTGAAAATACTTCATTCACAGGAGAAATTTAGTTAGAAACTGGAAGATTAATAGGGAATACTGAAAGGTAGAGTGGGCTAGCAGCCTTCTTTCTCAGAGAGGTCTCTCTTCCTGTTCACCCCTGTGACTACATCTCCAGGTGGTCTTACAGAGCTGATTTGCTGCTGGACCTGGCGCTGACTTTTCTGTGTTTTTAAGCCACACCTACTTACATTAACGTGGACCAGTGTGCACAGTGCATCAATAAGTGAATGACCTGACCTGCATAACTGTGTCTACTGTGGCCCCAAATCACCATACTCACACCTTTGAGTGATGCCTTCCTCAGGACTAGAGAGCTGTTTTTGCAACTGATTTGGAAAATGAACATGAATTCCTCTAAACATTTCGTTTTGTAAAACACTTTTTTTTATTCTTCTTCAAGTACAGTTTTCTGCCTTTTTGCCTGACCCATCCCCTCCACCCCAGGCCTCCCCACCTCCTTCCCCTGTTTCCACTCCCCTTGTTATTGTCCATGTGTCCTTTATAATTGTTCCCGTAAACGCTTCACCCTTTTCCCCCATTATCCGCTCCTCTCTCCCCTCTGGTCATTGTCAGCCTGTTCTTCATTTCAGTGTCTTTGGTTGTATTTTGCTTGCTTGTTCATTTTGTTGCTTAGGTTCAAGTTAAAGGTAACATCATACAGTATTTGTGTTTCACTGCCTGGCTTATTTCACTCAGCACCATGCTCTCCAGTTCCATCCCTGGTGTCACAGAGGGCAGGAGCTCCTTCTTTCATTCTGCTGCATGGAATTCCGTTGTGTAAATGTACCATAGTATTTGATCTACTCATTCACACATGGGCACTTAGGTTGTTTCCAGCACTGGGCTATTATAAATTGTGCTGATCAATCAACAAAGTTCATATGGAGTCATTTCAATCTCACGTCTACGTACTAAAGCCCGTCCATTAAAAATACTGACCAGCTGGCAGCAGACTCCCTCACTCACTCTATGTCTGCTTCTCACGTCTAACATGGAGTTTTGGTTCCACACCTACATGCCAGTCGCAACATTGAGGCTTTGTCGAAAGAAAGATCTCTACATTCATCATGTTCCATGAATGCATGGAGACCTATTTCTCTGGGACGTAACCCTTAAGGCAGACATCTTAAATGTTTTTATTTTATATATAGTAAATGTAAATTCCAAAATATTTAAGTATAATGCATCAGTTTGCACCTCTAGCAAATAGCAGAAACTGGTAAAAATCCCACCTTTTCCTAAATTCAAAATCATTGCTTTTAACCTTTCTTTTGTAGTAATGTCTATCTACATAGCAGACTTCCATACAAAACAAACCTTTTGTAAGAAAGAAATCCTTACTTTTTCCTCTTTAAAAACTTTTCACACACACACACAAATATTATTTTAAAACTAAATATTTTCCTTGTGCCATTTTAAGTGTTCAGGTTCAATTTCCTATATAATTTGAGGAAAGTTTGAAAAGTCTCCTCATAGATCATTTGCCACTGCCTATTAAACTGCATTCTATCACTTCATAATTGTGTTGGAATTTCATGTTTGACTAACGTGGTTCTTTAACTCACCTCGTCTCTCTTACTTCAAAGAGCAAATTATTACTGATAATTTATAGCTGTCCTATCATTGGGCAAATAATCATCAAAGCAATTACACAGTCTGCTCTTACTTTTGAGAATGTTCTAAGTTTCGGTCACTCCCGTTAGGAAACAATGGACCAAACCAATGAGAGAAAATGTGTAATTCTGCCAAGGACTCTCAGCTACGTCCATTCTGCCTCCTTCCTCTTGTCTCCTCCATCCTGGACAAATCTCCACCTTCGCTGCAAAGGCAGAGAAACACAGCGGCAGAGAAAGCTCCCTGTGTCTGCGTGTTTCAGCCGGACATCCTCCAGGGTTCCCTTCTCCTTGTTAGGTCCATCAGTTACACCCTCAACCCCCTTTCCCTTGAAGTCCCTGCTCATGCTCTTCCTAATTTAAGTGGCTGATGCCTCAGAAAACATCTCTGTCACAGACACGTGCAGGAAAACAACCAAATCTTTTAAATGTAGACCCATTTCTTGAAGAAGACAGTTGCTGAATTGAAAAGATTTCAGCAAGAACTATGTAATCAGTCTCAACTCCTATACTTTAAATATTCTACCAATACATTGGTTTCTTTACTAAAATTTTCTCTACAAGTCCTGGTTATGGAATATATACATTTATTTCATCTTATTCCAAAATTCCCCCATGACCATATTACAAGTCCGTGCACCACACATAGGTCTGGAAGTGGGGCTCATTTCCTTGAGCAGCATCCTTGCAGAGAGGGAGAAGAATAGGTTTTCTTGGGAGGTAGTCACAGGAGAAGTTCAAGAACATGAAAAGGATGCCCTAGGCCTATAGCATGTCTCTGTATCCTGTGCACATAACGGGTAAGGTAACACATCGGGTCTCTCTACACTCAGTTACTTTATATCAGTGAGGCTCTCATGAAGGTCTCCCCTTTTCCAGCCTCCTTCTCAGAGCAGCATGGACTTCTCTGTTCCTCAGACTATAGATCAGGGGATTCAGCATGGGATTGAAAAGGCTGTGAAACAGGAGGAGGTATTTCTTCTGCACCTGGGGGTCCCCACGTTGGGGTCCAACATACATGATAATGGCTGTGCCATAAAAGAGCCCCACCACGCAGAGGTGGGAGGAGCAGGTGGAGAAAGCTTTCCGGCGCCCCTCGGCCGACTGGATCCTCAGGACAGCACGGAGAATGTGACCATAGGAGACCACAATTGCAGACACTGGTCCCACCAGCACCAACACTCCTGCAGCCATAATCACAACCTCGTTAAGGTGAGTATCTGCACAGGCCAGTTTGAGAACAGCTACAATTTCACAAAAAAAGTGATTCACTTTCTTGGGACCACAGAAGGGCAATGGTAAGAGCAACACCATATCTACTAGGGCCAAGATGATTCCTAATATCCAGGAAGTCACTACCAGGGTGACGCAGACTCTCCAGCTCATGATGGTAGAATACCGAAGGGGCAGGCAGATGGCCACATGCCTATCATAAGACATCATCACCAGGAGAAAACATTCAGTGAGAGAAAAAGTCAAGAAGAGAAAGGTCTGTGTCATGCAGCCAGCAAAGGAGATGGGCTGGGCTGGGCTCAGGAGGTTGACCAGCATCTGAGGCACCGTGTTGCAGGCATAGGCTATGTCCACGGTGGCCAGCTGGGAGAGGAAGAAGTACATGGGGGTGTGCAGTCGGGAGTCCAGCGAGATGAGCCCCAGGATGACCCCGTTGCCCATCAGGGTGAAGGCGTACAACAGGGAGAAGAGCCCAAACAGGAGCACCTGCAGCCTTGGGCTGAGCGGGAATCCCAGGAGGAGGAACTCTGTGACAGAAGTCTGGTTGCCCCCCATTTTCCTGGGAAAGAAGAAGGGACAGAGCTCATCAAGTCTGACTACCCGAGGGACGAGTTTAACATGGTAGACCTGTGCGTGTCATTGATTCTTCCCTCAAAAATCATCTTCAGTGTCACTTGTCTCCTGTTAGTTACTTAGTGTGTACTACCTATGCATGGCATATGACACAGAAGGAATTTTTTACATCTTGTAAATTAAATGCGAGTGCTCTATTGTAGTGTTCAGTAAATCTCACCTTTATTTCCAAACTTCCCCCACAGTTCAACACACGTTAACACGCCTACTGCCTCCCTTACGGTGAACACTTTTCTCGGTCAGCACAACTGCGTGGGAAGCTTCCCTGGGAAGAGTCCCGACCCACGGTGCACACACAGCCACCATGGGGAGGGGGCTGTGGGCCTGCATCCGCACCCACACATGAGGGTGGGAAGGGGACCAGGAGCCTGTGGGAGGCCCTCCTATCAGGGATCTCACCGGTTGGTGCCTTCATTAGATGACTCACTTGTTAGCCTTGTACTTTTCACTGGCAGCAGCATCTGGAAGGAAGCGGAGAGCATGGCAGGCAGACTGCCTCAGCCTTAGCTGGATTTAAGGGGGAGAACTTTGTCTTTGGACTTTTGTACCCACAGACGTTCTACTCTGCTCATGCGGTTTCATAATCGGATATGTCTCGTCACACACTTATCCCTGCATGAATATTCATACTCGATGCTTGTATGTGTGGCTAAAACACATGATAGGTATATAGTTACACATGCAGATATATGCACACACATGCATGTGAACCTTATGTGCATATATGTGTATATCATGTGAATATCATGGGCATATAAGTGCATATTATGTGAATATAACCCTTATTATATACTTAACCCTATATGAACATTTACATTCTATGCCTGTATGTGTGGGGGGAAGATACATGTTATGTATAGAGTTACATGTACACATATGTACACACACATGCACTTCAATCCATATTATGTGGGAAACTAGTTGCTATTTTCTCTATTATTTTCTGATCTCCTTCACTAGTAAAACACTGGTTGAATGATTTCTTGATGGGTCGTGGCCTGGGATTTAAAACTACTGATCAATATCCAAGGCTAGAGCTAAAGCTCTTACTATATACTCATATGCTTAGAATCTGTAACATATTCTATAACTTAACTCTAAAAGGAAAATATTATGAATAATGAATCTTTACTTTCTGGGGTTTATCAGTGTTTAGAAAAGGACTTGCACCAGGGTCGGAATTCCGAGGTTTCACTGGTAACTATTAAACCACTGCTTCTGTTTCCTTGTCTGTCTGACTCCATATCCTTCTTCAGTCCAGAATCCATCTGAATTTCACTAAAATAAGAATCTCACAAAAACTCATAACTGCCATCCTATGTCAGTTCTCCATTCAAATTTCCCCATAAGTTAATATTTGCAAGGTTTGACAAGCAAAAGTGTGAGGGTCTCACCCTACTTCAAAGGAAGAATCAGAATTCAGAGCAGAAACACTGGGAGATGGTATTGTCTTAGTCAAGAAATAACATCATAACAGTTGGAATCACCTTTGTGAAGAAAGCTGGTTGTTTTAGTAGGACCGAACTTTATATCAGGGAGTTTTTTAACTCAGAGATTTGGATGCCCATGTTATGGGAGAGGGAGAGCAAGAAAAATGCTCAGGTCTCTTTCAACTACAGGATTCATTGGCTCTAAATGTATAAAAAAGTGTTAGCCATTTACATTTCAGCTTTGTTGCCACGATTGAGGTGAAAGAACACAGCAGTGGTATTTCTAAACTGTCCTATGATGAAGGACACAAAAAGCTAGAGCAGAAGGACCAGTGACTGTCACCTCACCATCCTCCTATCTGCTGCACGTAGCTAAAACACAAAACAAAAATCCACACACAGTTACTAAACATATTCCATGTCGTCTACATGTCTTGGCTGAGGACATACAAGACAATTCCTACATGCTGGTGTACAGAACCCGCTTGGAGTGACAAGTCTATTAAAAAGACTCAAGAAAGATAATTGTCACATTTAAATAACTCACCAAGTGGAAGTTCATTTTCCAAAATAAAATCTTCCGGATACTCGTCTGTCACAAACTCCTTTCGTGGTCCAAAGGTCCATTTTTTCATGGAAACATGACTGAGTTTCATGGGACAACGGAAACACTTTCATGCAAATCTCTCAAACAGCTAATATATCTTACCATTTAAACAAAAAATTTTACACTAAATGCTCAACCTTAGGTGTCTCTAGACGAGATGGTGACTCCAATGATCCTATTAGCTAAGTCTATACACAGCACACACCTGGCACTGACGGACAATGACAATTCCCTGCTGCACTGAGATTTTTCATCACAGCCTGTCTGAAATTGAACGGTGAACAAAGACTGGACAACACACGAAACTTACCACACACTTACAGCTAAACACGAGAAGACCAGCTGAATGTGACTTGGGTTGAACAAAACACACTAATAAGATTTGTATCTGTGAGTTAGTGTTGAAATTGCCATCTCATAAGGATCTCTTAGAAGAAAAGGTACCAAAACACGAAGACATGGTTTATTCTCTGCTCCACTCCACCACCTCTCAGTGTACTTCTGAGCGTTTGGTGTAGGGAGGGATAAGGACCCGCCAGGCACACTGCCATCAGCTCCCTTCCAGGGGAAAGGGGCTCTCCAGGGACTCATCTCTGGTGTTCTCCACAGGGACACTTGAGGCAAGGCGGTGGCCTTGGTGATTACTTCACTCACCGTGGGGTCCATGTTCATCCACGTAGAAGCTCTAGAACGATTTCTGGGACTCCTCTACACATTATAATGCCCTCACCTTGCATTCACCATGGCTCGAGAACTCAGTCCCTCACCTACTAACCTTCCAGATAGTCCTGGTGTTACATAGGGCAGCTGGGGCCCATAGGTTTTTCCCATACTCAGTCTTGGCTGAGTTGTATCTCACACCTGACTGCAACATGTACCCTCTGTATTTTTTCTTTGAATCAGATGCGAATCCAACAGGGAGCACAAACCGTGCTGGTGTGCTACGATAGTAGAGAGACTTTCACACAACACAACGGTTACAAGGATACTGGGGAACTACAACAGTAAACACAGAGCTCTCAGATGAATAAGCAGAACTGCGTGAAGCTGCCATTCCTAGGGTTCCAGGGTACACAGCAGAGGCTGGGTGATTAGAATCCAGAAGGTCAGAGGAGTTGGGGTTCAGACTTAGCCCTGTGAGGAGAAGGGGCACCTAGGCGGTACCGTGGCCCCAGCCAGGAATGACGGGGCTGGCTCTGGGATGCGGAGTACCTAAGGCTGGGCAGGGGGCCTTCACTGCCACTGCCAAGAGCTGTTGGGCAAGGCTGACAAGAGCAGCGGGCAGACAGGAAGGGGCAAGGTCCTTTTCCCTGCTCCAGGCTCCCAGGCTGCTGTAGAGCTCCCCACCTGCACAACGTAAGGAATTGGAAGTCACTAAAATCAGTAATCCGCCCTGGCTGGTGTGGCTCAGTAGGTGGAAGGATTGTCCCATAAACAGAAAGTTCCCGGGGTCGGTTCCTGGTCAGGGCCCATGTGTACCTAGGATGGGGGTTTGGTCCCAGTCAGCACACATGCAAGAGGCAACCAATGGATGTGTTTCATATTTTTGTTTCTCTGCCTCTGTCCCTCTGCCCCCTCTCTCTAAAAAAACGATAAGCATGTCCTTGGGTGAGGACTAAAAAATAAAGATCAATAGTCCAGATGTCCCAATTTGGTTAAGAAAAATTGTGAGCTGGATACCAGAGGCTGGAGTCTCAAGTTTATCAATAAAGAACAACCCCCACATCACTCACACTGAGAGTTCACTAAGGGACACACACAAGTATGACTTAAAAACATGAACTGGAAGATGAGGTTTAGGTGTGATGTGCAAAGAGGTTTGCTGATTCCTCACCTTGAAGGAACGTGCTAGCTAGTCACAGGCAGCACTGTGAGCCACAGGCCTTCCCTCTAAGGTCCAGTCCACGTCACACTGACAGCGCAGACGCAGACGAGAGCCTGTGCTGCTCGGTAAGGGCTGACGACCGGAGGGAAGGAGGGCTGGGCAGTGACAGCGACTCAGTAGAAGTCGGACATTTGCTACCTTCCGGTACGTGCACACATAGAACAGACGGATAATGGGACGTTCTTCATGGACTGGTTAAGGTGGCTGGGTGAGACGCTGCGTGTTAAGTGCTACGGGTGTGTAGTGCACAGAGAGCACTGGGTCAGGGGGGGACAGATGTGTTAGCTGTTCTGATAAGAGCCCATCCGATCTTCATATTCAGTGAGCTCTGCTGCCCACAGGAGGTAAGTAAGTGTTGGGTGGCTTTTTGAAATGATCTCTTATGCCACAGTATTTAAAATAAAGGCAGAGATAAAATTTAAGAGTTTTTTTTTTTTACATCTTAGGAACTTCAGTAGCTAAATTTATTTCCATTTTTAAAATTTTCGTTTATATCTTAATTTAAGTTAGTTGATATACAAGCTCTTACTGGTTAGATTATTTCAGGTGTAAATATAGTGGTCTGACATCTCCAAACCTTCCTGTAGCACAAAAGATAATTTTTAAAAGTTATAAACAGGCATCATCCTACCACTCTACAATCAATACTACACTACTATATGTCATAGATTTCGCTGTTTACTGCATATATACATACCATAATTGCAGTTATATCGCCTTTGCAATTATTGTTTCATGTTTTCCCTTTAAATCTTATAATAACTCTTTCCATGTATCTGTAATCTCTCTCTCACTATCATTTTAAGGACTGTATAAACAGCTCATTGAGTTAATGTGGAATAATTTGACAAATTTTTCCTTATATTAAAATTTTGTTTACAACGTTCACATTAAAGGTAATTCCAAAGGGGAATAAGAGAGTTGCACTGAGTAATCATGACTCCCCAAGGGAAGGGCACACACTCCCTCTTCTGATCAAGTCTCCTGTTCACTCTCAGTGTGAGATCGAGAAAGACTCTGCAAGCAAGTGGCCCACCTCACCTCAAAGCGGGTGAGAAGGTACACTTTATGGTAACATCCTCAGAGGCCACCTAAAGTCTGTGGGACTCAACCGCAACCAACGTGTCTGACAAGTAGAAGGAATCAGAAAAAGTCCATCTGCCACCAAGGGAGGAGAGCCAGCCACACTCTACTGGTCACCTACCGTATCTGGTAAAATGTCCTGTGTGAGGATAAGCATTCCCATGAGGGAAATGACACAGACCTGGACTGACCAGGGGGAAAGTGCTGGAGAAAGACACTGGGGAACATGTATGCAGTCTGTACGTCCACATAACTCACAGCTCAACACTCAAAGTTCCTGGGACCATACACAGCCCAGATGGTTTCTCTGAGAGCCAGTGCCCAGCTCTGCCCTTTGCTAGCTACTGGCTCAGCAGTTTGTCCCGAAGGTTGTCAACAGTGAGCTTGGCTCCCACACCGTCTGCAGGTTTCTCCTTCTCCCCTTTCTCCTGCACACCCTGTATTAATTCTGTTCCTTCCCTCAGCCTGCTCCTTCACTCCCCAGGAGGAGTCTGTAATTTTCATATGAAATGTCTCTTCATCATGCAACACATAAACCAGTGCTCACTGAGATGATCTTTAAGTGGCGAATACAGTCTGAGAGAATGGACAAGCGGACCTTCGGATTTGCAGGACCACGTCCTACCCTTGCAGCTTTTCCTTCCTTCCCAAATCCTATGATATACGCAGTTACTGAGTTTACACAGATAGGTTATAGATGGAGATGGACTGTATTCAACCTTTGGGACCCAGAACAGGAATTAATATAATGTTTAAGTTTAGAGATATTCACTTCCATTGAACAATAAAGGAAAAAATTATATTTGATTGAAAAAAACAATGAGTGTAACCTATGAAAAGCTTCTTTCAGAGGAAGAGGGAAGGCCTGATGTCACACCATGAAGGACCATGGCTGAAGGGAGCAGTGAGCTGCTCTGGATTCAGGTGGCAGCTGAGCACTTAGTGGGGGATTCAAATGTCACTGCAACTAGAAATGACTCTCGTCCTGCAGTGCTCTCTGCAGGGCATGTTTCCTCTGAGGAACACAGAGGAAACATGCCCTGCAGGTTCACCTTGGGGTTGGAAAGGCTGTAACAAAGGAAAGGATCTCCTGCTGCTCCTCAGGATCATGCAATTTGGGGGCCACGCACATGACGATGTTGCTGCAAAAGCAGAGCCAGACCCTGCAGAGAACAGTACTTCTGTTCACATTGACCTGCAATGGTAAACACTGATTTCAAACACTGCATATTTGGAACAGGCCTGGCATGAGAGATTAAGTTATGTGCTACGAGCATATAAAATATATTAAGTCACTGGAAGTGATGAGGTCCCATAGAAAGTGCTTGTTCAGGGGAGAAGCACAAAACCTCAATCATTGAAAGAGGAGTGTAACATAATAGGCAATTGTGGAATTCCAGATATAACACAGGCAATAAAAGGAACTAATAAAGACATCAATAGAAACAAATGAAAGATAAAAATCAAAGGATCACATCCACAGATGCTTAAAAAGCATTTGATAAACTACAGTACCCATTTATGATAAAAACACCGAGCAAAGTGGGAATAGATGGAACATACCTCAACATAATAAAGGCCATATATGAGAAATCTACAGCCTGCAGCACACTCGATGGGCAAAATCTAAAAGCTTTCTTCCAAAGATCAAGAACAAGACAAAGGTGTCCACTTTCACCACTTTTAGTCAACATAGTATCGGAAGTTCAAGATGCAGTGATCAGACAAGAAAAAGAAATAAAAGGCATCCAAATTGGAAAGGAAGAAGTAAACCTGTTATTGTTTGCAGATAACATGATAGTGTACATAGAATATCCTATAGGCTCCACCAAAAAAACCCTCAAATTTTGCCAAATACTGGGATGCAACATGAATATTCAGACTGAAAGCATTGGTGTCCACCAACAATGAAATATCAGAAAGAGAAACTACAGAAAAAGATCCCCTTCACAATAGCAACAAGAAAAACAGAGAACCTAGGAATAAACTGAACCACGTAGGTAAAGGACCTATACTTAGAAAATTAGACAACACAGAAGAAATTAAGGAAGATACAAATAAATGGAAGCACCTGGTGTTTATGGATTAGAAGAATTAATATCATTAAAATGTCTACACTACCTAAAGCAAGCCACACATCCAATGCAATCTCTGTTAACATACCAAAGACATATTTCACAGATTTAGAACAAATGTTTCAAAAATATATATGGAACCGAAAACAACCCCAAAGAGTCTCAGCAATCTTGAGAAAGAAGAACAAAGTAGGAGGGATCACAATACCTCATATCAAACTATACTACCAGGCTACTTTATTCAAACAGTCTGTCATTGGCAAAAGAACAAATACATAGATCAATGAATGAGTAGTTAGAGCCCACAAATAAACCCATGTCCCTTTGGTCAATAATAATTAATGGAGGGGGCAGGACCATAAAATGGAGTAAAAAATAGGCTCTTCAACAAATAGTATTGGGAGAACTAGAATCTTACATGCAAAAAGAAAAGAAAAGAAAAGAAAAGAAAAGAAAGAAAGAAAGAAAGAAAGAAAGAAAGAAAGAAAGAAAGAAAGAAATTAGACCACCAACGAAAACCATACACTAGGATTAACTCAAAATGGACCTAAGACCTAAACATAAGCCTTGACATCATCAAAGTCCTAGAGGAAAATGTAGGCAGTAAAATTTCACATATCCATGCAGCAATATTATTGTTGATATATCCTTCTAGCCTTGGCTATTCCCTTGAGAAATAAAGGAAAGAATAAACAAATGGGATCACATCAAATTGAAATCTTCTGCATGGCTAAAGAAAACATCATCAAAATGAAAAGGGAACCAACCACATGGGAAAACATATTTACCAATGATACCTGAGATAAGAATTGATCTCCAAAAGATATAAAGTACTCACAGGACTCACCACCAGGAAGGCAAACAATCCAGTTAAAACATGGGAAAAGGACCTGAACAGACTCTTCTCCAAGGAGAACAAACAGAGGGTCTGTAGGCATATGAAAAGAGGCTCAACATCAGTAGCCATCAGAGAGATGCAAATTAAAACCACAAGGAGATACCTCTTCACACCATTCAGAATGGCCATCATTAACAAATCAACAAATAGAATACTCTGGTTTCTCTTCAGATCGTATAAATCTTTCGCCTTTTACAAATCAACAAATAGAAAGTGCTGGCAAGGATTTGGGAACCCTAGAGCACTGTTGGTGAGAATGCAAACTTGTGCAGCTCCAGTGGAAAACAGTATAAAATTTCTTCAAAAAATTAAAAACAGAACTGTCTTTTGCTCCAGTGATTCCACTGCTGGCATTACACCCTAAGAAGCATGAAACACCAATTCAAAAGAACCTATGCACCCAGTGTTCATAGCACTGTTATTTGCAGTAGCAAAGTGCTGGAAACAGCCTACTGCCCATCAGTAAATGAGGGAATCAAATAAATGTGCACCATTTATACAACACACTACTATGCACCAGGAAGGAAGACGAAACTCCTACCTTTCATGAAAACATGCATGGAACTGAAGAGTATTGTGCTAAGTGAAATAAGCCAGGCAGTGAAAGGCACATACCACATGATGTCACCCGCAAGGTGAACCTAATGAACAAAACAAACAAGCAAATAGAACCACGGGCATGGAAACAACGAACAGACTGACAGTGACAAGAGGGGAAGCAGGAGGGCAGTAAGGACGGAAGGAGGAACAAGGTCAAGGAACAAGTATAAATGACTCATGGACATGGACACCAGGGTGGGGACTGACTGGGAGCAACGGGGGAAACTGGTACAAGTGAAATAGAACACCAGTAGAAAAAAAAAACTCTTCAAACAACTAATTTGTGTCAAAAAGGAAAACAAAGTTATAAGGAATGAAAAATAAAATATTTCAATGAAGTAATACAACCTACAGGAAACAATTATTCATTCTAAAACAGCAACATATAATGACTTCGATGAAGAAAACATCAACGACAACAGATGGCTCTGCACAACAGACAGCAGGACCAATGAACTCAAATGAAAATTAATAGGAAACTATCAAATACAGGCATAGAATAAAAAAATGGAGTTGACTCAGAAAGACATCTTTGAAAGTGCTAAAAAGTATTCTAACATATACTCAAGAAGAAAGAAAAATTAAATGGGGAAAAGATAATGTTGAAGATATTACTTCTGAGAATTTCCCAAGTCTGATGAAGGACATGAGCACAGAAACCTCAGGAAATCACAACCGGGACGCATTTACGTACAACACCCAGATCCTGCACTATTACAGTGACATTTCTGAGAACTTACGACAAAGTAAATATAAGTAAAAATGAGAAAAAATATTTATTTATTAACCATTACCAACAGGTATCACTGCTTTAGCTGGAAAAAGATACATTTTTTTAGTGTCTTTTGCACGCAACCCTGCTGGAAATGAAGATTTGGGCTTGGTTGCTTGGGTTTGTGTGCTTGTTTTATTTTTGACTCTCTTTCTGTTTGAATACATGTTCATTTCATGTTAATTTTGGAAGCATATTTTCCTGTATGTAAACTTTTGGATTGACAGTTTTTCACCACCTCACAGATACTGCTCATTGACCTCTGACACCCAAGGTTCCCACTGAGCAGTCAGAAATTGTCAATATTGCTGTATCCCTCGTGGTACCACAGGGAGCACCCAGCTCCATGAAGGCTCCTGTACTCTCATTCCCCGCCTTGCATAAGGGAAGGCCTGGTCTCACTGGCCATTGCCATCATGTCAACCTGGGGCCTGAGCAAACACAAGTGACTTGAAGCCAGTGCTGGCTTCAGATCTCCCCGTTCGGTTGCTGATTCTGCCTCATTTTTGTCCTTTGAGGGTTGTACTTGCTCTCTTTCAAGCCCAGTTACACATTTAAGGGTTATGGTTTTAAAATGTTCTGTCCAGTGGTTTTAGGTGCCTTCTGCTAACATGGTTTTCAGGATGGCCACTCTGCTGTACTGCCACTGCTTCTCGTCTAGAAATCCCAGGAGGAGCCTACCTGGGGAGGGAGTCAAACACCCGCTACTTCCCTTCCCCAATGAGTGCTTGATGCAAACAGAGCTGCACGATAAGGATGCAAGCTCCCTTCTCAGTGTCTTCCCACGAAAACCTGTCATTCCTGTGACGCATGTTCCTTGCCCTTCCCCCCACCTCCCGTTCCACTTTCCGACTTCTGTCATTTCATGGGACGCTTATCACCTCCCTTTTCCAAATGTCTTGTCTTCTTCTTTAATGCGTACCTTGATTCTTGTTTCCTTGGATTCTCCATTATTCCAGTTCATAATCTTTTCCTATCTATACTTGCTCAGATTTATAAACATCTATTTGTTTCATAGATTTTCTACGTTTAAAACTATAATTTTCCAAATTCTTGTACTTGTTAAATAGACGATACATTACATATGTATATTTGTTATAGAGACAATTTATCATAGTTGGATTTGAAAAACCAAATATGCACGTAGAAGGAAAACATTGTCTTTTATAACTCAGTTTTCTCTCAATAATTGCATATTATACATATGGCATTAGTAATCTTCTTTTTGCATTTAATATTAATTGTAAGTATATTGCAAGCCAATAAACACAGAAGAAAACCTGACTTTCAAGAAGGTATTCTTTAATATGCATGTTCCATATAAGTATGTATTTTTCCTGTCTCCTAGTATTGGAAATCTTGGATGTTTTCAGTATTTAGCAACTACAAACTAACACCGCAAAGAGAAATCTTTGCTCACATAATTATTTCCTTGGGTAAATTCTTTAAATGGGAATTACCAGATCAAAATAAAATTGTGATGTTCATCTCTACTATTATGTACCAAATTGTCCTGGGCAAGATCAGCACTGTGGGGTATTACCTATATACCCCACAAAGCTGTACCATAAAATAGAAAGAAGACTCATAGATAGAGAACACATTGATAGGTATCAGAGGAGAGGGGGTTAGGAGGCTGGGGGAAGAAGGGGAAGGGCTTAAGGAAAAATTAATAAATAGATCAAAGCCGTAGACACAGACACCAGTATGGTGATCACCAGAGGGAGAGAGGAGTGGGGGGGGGGGAGGTAAAAGAAGGTAAAGGGGGAACAAATGGTGAGGGAATGAGACTTGACTCAGCATGGGGAACACACATGACAATATATAGATGATGTATTAGAGAATTGTACAGCTGAAACCTGTATTATTTTTTAATTTCATTTATTTATTTTTATACAGAGGGACAGGGGGGAAGAAAGAGAGGGAGAGAAACATCAATGTGTGGTTCCTTCTAGGGTGCCCCTTCTTGGGAGCCTAACCTGCAACCCAGGCATGTGTCCTGACTGGGAATTGAACTGGTGACTCTTTGGTTCGCAGGCGAGCACTCAATCCACTTAGCCACAATAGCCAGGCCTGAAAGCTATATAATTTCATTAACCAATTGTATCTGCTTTTCATTCTAATATTTACTATTCTATTTGTACTGATAATTTGGGGAATTACTTTTAAAGTGTCTGAGAATGCTTACAAAGATACTTATATTTTGTGTTCTGATCATGCTTAGTCTTTTTTTCCTTTAAACTCTTAAAACATTACGGGAAAGAAACTAAGTTGTTCAAATACTTCATTCACAGGAGAAATTTAGTTAGAAACTGGAAGATTAATAGGGAATACTGAAAGGTAGAGTGGGCTAGCAGCCTTCTTTCTCAGAGAGGTCTCTTTTCCTGTTCACCCCTGTGAATACATCTCCAGGTGGTCTTACAGAGCTGATTTGCTGCTGGACCTGGCGCTGACTTTTCTGTGTTTTTAAGCCACACCTACTTACATTAACGTGGACCAGTGTGCACAGTGCATCAATAAGTGAATGACCTAATCTGCATAACAGTGTCTAATGTGGCACCAAATCACCACATTCAAACCTTTGAGTGATCCCCTCCTGAGGACCCGAGAACTGTTTTTGCAACTGATTTGGAAAATGAACATGAATTCCTCTAAACATTTCTTTTTTAAAACACTTTTTTAATTCTTGTTCAAGTACAGTTTTCTGCCTTTTCGCTTGACCCATCCCCTCCACCCCAGGCCTCTTCTCCTCCTTCCCCTGTTTCCACTCCCCTTGTTATTGTCCATGTGTCCTTTATAATTGTTCCTGTAAACCCTTCACCCTTTTCCCCCATTATCCGCTCCTCTCTCCCCTCTGGTCATTGTCAGTCTGTTCTCCATTTCAGTGTCTTTGGTTGTATTTTGCTTGCTTGTTCGTTTTGTTGATTAGGTTCCAGTTAAAGGTGAGATTGTACAGTGTTTCTGTTTCACTGCCTGGCTTATTTCACTTAGCATAATGGTCTCTAGTTCCATTCATGCTGTTCACGAAGGGCAGGAGCTCCTTCTTTCCTTTATGCATGGAATTCCACTGTGTAAATGTACCATAGTTTTTTGATCCGTTCTTTCACGATTGGACACTTAGGTTGCTTCCAGCACTTGGCTATCGTAAATCGTGCTGAAATCAATCAACAAAGTTCATATGGAGTCATTTCAATCTCACGTCTACGTACTAAAGCCCGTTCCATTAAAAATACTGACCCGCTGGCAGCAGACTCCCTCACTCACTCAATGTCTGCTTCTCACGGCTAACATGGAGTTTTGGTTCCACACCTACATACCAGTCGCAACATTGAGGCTTTGTCGAAAGAAAGATCTCTACATTCATCATGTTCCATGAATGCATCGAGACCTGTTTCTCTGGGACTTAACCCTTAAGCAGACATCTTAAATGGATTTATTTTATATATAGTAAATGTAAATTCCAAAATATTTAAGTATAATGCATCAGTTTGCACCTCTAGCAACTAGCAGAAACTGGTAAATATCCCACCTTTTCCTAAATTCAAAATCATTGCTTTTAACCTTTTTTTTTTGTAGTAATGTCTGCCTACATAGCAGACTTCCTTACACAGCGGACCCTTTGTAAGAAAGAAATCCTTACTTTTTCCTCTTTAAAAACTTTTCACACACACGAATATTATTTTAAAACTAAATATTTTCCTTGTGCCATTTTAAGTGTTCAGGTTCAATTTCCTATATAATTTCAGGAATGTTTTGAAAAAGTCTCCTCATAGATCATTTGCCACTGCCTCTTAAACTGCGTTCTATCACTTCATAATTGTGTTGGAGTTTCATGTTTGACTAATATGGTTTTTTAACTCACGTCATATCTCTTACTTCCAAGAGCAAATTATTACTGATAATTTATAGCTCTCCTATCATTGGTCAAACAGGCATCACAGCAATTACACTGCCGGTTCTTATTTGTGAGAATGTTCTAAGTTTTGGTGATTTCCCATAGGAGACAAGTGACCAAACCAACAAGAGAAAAGGTTAATTCTGCCAAGGACTCTCAGCTACGTCCATTCTGCATCCTTCCTCTCGTCTCCACCATCCCGGACGGATCTCCACCTTCGCTGCAAAGGCAGAGAAACACAGCGGCAGAGAAAGCTCCCTGTGTCTGCCTGTTTCATCCTGACATCCTCCAGGGTTCTCTTCTCCTTGTTAGGTCCTTCGAGTTACACCCTTAATCCTCTTTCCCTTGAAGTCCCAGTTCATGCTCTTCCTAATTTAAGTGGTTGATGCCTCAGAAAACATCACTGTCATAGACATATTCAGGAAAACAAAGAAATATTTTAAATATAGACCAACTTTTGAAGATGATACTTGTGAAATTTAAAATTTTTCAATAATTACTTTGTAATCAGTCTCAACTCTTATATTTTACGTATTCTGCCAATACCTTGGTTTTACAATAAAAATTATCTACAAATTCTGATTATGGAATATATAAATTTATTTCATCCTATTCAGAAGTTCCCCCATGTCAACGTTACAAGTGCGCATACCAAGCAGAGAGCTGGAAGAGGGGTTCATTTCCTTGTGCAGCATCCTCAGAGGGAGGGAGCAGAATGGGTGTTCGCCAGAGGGAGTCATAGGAGAACTTCAAGAACATACAAAGGTGCTCTGAGAGTAGAAAATCTTTGTGTATCCTGTGTATGTATTGCGTGAGGTGACTTCTTGGGTCCCTGTAAGCTCAGTTACTTTTCATCAGTGAGGCTCTCACAAAGGTCTCCCCTTTTCCAGCCTCCTTCTCAGAGCAGCGTGGACTTCTCTGTTCCTCAGACTATAGATCAGGGGATTCAGCATGGGATTGAAAAGGCTGTGAAACAGGAGGAGGTATTTCTTCTGCTCCTGGGGGTCCCCATGCTGGGGTCCAACATACATGATAATGGCTGTGCCATAAAAGAGCCCCACCACGCAGAGGTGGGAGGAGCAGGTGGAGAAAGCTTTCTGGCGCCCCTTCACCGACTGGATCTTCAGGACAGCACGTAGGATGTGACTGTAGGAGACCACAATTGCGGACAGTGGTCCCACAAGCACCAACGTTGCCTCAGCCACAACCATAACCTCGTTAAGGTGCGTATCTGCACAGGCCAGTTTGAGAACAGCTAGAATTTCACAGAAAAAGTGATTCACTTTCTGGGGACCACAGAAGGGCAATGGTAAGAGCAACACCATAACTAATAAGGCCCCGAGGATTCCTAAAATCCAGGAAGCCCCTGCCAGGGTGACACAGACTCTCCAGCTCATGATGGTAGAATACCGAAGGGGCAGGCAGATGGCCACGTACCTGTCATAGGACATCATTATCAGGAGAAAACATTCAGTGAGAGCAAAAATCAAGAAGAAAAAGGTCTGCGTCATGCAGCCAGCAAAGGAGATGGGCTGGGCTGGGCTCAGGAGGTTGACCAGCATCTGGGGCACCGTGTTGCAGGCATAGGATATGTCCACAGTGGCCAGCTGGGAGAGGAAGAAGTACATGGGGGTGTGCAGTCGGGAGTCCAGTGAGATGAGCCCCAGGATGACCCCATTGCCCAGCAGGGTGAAGGCGTACAACAGGGAGAAGAGCCCAAACAGGAGCACCTTCATCCGTGGGCTGAGCGGGAACCCCACGAGGAGGAACTCTGTGACAGAAGTCTGGTTGCCCCCCATTTTCCTGGGAAAGAACAAGGGACAAAGCTCATCAATTCTGAGTGCCCGAGGGACTTGTTTAACATGGTAGACCCGTGTGTGTCATTGATTCTTCCCTCAGAAAACATCTTCAGTGTCACTTCTGTCCTGTTAGTCAGTTACTAAGTGAATCCTGTGCACTGCAAATGACACAGAAAGAAATTTCTTTCACCTTGATAAATTAAATGCCAGTTTCTATTACAGTGTTCAGTAAATCTCACCTTTATTTCCAAACTTCCCCCACAGTTCAACACACGTTAACACGCCTACTGCCTCCCTTACGGTGGACACTTTCCTCGGTCAGCACAACTGCGTGGGAGGCTTCCCTGGGAGGAGTCCCGACCCACGGTGCACACACAGCCACCGTGGGGAGGGGGCTGTGGGGCTGCGTCCACACCCACACATGAGGGTGGGAAGGGGACCAGGAGCCTGTGGGAGGCCCTCCTATCAGGGATCTCACCGGTTGGTGCCTTCATTAGATGACTCACTTGTTAGCCTTGTACTTTTCACTGGCAGCAGCATCTGGAAGGAAGCTGAGAGCATGGCAGGCAGACTGCCTCAGCTTTAGCTGGATTTAAGGGGGAGAACTTTGTCTTTGGACTTTTGTACCCACAGACGTTCTACTCTGCTCATGCGGTTTCATAATCGGATATGTCTCGTCACACACTTATCCCTGCATGAATATTCATACTCTATGCCTGTATGTGTGGGTAAATATTATGCTATGTATAGAGTTACATATACATATCTTGCATTCATATGAACTTGAACTGTTATTATGTGCAATATTGCATGGTACTTGCTATTTTCTATATTATTTTCTACTCTACTTCACTAGTAAAATGCTGGTGAGATGATTTCTTGATGGGTCGTGGCCTGAGATTTAAAACCACTGATCAATACCCAAGGCTAGAGCTAGAACTCTAACTATATACTCATATCCTTGACACCTTTAACATATTCTACAGCTTAACTCTAACAGGAAAATAGTATTCATCCTGAATCTTTACTTTCTGGGGTTTATCAATCTTTAGAAAGAACTTGCACCAGGGTGAGAATTCCGAGGTTTCACTGGTAACTATTACACCACTGCTTCTGTTTCCTTGTCTGTCTGACTCCATATCCTTCTTCAGTCCAGTGTCCACTGAATTTCACTAAAATAAGAATCTCACAAAAACTCATAATTGCCATCCTATGTCAATTCTCCATTCAAATTTCCTCAGAAGTTAATATTTGCAAGGTTTGATAAGTAAAGTATGAGGGTTTCACCCTACTTCAAAGGAAGAATCAGAATTTACAGCAGAAACACTGAGAGATGATATTGTCTTAGTCCAACAAATAAGGCCATAACACTTGTAATCACCTTTGTGAAGAAAGCTGGTTGTTTTAGTAGGACCAGGCTTCATGTCACTGAATGCTGTAACTCAGAGTTTAGATTCCCATGTTATGGGAGAAGGAGAACAAGAAAAATGCTCAGGTCTCTTCCAACTATAGGATTTATTGGCTCTAAATGTACAGAAAAGTGTTAGCCATTTTTGTTTCAGCTCTGTTGCCACATTTGGGGTGAATGAAGATAGCAGTTGTATCTCTAAAATGTCTTATGATGAAGGACACAAAAAACTAAGGCAGAAGGACCAGTGACTGTCACCTCATCTTCCTCCTATCTGCCTCACGTAGCTAAAAGAAAAAACGAAAATCCACAGACAGTTACTAAACATATTCCATGTTCGTCCACATGTCTTGGCTGAGGACATACAACATAGTTCCTACATGCTGGTGTACAGAACCTGCTTGGAGTGACAAGTGTATTAAAAAGACTCAAAAATGATAATTCTCATAGTCAAATAACTTACTTAAAAAAAAAACTTCAGGGCACTCTACTGTAACAAACTCCTTTTGTGGTCAATTTGGTGCATTATTTCTTGACAACATGACTGAGTTTCATGGGATAATGGAAAGGCTTTCAAGCAACTCTCTCAAACAGATAATGTGTCTTATCATTTAAACAAGGAACTTTACACTAATTGTATCAAAGTACATGATCCATATTGGGTGCATGTAAACGAGATGGTGACTCCAATGATCCTATTAGCTAAGTCTGTACACAGCAAATACCTGGCACTGACAGACAATGACAATTCCCTTCTGCACTGAGATTTTTCATCACAGCCTGTCTGAAATTGAACAGTGAACAAAGACTGGACAACACACGAAACTTACCACACACTTACAGCTAAACACGAGAAGACCAGCTGAATGTGACTTGGGTTGAACAAAAACACACTAATAAGGAGATTAGTATCTGTGAGTTAGTGTTGAAATTGCCATCTCATAAGGATCTCCTAGGAGAAAAGGTGCCCAAATAAGAAGAGATGATTTATTCTCTGCTCCACTCCACCACCTCTCAATGTACTTCTGAGCGTTTGGTGTAGGGAGGGATAAGGACCCGCCAGGCACACTGCCATCAGCTCCCGTCCAGGGGAAAGGGGCTCTCCAGGGACTCATCTCTGGTGTTCTCCACAGGAACACTTATGGCAAGATAGTGGCCTTGGTGATTCCTTCACTCACCATGGGGTCCGTGTTCACGCATTTAGAAGCTCTAGAATGATTTCTGGGGCTCCTACACATTACAATGACCACACCTTTCATTCACTAGGGCGCAAGAACTCAATCCCCCACCTACTAACTCTCCAGATAGAGTAGGTGGTACACAGGGCAGCTGGGGCCCATAGGTTTTTTCCATCCTCAGTCTTGGCTGAGCATTTTCTTTAGTGAGGAATAAAAATAAAAATCAATAGTCCAGATGTCCCAATTTGGTTAAGAAAAAATTGTGAGCTGGATACCAGATGCTGGGGTCTCAAGTTTATCAATAAAGAACAACCTGCACATCACTCACACCGGGAGTTCACTAAGGGACAAACACAAGAACTACTTTAAAAACCCTAATTGGAAGATGAGGTTTAGGTGTGATGCTCACAGAGGTTTGCTGATTCCTCACCTTGAAGGGAACGTGCTAGCTAGTCACAGGCAGCACTGTGAGCCACAGGCCTTCCCTCTAAGGTCCAGTCCACGTCACACTGACAGCGCAGACGCAGACGAGAACCTGTGCTGCTCGGTAAGGGCTGACGACCGGAGGGAAGGAGGGCTGGGCAGTGACAGCGACTCAGTAGAAGTCGGACATTTGCCACTTTCTGGTACGTGCATGCATAGAACAGACGGATAATGGGACGTTCTTCATGGACTGGTTAAGGTGGCTGGGTGAGACGCTGCGTGTTAAGTGCTACGGGTGTGTAGTGCACAGAGAGCACTGGGTCACGGAGGGACAGATGTGTTAGCTGTTCTGATAAGAGCCCATCCGACCTTCATATTCAGTGAGCTCTGCTGCCCACAGGAGGTAAGTGTTGGGTGGTTTTTCAAAACGATATTTTATGCTAAAGCATTTAAAATACAGGCGTACATAACATTTAAGAGTTTTTTACATGTTATGAACTTCAGTAGCTAAATTTATTTCCATTTTTTCAATTTTTGTGTGTATCTTAAGTAGTGCATATTTAAGTATAGTTGGCATACAAGCTAGTCCTAGTTAGATTATTTCAGGTGTAAATATACTGATCCAACATCTCCAAACCTTCCTACCACATAAAACATAATTTTTAAACGTTATAAACAGTCATCATCCTACCACTCTACAGCCAATACTATACTACTATAAGTCATAGATTACACTATTTACTGCACATATATACGCGTACCATAATTGCAGTCATATAACATTTGCAATTATTGGTTCACATTTTCCCTTTAAATCTTATAACTCTTTCCATGTAATTGAGTATAATTTTAATGACTGTATAAAAAGCCAATTGAGTTTATATGGAATAATTTGACCAATTTATCCTTGTGTTAAAATTTTCTTTGCAACTTTCATGTTAAAGATAATTTCAGCGGAGAAAAAAGAGGGCTACTGAGTAATCATTACTCCCCAAGGGAAGGGCACACACTCTCTCTTCTGATCAAGTCTCCTGTTCACTCTCAGTGTGAGATCGATAAAGGCTCTGCAAGCAAGTGGCTCACCTCACCTCAAAGCGGTAGGTATACTTTAGGGTAACATCCTTAGAAGCCACTCAAAGTCTGGGGTTCTCATCCCCCACCATCCTGTTTGAGAAGTAGAAGGAATCAGTAAAAGTCCATCTGCCACCAAGGCAGGAGAGCCAGCCACACTCTACTAGTCACCTACAGCGTCTGGTACAATGTCCCGTGTCAGGATAAGCATTCCCATGAGGGAAATGACACAGACCTGGACTAACCAGGGGGAAAGTGCTGGTGAAAGACACTGGGGAACATGTACGCAGTCTGTACGTCCACATAACTCACAG
Organism: Glossophaga mutica; assembly: GCA_039655065.1. NCBI lineage: Eukaryota > Metazoa > Chordata > Mammalia > Chiroptera > Phyllostomidae > Glossophaga > Glossophaga mutica. The sequence continues at coordinate 7,785,924 of CM077313.1, forward strand.
CTCAACACTCAAAGTTCCTGGGACCATACACAGCCCAGATGGTTTCTCTGAGACCCAGTGCCCAGCTCTGCCCTTTGCTAGCTACTGGCTCAGCAGTTCGCCCCCAAGGTTGTCAACAGTGAGCTTGGCTCCCACACCGTCTGCAGGTTTCTCCTTCTCCCCTCTCCCCTGCACACCCTGTATTAATTCTGTTCCTTCCCTCAGCCTGCTCCTTCACTCCCCAGGAGGAGTCCGTAATTTTCATATGAAATGTGTCTGCATCAGGCAGCTAGCGCTCCCTGATCGGCCTTGAACTGGCGAGTACAACCTGGGAGAAGGGACAGGCGGCCCTTCGGGTTTGCAGGACCATGTCCTACTGCCACAGCTTTTCCTTCCTTCCCAAATCCTATGACTCTTGCACTTACCGAGTTTACACAGTTACGGTACAGATGGAGATGGACTGTATTTGACCTTTGGGACCCAGAATAGAAATTAATATAATGTTTAAGTTCACAGATATTCAATTCAATGAACAATAAGGGAAAAAAATTATATCTTATTTAAAAGAATCGATGAGTGTAACCTATGGAAAGTTCCTTCAGAGGAAGAGGGAAGGCCTAACATCACATCATGAAGGCCAAGGGCAGAACGGAACTGCTCTGGATTCCGGGGGTACCTGAGCACTTAAGGTGAGGGTTTAAATGTCACTGCAACTGGAAATGACTCTCCTCCCACAGTGCCCTTCACAGGGCACCCTTCTCATCTGCATTCCTCAGGCTGTAGATCACTGGTTTCAGCTGGGGCTTGAAGAGGTTGTAAAACAGGGAAACGATCTCTCGTTGCTCATCGGACAAGCGATCTGAGGGCCATGCACATGGTGATCGCATTGCGAAAGAAGAGCCCGACCACGCCGAGGTGGGAGGAGCCGGTGGAGAAGGCCTTCCTGCGGCCCTCCCCAGACGGGATCCTCAGCACCGCAAAGAGGATCCGTGTGGAGGAAACCAGCACCAAGCACAGGGGCCCCACTAAGTAAAATCACAGGAAACTGACCAGTTGGCCCAAGGATGCTAGTCACCCGGATGTCTTCATTCTACATGGATGGCCGCAGTGAGCAGTAATCCAGAGCCCTGGTGAGGAGGACCTCAGATTAGCTCCAGAAACACCAGTAAAAGAAAAAAAAAAAAAAGTTCAAATAACTGTAACTTATGTCAAAAAGGGAAACAAAGTTATAAAGAATAAAATATTTTCATGATTAGATTCTATAAGAAAACAGTTTTTCATTTTGAAACAGCAATATATAATGACTTCAACTAAGGAATAATGAAATACACCAGATGGCTATGCCCAACAGAGAGTAAGACCAATGAACTCAAATGAAAATTAATAGAAAAGTATCAAATACAGGCATCAAATGAAAAAATGGAGTTGAGTCAGAAAGACATCTTTGAAAGTGCTAAAAAGTGTTCTAACATATACTCAAGAAGAAAGAAAAATTAAATAGGGAAAAAGCAACTTTTGAAGATGTTCTTTCTGAGAATTTCCAACTGTGATGAAGGATATGCTACCATGAGCACAGAAATGTCAACAATCACAACTAGGATACATTTACATACCACACCACCATCCTGCAATAACACAGTCACATTTAGAAAACCAATGATAAAGTAAATGTTCTCAAAACTCAGAAAAAATATTTATTTATTACCCATTACCAATAGGAATCACAGTTTTAGCTGTAAAAAGATACATCCTTTAGTGTTTTTGCATGTGGCCCTGTTGACAATGAAAACGTGGGTTTGGTTGGTTTCCTTGTTTTACTTTTGACTCGTGTTTCTGTTTGAAAACATGTTCATTTTATCTTAATTTTGGAAGCATATTTTCCTGTATGTAAACTTTTGGATTGACAGTTGTTTTTTCAAATCTTTGCAGATACTGCTCATTGACCTCCGACCTCCAAGGTTCCCACTGAGCAGTCAGAAATTGTCATTATTGCTGTATCCCTCATGGTACCACAGGGAGCACCCAGCTCCATGAAGGCTCCTGTACTCTAATTCCCCGCCTTGCACAAGGGAAGGCCTGGTCTCACTGGCCATTGCCATCATGTCAACCTGGGACCTGAGCAAACACAAGTGACTTGAAGCCAGTGCTGGCTTCAGACCTCCCCGTTCGGTTGCTGATTCTGCCTCATTTTTGTCCTTTGAGGGTTTTCCTTGCTCTCTTTCAAGCCCAGTTACATCTTTAAGAGTCATGGTTTATAAAATGTTCTGTCCAGTGGTTTTAGGTGCCTTCTGCTAACATCGTTTTCAGGATGGCCACTCTGCTGTACTGCCACTGCTTCTCGTCTAGAAATCCCAGGAGGAGCCTACCTGGGGAGGGAGTCAAACACCCGCTACTTCCCTTCCCCAATGAGTGCTTGATGCAAACAGAGCTGCACGATAAGGATGCAAGCTCCCTTCTCAGCGTCTGCCCACGAAAACCTGTCATTCCTGTGACCCATGTTCCTTGCCCTTCCCCCCACCTCCCGTTCCAGTTTCCAGGACACTTATCACCTCCCATTGCAAATGAAGACTTTCATTTGTTATTGTGACCCAATAACATATTTATGTATAAAATATATTAGAGTAACGCCAATCTCTCTACATATAGATGGATTCTAAACCCACCTGTCACTAGTTAGAAATTTCATATACAGTTCACCATGAATAATGAAGGGGTTAGGGGAACCCACCTATATGCAGAGGCCAGGGGAATTGATCCCCCATGAGTTCAAAAATATGGGACGTCCTAAAAACTCAATTACTAGCAGCCTAATGTTGACCTTAGGCTTACCCATGACATAGTCAAATAATACCCACAAGGACAGAAGACAAACAAACCTGGAAGTATCTTCTGGAGGGCAGGCCCCTTAGGGTACAAGCCTCACGCACTAGATGAGTGTTGTAGAAATTCAGCTGTATCAGGGTACCATTGGGCATGGCTGTGAGAGGCTGCATTCAGCTGCTGTGAAATTTTTTTGGAGACAATTTCAACACATTTGCCCATTGCAAGGTGGGTGATTTCTTAGTGCACCTGCCCACACCACGCTGAGTGTTCAGCTGTTTTTGACCCACCCTCCATATTCACCCAGTGTTACCCCAAGTGAACTTTTATTTCTTTCCCTGAATCAGAAAGTCCTCAAAGGGAAACATTTTGCCCCTGTGGAAGAGGTGAAACAAAAGAGGCAGAAGCACTAAAAGGAATCATAATGGATGAGTTCAAGATTTTGAGCATGGAAAAAATGTCTCACTAAGTGTAATGCATCAAATAGAGAGTACTTTGAAGATGATGTTTAAACACATAAGAATAAATACACAATTTTTCTCAATAAATTTCAGTGTTTTCAGGGTCCCTTTCATATTTTCACATGTACTATACACTGTACTCTTACAATAAAGTAAGCAATAGGCAAATGTTAAGAAAATCATGAGGAAGAGAAAATACATTGGCAGTATTTATTGAAAAAAATCTGCATAAAAGTGAATCCATGCAGTTCCACCCCATGTTGTTCAAGGGTCAGCTGCATTTACTCATCACTGTCTCACCAATGTCCAGCTCAGTGTGAGGAATGGTGCAAATGATGAGTAACAGGTAATAATAATGATACCAACAGCCTATCAGATGTTCAAGCCAAAGCAGATCCAAGTCCAGGACACTCATGACCCAGAATTTCCATGAGTGCGTCTTCAACAGAAATGATTGACTAGGGTCCCTAAACCGCATGCATAATAACATCCATGGACTAATTCTGTATTACAGCCAGACTCGGAGACAACCAGATTGTACCACCAGAAGTATCATACATAAATTGGGATAGATTTATAGAAATAGAGCTACTCGCAGCAACCTAATGATTCTCACAAACAGTAATGAGGGAAAAAAGGAAAGTAATGAGGAATGCACATTTTGGGTGTAGACACATACAGATATAAATTTTTGCAATTCTGAATTGTATTTATCCATGTACTTGTACATATTATTTCTTTAGAGAAGAGCGATTTCTAGGAAAGACTCTATGACTCATTCACTTCATAGGTTACTTGAAATCCTGGCATTTTGCATCATGTAAGGGGCTATGCTGTGCAATATCCCTGCTTTTTCTAGTATAAGAGCAAATTTCATTTCGCACTGTTTCATTTTTAAGTCTTTGTCCCTGATATTTTAAGTTCATAGTCCCTGATAGTTACAAATGATCAATGTATCTAGGCTAGAATGTTAATAATTACAATTTATTGATCTCTTGTTAAAATTTGTGGATTCGGCTAAACATTGTGCACACAGTATTTCCTCTCTGCAAACATGTGAGCTCACTTAATGAATCTATGTTACACATAATAAGTATAAATATCAAAAAATTTAAGTATATTTTTTAATTGGGTTGCTTGTCTTCTTAGAGTCTTGTAAGTTCTTTATATATTTTGGAGATTAATCCCTTGTCTGAGGTATCATTGCCAAATATGTTTTCCCATACAGTTGGCTCTCTTTTTATTTTAATACTGTTTTCTTTAGCTGTGCAGAAGCTTTTTATTTTGATGAGATCCCATTTGTTTATTCTTTCCTTTATGTCCCTTGCTCTAGGGGACGTATCAGTAAAAATATTGCTGCGTGAAATATCTGAGATTTTCCTGCCTATATTATCCTCTAGAATTTTAATGGTGTTACAGCAAAGGATTTGAACAGACACTTCTCCAAGGAGCACATACAGAGGATCCAGAGACACATGAAAAGATGCTCGATATCTCTAGCTATCAGAGAGATGCAAATTAAAACTACAATGAGATACCACTTGACAGCAGTCAGAATGGCCTTCATAAACAAAGCACAAACAGCAAGTGTTGGAGACGTTGTGGAGAAAAGGGGACACTAGTGCACTGTTGGTGGGATTGCAGATTGGTACAACCACTATGGAAAACACTATGGAATTTTCTAAGAAAACTAAAAATAAACATACCTTTTGACCCAGCAATTCCACTGCTTGGATTATATCCTAAGAATCCTGAAACACCAATCCAAAAGAATCTATGCACCCCTATGTTCATAGCAGCACAATTTACAATAGCCAAGTGCTGGAAGCAACCTAGGTGCCCATCAGTTAATGAATGGATCAAAAAACTGTGGTACATTTACACAATGGAATTCTATGCAGCAGAAAGAAAGAAGGAGCTCCTACCCTTTGCGACAGCATGGAAGGAATTGGAGAGTATCATGCTAAGCGAAATAAGCCAGGCAGTGAAAGACAAATACCATATGATCTCACCTTTAACAGGAACCTAATCAACAAAACAAACAAACAAGCATAATATAAACAAAGACACTGAATTTGAGAACAGTCTGACAGTGTCCAGAGGGGGAGGGGAGGGAATTTCAGGGGAAAAGGGGAACGGTTTAGAGCAACAAGTATAAAGGACTCATGGACAAAAACTATGGGGGGTGGAAATGGGAGGAAGGTGGGGAGGGCTGAGGTGGTGGGCTGGGGCGGGGTAAAAGACAGAAAACTGTACAATATCAACAATTAAAAAATACTGATTAAAAATAATAAAATCAAAAAATATTTTAAGTATAATGTGTCAGTTTGCTCATCTAGGAAGTAGCAGAACTTGGTAAAACTCCCAGCTTTATCTAAATTCAAAATCATTGATATCCACCGTTTTTGCTTTTAGGTAGTGGAGCAATGTCTATGTACCTAGCAGACTTACTTATAAAAGCGATGCTTTGTAAGAAAGAAATCCATATTTTTCCTCTTTAAAAACTCTTTACACACACACAAAATAAACATTATTTTAAAACTAAATATTTCCCTTTGATATAGTTTAAGTATTCAAGTGTAATTTAGTATACTGCTTGAGGAAAGTTTTGAAAAAGTCTCTATACATCCCTTCCCACGACCTCTTAAACTGTGTTCTATTCATAATTGAGTTGGATTTCATGTTTGACTAAAGTGGTTATTTAACTCACCTCATATCTCTTACTTTAAAGAGCAAATTATTACTGATAATTTATAGTCCTGTATCATTGATAAAAAGAATCATCACAGCAATTACATAGTCTGTTCTTATTTTCTAGAATGTTCTAAGTTTTGGTCACTCCCCACAGGAGACAAGTGACTGAACCAATGAGAGAAAATGTGTAATTCTGCCAAGGACTCTCGGCTACCTCCATTCTGCCTCCTTCCTCTCGTCTCCTCCATCCCGGACGGATCTCCACCTTCGCTGCAAAGGCAGAGAAGCACAGAGGCAGAGAAATCTCCCTGTGTGTGTGTGTTTCATCCTGACACCCTCCAGGGATCCCTCCTCCTTGTTAGTTCCATCAGAGTTACACCCTCAACCCTCTTTCCCTTGAAGTCCTGGCTCATGCCCTTCCTAATTTATGTTGCTGATGCCTCAGAAAACATCACTGTCATAGACATGTGCAGGAAAATAACCAAATATTTTAAAAATATAGACCCATTTTTTGAAGATGACACTTGCTAAATTTAAAATATTTCAATAATTGCTATGTAATCAGATTCAACTCCTATATTTTAAATATTCTGCCAATACATTGGTTTCTACAATACAATTTTGTCTACAAGTCCTGATTATGGAATATATAAATTTATTTCCTCTATTCAGATTATCCCTCATGACCATATTACAAGTGTGCGCACCATGCAGAGAGCTGGAAGAGGGGTTCATTTTCATGGACAGCATCCTCAGAGGGAGGAACAAGAATGAGATTTCAAAGAAGGTAGTAACAGGAGAAGTTCAAGAACATGCAAAGGTTGCCTTAGGACTAGAGCATATCTCTGTATCCTGTGTATGTATTGGGTGAGGTGACTTCTTGGGTCCCTGTAAGCTCAGTTACTTTTCATCAGTGAGGCTCTCATGAAGGTCTTTTCCAGCCTCCTTCTCAGAGCAATGTGGACTTCTCTGTTCCTCAGACTATAGATCAGGGGATTCAGCATGGGATTGAAAAGGCTGTGAAACAGGAGGAGGTATTTCTTCTGCTCCTGGGGGTCCCCACGTTGGGGTCCAACATACATGATAATGGCTGTGCCATAAAAGAGCCCCACCACGCAGAGGTGGGAGGAGCAGGTGGAGAAAGCTTTCCGGCGCCCCTCTGCCGACTGGATCTTCAGGGCTGCCCACACAATGTGACCGTAAGAGACCAAAATTGTGGACAGTGGTCCCACCAGCCCCAACCCTGCCACAGCCACAACAACAACCTCGTTAAGGTGGGTATCTGAACAGGACAGTTTGAGAACAGCTAGAATTTCACAGAAAAAGTGATTCACTTTCCGGGGCCCACAAAAGGGCAATGGTAAGAGCAACACCATATCTACTAGGGCCAGGAGGACTCCTAAAGTCCAGGAAGCCCCTGCCAGGGTGACGCAGACTCTCCAGCTCATGATGGTAGAATACCGAAGTGGGAGGCAGATGGCCACGTACCTGTCGTAGGACATCACCATCAGGAGAAGACATTCACTGAGAGCAAAAATCAAGAAGAGAAACGTCTGTGTCATGCAGCCAGCAAAGGAGATGGGCTGGGCTGGGCTCAGGAGGTTGACCAGCATCTGGGGCACCGTGTTGCAGGCATAGGCTATGTCCACAGTGGCCAGGTGGGAGAGGAAGAAGTACATGGGGGTGTGCAGTCGGGAGTCCAGCGAGATGAGCCCCAGGATGACCCCGTTGCCCAGCAGGGTGAAGGCGTACAACAGGGAGAAGAGCCCAAACAGGAGCACCTTCATCCTTGGGCTGAGCGGGAACCCCACGAGGAGGAACTCTGTGACAGAAGTCTGGTTGCCCCCCATTTTCCTGGGAAAGAGACAAAGGAGACATCCCATCAGGTCTGAATACCTAAGGGACGTGTTTAACATGGTGGACCTCTATGTGTGTGTCATTGTTTCTTTCCACACAAAACATCTTCTGTGACACTTCTGTCCTGTTAGTCAGTTACTAAGTGAATCGTACACACTGCAAAGAGAGAAATTTCTTTCACCTTGAGAAATTAAATGCCAGTTTCTATTACAGTGTTCAGTAAATCTCACCTTTATTTCCAAACTTCCCCCACAGTTCAACACACGTTAACACGCCTACTGCCTCCCTTACGGTGGACACTCCTCGGTCAGCACAACTGCGTGGGAGGCTTCCCTGGGAGGAGTCCCGACCCACGGTGCACACACAGCCACCGTGGGGAGGGGGCTGTGGTCCTGCGTCCGCACCCACACGTGAGGGTGGGAAGGGGACCAGGAGCCTGTGGGAGGCCCTCCTATCAGGGATCTCACCGGTTGGTGCCTTCATTAGATGACTCACTTGTTAGCCTTGTACTTTTCACTGGCAGCAGCATCTGGAAGGAAGCTGAGAGCATGGCAGGCAGACTGCCTCAGCTTTAGCTGGATTTAAGGGGGAGAACTTTGTCTTTGGACTTTTGTACCCACAGACGTTCTACCCTGCTCATGCTGTTTCATAATCGGATATGTCTCGTCACACACTTATCCCTGCATGAATATTCATACTCTATGCCTGTATGGGTGTGGATAATATGTTTTATATATAGTCCCATACACACATAGATACACATACATGTGCTTGAACCCTTATTATGTGCAAGACTAGTTGTTATTTTCTATATTAGTTTCTATTCCACTTCACTAGTAAACTGCTGGTTGAATGATTTCTTGATGGGTTTTGGCCTGGGATGTAAAACTACTGATAATATCCAAGGCTAGAGCTGAAGCTCTAACTATATACTCATCTCCATAAAACCTTAACACATTTTATAGCTTAAAAGGAAAATATTATTCATCCTGAATCTTTACTTTCTGGGGGTTTATCAATCTTTAGAAAAGAACTTGCACCAGGGTGGGAATTCCGAGGTTTCACTGGTAACTATTACAGCACTGCTTCTGTTTCCTTGTCTCTGTGACTCCATATCCTTCTTCAGTCTAGCGTCCATCTGAATTTCACTAATATAAGAATCTCACAAAAACTCATAATTGCGGTGCCATCGAAATTCTCAATTCAAATATCCTCAGAAGTTAATATTTGCAAGGTTTGATAAGCAAAAGTGTGAAGGTTTCACCCTGCTTCAAAGGAAGAATCAGAATTTAGAGCAGCGACACTGGGAGATGGTATTGTCTTAGTCCAAGAAATAACATCCTAACAGTTGGAATAACGTCGTGAAGAAAGTTGGTTGTTTAAGTAGGACTGATCTTTATGTCAGTGAGTGCTTTAACTCAGAGATTTGGATTCCGATGTTATGGGAGAGGGCGAGCAAGAAAAATGCTCAGGTCTCTTCCAACTACATGATTCTTTGGCCCTAAATGTACAGAACAGTGTTGGCCATTTTTGCTTCTGCTTTGTTGCATGATTGGGGTGAATGAAGACAGCAGTGCTATTTCTAAACTGTCCTATGATGAAGGACACGAAAAACTAAGGCAGAAGGACCAGGGACTGTCACCTCACCTTCCTCCTATCTGCTGCACGTAGCTAAAACACAAAACAAAAATCCACAGATATTTACTAAACTTATTCAATGTTTGTCAACATGTCTTGCCTGAGGAAATAAAGGCAACTCCTATTTTTGAGCGTATAGAAATTGCTTGGACAAAATATAACCAAAGTCACTGAAATTGAGAACAGGCTGACAGTGACCAGAGGGGAGAGCAGAGGGGATTTCACGGGAAAAGGGTGAAGGGGTTACGGGAACATTTATAAAGGACACATGGACAATAATGGGGTGGGGTGGAAACAGGGGAAGGAGCTGAGCAGGGCTGGAGTGGGGACAAGAGGCAGAAAACTTTACTTGAACAACAATAAAAAATTTTAAAAAGACAAGAAAAAGAAATTCCTTGGAGTGACAAATTTGTTAAAAGGACACAAAACATGAAAATTCTTCTGTTCAAGTAATTCACGAAATGGAAGTTCACTTTCAAAAATAAAACCTTCAGGACACTCTTCTGTCACAAACTCCTTTCCTGGTCAATGCGGTCCATTTTTTCATGGAAACATGACTGAGTTTCATGGCATAATGGAAAGACTTTCAAGCAACTCTCTCAAACAGATAATGTGTCTTCTCATTTAAACAAGGAATTTTACACTAAATGTATCAAAGTACATGATCCATATTAGGTGCATGTAAACGAGATGGTGACTCCAATGATCCTATTAGCTAAGTCTATACACAGCAAATACCTGGCACTGACAGACAATGACAATTCCCTTCTGCACTGAGATTTTTCATCACAGCCTGTCTGAAATTGAACAGTGAACAAAGACTGGACAACACACGAAACTTACCACACACTTACAGCTAAACACGAGAAGACGAGCTGAATGTGACTTGGGTTGAACGAAAACACACTAATAAGGACATTAGTATCGGTGAGTTAGTGTTGAAATTGCCATCTCATAAGGATCTCTTAGGAGAAAAGGTACCAAAACACGAAGAGATGGTTTATTCTCTGCTCCACTCCACCACCTCTCAATGTACTTCTGAGCGTTTGGTGTAGGGAGGGATAAGGACCCGCCAGGCACACTGCCATCAGCTCCCTTCCAGGGGAAAGGGGCTCTCCAGGGACTAATCTCTGGTGCTCTCCACAGGGACACTTGAGGCAAGGCGGTGGCCTTGGTGATTCCTTCACTCACCGTGGGGTCCATGTTCATCCATGTAGAAGCTCTAGAATGATTTCTAGGACTCCTCCACACATTACAATGCCCGCACCTTGCATTCACTATGGCTCCGGAACTCAATCCCCCATCTACTAACCGTCCAGATACAGTAGGTGGTGCACAGGGCAGCTGGGGCCCATAGGTTTTTCCCATCCTCAGTCTTGGCTGAGTCTTATCTCACACCTGACTGCAACATGTATGCTCTATAATTTTTATCTTTCAATCAGATGGGAATCCAACAGAGAGCACAAACCCTGCTGGTGTGGTACGATAGTAGAGAGACTTTCACACAACACAATGGTTACAAGGATACTGGGGAACTACAACAGTAAACACAGAGCTCGCAGATGAACAAGCAGAACTGCATGAAGCCGCCATCCCTAGGGTTCCAGGACACACAGCAGAGGTTGGGTGATTAGAATCCAGAAGGTCAGAGGAGTTGGGGTTCAGAATTAACCCTGTGAGGAGAAGGGGTACCCCAGCGGAACTGTGGCCCCAGCCAGGAATGACGGGGCTGGCTCTGGGATGCGGAGTACCTAAGGCTGGGCAGGGGGCCTTCACTGCCACTGCCAAGAGCTGTTGGGCAAGGCTGACAAGAGCAGCGGGCAGACAGGAAGGGGCAAGGTCCTTTTCCCTGCTCCAGGCTCCCAGTCTGCTTTAGAGCTCCCCACCTTCACAACGTAAGGAATTGGAAGTCACTAAAATCAGTAATCCGCCCTGCCTGGTGTGGCTCAGTAGGTGGAAGGATTGTCCCATAAACAGAAAGTTCCCGGGGTCGGTTCCTGGTCAGGGCCCATATATACCTAGGTTGGGGGTTTGGTCCCAGTCAGCACACATGCAAGAGACAACCAATGGATGTGTTTCCTATTTTTGTTTCTCTGCCTCTCTCCCTCCCCTCCCCACTCTCTAAAAATTCAATACGCATGCCCCTTGGTGAGGAATAAAAAATAAAAATCAATAGTCCAGATGTCCCATTTTGGTTAAGCAAAGTTGTAAGATGGATACCAGATACTGAGGTCTGAAGTGTATCAATAAAGAACAACCCCCACATCACTCACACCGGGAGTTCACTAAGGGACAAACACAAGAACTACTTTAAAAACCCTAATTGGAAGATGAGGTTTAGGTGTGATGCTCACAGAGGTTTGCTGATTCCTCACCTAGAAGGGAACGTGCTAGCTAGTCACAAGCAGCACTGTGAGCCACAGGCCTTCCCTCTAAGGTCCAGTCCACGTCACACTGACAGCGCAGACGCAGACGAGAACCTGTGCTGCTCGGTAAGGGCTGACGACCGGAGGGAAGGAGGGCTCGGCAGTGACAGCGACTCAGTAGAAGTCGGACATTTGCTACCTTCCGGTACGTGCACACATAGAACAGACGGATAATGGGATGTTCTTCATGGACTGGTTAAGGTGGCTGGGTGAGACGCTGCGTGTTAAGTGCTACGGGTGTGTAGTGCACAGAGAGCACTGGGTCAGGGAGGGACAGATGTGTTAGCTGTTCTGATAAGAGCCCATCCGATCTTCATATTCAGTGAGCTCTGCTGCCCACAGGAGGTAAGTAAGAGTTGGGTGGCTTTTCAAAATGATCTTTTATGCTATAGTATTTAAAATAAAGGCAGAGATAAAATTTAAGAGTTTTTTTACATCTTATGAACTTCAGTAGCTAAATTTATTTCCATTTTTTCAACTTTTGTGTGTATCTTAAGTAGTGCATATTTAAGTATAGTTGGCATACAAGCTACTACTGGTTAGATTATTTCAGGTGTAAATATAGTGATCCAACATCTCCAAACCTTCCTACCACATGAAACATAATTTTTAAACTTTATAAACAGTCATCATCCTACCACTCTACAGCCAATACTATACTACTATGTCATAGATTTCGCTATTTACTGCGCATATATACGCGTACCATAATTGCAGTCATATAACATTTGCAATTATTGTTTCATACTTTCGCTTTAAATCCCTTTATAATAACTCTTTCCATGTATCTTTCTGAGTATCATTTTAAGGACTGTATAAACAGCTCATTGAGTTAATTTGGAATAATTTAACCAATTTACCCTTGTGTTAAAATTTTGTTTACAACTTTCATATTAAAGATAATTTCAGAGGGGAAAAAAGAGGGCTACTGAGTAATCATGACTCCCCAACGGAAGGGCACACACTCCCTCTTCTGATCAAGTCTCCTGTTCACTCTCAGTGTGAGATCGAGAAAGACTCTGCAAGCAAGTGGCCCACCTCACCTCAAAGCGGGTTAGAAGGTACACTTTACGGTGACACCTGCAGAAGCCACCTAAAGTCTGTGGGACTCATCCCCCACCGCTGTATTGGAAAGGTAGAAGGAATCAGTAAAAGTCCATCTCCCACCAAGGCAGGATAGCCAGCCACACTCTACTGGTCACCTACAGCGTCTGGTACAATGTCCCGTGTGAGGATAAGCATTCCCATGAGGGAAATGACACAGACCTGGACTGCCCAGGGGGAAAGTGCTGGTGAAAGACACTGGGGAACATGTACGCAGTCTGTACGTCCACATAACTCACAGCTCAACACTCAAAGTTCCTGGGACCATACACAGCCCAGATGGTTTCTCTGAGACCAGTGCCCAGCTCTGCCCTTTGCTAGCTACTGGCTCAGCAGTTCGCCCCCAAGGTTGTCAACAGTGAGCTTGGCTCCCACACCGTCTGCAGGTTTCTCCTTCTCCCCTCTCCCCTGCACGTCCTGTATTAATTCTGTTCCTTCCCTCAGCCTGCTCCTTCACTCCCCAGGAGGAGTCTGTAATTTTCATACGAAATGTCTCTGCATCAGGCAGCTAGAGCTCCCTGATCAGCCTTGAAGCGGCAAGTACAACCTGGGAGTACGGACAGGCGGCCCTTCGGGTTTGCAGGACCACGACCAACCACCGCAGCTTTTCCTTCCTTCCCAAATCCTATGACTCCTGCACTTACTGAGTTTACACAGTTAGGGTACAGATGGAGTGGACTGTATTTGACCTTTGGGGACCAGAATAGGAATTAATATACTTTTTAATTTCAGGGATATTCAATTCAACGATCAATAAAACAAAAACTTACATCTGATTTAAAAGAATTGATGAGTGTAACCTATGGAAAGCTTCCTTCAGAGGAAGAGAGAAGGCCTGATCTCGCATCATGAAGGACCACGGCAGGAAAGAACAACAGTGCCATTCTGTGCATTCAGGGGGTAGCTGAGCACTTAGACTGGGGATTCAAATGTCACTGCAACTAGAAATGACTCTCCTCCCACAGTGCCCTTCACAGGGCACCCTTCTCATCTGCGTTCCTCAGGCTGTAGATCACTGGTTTCAGCTGGGGCTTGAAGAGGTTGTAAAACAGGGAAACGATCTCTCGTTGCTCATCGGACAAGCGATCTGAGGGCCATGCACATGGTGATCGCGTTGCGAAAGAAGAGCCCGACCACGCCGAGGTGGGAGGAGCCGGTGGAGAAGGCCTTCCTGCGGCCCTCCCCAGACGGGATCCTCAGCACCGCAAAGAGGATCCGTGTGGAGGAAACCAGCACCAAGCACAGGGGACCCACTAAGTAAAATCACAGGAAACTGACCAGTTGGCCCAAGGATGCTAGTCACCCGGATGTCTTCATTCTACATGGATGGCCGCAGTGAGCAGTAATCCAGAGCCCTGGTGAGGAGGACCTCAGATTAGCTCCAGTAACACCAGTAAAAGAAAAAAAAAAGTTCAAATAACTGTAACTTATGTCAAAAAGGGAAACAAAGTTATAAAGAATAAAATAAAATATTTTCATGATTAGATTCTATAAGAAAACAGTTTTTCATTTTGAAACAGCAATATATAATGACTTCAACTAAGGAATAATGAAATACACCAGATGGCTATGCCCAACAGAGAGTAAGACCAATGAACTCAAATAAAAATTAATAGAAAAGTACCAAATACAGGCATCAAATGAAAAAATGGAGTTGAGTCAGAAAGACATCTTTGAAAATGCTAAAAAGTGTTCTAACATATACTCAAGAAGAAAGAAAAATTAAATAGGGAAAAAGCAACTTTTGAAGATGTTCTTTCTGAGAATTTCCAACTGTGATGAAGGATATGCTACCATGAGCACAGAAATGTCAACAATCACAACTAGGATACATTTACATACCACACCACCATCCTGCAATAACACAGTCACATTTAGAAAACCAATGATAAAGTAAATGTTCTCAAAACTCAGAAAAAATATTTATTTATTACCCATTACCAATAGGAATCACAGTTTTAGCTGTAAAAAGATACATCCTTTAGTGTCTTTGCATGTGGCCCTGTTGACAATGAAAACGTGGGTTTGGTTGGTTTCCTTGTTTTACTTTTGACTCGTGTTTCTGTTTGAAAACATGTTCATTTTATCTTAATTTTGGAAGCATATTTTCCTGTATATAAACTTTTGGATTGACAGTTTTTCTTTCAAATCTTTGCAGATACTGCTCACTGACCTCTGACCCCCAAGGTTCCCACTGAGCAGTCAGAAATTGTCAGTATTGCTGTATCCCTCGTGGTACCACAGGAAGCACCCAGCTCCATGAAGGCTCCTGTACTCTCATTCCCCGCCTTGCATAAGGGAAGGCCTGGTCTCACTGGCCATTGCCATCATGTCAACCTGGGACCTGAGCAAACACAAGTGACTTGAAGCCAGTGCTGGCTTCAGACCTCCCCGTTCGGTTGCTGATTCTGCCTCATTTTTGTCCTTTGAGGGTTCTACTTGCTCTCTTTCAAGCCCAGTTACATCTTTAAGAGTCATGGTTTATAAAATGTTCTGTCCAGTGGTTTTAGGTGCCTTCTGCTAACATGGTTTTCAGGATGGCCACTCTGCTGTACTGCCACTGCTTCTCGTCTAGAAATCCCAGGAGGAGCCTACCTGGGGAGGGAGTCAAACACCCGCTACTTCCCTTCCCCAATGAGTGCTTGATGCAAACAGAGCTGCAGGATAAGGATGCAAGCTCCCTTCTCAGTGTCTGCCCACGAAAACCTGTCATTCCTGTGACGCATGTTCCTTGCCCTTCCCCCCACCTCCCATTCCAGTTTCCGGCTTCTGTCATTTCCTGGGACGCTTATCACCTCCCATTGCAAATGAAGACTTTCATTTGTTATTGTGACCCAATAACATATTTATGTATAAAATATATTAGAGTAACGCCAATCTCTCTACATATAAATGGATTCTAAACCCACCTGTCACTAGTTAGAAATTTCATATACAGTTCACCATGAATAATGAATGGGTTACGGAAACCCACCTATATGCAGAGGCCAGGGGAATTGATCCCCCACGAATTAAAAATATGGGACGTCCTAAAAACTCAATTACTAGCAGCCTAATGTTGACCTTAGGCTTACCCATGACATAGTCAAATAACACCCACAAGGACAGAAGACAAACAAACCTGGAAGTATGTTCTGGAGGGCAGGCCCCTTAGGGTACAAGCCTCACGCACTAGGTGAGTGTTGTAGAAATTCAGCTGTATCAGGGTACCATTGGGCATGGCTGTGAGAGGCTGCATTCAGCTGCTGTGAAATTTTTTTGGAGACTATTTCAATATATTTGCCCATTGCATGATGGGTGATTTCCAAGTGCACCTGCCCACACCACGCTGAGTGTTCAGCTGTTTTTGACACACCCTCCATATTCACCCAGTGTTACCCCAAGTGAACTTTTATTTCTTTCCCTGGATCAAAAAGTCCTCAAAGGGAAACATTTTGCCCCTGTGGAAGAGGTGAAACAAAAGAGGCAGAAGCACTAAAAGGAATCATAATGGATGAGTTCAAGATTTTGAGCATGGAAAAAATGTCTCACTAAGTGTAATGCATCAAATAGAGAGTACTTTGAAGATGATGTTTAAACACATAAGAATAAATGCACAATTTTTATCAATAAATCTCAGCGTTTTCAGGGTCCCTTTCATATTTTCACATGTACTATACACTGTACTCTTACAATAAAGTAAGCAATAGGCAAATGTTAAGAAAATCATGAGGAAGAGAAAATACATTGGCAGTATTTATTGAAAAAAATCTGCATAAAAGTGAATCCATGCAGTTCCACCCCATGTTGTTCAAGGGTCAGCTGCATTTACTCATCACTGTCTCACCAATGTCCAGCTCAGTGTGAGGAATGGTGTAAATGATGAGTAAAAGGTAATAATAACGATACCAACAGCCTATCAGATGTTCAAGCCAAAGCAGATCCAAGTCCAGGACACTCATGACCCAGAATTTCCATGAGTGCATCTTCAACAGAAATGATTGACTAGGGTCCCTAAACCGCATGCATCATAACATCCATGGGCTAATTCTGTATTACAGCCAGACTCGGAGACAACCAGATTGTACCACCAGAAGTATCATACATAAATTGGGATAGATTTATAGAAATAGAGCTACTCGCAGCAACCTAATGATTCTCACAAGCAGTAATGAGGGAAAAAAGGAAAGTAATGAGGAATGCACATTTTGGGTGTAGACACATACAGATATAAATTTTTGCAATTCTGAATTGTATTTATTCATGTACTTGTACATATTATTTCTTTAGAGAAGAGCGATTTCTAGGAAAGACTCTATGACTCATTCACTTCATAGGTTAGTTGAAATCTTGGCATTTTGCATCATGTAAGGGGCTATACTGTGCAATATCCCTGCTTTTTCTAGTATAAGAGAAAATTTCATTTTAAATTGTGTCATTTTTAAGTCATACTCCACATTTTTTTAAATGATAAATGTATCTAGAGCATGATGTTAACAATTACAATTTACTGATCTCTTATTAAAACTTGTGGATTCGACTAAACATTTTGCACACAGTATTTCCTCTCTGCAAACATGTGAGCTCACTTAATGAACTTATTTTACACATAATAAGTGTGAATTCCAAATAATTTAAGTATAATGTATCAGTTTGCTCATCTAGCAAGTAGCAGAACTTGGTAAAAATCCCAGATTTATCTAAATTCAAAATCATTGATTTCCACCATTTTTTCTTTTAGGTAGTAGAGTAACATCTATGTACCTAGCAGACTTCCTTATAAAAGCGATGCTTTGTTAAGAAAGAAATCCATATATTGTCCTTTTTAAAAACTTTTTACAGACACACATAGAAACATTATTTTAAAAGTAAATATTTCCCTTTGATACAGTTTAAGTATTCAGATTTAATTTAGTATACAATTTGAGGAAAGTTTTCAAAAAGTCTCTTCATACATCCCTTCCCATGACCTCTTAAACTGTGTTCTATTCATAATTGAGTTGGATTTCATGTTTGACTAAAGTGGTTTTTTAACTCACCTCATATCTCTTACTTTAAAGAGAAAATTATTACTGATAATTTATAGTCCTGTATCATTGACAAAAGGAATCATCACAGCAATTACATAGTCTGTTCCTATTTTCTAGAATGTTCTAAGATTTGGTCACTCCCCATAGGAGACAATGCGCAGAAGCGGTGAAAGAAAATGAGTACTTCTGCCGAGGACTCTCGGCTACGCCCATTCTGCCTCCTCCCTCTCGTCTCCTCCATCCCGGACGGATCTCCACCTTCGCTGCAAAGGCAGAGAAAGCTCCCTGTGTCTGCGTGTTTCAGCCTGACACCCTCCAGGGTTCTCTTCTCCTTGTTAGTTCCATCAGAGTTACACCCTCAACCCTCTTTCCCTTGAAGCCCCGGCTCATGCTCTTCCTAATTTAAGTGATTGATGCCTCAGAAAACATCACTGTCATAGACGTATGCAGGATAACAACCAAATATTTTAAATGTAGACCCATTTCTTGAAGATGACAGTTGCTAAATTTAAAATATTTCAGTAACAACTATGTAATCAGTCTCAACTCCTATACTTTAAATATTCTACCAATACACTGGTGTCTTCAATAAAATTTTCTCTACAAGTCCTGATTATGGAATATATACATTTATTTCATCTTATTCAGAATATCCCCCATGACCACATTACAAGTGCGTGCACCACACAGGGAGCTGGAAGTGGGGCTCATTTCCTTGAGCAGCATCCTTGCAGAGAGGGAGAAGAATAGGTTTTCTTGGGAGGTAGTCACAGGAGAAGTTCAAGAACATGCAAAGGATGCCCTAGGCCTATAGCATGTCTCTATATCCTATGCACATAATGGGTAAGGTAACCCATCGGGTCTCTTTATGCTTAGTTATTTTTCATCGGTGAGGTCTCACGAAGGTGTCCCCTTTTCCAGCCTCCTTCTCAGAGCAGCATGGACTTCTCTGTTCCTCAGACTATAGATCAGGGGATTCAGCATGGGATTGAAAAGGCTGTGAAACAGGAGGAGGTATTTCTTCTGCTCCTGGGGGTCCCCATGTTGGGGTCCAACATACATGATAATGGCTGTGCCATAAAAGAGCCCCACCACGCAGAGGTGGGAGGAGCAGGTGGAGAAAGCTTTCCGGCGCCCCTCCGCCGACTGGATCTTCAGGACAGCACATAGGATGTGAACATAGGAGACCACAATTGCGGACACTGGTCCCACCAGCACCAAGACTGCCGCAACCACAACCAGAACCTCATTAAGGTGGGTATCTGCACAGGCCAGTTTGAGAACAGCTAGAGTTTCACAGAAAAAGTGATTCACTTTCTGGGGACCACAGAAGGGCAATGGTAAGAGCAACACCATTTGTGCTAGGGCCAGGAGGACTCCTAAAGTCCAGGAAGTCACTACCAGCGTGATGCAGACTCTCCAGCTCATGATACTGGAATACCGAAGGGGCAGGCAGATAGCCACGTACCGATCGTAGGACATCACCACCAGGAGAAAACATTCGGTGTGAGCAAAAATCAAGAAGAGAAAGGTCTGCGTCATGCAGCCAGCAAAGGAGATGGGCTGGGCTGGGCTCAGGAGGTTGACCAGCAACTGAGGCACCGTGTTGCAGGCATAGGCTATGTCCACGGTGGCCAGCTGGGAGAGGAAGAAGTACATGGGGGTGTGCAGTCGGGAGTCCAGTGAGATGAGCCCCAGGATGACCCCGTTGCCCAGCAGGGTGAAGGCATAGAACACGGAGAAGAGCCCAAATAGGAGCACCTGCATCCTTGGGCTGAGAGAGAATCCAACTAGGAGGAACTCTGTGACGGAAGTCTGGTTGACCCCCATTTTCCTGGGAAAGAGACAAAGAAGCTAGTTCACCAGGTCTGAGTGCCCGAGGGACGAGTTTAACATGGCAGACCTGTGTGTGTCATCGATTCTTCCCTCAGAAAACATCTTCAGTGTCACTTCTGTCCTGTTCATCTATTACCTAGTGAATCCTGTGCACTGCAAATGACACAGAAGGAATTTTTTTCACCTTGTAAATTAAATGCCAGTTTCTATTACAGTGTTCAGTAAATCTCACCTTTATTTCCAAACTTCCCCCACAGTTCAACACACGTAAACACACCTACAGCCTCCCTTACCGTGGACACTTTCCTCGGTCAGCACAACTGCGTGGGAGGCTTCCCTGGGAGGAGTCCCGACCCACGGTGCACACACAGCCACCGTGGGGAGGGGGCTGTGGACCGGCGTCCGCACCCACACGTGAGGGTGGGAAGGGGACCAGGAGCCTGTGGGAGGCCCTCCTATCAGGGATCTCACCGGTTGGTGCCTTCATTAGAGGACTCACTTGTTAGCCTTGTACTTTTCACTGGCAGCAGCATCTGGAAGGAAGCTGAGAGCATGGCAGGCAGACTGCCTCAGCTTTAGCTGGATTTAAGGGGGAGAACTTTGTCTTTGGACTTTTGTACCCACAGACGTTCTACTCTACTCATGCTGTTTCATAATCGGTATTACCCATCACACACTTATCCCTGCATGAATATTCATACTCTACGCCTGTATGGGCGTGGGTAAAGTACATGTTATGTATAGAGTTACACACACATATATGCACACACGCTTGAATCCTTATTGCTATATGTGTATATCATGTCAATATCATGCGCATGTATGTGCATATTATGTAAATATCTTTATTATATTCTTATACTCATATATTTATATTATATGCCTGTATGTATGTAGAAAATTTACATCTTATGTATATAGTTACACACACATATATACACACACATGCACTTGATACCTTATTATATGGAAGACTAGTTGCTAATTTCCATATTATTTTCTGATCTACTTCTCTAGTAAAATGCTGGCTGAATGATCTCTTGATGGATGGGTCTTGGCCTAAGATTTAAAACTACTGATCAATATCTAAGGCTAGAGCTAAAGCTCTAACTATATACTCATATCCTTACAACCTTCAACATATAGTATAGCTTAATTTCAATATGAAAATGCTATCATCACAAATCTTTACTTTCTGGGGCTTATCCATCTTCAGAAAAGAACTTGCACCACAATGGGAATTCTGAGATTTCACTGGTAACTATTAAACCACTGCTTCTGTTTCCTTGTCTGTCTGACTCCATATTCTTCTTCAGTCCAGAATCCATCTGAATTTCACTAAAATAAGAATCTCACAAAAACTCATAACTGCCATCCTATGTCAGTTCTCCATTCAAATTTCCCCATAAGTTAATATTTGCAAGGTTTGACAAGCAAAAGTGTGAGGGTTTCACCCTGCTTCAAAGGAAGAATCAGAATTCATAGCAGAAACACTGGGAGATGGTATTGTCTTAGTCCAAGAAATAACATCATAACAGCTGTAATTACGTTCGTGAGGAAAGCTGGCTGTTTTAACAGGACTGGGCTTTATGTCAGTGAGTGCTTTAACTCAGAGATTTGGATTCCCATGTTATGGGAGAGGGCGAGCAAGAAAAATGCTCAGGTCTCTTCCAACTACAGGATTCATTGGCCCTAAATGTATAAAAAGGTGTTAGCCATTTACATTTCAGCTTTGTTGTCACATTAGGGGTGAATGAAGACAGCAGTGCTATTTGTAAAATGTCCTACGATGAAGGACACAAAAAACTAAGGCAGAAGGACCAGGGACTGTCACTTCATCTTCCTCCTATCTGCTGCACGTAGCTAAAACACAAAACACAAATCCACAGACAGTCACTAAACATATTCCATGTTCGTCCACATGTCTTCTCTGAGGACATACAAGACAATTCCCACATGTTGGTGTACAGAACCTGCATGGAGTGAAAGGTCTGTTAAAAGGACTCAAAAGATGATAATTCTGACATTCAAATAATTCACTAAGGGGAAGTTCACTTTCAAAAATAAAACCTTCCCAATGCTCTTCTGTAACAAACTCCTTCTGTGGTCAATTTGGTGCATTATTTCTTGACAACATGACTGAATTTCATGGGACAATGGAAAGACTTTCAAGCAAATCTCTCAAACAGCTAATGTGTCTTATCATTTAAACAAGGAACTTTACACTAATTGTAACGAAGTAAATGGTCCATATTAGGTGCATATAAACGAGACGGTGACTTCAATGATCCTATTAGCTAAGTCTATATACAGCAAACACCCAGCACTGACAGATAATGACAATTCCCTGCTGCACTGAGATTTTTCATCACAGCCTGTCTGAAATTGAACGGTGAACAAAGACTGGACAACATACAAAACTTAACACACACTTACAGCTAAACACGAGAAGACCAGCTGAATGTGACTTGGGTTGAACAAAAACACACTGATGAGAAGAATAGTACCTGTGAGTTAGTGCTGAAATTGCCATCTTATAAGGATCTCTTAGGAGAAAAGGTGCCCAAACAAGAAGAGATGATTTATTCTCTGCTCCACTCCACCACCTCTCAATGTACTTCTGAGCATTTGGTGTAGGGAGGGATAAGGACCCGCCAGGCACACTGCCATCAGCTCCCTTCCAGGGGAAGGGGCTCTCCAGGGACTAATCTCTGGTGTTCTCCGCAGGGACGCTTGTGGAAAGACGCTGGTGTTGATGATTCTTTCATTCATTGTGGCGTCCATGTTCATCAATTAAGAAGCTCTAGAATGATTTCTGGGACTCCTTCACACATTACACTGACCACACCTTGCATTCACTATGGCTCGAGAACTCAATCCCCTCCTACTAACCCTCCAGATAGAGCAGGTGGTACACAGGGCAGCTGGGGCCCATACGTTTTTCCCATCCTCAGTCTTGGCTCACACCTGACCGCAACATGTACCCTCTGTATTTTCCATCAAGTCACCACAAGGAATACAACTCATAAAGTAAGACCAGAGGCCAGGTAGCAGGACCTGTGGAAGGGGTCAGGAAGGGGAGAAGGCGTCCCAAGGGCACTTGTTAAATCCTGTTTGGTACGATTTAACTGCAGTGCCAAAAGGGAAGGGAAACTCTCACAAGGAAACAATCTCTGTCCTACCACCTCCAGAGATTCTGAGTCAAAGGGGGAAAGAGGTGGGTCCCCCTAGGACTCCAACTGCTACTGTTTCCTCCCCTTCCTGACACGGAACCGACCTCCTTTTTGAGTTCTGGGGATCGCAGCTGAGACCATCTGGTGGTGCCTTGGCGACTTACATTTCATCTTTATTGTCTTAGCTACCTCTGTCCTTACACTGGAATACTAAGGTGGTAGAAGACCACTTCTTCAAGTTACTTCAGTGCACGTGCCAATCTATAAGGAAACGATAGAGGGACCAATTCAACGGCCAGAGCACCACCTGCAGGAGGTCTGAGATGGGCTTTCCTCCTTAAACCCGCCCAGTGAGAGGCTCAGCGGTGACAAGAGTCCACATACTACCCTCAAATACTGCACAGATACGGTGCCCTCGTACTGCTATTTCCATTTTAAAATCTCTTCTTTTTGGTCATGCCTTTTTATTCCCCACATCATTTCATGTATACCTTTCCCCTTTTTTATCATCAGTCGTATCTATTTTACCACCATTTGTAAAAAGACCTAGGTTTATATTTTAATGAACTTCATAATTTTTTTAATTTGGGGCAATAAAATTAGCTCTTATGTAAATTATATCATATCTGTATTTTCATTGTTGATCATGGTATCTTCCTGAGTTAAATATTTAACTTTTTAAATTTGTCCTGTTTTATTAATAAATGTAATTTGGACTGTAAATTGCCTTTTTATTTATGACTTTGGTGGCACATCTCAAGTCTGATACTCAGATTTTTCACCATTAACACCATCAGTAAAACACAAATTATGTAGAAGTGCATTTTTAGGTTTCCGAATATTTTTATTATCTTCATTGTTTATTTTTAATTTATAATCACTGTGGTATAAAATAATGAATCCTTGAGATATTGAGTCTTTGAAAATCTCATGAGTTTTATTGCTTTGTATATAGTCAATTTTGCCATTTTTATATTAATTTCCACGTAACATGTTCTCCATTTCTCAGGCATAGGATTCTTTATATATTTATAGGAGAAGCTTGTTAATCTTGTTATTCAGAGCTTGGATATCCATTTTTTTCAGTATTATCAATTTGTTTCTGAAAGCGTTTTGCTAAATCCCCCACTATAAAGTGAGATTTACAAATCTTTTCAATACACTTCTCTGGGTTTTTTTCCCCTAATTCTATACTGTGACTATGTTGTTACACCTAGACATATTAATGACTATTATGTCTTCTTTGTAGGCTATTATCTTTTTTATCATCTAGCATCTCTCATTACACCAATTCCTTTTGCCTTTTATAAACATAAATAGCAACATCTGCCTCTATTCTGTTGTTGCATCAACTAATGACGTATTTGCGGAGGCTGTGGTCTTCACTGCCATTGCGCCAGCCTGCATCTGGGATTGTGTTTTCATTCCTCTTATCAACTGTAGGTAGCTGTATTTTCTGGGTTTAAAAAAAATCAATGTGAAAAGAAGAGAATCTAATCTCTTTGTACTTAATGCAAATATTGAGATATTTAGACCTTTATTATTACTGTGTATAAGTACCATAATTGTAATTATATAACATTTGCAATTATTGGTTCATGCTTTACCTTTAAATCTAATAATAACTCTTTCCTATTATCTGTAAAATCTATACTGTCATCATTTTAATGACTGTATAAATAGCTCATTGTGCTCAAGTGGTATAATTGACCAATTTATCATTTTGTTAAATATGAGTTTGCAACTTTCATATTAAAGATTATTTTAGTGGGGAAAAACAGATTTGCACTGAGTAATCATTACTCCCCAAGTGAAGGGCACACAATCCCTCCTCTGATCAAGTCTCCTGTTCACTCTCAGTGTGAGATGGAGAAAGACTCTGAAAGCAAGTGGCCCACCTCACCTCAAAGCGGGTTAGAAGGTTCACTTTATGGTAACATCCTCAGAGGCCACCTAATGTCTGTGGGACACATCCGGGACCACCATGTTTGAGAAGTCGAAGGAATCAGAAAAAGTCCATCTGCCACCAAGGCAGGAGAGCCAGCCACACTCTACTAGTCACCTACAGCGTCTGGTACAATGTCCCGTGTGAGGATAAGCATTCCCATGAGGGAAATGACACAGACCTGGACTGACCAGGGGGAAAGTGCTGGTGAAAGACACTGGGGAACATGTACGCAGTCTGTACGTCCACATAACTCACAGCTCAACACTCAAAGTTCCTGGGACCATACACAGCCCAGATGGTTTCTCTGAGACCCAGTGCCCAGCTCTGCCCTTTGCTAGCTACTGGCTCAGCAGTTCGCCCCCAAGGTTGTCAACAGTGAGCTTGGCTCCCACACCGTCTGCAGGTCTCTCCTTCTCCCCTTTCCCCTGCACGCCCTGTATAAATTCTGTTCCTTCCCTCAGCCTGCTCCTTCACTCCCCAGGAGGAGTCTGTAATTTTCATACGAAGTATCTCTTCATCAGGCAACTAGAGCTCCCTGAGATGGCCTTTAAGTGGCGAGTCCAAAAAAATTATATCTGCTTAAAAAAAATCAATGAGTGTAACCAATGGAAAGCTTCTTTCAGAGGAACAGGGAAGGCCTGATCTCACATCATGAAGAACCATGGCAGAAGGGAGCAGTGAGCTTCTCTGGATTCAGGTGGTAGCTGAACACTTAGGCTAGGGATTCAAATGTCACTGCAATTACAAATGACTCTCCTCACACAGTGCTCTCTGCAGAGCACCCTTCACATCCGAGTTCCTCAGGCTTAGAACAGTGGGTTCACCTTAGAGTTGAAAAGGGTGTCAACAGCAAAGCCATCTCCTGATGTTCCTTAGGATGCTTCGATTTGAGGGCCCTGCACATGACAATGGTGCTGCCAAAGAAAAGTGCCCCCACACTGTGGGTGGGCTCTGCCTGCAGGGCCCTTCTGGCCGCCATGGTTGAGAATAAGTCTACCAAGACATGATCTGCTTGGGGAGGAAAGGTGGCTGATCTCTCAAAGAAGAAGGGCCAAGAGCCTCTTCCTCAATGGGCTTTTATTAGGTCCATTTTACACAGGAATACAGGTAAAGCTCATTAATCATTGTCAGGCAGCAAGGATCAAACAACAGATAACATACAAAAAACTCTGAGGGCTTATTCTGAGTCTGGGTCTGTCAGCTAAAGGGCTACAAATCTTTGGGAAATAAACTCATTTCCTGCTCAGACCTCATTTAATTGAGAGCATTCTTAGCAAAGCAGGTTTCACAGGATTTTATGTATTCTTTCTCAGGCCTGATCACTCGGGGAACTCGCCCTATTCAGAACAGGGCTGCAACCCCCTCTGTCATTGTTTCAGGCTTAAGTCAGGCAAGGTAACCAAGGCAACCAAGAGATTACGAGGCTTCTTGCAGACAGAATGAGGACTCAGGGTATGTCAGGATAGCCGAGGGGTGAGGATCCGTCACCCCATTTTGCTGTAGCCCCCCAAGTCCTTCCTTGGGGCCTCCACATGATCATGTCTGTCTTAGGTCGTTCCCCCCTTGGGGAATCTTACCCGTCATTGGCTAACCAATCAAGCATTGGGGGCCAGTTATGGATGAATCAGAAGTGGTGCTTCTGCCAGGGAGATAAGCTTTGTCTCCTTAGTGGCTTACATTCCGAAGGTCACTCACTCAGCCTTAGCCACGTGGGTTGGGGGGCAGGTTATAGCCTCTGAAACCAGGCAGGGCAGTTCCCAACATCTAATCTCCCCGCTTTTTCATTTGTAAATGCTATTGTAGCTGTTAAGCCTGTGAAACCTACTATTTGCTGTTCCCGAATGCAATCTTAAGAAAACAACCTTTATATATATCATAAAGCACAAATAAGGATTAAGACAAAGGGCGATCCAAGGGCTGCTAAGACCCGAACTTGTAAGTTCAGTCCGTAGACAGTTTTTAGGGTTCAGCCTTTGAACATTATGGGGCATCGAGGGGTTGTTGCTCTCTGCAGGAGGCGCCTGAGCCTCGGCCCCTGTCATTGGGGCAGGCCCCATCCTTCTCCGTTGGCAGACCCAGACCCGTGAGTGAGGGTGTAAGTGTCCATTTTCCTTCTGGTTGTTCAGGGTCAGCTGGGCCACCTGGTCTGTCATTCGATTGGTTCTCAGCTCCAGGTAGCACAGCTTGGTGTCTGTCCTGCTCATGAGAAGGCTTTACTCTTTTGGGGTTACAGCTCCTAAAACCAGGCAGGGCGGTTCCCAACACCACACAGAGGTGGGAGGAGCAGGTGGAGAAGGCCTTCCTGCGGCCCTCCCCAGACTGGATCCTCAGGACGGCAAAGGGGATGCACGCGGAGGACACCAGCACGAAGCACAGGGGCCCCACGAAGAGGAAAGTTCAGGAGAAGCTGATCAGTTGGCCCTCGGATGCTCGTCACCCGGAGGTCTTCAGTCTACAAGGATGGCCGCAGTGACCAGTAATCCAGAGCCCTGATCGGGAGAACCTCTGATTGGCCCCTCTGGCTCTGACTCCAGGTTCACTGCTCAACCATTAGGTGATAAAATTATCTTCCAGGGTAGACACTTCTACAGCAAAGATCAGCACACTTCCTTGTTCGTTATGCAGTTGCATTTCCAATTTTAAGTAAATGAACATTTGGGTTCTGGCTTATGCATCATCGTTCCATGGTGCTTTGGAGAACAAGATGCGGTCCCTGAAGAAAACTTCCAAAATGGATCTAAACCGTGAAAACCAGACCCACAACCAAGTTAATCTCATTGATCAAGACTAAGGGATAGATATGGATATACCTTTTGACCCAGCAATTCCACTGCTTGGATTATATCCTAAGAATCCTGAAACACCAATCCAAAAGAACCTATGCACCCCTATGTTTATAGCAGCACAATTTACAATAGCCAAGTGTTGGAAACAACCTAGATGCCCATCAGTAAATGAATGGATCAAAAAACTGTGGTACATTTACACAATGGAATTCTATGCAGCAGAAAGAAAGAAGAAGCTCATACCCTTTGCAACAGCATGGATGGAACTTGAGAGCATCATGCTAAGCGAAATTAGCTAGGCAATGAAAGACAAATACCATATGATCTCACCTTTAACAGGAAGCTAATCAACAAAACAAACAAACAAGCATCATATAACCATAGACATGGAAATTGAGAACAGGCTGAAAGTCACCAGAGGGGAGAGGGGAGGGAATTTCAGGGGAAAAGGGGAAGGGTTTACAGGAACAAGTATAAAGGACACATGGACAAAAACTATGGGGGCGCGGAAATGGGAGGGAGGTGGGGAGGGATGGGGTGGTGGGTTGGGGTGAGAATAAAAGACAGAAAACTGTACAAGATCAACAATTAAAATAAAAATTAAAAAAAAAAAAGACTAAGGAATAGAAACGAATTCCTTCCCAACAGCAGGAGAATAGGTGCCTTTTTTTTTTTTTTAAGTAACTACTATTGTTAAACTGTCAAATCACCTGGACAAAAAAGAAATCTAAAGCATGGATCAGAAATTCCTCATACAAGACCTGAAGCACCCAAGCAGGTTGGTGGTGATGAGCTCCAAAAAGATCTGACTGTGAAAATGTGCTTCAGGAGAAAGAACTGGATAAATAAAAAGGTGCACATGCAACATAAAATCCTATAAGGAGAAAATATAAGCTATTATTGACCACCTCAGACTTCCTCCACCTCGCTCCACCAGTACCTAACATCTTGGTTTCTTGTCTGTACTCTCTCCATCCCCACCACAAAATCGTCGCCTCTGAGTCACAGGTCTCAGACACATTCAGTGAGCACGTGCTAGCCACCTGACCCTCTCCTTAATGCTATGCTCAGTGAGACACACAGGTAAGACAGAGTTAGTCCTCATTTGGCTTCACATTCTGTTCAGTAAATATGTTGTCACACTCACTAGGAACTGGGACTGCACTGATAAGAAGTAAACGCACATTTTACACAATAACCAATATGTTAATTGTCCTCAGATGGAACCTCACTCCATGATATACTCCACGACAATTTCCTTTGGCTAGGGAAATCATTCCATCTCATTCACAACAAAGAAATTTCTTCTTTTCCTAGTGTCATCTTTTCCAGTAAATCTCCAACACATGGATAATTCTTCACCAATAAAAACTAACCAAATCTTGAATATCTTTAAATAATTGGTCTATAAAATACACATCTAGTAGGAATCTCTAGTAAAAAGACAAAAACAAGGCCACGGTGCACAACCCCACCTCATTCTCTACTTACAGGGGAAGACATCAGCATTTCATCATCAGGTACCACGTTTGCTGGGTTTTCTTTCCATCAGGTATCACTAAATAGGGCCTCTTTAGTGATGCTTATTCTTTGTTATTACTAGCATGTAAAGAATTTCATCATGAATTAATGTTAAATTTTGTCAAACGCTTTATTAGATCCACTGACATGTATCTTCAATTTGGTAAGGTGGCAAATTATGTTCATTGTTTGTTTTAACATGAAACACTTCTAGCATTCAGGGATAAACACTTTCAAAATGTAAAATTATTTTATTTTATGGATTTGTTCTGCTAATATTTTCTTTAAGACATTTGCATCTCTTTCGTGAATAGGATTAGACTGATTTTCAGTTTCATACTTTATCTCAGGTTTGGTATCAATGGCATAAACAGTAAGAGTAATTATTTTCTCATTTTACAACAAGTCCAAAGACAAAGAATCCTGGGTGGGTTAAAATAAAGGACTCAAAAGGGCATTCAAGGTCCCAGCATGATGAGGACCAGCTCACACACTCAAAATACTCCCAACCATCCTCCCAGGGACCTCCTCTTCCCCAGAAACCTCCACACAGCACCCTTGACCTCTGCATTCCTCAGGCTGTAGATGAGCGGGTTCAGCATGGGGTTGAAAAGGCTATAAAACAATGACAGAATCTTCCTTTGTTCTTGAAAGTGCTCAGATTTGGGGGTCACATACATGACGATGGCGCAGCCAAAGAAAAGCCCGACCACACAGAGGTGGGAGGAGCAGGTGGAGAAGGCCTTCCTGCGGCCCTCCCCGGACTGGATCTTCTGGACAGCAAAGAGAATGAGTGTGTAGGACACCAGCACCAAGCACAGGGGCCCCACTAGAACAAACAGGGAGGCCCCAAAGAGAATAAGTTCACTGAGCCTCGTGTCAGCACAGGCCAATCTCAACACTGACAGGATTTGACAGAAGAAGTGGTTGATTTTCTGAGGCCCACAAAAGGGCAGCCTCAGGATGAGAGTAATGTAGACCAGAGCCAGGAGGAAGCTGAACAGCCACGAGGTGGTGGCCAGGACCGTGCACACTCTCCAGCTCATGATGACAGTGTACTGGAGCGGGTGGCAGATGGCCACGTACCGATCATAGGACATCACCACCAAACACGTGCACTCTGTGGCAGCAAATGCCACGTACAGGAAAGTCTGAAGGATGCATGGACCAAAGGCCATGGTTTTCTTGTGCATCACCAGATTTGCCAGCATCTTAGGAACAGTGCTAGAGGCATACGACATGTCAACAATGGCCAGCTGGGAGAGGAAGAAGTACATGGGGGTGTGCAGTCGGGAGTCCAGTGAGATGAGCCCCAGGATGACCCCGTTGCCCAGCAGGGTGACACTGAAGAAGAGCAGGAAGAACCCGAAGAGGAAAACTTCAAGTTCTGGGTCAACCTGGAAGCCCAGCAGGATAACTTCTGTGATCCATGTCTGATTGTTTCCCATTTTCTTTTGACTGGTGGATAGAAGGCTGCACTTCGGAATGAAACTGCAGAGCTGAGAAGTAGAAAAGGAAAGGAGAGATGTGGTGCTCATGCAGAGTGAGAATTTACACCCAAAGCCACAAATCAGTAAGTCATGCATTCAATCCCGCCCACAGTCCTGCGATGCTGATGTGCAAATTTGGCTTTAGAGATATTTAGAAACTTTAGATGCTAGCCAATACTAAAAACTGAGAGATCTCACATAAAAATTAGGGTCTCTGGCTTCCATTAAGTGAATAGAAGTTTTCATACTCCTTGGAATGCACTGCAAGCAATAATCAGCTGAAGCTGATGAAGAGAGACAGACAAATGCCTTTTCACTTATGACAGCTTCTACGAATCTGTTTTCTCCCAGAAACTGAAGGTGAGTGACACTTAATTTTATCGCTGCCCTTACACTATCGGTTGTATTCCACAGTTTTAAGAAAAGATTGATGCTCAAGCGGAGTTGTGTAGTTCTCCTCTACTTGAAACACAGGAAAATGACACATCAAAAAAAAAAAAAAAGTGCAAACTCCCAAGGAGAGGACCAGAGTTTCAAATGGGACAATTCTTTCATATAGCAGGAATGAATCAGAAACATGGCAAGCTCCATCATGAAAGCCAAGAGTCATACCTGGAACTCAGCTTGTGTGGAGTCCAGGAAAGTTTTGGGAGATGGGCCACCAACATGGTTCCTCGAACCCAAGCACTTGGGCTGGGGCCATACAAGCAGGTATAAAGCAGCCACTGGGCTGCTGGATACAATGACTCTGATGAGGTCAATGACCTTGCTGGCTCTCCTGCTACGTCCCCAGAGCCCGAGACACTCTTATAGGACCTGATTCTATGCAACGGGCTGCAGAGCCTGGTGAATGACTACAAAAGCTCAAAATCCCACAACAGGGAGAAAGAGAAGGCGCAAAAACCCATGTAAAATCAAATAATAATAATAACAAAAAGCCTTTGTGTGCCCAAAAACACATCTGAAGACACACAAGTTTCATGCTAAAAAGGAAAAACTAAGTAAAAAATTACTTTTTTTCCCTCTTTCATTATACCTTCATTAATTACACTCAAGATGTAATTAATTCATTCAAGATGTAATTCATCTTGATATAATCCATTCAAGATGCGATTAAATGCATAGAAAATCTTCCAAGGACTCTTACATAGGATGGTGAGAATGTCCCAATGGATTAAAAAAGGCATAATACTTACTAACATTAATTTCATTAAATTAAGAAAAATGAATGTGGGAGCCATGAAAACACCATGGGTGTATAAAAACAAATCAATTACATAGGTTTGAAATGAGAATATAACCACACCAGTTTTAAAAAGTCTATACGGAGAATAATTTCTAGATCTAATGTTAAAAAGGGACGAAGTGTGCTGGAAAGTCCCATTTCAGCATCCATCGAGGTGTTAATACCCACAGACACAAGGAAACACAATCGAAAGTGCAGCTTAGAGACAACAATACTACTAGATGGAGAGACTAAACTTGGATATTATCAAGTTTCTAGAGCAAAAGATAAAGAGAATGGTAAAGAAACATTAGTTGAAGAGACTTCACCAAAAACATTAGAAAATTGAAAGCAGACTAAAGTCCTTAATTTATGAAAAATCTTTCTATTTAATGAGTGCAATAAAGAAAGATAAATGTGCACTCAAAACTTCTTGTACCTAAAGATGGCATGCATCTTTAAGTAAAAAATGTACTCTGAGGATGGAATAGCACACATAAAAAATAAATTCTCAATGAATGGGATTTCTTAACAATGATCTCTTTGACTATTGTCTTTCTTCCATTCCCTACACTTCACTGCGTCCACACCTGCTGGACGCCTGTTCAAACAATGATGCAGTCAATGAACCTATCCCACGTCTCTCCATTAATTAGCCTTTCAGATTGTTTTCTCTTTTGCTGTCTTCACGCTGTTCTAGACATTTCACGACTATATTCTGATTGCACACTTATTCTAGGACTGACACCTGGTTGACATTTGTCTCATCTGCCTAGCTTACAAAACATTTTTAAATAACTTTATTTTTGCTTTCTAAGATTTTAAGCGGATTCTTTCTACATCTATTGCTTTGTTTGATCCTGTAGAATCCCTTTACTGTTTCATCAATGTTACGGTGTTTCATAGAAGCTGGAATTTAATTTGCCTCTTAAGCAGTCTTTGTTCAACTGTTTTACACAATCTATATTTTGCAGGATTAAGAGGAAAATTAAAAGTTACCAAAGGTAAAATACAATTACATTCACAGGAACAACCACCCAGCTGACGGAGCCTTCTCATCAGTAGGAAAGGGTCTGAGGCAATCAGCTACTATCTTCGTGTTCCAAGAAGGAGTAAGCTGCTGTTCTACAGTTTGATATGGTCGAGAATACTCCTGAGTACATGAGAGCAAAGTGAGACATTATTAAATATGCATACATGGAGGTATGAGGACCTACAGACCCTCCATGTACAAATAAAGTATATTCCTCAATATGAGTCCCAGTGAACCCACAGGTAAAGCAATATAGAAACAGAATTTGAAAACTATCTTGGCAAACTTTCTACCTTGAGATAAAATAATAACTGTGGTATTTTAAAAGGATACAATTAAACCTTTTGGAATTAATAAGTAAACAGAGGAAGAGATGTTGGATCAGTAAAGACTGCTAAGATTCTTGATGAGAAGTGGAACCCCGAGTGACTTTAAATTTGTTACCATAATATCTCGACTGGGATGTTACCGCTTAATATACCTCAGCAAAAATAGACATAGAAACTCTGGTTTTCAAAATTACATGCCAGGTGAAAGAAACTAAAAGCATAATTAAGCCAAAAGCAGGCAAAAAGCAACAAGGAGAAATAAAGAGGCAACTAAATTTTCCAATAGATAACACAAAAGAGCTGGTATTAATATATCTATGTTTATTGATTACCACACTAATGTAAGGCACTAAAACACAGAGATAATCACAATAGGAGAAAAAAGCAAGGTACAAAATCTTCAAAAAAGGACACCTGAAATACTTAAATTCATCCTCCATCCTCTCTCCCTCTCTTGCCCTCTCTCTCTCTCACACACACACAAACACATGCACACACACAAAAGTTAAAGATGAAATTACAAAAAAATGGCCAGCCATAAAGAAACTGGTGGTAGCAATATTGGTATCACTTCAAAGCATTTATAGGCATATGGGAGCTGCTAGAGAATAAAAATAAATACAATAATCCACCAAAAAGAAAATTTAGGATCTAGTCCCTTACAAATTTTAATTACAAAGTGACACTTTTAATCAGAGAAAGGGTGTCCCCTAAACCTTCAGAAACATTGTATTTAATGGTGAACTATTAAAAGCTTTTTCTCCGAGTTGGAAAATGTACGCCACTAACGCAATTTCTACTAAATGTAGACTCAATAACTAGCCAGCAAAAGGACAAAAAGAAGTAAAGGCCATAAGAATTGACTTGCAGAACATAAAATGTCACTATTCAAAAAACACAATTGCTGACAAAGAAAAAGCTTCTACAGGTAAACTACTGAAATTCATAAGCAATTTATAAAACCATTGAATTCAATGTCAAAGTGCAAAATGAAAAATGTATCTATGTCAAAGGATTGGGAAATATGTAAAGATTCAAAATCTCTCCAAATTGGCCTATACACTCAATGAAAATCAAGTCAGAATACTAGCAGGTGCTAGGATTTTATCGTGTGGAAATTCATAATCTTTCCCTAAATGTCACATATGAAAATGCAAAAGGTCAAGGATAGCCAACAGACCTTCAGAAAAGAGATGGAAGGAACAGGACTTAAAATACGGACTAGTAACATTTACCATAAACACAAAATAATTAAATCACTGTGAACTGGGGCAAAGATAAACCAGAACAGCAACACAGCAGCTGGGGTGACTCAGAAGTTCAGACACACAAAGGTAGTACCAGTGATTTCAGTGCAGTCGGCGCGGTCCGTTGGCTATTTGTGGAGAAAACTCAAACCAGGCCCACGACACATGAGGCCCAAGACAAATTTCAGGAGGGCTCTCATTCTAAATAAGAAAGATAAACACACCTTCCAGGACACAAACCAGAGGTCACGCAGTAGCAGCATTTCTCAAATAGATCCGAACAAAGAACAGACTGTCTCATGACGACCTCGCACACACAGGCTGGCTCCTCTCACGTTTGTTTCTCTACTTTTAAAGTTTAAGAACAGCACATTTTCACTTCAGCAGCATTAGGGTTTAACACCACTTCTCAAAGTAACCTAAAAACTAAAGAGAGTAAGAATGCATTTACATGTACAATTTGTACGGAGCACATGTTTTCATGGATTACTATGCGAGGTAGAGAAGTGAAGCAGAGAAGTTGTTTTCCTAGTGGAACCGTTTTACCATGCTTCCCCCAGCTAATGCTTTCCCTAAACTCTGCTGAGTGCCAATGTCAGCCACGTAATCCCACTCTAGGATCTGACAACCGGTTTCCCTGGGATCAGGACAGCCATCCATGGACAGTAAGTCTGAAACACCAAATCAGGACAAGCAAATCAGGCACCTCTACCAGCTTCGCTGACACAAGAAAAATTCAATGGGAGTTTTCATGGAATTCCTATAGGATGTTCCGGTGGCCACATGTCAGTACCTCTGCACCAGGCAGCAAAGCAAAGGAGGCTATTTCAAGGGGCTGGTAGAAGCACATGGTTGTCAGCGTAGGAAGACATGAAGGAGAAATTGTGTAACAGCTCCGGCTTCACCTTCACTGTAAAAGGAGGCAACAGTATCAGATGGCTCTTAGGCCCCTCTCAGGTTGCTACCATGACACAGGGACATGTAGTGGAACCAGGCCCTCCCCATAAATGTGACCAGGGAGGGGTTCTGACTAAGAGCAGTGAGAAACCTCAGCTTTGACAGAGTGGATGTGAGACGTTACTCTGAGCACCCCCACCCTGGCATAGTGCAGGAAAAGCATCTTCAGAAAGGTGTCTTTCTCTTCATCCTAACCCTGAGGACTACAGTCAACCTTTAGCCCTGCTCTTCTGTTACCCATCAACCAGTTAATATATAATGGTTTGTATGCAGGAGGGTACTATTTACAGTATTGTCCTCGTATTGGATATGAACGCACAGGAAGAGGAGAGGTTGGGCTGAAGCACCTTCTGCCTGAGGTGGGTTCCCAGGGTGATGAGTCCAGATGCCCTTTCTGTCCAGACCATGAGGATTGGACACAGGGGAGCTCAGGAGGCTTCTAGATGAGAGGGCTTTACCCTCTGACCACCTAAAGCCCACCCATTCCCCAGACACACACCTGTGGAGTCCAGGGAACAAATTACAAAGCGTCTTCCCAACATTCCATGTCTTCCCTACTGAGCAGAACAAACCTGACCTTCTGCTCTCGACTGCAGCTTTGTTACCTGAGGGTGTGAGTGGGTGTGAGTGTGGGAGTGACTGTGCGTGCGGTGCTAGTAGAGAAGTGAGAACTCAGGAAAAGTGGCAGGGTGATCCTCCTCAGCAGTTTCCTGGCATGAAAATGTAACAGGGAGACAAGGCAGATGTTACAGGATGTGTCTCAGCACAGTCTCCACATCCCCAAGTATCTGGATTCGGACCAGCTGATCTGAGGGGGAGCGTCCTCCGGACCCCCAAGGAGAATGGTTTAAGCTTCATGATGTGGTGCGTGTGGCCCCCACGGAGCTTGTTAGGGTGAGTACCTCAAAGGACTCGTTCCACCCAAGGGAGTGAGACATGTTTGTCTCCTGAAAAGTGCTATTTTTACTGGGAAACCCATAGAGACTAAAGCCTATTTCCTTATATTTAGGGCCCTTTAAGTGACTTCAGGGACACCGAGTTTGCTATCCTGAGGTTGGAGTCAGCAGGCACCGCTGTTCACATTGACCTGCAATAGTAAACACTGATCTCCAACACTGCATATAGGGAAGAGGCCTGGCATGAGAGGTTAAGTTATGTGCTAGGAGCATATTAAATATACGAAGTCCCTGGGAGGGACGTGGCCATAAAAAGTGCTTGTTTAGGGGAGTTGCACAAAACCTCAATAATCTTTAGAGGAGTATAACGGGAAGGCAATAGCGGGAGTCCAGATATAACACAGACAAAAAAAGAACAAATAAAGACTTCAACATAAAAACGTGAAAGATAAAAATCACACCATTATATCAGTAGATGCAGAAAAAGCATTTGATAAAGTACAGTACCCATGATGATAAAAATACCCAGCAAAGTGAAAATACAGGGAGCATACCTCAACATAATAAAGGCCATATACAAGAAATCTACAGCCTACACCATACTAAATGGGCTAAATCTAAAAGCTTTCTTCCTAAGATCAACAATAAGACAAAGGTGTCCACTTTCACCACTTTTATTCAACACAGTATCAGAAGTTCAAGACGCAGCGATCAGACAACAAAAAGAAATAACAGGCATCCAAATTGGAAAGGAGGAAGTAAAACTGTCATTGTTTGCAGATGACATGACAGGGTACATAGAAAATCCTATAGGATCCATGGAAAACTACTTGAACTAATAAGTGAATTTGCAAAATGGTGGGATGCAACATCAATATTCAGATTGAAAGCATTTGTGTCCACCAACAATGAAATATAAAAACAGAAACTAGGAAAATAATCTTTACTATAGCAACAAGAAAAACAAAGTACCTACGAATAAACTGAACCAAAGAAGTAAAGGACCTGTACTCAGAAAACTAGACAACACTGAAGAAATAATTAAGGAAGATGCAAATAAATAGAAGCACATATGGTGTTCATGGATTGGGAGAATTTACATCATTACAATGTCTACACTACCTAAAGCAGGCCATAGATCCAATGCAATCTCTATTAACAAACATACCAATGACATGTTTCACAGATTTAGAACAAATATTTCAAAAATATGTATGGAACAAAAAACAACCCAAAGTAGTCTCAGCAATCTTGAGAAAGAAGAACAAAGTAGGAGTGATCACAATACCTCATGTCAAACTATATTACAAGGCCACTGTAATCAAACATTCTGGCACTGGCATGAGAACAGATACATAGATCAATGAATCAGAAGAGAGAGCCCACAAATAAACCAATGTCTCTTTGGTCAACGATATTTGACAAAGGGGGTAGGAGCATAAAATGGAGTAAAAATAGCCTCTTCAACAAATAGTGTTTGGAGAACTGGAATATTACATGCAAAAAAAAAAAAAATGAAATTAGACCACCAGTGTAAACCATACACCACAATTAACTCAAAATCGACCGAAGACTTAAACATAAGCTATGACATCATAAAAGTCCTATAGGAAAACATAGGCAGTAAAATTTCACATACCCATGCAGCAATATTTTTGCTGATATATCCTTCTAGCCAAGGGAAATAAAGGAAAGAATAAACAAATGGAACTACATCAGATTAAAAAGCTTCTGCATGGCTAAAGGAAACGTCATCAAAATGAAAAGGAAACTCACCCCATGGGAAAACATATTTGCCAATGATACCTGAGACAAGAATTGATCTCCAAAATATATAAAGGACTCACAGGACTCACCATCAGGAAGGCAAACAATTCTATTAAAAAATGGGCAAAGGACCTGAATAGACTCTTCTCCAAGGAGAACAAACAGAGGGTCTACAGGCAAATGAACGAATGCTCAACATCAGTAGCCATCAGAGAGATGCAGATTATAACCACTAGGAGATACCACCTCACACCATTCCGAATGGCCATCATTAACAAATCCACAAATAGAAAGTGCTGGCCAGGATGTGGTGAAAAGGGAACCCTAGGGCACTGTTGGTGAGAATGCAAACTTGTGCAGCTCCTGTGGAAAACAGTACGCAATTTCTTCAAAAAATTAAAAATGGAACTGTCTTTTGATCCAGTGATTCCACGGCTGGCATTACACCCTAAGAAGCATGAAACACCAATTCAAAAGAACTTATGCACCCAGTGTTCATAGCAGTGTTATTTGCAATAGCTAAGTGCTGGAAACAGCCTATTGCCCATCAGTAAATGAGTGGATCAAACAACTGTGCACCATTTACACAATGGAATACTAGGGAACAGAAAGAAAGTACAGACTCCTACATTTCATGTCAACATGGATGGAACCGAAGAGCATTATGCTAAGTGAAATAAGCCAGGCAGTGAAAGGCAGATACCATATGATTAAACCTACAAGGGGAATTTAATGAACAAAACAAACAAACAAGCAAATAGAACCAGAGGCATGGAAACAAGCAGCAGACTGACAGTGACCACAGGGGAAGAGGGAGGGCAATAGGTAGGAAAGGATGGGAAAGGTCTAGTCAAGGAACAGGTGTAAATGACTCATGGACATGGACACCAGGGTGGGGACTGACTGTGGGAGCAACGGGGGGAATTAGAATAAGTGAAATAGAACACCAGTAAAACAAAGATTTCAAATAACTGTAATTCATGTCAAAAAGGGAAACAAAGTTATAAAGAATGAAAAATAAAATATTTCAATGAAGTATTAGAATCTACAAAAGAACAATTATTCATTCTGAAACAGCAATATATAATGACTTCAGTTAAGAAAACATCAAATACAACAGATGGCTATGCCCAACAGACAGCAGGACCAATGAACTCAAATGAAAATTAATAGAAAAGTATCAAATACAGGCATCAAATGAAAAACTGGAGTTGAGTCAGAAAGACATCTTTGAAAGTGCTAAAAAGTGTTCTAACATATACTTAAGGAGAAAGAAAAATTAAACGGGGAAAAAGCAACTTCTGAAGATGTTCTTTCCGAGAATTTCCCAACTGTGATGAAGGATATGCTCCCATGAGCACAGAAATTGCAGCAAATCACAACTAGGATACATTTACATACCACACCACCATCCTGGAATATTATAGTCAGATTTCTGAAAACCAACGATAAAGTAACTATTCTTAAAACTCTAAAAAAAAATTATTTATTATCCATTACCAACAGGAACCGTTGCTTTAGCAGGAAAAGGATACATCCTTTAGTGTCTTTTGCATATGGTCCTGCTGGCAATGAAATTTG
Source organism: Glossophaga mutica (assembly GCA_039655065.1). NCBI lineage: Eukaryota > Metazoa > Chordata > Mammalia > Chiroptera > Phyllostomidae > Glossophaga > Glossophaga mutica. Next base: position 7,825,701 of record CM077313.1, read on the forward strand.
GGATTCTTTGGTTTGCTTTGTGTGCTTATTTTATTTTTGACTTGTTTTTGCTTAAAAGCATGTTCACCTCATCTTAATTTTGGAAGCATATTTTCCTGTATGTAAACTTTTGGATTGACAGTTGTTTTTTCAAATCTTTGCAGATACTGCTCATTGACCTCCGACCTCCAAGGTTCCCACTGAGCAGTCAGAAATTGTCAGTATTGCTGTATCCCTCGTGGTACCACAGGGAGCACCCAGCTCCATGAAGGCTCCTGTACTCTCATTCCCTGCCTTGCATAAGGGAAGGCCTGGTCTCACTGGCCATTGCCATCATGTCAACCTCGGACCTGAGCAAACACAAGTGACTTGAAGCCAGTGCTGGCTTCAGATCTCCCCGTTCGGTTGCTGATTCTGCCTCATTTTTGTCCTTTGAGGGTTCTACTTGCTCTCTTTCAAGCCCAGTTACATCTTTAAGAGTCATGGTTTATAAAATGTTCTGTCCAGTGGTTTTAGGTGCCTTCTGCTAACATGGTTTTCAGGATGGCCACTCTGCTGTACTGCCACTGCTTCTCGTCTAGAAATCCCAGGAGGAGCCTACCTGGGGAGGGAGTCAAACACCCGCTACTTCCCTTCCCCAATGAGTGCTTGATGCAAACAGAGCTGCACGATAAGGATGCAAGCTCCCTTCTCAGTGTCTGCCCACGAAAACCTGTCATTCCTGTGACGCATGTTCCTTGCCCTTCCCCCCACCTCCCGTTCCAGTTTCCAGGACACTTATCACCTCCCATTGCAAATGAAGACTTTCATTTGTTATTGTGACCCAATAACATATTTATGTATAAAATATATTAGAGTAACGCCAATCTCTCTACATATAGATGGATTCTAAACCCACCTGTCACTAGTTAGAAATTTCATATACAGTTCACCATGAATAATGAAGGGGTTAGGGGAACTCATCTATATGCAGAGGCCAGGGGAATTGATCCCCCATGAGTTCAAAAATATGGGACGTCCTAAAAACTCAATTACTAGCAGCCTAATGTTGACCTTAGGCTTACCCATGACATAGTCAAATAATACCCACAAGGACAGAAGACAAACAAACCTGGAAGTATCTTCTGGAGGGCAGGCCCCTTAGGGTACAAGCCTCACGCACTAGGTGAGTGTTGTAGAAATTCAGCTGTATCAGGGTACCATTGGGCATGGCTGTGAGAGGCTGCATTCAGCTGCTGTGAAATTTTTTTGGAGACTATTTCAATATATTTGCCCATTGCATGATGGGTGATTTCCAAGTGCACCTGCCCACACCACACTGAGTGTTCAGCTGTTTTTGACACACCCTCCATATTCACCCAGTGTTACCCCAAGTGAACTTTTATTTCTTTCCCTGGATCAAAAAGTCCTCAAAGGGAAACATTTTGCCCCTGTGGAAGAGGTGAAACAAAAGAGGCAGAAGCACTAAAAGGAATCATAATGGATGAGTTCAAGATTTTGAGCATGGAAAAAATGTCTCACTAAGTGTAATGCATCAAATAGAGAGTACTTTGAAGATGATGTTTAAATACATAAGAATAAATACACAATTTTTATCAATAAATCTCAGCGTTTTCAGGGTCCCTTTCATATTTTCACATGTACTATACACTGTACTCTTACAATAAAGTAAGCAATAGGCAAATGTTAAGAAAATCATGAGGAAGAGAAAATACATTGGCAGTATTTATTGAAAAAAATCTGCATAAAAGTGAATCCATGTAGTTCCACCCCATGTTGTTCAAGGGTCAGCTGCATTTACTCATCACTGTCTCACCAATGTCCAGCTCAGTGTGAGGAATGGTGCAAATGATGAGTAACAGGTAATAATAATGATACCAACAGCCTATCAGATGTTCAAACCAAAGCAGATCCAAGTCCAGGACACTCATGACCCAGAATTTCCATGAGTGCGTCTTCAACAGAAATGATTGACTAGGGTCCCTAAACCGCATGCATAATAACATCCATGGGCTAATTCTGTATTACAGCCAGACTCGGAGACAACCAGATTGTACCACCAGAAGTATCATACATAAATTGGGATAGATTTATAGAAATAGAGCTACTCCCAGCAACCTAATGATTCTCACAAGCAGTAATGAGGGAAAAAAGGAAAGTAATGAAGAATGCACATTTTGGGTGTAGACACATACAGATATAAATTTTTGCAATTCTGAATTGTATTTATCCATGTACTTGTACATATTATTTCTTTAGAGAAGAGCGATTTCTAGGAAAGACTCTATGACTCATTCACTTCATAGGTTACTTGAAATCCTGGCATTTTGCATCATGTAAGGGGCTATGCTGTGCAATATCCCTGCTTTTTCTAGTATAAGAGCAAATTTCATTTCACACTGTTTCATTTTTAAGTCTTTGTCCCTGATATTTTAAGTTCATAGTCCCTGATATTTACAAATGATCAATGTATCTAGGCTAGAATGTTAATAATTACAATTTATTGATCTCTTGTTAAAATTTGTGGATTCGGCTAAACATTGTGCACACAGTATTTCCTCTCTGCAAACATGTGAGCTCACTTAATGAATCTATGTTACACATAATAAGTGTAAATATCAAAAAATTTAAGTATATTTTTTAATTGGGTTGCTTGTCTTCTTAGAGTAGAGTCTTGTAAGTTCTTTATATATTTTGGAGATTAATCCCTTGTCTGAGGTATCATTGCCAAATATGTTTTCCCATACAGTTGGCTCTCTTTTTATTTTAATACTGTTTTCTTTAGCTGTGCAGAAGCTTTTTATTTTGATGAGATCCCATTTGTTTATTCTTTCCTTTATGTCCCTTGCTCTAGGGGACGTATCAGTAAAAATATTGCTGCGTGAAATATCTGAGATTTTCCTGCCTATATTATCCTCTAGAATTTTAATGGTGTTACAGCAAAGGATTTGAACAGACACTTCTCCAAGGAGGACATACAGAGGATCCAGAGACACATGAAAAGATGCTCGATATCTCTAGGTATCAGAGAGATGCAAATTAAAACTACAATGAGATACCACTTGACAGCAGTCAGAATGGCCTTCATAAACAAAGCACAAACAGCAAGTGTTGGAGAGGTTGTGGAGAAAAGGGGACACTAGTGCACTGTTGGTGGGATTGCAGATTGGTACAACTACTATGGAAAACACTATGGAATTTTCTAAGAAAACTAAAAATAAACATACCTTTTGACCCAGCAATTCCACTGCTTGGATTATATCCTAAGAATCCTGAAACACCAATCCAAAAGAATCTATGCACCCCTATGTTCATAGCAGCACAATTTACAATAGCCAAGTGCTGGAAGCAACCTAGGTGCCCATCAGTTAATGAATGGATCAAAAAACTGTGGTACATTTACACAATGGAATTCTATGCAGCAGAAAGAAAGAAGGAGCTCCTACCCTTTGCGACAGCATGGAAGGAATTGGAGAGTATCATGCTAAGCGAAATAAGCCAGGCAGTGAAAGACAAATACCATATGATCTCACCTTTAACAGGAAGCTAATCAACAAAACAAACAAACAAGCATAATATAAACAAAGACACTGAATTTGAGAACAGTCTGACAGTGTCCAGAGGGGGAGGGGAGGGAATTTCAGGGGAAAAGGGGAACGGTTTAGAGCGACAAGTATAAAGGACTCATGGACAAAAACTATGGGGGGTGGAAATGGGAGGAAGGTGGGGAGGGCTGAGGTGGTGGGCTGGGGCGGGGTAAAAGACAGAAAACTGTACAATATCAACAATTAAAAAATACTGATTAAAAATAATAAAATCAAAAAATATTTTAAGTATAATGTGTCAGTTTGCTCATCTAGGAAGTAGCAGAACTTGGTAAAACTCCCAGCTTTATCTAAATTCAAAATCATTGATATCCACCGTTTTTGCTTTTAGGTAGTGGAGCAATGTCTATGTACCTAGCAGACTTACTTATAAAAGTGATGCTTTGTAAGAAAGAAATCCATATTTTCCTCTTTAAAAACTCTTTACACACACACAAAATAAACATTATTTTAAAACTAAATATTTCCCTTTGATATAGTTTAAGTATTCAAGTGTAATTTAGTATACTGCTTGAGGAAAGTTTTTAAAAAGTCTCTATACATCCCCTCCCACGACCTCTTAAACTGTGTTCTATTCATAATTCAGTTAGATTTCATGTTTGACTAAAGTGGTTATTTAACTCACCTCATATCTCTTACTTTAAAGAGCAAATTATTACTGATAATTTATAGTCCTGTATCATTGATAAAAAGAATCATCACAGCAATTACATAGTCTGTTCTTATTTTCTAGAATGTTCTAAGTTTTGGTCACTCCCCACAGGAGACAAGTGACTGAACCAATGAGAGAAAATGTGTAATTCTGCCAAGGACTCTCGGCTACCTCCATTCTGCCTCCTTCCTCTCGTCTCCTCCATCCCGGACGGATCTCCACCTTCGCTGCAAAGGCAGAGAAGCACAGAGGCAGAGAAAGCTCCCTGTGTGTGTGCGTGTTTCATCCTGACACCCTCCAGGGATCCCTTCTCCTTGTTAGTTCCATCAGTTACACCCTCAACCCTCTTTCCCTTGAAGTCCTGGCTCATGCCCTTCCTAATTTATGTTGCTGATGCCTCAGAAAACATCACTGTCATAGACATGTGCAGGAAAATAACCAAATATTTTAAATGTAGACCCATTTTTTGAAGATGACACTTGCTAAATTTAAAATATTTCAATAATTGCTATGTAATCAGATTCAACTCCTATATTTTAAATATTCTGCCAATACATTGGTTTCTACAATACAATTTTGTCTACAAGTCCTGATTTTGGAAAATATAAATTTATTTCCTCTATTCAGATTATCCCTCATGACCATATTACAAGTGTGCGCACCATGAAGAGAGCTGGAAGAGGGGTTCATTTTCCTAGACAGCATCGTTAGAGGGAGGAACAAGAATGGGCTTTCAAGGAAGGAAGTAACAGATGTTCAAGAACATGCAAAGGATGCCCTAGGCCTATAGCATGTCTCTGTATCCTGTGCACATACCGGGTAAGGTAACACATCGGGTCTCTTTATGCTCAGTTACTTTATATCAGTGAGGCTTTCATGAAGGTCTCCCCTTTTCCAGCCTCCTTCTCAGAGCAGCGTTGACTTCTCTGTTCCTCAGACTATAGATCAGGGGATTCAGCATGGGATTGAAAAGGCTGTGAAACAGGAGGAGGTATTTCTTCTGCTCTTGGGGGTCCCCATGTTGGGGTCCAACATACATGATAATGGCTGTGCCATAAAAGAGCCCCACCACGCAGAGGTGGGAGGAGCAGGTGGAGAAAGCTTTCCAGCGCCCCTCCGCCGACTGGATCTTCAGAACGGCACGTAGAATGTGACCATAGGAGACCACAATTGTGGACACTGGTCCCACCAGCCCCAACCCACTCGCAACCACAATCACAGCCTCGTTAAGGTGGGTATCTGCACAGGCCAGTTTGAGAACAGCTAGAATCTCACAGAAAAAGTGATTCACCTTCTGGGGACCACAGAAGGGCAACGGTAAGAGCAACACCATATGTACTACGGCCAGGAGGACTCCTAAAGTCCAGGAAGTCACTACCAGGCTGACGCAGACAATCCAGCTCATGATGGTAGAATACCGAAGGGGCAGGCAGATGGCCACATACCGATCGTAGGACATCACCATCAGGAGAAGACATTCAGTGACAGCAAAAATCAAGAAGAGAAAGGTCTGTGTCATGCAGCCAGCAAAGGAGATGGGCTGGGCTGGGCAAAGGAGGCTGACCAGCATCTGGGGCACCGTGTTGCAGGCATAGGCTATGTCCACAGTGGCCAGCTGGGAGAGGAAGAAGTACATGGGGGTGTGCAGTCGGGAGTCCAGTGAGATGAGCCCCAGGATGACCCCGTTGCCCAGCAGGGTGAAGGCATAGAACACAGAGAAGAGCCCAAACAGGAGCACCTGCAGCCTTGGGCTGAGCGAGAATCCGACGAGGAGGAATTCTGTGACGGAAGTCTGGTTGCCCCCCATTTTCCTGGGAAAGAGACAAGGGAGCTAGTTCACCAGGTCTCAGAGCCCGAGAGACAAGTTTGACATAGTAGACATGTGTGTGTCATCGTTTCCTTCCTAAGAAAACATCTTCAGTGACACTTCTGTCCTCTTAGTCAGTTAGTAAGTGAATCCTGTGCACTGCAAATGACACAGAGGGCATTTTTTTCACCTTGTAAATTAAATGCCAGTTTCTATTACAGTGTTCAGTAAATCTCACCTTTATTTCCAAACTTCCCCCACAGTTCAACACACGTAAACACGCCTACTGCCTCCCTTACGGTGCACACTTTCCTCGGTCAACACAACTGCTTTGGAGGCTTCCCTGGGAGGAGTCCCGACCCACGGTGCACACACAGCCACCGTGGGGAGGGGGCTGTGGACCTGCGTCCGCACCCACACGTGAGGGTGGGAAGGGGACCAGGAGCCTGTGGGAGGCCCTCCTATCAGGGATCTCACCGGTTGGTGCCTTCATTAGATGACTCACTTGTTAGCCTTGTACTTTTCACTGGCAGCAGCATCTGGAAGGAAGCTGAGAGCATGGCAGGCAGACTGCCTCAGCTTTAGCTGGATTTAAGGGGGAGAACTTTGTCTTTGGACTTTTGTACCCACGGACGTTCTACTCTGCTCATGCTGTTTCATAATCGGTATTACCCATCACACACTTATCCCTGCATGAATATTCATTCTCTACGCCTGTATGGGTGTGGATAAAGTACATGTTATGTATAGAGTTACACACACATATATGCACACACACTTGAATACTTATTGCCATATGTGTATATCATGTGAATATCATGTGCATGCATGGGCATATTATGTAAATATAATCTTTATTATATTCTTATCCTCATATATTTATATTATATGCCTGTATGTATGTAGAAAATTTACATCCTTTATATATAGTTACACACACATATATACACACACATGCACTTGATACCTTATTATGTGGAAGACTAGTTGCTAATTTCCATATTATTTTCTGATCTACTTCACTAGTAAAATGCTGGCTGAATGATTTCTTGATGGGTCTTGGCCTAAGATTTAAAACTACTGATCAGTATCTAAGGCTAGAGCTAAAGCTCTAACTATATACTCATATCATTACAACCTTTAACATGTAGTATAGCTTAACTTCAATATGAAAATGCTATCATCACAAATCTTTACTTTCTGGGGTTTATCCATCTTCAGAAAAGAACTTGCACCAGAATGGGGATTCCAAGGTTTCACTGGTAACTATTAAACCACTTCCTTGTCTGTCTGACTCCATATCCTTCTTCAGTCCAGAATCCATGTGAATTTCACTAAAATAAGAATCTCACAAAAACTCATAACTGCCATCCTATGTCAGTTCTCCATTCAAATTTCCCCATAAGTTAATATTTTCAAGGTTTGACAAGCAAAAGTGTGAGGGATTCACCCTGCTTCAAAGGAAGAATCAGAATTCATGGCAGAAACACTGGGAGATGATATTGTCTTAGTCCAAGAAATAACATCATAACAGTTGTAATTACCTTCGCGAGGAAAGCTGGCTGTTTTAACAGGACCGGGCTTTATGTCAGTGAGTGCTTTAACTCAGAGATTTGGATTCCCATGTTATGGGAGAGGGCGAGCAAGAAAAATGCTCAGGTCTCTTCCAACTACAGGATTCATTGGCCCTAAATGTATAAAAAGGTGTTAGCCATTTACATTTCAGCTTTGTTGTCACATTAGGGGTGAAAGAACATAGCAGTGCTATCTCTAATCTGTCGATGATGAAGGACACGAAAAACTAAAGAAGAAGGACCAGTGACTGTCACCTCATCTTCCTCCTATGTGCTGCACGTAGCTAAAACACAAAACACAAATCCACAGACAGTCACTAAACATATTCCATGTTCGTCCACATGTCTTGGCTGAGGACATTCAAGACAATTCCCACATGCTGGTGTACATGACCTGCTTGGAGTGACAGGTCTGTTAAAAGGACTCAAAAGATGATAATTCTGACATTCAAATAATTCACTAAGGGGAAGTTCACTTTCAAAAATAAAACCTTCCCAATGCTCTTCTGTAACAAACTCCTTCTGTGGTCAATTTGGTGCATTATTTCTTGACAACATGACTGAATTTCATGGGACAATGGAAAGACTTTCAAGCAAATCTCTCAAACAGCTAATGTGTCTTATCATTTAAACAAGCAATTTTACACTAATTGTAACGAAGTAAATGGTCCATATTAGGTGCATATAAACGAGACGGTGACTTCAATGATCCTATTAGCTAAGTCTATACACAGTAAACACCCAGCACTGACAGACAATGACAATTCCCTGCTGCACTGAGATTTTTCATCACAGCCTGTCTGAAATTGAACAGTGAACAAAGACTGGACAACACACGAAACTTACCACACACTTACAGCTAAACACGAGAAGACCAGCTGAATGTGACTTGGGTTGAACAAAAACACACTAATGAGAAGAATAGTATCTGTGAGTCAGTGTTGAAATTGCCATCTTACAAGGATCTCCTAGGAGAAAAGGTGCCCAAACAAGAAGAGATGGTTTATTCTCTGCTCCACTCCACCACCTCTCAATGTACTTCTGAGCGTTTGGTGTAGGGAGGGATAAGGACGCGCCAGGCACACTGCCATCAGCTCCCTTCCAGGGGAAAGGGGCTCTCTAGGGACTCATCTCTGGTGTTCTCCGCAGGGACGCTTGTGGCAAGACGGTGGCCGTGGTGATTCCTTCACTCACTGTGGGGTCCATGTTCATCCATGTAGAAGCTCTAGAATGATTTCTGGGACTCCTTCACACATTACAGTGACCACACCTTGCATTCACTATGGCTCGAGAACTCAATCCCCTCCTACTAACCCTCCAGATAGAGCAGGTGGTACACAGGGCAGCTGGGGCCCATACGTTTTTCCCATCCTCAGTCCTGGCTCACACCTGACCGCAACATGTACCCTCTGTATTTTCCATCAGGTCACCACAAGGAATACAACTCATAAAGTAAGACGAGAGGCCAGGTAGCAGGACCTGTAGAAGGGGTCAGGAAGGGGAGAAGGCGTCCCAGGGGGACTTGTTAAATCCTGTTTGGTACGATTTAACTGCAGTGCCAAAAGGGAAGGGAAACTCTCACAAGGAAACAATCTCTGTCCTACCACCTCCAGAGATTCTGAGTCAAAGGGGGAAAGAGGTGGGTCCCCCTAGGACTCCAACTGCTACTGTTTCTTCCCCTTCCTGACACGGAACCGACCTCCTTTTTGAGTTCTGGGGATCGCAGCTGAGACCATCTGGTGGTGCCGTGGCGACTTACACTTCATCTTTATTGTCTTAGCTACCTCTGTCCTTACACTGGAATACTAAGGTGGTAGAAGACCACTTCTTCAAGTTACTTCAGTGCACGTGCCAATCTATAAGGAAACGATGGAGGGACCAATTCAACCGCCAGAGCACCACCTGCAGGAGGTCTGAGATGGGCTTTTCTCCGTCAAACCCGCCCAGTGAGAGGCTCAGCGGTGACAAGGGTCCACATACTACCCTCACATATTGCACAGATACGGTGCCCTCGTACTGCTATTTCCATTTTAAAATCTCTTCTTTTTGGTCATGACTTTTTATTCCCGACATCATTTCATGCATACCTTTCCCCTTTTTTATCATCAGTCGTATCTATTTTACCACCATTTGTAAAAAGACCTAGGTTTATATTTTAATGATCTTCATATTTTTTTAATTTGGGGCAATAAAATTAGCTCTTATGTAAATTATATCATATCTGTATTTTCATTGTTGATCATGGTATCTTCCTGAGTTAAATATTTAACTTTTTAAATTTGTCCTGTTTTATTAATAAATGTAATTTGGACTGTAAATTTGCTTTTTATTTATGACTTTGGTGGCACATCTCAAGTCTGATACTCAGATTTTTCACCATTAACACCATCAGTAAAACACAAATTATGTAGAAGTGCATTTTTAGGTTTCCGAATATTTTTATTATCTTCATTGTTTATTTTTAATTTATAATCACTGTGGTATAAAATAATGAATCCTTAAGATATTGAGTCTTTGAAAATCTCATGAGTTTTATTGCTTTGTATATAGTCAATTTTGCCATTTTTATATTAATTTCCACGTAACATGTTCTCCATTTCTCAGGCATAGGATTCTTTATATATTTATAGGAGAAGCTTGTTAATCTTGTTATTCAGAGCTTGGATATCCATTTTTTTCAGTATTATCAATTTGTTTCTGAAAGCGTTTTGCTAAATACCCCACTATAAAGTGAGATTTACAAATCTTTTCAATACACTTCTCTGGGGTGTTTCCTAATTCTATACTGTGACTATGTTGTTACAGCTAGACATATTAATGACTATTATGTCTTCTTTGTAGGCTATTATCTTTTTTATCATCTAGCATCTCTCATTATACCAATTCCTTTTGCCTTTTATAAACATAAATAGCAACATCTGCCTCTATTCTGTTGTTGCATCAACTAATGGCGTATTTGCGGAGGCTGTGGTCTTCACTGCCATTGCGCCAGCCTGTGTCTGGGATGGTGTTTTCGTGCCTCTTATCAACTGTAGGAGCTGTATTTTCTGGGTTTAAAAAAAAAATCAATGTGAAAATAAGAGAATCTAATCTCTTTGTACTTAATGGAAATATTGAGATATTTAGACGTTTATTATTACTGTGTATATGTACCATAATTGCAATTATATAACATTTGCAATTATTGGTTCATGCTTTACCTTTAAATCTAATAATAACTCTTTCCTATTATCTGTAAAATCTATACTGTCATCATTTTAATGACTGTATAAATAGCTCATTGTGCTCAAGTGGTATAATTGACCAATTTATCATTTTGTTAAATATGAGTTTGCAACTTTCATATTAAAGATTATTTTAGTGGGGAAAAAGAGAGTTGCACTGAGTAATCATTACTCCCCAAGGGAAGGGCACACACTACCTCTTCGGATCAAGTCTCCTGTCACTCTCAGTGTGAGATCGAGAAAGACTCTGCAAGCAAGTGGCCCACCTCACCTCAAAGCGGGTGAGAAGGTACACTTTACGGTGACATCCTCAGAAGCCACTCAAAGTCTGGGGGACTCATGCCCCACCACTGTATTGGAAAGGTAGAAGGAATCAGAAAAAGTCCATCTGCCACCAAGGGAGGAGAGCCAGCCACACTCTACTTGTCACCTACAGCGTCTGGTACAATGTCCCGTGTGAGGATAAGCATTCCCATGAGGGAAATGACACAGACCTGGACTGACCAGGGGGAAAGTGCTGGTGAAAGACACTGGGGAACATGTACGCAGTCTGTACGTCCACATAACTCACAGCTAAACACTCAAAGTTCCTGGGACCATACACAGCCCAGATGGTTTCTCTGAGACCCAATGCCCAGCTCTGCCCTTTGCTAGCTACTGGCTCAGCAGTTCGCCCCCAAGGTTGTCAACAGTGAGCTTGGCTCCCACACCGTCTGCAGGTCTCTCCTTCTCCCCTTTCCCCTGCACACCCTGTATAAATTCTGTTCCTTCCCTCAGCCTGCTCCTTCACTCCCCAGGAGGAGTCTGTAATTTTCATACGAAGTATCTCTTCATCAGGCAACTAGAGCTCCCTGAGATGGCCTTTAAGTGGCGAGTCCAAAAAAATTTTATCTGCTTAAAAAAAATCAATGAGTGTAACCAATGGAAAGCTTCTTTCAGAGGAACAGGGAAGGCCTGATCTCACATCATGAAGAACCATGGCAGAAGGGAGCAGTGAGCTTCTCTGGATTCAGGTGGTAGCTGAGCACTTAGGCTAGGGATTCAAATGTCACTGCAATTACAAATGACTCTCCTCACACAGTGCTCTCTGCAGGGCACCCTTCACATCCGAGTTCCTCAGGCTGTAGAACAGTGGGTTCACCTTAGAGTTGAAAAGGGTGTCAACAGCAAAGCCATCTCCTGATGTTCCTTAGGATGCTTCGATTTGAGGGCCCCGCACATGACAATGGTGCTGCCAAAGAAAAGTGCCCCCACACTGTGGGTGGGCTCTGCCTGCAGGGCCCTTCTGGCCGCCAGGGTTGAGAATAAGTCTACCAAGACATGATCTGCTTGGGGAGGAAAGGTGGCTGATCTCTCAAAGAAGAAGGGCCAAGAGCCTCTTCCTCAATAGGCTTTTATTAGGTCCATTTTACACAGGAATACAGGTAAAGCTCATTAATCATTGTCAGGCAGCAAGGATCAAACAACAGATAACATACAAAAAACTCTGAGGGCTTATTCTGAGTCTGGGTCTGTCAGCTAAAGGGCTACAAATCTTTGGGAAATAAACTCATTTCCTGCTCAGACCTCATTTAATTGAGAGCATTCTTAGCAAAGCAGGTTTCACAGGATTTTATGTATTCTTTCTCAGGCCTGATCACTCGGGGAACTCGCCCTATTCAGAACAGGGCTGCAACCCCCTCTGTCATTGTTTCAGGCTTAAGTCAGGCAAGGTAACCAAGGCAACCAAGAGATTACGAGGCTTCTTGCAGACAGAATGAGGACTCAGGGTATGTCAGGATAGCCGAGGGGTGAGGATCCGTCACCCCATTTTGCTGTAGCCCCCCAAGTCCTTCCTTGGGGCCTCCACATGATCATGTCTGTCTTAGGTCGTTCCCCCCTTGGGGAATCTTACCCGTCATTGGCTAACCAATCAAGCATTGGGGGCCAGTTATGGATGAATCAGAAGTGGTGCTTCTGCCAGGGAAATAAGCTTTGTCTCCTTAGTGGCTTACATTCCGAAGGTCACTCACTCAGCCTTAGCCACGTGGGTGGGGGGGCAGGTTATAGCCTCTGAAACCAGGCAGGGCAGTTCCCAACATCTAATCTCCCCGCTTTTTCATTTGTAAATGCTATTGTAGCTGTTAAGCCTGTGAAACCTACTATTTGCTGTTCCCGAATGCAATCTTAAGAAAACAACCTTTATATATATCATAAAGCACAAATAAGGATTAAGACAAAGGGCGATCCAAGGGCTGCTAAGACCCGAACTTGTAAGTTCAGTCCGTAGACAGTTTTTAGGGTTCAGCCTTTGAACATTATGGGGCATCGAGGGGTTGTTGCTCTCTGCAGGAGGCGCCTGAGCCTCGGCCCCTGTCATTGGGGCAGGCCCCATCCTTCTCCGTTGGCAGACCCAGACCCGTGAGTGAGGGTGTAAGTGTCCATTTTCCTTCTGGTTGTTCAGGGTCAGCTGGGCCACCTGGTCTGTCATTCGATTGGTTCTCAGCTCCAGGTAGCACAGCTTGGTGTCTGTCCTGCTCATGAGAAGGCTTTACTCTTTTGGGGTTACAGCTCCTAAAACCAGGCAGGGCGGTTCCCAACACCACACAGAGGTGGGAGGAGCAGGTGGAGAAGGCCTTCCTGCGGCCCTCCCCAGACTGGATCCTCAGGACGGCAAAGGGGATGTGCGTGGAGGGCACCAGCACGAAGCGCAGGGGCCCCACGAAGAGGAAAGTTCAGGAGAAGCTGACCAGTTGGCCCTCGGATGCTCGTCACCCGGAGGTCTTCAGTCTACAAGGATGGCCGCAGTGACCAGTAATCCAGAGCCCTGATCGGGAGAACCTCTGATTGGCCCCTCTGGCTCTGACTCCAGGTTCACTGCTCAACCATTAGGTGATAAAATTATCTTCCAGGGTAGACACTTCTACAGCAAAGATCAGCACACTTCCTTGTTCGTTATGCAGTTGCATTTCCAATTTTATGTAAATGAACATTTGGGTTCTGGCTTATGCATCATCGTTCCATGGTGCTTTGGAGAACAAGATGCGGTCCCTGAAGAAAACTTCCAAAATGGATCTAAACCGTGAAAACCAGACCCACAACCAAGTTAATCTCATTGATCAAGACTAAGGGATAGATATGGATATACCTTTTGACCCAGCAATTCCACTGCTAGGACTATATCCTAAGAACCCTGAAACACCAATCCAAAAGAACCTATGCACCCCTATGTTTATAGCAGCACAATTTACAATAGCCAAGTGTTGGAAACAACCTAGATGCCCATCAGTAAATGAATGGATCAAAAAACTGTGGTACATTTACACAATGGAATTCTATGCAGCAGAAAGAAAGAAGAAGCTCATACCCTTTGCAACAGCATGGATGGAACTTGAGAGCATCATGCTAAGCGAAATAAGCCAGGCAATGAAGGACAAATACCATATGATCTCACCTTTAACAGGAAGCTAATCAAAAAAACAAACAAACAAGCATAATATAACCATAGACATGGAAATTGAGAACAGGCTGAAAGTCACCAGAGGGGAGAGGGGAGGGAATTTCAGGGGAAAAGGGGAAGGGTTTACAGGAACAAGTATAAAGGACACATGGACAAAAACTATGGGGGCGCGGAAATGGGAGGGAGGTGGGGAGGGATGGGGTGGTGGGTTGGGGTGAGAATAAAAGACAGAAAACTGTACAAGATCAACAATTAAAATAAAAATTAAAAAAAAAAAGACTAAGGAATAGAAACGAATTCCTTCCCAACAGCAGGAGAATAGGTGCCTTTTTTTTTTTAAGTAACTACTATTGTTAAACTGTCAAATCACCTGGACAAAAAAGAAATCTAAAGCATGGATCAGAAATTCCTCATACAAGACCTGAAGCACCCAAGCAGGTTGATCGTGATGAGCTCCAAAAAGATCTTACTGTGAAAATGTGCTTCAGGAGAAAGAACTGGATAAATAAAAAGGTGCACATGCAACATAAAATCCTATAAGGAGAAAATATAAGCTATTATTGACCACCTCAGACTTCCTCCACCTCGCTCCACCAGTACCTAACATCTTGGTTTCTTGTCTGTACTCTCTCCATCCCCACCACAAAATCGTCGCCTCTGAGTCACAGGTCTCAAACACATTCAGTGAGCACGTGCTAGCCACCTGACCCTCTCCTTAATGCTATGCTCAGTGAGACACACAGGTAAGACATAGAGTTAGTCCTCATTTGGCTTCACATTCTGTTCAGTAAATATGTTGTCACACTCACTAGGAACTGGGACTGCACTGATAAGAAGTAAACGCACATTTTACACGATAACCAATATGTTAATTGTCCTCAGATGGAACCTCACTCCATGATATACTCCACGACAATTTCCTTTGGCTAGGGAAATCATTCCATCTCATTCACAACAAAGAAATTTCTTCTTTTCCTAGTGTCATCTTTTCCAGTAAATCTCCAACACATGGATAATTCTTCACCAATAAAAACTAACCAAATCTTGAATATCTTTAAATAATTGGTCTATAAAATACACATCTAGTAGGAATCTCTAGTAAAAAGACCAAAACAAGGCCACGGTGCACAACCCCACCTCATTCTCTACTTACAGGGGAAGACATCAGCATTTCATCATCAGGTACCACGTTTGCTGGGTTTTCTTTCCATCAGGTATCACTAAATAGGGCCTCTTTGGTGATGCTTATTCTTTGTTATTACTAGCATGTAAAGAATTTCATCATGAATTAATGTTAAATTTTGTCAAACGCTTTATTAGATCCACTGACATGTATCTTCAATTTGGTAAGGTGGCAAATTATGTTCATTGTTTGTTTTAACATGAAACACTTCTAGCATTCAGGGATAAACACTTTCAAAATGTAAAATTATTTTATTTTATGGATTTGTTCTACTAATATTTTCTTTAAGACATTTGCATCTCTTTCGTGAATAGGATTAGACTGATTTTCAGTTTCATACTTTATCTCAGGTTTGGTATCAATGGCATAAACAGTAAGAGTAATTATTTTCTCATTTTACAACAAGTCCAAAGACAAAGAATCCTGGGTGGGTTAAAATAAAGGACTCAAAAGGGCATTCAAGGTCCCAGCATGATGAGGACCAGCTCACACACTCAAAATACTCCCAACCATCCTCCCAGGGACCTCCTCTTCCCCAGAAACCTCCACACAGCACCCTTGACCTCTGCATTCCTCAGGCTGTAGATGAGCGGGTTCAGCATGGGGTTGAAAAGGCTATAAAACAATGACAGAATCTTCCTTTGTTCTTGAAAGTGCTCAGATTTGGGGGTCACATACATGACGATGGCGCAGCCAAAGAAAAGCCCGACCACACAGAGGTGGGAGGAGCAGGTGGAGAAGGCCTTCCTGCGGCCCTCCCCGGACTGGATCTTCTGGACAGCAAAGAGAATGAGTGTGTAGGACACCAGCACCAAGCACAGGGGCCCCACTAGAACAAACAGGGAGGCCCCAAAGAGAATAAGTTCACTGAGCCTCGTGTCAGCACAGGCCAATCTCAACACTGACAGGATTTGACAGAAGAAGTGGTTGATTTTCTGAGGCCCACAAAAGGGCAGCCTCAGGATGAGAGTAATGTAGACCAGAGCCAGGAGGAAGCTGAACAGCCACGAGGTGGTGGCCAGGACCGTGCACACTCTCCAGCTCATGATGACAGTGTACTGGAGCGGGTGGCAGATGGCCACGTACCGATCATAGGACATCACCACCAAACACGTGCACTCTGTGGCAGCAAATGCCACGTACAGGAAAGTCTGAAGGATGCATGGACCAAAGGCCATGGTTTTCTTGTGCATCACCAGATTTGCCAGCATCTTAGGAACAGTGCTAGAGGCATACGACATGTCAACAATGGCCAGCTGGGAGAGGAAGAAGTACATGGGGGTGTGCAGTCGGGAGTCCAGTGAGATGAGCCCCAGGATGACCCCGTTGCCCAGCAGGGTGACACTGAAGAAGAGCAGGAAGAACCCGAAGAGGAAAACTTCAAGTTCTGGGTCAACCTGGAAGCCCAGCAGGATAACTTCTGTGATCCATGTCTGATTGTTTCCCATTTTCTTTTGACTGGTGGATAGAAGGCTGCACTTCGGAATGAAACTGCAGAGCTGAGAAGTAGAAAAGGAAAGGAGAGATGCGGTGCTCATGCAGAGTGAGAATTTACACCCAAAGCCACAAATCAGTAAGTCATGCATTCAATCCCGCCCACAGTCCTGCGATGCTGATGTGCAAATTTGGCTTTAGAGATATTTAGAAACTTTAGATGCTAGCCAATACTAAAAACTGAGAGATCTCACATAAAAATTAGGGTCTCTGGCTTCCATTAAGTGAATAGAAGTTTTCATACTCCTTGGAATGCACTGCAAGCAATAATCAGCTGAAGCTGATGAAGAGAGACAGACAAATGCCTTTTCACTTATGACAACTTCTACGAATCTGTTTTCTCCCAGAAACTGAAGGTGAGTGACACTTAATTTTATCGCTGCCCTTACACTATCGGTTGTATTCCACAGTTTTAAGAAAAGATTGATGCTCAAGCGGAGTTGTGTAGTTCTCCTCTACTTGAAACACAGGAAAATGACACATCAAAAAAAAAAAAAAAAAAAAAAAAAAGCAAACTCCCAAGGAGAGGACCAGAGTTTCAAATGGGACAATTCTTTCATATAGCAGGAATGAATCAGAAACATGGCAAGCTCCATCATGAAAGCCAAGAGTCATACCTGGAACTCAGCTTGTGTGGAGTCCAGGAAAGTTTTGGGAGATGGGCCACCAACATGGTTCCTCGAACCCAAGCACTTGGGCTGGGGCCATACAAGCAGGTATAAATCAGCCACTGGGCTGCTGGATACAATGACTCTGATGAGGTCAATGACCTTGCTGGCTCTCCTGCTACGTCCCCAGAGCCCGAGACACTCTTATAGGACCTGATTCTATGCAACGGGCTGCAGAGCCTGGTGAATGACTACAAAAGCTCAAAATCCCACAACAGGGAGAAAGAGAAGGTGCAAAAACCCATGTAAAATCAAATAATAATAATAACAAAAAGCCTTTGTGTGCCCAAAAACACATCTGAAGACACACAAGTTTCATGCTAAAAAGGAAAAACTAAGTAAAAAATTACTTTTTTTCCCTCTTTCATTATACCTTCATTAATTACACTCAAGATGTAATTAATTCATTCAAGATGTAATTCATCTTGATATAATCCATTCAAGATGCGATTAAATGCATAGAAAATCTTCCAAGGACTCTTACATAGGATGGTGAGAATGTCCCAATGGATTAAAAAAGGCATAATACTTACTAACATTAATTTCATTAAATTAAGAAAAATGAATGTGGGAGCCATGAAAACACCATGGGTGTATAAAAACAAATCAATTACATAGGTTTGAAATGAGAATATAACCACACCAGTTTTAAAAAGTCTATACGGAGAATAATTTCTAGATCTAATGTTAAAAAGGGACGAAGTGTGCTGGAAAGTCCCATTTCAGCATCCATCGAGGTGTTAATACCCACAGACACAAGGAAACACAATCGAAAGTGCAGCTTAGAGACAACAATACTACTAGATGGAGAGACTAAACTTGGATATTATCAAGTTTCTAGAGCAAAAGATAAAGAGAATGGTAAAGAAACATTAGTTGAAGAGACTTCACCAAAAACATTAGAAAATTGAAAGCAGACTAAAGTCCTTAATTTATGAAAAATCTTTCTATTTAATGAGTGCAATAAAGAAAGATAAATGTGCACTCAAAACTTCTTGTACCTAAAGATGGCATGCATCTTTAAGTAAAAAATGTACTCTGAGGATGGAATAGCACACATAAAAAATAAATTCTCAATGAATGGGATTTCTTAACAATGATCTCTTTGACTATTGTCTTTCTTCCATTCCCTACACTTCACTGCGTCCACACCTGCTGGACGCCTGTTCAAACAATGATGCAGTCAATGAACCTATCCCACGTCTCTCCATTAATTAGCCTTTCAGATTGTTTTCTCTTTTGCTGTCTTCACGCTGTTCTAGACATTTCACGACTATATTCTGATTGCACACTTATTCTAGGACTGACACCTGGTTGACATTTGTCTCATCTGCCTAGCTTACAAAACATTTTTAAATAACTTTATTTTTGCTTTCTAAGATTTTAAGCGGATTCTTTCTACATCTATTGCTTTGTTTGATCCTGTAGAATCCCTTTACTGTTTCATCAATGTTACGGTGTTTCATAGAAGCTGGAATTTAATTTGCCTCTTAAGCAGTCTTTGTTCAACTGTTTTACACAATCTATATTTTGCAGGATTAAGAGGAAAATTAAAAGTTACCAAAGGTAAAATACAATTACATTCACAGGAACAACCACCCAGCTGACGGAGCCTTCTCATCAGTAGGAAAGGGTCTGAGGCAATCAGCTACTATCTTCGTGTTCCAAGAAGGGGTAAGCTGCTGTTCTACAGTTTGATATGGTCGAGAATACTCCTGAGTACATGAGAGCAAAGTGAGACATTATTAAATATGCATACATGGAGGTATGAGGACCTACAGACCCTCCATGTACAAATAAAGTATATTCCTCAATATGAGTCCCAGTGAACCCACAGGTAAAGCAATATAGAAACAGAATTTGAAAACTATCTTGGCAAACTTTCTACCTTGAGATAAAATAATAACTGTGGTATTTTAAAAGGATACAATTAAACTTTTTGGAATTAATAAGTAAACAGAGGAAGAGATGTTGGATCAGTAAAGACTGCTAAGATTCTTGATGAGAAGTGGAACCCCGAGTGACTTTAAATTTGTTACCATAATATCTCGACTGGGATGTTACCACTTAATATACCTCAGCAAAAATAGACATAGAAACTCTGGTTTTCAAAATTACATGCCAGGTGAAAGAAACTAAAAGCATAATTAAGCCAAAAGCAGGCAAAAAGCAACAAGGAGAAATAAAGAGGCAACTAAATTTTCCAATAGACAACACAAAAGAGCTGGTATTAATATATCTATGTTTATTGATTACCACACTAATGTAAGGCACTAAAACACAGAGATAATCACAATAGGAGAAAAAAGCAAGGTACAAAATCTTCAAAAAAGGACACCTGAAATACTTAAATTCATCCTCCATCCTCTCTCCCTCTCTTGCCCTCTCTCTCTCTCACACACACACACAAACACATGCACACACACAAAAGTTAAAGATGAAATTACAAAAAAATGGCCAGCCATAAAGAAACTGGTGGTAGCAATATTGATATCACTTCAAAGCATTTATAGGCATATGGGAGCTGCTAGAGAATAAAAATAAATACAATAATCCACCAAAAAGAAAATTTAGGATCTAGTCCCTTACAAATTTTAATTACAAAGTGACACTTTTAATCAGAGAAAGGGTGTCCCCTAAACCTTCAGAAACATTGTATTTAATGGTGAACTATTAAAAGCTTTTTCTCCGAGTTGGAAAATGTACGCCACTAACGCAATTTCTACTGAATGTAGACTCAATAACTAGCCAGCAAAAGGACAAAAAGAAGTAAAGGCCATAAGAATTGACTTGCAGAACATAAAATGTCACTATTCAAAAAACACAATTGCTGACAAAGAAAAGGCTTCTACAGGTAAACTACTGAAATTCATAAGCAATTTATAAAACCATTGAATTCAATGTCAAAGTGCAAAATGAAAAATGTATCTGTGTCAAAGGATTGGGAAATATGTAAAGATTCAAAATCTCTCCAAATTGGCCTATACACTCAATGAAAATCAAGTCAGAATACTAGCAGGTGCTAGGATTTTATCGTGTGGAAATTCATAATCTTTCCCTAAATGTCACATATGAAAATGCAAAAGGTCAAGGATAGCCAACAGACCTTCAGAAAAGAGATGGAAGGAACAGGACTTAAACTACAGACTAGTAACATTTAACATAAACACAAAATAATTAAATCACTGTGAACTGGGGCAAAGATAAACCAGAACAGCAACACAGCAGCTGGGGTGACTCAGAAGTTCAGACACACAAAGGTAGTACCAGTGATTTCAGTGCAGTCGGCGCGGTCCGTTGGCTATTTGTGGAGAAAACTCAAACCAGGCCCACGACACATGAGGCCCAAGACAAATTTCAGGAGGGCTCTCATTCTAAATAAGAAAGATAAACACACCTTCCAGGACACAAACCAGGGGTCACGCAGTAGCAGCATTTCTCAAATAGATCCGAACAAAGAACAGACTGTCTCATGACGACCTCGCACACACAGGCTGGCTCCTCTCACGTTTGTTTCTCTACTTTTAAAGTTTAAGAACAGCACATTTTCACTTCAGCAGCATTAGGGTTTAACACCACTTCTCAAAGTAACCTAAAAACTAAAGAGAGTAAGAATGCATTTACATGTACAATTTGTACGGAGCACATGTTTTCATGGATTACTATGCGAGGTAGAGAAGTGAAGCAGAGAAGTTGTTTTCCTAGTGGAACCGTTTTACCATGCTTCCCCCAGCTAATGCTTTCCCTAAACTCTGCTGAGTGCCAATGTCGGCCACGTAATCCCACTCTAGGATCTGACAACCGGTTTCCCTGGGATCAGGACAGCCATCCATGGACAGTAAGTCTGAAACACCAAATCAGGACAAGCAAATCAGGCACCTCTACCAGCTTCGCTGACACAAGAAAAATTCAATGGGAGTTTTCATGGAATTCCTATAGGATGTTCCGGTGGCCACGTGTCAGTACCTCTGCACCAGGCAGCAAAGCAAAGGAGGCTATTTCAAGGGGCTGGTAGAAGCACATGGTTGTCAGCGTAGGAAGACATGAAGGAGAAATTGTGTAACATCTCCGGCTTCACCTTCACTGTAAAAGGAGGCAACAGTATCAGATGGCTCTTAGGCCCCTCTCAGGTTGCTACCATGACACAGGGACATGTAGTGGAACCAGGCCCTCCCCATAAATGTGACCAGGGAGGGGTTCTGACTAAGAGCAGTGAGAAACCTCAGCTTTGACAGAGTGGATGTGAGACGTTACTCTGAGCACTCCCACCGTGGCACAGTGCAGGAAAAGCATCTTCAGAAAGGTGTCTTTCTCTTCATCCTAACCCTGAAAACTACAAGCAACCTTTAGCCCTGCTCTTCTGTTACCCATCAACCAGTTAATATATAATGGTTTGTATGCAGGAGGGTACTATTTACAGTATTGTCCTCGTATTGGATATGAACGCACAGGAACAGGAGAGGTTGGGCTGAAGCACCTTCTGCCTGAGGTGGGTTCCCAGGGTGATGAGTCCAGATGCCCTTTCTGTCCAGAACATGAGGATTGGACACAGGGGAGCTCAGGAGGCTTCTAGATGAGAGGGCTTTACCCTCTGACCAGCAAAAACCCACCCATTCCCCAGACACACACCTGTGGAGTCCAGGGAACAAATTACAAAGCGTCTTCCCAACATTCCATGTCTTCCCTACTGAGCAGAACAAACCTGACCTTCTGCTCTCGACTGCAGCTTTGTTATCTGAGGGTGTGAGTGGGTGTGAGTGTGGGAGTGACTGTGCGTGTGGTGCTAGTAGAGAAGTGAGAACTCAGGAAAAGTGGCAGGGTGATCCTCCTCAGCAGTTTCCTGGCATGAAAATGTAACAGGGAGACAAGGCAGATGTTACAGGATGTGTCTCAGCACAGTCTCCACATCCCCAAGTATCTGGATTCGGACCAGCTGATCTGAGGGGGAGCGTCCTCCGGACCCCCAAGGAGAATGGTTTAAGCTTCATGATGTGGTGCGTGTGGCCCCCTTGGAGCTTGTTAGGGTGAGTACCTCAAAGGACTGTTTCCCCCCAGGGAGTGAGACATCTTTGTCTCCTGAAAAGTGCTATTTTTACTGGGAAACCCATAGAGACTAAAGCCTATTTCCTTATATTTAGGGCCCTTTAAGTGACTTCAGGGACACCGAGTTTGCTATCCTGAGGTTGGAGTCAGCAGGCACCGCTGTTCACATTGATCTGCAATAGTAAACACTGATCTCCAACACTGCATATAGGGAAGAGGCCTGGCATGAGAGGTTAAGTTATGTGCTAGGAGCATATTAAATGTACGAAGTCCCTGGGAGGGACGTGGCCATAAAAAGTGCTTGTTTAGGGGAGTTGCACAAAACCTCAATAATCTTTAGAGGAGTATAACGGGAAGGCAATAGCGGGAGTCCAGATATAACACAGACAAAAAAAGAACAAATAAAGACTTCAACATAAAAACGTGAAAGATAAAAATCACACCATTATATCAGTAGATGCAGAAAAAGCATTTGATAAAGTACAGTACCCATGATGATAAAAATACCCAGCAAAGTGAAAATACAGGGAGCATACCTCAACATAATAAAGGCCATATACAAGAAATCTACAGCCTACACCATACTAAATGGGCTAAATCTAAAAGCTTTCTTCCTAAGATCAACAATAAGACAAAGGTGTCCACTTTCACCACTTTTATTCAACACAGTATCAGAAGTTCAAGACGCAGCGATCAGACAACAAAAAGAAATAACAGGCATCCAAATTGGAAAGGAGGAAGTAAAACTGTCATTGTTTGCAGATGACATGACAGGGTACATAGAAAATCCTATAGGATCCATGGAAAACTACTTGAACTAATAAGTGAATTTGCAAAATGGTGGGATGCAACATCAATATTCAGATTGAAAGCATTTGTGTCCACCAACAATGAAATATAAAAACAGAAACTAGGAAAATAATCTTTACTATAGCAACAAGAAAAACAAAGTACCTACGAATAAACTGAACCAAAGAAGTAAAGGACCTGTACTCAGAAAACTAGACAACACTGAAGAAATAATTAAGGAAGATGCAAATAAATAGAAGCACATATGGTGTTCATGGATTGGGAGAATTTACATCATTACAATGTCTACACTACCTAAAGCAGGCCATAGATCCAATGCAATCTCTATTAACAAACATACCAATGACATGTTTCACAGATTTAGAACAAATATTTCAAAAATATGTATGGAACAAAAAACAACCCAAAGTAGTCTCAGCAATCTTGAGAAAGAAGAACAAAGTAGGAGTGATCACAATACCTCATGTCAAACTATTACAAGGCCACTGTAATCAAACATTCTGGCACTGGCATGAGAACAGATACATAGATCAATGAATCAGAAGAGAGAGCCCACAAATAAACCAATGTCTCTTTGGTCAACGATATTTGACAAAGGGGGTAGGAGCATAAAATGGAGTAAAAATAGCCTCTTCAACAAATAGTGTTTGGAGAACTGGAATATTACATGCAAAAAAAAAAAAATGAAATTAGACCACCAATGTAAACCATACACCACAATTAACTCAAAATCGACCTAAGACTTAAACATAAGCTATGACATCATAAAAGTCCTATAGGAAAACATAGGCAGTAAAATTTCACATACCCATGCAGCAATATTTTTGCTGATATATCCTTCTAGCCAAGGGAAATAAAGGAAAGAATAAACAAATGGAACTACATCAGATTAAAAAGCTTCTGCATGGCTAAAGGAAACGTCATCAAAATGAAAAGGAAACTCACCCCATGGGAAAACATATTTGCCAATGATACCTGAGACAAGAATTGATCTCCAAAATATATAAAGGACTCACCATCAGGAAGGCAAACAATTCTATTAAAAAATGGGCAAAGGACCTGAATAGACTCTTCTCCAAGGAGAACAAACAGAGGGTCTACAGGCAAATGAACGAATGCTCAACATCAGTAGCCATCAGAGAGATGCAGATTATAACCACTAGGAGATACCACCTCACACCATTCCGAATGGCCATCATTAACAAATCCACAAATAGAAAGTGCTGGCCAGGATGTGGTGAAAAGGGAACCCTAGGGCACTGTTGGTGAGAATGCAAACTTGTGCAGCTCCTGTGGAAAACAGTACGCAATTTCTTCAAAAAATTAAAAATGGAACTGTCTTTTGATCCAGTGATTCCACGGCTGGCATTACACCCTAAGAAGCATGAAACACCAATTCAAAAGAACTTATGCACCCAGTGTTCATAGCAGTGTTATTTGCAATAGCTAAGTGCTGGAAACAGCCTATTGCCCATCAATAAATGAGTGGATCAAACAACTGTGCACCATTTACACAATGGAATACTAGGGAACAGAAAGAAAGTACAGACTCCTACATTTCATGTCAACATGGATGGAACCGAAGAGCATTATGCTAAGTGAAATAAGCCAGGCAGTGAAAGGCAGATACCATATGATTAAACCTACAAGGGGAACTTAATGAACAAAACAAACAAACAAGCAAATAGAACCAGAGGCATGGAAACAAGCAGCAGACTGACAGTGACCACAGGGGAAGAGGGAGGGCAATAGGTAGGAAAGGATGGGAAAGGTCTAGTCAAGGAAAAGGTGTAAATGACTCATGGACATGGACACCAGGGCGGGGACTGACTGTGGGAGCAACGGGGGGAATTAGAATAAGTGAAATAGAACACCAGTAAAACAAAGATTTCAAATAACTGTAATTCATGTCAAAAAGGGAAACAAAGTTATAAAGAATGAAAAATAAGATATTTCAATGAAGTATTAGAATCTACAAAAGAACAATTATTCATTCTGAAACAGCAATATATAATGACTTCAGTTAAGAAAACATCAAATACAACAGATGGCTATGCCCAACAGACAGCAGGACCAATGAACTCAAATGAAAATTAATAGAAAAGTATCAAATACAGGCATCAAATGAAAAAATGGAGTTGAGTCAGAAAGACATCTTTGAAAGTGCTAAAAAGTGTTCTAACATATACTTAAGGAGAAAGAAAAATTAAACGGGGAAAAAGCAACTTCTGAAGATGTTCTTTCCGAGAATTTCCCAACTGTGATGAAGGATATGCTCCCATGAGCACAGAAATTGCAGCAAATCACAACTAGGATACATTTACATACCACACCACCATCCTGGAATATTATAGTCAGATTTCTGAAAACCAACGATAAAGTAACTATTCTTAAAACTCTAAAAAAAAATTATTTATTATCCATTACCAACAGGAACCGTTGCTTTAGCAGGAAAAGGATACATCCTTTAGTGTCTTTTGCATATGGTCCTGCTGGCAATGAAATTTGGGATTCTTTGGTTTGCTTTGTGTGCTTATTTTATTTTTGACTTGTTTTTGCTTAAAAGCATGTTCACCTCATCTTAATTTTGGAAGCATATTTTCCTGTATGTAAACTTTTGGATTGACAGTTGTTTTTTCAAATCTTTGCAGATACTGCTCATTGACCTCCGACCTCCAAGGTTCCCACTGAGCAGTCAGAAATTGTCAGTATTGCTGTATCCCTCGTGGTACCACAGGGAGCACCCAGCTCCATGAAGGCTCCTGTACTCTAATTCCCCGCCTTGCATAAGGGAAGGCCTGGTCTCACTGGCCATTGCCATCATGTCAACCTGGGACCTGAGCAAACACAAGTGACTTGAAGCCAGTGCTGGCTTCAGATCTCCCCGTTCGGTTGCTGATTCTGCCTCATTTTTGTCCTTTGAGGGTTCTACTTGCTCTCTTTCAAGCCCAGTTACATCTTTAAGAGTCATGGTTTATAAAATGTTCTGTCCACTAGTTTCAGGTGCTTTCTGCTAACATGGTTTTCAGGATGGCCACTCTGCTGTACTGCCACTGCTTCTCGTCTAGAAATCCCAGGAGGAGCCTACCTGGGGAGGGAGTCAAACACCCGCTACTTCCCTTCCCCAATGAGTGCTTGATGCAAACAGAGCTGCACGATAAGGATGCAAGCTCCCTTCTCAGTGTCTGCCCACGAAAACCTGTCATTCCTGTGACACATGTTCCTTGCCCTTCCCCCCACCTCCCGTTCCAGTTTCCAGGACACTTATCACCTCCCATTGCAAATGAAGACTTTCATTTGTTATTGTGACCCAATAACATATTTATGTATAAAATATATTAGAGTAACGCCAATCTCTCTACATATAGATGGATTCAAAACCCACCTGTCAGTAGTTAGAAATTTCATATACAGTTCACCATGAATAATGAAGGGGTTAGGGGAACTCATCTATATGCAGAGGCCAGGGGAATTGATCCCCCATGAGTTCAAAAATATGGGACGTCCTAAAAACTCAATTACTAGCAGCCTAATGTTGACCTTAGGCTTACCCATGACATAGTCAAATAATACCCACAAGGACAGAAGACAAACAAACCTGGAAGTATCTTCTGGAGGGCAGGCCCCTTAGGGTACAAGCCTCACGCACTAGGTGAGTGTTGTAGAAATTCAGCTGTATCAGGGTACCATTGGGCATGGCTGTGAGAGGCTGCATTCAGCTGCTGTGAAATTTTTTTGGAGACTATTTCAATATATTTGCCCATTGCATGATGGGTGATTTCCAAGTGCACCTGCCCACACCACGCTGAGTGTTCAGCTGTGTTTGACCCACCCTCCATATTCACCCAGTGTTACCCCAAGTGAACTTTTATTTCTTTCCCTGGATCAAAAAGTCCTCAAAGGGAAACATTTTGCCCCTGTGGAAGAGGTGAAACAAAAGAGGCAGAAGCACTAAAAGGAATCATAATGGATGAGTTCAAGATTTTGAGCATGGAAAAAATGTCTCACTAAGTGTAATGCATCAAATAGAGAGTACTTTGAAGATGATGTTTAAACACATAAGAATAAATGCACAATTTTTATCAATAAATTTCAGTGTTTTCAGGGTCCCTTTCATATTTTTACATGTACTATACACTGTACTCTTACAATAAAGTAAGCAATAGGCAAATGTTAAGAAAATCATGAGGAAGAGAAAATACATTGGCAGTATTTATTGAAAAAAATCTGCATAAAAGTGAATCCATGTAGTTCCACCCCATGTTGTTCAAGGGTCAGCTGCATTTACTCATCACTGTCTCACCAATGTCCAGCTCAGTGTGAGGAATGGTGCAAATGATGAGTAACAGGTAATAATAACGATACCAACAGCCTATCAGATGTTCAAGCCAAAGCAGATCCAAGTCCAGGACACTCATGACCCAGAATTTCCATGAGTGCGTCTTCAACAGAAATGATTGACTAGGGTCCCTAAACCGCATGCATAATAACATCCATGGACTAATTCTGTATTACAGCCAGACTCGGAGACAACCAGATTGTACCACCAGAAGTATCATACATAAATTGGGATAGATTTATAGAAATAGAGCTACTCGCAGCAACCTAATGATTCTCACAAGCAGTAATGAGGGAAAAAAGGAAAGTAATGAAGAATGCACATTTTGGGTGTAGACACATACAGATATAAATTTTTGCAATTCTGAATTGTATTTATCCATGTACTTGTACATATTATTTCTTTAGAGAAGAGCGATTTCTAGGAAAGACTCTATGACTCATTCACTTCATAGGTTACTTGAAATCCTGGCATTTTGCATCATGTAAGGGGCTATGCTGTGCAATATCCCTGCTTTTTCTAGTATAAGAGCAAATTTCATTTCGCACTGTTTCATTTTTAAGTCTTTGTCCCTGATATTTTAAGTTCATAGTCCCTGATAGTTACAAATGATCAATGTATCTAGGCTAGAATGTTAATAATTACAATTTATTGATCTCTTGTTAAAATTTGTGGATTCGGCTAAACATTGTGCACACAGTATTTCCTCTCTGCAAACATGTGAGCTCACTTAATGAATCTATGTTACACATAATAAGTGTAAATATCAAAAAATTTAAGTATATTTTTTAATTGGGTTGCTTGTCTTCTTAGAGTAGAGTCTTGTAAGTTCTTTATATATTTTGGAGATTAATCCCTTGTCTGAGGTATCATTGCCAAATATGTTTTCCCATACAGTTGGCTCTCTTTTTATTTTAATACTGTTTTCTTTAGCTGTGCAGAAGCTTTTTATTTTGATGAGATCCCATTTGTTTATTCTTTCCTTTATGTCCCTTGCTCTAGGGGACGTATCAGTAAAAATATTGCTGCGTGAAATATCTGAGATTTTCCTGCCTATATTATCCTCTAGAATTTTAATGGTGTTACAGCAAAGGATTTGAACAGACACTTCTCCAAGGAGCACATACAGAGGATCCAGAGACACATGAAAAGATGCTCGATATCTCTAGGTATCAGAGAGATGCAAATTAAAACTACAATGAGATACCACTTGACAGCAGTCAGAATGGCCTTCATAAACAAAGCACAAACAGCAAGTGTTGGAGAGGTTGTGGAGAAAAGGGGACACTAGTGCACTGTTGGTGGGATTGCAGATTGGTACAACTACTATGGAAAACACTATGGAATTTTCTAAGAAAACTAAAAATAAACATACCTTTTGACCCAGCAATTCCACTGCTTGGATTATATCCTAAGAATCCTGAAACACCAATCCAAAAGAATCTATGCACCCCTATGTTCATAGCAGCACAATTTACAATAGCCAAGTGCTGGAAGCAACCTAGGTGCCCATCAGTTAATGAATGGATCAAAAAACTGTGGTACATTTACACAATGGAATTCTATGCAGCAGAAAGAAAGAAGGAGCTCCTACCCTTTGCGACAGCATGGAAGGAATTGGAGAGTATCATGCTAAGCGAAATAAGCCAGGCAGTGAAAGACAAATACCATATGATCTCACCTTTAACAGGAAGCTAATCAACAAAACAAACAAACAAGCATAATATAAACAAAGACACTGAATTTGAGAACAGTCTGACAGTGTCCAGAGGGGGAGGGGAGGGAATTTCAGGGGAAAAGGGGAACGGTTTAGAGCGACAAGTATAAAGGACTCATGGACAAAAACTATGGGGGGTGGAAATGGGAGGAAGGTGGGGAGGGCTGAGGTGGTGGGCTGGGGCGGGGTAAAAGACAGAAAACTGTACAATATCAACAATTAAAAAATACTGATTAAAAATAATAAAATCAAAAAATATTTTAAGTATAATGTGTCAGTTTGCTCATCTAGGAAGTAGCAGAACTTGGTAAAACTCCCAGCTTTATCTAAATTCAAAATCATTGATATCCACCGTTTTTGCTTTTAGGTAGTGGAGCAATGTCTATGTACCTAGCAGACTTACTTATAAAAGTGATGCTTTGTAAGAAAGAAATCCATATTTTCCTCTTTAAAAACTCTTTACACACACACAAAATAAACATTATTTTAAAACTAAATATTTCCCTTTGATATAGTTTAAGTATTCAAGTGTAATTTAGTATACTGCTTGAGGAAAGTTTTGAAAAAGTCTCTATACATCCCCTCCCACGACCTCTTAAACTGTGTTCTATTCATAATTCAGTTAGATTTCATGTTTGACTAAAGTGGTTATTTAACTCACCTCATATCTCTTACTTTAAAGAGCAAATTATTACTGATAATTTATAGTCCTGTATCATTGATAAAAAGAATCATCACAGCAATTACATAGTCTGTTCTTATTTTCTAGAATGTTCTAAGTTTTGGTCACTCCCCACAGGAGACAAGTGACTGAACCAATGAGAGAAAATGTGTAATTCTGCCAAGGACTCTCGGCTACCTCCATTCTGCCTCCTTCCTCTCGTCTCCTCCATCCCGGACGGATCTCCACCTTCGCTGCAAAGGCAGAGAAGCACAGAGGCAGAGAAAGCTCCCTGTGTGTGTGCGTGTTTCATCCTGACACCCTCCAGGGATCCCTTCTCCTTGTTAGTTCCATCAGTTACACCCTCAACCCTCTTTCCCTTGAAGTCCTGGCTCATGCCCTTCCTAATTTATGTTGCTGATGCCTCAGAAAACATCACTGTCATAGACATGTGCAGGAAAATAACCAAATATTTTAAATGTAGACCCATTTTTTGAAGATGACACTTGCTAAATTTAAAATATTTCAATAATTGCTATGTAATCAGATTCAACTCCTATATTTTAAATATTCTGCCAATACATTGGTTTCTACAATACAATTTTGTCTACAAGTCCTGATTTTGGAAAATATAAATTTATTTCCTCTATTCAGATTATCCCTCATGACCATATTACAAGTGTGCGCACCATGAAGAGAGCTGGAAGAGGGGTTCATTTTCCTAGACAGCATCGTTAGAGGGAGGAACAAGAATGGGCTTTCAAGGAAGGAAGTAACAGATGTTCAAGAACATGCAAAGGATGCCCTAGGCCTATAGCATGTCTCTGTATCCTGTGCACATACCGGGTAAGGTAACACATCGGGTCTCTTTATGCTCAGTTACTTTATATCAGTGAGGCTTTCATGAAGGTCTCCCCTTTTCCAGCCTCCTTCTCAGAGCAGCGTTGACTTCTCTGTTCCTCAGACTATAGATCAGGGGATTCAGCATGGGATTGAAAAGGCTGTGAAACAGGAGGAGGTATTTCTTCTGCTCTTGGGGGTCCCCATGTTGGGGTCCAACATACATGATAATGGCTGTGCCATAAAAGAGCCCCACCACGCAGAGGTGGGAGGAGCAGGTGGAGAAAGCTTTCCAGCGCCCCTCCGCCGATTGGATCTTCAGAACGGCACGTAGAATGTGACCATAGGAGACCACAATTGTGGACACTGGTCCCACCAGCCCCAACCCACTCGCAACCACAATCACAGCCTCGTTAAGGTGGGTATCTGCACAGGCCAGTTTGAGAACAGCTAGAATCTCACAGAAAAAGTGATTCACCTTCTGGGGACCACAGAAGGGCAACGGTAAGAGCAACACCATATGTACTACGGCCAGGAGGACTCCTAAAGTCCAGGAAGTCACTACCAGGCTGACGCAGACAATCCAGCTCATGATGGTAGAATACCGAAGGGGCAGGCAGATGGCCACATACCGATCGTAGGACATCACCATCAGGAGAAGACATTCAGTGACAGCAAAAATCAAGAAGAGAAAGGTCTGTGTCATGCAGCCAGCAAAGGAGATGGGCTGGGCTGGGCAAAGGAGGCTGACCAGCATCTGGGGCACCGTGTTGCAGGCATAGGCTATGTCCACAGTGGCCAGCTGGGAGAGGAAGAAGTACATGGGGGTGTGCAGTCGGGAGTCCAGTGAGATGAGCCCCAGGATGACCCCGTTGCCCAGCAGGGTCAAGGCATAGAACACAGAGAAGAGCCCAAACAGGAGCACCTGCAGCCTTGGGCTGAGCGAGAATCCGACGAGGAGGAATTCTGTGACGGAAGTCTGGTTGCCCCCCATTTTCCTGGGAAAGAGACAAGGGAGCTATTCACCAGGTCTCAGAGCCCGAGAGACAAGTTTGACATAGTAGACATGTGTGTGTCATCGTTTCCTTCCTAAGAAAACATCTTCAGTGACACTTCTGTCCTCTTAGTCAGTTAGTAAGTGAATCCTGTGCACTGCAAATGACACAGAGGGCATTTTTTTCACCTTGTAAATTAAATGCCAGTTTCTATTACAGTGTTCAGTAAATCTCACCTTTATTTCCAAACTTCCCCCACAGTTCAACACACGTAAACACGCCTACTGCCTCCCTTACGGTGCACACTTTCCTCGGTCAACACAACTGCTTTGGAGGCTTCCCTGGGAGGAGTCCCGACCCACGGTGCACACACAGCCACCGTGGGGAGGGGGCTGTGGACCTGCGTCCGCACCCACACGTGAGGGTGGGAAGGGGACCAGGAGCCTGTGGGAGGCCCTCCTATCAGGGATCTCACCGGTTGGTGCCTTCATTAGATGACTCACTTGTTAGCCTTGTACTTTTCACTGGCAGCAGCATCTGGAAGGAAGCTGAGAGCATGGCAGGCAGACTGCCTCAGCTTTAGCTGGATTTAAGGGGGAGAACTTTGTCTTTGGACTTTTGTACCCACGGACGTTCTACTCTGCTCATGCTGTTTCATAATCGGTATTACCCATCACACACTTATCCCTGCATGAATATTCATTCTCTACGCCTGTATGGGTGTGGATAAAGTACATGTTATGTATAGAGTTACACACACATATATGCACACACACTTGAATACTTATTGCCATATGTGTATATCATGTGAATATCATGTGCATGCATGGGCATATTATGTAAATATAATCTTTATTATATTCTTATCCTCATATATTTATATTATATGCCTGTATGTATGTAGAAAATTTACATCCTTTATATATAGTTACACACACATATATACACACACATGCACTTGATACCTTATTATGTGGAAGACTAGTTGCTAATTTCCATATTATTTTCTGATCTACTTCACTAGTAAAATGCTGGCTGAATGATTTCTTGATGGGTCTTGGCCTAAGATTTAAAACTACTGATCAGTATCTAAGGCTAGAGCTAAAGCTCTAACTATATACTCATATCATTACAACCTTTAACATGTAGTATAGCTTAACTTCAATATGAAAATGCTATCATCACAAATCTTTACTTTCTGGGGTTTATCCATCTTCAGAAAAGAACTTGCACCAGAATGGGGATTCCAAGGTTTCACTGGTAACTATTAAACCACTTCCTTGTCTGTCTGACTCCATATCCTTCTTCAGTCCAGAATCCATCTGAATTTCACTAAAATAAGAATCTCACAAAAACTCATAACTGCCATCCTATGTCAGTTCTCCATTCAAATTTCCCCATAAGTTAATATTTTCAAGGTTTGACAAGCAAAAGTGTGAGGGATTCACCCTGCTTCAAAGGAAGAATCAGAATTCATAGCAGAAACACTGGGAGATGATATTGTCTTAGTCCAAGAAATAACATCATAACAGTTGTAATTACCTTCGCGAGGAAAGCTGGCTGTTTTAACAGGACCGGGCTTTATGTCAGTGAGTGCTTTAACTCAGAGATTTGCATTCCCATGTTATGGGAGAGGGCGAGCAAGAAAAATGCTCAGGTCTCTTCCAACTACATGATTCTTTAGCCCTAAATGTACAGAACAGTGTTAGCTGTTTTCCCTTCTGCTTTGTTGCCACATTTGGGGTGAAAGAACACAGCAGTGCTATTTCTAAAATGTCCTATGATGAAGGACACAAAAAACTAAGGCAGAAGGACCAGGGACTGTCACCTCATCTTCCTCCTATCTGCTGCATGTAGCTAAAACACAAAACACAAATCCACAGACAGTCACTAAACATATTCCATGTTCGTCCACATGTCTTGGCTGAGGACATTCAAGACAATTCCCACATGCTGGTGTACATGACCTGCTTGGAGTGACAGGTCTGTTAAAAGGACTCAAAAGATGATAATTCTGACATTCAAATAATTCACTAAGGGGAAGTTCACTTTCAAAAATAAAACCTTCCCAATGCTCTTCTGTAACAAACTCCTTCTGTGGTCAATTTGGTGCATTATTTCTTGACAACATGACTGAATTTCATGGGACAATGGAAAGACTTTCAAGCAAATCTCTCAAACAGCTAATGTGTCTTATCATTTAAACAAGGAACTTTACACTAATTGTAACGAAGTAAATGGTCCATATTAGGTGCATATAAACGAGACGGTGACTTCAATGATCCTATTAGCTAAGTCTATACACAGTAAACACCCAGCACTGACAGACAATGACAATTCCCTGCTGCACTGAGATTTTTCATCACAGCCTGTCTGAAATTGAACAGTGAACAAAGACTGGACAACACACGAAACTTACCACACACTTACAGCTAAACACGAGAAGACCAGCTGAATGTGACTTGGGTTGACCAAAAACACACTAATAAGGAGATTAGTATCTGTGAGTTAGTGTTGAAATTGCCATCTTACAAGGATCTCCTAGGAGAAAAGGTGCCCAAACAAGAAGAGATGGTTTATTCTCTGCTCCACTCCACCACCTCTCAATGTACTTCTGAGCGTTTGGTGTAGGGAGGGATAAGGACCCGCCAGGCACACTGCCATCAGCTCCCGTCCAGGGGAAGGGGCTCTCCAGGGACTCATCTCTGGTGTTCTCCACAGGGACGCTTGTGGCAAGACGGTGGCCTTGGTGATTCCTTCACTCACTGTGGGGTCCATGTTCATCCATGTAGAAGCTCTAGAATGATTTCTGGGACTCCTTCACACATTACAATGCGCGCACCTTGCATTCACTATGGCTCGAGAACTCAATCCCCTCCTACTAACCCTCCAGATAGAGCAGGTGGTACACAGGGCAGCTGGGGCCCATAGGTTTTTCCCATCCTCAGTCCTGGCTCACACCTGACCGCAACATGTACCCTCTGTATTTTTCATCAGGTCACCACAAGGAATACAACTCATAAAGTAAGACCAGAGGCCAGGTAGCAGGACCTGTGGAAGGGGTCGGGAAGGGGAGAAGGCGTCCCAAGGGGACTTGTTAAATCCTGTTTGGTACGATTTAACTGCAGTGCCAAAAGGGAAGGGAAACTCTCACAAGGAAACAATCTCTGTCCTACCACCTCCAGAGATTCTGAGTCAAAGGGGGAAAGAGGTGGGTCCCCCTAGGACTCCAACTGCTACTGTTTCCTCCCCTTCCTGACACGGAACCGACCTCCTTTTTGAGTTCTGGGGATCGCAGCTGAGACCATCTGGTGGTGCCTTGGCGACTTACATTTCATCTTTATTGTCTTAGCTACCTCTGTCCTTACACTGGAATACTAAGGTGGTAGAAGACCACTTCTTCAAGTTACTTCAGTGCACGTGCCAATCTATAAGGAAACGATAGAGGGACCAATTCAACCGCCAGAGCACCACCTGCAGGAGGTCTGAGATGGGCTTTCCTCCGTCAAACCCGCCCAGTGAGAGGCTCAGCGGTGACAAGAGTCCACATACTACCCTCACATACTGCACAGATACGGTGCCCTCGTACTGCTATTTCCATTTTAAAATCTCTTCTTTTTGGTCATGCCTTTTTATTCCCAACATCATTTCATGTATACCTTTTCCCTTTTTTATCATCAGTCGTATCTATTTTACCACCATTTGTAAAAAGACCTAGGTGTATATTTTAATGATCTTCATATTTTTTTTAATTTTGGGCAATAAAATTAGCTCTTATGTAAATTATATCTCTGTATTTTCATTGTTGATCATGGTATCTTCCTGAGTTAAATATTTAACTTTTTAAATTTGTCTTGTTTTGTTAATAAATGTAATTTGGACTGTAAATTTGCTTTTTATTTATGACTTTGGTGGCACATCTCAAGTCTGATACTCATAGTTTTCACCATTAATACCATCAGTAAAACACAAATTATGTAGAAGTACATTTTTAGGTTTACAAAAGTTTTATTATCTATATTGTTTATCTTTAATTTATAATAACTGTGGTGTAAAATAATGAATCCTTGGGATATTGATTCTTTGGAAAATCTGAGGACTTTTATTGCTTCGTATATAGTCAATTTTGCAATTTTTATATTAACTTCCATATAACATATTCTCTATTTCTCAGCCATAGGATTCTTTATATATTTATTAGGACAAGCTTGTTAATCTTGTTATTCAGAGCTTGGATATCCATTTTTTTCAGTATTATCAATTTGTTTCTGAAAGCGTTTTGCTAAATCCCCCACTATAAAGTGAGATTTACAAATCTTTTCAATACACTTCTCTGGGGTGTTTCCTAATTCTATACTGTGACTATGTTGTTACAGCTAGACATATTAATGACTATTATGTCTTCTTTGTAGGCTATTATCTTTTTTATCATCTAGCATCTCTCATTACACCAATTCGTTTTGCCTTTTATAAACATAAATAGCAACATCTGCCTCTATTCTGTTGTTGCATCAACTAATGGCGTCTTTGCGGAGGCTGTGGTCTTCACTGCCATTGCGCCAGCCTGCGTCTGGGATGGTGTTTTCGTGCCTCTTATCAACTGTAGGTAGCTGTATTTTCTGGGTTTAAAAAAATCCACGTGAAAATAAGAGAATTCAGTCTCTCTGTACTTAATGCAAATATTGAGACATTTAGACCTTTCAGCACTTGGGTTTCAGGATAGCATCCTTCCCTTGGCTTTTATGCTTCCTTTTCTCTGACACCTTTATAAACAGAGGCCATAGCATTGTCTGGCCTGGCCCCTCTGTAATTCTATCTCTACCACAATTCGCCCTCAGGTAGAGTCCAAACCTCCAAATTTCCTGGGTATTTTTGCTCAGGGCGCAAGTAATACATATGCGCACATCCGCAATAACGGGCTCACTCTGAAAAGCACCAGGTAACTTAAGAAATACTTTATACTAGTTTTCTGTTCTTCCACTCTCATACATGGTCAGGCGTTTTTGTTTGCAATTTTGGGCAATAAAATTTATTTTTTAATTGAGACACATTTGTTTAAGTGTCTTAATTTCAGAGTGTTTTCCCACTTCTCTTCGAATCAGGTGGGAATCCAACAGGGAACAGAAACCATTCTGGTGTGCTACGATAGTAGAGAGACTTTCACACAACACAATGGTTACAAAGATACTGGGGAACTACAACAGGAAACAGAGCTCTCAGATGAACAAGCAGAACTGAGTGAAGCTGCCATCCATAGGGATCAAGGGCACAGAGCAGAGGCTGGGTGATTAGAATCCAGAAGGTCAGAGGAGTTGGGGTTCAGAATTAACCCTGTGAGGAGAAGGGGCACCTAGGCGGTACCGTGGCCCCAGGCAGGAATGACGGGGCTGGCTCTGGGATGCGGAGTACCTAAGGCTGGGCAGGGGGCCTTCACTGCCACTGCCAAGAGCTGTTGGGCAAGGCTGACAAGAGCAGCGGGCAGACAGGAAGGAGCAAGGTCCTTTTCCCTGCTCCAGGCTCCCAGGCTGCTGTAGAGCTCCCCACCTGCACAACGTAAGGAATTGGAAGTCACTAAAATCAGTAATCCGCCCTGCCTGGTGTGGCTCAGTAGGTGGAAGGATTGTCCCATAAACAGAAAGTTCCCGGGGTCGGTTCCTGGTCAGGGCCCATATATACCTAGGTTGGGGGTTTGGTCCCAGTCAGCACACATGCAAGAGACAACCAATAGATGTGTTTCCTATTTTTGTTTCTCTGCCTCTCTCCCTACGACCCCTCTCTCTAAAAAAACAATAAGCATGTCCTTGGATGAGGACTAAAAAATAAAGATCAATAGTCCAGATGTCCCAATTTGGTTAAGAAAAGTTGTAAGATGGATACCAGATGCTGGGGTCTCAAGTTTATCAATAAAGAACAACCCCCACATCACTCACACTGACAGTTCATTAAGGGACACACACAAGAATGACTTAAAAACACGAACTGGAAGATGAGGTTTAGGTGTGATGTGCAAAGAGGTTTGCTGATTCCTCACCTTGAAGGGAATGAGCTGGCTAGTCACAGGCAGCACTGTGAGCCACAGGCCTTCCCTCTAAGGTCCAGTCCACGTCACACTGACACCATGGTGCTTTGGAGAACAAGCTGCAGTCCCTGAAGAAAACTTCCAGAATGGATCTAAACCGTGAAAACCAGACCCACAACCAAGTTAACCTCATTGAAGCAAGACTCGGGAATTTTTGGATCCACACCTATATAGAGGTCATAGCACTGAGGCTTTGTCTAAAGAAAGATCTCTACATTCATCATGTTCCATGAACGCATCGAGCCCTACTTCTCTGGGACTTAACCCTGAGGGCAGATGCCCCTCCCTCACCTCCTCAGGCCTCTCCGGCTCTGGGACCTCTCTGGGGCCCTCAGTCGGTGACTCCGCCTTAGCCACCGCACTCACCTCACTTCACACCCCTCTTGCTTCCTGACCCAAGCTTTCCTTTCTCCCCTGGGGAAAGTATCTCTGGATTCCTTGGTGGCCACAGTGTACATACAATCGTCCTGTGGGGGAACTGACACCCATGAAGCGAGACACACCGTTTGCTGATGAACGGTAACGGGAAGCTATGAAGTTCTTCACATTAATAGTTTTTTAGAGAGGGACAAGTCAGATGCATGTACACGCTGGCGTTCCCGCCGTGGTCTGAAAGGACAGGGATAGGTTTGTCAGGTCTGACAACAGTGAACCCGAAAAGCACACGAGTATTTCCCCACATCTCCCATTAGTGCCTCTGGGTGCAGACCAACGTGCAGGTCAAGTGCATAAAACATCACGGCCCGGGGAGCGGGGAGAGACAAGTGCCGCACAACCGAGTTGTCTACGCAGACGCGCCTGAGGCGGCTCTCCTGGCTCCTGGCTGCCTCCATGGTTTCTGCAAGGAACTCAGATGATTCTGCACGTCCCCAGTGGTGGTGGTGCGTGCAAATATTGGAGAACTAGGGTGACCATTTGCACAGGGAATCGCCATGGTGCCAGGGAAAGTACCTGGGACCCGAGGGCGTCAGGGTGGTCCAATGACACCCGAGATCAGAAGGAAAGGCCCGCTGAATTTCCCAGAGGTTCGCAGCACCAGGGATGACGTAATTAAGGAGGGGATGACACGCCAAGGACGTCTAACTGACACTGACTCAATGTACAGGAGAGCCACTTCCCACAGCCCCGTGCTCCAGGGTCAGAGACCAGACAGGTGCTGGGACACTTCCCGAGAGGCCAGGTCTCAGCAGGTCACAGCTGCCCTCGCCAAGGAACTCAAGTCCACAGAGGGACTGACCCATGGACCCGGATGACACGCTGTGGGAAAGAGGCTCCTTAAACCAGGCAAGGAGGACTGAGAGAGCCTCAACAGAAACGTCTGCGAATTCACGTGGTCCTGACGCACACACGGAGCGTCCTTCTCCCCACTGCCAAAGCTCCAGTGATGCTAATTAAGAATATAAGGTCACAATATAGAATAAATAAATTTCTTATTCCTGGTTCAACTATTCAGAGCAAAAGAAAAATAGACTGGTAACCCGGTAACATATTTACGTATACGATACATTGGAGTAATGTCAATCTCTCTTATTAGATTCTAAACCCACCTATACGTAGGTAGAAATTTCATGCACAGATGACCACTGAATAAAGAAGGGGTTAGGAGAACCCACCTGTATGCAGGGGCCAGGGC
Source organism: Glossophaga mutica (assembly GCA_039655065.1). Lineage (NCBI taxonomy): Eukaryota > Metazoa > Chordata > Mammalia > Chiroptera > Phyllostomidae > Glossophaga > Glossophaga mutica. Next base: position 7,865,443 of record CM077313.1, read on the forward strand.
AATTGATCCCCCGTGAATTAAAAAATATGACTTCCTAAAGACTTAATTACTAAGAGCCTGATGTTGACCCAAAGGCTCACCGGTAACATAGTCAAATAATACCCACAAGGATAAAAAAACAAACAAACAAACAAACCTGGAAGCATCTTCTGGAGGGCAGGCCCACTGTAGTACGGGCTTCCCACGTTACGTGACTGTTCTAGGAACTCATCTCTATCAGTGTACCAGCGTGTTTCATTGTGAAAGGCTGCGTTTGGCTGCTGTGAAATTTTTTTGGAGACTATTTCCACACATTTGCCCATTGCATGATGGGTGATTTTACAAGTGCACCTGCCCACACCACACTGAGTGTTCAGCTGTTTTTGACCCACCCTCCATATTCACCCAATCTTGCCCTAAGGGAGTTTTTCTTTCTTTCCCTGGATGAAAGAGTCCTCAAAGGGAAATGTTTTGCCTCTGCAGAAGAGATGAAACCAAAGAAGCAGAAGCACTAGAAGGAATAAAAATCGATGAATTCAAAACTTTGAGCGTGGAAAAAATGTCTTGCTAGGTGTACTGCATCAAATAGAGAGTACTCTGAAGGTTATGATGTTTAAACACATAAGGATAAATTACATAATATTTTATAAATACATTTCAGGGTTTTGGGGGGTCCCTTTCATATTTCTTATATGTAGCATAAACTCTACTCTTACGATAAAGTAAGTAATAGACAAATGTTAAGAAAATCATGAGGAAGACAAAATACAATTATAGTATTTATTGAAAAAAATCTGCATAAAAGTGAATCTATACAGTTCCACCCTGTGTTGTTCAAGGGTCAGCTGCATTTACTCATCACTGTCTCACCAATGTCCAGCTCAGTGTGAGGAATGGTGTAAATGATGAGTAAAAGGTAATAATAATGATATCCACAGCCTATCGGATGTTCAAGCCAAGGCAGATCCAAGTCCAGGACACTCATCACCCAGAATTTCCCTGAGTGCGTCTTCAACAGAAATGATTGACTAGGGTCCCCAAAGCACGTGCATAATTACATCCATGAACTAATTTTGTATTATAGCCAGACTCGGAGACAACCAGATTGTACCACCAGAAGTATCATACATAAATTGGGATAGATTTATAGAACGTAATGCTATGAAACAATTAAATTAGAGAAATAGAGCTACTCGCAGCAACCTAATGATTCTCACAAACAGTAATGAGGGAAAAAAGGAAAGTAACGAAGAATGCACATTTTTGGGTGTAGACACATACAGATATAAATTTTTGCAATTCTGAATTGTATTTATCCATGTCCTTGTACATATAATTTCTTTAGACAAGAGATTGCAAAGGAAAGACTGTGACTCATTCACTTCATATGTTAGTTGAAATCTTGGCATTTTGCATCACGGAAGGGGCTACACTGTGTAATATCCTTGCTTTGTCTAGTATAAGAGCAAATTTCATTTCACACTGTTTCATTCTTAAGTCTTGGTCCCTGATATTTACAAATTATAAATGTATCTAGGCTATAATGTTCATAATTACAATTTATTGATCTCTTGTTAAAATTTGTGGATTCTGCTAAACATTGTGCACACAGTATTTCCTCTCTGCAAACAAGTGAGCTCACTTAATGAATCTATTTCACACATAATAAGTGTAAATTCCAAAGAATTTAAGTATAATCTATAAGTCTGCACGTCTAGCAATAGCAGAACTTGGTAAAAATCTCAGCTTTGCGAAAATTCAAAATCATCAATTTTAACCTTTTTTTTACGTAGTAGTAAGTAATGTCTATCTGCATAGCAGACTTCCTTATAAAAAGGATGCTTTGTAAGAAATCAATCCATATTTTTTCCATTTTAAAACTCTTCACTCAGAAAAAAAGAAACGTTATTTTAAAAGTAAATATTTCCCTATGATGCTGTTTAAGTATTCAGGTTTAATTTAGTATATAATGTGAGGAAACCTTTGAAAAAGTCTCTTTATACATCCCTTCCCACTACTTCTTAAACTGTGTTCTATTCATAACTGTGTTGGAGTTTGACTAAAGTGGTTTTTTAACTCACCTCGTATCTCTTACTTTAAAGAGTAAATTATTACTGATAATATATAGCTCTCCTATCACTGGTCAAACAGGCATCACAGCAATTACACAGTCTGTTCTTCTTTGGGAGAATGTTCTCCGTTTTGATCACTCCCCATAGGAGACAACGGACCAAACCAAAGAGAGAAAATGTGTAATTCTGCCGAGGACTCTCAGCTGCGTCCATTCTGCCTCCTCCCTCTCGTCTCCACCATCCCGGACGGATCTCCACCTTCACTGCAAAGGCAGAGAAAGCTCCCTGTGTCTGCATGTTTCAGCCTGACACCCTCCAGGGTTCTCTTCTCCTTGTTAGTTCCACCAGTTACACCCTTAACCCTCTTTCCCTTGAAGTCCCGGCTCATGCTCGTCCTAATTTATGTTGCTGATGCCTCAGAAAACATCACTATCATAGACGTGTGCAGGAAAACAACCAAATATTTTAAATGTAGACCTGTTTTTTGAAGATAACAGCTGCTAAATTTAAAATATTTCAAGACTTGCTATGTAATCAGTCACAACCCATTTATTGTAAATATGCTGCCAATACATTGGTTTCCACAATACAATTTTGTCTACAAGTCCTGATTATGGAACATACAAATTAATTCCCTCTATTCAGAATATTCCTCATGACCATATTACAAGTGCGGGTACCAAGTAGAGAGCTGGAAATGGTGTTCATTTTCTTTTGCCAAATCCCCGGAGGAAAGGACCAGAATGGGCTTTCTCAGGAGGTAGTAACAGTGATATAGAAAAGAAACAGCAGTCCCATTAGCGTAAAGAAAAGAAATATAGCAGTCCCATTAGTGTAAGAAAAGAATTATGGCAAGATACAAATTCCATTCCTGACCCCCTTGACTAAAAAGAAGAGATAAACCAGGACAAAGGGGAGGGGGAGTTAAAGATTTACCGCATCCCGCATCTGCCGCGGGAGCCAAGATGTAAGATGCTTAAAAGGAAGAGTTTTCCCTGAGATCGGGGCCCAGAATTTGGAGACTGCCTCCTCTGGGACCACGCGTGTAATAAAGAGTCGTGCTTCGTGAACTCCCTGCGTCTGGATCGTTTCATTTCTCCGTAACAACAGGAGAAGTTCAAACCAAAGACACTGAAATTGAGAATAGGCTGACAGTCATCAAAGGGGAGAGGGGAGGGAATTTCAGGGGAAAAGGGGAAGGGTTTAGAGCAACAAGTATAAAGGACACATGGACAAAATCTAGGGAGGGTGGTAATGGGAGGGAGGGCTGGGGCGCTGGGCCAGGATGGGAGTAAAAGACAGAAAATTGTACAAGAACAACAATTAAAATAAAAAATAAAATAAAAAAAAGAAGAAGAACATGCAAACGCAGCCCTGGGCGTAGAGCATGTCTGTGTATCCTGAGTGTCACGTGAGGTGACTTCTTGGGTCCCTCTACACTCAGTTACTTTTGATCAGTGAGGCTCTCACGAAGGTCTCCCCTTTTCCAGCCTCCTTCTCAGAGCAGCGTGGACTTCTCTGTTCCTCAGACTATAGATCAGGGGATTCAGCATGGGATTGAAAAGGCTGTGAAACAGGAGGAGGTATTTCTTCTGCTCCTGGGGGTCCCCATGTTGGGGTCCAACATACATGATAATGGCTGTGCCATAAAAGAGCCCCACCACGCAGAGGTGGGAGGAGCAGGTGGAGAAAGCTTTCCGGCGCCCCTCGGCTGACTGGATCTTCAGGACGGCACGTAGAATGTGACTGTAGGAGACCACAATTGCGGACACTGGTCCCACCAGCACCGACGTTGCCCCAGCCAAAACCATAACCTCGTTAAGGTGGGTATCTGCACAGGCCAGTTTGAGAACAGCTAGAATTTCACAAAAAAAGTGATTCACTTTCTGGGGACCACAGAAGGGCAATGGTAGGAGCAACACCAGATGTACTAGGGCCAGCAGGACTCCTAAAATCCAGGAAACCCCTGCCAGGGTGCCACAGACTCTCCAGCTCATGATGGTAGAATACCGAAGGGGCAGGCAGATGGCCACGTACCTGTCGTAGGACATCACCATCAGAAGAAGACATTCGGTGTGAGCAAAAGTCAAGAAGAGAAATGTCTGCGTCATGCAGCCAGCAAAGGAGATGGGCTGGGCTGGGCTCAGGAGGTTGACCAGCATCTGGGGCACCGTGTTGCAGGCATAGGCTATGTCCACGGTGGCCAGCTGGGAGAGGAAGAAGTACATGGGGGTGTGCAGTCGGGAGTCCAGTGAGATGAGCCCCAGGATGACCCCGTTGCCCAGCAGGGTGAAGGCATAGAACACGGAGAAGAGCCCAAACAGGAGCACCTTCATCCTTGGGCTGAGCGGGAATCCCAGGAGGAGGAACTCTGTGACGGAAGTCTGGTTGCCCCCCATTTCCCTGGGAAAGAGACAAGGGAGCTAGTTCACCAGGTCTGAGAGCCTGAGGGACGAGTTTGACATGGCAGACCTGTGTGTGTCATCGTTTCCTTCCTAAGTAAACATCTTCAGTGTCACTTCTGTCCTGTTCATCTATTACCTAGTGAATCCTATACACAACGAATGAAACAGAAGGAATTTTTTTCACCTTGTAAATTAAATGCCAGTTTCTATTACAGTGTTCAGTAAATCTCACCTTTATTTCCAAACTTCCCCCACAGTTCAACACACGTTAACACGCCTACTGCCTCCCTTACGGTGGACACTTTCCTCGGTCAGCACAACTGCGTGGGAGGCTTCCCTGGGAGGAGTCCCGACCCACGGTGCACACACAGCCACCATGGGGAGGGGGCTGTGGGCCTGCGTCCACACCCACACGTGAGGGTGGGAAGGGGACCAGGAGCCTGTGGGAGGCCCTCCTATCAGGGATCTCACCGGTTGGTGCCTTCATTAGATGACTCACTTGTTAGCGTTGTACTTTTCACTGGCAGCAGCATCTGGAAGGAAGCTGAGAGCATGGCAGGCAGACTGCCTCAGCTTTAGCTGGATTTAAGGGGGAGAACTTTGTCTTTGGACTTTTGTACCCACAGACGTTCTACCCTGCTGATGCTGTTTCATAATCGGATATGTCTCGTCACACACTTATCCCTGCATGAATATTCATACTCTATGCCTGAATGCGTGGGTAAATATTATGCTATGTATAGAGTTACATACACATATCATGCATACATATGAACTTGAACTGTTATTATGTGCAATTCTGCATGGTACTTGCTATTTTCTATATTATTTTCTACTCTACTTCACTAGTAAAATGCTGGTGAGATGATTTCTTGATGGGTCGTGGCCTGAGATTTAAAACCACTGATCAATACCCAAGGCTAGAGCTAGAACTCTAACTATATACTCATATCCTAAACAACTTTAACATATTGTATAGCTTAGCACTAACAGGAAAATAGTATTCATCCTGAATCTTTACTTTCTGGGGCTTATCAATCTTTAGGAAAGGACTTCTGGCAGGGTGGGAATTCTGAGATTTCACTTGAAACTTTAAACCACTGCGTCTCTTTGCTTGTCTCTCTGACTCCATATCCTTCTTCAGTCCAGCATCCATCTGAATTTCACTACAATAAGAATATCACAAAAATTCACAATTGTGGTACCATATCAATTCTCCATTCAAATTTCCTTATAGGTTAATATTTGCAAGGTTTGATAAGCAAAAGTGTGAAGGTTTCACCCCACTTCAAAGGAAGAATCAGAATTCACAGCAGAAACACTGGGAGATGATATTGTCTTAGTCCAAGAAATAAGGCCATAACACTTGTAAATACCTTTGTGAAGAAAACTTGTTTTAGTAGGACCAAGCTTTATGTCAGTGAGTGCTTTAACTCAGAGATTTGCATTCCCATGTTATGGGAGAGGGCGAGCAAGAAAAATGCTCAGGTCTCTTCCAACTACATGATTCTTTAGCCCTAAATGTACAGAACAGTGTTAGCTGTTTTCCCTTCTGCTTTGTTGCCACATTTGGGGTGAAAGAACACAGCAGTGCTATTTCTAAACTGTCCTATGATGAAGGACACAAAAAACTAAGGCAGAAGGACCAGGGACTGTCACCTCACCTTCCTCCTATCTGCTGCACGTAGCTAAAACACGAAACAAAAATCCACAGACAGTCACTAAACATAGTCCATGTTCGTCCACATGTCTTAGCTGAGGACATTCAAGACAATTCCCACATGCTGGTGTACAGAACCTGCTTGGAGTGACAGGTCTGTGAAAAAGACGCAAAAGATGATAATTCTCACATTCAAATAACTCACAAAATGGAAGTTCGCTTTCAAAAATAAAACCTTCCGGATACTCGTCTGTCACAAACTCCTTTTCTGGTCAATGTGGTCTATTATTTAATGGAAACATGACTGAATTTCATGGGACAATGGATTGACTTTCAAGCAAATCTCTCAAACTGCTAATGTGTCTTATCATTTAAACAAGCAATTTTACACTAATTGTATCAAAGTACATGATCCACATTAGGTGCATGTAAACGAGAAGCTGACTTCGATGATCCTATTAGCTAAGTCTATACACAGCACACACCTGGCACTGACAATGACAATTCCCTGCTGCACTGAGATTTTTCATCACAGCCTGTCTGAAATTGAACAGTGAACAAAGACTGGACAACACACGAAACTTACCACACGCTTACAGCTAAACACGAGAAGACCAGGTGAATGTGACTTGGGTTGAACAAATACACACTAATAAGGAGATTAGTATCTGTGAGTTAGTGTTGAAATTGCCATCTTACAAGGATCTCTTAGAAGAAAAGGTACCAAAACACGAAGACATGGTTTATTCTCTGCTCCACTCCACCACCTCTCAATGTACTTCTGAGCGTTTGGTGTAGGGAGGGATAAGGACCCGCCAGGCACACTGCCATCAGCTCCCTTCCAGGGGAAAGGGGCTCTCTAGGGACTCATCTCTGGTGTTCTCCGCAGGGACGCTTGTGGCAAGACAGTGGCCGTGGTGATTCCTTCACTCACTGTGGGGTCCATGTTCATCCATGTAGAAGCTCTAGAATGATTTCTGGGACTCCTTCACACATTACAGTGACCACACCTTGCATTCACTATGGCTCGAGAACTCAATCCCCTCCTACTAACCCTCCAGATAGAGCAGGTGGTACACAGGGCAGCTGGGGCCCATAGGTTTTTCCCATCCTCAGTCCTGGCTCACACCTGACCGCAACATGTACCCTCTGTATTTTTCATCAGGTCACCACAAGGAATACAACTCATAAAGTAAGACCAGAGGCCAGGTAGCAGGACCTGTGGAAGGGGTCAGGAAGGGGAGAAGGCGTCCCAAGGGCACTTCTTAAATCCTGTTTGGTACGATTTAACTGCAGTGCCAAAAGGGAAGGGAAACTCTCACAAGGAAACAATCTCTGTCCTACCACCTCCAGAGATTCTGAGTCAAAGGGGGAAAGAAGTGGGTCCCCTAGGACTCCAACTGCTACTGTTTCCTACCCTTCCTGACACGGAACCGACCTCCTTTTTGAGTTCTGGGGATCGCAGCTGAGACCATCTGGTGGTGCCTTGGCGACTTACACTTCATCTGTATTGTCTTAGCTACCTCTGTCCTTACACTGGAATACTAAGGTGGTAGAAGACCACTTCTTCGAGTTACTTCAGTGCACGTGCCAATCTATAAGGAAACGATGGAGGGACCAATTCAACGGCCAGAGCACCACCTGCAGGAGGTCTGAGATGGGCTTTCCTCCTTAAACCCGCCCAGTGAGAGGCTCAGCGGTGACAAGGGTCCACATACTACCCTCACATACTGCACAGATACGGTGCCCTCGTACTGCTATTTCCATTTTAAAATCTCTTCTTTTTGGTCATGCCTTTTTATTCCCGACATCATTTCATGTATACCTTTTCCCTTTTTTATCATCAGTCGTATCTATTTTGCTAGCATTTGTAAAAAGACCTAGGTGTATATTTTAATGATCTTCATAATTTTTTAATTTGGGGCAATAAAATTAGCTCTTATGTAAATTATATATCTGTATTTTCATTGTTTATCATGGTATCTTCCTGAGTTAAATATTTAACTTTTTAAATTTGTTTTGTTAATAAATGTAATTTGGACTGTAAATTTGCTTTTTATTTACGACTTTGGCTGCACATCTCAAGTCTGATACTCATAGTTTTCACCATTAACACCATCAGTAAGACACAAATTGTGTAAAAGTGCAGTTTTAGTTTCCAAATATTTTATTATCTTTATTGTTTATCTTTAATTTATAATCACTGTGGTGTTAAATAATGTGTTGCTTGATAACGGCTGACGACCAGAGGGAAGGAGGGCTGGGCAGTGACAGCGGCTCAGAAAAAGTCGGACATTTGCTACTTTCTGGTACGTGCACACATAGAACAGACGGATAATGGGACGTTCTTCATGGACTGGTTAAGGTGGCTGGGTGAGACGCTGCGTGTTAAGTGCTACGGGTGTGTAGTGCACAGAGAGCACTGGGTCAGGGAGGGACAGATGTGTTAGCTGTTCTGATAAGAGCCCATCCGATCTTCATATTCAGTGAGCTCTGCTGCCCACAGGAGGTAAGTAAGAGTTGGGTGGCTTTTTGAAATGATCTTTTATGCCATAGTATTTAAAATAAAGGCAGAGATGAAATTCAAGAGCTTTTCTTACATCTTAGGAGCTTTAGTAGGTGAATTTATTTCTATTTTTAAAATTTTCACATATATCTTGATTTAAGTATAACTGGTGTACAGGCTAATACTGGTTAGATTACTTCAGGTGTAAACATAGTGATCTGACATCTCCAAACCTTTCTAACCCACGAAAGATAATTTTTAAACGTTATAAACAGTCATCATCCTACCACTCTACAACCATTACTATATTTTATGTCATAGATTTCTTTATTTGGTGCCTATATATGTACCATCACTGTAATTATGCAGCATTTGCAATTATTGGTTCACATTTACATTTTAAATTTTATAATAACTCTTTCCCATGTATTTGTAAAATACCTCTTAGTAGCATTTTAATGACTGTATAAATAGCTCATTGAGTTAATGTGGAATAATTGATCGATTTATCCTTGTGTTAAAATTTTGTTTACAACTTTCATATTAAACGTAATTTCCAAGGAGAAAAAGAGAGTTCACTGATTAATCATTACTCCCCAAGGGAAGGGCACACACTCCCTCCTCTGATCAAGTCTCCTGTTCACTCTCAGTGTGAGATCGAGAAAGACTCTGCAAGCAAGTGGCCCACCTCACCTCAAAGCGGGTTAGAAGGTACACTTTACGGTGACACCCTCAGAAGCCACCTAAAGTCTGTGGGACTCATCCCCCACCACTGTATTGGAAAGGTAGAAGGAATCAGTAAAAGTCCATCTGCCACCAAGGCAGGAGAGCCAGCCACACTCTACTAGTCACCTACAGCGTCTGGTACAATGTCCCGTGTGAGGATAAGCATTCCCATGAGGGAAATGACACAGACCTGGACTGACCAGGGGGAAAGTGCTGGTGAAAGACACTGGGGAACATGTACGCAGTCTGTACGTCCACATAACTCACAGCTCAACACTCAAAGTTCCTGGGACCATACACAGCCCAGATGGTTTGTCTGAGACCCAGTGCCCAGCTCTGCCCTTTGCTAGCTACTGGCTCAGCAGTTCGCCCCCAAGGTTGTCAACAGTGAGCTTGGCTCCCACGCAGTCTGCAGGTTTCTCCTTCTCCCCTCTCCCCTGCACGCCCTGTATTAATTGCACTCCTTCCCTCAGCCTGCTCCTTAACTCTCCAGGAGGAGTCTGTAATTTTCATATGAAATGTCTCTGCGTCAGGCAACTAGAGCTCCCTGATCGGCCTTGAACTGGCGAGTACAACCTGGGAGAACGAACAGGCGGCCCTTCGGGTTTGCAGGACCACGACCAACCACCGCAGCTTTTCCTTCCTTCCCAAATCCTATGACTTCTGCGCTTACTGAGTTTACACAGTTAGGGTAGATGGAGATGGACTGTATTTGACCTTTGGGACCCAGAATAGGAATATAATTTTTTAAGTTCACAGATATTCAATTCAATGAGAAATAAAAAAATAACTGATTTAAATAAATCAATGAGTGTAAATTATGAAAAGGTTCCTTCAGAGGAGGAAGGGAGGCCTGATCTCATACCATGAAGGACCACAGCGAAAGGGCGCAGTGAGCCTCTCTGGATTCAGGGGGTAGCTGAGCTCTTACGCTGGGGATTCAAATGTCACTGCAATCAGAAATCACTGTCCCCCCATACTGCTCTCCGCAGGGCACCCTTCTCATCTGCGTTCCTCAGGCTGTAGATCATGGGTTCACCTTGAGGCTGAAAAGTTTGTGAACAGGAATAGGATCTGCTGCTCCTCAGCATGGAGTGATTTTTTTTGGGGGGGGACATAGACATGACAATCGCACCGCCAAAACAGAGCCTTAGCACGCCAAGGTGGGAGGAGCAGGTGGAGAAGGCCCTCCTGCGGCCCTCCCCAGACTGGATCCTCAGCACGGCAAAGGGGATGCGCGTGGAGGGCACCAGCACGAAGCGCAGGGGCCCCACGAAGAGGAAAGTTCAGGAGAAGCTGACCAGTTGGCCCTCGGATGCTTGAATCCCGGAGGTCTTCAGTCTACATGGATGGCCGCGGTGACCAGTAATCCAGAGCCCTGGTCAGGAGGACCTCTGATTGGCCCCTCTGGCTCTGAGTCCAGGTCCACGGCGCAACCATTAGGTGATAAATTCTCTTCCAGGGTAGACACTTCTACAGCAAAGATCAGCACCCTCCTTGCTCATTATTCAGTCACATTGCCAATTTTAAGTAAATGAACATTTGGGTTCCGACTTATGCATCATCGTTCCATGGTGCTTTGGAGAACAAGCTGCAGTCCCTGAAGAAAACTTCCAGAATGGATCTAAACCGTGAAAACCAGACCCACAACCAAGTTAACCTCACTGATCAAGACTAAGGAATAGAAACAAATTCCTTCCCAACAGCAGGAGAATAGGTGCCTTTTTTTTTTTTTTAAGTAACTACTATTGTTAAACTGTCAAATCACCTGGACAAAAAAGAAATCTAAAGCATGGATCAGAAATTCCTCATACAAGACCTGAAGCACCCAAGCAGGTTGATCGTGATGAGCTCCAAAAAGATCTGACTGTGAAAATGTGCTTCAGGAGAAAGAACTGGATAAATAAAAAGGTGCACATGCAACATAAAATCCTATAAGGAGAAAATATAAGCTATTATTGACCACCTCAGACTTCCTCCACCTCGCTCCACCAGTACCTAACATCTTGGTTTCTTGTCTGTACTCTCTCCATCCCCACCACAAAAATGTACCCTCTGAGCCACAGGAAATCAAACGGATTTAGAGAGCACAAGCTAGCCGCCTGACCCTGTCCTTAATGCTATACTCAGTGAGACACACAGGTAAGACACACACTCATTTGTCTTCATTCTGTTGCAATAAATAAATTCTCACACTCACTAGGAATTGTGACTACACTGATAATAAGTAAATGCATAATTTACACAACAACAAACATGTTAATTGTCCTGAAATGGAACCTCACTCCATGATATACCCAACTATAGTTTCCTTTGGCTAGGGAAATCACTCCATATATTCCATCTAATTCATAACAATGAAATTTCTCCTTTTTCTAATTTTATCTTTTCCAAGTAAATCTTTTCACAAGGATAATTCTTCCATTATCCAATAAATTGGATAATTTTATTTTCCAATAAAAATTAACCAAACCTTAAATACCTTTACGTAATTGGTTTATAAAATATACATCTAGTTTTCCCCCGAAACTATTCATATGAATTGTGAATGATGAGCATGCATGTTTAACATTAATGGGAAGCATTTTTTTCCAATAGTTAAATGAAAAGAGGCAGTAACAGAGGGACAGTCAACAAAGAAGAAGGTGCTACAACCCATCGAATGGATGGTAAAATAAAAGAAGACAACCTATTTAGAGCCTGCATTTGGACCCCACCACCTCAGAAGGGGAAGCAGCTGAAGGTCGGGCAGGGTCCTGCTTTCCGGCAGCTCCTGTGGGAGCTGCAGACCCTCTCCTTTGCTCCTGGTTGAAAATGGGGCACAATCCTCAGAAAAGGGGGTTTTAGTCTCCGATGGGCTCGACCTAGTTGGCAGCCCTCGGGTCTCACTGGAGGGCGGACCCTGCCATGCAGTGTGTGTCCCCCGCCTCCGGGAAGGAGACAGAGCAACTCTCTTCTCCTGCTTCTGCTCTCGCCCCCGCAGGACACACAGTCACAGACAGCCACAGAGCACTGCACTGAGACGATGCCACTCACTACAGAACCTGGATACTCAGCACTGTCTGAATGTCATGCATCGCAGCTCTGCCCTGCCCCCAAACCTGGTCCAGGTGAACCCGAAAGGAAGCAGGGCCAGTGTGACAGCGAGTAAGCTCCTGGCATTAACCTCGGTATTCAGGCTTCTCCCCACTGTAGTCTGGGTCCCATGAGTTGCAGCTCAGGTGGCAGGAAAGGACCCAGAAAAACCAGCGGAGTCCAAGTGACAACTCAAGGTGTGGAGATGCTGTGGACAGCTGGTTATGGAGGCAGCACGGGGTGGGCTGGGGACTCCAAAGTATGGTCATGGGGTCCCCATGGGGCTTATTCGAATCTACCTGAGAGAGGGTTTTCCAGGGCACAAAGCAGTAGAGGGAGGTACCTCTAATCTGTATCCTGAAGTGGGGAGATTCGGAGTCCAGCCCCTCCGGGGAGGGGAGGAAAGGACCCTCTCCAAGGTGGCTTCCCCTCAAAGCTTCGTGCCTCTTTAGGGACTGGGAGAGGATCTGCTACCGAAGACTCTGCCATATATATTTGTACTCTGCTGCACTCTCATACTGAACGTAATGGACTCAAAACGTTATTTCGGAAATCTCATATCAATAAAGCGTGCAGTTCACAACTAATTCGCTCATTACAGTGTGTTTCCTTACTTTCTGGGATTACGACCTGAACTTGGATAAGCTGAGCAGTTAATCAAGTTTTGGGAACACGTCCACCTGTGCTCTAACTCTACATTTCCACAGCAATAAGAAACACCAAAAATGGCTTCTGATCATATGAAAAGCCTGGTGCGTACTGGGCAATCCACAAATATTGGCACTTTTCTTCTTCCCTTTGTTATATGGTACAGGTGGTCTTCAGAAAATCTGAAAACTGACATGTGGATGACAAAATTAGTAGCTAACTGATCCTGCGAAAACAGTAGTTTAGGACATAGTTTTCCAAGTTTGTCATCATCTGAGCATCAATTATAAAAATAAAAAATTAGAAGACAATAAGTAATAAAATAGCAATCTTTATGACACCAAACAAACTCTAACCTAGGGAAACGCATCATCTCAAAATGACATTTTTTCCAGTCTATCAAGGTGACATTCCTTTACTTGTGGACAGCTTCCAAAAGCAGACAGAGTGAAACTCACACATGTACAGAACAAATACACACAAAGGACATGGACACACATTACACAGCCAGCTCTGCACTGCAACAAACACGTCCTCAGGTATGTACATTCCTGTCAGCTTTGGGCACTTTCTGTAATCACAGCTCTCGTTTCAACCTGCGTTTATAGCTCCTGTGGGCCTGGCCAGGTCCTGTAGAATTTGATTATACTTTCTGTTTGAAAGCAGAATGAGTAAAAACAACACACTGATCATTTAAACAACTCCCAAACTAAATTACCTGAAAACTAGCTTTCAAGTCGTTGGTTTTTCACTGATGTGGTAAACAATCCAATTCAAGGATGAATGGATACTCAGACAGCAATGGCAGTCATATAACTGACAGAAAATAATTGTAAATTGTTATGAATTGTAGTTACGGAGTAATTGTGTGTTAAAAGGTCAAAAGCGCCATGTTTCACTTGGAATCTTGAAAAATGAGAACAGAAGCCAAAGTCGTTAGAGCTCATTGAGCGCACCCAGCTGGGCTCTGATTACGAGAACCGTGATTCACGGGGCGGGGGCGGGGGCGGGGGGGGCGGTATTTTTCTCCAATGTTTTGAAAAACTACCCTTCCCTATCGTTCAATTCCCTTTTCTCCGATTCTGGGTTCCTTGACCAATGTTTTTACTTATTTTTTAATTTTTGATTTATTTACTTTTGGGTTTTTTCACCCCCTTTATCCCCCTCCTCCCTGCCCCCCACCACCCTCCAGCACCCCCCTGCCCTTAGTTCGTGTCCATGGGTCGTACATTTAAGTGCTTTGGCTTCTCCATCTCCCCGACTATTCTTAACCTCCCCTGTGTATTTTGTGCGCACCTATTATGCTTCTTATTCCCTGTACCTTTCCTCCCATTCTCCCCTCCCCACTGATAAGCCTCCCAATGATTTCTGTTTCTATTTTGGTTGCTTGTTTAGTTTGGTTTTTTTGGTTTTTGTTTTTAGAGTCAGTTGTTGATAGTTGTGAGTTTGTTGTCATTTTACTGTTCACAGTCATGTTTTTACTTTTTTATACATTTCTCAGATTTCTGACGAGAGACCTGGGGCACCGTGGATAACGGGAGTGAGGACTCCTTTGCCTGGGAAGAAGTGTCCCCGATTCCGAAGGCGGAGAGGGGCCCCCGGGCCGCCAAGCCGCTGAGAAGCGAAGGAAAGACCTACCTGCCCGGAAGCGAAGTCGGAGGGCGCAGCACCGGGTCGGGTCTGGCGTCGTGTCCCCGTCGCACCGGCCGGGTGTCGCCGGCGGCCCCCGGGGCTCCCAGGGGCGCCGGGAGGTCCCCCGCAGGCTGCGGCCACCCCACAGGGGCGCTGGGGGGCTCCTGCACAGGCTCTGAGTACGCTCTGGCCTCGGGGACCTGGGCCCCCGAGGGGCGCCACCGTCCCTGCGTCGCGGGCCTTCGAGCGCTGAACACCTGCCCCGGCCGCGGACGTCCCTGGAGGTCGGAAGCCCGGGGCCCTGGGCCAGCCGTGGAGGCCTCGCCCCTTGCCCTTTGACCTCTCTCTTCCTGCCCGACTCGTGCACCAAAACCTTTCGCCTGAGCTTGTCCCGGGAGAGGCAGAAGCTTCTGTCTCAAGTGACCTCCTAGGGGGCTGGGGCCGGAGAGGAGCGGGCGGAAGGGGCGGCTCCCCGAGCCCCGCTCTCTCGTCCCGCGTTCGGCCCGCCCCCAGGCCCTCTCCACCGGCCACTTGCGCTGTCAGCTTCGTCTCGCAGGCCACTGCTGCCATTTCCCGCCCAGCGGCCGGCACCCAGTGGTTTTCCCTTTCAGCTGTAAGGAAGACTCCGCTGGGCTGGGACCACCCCGCCCCCCCCCCCCCCGCCCCGGCACCTGCCCCGGGCCCTGATCACAGGATGTTCCATCAGGATCAGACGCCTTTACCGCCTGGCCGTTACATGCAGCCCAGGAGGCGGTGTCCCCCACCAAAGGCCATGGGGTCCCCTCTGGGGATCCTGCCGTCAGGGACCTGGAAAACCCCTCCAGAGAAGCCCGTGCTGTGTGCTCCTAATTCCACGATGTGTGGACACTCGAGAACCGTCCCCACTTCTCCTCCAGGACACATATTTTCTCTCCCTCCTTCACCACCTGAGCAGGTAAGTCAAGGCTGTGAAACCAGGACCATCCAGCACCACCCACTTTCTTTCCCAAAGGAGATGAAGGGGAAGGTCCAGGAAGAGCCCCCGAAGAACCAAGAGAATCGCACAGAGACCAACGGAGACTCAATCAGAACAGCTCCCTTGGCGGTTCAGCTCTATTACCAACATCTAGGTCCCTGGAGACCAATGGCGTCCCCAGTTCCCACAAACAGTCCTGGGCCCCTGGACCTGCATCCCAAGCACCCACAAGACAGCCTGAGTGGGGATGCCCAGCTGTCTCCCAGGGGCTCCTCCTCCCACGGCCAGGGGTTCACAGCTCACACAGCCCTGGGGGAGGGGTCCTACCTCCTCTGAACCTGAGCCAGATGCAGCGGCGCTCTCTGACCCAACGCCATGTGACTCCCTGCTGCAGGAGACCCACAAAGGATGTGCTGGGTGAAGACCACCTTGCCCAGCTTGCCAGGTTCACGGATGTGGGGGAAGGACATGCACCATGTCCTACAGACTGGTCCTCAAGTGCCATATTTTCTGGACTATAACATGCACCAGACCATAAGACACACCCAGGTTTTAGAGGAGGAAAATTGGGGGGGGGGGGTTTTGAAGCAAAAAGTGTGGTAAAATATTTAATAACATAAATTATATAATATTTCCACCCTTCCCCACAGAGAGCCAGGTGAGCTACATTGGGACTATAAGACGCACTCCCCTTTTCCTCCCAAATTTGGGGGGGGGGTACCTTAAAGTCTGAAAAATACGGTACTTATTCTCCACTGGCCTCTGCCAGCAGGAACCCCTGCACACAAAACGTCTCCTTGCCACTTTTGCTACCACTGCCAACCCTGCTGTGGGACTGAGGGGAGCTGCCCCCCAACCTACACTTCCTTGCATTTCTCTGGACAAAAACCTGCTCACCTGCGAGAACACTGAGTGTCAGTGGGACAAGAACTTGGAGAAGAAAATGGAGATCACAGCTGCCTGCAGTGCCACTCAGACTGTCCCTTCTTTATCCTCACCACACACACCTGCCCCTGGTCACTCAAACTTGGCAGGTCCCTGCTAATACCAACAATGTGTCCCCCCCCCCCACCACCACCACCAGGACCTGTTTGTGTCTGCACCTCCTCTGACATCAAATACTGATCGGGAAACAGGAGGCACATTCCCCCTCGCTCTTCTCTTGCTGCTCACACTGAGCCTCGTCGTTCTCATCGCATTTTGGGAATTCTACTTCAAGAGAATGCAATCCTCGTTCATTCATTCATAACCACACAGCTCCCATTTTTGACTCCACACACCTGCTAGGACCTGTTCTTCTTCCTGTGGTCCTTTGTGGAAATGAGTCCCCCAAACAGTGAGTGTAGATCCACCCGTTTCTCTTGTTTTAGCCAGCCCGCATCCCGTCCCTTGGGAAGTACACCCGTTTGCACTCCCAAACCCATCTCCTCTATGGCTGAACCTTCCTGCATCACAACCAAGGCCTCCGCATATCTGACCTCTGAGCCTACGTTAGACCCTGATGTCACCGACATGGACACCACCCCACGTCCTGTGCTGTCCCAATCAGATCTTCTCCAGGCTCCCATGTGAGCCCTCACCGCTTCCCAGGTCCAATGCAGTGTGCCACTGAGGCACCCCCCGAGTCTTTTCTGTTGGCCCATCTGCATTGAAGAACCCCTGCCTACCCCAATCCATTGCATTGGCCCCCAAACCACCCCAGTCCACATTAGGGACCCCTGATGCTCAGCAGAAGAGATCTCTGAAGCTAGTACTCCTTTTAGCACCAGGCTACCCCTCATAGGTTCTGTAGTCACAAGTGCTCATGTAGACAGCACCTCTGCAGACTTGAACCTTGCCATAGACACCTGCGTTATGGACACTGCTCCTCCTTCCCAGACTGTGATTTTCCATTTCCCTGTGGCTCTGGGGAGACCCACTCCCGTCGACCATGGCACTACTTAACTCTGAGAACATGCTACCCAGTAGCAGCATTCCCTTGGCTGATGAGTCTGTCCATTTACCTAAAAAAAAATTAGCAGAGGGATCCAAGTTTCCTACCCTCCCTAGGACCCAGGGACCACCTCTTAGCCCACGTCTTGGGGCCAGTGATGGTCAGCAGGATAAAACATGTGGGCTGAACTTCTTCCACAGCCCAGCCTGCCAGAGGCAGCACAGTGCTCTCAAGTAGTACCAGTTTGCAATGGCTGTACCCCACATTTGATACCACTGTCTACACCAACCAGGCCATGGGTGACAACCCACATGCTGTCCCCATTGGCCCATCCTTCTTCTTGTTAATCTGCCTTTCACCTGTGTCTTCACTCTTTAACTCAGGTGTGGAGGAAGAACTGACATGCATCGTGATGTGTTGAGCCAGCTGTAACGATGCACAAATTTTTGCATCCCAGTGATGGGGATGTGGCAGTAGTCACTGGGGGCGGGGGGGGGGGGGCGCTCTGCCCACAGAGCCCCATCCCTTCGTCACAGATGAAAATAAAACTACCAAGACATGATCTGCTTGGGGAGGAGAGGTGGACAAACTCTCAGAGGAGAATGACCCAGAGCCCCTTCCTCACTGGGCTTTTATTGGGTTCCAATACACAGGAATATAGGTTTAACATTTCAAAGAAATCTGAGGGCTTCATCTGAGTCAGTGTCTGTCAGGATAGGGGGTTGCAAAACTTTGGGAGACATACTCATTTCCTCCTCGGACCCTTATCATTTAAATAAGAGCACTCTTAGCAAACAAAGCAGGTTTCACAGTACTTTACAAATTCTTTCTTATGCCCGATTGCCCCAGGGAACTGTTCTGGCCTGCACAGGGCTGCACCTTTTGCCAACATAGCTTCAGGCTTTAAGCTGATTAGGTAAAGGAAGCAAGAGATAAGCAAGAAGTCTCCCAGACAGAAATGGGGACTCGGGCTATATCGGAATAGCCGGGCGGGGGGGTCCATCACCCCCTCTGTGCTGCAGCCCCCCAAGTCCTTCCATGAGGGCCTCACCCGTCATTGACTAACCAAGTAAGCGTTGGGGCCAGAGATGGATGAGGCAGAAGCAGCATTCCTGCCGGGGAGATAAGCCTCGTCTCCTTAGTAGCTCACATCCTCTTGACAGAACAGACCCGGATGAAGTGGGTCCCTTGGCTCTTACCCAGCTCACCATGGGGCGAGGGTTACAACTCCTGAAACCAGGCTGAACGGTCCGCAACAAGTCACATTTTATGAATGCAGGTTCTGACTCCTGCAACCTTGCTTTGAGTGTAGGGGATGATAATCCAGGAGAAAGTAAGGTCCACAGAAGGGAGAGGTGGGGTGACTCACCCTTGCCCCTTCCTTCTCCTCATCTATAAAAGGAGTCAAAGAATGTCTGCTTCACAGTGCAGTTGGTGACATGGAAACAGGCTAATGTTTGGGAAACACCCAGCAGAATCCTCAGCGTAAAGGAAATGCATCCTTTTCCCTGTTTCTCAGCTCTTTGGACACGGTGACTCATGTGAAAAGAATATGTAAAGAAGTCATAAGAGCAAAACATAATTTGTTTATTAGAATCCTAAAACTCTCATATTAAAACAGTTCATAGAAATCGCTCATATGCTCAGACTTTTCCTGCAATTCCTTAACAAAATACAGTTTTGCTATATGTTCTGTTTTATTCTTTCATTTTTCAGTCCTAGCCACTTCTCAGACCTGCTGAAGGACATCTCTATAATTCACCTGCACCAGATACCTTTGCAGAAGCTTGGGGCTTTTTTTTTTTTAATTATTTTTTTAAGTATTTTTGACCTGACATAATATTTTTGAACTGATGTTGGGGAACTATTTTTTCCCGAAGGTTTTTGTTTTGTTTTGTTTTGTTTTTTGTATTTTTGAACTGACATAGAAAGAGTGAATGCCATCCCCTAATTTTCCTAATGGGCCCTTGTGGAAATATTCTAAATTCAGAAAATCTATGGCTCATATTCCGAGTGAGAGAAATGATCCCATATTTTCCTCCTCTTCTTCCTTTTTAGGGTTTTAACCTTAACACAAAGTATACACATATTTTAGAGAAAATAGTAATTTTTTCAAGGTATAGTTAAAAAGCCATTTTCTAATCTGAAAATTGCCTGTTTTTGTCTTTGTACCTTTAAAACAATAATTCCACAGCAGTTTTTGTTACATTTGGAGCCAGTATGGCTTGTTTTGCATTGTTTATATATTGGGGTTGGGGGTGCGGAACAACATTGGTGAATTTCTGGGGCTGGAAATGTCCTGATACTGTGGAGATGAGAAGACTAAGGGCCAGGGTCCAAATGTTTTGCCCAAATGAGTAAAATGGTCAATGAGTAGAAGAGATAGTCAGCAATGAGGCTTTTTGAGGACTGAGAGGAAGACAGGAGGGGCGGAAGGGAAAAGTTTCCCGTTTGCCTCCCAATTTCTTGGAAGAAGAAAGATACAAATTGGTAATAGTATATGGGAAAATTAGGGTGTAAAATAGATCTAGAGAAAGCAGATAATATATGATCACATGATCCTACAAGTGCAGAGAGGGAAAGAATTCAAAAGACACTATAATTACCATGTTAAAGAAATCACTGTTATACTGTGCTGGCCACGTAGGTCCCAATCTTGCGTTACAGAAAATAAGGGCCTTTTCCATCTCATTCTGACTGCTTGGGTCCAGAAGAAGTGATTTATAGCCCCTGGAGCTTGTGTCCTTTGGCATTTCACTGAGGTTCCTGCAAGTGTTCATCGACTTGATGGTGTTATTGGTTCTGAGTGGGAGTCTGCAAGGTTCCATCAAGCTGTCTCCCTCCTTTCATGCTTTCTTCCTTTCGCAATATTTTCTTACTCCCATTACATTTTCTGTGGTCATCTTGCTAATGGGCAGTTGTCACCTACATCCAGCTCTGTCACCTGAACTCTGGGAAAGGCAATTCTCCCTAGTAACTGACTCATATTTATTCTAAACACCAGTTCTCTCTAATCAAAAGGTGCAGAATGAAATGAAGTAACACAAAGATTCTGATATTTCTGCCTCTCACATAAAACATTTCATATCATTAAACTTTGCTTTTCACAGAAATAGATTTATCAGGCTCAGATGCAGATGGTTTTTCAGATTGAATGTTGTCATCTTCAGAGGTGACGCTCCAGACCAGGGAGCTGGCTCTACCCATGGTCCTTCCTGCATTTCCCCGTAGGGGACTGCTTATCCAAGGGTGAGTTTTCTGTCTTGTTAGAGGTGCCCTCTTGTAGCAGCATATATTATGGGATTGTTAGCATATACACACAGCAATAAGGGCAGTGAATATTACAGAGGAATTTAAGAGGAGGTTAGAGAGAAGGATTCTTCACAGAACAGAAACCGGATGTTGGGTAGTGCTGGGAGATGGTTGTAGGAATCCGTGGTTGTCTGCCCCTCTGCTTCCCACTATATGACTCTTGTCTAAGGGCCTGTGCTCTCTGTGACTTTCTGCCTATGCTCTGTGTCCTGGACAGTGCCCCATCTTAAGGACAGAATCCGATGAACACATATTCTTGATATCAGAAATCTAAGACATGAGATGTTTGAGTACGTGCATTACCATTCCCCCGAATCCTCCACCTTCAAGACCCTCCCTGGCATCCCTCACACGGCTCTCTGTGTCCACTTCACTCTCCGCAGGGCACCCTTGACCTCTGCGTTCCTCAGGCTGTAGATCAGCGGGTTCAGCATGGGGTTGAAAAGGCTGTAGAATAGGAAAAGGACCTTCTGCTGCTCCTCAGGATGGCTGGATTTGGGGGCCATGTACATGACGATGGCGCAGCCAAAGAAGAGCCCGACCACGCAGAGGTGGGAGGAGCAGGTGGAGAAGGCCTTCCTGCGGCCCTCCCCGGACTGGATCCTCAGCACGGCAAAGAGGATGCGCGTGTAGGAGACCAGCACCAAGCACAGGGGTCCCACTAAGATAAACACACAGGCGGCAAAGATGACCAGCTGGTTGAGTCCAGTGTCAGCGCAGGCCAGCCTGAGGACAGACAGGATCTCACAGAAGAAGTGGTTGACTTCATGAGGCCCGCAGAAGGGCAGCCTCAGGATGAGAACCACATGGACCAGAGCCAGGAGGGATCCACATGCCCAGGAAGTGGTGACCAGGACCATGCACACTCTCCAGCTCATGATGACAGAGTAGTGGAGGGGGTGGCAGATGGCCACGTACCGATCATAGGACATCGTTACCAAGATGAGACATTCAGTGTGAGCAAAAGCCATGTATAAAAAGGTCTGTATTATGCATGGGACAAAGGAGATAGTTTTTTTCTTATTCAGAAAGTTCTCCAGCATCTTTGGGACATTGTTTGAAGCATATGAAATATCAACAATGGCCAGGTGGGAGAGGAAGAAGTACATGGGGGTGTGCAGGCGGGAGTCCAGCCAGATGAGCCCCAGGATGACCCCGTTGCCCAGCAGGGTGATGGCATAGAACAGGGAGAAGAGCCCAAACAGGAGCACCTGCATCCTTGGGCTGAGCTGAAATCCCAGGAGAATGAATTCTGTGACCCATGTCTGATTTCTCATCATCTCCGGGCAGCAGTGCCTGTGTGGGTCGCTGCAGTGTGCTGTGTGCTAAGGAGCGAATGCAGATCCGGATTAGTTATTAAGCAGAAAGAGGGGTTTATGGTGCACAACTGTGTGTTGACTCAGCCAGCAAACCTTTTCAGAGTCATCGTGTCAATTCCTTTCATCCACACTTAAGTAGAAATTCTAAGGCATTCGATTAACTTTGACTGCAAGATCTACATTTTCACCATCAAAATGGCATCCACAGAATGAATTGTTTTCCAGATTGACTACTCCTTTCATTTTCGAGAAAGGCCCATACCTATATTCTCACATAGCTTTACTCTATAATTTATTTCATTTTAAAATTTTGTTCCTATTTTCTCTTTCTCACTTGATTTGCTCTTATTACATAACATGTGCAGAGTCCTTCGTACTTTGCAGGTGCTCAATAAATGAGCACAGAGTAAATACATGAATTAATGAATTAGGGAATGAGATTTACAAACGTAATGTCAAAGAGGTCTGGTTTTCTCTGTGCCCGCTAGATTCAGGGCTTTAGTAGATGTTGGCAGTAAGTTTTTTACTTACTGATGCTATGCAGGAGAATCTGGCTGACTCCCTCCTGGGCACGAGCAGAGCGACATCACCAATCTGGTTGGCATTCAGAGAAGTAATTTATGGTACAGGGTCAGGGCAAGCAGTTATCTATGTAAGGAGTTAACAATATAATATTACCCCAGCCTCTCATGGGGCTTCTCCCTGGTTCCGAGTGGATGCTGTCTCTGGGACCCACCTCATTTGAATAGTGCCCAATACATTTGTTGGATGGATGGATGGATGGATGGATGGATGGATGGATGGATGGAAGCCATTACATTTGGAGTAACATCCTAAGTGTATATCTTGGAATTTAATCAAGTTCTTTGACTCTTCTTTCATTTTCTCTGGCTGCCATTCCACCAACCATATAGCCACAGGGGTACCAAAAGGGAAAACCCAAGATGTCCCATAGAGGTGTACACCTACTACAAGACAATTCATGAGAAACAAGATCACTCTCAATGGGGAGCTCAAATCTGCACATTCCAACCCAGTCTTAAGCCCAGAAAACTGCCTACCTATAACTTGACCCTGTACTTCCTATTCAGTATGCTGGTTTCTGGACCGCTTCCTTCCTCCAGACCCCACCTTCCCCAAATTACCACACTTTGCCAAAGGCCCTTTACTCACTGTGACACCAGCCTGGTCTTATTTCAGAGATACTAGATTTAGAGAGAATCACACAGAAGTGAGGAGAGATTTTGCAGGTTGGAGCTGAGGATTGCACTCCCTCCAATGGTCTCAGAAAGAAAGACTTTGCAAGTGCAGGAGTCATCCCTGTTCTCTTGACGCAGGGACTGGAGTCTGCTCACTCACCAGCTATAAAGGTTTTATGTGGGGTCATTTCCACTGAAACTCTCCTCAGTTGTTCCTGAGCGTCCCTGAGGGAGATGGGACAAGAACATAAAAGACACAGACAATCATCTCTACCTGGAGAATCGGAAGTTGTTTGTCTTTCTGTCTCTGTTTCTCTGGGCCCTGGGGATGGATGTTCAGAAGAAAAGAAGCTAGTGTTATTGACTTAATACCCAACTGGATCCATGCACATGAAGCTCATATAGTAATAAGGACAAATATACTCCTGGGACACACTGCAAATTCTAACCCCTAAGTATCTGGAGGATGATGGGCTCCTGGATAGAATTAGTGGAGCTTGGAGGAGGCAGAGCAACATCCTTATGAAATAACGACTTAAAAATGGCTTTAAATTCTTCCTCCTTTTCTCCTAGATTGTTGGGAACTGCCCTGCCTGGTTTCAGGAACTGTAACACCCCCATGGCTAAGGCTGAGTGAGTGACCTTTGAACCATAAGCCACTAAGGAGACAAAGTTTATCTCCCTGGCAGGAGCCCTGCTTCTCCTCCTTCTGCTTCATCCATAACTGGCCCCCAATCCTTGATCAGTTAGCCAATGATGGGTAAGATTCCCCAAGGGGGGAATGACCTAAGCCAGGTAGGATCATGTGTAGCCCCAAGGAAGGACTTGGGGGGCTACAGCAAAAGGGGATGATGGACCCTTGCCCCTCAGCTAACCTGACATAGCCTGAGTCCTCATTCTGTCTGCAAGAAGTCTCCTAATCTCTTGGTTGCCTTGGTTACCCTGCCTGATTTAGGCCTGAGACAATGCCTTAAGCCTGAAACAATGCTGGTGGTGGGTACCACCCTGTGCTGGAAAGGGCAGATTCCCTAGGGCGATCAGGCCTGAGAAAGAATACATAAAATCCTGAGAAACCTGCTTTGTTTAGAATGCTCTCAATTAAATGATAAGGATCTGAGCTGGAAATGAGTTTTGTTCCCTAAAGTTTTGTAGCCTTTTAGGTGACAGACCCTGACTCAATTAAGCCGAGCAGGAAATGAGTTTGTCTCCCAAAGTTTTGTAACCCCTTAGCTGATAGACTCTGTCTGACTCAGAGTAAGCCCTTGTAGTCCTTTGTATGCTATCTATTGTTTGCTCCTTACTGCCTGACAATGATTAATGAACTTTACCTGTACTCTTGTGCAAATGAAACCCAATAAAGGCCTGTCATGGCAAGGGCACGAGGCACTCTCCCCCTGAGAGAGTGGCCGTGCCGTCCCTTTTCCTCCACAGGACTCGGTAGTCCGTGCGAATTTGTCTCATATCTCATCCATAACGCCGAGGGCACTGCGGGCGGTGCACGCGTCACTAGGTAATTCTCAGTTGGGTATTGGTAGATAAGATAAAACATTTCTATCAATCTTCCCATGCTTTGGTGAGAAAGATGCTGAGACCTTCCCACATAGTACCTGAGATTTTTATATAGACTATTGGAAGTAAGAGAAGACAGAAACCAGAGAAAGCTGGCCTTGAAGCGGTATCTAAACCTCTATGGGGTTCAGAGGGCAGGGAATGTCAAATTCACATCTTTACTATGATGTACTCATAAAGTTCAGCGAATATTGTGATATGATGATGCCTTGGAATGAGGCGTCATTTTTACATAACATAAAGTATAAATAAAGAGTTTCTTGAAAAGTTTTCTGATTGCCTCTCTTACAGGTCAGGTCCACACGTGTGTATGTGTATATTTACGTCTGTTTGCTGAATGGGCAAAGTGCATTTACCAGAACACAGTTGGTTCCTTACTTTAGCAAGAAGTAGGTTTTTAATGTGTATGCATCATGGTTCTCTGCTAACAAAGAAGGAAGGAAAATATGCCTATGGTTTTTGGTTCATATCCTAATATATAATTCAAAACACACATATTTCCATTGGCAAAACAAAGATGCTCAAGGAATAACTATCCTAAAACCTCTCAAGAAGTAATAAGAAAAGTTTAAGTACTTTTTTTTTCTTTTAGATTTTATTTATTTATCTTTAAAGGGGAAGGGAAGGAGAGAGGGAGAGAAACATCAATGTGTGGTTGCCTCTTGTATGTCCCCTGCCGGGAACTGGCCTGGCAACCCAGGCATGTGCCCTGACTGGGAATCGAACCGCGATCCTTCGGTTCGCAGGCCCGTGCTCAATCCACTGAGCTACACCAGCCAGGGTGTAATAAGAAAAGTTTAGAAGCCATGGACAGTGGTTCAAAACAAACTGAAGCACCTAACTAGAGTAAATAAATTTATTGACTATCTAACACTGGAAAATTTAATAAAATATTACCAAGATGAGTTTCAATTTCTGTATAGTATCTCTCCATATATAAATACTTTATATCCATAATTATTTACATGTAGATATTTGAGTCATTTATTTATTGTTCACTCATTCAGTTTCCATTTATTATCTGCTATATGTGGGCATTATCCTAGACACTGGAAAAGCAAACATTAGTGAGATACTACCTTGAACTTCAATGACATTACAGTTTCCCTATAGAGCGAGCCATGCACATAAACAATTTGGGGGCTGTTTTAGAAGCGTGCCCAGTATACCATGGGACAGAAGGAAGGTGTGCTAGATTACTCTGAAGGGTATTGAGACTGGCCTCACGGTGGATGGGATGCTTAGACGCCAAGTGGGAAGACATCAGATGGACGGGACATGCCAGGCGTACCTTAGGGTATGAGGAAGGCACAGCAAAAGAATAAGAATGGCATTGGAGAGGGGAGGGAATTTCAGGGGAAAAGGGGAAGGGTTTAGAGCAACAAGTATAAAGGACACATGGACAAAAACTAGTGGGGGTGGAAATGGGAGGGAGGTGGGGAGGGCTGGGGTGGAGGGCTGGGGTGGGAGGAAAAGACAGAAAACTGTACAAGAACAACAATTAAAATAAAATTTAAAAAAGAAAAAATCTTAAAAAAATAAAAGAGTAAAAAAAAAAAAGAGAGAGAATAACACGGGAAAGGGGGTTCACAGACGAGCTTCAGCCCATGCCATAGATATTGGACTTCGCGTGAAATCAAGGGTAGAATGGCAGGACTAAATATGTGATTACAAAGATTACTTGTTGTTTACTGTAGAGGAATGTTTAAAAGAATAAGGTTGGAGGCTGTGAGGCCAAGCTGTCTGAAGAGTCAAGATGCGCAAGTCACAGATGACTACCTGAGTAAACACAGGGACAGGCAGGAGAGAGTGTACTTGAAACACGTAACGGAAACTCAGTTACCAGTATTTCATGACTTTCTACTGTGGGGTGAGGAAAAAAGCAGAGATCAGCTATTTCCCTGGTTTCTGGCTTACGTGGCCACATAGAATGGTCTCATTCACTTACACAGACGATACTTGGGGAACAAGTTATTTATGGCAAGGGTTTAAAAGGAGTATAGTTTTTAACAGGATGGGTTTGATGGGCCTAGGGGATATATAGCTGGGTGTGTCCATTAAGCAATTAAGTAAACTGTCTCAGAGTTCTCTAGAGATGTCTAGGCCAAAGATAAGGATTTGGGAACCACCTGCATTAGGTGATAAAGTCAAGGTTAATTACAAAGGTCATTTAAGGACAGCAGGTTCAGTGAGAAGAGAAAAAGACAAGAACAGTATCTTATGAATGACCAATACTTAATAGATGGACAGAGGAAGATACATCTCCAAAAGAGAGCAAGAAGAAAGACCAGAGAAATAGGCAGCAAATCAGAAAATATGAATGAAGGAAATCAAAGAGCTATGCTTACTACCTATATGGTATGCCAGGACACAAACTAAGATATTCTCTCTAATCCTGTAAGTGATTCTAAGTCTGTTTTTTAGGTACAAGAAAATTCTCCATAGAGCTACACTGCAGTTAATATTACAGATTTAAAAAAGTAAAATAGAGCCTCAGTCACTGAGAGAAAGCCATTATTGGCCTTAAAGAAAAGTATGACACTTTGAGCTTCATTTCTGTTTGCACTGACTTGTCCAAGTGTGAGCATAGTGCAGCATGCTTGGAACATTTTAATCTACAAAGAACCAGTTATTAAAAGGTTAGCCAGAAATAGCATACGAACATGCAACATCACTCACTGTGAAAGTGAAAAGCAGCCCTTACCCATGTGAAACAAGGACTGAGTGGGTGGACTATGATGCCAAGGGTGGGGAGGCAGATGACCCAAGATGGCCAACATGTGACTCTTCAATGGTGTCCCCTGCCAGAAATCCATCATATTCAAAGGGAACTTCTGCCGGTACCCTGGAAACATATCTATATTCCAGCAACATTTCACATTATTCCTAATTGCTCAACACACTCAGAAAGGTCTGACGGTTGGGAAAGTAATGGATTTCACAGCTTCTCATTTTTTTTCCAATTAGGGGACAAAAGTCATCATGATCTCTCTTATCTCCAATACCGCAGTATAAACTCAAGGCAACAGACAAGGAGCAACGTCATCTTTAAACACAAAAAAATCAGTATTGGATATTCAGTGTATTAATAAATGTGATTCTGGCCCTGGCTGGTATGGCTCAGTGGATTGAGTGCTGGCTTGTGGTTTGATTCCCAGTCAGGGCACATGCCTGGGTTGCCAGGCCAGTTCCCGGCAGGGGACATACAAGAGGCAACCGCACATTGATGTTTCTCTCCCTCTCTCCTTCCCTTCCCCTCTAAAAAAAAAAAAAAAAAAAAAAAAAAGAAATTTAAAAAAAAAAAAAAGAAAACCATCATATTCTCCTTTTATTTCTCAACTACTAAGCATTTGGTAGAGTCTTTAGGTGACAGAGAAGTGTTTCTCAAAGCCTGGTCCAGGGACCACCAGCATGAAAAGAGAACTTCACTCTTTATAAGGAAACAAAAAGCACTTTGTAAATTCTAAAGCTCAAAGTCAATGTAAGGTGCTATTAAAAAAAAAAAAGCTTTCATATATGCAAGGAAACTTAGAGACCACTATAACCAAAGGTATTGTTTTAAAGATAAGAATACTAACACTAGAAAAAAGTATGACTTCTTCAAGACTAAAGGCATATATATTTAAGGCAAGAACCCACTCAAACTTAGTGTATTTACAATGGAATGCTTAATTTCCCTTGTCTTACCTTTCACAGTAGGTTTAATTGCTATGCCTCCAAGTCACTCAAATGAGAAACTGAGTCATTCTTGGCTCTTCTTCCTTTCCAAAATTTATTTATGTTCTATTCATTTCTCTGCATCATCAATGCCACTGCCATAGACCACAGTCTACGGGGAATGCTGGGCTTAGAAGAGGACAGAGGTTTGAGACCCCTAGTTAAAAAGGACCTGAAAAACATACATGTAGCATTCATTCCTAATTTAATAATATAAACAGGTACAGATTCACAACATCAATTAAAACTTTGTGATTTTTATTGACGGGCAGCAACTTTATACTCCTAGGTAACCGCTAAATGGTGTACAATTAAAGGTGCAGCGTTACAGAAGAGCAGGCAGCAGAGCTAAACAGAGCAGACCGAAGGAAAGATCAATCTTCATTACTTTGCCCATTTTTCCATTATGTGGGCACAGAAGCATGAATACAATTTGACATCTTTTAATGGCAATAACATTACGATCACGCCTCTATGTGACCAATACCTTAACTCTAAATATTTGATTTGTAATGTGTGTATAAGCGATTTCTCATCCCACAATTATTAAAATGTATTTTTCCCGTTAGAAATCAGGAAGTAACTTTTTAATTTTTCTTTCGAAGACTATGCACCACACAGAACTGTGCTGTTGTGTGGAGGAACCTCAGCTGAAGAGTGAGGAGTCACAAAGGACTGACTGAGGCCTTGGCTGGTGTAGCTCGGTGGATTGGATGCTAGCTTGTGAACCAAAGGGTTGCTGGTTCAATTCCCAGTCAGCACACATGCCTGGGTTGCAGGGCCAGGTCCCCAGTAGGGGGCGTGCAAGAGGCAACCACACGTTGATGTTTCTCTCCCTCTCTCCCTCCCTTCCCCTCTCTCTAAAAATAAAGAAATAAAATCTTTGATAATAATAATAAAGAACTGACTGAATTCATCAGGGCTAAAATCTCCAAAAATATGCTATAGAGCCCAGGGCCATGGTGGCTGGTTTCTATTTTTTCATTTTTTCATTTTTATTTATTGACTTGACAGAGAGAGAGAGAGAGACATCAATTTGTTGTTCCACTTATCCATCCATTCATTGGTTGATTCTTGTCTGTGTCCTGACCGGGGCTCAAACCCTAACCTTGGCATATGGGAATGATGCCCCAACTAACTGAACTACCTGGCCAGGACACGGCAGCCAGTTTCAATGAGCCTGGGCACTGCCCAACCCCTCACGCTGCTTCACCCCCCACCTCCATCCCTTCTCGCCAGCACACTCACCTAAAACTTTATGGTGTAACCTTAATTCTGTGTCCCACTTCTGGGCCACACTGCTTAGAGTGTTCTGTAAATGCCATTGTGTTATTATTTTTGCCTTAACAGCATTACTTAGTTAAATTGAAAGACTTGATCTGTATCTCTCCTAACCTGTGTCCGGCTTTATTTTAAGTGGGGGGAGGGGAAGGGACGGAATCCACTATGTTAATGTAAAGTCTCTTAACTGGGCTTTGGGATTCCATTCCTGTCACCACACAAGACATTCTCTACATAGCCACAATTCCTCCTTTAAAATGCGAAGCATATTACAGACTTCTCCTGGAGAAAAACCTGCAACCTCTATTCAAATAATACAAAATCCAAATTCCCTCTGAAGGCTTTGAAAGCAGGAGTGATCTGGCCCTTTCTCCTCCGGAAACCACATCTCTGCGGTTGTTCCTCTTTAATCCTTGTGTAAAAGCCACATAGTGGATCCGGAACAAGCTAGCTGTACGTCAAATTGGCTCTTTGCGGACTCGGGGTTTTTTCTCACTCACTGGTCCCTAGGCCAGCAGTATGATGTTGTGTCAATTGCAGTTGTCACCATCTCCTCCGGACACTCTTCCTAGCACAGCAGCACATGTCACAAACCAAAATTCTTGTGCCTTTTCATTGCTTCTCATAGTAGGTGCTCAATTAAAGTGCCGTATAATTAAGTCAACACGTAACTGGCGATGAGCCTTATTTCATAGTGACTCATTGAAAAAAATTAAGGACATAATAGATTAGTTATTTTTCCTTATGCTTTTCGTGACATACACATTTTTATTGAAAGTATTTTATTTTATAGCCTTAGAAAAGCAAGGTTTCCTCAAACGTTTGCTTGTGGGCTGCCTCTTTCATGAAACTTCACATGACTTAAAAGGCACCCAGTTACAGTTCCCTCTGCCTCTAGCTTCTATCCCTCCTGGTGTTTTTTTCTTCTGATCTCCTTTTCACTTCTTTCTTCTCCATTATTTTCTCCTTTCTCCCTTCTTCCCTCTTCCTCACTTCCTTTTACCTTGTCCTTCTTGCCTGTCCGTGCTCTTGGGCCCTTTCCTCTCGACACTCTCTTCTCTGAATGTACATCGTTTCTGGGCACAGTTTAAACTATAATTTAGTGAAGAATATCAGAGTACTTGAGATAACGAGGTAACGAAGCGCAAAAACCAAATCAAAACAAACAACAACAAAAAGCTTTTGAGCTGTCTCGGTCTTTCAAGCTCCTGCACTGACTAATGCAGAGGACCCACGTCTCATGCCTCTCCGGCCTCCCCACCTCTAGAAGCTGTCAATGTGAAATAACGCACAGGCCACCTGAGTTAGGAACCTCGTTGACTCAGCTGTTCCTGCTCTTTCAGATGGCCTAATTCAGCGGCGTCCAACTCATTTTCACTGGGGGCCACATCCGCCTCGCGGTTGCCTTCCAAGGGCCGAATGTAATTTCAGGACTGAATAAATGTGACTACTCCTTCACAGTTAAGTGAGAGCTCGGCACTGCCGCCAGGTAGAAACAAGGCGCTGGGCGGATAGAACAAGGTGGAGGGCCGGGTTCAGCCCGCGGGCCTTGTGTTTGCCACCTGTGGCAGCCTAATTCTTCATTTTCAGAGAAATCTAATTTGAAATTTGTCCTTCCCTGTTTCTTTTAAAATACCTTCTAGATGGATCTTTAATAACATAGTTAGGTAAAGAATGGGTATTTTTCCAAAAGTTCAATACTACACTTCTCGTAATTATATTGATGCTCCTCATCGAATGCGGCTGGGCATGAGCTACCATGCACACGAAGAAGGCTCGTTGGTGAGAGGGCAGTAGCAGCCGTAAATCCCAAGGTTTTCTTTCAAGTTTTTAAAAAAAGTTGTTTCGTGTCTTCACATCCTGAACACATTGTGGTAGTGAAAGTAGCAATATAATTATCCTGTTCCTCATCTCAATGGCAACTTGCATAATATATAAAAAAAAATCTGAAATACTTGTATATTAGTCAAAGACTAGTGATTTATCACTGATCAAGAGAATAAAGGGAGTTTCATGGTTTTATAAGTAGAATGGAGACAAGCCAAAAGGAAGTTTAGGAGGGCCAAGAACACGAAGTTCAAAGCAAGTTTTCCCTTCAGTTTCCTAGGTCGAGATCTAGGTGAAATTCCCATGATTTAATGATTACTGATGTGGAATGTCCCACATACTGAATCTTAAATGGTCCCAAGGCCGTCTCCTCTCCATGACCAGGGGCAGGGGGTGGTCAGAAACTTGAGATCTGCTGTCCCCTGCACCCACTGTCACCTGCACAATACCTACAGATGGCTGGGAATTAACCCCGACGGTGAGCTCCTTCCCTGTCAGTGCCCCTTTGATAAACCAGTTTGAAATACATTGAATAAATGTCTAGTTTAAATTTCTGTACTCTGCTTGGTTGCATTCTCTCTCTGGACCGATATATCTTTTTTTAAAAGATTTTATTTATTATTTTTAGAGAAAGGGGGAAGGGAGAGAGAACGAGAAGGAGAGGAAGATCGAAGTGAGAGCGAAACATCCATCAGCTGCCTCTTGTACATGCCCTGACTGGGGATTGAACCCGCAACCCAGACGTATGTCCTGACCGGGAATCTGACTGGGAATCGAATCCGCCATCCCTCACTTTGGGGAATGACACCCACCCCCTGAACCACGCTGGTGAGGGCTGGACCTCCATCTTGTTGCTAACTGTATCGAAAAACCTTTCATTGGGTTCACACCTATCTCTAGAAACATGATCCTGCCTCTTCTAAGAGCTCAACCGGGAACGGTAACCTACGCGTTGGCCCAGTCTTGGTGCGTGTCAGGAACTGTTCTGGAACCGTGCCGGAACTGCTCTCTCTCATGCAGCTGCGGCTAAAAATACACCGAAAAGGGAATGAGTTCGTGTGAGTAAGAACATTTAGCCTCTACGAAGTTAAGTAATTCTTGAACCCAGGTCCGTCTGACTGCAACTCCAGGCTCCTAACCCCTGCTCTCCTCCTTGTCTGCCGCGCTGCACTTAGGAAGCCCGGGAGGCACAGGAGTGAATACGTGTGTCATGTGGCCACATGGTCCCGCTGTGTGACCGTGTTCCATTTGCCCTCGTGCTTGTTACACAGGACAGCTTCTTCCCTGTCTGCATCCACCCTTGACTTTAAATTACTGTATACGCTCAGAGCAGAGAAACGTAAAATTCACCAAGGCCACCACTCAGAGGCAAATTTGGTGAACAGTTGCCACATTTTCTTCCAGCCATCATATATTTTTAAAACATAATTAAGCTCATAAAATTGCCTCTGCTGTCACACTTACCATAATAATCTAGGCAATCTATCAATAAACTTAGTTATCATAGTTGTATAGTATCCCATTGTAGGAGCATATCATTATTTATTTAATCATTTTGGGATATTGAGTATTTTCATGTATTAAAATATACTATTTTAAAATATTAGACCAATATTATACGTACTACAGACTATACATATTTTTCTGTAAGTTTAAAATTATCTCAAGATTATTTATGACAATCAAATAATATTTCAACAAAGAGGAAAAATTTTATCCTTAAAACAAAATCATCCTTGCCAACTCTCTAACCTGTACTGAAAATTTTAGAGTTCAGCTTACATTATGCAAGGATTTTGGAATTCACATACACACATATATCTGTAATCACTTCTATATTTAGGTATATACTTTTAAAAATGATTTCACTAAAAATGATAACTTGTATTTCAACAAAATTAAAAACTTCTATTTTTTGAAAGGCACCCTTAAGAAAATAGAAAGGCAAGCCACAGAATTAAATAAAATATTCCCAACACATATTTCTGACAAAGGACGTCTATACTGAATACATCAAGATCTCTTAAATTTAATAAGGAAACAAATAAAATGACCCAGATAATAAATGGGCAAATGGTTGGAACAGATACTTCACAAAAGAATATACAAAAAGGGTCAATAAACACATTAGAAGATGCTCAACATCATTAGTCATCAGAGAAATACATACTAAAACGAGGAAATGCCACAATACACCCACTATAAAGGTTCAAAATTAAAAAACAATCTAACTGTGGTGAAGATGTTTCTCATCTGGAATTCTCATACACGCTGGTGGGAATATAAAATGAACACATTTTCAGGGCCCTATGAGCTAAAACATACACTTCTGTGTGCTAAAGGAAGGGAATACTTTTAGGTATTTGCCAAAGAGAAAGAAGGCACAGCCTCACACGAAGACATGTACAAAATGTTTAGAGCTGCTTAAAAAAAATAGCAATAGTTACATGACAGAAGCTAGGCAGAAAAAAATATTCTGTGTGGCTGTGTTCACGTGGAATTGTGGAACAGGCCAAACTAATCTAGAGTGACCGAGATCTACAGTGGCATGTTAGCGGTTGCTTAGGGCTGAGGGTGAAGCGGCATAAATCCACTGTACAGGGAATCTAGGAGAGTTTTTTGAGTGATGGAAATCATCTGCATCCTGCTCATATTGATTTGTCCTAATTCATCGGACTGTTCCTCTTAAAATAGACACGTTCAATTGTGTATAAACTATACCTCAATAAGCTACTGATTTAAAAACAAAATAATTTCATACCGATTGCTCCCGTTCCAACCCTTCCCCTCGGGGTGCTTTCTAGCCTGCCACTATCCCAAAGTTATCAGTACTGTTTCCAGTTGTGAGAAAGTCCTCAAAGTATTGGCTTATTTGCTCAACGCCTCCAATATCCCAACCAGGCTACCTGCATACCTTGCATCCCAGGTGCCCCTGGGGCCTGTTGGTGGGTCCCTGTATCATCAACCCACACCACACACACCCCCAAGCAACTGGCTGATTACGGATTTCTAGGGAAAGGAGGTGGGAAAATGGGGCTACAGTGTACTTAATTACTGAACTTTATAGTTACAGTCTCTTCCTGTGTGTTTCCACTGAATCCTTTTTTTCCTTTCTGTTTTTCGTTGCTCACTGGAAAACCCCTATGTGGGGTTCTATGTTGGGGGACAGGACCGCCCAGCTGGCTGTTTTGTTCAGCTCCCTCCCCTGTGAATATCTCTCGGACAGATGGCTTATCCAACGACTTGGTCAGCCTCTAGTCTAACTGAGAGCAGGAGGGGAAGAATGCCCGGGAGTGAGAGAGGACGGGGTGCGGAGAGCACAGAGTTCATGCGCTTCCCCCTTCCGTGCGCGCTTGCCCTCAGATGCCATCGTGCGCTCAGAGGCCCGAAGTCTGCACTGAAACGTGAAACGCATTGAGGAGCCTCAACCGAGCCGTGACCTACTCAGTCCTCTTGGAGTTCTCTCCCTCCCTTCCTCCCTCCCTCAGGGCTGCGCAGACATCTAGAGAGGTGGCCAATTGAAAGGCATGTGCACCCCTGAGCCTGCCCAGGGAAATCACCTTTAGGTTTCTCAGTTTTCTGGCCCTTGCTCCAGCCCCAAGAGCTCCTGTAACTTCAGTGATTTCACTGCAGGACCTCAGGGCTTGGGAGCTGTTCAGAGAACTCATTAAAAAAACGCACAGCTGGAAAGTTGCCTCAGGCATCTTGACAAAGATTTTTTTTTTTTTAAGTTTTTAATTGACCTCAAAGGAATAGAAACTATTTCAGGACCTGAAAAGTAAGTGTCAGGAAAAATATGTCCTTGTGGAGTTCATTAAAACTTTGCCACTATTAATTACATCAGGAGCACTCTCAGCAGGCAGCTGCTCCAGGGAGCACGAAGACATTTGGCCTTTGGGGGGACATGCCTGGTTGCTCAGCAGTGAGGTCCTAGAATTAACGTTTAAGTGGCGTGAGGAGACACTCTCCTCGGAGGCTGAAGCTCCAAGGATCTTATCAGTGGATCGAGCTCTTTTCCCATTCTTACATTTACATGAGAGAATAACAAACCATGGAAATGACAATACATTCCAGGCACAGTACTAAGACCTTTACATGAATTATTTATTACCAATCATCACAATAATATTTAAAAGTGAATATTTCTTGCCTTCCTGTTTATTAAGTATGTTTGATCAAGTTAAAAAAAAAAAAAAAAAAAAAAAAAAAAAAAAAAAACCTCATCCAAGGTCATGTAAGTGATAGCTCCCGAATTTAAAACTGATTGCAAAGCCTTTTGCATTTTTCAGCTGAGAGAGTCCAGTGGGAACTTAAGCATACTCTGTCTAGACCCACTCACAGGCCCTAGTTCAGCTACCCAAACAACCATCCTGTTGGTTTCTTCCTTGACAACAGCAAGAAGACAAAACAGGGCAATGCTAACTCAAGACATGATGATAAAGGGTATAAGCAAGAACTTCAAATTAACAGGATTCCTACATTAACATTTCCCGCTGCTAGCATGTGTCTGCCCCAGTTGCTCCGAGTCCACCATCTCCTTGTCACAGTCCGTTCAGATGCCTTCATTAGGACACCAGTGCAATAGAATCTTTCTCAATGGATAGACAGCAAGGTGATGCCCAGTTATTCAACCCTCTCAGTTCTTCTGTCAGCCTTAA
This sequence comes from Glossophaga mutica, assembly GCA_039655065.1. Taxonomy (NCBI): domain Eukaryota; kingdom Metazoa; phylum Chordata; class Mammalia; order Chiroptera; family Phyllostomidae; genus Glossophaga; species Glossophaga mutica. The sequence goes on from CM077313.1 coordinate 7,901,916, forward strand.
TACCCAAGGCATAGAGCAAGGCTTGGGGCTCAGAAGCCACAGGGTTTGTCTGGGTCTTCCAAAAGCCGATGCCCAGACAAGGTTGGATGGGCAAGGAAACGCCATGAAGAAAAATTAGGGGGATCCAGGGAAGGCTGGGAGAGCCATCTGATGAAGGTCTGATTCCTGTGAAGGGAGAGCAAGGCCAATGTATCACCTAGACTCACAGCCAGAAACCGATGGTTCACTCAGATTTGGTGATTTGAAGAAAGCTTAACAAAGGGTAGTGCAGAATCCCGGGCTGGTAACAGCACTCCTTCACAAACTCTAGGCCTAAAGAAAAGGGGAGACTGCTGTTCCTAGGACCTGGAGACAGAGAAGAAGGTGCAGAAAGGGTGGCCAGGTAGACACTGGAGTCCTAAGTCAGACTGGTGGACCAGTCTGCAGCGAACCTGCAGAAAATGGATAAATACTAGAACTTCCTTCTTCCTGGTCTCTTGTCTTTGTTTCCAATGAACCAAATGCAAGGAGAAGCCAGAGGGCAGTGAGGCCCCTCATGGTACCAGACACAGAGCTGGGCAGAGAGAGGGGAAGGGTGGGTATGGAGGGGCAAAGGGAAGAGGCTCACAGAGCATTTGAGTTGTGCATTTATTGGAACTGGCCGTGGTTTCAGACTCCATCAGATCAGAAATCTCAGGGGCATTTCACACATTTTATTTACAAATATTTACTTAGAGAAATAAACGACATTGTGAAGAGTCATAAAAGGTACATGAGTTCACAGTGATAAGAAGTGAGAGAAAAAATTTTCAGGAAAAATATCGACTAGTATTTATAAAAAGTAGTGACAGAATCAGAAAATCACAATTTTGTAGCCAATTTAATAACTGACTTGGGCAGTCAGTGGATGCTAAAAATTATTGGCTGAAAACAGTGTTAGGAGACAGGTTCTTCACCTGATCTCCAAGATCCAAACTCAGAATGCTAAATAATTTTGAGGAAGGCAAAAGGCTCCATTAGCATGCAGAAACCAGATGGAAACCACTTAACCAAGTCACAGGACAAATTTAACATGACTAATAATGCCATAGATGGACCTCTTGCACCTCCTGATAGGATGCACTCGGCAGAACACAGCATCGTCCATGTAGAATTCCTCCGAAACGAGTTTTATCGGAACCTAGACACGAGGAGTCCAAATTTCAGACACTCTACAAAACAACTAGCCTGGACTCTTCAAAACTGAAAGACAAAGGCGGAGGAAACCCTTTGAGATTAAGTGAGAAGGAAGTGATAAGAAACTAAATGAAATGCTCGATTGGACCCTGAATTGAAAAAAAAGCAAACAAACCCAAAGAGCCATTAGTACACAATATTATTGTATTGATGTTAAATTTTGTGAGTGTGATAATGGTATTGTGTTTAATATTTGTTTTTAGGAGATACATGCTAAATCCTTCAGGGGTGACTAGGTGTGTGCATACTTACTCTGTTAAAGTTAATCCATAATGTCTAAAATCATGCTTTTACATGATTCAGTAAAAATATATTTTTAATCATATATATTTATTTTGTATATATTATTACATAATTATAGATAATATAGAATATGTTTATATAAATTTATAAATATTTACAACAGATATATAACATTTATTTTACATACACTACTTAGATATACTCTTTACTATTTATGTATAATATTATATATACTATATATACTTTACTATTTATATATACTATTTTTATATTTATATTTATATATACTATTTATATTTTAAACTATTTTTATATTTATATACTATATAATATAAATTTGTATATACTATTATATATACTATCTACATATATATTATCTATACTATGTATTTATATACACTATTTATATATACTATATAGTTATATATACTATTTATATATACTATTTTATATATTTACTATTTATATATGCCATTTATGTATACTTTCACTCAGCACCATTGACTGAATAGTTTCGGACCAGGTAATTCTTTGTTGCGGGAGGCTTCCCTGGGCTCCACCGACCAGATACCTCCCTCCCCCAAACATAATAATCAAAAATATCTCCAGACATTGTAAGTGTCCCCTGAGGAATGGGCACAAAATTGCCACTAATATACCGGCATGTATATGTGTATCCACACAGAGGAGGGCAACAGTAGCTTCACAGCTGCACTGTGACATTCTTTGAGTTAACAAAACTATTGTAATAATCATGACCTGCATGTCTGTTTCCGTATGAACAACTGTAAACCCGCTTTGCCAACATCTGCATATCTGAATTGAGGTAGCTAGCTATCAGGGGGAAAAGCTAGTTAGAGATGTAGGTAAAAATATGTCAAAATACTAACAATTAGCAATTATTAAATAGAAGAGGAGTTATGGGTGTTTATTATTCTCTCCAAAATTCTGTAGATTTAAAAATTTCACCAAAAAAATTAGGGAAGAAGAAAAATTAAACAGTATATCAGCTGAATTATTGATACATTATTTGATATATTATTATTATATCTGTTCTCATAGGGAATGCCTCAGTTTAATCAAAATGTTTTTCCTGGTCTCTTTTCACATGTAAAGCTTCTGAGAAGGAGACTTATCTTCAGCTAATTTTAAATTCAGGTATTTAAGCTAAGCTTAATACTTTTGCCAAACTGCTTTTTAAAGAACCAGACTAATGTGATTTTAAAAGAAAAAGAGGAAGCACATTATGTGCCTCTGACTCACCTTTACTTCCCATCCTCTTTTACCCGGTACCATTGTCACACTCTGAGCCCTGTGGCCATCCGTAACCTTTAAACGTGAAATCCACTCGTAAGCGTTTTCCATTCATTGAAGTCCATGTACCCCCATTCTTTGACCACATAGAAACATCTGGTCTTTCCATTGTTCTTCCTTTTCTTCTATTACTTTTCCCTTCTTCTGTTAGCCTGCTTAGACTCCATGTGCCATCATTTTAACAACGTTTTTAACAATTATCTCAATCTTATTATCGTTTCAGTGACTGCCTGGAAAATACACCATTTTTGGGTCAATTCCATGGTCTTATCTTTCACCTTGCACTCCAGCTGTGAGCACGGCCAGAAAAAGTGGCATTCCTGGAGAAGCAACTTCTAATATCTGTCCTAGAAAATTCAATGATGGATAATGAACACTCACAAAAGAAATGTCTCCGCATAACACCTAAAAATGGTAAACAAACATTTCTCCATAGATTTTTAAAACATTAGTGAAGCTCTTTTCTCTGCACACAGAAAAAGAAGATTTGCAAAGAATCAAGACTTTTAAGAGAATCAAGAATTTAGGAAAGATACGTTGATGTAGCTGAAGGAGGCGAAGTGTGAAAATACAAAGCTTAAAACAAAAATGAAAAACTATGTCAAAGTTCTCCAGAAATGAAGTAGAAATTGGAATGGGGAAAAGAGAACAGAGATGCTGGTGAAAACACACTAAGGAACATTGAGCATACAAGTGATAAAAGCAAGCAAAAATAAATTGACATAGACAGTTAAAATGAAATTGCAGGAAAATAAAAGATATAGAAGATAGGCAAATGAGAGCTAATACATGTATTTTCTATAGTACATAATAAATCATAAACTACAAATATGTGAAAATTTCCCTGAACTAAAAAAATACATAAGTTGAGAGGTGAAAAAGGCAAACTGTCCCTGGTAAACTGACACAGAATGGTCATATAAGAATATATCCTACAAATATCATGAGATTAAAAAGAGGAATTATGTAATTAGCTGAGAAAAAATTAAAAGCGACTTATAGCAAAAAAAAAAAAAAAAAATCAGTCTGAACACACACGTTTCCAAGCAATATTCAATGCTGAAGTTTGTGATGGAACCCTATGCCATCTTTCAGGGAAAAAAAGGATCATCCAAGTTTTATACCTAGCCAAACACTTGTACAAAGGCAAAAGCAAAAGTAGTGTAGAAAATGAAGAACTCAAAGAATATTAGCTCTAAAAATCTATGGCAAAAGAATTGGCAGTGAGCATTAAATCTTTTTAGTTGTAGGACAATGATGAATATGAGGATTAAAGTGGTAGAGCAGAATTCAAATGCTTAAAATATGCCCTGACAATCTAGAAACAAATTTTAATAACCAAAGTTGAGAGGAAAAGATAGGAGATTGTGTAATGTTGAATTTCTAATCCTTTATATGTGAAATCCAAAGTATTTCACTTAAATATGACAAATCAAGTAAAAAGGATAGATGTACATTTAATTGATGAGATTAATTACCAGGAATAATAATAATAAGAGCAACAAAAATCAGGTGGGGGAAGAGAAAGAAAAAAGGTAGGATAAAAACTACACAGACAAATTTCATTATTGCCTATACTAGATAATTACCTACATTTGGCAGGTAATTTAATTCAATGTAAAGAAACAGAAGATTAAGGATGTTATACAAAATTGTAGATACAAAACACAACCTTTAGAATGAAACCATAACTAACTCTAAAACCACAAAAAAGATGTGGCAGATAAATACAATGGGATATTGCTCAGCCACAAGAAAAGATGCAATATTGCCATTTGCAACAGCGTGGGTGGACCTCGAGAACAGCATGCTAAGCCAAATTAGACAGAAAAAGTTAAGAATCATGTGAGTTCACTCATATGTGTGATATAAAACTGAGAGCAACAAATAAGGAAAAACGAACAAAAACTTGTAGACACAGACAACAGTATGGTGGTGACCAGAAGGAAGAGGAATGGAGGATTGTAAAGGGTGAAACTGGTCAAATACATGATGGCAGAAGCTGATTTGATTTTGGGTGGCGGGCACACAATGCAATATGCAGATGGACCATAGAAATGTACACTTAACACCTATCTAATTTTATTAACCAGTGTCACCCCAGTAGCTTTAATAAAAAAAGAAAATAAAGAAATCTGCACTCAAAAAAATACAACATAGTTCTTAAAGCTATCAATCTACCAAGCTGAACATAAAATCAGATGATAGAACCCAGAGCAAACATTTTAGTCATGGAAATAAATGTAAATAGACTTAAGCTTATTAATAGAACTTAGAAATTGAATTAAAAAACAAAGCTCAATTCTATGCCATTCACCAGAAACATGGTAAAAGTGGAGCGATCCAGAATTTCTAGGAAGAAAGGCGTGTGGAATGGCAGACAGGGCAATAATGCAAACAAAAGTCAAGCATTCACTGTATCTTAATATCAGACAAGGTACAACATAGACCCAAGAAGCTTTAATAAATCGTATAAGGGCACCAATAACACCAGGAAACAAAATTAACACAGGCTCTATAACAGTTATGACCATGTAACTTTAAATGAAATAAGGCTCATAAAGCAAAAACTACAAGCTATTGAAAATAAATGACGAGGAAACACAAGCAGGAAGAGACATTAATTCACCCTGCTCACTCATATCAGTTCATTGAAAAAAATTAAGATGTAGAACATTAAAAGTAGCGTGATTAATAAAATAGATATAATTAATATTTCACAGACTCTTAATCCTGACACAGACAATGAATTTTCTTTTCAAATACTAGAACATCCACTGAAAAGAGGATAAAAGAAAGAAAAACAAAAGGAAAGAAGAGCCATGTATCAAGCCCCAAAGGATACTAATTTCAAAAGTAGAACTAATACAAGCACTATTTTTAAAACACAATTAAAAAATAGAAGAGGCTAATAAAAATACGAACAATGAAATTCCACTATATCTTTAAAATTTAACACAATGTGTAAAAACTCTGTGAGGCCACAACCTGATCAAAGAGAAAATTTATCATGTTCTTGAAGTAGGAAGCCTGAGCATTGTAAGTGTTCTAATTCCCCTAAGCCTTCAGTAAACACAAAACGGTCCCAAAGTAGCAACAGGATTTGTTTTTAAATTAGATAGGATGACGCTAAAATCTTAGGGAAGAGTCAAAAGCGTGAACAACCAGGAAATTCTATAAAAGAAGAATTACAAGGAAGACCAACCTTTTTGCATTTTCAAATTCCATAAAATTTTTAGTAATTGAATAGTGTGTTACTGCTGCATAACAAGAGAGATATACAGATCAGAATAAAAAGAACCGGAAATAAACGAACGTGTATTGGAATTCTGTTCACGATGAAAATGGATCTCAAATCGGCGATGCAAAAATGGATCACACAATAAATGTACTGGAACCACTAGATGTACTGGAAAAATTACGAAACAGAATTTATGTCTCTGACATCATAGAGATGTTGTTTGCCATGCAACCCAATCCATCCCCAAAACACGGGGAAGCAAGGCAAACTTTTTCACTACTCTCGTAATTTTGAACCAATTACAAGGGTATCTTATAATACTCTTGAATTTTAAATCATATAAATGCATAATGGTTTGTAAAAGGTAAAATGAAAAGACTTTTATTATAATGCTTTGAAATCATGTATTTTTCTGATTATAAAAGTAATGTAGGTTATAAAAAGGTGAATAGGAAACACTGAAGACAAACAAAAACCCCAATAAATCCCAATAAAAAGCAAACAGCCTCATTATCTCCTCTTCTCTTTTATGCTTCTATTTGATTTCATTACACTGATTTAAATCACATGTAATGTTCAATAATGAATGATTTAGTCATAGTACTTAAAAATTATTTTTATTGATGATTTCAGAGAGAGAGAGAGGGAAGAGAGAGAGCGTGCACAAGCACATGTTAGAGAGAGAGGGAGAGAAAGACACACTGATTTGCTGTTCCGCTTATTCATGCATTCATTGGTTGCTTCCTGTATGTGCCCTGACCAGGGATTGAACCGGCAACCTTGGTGTATTAGGACAATGCTCCAACCAACTGAGCTACGTGACCAGGGCTGGCATAATATTTTTTTAACTAAATTTTAGGCTACAGTTTTATTCTAACTCTTTATCTATGCCTTTGACATCAGTGTCGGTCATTGGGCTACTTTTTCAATCATCTTACACAATTTTCTAAAACATACCATTTTCGCTTTCCTTTAAGTTATTTGAAGCACACTTTTTGAACTAATGTATTACCCTTTAGTGAATCCCATTCTAAGCAACTGGGGCTCAATCATATAATATGGGAATATTTGTCTTTTTTCTTCATATATACTTATAATTTTTAATCTAACCACTATTATCTGAAATAATTTAAATTGCAAGCTTCAAGATAATACCTTTGAGTACACGATTCAAGATTAGGGTTTAAGGTTTACCTCCTCGCACCAAATTGACTGAAAGCACTTTGAAATACTTTATTTGTGCCAGCATTCACTTCATTTCAGGCAGCCAGTGCAGTCTTCTGTCATCTTATTCTTAGGGCCATTGTCCCCTAAATGTGTCTTTGTTCTCTCCTTCCCGTTGCATTAAACGTTCCTCGCTTCCCTAGCTGCCCAAATCCTACCCAGCTTTGAGGGTTCAACACAAATTCCACCTCCTCTAAAAACTGCATTTTTTTACTCACTGAACTCTTAGCACGTTTTTAATCTTATGAATATATAGAAGTGTTATATGTATACTTTATCTAGCAGACTTTACTCATATTAAATAACTCTAGTATTTTATTGTCACCCTTTACGCATCGTCTTCTGTGCCCACATTGGAGGTAGGGTATGTGAGTTTATGGACCACTCTTTATAACGCTCAGCGCCTAACAGTTTATTCCATATAATAGGTGCTCTGCCTTATGCAGACATTGAGAAACTCCTTAAAATATCAAAACCCCAGTTTATTAATTTGTATAGTGAAGACTGGTAGGCCCGAATATTTTCAAGGCCTGTCTCAGACTAACTGTCCAATGCCAATTTAATTGTTAAAGCATTACTCATGCTTCCCACTAGATGGTGCCAACACCAAATAAACTCTGCTTGAGAAAACTCTTTTCCTGAGTTGTAAAAATGAATCAGAAAAGGTAGCGTGTTCTGTACAAAAGTTATAATTTGTGAAATAAAATATAGAGAATCATTGATTTTTTTCCCCTATTTTTTAACTGGAGAGATATCTGGTACTAAATAATTGAATGAATATTCCCCAAAACATTATTTGGAGTAATGTTTATAAAATCAATCCAAAATACATTATTTAACAAATATTCACTGAGCGCCTACTCTGTACACAGCAACATGAGAGTATTTGAGGCAACACAAAGACAAATCATACACCGATGCTCTTAGAAGGAAAATGAAATACATGCATTTTTAAAACCATAATACAAGTGAAAAATGGGAACATCAGGGGGTACAGATATTACTTCAGCTGCAGAAGACAGCATTGCTCTTCATGGGAATTGGGATATTTTCAAGGAATTTTGACTTATGGGTTCAAGTTGTTGTGTCCCATAAGAAGAAAAGCATGTCGAAGCAGACCGTGGAGGACACTGCATGTCAAATAAGGTCTTTGGACTTTACTCTGTGGACAACGGGACAGACTCGAAGACTTCCCCCCCAGAGTTTCATCATCAGAGCTGTGTTTGTAAAAATCGTGTCTGCTCTCAGAAAGGCGGGTTGATCTCACTTGTAAAGTAGTCGAACACGTAGTAGCAGAGAGTAGTGTGGTGACTGACCAGCTAGAGGAAGGCGGAAATGGGGGAGTTGATGGCCAAAGTGTACAAAGGTTCAATAATGCAAAAAAAAAAAGAAAAGAAAAGTTCAGGGGATCCACTATGCAGCATAGTGCCTGGAACTGACAATCCGGCATTGTATACTCGAAATTTTCTAAGATGATGGGCAATATGTTCAGTGCTCTTATTTCGAAAATAACAATGACTAATAACAACAATAGTAAAGGGGGCCGGGAGACACTTTGGGGGGGTGATGGATACGCCTATGACCTTCGTGGTGGTGATGGTTTCATGAGTTATAGACATTAAATATGTACAGCTTTGTGCACGTCAGTGATACCTCCAGACAGTGGTTTTATAAGAAAACCTCCTGCGGGAGATGCGGCTATTCGATGAAAATGACGGGAAGGAAACACGGCTGCTGGTTGAAAGGATATGACAGCACGTTCCCCGTGGAGGCCATGGTGGCTCGAAGATGAACGAGGGTGACGGCGACGAAGGACTTAAGGCACCAAGGACGTCAGTGAAGAATGGATGCAAGGGGAGGGCAGGGAAGGGAGAACAAAGATGACTACTGGACAGCAGCTGGAGAAAACTGCAGTCGGTTTGCGTTTTGTGTATTATGAGGGAATTAAAAGTCATTCCTTTTGAGCATCTTGCGTTTTAACCACTGACACTACGGCTTCTCTCTCAATAAATATTTTTTTTTCTTTCTCTGCTCAGTGACAGCAGCATGCTGCACGTGCGCTGGTGATTTTTAAAAAGCCGATGGGTCTGTTGAGTGAGTGTTGTGATTGTAGCACCATCTAAAGCAAATAATTCACAGCTGGGTCTCTACCGAGTCTGTTTGTGATAACCACAGAATTGGGTAAGTCTTTTGGTTTCTTCTTTTGAGGAATCTCTTCAAGACGTTCAGAATATTGGGGAAATACCCTGCACAGCCCCCAGGAAACTTCTTTGTCCCTCTGTCCCTTTCCTGTTCCTCAGAAGCACAAACTCTGCCTTAATTCAGTTCCATTTGGAGTAACAATGTTAATCAAGCTCTCACTGTATGCCAGGGGCTGTGACAGTCTCCAGGGGCATAAAGAAGAGTTAGATGCCCGCTCCTTCCAGCTCAGAGAAGAGACACAGGGCACCAGACGTGCCCCTGGTAGGAGCGGGAGGCCGTGGTGCCTAAGGTTCCTGGAGGAGGTGTTGCCTAAACTGAATTAGGAGAATGAAAAAATAAAATAAAGTAAAAAAAACACCTACTCACATCACTGAAGATGGAGGAATGTCTCCAGCCCAGAAAAGCGTCTCAACAAGACAAGGAGGCCAGGTTGTACTTGAGATATGACAGGGAGATGAAGAACATCAGGCGCCAGCAGAGGATCGGGCCGCTGCCCTGGGGAAGCAGGTGCAGAGGTGGAAGCAGAGGGGGAAGCAGAGGGGGAAGGGGAGGGGAACACATCACTGAGCACCTATGACCAAGGGAAGGCCCCTGTCTTTGCAGACGGTGGAGACCAAGTGTCTTGGAGACGAGTAGACGAGAGCACATTAGCATTTTAATTTAGGAAGGAATTGCTTTACCTTAGAAACAGCAATAAAACATTTGTTAGACAGAAAATATGAGGTAAGTGAGGAAGGAGTCAGAGGACGGGAGAAGAAGGCAGAGATGCAGAAAATATGCAACCCATCCACTCCTACACAAACAGTTCTTAAATTTCTAACGATGCTTGCCCATTTTATTCTTATTTGATTCTTAGTGACCCCATGGCCTCAGCGCACCAAGTCTCAGTCTAAATGTAAGTAGAATGCTCCAAATGGTAAACATGTTTTATGCAGAGTTATCACGGCCGCTTTGGCTAGTTCCGGGTGCTGAGCCCTGCTGTTACCATGACAACCTTCACAGCAAAAGGCCAGGTTGATGACGTTGATCTGATCCAGAAGCTTTGCCTTGCCCTTGGATGCTTCATGATTTTTCACATCAAATAAACCCCAGCCGCCATGGGCACACTCTGTCGTGTATCAGGAATCTGAAACTACCTACACTTCAGATTTCAATGGGGCATACTTCCCCTGCGTATGCACTTGTGCGGTCATAACCAGGACAATCCACGTAGATGCTCCTGGACCTCAGAAAATCTGACCGTGAACAAAAGGAAAAGTGTGTCTATTTAACCACTGAGGGTTATTCTGCCTTGATGCACGATCCTCAGTGAAACGTGAGAGCCAGCAGGTTCAGAAGAAACCTGCCTCGGTTCTCTCCAACTCTGTTGGCCTATTGAACCTTCACTTGATTAATATTTGACCCTACTTTCTCCTATGCTTCTCTGAACTTACCAGCGCTTCCTCCATCTTCCCCTCTGCTTTCACGGAAGCGCACTTGTGCTATACGCACGTGTATTTTTATGGGCTCATGCTGCGCATCATTTTTGGAATTCCTTATTGTAAACCACATTTTCTTCTCAGTAATATGTTATGAGCCACTTCCTATGTCTTTTTTTCTAGCTATAACATTTTCCTTCATAAGGACATGCCACATTTTAATCCATCCAAGTCTGCTTTTTTGTTTTTTAATGCTGGATTTCTATTTTTTTCCATTGTTCTCTTGTAAACAACATCACAAAGACCATCCCATTAGTTACTTCCACACGTACACATTTCCTTAGTTTACACGTCTATATCGGAGCTATTCCACTACAGGTTTCATTGGTCTCCCAGCATCATTAGCCTGCTTCATGGACTGCTTCAATATCTGTTCTGCTTTCTAAACTATTGCCCCAAATAAAAATAAAATAGACTTTATCAAACACTTAATCTCTTCCAAGCAATAATCTAAGTAGTTTACCTGTATTTACTGGTTTAATCTTCAAAACAATGCAGTGGGATGGGTGCACTTATTAGCCTCCTTTTCCATATGAGGAAACTGAGGCACAGAAAGGTTAAATTTGGCCCCATGTACCCAGCCCCAAAGCCTGTGCTTTTCAGTCACTACACTGTCACGGTCCGGCTGCCCCCTGTCCCCCAGGTTCTTTGTGACGTGCTGCCGTTTCAGGCCTGGCCAGACGCTGTTAGTAAGCACTCCTCAACGAGGAGTCTTCACCACCAAGGAGCTTGCAACACCTGCCCCGCCCCGCCCACTGCCCCTCCCGCCCCGCCCACTGCCCCTATCTAGTCTCTGACGAAGAAAAGATGAATGCGTGCCAGTATTTATCTAACCTCCTAGTAAGAGAAACAGCAGGAAAACGGAAGAGATTGTTCCAACAGCGTTCAGGAACAGAAATTTATACAGTCCGTAGGGAAGGGCTACCAAATAAGATAACTGAACTCTGTATGGGCCTGGTGAACTTCTGACAGTCCAGTAAGCCATATGGACTTTAGTTCAGCCTCTAACTGGGCTGCAAAATTAGAACATCTTCCCAATGACCCCTTGTCTCACCTCTAAGGAACGTGTCATCGGATTTAATGCCCACTGAGATAATCCAAGATGATCTCATTTCAAGATCCTTAACTTAATCACATTCAAATAAATTCACGACCACAGGTTCCAAGGGGAGAATGTAGACAGAGACTTTTGGGAACCACCTTTCAACCCGCCGCATTAGGCGTGTGTGTATGTACGTACTAGGCATGTACAAGTACATTCTCTGCTATGAGGGCAACAAGTCTTTGGGCCGTGTTATTAACGTCTCCCTACCACTGAAAATGGCACCTAATATGTACCACACACTCAATAAATATTAGCTGCATGAATTGGTTAACATGGTCACTCAGAAAACATCCTATATGTATAATTAACAGATTTTTATCTTATTTTATTTTATTAACTGCTTTGAGTTTGGTGATAACTGAATCCTGAAGGCTTACTGTCTGGATAGTCCATTAAAACTACCAGAACCTATATCATGGCTACCAAACCGGAGAAGGCTGACCCAAACCCTCTGCCCTGCTTTGCACACCTCGCCCTACAAGGAGCTCTCTTCTATGTGCGGGTACCCAGCACACTGCCTCCAGTCTTCCCTCCGTGGATTCACACACGGGTCTGACCTGTGCCCTCTGCTTCGCTTAGCCCGCGGTGTAGGCATTCCTCTCACGAAGAGGCCAAGGTGACATTACTCATTCCCTTCCGCTCTTTGAAACACAATTTACTGTGATTTATGGAGAAATATTACTCCCACACACGCCCTCACCCAGGCACTTACGGGAAAGAATCAAGAGACAAACAGCCCCTACATGCAGAGTCTCCCAGGTTCCCTCTGTGGAGCTCCGTCGGTGTGGGCTGGTTGCAGACAGACCTGGGGCCCTTCCCAGCTGGCTCCCCCAAACAGGTGCTGACTGAGTTTCAGCCTGCTTCGACCTTGCACTAGCCCGGTTCTCGGCGACCATCAAGGTGCTTTGCATCGAGTCAGTTGGCCCGTATAACCATTGTGTGAGGGAGGCAGAGCATGCATTTTTATTCCCATTTTGCTTAAGAAGAATCAGTGTTTCAGCATGTTGACACGGTTTGTCCCAGGCCACGTGATAAAAATATATCTGGGACTGAAACTCAGATGGTCAGCAACCAGTTGGTGGTTTTTAGGCCTTATTCCTACTGAAGATGACTTGCCTGCGTTCCATGCACACATTGCATAGACTTATATGGCTTTGCCATTATGTTTTGATCACATGAATTGCCTCAGAAAATAATCACTTTTCTTTCTATGTGTGGGTTTTAAATGGTAATGTATTCATAACCTTTTTTAATATTTATTCTCTAAAACGAGGTAGGCTTACATTTTACCCTTGTTTCTTTTCTTCCCTGAGGACTGTACTTCACATTTGTCAGTGTTTGTTTTCTCAACAGTTCTCCAGATGCAGTCACTGAGGACTCCAGCCACAGCCCTTGCACAATCAGTTTCCACACTCGGCTTGCGGAAGAAGCGTGTTTGCTCTCTAAGGAGATCCATGAGCTAAGAGAGGACCCGGGCTCAGGGTCAGGAGACCTGGGCTTTTGACACTGCTCCCCCCCGTCTGTGACTGGACATCATGAACTTCCCTAAGCTTCTGTTCTGGGAGTTTGGAAAATGTAGCAAAGAATCCCACCAAATGCCTCTTATTTCAAAAGGAAGAGAAAATGCTTTTGAAAGTATTATTTGTTCTTAGCTAAAAAAAGAAGTTGCAAATGCCAAACGCCATCTTATTTTAAACTCTTTTAATGAGAGGTTTAAAATCCCACCGACAAGGGCTTGTTATATGGGATACAGCTCCCTTGGCCACTGGCAAAAGTATGAACCAGGAGAGAGTAGACATATCTGTGCACCCTTCTGGGAGTGTGTGGGCACGTATAATCAGAAAGGACTAGTGTGCACAGTGGGGTGTCGGGTAAACAAGGAGGAGAATCGAGAGTCACTGTGGCACAGAATGAAAATCTGTCCAATCCGAAAACGACCTCATTGCTTGCGTGTGCCGTACGTGGTGAGAGAGGGAAGGCTGGGGAAGGGAAAGAAAACTGACAAGGAATGAGGACACCGAGTTCAGAAGAAAAGAGGACCGAGAAGGGCAAGTTTCATTCAGCAAACAGTGCATTTGATGATTTTATTTGTCATCTATTTTGTGCTCATCCACTAGAGGATACCGACAAACCTGTTGTGACATCTAGAAGGGAAGGGTGGAAGCCAGATACAAAGCAACTGTATAAGTTATGTCAGAAGACAGGATGCAATTGTATAAGGTACACATCACATACAGATAACAGAAAGGGTTATCGCCATGGGAAGCAGGAAGGTATCTAATACAGGGAACCAGGTGCTGACACAACGTGGTGGAAGGCCTAGCGGAGCAGTCCATACTCTCTGCCACCGAGACTGACTCCCAGCTCACCATCCAGAATGGAATTGTGGGGAAGCCGCTGCCCCCAGTCTCAGTCAGGAGTCTGGGAGCTCAGGAAGCCAGCACCAGTCTGTGGGTCTCAAAGCTCTTAAAGTGTGCTACATCCCCAAAAAGCTAACCCATAGGCTGCCACCTCCCTCCCCGCCTAACTCAGTTTAGTATTCACTCGCAGCCTAGAAACCTCAGTTTTGGGTCCCAGCCAAAGAGAATTCTCTACACAAGGACTATTTCCACAGAGCACAGCGCGCATGCTCAGAGGCAGGCCTCGGGAGATGAGCAAGAGTCCGTGGTTGATGTGGATGTGGTGACGCCCTGGTCACAGGAGCCCCACACAGCCGAGGCGTTAAAGGGGAAAGGACGGAGGGTGGAAGGGCAGGCTGCAAACCAAATCCTGTCTTTCCTTCTAATCGTTTGTAAGAGACAACTTGGAGCAGATGGCCGGGCAGTAGAACAGTTTCTTCAGAGCCTCCTTGACCTCTCGGTTCCTTAGGCAATAAATGAAGGGGTTGAGAGCAGGGGTGACGATGGCATAGAAGATGGAGATGACTTTGTTCATGTTGAAGGCGTGGATGGCTCGGGGCCGGGCGTACATGAAAATCGTGGCCGAGTAGAAGACGGTGACCACCACGAGGTGGGAGGCGCACGTAGAGAAGGCTTTCTGCTTTCCCGTGGGCATGCGTAGGACGGTGGCCAGGATGCACCCATAAGACAGGACAGTGATAGACAGGGGGAAGAGGAAGATGACCAGCGCCAGGATGAAGTCCACCAACTCAGCCAGGGACATGTCAGTGCAGGAGAGGTTAAGCACTGGAGAGATGTCACAGAAGAAGTGATTGATGACATTGGGGCCGCAGAAGTTGAGGCGAGAGATGAAGTAGATCTTGGCCAAGGAGATGCCGAAGCCTATGGCCCAGGAGGCAAGAGCCAGGCGGAAGCAGAGCCCGTGGCTCATAGCAGTGTGGTAGTGCAGCGGGCGGCAGATGGCCACGTAACGGTCGTAGGCCATGGCGGCCAGCAGCACGCACTCTGTGCACATGAGTGCAATAAAAAAGTAAAGCTGTATCATGCAGTGCGTGAAGGAGATGCTGTTGCGCACAGACCAGAAGCTAAACAGCAACTTGGGTACGGTCACGGAGATGTACCAGGTCTCCAGGAAGGACAGGTTGGCCAGAAAGAAGTACATAGGCTTGTGCAGCGGCCGGTTCTGCTGCACCAGCAGGATGATGATGGTGTTTTCAGCCACCGTCAAAATATAGGCCACGAGGAACATCAGGAACATGGCTGCACGTGTGCCCCAGTTCCCCGGGAACCCCACCAGGATGAAGTGGGTGACCCCTGTCTGGTTCTGCACTTCCATATGGGAGACACAGGGCTTAGCTCTGCTGGGGCAGAAATCACACAGTCAGACCCCATGGTCCAGTTAGAATCTTCCATCCTTTCCCTCTCTGACTAGCCATGACCGTAACAGGTATCATTTAGTGAAACTATATTATAAGCTAGACCATACACTGGGTACGTTATTTACCTAATGCAATTGAATTCTCACGTAGCCTCTTTACATATGTTATTATACCCACTCTAGTGACGAAGGCCCAGAGTCTTGGAGTGGTACGGATTAAGTAATTACGGAGTTCCCATTGGTAGCAGGGCAGAAATTACATTCATGCCTAAGGCAAAACTCCATGTTCTGCCTAATGTCCTACGCTGTCCTTCACAACCACATTAAACAGTATCAGGACTCCATGCACATGTTCCCATCGCCAGTCCCAAAGAACGTACCTGAATTGCCTTGCCTATCATCTACCCAGAGCTCTGTAAGTTCTTCCTTACAACCCCTCACCCCTCGCCTGCTAGCCCCCCCTTTTCCTCTCCATCTGCGGAGAGGGACTGTAGCTGTCCACGTCTGTGAGGGGTGAACATCTGGACCATGTCTGCCCTTCATCTGCCATGCGGGGGGTGGGGGCAAGTTAGGGTTACTGCTGTTCGTATGGAAAATAATACAATAATTAATAAGTGACCATACAAGAACAAACCGTTTCGCGGACTCGTAACTGTAAGCCCACTTCTGCCCCACTCTGCGTGACCTAGAAACACGGTTCTCTCTGAAATCCCATTTCCTCTTCTGTAAATGGAACTATTAATATCCATTCAGCTTATGTCATTGTGGATCAAGCCCAAGTGAAATCGTGCGATTTTATATTGTCTGACTGATAAATAACAATCAAGGTGAAAGGGACTCATACCCCAACACAGGCGTTAAGAAGCTAGGTTTGAAGAGGGAGAATAATATGGGCACCCAGCGGAGCAGTGAGCAAGAAAAATAGGGGCTTCCCCTCAGGAAGCCTTCAGTCCTGGCAGGCAGGGTGAGAGGCACTGGGTGGAGATTTTTTAAAAAATAATCAAAGGCAGAAATAGACAATGCAATTTGAGACATTTTCTATGAAGGTTGAAAAACAGAAAATGATTCTAGTGTGATCAGCAAAGGCCTCTGACCAATGAGGCAGTGGCATTGGGCAGGGAAGGGCACCAGGTTCCTGGCCCTTGGAAGAGTCGAGCTGGGCTGGGCTGGGCTGGGCTGGGCTGGGCTGAGAGGCACAGTTTGACGGACCCTCACCAGCATGCGCACAGCACCCTGGGTCATAATGAGGGATCTGAAAGGGTTTTCGTACAATGCGAGGCAAGTGACAGATGGAAGCTGAAAGTGGGCACAGTGTGATTTATGTTCTGGAGAGACGGCTCTGTCATTGCAAAAGACTCCACGGAAGCAAGAGTGCGAGGTGGTGAGACTGGCTGGAGGCTAATTGGAGGAGGTGACAGTAACTTTGACCACTAGTGTGGTTTCAGAGAAGTGGGTGGATTTAAGGTATGCCTTAGGAGAATCTCTCCCAGTAAAAAACGGGTGGGATATGGGGGTAAAGGAAACAGAAATCAAACAGGAATCTCATATATGTGCTTACGACATGAGAATATGTGCTTACGACATGGATATGATGCCATGTGCTAAGATGGGGAAAACCTGGGAGGTTTCCAGGCATTTCCCGTAAATCTGAGGACATGGCAAAGGGCAAGAATTTGGTAGGGTTACGGTTCGATTAGTTTTGACATGAAGCCTAAGCAATCAGTCCAGAAAATTCTCCAACATTAATGTATTGATTACTTACTCGGTGCTGGGACGTTTGCCTAGTACCTTTCACACAATATCCCATTAACTCCACAAAACACGACTAACGAGGAACCGTTGCCCCAGTTTCACAGAAGATGCTGTGACCTAGATTGCATTTCTAAGTGAGAGAGTGGCGAGAGCAGAGTTACAGCAGCCGAGATTTGTCTGTCTGGGCGAGCGTGCCCTTAACTACTGGGACGCCGCACGGAGGGGACAGGTGCCAGGCTTGAGACTCACCATCTTTCTATACATTCGAATGTCTGACTACTTCAGGAAATATTATCTAATCCTATTGAAATTTCATCTTAGGCACGTGCTAGTATGGATAATCCCAAGTTAACTTGGAATTATACATATATATTGACATATATTTTTATATTATATATAAATTTATTATGTAATATATATTCATGTAGGCACATGCTATTATAGATAATCCCAAGTTAACTTGGAATCATATATATATTTATGTATATGTATTCATATATCTATATATTTATATATTACATATAAATTTATTATGTTATATATTATATTATACTATATATACTACATATTATATTATACATATATAAATATAACGTATATTTATAAAAATATATAATACATATTTATAAATGCATATTTAAGATACAATTTAATATATAAATATATGCATTCATATAATATAGTATAGTTTATATATTATATGTTTGTGTAATATAATGTATTTATATAACATATTTATATAGTTACATATTTATATAGTATAATTCAATGCATATCATTATATTTCTTTCATTATCTAGTAATATATTGATATAATAACATTTATTTTAATTATAGATATATAAAATATATATCTTTATATAAATATATATAAAATATATATAATGTATATAAATGTTCAGTTGGCCAAAAAGTCCATTTAGTTATTTTCTATAAAATAAAAGACACATTTTTCATTTTTACAAATAATGTTATTGATTTGGATATTTTGAGCATGTCGGTTATCTCCTGCTATTAGCTTCTAGTGGGGAGAAGCCAGGGTGTTGCTAGTGCCTAGGACAGCCCCACAGCAAAGAATTCTTTGGCCAAATAGCACCAAGACACTTTGCAAACCACTTTTGACATATTTGATCAGCCACAGCGCCTTCTCCATACACAGCACAAGTCTTTTTTTGCATTTCAGTTGCATTTTTACCTTTCTTCAAATAATAAAGTATAATACACCAAAAATGTTGCATACCTTCTTCCATTTTCAATACCAAAATGGCTGCACAAAAATTCACCAATTTTGATACATTTTTTAAAAATTGCATGCTGATATGACAGCTATTACAATACAACCTAAGAAAATGCTTTTGAATGAAGTTAAAGACAACTAAGCACTACTAGAGCCATTGTACAGAAAAGACAAAAAGAAATTTTTGGCCAACCTAATACATATAACTGAGATATATAGTCCATCAGACAGGCAAAACAGAAATGCTTTGTAAATGTATCAGAGACGAGACAATCATTGGACCGAGTCTTGAAATATAAATAAATCAGAGAACAAGGCATTGTAGGCACATGAATAGAGCTATGAAACAGCCTGGCATTTTCAGGAAGCAACTCAGTATGGCCTGATGGCTGTGTGAGTGGGCAGAGTATGAATGAATGAAAGAGTGAAAAGGGATGGAGAGAGAGAAAGGGACTATAAATTGTGTCAATGGCTACATCATGGAGACTTTTGTATGCAATACTAAGGCATTTTAGAATTATTCCACAGTAGCCCTGGCTGGTGCAGCTCAGTGAATTGAGCCTGGGCTGTGAACCAAAGGGTCGCCAGTTCAATTCCCAGTCAGGGCACATGCCTGGGTTGTGGACCAGGTCCCTAGCAGGGGGCCTGTGAGAGGCAACCACGCATTGATGTTTCTCTGCCTCTCTTTCTGCTTCCCTTCCCCTCTCTCTAAAAATAAATAAATAAAAAATATTTTTAAAAAGAATTACTCTATAGTATAGACAACAAGTAAGAACTGGATGTTTTGCAGCAAACTCAAACATCCTCATATTTCACCCTGGCTTTTGATATTGGGGATGGTTCAGGATGGGTCACAACTGCCCAACCAGAGACTGAGAGGCTGAGAGACTCTCAGAGCAGACTCTTAAAGATACACACAAACAGTGTTGGTTAAAGAGGCGTATGTGGATATACCTGTTCAGAAATTACAGCAGTAACTTTGCACTCCTAAAGGAAGCTTAATAACATTTCCCTTGTCCTCACTAAATGAAGAATGCCCAGCACTAATTGTTGCATACTAACAGGAGGAATTGACCACATTTATTGTCAGTGTATTATTTTTACTGTAAAATGTGTAGACTGTTCCACTCTTAATAGTTTCTACTCCATTACAATGTGCACTTAAACTTGTTTCCCCTCCTAGCAGGTTTTTACCATTGATTCAGATCAAATATCTTAGCTCCTTCTCTCCATTCTTTTGCCAGTTATGTATGCACCTCCCTGAATTTTGTCTGGGTTGTGCACGAGCACAGGTTTCAAGTAATTTAAATTTGAAGAAAATATCACCTTCGTCCCTGCCAAGGCAGCAACAGTTTTTGTGACCATAAGCACAAGTGACTATAAGCACCAGGAAGACACAGCAGCCGGCAGGACAGGCAGGACAGGATGCCAGAGGGTGTGGGAAGAGCTGCCGGCTAGGATGAGAATCTGGGGCACTTATTTCTGATCCACCACCAAGAGATGCCCTTCCAGGATATAGGGGGGTCTGGTCCCTCCACTCACTACATACCAGGCTGCAATAAACACCCAAAAGACTAGACCATCAGTTGACTACTAGGAACCGAGTTTAGGTAAAAGAAAGGTGTGTGGCTACTTACTCTCTGTACCTTTTCCCCCTCTCCCCTCCTCCCACTCCCCTGTTGCTAACCCTCCATGTGATCTCCATTTCTGTGGTTCTGTTCCTGTTCTAGTTTGTTTGCTTTTGTTTTAGGTGTGGTTGTTAATAGCTGTGAGTTTGCTGTCTTTTCACTGTCATATTTTTTATCTTCTTTTTCTTAGACAAGTCCCTTTAACATTTCATATAATAAGAGCTTGGTGATGATGAACTCCTTGAACTTAACCTTATCTGAATGGGACAACTGTAATAGCATAATCAATAAAATATATAAAAAAAAAGAAAGAAAGGTGTGTGGCAATAAGATTAAATACTCAGGATTCAAATGTGCTGAGCCACAGAGCTGCCTGCATTAAAAGTAATTAGTTGTTAAAAAGTACTTCTCCGGGAGGGGACACTTACCTTCGCTCAGCAGGCTCTGGTGGGGTAGAACGTGAGAATTTCTTCACTGATTCTAAAATAGGAAGAAGTAGAAAAGAAACAGTCAGGTATTGAACAGATGTGAGGAAACCACTCTCTACACCTAGCAGCGAGTGGGCACAGCTGCTGCCAAATGGACAGCCGGGGCTGGATGAGAGGGGAGCCCAGGGTTCGACGGCCACAGTGGTGCCTGGCGCGGCCCCAGGCTGGCTCTCCGAGCACCCGGGGGCCAGAGCACCCATCGCCGTCCCGGGGAAGCTGCTGTGAGGTCTTAGGCCCCTTGAGCTGTGAAGATCTGTGGATTCTGAGGGCTTTATATGGTGTCAAGACTTTCCCTGACTCTGTGGGGACCCAAGAGAAAAGAACCTGGATGGCGGCAGTTGAGGTCTCTGTGGGAGCCACGAACAATTTCCATGGGCCTGTTGTGCCAGTCCTACTTGTTTTATGTGATATTAGTTCCATAGGGGAAAACCTACGTGTAGCCACATGCTTTGAGAAGAACCGCATTTGAATTTGTTTCTCATTGAAACATGAAGAGAAAAAAATTACTACTTTTAAGTCTATTTGCAGATTCTCAATTATTATTCAAGGTCTTATCAGTGTTCTAAGGGAGATATTGATACCCCTTAGATACACTTTACACTTTAGTGTAAACCTTTAATACACTTTAGTACATTTTGAATTAAAGGTTTTGTTATAAATGTTTGTGCCATAATTGTGTGTAAATAAACTTATCACATGAGGGGATCAGCATGATTGTGTCAACTGCCTTTGGCAGCCACTTGACCAATATTTTATATTCCAGGACAAAAACTCTAGTTTACCAAACATCACCTCGCTGTAACCTGCTGAACTGCAAAGCCGCCCTCACAGGAAGGAAAGCTGTCTCGTTCACTGTGGTTCCATGACGGGAAATGGCGATATGAGCAGTCCCAGTCAATTCAATCTGCAGCGCTTGTTAATGGCATAAGCAGCCTATGATATAGTTTCTCCTGCAAACAGAAATATCAAAGCCATTTATTTTATTTGCAGCAAATAAAAATAAAAAATTCTTTCAAATCTCTGGCCTCAGTTTATCTCGAAATCCTGGAAAAACTCTGACATCCTCTAGAATGTACAATTTGGTATCCACAATTTCGAAACATGGATCTTAACTATATTGTGATGTGGTGGTCACTAATAGAAGTGGAAATGACAGTGTCCACCAAAGGATAGTTGCACTAACCATGTGTGGTCACCTCTGTGCTGGCAAGTGGGAGGGAAACGGGATAGGGGAGCACACTTCCCCAAAACATGCCCATCGATTGTGAGAGGGTTCTGTGCGATACCGTGACTGTGACCCTTTACACAAGATGGTCGGGGTCTGAATTCATACAAATAATCCCAAATAGGTCGGAGGTGGTCAGCAGGTACAAACTGGCTATAGTCCATGACACACTGACACTATCTTATCCTAGGAATCAACTACACAGGCTTTTCTTAGAGCTATTTTTGTCCAAGCCTGTTGGCAGTTCTAGTCGGAGAATTTTTCAGATCCCTGTCCAGGATACATGGGAGGAAATCAGGGAACTCTGGGAAATCACTGTCGCATTGCCCCTTAGGCCCAGGCTGGTCCCTGGTTGTCAGCCTTTTTTTCCCCAGTTTTTTTTCTATCTGTTTTTATGTTATATCCAGGATTTTCAATCATACAGGGAAATTATTTATTTTTATTGCTGAGCAGTGCTATCACAGTGCGTTATCTAGTCACCATTTAGACAAGTAAGGGGTCCTGAAGCTTCAGGTCATTAGCTTGATGGCAAATCCGCTTCTGGATGTCGAAGAGGGGAGCTAGCTCACTGTAGATGCAATGTCCGTGAGGGGACCACAGAGTACATGGGAAGAGTGACCACACACATTTGCGTGGAAGCTGCGCTGGGAAAGAGGGGTAACAAGACAAGGTGCGGGGGGCTGGTAAAGGATGAGAAAAGTGTGCTAAGGTGAGTGAAGCAGAGGTAAAACGTGTTGGCGCCATACTGTATGGCATTAACTGGAAAGATAGGAATCGGAGCAAGTGGTCAGAGTGGGGAACTGGACAGGGAGAAGTTAGAGGTAGTACAATGATTGGCAATAGAAAGTTCTAGGCAGGGGCGCTCAACCTGTGGCCCAGGATGGCTATGAATGTGGCCCAACACAAAATCGTAAATTTACTTAAAACCTTTTTGTTGCTCATCAGTTTTTGTTAGTGTTTGTGTATTTAATGTGTGGCCCAAGATAACTCTTCTTCTCCCAGTGTGGCCCTGAGACACCAAAAGGTTGGACACTGCTGGTAGGGTGTAATCACAGAAATAGGTGACCAAGAGTGGGTCAGGGGTCCAGACATGGGAAGGAGATAAGGAGTCAACCAACTGAGAGGCCAGGATGCCAAATGGATCTGCAGAGATGTAGAAAATGGCTGTAGTAGCACTTAGTTGTCTTAAACTTCATTCGAAAGAATTTTGTCAGATTGTATTGTGACAGCTGTCCTATCAGCATGCGTTAAAAAAACTTATCAAAATTGGTGAAATTTTGTGCAGCCATTTTAGTATTGAAGGTGGAAAAATATGCAACATTTTGAGCATACTACACTGTATTATTTCAAGAAATGTAAAAATACAAGTGAAAAGCAAAAAACAATTTGTGCCATGTATGGAGAAGGTGCTGTAACTAATCAAATGTGTCAAAATTGGTTTGCGAAGTTTCTTGGTACTGTTGACAGTTTGGGCAAATAGTTCTTTGCTGTGGGGCTGCCTTAGGCATTGGAAGATGTTTGGCAGCACCCCTGGCCTCTGCCCACCAGAAGCCAATAGTGGGAGATAGCTGACGTACTCAGAATATCCAAATCCATACAGTTATTGGTGAAAATGAAAAATGTGCCTTTTTATTTTACAGAATAAGCTAAATGGACTTTTTGGCCCCAACCCAATGAAATGAAGAGGACGGACAGACAGAGATGAGAAGAAGAGGATGTGATGGCGCTGTAGTTTGATGGCATACGCGTCAAAGGCCCTGGGGTTATTCAGAGAAAAGTAGAAAGGTCTGGAAGGAGCAGAGGAGCAGGAGAGACACGCTCTTCCCCATTCCACCCACTGCCAGAAGAGGAAATACGGAGGCACAGCGCCTGTGTTTGAGAGGGCAGAGGGGAATCTGCGTTCTCAGTGAACAGCCAGGTTCAAGCAGAACAAGAGGCAAACACTGCGTTCTAGGACGACACTCAGAAGAGAGAGCCGTTTGCTGCAAACAGAGCGTGACTTTCAGGTGACAATTAAGAGCGGTTGTGGTATCACAGGAAGTCCATCAGCATTAGGCCAAATTGAGATAAAAGTCCAGGTGAGGAAGGACAACCTGTGCAGCGTGGACTTCCTGCCGGGCCTCACAGAAACCGGGCTGTGAGGTGTGACAAAATTGCCCGGGGCAGTCTCTTGAGGGAAGGTGATCAACCAGACCTAATTAAACCCGCTTTCTCAACTGGGCTCTGTCCAAGTCCGTATCCCGTAGGGGCGGTGGCTTTATTTTGTACTTATCGCTCTGGCTTTGATTTCCTCATTTTCAACACACGAAAATGTATAGCTTTTAAAGCTTAAGTTTAGAAGGTTTTGGCTTGTTGCCTGTCCTATCACAACTTGGTTTTCATGCCCCCAGTCTTTCACTTTGAGCCACTTTTTTGGTGCCTGTAGTTCTTTTCACATCTTTTCTTATACTTGTAATCGCCTTTTGAAGGATAAATGGGTAATAATTTTATTGAGTTTTTGCCTATGCATTTATGTCATTATTCAAAAGTAAATAATGTCAAGAGAATGAAACAACAAGCTACACACAGGAAGAAAGTTTTTGTAAAAGATCCATCTGATAAATAACTATTATACAAAATATACGAAGAACTCTGAAAACTTCACAATAAGAAAAAACCTGATTTATAAATGGCCCCTATACCTTAACAGACACCTCATCAAAAATACACAGATGGCAAATAAATATATGAAAATATGCTTCGTGTCATCTATTATCAGGAAAATGCAAATTAGAACAATAATTTAATACTACTACGCATCTGTTCGAATGGCCAAAATCCAGAACACTGACAAACAACACCAATTGCTGGTGAAAGATGGAGCAATAGAAACTTTCATTCATTACAAGTGGGAATGCAAAATGGTGCAGCCACTTTGAAAGGCAGTTGATGGTTTTTACAAAAGGGAACATATATTTTTCATATGATCCAACAATTACGTGCCTTGGTATTTACCCAAAGAAGACAAAAGTATGTTTACATGAAGCCTAGTGTTGCGGACCGTTCAGCCTGGTTTCAGGAGTTGTAACCCTCACCCTATGGTGGGCTGTGTAAGAGCCCAAGGGACCCACTTCATCTGGGTCTGTTCTGTCACAAGGATGTGACCTATTAAGGAGACAAAGCTTATCTCCCTGGCAGGGGCACTGCTTCTGCCTTACTCATCTCTGGCCCCATAGCTTGGCTGGCAGTCAATGACGGGTAAGACTCCTCATGGGAGGGGCAACCTAAGCCAGACGCGACCACTTGGAAGGCCTCATGGAAGGACTCGGGGGGTTGCAGCAAAGAGGATGTGATGGACCCTTGCCCCCCGGCTATTCTGACATAGCCCGAGTCCTCATTTCCATCTGGGAGATGTCTCCTGCTTCCTAATTGCCTTAAAGCCTGAAACTGTGGGGGTGAGCGGTGCAGCCGCTCCGCTCCTATATGATGTCCTGGCCAGAACGGCTCCTTGGATGATTGGCATAAGAAAGAATTCCTAAAGTCCTGTGAAACCTGCTTTGCTAAGAGTGCTCTTCCTGAGGTGACAAGTGTCCCAGGAGGAAATGAGCATGTCTCCCAAAGTCTGGCAACCCCCCTTCCTGACAAGCACTGGCTCCGATTAAGCCCTCAGATTTCTTTGACATGTTAAACTTGTATTCCGGTGTATTGGAACCCAATAAAAGCCTAGTGAGGAAGGGGCTCTGGGTCATTCTCCTCTGAGAGTTTGACCCCTTTCCTCCCCAAGCACAAGATGTCTTGGTAGTTTTTACTTTCATCCATGACGGAGGGATGGGGCTCTGCGGGCGGAGCCCCCCCACATCTGGCGCCCAGGCCAGGGTCCCCAGCAGCCTAGCAGCTTTATTCATAATTACCAAAACTTAAAGCAAACATGGTGTCCTTCAGAAGATGGATGGATAAATTGGGGAACATACGGATAATGGAATATTATGCAGTTCCAAAAAGAAATGAACTATTAAGCCACAAAAAGACATGTAGGAAACTTAAATGTATATACTAAGGCAAAGAAGCCAATCTGAAAAGACTACATACTCTGTGATTTCAATTATATGATATCTGGACCCTAAAGGCAGGTTTGCCGTGAGATACAATTGGCATGTACTATTGGGTATTTCTTTTTATAACTTTTTCTGCTTCTTATATTTATGGAACAGAAAGAGACAGTAAATTAAATGGAATAAATTAGAGGATCAAACTTCAAAATAATCTTGGCAGATTGGTTTGATACGTGAAAATCAGTAACAACAAGTAGCATAGCTAAATATACACACCTACATTTAAGTTTAAAAAAAAAAAGACTGCAGTGGGTGTGGAGACTTTGTAACCAGTTTATAGAAAATGGAGCTTAGAAAATTAGTTAAATAAAAGACTAATCATGAACAATTTTGAAAATAGATTTGGTGATGTTTACACAGCACTCTTGAATGCAATTAATGCTACTGAATTGTACTCTTAAAAGACGGCTGATGTGGCAACTTTTATGTTATATATATTTTACCACAACAAAAAAGACCATAGTAAAGCCACAGATATTTTGCATATTAAAAGCAAAACTGCTTCTCGAAAAGCAAATGAGATCCAGTATGCTGGTCCAAACAAGTACTGTGTTCGTGTACTATTTATTCCAGGATATGACATCATATTCTCGATGAAGACACAAATGGTGTTAGAAGTTAAAAAATTGCTGTTATTTAAGAAAGAGTTGGAGAAACTATTTCTGATTATCCTGGAGGAAATGAGTGGATGTTCTACAGATAGCTGGAGTATTGTCCAGTGGAAAAGAGACAGACATTCTCCACTCTGTTCCACAAGGCAGAAGAAGCCCTAATCTGTGGAAATCATTTATCTATTGATACCAAATACCAGGCCTGCCTGATGGAGCCACAGATCATTCCTTCTGACATTGATACACCAGGAAAACCAAAAGGGTCACATGAAGTCTAAATACCACTGGATACCCGAGACAGGAGGGTCTGAGACGAGACTCTCTCGTGGCTCACTGACATAAACCATCTCATATTGGCCTGTGGAAGACAAGTCATTAATCGGATGGAGGAACACTTCATTTGAATGCAAGGATTTGACCGTAACAATCTTCTTCAGCGTAAACATGGGAGTCCCATCCACACTAATGGGATCTCCTTCTTGTTTTGATGATAGCTAATGAGAAGGTCTCACAGTCTTTATCTTTTATCTCGGAATTTCTCTAAGAGTTTCTGGAGAGCAGCCATAACGTCCTTATTTCTCAAGCTGTAGATCAAGGGGTTCAGCATAGGTGCCACCACAGCGTAGAACAGAGCTACCGTCTTCTCCTCTTCCACCGAGGAGGCCGAGCGTGGCCCCAGGTAGGTGAAGATGGTAGCCCCAAAGCACATGCAAACCACAGTGAGGTGGGAGGCGCAGGTCCCAAAGGCTTTGCTACGTCCCTGAGCAGAGCGAATGCGCAGAATGGCAGCAACTATATGACCATAGGAGAATAGGACGAGGGAACAGGGAAGCATGATGACCAGAAACCCTGAGATGGCCACCATGACCATGTTCAATGAGATGTCAGCGCAGGCCAGCCTCAGCACGGCCAGGGTCTCACAGGCAAAATGGTTAATGATATTGTGACACAGGGGAAGCCGAAAGGTGATGATTGTTTCCATCAGGGAATTCATGACACCAGCCACCAAGCTGCCGGCAGCCAGCCCCAGGCACAGCCCCCCATGCATGATGACTGTGTAGTGCAGCGGGTGGCACACCGCCACATAGCGGTCATAGGCCATGGCGCCCAGCAGGAAGAACTCGGAGCTGCCCATCGCCAGGGACACACAGAGCTGGAGCACACAGCTGTGGAACGGGATGGACTTCCGGGCCGAGAAGAAGTGGGCGAGCATCTGCGGGACAATACTGTTTGCATAACAAAGGTCCACAAAGGATAAAACGGTGAGGAAGAAATACATGGGGGTGTGAAGTCTGCTGTCCAGTCTGATCAGAAGAAGAATGAGAACATTTCCCACAACGGTCACCAAGTACATGGTCAGGAACAAGACAAAGAGGGAGACCTCAGCTCCCCGGTCACTGGCCAGCCCCAGCAGAATGAACTCTCTCACCCACATCTGGGTTATATTTTCCTGGTTCATGAGCTTCTGAGGACCAAACTAAAGATGCAAATGTAACAAGTCAGGGAAACTCGGGACTGGCTTATAGAACTTCTTGGAACCCATCTGAACTTAACGTTGCCCTACAACATCTCAGCCAAACTGTGCGTGAACACATCTGCGGACGAGAAACACAACCAGGTCAGCTGTGCAGCTGGAGAAGAGGTTCCATTCTTGGAATGCAGTTCATTGGGACATAATTCCCCCAAACACTGTTCTTCAGTGTGGGGAGGAAATGAGGTATTCAGACTTACAACTCCACCCCAGTTAGCAGTTATGGTAGGGGAGATCCCTGTCCTCCCAGTGAGGGCGTGTTTGTCCGCACAAAAGATGGAATTCCGAAAAAGGTTCAGTAGCACCATTCCGCCACTTTTTGTTTCCCGGATTTCCTCTCTAAATACCTCTGACACAACCCTGCTTACCTCTCGTCAGTGGAATGTACCTACGAAATCCTGTTTTAAATACAAATAGTCCTACAGGGTTTCTTCTTTCACTGACTGGTTTTGAGTTGAGCATCTGTAACTTGCCTATTTACTTTCAGAGTGTCAAATGGGAGACCCCTTCTCTATCCACCTCACACAGGTGGCCCCGTCAGGCAAGACCAAACCACGAGCCTCTGTCTACTTCAAGAATCAGGTGCTGCATAGAGAAGGTGTATACCTAGCTTCTAAAATTCATCTCTTATGCCCCCAAGAGGAATTTAACGTCATGTTTACTGATGTCAGGTAATTACTTGATAACAGTGTGCTCTTAAGGAAAGGACAGCTCGTTCCCTCACAGTGTAACATCCATGTGTCCTCACCAGTGAAGGCAGAAGGATAGAAGGTCAGGACACAATTACAGAACCCAAGGTCATAGACTGTAGCAGTTCTTTGACCCCCAACCAGAATTTCTTTATGTTTGCTCACCCACAGAAGGAACTGAGTGATCCCTAACTAAAGGATGCAGGTCAGTCTGGGAGACAATTCTGTGACAATACTTGTAAGATCATTATTCGAATGGCTTCTACACTATTCATGCCGTGACTATAGATGGACCCCAGACTAGTCACCTTTACTGGAAGCTTCCGGTTTCAATCTTTAGAGTGATTGTTAGCTATCAAGTTGCTAATGACACGGGTGGTTTGGGGGACTTAAGATTATAGTTCTCTCTTGTAAAGATAGCAATATTCAGATGGTTAGTCATAAAATATTGAGAATTCAGCATTGTGTTGAATAAGGTCCAAAATTTCAAGGAATTTATTGGACACAGAGCTTTCAGAAGGTGAGTGCCACACAATAGAAGTGATCAAACAATAGAAGTGATCAAACAATAGAAGTGATCAAACAATAGAAGTGATCAAACAATAGAAGTGATCAAACAATAGAAGTGATCAAACAACGTCAGACCCCACTCCGAAGGCCCTGCCCTGGCAGCCCCTGTCACCCGTACCAAAATTAGCTCGAACGCGATGCTGAGCTGCGAGACTGGCAGAGACATGCAACACGCTTACACATGTAAGCGAGACTCTTCACTGTGGGGAAAGATAAACTAAAGGATTCAAAATCTTCATGACAAATAGGTAGTTTATAATCAGGAATGACATTTTTCTAGAAGGTTCCTTATTAACAGGTTGTTTAGCCTCGTTGCTAAAAATCAATGGTGTAGTCTGAACTTTTTGTTGTCCCTCCCTTGTCATTTTATTTTGCATCACACCTCGTCGCACATCAAGTTCTTTTCGTTATGCTACTTTGTACATTGGAATAGGAAATATTGTCGTTGTACTGCACGGAACACTTCCTTTTCGTGAGAGCCCAGTAAAAATGTGGACAGGTAATGTTTACGGTGCTTTCTTAGCCATTTGTAAATGGACTTCAGAGACCCTAACGCTTTTTAGATATCCACCGACAGCTAAAGGGAACACACTACAAAATACAGCTAAAAGCAAGCCCCCCCCCCATCCTCCTCCATCCAACTGCTTTGTGCCCAAGGTACGGCTCCCTACACTTAATGGTTCTCAGAATGTTTGGATTGCAGGGTCATGAGGTCCTGTTGACAGGCAACGGAGTTTTCTGGAAAATTCATTATAACTGTTTTCCCTAGGGATATCACTTTAAATCTAAACATTTGAACTGTATTTCCTCCACATGCGTGTACCTTTCCCTTTATTTTCTCCTTCCCACTTAATTCCCTGGTGGCTACAGATGGCACAGAAACATGTATACACACGCATTTCAAAACTTGCTGACAACACAGGTGTTGACGAAATCAAGAGTTATGTTGTGCTTCCTACTTTACGTTAGGGTTTCATGAAATAAATTAAAGGGTTATGCGAATCACAAAACCTAAAACATAGCAAAGTGGGATAAATTGTTTTGAAGAAGTATTTCTACTGTGACCTGTTCCTTAAGGCCTACCGGTGATTTGTCCTACATTGTATGTGAGATTATTCCAAATAACCTTTCTTCAGTCCTGTCTGCCAGGGGCTCAGATGTAACCACGATGCAGCAACTCCTCCAGGTGTATCCGC
This sequence comes from Glossophaga mutica, assembly GCA_039655065.1. Lineage (NCBI taxonomy): Eukaryota > Metazoa > Chordata > Mammalia > Chiroptera > Phyllostomidae > Glossophaga > Glossophaga mutica. Next base: position 7,932,733 of record CM077313.1, read on the forward strand.
AGGTGTGTATGTGCACACGGGTGGTGTGGGGGTGAAGGGGTTGGTTATTGGCGGATTTGTTTACACTGTTTACACCAGTTCTACAACCAGGGCTTAAAGACAGGTCGGTTTTTAAAAATCAATCAAACAACCAGTGGTGTTTCCTACCTATTTCCAAAAACATATCCAAAGGAGACTACTTATGCTTAAAGCCACGTTGTCTTTGCTCAGTTATACAGTCACACAAGTGCACTTCCAAGTGACACATTACTTGTGAAAGCAATTTTTAAAATAAAATAAAATATATATGTTTTTAAAAAGTAAAGTTAAAGTCAAAGTGAAATATGTTGCTTTATAAAATTGTTTCAAATCACTTACCCTACTCGATTGCCCTGTGAATTATTGAATGGTCAGGTTGAATTTCAGAAAATCTCCTCGGTCTTGTCTGTTACTTCGGTGGCAGATGGTGGGAGGGACACGAACCAGCCCCTGAAGTACTCTCCCTAAGCCAAAGTGCAGAAGTTCCCTGGGGTGGGAAGAATGGTACGAGAAGAACTTAATACCGTAACTGCACTGTTTTCCATATCAAGTTGATATAAACACTTTATTTGCAAAAAACCTATTCTATACCAGACATTCAATTCAATGCTTCTTATATCTGTTAATACAATATAACATAATGTAACAGAATGATCCTCACAGCAACGAATTTTGGCTGAGCATCTCTATTTTGCCGATGGAGAAAAGAGGTGGAGTGAGCAGACCGTGGAGGAGGCAGCAGGTAAACCGACTCTCTGATAACCCTGGGCCGTTGCTATGCTGCTCCTGTGCCTAACACGGCCCTGTCTGTGTACAGCACAGAGACAGCTGTCCTTTAAAGGCTTCGGGTTCACCAAACACAAAGATGAGGAGACACATCAAGAGGACTGAGTTCCTACTTTTGATCCCTTTCACTTCTGGGCCATGGTGGACCAGAGTAGGCCCCTCCCACTTACCTGTGAACTTGAAGCCTGGCCCTTTCAGCCACATCGCCAACAGGACCAGAAGGGAGAGGAACACAGCACGTGTCCCCCACTGGGGACTCTCTTCCTGCAGTATTTGATTAACTGGCCTCCTTTATGAACTTGAAAAGGCGATCACGCTTCTACTTTGTGTTGGATACAGCGGTGAATACAGCTGCTTAGAGTAGATCTTTTCTTCCACTAAAAAAAAGGGGGGCTCTGATTATGCACAATATCAGAGACAGAAAAATTGAGTGCTTATTTCTAAATATCAGCTTGCAAGCAAGATTCGAACCTAAGGATATTTTTGTCTGGCTCAAAGAATATCCCTTACAGGTGGAAGGTGAGGCATGCCAAAGGACCCTGGACTGTGGGGACCAGTCCTACCTGGCTGAGAAGCTGAGAAGACTTGTCCCTTCTGAGCTGTTCCCCGCTGCCCTGCCCGGGGAACTTGGCGTCTGTTCTCTGCAGTGGCGTGTGCTTATAAATAGCCCTTCAATGCCCCCCATTGTCTTGTAAATAGTTACTGTCACATTAACATGAAAAAGAGATTAGCTTCTGGGTCATTTGGCAACCACATCAAAGGCAGGGGCAAAAGGTTGAGCAACCCTGTAGTGAAGCCGAAGAAATCACTACAGAGGTGGAGAAGAGAGCTAGGGGATCTTTCCGTGGTCACAGGAATGTCTGCTTTCCAGTGTCCCCTTTGGGTCCCACACACAAGCACACTCACACATGCCCAAGCTGTGCGCAGACTCATTCCGTACCTACTTAGCTGTACACTCACAAATATAAAACCAAAACAGTATTGTGAGCACACTAAATGTCACTGAATTGTGTGCTATAAAATGGTCAATTTTGTGTTATGTGAATTTCACCTCGATGTTTACAAATATCTGCACAGAATGGTGATATATACTTTCTAAATGTCTTCCTCAAAAATCAAAACTAGCCCAAATTTAAATGAATAAATAGTAGATAGATAAATAAATATCTGAAAGGAAAAGCTGTGTAAAACGGGTAACAGAAAGAAAATAAGAGGATGCTGAGATGTAAAAAAAGAATAAATAAATGAGAGAAGTTATTGAAAAGCTAATTATGGAGCAAAGTAAAAAGTTAGAGAGAGAATGAGTAGTAAGAAAGGAAAAGAGAAAACCAGAGAGGAAGAGAAAGAAAAAAGAGTACAACGAAGAAACCAAGGCAATAAAAATAAAGCCAAGTGAGGAAGAAGTGGAAATCATGAAAATGAAAGAAAACAAAATTTAAACTAACATTTATAAATACCATTTTCTTGACATTTAGTCAATTTATACATTACTAGTTATCCGATATTTTATACATCATGGATTCCAATATTTTATTTATCCTGGTCTTCAGTCCTGGAACGTGGTGTTTAGTCCTTCCTTGCAGTGAGATTTTCCCAGAATCTGGTTCTGTCATGGTGGAAACCTCTATCAAAATATATTTACTGAGGAAATCAGTGGGTCCCTAGAAATTTTGAAAAGTGAGATTTTTCAAGACAATCTCCCCCCCAAACACACACACACATGCAAATCATCAGGACAATTTTTTTTTCAGTTGCATTAAAAAAAAATTCCCCACCAAAAGATAGAAGACTGAAAAACCCTGCGCTCAGGTGCATACTTGGCATTACTGACTTATTTCCACACAAGCTTCGTTTCTGTTCTTCAGCCCCGTTAGGATCATCTGCTTTGTAAGGGAGGAGCAAGTCCTCCGCCAGAATCATCCTTGTGCTGTCTAAGCACAGTGGGGCTGATGGCAGACCCATCTCCCTTTACCCAGAGCTTCTAGAATAGTTTTGAGAGAAGACTGATACAGGATGAAGAAGATGAGACCGAGGAAAATGCGTGGAGAGTAGCATGGACGTGGGGCAGATGGCACAGATTCGAGGTGGAGAAGAAGCAAGGGCGTCCGGGCCAGCCTGCCTCCCCTGGGCACGGTCTCCCCTCCCCGCTGCTCAGCCCCTTCCCAGCCCTTTGCCATGACTGGGCTGTTTTCTAGTCTTTGCCCCAAAGTACTTGATGGATGAGCATCACGCTAGAGCCAGTCCTGGTGAGTAGCCCACACCGATTTTTATCGCAAGCAGAATACCTGCATTTATCCTCACCAACAACAGACTGGCTTCTTCGGATGTTTTTTGATGGGACTCAAACACTTTATTTTCATTTTGAAAGATCCTTTCCATTGGACTGACGTTTTACAAAAAAAGCAGACATTCTCCTAAGGTCCTAGCACATGAATTTTCACATCTGTAAAATGAGTATCACGACATAAATAATCCCTCTCCCAAAGGAATATACATACAGTTACCTAGCAGTAATCAAACTAACAAAAATTACATAAATAAATAAAATATAAAAACCAAAAATTATCTGTTGATGTACAATAGAATGAAACTGGAAACTATAAGACCGTTTTAAAAACATGCACCAGCTAGGTGACCTATTTAGCACGTGAGTGTGGACACCGGGCCCTAGAGAAGCTACGTCATGTTTCTGCCTAGCCCCGGATGGGCAGGCAGAAGGGGGTGTTACTTTAAAAATGTATCCCCCGAACAGCACTTCTGTATGGAGGGAAAGGAGCTGGTCTCCGAGGGTCACCCTTCTGCTGGCCTCAGCAAAGCAAAGGCCCGTCCGCCCAGACCTGGCGCCCGACCACTATTTCCAGGAGACGATGAAAAGCAGAGCTTATACTGTGAAGCGACACAAGCCACCGGTCAGAGAACAGCAAATACCGTATGATCTCACTTAATGTGTGGCATCCAGTGGACAAAACGAACTGACAAACACAATGGCAACAGAGGCGTGGAGACATGGGACGCACTGTCCGCTGTCAGAGGGGAGAGGGCAGAGGGGAACTGGAAGACATGAGCCAAAGAGCACACGTGCGTAAACGCATAGCCCATGGACACCCACAGCCACGTGGTGAAGGCAGCGGAGGCTGGGTGGAGGGGGAAAAACGGGGGGCAAGTGGGGGACACCTGTAACAGTGCCAACAGTAAAATGAAGACTGTGACTCTGGCCCTGACCCATTTGCGTTCTCAGGCTGACCACAAGTGGGAAACCCCTAAATGCAAAGCACTTGAATGGTCCTGGCTTCCTAACTTCGAGGGTCAGAACTTTTTCTTAGGGCACATTGTTACTAGGGGACAATTATATCAAACCACCACTCGGTTCGGCCTGACGGTGGCATGGATGGCAGGGCATGGTTTTGTAATTCACGCTCCTAACTAAGTGCTGCAGAAAGACTGAAAAAGGGCAGACCCACCTTCAGAGAGAGGAGGTGGCGGTCCTGTGTGAGGCGGGGACACCTGTGTCATTTGAAGCACGTGCAGTCAGATAAGGTAACTTTCTTTAACTTTTGTGATGACGTCTCCAGGGGCCAATTATGTTTTGTTTACTAAATTTCTTTTATTTTCCCTCCCCCATCCGGTCACTTCTGCACCTAATACCCTAACCTAGATTTCAACTTTGCCAGTGAAAGTTCTGTTGCCTTGTCCCTGGAGTGTGGGAAGGAGCTGGCCAAACTTTAATTTCTCAAGGGGGGCATGTCTGAGCCTTCGACATGAAAATGGTGGGGACTTTATTTCATTTTATGAGCGTGAAGGCGTGATTCCATCTTGACACCTTCATTCCGACTTGCCCGTCTCCGCATTCCTTTGAGCAATAGCTTCAGGGGCCAGGCCATCCTTGGGGCGCCTGGGGGGACATTGCCTTATCTGAGCGTGGGCAGGGAGACCTTTGCGAGCCGGCTTCTAGACAGATGCTGCTCCCCATGTTGGCAGTCCCACCACCCCACCCTGTAACCTCCTGGAACTTCGCCTTTCCTTTCACTTTAAGGAAGACAAGCTTCCACACCCTGGTGTGTACCGGGGGATTTTCAGCGTTCGGAACCGTTAATGCACTGCCATCACGCTGTGCGCAAGAACGTACTGAGCATGTCCAGCACTAAGCAGTGAAGTGTGGGGAGGCCCAGCGTGTGCCTTCCTCCCCTCCCCACGAGGCAGAGTGACGATTTCCCCTCATGGGCCCCGTCCACCTGGCGTTGTCCCAGGACAGGCCTTGTGATATCCTCTCCCTGGCCTCTTCTGGGAGCTGGCGGCCACAGCATCTTCTCCCAGCCAACTTTCTGAGCAAAAGAGACAGAGGGCTACCTGTGTGAGTGCTGCAGTGGGAGGGGAAGTGTAAGGGGGCTACGTTAGCTTTGGACCTTCGGAAGGCGACAGAGACCCCCAAAAGCTGCTTTCTAGCCTCCAAGTCCTCATAAAATACTGGCATGCCTCATAAAATACTGGGTTTTCCCCCATCAGTTACAGTTGCCTTTCAATATTATTTTATGTGAATTCCTGGTGTGTAGCACAGTGGTCAGATATCTACCTAATTTACAAGGTGATCCCCCTGATAAACCCAGGACCCACCTGGCCCCATCCGTAGCGATCCCAACATGGTTGACTACAGTCTCCGAGCTGGGCTCTGCATCCCCGGGGCTGTTCTCCGACGACCCATTCGTACTTCTTACGCCCTTTCTTGCTTATTGTCCTCTTCACTTTGTGGACTTAGTATCTCATTTTTTAAAATCTTTTTACAGTTATTTAGTGTTTTAGAAGGGAAGGGAACAGACTGAAACTCATTTGTAAAATGTATTTCCTAACTTTAGATATATTAGAAATTAATTTTTATGCCATACAACAGGGTAGATGCCATTTCTTTTTCCTGATAGTATAGCCTTTGTCCCCAAATCATTTATTTGGTAGCACATAGCTTCCTAAGTTGATTAACAACTATGTTCTTATGATAAACTAAATTCCCACCTACAAAAGTTCCTTTGAGGGCTTGTATTTTGATTCATTGACGCATGTCTTTTTCTACACTAATACCATGGTTCTAATTGTAGTTACTTTATTGTATGTTTTGCTATATAGTAGGGCAGGCACTCCCTCACTTTAGAACACTTCGTTCTCAGAAACTTAACTTAGTGAAGGTAAAATGCCCTAAACCCACAGCAAACGGTACAGGTAATGGAGAACCTACAGACTTGCTTCGGATCAGGTACAAGAAAGGACACCCTCTCTCGCAGCCACTGTCTGACATTAGAGGTCCTGGCCTGTGAGTAAGAGAACAGATGAAGATGCACCAAGATACAAGGAAAACTGTCACCATCTGCAGGTGATACGCTTGCTTGTACAGCTAGGGGAAAACATCAACAGTCTCTCCAAGAGAGAACCAGATACAAGACCACCTGGCAGAAATCAAGAGCATTTCTGCACATCAGCAATAACCAACTAAAAATAAAATAAAATGCCAGTTATAACAGCGACGCAAACTCTGAAGTGTTAGGAATTCCTTCACGGAGAACACGCGTGTGCGCGCTCTGCGCAGGGCTCTGCCAAAGCCTCCAGTCCTCCCGGCTTCTCTAGCGACCTTCCTGTTTTGCTTTTCTCTACAGCAACGAACAGCACACGCAGGCTACATATACTACTTATTTACTATGTGTACTGTCTATCTCCTTTAACTAGAATGTAATCTCCATGAACGTAGAGATTTTTCTTTGCTTTAAAAAATGTTTTTATTGACTGATTTTAGAGAAGTAGAGAGGAAAGGAGAGAGAAAGAAACAGAGAAAGGAGAAAAATCAATTCTTGTTGTCCTCCTTATGCGTTCATGGGTTGACTGGGGATCGAACCTACAACCTTGGCATAGGAGGACAACACTGTAACCGACTGAGCTACCCTGCCACGGCTTTGTTTGCTCTTCACTGTTGTCTCTGTAGCACCTAGAAGAGTGTCTGGCATATACCATGTACTTAACAAATATTTGTCGGACACCTGTGGAGAAAATGTTAAAACTCACAAGAGGAATGGCGTGATCTGAGTTATGTTTCCCAGGGGTGGCTCTGCATGCTGGGATACAGGAGGAAAAGCAGAGACACAGGTGCAGGCCTTTGCAGGAACCCACCAGGGTGGGAGAGTGGAGATGATGGGAAGTGAGTGTGTTCTGTGTGTACTTTGAAAGCAGGGATGATAGGGTATTCTTGCAGATTTGTGCCATTTCTGAGAGAAACAGTGGTCGATGGCCTAATCACGGTAGGGATGGAGTTACGGTGAATTGAGGTGGGAATCCGATCAGCACATGAGGGCATGTTCATGTCAATTGCTTACCAAGTGATAAAAAGTAAAACAATTTTATGTCGTTTAGGCTAGAAGAAATTCCAAGCATGCAGGCAGTGTGTAGATGAGAACTCTTACTCACGAAAGTAGGAGTGTAGACTTTTAAAGCTATTCTGGAGAGAATCATCCATGGCCTAGCAACTGAGCTGCTGTGTACATTCCCTAAATAAATTCTGTGATATTATGTGAAATTATGTGATATTATGATGTGCAACATGGAGTTATAGGTGGTGCCGGGGAGTTGGGTTCTATGACAAAGAGTGACAGCTAAAATGTGGGAAACTCCATGGATTACTATGAATAGTTAGAAGTAATAGATCAGCAATACACATGGCTCTTAAAAACATGTATGGATTCTTTTTAATATAGTGTTCTATAATATGGACACAGGGTGAGTAGTTAACAATATAATGTACTTTTTAAAAATACATAAATGTACCTCAACACAACTAAATGCCTTAAACAAAGTAGAATAGATATGCATAAGCAAGAAAAAAATAAGAGAAAATGGGATAAAAGAATTAATTTTTAAACACTAATAAGAGAGGCCTTGCGCAATTGATGAATGTTCCATGTACCGAGGAGTATTATTAATCAATTAACTCAACTCTGCACCTGAGATTTTTTTTTAAAGTCTTACTTACCAATACTATAAATTCCAACCTATATGGTCTTTACATACTTCAGGAAAGGCAGTTCCTGCAACAGTAAAGAAAGTTTCCATCAATAACCTGTTCAATGAGCAGGAACTGTTCACGCTGCGCAGACACTGTGCCTGCAGTCGTGCGTACGAAGCCCTTGCTCTCAGGGAGCTTACAGGCTGCCTGAGGACGGCCTTCCCCGAGGGAGCAGCTTGGATTTTCTTCTTTCTGAAAAGTGGGAGACCAAAAACACCATTGCTTTGGAGATTTTATTCGGAAATGTGAGCACAACTGTTCATGATACTAACGGATAGGACTCAGAATTTTCCATGAAAGCCAGTATTTATGAGTAAGTTGTTCGTATGTAGTAGTACATCGAGACATTGTGTAAGTGTCAGATTTCATGCACAAGAAAATGACATGTCAATGATTGTTTTCCCCATGAACATGTATGACTTGTAGAAAAATAAATTTTCTTTTTACACAGATGTATCTGTTTTCTTCCGACCCTTGGTGGATAACCCTGCGTGTGTGCAGTTTGCATTTTATTCAAAGCAGGAGAAAGGGGTGACCTGGTTTATTTTCTAAGATAAAGGTGCCTTCTGCAGGTCAAATGGCCCAGGCCACGCAAATAAACTGTAGAGAAAATAAAGAGTTGGAGGGAACCTATAGATGGAGAGTTCAAAGACATAACAAGTTGAAAACTGGGCAAGACAATTACAATGACTAGGGATGTTTGCTTGGGTAATAAAGCCATAAAGAAGTACAAGAAAGGGGCCTTTGCTACAAAGGTCGAGGTAGCGATCATTGTGGGGAAAAGGGAGCTCTGATTAGCACAGACACGTGGAGGGGCTTCTGCAGTGGCTGCCAGGTCTGTTTTTTGACTTGAGTGGTCATTACAAGGGGCATTGTATTCCAGAGTTCACTAGGTTACACATTTGTTTAGTGTGGTTTCTGCCTCTGTGTTTTATTTTACAATATAAAGTAAGAAATAATAATAATTTAAAAATGGAAGCTGCAGTGTAAAGAATAAAATGCAGAAGGAAGAGGTGGAGACAGAGCAGACCGATCATATATTTTGTTAACAAAGCTCATGGAATCGATTGATGAATTAGATATGGAAGAATGGAGTCAAGAATTATTCTGAGTGTATGATGGTTCCTTTTACTAATACAGTCAAAGTATCTTCGAACAAGAAGAAAAGGAGTAGCTTGGGCTGGAGAAAGCAAGAGCATTAGCTCTAGTTTAAGTATGTTAAGAATGGGATTCCTATGCTCCACATGAAGTTGTTAAACTAGCCCTTGGACATATGTGTTTGGAGCTCATCAGAAAGGTCTTATCTGAATTGGAGACAAGAAAAATAAGAACTTTAGCCTTGACTGATAAATAGATTCTAAATAGATCAGATAGATGGATGGATGGATGGACAGATGCCATGGCTCTGGGTAAAAGCACTCGGAGCAGACACAGAACAGTGATCAACTACAGCCAGAGCGATAGGGAAAAAGTTCATTTTGAATAATTGTATGGAAAGAGAAAGCTGCATAATGCTTAGTCCTGTAACTGCGTCCTGAAAACTGTTTTAAAAATAGTTGAGTATTTACCCTATTACATGGGTAATACACCACTCCGTTACATGGTATTTTACATGGATTACCCATATTCTTCAAGAAGATGACACATACTGGATAGTACTCTTTCTGTAGTTGAGGAAACTGGAGGTAGAGATATTAAGCTGATTGTTCGCTTTGCTGGTGAGGGTTGGGTCAAGATGTGAAGGGGGGTTGTTCTCAGTCTGAAAGTTTTCATTGTCCGCATTGCATGTTGTGAGGGAATACGTGGGAGAAACGGGAAAGGCAAGTAGAATGTGAATTCCAGGAGGACAGATTACCCAGCTGACCCCTGTTTAATAACTGGAGGCACTTTTTACCGTGTGTATAATAGGGCAACGATACACAGTCAAGATGTGGACTAATGTGGAAAGTCAATAAAAAAAAATGTGCTCGCCATGGGCCACCTTCTCAGCAAATCTGAGGAGCAAGGGCCTGTCAATCATTTCCTTTTTGTTTGCAATGTTCTCTGGGCTGCTGGAGGGCAGTAGCACTTCTGTAAACCTTTACCTGTTTTCACTAAGTTTTCTCAGCACTCTCCTTAGGGCACTCATCACCTCCTTGTTCCTCAAGCTGTAGATTAAGGGGTTCAGCATTGGTGTTGCCACAGCGTAGAAGAGAGCCACGATCTTCTCCTGTTCTGCTGAGGAGCTGGCTGCGGGTCTCATGTACGTGAAGATGGCCGTTCCAAAGCACATGGTCACCACAGTGAGGTGGGAGGCACAGGTCTCAAAGGCTTTGCTACGTCCCTGAGCAGAGCGAATGCGCAGAATGGCAGCAACTATATGACCATAGGAGAATAGGACGAGGGAGCAGGGAAGCATGATGACCAGAAACCCTGAGATGGCCACCATGACCATGTTGAATGAGATGTCCGCGCAGGCCAGCCTCAGCACGGCCAACATCTCACAAGCAAAGTGATCAATGACATGACGGCACAAAGGCAGCCGAAAGATGATGGCTGTCTGCATCAGGGAATTCATGACACCAGCCACCAAGCTGCCGGCAGCCAGCCCCTGGCACAGCCCCCCATGCATGATGACTGTGTAGTGCAGTGGGTGGCACACCGCCACATAGCGGTCATAGGCCATGGCGCCCAGCAGGAAGAACTCGGAGCTGCCCATCGCCAGGGACACACAGAGCTGGAGCACACAGCTGTGGAACGGGATGGACTTCCGGGCCGACAGGAAGTGAACCAGCATCTGCGGGACAGTGCTGTTGGTATAACAGATGTCCACGGATGACAGGACACTGAGGAAAAAGTACATGGGCGTTTGTAGGCTGCTGTCCAGTGTGATAAGGAGGATGATGAGGAAGTTCCCCAGCACCGTCACCACATACATGGCCAGGAAAAGGAAGAAAAGGGCCAGCTGAGTCTCCCAGCAGCTGGACAGGCCCAGGAGGATGAACTCACTCACCCACGTCTGGTTTTCCCTGCCCATGAGCCTCTGAAGACAAAACCCAAGTTATAAATCAATCAACACCAGACACTGACGGTGGCAGAGGGCCGGCCAGATGAGGTCACTCAGACCAAAGAGCCACCTAATATTAAATGGTGAGCTTCGCCAGATTGTTTCCTTCAAGGTTTTGGGACCGTAATAGAACCCACTGTTGTGGCTCAGGGTCAAGGAGAAAATAAAATTCTTCTTTTCTCTTTCCTTAAGTAGGAAAGGTTTGATTAAAATGCTTAAACAGTTGAGTCAAAAACTTAACTGAAGCACACTTCTCTTCTTTAGAGCCAATTCCAAACCCTAGAGTTTGTTTACTTCTCTGTTGGAAACCAGGGTCCCCCTCCTGACTCTCTCAAAATTCATAGGGAATGGAACCTAACAGACAGAAACAGCTTTTTAAACAGACTTTTTTTTTACCCTCTGGATTCTCTATGAAAAGGAAATACTCAGTTTCCACCCTTTTAAAATCAGAAACTGGGGGCTACAAGTTAGAAGGTGGCAAATATAAAATAGATATTTTAGGTAGCAAAGAAAATTGTCAAAGTCACATTTCAGAGTCAGTGACACGCAGAATGAAGACCTGGGTCATCAGGCTATGTCTTGTAAGATCTTCCCCTGCTTGTCTTTTATCTGGATGAGAGCATGGGGGAAAGGATCTGTTCTGTCCGCCCCCTTCGGAAGAGTGGCAGAGCATGGTGGACAGAGGGGATGGCTGTCAAGAAACAAGCCAAAGTTAAGGACGCAGGAACTATCTTCCCTAATAAATGAGCAGAACTCAAATACTTGCTGTTCACATTGGCCTATTAACGAAGAGATCATGAAAGTTGGCTGCCGTTCCTGCTGGTTCGATTGGTATACGTCCTGCACAGCGAAGGTTGTGGTTTGGAGGCTAGAAAGTGACGGAAGATAGCTGGAATGAACTCAGTGAAATGGCTGTTGATGTTCCCTCTTTCCTTTACTTCCATCCCTATCCGAAATTCCTGACTATGCCTGCCCTCACCGGAAAACTGTCTTTTCTCATCCTCGCGCTATGCTGCCTGTAGTAAGATTCACACGACAGAGGCATAGCTGGTCGGCTCAGTAGCACCCCCAGACTCTCCGATCCTGCTGATAGGTTACTAGTCAGAAAGCTCAGGCACTCCAGCCTTCTCTCGGGAACTCTTAGTAATCCTGCTTGCACCTCATTCACATCACAAGTGATTTCCAAAAACCTCAAGGACTCAGCAAAGCCCGCTTTTGATGTTCCACATATCATCCCTCTAATTACTCTGTCCTTTGCGTAGAGAAAGTGAGATCCATGCACAGCTTTGTCGTAAAAACTAGTAATTAGTTAAGGGTTTGACAAAGAGCATGTAATCCCTGATCCTTGGTCAGTAATTTCCCTTAAAAGCCCGCAAAGGTATTGGTTACAAACAGAAATACCCGTGGTTAGCGTATCCTGTTTCTGGATCATCATCCTGTTTGGTGAAGTACCTCTCCCTGGGACTGAATGAACTCCTTTGCCAATGAATTTGAATTTCCCAGTTCAACTCTCAATTATGTTTCCTTTACCCAGACCTGGTTTCTTCTTCTGGGCAAAGGAAGCATAATTTTAAGTCCGACTTAATTCACTGGAGACAGAAAAGTTGGAATAAGGATGTCACACCAATAGTAAAAAGAATGACTTTTTAACCAAAAAAAAAGTTAAGAAGTAAAAGAAAATGTTTAAAACACTTTTTGAACAGCTGATATGTAAGCAGAAGTTACAACAGATTTTCAGAGGTAAGGTGGAAGTGTAATATCTGACAATGATAGGAAAGACAAACGGCATCTCTCACCCTCTCTTCTTGGCATCATGATTCAAGCTTCCTGAAGTTCAAAATCACAAGTGTCCTTCTTGAAATAGAAAGCTACCTGGAAACCTTGAGATTTCCCCAAAATGTTAACTGGAAAAGTTGTTCTCCCCACTCCATCCCCACTTCCTCATGTGTGCCTATACTGCTTGGACCAGTACCCCTTCAGAATGAGCTGGTCAGCACAGACCTGTCCTCCGGGTCCAGATTCCCAGTGGGCAGGCGCCGAGGGCACCATGCAGAGCAGGGAACGTGGCCTGTTGCAGCTAAGCCTGGGGCCTCCTACGAATGCAGTCAAAGACCTGTGCTAGGTGCTTCATTTCTCGGAGCTATCTGAAAGAACTCTCTCCTCAGCTTGGCTACCCACAATGAGCTTTCTTAAAACCAGTCACCAAAATGGGACATGTTTCTCTCCAGTAACCAAATTCGGTATAGTTGTCACACGAGATTAGGAAGGAAGCAGCTGTGCGGTGAGGAGACCCTGGTTTCCTGACTCAGGTCTGAGCACCCACTGGAGGGCGTCTGAGCAGGACAGCCTCACCTTCAGGACAGGAGAAGGGCATTTCCGGGAAGAGCGCAGCTGAGCAGGATGTGTCATTTGGAAGAAGTAACTTTTTTTTTCCCTCAGAGAGAAAATCTCTGCAGACCAATTATGTCGTGCTTGTTAGACTTCAGTTACTTCTTCTCTGTATGATGATTCCCTTACCTGAAACTCTCATCTGCATTTAAGAGAATTTAGTTTTCCAGACCCAGAAAGAAAGCCCCAGTTTCCCTGGAGACATCTCCTAAATCTTTGCTGAACTCTCACTTGGAGGAAGTTATAATTTGCCCATGACTTTCTATCCATGTACTCGTGATGGGTATTATCTGACCTAAAGTCCCCCATTATTCACAGGTCACATCTGAGACGTTCAAACAGTATCTTCTGTAACGTGATTCTTAAGCTGTCCATGCACTTTCTCCCCATTATGGCTCGCTGTTAGAAGGCTCATTTTAACTGGGTATTGTCAAATTATTTGACCACTTTTCTTTCTAAATGTCTGCCCTCGTGTTCCACATATATTACAGAAAATTACTACCCATTTTAAGCATCTCAAATTCTATATCCATTCTACTGGTAGACATTTACGTAATTTCCCGTTTGTAGCTATTGCAAACAACACTGCTGGGAGCATTCATACGCACACATTCATCTTCCGTCCAATGTATATTGACTTCTGTTGCCCAGTAGTAGCATTGGCCCATCACAGTTTATGTGCACGTCCAGTTTCAGCTAATATGTCAGTTTCGTCAAAACAGTTGTAGCAGCCCTGGCCGGTGTGGCTCAGTTGATTGGAGCATCGTCCCATAAACCAAAAGGCCATAGGTTTGATTCCTAGTCAGGACACACGCCTGGGTTGCAGGTTCAATCCCTGGTCGGGATGTGTAGGAGAGGCAACCGATTGATGTTTCTCTTTCACATTGATGATTCCCTCCCTCTCTCTCTTCCTTCCACTCTCTCTAAAATTAATAAGTGTGTCCTTAGGTGAGAAAAACAGCTCCAAGCTCTCTCTCTCCTTGGATTGTAAGTCCTTTTCATTGTAGCCATTCTGATGGGTCTGTATAGTGATATCTCATTGTTACTATATTTTACATTTTTCTGATGATTAATAAGGTTGTGCTATTTTAAAATATTTATTGGTGACTTGGAGATTCCATTTTCTGAGGTGTTCAACCTTTTGTCCGTTTTTCCATTGGGTTACCTCTCTTTTTTTTTTTTTTACTGATTTTAATTATTTTTATATTTTGAGTGTGGGTCATTTGCCATTTATATGTACCACAGATATTTTCTACTACACTGTGGCTTAACTTTTCATTCTCTGAATGGCATCTCTGATGAAGAGATGTTTTTCATTTCAATGTAGTTCTACTTATTGGTTGTTTTCCACATAGTTCTTGCTCTTTTGTGTCTTCCGAAACCTTTGTCTACCCCAGATCATGAAGTTATATTATTCAATGTGATCTTCCGGGACCTTTCGTGTTTTCTTTCTCAGATTGAGGCCAACAGTATATCTGGAATTTATTGCTGTGCATAATGTGAGGCAGGAACCCACAGTCGCTTGTTTCCTATGCGAATATCCAAGTTTACTGAGAGTCCATTCTTTTCCTACTATTCTTTGTGTTGCCATAAATCAAATTTCAATTTATATTTGTGGGTAAGTTTCAATATTCTTATTTCTATCCACTGGTCTATCTATCTATTGTTATAAAATACTACATTGTCTTAATTACTATAGTTTTATAATAAACCTCGTATTATAGTATAAATGCTTCAACTTGAGTCCACATTTTTAAATGGTTTTAGCTATTTATGGCCATTTGAATTTTTTGTCTGATTCTAAAATTAGCTCAAACATTTCCAGGGGAAAAAAACTTGCTGAATATTTTAATTGGGATTTTTTTTTGAAAAAATCAATTTTGGGAAAAGTCACATCTCTGTGCTTTTGAATATTCCAGTCCTTTAAAAGCATAAATTCTTCCATTTATTTAATATCTGTTCTTTTTTCTCAATGTGCAAGTATTCTCTATCTCTCATTAGATTTGTTCCTAGGCATGATGTTTTGCCATGGTGTTTTAAATAGTATCTTTTCTATTATATAAAAATATAATTGGCTTTTATATATTAAGTATGTATACACGACATAATTTTGTGGATGACTGGTGTCATTTCTTTACATTTTTTGGTAGAATTCACTGGTGAAACTCCCTGACCTGAAGTCCTATTTGGTAGAAAATTCTTAAATATGGACTCAAATATCGTAGTATATAGGACTATTCTATTTCTTCATGTGTTCATTTTGGTGGGCTTATTTTTCTAGGAATTCGTTTCATCTAACTTTTCAAATGTATTAGCCTAAATTTAATATTTTCCTATAAAATTTGAATGTGCATAGAATCTGTAGTAATGTCTCCTTCTCTCTCCTAATATTGTTTATGTCTTCCATTTCTCTCTCTTTTTGATTAGTCTTGGCAATGGATTATGGTTTACTATAAAAAATTTTAAATATCATTTGGCGCAAAGAAAGCAAATGACAGGGTTATCCCATCCCTTAGCATGCACCATTTCATAGGTAACAGGAAGAAAAAAATCCTTCCTTCCTTAGAAGAAACATATTAAAAACCACTAAAGAAATCAAACACCCTAAAACGTATGTGAAGAGAATAGGATAATACCTAGCTCCCCTAAGCTATCTCCAGGATAGAACCAGAGAATCAGGGCCTTAGGATACTGGACAAACCAGAGCTGTTATAGCAAACCCACTTCTAGGGACTTTAGAAAATCCTGTTGGATTACATAAATCAATACCCGAAGTCATTGTGAATTGTTACGAGTCATAATGGTATAACAGGGATGGTGTTTATCCTCCTACCTAACCATCTAGAAAATTAAATAAAATTCACTAAACAATGGTTTTCATATGTTGGACCACAGGCAGTGTAAGACAGTGATCCCTGAGAGGTGGGAACAAGTGAGGGGGGGCGTAAATGCCCCCGCTCCAGGCCCCCGGATGAAGAGAGGGAACCCAGACAGACCCTGTGGTCGTCCTAAGTTGAAAAGACGGAGTTCCCAGTCTGGGACAGAGTCCCAAAGAAGAGGCAGCTGTAAGGAAGCAGAACATTTAACATCTGAATACTGGTTGTCTTAAGTCTTTTGCTGGCGACTAATCTTTGCAGGTTGTGAGGGACCTACCAAGACCAAGAAAAGACCCACCAGAAAGCAGTGAACGGAATGATCTGTAGAGGGAACATGGGGCCCAGGACAGCTCGTGGCCACACCCGCCAGAAAGGAAAGGCCTGTGAAACCCACGCTGTGGAGCAGAGCCCTCAGAAAACGATGACCTCGGTTGTGGTCGAAATGACCCCACACTTAGGCCTGTTCTAGATCCAGTCCTTATGACCCTTAAAGCCTCAAAACATCAAAAAAAAAAAAAAAAAGTGCAGAAACACTTAAAGGACAGCAAAAATATCTAGCACATGAAAACATAAAACTCACGATGTAGTCTAACAAAAATCTTTCCACGCATGCTCAGAGGCAGGAGAGTTTCCAGGCCACAGTACAAAGCAGGGAAACCCAAACAAGCCACAACGAGGAGAAATAGCAATCAATAGGAACATACACAGAAACAACACAGAAGACATCATTAGAATACAAGCACATTAAAATAACCATTATAAGTATACTCACATGTTCGAGAAGATAAAGGAAAGATGAAGGATGATGAGGAAAGAAACCAAAGATGTAAAAACACCAGTTTCAACTATAAGGATGGAAAATACAATATCTAAAGTGAAAAATACACTAGATGGACTCAATAGAAGATTAGATACTGTAAAAGAGAAAATATATATAAATAAAGATATATTCGGTTGTGCAAATGATAAAAGTATTCATTACTGGCAGAAAAAAAGAATTGCAAGCAAAGTTAAGGACATGAACTAAAGGGGAAAAACAATAAAAATGAGAACAGACATCAGTGAAATGAAAAATAGAAAAACAGAGAAAATTAAGGAAATCAAAAGCTTATCCTTCAGTGGATTCAGCGTGGGCCTGCGAACCGAAGGATCGTGGTTCGATTCCCAGTCAGGGCACATGCCTGGGTTGCCAGGCCAGTTCCCGGCAGGGGACATACAAGAGGCAACCGCACATTGATGTTTCTCTCCCTCTCTCCTTCCCTTCCCCTCTAAAGATAAATAAATAAAATCTAAAAGGAAAAAAAAAAAAAAAAAAAAAGCTTATCCTTTCATAATATCAATACAATTGATAAACTTGTATCCAGGCTGATTAAGAAGGAAGAGAGAAGATATAAATGATCAATATTAAAAATGAAACGGATGACATCACTATTGAGCATACAGATGTCAAAAGGATAAAAACAAAACCTCTTGAATATATTTCAAGTTAATACTCTGACTACTTAGATGGAATGGAAAAAAATTTATAGATTGTGCTGCCAAAGCTCACACAAGAATAAATACATAACCTGAATAGCCTTCTATCTCCATCTATAAAAGTTATTAAATTTATAGTTTACAATCTTCTCACAATGTAAACAATGGTAGAAATAACTTCACTGGTGAATTGTACCAAAAATTAAAGAAAGAAATATTAACAAAGTCTACCTATATAGTCTGCTATAAAGTTGAAGCAGAAATAACTTTCCCCAACTTTTCATTTAAGTATTACCCTGATATCAAACCTAGACAAGAACAGAAAGCAGGGTGACAACTCGGGGGTTAGGGAGAGTGGAGGGATCGATAAAAAAAAAAGAAAGAAAGAACTCATGGCCACGAACAACAGGGTGGTGATTGCAGGGGGTGGGTATGGGTAGAGGTGGAAGGGGGGGGGGATAAATGGCAATGGAAAAATACAATAAAAAATAATGTAAAAACACTAGACAAAAACATCACAATTTTTTAAAAACTACAGATAAATATCTCTCATGATTATAGATACAAAAATGCTTTTAAAACATTAGTAAATAACTCCAGCTATATAAAAAATTAAATATATTATTTCCAACTTGAGTTTGTTCCAGGAATGTGAGTTAGTACAACATTCAATTAACCAACAGTCCCCAAGTGTCAAGACATGAAAGACAAGAAAAAACTGGAACTATTACAGAATGAAGACTAAAGATAAGTAACAAGTAAATGCAGCGGATCTTGGACAGCATCCTGAATTTTAAAAAGCAATTAGTGGGAAAATTGATAAAATTACATCAAGCATTATAATTGAGCTAAAAATGAAAATAGCCAACAGTTGTACCAATGTTAATTTCCTGATTTGTTATTGTACTATTCCATAGTTATGTAAGATGTTAACTTTGGGGAAACTTTCTGTGCTGTATTTGCAGAATTTCTTTAATTCTAAAATGAGTTCAAAATAAAAACATTTTTAAAAAAATTAACCAACCAAGGTAATTTGCCACAGAGATTTATATATATGTGTGTGTGTATACACATATACATACACACACCTCAGTGTATGCAAGACTCAAAATTCATTAATGTTTGACAAAACTCAATATTCGTTAATGACTAAAAACTAAGGATCCATAAATGAAAAAGAATTTCATCAGCCTATAAAAGGACATCCACAAAGTTCTAATAATCAACATCATTCTTAACAGTGAAGGTCAAGAACAATCAAGGATGTTCACTCTCAGCACTCCTATTCGACACTGTACTGGAGGTTCTAGTCACTGTGATAAGGAGAGAAATAAAAGAAGAATCTAAATGGCAAACATGTAAATGAAAGGTGCTAACATCAGTAGTTATTAGGAACTTGCAAATAAAATCATTAAGATGCCACTACACCTCTATCAGAATGCTTAAACTGAAAGAATGACCAATTCCAAGTCTTTGTGATGGCGCGGAGCGTATAAGATGCTCATGCATGTCTGGTGGAAATGCGAAACTGCACAGCCACTTAACAAAAAAGTTTGGTGAATCTGCCTAATGTTAAGAATATGTTTGCCTTACATTCAGACAACGCAAAAATATGTGTCCACGAAAAGACTTGTAACTGATGCACATATCAACTTAATTTATAATTGCCAAATATCCATCAATGGGTGAAATATAAACAAATAGTGGTACATCCATACAATGGGGCACCACTCAGCGATAAAAATAAACAAACCACTGCTATGTACAACAGTATGCGTGAATCATGCCAGTATTATTACAAGTGAAAGAAGACAGACACAAATGCTTGCAATCGACATGGTTACATTGTTTTAATGTGCTGGAAAAGGCAAAATTAAAGGCACAGTAACGAGACCAGCAGTGGCCAGGCCTGCGGGGAGAAGAGGGTATTGACCACAAATTGGGACAAAGGAACTTTTAGAAATATGCCATATTTTGTTTATGTTGGTTGTAAACATTTGTCAAAACTCATATAACTGTACACTTTAAAATGATGAATTTTTCTGCATGTAAAATTTGCATCGATAAACATGACTTTAAGAATCAAAAGTGATAAAGGACAAATAAACAATGTCAGAATGAAAAAAAGATATAACTCAAAGGACAAAAAAGCCAAACTATGAATAAATTTATGTCAACAATTTGGAAAGTTAAACAAAACAGACAAACTTCTGATAAAATATAACCTACCAAAAGCTGATAGAATGTAAGATAGCCTGAAAAAAATCCTACATGCATTAAAGATATGGAACTTGTATTAAAAGTATTCCCATAAAGATAGCTAGATGGGGGAGTTCCATCAGATTTTTACAAAACAGAATTGTTTGCATCTTACCCTGTGGAGCTAAAGTGTGTAGCTGTATGATACACAAAGGTAGAGAGATGAGGTAAGTAAGACGATAGAATCATGTTTGACTTGGTGGGGCAAGGGCCCTAGCATGGGACCTGTTACCCTGAAGGGGTGCCTTGCTATCACCGGAACCAAGACTGCCATTTTGCCGAGCTGTCAGCCCAGTTGCCAGCCCTCTGCTGACAGTAGAGAGCTGAGTCACATGATGTCTACATTTATCCCATGTCCACATCACGTACGTTTAGTCCATCTATCTCAAAGCAAAATTATCATCTTGCCATAAACTGGTTCTCTTCCTAATTCCTACGTGCATGTGCCATCCAATCATGTCTTTGTATTTCAAAAGTATAAGAAAAATCAGGAAAGTGCAAAGAATTGTTCCTGGTTACACTGTCTCCTTCCTCTTAAGTGTCTTCTTAGGACTCTCTCAATGCTCTTAGATAACCACAAATTTGCCTTTCACTTGACTTCTAGTAATAGTACTTAGATAGCACTTAGCACTTAGTGCATCCACACAGAGGTCTTATATAATACTTACAAAATACTTAAATAAGAGTTAAATAGCAGTTAGTACTCATGACAGCCCTTAGAAGAATTGCATCTCTTTAAAGTTGTCTGCAATGAAAATTTATTTTAAAGACCTTTAGTTGCCTTAGAATAACCCTCAGTAGAGAAAATAAAATATCAAGCAAGTTAAATCCTTTGTAGCTTTTCCAAATTCTCTCCTGACATTGGTTTCCTTGTATCTTGAGTGAGAGACTATCAGTGTCAGTTCTCCTGACCTTATCCTTTATTGGATAAAGAATAAAGGGCTATAACGGTCACAGCAATAATCTTTATTAAATATGTGAATGTTGTGGGCCTGACCCAATGGTCTTCAGAGATACGTAAGTTAAAATGAAGGCATTAGGTTGGGCCCTAATCCAATACGACTGGTGTCCTTAAAAGACGAGATTAAGACCCAGACACACAGAGGGAAAACCATATGAAGATGCTCATCTCCAGGCAAGGAGACAAGTCTCAGGAGAAAGCAACTGTGCCCACACCTGGACCTCAGACATCTGGTCTCCAGAATTGTGAGAAAATACAGTGCCATAGCTTAAGCCACTCAGTCTGCAGTACTTCATTCTGGAAGCCCTTGCAGTGAATCAATAAAGCAAAAGAAATGAGAGAATAGATATCAAAACACTTTAAAAATCAAAACTATTCTAATGTAAAATAATAGTGGCCAAATTAACAATAATCAAAGTAGTGCTGATACCCGTACCTCAAGATGCTCAATGCGTGAATTTACCCATCAGTATGGAGTCCTTAGATCTTGGGCAATTGAACCTAAATGACTGTGATAAATGAGATGCTTTCTGAAATGCAAACTGGAGTGAGAATAATTGCATCTTCTCTTAGAATATTTCACCAATACAACATTTGGTCCACATCCGGGGCGGGGGGGGGGGCAGGTAGGAAACTCTTCTTTTGAATTCCCTGAATCCTTTCTGTGCATACCTTGTGTTATAATTTTGCATTTTGCCCTATTTGCTCTACAATTGTGTAGTAAACTATACCCCACAAGTCATTTTACTCACCATCTGTTTTTGTATGCCCCACAAGAAAAGAATACTTTTTATTTTTTTAATGGTTGGGAAAAATCAAAAGAAGAATAATAGCCCTGGCTGGCATAGCTCAGTGGATTGAGCGCGGGCTGCGAACTAAAGGGTTGCAGGTTCGATTCCCAGTTGGGGCACATGCCTGGGTTGCAGGCCAGGTCCCCAGTAGGGGGCACATGAGAGGCAACCACACATTGATGCTTCTCTCCCTCTCTCCTTCCCTTCCCCTCTGTCTAAATATAAATAAATAAAATCTTTAAAAAAAAAGAAGAAGAATATTTGATGACCTGTGAAAATGATGTAAAATTCAAATTTCGGGGTCCATAAACTGAGATGAGTGGTGCTAGGCACACTCTTCCATTCCTACGTTGCCTCTGGCTGTTCCAGCCCTGCAGTGGCTGAGCAGAGTAGCTGTAGCAGATGGTATGGCCCGCAAAGCCTCAAATATTTACTATCTGGCCCTTTACAAAAACGGTGTCCCAATCCCTGCCCCGGAAGACTGTCAGTTTCCCGAGGTGGTGGCCGTATCTACATGCAACTCGGACATTCTCACGGTGCCTACACCAGTGTCTTCACCCAAGTGGATGCCCGCAAACTCATCATCTGTAACTTTGTTAGAAAAGGCCGAGAATAAAGATAAAGTTAGTCACTTCAAAGGAAAAGTTTGACCACTGTGGCCTTGCAGTGGAAGATACCCAGACGAAAGTTGAGGCACTTCTGCGGAGAGTGGCGCGCACAGCTAAGGGGGCAGGTTCTCTGTGACTCGTGCGGACTTCGAACCTTCGTCCTTCCCACGCCTCGTATTCCGGCGTGTCCTCCTCTGGACTCGGAGCAATGGGCACTGCATCTCCTTTCACAGAAAAAAACAGGGGCCACCAGACACTCTTCAACTTCTGTTGCCCAACTCCCAGGTGCAAATCAACCAATCAACCAGCTAAACGAAGAGACAAAGGAAAGGAGGGAGGGTCCCCTTTGAGACTTTTTCAAAAGAGCGAGGAGACCTACTACTATCACAGTCTTTCACTTCTCCCACATACCTACCCCTTGTTTAATCTCGTCCTCCCCGCTTTACCTCATGTAGCTGGCACAGGCCATGCCAGCCCGGTAGATTCGCAAAGGTTGAGGAGGGCCTTGTGGAGGAGGGGGCTACAACAAGGCTCTTAGTGTGGACACTTGAGAGTAACACCTACACGGCAGACTGACCATCCTGATAACCCAAAGTCCATACGAAAGCCGTAAGGAAATTGCTGTGTTTGATTAACTATGCCTCTGATATTTTGTACATGTACCACATTGTTTAATTGCTTATTTTGTTTCCAAAGTTTCAGAGAATAGCTTTGCTAGCTTTTCAGAAATTAGACAGTTCTGTTCTTTGAGTAAGACCCCGTGTATATGCTGTAACTTTCTTGTTAAATTATTCATACATTTTTTAGTAGTAACTGAATTTCATATTTTCCTTACCCAATAATTTCATTGTGTACAAATGACCCTTGGTTATATCCTTATCAGAGTAAATTACTTGGTGTTTCTCCACTCAATTATTTCCATCATCAGAGACAGAGAAGGTATGTTCTCTCGGAGAAGGTATGAAGGTATGTTCACATGTCGTGGGTCCTACACAAACACATTTTAGTCAACCTTGATAGCAACATTCTCCTAAGAAGAGTGACTTATACAACTATTGGATATGGCTACATACGCCACACATTATCTTAAGTGAGTCTTCACATATGAAAATCAATGGTTCCCAACAAAAACATAATAACCTTGTACAAAATTTGGATGAACAAGAACTAGAGGTGCAAATTAAATCCATGCCTAGGTCCATGGCAATAAACAATGTGACGAGTCAAAACAGAAAATGGTGTTTTTTTCATTCCTCCCAGGCCACATGAATGAAGGGTGAGGAAGGGTGAGCTCCAGTACAGCAGTGCTTAACTCCACTGAACATGCCGCTGGGACCTAAAAATGCCCCCCATTATCTCACACCGCACCCAACCACTCAGCCTCCCTCCTACATTATCAGTACACATTACATCACGTTCATCCTGGTTGCCATGGTGATGCAGTTGATGCCTGTCATGTCTGAGTTCAGTGGGAGAACACACAGTTAAAGTCCTTTTCTCTAACTGGTGTTCATGATTGATCAAGTTGCCAGTTTTGACATTAATCCAGATAATTGCCCTAAGAGTTTCTGCCAGGCCCCCTTCACTTCCTTATTCCTTACACTGTAAATCATGGGGTTCAGCATGGGCGTCAAAATGGCATAAAAGAGAGAGATCAACTTCTCCTGGAGGACAGAGCGGCCGGAGTGAGGCTGGATGTAAGTGACAATGGCCATTCCGTAGCACAGGACCACCACTGAGAGGTGAGAGGCACAGGTGTGGAAGGCTTTCTTTCTGCCCTCTGTGGACCTGATCTTTAGGATGGCGGTGATGATCTTGATGTAGGACAACAGAACCAGGAGGAATGGGGACATCAGCAGGACAATGCTAGAAACCATGATGGCAATCTCATTGGAGGAGGTGTCCACACAGGCCAGTCTGACCACAGCTAGGATTTCACAGGATATGTGATCAATAAGCTTATTTGAGCACATGGGCAGCTGAAAGGTGATGGCGGTATGCACCAGAGAGTTGACAGAGCCGCTGACCCAGGAGGTGATGGCCAGCCAGGCACAGAGCCCTCCATGCATGATGACCGAGTACCGCAGGGGGTCACACACAGCCACGTAGCGGTCATAGGCCATCACCACCAGTAGAACAAACTCAATGCCACCCAGTCCCAGGGAGAAAAATAACTGCGCTGCACAGCTCACATAGGGGATCACTTTCTGTTCAGCAAGAAAATGAACCAACATCTGAGGGACGATGCATGTGGCATAAGAGACATCGACGAGGGAGAGGTTGGTGAGAAAGAAGTACATGGGAGTGTGGAGTCGGCTGTCCAGTCTGATCAGAAGGACAATGAGGAAGTTCCCCAGCACTGTCACCAGGTACATGACCACGAACAGGACAAAGAGAGAGACCTGAGTGTCCCAGTCCCTGGACAGGCCGAGGAGAATAAACTCTCTCACCCACGTCTGGTTGTCTGCTCCCATTAAAAATGTGAGGGTTATGAATCTGCAGAGAGTCAGAAAGGACAGAAGCTGTTGAATCAGAGGAGAGTGAGAGTAACTTTCTGTGAATACCTACTGTGTGTCACTGGCCAGCCTCAGCCAGATGTTCCAGATCGCTTACGGGCCATCAGCACAGGCTGTATCCGGATACGCATCAGAGACAGGCCAGCACCCGGACGAGGACCTGACGTGGCCTCTGGAAGAGCAGCTCAGCCCTGAGACCATGCGGTGCAGCTTCAGGAGCTCGGCGTCCTTAGCAACGGACCTCAGGTTTCAGGTGTGGAGAGCTTGGTATGCGACAATGGTCGGTAAAATGATAAGCAATGAAGAAAAACCCAGTTGGAAAGGTATAAAAGCTGCCTTCAATATATCCAGTAGACTTATCATAATGAAATGGATAAATCCATTACAAAAGAAGAGATTGGGAAGGGGGTGGGCTTGTGACAAGTTCTAGAATCAGAGTGCCTAAGTTTGAAACCTGATTGTATTTAACAGTTACGTGATTCTGGTTTAGTGACAAACTTTTATAAGTGAAACAGGATAATATTTTATAACTCACAAGTATATTTAAGCTCAAATGTACAATAAAAAAGTTATGAGGAAAGAAAAAATGAAAAAATAAATAAATAAAACCACATTAAATTAAAAGCTTCTGCACAGCTAAAGAAACTATCAACAAAATAAAAAGGGAACCTACTACATGGTAGAACATATTTGCTAATGATACATTGGATAAGGGTTTGATCTCCAAAAACTATAAAGAACTTATACAACTCAACACCAGGAAGACAAACAATCAATTAAGAAATAGGCAAAGGAGCTCAATAGTTATTTCCCCAAAGAGGTCAAACGGAGGGCCCATAGACATATGAAAAGACATCCCTAATCAGAGAGATGCAAATTAAAACCACAATGAGGTATCACCTCACACTGGTCAAAACGGCTACCATCCATAAATCAAACAAACAACTAATGTTGGCGAGGCTGTGGAGAAAAGGGGACCCTAGTGCACTGCTGGTGGGAATGCAGACTGGTGCAGCCGCTGTGGAAAACAGTACGGAGTTTCCTGAAACAATTAAACATGGAACTGCCTTTTGACCCAGCAATCCCCCTTCTGGCGCTAAGAAACCTGAAACACCAATTTGAAAGAATGTAAGCACCTCTATGTTTGTAGCAACCAAGATCTGAAAACAGCCCAAGTGCCCATCAGTAGATAAGTGGATAAAAAACCTATAATACATTTACACAATGGAAATCTCACCTTTTGTAACAGCATGGTTTGACTGGGAGATTATTATACTAAGTGACATAAGCCACTCAGTGAAAGACAAACACTTTATGATCTCACTTATATCTGGAATCTAATGAACAAAATACGAAGAACAAAATAGAATCCGAGGCATGGATACAATAGTACAGCTGTCAAAGGGGAGTAGGGAGGAGGGGACTGGTTGAAAGAAGGTGAAGGGATCAGCCAAAGAACGTATATGCATGACCCATGGACACAGACAATGGTGTGGGGATGGCCAGAGGGAAGGGAGAAGGGCTGGGCAGGGATGGGCAAAGGGGGAAAATGGGGACATCTGTAATAGTATAAACAATAAAAATAAAGTTAACAACTCATGAGAAAAGTACTTGTGACGTGTTACTGCTAGTCGTATGTAGCAGGACAAGTATTAGTTCTGACATGCCTCTGCCTGGGGGTAGATAAGGTAGCAAATGGGATTTTCTATCAGATATTTTCCACAAATTCAGACATAAATGAAATTGGAGGCAATGTTTAATGAATCTGTGGGCTTAGGAATAAATAAGATGCTTTGAGGCCTTTTGGTCCTTTTGGTCTTTTTGATAGCTTTGATTTGTTCATCCTTTTGTGGGATGGGACAGGGGAAAGGGATTTTAATTGTATGTTGTTGTTCTTAGTTTTTTATTTTTGACTACTCCTATTAATATTTACCCTTTGTAAATAGACTCAAAAGAAAGCAAAGAAGACTTGATACAAGAGAGAAAGGAAAAGCGAATGTTTAAAGACTCAGTTTTTTAAAGCAGAGAAGAGGGTACAAATTCATGGAGTTGTACACAAGAATGAAGTTTTCCTTGTGTTTTCTTTTGCTGAGGATGTTTTTTTTTTCTTGGTAGCTCTAATATGTTATGACAACAATTTGAACATTAAACAGAAATGTTTTAAATTTTAAAATATATTTGAGAAGTACCAACTCAGTCTTATTTCTTCATGCCTGCCTATTGATGAACTTTGCTTTTCTTGCAAAGTACAAAATAAGGGAACGGAGAAGATAAAGGTCTAAGAAGGGATGGAGGGAATTACAGAGGTGTTTTTCTCATTCCAGAGTCCATATAGGGGTCAGTTGAGGGTCTCTGAGCATAAAGGGGAAGATTATCTATATTTAACTTTCTTACCTCTTGAAGGACAAAACAAGTAGCTCCAGAAATGCCTTTCTTATTCATTATTAGAGATATACATTTTTACAGACCTTTCTCTAATGTCTTCCTCAAAACTGGATCTCTCCTGTCAACAGTTCCTCCTTTCTTGCTGTATCATGATAACTCCATCCCCACCCCTGGCTTTGCTTTTTTTTCCATCATGATCAGTCTGAGAAAACATCTACTTGCCTTGAAACCAGTTGAACAAAGACCAGTTAAGAGCCAGCCCTGTTTCACTCTTCCTCCTGTTTAGGTTTGGGTTCTTTGCTTAAAAATTGTTACAGCACTGGCTACTTCACCTTTTTGCCAGGTGCCTAATGTTCCTTTAATGGACAATCAAATCCGAGAAAGGATGTCAATAAGATGGCAGAATAGGAAGCTCCTGACTTTTGGCCTACACACAGATCAACTCCCTCTGAGAGAAATCCAGAAACTAGTTGAGAGACTCCTGCACATCAGATGTTGAGAAAATACCCACATCAGAACAAGTAGGAGAAGCTGAGACACATGTGTGCTATAAACCCCACCCCTGGCACCATGCTTCACAATTGGGAGGGAACCCACAACTCCCAGCTTCTTTCTGAGGATCTAAGAGATAGAGCCACATACCCAGCAACCCAACTGTTATGGCAGCCACCTCAGGTACTGTCTCTCAGATCACCTGCTCAGCACTCAAGAGTCCCCTAGGTCCACAGAAAACAAAGAGGCAGTTTTAAAGGGACACATAAGCATTCTGGGGCTGTTCCTCTGGGCTCATTGCAGATGGAGCAATAAAAAATGTACAGCCCCAAGTAGCTCCCTGGAAAGGGTAGACTTCATATTTTTCCACCTGTTCCAAAAGGATCAAGCTTCTAATTATCCTGCACCTGGGAGTCAAAAGGGCAAGTAATTAGTAGTTCTCCATAAAAGAAAACAAGTGAGTGAGCACTTCTCATTCCTTTTCTACCCAGAATACTCCCACCTTTATATTAGGTGGCTAGCATTACCCTGGTACCACAGCCAGGCAAAGGCATCACAAATAAAGGAAACTATAGGCCAATATCTCTGATGAACATAGATGCAAGAATTCTCCATGGAATAGTAACAAACCAGATTCAACAATACAGCAAAAAGAGTATTTACCATAACCAAATGGGCTTTATCCAAGGGATGCAAGGATGGTTCAATATCCATAAATCAATGTGACACATCACATTAGTGGAATGAATGATAAAAACACATGATCATCTCAATAGATGCAGAAAAACATTTGACAAAATTTAACATCAATTCATGATTAAAACTCTCAACAAAATAGATACAAAAGGAAATGTTTCTCAACAAAGTAAAAGCCATTTTATGAAAAGCCATCAGGTTATGTCATAAGCTAAGGGGAAAAACTGATAGCTGTCCCTCTAAAAGTCAAAACAAGGCAAGGATATCCATTCTCATTCCTTTTATTCAATATAGTACTAGAAGTATTACCAAGAGCAATAAGACAGGAAAAAGGGTACCCTATCATAAAGCAGGAAGTAAAATTATCTGTTTTGCAGATGACATGATCTTATATGTAGAAACTCCTAGCATTCGCCAAAACAGTTAGAACTAGAAATGAATTCAATACAGTTGCAGGATGAAAAGCAATATACAAAAATCATTTTGTATATTGAGATGTTCTACATCAACACTCTATCCAAAAACAAACTCAAAGAAACAATCTTATTTATGATAATGCCAAAAAGAATAAAATACTTAGGACTAAATTTAACCAGACAGATGAACAATCTGTCCACTAAAAACTATAAAATATTGGTGAAAGAAATTTTAAAAGACACAAATAAATAGAAAGATATCCCATGTTCATGTTTTGGAAGAATATTGTTAAAATGTCCATACTACCCAATGCAATATGCAAATCCAACTCAATCCCTATCAAAATTCAAATAGTACACAGAAATAGAAAAACTATTCTAAAATTCATACAGAACCACAAAAGACACTGAGCAGCAATCTTGAGAAAGAAGAACAGGCCTGGCTGGTGTGGCTCAGTGGATTGACTACAGGCTGTGAACCAGAGAAAGAAAAACAGAATTGGATGTATAACAGTCCCCAATTTCAAATTATTTCAAAGCTATAGTGATCAAAAGAGTAACGACTGGTAAAAAATAAAATAAAATAAAACAAAAAAATTTAAAAACCATACACGTAGACCAATGGAACAGAATAGAGAACCGAGAAATAAACCCAAACATACAGTCAACTAAATTTTGACAAGGGTTCTAAAAATACACAAAGGGAAAGGGGCAGCCTCTTCAATAAATAGTGTAGAGAAAACTGGGTAATCATATGCAATAAAATGAAATAGCACACTTATACCACACACACACACTCCCCTCAAAAATGAGTTAAAGGTATAAATGTAAGACCTGAAAGTTCCTAGAAAAAAAATGGAGAACACCTCTTTGACATTGGCTTTAGCAATGTTTTTGGAGGGTACAGACACCAAAACTTGGGCAAAAAAAAAACAAAAATAAATATGTGGAACTGCATCAAACTAAAAAGTTTCTGCACAGCAAAGGCAACAGCAAAATGAAAAGGCAGCCTAGGGATTGGAAAAAAATATTTTCGACTGGAAAAAAATATTTGCAACCATGCATCTCATAAAGGGCTAATATTCAAAATACATAAAGATGTATATGAGTCAATAGCAAAAAAAAAAACAAAAAACACAACCAATTAAAAATTGACCAAAGTCCTGAATAGACATTTTCCCAAAGAAGACACACAAATGACCAACAGGCATATGAAAAGACATCTGAACATCATTAATCATCAGGGAAATTCAAACCAAAACCACAATGAGATATCGCCTCAAATCTTTTAGGATAGTTACTATCAAAATAAATACATAAATAAAAGATAACAACTGTTGGCAAGAATGTGGTGGGAATGTAAACTGCCACTATGGAAAACAGAATGGAGTTTCCTCAAAAAAATAAAAAATAGAACTACCATATCATCTAACAATCCTACTCCTGATGTACACCCAAAAGAAATGCAATCAGTAGCTTGAAGAGATATCTGACCTCTCAGCGCATTGCAGCACTAATCACAATAGTACAGACATGGAGACAAATTAAGTGTCTGTCAGAGGTTGACTGGATAAAGAAATTGGGTTATATACGCATACAATGGAATATCTTTCAGATTAGAAAAAGAAGGAAGTCCTGCTATTTGCAACAACATGGATGCAGCTGGACAGTTTGCTAAGCGAAATAAGTCAGACAGCGAAAGAAAAAAGCTTGCACAACTTCACTTATAGGTGGAATCAAAAGTGTCAGATATAGAGAAATAGAGTAGAGAAGGGGTTACGAAGGAAAGAGAGGTGGAGGAAAAGGTCAAAGGGTACAACGTTGTGGTTATTTAGGATGGAGAAGTCTGGAGAGCTGATGCACAGCATGATGACTATTGTCAATAATACTGTATTTAATACTGGAAATTTGACAAGACAGTTGACTTTAGGTGCTCATCACAAAAGAAAGTTAATGAAATGAGGGAACATTGTGTTAATTCCCTTGACTACAGTAATCATTTCACTAAATACATAGAAATATATATATATATATATATATATATATAAAATCATGTCATATGCCTTAAATAAATATAGTTTTATTTTTAGATAATTAATAATTAACTAAACAATAAATTCTACTTTACATTCTTTGGTCATATCACTCTCATACTCAGCACAAACCTCAAGCCACAGGTTTCTATGTATGTTTTGAACTTTCTTTGTCTATTCAAAAATACGAAATCCATGCTGCCTGCTCAGGTCATTGTACTAACGATGATATTCCCCTGTGGTTCATCTCCTGAGACACAAATGGCATGCAAAAAAAAATTCCTCATGTGGTTTACAAATCATGGTGGATTGAGTAATTACTGTGGCCACAACTACTAGAACACAGTATATGATATAATATGATAGGCATCATTGAAATAGTCCATGATAAATCTCCTTTAAGCATTATCAGTAATGCCTGAAATCAATTACATTTATGTTGAACGTTGTCCTTTTTATCAAATGATTTAAAAAGGAAATAATTATAAATGGGAGTTTTAAAATGTGAAGTATTCAATCTTGTTGTGAACTTGTAACCCAGTTACATAGAACCTTAAACACAGGTCAAGTAAGAATAGAACCTGGGAGTTTCGATGTGAATGACCCTGATGGGCAGAAAAAGTTCGATATGGGCTGCAAAGAGCAGCTTTTTTCATTTAACATGTTACCTTTGTTGGATGTTAGTTCAAAGTACCACCATGCGTCTTCTAGTAATTATTATTTACAGCAAATATCAGGACTAAAACATTTTATGTCTATGACAAAGAAATAGGTGTTCATATTTCATGCACACAAAAACACATGTTACACCTATGCACAAGTTAAATTTATAGTCTGGTTTCTCTTCAGGTCATATAAATCTTTTGCCTTTTACAAGTTAAATTTTAGTCAATCATTATAATCACTTTTTAAATAAAGCAATTTGGTTCGTGGATTCTGTGGAAGCTTATATTTTCTGTAAAAACTGATGTAAATTGTAACAAGTTAAATGTTATTTTTCAATCTATTCTACCTGCATAAACTCAACCACAATTATTTTTCCTATTGTTATAATCTCCTACTACCGATAATATCTCCACCTGAAAATATACGTCACCCGAACAAGAAGATGAAGAGTGAAAAATTCAGACAACCATGCTAGCTGATGTTAAAACCAGAACACGTCTTTATCTGGGGAAAAAGTCAGGGATGAAATTTGGCAGGTTCCTGCCTTCCTTTTTCTGAGTCTTTCTTCTAGCTCTTCCTCTATGAGCCAAATAGTTTCATGCCACCTCTGCAACTCTCCAAACGAAAGCCTGCTGCCACTAGAAATGGTCATAGCTCTAAAACTGCTCTTTTCTCTCCCCATTTTACAAAAGAATAGCATGAAAGTCAAGATCTTAAGTCAAGTTAAATATATTTCTAATGATAAATCAGGCAATGAGTTTTGGTAATATTTTTTCTAAGCAGCTAGTATTTTGGAATAACAGAAATCAGGATTTTCCAGCTAGTCCACTGCAATTGGCAGTTCATCTCCTGGACAGGGTCCCCTTCCACGCCCAGCTCCCTGCAGCTCTGTGGTATACCTGAGAGGAAAGGGCATCCATAGCCCCAAGTGACACTATAGCTTCTCAACATAAGGTGCCCTGTTAGCTTTCCCCACACTCCTGCTCCAACACTATTGACGAGGCCTTGAAGAACAATGAGCTACTGCTCATCTAGAGAGATGAGAAAGAACCCTGAACCACAGATAAAATCAAACAAACACTGGTGGAACTTGTCACATGTTGGTGCCACACAGACAGGGTCATCACTTGTGGTTCTCTGGAGATACCCTCACATCCTGCTCTTCATATTTTTAATCAGTTTTTAATTGCAGTTAGTTTCCATTGCTACTCTGTGGACCAACACTCAAAAATACATGATTAAACTTTGCCAAGAAGGAAGTATCCAGGGCTTGACACATGGGTGTACCTTTTCCATTTCAACATTCAGCGCCACATCTTATTAACGCATGCTGAGGAGCATAGTTTACATTTAAAACTTTATTTTCTACTTCTATTGGCTGATTGCTTCATAAATTACTTCTCCTTTTCCATCACAGTAGGAAGAGAGAAATACTGATTTGAAAAGACTCAGGAGATACACACGCTACAGAAGAATTATCCCCCTTCTAGTATTATTGTATTTCAGAATAATAATCTTTTTATTATTCATGCCAATTCAGAGTGCATGGATGGACAAAATATTAGATCAACCTCAAAAATCCAACTTGAAACACAACAAGGCTTAAAGATGAGCTTAATACCCATATTATCTCCCATTCATATGGAGAAGTTGCCCAACAGCTAAGGGATGAAATGCCAAAAGCATTATTTGCCCTGAAAGTCTGTGTATCATCTTTTGTAACACTGAGTTGAGTCTTAACCACGTTGGCCTTCTTATTGGAGTCCTCTGCAATCCTAGCAGAGACACATAACAGTCCTGCATGCATACAGCTCTGTTTTCCTTCATGCTGATCAAATAACCCAGAACCAGCCTTGACATAGTTCAGTTGTCAAGGCACTTGCAGTTAGGGAAAGACTCATCTGATCTGTGGCTGAGTGCTTGGATGTTGTCCGCACCAGATGCCTCAGGGGCAAGCATATCTGCCTCACCTTAATGTTTGGAAACAGAATATCCAGTACCAGGGTAGGTGATGTTTCAAAAATGGTTTTATGTCCTGAGAGGGCAATTAGTTTTTCATTTGAGGTCTTGTTATCTATTTCGTACGTGGATTTTATTGTCTGATTTTTCACATACACTGAGCCTAATAATTATTGGGACCCAGTTTCTCCAATGTGTGCAATTCACCTTTTGTGACATATTTTATCATGGTTTTATTCTGTAAATGCTTGCCTTCTCTGTGTCTCTTATCCCCTGTAGGCAAGATTAGGGTATTCTTCTGCAGTATAATTCCCTGAGGCTACCATGTCTCTACCTTGCAATCCCTACAGCCCATTCTAGAGGAACCAACCCTGAAATGAGAGTCAGAGGACCTCAATTCTAGTCTCAGTTCACTTTCTGAGTGTCTATAAAATTAAGTAATCCATTTAATCCTTTTATATTTCAAATTTCTATCATCAAGAGAAAAACCCAAATACTATGTATGCATACTCTTAGGGAAATAATGGAGAAAAGATACCTTAAACTGATTGAAAATTTATCTTTTCTGGAAAAGTAATATACTTCTACTAGATGTTTAGAAATATCAATAGCTAATTAAATATTTTATGCATATGTTTCTAAGTGTATTCCCCCCAAAATGCAAAATTCATCTATAGGAACTCCAATTATTAAAATTTGCTTCCCAGCACCCACCCAATTTCCCTCATTTCACTCTTTCTCTCTGCCAGGACTAAAGTTTGGAGTTGAGAATCCTATAGAACAAAATGATTCTCCAGCTTCTGGAAAGCAGAATTACTTTACTACAATGATCATACTATTTAGGGTGAGAAGACTTCAACATTCGTGCTTCTGATCCAAAGGGCCTAACAAATCACATCAGTTCTATTTCTGCCCCTTTAGAAACCTGTTTATATCCACCCTTTGTTGATAGGGCTCTACTGGAGCTCTCAGACATCAGTTCATGTGTGACAAAATGAACATGTCTACATCAGTCTGGATTTAAGGTGGATTTTAAGAGTGCTGTCCTCCAACAAAGTGAAAGGCCATAGAGATGAAGTCTCCCAGGCTCCTTGACTCCTGGGCTGAGAACTCACTGGTTGGACTAGCTGACATGTGAGGGCCACTGCTGGGAGCAAGTTCACAGGGGCCCCAAAACTGGCTCAGACACAGCCCTAATGAGATGTAGCGGTGGCTGAATTAGCCATGTGGGCTGACAGATGCCCCCAGGAGCTCTATGCAGCAGAGTGTTAATTGCTGTCACCACTCCCAATTCTCAAAGGCAGGGCCTTGGTGAAGCCCAGCTTCTCCCTGTGATGGTTTATCCTCTCCACCTTCTCTCCCATGCCCTTCTTCTCCCTTGGTAAGTTATTCTTCATCCTCCTCAACCTATAGCTGAAGGCTCAGATCTCTCTAGAAAGTCAGAGATGCCTACTTTCTGAGGTTGCAGGGTGTCCTCCAATAGTCCCAACCTGGCTTTTAGCACTCATTTGCCTAGCCAGGTGAGCATTAACTAGGCCATCATCCAAACATGGTGGAAACCCACCCCCCACAATTATCCCCTTAGGCTCCAGAGTGTGGGCTCATCTGTCCTTCTGAAGATAAGAGCTTTGTGCTTCACTCCCCTGAGATATGGGCAGAGACTATGGGGCTACTGCGAGCATTGCAAAGATAGAAGGACACCTAAGAACACTTCTGATGGTGCTATTCAAGTTGTTAACATGACACATTGCATAGAAAGACTTAAGACTCCAAATAAAATCCCAAAGAGGAGATGAAGAGAATGTTATGGTTTATAAAGCATAAAAGAGTGGGGATGACAGGAGTCATCCGAAATCCTCAACACAGAAGAGTTAACTTTCTGTACCTCTCCAAATCTTTCATATTTATGAATAGAGCCAATGTAATCTTGATAGAAAACAGTAACATTACCACTCTCTGATATAGTATTTATGTTCATGCACCCTTTAAATGAATCATTTATCCATTTATCCAAGTAGAATGCCAGAATCTCTAAGTAGTACCACTTATGTATCTACTCATATATCCAACTGTCTATCACCATCTCGATACGCACTCACCCTTTTGTTCATATGCTCATCTGCCCACCTATCCATTCCAGCAGTCATGCACATGGTAACCCATGTATATTCCTGATGTTCATTAATTATCTACCCAACATTCTATACTCACCCAGCATATTATGCTTCTGCTTATCCACTAATTTATTTCATCATGGTACTGTGGCTTCTGATATCACCGCACTCAGTGACTCTGACAAAGCTTCTGTGATATCCCAGGAAATAGGAAGTGGAGCTGTTTCTCATTCCTCACTTGAATTTATGAACTCACATGGAATTCACAGCACTGGTTGTATATTTTCTCGGAGGAAGGCTGAAAAAAGTCACGACTATGAGGACTTTAGCCACAGTATCCAGTAGTTCATATCACTACTGTTTTTCTCCTCTCCTCGATGGACAACAGGGGTGAATGCCCAAATTCCACGCTTTTAAACAAGAACTCCACAGCACTCTAGTCACCTTTGCTCAGAACCCTGGGAAACCCTTCCTCTCATTCAACCTCTATCATTCAACAAGTCATATCAACTCTCACTCTGAAATATGCCACATTGACTTTCCTTTCCATTTTTAATGCTACTGACTTCTATTACTTTAGCATTTTGTTCCTAAGTGCCTTTTAAAGCATGATGGACTTCATCCTACCCAGACTTACTGTCAGAAATTACACATATATGGTCCAGCAAACTATGTTCTTGTGAGACTTTCAGGTGTTTCAGATAGAATAAAATTTGAAAACTACTAAAAAATTCACTCTGTAGAACACTCTCACGTTAATCTTGCATTACCACACGCTCTTGTACCATGACCCACTGCACAGGTTTGCTCTGAAGTCCAATGACTTTACTGCCAAAGCTCAACGAACTCAGAGTGAAGAATTTCAACATCGCCCACAATCTCAGTTTTTCCCCACTTCCCCCCGCCATGTGAGTCCCACCCATCCTATAATCCCTGCAGCTCCCCAAACAGGAAATGCTCTCTTCTGCCCAGGGAGGTCATCCCATTGGTGTCCACCTGGAAATTCAGTGTTCCTTCAAGAAG
This sequence comes from Glossophaga mutica, assembly GCA_039655065.1. NCBI lineage: Eukaryota > Metazoa > Chordata > Mammalia > Chiroptera > Phyllostomidae > Glossophaga > Glossophaga mutica. Next base: position 7,969,278 of record CM077313.1, read on the forward strand.
CCTTTGTGACAGACATGCTAATATATACAATCAATGTGCAGGCATGGGTGTGCAAAAATAATAAAATAAAATATATATAACAAATCATTCTGTTATAAGCACTATACATATAATTTGGATGAACTACTTCCAGAAAAGTAGCTTGTTTGACTTAAAATACCTTGGCCTATAAGCATTATTTGAAACTTATAGCATTAATTGAAAATTAGCACCTATAGACCTCATTTTACTTTGTCCATTAACAGACCTTAAAATAGTAATTTGGCTTCTTCTAGACTCCATTTAGGTTAGAAAGTTGGAAAGGTCATTGCCTCCATCTTAATTCTATAAAATCATATAATCATAATTATTCTCGAAATAGAGAGCTGAGGTTGCAGGAAAACCAACTAGAAGAAGCCCCTAATAAAGATAGGTACATCCAGAGAGACATGAGGGTGAGCTGTGCCTTACCTGGGCCCAAAGGTGGGAGAAATACAGTGCCATCATACTAGCCCGCAAAAATTGTTTTATCAAATTGCCAAAGGCTCAGTTTGTGAGAGCTATGGGTATATACTGATTAAGAGCCACAGTAAAGAAATGAGTCCCCATCAGTTCTCAAGATTTTTTTCCAGACTTGGCAAGGTCCTCAGAAGAACATCTGGGCAAGGGCAGACACCCAGACTGAGCCTCCTCCATGGCGCAGGTCTAGCAAGAGCAGAGCAGCCCCAGCCTCTGTAGTGAGCAGCAGGCACCCTCCCACCACCAAGCCTGTCTCCCTAATGGAACAAGAGCCTGAAGCCACTGGGGAAGGGCAGCAAACACTGTTTCCCTCGGAGACAGATGAGGACTCAGTGCTGGGGAAGAGAATGGCACACACACACACTCTCTCACTCTCTCTCTCTCTCTCTCTCTCTCTCTCTCTCTCTCTCTCTCTCTCCAGCCCTGGGATTTCCACTGGGCAGGAGACCACTCTGCTGAGACCATGATCCATCTCCTCACACTGTGGAAGACCAAGAACACAAAGCCCCAACCCTGCCTGAGACACACGAAGAAAGGGTCTGCCTAAGACTGAGACAGAGCAGGACAACAGACAACAAACCCTCACCATCCACCGAGGAGGAACTGAGGAACGAGGAAGAGCAGTTAGCCCTGGGGGAGAGGTGGCATGTGGGAAGACACACTCTCTGACATGCAGTCCCAAAGGGAGAGCTGGAAACTAAGGGTGGAACAGCAACTCCAGGAAAGCCCTCCCCCTCTGAACACCCCACCCCAGGCACGGGGGATGCTAGAGGAAATGGAATTGGTTGGTGCCCTGAGGACAACCACAGCAACAACAAAGCTCAAACCCAGCTCCAACCATGGCTGAATAATTCACACACCCCACACACCCTGCGCTCGAGAACAGACAGAAGAGATGTGTCCTCTGCAAAACATAATACTGTTTATCTCACAGTCTATTCTCCTACACACAGAATGTCTGGATTTCAACCAGAATTAAAGAGGAGAGAAGAAAGAGAGAAAAAATACTGTCCCTGGACTAAGCAACCAGCAGAACCAGAATCTGGTATGACTTGGATGTAGGAACTATCACACAGAGGATTAAAATAACTCTCATTAATACCTTACAGGGTCTAGTGGAAAAGATGGATATCCTGTGTAAATGCATGAGGAATTTCCGCAGAGAAGTGAAAAGTATATGGAAGAATCCAATGGAAATGCTAGACAGGAAGAACATGGTAACAGAGATAAAAGATGCTTATGACATCTTTCACAACCAAGAGTCAACAGAACCAAGAAATAATCAGTGAGGATAAACATGAGCCACTAGAAATTAACACAGCTGATGCAGACTGAAAACAAACAATAAAAAGTGCAGAGAGTATACAATATCAAACAATCTAGGGGACAATCATCCAATCTAACATGCATGCAATTAGAAAGTAACAGGAAGAAATTTAAGAGAGAATAGAAAAAATATTGAAAGTGATAATGGTGAGAAAAATTACGAAAGAAATCAGAACAGAAATCAAAGAAGCTGAGCCAAAAAAAACCCCCCAAAAACCCAAACTAAAAACAAACTGAGCAAAAACTAGACACATCATATTCAAACTGCCAACAACAAAGTGAAAACCCTGAAGGCAGCCTGAGGGAAACAGACACCACGTGCAGAAAAATAAATTCCAAAACAATTTAGAATTTTTTGGTCAAAAGATCATGCCAGCCAAAACACATGGAGTGACATTTTAAAATGTTGGATGGGATTTGTCATTCACCATATGATCTCACCTTTAACAGAACCTAAACAACAAAACAAACAAACAAGGAAAATATAACCAAAGACACTGAAATAGAGAACAGTGACCAGAGGGGAGAGGGGAGGGAATTTCAGGGGAAAAGGGGAAGGGTTTGGAGCAACAAGTATAAAGGACGCATGGACAAAAACTAGTGGGGGTGGAAATGGGAGGGAGGTGGGGAGGGCTGGGGTGGGAGTAAAAGACAGAAAACTGTACAAGAACAGCAATTAAAATAAAATAAAATCGTGAATGGGGTTGGGAGGAGCTGCCAACTGAGAACTCTACATAGAGGGGAATATCGATATATACAGGGAAAATAACTTTTGAGAATGAAAGAAAAACCGAGACTTTTCCAGACAAATGAAAATTAAACTAATTCATTGCCTGCTGGCCTAGACCAGCAGAAATGTCAGTACAAGTTCTTCAGGCAAAAGAAATATTACCACACAGAACATTGGATCTATATGATTTAAAAAATGTAGGAGGAGGAATCATCATGTTGATTGCACGAAAATGAAAAAAATCAAAATTTGTGAGACACAACTAGAGTAGTGCTTAGAGAGAAATGTGGATCATCGCATGGTGACATGAGAAAACAAGGAAGGCCCAAAGGCAATAATTTAAACTTCCAGCTAAAAAACAAGTAGAATAAATTGAACTCAAATAATCAGAAAGAAGGACAAAATAAAGAGAGAGGCAAATGTAAAGTAGTAAAAAAGGAAAACAACAGAGAAAAAACAATAAAACCAAAGACTGTCTCTTTTTAAATGATTGAATTAATAAACCATTAGCCAGACTGACCTAGAGAGAGAGAGAGAAAGGATACTAATTACCACTATCAGAAAGAAAAGGGAGACATCTCTATAAATCCTACAGACATTAAAAGGTTTCTTAAAAGATTATTCTAACCCTAAAAAATGGTCATATGTGTTACAACTTAAATAAAATGGACAAATTCCTTAAAACACACAAAGTAGCAAAGCTTACTCTAGTAGAAATATTAAATTCATCATTCAAAACTTTGCAACAAAGAAAATTCCAGAACCAAATGATGTCAGTGGTAAATTCTACCAAACACTTAAGGAATAAATCATATAAATTTTATACCATTGCTTCCAAAAACAGAAGAGGAGGGGACCTTTCGACTCTTTTTGAGGCCAGCATTACTCTGCTAGAATCAGACAAGAATCTTGCAGGACAATAATATCACACAACACTATCCCTCATGAAGATAAATACAAAAAAAATCTTAACAAAACTTAGCTATTGAATCAAAGAATAGCATGACCAAGTTTGGTTTGGTCTTGAAATGCAAAGTTAATTCATTTTTCAAAATGTAATCATTGTATTTCATGACACCACCAACCTGAAGAAGTAATACCATATATAAAAGTAAGTATTAAGTAAAAAGAGTACTTGACAAAAGTCCACATCCATTCATGATAAAATTGAAGCAAACTAAGAAAAGAGAACTTCCTCAGTCTGGTTAATGATGTCTGGGAGGGGTAGTGTGGGAATGGGGAAAAAAGTACAGGGAATAAGTAGCATACATGGTAGGTAGAATGGTAGGTAGGGGGAGGTTAAGAATAGTATAGGAAATGTAGAAGCCAAAGAATTTCATATGTATGACCCATGGACATGAACTAAGGTGGGGGAATGAGGGTGAAAAGGGGTGTGCAGGACAGAGGGTGATAAAAGGGGGAAAATGTGATAACTGTAATAGCATAATCAATAAAATATGTTTTAACATTAAAAAAGAATAGTATAGGAAATAGAGAAGCCAAAGAACTTGTATGTACAACCCATGGACATGAACTAATGGAGCGGGGGATGCTAGGGGATGGGGGGTACAGGGCAGAGGGGGAGTAAAGGGAAGAAAAAAACTGGGACAACTGTAATAACATAAACAACAAAATATACTTAAAAAGATAAAAAATTTAAAAAGCCTTATCGAAATTGGTAATTTTTTTGTGTGGCCATATCAATATTAAAGATGGAAGAAAATAAGCAAGATTTCTGGCATATTATGCATGTTATTTCAAGAAATGGAAAAATTCAATTGAAACACGCAAAAAAGAAAAAGATTTGTGCAGTGAATGGAGAAGGTGCTGTGACTGACCTAATGGGTCAAAAGCAGTTTGTGAAATTTGTGCTGGACATTTCTCACTGGATGATGCTCCATGGTCAGTAGACCAGTTGAAGTTGATAGTGATCACCTTGAGACGTTAACTGAGAACAATCAATGTTATACCACACGGGAATTAGTCACATACTCAAAATATCTAAACCAAGCATTGAAAATCATTTGCAACAGCTTGGTTATGTTAATCTCTTTGATATTTGGGTTCCACAGAAGAAAAAAAAACACCTTCTTGACTATATTTCCATACGCAATTCTCTACTTAAACATAACGAAGGAATTCTGTTCTTTTTTTAACTTGTGAACTGTGATGAAAAGTGGATACTTGACAATAATGTGGAACATAAGAGATTATGGAGCAAGCAAAATGATCCACCACTGACTACACTAATTGCTGGTCTTCACCTAAAGAAGGTGATGTTGAATATATGATAGGATTGGAAGGGAGTCCTCTATTATGAGCTGCTCCCCCAAAAACCAAGTGATTAATTGCAACAAGTAAAGCTCCATTAGACCAACTGAATGCAGCATGCAATGAAAAACATCCAAAATTAGTCAACAGAAAATGCACAATCTTCCACCAGGATAATCCAAGACCACATGTTTCTTTGATAACCAGGCAAAACCTGTTACAGAGTGGCTGGGAAGTTCTTCCTCATCTGCATACCCTCCAGGCATTGAACCTTTAGATTTCCATTTATTTCAGTCTTTACAACATTCTCTTAGTAGAAAAACTTTAATTCCATGGAAGACAGTAAAAGGCACCTGGAACAGTTCTTTGTTCAAAAAGATAAAAAGTTTTGGAAAGATAAACTTATGAAGTTGCCTAAAAGATGGCAGAAAGAAGTGGAATAAAACAGTGAATACATTGCTTAATAAAGTTATTAGTGAAAATGAAAAGTGTGTCTTTTTGTTTTACTGTAAAATCCAATGAATTTTTTCGGCCAACCCAGCCAGTTGCCTGGTAGTAGAGCAAAGTCACACTGTGGCCACATACCAGCCACGGAAATGAGGATGCAGATTCTTCATACCTTCTCCTCCTTAAAAGTGTTACGTGCGTATTTATATTTTTGACCAATTTTCATCTCTTGCTGCTACCATTTTATACAGGGTGTGTTTATGGTGGTAAGTTTTCCAGTTCACAAGTTATGGAATATTCAGACGAAACCAAGACCTTTTAGGGACCAATGGACCCACATGGGGATTCTAAACTGGGAGAAGGTGAAGTGTTCCTCTAGTATGCCTTTCATTACACTTATTAAAAAATCGACTTTGGAGAGAGATGGGAAGGGAAAGACAAAGAAAGAGAAATATCAATTTGTTGTCCCACTTACTTATGCGTGCATTGGTTGATTCTTGTATGTGCCCTGACCAGGGATCGAACCTGCAACTTTGGTGTGCTGGGGCTATGCTCTAGGCAACCGAGCGGCTGGGCCAGGGCCCTGTATTATGTCTCTTAAGTCACATGACATGACTTCTCTTTCCCCATTGCCACTTGTTCAGGCCAGATTCCTCTGCATCTCAGTAACCGTGCTGCAACCTCCTCGCTGATCCTCTTGGCTCCGTTTTTCTCCCTCTGAATCATTTGCCAGAGTGATTCAAAGAGGCAAATTTTCTCAAGGCATGCTCTAGCAAAAAAAATCTTTACTGGCTCCCAATGCTGTCAGGATCAACTTCAACATAATCTGGCATTCATTCAATGACCTCCAAGGCATGGCCCCTGCCTTCCACCAGCTTTGTTTCCATAACTTCCTCCATCTCCTCTGCCCAGCAAGAGCAACTTCAGGGCATTACTGAACTCGCAGGCTCTCTCCCAGCTCAGCACTTTCACAGGTCAGCCTTAGCTCACGTTAACTAAATCACCTGTTCTCACTTTCCTGGTCTCCACCTGGCCTTCTTCTGGTCCTTTCATACAGGAAGTCGTCTGCAATCACCCCCAAAGGCTCAGTCTCTCGGTGACACTACACTGCATTCTAACTGCTTCATTGCCATCCCTGCTATGGGACCATATCTTGGTCAGGATTGTATCATCCTGTGTTTCAAGAGCCACTCGATGTCACTGATATACAGTAGACAGTCCACTAATATTTCTCAATTAACATCAACAGAAATACAGCCCACTAGCATTGACATTATTGGGACATCTGCCTGGACTGTAAAACTCCAGATAGATTATCTTTAGATAAAATTAACGTGTCAAATGAGCTCTGGTTTACATGAAACATCAACACTGCTTACACGCTGAGAGTCTGTGATATTGTGTCCCCAAATGGAAGAGCTGCACGCCAACCAACTCAAAGAAGAGACGACGTGAACAAAGGGCTCTGAGACTTCTTCAAGGGAGGGAACAGATGAGCCAGCACACTCTTTCTCCTTTTTTTCCTTCCTTTCCCTTGTGCAGTCATTCCTTCCCCCTCCTTTACCCTGTTTAACTCAGGCTTTCTCTCAGAGGGCACTCACTCTCTGACTGTTCCAACTCAGAGATGCACAGGATGAAGTAGGCCCAGTGGTGTATGGAGAACAGTGTGGGGAGGGCTCCAGGCACAGACAAGAGGGTGCCGTCCACACAGGTGACAGAACCATCCTCATCCCCACTCCATGCCAAGTTTGTCTTACCTTCACTGCCTTTGCCTCAGGAATCTTTCCTTTCTTAGGTAACTATTAATTTTATATGTATGCATTATCTCATATTTTGTGTACTTTTGTGTTGTTTATAAAGTCTAGGAGAAAGAGTTAATAGATATGTCAGAGTTGGCCAACTCAAATGTTTAAATGGTACACTTATATGTGTAGTAAAATTCCTTTCGAACAGTTCAAATACTCCAGCAGTGCCTGAGACACCGTTCCCTTGGCCAGTCATAGCCATGTGCACTAACAACCTTTACTTAGCTTCCTGTCAGTGTAAAACAAGACCTTCTGTGGAAGCTTCTTGTGCGTTTCCACCCACACTCAGACACACACGTTAGGTCCACATGACGTAGGTCCGGCACAGAAGCACTGACTCAGCCATGATAGCAATGCTCTCCTCAGAACAGTGACTCCCACAGTTACGGGCTGTGCTTACATATACCATCCACATTTTTCAATCAGTGAAAATGAGAAGTGTTTTGCTCCAAGTGGAAACACAATAACCTCAGACAAAACATGGAGGAACAAGCACCAGTGGTCCAAATGAAGATGCAAGACAGGTCCATGTTTACAAACAACATGACAAATCAAAACAGCCAATGGTAATATGTTGCTCAATTGTTGTCAGGAAACGAGACTGAGTGATTGTGAAGTTCTATGGCAGCAGTCCTTAACCCCACTCACCATGCTGCTGGGACATTAAAATATTTCTACATTCCACACCCCAAGCCATCCACTCAGCCTCCAACCCTCATCATCACTACACATTACATCATCGTCTTCTGGTTGCCATGGTGATGCAGTTGATGCCTGTCATGTCTGAGTTCAGTGGGAGAACACACAGTTAAAGTCCTTTTCTCTAACTGGTGCTCATGATTGATCACGTTGCCAGTTTTGACATTAATCCAGATAATTGCCCTAAGAGTTTCTGCCAGGCCCCCTTCACCTCCTTATTCCTTACACTGTAAATCATGGGGTTCAGCATGGGCGTCAAAATGGCATAAAAGAGAGAGATCAACTTCTCCTGGAGGACAGAGGGGCTGGAGCGGGGCTGGATGTAAGTGACAATGGCCATTCCGTAGCACAGGACCACCACTGAGAGGTGAGAGGCACAGGTTTGGAAGGCTTTCTTTCTGCCCTCTGTGGACCTGATCTTTAGGATGGCGGTGATGATCTTGATGTAGGACAACAGAACCAGGAGGAATGGGGACATCAGCAGGACAATGCTAGAAACCATGATGGCAATCTCATTGGAGGAGGTGTCCACACAGGCCAGTCTGACCACAGCTAGGAGTTCACAGGATATTTGATCAATAAACTTATTTGAGCACATGGGCAGCTGAAAGGTGATGACAGTCTGCACGAGAGAGTTGACAGAGCCGCTGACCCAGGAGGTGATGGCCAGCCAGGTACAGAGCCCTCCATGCATGATGACCGAGTACCGCAGGGGGTCACACACAGCCACGTAGCGGTCATAGGCCATCACCGCCAGTAAAACAAACTCAATGCCACCCAATCCCAGGGAGAAAAATAACTGCGCTGCACAGCTCACATAGGGGATCACTTTCTGTTCAGCAAGAAAATGAACCAACATCTGAGGGACGATGCATGTGGCATAAGAGACATCGACGAGGGAGAGGTTGGTGAGAAAGAAGTACATGGGAGTGTGGAGTCGGCTGTCCAGTCTGATCAGAAGGACAATGAGGAAGTTCCCCAGCACTGTCACCAGGTACATGACCACGAACAGGACAAAGAGAGAGACCTGAGTGCCCCAGTCCCTGGACAGGCCGAGGAGAATAAACTCTCTCACCCACGTCTGGTTGTCTGCTCCCATTAAAAATGTGAGGGTTATGAATCTGCAGAGAGTCAGAAAGGACAGAAGCTGTTGAATCAGAGGAGAGTGAGAGTAACTTTCTGTGAATACCTACTGTGTGTCACTGGCCAGCCTCAGCCAGATGTTCCAGATCACTTACGGGCCATCAGCACAGGCTGTATCCGGATACGCATCAGAGACAGGCCAGCACCCGGACGAGGACCTGACATGGCCTCTGGAAGAGCAGCTCAGCCCTGAGACCATGTGGTGCAGCTTCAGGAGCTCGGCGTCCTTAGCAACGGACCTCAGGTTTCAGGTGTGGAGAGCTTGGTATGCGACAATGGTCGGTAAAATGATAAGCAATGAAGAAAAACCCTGTTGGAAAGGTATAAAAGCTGCCTTAAATGGATAAATCCACTACAAAAGGATTACAACTTGCAAGTATACTTAAGCTCCAATGTTCGTAAGGTTGGAGAAACTATTTTGTGAACTATACTGGGAGCAGGACCACAGCAGGATGAGTATTAGGAGAAACATAACTCCTCCTCGGGGTTCATACAGTAGCAAAAGTGATTTTTGTCATGCAATTCCCCCACAAATTCAGACCTCAGAATTCTTTAATAGAATTGAAAGCTTAGGAAAGTTGGGTCACTTTAGGACCGAGGGGCCATTGTCTTCTTGATGATGAACTTTTGTCTCTTCAGACTCAGTGGCATCCCAAGTGGTAGGGGATTATAATTGTATGTTGTTCTTTTCTTTGTGTCCTCCTGGCTAGCTGGTGTTAGGCCTCTACCCTTTCTGTACAGGCTCAAAATGAAGACAGTGAGAGTACGAGCACCTGACTTTCCCTTTACAAGACACGAAGGGAAGCAGGTCTTTGAGGACCTCTCTTCATTGCCTGCGGCAGGGGCAGATGCATGAACTCCTGGCAGCAGGAGTGGGAACGAAGTTTCGCTCATTTTACTGTGACCCAGAGGGCTTTTCTAATAAAACTCTATCACGTCCATTTGGAAGATTAAACAGAAACTGTTCACATTTTTTAATTTTCTAGGACAGATTTATTCTTTTTCTTTCTCCAAGACTACCTATCAGGAACATTCCTTCTCTTGCAGGGTACAAATGAGGGGAAGGAGGAGACAATGGCAGCGAGAAGGCTGGAGAGCAGAAGCCCAGCTGTTTGCACCATTCCTGACCCAGGCAGGGGTCTCTCAGCAGAAAGGAGAAGGTTGTCCGCACTTCACAACTCTTATCTCACAAAGGACCACGACCACACACACCGACTAGGAGTTCAAGAAATGGCCATCTCTTCTTTCATGGTTCAGACACACATATTTTTTTTGGAACTTCTACCCCAATTTCCTCCCCCAAACCTGATTTCCCCTTTCAATAATCCCTCCTGTACGGCTGTACCCAAGATCCTTACTCTGCTTCTCACTTAGCTTTTCTTCAGTCCTGAGCAGAATGACAAAACATGCACTTGACCCAAAGAAAACACTCAAATTTAACTGTAAAACCTCAAGAAAATGTTTAATCTTAAAAATCTGATAGATGTTGTTATATATATTTTTCACACACACACATACATATATCAGATCTCAAGCAAAAAGTAGACATATCTTTTCTTTTAATTTTGAAGTATTTTTTATTTTTCAATTATACCTTACTTTCAACATTATTTTGTATTTTTCTACTAATTTGGCAAACATCTATAAAGTGCCATCTTTCATAGATGCTGCTATTTCATGGTGAATATTCTATGTCCTTGCACTCAAAGACCTGACCCATCCAGGGAAGAAAGGACACAAAACAAATCACCACATTATTTGTTCCCCTGTTACATGTGCGACGTGCCTGCAGAACAGGACAGCTGATGACGCCCCGTGTCCCTCTTCCCCACCCTGCACATCCCTCCATGACAGCCTTCACCTCACTCCCAGGGACTGGCACTGTCCTGTCTTAGTACAAGCCTGAGCTTCAGAGCTTAAGAGTTTCTGCTTTGCATCCAATCTCTTTTGCTTCCTGGCACCTGAAGCAAATCCCTTCAGAAATAACACTGATTCTTTAAGTCAAGTTAAATATATATCTAATGGTGAATTCTCAGGTGGTGATTTTTGGTCAAATTTGTGAATATCTGGTATTTTAGGGTTATGGATAAGGGGCATATCCCAACTGGTGCATTACAACTGGTTGTTGATCTCCTACACAGGGGTCACAGTAGCTCCCTGTAGCTCTACAGTTCGCCTGACAGGAAAGGGCATCGATAGCACCAAGTGACAATTTGGCTTCTCAACATAAGGTGCCCTGTTAGCCTTCCCCACACCCTCCCCACATGCCTGCTCCAACACTATTGATGAGGCCTTGAAGAACAGGGAGCTACTGCTCACCTAGAGAGATGAGAACCCTGACTCAAGATAAAATCAAATGAACAGTGATGGAATTTGTCATGCGCTGGTGCCACACAGACAGGGTCATAACTTGTGGTTCTCTGGAGATGCCTTCACATCCTGCTCCTCAAATTTTCAATCCATTTTTAATTACATTTGGTTTCCATTGTTACTCTGTGGAACAACACTCCAAAATATTCAATTAAACTTTGCAAGGATGGAGGTGTTCAGGGCTTAACACGTGGGTGCATTTTCCATTTGTAACATTCATTGCCATGTTCTATGTTCCTACCCTGGGTAGTGTCTTATCTTTTAAAACCCAAAATCTTTACTTCTATTGGCTGGCTGCTTCAATAAATTATCTTCTCCCACTCCTCCTATATTACAAAGAAGTATTAATTTGAAAAGACTCAGGAGGTATACACGTTACAGAAAGATTCCCCAGCATCTCGACTTCCAGAGTTCTGTTGTACTTCAGAATAATAATCCTTTCCACTGCTTATGTTGATTCGAAGGGTGCACGGATGGACAAAACTTTGGACCAGCCTCAGAAGTCCCATCTGGGACCATTGCCCATATTATCTCCCGTTCATTACAGAGATGAAGCCCTACAGCTGAAAGTCTGTTTGTGTATCATCTTTTATAACACTCCACTGAGTCTTAGTTATATTTGCTCCTCTCATTGGAGTCCTCTACAATCGTAGCAGACACACAGAAGCCCTGAACGCAGACTCAGAGCACAAGAGGGAACTCCCACAAACTAAAGATGTTTTCTGCCATGATGGTCAGATAAACCAGAACCAACCTTTACAGCGTTGAGCTGGCAATAAAAATGGAACTTTCAGTTAAAGGAATTCATCTGACCTCTGGCTGAACACATGGATGTTTGTACACCAAATGCCTCCATCGTGGCCAGGAATATCTGCATCATCCTAATGCTAGGGACAGAAAACCAAGGACCACTTGAGTGGCTGATTTCCCAAAACCAGTTTTGGATCCTCAGAAACAACCTAGTTCTCTATTTCCTGTCTGGATTTGTTTGCCTGTCTTTTCCCATAATCAGCACTTTGATATACTTTACTAGGACGTCATTGTGTAAAAGCTCACCTTTTTATGCCTTTTCCACATAGGGAAGGCTAGGGCAATCGTTCAGACTACCATGTCTCCACTGTGCAGTCCCTACAGTGGATTCTAGAAACCAACCCAGAAATGAGTGTCAGGAGACCTCCGTTCTAGTCCCAGTTCACATTCTGAGTGTCTGACTTTGAGCAATCCATTTAATCACTTTATATTTCTAGTACTGAGAGGAAAATTCAATGTACTTTGCATACATACCATCAGGGAAATAATTAAGATAACAGTGATTAATGATTTTTTTCTTTTGGAAATACAATAATCGCCTACAGGTTCGTGAATATGAATCTCTAAGTATCACTTCACAGATTTGGGCTTGTCCAGGAGCATCTCGCCCAAATTTCCTGTGGATTCATCCATGGAATCTCCAGGATGTAAACACTACATCATCTTGTTCCTCACCTCCCTTCATTTCCCTCTTCCTCCTTCTCTCTGACAGCACTAAAATTTGCACTAGAGAACCCTTAGAACAAAAACCTACCTAAGCCTGACATTTTAGAAAAGCAGAATCACTGGACTCCATTGACCATACTATTCAGAGTCAGAAGATTTCAACATCCGCACTTCCTATCTCTGACCCAAAGTCCCTAAGAATCAGATGATCCCACCCACTGCTGATGCCTCTATTAGAACTCTCAAATATTGAATAGTGCCAGCAAAAAAAATGGAGATACACACTTCAGTCTAGGTTTAAGTTGGTTTCTAAAGACTACTGCCTTCCAACAAAGTAACAGACCATGGAGAGGATATGAAGTCTCCCAGGCTCCTTGAGTCCTGGGCAGACCACTCACAGGTTGGACTAGCTGCCATGGTGAGGGCCACCACTGGGAAGAAGTTCACAGGGGCCCCACGGCTGGCTCAGACACAGCCCTAGTGAGGTGTACCAGGGGCTGAATTAGCCATGTGGGCTGACGGATCCCCCAGAGCTCTCTGCATCAGAGTGCTAATTGCTGTCACCAGTCCCAATTCTCTTATGCTGCCCTCTTCTCCCTTGATAAGCTATTCTCCACCTCCCTCAGACTACCACAGTCCACTGAAGCCTAAGGTCATTCTCAACAAAATCATAGAGCGGATTTACTGGGGTTTTAGAATATCCTCCTCTACTCCAGTCTTGACATTTAGCCCTCATGCCCTTAGTCTAGTGAGCAGTGACAGGCATGACTCCAAGCTGGTGAAAAACCAATTACCCACCTCAGCTCCAAGATGCCCTTACCTGTCTTTCTGGAGTCAAGAGTTGTTTTCATCCTCTGAGGTCTGTGCAAAGGGCTGCTTGCTCTGAGCACTGCAAGTGCGGTGGACATCTGAGTGCATGTCTCATGATACTACTTCAGTTCCAAAAACAACAGCAAAGTCTTGGGAGACTTTCAGATGTTTCTGACAGAATAAGATTTGGAAACTACTAAAACAATTCACTCCCTAGAATATTATGACCTTAATCCTGCATTATGACATTTTATTGTACCATGACCCAATGAGCAAAGATTTGCTCTGAAGGCTAATGACTTTACTGCCGAAGCTCAATGAACTCAGAGTGAAGAGTTTCAAAGTCACCCACAATCTCAGTGTTTGCCCACTTCCCCCCACCATGTGAGTCCCACCTGTCCTATAATCCCTGCTGTTCTGCAGATAGGAAATGCTCTCTCTTCTGCCCAGGAAGGTCATCCCATAGGTGTCCACCTGGAAATTCAATGTTCCTCCAAGAAGCCTTTGTGACAGACATGCTAATATATACAATCAATGTGTGACTTGGGTTTGCAACAACAAGAATATAAAAAAATATTTCATCCAAACTCCATGTGTACAATTTGGGTACACTGCTTCCAGATAAATGATTCATTTCACTTAAAATTTATTTGCTTAGAAATCATTATTTGCCATTGCTATATTCTCTTTACCTGTAAAATTCACACCCTCCATTTATAATTTGTCTGTTAAAACAGACCTTTAAAAGTAAATGAAAATATACCAGTCTGGTGCAGGCTGTTAACAGGGGGAAGGCTGTGATGTGGGCAAACAAACCTGCACTCCTGGTAATTTTTGCTGTATAAATCTAAAACCACTCTAAAAATTAGGGTCTACTTAAAAGGAAAAAATAAGTAACTGATCCTATTCTAGCTTTCATTGTTTTGGTAGAAAGCTGAAAAGAGCATTGTTCCATCCTGAAACAAAATAAGGTTAGATAGTCTACAAAATCATAATAATTCTTCAAGTCCCCAGTAAGATGAGACTGAAGGGCAAACAAATAGTGTGAAATCTCAGGGAAGACAAGGACCTCCAGAGGGAGATATGATGTGAGCTCTTACTTACCTGGGCCAGAGCACGAGACGAATATAGGGCAATCTAACAAGTCACTGAGAATGGCTTTAACATAGAGCTGAAGTTCCAGTGTGGAATACTGTTAAGTGTTGACTGGCTGAGAGCTATAGCAAAAGTAAAAGTCCCCATCAGTCCTCAAGATTTCTTGACATGCTTGGAACTGTCGTCAGAAGAATGTCTGCATAAGGGTGGACACCCAGACTGAGCCTCCTCCATGGCGCAGGTCTAGCAAGAGCAGCCCCAGCCTCTGCAGTGAGCAGCAGGCACCCTCCCACCACCAAGCCTGTCTCCCTTATGGAACAAGAGCCTGAAGCCACTGGGGAAGGGCAGCAAACACTGTTTCCCTCAGAGACAGATGAGGACTCAGTGCTGGGGAAGAGAATGGCACGCACACACACACACACACACACACACTCTCTCTCTCTCTCTCTCTCTCTCTCTCTCCAGCCCTGGGATTTCCACTGGGCAGGAGACCACTCTGCTGAGACCATGATCCATCTCCTCACACTGTGGAAGACCAAGAACACAAAGCCCCAACCCTGCCTGAGACACACGAAGAAAGGGTCTGCCTAAGACTGAGACAGAAGCAGGACAACAGACAACAAACCCTCACCATCCACCGAGGAGGAACTGAGGAACGAGGAAGAGCAGTTAGCCCTGGGGGAGAGGTGGCATGTGGGAAGACACACTCTCTGACATGCAGTCCCAAAGGGAGAGCTGGAAACTAAGAGTGGAACAGCAACTCCAGGAAAGCCCTCCCCCTCTGAACACCCCACCCCAGGCACAGGTGATGCTAGAGGAAATGGAATTGGTTGGTGCCCTGAGGACAACCACAGCAACAACAAAGCTCAAACCCAGCTCCAACCATGGAGCTCCAATAATTCACACACCCCACACACCCTGCGCTCGAGAACAGACAGAAGAGATGTGTCCTCTGCAAAACATAATACTGTTTATCTCACAGTCTATTCTCCTACACACAGAATGTCTGGGTTTCAACCAGAATTAAAGAGGAGAGAAGAAAGAGAGAAAAAATACTGTCCCTGGACTAAGCAACCAGCAGAACCAGAATCTGGTATGACTTGGATTTAGGAACTATCACACAGAGGATTAAAATAACTCTCATTAATACCTTGCAGGGTCTAGTGGAAAAGATGGATGTCCTGTGTAAATGCATGAGGAGTTTCCGCAGAGAAGTGAAAAGTATATGGAAGAATCCAATGGAAATGCTAGACAGGAAGAACACGGTAACAGAGATGAAAGATGCTTATGACATCTTTCACAACCAAGAGTCAACAGAACCAAGAAATAATCAGTGAGGATAAACATGAGCCACTAGAAATTAACACAGCTGATGCAGAATGAAAACAAACAATAAAAAGGGCAGAGACTATACAATATCAAACAATCTAGGGGACAATCATACAATCTAACATGCATGCAATTAGAAAGTAACAGGAAGAAATTTAAGAGAGAATAGAAAAAATATTGAAAGTGATAATGGTGAGAAAAATTACGAAAGAAATCAGAACAGAAATCCAAGAAGCTGAGGGGAAAAAAAAAAAAAAACCAACCCAAAACTAAAAGCAAACTGAGCAAAAACTAGACACATCATATTCAAACTGCCAACAATAAAGTGAAGACCCTGAAGGTAGCCTGAGGGAAACAGACACCACGTGCAGAAAAATAAAATTCAAAACAATTTAGATTTTTTTGTCAAAAAACAATGCCAGCAAAACACACGAAGTGGCATTTTAAAGTGCTGGATGGGGTTGGGAGAAACTGCCAGCTGAGAACTCTGTATGCAGAGGAAATATCTTTTGAAAATAAAGGAAAAACCAAGACTTTTCCAGACAAATGAAAGTTAAACTAATTCATTGCCTGCTGGCCTAGACCAGCAGAAATGTCAGTACAAATTCTTCAGGCAAAAGGAATATTACTACACAGAACATTGGATCTATACGATTTTAAAAAATGTAAGAAGAGGAATCATCATCCTGATTGCATGAAAATGAAAAAAATTAAAATTTGTGAGACACAACTAGAGTAGTGCTTAGAGAGAAATGTGGATCATTGCATGGTGACATGAGAAAACAAGAAAGGCCCCAAGTCAGTAATTTAAACTTCCAGCTAAAAAACAACAACAAGTAGAATAAATTGAGCTCAAATAATCAAAAGGAGGGACAAAATAAAGAGAGAGGCAAATGTAAAGTAGTAAAAAAGGAAAATAGAGAAAAAAACAATAAAACCAAAGATGGGTGCTTTTTAAATGATTGAATTAATAAACCATTAGCCAGACTGACCTAGAGAGAAATAAGGACAAGAGAAAATTAAGGACAAATTTAGAAACAGAAAAGCATCCAGAACAGACAGAAAATTGAATTGCACGGAAGACCAACCACGATTCACCCAGACCGGTAAGAGGGGCGGAGTCGGCACCTGGTGGAGAGAGATTACGGCAGGAAAAAGCAGTGGCTAGTTGTCCTGGACACGCAGGCAGCGGTTAGCAGACCCCAGGTGTGGGGAGGCAACGAGCAGACCCAGGGAGGCTCATAAGAAGGCTGACCTCGGTCACACATTTGCACGCAGATAAACCAGGCTAAAACGGGTGGCACAACAGACTGCGCAACCCAGGGCCCCAGTGCCAGGAAATAAACCCTAAAGGCACGGATTAAAAACACTTCTGGGGGCTGAGGTGCTGGGAGAGGCTCCCAGCCTAACAGACCTGACTGGAACCCAAGAGAGAGCGGAGCAAGCGCCACTGTTCCCTCTCTGACCCCACCCCCACATGCAGCATCACAATTCCGTGACTGGATGGCCTCCGCCCCATGAACACTTAAGGCTCTGCCCCTCATATGTAACAGGCACAATCAGATCCCCCCCAAAATGGTTCAAACCCAGAGCCAATACTTTAAATGACAAGAGATAGCCAACCTATCAGATGCACAGTTCAAAGCACTGGTCATCAGGATGCTCACAGAATTGGTTGATTTTATTCGCAAATTAGATGAACAAATGAAGGCTACAATATGTGAAATGAAGGAAAATGCACAGGGAACCAATAGTGATGGGAGGAAAACTGGGACTCAAATCAATGGAGTGGACCAGAAGGAAGAAACAAACAACCAAGCAGAAAACAAGGAAGAAACAAGAATTCAAAAAATGAGGAGAGGCTTAGGAACCTCCAGGACATCTTTAAACCTCCCAACATCCAAATTATAGGGGAACCAGAAGGGGAAGAAGAAGAGCAACAAGTGGAAAACTTATTTGAACAAATAATAAAGGAGAACTTCCCCAATCTGGCAAAGGAAATAGACTACCAGGAAGTCCAGGAAGCTCAGAGAGTCCCAAAGAAGTTGGACCCAAGGAGGAACACACCAAGGCACATCATCATTACATTAGCCAAGATTCAAATGAAGGAGAGAATTCTAGAAGCAGCAAGGGATAATGGGACAGTCACCTACAAAGGAGTTCCCATGAGACTGTCAGCTGATTTCTCAAAAGAGACCTTCCAGGCAAGAAGGGGCTGGAAAGAACTATTCCAAGTCATGAAAGGCAAGGACCTACATCCAAGATTCCTCTATCCTGCAAAGCTGTCATTTAGAATGGAAGGGAAGATAAAGCACTTCTCAGATAAGGTCAAGTTAAAGGAGCTCATCATCACCAAGCCCTTATTATATGAAATGTTAAAGGGACTTACCCAAGAAAAAGAAGATAAAAAATATGACAGTAAAAAGACAGCAAACTCACAAATGTTAACAATCACACCTAAAACAAAAGCGAACAACTAGAACAGGAGCAGAACCACAGAAATGGAGATCACATAGAGGGTTAGCAACAAGGGAGTGGGAGGAGGAGAGAGGGGGAAAAGGTAGAGAGAATAAGTAGCATAGGTGGTGGGTAGAAAATAGACACGGGGTGGGCAAGAATAGTGTGGGAAATGTAGAAGCTAAAGAACTTATGACACATGGACATGAACTAAAGGGGGGAATGTGGGTGGGAGGGGGTGTGCAGGCTGGAGGGGAATGATGGGGGAGAAATGGGTCACCTGTAATAGCATAATCAATAAAATATATTTTTAAAAAAGCCTTTAAACCTAATAAAAACCTAATATCAAAATTGGTGAAATTTTGTGTAACCATTGTAATATTGAAGGTAGAAGACAATATTCAAGCTTTTGGCATATTATGCTTTATCATATCAAGAAATGGAAAAATGCATCCTGGCTGGTGTAGCTCAGTGGTTTGAGCACAGGCCTGCAAACCAAAGGGTTGCAGGTTTGATTCCCAGTCAGGGCACATGCCTGGGTTGCAGGCGAGGTCCCCATTGTGGGGTGCACAAGAGGCAACCACACATTGATGTTTCTCTCCCACTCTTTCTCCTTCCCCTTTCTCTAAAAATAAATAAATAAAAATCTTTTAAAAAATGGAAAAATGCAACTGAAACACACACAAAAAAAGATTTCTGCAGTGAATAGAGAAGGTGCTGTGACTGACCTAATGTGTCAAAAGTGGTTTGTGAAGTTTGTGCCAGAGATTTCTCATTGGATCATGCTCCACAGTTGGGTAGACCAGTTGAAGTTGATAAAGATCAAATGGAGACATTAACTGAGAACAATCAATGTTATACCACACAGGAGATAGTCACTTAAAATATCTAAATCAAGCACTGAAAATCATTTGCAACAGCTTGGTTATGTTAATCTCTTTGATATTTGGGTTCCACAGAAGAAGAAAAAAACACCTTCTTGACTATATTTCCATATGCAATTCTCTACTTAAACATAAAGAAGGAATTCTGTTTTTTAAGAATAAATTGTGACCGGTGATGAAAAGTGGATACTTGACAATAATGTGGAACATAAGAGATCGTGGAGCAAGTGAAATGGACCACCACTGACCACACCATTCTCTGGTCTTCACCTAAAGAAGGTGATGTTGTATATACGGTAGGATTGGAAGGGAGTCCTCTATTATGAGCTGCTCCCCCAAAAACCAAGTGATTAATTGCAACAAGTAAAGCTCCCAATTAGATCAACTGAAAACAGCATACGATGAAAAGCACCCAAAATTAGTCAACAAAAATGCATAATCTTCCACCAGGGTAAAGCAAGACCACATGTTTCTTTGATGACCTGGCAAAAACTGTTACAGCGTGGCCGGGAAGTTCTTCCTCATCTGCCATATTCTCCAGGCATTGCACTGTCAGACTTCTATGTATTTCAGTCTTTACAACATTCTCTTAGTAGAAAAACTTTAATTCCATGGAAGACAGTAAAAGGCACCTGGAACAGTTCTTTGTTCAAAAAGATAAAAAGTTTTGGAAGGATGAAATTATGAAGTTGCCTGAATGATGGCAGAGGAGGTGGAATAAAACAGAGAATATATTGCTTAATAAAGTTATTAGTGAAAATGAAAAGTGTGTCTTTTTGTTTTACTGTAAAATCCAATGAATTTTTTCGGCCAACCCAGCCAGTTGCCTGGTGGTAGAGCAAAGTCACACTGTGGCCACATACCAGCCACGGAAATGAGGATGCAGATTCTTCACACCTTCTCCTCCTAAAAGTGTTACGTGCGTATTTATATTTTTGACTAATTTTCATCTCTTGCTGCTACCATTTTATACAGGGTGTGTTTATGGTGGTAAGTTTTCCAGTTCACAAGTTATGGAATATTCAGACGAAACCAAGACCTTTTAGGGACCAATGGACCCACATGGGGATTCTGAACTGGGAGAAGGTGAAGTGTTCCTCTAGTATGCCTTTCATTACACTTATTAAAAAATCGACTTTGGAGAGAGATGGGAAGGGAAAGACAAAGAAAGAGAAATATCAATTTGTTGTCCCACTTACTTATGCGTGCATTGGTTGATTCTTGTATGTGCCCTGACCAGGGATCGAACCTGCAACTTTGGTGTGCTGGGGCTATGCTCTAGGGAACCGAGCGGCTGGGCCAGGGCCCTGTATTATGTCTCTTAAGTCACATGACATGACTTCTCTTTCCCCATTGCCACTTGTTCAGGCCAGATTCCTCTGCATCTCAGTAACCGTGCTGCCACCTCCTCGCTGGTCCCCTTGGCTCCGTTTTTCTCCCTCTGAATCATTTGCCAGAGTGGTTCAAAGAGGCAAATTTTCTCAAGGCATGCTCTAGCAAAAAAAATCTTTACTGGCTCCCAATGCTGTCAGGATCAACTTCAACATAATCTGGCATTCATTCAATGACCTCCAAGGCATGGCCCCTGCCTTCCCCCAGCTTTGTTCCCATAACTTCCTCCATCTCCTCTGCTCAGCAACAGCAACTTCAGGGCATCACTGAACTCGCAGGTTCACTCATAACTCGGCACTTTTCACAGGTCAGCCTTAGCTCACGTTAACTGGATCACCTATTCTCACTTTCCTTCCTGGTCTCCACCTGGCCTTCTTCTGGTCCTTTCATACAGGAAGTCTTCTGCAATCCCCCCAAAGGCTCAGTCTCTCTGTGACACTACACTGCATTCTAACTGCTTCATTGTCATCCCTGCTATGGGACCATATCTTGGTCAGGATTGTATCATCCTGTGTTTCAAGAGCCACTCGATGTCACTGATATACAGTTAGACAGTCCACTAATATATCTCAATTAACATCAACAGAAATACAGCCCACTAGCATTGACATTATTGGGACATCTGCCTGGACTGTAAAACTCCAGATAGATTATCTTTAGATAAAATTAACGTGTCAAATGAGCTCTGGTTTACATGAAACATCAACACTGCTTACACGCTGAGAGCCTGTGATATTGTGTCCCCAAATGGAAGAGCCGC
The DNA here is from genome assembly GCA_039655065.1 of Glossophaga mutica. Classification (NCBI taxonomy): domain Eukaryota; kingdom Metazoa; phylum Chordata; class Mammalia; order Chiroptera; family Phyllostomidae; genus Glossophaga; species Glossophaga mutica. Next base: position 7,990,770 of record CM077313.1, read on the forward strand.
ACACCAACCAACTCAAAGAAGAGACGACGAGAACAAAGGGCTTTGGGACTTCTTCAAGGGAGGGAACAGATGAGCCAGCACACTCTTTCTCCTTTTTTTCCTTCCTTTCCCTTGTGCAGTCATTCCTTCCCCCTCCTTTACCTTGTTTAACTCAGGCTTTCTCTCAGAGGGCACTCCCTCTCTGACTGTTCCAACTCAGAGATGCACAGGATGAAGTAGGCCCAGTGGTGTATGGAGAACAGTGTGGGGAGGGCTCCAGGCACAGACAAGAGGGTGCCGTCCACACAGGTGACAGAACCATCCTCATCCCCACTCCATGCGAAGTTTGTCTTGCCTTCACTGCCTTTGCCTCAGGAATCTTTCCTTTCTTAGGTAACTATTAATTTTATATGTATGCATTATCTCATATTTTGTGTATTTCTGTTGTTTATAAAGTCTAGGAGAAAGAGTTAATAGATATGTCAGAGTTGGTCAACTTAAATGTTTAAATGGTACACTTATATGTGTAGTAAAATTCCTTTCGAACAGTTCAAATACTCCAGCAGTGCCTGAGACACCGTTCCCTTGGCCAGTCATAGCCACGTGCACTAACAACCTTTACTTAGCCTCCTGTCAGTGTAAAACAAGACCTCCTGTGGAAGCTTCTTGTGCGTTTCCACCCACACTCAGACACACGCGTTAGGTCCACATGACGTAGGTCCGGCACAGAAGCACTGACTCAGCCATGATAGCAATGCTCTCCTCAGAACAGTGACTCCCACAGTTACGGGCTGTGCTTACATATACCATCCACATTTTTCAATGAGTGAAAATGGGAAGTGTTTTGCTCCAAGTGGAAACACAATAACCTCAGACAAAACATGGAGGAACAAGCACCAGTGGTCCAAATGAAGATGCAAGACAGGTCCATGATTACAAACAACACGACAAATCAAAACAGCCAATGGTAATATGTTGCTCAATTGTTGTCAGGAAACGAGACTGAGTGATTGTGAAGTTCTATGGCAGCAGTCCTTAACTCCACTCAACATGCTGCTGGGACATTAAAATATTTGTACATTCCACACCCCAAGCCATCCACTCAGCCTCCAACCCTCATCATCACTACACATTACATCATCGTCTTCTGGTTGCCAGGGTGATGCAGTTGATGCCTGTCATGTGTGAGTCAGTGGGAGAACACACAGTTAAAGTCCTTTTCTCTAACTGGTGCTCATGATTGATCACGTTGCCAGTTTTGACGTTAATCCAGATAATTGCCCTAAGAGTTTCTGCCAGGCCCCCTTCACCTCCTTATTCCTTACACTGTAAATCATGGGGTTCAGCATGGGCGTCAAAATGGCATAAAAGAGAGAGATCAACTTCTCCTGGAGGACAGAGGGGCTGGAGCGGGGCTGGATGTAAGTGACAATGGCCATTCCGTAGCACAGGACCACCACTGAGAGGTGAGAGGCACAGGTGTGGAAGGCTTTCTTTCTGCCCTCTGTGGACCTGATCTTTAGGATGGCGGTGATGATCTTGATGTAGGACAACAGAACCAGGAAGAATGGGGACACCAGCAGGACAGTGGCAGAAACAGTGATGGCAATCTCACTGGAGGAGGTGTCCACACAGGCCAGTCTGACCACAGCTAGGAGTTCACAGGATATTTGATCAATAAACTTATTTGAGCACATGGGCAGCTGAAAGGTGATGACAGTCAGCATGAGAGAGTTGACAGAGCCGCTGACCCAGGAGGTGATGGCCAGCCTGGTACAGAGCCCTCCATGCATGATGACCGAGTACCGCAGGGGGTCACACACAGCCACGTAGCGGTCATAGGCCATCACCACCAGTAGAACAAACTCAATGCCACCCAGTCCCAGGGAGAAAAATAACTGCGCTGCACAGCTCACATAGGGGATCACTTTCTGTTCAGCAAGAAAATGAACCAACATCTGAGGGACGATGCATGTGGCATAAGAGACATCGACGAGGGAGAGGTTGGTGAGAAAGAAGTACATGGGAGTGTGGAGTCGGCTGTCCAGTCTGATCAGAAGGACAATGAGGAAGTTCCCCAGCACTGTCACCAGGTACATGACCACGAACAGGACAAAGAGAGAGACCTGAGTGCCCCAGTCCCTGGACAGGCCGAGGAGAATAAACTCTCTCACCCACGTCTGGTTGTCTGCTCCCATTAAAAATGTGAGGGTTATGAATCTGCAGAGAGTCAGAAAGAACAGAAGCTGTTGAATCAGAGGAGAGTGAGAGTAACTTTCTGTGAATACCTACTGTGTGTCACTGGCCAGCCTCAGCCAGATGTTCCAGATCGCTTACGGGCCATCAGCACAGGCTGTATCCGGATACGCATCAGAGACAGGCCAGCACCCGGACGAGGACCTGACATGGCCTCTGGAAGAGCAGCTCAGCCCTGAGACCATGTGGTGCAGCTTCAGGAGCTCGGCGTCCTTAGCAACGGACCTCAGGTTTCAGGTGTGGAGAGCTTGGTATGCGACAATGGTCGGTAAAATGATAAGCAATGAAGAAAAACCCTGTTGGAAAGGTATAAAAGCTGCCTTAAATGGATAAATCCACTACAAAGGGATTACAACTTGCAAGTATACTTAAGCTCCAATATTCCTAAGGTTGGAGAAACTATTTTGTGAACTATACTGGGAGCAGGACCACAGCAGGATGAGTATTAGGAGAAACATGTTCTCCACCTTGGGGTTGATATGGTAGCAAAACTGATTTTGTCATGCAATCCCCCCACAAATTCAGACCTCAGAACTCTTTAATGGAACTGAAAGCTTAGGAAAGTTGGGTCACTTTGGGACTGAGGGGCCATTGTCTTCTTTTTTTTTTTTTTTTTAAAGATTTTTATTTATTTATCTTTAGAGGGGAAGGGTAGGAGAGGGGGAGAGGGAGAGAAATATCAATGTACGGTTGCCTCTTGTGTGTCCCATGCTGGGAACTGGCCTGCAACCCAGGCATGTGCCCTGACTGGGAATCGAACCTCGATCCTTTGCTTCGCAGGCCCGTGCTCAATCCACTGAGCTACACCAGCCAGGGCCCATTGTCTTCTTGATGATGAACTTTTGTCTCTTCAGACTCAGTGGCATCCCAAGTGGTAGGGGATTATAATTGTATGTTGTTCTTTTCTTTGTGTCCTCCTGGCTAGCTGGTGTTAGGCCTCTACCCTTTCTGTACAGGCTCAAAATGAAGACAGTGAGAGTACGAGCACCTGACTTTCCCTTTACAAGACACGAAGGGAAGCAGGTCTTTGAGGACCTCTCTTCATTGCCTGCGGCAGGGGCAGATGCATGAACTCCTGGCAACAGGAGTGGGTACGAAGTTTCGCTCATTTTACTGTGACCCAGAGGGCTTTTCTAATAAAACTCTATCACGTCCATTTGGAACATTAAACAGAAACTGTTCACATTTTTTAATTTTCTAGGACAGATTTATTCTTTTCCTTTCTCCAAGACTACCTATCAGGAACATTCCTTCTCTTGCAGGGTACAAATGAGGGGAAGGAGGAGACAATGGCAGCGAGAAGGCTGGAGAGCAGAAGCCCAGCTGTTTGCACCATTCCTGACCCAGGCAGGGGTCTCTCAGCAGAAAGGAGAAGGTTCTCCGCACTTCACAACTCTTATCTCACAAAGGACCACAACCACACACACACCAACTAGGAGTTCAAGAAATGGCCATCTCTTCTTTCATGCTTCAGACACACACATTTTTTTGAACTTCTACCCCAATTTCCTCCCCCAAACCTGATTTCCCCTTTCAATAATCCCTCCTGTACGGCTGTACCCAAGATCCTTACTCTGCTTCTCACTTAGCTTTTCTTCAGTCCTGAGCAGAATGACAAAACATGCACTTGACCCAAAGAAAACACTCAAATTTAACTGTAAAACCTCAAGAAAATGTTTAATCTTAAAAATCTGATAGATGTTGTTATATATATATACATATATATATATGTATATATATATTACACACACGCAAACAGATATATATCACATCTCCAGCAAAAAAATAGACATTTTTTGAAGTATATATTTATTAATTTTTAAATATATTTTATTGATTATGCTATTACATGTGTCCCATTTCTCCCCCATCATTCCCCCCACCCTGCACACCCCCTCCCATCCACATTTCCCCCAATTTAGTTCATGTCCATGTGTCATAAGTTCTTTAGCTTCTACATTTCCCACACTATTCTTGCCCTCCCCCTGTCTATTTTCTACCCACCATCTATGCTACTTATTCTCTCTACCTTTTCCCCCTCGCTCCTCCTCCCACTCCCCTGTGGCTAACCCTCCCTGTGATCTCCATTTCTGTGGTTCTGCTCCTGTTCTAGCTGTTTGCTTAGTTTGCTTTTGTTTTAGGTGTGGTTGTTAATATTTGTGAGTTTGCTGTCTTTTTACTGTCATATTTTTTATCTTCTTTTTCTTGGGTAAGTCCCTTTAACATTTCATATATTAAGGGCTTGGTGATGATGAGCTCCTTTAACTTGACCTTATCTGAGAAGTGCTTTATCTTCCCCTCCATTCTAAATGACAGCTTTGCCGGATAGAGCAATCTTGGATGTAGGTCCTTGCCTTTCATGACTTGGAATAGTTCTTTCCAGCCCCTTCTTGCCTGGAAGGTCTCTTTTGAGAAATCAGCTGACAGTCTCATGGGAACTCCTTTGTAGGTGACTGTCCCATTATCCCTTGCTGCTTCTAGAATTCTCTCCTTCATTTGAATCTTGGCTAATGTAATGATGATGTGCCTTGGTGTGTTCCTCCTTGGGTCCAACTTCTTTGGGACTCTCTGAGCTTCCTGGACTTCCTGGTAGTCTATTTCCTTTGCCAGATTGGGGAAGTTCTCCTTTATTATTTGTTCAAATAAGTTTTCCACTTGTTGCTCTTCTTCTTCCCCTTCTGGTTCCCCTATAATTTGGATGTTGGGAGGTTTAAAGATGTCCTGGAGGTTCCTAAGCCTCTCCTCAGTTTTTTGAATTCTTGTTTCTTCCTTGTTTTCTGCTTGGTTGTTTCTTTCTTCCTTCTGGTCCACTCCATTGATTTGAGTCCCAGTTTTCCTCCCATCACTATTGGTTCCCTGTGCATTTTCCTTCATTTCACTTAGTGTAGCCTTCATTTGTTCATCTAATTTGCGAATAAAATCAACCAATTCTGTGAGCATCCGGATGACCAATGCTTTGAACTGTGCACCTGATAGGTTGGCTATCTCTTGGTCAGTTCGATAAATTGGCTCTGGGGCTTTGATTTGTTCTCCCGTTTGAGCCTTTTTTGGTGGTTTTTTGTTTTTGTTTTTCGTTGTTTTTTTTGGGGGGGGGGGTCTGGTTGCAGCTGTTAGGTAGTGAGAGGTGGAGCCTTAGGTGTTCCCCAGGGCAGGGCAGCCCAGTCACTGGGTAGTGACGCGGGGAAATATGTGGGAGCGGGGTCCAAGAGAGAATGATGGCGCTCCTCCCCTTTCTCTCCGATTCCAGTTCCTTCTGCTGCTTCCCCTTCCCCTGGATTATCTGCATGGAAATGTGGGACCACCTGATCAGTCAGCTGCCTTGGGCAGCCTCGCTGGTTCTGCACCATTGTCACCTCGTGCCTGGAATCTGAGCAAACTTCCACTTTTGCCTGCCAGGACTCCGCCCCTCTTACCAGTCTGGATGAATGGTTGTTTGACTTCTGTACAGCTCAATTTTCTATCAGTTCTGATTGTTTTCTTGTTTCTAAATCTCTGTTGTCTTTCATTTTCGTTATGTGAGGAGGCACAGTGTGTCCACCTATACCTCCATTTTGGCCATATTTAAAAGTAGACATATCTTTTCTCCTCCTTTTTTTAATTTTAAAGTAAGTTATTTTTTAATTATACTTTACTTTCAACATTATTTTGTATTTTTCTACTAATTTGGCAAACATCTATAAAGTGCCATCTTTCATAGATGCTGCTATTTCATGGTGAATATTATACGTCCTTGTGCTCTAAGACCTGACCCATCCTGGGAAGAAAGGACACAAAACAAATCACCACATTATTTGTTCCCCTGTTATATGTGCGACGTGCCTGCAGAACAGGACAGCTGATGACGCCCCATGTCCCTCTTCCCCACCGTGCACATCCCTCCATAACAGCCTTCACCTCACTCCCAGGGACTGGCACTGTCTTGTCTTAGTACAAGCCTGAGCTTCAGAGCTTAAGAGTTTCTGCTTTGCATCCAATCTCTTTTGCTTCCTGGCACCTGAAGCAAATCCCTTCAGAAATAACACTGATTCTTTAAGTCAAGTTAAATATATATCTAATGGTGAATTCTCAGGTGGTGATTTTTGGTCAAATTTGTGAATACCTGGTATTTTAGGGTTATGGATAAGGGGCATATCCCAACTGGTGCATTACAACTGGTTGTTGATCTCCTACACAGGGGTCACAGTAGCTCCCTGTAGCTCTACAGTTCGCCTGACAGGAAAGGGCATCGATAGCACCAAGTGACAATTTGGCTTCTCAACATAAGGTGCCCTGTTAGCCTTCCCCACACCCTCCCCACATGCCTGCTCCAACACTATTGATGAGGCCTTGAAGAACAGGGAGCTACTGCTCACCTAGAGAGATGAGAACCCTGACTCAAGATAAAATCAAATGAACAGTGATGGAATTTGTCATGCACTGGTGCCACACAGACAGGGTCATAACTTGTGGTTCTCTGGAGATACCTTCACATCCTGCTCTTCAAATTTTCAATCCATTTTTAATTACATTTGGTTTCCATTGTTACTCTGTGGAACAACACTCCAAAATATTCAATTAAACTTTGCAAGGATGGAGGTGTTCAGGGCTTAACACGTGGGTGCATTTTCCATTTGTAACATTCATTGCCATGTTCTATGTTCCTACCCTGGGTAGTGTCTTATCTTTTAAAACCCAAAATCTTTACTTCTATTGGCTGGCTGCTTCAATAAATTATCTTCTCCCACTCCTCCTATATTACAAAGAAGTATTAATTTGAAAAGACTCAGGAGGTATACACGTTACAGAAAGATTCCCCAGCATCTCGACTTCCAGAGTTCTGTTGTACTTCAGAATAACAATCCTTTCCACTGCTTATGTTGATTCGAAGGGTGCACGGATGGACAAAACTTTGGACCAGCCTCAGAAGTCCCATCTGGGACCATTGCCCATATTATCTCCTGTTCATTACAGAGATGAAGCCCTACAGCTGAAAGTCTGTTTGTGTATCATCTTTTATAACACTCCACTGAGTCTTAGTTATATTTGCTCCTCTCATTGGAGTCCTCTACAATCGTAGCAGACACACAGAAGCCCTGAACGCAGACTCAGAGCACAAGAGGGAACTCCCACAAACTAAAGATGTTTTCTGCCATGATGGTCAGATAAACCAGAACCAACCTTTACAGAGTTGAGCTGGCAACAAAAATGGAACTTTCAGTTAAAGGAATTCATCTGACCTCTGGCTGAACACATGGATGTTTGTACACCAAATGCCTCCATCGTGGCCAGGAATATCTGCATCATCCTAATGCTAGGGACAGAAAACCAAGGACCACTTGAGTGGCTGATTTCCCAAAAACAGTTTTGGGTCCTCAGAAACAACCTAGTTCTCTATTTCCTGTCTGGATTTGTTTGCCTGTCTTTTCCCATAATCAGCACTTTGATATACTTTACTAGGACGTCATTGTGTAAAAGCTCACCTTTTTATGCCTTTTCCACATAGGGAAGGCTAGGGCAATCGTTCAGACTACCATGTCTCCACTGTGCAGTTCCTACAGTGGATTCTAGAAACCAACCCAGAAATGAGTGTCAGGAGACCTCTGTTCTAGTCCCAGTTCACATTCTGAGTGTCTGACTTTGAGCAATCCATTTAATCACTTTATATTTCTAATACTGAGGGGAAAATTCCATGTACTTTGCATACATACCATCAGGGAAATAATTAAGATAACAGTGATTAATGATTTTTTTCTTTTGGAAATACAATAATCGCCTACAGGTTCGTGAATATGAATCTCTAAGTATCACTTCACAGATTTGGGCTTGTCCCGGAGCATCTCGCCCAAATTTCCTGTGGATTCATCCATGGAATCTCCAGGATGTAAACACTACATCATCTTGTTCCTCACCTCCCTTCATTTCCCTCTTCCTCCTTCTCTCTGACAGCACTAAAATTTGCACTAGAGAACCCTTAGAACAAAAACCTACCTAAGCCTGACATTTTAGAAAAGCAGAATAACTGGACTCCATTGACCATACTATTCAGAGTCAGAAGATTTCAACATCCGCACTTCCTATCTCTGACCCAAAGTCCCTAAGAATCAGATGATCCCACCCACTGCTGATGCCTCTATTAGAACTCTCAAATATTGAATAGTGCCAGCAAAAAAAATGGAGATACACACTTCAGTCTAGGTTTAAGTTGGTTTCTAAAGACTACTGCCTTCCAACAAAGTGACAGACCATGGAGAGGATATGAAGTCTCCCAGGCTCCTTGAGTCCTGGGCAGACCACTCACAGGTTGGACTAGCTGCCATGGTGAGGGCCACCGCTGGGAAGAAGTTCACAGGGGCCCCACGGCTGGCTCAGACACAGCCCTAGTGAGGTGTACCAGGGGCTGAATTAGCCATGTGGGCTGACAGATCCCCCAGAGCTCTCTGCATCAGAGTGCTAATTGCTGTCACCAGTCCCAATTCTCTTATGCTGCCCTCTTCTCCCTTGATGAGCTATTCTCCACCTTCCTCAGACTACCACAGTCCACCACAGTCCACTGAAGCCTAAGGTCATTCTCAACAAAATCATAGAGCAGTTTTACTGGGGTTTTAGAATATCCTCCTCTACTCCAGTCTTGACATTTAGCCCTCATGCCCTTAGTCTAGTGAGCAGTGACAGGCATGACTCCAAGCTGGTGAAAAACCAATTACCCACCTCAGCTCCAAGATGCCCTTACCTGTCTTTCTGGAGTCAAGAGTTGTTTTCATCCTCTGAGGTCTGTGCAAAGGGCTGCTTGCTCTGAGCACTGCAAGTGCGGTGGACATCTGAGTGCATGTCTCATGATACTACTTCAGTTCCAAAAACAACAGCAAAGTCTTGGGAGATTTTCAGATGTTTCTGATAGAATAAAATTTAGAAACTACTAAAACAATTCACTCCCTAGAATATTATGACCTTAATCCTGCATTATGACATTCTATTGTACCATGTCCTAATGCACAAAGATTTGTTCTGAAGTCAAATGACTTTACCGCTGAAGCTCAATGAACTCAAACTGAAGAGTTTCAAAGTCACCCACAATCTCAATTTTTGCCCACTTCCCCCCACCATGGGAGTCCCACCCACCCTATAATCCCTGCAGCTCCCCGAACAGGAAATGCTCTCTTCTGCCCAGGGAGGTCATCCTATTGGTGTCCACCTGGAAATTCAATGTTCCTCCAAGAAGCCTTTGTGACAGACATGCTAATATATACAATCAATGTGTGACTTGGGTTTGCAACAACAAGAATATAAAAAAATATTTCATCCAAACTCCATGTGTACAATTTGGGTACACTGCTTCCAGATAAATGATTCATTTCACTTAAAATTTATTTGCTTAGAAATCATTATTTGCCATTGCTATATTCTCTTTACCTGTAAAATTCACATCCCCCATTTATAATTTGTCTGTTAAAACAGACCTTTAAAAGTAAATGAAAATATACCAGTCTGGTGCAGGCTGTTAACAGGGGGAAGGCTGTGATGTGGGCAAACAAACCTGCACTCCTGGTAATTTTTGCTGTATAAATCTAAAACCACTCTAAAAATTAGGGTCTACTTAAAAGGAAAAAATAAGTAACTGATCCTATTCTAGCTTTCATTGATTTAGTAGAAAGCTGAAAAGAGCATTGTTCCATCCTGAAACAAAATAAGGTTAGATAGTCTACAAAATCATAATAATTCTTCAAGTCCCCAGTAAGATGAGACTGCAGGGCAAGCAAATAGTGTGAAATCTCAGGGAAGACAAGGACCTCCAGAGGGAAATATGATGTGAGCTCTTACTTACCTGGCCCAGAGCACGAGACAAATATAGGGCAACCTAACAAGTCACTGAGAATGGCTTTAACATAGAGCTGAAGTTCCAGTGTGGAATACTGTTAAGTGTTGACTGTCTGAGAGCTATAGCAAAAGTAAAAGTCCCCATCAGTCCTCAAGATTTCTTGACATGCTTGGAAGAGTTCTCTGATGAATATCGGGGGAAGGGTGGACAGCCAGACTGAGCCTCCTCCATGGCGCAGGTCTAGCAAGATAGCCCCAGCCTCCGCAGTGAGCAGCAGGCACCCTCCCAACACCAAGCATGTCTCCCTTATGGAACAAGAGCCTGAAGCCACTGGGGAAGGGCAGCAAACACTGTTTCCCTCAGAGACAGATGAGGACTCAGTGCTGGGGAAGAGAATGGAACACACACACACACACACACTCCAGCCCTGGGATTTCCACTGGGCAGGAGACCACTCTGCTGAGACCATGATCCATCTCCTCATACTGTGGAAGACCAAGAACACAAACCCCAACCCTGCCTGAGACACACGAAGAAAGGGTCTGCCTAAGACTGAGACAGAAGCAGGACAACAGACAACAAACCCTCACCATCCACCGAGGAGGAACTGAGGAACGAGGAACAGCAGTTAGCCCTGGGGGAGAGGTGGCATGTGGGAAGACACACTCTCTGACATGCAGACCCAAAGGGAGAGCTGGAAACTAAGGATGGAACAGCAACTCCAGGAAAGCCCTCCCCCTCTGAACACCCCACCCCAGGCACGGGGGATGCTAGAGGAAATGGAATTGGTTGGTGCCCTAAGGACAACCACAGCAACAACAAAGCTCAAACCCAGCCCAAACCATTGGTGCATAATTCACACACCCCGCATACTCTGCGCTAGGGAATAAACAGAAGGGATGTGCCCGTTGCAAAACATAAATCTGTTTATCATAGAGTCCATTATCCTACACAGAAAATATCCTGTTTCTAATCCAAATTAAATTTCAAAGGAAGAGCAAGAAAAATGGCTATGTCACTGAACAAAGAATTTAACAGAACCAGAATCATATAGGCTTGGGTACCAAAACTATCACATAGGGGGTCAAAGTAACTCTCATAAATAAGTTTAAGGAAAATATGGACTACATCATCATTGCGGAATTTCAAGAGAGAGTTGAAAACTATATAAATGGATTAAATGGAAATGCTAGAATATGAAGAACACAATAAAAGAAATAAAAATCCCTTATGAGTCAACTCAAAAGAGCCAACAAACAAAGGATAAAGACAGGTCAATAGACTTCCGGCCAAGATGGAGGCGTAGGCGGACACACTGTGCCTCCTCTCACAACCAAAATTAAGGACAACAAATATTTAGAAACAAGAAAACAACCTGAACTTATAGAAAATTGAACTGTACGGAAGTCCAACAACCACTCATCCAGACCGGTAAGAGGGGCAGAGTCGCGGTAGGAAAAAGTGGAGGTGCGGACCCAGGAACACAAGTAGCAGCGGCTCGCAGTTCCCAGGTGCACGGGCGGTGGCTGGCGGTCCTCGGGAGCACAGGCGGCAGCTGGCGGACCCCGGGCACAGGGGGGCAACTGTGCAGACCCAGTGAGGACGCACAAGGCGGCTGGCTGACCAGGGGGTCCCACATTCGCGCACGCAGACGGTCCAGGCAGAGGGGAAGTGGTGGAAGGGACTGAATCCAGGAGAGAGCGGAGCAGGCGCCATTGTTCCCTCTCCGACCCCGCCCCCACATACAGCGTCACAACCCAGAGACTGGACTGCGCCACACTGGGGAGCGCCTGAGGCTCCACCCCTCACTACGTAACAGCACGCGCGCATGCGCAGATAATCCAGGCGAAGGGGAAGCAGCGGAAGGGACCGGAGTCCAGAAGAGAGCGGAACAGGCGCCATTCTTCCCTCTCAGACCCCGCCCCCACGTATAGCGTCACAACCCAGCGACTGGGCTGCCCCACCCTGAGGAACACCTAAGGCTCCACTCCTCATACGTAATAGCTGCGACCAGACTAAAACCAAAACGAAACAAAACAAAAAAAAAACCCCACCAAAAATGGCTCAAACCGGAGAAAAAATGAAAACCCCAGAGTCAATTCCTCTAAGCAACGAAGAGATAGCCAACCTATCAGATGCACAGTTCAAAGCACTGGTCATCAAAATGCTCACAGAATTGGTTGATTTTGCTCATAAATTAGATGAGAAAATGCAGGCTACAATACGTGAAATGAAGGAAGACACATGGGGAACCGATAGAGATGGAAGGAAAACTGGGACTCAGATCAATGGAGTGGACCAGAAGGAAGAAACTAACAACCAAAGAGAAAACGAGGAAGAAACAAGAATTCAAAAAAATGAGGAGAGGCTTAGGAACCTCCGGGACATCCGTAAACGTCCCAACATCCGAATTATAGGGGTCCCAGAAGGGGAAGAAGAAGAGCAACAAGTAGAAAACTTATTTGAACAAATAATAAAGGAGAACTTCCCCAATATGGCAAAGGACATAGACTACCAGGATGTCCAGGAAGCTCAGAGAGTCCCAAAGAAGTTGGACCCAAGGAGGAACACATCAAGGCACATCGTAATTACATTAGCCAAGATTCAAATGAAGGAGAGAATTCTAGAAGCAGCAAGGGATAAGGGGACAGTCACCTACAAAGGAGTTCCCATCAGACTGTCAGCTGATTTCTCAAAAGAGACCTTCCAGGCAAGAAGGGACTGGAAAGAAATATTTAAAATCTTGAAAAGCAGGGACCTACCTCCAAAATTGCTCTATCCAGCAAAGCTGTCTTTTAGAATGGAAGGTCAGATAAAGCACTTCTCAGATAAGGTCAAGTTCAAGGAGTTCATCATCACCAAGCTCTTATTATATGAAATGTTAAAGGGACTTATCTAAGAAAAAGAAGATAAGAAATATGACAGTGAAAAGACAGCAAACTCACAGCTATTAACAACCACACCTAAAACAAAAGCGAACTAAGCAAACAGCTAGAACAGGAACAGAACCACAGAAATGGAGATCATATGGAGGGTTAGCAACAGGGGCGTGGGAGGAGGAGGGGGGGGAAGGTACAGAGAATGAGTAGCATAGATAGTGGGTAGAAAATAGACAGGGGCAGGGTAAGAATAGTATGGGAAATGTAGAAGCTAAAGAACTTATGACACAAGGACATGAACTAAAGGGGGGAATGTGGGTGGGAGAGGGTGTGCAGGGTGGGGGGAATGATGGGGGGGAAACGGGACAACTGTAATAGCATAATCAATAAAATATATTTTTAAAAAAAGATAGGTCAATAAAAATTAATTAAATGAAATCATACAGGGAAAAAATAAAAAAGATAAAAAGAGAAGAGAGTCTCCCAGCACTGTGGGACAGTATTAAACCATCTAACATACACAAAATTGAAAAATCGCAAAAGGAAAACGGAGAAAAAACAATGGAATAGGAGCTCCATGAAGGCAAAAGGATTACGCAGTGAATGGTGGAGAAGAGTGGCAAACATTTTAACCAGTGGAAGAAATGAGGATGCAGCATGAACACAGATCTTCTTCCTTGAAGTGTCATGCGTGTCTTTGCACTTTTCAGCAATTCTCTTCCTTCGTCCCTTTCCCCTACGCTTCATATAGGTTGTGTTCATGATGGTAAGTTTTATGGTTTACTCCACTGGTTACAAAATCACGACATTTTAAAGGAGATATGGGGCCCATAAAGGAATTCTATTCCAGGAGAAGGTGCGGTGTTCTTCTGAAATCTCTTTTAAATCACAGGACTTCACAAGACCTCTCTTTCCCCATTGCTACTTCTTTAGTTCTGACTCTAACAACTCCTGAGGACCCACGGTGCAGCCTCCCAGGCGGTCTCATTGACTCCAGTGTTTCTTCCTCCGATTCACTTGCTAGCATGCTAATTAAAAAATGTGAATTTGGTCATGCCCCACTCTGGCTTAAAAATCGTTACTCACTCCCTGTTGCTATTAAAAGTAAGTGATATTTTGGCATCTGGCGCACGATATGATGGGACCGTTCTTTAGCTGTCTGCGTCATCCCTACTACTTCATCTCCTCTGCCTGGCAAGAGCAACGTCAGGGCAGTATTGAACTCTCACACTCTCTCCCAGCTCGGCACCTTTCACAGGTCAGCCTTCTCTCTGGTCCCCTGTTATCCAAGTCACTTGTTCTTACTTTCTTGGTCTCCACCTGGACCTCTTCTTGTTCTTTCATACAGGAAGACTTCTGCAATCACCCCCAAAGGCGCGCGCTCTCGCTCTCTCTCTCTCTCTCTCTCTCTCTCTCTCTCTCTCTCTCTGACACAACACTGCATTTTAACTGCTACATGGTTTCTCATCCCACTTGCAGTCCCATCATTGGGAAAACTGTATCCTATTGACTATTCTGTCTCAAGAACCATTCATTGCTGAAAACACATGGGAGACTCTCTTGTAACACTTCCCCAGTTAATACCAAGAGAAATATAGCTAAAGACGTCACTAGTATTCCTTGCCTTCTTTGGGATGCTTGCCTTTATGACAGACTTTAGGAATGAATTATTTTAAGGTGAAACTAAAATACCAAATTTCCACGTTAAATGAGCCTTCAACACTGCTTGCACGTGGAGAGCCTGTGATATTGTGTCCCCAAATGGAAGAGCTGCACATCAACCAACTCGAAGAAGACACGACGGGAAGAAAGGGCTTTGAGACTTCTTCAAGGGAGGGAGCAGATGAGCCAGCACACTCTTTCTCCTTTTTTTCCTTCTTTTCCCTTGTGCAGTTATTTCTTCCCCCTCCTTTACCTTGTTTAACTCAGGCTTTCTCTCAGAGGGCACTCACTCTCTGACTGTTCCAACTCAGAGATGCACAGGATGAAGTAGGCCCAGTGGTGTATGGAGAACAGTGTGGGGAGGGCTCCAGGCACAGACAAGAGGGTGCCGTCCACACAGGTGACAGAACCATCCTCATCCCCACTCCATGCAAAGTTTGTCTTACCTTCACTGCCTTTGCCTCAGGAATCTTTCCTTTCTTCGGTAACTATTAATTTTATATGTATGCATTATCTCACATTTTATGTGCTATTTTGTTTCTGAAGTCTAAGAAAAAGAATTAATAGATATTTCAGAGTTGGACAGCTTAAATGTTTAAATGGTACACTTATATGTGTAGTAAAATTCCTTTCGAACAGTTCAAATACTCCAGCAGTGCCTGAGACACCGTTCCCTTGGCCAGTCATAGCCACGTGCACTAACAACCTTTACTTAGCTTCCTGTCAGTGTAAAACAAGACCTCCTGTGGAAGCTTCTTGTGCGTTTCCACCCACACTCAGACACACACGTTGTGTCCACATGACGTAGGTCCGGCACAGAAGCATTTAATCAGAAGCGTTTAACCAGCCTTGATGGCAACACTCTCCTCAGAAGGCTGACTCCCACAATTATCAGATGTGCTTACATATACCACGCATTTTAAAAAGTGAAATGTGAAAGTGATACATTCCCAATGGAAACACAATAACTTTGTACAAGATACGGATGAATAAGAACCAGAGGTCCAAATTAAGATCCATGACTAGGTCCATGATTATAAAGAATGTGACAAATCAAAACAGCAAATGTTTTTTTAAAAAATTACTCTCAGGCCATATGAAGCGAAATTCAGTGTGGGAAGTTCTGTTACAGCAGTGCTTAAGTTCACTAAACATGCTGCTGGGACCTAAAAATACCCCACATCACCCCAACCCAACCACTCAGCCTCCTACCCTCATCATCAGTACATTTCTTACCATCTTCCTCCTGGTTGCCAGGGTGATGCAGTTGATGCCTGTCATACCTGAGTTAAGTGGGAGAACACACAGTTAAAGTCCTTTTCTCTAACTGGTGCTCATGATTGATCACGTTGCCAGTTTTGACGTTAATCCAGATAATTGCCCTAAGAGTTTCTGCCAGGCCCCCTTCACCTCCTTATTCCTTACACTGTAAATCATGGGGTTCAGCATGGGCGTCAAAATGGCATAAAAGAGAGAGATCAACTTCTCCTGGAGGACAGAGCGGCCGGAGTGAGGCTGGATGTAGGTGACAATGGCCATTCCGTAGCACAGGACCACCACAGAGAGGTGAGAGGCACAGGTGTGGAAGGCTTTCTTTCTGCCCTCTGTGGACCTGATCTTTAGGATGGCGGTGATGATCTTGACGTAGGACAACAGAACCAGGAAGAATGGGGACATCAGCAGGACAATGCTAGAAACCATGATGGCAATCTCATTGGAGGAGGTGTCCACACAGGCCAGTCTGACCACAGCTAGGATCTCACAGGATATGTGATCAATAAGCTTATTTGAGCACATGGGCAGCTGAAAGGTGATGACAGTCTGCATGAGAGAGTTGACAGAGCCGCTGACCCAGGAGGTGATGGCCAGCCAGGTACAGAGCCCTCCATGCATGATGACCGAGTACCTCAGGGGGTCACACACAGCCACGTAGCGGTCATAGGCCATCACCGCCAGTAGAACAAACTCAATGCCACCCAGTCCCAGGGAGAAAAATAACTGCGCTGCACAGCTCACATAGGGGATCCCTTTCTGTTCAGCAAGAAAATGAACCAACATCTGAGGGACGATGCTTGTGGCATAAGAGACATCGACGAGGGAGAGGTTGGTGAGAAAGAAGTACATGGGAGTGTGGAGTCGGCTGTCCAGTCTGATCAGAAGGACAACGAGGAAGTTCCCCAGCACTGTCACCAGGTACATGACCACGAACAGGACAAAGAGAGAGACCTGAGTGCCCCAGTCCCTGGACAGGCCGAGGAGAATAAACTCTCTCACCCACGTCTGGTTGTCCGCTCCCATTAAAAATGTGAGGGTTATGAATCTGCAGAGAGTCAGTCAGAAAGAACAGAAGCTTTTTAATTAAGGAACCATAAGAATAACTCCTTAAAATGCATATTTTGTATGACCTGTGAGACGTAAAGTTTTCAGATCTTTTATGGGCCAACGTAAGGCTTGCTGTCTCTATGTGTGACATCTACTCTGCCTAAGAGAGAGGGGCTTGCCCTTCACAAGAGCATGATGTGGTCCCAGGGAGTCCGTTAAATCCCGGAGATAACACAGTGCATTTTTGGAAACTCTGTATCTTACCTCAGTTTCCAGGGCAGCAGGTGATGGTAGTTGACACTGGAAGGTAAAGTGATAAATAGTGAAGGAAAATATTGTTCAAAGTTTAAGAACTACCCTACACATATGTGCTATGCCAATTTACAGGGGAAATATTTGGAAGAGACAGATGTATACTGTGAATAAGGCTGCTGTCTCATGGAAAGTTCTGGAATTAGAAAACCTGACTATGGATCCTCCTATGATTTACCAGATGTGTGATTGGACTAAAGATTTAAATTTTTACATACAGCCCTGGCTGGTGTAGCTCACTGGATTGAGTGCGGGCCTGCGAACCAGAGGATCGCGGTTCGATTCCCAGTCAGGGCACATGCCTGGGTTGCCAGGCCAGTTCCCAGCAGGGGACACACAAGAGGCAACCGTACATTGATATTTCTCTCCCTCTCCCTCTCCCCTACCCCTCTAAAGACAAATAAAAAAAAAAAAAAATCTTTAAAAATAAATAAATAAATAAATAAATAAAGATTTAAAAAAAAAGTTTTTACATACAAAATGGGATCATGGTGCACAACTTACAAACATATTTAAACTCAGATCTAAACAACTTATCAGGAAAGTACTTTATGAACTGTCACAGTAAATAGGACTTCAGTGGTGTGGGGATAGGTTGCAGCATGGGAGAGACCAGGTAACAAATGAGCTTTCTTCTCACGTCCCACCACAACTTCAGACATCAGCAAAAAGAAAGCAAGCCCTTTCATAGATCAGAAGTCTAAAAAGGTGGCTTCGATGCTTGGGGCATCTAGGGAAGTATGGGTCTTTTTGAGAATTTGCCATCTTCCCGTCTTTGGCACAAGAAGGAGAAGCGGGATGATTTTATCCTGTTCCTTTTATTGTTCTACCATTCTGTTTGCTCATTCTTACTTGCTCTTGTTATTTTTCCACAACTCTAGCCCTTGCCTATGTTCCCCATAAAAGGTATAGTATGAAAATGGCTGCTCAGGCTTTCCTGTATGGAAGGAGGGAAAGAGAACACATCTGTTCACTTCTGTTGCCTCAAAGGAGACATTTCACTTTCCATGAATCTAGCGCATATCTTAGTGTCACCTTTGCTAGACGCTGTGATTTCAAAGGTGAATGGTACACCTCTTTGTTCAGAAGGCTCAAGTAAATGAAAAGACTCAGCAGAGGTTGCCGTCCCAGCATCTGTTCCTCCAGTGCCCTGTGCGAGCTGCCTGGAGAGCATGCCAGCCCCTGATTCACTTACGCACCTGACACATCTCTCTGCGACAGCCTTTGTCTCATTATAAATGAGTGACAGTGTCACATCTCACCTTCAGGACCTAACATTTCTTGCTTTAAATCTCTTTTGCATCCTAAAATCTAGAGCAAGCTACTTAACCTCTCTGAGCTTCATATTTGTTAATCTGCAAAATACAGATACTACTGGCCAACTGAAAGGCTCATTGAAGAAATCGACATGCTCCTAGTGACTGAATTAGGGCAGGTGTACATCACTTAGTGATGATAACTGGTTGACCTTTCATTTCAAGCTCTTAATCATATTCAATATCTTTTTTTTTTAAAGATTTATTTATTTATTTATTTATTTATTTATTTATCTTTAGAGGGGAAGGGTAGGAAAGAGGGAGAAGGAGAGAAATATCTATGTACGGTTGCCTCTCATGTGTCCCCTGCCGGGAACTGGCCTGCAACCCAGGAATGTGCCCTGACTGGGAATCGAACCACGATTCTCTGGTTCGGAGGCCCGCGCTCAATCCACTGAGCTACACCAGCCAGGGATCATATTCAATATCTTATTCCTTCATTTATCCCCCTTCTACCATCCTAACCCTGTTGTGACCCTGATTGATCATCTTCCCTCATTATAAAAAAAAATACAGACCCAAATTGGAGAGAGAATCTTTGTTATATAATTAGCATTCTAATTCTCTCTTCTTTTACAACCAGAATTGTCAAATGATTGGTGGCCACCTGCTGAGTTTATTTCCTCATAGCATTCATCCCTTAAACCGTGGGAATCTCGGTTTCTGTTTAAACTAATCTATAGAAATTATACTGTCGAAGGTCGCTGTGGCTTTCTAATCATCCAATTCAGAGACTTTTATTCTACTTTAGTTCTTTAATTATTGTTTAACCAATTTAACTGTTTATTCCTTCAAACTCTCAATTCTGTGGTGCTCTTCTGTCTTGATTTTCTTCGTGTATACTCTTGGATAATTATTTTAAATTTTAAATTCTTTGCTCCATTACTGTGAGCATTTTCTAAGATTCTGCTCTCAGAAGTTGTACTTTTCTTTCTACAGCTTTTCCTTTAAGGATATATCTCTAGGGGTTGTTACCAATTCCATATATTAAATAGTTCACTCTCAATTCTACATTTATCTCCTAGGCTTCTCTCCAAGAGACCCGATACTTTCTTCAACAGCTTAGTGAGTGTTTCCCAAACATCACGCCATCATCACATCGATGCAGAAGTCATGGAACGAATTTTGCCACAACACGTTTCATGTCAAGATCCCACATCAAAATCTTGGGCACAGGAGTTTTTGGAACCCCCAGATCAGCTTCCAGTTTTTTTTTACTCTCAGTCGCTGATCTTTGTTGATTGCAGCCCGTACATGTTCAACATTCTCAGGTGTCCTGCTTGTTGCAGGCCTTCCAGAACATGGATCACTTTCAACAGATTCTTGACCACCTTTTAAGCATTTGTGCCACACTTTTATTTGCACTACACTCATTGCATCATCCCCAAAAGCCTCTGAATCATCTGAATAGTTTCTGCAGAGGAATGTTCAAGCTTAATGCAAAATTGATGCAGATTCGTTGCTCTACTCGCTCAGTCATTTTGAATGCAATGGCCATACAGTCCACATGCTCACTCAGCAGCACCTACCACCCCCACTGACTAGTACAGTGAAGTCGTCACTGTTCATGCATGTGCATTCCAGCCCACTCTTCTTGGCTGCCAAGTTACATCGATGTCTCATCAATGTTACATTCTCATTATATTAACAATAGCCAAACTTTTTCTGGACAGACCTCATATGATAAAGCTGCAGCTAACACTAAACTCAATAGGAAAAAGCTACAAGTGTTTTCCTTAACATCAGAAACAAGACTGGGATGTCCACTGTTACCACTTGTATTCAACATAGTATTGGAAGTTATAGCTACAGCAATCAGACAAGGAAAAAAAATAACAGGCACCCGAATCTGAAAGGAGGAAGTAAAACTGTCATTTTTGGGGGCAGATGACATGACACTATAGAGAGAACTCTAAAGATTCCACCCAAAAACACTAGAACCAATACATCAATTCAATAGTTACAGAATACAAAAATAAGTATTCAGAAATCAGTTGCATTTTTATACACCAATAATGAACTATCAGAAAGAGAAATTAAGAAAACAATATCACATACAATTTAAACAAAAAATACCTATGAATAAATTTAACCAAGGAAGTAAAAGACTTGTACTTAAAATTATAAGACATTGAGGAAAGAAATTGAAGATACAAATAGATGAAAACATATTACCAGGTTCATGGGTAGAAAGAATTAACATCATTAAATGTCCATACTACCCAAAGCAATTTACAGATTCCCACAGAAATGTAATTTACTGGCACTTGCTGAGAAAATGCTGCCCTGAGAAAAAAAAAGGCCCACACAATTGAAAAAGAGAAAAACGAATTTAACAGATAGACTCTGTGGTACGTAATATATATTTCTCATTCCTAATGCCCAGTTTCTCAAAATTTCTGCTCTCTCAGAATGAAGGCATGAACGGCCCTTTTAGTGAAGAACCCAAACAAGCTGTGAAGCTGGGTAAGAACAGAAGCATCATGGGATGGGTGGTGTAGAAGTCACAAACACTGTGACCACATGACCAGTCATAGAAACAAGGCTATGTAGCATCTTTTACATAGTTTCCTCCTTGGTGTGCCCTGGTGTGTATTTGCGCTTTAGACTGATTTTCTTCTTTCATCTCCTTTCGCCTGCCATCTAATTCAGGGTGTGTTCACAGTGGCATAGTTTTCACATTAGTCCACAGGTTACAGACTATCCAGACAGGATTTTGACATTCGGAGAAAGAACAGAGTTTCTCCAGGAATTCTGGTCTTAGAGATGAATGAGCTTTTGGCCCATCTGAGAAGGCAGCTGGTGCGTTCTAGTTGTGCATTGTGTTAGATGAGAGCGTTTCAAGGAGAGGAGTTGTTAACATGGGAAGAAGAAAATATGTCGATTCAGGGTAGCCAAAGATGTGAAATGTAAGCGACATCTCTCATGGTTTTTTCCCACCCAGCATCCGAATCCCCCTTCTATGTTTGGGGCATCCTCACTCAGGAGAGGCTAGAATGTTCTCAGCATCCCTTGCAGAGGGAACCAGGCTTGTGACTCACCTTCTGTCACTCAGGTGCTTTCCCACCAGAATTTGGTACAAAGACTAGCGATGCAAAGAGGGAGGACCTCCCAGGATTCAATGTGGTGAGGCTGGCACTGGAGGCAGTGGTGAGTCTGGTTTCCAGAATCCGTAGAGACAACGTCCCAGGACTATGTGCTCACGAGCTCACTGTCTGCGCCCGGGAAAGACTGCAGTGGCCTGTCCCGATGCAACCAGGCTGCGGAGTGATTTCTGACCCTGTTTCAGAACCCTGGTCAGCCCGATTCTCGGAGAGCCTGTGAGCTCTCTTGTACTCCTCAATAAAAGTGTTTTCTGTTTAACTCAGCCACAGTTGGCAACGGTGACCACTGGATGGTGATCTGGAAACCTGGTAAATAACAGAGTGGTGCAATGATTTTTTATTCTTCTTCTTTGCATTTCTCTGTTTAATTGTCATAATAGAATAAGGAAAAAAGGTTTCTTTTTCTTGTTTTTGTTTGTTCATCTGACTCCTCTTGAAAACGTTTGGTCCCAGCCATAGCCACAGAGAAGAGACCTTGACGAACACTTGCAAAGATTAGCCCTGAAATTTCAAGGCACCAACCCCAGCTCACTCTCCTGCCATGACCTGCTTTGCACCAAGATGACAGCTTGGCCCTATAAAAGCATGACTCACCACAGATAATCAGGAATAAGCACTTCAAGCTGCCTGTGAGGGATTGCATCTCTGGATGGTGTTCAAGGCCAGCCTCCTGTCCCTTGCCAGGGTCAGTTTTCCTAGCTTAAGTATTTAGAACTAATCGTAAAGGTGTATTTTGGTTTGCTTTTCTAGCTACCTTTATTCTCTGAGACAGTTCTTAGCATTTCCCTCTCAATTTCCTCAATCTTTTTGTCCCAATCACCTGGAACCCAGAGGAAGCTTCTATAGATTTGCAAAGGCACGCCATTCCTAAAAATCATAAAAACAGCCATGACGACTTCCTTCCAGTCCTAACGACCTCTTGATTTTCTCTCTAGTGCTTTTTTAAAGGGATGAGATGCATCTCCTTTCTTCTGGCCATATGGGTTTTCCTGATCATCTCTGGTTTAAAGTTCCTTGACATTTAAAATACTTCTCAAATGCCTTTACAATTAGCAACCAATGATGTCCACAAATTTTACATGCTAGCCCTCCTATGAGAGTTCTATCTAAAAAGCTGGCTCCTTCCAATGTTTACAGATCATTTTCACATCATCTTCAAACGCTTCTAAAATTAACAGATTCAATTTCAGCTCCTAATTTGTCTGAGAACAGAAGCTCGTGAAAGTGCATCTATAGACCTTAAATCAATGACCTACCACAATTACAGACAACGAAATAAAAAAGCCATAATATGCAAACTACACATCCACTCGATGGGCACCAGGGAAGTTCTTCCCCCCAAAATTGGGCCTGTGAGCTGATACCTAGAATCTAAGCAGGAGTTAATTTGGTGTATGTGGGGAGGGGGCTCTAGGGAGTGGGGAAGAGAACAAGATTGTCAATGCTGGTCATGGAGAGTGCCTCTGAAAAGGTCCTGTTATAGTCCTCAAAAGTTATAGTCCTATGTTGTGAGGGTGCGTGTGGACCTTGCGGTGGTGGAACTGTTCTGTATCCTGATTGTGCTGCTTACCCAGATGTACACACGGGATAAGGTAGCAGAGAACCATGCATACATGCCCAGAAACAAGTGCTTGTAAAACGGGTGAACTCTCTCTCTGACTGGTGTGGCTCAGTAGGCTGGGCATCGTCCTGCAAAGCAAAAGGTCACCGGTTCAATTTCCAATCTGGGCACATGGCTGGGTTTCCGGTTCGGTCCCTGGAGAAGCAACCTGTCGATGTTTCTGTCTCACATCGATGTTTCTCTCCTTCTCTTTCTCCCTCCCTTCACCTATCTCTGAAAATAAATAAATAAAATCTTTAAAAAAACTGGTGAAATCTGAATAAGCTCTGTGGATTGTACCAGCGTCTGCTTCCTGGTTGTGATATTACACAATTCATTATGCAAGATGTGCTACCGTTAGGGAGAACTAAGTGAAGGGTACACAGGGATTCCCTGTACATTCTTTGCAGATTCCTGTGAAGCTATAATTATTTCATAATTGTTTAATGATTTAATTGATCGATTAAGCCCAATTTGCAGCTATGTTTTTTTTAACATAGAGATTTAAAAAGGAAAATGTTTAAGAGTAGTTTTCTTGGATTTTGTCATAATGGGAGATTTATTTTTAATCTTTCTACCTCTATGTTTAAACTCTTCATAGAAAAATCTTAAATTTAGGTTTTAATTTTGTTTTTTTCTCTTTATTTTTTTCTTAGATATCCTTCAATTCTCTTACTATAGAAGGAGGCCTTCCACTAATCCTGAAAACTTAAAGCTATCAACCCTCCCTCACGCCAGGCCCCGAGGCCACGCCCCCAGTTAGCACTAAGGTAAGAGCAGGTCCTCGGAATTTAGTGAACCACATGAACAATTAGCAAAGCTGCTTTGGGGTTTTCTGACACCAATGGCCTCTTCAGACAGACTTTCTAAACTGCCTGCCTTCTGCTGCTGTAATCATCCATTTGTCTTGCTTGGCATTTGAAACTCATTGAAAGAACAGATTTGGGGTGTGTGTGTGTGTGTGTGTGTGTGTGTGTGTGTGTTTAACTAATTTGCCTAAAGGCAATGCTTTCTTCTTGCCCCACCCAGCTGGAACAGGAAGAGAAGCTCCAGTAACTTGCCAGGGCATGATGCTCTTAATGCATTGGCAAACCCATGCCCGTGGCTAATTCTTTCCATTCCTAGAAGGCAACTCAGCTTTTTAGATTGTACTTTTTGAGTTATTTTAATGAAAGACAACCTCCTTCCTTCTCCTTTATGTTTCTTTACCTAAGAGCCCCTCAGTGATCATTTTCAAAAATGGCTGGAACTAGAACTTCTAGCTGTGCAGAATGTCTGAGAGCACTCCCACGAGAAAGCCGTGTCAGCACCAGTACCTAGGGAAGAACTCGATCTCTTAAAAGGAAATAAAAAGTACATTTTAACACAACTAAAAAAAAATGTTACATGATTTTATAATTTCCTTTTACTCGAAGCCATGAATTTGCCAAGCCCATGAGCCCTGCAAGCTATTGAATCAGCCTCCACAGCCAAGCTCCCACCCCTCTGACCCTCCACAGAAGCCCAGAAGAAAGAACAGAGATTTCTATGAACAATAATTCTCCTTTCGCTCTCTTTTCCTACTTTCTAAACCTCCACACTGTGTATCTCCTCATCACTTCTCTAGAGAGAAATCTCCTTGTAAGCATGTTCTGAGCTGAAACTATAGCACAAACGAGGGTGTTTTTACCTCTTAGACTTTCTGGAATTTGGCATCATGGATTAGGGAGCAGATGGACAGACAGTTCCTGGGGTGGGGCGGGAGTGAAGCAGTCTTGAAGGTGCCTGTGGTTGCAATAGCACGACTTTGGGAATCTGTGAAACCTAGAAAGCTCTGTCTGTGAGTCAGAGACACTGATTCCAAAGGAGGCAAAACTTTTCATAGCCGATTATCTGTTTCTGCTTTACCCCATTAATGTTACTCTTGTGCCTTACTTGTGATCTCAGAGTTTCACAGTTCTCACATACTGCTTTTTCTTCCATGACATGAAAACAGGTTTGGAGAAGAAAAAAGATTTCTCCGCATGACACTAAGAATTAATGACAGAGCACAGGCAGAAATCCCCAAGGTCTCTACCTTCCCCCTGTTCTTTCTGCTACACAGCCCCCGGATCCCAGCATACAAATTGGAGGGACAGAGGGTGGGGATCGGTGCCCAGCACTCAAACACGAGGGACCCAGACCTGGGAGCAGTCTCCTCTCATGATGGCAGGTATTGACGCAACTTTTCCTCTCCCATCCACCTTCGCTATCCCACCTCCTCTGAACTTTCCCGTCAACTCCTCCTCTTTTGAAAATCAAAATTGTATTTTAATTTCCCAACAACCTGATATTCCGATGAATATTCCAAATGAATGACCTAGAGGGGTGTACGAGTTGGGGTTCTCCAGAGAAAACCATTAGGGTAGATAGATAATTAGATAGACAGTTGATTGATTGATAGATAGATAGATAGACAGATCAATAACTCATAGCTAGGTAGAGATTTTCTATAAGGAATTGGCTCACACAATTATGCAGGCTGGCAAGTCTCCAAACTTGTAGGGTATGAAAATAAATAAAGGAAACTTCACTTTACTTGGGGTCCAGAAGCTCTGAATGGGGAGCTCTCGGGCATTGCCACTCACCAACCTTGCAGGCTCCTCTGACAGCAAGAAGCTTCCTTTACTACTTCAGCAACAGGAACTTTTCTCCTTGCCTAGCAATGGACCCAACCAATGAGAAACTGCAGTGACTCTACCAATGAGAAGCCACTACACTTCTACCTCCTGTTTTCCTCCAATGGACATTATTGATAACAGCTGCTTCTTAAAAAAAATATGTATATGTATACATGTATATATAGATTTTAGAGAGAGAGGAAGAAGAAGGGGGAGAGAGAGAAACATTGATTTGCTGTTCCACCTTTATGCCTTCACTGGTGATTCATTTTTGTTTCTATTGATGAGAGAGAGGGGAGAAAGAGAGAGGAAGAAACAGAGAGAGAGACAGAAACTTCAATTTGCAGTTCCACTCATCCATGTGTGTACTCCTTGGTTGACTGGGGGGGGGCGGGCTCCACCTGCAGAGCCCCCCATCCACCACGGATGAGTGTAAGTCTACCAAGACATGATCTGCTTGGGGAGAAGAGGTGGCCAATCTCTCAGAGGAGAAGGGCCATGAGCTGTTCCTCAATGGACTTTTATTGGGCTGAATTTGCACAGGAATACAGGTAAATCTCATCAGCCATTGTCAGGCAGTAATGATCAAACAATAGATAACATTCAAAGGACAATGAGGGCTTATTCAGAGCGAGGGTCAGTTAGCTAAAGGGCCATAAAACTTTGGGAAACAAACTCATTTCATGCTTGGACCCTTATCAGAAAATTGGGGGTCTTAGCAAAGCAGGTTTCACAGGATTTTATGTATTTTTCTTAGGTCTGATCACCCCAGGGAACCCACCCTTTCCAGCACAGGGCCGCACCCACCTCTGGCATTATTTCAGGCTTAAGTCAGGCAGGGGAAGTAAGGCAGCCGAGAGATTAGGAGACTTCTTGCAGACAGAATGAGGAGGACTCAGTCTATGTCAAAGCTAAGGGGCAAGGGTCCATCACCCCCTTTTTCTATAGCCCCCCAACTCCTTCCCTGAGGGCCCCTTCTCAACTGTGCCTGTCTTAGGTTGTCTCTCCCTTGACAAATCTTACCCATAGTTGGTTAACCAGTCATCTGCCTATGGCCAAGCAGGGTGAAGTAAAAGGGGGCAGAGACAGCACCCCTGCCAGGAAGATAAGCTTTGTCTCCTTAGTGGCTTATGGTCCCAAGGTCTCTTTACTCAGCTTTTGCAATAGTGGGTTACAGCTTCTGAAACCATGCAGGGCGGTTCCCAAAAGTTGATTCCTGCATATGCCCTGACTAGGGACTGCAACCTTGGTGTATCGGGAAGATACTGTAGTCTACTGAGCACCCCACCAGGTCCTTCTAACTCCCTTTTTTTCTTTGTAAAGTAACTTTGTGGTTGTTTGTTCTCTGGATTTGCCCATGGTTTGCCATAGCTTGCATGTCCTGAATTCTAATTTCTCTGCCATTCCCTAATAAAAACATTTGTACTGGTAAAATCACTGGCTGGATTTTGTTTGTTTTTAGGGTCAACAAAGCTGAGTTGGCAATCTGGAGACTCAGGAGAGCTGATGGTGTAAATCCAGTCTGAAGGCCAATGGG
The DNA here is from genome assembly GCA_039655065.1 of Glossophaga mutica. Classification (NCBI taxonomy): domain Eukaryota; kingdom Metazoa; phylum Chordata; class Mammalia; order Chiroptera; family Phyllostomidae; genus Glossophaga; species Glossophaga mutica. Next base: position 8,018,171 of record CM077313.1, read on the forward strand.
CTAAAGACCCAGGAAGAACTAATATTCCATTTAAGTCTGAGGAAAAGGCAGATGAATCCTCTTACTGACTGGAGGGTCCACTTTTTGTTCAACCACTGCTCTTTCTCCCTCATCTGCTTTACTCTCAAAATCTTTTCGCCCTTCACTCACTTTCCTGCCAAAGTCTAATCTCCCTCAGAACCACCTGCAAGGCCTGGCCTGAGGTTGGAGGGCAGACACAGGGGTTCATTTTTCAGAGGTTTCTAGAAATAAGCAACCCAGCCTCCCAGGCACAGAGGGGTAGTTTCTGACTACAAATCCTTTGAGGGTGAAAGGCAAAGCCAATGTCTAGGCAAGTTTGTGCAGATGAGTGGGGTGTCCAGGGAAACCTGTGGAGGCACGTGGGGGTTTAGGGATTGCAGACTGAATGTTCCTAAAAGACTGGGGCTCCTTGGGGTGAGCATTTCCTCTTTCTCATTCCCTCCGCCAAGACAGCTGATTTCTCTCCTGCTATATCCCTCCTCTTCTCAGAAACTGGGAACAAGGACACACCCCTTCCCCCCACTCTCTCTCAGACACACCCCCAGGACCCACCATTTTTAGTTGGTCTTATTCCCCCTGTGTATTTGGTCACAGTTTCAGAGCTAAAACGTATCATCCAATCTCTTCCTTCATGAAAAAATGGAACACTGATATGCAGGCAGCAGAAAGGGTTAGCACAGGCAGAGATGAGCATGACCTTGACATTCAGATGCCCACTTAAGGCTCCAGTGCTATTAGTACAAAACCCAAGAAGCCGGAATGCTGGCAAGTCCCCTAGGCTTTGCTCCTTTGTGCATGCATGGGTCATGCATGTTGCATGTGTATGTTTGGGGGGTTGGGAGGAGACCCGGCCAGAGCAGACTGCAGACCTCCTCCACCCTGCGAGCATGTGCAGACGACAGACCTCAGCCAGCAAATTTGCTGCCAATAGGGGCCAGGCTGTTTTGCTCAGCTCCTCTCCTCTCCCAGCTGCTTCCTCTCACCCTAGGCCCCTCGCCCCTCCTCCCCTGATGTCATCCGACCTGCACTTTGTGGACTGGCTCTGGAACTGGGGAGGAAAAAACAGCCTGGGAGAGGGCCTGCAGAGGAAAGTGGGGCGAGCGGAGCCCACGCAGACTGGGAACCTAGCACTGGCTGCCTCTGAGAGTTTCGAATGTCCTTTCCCACGTATTGTCTCATGTATTTCCACAACGCTGAAAAGCACCTGACTTTTAAGTGGCAGTAAGAAGACAGTGGCAAGTGTGCTGTCGATAAGGTATTCCACCCACGACACTTTCTACCTGTAAAGAGCTAAACTATGTGGGGGGCGAAGGTGAACTGTGCAGAAGACAGAAGATGAACAGAAAGACCCGCGGCAATGAGCATAAAAGCGGAAGTGCGATTTCGAACTGAGGACGGCCTATTGGATCCAGGACGGAAAGGTAACAAACAGGTCAAACTTGCTCAAAAATAAGTGAGAGGCTGGGATGGGAGTAAAAGACAGAAAACTGTACTTGAACAACAACTAAAATAAAATTTTAAAAAAATAAGTGAGAGAGGAGAAGCAGAGCATGAGACGTGGCAGCAGAAGCAGAGGTTCACAGGATGAGGCAGCTGGCGTGGAGGCTGATGAGATCCTTGGCCTGGAGCAAGGTGCCCCGAGCCAAAGCAGCTGCGACGGGCAAGGAGATCTCTTCTCCTCTGGAAACTTCAGAATGCACATAGCACTGCCTACTCCTTGGTGTTAGCCAGCAAGACGCTGGCTGGACTTCTGACCTACAGACCTCTACGATAGTAAAGACAATGAACGAGTGGTTTCAAGCCACTAAGTTTGGGGTCCTTTGTTACCAGAGCCATAGGAAATGCACGTGCTCCCCAGCGGGGGTGCAGAGGGTGCCACAGTGCCTTCCGAGTAACAGCCACGCCTTTTCTCTCCCTCGCGTTTAATATTTGGCACCTATTTATTGGTCAGTAGACATTTTAATGCCCTCCTGTTTTATTTAATTCATAAAACAATACATGCGATCTTTTAAAAAACAATTCGGTAGTTACGAAGATCGGTACAATAGCCAATTCTTCACGCTTAGCCCTGCCCTTTTATATAAGCGATGCGTGACATTCTTTTTGTAAGAATGTAATCATACGTTCCATTTTAATGCAACTTGATTCTTTTAATTAAAAAGTATACCTAGGACCCACAGATTCTTTACTCGTCCTTGGCAATGTTTGTGCATTATCTCATATAAAAATACATTGCCATTTGGCAACCTCTGGCTTATTCATAAATAGCCTCACGGGTTTAATTTTCCACAAACTGCCCTGCTGCACTCTCGAGGAGGGCGCCAGTGTCTCCATCCCGGATTTGGGGCCGCATCTTCGAGCTGAAATTGACACAAAGGGGACCCTCTGCCGTCCGAAGGTAGCCGGCCTGGATCCGCCCCCCACAGGCGCGGTCGCCAATCAGCTTCCAGAACTTCTCCCACCTCGCCTCCCCTTCCCCCTGCAGTTTTCCACGTCCTAGGTTTCGTCCACCGCCCAGTCCCTTCTCTGCTGAGAAGCTCTTTCCCCTTGGGAACCGCCGCCGCCTCCTCCTAGCCAGTCCTCTCTGCCCCCGAACCCGCTGCAGGGATCAACGGGGCAAACGGTGAGTTGGAGGGTCAGCGATAATTCTGGACCAAGAGCGGCTTGGAGGAGGCCTGGGCGGGAGAGGGGGGATGTGGTGGAAGCCCGGGAGGCTGGCTGTGCGCTTGGGGGGTCAGCAGGGATGGGGACTTTGTGCGAGGCCTCTGCGCGTCTCGGATGGGCGGGTGGCAGAGGTGTTCCACCCCGCATTCCTTGCTGTTTACCTCTGGGATTCTACTCTGGTGTCTCCCTGTAGGTCAGTCTGTTTTTTTCTTGCCACATCGTTATTCACCCTTGCTCGTCAGGAGGTGAAGACCCATTCTTTTCTTGTAATTAATTAATTAATTAATTTTGGTGGGGAGGCGGTGCGCTCCGCAGGAGCCATTGTGGTTTGAGCTCAAAGAAAGCATGGAGGCGAAGTCATTTCACCTCCTGGGACTCGTTCTTGAACTATTTGAGTGTGGCCTGCTTCTGCAGAGCCCTCCCTCCCCCAAGGTTAAAGTCCTCCCCTACCCCCGTGCTGTACGTGAGGCCCCAGAGTGTCTGTGGTGGGGGAGGGAGGTGCAAGGGGCGGGTGGGAGGAGGGCTGGTGGTGAGAGTGGGTGCAGGGAATCCTGCGGAATGTTTAGTCTGGCATGCATTTGGCCTTCAGGTAAGTTACCCAGTAAACAGCCCCCTAAGCTGGCCTCTGCGGTGACTCAACCTGCAATGGAGGAAGAAGGCCTTAAGTATAGGAGATTTACTGATGGGACAATCACGGAAACTACTGGAAGAAGAGCAGGTCTAACTAAACTTAAAGGACATAGTATCTGTCCAGTTGACCATCCATCTCTCCATCCATCCTTTTACACTCCAAACTATTTATTTGTCAATTGATACCATTTCAGTCCAGTAGTTCGCCTTATCTGCAGTTCCGTGGTTTCAGTTACCTGTGGCCAACCACGGTCTGAAAATATTAAATAGAAAATTCCAGAAATAAACAACCCATAAGTTTTAAAACTGCAGGCTGTTTTGAGGAGCTGGGTGAGATCTGGCGCAGTCCCTAGCCGTCTTAACCAAGACGCCTCGGCCGTAAGATCTACTGCCAGCTAGCCTAGTGCTCGTGTTCAAGTAGCCCTTACTTTACACACCAGTTTTTTGCCACATGGGTCTGTGTATACGCACTTGCTTCCCCCAGAGTAAAGGCAGAGAGAGAGAGAAGTAACCTAATCTCAAAAGTGACATCTGTTCGTTAGAAGTGAACCACTAGTTTCAGCTCACACTCAAGGGGAAGAGGTTATACAAGAGTGAATACCCAGAGGCAGGGGTAATTGGGGGCCCCCTGTAACCCCCTGTTACAGGGGTTATTAACAAATAACACTGTCCTCGAGCATTCTTGTACGCGACTTCTGGTTCACGTGGGCAGGAGTTACCCTGGAGTATACACCAGTGTTGAATTCCTGAGTTGTAAGATTTGTGCATGTTCAACTTTATTAGATTATTTCCGAGCTGTTTTCAAAATGTTGAGCCATTCTGCACCCCTTCTTGCAAGAGATGAGAATTCCTACATACTTGTTGCTCTACATACTTACCATAACTTCGTATTATGAAATTTCATTTTTAGCCACTCAGGCAGGCATGAGGTAGCATTCCCTTGTGATTTTGATTAGCATTTCTCTGATAAGTAATGAAGTTGACCATCTTTTTGCAGGTTGAAAAATGATGGTGCTTTCTCTCTGTGATAAATCTAGGTTGTTTGTCCTTGTTTTCATATTGGGTTGTTTGTCTTTTTCTTATTGACTCATTCTAGTATATCTACATTTTAGTGTACGTGCTGCCCAAGCAAGCTCTGGCATGCTTTCTTTATAAAAACTGAATGCTAATCAATCCCTTGTTAGCTATATATGCTGCAGTTATCTGCTTTCAATTGATGCTTAGCTTTTCTTTCTCTCTGTCTCTTTCCATGAACTAAGTCTTGAATTTATAAGTGACCAGTACTCTTTCTTTTATAGTTTGTCTGGTTTGAGAAAATTGTTTTCTCAAGGTAGTAAATTAATTTTATTGTACTTTGCTCTAAAAGCTTTTATAGTTTTGCATTTGGCCATCAGTCTTAATCTACCTGGAATTTTATTGTTACAGTTTTTATTCCATGTGGGTGATTGTCCCATTGCCAGTGATCTGCATGCATTTATGCAAGAATTTGCAAGAATTTGTTTTGAGCTCCCTGCTCTCTTTCATTACCTGTTTGTCTAACTCTGCACCAATATTAAATTATTTTTAACTGCTAGAGTTTTATAATAAGTCTTACAACCTAGAAAGAAAGATCTTCCCACCTCTTTATTCTTCTTTTAGACTGTTTTAGCAATTTTGGATCTTTGATCCTCCATATATATATTTAAATAACAAAACAAGAAACAAACATGCAAACAAGCCTGCTAGAACTCTGGTTGGTACTGAATTAATTCTATATATATGTCAATTTGAGGAGAAATGACCTCTTTAAGATGTTGAATCTATCCACCTATGAACTTGGTGTATAATGCTATTTATTAAGCTTACCTTAAGGTTTTGTAATATTTTTCAATGCTTTCCTTTTTTTCTTAAACTTATTTACATAAGTAAATTATTATATTGCCATAAATGTTTTCTTTTATAAAAATTGTATTTTGTAGCTTTTTGTTGCTGGTGTGTAGAAAAGCAATTGCCTTTTATATATTGATTATATATCAAACTTAATAAACTCCATTAATAATTCTAAGTTTACCTAAAATCTTTCAGATGTGGTACACAAGTGGTCATATCATCTGAAAATAATGACAGTTTGTTTCTTCCTTTCCAATTCTTATAACTTTAATTTCTTTTTTCTTTTATTGTCTTACTGCATTGGCTAGTACCTCCAGTGTAACGTAAACAAAAGTAGGGAAGGGCATTTTGTTTTATCCTTAAGATAATAAAGAAAAAGATTTCACTCTATCAAATTTAAGTGTTGCGATTACTGTGGTTATTTTGTAACTTTGTCACATGATAAAAAAGTTCAGTTCTTTTTATGGTAAGCACTTTTATACTTTTATTATGCAATATTTTATGGATTGCTCCTATAGTTATTGATTTTTTAAATAATTTTTCTTTAAATATGTCAATATGGTAAACTATACCATTCAATTTTTAATATTAAGTCAACTTTACATCCCTGGAATAAACCCTGTATGGTTAATATACAAAAACTTTTATGTATAGATATAAATATAAGCATTATATATTTGCATATATATGTGAGTTCAGATTGGCCTGTAATTATCCTTTTTGGTACTAACCTTATCTGCTGATGGTATCATCTCATAAAATAAAGATGGGTGGTATTCACACTATTACTATTCTCTGGAAAATTCTGTGCGAGATTGGAATTATCTGGTCCTTGAATATTTGCTCAAATCATAAGCAAAGCCCTCAGCACTTGGAGATTATTTTGTTAGAAGATATTAAACTTATTGGTTCAATTACTTTAAGGATTATAGGACTGTTTAGGTTTTCTTATGGAGTCAATTTTCATAAATTGTACTTTCATAGATATTTAACCATTTCATATAAATACATATTATCAAAGTAGAACAAAATTGTTCATGATATCTTGTTACATATTTATATATTTCCCTCATCTAGTATTATGACTGCATTCTCATTATTATGTGCATATATTCTCTCTCTTTCTGTTTTGATTAATTTTGTCAGAACTTGTACTACTTTATTAGCTCTTTCACATACAAAAAAACTGTCTATTTTCATTAGTTGTTATTTATTTTATGATTTCTTCCTATCTTTGAATTTTTTGTTATTTATTTTCTAAGCTTTAAGTATATGCTTTGCTTATTAATTCCGAGCTTTTTTTTTCTTATATAAGATCTTCAGGCTATAAATTGGTGTCACTTTTTTTTGCTATATCTCATTAGTTTTTACATGAGTATTTTGCTATTACAAAGCTTTAATTACTTATAATTACCATTATGGTTTCTTATTTGACTATGAATTTTTAAGAAGTGCATATTTTAATTTCCAGTCACTTATCTACTAATTCTTTTATTATCTCGTAGTGTTGCCTAACTAATTTATAATGTAATCAGAGAATATACAATGCCAGTTTCTTTAGATTTATTGAAATTAGCTTTGTAACCTAGCATATGGTCAGTTTTATTTGTCTACTTGAAGATAATGTGTAGTCTCTAATTATATGACCACCTATATATACCTTTTTTTAAAAGATTTTTATTTATTTATTTTTAGAGAGAGGGGAAGGAAAGGAGAAAGAAAGGGAAAGAAACATCAATGTGTGGTTGCCTCTCACACACCCCCTACTGGGGACCTGGCCTGCAACCCAGGCATGCACCCTGACTGAGAATTGAACCAGGGACCCTTCGGTTTGCAGGCCCAGGCTCAATCCACTGAGCCACACCAGCCAGGCATATACCTTTAGAACAAGTATGTTAATTATGCAATCCAGGTCTGCCATATCTTCACCGATTTTTTATCTGCTTGAATAATCGGTTACAGAAGAGAAGTATATTAAAATCTGTTACTGTAATGGTTCATTTTGAAATTTCTCACTATAGATCTGTATGTTCTTACTTTATATATTTTGAGGCTATGTTATTAGTGAATTGGAGTAAATTGAAAATTTTATCATAATGTAGGGATACAATATTATGGCTACCAATTAACACCTTTTGCTTTAAATTCTTAATTTGTTCAGAACTGAATTAAGGTTTCCTTGATTTACATCATCCTTTGACTTTAAATCTTTCTAAATCTGTGTTTTAGGTATATACGTCAAGAAACTTATCTGTATTTTTTCAATCCTGGGTTTTTTAAATTATTGTTTGATCATTTATAACTTGCCATTGAATAATTTAGTTGTAAAATTTATTGTAGTTAGTAATACAATTAGATTTATTTTTACCATCTTATTATTTGCTTTTTATTTTTCTGCTCTCTCTGTCCTTTCTCCCCCTTCTTTTTTTCTCCTTATTTGCTTCCCCATTTTACTCCTCCTCTTCCTTGGAAGTTACATGTTCTAATGTTTTAGGATTACTCTAGTTAACTCATATAACATACTTAACTCATATAATTGACAAATAAAAATATATATAGTGTACAGTGTGATCTTTAGATATACGTATACATTGTGAAATGATTACCACAATCAAGATAATTAACATATTGATCACTTTGCACAGTTTACCCCTTTTTTGGTGAGAACAATTGAGATATACTCTGTTAGCAAATTTGAAGTACATAATAATACAGTATTATTAACTGTAGTCACTGTACTATCTATATATTAGATATTCAGAATGATTCATCTTACATATCTAAAACTTTGCCAACTTTGACCAATATTTCTCCATTTTCCCCACCCGCTGGCTCCTAGTAACTACGATGCCATTCTCTGCTTTTATGAGTTTGACTTTCGGATTCCACATATAATCGAGGTCATATAGTATTTGCCTTTCTCTGTCTGATTACTTTGAAACTTAGCATAATGCCTTCAGGTTTCATCCATTTTATTGCAAATGGCAGGATTTCCTTCTTTATTGCAGTTAAATACATTCCATTGTATGTATGTACCACAGTTTCTTTATCCATTCATTTGATAGACATGTAGGTCGTTTCCATATCTATGAGTAACGCTGCAGTGAATATAGGAGTGCAAGTCTTACTTCCAGGTGCTGACCTTACTTCATATGAATGTGTACTCACAGGTAGCCTTGCCGGATAATGTGGTTCTATTTCTAACTTTTCGAGGAACCTCTATACATACTATTTTCTGCAGCAACTGTTAAATGTGCGTGCACGCCAGCAGTGCCAAGGGCTCTCACTTCTCCACATCCTCACCAACAGTTGTTACCGCTTGTGTGTCTGATGTTGGCTCTTCTCATGGGTGTAAGGTGGTATCTCGTGGTTTAAATTGGCATTTCCCGGATGTCGAGTGGATTTGAGGACCTTTGCCTGTGTCTCTTGGTTGTCTGTCCGTGTTCTTTTGAGAAATGTCTATTCAGGTCCACTACTCATTTTGTCATTAGGCTATTTGTTTGGTTACTATGGAATTGTTTGAGTTCCTTACATACTTCGGATGTGAACCCTTTATTGGATATATGGTTTGCAAATATTTTCTCCCATTCTGTAGGTTGTCCCTTCACTCTGATGAGGGTTTCCTTTAATGCACAGGTGCTTTTTAGTTTAGTTTACTAAACAAGATATAGTCCCACTTGTTTACTTTTGCTTTTGTTGCCTATGTTTTAGGGTCATATCCAAAAATTTTATTGCCCAGATCAACGTCAAGAACCTTTCCTCTATGTTTTCTTCTAGTGGCTTTCCAGTTTCAGGTTAAACGTTTAGGTTTTTAATGAATTTTTGGGTTGATTTTTACATGATGAGGTAAGAGCCCAAATGCATTTTTCTACATGTGACTATCTGGTTATTCCAACACCATTTATTGAAGAGACTACCCTTTCTCCTTTGTGTGTTCTTCACACTTTTATTAAAGATCAGCTGCATATAAATGTGTGGGTTTAGTTCTGGGCTCTCTATTCTGTTTCACTGGTCTGTACGTCTGGTTCTTTCTTTCTTTCTTTTTTTTTTTTTTTAAGATTTTACTTATTTATTTTTAGAGCGAGGAGAAGAGAGGGAGAAAGAGAGGCAGAGAAACATCCATAAGTGAGAAATACATCAATTGGTTGCCTCTTGCATGCCCCCAACTGGACACCTGGCCCACAACCTAGGCATATGCCCTGACTGGGAATCAAACTGGCGACCTTTTGGTTCTCAGGCTGGCACTCAATCCACTAAGCCACACCAGCCAGGGCTGTAAGTCTGTTTTTATGCAAATGTTATACTGTTTTTGATTATTATAGCTTTGTAGTATTGTTTGAAATCAGGCCCTGTGAGGCCTCAAATTTTATTCTTAAGTTTTCCGAGGCTATTTGAATTTTTTTGTGGTTCCATATGAATTTTAGAATTGTTTTCTATTTTTGTGGAAAATGACATTGGATTTTTTATAGGGGTTTGCATTGGTAATCTGTAGATTGCTTTGGGTAGCATAGACATTTTAACATTATTAATTCAACTAACTTATGAACATAGAATATTTTTAATTTATTTGTCTTCAATTTGTTTCATCAGTGTTTTATAGTTTTCAGTGTACAGATCTTTTACCTCCTTGGTTAAATTTCTAAGTATTTTATTGTACTTGACTCTATTATAAATAGCATTGTTTTCTTAATTTTCCTTTTAAATACTTTGTTGTTCGTGTATGGAAACGCAGCTGATTTTTTATGTTAATTTTGTATTCTGCAACTGAATTTGTTCGTTAGTTCTTACAGGATTTTTGGTGGAGTCTTTAGGGTTTTCAGTATACAAGATGATGTCATCTTCAAAGACCACTTAACTTCTTCCTTTCCATTTGGATGCCTTTTATTTCTTTTTCTTGCCTAATTGCTCTGCGTAGAACTTCAAGTACAGTGTCAAAAAGAAGTGGTGAAAATGGGCCTTTTGTCTTGTCCTTGATCTTTCAGGAAAAGCTTCCAGCTTTCCTTGAGTCTGATGGCAACTGTTGGTTTGTAATATATGGCCTTTCTTATACTGAGATATATTTCTTATATATCCAGTTTGTTGAGAATTTTTATCATACAAATTGTTGTATATGTTCCAACTCTCTTTCTGGACCTACTGAGATGACTGTATGATTTTATCCTTCCTTTTGTTCACGTGGTATACAGCACATCTGTTGATTTGCAGATGTTGAACCTCCCTTGCATTTCTGCATGATCTATGGTCCTTTCATATACTGTTTAATTCAGTTTGGTAATATTTATTGAGGATATTTACATCTCTGTTCATCACAGATGTTGGCCTATAATTTTCTTTTCTTATAGTATCCTTTGTCTTTGTATCAGGGTATGGGTAAGGCTCAAAGAACGCAATAACTTTAAAAACAGTGTATCTTTATTAACCCTCCTCTTGCAGCTGTGCTGTTATTATCATTTATTTTATTTTATTTTTATATAATCTTCTAGCCCATAAGACATTATATTTGTGTATTTAAACAGTCAATATTAACATATTTGCTCATGCATTTACTCTTTTCAGTATTCTCTATTCTTTCATGCAGTTATGAGCTCCTATCTGGAATACTTTTCCTTAATCTTAAGGAACTCCTTTTTGTAGTTCGTATACTGTATTGCCCACAAATTCCCTCAGCTTCTGTTTACCTATAATTAACTAGCATTGTTTTGGCATTCATTTTTCCTGTGCATAGAATTTTAGGGTAGCAGATTTTATCTTTCTTTTTTAAAGCAGTTCCATTGTGTTTTGGTTTCCATCATTGCCGGTGAAAAGCCAGCTATATCATTGTGCCTCCCAATGGGAAGGTCCTTTGTGTCTGGCTGGTTTTCAATTTCCTCCCTGAGTCTGGTTTTTAGCAGTTTGACTGTGATGTGCCTACTGTAGTTTTCTTTTATTTTTGATCTACTTAGGGAATGTAGAGGTTTTTCAATTTGAGTTTTGATGTTTTTCATCTCTTTCAGGGAATTTCCAGTCATTAGTTGTTAATATATTGCTTCTGTATCGTTCTCCCTCTCCTCTTCTGGGGCTCTAATACACGTGATTCATGTATTAATAGTCTATCATGACTTTTGTATTATACCCCCTTTCATCTCTTTGTGCATCATGATTTCTTCCCTGTGTTGTTTTTAAATATTTTCTGTTCAACGTTGTTACACTTCACCCATTCTCTGGTCATTTGTGTCTAATATGCTATTAAAGTCAACTATTGAATTCCTGATTCCGATTATTAGCTTTTTAAATTTCCATTTTATTCTTTCATGAGTTTTACGTCTCTACTGAAATCCTCCAGCCTTGTTTCTTATCCTATGTGAACACATTATTCAGAGTTGTGATAAAGCCAGTCGATGATAACAACTCAGATGTCTGAACCACCCATGAGTCTGTTTCTACTATCTGTTGTTTTCCTGAGTTCTTGGCAATTTAGCCTGATTTTTAGCCTCCCTCTAAATTTTTCATTGGATGCAGGACATTGGCAATGAAAAGTTATAGGTTGCTGTTGCTATTTTTCAAACAATTTTTTTCAGGGGTGGGGGACAAAGAAAGTACCCGCAGATTAATTTCATACTATCAAAGGCTAGTTTAAAGTTTTCTTAGAACTGATCTGTTTCAGGTTTTTCCTTTATCCAAGAACATAGTCCTTACTCCTAAGGCATCATTCTTATTCATAGGCAATGGAATTTCTTGTATCTCAACTGAAAGCAGAGTGCGTTCATAAGAATCATTTCCTTTGGTAGGAGTTGACTTCCACTGCCTTGCCCCTGGACGGTGCAGCTATTGAAATGTCTGCTCAATTGTTACAGGTTTATAGCCATTATTTTCCGTGGTTTTGCAGAGGTGAGGGTAGAGGGAGAGTCTCCCTGAACCTGCATCATTTAGGAATCAGCCAGTGACTTAGGGGAATTTGGACGTGGATTTTTAGATCCACTTCTCTGAGATTTCTTCTCTGAAGTTTTGCTCTCTTGAGTTCCTGTGGTTTGGTAATCCGAAGCCTGTCAAACTGACACGTTCCATTTGGCCTCCGTTACACTGCACTGGGAACTGAAAAATGCCCTGAAGGAAAAGGCCATAGTACGTGTGGCGCTCCAATCCTGTTTGCCTTAGCTCAGGATCGGAAAAGCCCCGCTTGTTTTGTTGGCTCTTCAGAGTCTTTCATTGTTCCCTGTGTTTTGTCCAACTTTTATGGCTGTGTTCCGGGGGAAGGTTGTTTCAGACAAGATATTCTCTCAGTGCCAGAACTGGAAGTCTCTCGCTATATTGTCCGACATCTCAGATTATCGAAGACTGTTTTATTTCTTCTTGTGATACATCCTTTAGAATGTCTGCAAAGCAGATCTTTTATAATAACCCCTCAGTAATGGTTGGTCTGAGAATAAAATGTTTAAGAATCTTGTAACAGAAGGTGGCACCAGGGTGGCATTACAGGTGGAAAGAGGGTAGCTTCAGTTTCACACCAAGCAAATGGAGCTGCTTTGAACACGGCGGTACCTGTCTTTTGGTGGCCCATGTCTGCAGTCTACTGGCTATATATCTAAGGGTAGTATTACTGAATGGCCCTATTTTTTAATTTTAAAATGACTTTTATAATGTTTTAAAAGTACAAATGTCTAAAGAAAAAAATTACTGGTCAATGCTTCTCACTTCCCGACATCCCCAAATATGGCATTATTTTTTCTGTTAGATAAACATTAAAAAGTAGAATCATAAACTTTTCATTGACAATATAGATTGAGAGCATTTTTCAGGTATGATGAGCTTATTTTTAAAGAAACTCATAATGGTTTGTAGTGTGGGTTTTTAATAAATTGTGCATTCGTTCCTACATTACTGAGTATTTACAGAACTTAATATCTCAAAAGTTATTTCGGTACTTTAATGATTTCATTGAAATGAAATGATTCTCTATTACTCAGGGCAAAAACTGGAAGGAAAACCAGAAACTCTAGGGGAATTAGAAATGGGGAAGGATATAGGACTTATTTTTTAAGAGTTTATTTATTTATTTTTAGAGAGGAGAAGGGAGGGAGAAGGAGAGAGAGAGAAACATTAATGTGTGGCCACCTCTAGAGCGCCCCCCCACTGGGGACCCGGCCACAACCCAGGTACATGCCCTAACTGGGAATTGAACTGGCAACCTTTTTTTTTCACAGGCTGGCACTCAATCCACTGAGCCATACCAGCCAGGGAAGGATATAGGATTTAAAACTGAGTTAGTAATGTGAAGTCTGAAACAGAGAAGGAGAGGATAAACCCTGCTGCAGCAATTTGGGGAGATATAGAGAGAAAACAAAATGGTTCAGGGAGAAAATGAAAAGCAAAGAGAGCACAGAGAGAAGAAAACTCATAATACAGGAAATCTGTAATTTAATCAGTTGTCTACATCAAGTTGCTGTTCGGGTTTTTTTTGAGGAGTGACCCGAGGCTTGCCTTCCTCAGCCCACATACCGTACATCTATTCTGTCCACCAGTCCATCAAGTGGACATTATGGAGCACCTGTTCATGGCCACATGAAGTGTGGAATCAAAAGAAGGCCAAAAAACAAAAACAAAAAACCAACCCAGCCCTTGGCTTACTCGTCCTCTAGTTTGAAGAATTGTAACGAAACCCTGAAGTAATTACAGGATGTGGCGCTCCATCCCCTATACCGCTGAATCCACATCCCCGGGCAAGTTCCGCCTGGACACGGGTCTGTGGTCAGGAGAAGAAAGCCTTTTAATGATCTCTTCATAGGGCCTGTGTGGCCTGGGCACGGGGACCTCCTTAGGTTCCCAGCCAGAGAGGCCAGAGCTGGGAATGGGGAGGGGTGAGGAAACCAGAGAATATCCAGCAACCACACCAATCCTTCAGGGCTCTGGGGCCAACCATGAAAAGGAACAAGGGGTTTTCCCCCAGGTCCTGAAGTTGAGCTCACAAAACCAGATGAGCAGACACGGATTCAAGGCAGGACTTGGCCAGGCATAAAGCCAGGCCCTGGCTCAAATGTCAGTGCTGGATTCCGCTCTTACTCGATCAAAATGAGTCAGGAGGACTAGGAACAAAGTTCAAGAAACCCCCACACAGGGAGAAATCTTATTTATGAAGTGGTCACTACCAGCTGTCTGAGCAAGGATACTTTTCTATTTTTAGTTGATTGAATTTATTTTTATCACAAAATAATACATACTACCATTAAAAGTTTTAGTAGATATGTGAAGAAAAATACTTAAAAGTAAGCTCCTCTTTCCTGTTGGAAGTACTGATTCTAATCGTTTGATGTTATGTTTTTCAAATACTTTGTATGTTTACATGAGTATATAAAATGTTTTGCATTTTTGTACAAAAATGCAAACTGTCCATTTTACTACCACCTTAAATGCTTATTTTAACTATGATATACAAATATAGCCTAACTTCTGGCAAATGCAGAACTCTAACTCATTCTTGCAAATAGTTGTGTATTAGTTTACATGAAGATTTATCATACTTTATCACTCACGCCCTTGTTGGTAAATCGTCTCACGGGTTGATTTTTCAACAAATTGCCCTGCCGCGCCCTCCGGGCAGGCGCCAGCGAGCCCATCCTAGATTTCGTGCAAAAACTGACACAAAGCCAAGCCTCTGCTGTCAGAGAAGGTGGGGGCGTCCAGGCCCCGCCCCCACTGCGGTGGCTGCCAATCAGCTCCCGGGACGGCCCCCTCCTCGCCCCAATCTGCACCACAGACCACCTTCCCCCTACCGGACCCTACCAACGCCGCTAACCAATTTCCAAATCCCCGGGCAGTCTGTCCCTTCGCCTTGTCACATCTCTCCAGAGGAGTCCCTTCCCCCTCCGAAGGATCCCGGTGTGGAAACTGCTGGACAACCGGTGAGTCTCGTTCAGTGATGGTTTCTGGAACTGGAGCAGGCCGGGGCTCAGCGACCCAGTGCAATGGTCTCGGGTGGGAGACGGAGGGTCTCGGCCCGCACTGGGGAGGGGGCGCCTGCGGGGCTGCAGAGGGGGTTGGGTTTGGGGCCTGAGACCGCCTGGGCCTCGGGAGGCAAATGCCTTTCAAAGGTTGCCTGTGGTTTCTCCATGTCTGTTTCTGCTTTTTTCCTACCTCTGCGGCTCTTCATTATTGCGTGCTGCGTGTCTTCTCCGGGAACCTAACCAGCAGGAGTCTAATTTATCCCTGTCCTTTAAAAACATTTTTTTCATGCAGAAATATTTCAAAGCTACGGATACGTGCAGAAAATAATATAACAGATGTACCAGATGCTGACATTCTATCACCTTTGCTTTAGCTGTGTGTGTGTGTGTGTGTGTGTGTGTGTCCATGTGCGTTTCTTCCTTTCTACGAAACAAAACCTGACAATTAAGACCTTTTCCCCACCAAATCTCATCCCCCCTTCCTCGGAGGTAAGTCAGGTGGCATCCTTCCCATGTGTATATTTCTTATTATTTATTTTTAATGTAAGCAATATGTGCATTTTTGTTTTGATTTACCTTTTTTTTTGTAAAACAATATTTTGGGTATCTACCTTTCCTTGCTGTTAGTCCATTTCAGACCTGAAAGAGACTTAGCAGGCAAGTCACCAGCCCTCCTGGTTTGTCTGAGAACTCTTAGCCCTGGGGAATATAAAGGACCTGCTCACCGTCCTCAAAGGCACTGGGTCCTGAATTCAAGTTCTCTTGGTTTCTCTCCCTGGCGTTTCTTCTATGTAAAGCCTGCCACTGAACTCACCTACCCACATCCCCCTATTGAGCACTGTCCATCTGAGTCATTTGGGGGAAAGGGGTTGAAGGGAGATGGGGAAAGGAAATGGGACATCCATTGGGACGCAAGCCCTAGTCGGGATAAAGAGATACGCATTTGCCTGAAACATGAAAGACTGATTATTAAAATGACCTGAAGATGTGCTTTACTTAACAGTCATACACTGCCAGACAGTGGTCAAAGACCGTTACAAGTATTCACTCACCTAATTTAAACATTACAGTACACCCGTAATTTAAATGCTCTTTTCATCCTCCCCGTTTTACAGGCAGTAAATCTGAGGCATAAGGGAACTAAGTCACTTCTCAAAGTCACTCGGCCCATTCAGTGTAGCCCTTCCTGACCGTCTCATGACAGTCTGGGTTTTAACCACTACACTACCCCGATTTCACAGGCTAAAAGTAGCACCTGAACAGTTGAAGTCCCCTCGCAAAATAGGAACTTGCAAATCAGAGAAGGGGGAGCAGCTATCAACAGATCATGGGAGAGGACTTACGGACAAGAAATAGGGTCCGAAATGTACAGTGGAGGCGAAATTTTAACTACCTGGGGTTTGAAACATTTTTAATTTACCAAAGTAACATATAACAATGCAAAGCAAACAACGTAGAACTGTCTGTTTCCCTCTCCTATTTCTCTGGTTAAACAGTATTAACAGATAGAGATGCATCCTTCCCCTCCCCCACCATACTACAACTATACACAGGGCGGTTTTTTATTATAAAAATGGAAGCATACTGATCAATTTCTACAGTTTTTATTTTGCCTTTGGCGATACTTAAAGCACATTCCTCCAACCCAATGGAGATCTAAGCTCTCCATACGAATTGAATAATATTCCATAGAATGTGACCTATAATTTGTTCAGCCTTGTCCTTGTCAGTGAATAGAGAAGTTTATGTCTTGAATAAAACGGCAGGCCCCACTGCCATCCGGTTGGGGGGCACCGCCGCAGTGGCCAGCTGACAGACAGGGCCAGCGACACAAAGAAGCGCTGTCGCCTGCCAAGCGCCGCCCCTCGGGCTCGATCCGGCCGGGAGGAAGTGGGAAGGAGGAGACAGCTCGGGAACCCCTCCTCCGCCCCCGCCCCGTCTCCTCCGCGCTCCCGCTCGCAGCCCCGCGCTGCCTGCAGGGAAGCCCCTTTCCTGCCGCCCTGTGCGCCCCCTCTGCGCCCAGCCCTGCCCCTCCAGCTGCCCCTTCGGAAAGTACAGGGCCACCAGGTGAGCGGCCCTCTCCGAATGCCCCGCAGACAGCAGAAGGGCTGGTGGCAGCGGATCATCCCCGGGCCGGGGGGAAGGGGGGCGGGGCCGGAGGCCGAGGGGGACGCGGTCAGAACTGCGGGGGCCCAAACCTAGGACAGATTCCCTTGCTTTTTGCGTCGCAGCTGCTGGCGCTCGGGCTGTGCGTAGCGCCTGCCGCAGCGGGCCTTTTGGGGCCCTGCCCGTGATGTTTGCCTGCTTTGTGTCGTCGAGTTGTGCACAGGCCTGATTTAGAGGAACAGCGTCGGATCTGCAGCCTTGGGAGAGGAGAGTGCCGTGGCCCAGGGAGGAGGACGGGCAGGCTCAGGGTCACACAGGTGGCTGGTGACGGAGCATCACTTATGTCCTACTGTCCTTTGATCTTTGGCAAACAACCGTGTCTGGGACCAAGCTCCCTCCAGCTCGCACTGGTCCCTCCCAAATCTCCGAGCTCCCAAGCCTGCAGAAGTCCCTGCCCACCCCACCTTTTCCGCTCCGCGCCCTTCCTCTCCTCGCTGCGCCCCCCCCCCCGCAACCTACGCCCCCTCCCCTCATCTGACGTCACCGGCTTGCTCTTTGTGGACTGGCTCTGGGCCTGGGTGAGGGCCTGCAGGGGAAAGCGGGGACGGAGAGCCCACACCAGAACTTAGTAGGGACAGCCCCGCAGTGCGCAGCCCGTCCCTTCTCCAGCACTGTGCCTCTGATGGAACACCCCTGAGGCAGCCTGATCAACAGCAGCTAGTAAGAGGCAGCCCCGGGATTTTTTAGAAAATAAAGCAGGCCTTTTCACTTCTGGGCTGGTGGTCCTCCATTTTGCTGTCCTGCTGGGAGTCACCCAGAGAGAGAAGTGAGCAAATATGAGCTAGAGAAAGACAGAGAGCCTGGGGCGGGGCACTCAGGAATGAAGGCGGGTGGTAAGATCAAAATGGGGGGAACAGGAAAAGCAAAGTTTTGAGGCCTGCTTACTTTTATGGGAATGGGGGAGGGGACGACTCCGGAAAGCTACAAGCAGACCTTCAAAGATAACAAGTAATGGTCTGTTTTTTAAGCTGGGCAGTAGTGTATGGGAGTCTGTTTAATTTTAAAAATTGTTTTATTATTTTACCGCCCATGTCCTTCCATGTGCATTACATACTCTTTTAAATGTATGAATTAAACCATTTTAAGTAAAAAAAAAAATCAAATAAGATTGAGTGGGGACTATTTCAGACAGAATGCGAAAGAAGAGGCTGGACCACCCTAATTCTGGCTTGAGAAAAGTTGATGGACATTGGAAAAGACATTGGACGTATAAGGAAAGAGAAAAAGGGTTCGTGGAAGGAAACGGCATGAAGAAGAGACTTACAGAACTGGATGCCTCTGCTGAGCATCATTTTTCAAGGCCAGGGTAGCTGTTTGCTGAAGAAGTCATCCTGACCCTAACCCACACCTTGTAGCCATCAGCCCATCATCCCTCTGCAGAGTAGCTCCCAGGAAATCCAAAGAACCCTCCTTTGTGTCCATGTAACATCTCTTAAGGGAAACCGCACTTCGGTGCTGTGGGGTCGCTTTGTGGCGGGTGGGGGACTTGCAGAGCTCTCTCCCTGAGTCAGAAGTGGTGCCTGCCGTACCTTCTGCTTGAGAGAGAGATGCTTTGGGTCCCAGAAAATTGGTGGGCCTCGGGGAGAGAAAGCAGGATCCATGGAAGTAGAACCAAGGAGGAGGAACTTCAGGGGAGAAATAAAAGGGATTTCTCCAGGCTGTGTCTGTCTGAGCTCACAAAGCTTGGAGGGCAAAGAGAGATTCAGGCACAGAGAGGAGGAATTTGGTTCGAAAGTGTCAGCATTACCCATAGCTGGCGCAAGTGGAACAGAACCAGCTGCAAAGCTCAAGGAACACCCACAGTGGAGAAAAAAAACTTACTGGTGGGGAGATGTAGAGCTTGTTGGGAGGTGAAGGAAGACATTTTAGGACAAGTAAGATGGGACCAGTTAATCTAATTATTTGTACTCTTGTATACTCGGTCATTTCATGTGTGTTCACTTGGTTCAGTAAACCGGTATTACCTGTGCTATTTTTTAATTGTAATAGTAATACAGAAAAGAATTCAAAGGATGCAAACTTGTATAAAGAGGAAGAATTGTTCGCCTCACCCCTTCCTAATGTTAATACGTTGAAATGTGGCCTCGTAGGCTTTCTGTGTATATAAGAAACAGGTGCTTATGAGGCTTCTCTATTTCTGATACTTAAGAACGTGGACTCCCAGGCTGGGTTTCCTGGGTTTGGACGCTGGACCCACCGTGACCACCTGTGTGACTTAAGTGACAAATTCTCTGGCCACTGGGTTTTTTTGTTTTCTTTGTGCTTCTGCCCATCTATCACACGGGGAGAGTGAGAATACCTACCTCAGAGGCTTGCTGTCGGGATTATAATTTATGTGACGCGCTTACAATAATGCTGGGGACTTGGTAAGCCCTGTTTCATCATCACTTCTAGTGAAGTGACTAGTTCTACTAGCGTCGTCTCTGTTCATACAAAAATGGATTTGTGTCCTGTGTAGTATGATGGCTTGAAATTCTCACTTAAAACATATCTAGGACATTCATGTAGGAAGATGCAAAGTAGATGGAACTCATCCTTTGTGATAGCTGTGTGATACTTTATAGTGTAGTCTATTATAGTCGACTCATTCTCCCTCTCAAACGTCTGGCCGCGCACATAGTGTCCCTGTCAGACCAGGGCTGACCCTGCAGCCCCACTCACGGTGCAGGGAAGGGGCCAAGTGGCAGAGAGAAAGGAGCCCCAGGCATTCCCAGCCAAACCCCACTCACCTCGGGCCAGCGGGCCAGCCCAGGAGAAAGGCAGGAGACCCGCCAGGAAACACCCTCCTCATTTCCCTGGTCCCCTGCTTTTCAGATCTCCAAGCCACCTGCCCATCCCCTTGTCACCTCATAGAGATTTCTCCTCCCAGGAACTAGCTCAGAGTCCAACCAGAAGGACAGAAATGGGAGGTTCCTGCTCAGGGTGTGTTTGGAGTTTCAACACCAGCAGCGAGACAGGCCCAGAGAGAATGGCTGTGAAGGGTAGCTCTTCATGGGCTGCAAATGGGTGGCTGGCGGTGGGGGTGGAGGGCTAGGCCTCAGGGCGGTCTGTCGCAGTACAGTGGGCCATGGGGGCAGGATACGCGGCTTTGGGTTAGAGATCCTCGGACCACAGGAGCCAAACTGCTTCCAAGACACATCCCCTGTCATTTATCTCCATTTCTGGGTCTTCGTGGTGCTGGGCATCCCTGTACGTACATCTTTAGTGCTGCCACTCTTCTTTCGAAGGACAGTCATTCGAAGAGGGGTCACTGGCCTAAGGAGAGGTACACTTTGAAACCGAGTTGCCACCATCAGATGGTTGTCAGGTTCTCAGTCCTTCCAGCAGATGTAACGCTGTCCCCAAAGCCTTTTGGACGTTGGACATTATTAGCTGCCTTTGTCCGCTTCACCATCCTCTCCACCTTTTCCTCTTCTCCGTCTTCACCACTTTCTTTTTTGACAACATGGGCAACGTACATTATATTTTTATTCGTCTGGCTAGTGAGATTGGGCGTATTTGCATATACTGATTGGCCATATACATCTCCTCTTCTGTAAATTACCTTCTCTCAAGAGGAGAGGATTTCAGTAGATAGAAAGATGTGGGAGATGGAGCAGGAAGGGACGAGGATGGGAAGAGAATGTAACGTGAAAGGAGGGCATGTCCAAGGACGCCACGTGTTCTGGAAGCTGCAGAGAAGCTGGAGAAGTAAGGAGCCCCCAGCCCTGGTGGCCCCCCACCTCCCGCCGCAGAGTGCTCACGTTCCCCCCTGTGGACCAAGGTGAGGTCCGGGGGTTCCCTTCTGGAAATAACACCATGGTGGCGTTCAAAGGGTAGAGGTGAGAACAGATACTGGTGACTGAGAAACTGGATCCGTTTAGTACCGCGGACCTGAACGAGGTTAGTGGCAGGCAGTGTGATTGGAAATCGTGAACGAGGATATCGACAGGATATAGAGCAGGTGGGAGAAGGGACACAGCTGTGACTCTGTGGCTTCCTGTCCCGGTTATTCGTGGACACCGGGAGGAGCAGGGAGGGCAGGAGCTCTCAGTAACTATTTTCTCCCTAGTTCTCTGAGGTGGTGGTTACCCTCGGTAACAACCAGGGACATCAAGCTTAGGTCGTTTACCTACGAGGAGATCCCTTGGAGGGAAAAGAGTAAGTGGGAGACTTCTTGGGTTGTAGAGACAGCTACCCATCAGGGAGTGGCCCTTTCCGGAGGGGCTTTGGGTTCACCAGCTGCATCAGGAGAAGGGCCCTTCCACTGTGGCCGGGAAGGCAGTGCCTGTGCCAAGGGCTTTTTCAGGGGCCTGTGGAAATACCTGCGAACTCAATATAATACTAACTATTATTAATTTTGGCTCCGAAGTTGTGAAAACTGTAAAATCAGAATCAGTAAATGCTTAAATCAGTGTGTGTAAAATCTAACATTAGGTTAGGTTTTTCATTCATAAGAATTTTCTATTATGCACGTACTTAGTTTACACTTGACAAAATACTTATAAGCACATATACATAGATATGTGTGTATATCACTATATATGTGCATGTACATATATAATAAACAATTGAATGCTCATAAACATAATAAATCATTGAAAGACACTGAGCCTGTGTTACTGCTTTCAGGCCTCAGGACAACCTGACGTGGCAGACCCTAGCATCCCTCCTTACTGAGCGAGGGAGCCAGGTGTGGGATGAGGTACCTGGTTTTGCTGTCAGTAGCAGCAAAGCTGAGATTCAGGGCCAGCGAGCCTAACTCCAGAGCTGAACTTGTAATCACTGTGCCGTATAACCTTGAGAATGAGCACGTGCTCTGACAAGGGCAATAGAAAAGGGATAAGAGCCGAAGATAAAATCATGAGGAACGCCTGCATTTTC
Source organism: Glossophaga mutica (assembly GCA_039655065.1). Taxonomy (NCBI): domain Eukaryota; kingdom Metazoa; phylum Chordata; class Mammalia; order Chiroptera; family Phyllostomidae; genus Glossophaga; species Glossophaga mutica. The sequence goes on from CM077313.1 coordinate 8,040,301, forward strand.
AGAAGCGGTAAGAGAAGGATAGAAAGTAAGTGGTTCAAGAGGTGGCAGATGATGTTGGCTCAGGTTGTAAGGTCAGAGGTGGTGAGGGAGCCTCCGGGCCCAGGACAGCAGTATTGTCCGGGGCCCCTGAGTGGAGTGGCCGGTGGGGATGACAAGCCCTGGCTGTCCCTAGTATGAACACACATCTGCCCTTGGGGGACTGTTTCAGCAAGTACCTACAGCGGAGGTCAGACCACAGAGTGTCCTTCAGTGGGGAGCTCACGGTGAAGAAGTGGCAGGCTTTTATGAGTACACACCCGCAGACATACACAGCTTCCTGCACCTGGACAGGTGCAGGTCAGAATCAGCCGTGATTTCATAACTGGTTACCTTCTGCTGCCCGGCACCTGGATTCAAGCCACAGAGGACTTCTTTCCTCTTACTTTGTCTGTGGCCAAAGCACCTTCTCTGAGGACGCAGGCTCTGCAGACTGGGATTCCCCAAGCTGGGATTGATGAGATGAGCGTGGGAGCCGAGTGGGGAGGAGGGGGGCTGGGGGCGAGGCAGGCTGCACCACTGTACCAGTTTGGAGGGGCTGCTGGAACAAGTCACCAGAAACTCGGTGGCTTAAACAACAGAACGTTACCCTCTCACAGTTCTGGAGGCCTAAGCGTTTTCAATCCAGGTGTTGGCAACGCTGTTTCTTTCTGGAAGTTCTGGAGGAGAATCGGTTCCGTGCCTCTTCCTAGCTCCTGGTGTCTGCCAGCGACTTTTGGCGCCTGCAGGCTTGCAGATGCATCACTCGAGTCCCCGTGTTGTCTCATCGCCTTCTCCCCGTCTGTGTCCGTGTCCACATTTCCTCTCCGTAGGGCACCAGCCATTGGATTAGGGCCCCCTCCAATCCAGTGTGACCGTCTTAACTTGATCACACCTGCAAAGACCCTATTTCCAAATAAGGTCACATTCACAGATGCTGAGGCTTACTGCTTAAACATAGCTCTTTGGGGATACATTCTTCACTTCTGTTTGTTTCCTTTGGTGACGGAAAAGCATCAAGCCCTTTTAGTTTGACCCCAAGAGTTTAAGAGGACAGAGTGCCATGAGGTCTTCTACAGTGGAGACACTGGCACCCCTGGTGAGGGCTTGAGTCAGTTCACTAGTTGGGCCTCATCTGCGCAATGGGAAGAATTGCGCCAGCCGGTGGAGGAATGAACCGCTTGGCCTGTTGGTTTGTTTGATCGTTTATCCTTCCATTCTTCACTAAGCTGAGTCTTCGCTTTCCTCTCTGCAGACGGCCATCAGCCATGGCGACCCCCTCGGCTGCCTTTGAGGCTCTTATGAATGGAGTGACCAGCTGGGATCTCCCTGAAGATGCCGTCCCGTGCGAACTGCTTCTTATTGGAGAGGCCACCTTCCCAGTGATGGTGAATGACATGGGCCAGGTCCTCATCGCGGCGTCCTCCTATGGCCGAGGCCGCCTGGTGGTGGTGGCCCACGAGGACTACTTAGTGGAGGCCCAGCTCACTCCCTTTCTCCTCAATGCAGTGGGGTGGCTCTGTTCTTCCCCGGGGGCTCCCGTAGGTGTACACCCATCCCTGGCACCTCTGGCCAAAATCCTCGAGGGCTCCGGGGTGGAGGCGAAGCTGGAGCCGGAAGTGGAAGACTCCTTGGGGGTTTACTGCATTGACGCCTACAACGAAACCATGACCGAAAAGTTGGTCAAGTTCATGAAACGTGGAGGAGGCTTGCTCATTGGAGGCCAGGCCTGGGACTGGGCCAACCAGGGCGATGACGAAAGGGTTCTGTTCACGTTCCCCGGGAATCTCGTGACCAGTGTGGCGGGCGTGTACTTCACGGACAACAAAGGAGACACTAGTTTCTTTAAAGTGTCTAAGAAGATGCCCAAGATCCCGGTCTTAGTGAGGTGAGTGCATTCATTACCCACCCTGGGTTGGGGGGCGGGGTACAGTCCCAGGTTGAAAAGCCGACACCGTTCTTGTGCTCAGGTTAGTCCCAGGCTAACGGAAGAGAATTTGGCCCTTAGACATGGATTCACCATAAATCAACCAGATTTTAAAAATACCGTGAGACCCTGGAGGGGCAGGGTCTCCGTGGCTGCCACCTCCTCAGACCCAATCACTTAGCTCCTGGAGGGGAGAAATTTCTTAGCACCCCTCAGCATCCAGCTTAACAAAGTGCACTGCTGAATCCCAGAGTTGGCACCACTACTTCGGGAAGGTTCACAGCAGAAGGCTGCTTGCAACTGAAATGTGAGGAAAGGGAAACCAGACAGGAGGGACCCCAGCGCAGTCTAGAGAGCTGTGGCAAAGATGTTGAAATGTCCAGCCAGGTGGGATTGGCATGGCAGTAAGAGGCAGAGATAGCAGGAAAGATGACCCAAGCTATGTATGCCAAACCTGGGAGTTAGGAGAGGATTTTATCTCCAGGGAATAGAAGACCAGATGGTGCAGAATGAAGGAGGCAGGTGATAGGTAACAGGGGCAGATGCACTGAAAGGCTCTGACAGCATTGCCCAGACTGTTCTGTTCACACAGTGCTCTCGCACCTCCAATGGTGCCGAGCGTAGAGCAGGTTGGTCGGTGCTCCGTGAACGTGTACTGAGTGGATGAGAGAGATGAGAAGCTGGAAGTCCCAGGAGCAGAAAAAGTGCACCAGGCCAAGCCCTATCTTGTACATTAAAAGTCTCCGCAGTTCTTTTCTGACGGCTGAGCAGAGTAAGGTCGGACTGGGTGCGGAGGGCACCCCAGGGTCAGTAGAGAGAGCGGGAATGAATGAGTGGTGGCCTCTCCGTGGCATGGGACGCCTAGAACAGCCCACAGCTCCATTCTCACAGGTGCAGTGAGGAGAGGCAGAGGCGTTGATCAGATTGATCGAATTTCAGCTCACCGATGGTCTTGACCCTAAGGAATGGGAAGGTAGGACCTGGCCATAGCGCTGTGTCCTACCAGCCTGATCACCCTTAGTTGCCTGAAAAGATGTTTTTATCACTGCCAGAGTGTCCTGTTATTTATTTTTAGACCTTCATTTGAACATAAGTGCAAATTAACCTTTAATCTCATTGCTCACACATTTCTTACTAAATTAAATTTTAAACAAGATCTTGGGATTCTCTCAACCTTCTAAAATTAGACTCCACAGGTCTTATTTTTTAAAGAATTAAAAAAAATAAGTTTACTGATTCTAGAGAGAGAGAGAAACAGAGAAACATCAATCCATTGCCTCCTGTACCCTCCCCAAGCAGTGAACAAACCTACAACCTAGGTATGTGCTGTGACCGGAAATCAAACACACAGCCGTTTGGTGTATGGATGATACTTCAGTCAACCAGCCAGGGCACACAGGTCTTATTAAGATGAATCAGATTTTATCAGAAGTAGTTACTACTTTTATGATGAGAAAAACCAAACCGTGGGCCCTACTTTTAGCCTGGTGGGAACAGCCGCAGACATCAGGACGTGAGCTTCTCAGGCACCGCCCTACCTGTCCGCCCAAAAAGCATCAATCCGCAGTTAGACACTAGCCTCCCTGTCCTAAGCCGCCTGAGCCTGTTTCCTGAGCAGTCTGTCCAGGTGCAGAACTAGTCCCACCTTCTTTTTTATTAAGTGTTGATGTTTCATGTGGACGAACACTCGGTCCATTGTCTTAAACTACTTGCCGCCCCACTGCAGGGCTCAGGATCCTAGTAAAGGATTTCACTGCCCTGGAAAGAGCACAGACTTTCGATTTAGAGAAGGCAGATAGGCATTAGTAAGTTGCCAGGTCTGCCTGGGGCTTGCTCTAAAACCTGGGGCCTCAGCTAACCTCTCTAAGCCTCATCTCTCAAGTGGGATGAATAACGACAACCTTTCGGTGGTTGTGAGAATTGAATGAATTGAGAAACATGTTTGGAGTACCTAGAACACTTGAATTATTTTGACATCTCCGTGCTATAGTATGGAAGCGTGTGATGTCATGAATTTCATTCCCAACCATTGAAATTTACCGTCATTCATCATTACGCTTCTTTGCCCCAAATCGTGTGTCTCATCCCAGTTGTATTAGGTATTGAGACTTTAACTGATATTTTTACCTATTTCCTCCACAAACTTGAGACAGCACCATCATATCATGGCTGATTGCCAGCATTTTAGCCTCTTTATACCCTCTTTATACGTTTAACAAAACGAGTACTACACACCAGTAAAATAGTTGATGCAGGTTTAACACAGCATTAGATAACCAATTTTACGGAGATTGTCCGGAAAATCGACCACAATATTTTGTCTACTCTGTCCTTCAGATAAAAAAGCTCTTGTTTCAATTTAACCCAAATCTCAGGCTTCTCTTAAAGAGTTCTAATTCTATGTTCGTTCATTCGTACATTCATTTAGCCAGTGTTTATTGAGTATATTCTATATCCCAGGCATTATTTCTTATTTCAAGAAAATGGTTTACAAAGATCTGAGAATCAGGAGCCAGAAACATCTTCAATAAGCAGACCCAGAAGAAATCGTGAAACCCAAGTGACCGCTGGAGGGAAAGCTCTGGGGTATCATGTGTCAGTGGGACAGGGAGCCCGGGTCTACTGCCCGCAACTGTGTGGTGTGACCTTGGCATGTCCTTCCAACTCTCTCTTTCCCTTTTAAGTGGACAGAGTTGGAGTAGAGGGTCCGTGTCCCAATTTTAGCCTTTACTCCATTGATAATGGTTTTGGTCTTCAGTGATGCATGTATACTCAAAGCCATCAGAAATGAATGGAAGAGATGGGGGCACACATGCCCCAGGTACTTTAGCTGGAAAACACCCCGTGAAACCTGAATTGCCAAACACCATAAATAGATGCTATATATGAATTTAGCATTTACTTTATGTACTTCAGAGCTATATTTTGGGTTTCTAAAAACATGAATTTTTTATGGCCTATCCATTTTTGTCAGCGTAAAATATCCTTTCTTGCAACTAATATTTTTCACATTGAACTCTGTTTTGTCTAATATTATATTTACTATTCCTGTCTCATCTGCTTTGTTGTTGTTGATTATCCTTTTGGATAGGGTTTATTTTTTTTTTTAGCATCAGCCTGATTATCTCAGAGAGCCTCTGTCACTTACAAGGGAAAAATTCATTTATATAATCAAAAAAATGGTGTTTGTTCTAGCTGCTATCATCTTACTCATTGTTTTCTGTTATACCTTCTTATTGCTTGTTTTTAAATGTTTTTTCCATTACTAGAGTTTCTTTTCCCTTCTCACTATTTGGAAATTAGAAGTTTTCTATTCCTTCAAAGTCATCTTGAACTTTCCCCCCAGCTCTTTACTTAAAATTTTTCACACTTATGGGAAAGTGGCAAGAATAGCATAATGACAACCACACCCTTCAGCTAGACTCACCAGGGGTCACATCTGGTCACATGACCACCTAAGCAGGCACGGTCAGATTCTTTTGCCTAGCTATTGGAGAGTAACCTCTCGACCTCCTGGCATTTCGCTCCTGAATGCCTCAGCACATTCTCCTAAAGACAAGGCTGTTCTGTGACAAAACCACAACACAATTATCTCGCTCAAAAAAGGTCACATCGATACAATACTGCTATCCAATGTCCGTATTTACAAGTCTCCCAGTTGTCCTCATGATGCCTTTTTAAACCATAAAGGAGCCACCCAAAATAGTTCCCAGCTTTTCTTATCTTTCAAGACATTAGCATTTTTGAAGCATCCAGCCCAGTTGTTTTACGGAACTACCCTTCTGTTTGGATTTGTCTAATCGTCTTCTCCTGAGAACACTAAGTTTGAACATTTTTGGCAAGATACTACACAGGTGACATCGTGCTTATCACAGTATGTCAAATTGGGAAAATGTGAGGTCAGCCTGTCTGGTACTGGCGATGTTTGAATTGGTCATTTTAGTGAAATTGGAGTTTGCCAGATTTTCCTGTTGTAATAGTGCCTTTCCCCCGTTTAACTAATTTCGTCTGTGGTGTGAGAAGAGACTATCAATATCGTGTCCGACAGCCTTTCACCCGGTGATTTCATCCTCCATCAGTGATCTGTGCCATAGCCCATATTTACCAAAGTGGGTACCTCCACCAGTTGGGTAGCTGCTCTGCTCCCTGCTTAAAGATCCATGGCAAGTGTCACCTCCCCCAGGCACGCCCCCCCCCCCCAATCTCACACAGATACCTCTTTCCTGCAGGCACCACCCCGCAGAGGGCAGGTCTGCTGGTAGGTTTCTCGCAGAGTTGGTTGGTTGCAGGCTTCTCCCCAGGGGGATTCTCCCTCTCCTCAGCCTCGTGTTTGTTGTTGGTTCTGTGGTTGTTTTTATATTTCGCTGGCTTTAATATCGCTCTGTACTCAGGGACTCTGTTTTGGAAAAAAGCAAATGTATTATTACTCATTTACAGTTGGTATTTTGTGAAGGTCCCATAAGCTGACTCATGAGCCCTTTGACACACCCCATCAGTTTTTAGTGCTTAATTTCTGACACAGATGCTGCCGGTTTACCTTGTCCTTTTCCTGCCCAAAACCTGGACTCAGCCACGTCCTCCCGGAAGCCTGGTCCTTTCAGTGGTGAGTGGTGTTCAGGCAGCAAGCTCATCGAGGCGAGCCCACTGCTGCTGGGCCACCCTCATTTCCGGACCCCTGGGAAGACAGAGCCAAGAAATATAGATGTTTTAATCCCAAATCTGTGCCAATACCCCCATTTTAATGCCCAACCACAGAATTCTTCTTCTCCTCCACCCACGCCATATTTGAGTCTCCTTCTCCCAGGGTGGGAATTCTGGTTTCCAACACCTTCAGTGTGGACTCATTTGCTCAGTCCCACCGAGCACACAGAATCAGTTTATGATTCCTATGCCCGTACTAGTTCCAACAGCAAACTCACTCAGTTAAGTTCAAGATTGTTTTGTCATTTTTTGTTGTTCTCAGAATATACTGCACAGAACATAGAAAATTTAAGTACTTGGATTGCTCCGATTGTTTTTCATTTGGTCCTATTTTTGTTTAAAGGGAGTTCTCCCTCATATTTGTTGATTCAGTTTTAATTTTTGAATGTGTAGACTATGAACAAGGTTACAACAGCAGAATGCACATTCATTTTAAGTGCACATAAAATTATTCATGAAGCAAGACCATATGTTATGCCATAAAATGTCTCCACAAGATTAAAAGGATTTAAATCATGTGTAGTATGTCCTGATCACAGTAGTTTCCAATTAGAAATCAATAGTATAAACATCTCTGGAATACCTAAATATTTGTAAGTTAAAAAACACAGATACTCTGTAAGTCAGAGAAGAAACTACAAAGGAAGTTAGAAAATATTTTTAACTGGATAAAAATGAAAACACAGCCTGTCAAAATTGGTGGAATGCAGTAGAGAAATTTAAATGCTTTCATTTGGAAAGTGAAAAATTTAAGCTTGGCGGTCTAAGTTCCCACATTAAAAAGCAAAAAATCAAATCAAAGTAAACCCAAAATATGTGGAAAAAATAAGAATAAAGATGAGAGCAGAAATCAGTGAAATAGGAAACAGAAAAACAATAGAGAAAACAATAAAACCAAAAGTTGGTTGTAGAAAAAGCAATGAAAATGGTAAGTCTCTAGCTATACTGGTTGTGACAGTCAGAGAGAAAACACAAGTGGTGAATTCCAGGAGTGGAATAAGGGACATCAATACAGGCCTTACATATAGTAAAAGGTTAATAAGGGAATAGTTTAACAATTTTATGCCAATGAGTTAGACAACTTAGATAAAATGGGAAATTTTCCTGATGGAAAAAAAACTACTAAAATTGACACATTGAATAAGTTGAACTTTAATTAAAAACATTTTAATATTAAATGCAACGTGGTAGCCTGCATTGGATCCTAAGAAAACATTTGTGGGAAAACTGGAAAAATTTGTATAAATTCTAGAGTTTAGGTAATAGTATTTTACCAATGTTAACTTCTTAGTTTTGACAAATATGTTATGATTATATATATATGTACACACACATATGAGGGAAACTGGGTGAAGGGTATATAGGAACTCTCTGTACCATATTATATTTTTATAATATATACTATATTTTTATAAAATAAAAATATATTTAATTTATATTTTTATTTTAAAATAAAAATTTTATTTAAAATCAGCAACAATGGGACGCCCCCCACCCCTTGCCAGAAGAAACCTTCAGACCCAGATAGCATCACTGGTGAATTGTATCAAACACTCATGGAACAAATAATACTAACCCTACTTGAACTCTCCCAGAAAACAAGAGAGGAGGAAAAGTTTTGCAACTTGATTTATTAAACCAGTATTTCTCTGGTACCAAAACCAGAGAAAACACTGTAAGAAAAGAAAACTACAGAACAATATCCCTCATGAACATACAAGATGCAAAAAAATTTTTTTTAATGTTGTAAATAGAATGTAGCAATATATGAAAAGGATAACACATCACGGCCAAGTAGGGCTTATCTTAGGAATGCATAGCTGGTTTAACGTTCAAACATCAAATTGATTCACCATATTAATAGAATGAACGAGAGAACCATGTAATTCAACCCATGCACACACGTAGACAAAGCACTCAACAGACTTTAATACCCACTCATGATAAAATCTCAGTGAAGTAGAAATAAAAAGGAACTTATTCACTGTGTTAGGAGTCATCTTTGAAGAACTTATAGCTAAGAATGTACTTAATGGTGGAACACCCTAAGATTGAGAACAAGACAACAATATCTGCCCTCACTGCTCTTAGTCAATATTGTACTAAAACAAGTAAAAGAAATCATATAGATTAAAAATTAGGAAGTAAACCTATGTTTATTTGCAGAAAGCATGATCTTCTATGTAGAAATAATTTCACTCTACAAAAAAATTACTATAATAATTGAGTTGAGTGAGGTTGCAGAATACAAGGTCAACATACAAAAATCAATTCTGTTTTTATCTACTAGCAGCCAAAAAATAGTAATTGAAATAAAAAATTAAGTGTCAATTAAAACAGGACCCAAAATCATGAAAAGCTAATGGACAAATTTAACAAAATATGTTACTAAACCTGTATGTTGAAAACTACAGGTTTATGGAGAGAAAGTTTAATAAAACATTATGGAGAGAAATTTAATAAAACCTAAAGAAATAGAAAAATACACCATGTTGATGGATCAGAACACTCAGTATTTTTGAGATGTCAAGTTTTCCCTAAAGACATGTAGATTCAATGCAATTCGAAGCATAGTTAAAATTGATTCTAAAATTATATGCAAATTAAAGGAACTAACATAATCGAATATCAGAATTTACTAGAAAGCTAAAATAATCAAACCACTGTGGTTTTGGCAGAAGGATAAACATACGGATGAATGAAACAGACTAGATAGTTCAATAATAGACCCACAGTTTTATGCTCAATCATTTTTTGGCGAAGTTGCCAAGGTAATTCAATGGGGAAAAGAGAATCTTCTCAACAGATGGTTCCGGAACCCTTATGAGGAAAAAAAAGTGAATCTTGACATTTATCCCACTGCATTTAAAAATAGATGTAGACTTAAATGCAGAAGCTAAAATTCACTGTTTTTCAGGGTGTCCTTGCAGCTGCCTTCTGGACATACAGGTGCCACCACCTTACCTAACTCAAGTGGCACCACCAGCTCTGGGATCTCCAGCTGATAGAGTGCACTGGGCCCCTTACCCCAGTAATCCCACCGGGCATCCAGGCCTCCCTCTCCACTTTGGACAGGAACAGATGGTGCTCGGAAAAGCCGTAAAGCTTGGATAGGCCTCCCTCCTGCGGGTGGGCAGTGAATGGAGTGGACAGCTGGGTGTTTTCCTTCTCCCATAGCAGCAACACGGGTGAGACGGCCAATCTTGGCTTCAGGTAATGGGGCAGTCACACTAGAGGTGAGGCCGCTCAGCTCCGGGGCCCACATTTGGACATAATGGTGATTCCAATAGTACCAGGAACTCAGCTGTCCACTGAGTTTATTTGCAGAAAATTAATTGCATGACATTTGTAAACAAGACTCCTCCTTATACGGAAGAAAATACGATTTCCCATTCAGTTCTTTATATAATGCTTAAAGGGCACCTTTAACCCTTAAATCCAGAACATTTAACAGATAGTGCTGGATAAACACAGCAAGGCTTTCTTGGAGATTTCCTTTGGAGATTTTGAATGCAAAGAATAAGCAGAGCCGAATTATTGCCCCGTCCCTCTGTCTTCCCTCCATACGCAGTGAAGCCAGATCTGCCCTCTTGGTTCTCCCAGCTCCCTGGAAGAGCTAAAAATGGTAATAGTGGTAAGGCTGATGCTTGCCGTATCCTGGGTGCTGTTCTGAGAACTACTGTATGCCGAGTCTCTCCTTTAAGAATACACGTGTCTCCTTTGCAGTTGTGAAGACGATCTCTCCGAGGACAGAGAGGAGCTTCTGCACGGGATTTCGGAGCTGGACATCAGCAACTCGGATTGTTTCCCGTCCCAGCTGCTAGTGCACGGGGCTTTAGCCTTCCCCCTGGGGTTAGACACCTACCACGGCTGTGTGATAGCGGCTGCCCGCTACGGCCGGGGCCGGGTGGTCGTGATGGGCCACAAGGCCTTATTCACCGTGAGTAAGCTGGGCCCCTTTCTGCTCAATGCCGTGCGCTGGCTGGACGCTGGCCGCCGAGGCAAGATCGTGGTGCAGACCGAACTGAGGACAATGAGCGGCCTGCTCGCGGTGGGGGGCATAGACACCAGCGTCGAGCCCCATCTGACCAGCGACGCCAGTGTCTACTGCTTCGAGCCCATGAATGACGTGGGAGTCAAGGAGCTGCAGGAGTTCGTAGCCGAGGGCGGGGGACTGTTTGTAGCAGCCCAAGCCTGGTGGTGGGCCTTCAAGAACCCCGGAGTGTCCCCTCTGGCGCGGTTCCCAGGAAACCTGCTCCTCAACCCCTTTGGCATCAGCATCACAAGCCAAAGCCTCAACCCAGGGCCCTTCCGTACTCCAAAAGCCGGAATAAGGACCTACCACTTCCGCTCCACCCTGGCCGAGTTCCAGGTTATAATGGGCAGGAAGAGGGGGAATGTGGAAAAGGGGTGGCTGGCGAAGCTGGGGCCGGACGGCGCCGCCTTCCTGCAGATCCCCGCGGAGGAGGTCCCTGCCTACATGTCTGTGCACCGGCTCCTGCGGAAGCTGCTGAGTCGGTACCGGCTCCCGGTGGCCACCCGAGAGAACCCAGTCATCAACGACTGCTGCAGGGGTGCCATGCTGTCCCTGGCCACGGGTCTGGCCCACTCTGGAAGTGACCTCTCTCTGTTGGTCCCAGAAATTGAAGACATGTACAGCAGCCCCTATCTGCGCCCCTTGGAATCTCCTATCACCGTTGAGGTCAACTGCAACAATCCAGGTACGGAATGAGGGGTGGGAGCCCGGTACTGGGGGACCTGGGGGCCTCGGGAGTGATGACTTAGCTCATTCAGGGACCTGACCACCTCCAAAAGGCAATGTGCACCCTTTGCTATGCGCTTTTAAGGAGAGAGGTGTTGGGGCGTTAGGTAACGATTGCAGGAGTTGAGTCAGGGCAGCGTGGAGGGGGAAGGATGGGCGGAGCTCCTGAAGGGCGGTGGAGACGCTGGTGGAGATGGAATCGTGGAGCTGGAGGAAGGTGACGTCTGCCCTCCTGTGCTTCCGCCGACAGGCACCCGGTATTGCTGGATGAGCACCGGGCTCTACATCCCTTCGAGGCAAATTATAGAGGTCTCACTGCCTGAGGCCGCTGCCTCCGCAGACCTGAAGGTAAGGCCCCGCCCCTCTCCCCAGGAAACAGGGAACCCAAACGTTCTTGCTTTCACAGTGGGCATCTTCCTTGATCCTCATGAAAACCAAACTGGCAATCTGGGGCATGTACTTGTACCCCCATTTTAAGAGTCAGGCAGCTAAGGTGCAAAACAGCTAATTGATTGATTGAAACATCTCTGAGCCCAGGACTCAGACCTAAACCACCTCCTCGCGCTGAAGTTTTGTGCGTCTCACTGGGGGCAGGGAGTAGGGAATAAGAAAGGGGCCGCAGGAAGGCGCCCTCACTCACAATGGTGTTCAGTAAACCTTAGTTCACTTCCCATCCCATTCACATCTACAGAAAGGCACAGGCCTTTCAAACTCCGCCTTCTTCCTGGGACGCCAAAGGCTGTTCCTTTCTGGCCCCGTGCCCCTTCGGTGCTGTCACTTGCACATGCACACACACTAGTCACAAATTAAGGTGCTGTGCTGCTCTGTCTCCCTTGACAGTGGCTGTGACAGGACCTAGTCTGTGCCTGCATCTATCCTGGAACTCCATTAGCATAAACCCCCCAAAACAATCCCACGACTCCACTGAGGACAGGGGTCACTCCATTGGCTCAGGAAGGGGACCTTGGCGATCAGAGGAACTGACAGCCCTCCATGACACCAGCTGCTCACACAGTCACCCACTGGGTCTCCTCTGGAGTCACCAAAAAGCTGGATGCCCTCCACCCCATTACCAACACCAGAGTCCCCACCGTGGGACAGGCACACTGGGATTCTGTCTGTTCTGGACACACTTAGGGACCCTCAGAATTAGTCTCTGGTTACACCTGTGCCCCTCACACCAGCGTGTCAACATCACCGTGGTGGAGCTGTTCGATCCCCCGGGGGGGTATTTACACACCATTCAGTTCATACCACCAGATGCAGGTGTAACACACACAGTTCCCGGAAGAGGGAAAGGCTGGGGTCACAGGCCCAGTGCCCTTCCTCTCCCCACCTCATGGCACGCCCCCCGAGCTGACTCCGTGCGGGGACCTCTCTGCTCCAGGTGCAGATCGGTTGCCACACGGATGACCTGACCAGGGCCAGCAAGCTGTTCCGAGGCCCCCTGGTGATCAACCGGTGCTGCCTGGATAAGCCCACGAAATCCATCACCTGCCTCTGGGGCGGCCTCCTGTATATCATCGTGCCGCAGGGCAGCAAGCTGGGCTCCGTGCCTGTCACGGTGAAGGGGGCTGTGCATGCCCCGTGCTACAAGCTGGGTGAGTGGGAGCCATGGAGTGAACCCTGGGGCCAGGAGAGTGGAGGGCGAGGGGCCACTGGGGCTGTTTGGTGCTGGAGGAGAGAGGTTCGGATTGGAAGCGAGGAGGGAGGTCAACCTCCTTAGATTCGGCTTTGGGGCCAAGGAGGTGGACCAAACCACATCCATGGGGACATCGCAGATGAAGGGTAGAGAGGAAGACATGGTTGTTTGTGACGTTGGCGTTCCTCTCCCGGGGGTCAAGTTTTTATGTGTTGACCCAAGAAAAACGAAAAGATTGTTTCCCCTCTCCCTAGGGGAGACCACCCATGCGGAGTGGAAGAGGCGTATCCAGGAGAATCCAGGCCCCTGGGGAGAGCTGGCTACGGACAACATCATCCTGACGGTGCCGACCGCCAACCTGCGCACCCTGGACAACCCCGAGCCGCTGCTCCGCCTCTGGGACGAGGTGATGCAGGCTGTGGCGCGGCTGGGGGCCGAGCCCTTCCCCTTGCGGCTGCCACAAAGGATCGTCGCTGATGTGCAGATCTCAGTAGGTGGGTGCCCTGGCCCCGGTGGCCCCGTGTGCACAGTGTCCGTGGGGGGCTGCCTGCCTTCCCTTCAACAGCCATGCGGTGGGCAGCCAGCAGGGTGAAAATGCTTTTGTAGCAAGACAGAGATGTGATCCTTGGTATTAAATGGAAAGGAAAAAGGGAATTAAAACAAAACAAAACAAAACAAAAACCCCACACTTGGCAACTTCCTTTCACAAAAAATTGGAAATGACCTGAATGACCAACAATTATGGAACAGTTAAGTAACATATTGTGCGTCCCCTCAATGGACACTGAGGGAGATACTCGGATGGCGGCTTGCCAGTGGGCCAAGAGGCCTCACAAACTGGGGAAGGGGACGCCTATGGAGATAAAGGAACCACGGACCTCCCTCTAGCTGACGTAGGTGATCACTATAAAGTAACGTCAGCGCGCGCAACTCCACATCTAACCCATGAGAGGGGAGCGCCCTCAGCGAGTTCCTCAGTTTGAGAAACGGCGTAACGACAGAGGCCCAGGTGGACAGGGCACTCTCGGAAAAACAGAGGAGTGGCCCGTCGCACGAAGAGCGATTTGCGGTGCTGTGTCACCCCCCGTGAACAAGCACCCGCTCCTGGGTCAGAGTGAGGGTGAAGGCGTTGTTAGTACGGAATGAGAGGACAAGCAGGAAAGCCCAGGAGGGCATGGGTTTGGATTGGCCTTCTGAGCAGCACAGGGCTGGGTATTTTGGGGAGAGAACACAGAGAAGGATTCCCCAAGGTGTGTGCGGAGCACGCTAACCCTCTCCCCCTCCCTGCTCTGGTTCGCAGGCTGGATGCACGCAGGGTACCCCATCATGTGCCACCTGGAGTCGGTGCAGGAGCTCATCAACGAGAAACTCATCCGAACCAAGGGGCTGTGGGGCCCCGTGCACGAGCTCGGCCGCAACCAGCAGCGGCAGGAGTGGGAGTTCCCCCCGCACACCACCGAGGCCACCTGCAACCTGTGGTGTGTTTACGTGCACGAGACGGTCTTGGGCATCCCTCGGAGCCGTGCCAACATCGCCCTGTGGCCCCCCGTTCGGGAGAAGAGAGTCAGAATCTACCTGAGCAAGGGTCCCAATGTGAAGAACTGGAATGCGTGGACAGCACTGGAAACATACTTACAGGTAGATTGTGATGGGAGCCCCCTTCAGTGGGGATGCCAGAGCATCGTTGTTCGGTGACAGTCTTGGGACCCACTAGACCTGTCCCCTACACTAGGCCTCAGAAGCCCCTGACAAAACCCAGCTGTGATGGTCCCATTAAATGATGCCTCTCAGCGCATCACTTTGCATGACCCTAAGCGGGCTTCACCGCCCCGGCCGCCCCCGACCATCACCCCACGATCTTGAAGAGATGCGTGAGGATAGACAGAAAGCACCGAGAAAGGTGAAACCCTGGCAGAGGCACAGTCGTGCTATGAGTACAGTGGCTCTCACTGGCGTTGGACCCACACAGAACCGAGATCAAAGCCAAGCTGTGCTGTTTAGTAGCTATCTAAAACCAAACAGCACCCCCAGCCACCACCCCCCCCACACACACAATATAGGATAGGGTCTATTGCTCTTTCCTCAGATGAGTGCACCATCTTCTCGGTATGACTTGGCTGGGCCTCTGTTCCCCCACCTTGCAGACAATCCAGGGTCCCCCCAGCCTGGACATGGAGGTTGCCTTTGCCTCGCATTGTCGTTCAGACCCCCAGTTCTCCCCTAAGTCCCTGCATTAGTTCCCAGCTCACTGTGTAGAGCGTCATCCCCTCGGGTCCTGGCACTTCATCACGGGCCGGGCCCACTGCATTCCAGTTCTTCCACCTGCGCGAGTCCCTGTGTTCATTCCCACGGCCATGGGAAGGACAGTGACACTGCCAGGGGACTCTGCTGAATCTTGCCATTGGGGCCACTTCTCCCCAGGGACAGAAGTTGCTCGTCTGTGAAATAAAGCTGAGGCTGTTCTAGGGAACCGCTAAGGCCCCTTTTAATGCTAAAGCTCTGTAACCCAACCTAACACAGCCTATTTCCAACGGCCTAAAATTATGTTTTACTCTTAATTCTAGCTGCCTAGACTGTGACATACAGTGTCTTCTGCTTCTACCAGACTCGCTTTTTTCCCCAAAGGCCATTTTCGTGGCCTTACACATCGTCAGACACCTATGGTTATTGAGGCTTATGTCAGGTTGGGTCTAGGAGTTCCCCAAATACTGGGATTTAATGTTACAACTATGAAAGATATAAGAATTTTTTCACCTCAGCCCATTTTAAATCCTTGTGTAGTATCTTGTCACCACTTTCATGGTCCAGTGAGATACATGAATAATGATATCGGTGGTAAATACTGACAGTACTCACTGCAGTTATTACCACGGCCATCATTTTTGGAGCGTCTGCTTGGTGCTGAGCACTGTGCTTGCTGAGAGGCCCTTCTTAAGATCAGAATGTCAGAGAGGAGGGCACGAGGCCAGCAGGCAAACAGGAGAGCGGGTCCGTCTTAGCTGGGAACCTAGGGTGTTTCGGGGGTTCGGTGCATTAAGTTCATTTATTAGAGTGGTTTTAGGTAGACCAGACGTCTCATCCTGCCCCTTCTTTCTCTTTCCAGCTACAGGAAGCCTTTGGCTGGGAGCCGTTCATCCGTCTCTTCGCCGAGTACCGGAACCAGACCAACTTGCCCACAGACAATGTTGACAAGATGAATCTGTGGGTGAAGATGTTCTCCCACCAAGTGCAGAAGAATCTGGCTCCCTTCTTCGAGGCCTGGGCCTGGCCGATCCAGAAGGAAGTGGCTACCAGCCTGGCCTATCTGCCCGAATGGAAGGAAAATATTATGAAATTGTACCTCCTCACACAGATGTAAGGAGTGCCCAGCGAGGTGGCAGGTAGAGAGGTTTGGGGAGGTAGACAGAGGCGGGGATTCACTCCTCGACCTCTTGTCTCTTAGGGCTCTAGCCTTGTCCTCTGGGCTCACAGCCCCTGTATCTTACAACGTAGTTCTCTCTCGAGAAAGTGGGTTAGAACACAGTAAGAAAGTGCAGTCGGGCAGGCCTTCTGTGTGTGTGTGTGTGTGTGTCTTGTTCCTCAGCCCTCAGCTCTCAGATTTCCCCCTGACCCCGTTCGGGCCCATTCTGAGAGCTGTGGCCCTCGGGTCTGTGCCAGCCCTTGGTTCGCCATCACGGCTTGTAGACCATAGAGAGTGCTTCTCATCCTCATATCCCGAGGGCTCTCTGGGCTTAAATGTTTGATGAGTTATTCCAGAAACCCCAACTGAAACACAAATTTACCATGAACTCCCCGAGGACTCACATATTTTGTGTCTTGGGTAGTTTTCCAAGAGCTTGAAAAGCAACCTGGTGCAATGGAGCCCATGGCCAGGGTTAGCTCTTAGGAAAGTCATTTTGTTTCAGTACTGCCATTTCTCTGTGTATGAGATAAGGGTAAAAATCCCTGCCCCATGGAGCTGTCATAGAGACTCACATGGGCAGTTCTGAGGAGGTTTGTGAACACACTGCCTGCTGTCTAAGGCACTGCTTTACTTCATGCCGGTTCACACGGTAGTGAGCTGACTACTTCCCACAGCCTAGAGATTAAGATCATCACCTCTCTCAGTTGCGTCCCTGTGTCCAAATCCTGGTTCTTTCACCTGTTAGCTCTACGACCCTGGGCAAGCTCCATAGCTTCTCTGTGACTCAATTTCCTCACCTCTAAAATGGGATCTGTTTTCATAGGATTATTGTGATGATTAAATTTTCGTGCCTCTAAGTGTGATTAGAACAGCAGCTGGCAGCGAGTAGGCACAGAGACAATGTCTGCTGCCATTGCGCATATCCAGTTCACTCACTACCTTTGGAGAGCTAGACCTCACTGTTAGATGGCTTTTACAGATGCGGCGTCATCTCTCGTAGGCCATCCCACACTTCTACACCGGCCTCTGGAAGGAGCCTGGCAGGCTGCCTTACGGTCTAAAGGCACGGCTCCAAATTCACAGGGTTTTCAAAGCTTCGTAGGGTTTGGTCTCTTTATTCAGTTCCATCGTTGAGGCAGAATTCCTTCTTTGATTAAATCAAGAGTGGGGGTCACTTGAAAACCCAGAACAATTCCACAGGGGTGCTCGTCATTAGCAAACAGTGGGCATCCGGCTCAGTGACGGCGTCTGTGTTTCTACCGCTGTCAAGAGTCGGGCAGAGAAAGTTCACACACATTTAGAAATCTTTACTTTGGAACAGAGAACTAGATAAAGATGACCCAAATTTTATTTGGGTACAGCACATTCAAAGATTTTCTTAAATTGTCTTCAGATCATTTCCAGGAGCTCCCATTTCTTTGTAGTTTCAGTGAGAGTGGGGATCCAGGATTAATGTTGTGTACACGCAGCCAGTTCCCTTTCAGTGCGCTTCTGTTTACTTAGTTGTTTTAATACAGCATTATTGGAAATTGGGTGAGTGCAGAGACAATAAGATTTGACCGAGGCAATGTTTTTCTTTGGATTTTTTTTGTCCTTCCATTTCTCAATCATAGAATTATTTACCCTTAGTTCATAAATATCTTTCAGCTAGGTGCTTTAAACATAGATGTTGAATATTCATTCATCCTTTAAAGTAATTGCTGTCAATTAGTGGGGTGCTGAGTAGTGCCAAGCATTGGACTGGTTCCTTTTTATAGACTGTTTCATTTAATCGTCACAACAATTTTATGAGATGGAACCTTACGGCTCCCTTTTAGGCAATGAGCCAACTGAATTTTATGGAGGGCAAGTGAGGTGCCTGAGGCTACATTGCTAACAAAGGGTAGAGCTGGGACTTGAACCCAGGCACTCTGATTACAGTAGAGGTGTTAGTAACTACAGTTCTTTGGATAACCAAATAAATAAGTAAATGAAGAAACCAACCAGCAAATAGAAGGACCTTTATGTTCCTACTTGCCAGCACTTTGGCTGCTTGTCCTTACCCCTCGTCTAATTTTATCAGAATAAAAAGCCTCTTTGTTTGTTCTAAATTCCAGTTCAAAGGAAGAATTTGAGGTAGGCTCCTGACAGCTTCCCAGCAGACAGAGCTGGGATGATCCCTTTAGAGCTATTCAAGTCCTCGTAGGTTTCAGGTCATTCAGGTTCCAGTCATTCCCTCTAGGGCACCATAAAAGCATTCTACTAGCTTACTGGATTCTGAATGAATGGGTTATTTTGGTCAGGTGTCTGAGCACCCCCACCCGCAAAGTCCCAGACATGGCATTTATCAGAGGAAATTAGATCCTCAGTCATTTGGGATAATATTTGTATCTATTCTTGCCATCCATTTGCAGCAGTATAGCCCTGGGGATGTTTTAAAAATGTAAGGCTATCCATGGCACCTCCCTGTTGAACAGCTTCTAGCAGTACTTTGAATTTAAGATGATGAACTGACCATATAAGTTTACCTCCCCTCCTTCTCCAGGCCCCACTGAAATTGAAGTCAAGAAATGCAAAAGAAACAGCTCAGCAAAGAAAACTGAAGGTATTTGGTTATGAGTGAAGAAGACCTCGGCACATTTCTGGAAGAGAGAAAGTGGATGAAGTGTGAGAAGGAATGAAAGAGTGAAGGTACCTTTCAGACAGAGTATAAGCTGATCTCACAACCTAACCCAGAGAGACTTGGGTATCTGAAAAATCTATCTGCTAAAGAATTATCCCAGTTGTAGAATTGAACCCCCTCCCGCTCTACCCATCCCTTGTGCATAGAATACAGGCAGTCAGTTCTTGGTACCAGTGAAAAATCTGTTGTTGCTGTTGTTATGATTGTTGTTGTTGTTTCTATAAAGGAATTGAATAAACTGCCCGGGGAGAGGGAGGAGTTGGTGCTCCAGGCTGAAATTTCTCTTGTTGTGGAAATAAGTGGCCCCCTAGCCTATCAGCTAATTCTCTGTTGGTTGAAGTAACCCCTACTCAAGTAACAAAGTGTTTGCAATCATAGAAGAGACGTAATGGAAAAACACACCAGACCAAACAGTGGCAGAGGAAACCTATACCAACTCCTATAAAAATCAACAGTTAATAGTGATGCTCAAATGCAAATGGCCAGCTAGGAATTCGCAGACATTGAGCACTGGGGGCGGGGTGGGGGGGAGGACCTGGTGAGAAGCCTGTAAGAAAAAGAATTAGAATTACCAATTAGAATTAGGAGATTTGAAAACTACAATAAATTCTGGAGAAAACTTAGTTAAAATGGAAAAAGTAACTTTAAAATCTAGCTGTATCTTCAGGGAGAGCTGAGGTATATTTGTAAGATGAAAATAGGATATTACAAAGAAAAGAAAAACTCTGAGAACAAGGAGAGCCCTTTGAAAGTGAAGTAAGATATCAAAAATACTCCGTAGGTAAGCTAGAAAATAAGTTGAGGGTATCTCCCCAGATATAGAGCAAAAAGAAAGGGCAGCCAATATGAAGAAAGGAAAGAGACCTAGACAATCAATATCTAACCATTAGGAATTTCTGGAAGAGAAAAGAGAAAAATATAGGTGAAGGAGAAAAGTGATTGAAAACCAGAAAGAACTAAGTCTCCAGATCCAGGGGGCCCCCAAAGAACCTACATCGAGACACAGTCTTGTGAAATTTTGGAATTGAGGATAGAAGGAAGATACTAAAAGTGCCCAGAGAGAAAATAAAATTAGGTCATTGAATTAGCTCACCTGAAAAGGGATGAGAAATAGACTGGCAGCAGATTTTTCATTAGCAACACTGAAAGCTAGAAGCCAATGGAGCAATGTCTTCACATATCTTATTAAAAAAGTTATCCCCAGAATTCCATAGCAAGCCAAACTATCCAGTCAGGTCAAAACAAAAATATTTTCTGACATGCAAGTTTTCAGAAAGTCTAGCTTCTTTGCACCCTTACTGAGGAAGTAGCTTGAGGAAGTTCCCCAGCAAAATGAGGATGAGAACCAGGAAAGACGAAGAAATAGAACCCAGAAAACGATGCACCTCACCCAGGATATGTCACTCCAGAGCGACACTTACCCAGCAGGATGTCTCACTCTAGAGTGACAGTCGTCCAGCACACTGACCCAGTTCAGCTGTGAGTACCTAGTCTCAGGCACGCTGGGAGGAGTACGCATTCTGTGCCACAGATAGTATCATTGAGAAGCTGGAACGTTTGAGAATATGGACAAGGTACACTAGTCAACAGAAAAGAAAACAAAACAAAAATATGTCAAGAAATGTAAGTCCGTGTATGAAAAGACAACAAAAATCCTCATGGAATGGAAGAAGAGACTCAATTTGACGCTGGCGGTAGGTGTATTTCCTTTCAAGGGCCCCAGGCCTGACATTGGGTGTACATGGAAGAAAATGTTCTAGTTTCTACTTGGCCCTCAGTAAACAGTATCTGCATAGCCAAAGTAATGTAGATGCTATTTATTGGCACGTAGTGTTCTGATCAGCCTATAGAGAAAACATGAAAGGTTTCATTTTTTATTCAGAAATGAAAGTAAGTAATCCTGACAAGGAAAAAGAGAGCAGAAAGAGGTTGAGAACCAGCTGTGGGAAGAGAGGTGGAAGGAAGAGCAGGGCTACTTATGCATTTAAAGTGGGGACGAAAAAGGAAGTCTACAGTTAATGGAAGAAGGACTGGAGGATGGATGGGTACGCTGTTCAAAGCTAAAAGTCAGACCAATAGAAGTGTTCAGAGTGATATCTATCAAAACTTTTGGGAAGGATAGGCAAAGGAAAGGAGGAGATAGTGTAAGTTAAATCCTTATCTTTTGTAATGGTGTATTATTAAAGACTGTCTAAAGTTAATATGCCAAGAAATTATTGTTCAAACATATTATTTAAAGTTAGGAAGTTAGTTAACAGAACATCTAAATATAGCAACTGTTAAATGCATCACCTCTAGGGAACGGGACTAGGGTTAAAGAGGGTGGGGTGGGGAACTGTGTTTTTCATTTCAAGTTCTCTGTACTATTTAATTTTTTACCTTGTGCATGCATTACTTGGAAAACTTTATAATAAACTCAAATAAAAATCCTTCAGTGGCTTCATTTCGACTAAGACACCATCCAACCAAAACCCTTAAAATGGCTTTTAAGGTCCCTACGTGTTCGGATCCCCCTGGTGTGTCCAGGCTCATCAGATGTCCCCACCACACTCTAGGTCTCACCACAGGTACCTCCTCCAACTATTCAAACACACTTCACCTTGCTTCTGCAGGTGTTCCCAGGAAGCAAGGCCTGCCCCTGACCTCACCATGTGTCAGGTGGTAAAGCTCACTGCCTAGCAGGTTTTCCCTATTTGCTGAGCGAATGAATGCACGTAATATTGTCCCTATTCTGATATCATTTCCAGACTGTATGGGAGCTGTGAGCTTTCCTGCCCTCCAACTCATTGGGCAGTTTTATTAACTTTTAGTCTTACATGAGACCAGGTGGTATCAGAGGATTTCTGTCCCATCTGTCAGTCTGCTTGGTATATGTTCTTCGCCACGTTGCCTGAACATTATAATCTGTTCAGCTCTTTTTTCCTGTATTTGGGAGAAACAGTCAACCGTCTAGTGGAAAAATGCAGGCTCTCAAGTTCCTTGTGTCCTGCTACTCCTTGGTGGCTCTCTCTTCTCCATTAGTTTGCTGTCTTCTGATGTCTGACTCCCAAAGCCAACTACAGTGCTCTGATGAGTATTAGCTTGACAGCGAGTCTTCAACTGTTGCATCGATTGGAATTCCTTCTGATCTCTTCTTCATAAGATTAGTCTCTGATATATCTCATTCTTAAACCAATGTCCCCACGTGGGGTCACAGCCTCACCTAATGTTTTTACTTAACAGGGCAACAGCTAGCCAGATATGAACTTATGTGTTGACTATTTTTGCTGACAAAAGTAACAGCCTTCTTTCAAGACTACTTCACACCCACGCACTTTACTCCTTTGAAGCTTGTGGACCCTACGTGGCTTCCACCTTGAAATGGATTTCCTTCTTTGACTCACATCGTTGAAGGCTGTCTTCCAAGTGTGGTAGAGAAGGGTGGGGGTGATCCTCAACTTGTCAGAGATCTTCTAACTACACGTGCACATGAACAGCTCCACAGTGAATTTGGGGGAGCTACAGAAATGCTACTTACGCACTTGGGGTTCTTGTGCATTTAAAAGCTATAAAGAAGAAGCATTTCTGTCAGGAAAACTAGGGCAGTTTAAATTACTACCACTGTTCTAGCCTCGTGTCAGGTGGTTGATTTCATAGGTGTTCATTATATGAGAAATAAACAGAAATGAATGAGCAGCTCAGAAACACGCCTGCACTGACAAGTGATGAGCGTCAGGAATCAATGGTTACGTTAATACAAATTCGTGCACCTGAGGGCCGTTAAAAAGTTACTTTTATTCATCGGCACTATATAGGAACTCATATATAATTATTTTAAAATATGTACATGTACATACTAAAAACTCTGCATGAAATACCTTTGTTGATATAAAACTCGTTTTCACAGACTACCACAATTCTGTATATTATTCGAGAACTGAGATAGTGCCAAAAGGGTGGGAGCAGGGAGGCAAAATGATCAAATGTTCAATATAAAACAAGCCTGAGGTCCGGAAAAGGCCCTGCAGATGGAGCGAGGACCCTCCCCCTTCCTCAGCACAACCTGTGGTCCAAGAGCCAAGTGGGTAGAGCAGCCTATACCTGCGCCTAGTCCTGTGACCTGTGAAGTGTCTGTGCTTTAAACAGGAGCCAAAGGCCTGGAAAAAGAGCGTAAACTCCTTCCTCACCCTCCATCAAGGAAGGTAGAGATGGGAGAAGCAACTCCAGCTTCTTTTCCTTTTTACATAGAATTTCTCCTTTTGTTCTTGCTGTCTCTGTGGTAACCTAAAAATTCATTCAACAAACATTTACTGAGCACCGACAACAATACTAATTATCATTATAGAGTCTGGACATGCAAGATGAACATAATAAAGCTCCTGCTCTCATAGTGCTTATGTTTCAGTTTGCACATACAAATGAACAAATAAACACAAATCAAGAAGGATGAGTCCTGTGAAGTAATGTAAACCTAAGTGGGGGTGGGGTAGGGCAGGGGGCTGAACAATGGGATGTTTCCTGTTTTATACAGTGAGGTCTAGGGAAGCATCACTGGTAATAGGACACTTGAGCAGATTCTTGAAAGAAACGATGGAACAAACCATGCGAATAATTCGATGCAAAGAGAAGTATGATTATAATTAACATATTGAAAGCGGCAAGACAGACGTGCATTTCATTCCTCTAACAGTCAAGAGCTACTTTCTCAAATGTCTTTTTTTTTTTTAAGATTTTATATCTTTATTTTAGAGTGGGGAAGGGAGGGAGAAAGAAAGGGAGAGAAACATCAATGTGTGGTTGCCTCTCACGTGCTCCCTACTGGGGACCTGGCCTGCAACCCAGGTACATGCCCTGACTGGGAATTGAACTAGCGTCCCTTTGATTCACTGGCCAGCATGCAATCCACTGAGCCACACTGGCTAGGGCTCAGATGTAAGTCTTGATCACAGATTTCTGACCTTCACATCATGATAGGAGCTACTGATCCAAAAGAAACACAACTTTTGAGCATCTGCCCTCAAACTTCAAAGCCAAGCAAGGCACCCATCACAGTGAATCTCATAGCTTCTCTCCTCTGAGATCTCTCCATGACTAAGGAGAAAGGGGGTTATGGCCTCTGCCAAATGTGTTAAGTGGAGACACAACTCTATACTTTTAAATACTAAAGTCTGGGTCCCAGTCAATGGCCTGATGGGTCCAGTAACAAGCGGAATTTGGAACCAATTCATATGGAGAAAATTGATCTGGAGACAATGGAATAAATTTGCATAGCAGTGAAAGTTTTACATTTTGATGCGTAGAGTAGTGGAAAAGTTAGACTCAGTTATTCTTGGCTCCTCATTTCATACCCTCCCCTCCCTCCCCCGCCAAGCTGCATGAAGTTCGTTTGACCTCAGTTAAAATTAAAAGATACTTTGGATCACAACTCTCGATGGTAATGAAAAGAGAAGGGGGACCTTACTGTCCCAGGGACTTTGGAATAAGTCAACAGTTCTGGTAAGAACTGTTTACGTTTGCAGGGGAAAAAAAATGTTGCTGGTGCCGTAAGACTAGGAACTTTGACACATTCTCTCTCTGTAGGAATTTTGTCATAGAGACATTTATTTAACCTTCCATGACTCCCAGCCCCCAACACTAGCACCTCTGGCATCTTGTTACCTGCAACCCTTACAGGTGGCTGCCATTAAGGAAACTAGACCTGCTGTGTGCCTACCCAGTGGGTCTGATTTTTCAGAGCCAGAGGGAAATCATCCACTCTCAGCCTTGGGCTACGTCAGGTCCACTGGCTTCCAGACGACTGAAGTCTTCAGTACAAACCCAGACTTGGTGTGTAACCGGGGGATGAGAGGAGTTTAGAAATATAAGAAGACCTTGCCCTTGTCCTATTTGGGGGGAAGAGTTTCAGCACGGCCCCTCTGGAGTAGCAGTGACAAGTTCCCAGACTCTTTGTGATTGGAATAGTGTTGACTCCTAGCACGTATGTTCCCCACACATACGATCCAAAAAGAACACGCAGGCCCAGGTTAATTTCACAAATACACCAAAGGAGAATATGAACGTTTTTATAACTCTGAATTAGGGCCGGCCACCAGTCAAGAGAAGCAGCAAACTTCAGCTTCATTGTTTTGTGTAACTAATCAAGCAGGAACTTGCCCTTAAAGAGGGCCCATGCTGTCATTTGAATAAAGGTTATCACACACATATTAGAGAATGAAAAGTGTAGTCAATAATTCATAAACATTCTCAGGTTAATGATTTTGCTCTGTATTCCTAGTACAACACACGTTTAATAAAGCCACCCTCTGAGCATTTTAACATTAGGAGATATAACTACAGCAGACTTGTGTGAGCCCCGCTCTCCAAGAGGCAGAAGCCAAGAAGAGAGAATGAGCTGGGAGAGCAGGGAGACTGTGGTACCGGTTCAGCCTTGTGAGGGAGCGAGCAAAGGAAGGAAAGGCTCACAGGGCAGGCCTCAGGAAACATGGTCAAGGCCAACAGGGAGTCCTTGAGCTAAAGTCGCCCATCAGAAGAGTCCCTTGTCCTGGCTGGTGTAGCTCAGTGGATTGAGTGCAGGCCTATGAACCAAAGGATCATGGTTCGATTCCCAGTCAGGGCACATGCCTGGGTTGCAGGACAATTCCCAGCACGGGACACACGAGAGGCAACCATACATTGATATTTCTCTCCCTCTATCCTTCCCTTCCCCTCTAAAGATAAATAAATAAAATCTTAAAGAAGAAGAAGAAGAGTCCCTTATCTCCACCTTAGGAATGGGCCACCTTAGCACCGCCACACTTAATCACTGGGCCCCTGGGCAGCTTGACCTTGGCACCCAGGATTCCAGAGCCACCAGCTGGGGCCGTCTGTCAATTGCAAGCCCACCCGCTGCAGCGGGAGATCTGAGCACGCCATTCTTGTGGCCACCACAGTACTCGTTCCAAAAACAGCTGTAGGCACCTGCTCTGGGCCATCGTAAATAGTGGCTTAGTCAGTTCCCCCAGTGCCTTGTGCCAGTAAACTTGCACAGGTGGGTTCATCCGTCTCTGCTCCTAAATTAGAGTTCGGCTAATCCTTTCCAGATCCTTGAGGGCCCCTTCGGGGAAAGAACGAATGGGGCACAAAGGTTTAACTCCTAACTAAAAATAAGTGAGGAAGGAGGCCCGTGATTCTCCACGCTGGCCCATAACTGGACAGTAGATGTCAAGTGAGCCCTGCATTTGGCTCAGTGAGAATGCCTGGAAGGATGTTCTTCTGTCCCGCAAAAGTGGACCGATTTACAACCACGATCCTGATTTGTGTGTGCCTCTTGCATCGACTGCACAATCAAGCATCGTATTATTTGTGTAATTTATGGATGATCACCCAGAAAGGGCAGCCAGTGCCGTGCAAAGGGTGTGTGTTCGCGTGCACGGCCCAGGCCAATTCCTGTCCAGCCTTGAAGCCGGAAGTGGCTTCATTTCCGCCCGAATGCTGTAGGGAGAGGTGGGTCATCTGGACAGAGCTGGGATTTGGTGTGAAAGGACACTAAGGGTGGAGCAGGGAACAGAGTGTCACTTCCCACGTGACACTTAAGACCATTTCTCCAGATGGTAGACAACCAGCCAGACCCCTCAGTGTGTCCTCAAACCCAGGTCCAAGGCCCCCTCAGAGCCAGCACCCCTCCCCCCGAGTCCTGTTCATGAGTTTCGGTCACCAGGAGCTCTCTGTCTTCTCAAATCAAGCCTTTCACTCCCGCATCGCCGCGCTGTGATGATGCCACAGCCTTCCGGTGTCATGCCCTCTCTGCCCACAAAGGCCACATGGATTTTGTCAGAGCTAAGTTTCAGTGTCACCTTCTCTGAGAGCTTGACTAGAGGCGATTGCTTCTTCCTTTGCGTTTGCTCGGACGTACTGTGCGACCCGTTTTGGCATCTACATCAGTTGATCTGACACGGCTGTTGTTATGTCTGCCCTCCTGCTGCTCCCTCGAATTTGAGGGAAGGGAGAACACAATCGGTCCATAGCAAAAAGCATTACAAGATGTATTAAAATGTGGCTCAGCGGATGAAGTGCCAGCCTGCCAACCAAGGGGTCTCTGGTTTGATTCCCAGTCAGAGCACATGCCTGGGTTTGGCCCAGGTCCCCTCTTGGGAGAGAGCGAGAGGCAACCAATCCATGTATCTCTTGTGCACTGATGTTTCTCTCCCTCTCTTCCTCCTTCCCTTCCCCTCTCTCCGAAAGTAAATAAATAAATTTTTTTTAAAAAGAGAGAGAATCAGCACTTCATTCCTGGTTGCCCCCACTCTCAAAGAAAAAAAAACCCAACTACTTTAAAATACTGAAAGTATTGTATGTTTTGGTAAAGTTCCAAAGAGAAATACGGTAATAGCATAGAACCATGTTAGTTTGAGAGAAAAGACTGCAAATGAATCGGTGAGCACGGCAGTGCTCTGGAGGCGAGGAGGTGAGGAGGGAGAGTGGACTTGGAAAGGAGTCCCCTGGTGGCTTGGAAGGGAACCGCCACCGTAGACCAGAAGCTGCATTGCCGGGGTCTGAACTTCATTCTTGGCAAAGGGGAGGGTGGACCATGGGGAAGAGATGGTACGGGCCATACCGAGGGGCAAGGAAGGGAGTTTAACCAATATATGTGTTAGTCCAGGAAAGGAATCAGCAGAAGATAAAAAATGAAAACACAAAGAGGAGAGGGACCGGACAGCAGGGTCCTGGAGGAGACGCTCTGTTTTGCAAAGCGAATGGGCTCCCAGTGTGGTCAGGAGACGGCCTTGACAAGCCCCCAGACAGAAGAGGGAATAGGAATGAAGAGTCCACTCCGTGTTTGTGGAGTAACTGCTGATGCTTTTAAACGAGGCTGATGAAGAGACAGGCAGGGACCTTTTCTATAAAAATAGGTACATCTGATAACTTGATAAACAGCTCAGTGATTCACAAGTAATAAAACCAAAGGTAACCCCTAAGGGTGCTTTAGGGGAAAAAAGGATCTAAAACTCCCTTCTCTGTAATCACCCTCAAGTCATAACACCTCATACCATTGCCTGTATCCTTTCTCTCCCCCTGAAAACGAAACAAAATAAAGGGGCATCGAAGAAAAAAAAATAGCAGATCTGCTGTGCAAAACTGTGCAAAATCAGATTGGCAGCAAATCTCCTCGGGCTCCCCTGCGGTGATCTTTCCCTCTTAGGTGAATTTCAAGCAGCAGCCACACTATAGCGTCTAACGTCAGCTGTAATGTCTGCAGCCAGGCATGGACGTGTCCGTTCGTTGATATATAACAGGCACGTTTCCTTCCAGCAGCAGTATCGCTGGGCACGATGCGCGTGTAATCCCAGTCCCAGTTCTCTCCAGAGTTCCCGGGACCATCGCGAACGGCCCCCAGCACAGGTTGCATGACCAGTTGTGACCACCAGGGGGCAGGCCCTCAATGCAGGAGCTGCAGGGCAGCGGTGACGTAGCAGCTGGGGATCTGGGGCACCGTGCTAGGGGACCGCAGGGGAGGGAGCCGATTCTACGCGGACCCAGTTCCACCCTTGGCTGGGAGTTAACGTTGTTGCTGCGGCACCGTTTGCCTGCAATCTGGTTAACTGGGGACTTGACCTGTGCATTCGTCACTCAGTGTGAGAGCAACTTGGCAGAATGCCCTCTCGCGCTCCGGACGCTTCCGGGGCGTAGGTGAGTGGGATTGAGCCTGATCTCCGTAGCAACGCCCGGGTGCGGTCAGCGGGGGTGGGACCACAGGGAGGTGGCTCCAGGGGCTTTCCGCCGGGTCCCGCCCCTCCCGCTCCTCCGGCCACCTCTGCTTTATTCCGGGAGCCGGAGCCAGCACTACGGACCCGGAAGACGTGAGCGTGAGTTTTCAATCCGAGCTCTCCTGGTGGGTGGGCTGAGCCCCCGACACACTGTGCGCCCCTGGGTGCCAGACGCCTGTCCGAGAACTTTCCCTCAATTAGGGTATCTGTCTCTTCTTACCATCAGGTCTTCATTTCTTTTCTTTCGCCGGCCTGACGCTATTACTGAGTCTCAAAACACTTTTCTCTCGCCTCTTGAATTTGTTAAGTCAAGAATTTGATCCAGATTCGGTGTGTGCTCACCAATTAGGTCTAGAGAGTTGGTGTGAGAATCCCGAGAACATATGGCTCATCTACTGGTGTTCGTGTTTGTTTTTCCTGTAAAACTAGGGCTGCCCAGATTAGTGAAAGACCTCCTTGTCCTCTCAGAGGTAATTAGCAGGATCCCTCCCGACCTCAGGTACCTGACCTCTCTCCTGCCTTTCTCACTCCTGAACCCAAAGGCTGGGGTCACACACCAAAACGCTCCAGGCTCCAGCTGGGGAATGGCTGTGACTTCACTGTCCTTGGAGCAATACTGAGAAAGAGGTGGTAGGTTTTTTAAAAACGGGGCTGGGGGGAATTTTACAGGAAATGCAGGTCAAGCCAACCAGAGATTTCTTGGAGAACCAACATAGCAGGAATAAAAGTCCAGGAAACAATGGAGAGCCCAGATCCTGGAGGCCTGAAAATCCAGAGTGAGGCAATCCGCTTCTGTCTTGTGGGCAGTGGGTGGAATTGGAGGGCTCTAGGGAGAGATGTGCAGAGGATGGCTTGAGAAAGAAGGAAGAGGAGCAAAGGAGGTGGCTGACTTCGCCAGGAAGCAGCAGAGA
This sequence comes from Glossophaga mutica, assembly GCA_039655065.1. Taxonomy (NCBI): domain Eukaryota; kingdom Metazoa; phylum Chordata; class Mammalia; order Chiroptera; family Phyllostomidae; genus Glossophaga; species Glossophaga mutica. The sequence continues at coordinate 8,070,046 of CM077313.1, forward strand.
GGGAAGAAGGTGGCCAGTGCAGCAGAGGGCTGTGGTATCTGTCTTAGTTCAGATTCTTCCCCAGAGCAGAGCCTGGGAGAAGGACTTGAGTGCAGGTAGATTTTGCTAGGAAGTGAGCCCAGAACTCAGAGTGAGGAAGTGGGGAGGAGGAGACAAGGAAGGAGGGGAAGGCAGCGAAGGGCGCGTCACTGAGCTGTTTTCCACTGGGGGCAGCTGGAGCTCCGTCCCTCCGAGGACCCTTGAGGACTCTAGGAGGCATCTCAGACAGCCACTGAAGTCAGACGTGGGCCGAGCTGGCGTGGTGCTGTTACCCGGAGACTCTGCTACACCATCCTTGTCACTTGGGGAAACTACAACTGGCGGCAAAGGGACAGACACATTTTCCTGGTGCTCACTGTGCGCACCCAGCCCAGGACAGGGCGTTTTTACGTGCATTCTCTTACTCTTCGAAAACAACCCTCTGAGAGGTGTATGGTGTTTTTTACGAATAGGGAAACGGAGGCTCAACTAATTTCTCCAAGAGGAGCTGCTTTAAAGGGATAATGAATTCATTTTTAGGAGCAGCACATTTGAAAAGAGTGCCAGAAAGCACAGACTGCTGCCCAACCAGAACAGTAAGTCAGGAGGCGTGTCCAACTGGCTTAGTGGAAGCTGTCAGAACACATGCAGTTTCTGAAAGGTCACCTGACCTTTTCGTCCAGAAAAATGAAATACTAAGTCAGCTCCTGGCACACTGATCTCCCAGGCCCTGCGGGAGGGGCCCCTCCCCTCTCCACTCAGGTCCAGCTCTTCCCTGCCCCATTCTCTCCAGCCACCCTGTCACCTCTCTCTGTGGGACGGCCTTCTCCTTCTCCTTTCGGCTTCAATGTCACTGTCTCATATACATACGCCTTTCCTGTCACCGAGGCTACAGTCATGTTCTAGTCACTCGATAGCACATCACTGTTTGATTTCCATCATAACAGTTATTACAATAATTGCTGCATGTTATGGATCTGCTTGCTTCGCCATTTATTTGTGGTCCTCTCCCTTCTAAAATCCTTGATTCACGAAAGCGGGGACCCTGTCTGTGTTGTTCCTTGCTGTACCCCCAGTGCTGGCACGCAGTGGGACCCAAGGAGTGGGTGAAGGCATGGGTCCTTGGCGTTTTCTCTCGCTGCCTCACCTGTTCTGACCCGCCGCGTCTTTGCTGTCCTCTGCAGTAGCTGACCCACCATGGCGACGACTCCCGCAGCTGCTTTCGAGGCCCTGACGCACGGAGTGACCAGCTGGCATCTCCCCCCAAACGCCGTCCCCTGCGAACTGCTTCTTACTGGAGAGGCCGCCTTCCCAGTGGTGGTGAATGGCAAGGGCCAGGTCCTCATCGCGGCGTCCTCCTACGGCCGCGGCCGCCTGGTGGTGGCGGCGCACGAGGCCTACCTGCTGGAGGCCGGCTTGGCTCCCTTTCTTCTCAACGCCGTGGGCTGGCTCCGCCCCTCTCCCGGGGCTCCCGTCAGAGTGCACACCTCCCTGGGCCCGCTGGTTAGCATCCTGCAGGGCTCTGGGGTTGCTGCACAGGTTCAGCCAGAGCCGGGAGACCCCCTGGGGGTCTACTGCATCAATGCCTACAATGAAACCCTGACTGCAGAGCTGACCCAGTTCGTGAAATGTGGGGGAGGCTTGCTCATCGGGGGCCAGGCCTGGTACTGGGCCAGTCAGCATGGTGCCGACAAGGTGCTGTCCTGGTTCCCTGGGAACCGGGTGACCAGTGTGGCCGGAGTGTACTTCACCGACACCTATGGGGACAGCGGCCCTTGCAAAGTCTCTAAGAAGATACCCAAGATCCCACTCCAGGTCAGGTGAGTAATGCGTCCCTACGGCGAGTCTTCCCCAGCGACCCCCCTGAAACCAGGACTGAGCCTCCATTCCCTTCGCCACAAAGTCTCCACTTACTCCCTAGAGATCAACGATCACAGTTGGGAACTATCCCCTGCACGCTGGCAGGCACCCACGTAGCCACCCCGCGTGGAAAGCCCCGTGCATGCAGTGGCGTTGCCTGTCAGGTGTGCTGCTTTGTTCCCAGGGCCCGACAGGTGCGAGAGAGCAACCCATGTCTGTAGGCTGCAGAAATGCATGAATAAATATAGGGGTGACCACCCGGCCCAAACCACACAAGACAAGGGTGGCCTGGAACACTAGTGCGAACCCACAGACTAGCCTCCTGCTATGGACGAAACTGCCAGGGCAGCTGCGTCTCCGAGGTGGCCAGCCTCAGCTGAAAGCCGCTGGAACTGACCAACCCCATCACCTCTGAGGTCTAAGAGCCCCTTATGTGGAGCCCAGCCCCTCAGTTCAGATTCCTGCCTCCTTCACCCTCCTGGGGGTTTTCCGTGAACTTTCCTGCCAACCAATCCTAGTCAGAGGTCTCTGAACTGACCTAGCAGGTTTGCTAACTTCAGATTCCTGCTGACGGCTCAGGAACTCCTTCCAAGAGTTGCTCTGTCTGCCCCGGGGAGGGGCAGGCTCTGACAACTCCCTTGTCCCACCCCAAAAGGCGGGAGCTGCCTGCACGCCCGGTGCGTACACCCAAGGGGTCACTGTGTCACCTTCATATGCCAGATCAGGTCTAGAGGCACGTGCCACTTCAATGCCATGACACGGAGTCGTCTGGAGAAAACATTAGTCTCAGATCCCTAGCTCCTCACCTTCATGCCCTGTGCACCCTACGCGGCCTAGAACATAGTAGTATCGGGAGCTGCTGATCTAACAGTAAATATGTACTAGTAGCTTAGGCTTAGGCATCACCTACAGATCCCGTGTCTCCTCATTCTCGTCTCTCCGCAGTCCCCTGAGGACTCCCAACTTGCAAGCAGCACAGTTCTGCTTCCATATTCAAGATCCACGCATGTAGCATCTCCAGGGAAAGACTGCATGAAACGGGGCTAGATCCCAGAATCCCCCTCTCCGCAAAATCTGACCAAATGAATGAAAAATAGTGAGTAAGCAGCTGACATCGGAGGTTGTAGTGCTGGTGCCGATGTCGCTAAGCACTGGCCAGCAGAGAGGCAGGTGACCAATGTGTGACCCAGTGTACAGCCTCTCCTGGCACCATCCCACCCACCGCAGGTGCACAACTAAAAGGGAAACCTCGAAACCGCCAATCCAAGAATGGGCATCAGTGCTTTCTGGTGGCGTAGGAGAATGAACACATCGGGTGAGTGGACCTTTAAGAAGAAAGAGCCCTCTGGTGTGAAAGCAGCAGGGATTTCCGGATTTGGTGGAGGCAGAAGGGATGCAGAGTTTGCCCATGTCCAAGCACAGTGCGGGGTTGAACCCCTCAAGTGTGTCCCGTGGTTGGGTGGAGGGACCAGTCCCCAGCAAGGACAGCAGAGGCCCACTGGTCTCTGCCCTTCCGGTGCTAAGAAAGTGGAGAGAAGCAACACACAGACCTCAGTACAGTTTGAGAAGGTGGATGGACATGTGTATAGAAAGAGACACATCCCGCTGGGGACTCACAGCATCACAAAGAACCCGCCCACGCTATATCGGCACATGCAGACTCCATGCGGTGACCACGGACAAGTGCCGTGGTTTTATAACAGAGACACAGTCAGCATGGAAAGACAACAGAGTCAGGCAAACCGGGAAGGAAAAGTGACCCGGTGAACAGAAGCAGAAGTTTGAGAAAGCTATGAAAGCTTTCTAGAAAATACGTGAACTAAAACGAGAGCCAGCATGAGGAGAAAAAGGAATTTCAGAGTAAAGAAAAATTAAGTACCAAGCACCGTAGGTAAAAGCAGTCAGGTTGCCACCGTAAGGAGTAGACCAGACGAGGCCAGCGTGCGGTCACAGTGACAGCAGCTCACCTCCCCCTGAGCTTTCTGATGGTTGCTGGCACCCCTATGACAGTCTATTGAGCGGCATGCAGGCAGCCATCACCTGTGTTCCCCGTGTCACCTGTCTGCTCAGGTGCGGTTTGGTGTGTTGCCCAAACATCACCACCTCTCCCTTCCTGTCTTCCTCCTCGTCTTCTCCTGCTCTTCCCGCTCAGAAGGAACACGCTTTTCCTCCTTCCAAAATGCGGTAGTATCCGCCCCTTCATACCTCTTTAAAGCCTCTGTTGCACAAAATATACCTGTTGACCGCCATATGCCCAGCTGGGGCCTTCATGCAAAGACTCGGTCACTGGTGGGAGATTTCTGGTGTGTGGACGACACGAGCTGTCCATCGAACAAACCCTGGATTTGATTCCTGACCTTGCCCGTTACTCACTACGAAACATGGGGTGAATTGCTTCACTTTTCTCAGTCTCACTGGTAAAGCAAAAGTAATACTTTTCACGTTTATTATAATGATGAAAAGAGAGAATCCCTATGTATAAATACCTTGTATATATTAAACCTCCTTAAATAATAGCTACTTCTATTACATTGTTACCCAGACCTAAACGGGGTAAGTAGATATTAGACAAGACTTAAGTATTGGTAAGTAGACATGAGATCGTTAACAGCGCTCTTGCCTGTTGAGAACTACCTGGCCTCCCCATCCTGCTCTGGCTGCGATTCCGCCCCGCTTGATTCCACACGGCCTCCTTTCTGTGCTGCACACGCTTCCTGGAGGCCTCTGCCCTGGATTCTGCCGCCCGATCTGGTCCTTTCCCCAATATCTGCCTGGCTGACTAACTCAGCTTCTACAACTCGGGGCTCACAGGGCGTGTCCTACGCTGCCCATCCCAATCACCTTTATTTAAAATTTCAGAACTGCGCCAGGCGCCGTCTTCAGCATTGAATACACAATGAGCTGTTGAATACTGGTGACCCAGAGGGGAGGCTGAGGCACACTTGTCAGAGGCAGTACAGCTCAACAGTTTTCTGTCTTCAGTGAGCTCATTTCAGGGGTCCATTGACTGACTGTGTCCCCCTTGTCCCCCATGTCACTTTCCAGGTGTGGGGAGGACCTCAGGCAGGACCAGCACCAGCTCCTGGAAGGGATCTCAGAGCTGGACATCAAGACGGGAGGAATCCCCTCGCAGCTCCTGGTGCACGGGGCGCTGGCCTTCCCCCTGGGGTTGGATGCCTCACTCGGCTGCTTCCTGGCCGCCGCCCGCTACGGCCGGGGCCGGGTGGTCCTGGCTGCCCACGAGGGCATGCTCTGTGCTCCCAAGATGGGGCCCTTTGTGCTCAACGCTGTGCGCTGGCTGGCCAGAGGCCAGACGGGCAAGGTCGGCGTGGACGTGAGTCTAAAAAACCTGTGTGCCCTGCTGTCGGGGCATGGCCTGCAGTGCAGTCTGGAGCCCCGGCTGGCAGGCGGCTTGGCCGTCTACTGCTGTAAGGCTTACAGCGACACGCAGGCGAAGCAGCTGCAGGAGTTTGTGGCTGAGGGTGGCGGCTTGCTGATCGGGGGCCAGGCCTGGTGGTGGGCCTCCCAGAACCCCGGCCACTCTGCGTTGGCTGGTTTCCCTGGAAACGTCATCCTCAACTGCTTTGGCCTCAGCATCCTACCTCACACTCTCGAACCAGGCTGCTTCCCCGTGCCCACCCCCCAGATGCGGAGCTACCACTTCCGCAAGGCGCTGTCAGAATTCCAGGCTGTCCTGAACCAGGGGAATGGGAACCTGGAAAAGAACTGGCTGGCAAAACTGGGAGCCGATGGGGCCGCCTTCCTGCAGATCCCTGCAAGGGATGTCCCTGCCTACACGTCCGTGCACCGACTCATACGGAAGATGCTGCGGTTGTTCAGCCTGCCCGCTGTCAGCCGGGAAAACCCTGTGGCCAGTGATTCCCATGAGGCCGCGGTGCTCTGCCTGGCCACTGAGCTGGCCCGCTCTGGGACTGACTGCTCCAAGCTGGTGCAGGGGCTGGGAACCTGCCCCTCCAGCCTGGACCCCTCAGAACACCCCATCACGGTGCACATCGATGGAAACAACCCAGGTAGGGAGCGAGGGGAGAGCGCTGGGAGCTTTGCAGGTCGGGGGAAGGTGGGGTTAGCAGGTGCTGCAGCCCAGGCGGGCAGCTCCATTGTTTATTAGCTACTTTCAGGAAGACGGGTTGGCCTCCACTTGGGGTTTAGGAGGGATGAGAGCAAGAAGCATGGCTGAGCTAAGGTCTGCAGGGCAGGGGCTGCACCTGAGGGAGGGTTCCAGGTGGGGTGAGAGCTCAGCCTCTCCTGTGGCTCTTCTCAGGCAGCGGCGAGTCCTGGGTGAGTACTGGGCTCTACATCCTAAACGGACACAACGCAGAAATCTCGCTGCCTGAAGCTGTGGCCTGTTCCGGCCTGAAGGTAAGGCCAGAGCAGCCACTGCCCACGTCCCCAAGCCTCAGAGCTGCCTCACTGTCACCGGCCCCCAGCAGGGGAGCAGTCGGCCCTTTTCACAGGATGCACAGATGATGCAGCTAAATCTCAGGGGGCCTCAGGCAGTGGTGATGGCCGGGCGCTGATATCAGGTCCGGTGCTCAGACCTAAGCCCGCGACTTCCCTGAGTGGCGGGCTTTGCCTCCGGGCGGGGCTGTGCAGAGACAGCACGTGTGAGGAGGAGCACGTCCGTTGCACGTCCACAGCCGCACCTGCTTCTCACAGCACGCTGGCCCTGTGGGTTTTACCGCTTTCCCGTGACACCTGAAGGGTGTGCTTAATCCGGTCACCCATAAAAATAGTGCCTCTGTTCGGAGGATCACTTCCTTCCGCAGTCAAGGTCTCTTTTGTGCCAGGCTCCTTCCTGGGGCTCACGTGCACTAAACCTAAGGAGAGCCACCGCAGAACTCCGAACAAAGGGAGACTCAGTCCACCAGACCCGGAGGGCAGCCCTGGGCAGAGGGGGGAGGCAGACTCAGCCCCTCCCCTGCCAGGGCAGGTCCCACTGCCTGTGGTCAGGCATCCTGTCTGTGCACACTGGCAAGACGTCTGGTTAAAGGTCTAGCAATCTCGTTTATCTTTTCAAAGAACCAGCTCTTGGTTTCATGGACCTTTTGTACTATTTTTATTTAGACTCTATTCATGTATTTCAGCTCGGATCTTTATTATCTTCTTCCTTCGGCTCACTTTGGGCTTTGTTTGCTGATCTTTTTCTAGTTCCTTTAGGTGTAAGGTTAGATTGTCTATGAGATTTTTCTTATTTCTTGAGAGAGGCCTGTATTCCCATGAACTTTTCTCTTGGGACTGCTTTTGCTGTGTCCCATAGATTTTGGTTGTGTTTTCATGTTCCTTTGTCTCAATATATCTTTTGATTTCTTTCCTTGATGTCATTGTTAAGCCATCCATTGTGTAGTATCATGGGTTTGTGTGTTTTTCAGTTTATTTCTTGTAATTGATTTCTAGTTATACCATTGTGGTGAGAGAAGATGGCTGATATGATTTCAATCTTCTTAAATTTATTGAGACTTGTTTTGTGTCCTGACATGTGGTCTATCCTAGTGCATGTTGCACGTGCACTTGAAAAGTATGTATATGCTGCTGCTTTGGGATGAAATCCTCTGAAAATATCAATATAATCCGTCTGGTCTTTTCAGGCTGCTGTTTCCTTGTCGATTTTCTGTCTGGAAAATCTATCCACTGATGTCGATGGGGTGTTGAAGTCCCTGGCTATGACTGGATCCCTGTTGACCTCCCCCTTTATGTCCATCAAGATTCACTTTATATATTTAGGTGCTCCTACGCTGGGTGCATAAATGTTTACAAGGGTTATACCCCCTTGCAGGATTAGTCCCTTTATCATTATGTACTGTCCCTTTTTTGTCTGTTATTAGAGGCTTTGTTTCAAAGTATATTCTGTGGTAATTTTTTTATGATTCAATTTGCATGAAAAATATTTTTTTTCATCCCTTCACTTTCTATCTGTGTCTGTCATTTGATCTGAAGTGGACTCTTGTAGACAATATACATATGGGTCTTGTTTTCTTATCCATTAAGCCACCCTGGGTCTTTGGATTAGAAAATTTAATCCATTCACATTTAAAGTGATTACTGATAGGTATGTTTCTATTGACATTTTATTCTTTGTAATGATGTTCCTCTTTTTCTTTCTTCTTCTTAAAAAAGTCCCTGTGACATTTCTTGTAATGCTGATTTGGTGGTAATGAACTCCTTTAGCTTTTTCTTGTCTGAGAAGCCCTTTATTTCTCCTTCAATTTTCAGTAACAGTCTCACTAGGTACAGTGGTCTTGGTTGTAGGTCCTTGCTCTTCACCACTGAATATTTTATGCCAGTCCATTCAGGCCTGAAATGTTGCTGTACGGAAGTCAGCTGACAGTCTTATGGGAGCTCCCTTGTAGCTAACTGTCTCTCTCTTGCTGCTTTTAAGATTTCCTCTTTGCCCTTAAATTTTGCCATTTCAGTGATGATGTGCCTTGGCATGGGCCACTTTGGGTTCATTTTGTTTGGAACTCTCTGCTTCCTGGACTTGTGTACTTCTTCTTTCACCATGACAGAGAAGTTTTCAGTCATTAATTCTTCAAATATGTTCTCATTCCCTTTCTCTCTTCTCCTTCTGCTACCCCTATGATGTGAATGCTGTAACCCTTGATGTTGTCCCAGCGTTCCCTTAAACTATCCTCATTGTCTTTAATTCTTTTTTGTCTTTAATTCTTTTTTTCCTTTTTGTTCTCTGATTGGGTGTTTCCTGCTTCCTTGTCTTCCAAATCACTGACTCAACCTTCTGCTTCATGTAATCTGTTGTTGAGTCCTTCTAGTGTATTCTTCATTTCAAATATTGTATTTTTCAATTCTGACTGGGTCTTTTATCATTTTTATGGCCTTTCTTATGGTTACTATTTCTTTGTTGAAGTTCTCACTAAGTTCCATGAACATCCTTATAATCATTGTTCTAAAGTCTGTATCCGGTGCATTGCTTGCCTTCATTTCATTTAGTTGTTAATTTTTTTCCCCTGGGGACTTTTCTTGTTCTTTTGTTTGGGTGTGTTTCTTTATCTTCCCACTTTGGTTGCTTCTCTGTATTTGTTTCTGTGGATTAGGTAGATCTTCTATGTCTCCCAGCCTTAGTGGGGTGGCCTTATGTAGTAGGTGTCCTGCGGGGCTCAGTGGCACAGTCCCCCTGAACATTTGAATGGGTGCTCCAGGAATGTCTCTTGTGTGGGTCATGTGAGCCCTCCTGTTATGGCTGAGTCTTGATTGCTGTTGGCCTGTCCTTGACTGAGGTGGACCCTCAGGCTGGCTGAATGTGAAGATTGACCCCGATCACAGTGTAAGAGCTGCTATGCGGGGGCTAACCCCATGAAGCAGAATTCACCCCGGTGGGGTCTGTCTGGTACCTACTGATATCTCCCATGGGGCATGCCACTTGGAGCTTATAGGGTCACATTCAGAGGTGTGTTAGATTTGGAGCCTCTTGGAGGGACTCCAGTACAGGTCAGTGTCGGATACTACCTGTGATCAGCCCTGGATATCTGTTAGGAGGTGAAAAGTGACCCTTAGTTGGTGGGTGCCTCTGCTGGGTCTGGATGCACATGGGAAAGGCCAAGCTACATACCAAAGCATCTTTCCACTACTACCAAGCCTGGGGCACCTCAGAAAAAGGCCCAAGGCACTCTGAGATCTGTCTCCGCCAGCTGGCTTCCTGTTTGGCTCAGTCACAGAAAGTGCCTCTGGTGGTATTCGAGTTGCATAAGGTAGATTCTCAGTGAATCACCAGGAAGGGGTGAGTAGTGTTCACCAGGCTGATACAGATTCCAACTTGCTGGGTCTGAGGCCACTCGGCAGAAGTCTCAGGGAACAGCAAGGCCAGCCACCACTTCTGCAGCCCGTGGACCTTTCTGGTGGGTCAGGGTGTCGGAGTTGTCCAGGTGAGGCCAGCAGACTTCATCAGGCTGAACAGATTTGGCCGTGTGGAGGGAGGTTTTGTCTGTGTGGCACCAGTTAGGGCACCCAGGGAACTACGGCTCTCATCCCAGAGCTGCGTAGCTCAGTCTCTCCCTGTGCCTCCCTGACCGACTCCCCGAGTCTGCCCGGACTTCCTGATCGGCCTACCAGAAAAACTGCGCCTCAGGCCCAGGGCGGCCGCAACTGCCTGCTTCCTCCACAGGCCGTGAGCTCGGCAGGACCTCTGGGAGTTGGGGGGATGGGGCTAGCGCATTTCCTCAGGCTGACGTCACTTGGAGGGGTGCGCTACGCCCGGGAGAGATGGTGTCTGTGGGTGTCATGGGACTCGGCACAGGGTCTTTGGTGGCCGTCCCTGCAGCCCTCCCTCCAAAGGCACACAGCCCAATCTCTCCCTGCGTGATTCCAGTCTCCAGCGAGCTGCGGTCCCTCCTGCGGGATCCAGCGGGTGCAAACAAGAGTGCGTGCACCAGCCATTTAAGAGGGCACCTGGGCATCTAGCAGTCTCCTGTCCCTCCCTGGTGGACGGCACCCCGTGTGATTTTCACAGCCAGATGTTACGTGGGCTCCTCTTCCCGGCGCTGTGCTCCGGGCCGGGAAGCCTGGCGTGGGGTTGAGAACACGTTCTTCAGAGGCTGAGACATGCTTTGCAACTGAGATGGCCTTTGAGATTCTCAGCCACTGCAGGTGCCCGCGGGGTCAGCCCTTCTTCCGTCTCCACCCTCCATGCCAGTCTCAGGGCGAACTCTTGCGTGCATCCTTGTTTATAAGATTCCTGTTCTCTCGTCCTTAGTTGTTCATTCAGGTTGACTGTTCTACAAGTTAGATGTAATTCGGATTTGGTCCTGGGAGGAGGCGAGTATCACTCCCACCTAGTCAGCCACCGTCTTGGAGCTCTTAGAGTGTTTCTAACACCCTTCATCCACACACAACCCCCCACGCACACCACCGGGACTTAGCTGCTCCCACACCCGGTGGAATCACCTCTCCAGGTGCAGATTGGCTGCCACACCGATGACTTGACCAAGGCCAGCAAGCTGTCTCGAGCCCCTGTGGTGACTCACCAGCGCTGCATGGACACGACCAGGCAGTCGGTCTCCTGCCTCTGGGGTGGCCTTCTCTATGTCATCGTGCCCAAAGGCAGTGAGCTGGGGCCCACGCCTGTCACCATTAAGAGGGCTGTGCCTGCCCCGTACTACAAGCTGGGTGAGTGGACTGAATGTTGCGGGAAGCGGGGGGACACTGAGGACGCTGCGGTGTAGTTAGGGGCGAGTTGCTAAGGAGGAGAGGGGTACGGACCGGTGGACAGAAGGAGGGAGAACTGTTGGAGGCTGAAGTGGAGGAAGGAGAAACTGAAAACCTGTGTCTGCAGACACTTCAGGGTAGAACCGAAGGAGGGGTCTGGAGGCCTGTCCTTCCCTTCATGGCACGAAGACCCACGTGATAACAGTTCATTCTTTCAGCATCCTCCTCTGGAGTTGAAGTTGTGTTTTTCAGCAAGAGGAGTTGGGGCAGCGGATGACAGACCCATGGTATTTACTCCCAGGAAAGACATCCCTGGAGGAGTGGAGGAGCTGTATCCAGAAGAGCCCAGCTCCCTGGGGGGAGCTGGCAACAGACAACATCATCCTGACGGTGCCGACCGCCAACCTGCGGGCCCTGGAGGACCCCGGGCCCGTGCTCCGCCTCTGGGACGAGGTGATGCAGGCTGTAGCCAGGCTGGCGGCCCAGCCTTTCCCGTTCCGCCGCCCCGAGAGGATTGTGGCTGACGTGCAGATCTCCGCTGGTGGGTGCTCCGCCGGGGAAGGGCTCCTAGTTGGGGGACGCCCTTTATTATTTGGCCTTTGTCTAATGTCCAGGATGGGTAAGGCATAATTTTACCAATAAAGGTAAAAAGACACGAAGTACAGGGGCCTTGATGGGATGCGAAGATGTGTACATGTCAGAAAGCAGATCATGTACCTCTACAAGGGGAGATTTCGGAGGGCTGGCGGAACAGTCTCAGAAAGACATGGCACCAGGGTTCGCAGATGACAAGGAGGGCTGTTTCAAGGACAGGCGGAAAGAGAAGTATTTCCTTCAAGCTTAAGTGAGAGTTGGCAGTGAAAAGAGGGAGTAAAGAGGTTTGGGTACCGAGTGGTTTAGAGGAAAGAAGGGAACCTAAAGGGAAAAAAATAAGGAAATCTGGGTCCCACGTGGGAAAACGGTCTCTGGACCCCAGTCGGCTGCTCTTTAAAAAGGACAAGAGTCTCTCTGTTAAAGAGGACTCACGCGGACACCAGGGGTTCCCGCAGGAGAGATGGCACTGTTCTAGCCTCGAGCATCCTCAATTCAGACTCAGGACATGCATGGCGTCGCAGCCTCGCACGCGCAGGAGACACACACTCAGAGGCAGCACTGAACTGCGGCAGGAATGACTGTGCGGAGTGCCTTCACACTCTTCGGGGCCAGAGTGAGGAGGGGGCGTGGACTCCGGTCTCTGACCCAGTCGGGAAAGCCGCCTGTTTTCCAGTGAGCCCAGAAATGCTGGGGCTGCTGGCTGCAGCCAGGACGGCGTGGAAAAGTCACGCAGTGGAGAGGAAGGAAGGGAGATGGGTTTGGGTGCCCCCCGCCGCCCTATCCCTCATCTCCTCCTCTTGGGTTCGCAGGCTGGATGCACTCAGGGTACCCCATCATGTGCCACCTGGAGTCGGTGCAGGAGCTCATCAGCGAGACCAACATGCGGGGCAGTGGGCTGTGGGGCCCCATCCACGAGCTGGGCCACAACCAGCAGCAGCACGGGTGGGAGTTCCCACCGCACACCACCGAGGCCACCTGCAACCTGTGGTCGGTCTACGTGCACGAGACGGTCCTGGGCATCCCCAGAGCTCGGGCCCACCCTGCTCTGAGCCCTCCGCAGCGAGAGAAGCGGATCAAAGAGCACCTGGCGAAGGGAGCCCCCCTGTGCAACTGGGACGTGTGGACGGCTCTGGAAACGTATCTGCAGGTACCGAGCTGAACCTCGGGGAGGCGGGGCCATCAGCACCCTCTGTTCTCTGTCATCCTTCAGCACCACCGCCACCAGCCCGGGCCCACGACAGTCCCTGGGCACAGGAGACTGGGCACGGGGAGGTGCTCCTCAGGGTATGTATTTCCAGATGGAGATGGTTAACACCTGGCCCACTCACCTCCTGTGATTTTGTGATCGTGAGTGAGAGGAAATGAGAAGGGTTATGGAAAAAGTAAGTAGAGAGAAATACGGCCTGTCGGTGTTTTGGTCGAGAGCAGCAGTTCTGAGTCAGGCATCCCTGAGATGGACTCATAGCTTTTCCACTCACTGCTTCTGACCTTGGTGCCCTAATAAGTGCTTCCAGAAGGGTCACTGTTCTGTTCGGCTTTGTTTCCCCTCACCTTAGTTTTATGGGTCAAGTGCGTGTTCCGTCCCTTCGGAGTGACAGTGATGCGTCTGTGGGACAACTACAGAAGGTGTGGTAGGAGATCAGTCTGTTAGGGGGGACGCTCAGACTTCCATCACCCACCGTGCACCCACAATGCTGTCAGAACGAACGGACGAATAACCAAGTGACCCAGTGGGAGAGGGCCCTGAACCGAGCCCGCTCCCTGTGGGATGTTAAGCACTCCCGTGGAGTCCCCGCCTCCTCCCCCGGTGCTGCAGGGAACGTTACAGTGTCAGAGTCGTCACAGCTGCCCCCCACGTCAGAGCTCCCACACCGTCCCCCTCGCCCCGCGCACAGGAGCTGGCGGTGCACCCTTCACGGAGGCGCACGCTGCGTCCAGAGGTTCGAGCAGCCTGTCCAGTGTCATCCATTTCAAGGACGCACCCAGAACCCAAAACCAGAAGTTAATGACGAGTCCCTCTGTTTGATTTTTTCTTTCACTCATTTTCTGCAGAGTGAGAGTCCATGAAATAACTTTGCGTTGAGTCAGTCCTGGGCTCTCACCGAGCCAGCACGACGGCCTGCGGGGGAAGCAGACCTCCACGGCAGGAGGCTGCCACCCCCACCCCCATCTACCCACTCAGTGGGGAGCCCCGAGTATCGTTTTGCAACAGCTGTGGAAACACTTGTGTCTTGGAGTCGGAGCCTCGGCCTCAGGACAGGCAGACACCTGCTTCCTCTACCTGGCAGCATCTGCTCCCGCTCGGGCCTGGGCCCAGGTCCTCATTACCCTTCCCTGCCTACTCCACAAGCCTCCTGAGTTGATCCAGCATCGTGCCTCTGCCCCTACAACCCATCTGCCAAAGCAGCCTCACTGTTCCCCGCTGAACACTCTCCGAGGGCTCTCCTTCCCGTAGGGGATAAAGGCGAAGCCCTCTGGCAGAGCGCAAAGGCCCCTCATCATCGGACTGTCACCAGCACCTCCAGCTCCACCTCCTGGTCTCCTCCCCCCCTAATTACCCTCCCGCACACCGAGCCACCTCCTGCTGTGAGCACACCTCGCTGTTCGGGCCTCTGGGCTCCCCATGTTCCCTTCCTGCAGCTGAAACTTGCTTGAGTACCTTGTCTGTTACCTGTCAAATCACCTGTCAAAATTCAGCTCTACTGCCCTCTTCTCCCCATTATCTTTCCAAATACGAGGGAGAACCCCAAAGCAGAATTTATCTATAAAATGCTGTGTATTTATTCTTACATGTTGAAACTTCAGTCAGCTTCAAAGTACTCTCCATTCGATGCAGTACACTTATCGAGATGTTTTTTCCTACTGCTCAGAACAGTTTCTGAACTCCTCGATTTTGATGCCTTTTATTTAGTGCTTCTGCCGTGTTTTGTTTCACCTTTTCCCACATCAGCAAAACGTTTCCCTTTTTCATCCAGGGAGACAAACAAAAAGTTGCTCAGGGTGAGACTGGGTGGATAGGGAGGGTGGGGCCCAGGGGTCCTGCTGTTTTGGGGCAGGTGCACTTATAAATCACCCATCATGGAATGGGCAAACCCAAGAGGCTTCAAAAAAAATTCACCGAAGCTGAACGCAGCCTCTCACAACAACACCAGCTGGCGCACTGATACAGATGAGTTCCTAGAACTCTCATCCAGCAAGGGGGGCCTGCACTGCAAGGGGCCTGACTTCCAGAAGATAATTCCAGGTTTTGGGGGTCCTCCCTGGTGTGTATGAAGTGAGGGTTTCTCACTCAGGCCCAAACCTGTCTGATGCCTGGGAAAGCTCTTAGGATCTGGGGACCTAACTTTTTAAATTAAATAATAATGACAACTGCCACTTACGGAGTATTTACCTCTATTCAGATATTAGGTTCCCATGAAGCCCCCCACTAGATTCAGGGGGCAGAGGTGCTGTGGCCAAGAGGTGGGGTGAGCCGCCAACGGCGCTTACGTACAGCCGTTGGTGGGAGCAGGGCGCAAAGAGTGGGAGTGGGGCCACCGAACAAGGAAGGGGCGGTCCCCACCCGTGAACGAGAAACATTCTCTGGAGCAAGCGAGCAAGCCCTCTGCCCTTACTTTTGGAAACCTGACACCTCATGCCATCCCTTTGTTCTCTTCCCAGCTCCAGGAGGCCTTCGGGTGGGAGCCATTCACCCAGCTCTTTGCCGAGTACCAGACCCTCCCCGGCGTCCCCAAAGACAACGCTGGCAAGATGAATCTGTGGGTGAAGAAGTTCTCCGAAAAAGTGCAGAAGAATCTGGCTCCCTTCTTTGAGGCCTGGGGCTGGCCGGTGCAGCAGGAAGTGGCTACCAGCCTGGCCTGTCTGCCTGGGTGGGAGGCAGACCCCATGAGGGGCCACGTCCGTCCACACTGAGCCGTGAACTGCAGAGGCCGCAGCAACATCCACTACTCGAGCCCGAGTCCCACTTCCTCGTGGTCTTCAGGAAGCAGTGAAGGTCACCGACCTGACGAATCCGACTTTCTCAGGCAAACACCCCGATGCTTCTTGGCAGCTTCTCTGCGTCTCCAGGAGCCTTGCTTCTGGCCCTGCTCCTCTGGAGGAGACTGCTCTCTGGTGGAGCAGAGTGGCTCCTCGGAGAGAGAGCTGACCTGGGGATGTCCTAGAACTTCTGAGTCCTGTCGGCACTTCTCTCAGTTCTAAGATAATTTCCTCGCACGTCACGCGTGCCCTTCGCCATGTGCCTGTCACATGAAAGGCGCTCAGGAAATATTTGTGAGATGCACAAACAGCGGTGACACCCCCTAGGTAGTGAGCAGGGGCTGTGGCCCAGGCATTGGTGAGGTGACTTCTGGGAGTTATGAAACCTTTGCTGGAGCGCTCTGACCCAGGTACCGTCATTCCCATCTCATGGATGAGCAAACGGACCCTGAGGGATGTTAAATAACTTCTGAAGTCACAAATCTAACGAGAGGAAGAATCGGTCTTGGCTGAAGCCCATAGCTTATCCTCCATGAATGACTTACAATTTAAACAAAAATTCACCTAGAAAACGGAAGAAAGGAAGTTCAACAAAGTTCTACTTAGCCCATGTTTACCGTTGAATTTTTATGACACATCAAATGTAACCTCCAAGAAGGTATCGGAATCTAGTTCCCTCTTTGTCTCCACATGCCATTAGCCTTTGGGTAGAGAAGGGATTTGAACCCAGGCAGTTGCAGTTCAGAGCTGGTATCTTTAACCATGATGTCAGGGAGGGTACAGGGATGAATAATGCTGAGTGTAACCGGTTGTCATAGAGATGAAGACGAAATCTGGCTTTTCCCCACTCTCTGTAGAGGAAGCTGGAGCCCTTCCCTTGCTCATAGAGGCTGGCATGACTCCGCTGCTGGTTTCTAAGTTCACGGTCGCCATAACTATGACCCCTCCGACTACCGTGGAATGCATGAAAACGAATTTGCTGCCAGTGGTAGGGATATTCTATGATTTCAGAGATGTACTAAGTCGAGAGAAATTATTCTAAAGTTATTTATTACCAATAGAATAGACAGCATGGATGGAAATGGAGAGCATTATGCTAAGTGAAATAAGCCAGTCGATGAAAGAAAAACACTGTATGATCTCACCTATAACAGGAACCTAATGAACAAAACCCAACTCATGAGCGCAACAGAGCCAGAGGCACGGAGACAAGGAGACAAGGAACAGACCGACAGGGACCAGAGGGGAGGTGGGAGGGGAGCGGTGAAAGCGCACGTAGGAATGACTCACAGACACGGACAACAGGACAGGGACTGACTGTGGGGGGGCGGGGTAGACTGGGTGGAGGAGGGCACGGGGAGAAAGACTGGGGCACCTGTAACAACAATGGAAGATACAAACTTGCAGGGAAAAAACACAGCAGAATAAATACTGCATCTCGCTGGTCCGGCTTTGGAACTGGTTCTTACAGCTCCCTTGGACGCCATTTTCGCTGCCACTCTGTGTACAGGATACCGGTTTGGGGGGTTTGGGGTGGAGTTTTGTTTTTTGCGTGTCCTTTGTCTTGGTGGCCTCCCATCAGCTACGTTATTCCTTTGGCAAAAGCCCCGCCAGTTCCCGGTTGCTGTCACCACGCTCAGCACGCACGCAGTCCACGTGGTTTGGAAGGCGGGGCAAAGGGTCGGGGGTGGGGCTCATCAGATCCTCTGTACCTTCTGACCTTGACAGCTCCAAGCAGTGGGAAGTTGCCGGAGCCGGGCTGATGACGGGGGTGCAGCTGCTTCCCCCAGGGGACATGCTGGGACCCTCTCTCTGCAGCTGGAGGGTCAGGGGAAAGTGCGGCCAGACGGCCAGGTGCTGTCAATCGTCAGTCAGCGAGCCCAGGTGCAGGGGACGTGGGTCCATCACTCCGCTTTCCCACACGCCTGAAAGGCGTGCAGTAAATGCAGATGTCAAGGCACGGTTGTATTGGTGATAGCTTTAAAAAGTAGGAAAAAATTCAAGTTTTTAAATAGCCTGTTAGGGAGAGTGGGACCAGGAGTGGGGGAGGTGACGAGGGAAGAGGGTTTGCACAAACTGTCGTACAGGCTCTTCACTAGCATTTCAGCATTTTATTTTTACTCTCTGTGTTTTCTGCCGTGTTCTACTGGGATAATTTTTCAACCACATCAGTTTCACTACCCTCACATCTTCAACCCCCTGGCGAGTGCACAAGCCCTTCCAGGACTGGGACCCTGTGTGTTCTCCGAGACTCGTCCCAGCCACTGTCTCCTTGCTCCCTCTCCTCCAGCCGTGATGCTCGTACTTCGCACGGGACACGGACGCTAATGCCCGCCTCGCGCACACCCGCAGACGGCTCCACGCCCCTGGAGCCCTCCCTGCCCCCGTCTGGCCTCCCCCCACATCACAGGGAAGAACTGCCTGGTGCGGGGCTTCCTCCCGGGTGAAACAACCCACAACGACGACAGTGGACCTGGACACACGTCCTTTTCTATGGTTACAGTCTCAGATGTGCGGAACCATCGTATGTAATTTTTATATACACCACGGGATATCGGAGCACTTTTTCCCCCTGTGAAGTATTCAATGACCTTCAGCCTGACCTTACACTGGAGTGGTTTGAAATCCTTGGGAAATGTGAATAAGGTTATCCATTAGCTAACTGTCAGTAAAATCGTCAGCTCTGTTCAGTGCTGCGTTTAATAAAATAAAAGTCGTGTCCGGTGGGGGAGGTGCAGGCACCGTTTGGGCCCTGCAGGAAGATACAGAATCCGAGGGCCAGGAGGGGGCGCCGTCCAGCCCTTGCTCCTCTCCTTGGCAGGGCTGCAAGCCGGGCCTTTCACAACCTACACGCAGGCACGCCAGGGCCCAGCGGGGGCCTTGGGGGAAGGGATGGTAATCCTCAGAATAAAGTGGGATTCATGCATCAGTCTTTTTAAGGTTTTCTTCTCGTTCTTCAGGTCTTAACCTAAGGCCGTTTGCTCCGCCCTGTCCCCATGCCTCGCACACCCATGAATTTCCCTGACACACCCATCTTCACATTCCTAATGGTTACTTAGTGTCTTCTTCCCCACTGCACGCACGCTTGGTGAGGGCAGGGACCGGGTCCGTCTATTTACTGTTGGCTGCGTAGCCCCCGACTGCCCACCGGCGTGGCTGTGGGTGTTCACTGAGCTCACGATGCCCACTGGGACTGTGCAACACGGGAAAAGACCAGCTGAGGGCTACCAACTGCTGCGCCTTGCTGTCTTTCAAAGGCCTCTGCTGCTTGTCCCTACTCAGGAAGATGCTTCATTATGCCAGAAACGTCAGAGTGACTATAGCCATTTTATTTTCGACATCTGAGCACAGGCTACCTGAGTGAGGTAAATTTTCCATTAACTCTCTTTCCCTCACTTCCAGGTAGCTAGCTCCGAGAACACCCCAAGCCATTGGCAGGAGTTTCTTCTGCGCTTTGGGGAAACAATCAATTATTTCACCAAACGTTCAGGCCCTGAGATTTCTTGGGCCCTGTTTGTACTATATCTCTATGCCAGTTTCTCTCCTCCAATAATCAATAGTTCCAACCAAAGTTATCTCTCACTGAGATACCTTCTCTTCAAATCAACATTAGTTTTCAGCCCCTAGGACATCTTCATTGCCCATCTAAAGTGCCTTCAGCCCCCTTGGCTGTCTTCCCCAGAAACCTGCGCTCTCGGAGCGTATTGCTAAGATGCGTGTCCGCTGGGCCCGTGGAGATCAAAAGTGCCGCAGGCACGCCTTCCCCTGTGAGTCTCCGCCGCACCCCCACGCGGTCCGTCCTCGAGGCCTTGGACGGGGCCAGGTTTCTAAAGGAAGGCAGCTGCTTCACCGCCTCCTCGCGGGCATGTTGGGTTTCCCCACCCTTTCAGAACTCTTTCCTCGCGCTTGTCCCTGTCGCCAGGTGTCTGGTACTGTGCTGATGAAGCTTCCACTACCTTCTCTTCCAGGCCCGGAGTGCTTCCTGGGTATATGGGACGGTAGTTTGTGTCTACACTCAACTTACGAAAGAGCCTACATGCTGTGCTCTTACCTCTCTGGACCGCTCACCTTTTCAGGAAAAGCAGTGGAAAAAATAAGCTTCATTCATAAAAACTGCAGGTATCACCTCTATGTTCCTAAAGATGATGAAAGGAGGAAGCACCATTTAAAAATGTGAGGTTTGGCCCTGGCTGGTGTGGCTCAGTGGATTGAGTGCGGGCCTGTGAACCAAAGGGTTGCCAGTCTGGTTCCCAGTCAGGGCACATGCCTGGGCTGCAGGCCAGGCCCCCAGTGGGGGTCCTTTAAGAGGCAACCACATATTGATTTGATGTTCTCTTCCTCTCTTTCACCTTCCCTTCCCCTCTGACTAAAAATAAATGAATAAAAATAAAACTTTTTAAAAATGTGAAGTTGAGATAAGGAAATAGCAGGATGAGAAAACAGAATTGACATCGAAAAGCACATGTCCAGCCAGAGGCCCAGGGAACAGAGAAGCTGAGTGTGTGGGCAGCACCCACAGACGGAGAGAGAGGCGTTCCGGCCTTGGGGGTGACCAGGAGCCCAACCTGAAGGCACAGTCCCCTGGTCACCACTGCAGGTGGCCAGTGCCCCACACCAAGGGGATGACGCTCAGAGCCGACATCCGGTTAGAAAGACACAGCTTTAAAAAAGATGTTTTGCTAGTCTTGCAACAAATTCATGAAAGCTGCTTGGATTTTTTTTTTCCTTGCACGGAGAATAACCTGAAGAAGGCCAGTCCTTTGCACTGAGGATCGCAGATAAAAGGGAGAATTCAACAAACCAAAAAAGCCACTCTACCTCTGCTTCTGTCTTGTTCCCTGTCCCTTAATAGCCCGAGGAAAACTCTGGCAGTGACATAACAAAACTTAGCACGTATGTGGACACCCAAATCCAGCCCAGCTGGCCCAAGAAGGAACCCATGAAGGACACCCTCAATGCTTAAAAGCAAACCATTAGCGCTTCGGCATGGCCTTCAGAGCTCTCCCGGGCCTGCAGAGACTGGAGCCCAGGGCGCTGTGTGCACCAATGAGGGGAATGCAAGCTGGACCCATAAGATGGGAACGCCCTCACAAGGGACACCATCTTCGATATGGGCCACGCAGTCTCTTTTGTGGCCCATTTCTATTTTAAATGAACCTCAGACACTGTAAAGTCTGTGGTCACCTATGGTGTTCTTTGTCTCCCCCTTGTGGCCACATAGAAAACCTACAGCTACTGACCATCAACTTCAAAATGGTGGGGAAAGAAGGATTTTTTTGTTTTTTCTGAGATCATGTTTTCTATACGCCATTTAAGGCAAGAGCTGCCTTATAATATCATTATCTTAGAAAATTATGGGAAACCAAAGACAAAAATCTCTATTCCTAAGAATACTGCCCAATCGTCGAGATCTAGTAATGCTCTCAGCTCTGGGTCCACTCCCAGAATTTATTGTTTTCTGAATCCATACATTGCTTCCTCTTGCATCAACCGTTTGAGCTGAGTTTGTTTCACTTGTCATTAGAAAATTCCAACTAATGCATTTGAACGTTTAATGTTTAATTCAATTATCTATTTATTTATATTTAGAAACATAACTGATCATCACATTCCAGGATATTATTTTGCATACCAATATCGTTACTGCTTTTTGGAGTTACACTTTTAACACAGAAACATAAAGAATTAAAAACATTTATATAGATATAGAATTAGTACTATCCATGTATAATGCAAATCCTTTTATTTCCCTCAAACATTCGGACAAAAAAAAGTGTGCATTATACACGGTAACATATACTTCTCGTCACATTTGCAGTTAATGCTTGTTCACTGTTCTCTTCCCTCACCAGGCAGCGCGTTTCGCAAAGGCAGGGCTGACCTCTGCCTGTCTCAGAGTTTAATCTCCAACACCTGTCCTGGTGCCTGGCCTGTTAGAAGTTTTCCATAGGTGTTTGCGTACTCCTTAAAGATACACCAGGCTGATCACGGATTCCCCAACTCCTATCCCCACTGAATATCCGATAGAGGCCTATGATACTTAATAAAATTCAAAGAAATTCTCCCATCAATCTAGAAGAAAGTTTCAGTGTGACTTTAATCTTTCCTCCATCTTTTCCCGCCTTGTAATTGGCTACATGAAAACATCGGTCACATCGGTGATCCAACTAGATGAAGGGAACTTTCCTCCCACCCCTTTTATATAGTAAAGAATCAGCACTTAGGAGAATGTTTTCAGGAAATACTTTTGTAGGGACGATGATGGGAACTTTCAGCTTTTAGTTACATTTTCTAGGCCTTGACATTTTAGGGGCCCTGTCTTCCCTTCTTCCAGCACCTGTGCCTTTTCTCGCCTTGAACTTCAGCCAGCATTCATTTTGAGGGGCTTTTCTTTTTTCTCGAGGATCACTTCCCCCGCCTCTCCTATATATGTCATTATATTCCAGACCCAGGGCATTCCCCTAAAGAGGATGGTCCCCAAATCTCTGGACATTGTCAACCACAATAGCTCGAGTCCTTCCCTGTCTGTCCTCAAGATGGCGCTCTAAGCACAGGCTCCAGCCTCTTCCACCCTTGGCTGTGAGGTACTGGAAAGACAGGCTCCTTTCTAAAACTCTCGCAGGGCTGGAAATCCAGAAGGCAGGCTCCCCCTAAAAGACCCAGGGAGATGGGGTCACACGGTGAAAGGAAGCCGAGCACCTGCCCAACGCAAAGGGCTTGCAGAGCCGCAGTGGCCATGGAGCTCTCCAGGTCCAGGGGAAATGCACGGCGGAACAGCAAAACCTCAGGAATGCAAAATGCAGCTCTACTATATCAATATGTTCACCAAGTGCACGGATTAGGTTACGAGAGAAAAACTTTATGGCCGTACCAAAAACTAACTTGAAAACTGCAAGACCCAGTTGTAACTAAACAATTGCAGCACCGAAAAGCAGACAGAAATGTCCTGTAACAAATGGTACCTCCATCAGATGTCTTCAGCAGCATTACACTCAGTAATAAAAAGTTACGAGCATTCACAATAAGTTCAAGAACACGATAAAAAAACTAGGGTACATTTACACAATGGAATTCTATGCAGCAGAAAGAAAGAAGGAGCTTCTACCCTTCGCAACAGCACGGATGGAACTGAAGAGCATTACGCTAAGCAAAATAAGCCAGGCAATGAAGGACAAATACCATATGATCTCACCTTTAACAGGAACCTAATCAACAAAACAAACAAACAAGCAAAATATAACCAAAGACATTGGAATTGAGAACAGAGTGACAGACACCAGAGGGGGAGGGGAGGGAAGTTCAGGGGGAAAGGGGAAGGGTTTAGAGCAACAAGTATAAAGGACATATGGACAAAAACTAGGGAGGGTGGAAATGGGAGGGAGGTGGGGAGGGCTGGGGCGGTGGGCGGGGATGGGAGTAAAAGACAGAAAAATGTACAAGAACAACAATTAAAATAAAGGCAAAAAAAGAACACGAGAAAGATCCTCAGAGGTCCTTATTAATGCACAATGGTAAGAAAAATAAGCAAACTGAAAAGGAAGAGACAAAATACTAATTATTTTCAGAAAATAGGACCCTCTATATTTGGAGGGGGGCGAGGGCAGCAGTAGTCTTGGCTGATGAATTGGACTGGACAGGGAAAGAGAGATGAAGGATGATACCGCGACTCTTGTCTGGAACCGTCCTAGTTTTCCCCACTTTAGCTGAGACAGTGGGCGTGAGAGCATGAGAGGAAGCCAGGGTCAGAGAGACCGTTGGAAACCTGAGTGAGTCTGCACGGCAGCGGTTCAGGGCCCAGAGTTAAGAGGAGACATTAGACAGGCACTTGGACGGAGGAGTCCAGACCCCAGGGGAGAGCCCGGGTCTGACCTCAGACTGACCTCGGAAATGCGGAGCTGGTCAGAGGAGAGCGGGCATTCCACGTTCAGGGGCGCCGAGCGCCCTGAGCAGCAGCAGGAGCAGCAGCAGCAGCAGCAGCAGCAGCAGCAGCAGCAGCAGCAGCAGCAGCAGCAGCAGCAGCAGCGCCCTGAGAACGCCGCAGGCCAGCACTTCGGAGCGAGCAATGGGATTGCGGAGGACCAGCCCGTGAGAGACCGGGAAGCCCAAATTCATCCGAGCGTCACAGGAGAAGACAGTCGTTAAAGGCAGAGGCGGAGGGAGACGGCAGCAGTGCTGAGTCGCCAAGTCCGCATGAAGAAGTCCCGAGAGTGGGCGCTGTGGGCACCTTTGGGACCCCGGCTAGTAGAGGTTGTGGGTGACCTCATCAGGGCGGGCGTGGCTGAGTCGGGCCCCACCTGGGGCAGATTGAGAAGAACAGGGCAGGAGGGATTCGGGATTCCCGACAACTCAGATTGAAAATGCTGGCAATACGTTTTTCTCGGGAGCGAAGCCAAGAAACAGGTACGTGGAGGGTTGAAGGGCCAAAGGAACAGTTTGGTCTGAAAAACAGTGAAATACTGGAGAATGTTCGTGTGGTAGTGACGAATCCAGGACGGAGGGAGCAGGAAAGGTGAAAGAAAGGTCATTGCATTTAGTTTCACATGAAAACATAAAGTAGCTTTCACGTAAAGGGAAAGAGATTGGATAGGGCGTGACCCACAGATCGGCCAGACTGATTTTCTATCAACTCCATTAGGTCTTATTCCGCGCTTGATGTTTAAGAGACTAATGTGGACACAATATTTTTTCTTTTCATGAACTATAGCTCAGAGATTATTTTTATAATAGTAAAACATTTGGGGGAGGTGGGCTCCCTAATAATAGCACCTTACTTCTCAACATATCTTTGGGGATCTAGGATGAACCTAAATTGACAACAAACTTACTCACATTTAAAACCTACGTATGAAGAGTGGAAATTTGACTGCAATCGAACAGACTATTTGCTCTCAACTCTCTTAGTTCTGTTGAATTTTAAACAGACGTAGGGAACTTTCGGTTTTCTTTCTTTTTTTCTTTTTTTTTCTTTTTTCTTTTTGGCTTCTCAGCATTGGGATCCTGATTGTATTAGGGACCCTGCTCCCACATTCTGAGCCTGAGTAGGAAATAAGGTCCTTCTTCATAGTGAGCCAGCTAAAAATGCCAAATACCTATATTTCTTACCCTCACCCCTGTCTGTGGCTAGAGGGTAGTCAGCCGAGGCCACTGGGGAGCTGAGTCCCAAGCAGACGACGAAAAGAGTGTCAGGTGCGGAATCAATTCTGTTGGTGGCCTCCAGGGACCAGTAGCCACAGCCGCCACAACCTAACCACATTCTTCTGGGGGCATAATTGTTGCTGTACAGACAAACCTCATTTTATTACGCTTCACTGTATTCTGCTTTGCAGACACTGCATTTTCTACACATCGAAGGTCTATGGCAACCCTGCACGGAGCGAGTCAGTCGGCACTATTTTTCCAACAGCATTTGCTCACCTTGTGTCTCTGGGACACATTCTGGTGATCCTCACAATTCCGTTTTTCTTCCTATTATTATATTTAAGGTGATCTGCTATCTTCGGGGCACCATGAACCATGCCCGTATAAGACAGCAAACTTAATAAATGTTGTGTGTGTACAGACTGCTCCACCTGACCTCATATCTATCTATCCATCTATCCATCCATCTCTCCCTCCTTCCCCCCTTCCTCCCTCCCTCCCTCCTTCCTTGTGCCTCCCTAGTCCCTGAGACACAACAGTATTGAAAATAGACCAATTAGCAACCCTATAATGGTCTCTAAGTGTTCAAGAAAAAAAGAGTCGCACATCTCTCACTTTAAATCAAAAGCTAGAAATGATTAAGCTTAATGAGGAAGGCATACCAAAAGCTGAGACAGTCTGAACGCTAGAGCTCTTGCATCAAACAATTAGTCAAGTTGTTAACGCGAAGAAAAAGGCCTGATGGAAATTACTGCTACTCTAGTGCTACTCCAGTGAAGACACAAAGGGCAAGAAAGCAAAACATCCTGATTGCTGATGTGGAGAAAGTCTTACTGGTCTGCATAGAAGATCAAACGAGCCACAACATCCCCTTAAGCCAAAACCTAATCCAGAGCAAGGCTCTGACTCTCTTCAATTCTAGGAAGGCTGAGAGAGGGGAGGGACCTGCAGAAGAAAAGTCTAAAGCTGGCGTAATATGGGTACATGGGGTCAGGGAAAGAAGCCATCTCCATCCCATAAAAGTACACGATGCAGTAGCAAGCGCTGAGAAAGAGGCCACAGCAAGTGATCCAGAAGAGGCAGCCAAGATAATTAATGAAGGTGGCCACGCTAAACAGATTTTCAGTGTAAAGGAAACAGTTTTATTTTAGAAGAAGACGCCATCTTGGACTTCCATAGCGACAGAGGAGCCCATGCCTGGCTTCAAAGCTTCGAAGGACAGGCTGACTCTCTCGGTGGGAGCTAATGTAGTTGGTGACTTTAAGTGGAGGCTAACGCTCATTTCCCTTTCTGGACATCCCAGCACCTTCAGAATTGTAAATCAACTCTGCCTGCACTCTATAAATGCAACAACAAAGCTGGGACAGTAAGCACCTCTGTTTACAGCATGGCTTACTGAAAATTTTAAGCCCACTGATGAGACTTACTGCTCAGGAAAAAAAAAGATTTCTTTCAACCTATTACTGCTCATTGACAATGCAGCTGGTGGCCCAAGAGCTCTGATGAAGATGCTGTTTTCATGTCTGCTCACACAACGTCCGCCGTTCTTCAGCTCTTAGATCAAGGAGTAATTTTGGCTTTCCAGGCTTATTGATTAAGAAATACATTTTGCAAGGCTATAGCCGCCATAGATAGTGATTCCCCTGATGGGTTTGGGCAAATTGCAAACCTTCTGAAAGGATTCATCATTCTAGATGCCATTCAGAATATGTGTGACTCATCAGAAGAAGTGAAAATATCAACATTCACGGGGGGTTGGAAGAAGCTGAGTTCAGCCCACAAGAAGGCTGTGAGCAGTTCCAGACCCCAGTGCGGGAGGTCGCCGCAGATGTGGCGGAAATAGAAAGGGAACTGGAATTAGAAGTGGAGCCTGAAGATGTCACTGAATTGCTTCGATCTCATGATACAGCTGTAATGGGCGAGGGTTGCTTCATCTGGATGAGCAGAGAAAGTGATTTCTTGGGATGGGGTCCACTCCCGGAGAAGAAGCTCTGAAGACCATAGAAATAACCACAAAAGATTTAGAATATGACATAACTTCATTGATAAAGCAGCAGCAGGGTTCGAGAGGACTGATGCCAATTTTGAAAGAAGTTCTATGGGTACATGCTATGAAACAGCATTGAATGCTAGAGAAATTGTTTGTGAAAAGAAGAGTCCATCAATGCAGCAAATGACAATGTCTTATTTTCAGAAACTGCCACAGCGACCCCAGCCTTCAGCGTCCACCCCCCTGATGAGTCAGCAGCCGTTAGCATCAAGGTGAGACCCTCTGCCAGCAACATGATTATGACTGGCTGAAGGCTCAGATGATGGTTAGCAGTTTCTAGGTTCCCCGACCTCCTCTGCACAGTCCCTCTCTCTTGCCTGTTGTGCAGAAGCTGTTCAATTGACTCTCAGTTGTCTCTCTGGGGTATTTGCTCTAAATACAGGTGTACATTCAATCTATTCTGGGAAGGAACAAGTTCAGCTTCCACCTACGCCACTGTTGTAGACCTGCCTCCAATAAAGCATTTTAAAATTAAGTTATGTACATTGGGTTTGCTTTCTTTCTTTAGACATAATGCTCCTTCACACTTTGCAGAGTATAAGATAAACCTAAATTTTATATGCACTGGGAAACCAAAAAATTCGTGACTCACTTTATGGTGGTACTTGCTTCACTGCCGGGGGTCTGAACTGAACCTGTACAGGTAATGCCGCACGCCTGAACATCTAGGTCCTGGTTCCTAGTGTATTCAGACCTGGTTCTGCATATGTGCCATATGCCTGGTGCATTCCTTTCCTGCAGAAGTTAGGCAAGGCTTTCTTTTCTGTTGCTTGCCACCCAGGATCCCTGAGTGCCACACTGCACACACTCACAGCAACCTCAGGCCAAACTGACAGCAGCCTCTTCCTCCAAGAATTCCACCCAGTTCTTAGACTCCCTGGAAGCCCATATGGCGCCTGCATTTTCTACCTCGCATGAGATCCCGTGGCTCACGAGGTTCTAAATCCTGGCCACCGAAAGTTGGCTATACAACCAGGCAGAGGACGGAAAGAGAAAAGGATGAGTATGAGACCACCGATAGCCACAGTACCCATCTCTAGAAAGTAAAATTCATTCCAGTTCCATCTTCGTGTACCACCTTCTCCAATCAAGAACCAGTGCTTTGCACATGGGTTTTCAGTGAGTATTGGTCAAAGAAATAAATCCAGGAAAAAATGGAAAACAGTATAGAATAGTGGAGAAAGAGCTGAAATAAGGCTCGGGAATTAATGCATTCTTTACCTTTTTCTATGACCTCAAATGCTCTCTGAACATCCTTTTCCTATTTGTAAAAGGAAGAGGCAACAGAACCCTGTTCCTTTCAGCGTGGAAACGCTTTGATTTGGAATAAATACACTTGAGACTAGGTACTAGAACTTGGAACTCCATTGTGTAACTTTTAAAAAACTTCTTTGCCTGGTGAGGAAACAATGGCGTTATATCTCATTTTTCCCAGCACTCAGCAGAATAAAGACACTTTCCATAAACACGCAGCCTGAGTTCCCACAGGAATGCACGGAGTACCTGCTGTAAACTGTACAGCAACCTCCACTCAAGATGTTACCCCCGAGGGGCTGAGCAAACCCATAGTCCCGCAGCACGTCCTAAGGCTACCAGCACCCTCGCCTTCTCAGGGTTAAACTCACTGATGCAAATTGCCCAGCTGGGTTTCAATTAAAGCTCGAGCTCTCCCTTGGGTTTCTCTATCACGATACACTGCTCCTCCTCCGTTCCCTCCCCTCAGTCATTGCTCTCCTTTCCCTGAACTCCCTCCCTACAGGTCCAAGGTGAGCAGAGCTGACCATAATGAGGCCCCAGGAACCTCTGTGAAGCCAGTGGTAAAACTTTTAATTGATCCCTGGAGACTGCAGGAGCTGTAATTGGAATGTGTGGTGTGAAGTGAACCAGCATCTCACAGGTATGACCCTGGGCCCTCGGGGACTCGGGGCTCCAGGGCTACCACCCCCGGGGAGGGGGCTATTTCCAGCCACGGATCATCCTGCCCAAAAGTGGGCAGGGTCTCCCTTGAACATTTTTGGAAGCATCCCAAGTTGTCTTCTTGTTGAGCAATTAGGATGTGTTTAATTTTCCACTATTAACAGCAGTTGTTTTGATGAACATCTTTGGGAGTAAATCTTGGCATTTGTGAAAATATCCCCAAAAGAGAGTCCTAGAAGTGGAAGTAGAGAGTGAAGTGGCAGAAATCTACTGAAGACTCAACGTGGATGTCACTTTCCTCCTGTCACTTATTCACATGAGCAACTACTGACCGGGCCTTGCCATGTGCCTGGCATCCTCTAGGTGCTGGGCTGTGGCTGTGACAACACGGCCCAGGTCTCTGATCCCATGGAGGGCCTCGTCTACAGTTAGGGAAGACAATGCTCAAGTAAGGAAAAGTACAGGATATGATAACAAGAGCTATAAACAGACGTAACACGGGATGATGGAGAGTGTGTGTTGGCTTCTGCCTTCTTTCAAGCCCTCACACAATCACCAGCCCATCTGCTCTGCTTTGCCGTCTAGATACACGCAGAGCAGACTTCACTCACCTCTCACCACCTGGACTGCTGTCTCCCTAATCCAGGCCCTGACCCCTTTTGCCCAGATGTTTGCGGTACCTTCCTTTGCCTCCATCCTACCTCCCTGTGTCCTGCTCTCCCCCCGGCAGTCTGATGGAGTCTTTTAAAATACAAGATCACAATACACCGCTGCAAAGCAGTTCAAGTAGCTCCCTTAGGAAAATCTGGTCACTGTCATGGCCTGGAAAGCTAATAATACACCCTGGGTTTTTTTTTTTTTTAATATTTTATTTATTTATTTTTATTATTTATTTATTTATCTTTAGAGGGGAAGGGAAGGAGAGAGGGAGAGAAACATCAATGTGCGGTTGCCTCTCGCATGTCCCCTGCCGGGAACTGGCCTGGCAACCCAGGCATGTGCCCTGACTGGGAATCGAACCGCGATCCTTTGGTTCGCAGGCCCGCGCTCAATCCACTGAGCTACACCAGCCAGGGCCACCCTGGGTTTTCTACATGGCCCTGAGTTTATGTGATGCTTAGTTCTTAATAAAGATAACTCCAATGTAACAGGAAATGTGATTTTTGAGGGATTCTTGTTATAAGTAAATTCCTGTTAGAAAAAAATCTTTATTAAATTACCTATCCCGATTATTTCTGGTTTATGTTTTTGGGTCACTGTAATTATTGAGCACACACATATTTTTGTACTGGTTCGTGGGTCACTGCATGCGGTGCCCCAGTGTTAATTACGTTTCTGTCCCTTTGTATCTGTCCTACTCCGTTGGCCCATGTGTCTCCAGTACTTATGGTCCCCCCAGAGGTGGATGCTTAATCACTCAGATGGGTTATCATAACGAGTCTCCGATTGCCTGTTGGGCTAGCTCAAAGACTTGCAGGTGGAAAAATCTTTTTTACTCAGAACATAAATGTTAGTTTTAAACACCAAGCTGGCCTAAAAAAGAAATGTCCTGCTTTCACTTAAGGAACAAGGTCTAGCTAGTCCTTAGTGAGGGCTCATAGAGCCACAAAACTTAAAGGCCACCAAAGACACTGCACCGGAGTCCTCACCACATCCGTCTGCAGAACCAGCTGGGATTTCAGGCCCTGCTCTTCCTTAAGACTCACCTGGGGACCGAACATCATCACAGAAGGACCACAGGAATCGTGGTGCAAAAGCAGGGCAAGCACCAGTGCACACAGGTGCTTAGACCCAAAACACGCGAATGCACTAAGTTACTGGTGGGAAAAAAAATGGGATGTTTAGGATTTCCTTTAAAATGTTGCAACAAAAACAAAGGCCAAAGGCTGTGAGGCACAGACGGATCCAACAAGATGGACAAAACATCGGTAATTGCTGAATTAGATAATGGATGCATGAGAGTTCATTACACTACTCTCTCTGTGTATTGTACAATATGAAAAATTCCATAATAAAAAGCTATAAGCTGTGTGGATGACTGACATTTATTAAAGAGGAAGGATAATGATGGTCCAAGAGCCTTGCTTATCAGATAATCTGTACCTCCACCAGGTTCTATACGCTCCACTGCCAACATCAGCAGCTGGGTCCTCACCTCACACTCATAGTCAAGGTCACCCAGCCTGCTGCCTCATGCCATCATCACCCCTGGCCTCTGAGTGAGGTTGACCCAGGATGAACTACCATCACTAGGAGATAAGGAAATGGAGCCAAAACTCTTCTCTGTCTTTTTTCCCCTGCTGTCCATCTGCGCTTCTGCCCACCAACCCACCTCCTTCCCTGTCATCCCACCCAACTGCACCCTGCACATTTCTGCCCTTTCCTGCTCTGCCTCCATCACATTTCGTAAACTCTTTGACCAATGGTACCCAGGCATTCACAATAGTTCACCTGCAACTACAGCTGTCTCAGCCAATTGATGCCGGAAATATGAACCTTTTGCTGCCCTCCTGATTTCTCTCTGACAGTGTGATGTTGACCCTGCTTCTGCCCCAACCTTGACCTTCCGTGCCTGCTCTGCTTCCAAGATCCCTCGGATGGTGTCCTCACATGATGCTCACCATCTGGCCCAACAGAGGCAGAGGAATGTGTGCAAAAAGGTACAGGGAATCGAGAATGCGTCCCATCATAAAAACTAAAGAAGACAGAGTGTCAAGGATACAGTGGTCACAGGGGCAAAACGTCCTAGAAAAATCTACCAAGGATAACTAGTTAGAAGAGGATTTTGGTGACTAGGAAATCAGGACCGACCAGGAGTAGGTCAGAAATGATAGAGGTGGGTTGCAGAAACATAGAATTCACACAAGAAAAAGGCATAGGATTTAAAAAAAAAACTCACCTAGGAATATGCAGAATGATGGGAAGAAGAAAATGGTGACAGAATGTCGTACAGAACAATGTTCACACCTGGGACTTTCACCACAAGTTAGGCAGACCTGGGCGACCTTGAGGGCCAAGAAGGAGCCAGTGGAAAGAGAGAGGCTGAAGAATCTGGGGCATTGGCACCAGGAAAACGTGGTTTGGAAGTGATGGAATGGGCGTTGGGGATAGGAATACACCTCCAGTGCTGGCCTTGGAGAGGACGAGCACACCCCTCCTTCTCAGGTTAGAAATGCAAGTGGAGGGCTCAAGCTTTAGGAAAATCAAATTTTGAAAAACCTAAGGATTACTCTCGAATGCTTTCAACATACTCAGTAAGAGTGTCTTCAATCAAATGACATAAGATATGTAAAATACTTGGCACAATGCTTAACGCATAATAATTGTTTGACATGTGGTGGTCCTTGGAGACTTAGTAATACTTGTTGTAAGAGGAGCGGCAAACATTTACTGAAAGTTTACTATGTTCCAGGAACTTTTCTAAGTTATTGCAGAGGTAGTGGTGGAATGAGAAGGTGCAGGAACAGCAGTTGAGGAATAAAGGGAGCAGAAGTAGGCTTGAGAAAAACAGAGGGTTGGTTGGAAGAGATGCTATGGCAATTTCACCAGCAGAAGAACAGTTATCATTAAGCATCTGTGGGAACTCACTTGCAGCTGGTAGGTGTCTGGTGAGGAAGGAAGCCCGCAGAAGGGGTGAGATTGGAATAAGCAGCAGTCACACTACACAGACGAGGGTACACCAGTTAAAGGATTTAGTAGGTGACACTTCAGAGGAGGGTTGACACTGAGTCATGAAGCTGAAGCATCTTTTTGCTACTAATCAAGAAAAGGGGTGGAAATAGTCAAGGATGGGAAGTATGCTTAGTATGTTACAACGTAAGTGGTAAAGTGACTAAAAATGCAGTATTTGGACAGAAAAAATCAGGAATGAGGTTCGGCAGTATTGCTTCATTCAAGGAACCAATTTT
Source organism: Glossophaga mutica (assembly GCA_039655065.1). NCBI lineage: Eukaryota > Metazoa > Chordata > Mammalia > Chiroptera > Phyllostomidae > Glossophaga > Glossophaga mutica. The sequence goes on from CM077313.1 coordinate 8,102,683, forward strand.
ATGACTTCAAAGAGGTTGAAAATGTCCTCATCCCTACATTGCTCAGTCTTGATTAGGAGAAATCCTCAAAGATGGTAAACGTAGCCCTGGATGGTGTGGCTCAGTTGGTTGGAGCATCCTCCCATGGACCCAAAGGTCATGGGTTCGATTCCCAGTCAGGGCACATCCCTATGTTGAGGGGTTTGATCCCTTATCGGGGTTCATACAGGAAAGCAACCAGTAGGTGTTTATCTCTCCCTCTTCTCAAAGCAATGGAAAAAAATGTCTTTAGGTGAGGATTTCCAAAAAAGATGCAAAAAGTCATTTTAGAAATTTGCTAACAAAGGTGACGAGAATTTCTGATACAAACTGGTGATACCATAGAGCTCAAAAAGAAGACTGGATAAAGGGAAGGATCAATCACTATTTGATACTAGTTAGCTATAGCCAAGTGCATTCTTTCTCATTCCCACTGATTTCAGGGGAGAAAGGGAAAAACTGAGTCTCAGGAGGTGAAGCCAAAGACTAATGTCTTTTTATAATCACTTTGTGGCGCAATAACATCATCAGCCATGCAGGGCTCCTCTTTTCACATGCTTATATTGAATACTATGTTATTATCGTATTGGAGTTCTCAGTCCTGTGTGTTCAATTAACCAACATGCTGGCACTGTGCTACATTCTTCTTACTTTTTTACCCATCGTTACATGTTGAGATTCACTCATGCAGACCTACTTCAGTCTAGTTCGTTACTTCTGACCCCCGCGTGGTATTTCACCCTTCACACTCATCTATGTATCACGTTTTCCTGTCCTCTTCTCTTCTGTTGGACCTGGAAGTTATCTTGCACTCTCTGCTGGTTCGAACTCTGCTTCTGAGGACTTACCTTCCCCCATCTCCAGAAGAGTGTCTGTGGGGAGTATTCCAAGGAGTGAAACTGCAGGCACAGACTGGGAAGCGATGCCGTTTCACTCCTATTATTCAGTTGTCTGCACGGTGAGAGCACTAATTCCCCCCACACTCGAGTGCAGGAGGCTCTTCCCCTTCTCTGCAAACTCACCAGCACTTTGTATTATCTGGCATTTTAGTTTTTGCCAACCTGGTGCTTATAGATGCGTTTCTCATTTATTCTTGCGTTGTTTTTTTTTTTTTTTTTTTTTTTTTTGCTTGCCTGTTTCACTTAACACTTGTTTAGCATATTGGAAGTGTCAGGTGGGATGCTCAAGGTGTTCAACCACCTGGATGAGGTTGAAGGTGTAGCCTCACAGTCACAAACTCAAATACAACAATAGTTCAAAAGGTGTCACATGTATTTAGCATCGAACTTCAGAACACGGGGCGCAGAAATGTCGGTGGGTACGTCTTTCTAACAAACTGCAAGCAGGTACCGGGGAAGGTACTAACACTTGGCTCAGCACAACGTGGTCAAGGACCTGGAATCAATGGAAAGTAAACTCAGGAGCCAGTACGTGCCCTCTCCCTGCGGACCCCACTGGGCTCCTCTCCTGAGTCTTTTCTCGTCGTCATGCCTTGTCCGATGGGTGGGTTTTTTTTTTTAACCCTTTGAGAAATAGGACACTTTTGCTTTTGTTTCTGATGAAAGATAACTGGATCCTTTACTAACGTGAAGACATGCTTGAAGGAAAGGCCAAGTATCCACGTCATAGCAGTGACACTGGAGGAAAAAAGGGAGAAAGATCACACATGGGTGTTTAAATGTTGTTTATCTGCGACTAAAAAGGATGCTGAGAATCTCTTCAATGATTTATTACCCATTCGAGTTCCTCTTGTGAAACAGCTTGATAACTGTGTCCATATTTCTTCTCGTTCTTTAATTGATTAGTACTGTTTCCTTCTCAGACTCTAGATTTTTGGTTATTGATGATGCAAGTATCACTTCCTGCACTACTATTTCTACTTATGTTGTCCTTTGTTAACCAAAATATTTATTTTTAATGTAGTCAAATCCATCAACTTTTCTCTTAAAGGCTTTATATTTTACATCTTTGAGCCGTGACGGGTCTGACCGCAGGACCACACTGCTACGGGACAGTCAGATTGTGACCACGTGCAAGTTTAAAGCACGTGAGATAGTTTGCTGAAACATCCTGCTTGGTTCTTTTGGGGTCCTTAGCTTGGTGTGAGCTTGGTCATAAAGGAAAACCTGGAGGTGCGCCATGTCCTGGGGAGTGAGGAGGACATTATTGAGAACAACTCTGTAAAGTCGACGCAGACTTGGCCAGAGCTAGACCATGGCAAAGAGGCAGCTGAGATGGAAATCAGGGTCTGTCTGACGTGGAGTCATCTTCATGCTCTGACACTCAGAATTCTCTGCAGAGGTGAGCAGAGCGGAAACCATCTCTTTTCCCTGCTGCAATTAAGCAGAATGATGTTTCTTAATATCCCAAAAAGCAGAATAAAAAAGTTCTGGCTGCGTGTTTCCTGCTACTCTTAAATAAAATTGGCTTCTTGGCCTTTAGAGAAGGAAGCTGACTTGCTCTTTTCTCTAGAGTCTTCTTGCTCACCTCCAGGCTTACACATTTGCCTCAGTTTTGCCCTAACACTTTGGCTCTGCGGTAGGCTGACTCATGCCCCACCCCCATAAGTTCACACTCTAATCCCTGGAATCTGAGAATTTTACCTTGTATGACAAGAGGGACTTTGCAGATGTGATCACATGAAGGATTTTGAGGTGGGGAGATTATCGTGGATGATGCAGGGGGGCCCAGTGTGGCCGTACGGATCCGTGTGACGGGGAGGGGCAGGAAGTCCACAGTCAGAAAAAGGAGATGTGGTGACCGCAGCAAGAGTTTGGAATGATGGGGCCACAAGCCAAGGAAAGCTGGTGGCCACTAAAAGCGGGAAAGGCAAGGAAAAGGGTTCTCCTCTGAAGCCAACACCTTGGCCTGGGCCCAGTAGAACTGAACTTGGACTTCTGACCCCCGGGACTGTCTGGGAATAAATGGGCATTGTTTTCTAAATCTGTGGTAATTTGTTACAGCAGCAATGAGATGCCAACGCAGCTCCTAATCTCTCCATCTCTGCCCCCTGCTCCCCTTGGCATTACGTCCCCCGCTCTCTTCTCCCTGCCCTGCCTTGTCTTCGTGCGTCTGACCTCCCTCCCCTCTCCATCTCGGTCTCTCAGCTTGCAGACTCTCTTAGAAAACACCCGTGTCCCTGTATCATCAGCTGTCCCTGTGTGTACAGTGCCGGTAAGATGCCTTTCCGTGCAATGGGTGACCCTCTGCCAGCCTTGAGTTGCGTGGTGCGGACGCCTCTTTCCAGCCCAGGGTCGGGGGCCTCTCCTCCGGTCCTCTGGTGAGTGTGGGACTATCTATGCCCCAGTCCCTTGACTCCTTTGGCCCTGGGCTGGGCCGTCTCGGGACACCATTCACAACAGCCCAAGGACGACTGGCCGTCCAGGTCCCAGGGGCGTTCTAGGTCACGGCAGCTACTCCAATGTCTGTCACTGGGTACCAGGAGAACTTCACCCCCAACCACTCCCTGCTGTTTGTGCAGAGGCTCTGCACCTGGACAAAAGCTACTAGAATGGATTCCGCCTCAGTTCTGTCTGTGTGTGAGAACAATCAGCTTAGTGCCTTTTACCCACACCTTCCAAAGTGCAGTGCTCACTTATGGTGCTCTTGCAGAGTCTTCAGAGAGGGCTTCTAAAACCAGTTATTGCCTCTCATCCTGTCCCCCAGCCTGTATGAAAGGGTTGAAATTGAGGAGGGTGGGGAAGAGAGTGGAGAGAAGACCTTTTTGGAGGTAGTTGGTGTTTTTTGGTGTTTGTTCTGCCTCACCTCCATGTATGGGGGATGATGAAAGTCAAGTTCATATATCAAGTTACATTTTTAGGATCTACGTGTATCTTTTTTTTTGTTTGTTTGGGGCTTTTTCACAGTTTATTAGGCATCAGGGTATTTCACCACTTTAAGTTACTTTAAAAGTTTATGATAATTTCATGGTATATATTTTTTGCCATGTATGGGATTAATTTAATAACAATGTTCAGAGGAAAACTAGCCCTCTATTTACAGTATGTATGTATATATATATATGTGTGTGTGTGTGTATATATATATTTTATTGATTATGCTATTATAGTTGTCCCATTTCTCCCCCATCATTCCCCTCCACCCTGCACACCCCCTCCCGCCCACATTCCCCCCTTTAGTTCATGTCCATGTGTCATAAGTTCTTTAGCTTCTACATTCCCCACACTATTCTTCCCTCCCCCTGTCTATTTTCTACCCACCATCTATGCTATTTGTTTTTTGTACCTTTGCCCCTAACTTTCCTCCTCCCACTCCCCTGTTGCTAACCCTCCACATGATCTCCATTTCTGTGGTTCTGTTCCTTTTCTAGCTGTTTGCTTAGTTTGCTTTTGTTTTAGGTGTGGTTGTTAACATCTGTGAGTTTGCTCTCTTTTTACTGTCATATTTTTTATCTTCTTTTTCTTAGATAAGTCCCTTTAACATTTCATATAATAATGCCTTGGTGATGATGAACTCCTTTAACTTGACCTTATCTGAGAAGTGCTTTATCTGACCTTCCATTCTAAATAAAATCTTTGCTGGATAGAGCCATCTTGGATGTAGGTCCTTGCCTTTCACGACTTGGAATAGTTCTTTCCAGCCCCTTCTTGCTTGGAAGGTCTCTTTTGAGAAATCAGCTGACAGTCTCATGGGAACTCCTTTGTAGGTGACTGTCCCCTTATCCCTTGCTGCTTCTAGAATTCTCTCCTTCATTTGAATCTTGGCTAATGTAATGATGATGTGCCTTGGTGTGTTCCTCTTTGGGTCCAACTTCTTTGGGACTCTCTGAGCTTCCTGGACTTCCTGGTAGTCTATTTCCTTTACCAGATTGGGGAAGTTCTCCTTTATTATTTGTTCAAATAAGTTTTCCACTTGTTGCTCTTCTTCTTCCCCTTCTGGTTCCCCTATAATTTGGATGTTGGGAGGTTTAAAGATGTCCTGGAGGTTCCTAAGCCTCTCCTCATTTTTTTTTAAATTCTTGTTTCTTCCTTGTTTTCTGTTTGGTTGTTTCTTTCTTCCTTCTGGTCCACTCCATTGATTTGGGTCCCAGTTTTTCTCCCATCTCTATTGGTTCCCTGTGCATTTTCCTTCATTGCACTTATTGTAGCCTTCATTTTTTCATCTAATTTGTGAGCAAAATCAACCTATTTTGTGAGCATCCTGATCACCAGGGCTTTGAACTGTGCATCTGATAGGTTGGCTATCTCTTGGTCGCTTAGAGGAATTGGTTCTGGGGCTTTGATTGGTTCTCCTGTTTGAGCCATTTTGGGTTTTTTGGGGGGTTTTTTTTGGTCTGGTCACAGCTGTTACATAGTGAGTGGTGGAGCCTTAGGTGTTCCCCAGGGCGGGGCAGCCCAGTCGTTGGGTAGTGACCCTGTATGTGGGGGCAGGGTCCGAGAGAGAATGATGGCATTTGCTCCGCTCTCTCTCAGATTCCATTCTCTTCCACTGCTTCCCCTTCAGTTGGATTATCTGTGCGAGAATGTGGGACAACCTGGTCAGCCAGCAACCTTGCACGGCCTCACTGGGTCTGCACCATTGCTACCCCATGACTGGGGTCCCCTAGCCACCACCTGTGAACCTGGGATCTGCCAGCTGCTGCTGCCTGTGCACCCCAGTCCGCCAACCTCCACTTTTTCCTCCGAGACTCCGCCCCTCTACTAGTCTGGATGAATGGTTGTTGGACTTCCATACAGTTCAATTTTCTATCACTTCTGATTGTTTTCTTGTTTCTAAATCTTTGTTGTCTTTAATTTTTGTTGTGCAAGGAGGCACAGTGTGTCCACCTATGCCTCCATCTTGGCCAGAAGTGTCCATTTACAGTATATATTTTAAAGTTTTGTATTTGTGCCATGGTATTAGTTTCAGGTGTATAATGTAACGATGCAATGTTAGCATACATCACAAAATAACCACCACAGTAAGTCCAGGCCAGGTCGACCACCACACACAGGTACAGAGTTTCTGTCAGTGATGAGAACTTCCAAGATCCACTCTTCTAGCTACTTTCAAATCTGCAATACAGTATTGTATGTAGTCCCAATGATATTCTTATAGGAAAATATAATTTATACCATGACATAATTTTGGATAACATAAATTTTCAAGATTATTGTGGGTAAAAAATTTTTTTAATTGCGAGTAAATTTCTTCTGCTCCACCAAAACATTTTATCGGTGACACGTGACTTTCAGGTTTGGTAGCAACATTGGACAAAGCTGCATAAGCCCGTGTTTTGCAAACATCCGCACACCAGACCCTCTGTAGCCCTCCTTCCCTGGCCTTGTGGCCAGGACAGAGCTGCATCCCCCGCATGGACCACACACCCTCGTGCACTGGCCGGCACTTGATTTCACTGTGGAGTTCGATGGGTTGAAGGAGGCAGGGCTGAACCACGCATCACACAGCAAGCCTTCCCCCAAATCACCCCGAATGGCTTTCAGCTTCCCTGGAAACCTCCCTGACAGCTGCCTCTTTCCCTGTGGCCGAGACTTCCTCAATTAGATGGCCATGCGTCGTTGTGTTGCAGGAAAGGGGGATGTGAAGAAGTCGGCATCTGCAGAATGAGGGAGGTGATGGCAGCAGCTGGGCTCCCCGGACAGCGGGGCTGGTTTCTGACCCGCAGCACGGTGCTCGCTCTGCCCCCGCAGCAGAGCTGAGGGGTCTGCACCAGGGCGGCCCTGCTGCCTGGCGTGGCTCCTGCCTCCACGCCCAGCCCCATAGCCCTCCTAGAGATGTGTGGGATTTTAATGGTCCCCTTCCAATGGTTTTTCTGCTTCACTTACTAGAGTGGGTTGTTACTTTTTTGTTTTTTAAATAAAGTCAAAACACTGACCGATCTGCCTTGTTGATCTCAACCTCAGCCCCCAGGCCATTCACAGTCTTGCCAAACTTGCACTCCTCCGGCTTTCCCAGCTCCGAGCTCCCTCACACAACCTGAGGGAGAGGCCGAGAGCAGCCCAGCAAAATGTAACCTGGCACCACATGGGGACCCCCCTTCATCCAGGAACAACAACAACAAAAGCCAGAGTGAGGGTACCAGTGGGGGCTGGGGCCTGGCAGACAGGGCCTGGTCTCCCCGGAGTCCATGGTTCTGGACGCAGCTGTGCTGTTTAGCTGCCAGAGCTTTGCCCATGGTTTGCTGGGGTGGGCACAGGTGAATCTGGTGCATTTGGTCTGGATGAGGCATCTCTAACGCCATCTCTGCCTCCAGCATCATATTATTCTAGACATGGTACTATCCTTTGGTGCTGTCAATCACTCTGCCCTTCCCTTGATTTCTGTGACACCATGTTATCTTCGATTTTTTCCCATTTTTCTGGTTGCTCTTTAAAAAAAAAAAAACAACTCCTCTTCCTCTGCTTAACTTTTATGTATATTTTGTAAGTATTTATTGAATAACATGTGTATGTATATAAAGAAAGTATTCAATGAAAGTAAAGGTCTGTCCCGCCTCTGTCCCTCAGGTCCTTAGACTCTGCATTTGGTTACGTGTGTGTGTGTGTGTGTGTAAATCACGTAGGACAGATGTGAGTGCACACAGCACGCAGACGCACTGCATTCATGTGTTTCCATGTGTAAATGCTATGGTACCACAACACCGAGTTACTCACCGTGTCACTCACCCCTGGGCAGGTGGGGCTCACCAGACTCTGCTCGGGACAGGGAGCGAAGCAAACGAGTGTCAGATAGTTTCCGACAATGAGAGACGCCTGAGAACTAAAGTGTGATAGGGTGAAAGAAGCCAGAGGGGTGATATTATATAGGGGGACCAGGGCAGGCCTCCTCTATGAGAGTCAGTTTTTAAGTTCAGATGGCATCTGAGGGACAGGGAGCCGGCCGGCGGAAGACCCGTGGGAGGAGGCATCCAGGAGTGGACCTAGCAGGTGACAAGGCCACCATGAAGGATGACGCCTGAACGCATGCTATTATGCACCCCGCTTCTTCACTGAACGTGTATGAGAGAGGTTTCCCTGTCTGATGAAACTTTTCCACCTCCCCCACCTCTTCCTTCTCCTTCTCTTTGGCAGCTGCATAGGATTCCATTATGGAGATGAACCACAATGTACTTATTCCATCCCACGTTGGCATGGGAACAATTTGTAACCTTTTGCTGAGTCGCGCAGTGCTGACACGGACACGTTTGCACATCTGTGCTTGTCCCGCTTGCGAGCTCCCTGCAGCCATGCATTGGGCTCTGTGCATCCCTGCAAGCCCACCACCCTGCAGGCCCCCGGGGAGTGGGAAGAACTCAGCAGGTGCTCGTGGAAGCGCGGCAGGCAGGTCTCAGGTTCTGTGAGGCACTGTCTGTGGCTATTCACCCGGGACAGTGGAAGATGCAGCACCTGCTGCGAGGCTCTCCTTCTGAGGACATGTTTCCAGGTGCTCTTTCCTGAATGTGCTCCTTGAGTCCCCCCTGGTGGCATTGCTGATGCTGACACCTCCTGGTGCACAGAATTTTACAAAGCAGAGCTGTCCACTCTGGCTTAGCCCCTCCTGCAATCAGGGTTCTCGAAGACTCTGCGAGTGCCTCTGGCCTGGCAGCCTCTGTCCCGGCAGCCACCGCCCCAGCACCCTGCGGATGGCGGCGGTGATCTCCCGGTTGCGCAGGCTGTAGATGAGCGGGTAGAGCAGCGGCGTGACGTTGGTGTAGATGAGCGCCAGCGTGCGGTCCTGCCGCGGGGAGTAGCTGGCCTTGGGCCGCACGTACATGAAGGTGGCGCAGCCATAGTGCAGGAAGGTGACTGCCAGGTGCGAGGCGCAGGTGGAGGCGGCCTTGCGCCTGCCCGTGGAGGAGCGTAGGCGACGCAGGGCGGTGACGATGGCGGCGTAGGAGGCCAGGATGAGGAGGGAGGGCAGCAGCAGCAGCACCAGGCAGGCGCCCAGCACCGGCAGCTCATCCACATAGCTCCGAGTGCAGGCCAAGTGCAGCAGCGCTGTGACGTCACAGAAGAAATGGACCAGCAGGTGGGAGCCACAGAAAGGCAGGTGGAAAACCGCCACTGTGAGCCCCACGGACACCGTCAGCCCCCCGAGACAGCAGGCCAGGGCCAGGCGCATGCACAGCCCTGGGGTCACCACAGCTGCATAGTTCAGTGGGTGGCAGATGGCCACGTAGCGGTCGTAGGCCATGGCGGCCAGCAGGAAGCACTCTGTCCCACCCAGCGCCACGAACATCTGCATCTGCACAGCACAACCCAGGAAGGAGATGGGGCTGCCCCTGCCCTGGCCTGGGGTGGCCAGGTTGGCCAGGAAGCGGGGCACCACCACCAGAGTGTAGCAGAGCTCGATGGCTGACAGCTGGCATAAGAACAGCAGCATGGGCGGCCGGCTGGGCACAGAGGCCACGGCCACCAGGATGAGCAGGTTCCCGCTCAGGGTGGCCAGGTGCACGGCCAGCAGCAGCAGGAAGAGCACAGGCCTCAGGTTCGGGAACTCAGAGAAGCCCTGAAGGACAAAGCCTCGGGGCACCGTGGCGTTGCCGGGGCTGTCCATGCACCCGCCCACCCACAGGCACCTGTGGGAGAGAAAGGAGGGAAGGGCGAGCTGGTGGGGTGCCCCACCCCGGCCCTGCTGGTGCAGAGAGAGCCAGGGGGAAGTTAGAGGAGGGGAGGGGAGTCTTTTTAAGGAACACACTGCAGATTTTCAGACCTCCTGGACTAGAATTCTTCTTACAGTTGCTTTCTTGGCATGCTCTTCCCAAAAACGTCTTGATTTTAGGCCCTTTTCTTAGGATGCATCGCTCATGACCTCCATCGACAAAGAACTCCCTGCCAGCAAACTCCAGTTACCATTCTGAGGGCCCCTGTACCCACGAGGAGGGTGTCGCCCTCGCCTGAGCCCCCCAAGGCAGGTGCCCCCCTCCCTGCCCTCTGCTGTCACTTCTGAGTTGCCGTCTGTTGTGGGTCCCAGAGTCCCAGAAACACAAAGCAGATGCAGAACTTAGTGGTCATCCCCTCCGACCTCGTAACCCTAAAGAGAAAGACTAAGCTGGGAGGTGGCGGTGGTGAAGGGCTTACCTGCTACAGAGAATTACGCCATCTGCCTTCCCGAGGCTGAGTCTCACCACTCCACACGTGGTTGGAAAAACGGCACTGGGGGCCCTGGCCGGGTGTCTCAGTGTCCCGAACGCCAACAGTCTGCGGGTCCCCTCCCCGGTCAGGGCCCACACCCGGGTCGTGGGTTGGTCCCCAGTCTGGGTGCTTACCAGAGGCATCCGATCAACGTTTCTCTCTCACGTCGATGCTTCTCTCCCTCGCCATTTCTTCTCCATCCTGCCTTCTCCTCTCTCCTTCTTTCTCCCGTCCTCTCTCTCTAAAATGAGTAAGCACGTCCTCAGGCGAGACTTTCAACAAGTCACTGGTGTCAGCCAATCCATACTGACTTAGTCTGAAGTAGAGACCCAGGCCTGTGCCAGGCGCCCAGGCAGACCCTCAGGGAGCAGGGGCCGTTAGTTAGTGGGAGGGCCACGCAGGGCGCCTTGGGAACAGCCTGTCCCTCACACTTTCAGGAAAAGCCAGGTGCCTCTGTTCTGACTCGCCTTTCTGAGTGAGCATGCACTCCGGATTCGCCGGCTGACTCACCTGCAGGCAGCATTCGGAAAACACGGATAACCTGTAGGGGGGCTGGGCTTGTTAGAAACCTCTGCAGAGCGGGGGACCATGGGGTGCTAAGAAATTCAAGGCCATGCACACTGGAGGGGGAGGTTTCATTTTTCCAATCGTTACTAATGATATCTCTTACTTCCTCATATCGTTTTATGACTTTTAGTGGTAGCTGGACTGTTACTTCTTCTCGGCGACTTTGCGTCACGGTTTAAAATCCCTGTGGGCGGGGCGTTGTGCAGAGCTGTTTCCCATGGAGGGCACCAGCAGTCAAGCTGGGTCGGGGGCAGGGTTGCAGGAAGGGCTGGGAGGAACGCAGAGAGCTTGGGTTTTGCCTGCTGGAGCTGCTTTTGGAGAAGAGAATTCTGAGGGTTTGTGTTTATGGGTGTCGCCCTGTGATTTTTCTTGTCATATGAGGGGGGTGCCTTCTAACAGATGTTTGTGGTCTGAAGGGAGATGCGTGGAGTGAGGTTCCAGGGGGTCTAAGGGAGGCAGAATCATTTCCCTTGTGTTTTGGAGCCCACACCCCTTTTTGTCCACTCTTCGGGCTGGTGAACATGTAACAAACCTCTCTTTGTCGAGTGCCTCTTCCGTGCCAGGTGGGGTAGCCCCAGGTTGGAGCAGGAGAGGAGCCGGGCCGTCCTGGAGGTCCGGGCAGCGCGGGACCGCTGAGGGGCCCACGGCAGCTCCCCTCTCTCTGCCTTGCTCGCCCCTCTCTGCCTTGCTCGCCCCTCTCTACTCCCTCCTTCCTAGAGACCCAGGGGGTCGGGGGAGGAGAGACAGGCCCTTTCCCTTCCTGTCCGTACTGCAGAGAAATGGAGACAAGACAGGTAGGCCAGGTGAAGGCCGCAATCACTGTCCACTAACCATGTATCCGTGCTCCTGACAAGCAAGGCCGCGTGAAGCGAGCCAGAGGGGCCAAGGAAACCGAAAGGAGACTCAGGAGGGTTTCTCCTTGGTGTAGAGTTTTTAGGAGGATTTGTCACACCCCCAAGGAATGTGTGGTACAAATGTCTTTTCTCTGCGAGGAGGAGGGGGAGCAGACACTTTCAAATCTTCAATGCTTTGGTCCATTCCAAACCCAGCTCCCACCAGGTCAGAGACGCTGCTAAGGGAGAAGAAATGACCACAAGTTCGGCTGGGGCCCCGGCCTCCCCCAGGGGCAGGAGGGCAGATATTCCCATTCTTCCAGGTGCTTTATAGCATGAACGGTAACAGCTGTGCTTAAGAGAGTGGCCCGCAGATGCTGATAAGGGCTGGTCACGTGTCACTCTCTTAATCCTAGCACCAACCCGGTGAGGTCGGACAACTCCTACACTCATCTCACAGACGAGGACATTGAGGCCTGAAGAGTTAAGTGTTTGAACTAGTGGTGCAGCCAGGTTTAACGCCAGACCCTTGGTAGTCCGTGGCCCTGCCCACTACGCGTGGTCTCCCTTGCGTAGACCGCTCCCCAAATTTCTTCCCACCTAAGACACCCCCCCACACACACATCTGCCACTGCCCCTGCCTAGAAATTGGCTGCACTGCCCCAGGCCTTGCTGTCCGCGGATGTCCCTCTGCGGTGGATGTGAGCAGTACTGCAGGTCACCTGAGAGGGCAAATCTAAACATAGTGTCTCCTTAGCTCTGCGGTTCATCGCTGCGGCCGTCACTGTTCTGGCCGGTCTGCTTTTCCAATTGTGTGAGGCTCGATGGAGCACCCACAGGGGATCGGCTGGCTGGGGGCCCGGGACGCCCGGGTGTGGCTGGAAGCCTTGCCCAGCTGGGGCCGCAGACCTGCACTTGGATTTGCACAGAGCAGAATCATGAAAATTGCCTGTCAGGACGATGTGTTTGAAACGGGCCGTTTCAGCGGTCAGTGGAAGCACTTGTAAACAGAGATGATGAGGTGGGAGATGGAGAGCTGACCGGCGGGCCCCACCAGACCACTGGTCACGACCGAACCTCCGGCTCCCATCCCCTGGACCCCCAGCATCCCTCATCCTGGCTGCCTGGCCTCTGACTGACAGCCGTCCTGGACCCACCCTCAGGCTAAGAGTGCAGGACGGCTTCCTCAAGAATGCACTTTGTACCCTAAGAACTCAACTTTCCTGTCTTCTCGGCAGACTTCTGGGCTTTTGCCTAGCTATGCTCCCAGCGTGAACACTCTAAGACCCTGGAATAAATCTCTGTCATTTGTTGCTAGCCATGCCACAGGCTCTCTTGAGTTCCTTCAACACGTCAGAGCCCAGCTTCTGCAGCATCCTGGCAGCCCTTGGGTCCATTTGCACAGCAGCTGACAAGTATAATTGCGATAATGACTCCTTTTCCTGTGTCATCAGCCTTTTCCTTGATTTATGATAGATAGATAACTCAAAACTCATTACTGTACATATATTTGTGTTATTAGGTATTGCAAATTTAGATTTGTTTTAAGCCATTGAATTAAGATGTATTTACCATTCATGCCCTAGCTGGTATGGCTCAGTGGATTGAGCACAGGCTGCAAAACAACAGGTCACTGGTTCCATTCCCAGTCAGAGCATATGCCTGGGTTATGGGCCAGGTCCCCAGTAAGGGGTGCGTGAGAGGCAACCACACACTGATGTTTCTCTCCCTCTCTTTCTCCTTCCCTTCCCCTCACTTAAAATAAATAAATAAAACCTTAAAAAAACAAAAAGACTTATTTACTGTTTTTTGCTAAGTCATGCAAACTTACATCTTTTGGTGGCTCTTTTCCTCATCAGTTTGATAATTTCTCTACTCAGAGGAGCTAAATGTCACCTCTGAAGTAGAGGTTTTACTGCGGGGGACTCCCTCTTCCAACCATTTACACTCTCAGCCTCGACCTGGGATACGGCCCCCTTTTCTGGCTGGTGCTCCAGTCCTTCGAGCTGCTGCCTTTCCCACGATAAAGCAGTCTCCCGAGTCCTGGCCGTCAGCATTTGGCAAGATAGCTTGTGAAGGGCTTTTGAAAGTCTGAATGAAAGGAGCCCTTTGCTATTTCCTGTGGGCATCTTTGTCCCCTCAATCCATTTAAAAAGATGTGGTAGAAAATGTTCCTCACACAGACATTCTTGCTTCCCCCCCTCTTATGGTGCTGCCTGAAATATTTAGCGATCACACATGTTACACAACTGTGAAGCCCTTGATACTCCGTGTCTTCTCAGGAGCACTTATTAAAGTGACGGTTCCATGGGCAGTATTTTAAGCCTCCAGCTCCGAGTCAGTACCTTACCTTGGGTTTTGCATTTTGGGCAACATTCAATCTCCCGGTTCCTGACAATCCAGAATCCTACAATGTGTGCACTTGTGTGTTTACTGCCCCCTAAATAGTGGCTACCGTGAATCCTCTTTTCTTAAGTCACCCGTGGGGTTAGGGCTTTGAGTGCAGTCTCATCTCAGCTCCCTGCTCTCCTTGATCCCCATCTGCAGAGGAGCTTTGGCCGCACAGACCCAGGAGTCCTGCCGATTTCAGAGCTTGCTGTCTGCCTTTGATGCTTCTAAAGAAATTCTCAGCTGGAACGAAGCAGCAGCCCTCTAAACTGATATCTGTGTCCCAGGCTTCCGCCAGAGGAAGAGGGATGCACTTCAAAAACAAGCCCTTGAATGGTCCCCATCAGCATTGCCTGGCAAAGAGACTGTCCCAGTTCTGGGACTGTGAAGGTCATCTTTGTCACGCGTCATGCATGGCCATTGCGCTGTCACCTTTACGGAAGTGCTCTAGTCCATGGGTCAGTCAGGGTATCTACCAGAAAATGTATTAGCATCTTTGCTCTATAGGGACACTAGTTCGTTTCCTGAATTATTTTTTAAGATCAACTATCATTGTCCATGACGTTGGTTTTAGTAGGTTTGAAATACTGTTAATTTCTCAACTCCATCTTAGGCCACAAAGCAGTGAGAGGGTTCCCCCCAAACCTCAGAGGACCCTCCTAGTAAAAGATGCTTTTCTGTTTCTTGTTGGCCACAGGCTGTCAGCTGGGAACTAAGGAATAGGGCACGACAGCTGCTTGGAGGAGGGAATCAAGGCAATTGCAGTTCTGCCAGGGTATTTTCATGACTCATTAAACTGAGCAAAAAGACCCCCCAAAACCAAACCCGCTGGTGATGTACTGTATTGATCTCCCGGGTCAGCCCGTGGCAGGAGAGGGCACCCGGGTGTCTTCTGAGCCGCCTCAGGACGCCCTTGGCCCCGCGGAAAGCCCTTCAGCTGTGAGAGCTGTGTGCGCCGTTTGGGCTTCAGGAGCTCCTCCCTGTGGGAGACTCTCTTCCCCGTCCTGCCGCCTGCCCCCGAGTTTCCAGAACAGACTCCTGTGGTTGCCCAGAAAAAGCAACAAATGGCCAGATGGAATGAGATGGAATGGACAGGGTTCAGTGGGCCCCGAGGGTGGCCCAGGTCCCCTTCAAGGGTGGTGGCTACTACGGTGGTCGGTGTGGTTTGGAGCCTGGGGACTTAGTGCTCTGGCCAGGACGCAAGGACCGAATGGAGCCACAGACAGTACTGTGATGGGAAGTTTTGTGTGGTTGCATTTTTGTGTCTCATGGAGCTAAGCAATAATCACAGATAAAATCTTCACAAATGTTGTCTATTCTGCCAGTAGCGAGCGAAGGGGTGACACTTTCCTCAATTCTCTTCTTACCCATTATTCTATAGAAACAGCACATTGAACGCCTAGGAGAAGCTCCGTTCGCCCAAGGAGAAGACTGAGCTTTCTCACTTTTCTGGCTGGAAAAGCTGAGGCAGACGAGACACACTTGGGCAAAGATGCTGAATGAAAATAGCAACAGAACCTGAAAGTTCTGGCACCTGTAGCTGCCTCATGTGCCTCCCACCGCACCCCACCCAGTGCACCCCAGACTAGAGGGTTCCACCAGTGAGAGCACCTTGAACTCCATGCACCCTATGATTTGCTGAGGCGGGGTACCAGGTCCGACCTCAGGAGGGCAGAAGAAATGCCTCTTTCAGAGGCAGTTAGCTCTTTGGGTAAACCTCGTTGGGGAGTGTGTTGATTGCCCTAGTTCCATGCTCCAGTCTTGGTATTTCCTTCCCTGCCCACGTACCCTGCAACGCCAGGCTTCTCCTTACCTGGGCCCAGATTGAGGGTTGGTGGAAGGTGGGTGCAGAAGAGACTCAGATGCTGGGGACTGGAGGGTAGAAACGTCACAGGCAAAATGAAAAACGGCAGGCGGGAGAGTTGCAGTGGGCAGTTGTAGAGGTGGTGGAGGGCTGGAAATGAGAAGAGCTCGCGATGGGGGGGCCGGTGAGGGGAGGCACGGAGACCATGCCGAGGGTGCTTCCACAGCCGTTTCTGGCTGGCAGCGGCTGGCCAGTACTGTAACCTTAGCTTGCTGCATGTCCCTGGAGAGGTCAGGGGAGAGGAGAGCAGCCTACCACTCCCTTCCGCAGGGAGGCCGGCCAAGGGCGAAGGCACCTGTGATTGGCGCGCTCACTATGCATCCCCTCCTCAGGCTCAGAGACCTAGCGGGGACTTGGCACATGTTCAGTGACTCTCCTAACGTCCAAGGAGAAGGCGCTCTTCCAGTCTCACGTGGCCCCTGTCCAGAAGCTGTCTGTCCCGCTGGTGCCACACTCTTTCCCCAGAGTGTTGGTCGTTCCTCTCTCATCATAACAATTCTCCACTCTGCATGCTGGAGCAGGCGCAGCTCCAGAACCTGCCCTGAAGTGTCAGGCACCTGCGAGGTCTCAGATGGCTTAATTTGTCCAATGGCTAGAGCAGGGAGCTGGTGTTGAGGTGCACGAATGAGTCTCCTTTCTAACTCTCCCATGTGTGCAAAAACCCAGGGAACTGCATTAAATAAGCTGAATTAAATAATAGGTGCAAGATGGCTGGTTACTCTACTCTCTCTGTGTATTGTACAATATGAAACATTCTATAATAAAAAGCTATAAGCTGTGTGAATGACTGACATTAATTAAAGAGGAAGGATAATGATGGTCCAAGAGCCTTGCTTATTAGAATATCTGTACATCCACTGGGTTCTATTTGCTCCACTGCTAACATCAGCAGCTGGGTCCTCACCTTACACTCACAGTCAAGGTCACCCAGCCTGCTGCCTCATGCCATCATCACCCCTGGCCTCTGAGTGAGGTTGACCCAGGATGAACTACCATCACTAGGAGATAAGGAAATGGAGCCAAAACTCTTTTCTGTCTTTTTTTCCCCTGCTGTCCATCTGCGCTTCTGCCCACCAACCCACCTCCTTCCCTGTCATCCCACCCAACTGCGCCCTGCACATTTCTGCCCTTTCCTGCTCTGCCTCCATCACATTTCGTAAACTCTTTGACCAATGGTTCCAAGGCATTCACAATAGTTCACCTGCAACTACAGCTGTCTCAGCCAATTGATCCCGGAAATATGAACTTTTTGCTGCCCTCCTGATTTCTCTCTGACAGTGTGATGTTGACCCTGCTTCTGCCCCAACCTTGACCTTCCGTGCCTGCTCTGCTTCCAAGATCCCTCGGATGGTGTCCTCACGTGATGCTCACCATCTGGCCCAACAGAGGCAGAGGAATGTGTGCAAAAAGGTGCAGGGAATCGAGAATGCGTCCCATCATAAAAACCAAAGAAGACAGAGTGTCAAGGATACAGTGGTCACAGGGGCAAAATGCCCTAGAAAAATCCACGAAGAATAAGTAGTTAGAAGAGGATTTTGGTGACTAGGAAATCAGGACCAAACAGGAGTAGGTCAGAAATGATAGAGGTGGGTTGCAGAAATATAGAATTCACACAAGAAAAAGGCATAGGATTTAAAAAAAACTCACCTAGGAATATGCAGAATGATGGGAAGAAGAAAATGGTGACAGAATGTCGTACAGAACAATGTTCACACCTGGGACTTTTCAACACAAGTTAGACAGACCTGGGCGACCTTGAGGGCTGAGAAGGAGCCAGTGGAAAGAGAGAGGCTGAAGAATCTGGGGCGTTGGCACCAGGAAAACGTGGTTTGGAAGTGATGGAATGGGCGTTGGGGATAGGAATACACCTCCAGTGCTGGCCTTGGAGAGGACGAGCACACCCCTCCTTCTCAGGTTAGAAATGCAAGTGGAGGGCTCAAGCTTTAGGAAAATCAAATTTTGAAAAACCTAAGGATTACTCTCGAATGCTTTCAACATACTCAGTAAGAGTGTCTTCAATCAAATGACATAAGATATGTAAAATACTTGGCACAATGCTTAACGCATAATAATTGTTTGACATGTGGTGATCCTTGGCGACTTAGTAATACTTGTTGTAAGAGGAGCAGCAAACACTTACTGAAAGTTTACTGTGTTCCAGGAACTTTTCTAAGCTATTGCAGAGGTAGTGGTGGAATGAGAAGGTGCAGGAACAGCAGTTGAGGAATAAACGGAGCAGAAGTAGGCTTGAGAAAAACAGAGGGTTGGTTGGAAGAGATGCTATGGCAATTTCACCAGCAGAAGAACGGTTATCATTAAGCATCTGTGGGAACTCACTTGCAGCTGGTAGGTGTCTGGTGAGGAAGGAAGCCCGCAGAAGGGGTGAGATTGGAATAAGCAGCAGTCACACTACACAGACGAGGGTACACCAGTTAAAGGATTTAGTAGGTGACACTTCAGAAGAGGGTTGACACTTAGTCAGGAAGCTGAAGCATCTTTTTGCTACTAATCAAGAAAAGGGGTGGAAATAGTCAAGGATGGGAAGTATGCTTAGTATGTTACAACGTAAGTGGTAAAGTCACTAAAAATGCAGTATTTGGACAGAGAAATCAGGAATGAGGTTCAGCAGTATTGCTTCATTCAAGGAACCAATTCTATGACTTCAAAGAGGTTGAAAATGTTGTCCCCATCCCCACATTGCTCAGTCTTGATTAGGAGAAATTATCAAAGATGGTAAAAGTAGCCCTGGATGGTGTGGCTCAGGTGGTCGGAGCATCCTCCCATGGACCCAAAGGTCATGGGTTCGATTCCCAGTCAGGGCACATACCTATGTTGGGGGGTTTGATCCCTCATCGGGGTTCATACAGGAAAGCAACCAATAGGTGTTTATCTTTATCTCTCCCTCTTCTCAAAGCAATGAAAAAAAAAGTCTTTAGGTGAGGATTTCCAAAAAAGATGCAAAAAGTCATTTTAGAAATTTGCTAACAAAGGTGATGAGAATTTCTGATACAAACTGGTGATACCATAGAGCTCAAAAAGAAGACTGGATAAAGGGAAGGATCAATCACTATTTGATACTAGTTAGCTATAGCCAAGTGCATTCTTTCTCATTCCCACTGATTTCAGGGAAGAAAGGGAAAAACTGAGTCTCAGGAGGTGAAGCCAAAGACTAATGTCTTTTTATAATCACTTTGTGGCGCAATAACATCATCAGCCATGCAGGGCTCCTCTTTTCATATGCTCATATTGAATAATATGTTATTATCGTATTGGAGTTCTCAGTCCTGTGTGTTCAATTAACCAACATGCTGGCACTGTGCTACATTCTTCTTACTTTTTTACCCATCGTTACATGTTGAGATCCACTCATGCAGACCTACTTCAATCTAGTTCGTTACTTCTGACCCCCCGCGTGGTATTTCACCCTTCACACTCATCTATGTATCACGTTTTCCTGTCCTCTTCTCTACTGTTGGACCTGGAAGTTATCTTGCACTCTTTGCTGGTTCGAACTCTGCTTCTGAGGACTTACCTTCCCCGTCTCCAGAAGAGTGTCTGTGGGGAGTATTCCAAGGAGTGAAACTGCAGGCACAGACTGGGAAGCGATGCCGTTTCACTCCTATTATTCAGTTGTCTGCACGGTGAGAGCACTAATTCCCCCCACACTCGAGTGCAGGAGGCTCTTCCCCTTCTCTGCAAACTCACCAGCACTTTGTATTATCTGGCATTTTAGTTTTTGCCAACCTGGTGCTTATAGATGGGTTTCTCATTTATTCTTGCCTTTTTTTTTTTTTTTTTTTTTTTTTTTTTGCTTGCCTGTTTCACTTAACACTTGTTTAGCATATTGGAAGTGTCAGGTGGCATGCTCAAGGTGTTCAACCACCTGGCTGAGGTTGAAGGTGTAGCCTCACAGTCACAAACTCAAATACAACAATAGTTCAAAAGGTGTCACATGTGTTTAACATCGAACTTCAGAACACAGGGATCAGAAATGTCGCCCCGGCTGGTGTAGCTCAGTGGATTGAGCGCGGGTCTGCGAACCAGAGGATCGCGGTTCGATTCCCAGTCAGGGCACATGCCTGGGTTGCCAGGCCAGTTCCCGGCAGGGGACACACGAGAGGCAACCGTACATTGATATTTCTCTCCCTCTTCTTCTCTCCTACCCCTCTAAAGACAAATAAAAAAAATCTTTAAAAAAAAAAAAAGAAATGTCAGTGGGTACGTCTTCCCAACAAACTGCAAGCAGGTACCAGGGAAGGTACTAACACTTGGCTCAGCACAACGTGGTCAAGGACCTGGAATCAATGGAAGGTAAACCCGGGAGCCAGTACGTGCCCCCTCCCTGCGGACCCCGCTGGGCTCCTCTCCTGAGTCTTTTCTCGTCCTCATGCTTTGTCCGATGGGTGGGGTTTTTTTTAACCCTTTGAGAAATAGGACACTTTTGCTTTTGTTTCTGATGAAAGACAACTGGATCGTTTTCTAACGTGAAGAAATGCTTAAAGGAAAGGCCTAGTATCCACATCATAGCAGTGACACTGGAGGAAAAAAGGGAGAAAGATCACACATGGGTGTTTAAATGTTGTTTATCTGCGACTAAAAAGGATGCTGAGAATCTCTTCAATGATTTATTACCCATTCGAGTTCCTCTTCTGGAACAGCTTGATAACTGTGTCCATATTTCTTCTCGTTCTTTAATTGATTAGTACTGTTTCCTTCTCAGACTCTAGATTTTTGGTTATTGATGATGCAAGTATCACTTCCTGCACTACTATTTCCACTTATGTCATCCTTTGTTAACCAATATATTTATTTTTAATGTAGTCAAATCCATCAACTTTTCTCTTAAAGGCTTTATATTTTACATCTTTGAGTATATGTGGAGAAACTAGTTCATTTCCCCCCATCTAATGAGCCTACTTTCCTTCAAACATTTATTGTTTACTTATTTTTCATTTATTTATGATACAATCACCATCATTTTCCAAGTTCACACAAAAATACGCATCTGTTCAATTCCCAGTTAGGGCACATGCCTGGGTTGCAGGCCAGGCCCCTAGTGGGGGCCACGTGAGAGGCAACCACACATTGATGTTTCTCTCCCTCTCTTTCTCCCTCCTTTCCCCTCTCTAAAAATAAATAAATAAAATCTTTAAAAAAAAAAATACGCATCTGTTTCTGAAGTGTCAATCCTGTACTTTCACCAGCTTTCTTATGCAAATATCATTATTTTACGAATTATTGCTTTGCAGTTTATCTCAGTATCGAGGAGAGTTATTCATCCTCTCTCCTCTTCACCTTAGTTCAAAAGTTTTACTTTTATTAGTTGTTTTGGGGCTTTTATTTTTCCATTTACTTTTTAAAGTTATATGCTAATTGGCTCCATGATTCCTGTTTTAATTATTGAAAATGCATTTAATATACCCCAAAATTGAGACAAAACAACATTTTCATAAGGAATAAGTCATTCGTGAACATGGTATATTTTTACATTTATTTAGATTTTATTTCTTGTCCTTCACTAGAGTTTAATAGTTTTCCTTATAAAGCTCTTATGCATTTTGTTAAATTCATTCCATATTTCATGGCATGTGTTCCTACCGTAATGCTATCTTATTTCTATTATATTTTAATTGATTATTGCTGGTATAGAGGAGTCTTATTTACTTTCATATGTTGATCTTATATTGGGAAATCCTGTTGAGCTTTTTTATTAGTGTGACTAATTTGCTGACTAATTCTTTTGGATTTTAAATGTAAATGATCCTATCATGAGCAAACAATGATCATTTTCTTTCCTTTTGTATCAGCTGGAATCATCAGGACCATGATAGGTATCATGTACAGCAAGCACATGCATCTTGCTTCTGACTTTAGAAGTAGTGCCTCAGATTTATCCATTAAGTATGTCATTCATTGCAGAATTTTTGCATACAGGTTTTCTTAGGCTACAAAGTCCGCTATTTCTAAGAAGTTTCATCATTTTCCCCCATGTATAGTGAAATTATTCTGTTTTCCTCCAGTCAACTAATGTGATAGTGAATTCGTGCATTCTCTGAGATTGAATCATCTCTGTATTTCTGAGAACATTGTTACTTGGTAAAAATAGGCTGTTTTTTAAAAAGCTGAATTACCCTGAATAACATTAAAAGATGTCACTCCTTACTCGGGATACCACTGGGATCCGCATGGAGGCCCTTTCTTTCCTCCAACTATATTCATTCCCATCTTGATCTCCCCATCAGCTTCATGACTTTAAATATCACCTACAGTAGATAACTCCAGATGTTTCTCTCCACCATGGATCTCGCCCATGACTGCAAAGCACCTGCCCAAGTGTCAGTCAGGAGGACCCACCTGGACAGCTAACTGATGTCTCAAACTCCAACGTCCCACACCGAACTTCTGACAACTTCTCCTTCCCCAGCGGCTCCAGCTGAGGCCTCTTCTCGGATAACGACACCTCTGTCCTTCCTGTTGCTCAGGCAAAAAATAAAGTCCTTCTGGCCCTTCTCTTTCACAACCCATATTCAATCCTTCAGGAGGTTCTGCGGGCTCTACATTCAAAATATGTACAGAATCCAACCAAATCCCACTTCTACTGCTATTCTGATCCACCGTATTCTCCCTCGCCCTGGTCTCCTACGGTCTGTGTTCAATGCAGCAGCCAGAGGGGCCCTTCCAGGGCATTCCACTCCTCCCAGTCTCCAGCAGCTCCCCAGCCTACACAGAACACGAGCAAAGTTCTCACACTCTCCTGCACAGCGCCCCCTGCTGGCCACACTCCACTTTTCTGACCTCACCTGCTGCTCTTCTGTCCCTCCTCTACCCCAGCCACACTGGCCTCCACCCTGGGCCCCCAAAACACCAGGCCTGCTCCCCACCCAGGGCCTCTGCTTGGGTAATGCTTCTGCCTGGAATGCTCTTCCCCCAGATACCCACAGGACTCACTTCTGTACCTCTTTCCCGTTTTGCAGCAAATATCACCTTTCCCTTTTAAAGCCAACCTCACAGATCCCATTTAAAACTGCATGCCACCTCCTCACATTTCCTGTCGTCCTTCACTTTTCTCCACTGGACTCATCACTCTCAAATCTACTATATAATTTACTTCGCTTGGGTCTTGTGTCTTTCTCCTCCCTAGAATGTAAGCTCCATGAGGCCAGGATTTTGTCTGTTTTGCTACCTGATGTATACCTCAGACTTGGACCTAGATCCGAGTCTGGCACATAGGAGGTGCTCAATAAATACGAAATTGTTGAATCAGTAAATCAATGAATAAGGAAATGGATTAAACAGATGGCCTCACAGATCCCTGCGATGCTGGTGCTCATATACACACGAACGTGCAGGATAGCAACTGAAATCAAGAGAGACTCGTCAGCCCCCAAACGCAGAGGAGCCTGCCAGGAGTCACCTGGTGCGTACTCCAGGGTCAAGAGTACATGTTGGTGGAGGCTTCCCAATGCAGTTCCCTGGGTTTTTGCACACATGGGAGAGTTAGAAAGGAGACTCATTCGTGCACCTCAACACCAGCTCCCTGCTCTAGCCATTGGACAAATTAAGCCATCTGAGACCTCGCAGGCGCCTGACACTTCAGGGCAGGTTCTGGAGCTGCGCCTGCTCCAGCATGCAGAGTGGAGAATTGTTATGATGAGAGAGGAACGACCAACACTCTGGGGAAAGAGTGCGGCACCAGCGGGACAGACAGCTTCTGGACAGGGGCCACGCGAGACAGGAAGAGCGCCTTCTCCTTGGACAGTAGGAGAGTCACTGAACGTGTGCCAAGTCCCCGCTAGGTCTCCGAGCCTGAGGAGGGGGTGCACAGTGAGCGCACCAATCACAGGTGCCTTCGCCCCTTGCCCGGCCTCCCTGCGGAAGGGAGTGGTAGGCTGCTCTCCTCTCCCCTGACCTCTCCAGGGACATGCAGCAAGCTAAGGTTACAGTACTGGCCAGCCGCTGCCAGCCAGAAACGGCTGTGGAAGCACCCTCGGCATGGTCTCCGTGCCTCCCCCCACCGGCCTCCCCATCGCGAGCTCTTCTCATTTCCAGCCCTCCACCACCTCTACAACTGCCCACTGCAACTCTCCCGCCTGCCGTTTTTCATTTTGCCTGTGACGTTTCTACCCTCCAGTCCCCAGCATCTGAGTCTCTTCTGCATCCACCTTCCACCAACCCTCAGTCTGGGCCCAGGTAAGGAGAAGCCTGGCGTTGCAGGGTACGTGGGCAGGGAAGGAAATACCAAGACTGGAGCATGGAACTAAGGCAGTCAACACACTCCCTAACGAGGTTTACCCAAAGAGCTAACTGCCTCTGAAAGAGGCATTTCTTCTGCCCTCCTGAGGTCGGACCTGGTACCCCGCCTCAGCAAATCATAGGGTGCATGGAGTTCAAGGTGCTCTCACTGGTGGAACCCTCTAGTCTGGGGTGCACTGGGTGGGGTGCGGTGGGAGGCATGTGAGGCAGCTACAGGTGCCAGAACTTTCAGGTTCTGTTGCTATTTTCATTCCGCATCTTTGCCCAAGTGCGTCTCGTCTGCCTCAGCTTTTCCAGCCAGAAAAGTGAGAAAGCTCAGTCTTCTCCTTGGGCGAACGGAGCTTCTCCTAGGCGTTCAATGTGCTGTTTCTATAGAATAATGGGTAAGAAGAGAATTGAGGAAAGTTCTCCCAAACCTCACTCGCTACTGGCAGAATAGACAACATTTGTGAAGATTTTATCTGTGATTATTGCTTAGCTCCACGAGACACAAAAATGCAACCACACAAAACTTCCCATCACAGTACTGTCCGTGGCTCCATTCGGTCCTTGCGTCCTGGCCAGAGCACTAAGTCCCCAGGCCCCAAACCACACCGACCACAGTAGTAGCCACCACCCTTGAAGGGGACCTGGGCCACCCTCGGGGCCCACTGAACCCTGTCCATTCCATCTCATTCCATCTGGCCATTTGTTGCTTTTTCTGGGCAACCACAGGAGTCTGTTCTGGAAACTCGGGGGCAGGCGGCAGGACGGGGAAGAGAGTCTCCCACAGGGAGGAGCTCCTGAAGCCCAAACCGCCCACACAGCTCTCACAGCTGAAGGGCTTTCCGTGGGAACAAGGGCGTCCTGAGGCGGCTCAGAAGACGCCCGTGTGCCCTCTGCTGCCAGGGGCTGACCCGGGAGATCAATATAGTATTTCACCAGCGGGTTTGGTTTTGGGGGGTCTTTTTTCTCAGTTTAATGAGTCATGGAAATACCCTGGCAGAACTGCAATTGCCTTGATTCCCTCCTCCAAGCAGCTGTCTTGCCCTATTCCTTAGTTCCCAGCTGACAGTCTGTGGCCAACAAGAAACAGAAAAGCATCTTTTACTAGGAGGGTCCTTTGAGGTTGGGGGGGAACCCTTAACTGCTTTGTGGCCTAAGATGGAGTTGAGAAATTAACAGTATTTCAAACCTATTAAAACCAACGTCATGGACAATGATAGTTGATCTTAAAAAATAATTCAGGAAACGAACTAGTGTCCCTATAGAGCTAAGATGCTAATACATCTTTTCCGGTAGATACCCTGACTGACCCATGAACTAGAGCACTTCCCTAAAGGTGGCAGCGCAATGGCCATGCATGACGCGTGACAAAGATGACCTTCACAGTCCCAGAACTGGGACAGTCTCTTTGCCAGGCAATGCTGATGGGGACCATTCAAGGGCTTGTTTTTGAAGTGCATCCCTCTTCCTCTGGCGGAAGCCTGGGACACAGATATCAGTTTAGAGGGCTGCTGCTTCGTTCCAGCTGAGAATTTCTTTAGAAGCATCAAAGGCAGACAGCAAGCTCTGAAATCGGCAGGACTCCTGGGTGTGTGCGGCCAAAGCTCCTCTGCAGATGGGGATCAAGGAGAGCAGGGAGCTGAGATGAGACTGCACTCAAAGCCCTAACCCCACGGGTGACTTAAGAAAAGAGGATTCACGATAGCCACTATTTAGGGGGCAGTAAACACACAAGTGCACACATTGTAGGATTCTGGATTGTCAGGAACCGGGAGATTGAATGTTGCCCAAAATGCAAAACCCAAGGTAAGGTACTGACCCGGAGCTGGAGACTTAAAATACTGCCCATGGAACCGTCACTTTAATAAGTGCTCCTGAGAAGGCACGGAGTATCAAGGGCTTCACAGTTGTATAACATGTGGGATCCCTAAATATTTCAGGCAACACCATAAGTGGGGGGAAAGCAAGAATGTCTGTGTGAGGAACATTTCCTACCACATCTGTTTAAATGGATTGAGGGGACAAAGGTGCCCACAGGAAATAGCAAAGGGCTCCTTTCATTCAGACTTTCAAAAGCCCTTCACAAGCTATCTTGCCAAATGCTGACGGCCAGGACTCGGGAGATAGCTTTATCGTGGGAAAGGCAGCAGCTCGCAGGACTGGAGCACCAGCCAGAAAAGGGGGCTGTATCCCCGGTCGAGTCTGAGAGTGTAAATGGTTGGAAGAGGGAGTCCCCCGCAGTAAAACCTCTACTTCAGAGGTGACATTTAGCTCCTCTGAGTAGAGAAATTATCAAACTGATGAGGAAAAAAAGCCACCAACAGATGTAAGTTTGCATGACTTAGCAAAAAGACAGTAAATAAGTCTTTTTGTTTTTTTAAGGTTTTATTTATTTATTTTAAGTGAGGGGAAGGGAAGGAGAAAGAGAGGGAGAGAAACATCAGTGTGTGGTTGCCTCTCACGCACCCCTTACTGGGGACCTGGCCCACAACCCAGGCGTATGCTCTGACTGGGAATGGAACCAGTGACCTGTTGTTTTGCAGCCTGTGCTCAATCCACTGAGCCATACCAGCTAGGGCATGAATGGTAAATAAATCTTAATTCAATGGCTTAAAACAAATCTAAATTTGCAATACATAATAACACAAATATATGTACAGTAATGAGTTTTGAGTTATCTATCTATCATAAATCAAGGAAAAGGCTGATGACACAGGAAAAGGAGTCATTATCGCAATTATACTTGTCAGCTGCTGTGCAAATGGACCCAAGGGCTGCCAGGATGCTGCAGAAGCTGGGCTCTGACGTGTTGAAGGAACTCAAGAGAGCCTGTGGCTTGGCTAGCAACAAATGACAGAGATTTATTCCAGGGTCTTAGAGTGTTCATGCTGGGAGCATAGCTAGGCAAAAGCCCAGAAGTCTGCTGAGAAGACAGGAAAGTTGAGTTCTTAGGGTACAAAGTGCATTCTTGAGGAAGCAGCCCTGCACTCTTAGCCTGAGGGTGGGTCCAGGACGGCTGTCAGTCAGAGGCCAGGCAGCCAGGATGAGGGATGCTGGGGGTCCAGGGGATGGGAGCCGGAGGTGCGGTCGTGACCAGTGGTCTGGTGGGGCCCGCCGGTCAGCTCTCCATCTCCCACCTCATCATCTCTGTTTACAAGTGCTTCCACTGACCGCTGAAACGGCCCGTTTCAAACACATCGTCCTGACAGGCAATTTTCATGATTCTGCTCTGTGCAAATCCAAGTGCAGGTCTGCGGCCCCAGCTGGGCAAGGCTTCCAGCCACACCCGGGCGTCCCGGGCCCCCAGCCAGCCGATCCCCTGTGGGTGCTCCATCGAGCCTCACACAATTGGAAAAGCAGACCGGCCAGAACAGTGACGGCCGCAGCGATGAACCGCAGAGCTAAGGAGACACTATGTTTAGATTTGCCCTCTCAGGTGACCTGCAGTACTGCTCACATCCACCGCAGAGGGACATCCGCGGACAGCAAGGCCTGGGGCAGTGCAGCCAATTTCTAGGCAGGGGCAGTGGCAGATGTGTGTGTGGGGGGTGTCTTAGGTGGGAGAAGTTTGGGGAGAGGTCTACGCAAGGGAGACCACGCGTAGTGGGCAGGGCCACGGACTACCAAGGGTCTGGCGTTAAACCTGGCTGCACCACTAGTTCAAACACTTAACTCTTTAGGCCTCAATGTCCTCGTCTGTGAGATGAGTGTAGGAGTTGTCCAACCTCACCGGGTTGTTGCTAGGATTAAGAGAGTGACACGTGACCAGCCCTTATCAGCATCTGCGGGCCACTCTCTTAAGCACAGCTGTTACCGTTCATGCTATAAAGCACCTGGAAGAATGGGAATATCTGCCCTCCTGCCCCTGGGGGAGGCCGGGGCCCCAGCCGAACTTGTGGTCATTTCTTCTCCCTTAGCAGCGTCTCTGACCTGGTGGGAGCTGGGTTTGGAATGGACCAAAGCATTGAAGATTTGAAAGTGTCTGCTCCCCCTCCTCCTCGCAGAGAAAAGACATTTGTACCACACATTCCTTGGGGGTGTGACAAATCCTCCTAAAAACTCTACACCAAGGAGAAACCCTCCTGAGTCTCCTTTCGGTTTCCTTGGCCCCTCTGGCTCGCTTCACGCGGCCTTGCTTGTCAGGAGCACGGATACATGGTTAGTGGACAGTGATTGCGGCCTTCACCTGGCCTACCTGTCTTGTCTCCATTTCTCTGCAGTACGGACAGGAAGGGAAAGGGCCTGTCTCTCCTCCCCCGACCCCCTGGGTCTCTAGGAAGGAGGGAGTAGAGAGGGGCGAGCAAGGCAGAGAGAGGCGAGCAAGGCAGAGAGAGGGGAGCTGCCGTGGGCCCCTCAGCGGTCCCACGCTGCCCGGACCTCCAGGACGGCCCGGCTCCTCTCCTGCTCCAACCTGGGGCTACCCCACCTGGCACGGAAGAGGCACTCGACAAAGAGAGGTTTGTTACATGTTCACCAGCCCGAAGAGTGGACAAAAAAGGGTGTGGGCTCCAAAACACAAGGGAAATGATTCTGCCTCCCTTAGACGCCCTGGAACCTCACTCCACGCATCTCCCTTCAGACCACAAACATCTGTTAGAAGGCACCCCCCTCATATGACAAGAAAAAACACAGGGCGACACCCATAAACCCAAACCCTCAGAATTCTCTTCTCCAAAAGCAGCTCCAGCAGGCAAAACCCAAGCTCTCTGCGTTCCTCCCAGCCCTTCCTGCAACCCTGCCCCCGACCCAGCTTGACTGCTGGTGCCCTCCATGGGAAACAGCTCTGCACAACGCCCCGCCCACAGGGATTAGAAACCGTGACGCAAAGTCGCCGAGAAGAAGTAACAGTCCCGCTACCACTAAAAGTCATAAAACGATATGAGGAAGTAAGAGATATCATTAGTAACGATGGGAAAAATGAAACCTCCCCCTCCAGTGTGCAGGGCCTTGAATTTCTTAGCACCCCATGGTCCCCCGCTCTGCAGAGGTTTCTAACAAGCCCAGCCCCCCTACAGGTTATCCGTGTTTTCCGAATGCTGCCTGCAGGTGAGTCAGCCGGCAAATCCGGAGTGCATGCTCACTCAGAAAGGCGAGTCAGAACAGAGGCACCTGGCTTTTCCTGAAAGTGTGAGGGACAGGCCGTTCCCGAGGCGCCCTGCGCGGCCCTCCCACTAACTAACGGCCCCTGCTCCCTGAGGGTCTGCCTGGGCGCCTGGCACAGGCCTGGGTCTCTACTTCAGACTAAGTCAGTATGGATTGGCTGACACCAGTGACTTGTTGAAAGTCTCGCCTGAGGACATGCTTACTCATTTTAGAGAGAGAGGACGGGAGAAAGAAGGAGAGAGGAGAAGGCAGGATGGAGAAGAAATGGCGAGGGAGAGAAGCATCGACGTGAGAGAGAAACGTTGATCGGATGCCTCTGGTAAGCACCCAGACTGGGGACCAACCCACGACCCGGGTGTGGGCCCTGACCGGGGAGGGGACCCGCAGACTGTTGGCGTTCGGGACACTGAGACACCCGGCCAGGGCCCCCAGTGCCGTTTTTCCAACCACATGTGGAGTGGTGAGAAGTTCCGGACTCAGCCTCGGGAAGGCAGAATGCGTAATTTTCTGTAGCAGGTAAGCCCTTCACTACCGCCACCTCCCAGCTTAGTCTTTCTCTTTAGGGTTATGAGGTTGGAGGGGATGACCACTAAGTTCTGCATCTGCTTTGTGTTTCTGGGACTGTGGGACCCACGATAGACGGCAACTCAGAAGTGACAGCAGAGGGCAGGGACGGGGGCACCTGCCTTGGGGGGCTCAGGCGAGGGCGACACCCTCCTCGTGGGTACAGGGGCCCTCAGAATGGTAACTGGAGTTTGCTGGCAGGGAGTTCTTTGTCGATGGAGGTCATGAGCGATGCATCCTAAGAAAAGGGCCTAAAATCAAGACGTTTTTGGGAAGAGCATGCCAAGAAAGCAACTGTAAGAAGAATTCTAGTCCAGGAGGTCTGAAAATCTGCAGTGTGTTCCTTAAAAAGACTCCCCTCCCCTCCTCTAACTTCCCCCTGGCTCTCTCTGCACCAGCAGGGCCGGGGTGGGGCACCCCACCAGCTCGCCCTTCCCTCCTTTCTCTCCCACAGGTGCCTGTGGGTGGGCGGGTGCATGGACAGCCCCGGCAACGCCACGGTGCCCCGAGGCTTTGTCCTTCAGGGCTTCTCTGAGTTCCCGAACCTGAGGCCTGTGCTCTTCCTGCTGCTGCTGGCCGTGCACCTGGCCACCCTGAGCGGGAACCTGCTCATCCTGGTGGCCGTGGCCTCTGTGCCCAGCCGGCCGCCCATGCTGCTGTTCTTATGCCAGCTGTCAGCCATCGAGCTCTGCTACACTCTGGTGGTGGTGCCCCGCTCCCTGGCCGACCTGGCCACCCCGGGCCAGGGCAGGGGCAGCCCCATCTCCTTCCTGGGTTGTGCTGTGCAGATGCAGATGTTCGTGGCGCTGGGTGGGACAGAGTGCTTCCTGCTGGCCGCCATGGCCTACGACCGCTACATGGCCATCTGCCACCCACTGAACTATGCAGCTGTGGTGACCCCCGGGCTGTGCATGCGACTGGCCCTGGCCTGCTGTCTCGGGGGGCTGACGGTGTCCGTGGGGCTCACGGTGGCAGTTTTCCACCTGCCTTTCTGTGGCTCCCACCTGCTGGTCCATTTCTTCTGCGACATCACAGCGCTGCTGTACTTGGCCTGCACGCGGAGCTATGTGGATGAGCTGCCCCTGCTAGGTGCCTGCCTGGTGCTGCTGCTGCTGCCCTCCCTCCTCATCCTGGCCTCCTACGCCGCCATTGCCACCGCCCTGAGCCGCCTGCGCTCCTCCACGGGCCGGTACAAGGCCGCCTCCACCTGCGCCTCCCACCTGGTAGTCACCTTCCTGCACTATGGCTGCGCCACCTTCATGTACGTGCGGCCCAAGGCTAGCTACTCCCCGCGGCATGACCGCACGCTGGCGCTCATCTACACCAACGTCACGCCGCTGCTCTACCCACTCATCTACAGCCTACGCAACAGGGAGATCACCGCCGCCATCCGCAGGGTGCTGGGGCGGTGGCTACCGGGCCAGAGGCAGGCGCAGTCTGCGTGAACCCTGAGCGCAGGCGGGGCTCAGCCAGCGTGGACAGCTCTGCTCTTTAAAATTCTGTGCACCAGGAGGTGTCAGCATCAGCAACGCCACCAGGGGGCACTCAAGGACCACATTCAGGAAAGAGCACCTGGAAACGTCCTCAGGAGAGCCTCCCAGCAGGTGCCTCTTCCTGTACTGTCCCAAGAGGAATAGTAAAAGACAGCGCCTCACAGAGCCGCGCTTCCACGAGCACCTGCTGAGTTCTTCCCACACCCTGGGGGCCTGCAGGGCGGTGGGCTTGCAGGGATGCACAGAGTCCAATGCATGGCTGCAGGGAGCTCGCAGGCGGGACAAGCACAGATGTGCAAACGTGTGCATGTCAGCACTGCACGACTCAGCAAAAGGTTACAAATTGTTCCCATGCCAACGTGGGACGGACTAAGTACATTGTGGTTCATCTCCATAATGGAATCCTATGCAGCTGCCAAAGAGAAGCAGAAGGAAGAGGTGGGGGAGGTGGAAAAGTTTCATCAGACAGGGAAACCTCTCTCATACACGTTCAGTGAAGAAGCGGGGTGCATAATAGCATGCGTTCAGGAGTCATCCTTCACTGTGGCCTTGTCACCTGCTAGGTCCACTCCTGGATGCCTCCTCCCACGGGTCTTCCGCCGGCCGGCTCCCTGTCCCTCAGATGCCATCTGAACTTAAAAACTGACTCTCATAGAGGAGGCCTGCCCTGGTCCCCCTATATAATATCACCCCTCTGGCTTCTTTCACACTATCACACTTTAGTTCTCAGGCGTCTCTCATTGTCGGAAACTATCTGACACTCGTTTGCTTCGCTCCCTGTCCCGAGCAGAGTCTGGTGAGCCCCACCTGCCCAGGGGTGAGTGACACGGTGAGTAACTCGGTGTTGTGGTACCATAGCATTTACACATGGAAACACATGAATGCAGTGCGTCTGTCCTACGTGATTTACACACACACACACACACACACGTAACCAAATGCAGAGTCTAAGGACCTGAGGGACAGAGGCGGGACAGACCTTTACTTTCATTGAATACTTTCTTTATATACATACACATGTTATTCAATAAATACTTACTATATATATATATATATATATATATATATATATATATATATATATATAAGTTAAGCAGAGGAAGAGGAGTTGTTTTTTTTTAAAGAGCAACCAGAAAAATGGGAAAAAATCCAAGATCACGTGGTGTCCCGGAAATCAAGGGAAGGGCGGAGTGATTGACAGCACCAAAGGATAGTACCATGTCCAGAATAATACGATGCTGGAGGCAGAGATGGCATTAGAGAGGCCTCATCCAGACCAAACGCACCAGATTCACCTGTGCCCACCCCAGCAAACCATGGGCAAAGCTCTGGCAGCCAAACAGCAGGCTGTTTACAATAACATATATTGTAAATAGCAGGCTGGTTTTCCAAATAAAAAATTGTTATTAAATTAATCCTCTACATGGCAAAATATATATATTATAAAACTACTAGAAAGTTTCAAAATAAAGTAGTAAAATACCCTGATCCCTAATAAACAATGAAAGAACCCCAAACAACAAAAAAACCACACATATGGATCATAAAAATGTAACTTGATATATGAACTTGACTTTTAAAGATCTATGCTAGTTTTCATAATATTTAATAAACAGTTTTTGTTGATTTTTGTAGACTTCTAGAGTAAATATTTAGACAACCTAAACAACTTAAAATCCTTTTTCAAGGACATTTGAAATAGATTATCTTATTTTCTCTGAATAAACATCTCTTTTACAAGCAGAAGGCTTCAAAACCATCCCACTGACCTCACTCCTACCTCAGGGTGGTAGAATAAGATTTTAGATACATGATTCACTGTTGTGCTACTAGTAACGATTGTAGTGCTTTTCCCACCCCAATTTTTTAGAGCAAACCAGCTCCAAGGCCTGGAGTCAGACCCCTTAGAAATACTTGACGTAAGGCAGACCATGTGGAACCTCCCAGCCTCAATTTTTCTCCTCCCTCAAATGAGACAGGGTCCATGAAATTCTCTCGAAGTAAATAAGCACAATACAAATGTAAAGTTTCTTCCCTCTTTCAGGGGAGGCGGAACCCCCATCTAGCAAGATCAGAGCTGGAGAGTCGTCTTTCTTGTGGGATCCGGGGGCATTTTTGGGGGGTCTCCAGTGGGCTGGGGGATGGGTGGAGAGAGGGAGGAAGAGGGCAGCAGTTGCTTGGGCAGCAGCCCGCTCTCCAGCGGTTCCTCGGGACACTGGCGGCCAGTTCAGTATCGTCAGGGACACAGGCAAGATGGGACAGGGCCCCCGTGGCTTCTGTGTACAGCTTCCAGACCCATGTTTGCTCTCGGACAGCCATTCCCAGCCCCCAACTCGTGTTCCTCTTCGACCTCCCCCTGGCTGCTGTGTCCCCACGCCCTCTGCCCACCGCAGTGACAGTGGCCGGGTCTCCCTGGCTGGATTGTAGCCTCTGCAGCCCCTCCAGCTGCGAGCTTGAAGTTTTCTGTACTTGATACACAACTTGAGGAGCAACTCCAAGCAGCAAAGCTTCTATCAGGGTATTTCCGAACATGTCTCTCAAAATCCCAAGGGGCATAAAGCACTTTGGGTTTGACGCAGTGAACTGTTGAATCAGTTTGTATTTTGTAAAAGAGAAAATAAGAAAATTTTGAGTTCGCAAAGCCCCACGGGATCCAAGTAAATGCGGGAGGGGCCGAAAGCTTTGCTTGTAGCATCGGTTTGACTGGCATCTCTCTTCTGCAGTGTGGAAAGGATTTCAAACATAAAAATCCCTGACAGTCATCAAAGGTTAAGCGCTTTACATGGGTGGTCTCATTTCATCCTCACAAGGGCCCCATGGGACAGATATTCTAATTCTCCCCATTTCACACTTGAAGAAACCGAGGCAGTAGAGACTTTAACTTGCCCAGTGTCGTAAATGTGCAGGTGGGAGCCAGGATTCGGATGCATGCATCCAGAGTGGGGAACCTACACCCTTAGCTCCCAGGCTTGGCTGCCCCGAGCTGCGCGCAGTCTGCTGAGTAAATGAAACGGCCTCTTCTGCAACACACGGATTACTTGGGGCTGGATGAGATTTGAAAGTCTGGGGAAAACGTCACAGCCAGGATGGGATGTCCAGGGGCCAGGCCACCAGATCTCAAATCTATCATGTTCTGGGAGGAACCAGCTCATAGAACGCCGAATTCTCAGGGTACAAGCAGAAAATAACTGTGTTCCTTCTGACCCACACACCCTCAAACCTGCTCTGTGAGGACAGCCCCTGGCCCTCCCTCAGACTGAATCCATAACATGTACCATAATGTCCTGGTTCCCATGGGAAACAGAGAAAGTTTCCAGTCACTTTTGGTTGTTTCAGTATTAAAAGCAGCCAGTCCAATGCAAAATCAAAATCCGGAGCTTCAGGGTAAGTTGAAGCTTTTTCAGTACAAGTTGACTTTTCCATCATCCCTTGTGCATGGAGGTGAGGCAGAACAAACACCAAAAAACACCAATTCCCTCCAAAAAAGTCTTCTCTCCACTCTCTTCCCCGCCCTCCTCAATTTCAACCCTTTCATACAGGCTGGGGGACAGGATGAGAGGCAATAACTGGTTTTAGAAGCCCTCTCTGAAGACTCTGCAAGAGCACCATAAGTGAGCACTGCACTTTGGAAGGTGTGGGTAAAAGGCACTAAGCTGATTGTTCTCACACACAGACAGAACTGAGGCGGAATCCATTCTAGTAGCTTTTGTCCAGGTGCAGAGCCTCTGCACAAACAGCAGGGAGTGGTTGGGGGTGAAGTTCTCCTGGCACCCAGTGACAGACATTGGAGTAGCTGCCGTGACCTAGAACGCCCCTGGGACCTGGACGGCCAGTCGTCCTTGGGCTGTTGTGAATGGTGTCCTGAGACGGCCCAGCCCGGGGCCCAAAGGAGTCAAGGGACTGGGGCATAGATAGTCCCACACTCACCAGAGGACCGGAGGAGAGGCCCCCGACCCTGGGCTGGAAAGAGGCGTCCGCACCACGCAACTCAAGGCTGGCAGAGGGTCACCCATTGCACGGAAAGGCAGCTCACCGGCACTGTACACACAGGGACAGCTGATGATACAGGGACACGGGTGTTTTCTAAGAGAGTCTGCAAGCTGAGAGACCGAGATGGAGAGGGGAGGGAGGTCAGACGCACGAAGACAAGGCAGGGCAGGGAGAAGAGAGCGGGGGACGTAATGCCAAGGGGAGCAGGGGCAGAGATGGAGAGATTAGGAGCTGCGTTGGCGTCTCATTGCTGCTGTAACAAATTACCACAGATTTAGAAAACAATGCCCATTTATTCCCAGACAGTCCCGGGGGTCAGAAGTCCAAGTTCAGTTCTACTGGGCCCAGGCCAAGGTGTTGGCTTCAGAGGAGAACCCTGCAGGGACCAGCACCAGGACTAGCATGAAACAAGGGTGGTTCTACACTCTTGTTTGAAGCTCCACACTCTCCCAACAGTGCCGGTTTTTCCCTTATACCCAGAAGCCACCTTGAGAAAGGAGAGAAAGTTTGAACTTGGCATCAGATATTTAATTAGCATTTAACAAAAGATTAAAAACAAAGATTAAGTCAAAGAAACTGTTTATACTGTACAAAATGAGATAATTTTAATTGGCATATCATATTGTTTGCATTCCCCCCCCCCCCCTTTTTCCACACTACCCATCAGGGCGTAGACTCAGGAAGATCAGATCACTATAGAGAGCAAAACAGCAACCTTGTCACTGAACATCCATGAAGAGTGAATTTTAATTTGTGATTCCATCTCATAGGGAACTTGACCTTGAAGTAAAGGTTGCTCTGACTCCATGTGTGAGCCAGTAATCTGTTAAGGAAAGACTTCTTCTACAGAAATAAGCTGTACTCTACCTGTTCAATGCTAATACATAACAAAAGATGTTCCACTAACTTTCCAGGACATGATTCTCATAAAGCATTTAGTCATCATTAAGTACCAGTGGCCAGGTCTTCCTTTCTTATCCCTACCACCACCACTTAAGTGGTTTCCCTCAAGTCACACAGAGGAGACCAAAGCATGGAAATGCCATTGTGAGTGGTTCCTAGTGCGTGAAAGTAGGAAGCGGAGCAGGGCTTGCACCCTCTCGTGACAGAGCTCGTTAGGATGAGTTGTACCCAAGGCTCTTAAAGCTGCTGTCAGCTAGAGCAGTCGTCAGCCCACATAGCCTGCTTCCAACAAGGTGCCTCTTGACATTTCACTGGGGAAAGGTATGGAAACATGGATCCTCTTATTTATTTATTTTTAAGTGGAAAGAGCTGAAAGAAGAAGGTGCCCAAGTGAGAACCAGATATAGCAGTTCACTGGAGTTGAGCTACCCTATTCCTAGTAACAGGAAAGCCTTGTAGCAAGGAGATATGAGGGTGGCGGATGGGGGTGGGGGGAGTGAGTCATGATGGGGCAGTTCCAAAGGAATGAAGGAAAAGACCCAGGCAAGCAGCAGCCTGGGGCTGCACAGACATTATAGGAAGTGAATGTCCTCCAAGAGCTAGGGCTCCAAATAGTATGTGAAGTATTGATTCTGTCAATGTAACTCCCAATGTGACAATTACTCCTATCCACTCAAGGCCACAGTTTGGAGCCCACGATGGTCTGACTCCGGTCTCAGACCTCGGGGTCTAGGGTGGAAGAGAGTGCGTAATGGCCATGCTGGAAAAGACAGACTTCCAGAGCTGCAGCATCGGTAGAGTTCTAATCAAATCTGTTTCTCAGAGGAGACCCAGGGAGATTAAGCGACTTGCCCGAAGTCATGGGGCTATTTCTACCAAAGTCGGAGCAAACACCAGTTATCCTGTCGCTGGTCCAGACAGAGTGTGTCCCCACAGAAAGTTAATAGATTTACCTCTCGTGGTATAAATGATTCAAAACCTGTAGACATAGCTACTTGGCTGAGGCAGAATTGTTTTGAAGATTTTATTTATTTATCTTTAGAGAGAGGGGCAGGGAGGGAGAGAAACATCAATGTGTGGTTACCTCTCTCACACCCCCCACTGGGCACTCAACCCACAACCCAGGCATGTGCCCTGACTGGGAATTGAACTGGTGACCCTTTGGTTCACAGGCCAGCACCCAGTCCACTGAATCACACCAGCCAGTGCAGAGGCGGAATTTTAATTATACCTTCCCTGCACTCCTTAACAGTCGCTATGTTGTCCAAAGGCTGTCCAATACTGCTGGACATGAAGCCAGCGAGTTGATTTCTCAACATCCCTATCTCAATATGATGTATCTATATGAACAGTAATTTTTTTAATTGGCATGTGGATTCATATTAGACAAGTAATATGAATGTTGTAGACATCTTTTCAAAATACAGGTGAGCAAAGAGAAGAAAATTGAAATACCTAGAAACCTATTACCAAAAAAGCCCACCTAGTACCAGAGTGAGCCCACTGATGTTTTATGGTCATTCTTTCAGTCCTTTTCCTGTGTTTCAGTCTTTACATACATCCAGTTGTATGCATGTTATTTCTTACAATTTAGGATCATACTGAAGCTACTATTGTCTAACCTTTTTTCTTTCAGTTACATATCATCTCTACCCTTAGTGTTTGGAAAAATAGGAAAGCTGAATTTTTGTTTTACCAGCCAGAAAATGTTTTCATTAGATGATCGTGCACTAGGTCATCTGGAAGACGGTACCCAGCCGAACTTTCCTTTACCGTGGACTCACCTGTGTCAACTCATGCTAAGTCCACCTTTGATGAACCTCAGTAAGCCCAGCTCTCAGGTGTCCGTCTCTCTTCCTCTCTTCCCTCTTCATACCCTTGGATTTCTTTTCCCCTCTGCCCTTCCTGCCCTCAGCTTTTGGCTCCAGTTCTAAGTCAGAAAGTCCCATCAGTTTTTTCCTTTGGTGGACTTTGAGGTTGGGAGAGCTTCAGGTCCTTTGGGCTTAGCTGCATGGTGAAGGGAGCAGAGGGGAACCTGGTCCTCCACATACAGCATGAAGGGAAGAGCATGGACTGAGACTACCAACCCCTGGTCCACAGTGATTAAAATAATGAGGAGGGTATAGGGGAGGTTGGTGGTGATGGACGGAGACTTGACTTGGGTGGTGAACACACAATATAGTGTATAGATGGTGTGTTGTCAAATTGTGCACCTGAAAACTGTATAACTTTGTTAACCAGTGTCACCCCAATCAATTCTATTTTAAAAATCTTCAAGATAATTAAAACTGTTCCTTATTGATATTGGCCAATTATTACCAAAAAAAAAAAAAAATTCTAATGGGTCACTCATTAACAATATGTCTGCTTTTCCTTCCCATATTGCCAAGGACCCATGTTTTATTACCATAGAAACCAATAGGTAAATACTGAGAATAAAACTCCATCCTGGCTTATTGTTTTCTTTGTGCCTTTTAGCTATGCCAGTGAAGTCATTAAAACTTTGAGAAAAGTGATCAAGAACTGGGAGATCCAGATCAGTGAAAGATGGAAAAGTTTCTGGTGGTATGAAAATATGGAAGGAAAACCAAATTCAATAGAAATGTGATGTGGAAGACCACCAAGGAGTCTGTAGAAATATTTTAATGACTGTGAACTTGGGACTTCTCAATGTTTTCCAGCCCATGAACAAAATGATTCTGCTGTGCAACGCTCACCACTCCCTGGTCACTAAAACTAGACACATGGAAGGAGGGGAGAAGATGCACTCATTTTCTTCCCGTGGGAGGGAGATCGAGCTCTTAGAGTTTATTCCTGTCTCCTCACTCCTGCCAAAAGTCTCCAGCAACCCCACAGCCTTGAAGGGCACTGAAAGACCGCAAAGACTCATAGAAGGGCTCATTAGCCTGGCAACTAGAAGAACAATTAAAAGTTGAGATAAAAACATTTTCAGAATGTTTATCCCCTTGGGAAATTGGAAGGGTGAGGAGCTGTGATAGTTTCCAAGAAGGAGGTAGGGGGCAGAGGGTAGAGAATGAGTAAAGAAACACACCAAGAGCAAGTAATTGCCCTCTGGGGATTCTTAAGTTCTGAAAAGTATCAGCTGAGGCTCACAAAGTAAAACCTCCTTCCCAGGAAGAGGATTGACAATGGCTTTGAGGACTTCCTGAGAGATGTGTTGTCTCCCCATCCAAAATAGGTTCTGTGCACGAGGCGAACACTCAGCTTCGGTGAGTGCCCCACTGGGAAGGTTATGAGGAGATTGAGAGGATGCAGCCCAAATCCCTGGGAGCAGCTGGGACTGCCCTGGGGTCCTCCCTATGTTTTTCTCACTGGTTGTAACTGGAGGCTCTTTGATTCTTCCCATGACCTTGACGATGCAACTCCTTGTTTGTGAGCCACTCAGTAGAGTCTTGGTCAGTCATCCAATCAACAACATAAACTGAAGTGCTCAGTCTATACAGACATGCACTCAAAGATCTGAAGAGTAGAGATCAAAAGAGAGCAGCTCTTTCCTTGGCCCCAAGGCATTTCATTATGTTGGAGTTGAGGAGGAGGAACGGAGACGAGCTGGGATCACTGTAAGAATCAAAGAGAGACACAGACACGTCTTTTCTCAGCTTTGGCCCCTGATCTGGTGGAAAACTTGGTATTAGGGATCACCTCACTCCAGGAAAGATGTGGTCCAACTTTAGAAAGAAGCACATGTATGTATCAGAAGTCTACAAGTCTTTCAGCTTTGACCGAAAAGCTTCTCTCGTTTCTATTTGTGCGGCCTCTTCCCTATTGTGTTAGCCTCTGTTTTTCAAGCCTAGTTCCAATCATTGACACCTCCCCAAACAGTTATGTATAATATTAGTGCTTTGATTCCCAAACACAGTAACCCATAAGATTTAATTGCCTCTACTCCTACTATGAAGAGTAATCAAAGACTGCAGAATTTCTTTTTCCCTTTTCATCCTGCTTGAAACTACAGCTTACGTATATTCATTTATTGTAGATCCGTAGAGCTGGGAGAACTCTTGGTGTTTGCCTAACTTGTTCATTGTGCAGGCAAAGAAAATATGGCTTGAAAAGCTACTGTTTTATAATGTCACCTAGATGGTTTATTCATACAGGTCGAAACTCAGGTCTCCAGTTCTACATACACCTTGAACCTCGTCTACTTTTTTGCCAAGAAGGAAATGAACTGGTTGTTTCTTTATTATTTCTACACATCTCCCTGGCTATTACATTTCTGACTCCGTGTCTCCAGTTACCAGACTTGATACTTGAGCTTCATTTGAAAACTCTCATAAGGTCATAACTCATTTTCTCTGTCCTCCCACCAGGCTGAGCTCCTGGACAGGGAGATGAGGCTGTACTGATCCCCGTCACCCAGCACCTGCCACTGGGCCAGGCATTACTCAGCACCCAGTAACATGTTACTAGGCCAAGTGAAGTGGAACAGAATTCTCTAATCATCCCCAAAAATCAAGGGTGAGCTAATTTATTAATAAAAATAGTTTATCACCTAAAAACAGCAAAATTTATTGGGAAAGAAAGGCCTTGGTTTCCTTTTCTGAAAAATGAAATGGATGGTAAACATGATCTCTATGGTTCCTTTCATTTATGACATTTTTTACAATTTTATATAGTACCAGAACCCTTCTGGAGGGGCTCTTGATGGGCGACAGTGACTCTGAAGGTGAGGATTCTGGATGCTGCAGCAGCCTCTGGATCACCGTAGGTCAGAACTGAATTACTTCCTCTGCTGACACAAGCTCTGTGGACAGCCACAGGCTGCCTGGGGCCGTGCTCAGAACCCCAGCCACCCACCAGCCACTGGGCTCTGGCACTGGAGCCAGTCTCCAACCAGACCTGACGCCCTAAAGCCAGGTACTAGTCCTAGCAATTTCTACAGTGACACCTTCCAGCCGCTGCAGGGCCAGGGCTGAATGGAAGGCAAGAGGATGCCCACTGCGTCCAGGTTCTCCATTCTCTCCCTCCACCAGTAAGAGCCCAGGCCACCATTCTCAGCCAGAAGGAATCCAAATTGGATTACGCTTGCCAATTCTATTGTCTTAGATTCCAGGGGCTCCACTCGAGTTTTCTTACCACCAATGCATTGCATTTGTCCTCTGTTCGGCTCTCATTTAATTCTTACAGATTTTACCAAGATCCATTTTTTAAATTTTTTTATTTCATTCTGTGGCACTGCTGATTTTCTAAGCACGAATTCCTAACATTGAAAGGCAGTATTTCCTAGAACCTGGCTGAACGCATAGTACCTCGTATACTCGATACTATTTTTAACAAATGGGTTAATTCATAACTTCCTTTAAAAGCAGGAAATATGCTTTGAGATTCCATCTGTATTAAGAAGAACTCAGCGCATTTAATTCTACTTTCACGGAGGGCCGGTGGACACATCAGGAGGGAGGCAGCCCAGAGCAATCTGTTGAGAAAAAAGAATCCGCTCCCTCCGAAAAAAAATTCGGTGGACTTCAGTCACTTCGAAGTAGTATTAGGTAAGTATCTCTGGTTTCCAAATGCTCCTATTACATCATTTTGTTAATCATTTATCTAAACAGCTAAATAAATGCCTGCAACTTCCTATATAAATTGCACATTATTGAGAAGGAAGGCATAACTGCAGTGGTCCTTAATCATAACTGGAACTTTAATTAACCAACTAGTACCCTTGTTCGTCTCCTTCATAGAACTTAGAGCTAGTATTCTTGATTAATTTTTGTAATTATTAATTCAATCTGAGTTCCTGATTATGTTATCTTAATTAATTTGGGGAGTGTTACTTTACTCTGTGTTCCTGATTACATAACAAGAACCACGGAAAAAGGACTTGTGCTTTTGTCTGTCTTGTACAGACAGGTGTCTGTCGTCTAGCACAGTCCCTGGCACACACAGAAGCTGAACAAACACCATTTTAAAAGATTTAAGCCTCATCTGGATTGATGGGCATGATGAGAATGATGGAACAGGACTCCTTTGTGGACAGTAACCTAGACTGGACCCTGGAAGAAGCGTGAAGAGCAACTGAATCCATCTTTTAGGAATGACCGGAGGACCCTTCTTGATCTCAAGTGTCTGATTATAACGCGTGACCCACTGCTCCCGGGGTTGCAGAATCTTTCATTGCTGTATTCCACTTTTCCTACCTCCTTATCTGCTTCCTGTCTTCTTTCCTTCCTTCCTTTTTCTTTATTTTATTTTATTTTATTTTATTTTTGCTTCTATCATTCTTTCTCCC
The DNA here is from genome assembly GCA_039655065.1 of Glossophaga mutica. NCBI lineage: Eukaryota > Metazoa > Chordata > Mammalia > Chiroptera > Phyllostomidae > Glossophaga > Glossophaga mutica. The sequence goes on from CM077313.1 coordinate 8,144,967, forward strand.
TTTCCTGCAACACGTTTTTTCTCTCTCTTCTCTGCATTGATAGGTTATCTCCTATATACCTGTGCTGGATCCCAGACATAAAAGGATGACCATAACAGGGACTTTAACCTTGAGAATCTCACAGTTTAGTGTGAGAACCCAACTGTCCCTTTCTCCAGCATCTTCGCTGCCATCTCCCCTAAGCACCTAGGTTAAGGAACCTAAGGGCGGGTGTCCCACTTTCAGCTCAGGCCCAGCCCACAGCTTCATGGAGACCCCTAACACAAGATCCGTACTTGCCTTTCTCTGATTCTGCTTCTCCCGCTGCAACCCGGCCTCCCCGCTCCATGAAGAGGGACAACCTGACCTGGGTGGATGAGTTTGTCCTACTGGGGCTCTCCAGCGACAGGCAGACCCAGGCTGGACTCTTTGCCCTGTTTGGGACTGCTTATCTGCTGACCCTGCTGGGCAACAGCCTCATTATCCTCCTCATCCAGCTGGACCCCCGACTGCACCTACCCATGTATTTCTTCCTCTACAACCTCTCAGTGGTGGACATCTGCTACACCTCCAGTGGGGTCCCCCAGATGCTGGTGCACTTGGTCCTGGAGAAGAAGACCATCTCCTTTGCCCGATGTGGGACTCAGCTCTTCTTCTCACTGGCTTTGGCAGGGACCGAGTTCCTGCTGCTGGCCACAATGGCTTATGACCGGTACATGGCGGTCTGTGACCCCCTGCACTACGTGACAGCAATGAGCCCGAGGCGCTGCTCGGGGCTGGCAGCAGCCGCTTGGCTTGTGGGCATGGCTAACTCTGCAGTGGAGACAGCGGTCACCCTGCGCCTGCCCACCTGTGGGCACCACGTACTGAACCACGTGGCCTGTGAGACGCTGGCTCTCGTCAGGTTGGCCTGTGTGGACGTCAGCCTCAATCAGATGGTCATAGTGGCCTCCAGCGTGGTGGTGCTGCTGGGGCCCTGCTGCCTGGTCTCTCTGTCCTACGCCTGTATTGTGGCCGCCATCCTGCGCATCCGCTCCACCGGGGGGCGCCGCAAAGCCTTCGGGACCTGTGCCTCCCACCTCACCGTGGTCTCCATGTCCTACGGGATGGCCCTGGTTACCTACATGCAGCCCCGCTCCACCTCCTCAGCTGAGCGGGACAAGTTGGTTGTGGTCTTTAACGCTGTGGTGACCCCCATGTTGAATCCGCTCATCTACAGTCTGCGGAACAAGGAGATGAAGGCTGCTCTGAGTCGCGTTCTGATGCGGAATTCTGAATCAAAACATTAGAACTGACCTTGTCGTAAGAGCATGTGTGTGCATATGTAAGGGAGCAGGTGGGAGGACCACAAGCTACGCTAGTATCTTTGGAGGTGAGAGAGAAGTGAAATTTTATCTCTGGACTCTGTTTTTGGTCCTAACTTGGTGCAAAAAAATGTCAATTCCAACACCTTAGAAATAGAGACACCCTACAGAAAACTAACTGGAAAAATACATATACAGAGTGGCATATAGGAATTAGATGTCAAGGAAGTACACAAAATTTACGCCATGAAATTCAATTTCCTTGCTAAAATTTACAACTATACCTCTAAGCTTTTTTGCAATCCGTGAGAAAAGGGGACAGGGGAAGCCGTAAGTTACAAGGTTCACTGTGCCCAGGGAGCCAAACTGGCCTTCACCAGAAGTGCAAATGTCAACCATGCAACACACACAGCCCAGCCCAGCTCAGCGGGGCGGGGAACTCACTCAGGGACCTGGGACCTGGAGCCAAGGTCATAGCAAGGGTCCCCAGGCTCCTGATGAGCTGCCTGGGCGGGGCGTGAGTCATGAGGACAGCATCCTGAGGGTGGCCCTCTGCAATATGCTGCGGTAGCAGAAGCCCAAAGGTCAGGACCTCCAATCCACACCTTTCTACACAGCTGGCTCTAAGGATGTCTTCTTGTGAAAACGGGGTGTGTGTAAAGAGCCCACGCTTGCCCAGAAATCATGGCACACGCTGCCAGATGGATGGAGCTCTTCGAGGAGAGCATCGCAATGCCCCCCTGGTGACAATGTTGCTCCGCTCTGGTAACCCACAAGTAACGATTAAACTCTGCACGTCCTAAAATGTAAAGTGAAGCAGCAATCATTTCACCCAGGGAAATGGTTTGGAGAACAACTTTTAAAAGTCAGAATGAAGCTGCCCTTACCTAAATATTACAGCTGTCTGATAGAGTTGGGACAATAATCTATTGATACTTTCCAATAATAACAGTTATTATTATTAATTATTAATTATTAAGAAGATGTGTTTAATAATAATTAAAACATATCTTTTGTATATAAAATGATACTTGTTAAAATTATTAATATTAATAATCAATAATGAATTATTGTTTAATATTAATACTGATAATTAATTCTTAATGCGATAATAATTATTATTAATATAGTATTGTTGGTTGTTTGATGTTATGTTGTATTAATAAATAATTAATTATTACTATAGTGGCATCAATTATTAAATATTAATTGTTAATGTTATTAATAAATTGATACTTGTTGAAACTATTAATGTTGGTAATTATTAAAATATGTTTAATAATGATTAAAACACATCTTTTGTATATAAAATGATACTCGTATTCTATTCTCCACAGCGAAAGTGCATTCATCTAGTTTATCCAAAGAGGACATCAATTCATAAAGTTGCAGGTTAGAAAAAGGGGAGAGGAGTCCCAAATATTTTCCTACTTGTCCTATTGTTTGAGTTTCAGAGTGCAGTTTGGGTTTTGGGGTTTTTTTGGTCCTGGTCTCTCTGAAGAGAGATTCGATGTATTTAAAGGACACGTACTAACCAGGAGGCAACAACTGTGTGGCCCCTCCGGAGCCGCTTCTGAGTGGGGTCATCCTGAGGTGCTCTCACAGAGGGACTCTGGAAAGTTCTACACTGAGCTTCTGGGTGAGAGGATGAATTTCGAAAGAGCCGCTCCTCCATACGACGTCGGATCAGCGAGTCGGCCCACCAGCTCGCGTGCCAGGCTCTGTTACAGACACGCAGGGGCGCGGTAGTAGGAGCCAACACCCTCCCCACCCTCCAGCGCGGTTAGGCGTCGGACAGGGCAAGTGGGAGCTGGGCTCCGTGCGGGGTTTTTCCAGCTCCGCTTCCTGGCTGTTGAGAAACCGCAGGTGGGTGTGTGGCTCCTTGCTCTCGCTCGGCTATGAAGCAGGTGTCTCCCTTTTACGGATAGACTGGAAAGACGTCAGCCGGCTTGGTGAGCGGGGCGGGCGGTGGGGGAGGGCCCATGTCCAAGCTACTCTCCAGCCTGTTTCCCCGTGTTACTTTGTGGCCCTTCAAAGTCTCCACCTCGACTGCCCCCCAGGAGCAACATCCCAAACACTACACCTTTCCTGACCTGCCCTCCCCCCATAAATCACACCTGCCCTATGTGTCATTCTGTGGGATGCTGCGGCGCGCTGCTACTGTGACGCCCCCCACCCCCGCGTGCTCTGCGGGGCAACGGCGCGTCAATCCGGGTCCAGCTCTGCTCCCAACGGGCAGAATGACCTCGGGCAAACCGCGTCTGTTCCCCGAGCCTCCGTTTTCTCATTTGTAAAATGAGGAGGTTGAAATGACCCTAAAAGTTCCTTCCAGCTTTCATTTTTTTTGTGACTCTCGCTTGCATTTTGTTTTTTTCGATGGTGAGAATTTCAGTCGCTGTTCTCAGAACTCAGGAGCCACGTTTGGGGGCTAAAGCTAGGTTACTTATTATGCTGACAAAAAAAAAAAAAAAAAAGGCTCCGTGGAAAGCCAGGAGCTCCCACCCAGGTGCAGGGCTCACAAGTTCAGCTGCTCCGTATTGCACCGAAGCCGGTTTCTATTCTTAGCATTTTCTATAATGACACAGTCTGGCTGCGGAAGCACTGGAGGCCAGATAAGGGTAGGTTCCAACCATCCAGGCAAGACAGGGGAAAGTATCCAGCTGCCCTGCCCTCTTCAGCCCCATCCAACTGCCAGCTCTGTCTTCAAACCCTGTTAGAAAGGCACGGATGGAATTGTTCTCATCGGATTCTATAGCCCATCTCTCATATCCTTCATACAAATGCTTTTCTTTTAGAAAACGCTCTGCAACTTAGTTCAGGAAGGGCTTTCTCCCACCTCACCTCATTTGATACCCACTAGTTATTCGAGATTCTAAAAGGCTGCTTTCTGACCAGACCCCCGGAAGCTAAGACGAAGGGGAGACAAGGCACACCAGAGCCAAGGTATTCAGGATTACGTTTTCACTGCTTCGGGGTGGGTTTTGAGGCAAACCATTTAAACTCTCTTGGCTTTAACTTTTTCAACCAAAGAATAAGAAGTTTAGCCCAAAAGATCTTTCCTCCTCAAAAGCTTTCCTAGGGTTGTCTCAAAACAATTTCTCTCTCAAAAACCACATACTAACTCTTCAAAAGCAAGGCCCAAGGCTCCCTCTGAAGTGGTGATTCTCAAACCTAGCTTCACCTGGAAGCCCCAGGGAAACGGGGAAACTGTTATGCTAATGTCTGGGTTCCGCCCATCTGTGAGACTCTAATTTAATTACTCGGGAGCTTGGTCTGGGCTTCTGGAGCCTTCACGGTGTCCCGGGTGATTCTAAAGTGCAGCCCGTGGGGAAAGCACTGCTCTGGGACCCGCCATGCGCCCCGTGGGATTTTCATAGGAAAACTCCATTTTCTGGAGCATTTCCCACCCCTCTCAAGCTTTGCCTAGGACGCATTCAGATGGGCTTTCGCAGCAGTTGGACTCTCGCCCGTGTCCCTGCAGGCTCTCCTCATCCTCCTCCTGGACCACAGTGCTTCCTTCTGACGCGCGCTGCAAAGGCACAGGAGGCGAATACTGAAATACTGAAAAAAAGGCACAGAGGGGCTTGTTGCCAATAACCAGAGAAATAAAGATGATAAAATCGCTTAGTACACTTACATTAACCAAAAAAAAAATATATGTATGGCACCCTTAGCCCTAGCCGATGGAGCTCGGCGGATTGAGAGCAGGCCTGCACACCAAAGGGTGGCCGGTTCGATTCCCAGTCAGGGAACATGCCTGGGCTGCAAGTCAGGTCCCCAGCAGGGGACACAGGAAAGACAACCCCACACTGATGTTTCTCTCCCCTTCTTTTTCCTTCCCTTCCCCTCTCAAAATAAAATCATTTTAAAAAATGGCATCTTTGTCCTTTGACAGAGGCGAAGGACCAGCAAAGGACCAGCAAAGGACACAGGGAGGAGGTCCCAGGGCAAAAGCCTCTTTGCTGGGACAGGATTTGTACGCGACAAGCTCCGAGGGTTTCAGAGGCACTCCCTTTCTGGCCTCATCTTGGGCACCGGCGGTTCCCAAATGTTGTCGCTGCAAGTAAGGGATGTGGGCATGCGTCTTTTATTAATCACTTACTTTAACATTCAAATAAATGCCAGCATTTCCCCAAGGAAATAGCGTAGTCGCACGAAGCTGGGACATAATTATAGCTGGTAGGATGTTCTACAACGAGGCCTTGATCTTATCGACCTAGGACTAAGCTTGCTTAATCAGTAGGCTGAGACTGAGAACCAAGTGAGCGCTTTTCTCAGCCACTGGCCCAGCCTGCATTGTGGAAGAATCAGGAAGAACCACTGACCCAGCCCGAGCAATAAGGAGAAAGGGGAATTCCAGGCCTGCGTCTTGGGATCAGAGTACAATCCTCAGGACCTTTAAACTCTTTTTATTCATGCCCCCTCCCAAAAAAAAAAAAATGTTTTAATGCGAAACATTTGTTAGGAATCTTTTCATAAAAAGCAAACCATTAAAAATCCCTGACTTCGAGCAGCTCCAAATCTGATGGAGAAAACGTACAAGTGTTCACAGATCTCCGTCAGGCCCTTCGTTCAGTACAGGCTGAGAACTCTGATTCCGACTCTGGCCTCTCTGACACCGCCTCCTGGAACAGCCTGGACGGCCTAGAGGAGGGACAACCTGATGGGGGCGGGTGAGTTTGTCCCATCGGGGCTCTCCGGTGACAGGCAGACCCAGGCTGGACTCCGTCCTGTGCGTGGCTGCCTTTGTGCTGACCCTGCTGCCCTCATCATGACACTGATCAGGCTGGACCCCCGACTGCACCTGCCCGTGAACTTCTTCCTCTGCATCCTCTTGGTGGCGGGCATCTGCTCCACCTCCAGAGGGCCCCCCAGAGGCTGGTGCACTTCCTCCCAGAGGAGAAGACCACCTCCTTTGCCCAAGGTGGAGCCCAGCTCTTCTTGCTAGTGGTGGTGAGGGCAGGGGCTGCAAATCAAGCTCCTTCTGCTGGCCACTAGGGCTCATGCTTGCTACATGGAGGTCTGTGACCGGCAGAACAGCACGCATGTTGTATAATCATTCATATAAAAAGTCAGGGGGAGAACGTAGTTAATACGTTAGGGGGTCAGTTAGCTACTGGATGTGCATTAAGTTAGCTGACTGGTTTGTGAACTAGGTTTTAGTGGTTTTTCTGCTATAAAATATCTCTAAAAGAATCACACATTGTGATCTCTAAAAGGATGGACAAAAAACTGGTAAGAGTATATCTGAAACTAACATAATATTGAATGTCAACTGTAATTATTTTTATTTATTTATTCTTAGAGAGAGAGAAAGGGAGGGAGAAAGAGAGGCAGAGAAACATCAGTGTGTGGTTGTCTCTCACAGGGCCCCCTACTGGGGACCTGGCCTGCAACCCAGGCCTGTGCCCTGACTGGGAATTGAACCAGCGACTCTTTGGTTCACAGACAGGCCAGCGCTCAATCCACTGAGCCACACCAGCCAGGGAGTCAACTGTAATTTAAAAAAATTTAAAAGTACACTTTGTATTTTGAACCTAGTGAATGTATCATCTATTAAAAAACAAATGTTTACAAGAAAAATGTAGAATAATATGCCCCCAAATTATAGTTCATCCACTCAGCAACATTCACCTCAACTCACCCTAACTGATGAGGAAATTATTTTCACTGTCAGAGGAGATTAAAATTTCTCCTTATTAGGAATCCAGTTTCAAGTTGGTCTCTGAAATTTGCATATTGATGTCTTTTAGCAAAAACTTTCAAGCCTGCCTTACAGGAGCACAACTCTAATGAAAGTTTTCTACAAAATTATTCCTAAAGACATTTGCAAAGTAATTGGCACAAACTACTTTTAAAAATTTAAAGATGATGTTTATTAGGCTGATTCTCCCCCCCCCCCACCCAAAAAAGAGGTTAAATAGTTTTGGGGCACTAAGTGAAATTCTTGAGTCTTTGTTTTTCAGAACAAAAAGCACATGTTTATTCAATTCACATGGGACGTTGTGACATTTGCTTGAGCGGGGAAAAGTTCCAAAGGTGATCTGTCGAAGGAGAAAATCACAATGTGTGATTCTACAGGAAGAATAAACATGGAAAAGGCCTGGCCGCCACTCAGACCTCAGAGAGGAGAAAATCGAAGGCGGAACAACGGCAACATTGATGAGAAAAGAGACAGGTGGTGGAAAGAAACCCTTCAGTGGTTTCAATACAATTCAGACTGAAGTATCCGAGTTTGGTGAGAGGCAAAGACTCTCCTCAGAAGGAAGGGCTTCTGGACCTCGCCGCCCTGGCCTCTGTCCCCCTCAGCTGTCCCCTCACAGCAACTGCTACATTGCCCTCCCGGAGACTGCTGCCTCCCTGTCCGCACCCCGATTCAGTCGGGGACGCGCTTTCTCGGAATTCCCCGTGGGGCTGTCAAGGTAAGAGTATAATTAATCAAGACTTTTTAGCTGAAGGCTGCCACTCGACCGAGAGGGTACAAACAGAGAGAGCAGTGCATACTTCTGTATTCTGACCTTCAGGACAAGCCTGGCTCTCTGAGACCCAAGGGGCCCCGTTGTACCAGTGTCCTAAGGAAGGCATCATGCCCAGGGACTTCCCAGATTTACTCTCCTCCTCTCCTTTGCAAAGGAGGAAGCCCAGGGCATGATCAAGCAGATACTACCTATGGAGATAGCTCCATCCCAGTGGGCTGTGGTTCCACCATCCTCACCTGAGTCTCTCCTGGGGGTCAGGATAAGGAAACCATGCCACTTAGGCTGCGCAGAAGCCCCTGGCCAACAGAAGTAGCTGCCTGAGCACCCCTCGAAGCCTGAAGTTGCTGAGGATGAGGATAAAGGGATGTAAAGATGTGCACAGGTAGATTAAAATTTGCCAGGGCCAGTACCAGTCGCTCTCTGTGGTAAAGAAGCCTGCACTATTGACGATCAGGGATGCTAAAGACAGAGTGTACAGAATGAGGAAGGAGATGAGGGACTTCAGAGCTCTGGTGTGGGCCTGCGTACTGGGGTCCCGCAGGCTGTAGCCATTCCGCCGCATCGTCTGGGTGTGTCTCCTCAGAGAGTTAATCAATAGCGCAGTTGAGACCAGGAAAACAGAGCACGGGACTGACAATGTGACAGATTTCATGGGCAGGAAATAGAGAATTTCCAACCTCCTGTTCCACTCCTTGTAGGTCATATTCCCATAAAGCTTTCTAATACAGAACCCTTGATACGCAGTGTGGTTTACCCAATAGGAGGACAGGGCGTCAATGCAGGAGACCAGGAGAGAGCCCAGCAGAAGCCAGGGCACTGACCCTGGGAACCTCCACTTGAGCCAGAGGAAGGCGGGGTGGGTGAGGTTCGCGATCTTCAGGCAGAAGAGGACACTGAGCCAGGCACTGAACCAGAAGGTGGCTGTATTCAGGAAGTTCCAGTGGAGGTTAAAGAGCTGCCGCACGGGACCCCTGGTGAGCTCCCCGAGCTGGAGGAAGTAGTAGAAGTTGTGCACTATTCCAACCGACTGCAGGCAGAAACGGGAGACACCCAGGCCGATGAGGAGCATGTCAGAGCGGGGCAGCCTCCCAAGCCGCCTCCAGTCTCTGGTCAGCACCACCACGATGAAGCCGTTGGCCAAGAATCCCAGCAGAAACAGCAGGACGAAGAGCCACATGAAGAGGATTACAAATGCTGGCTGCATTTTGGCCTCTCCTCTGGCCACCACCCCTGCCTTGGTCCCTGGCCTCCTCCCTAGCCCCACTGACGGTCCCTCTACTGATTGCTCCTGCGGATGTGAAAGAATGCTCAGGCTCTGCATCTGAGCCAGAGCTCACTTAGAAGGAAGATGCTCGGACTGCAGAACAAAGGCGAGCTCAGTTTGGTGAGGATGCAAATTCCCCCGGATTCAGTTACCACTCTGCCTAGCAACTGCCCCTGATTTGCTTTTTCCGGTTTTGCCTGCCTAGTACCATGGTTAACATCAAAGTAGAGGTAGCCTGTGACTGACTTCCATCCTTCTCATGCCCTGTCTGGGTCCTGTAAATACACCCCTCCCCATCAGATCATTCTCAAGATATTAAGTATTAAACACATATAGGCAAGAAGTATAGAAAGACACTTATAAACTGCCCAGGCCAGGACCTAGGCAGATGGTGAAGCTGAAAAAGTCCATGTCTAGCCACGCTTCCCTGTCAGGCATCTGCCCTCACCTTGGAGCAGTAGCCATCCCCTTCAAGGTCAGACAACTGGTTCACCTTGACACCAAACCTCTTCTTAAATCCTTCCTGGCCCCAGAGGTGTAAATGATTGACATGGTTTAAACTGGTTTTATGTGTCCAGTGAGATAATTCATTTCCCTGGGGTTGCAAGACTAAGGGCTTCTATTTCTTGCTGAGTGTCGCTTGAAGGTCACCTCAGGTCCTAGTGACTGCCTGAAGTCTTTGCCAGGTGGTGACTCAAGCCAGCAAAGAGACTGTCTAGAGAGAGTCTTAAATATCATAAGCACAGGTGTGACATCCTATCACTCTGTCATACTCTATTGGCTAGAAGCAAGTCATATTCCTCATGGCCCCTCAGAAGGAGGGGATTTCACAAAGGCAAGGATACCAGGGGTGGGAGATACTGTAGCTTACAAGGCGCATGTGAGTCCTGTCCTCCAACACCCACATTAAAAAGAGATCCCGCCCTGGCCAGGTTGGTCAGTGGGTTGGAGCACCATCCTCTACACCAAAAGGCTGTGGGCTCGATTCCCAGTCGGGGCACATATGGGAGGCAACTGATCACTGTTTCTCTCTCTCTCTCTCCCCCTTTCTCTCTCTGAAATCAATAAACATATCCTTCAGTGAGGATTTGAATTTTTGTTCTTTTTTCACTGCATTCTTTCCATTTCCCTTACCCACCTCCCCCCAGCCATTACCACATTGTCGTCCAGGTCCATGAGTCCTTTTCCCTTTTGCTCGATCTCTTCACCCCCTATCCCCATTCCAAAGCTTTTTAAATTAGAGTCCTACAAGATCTGGTGAAAATAAAAACATTTTCTCAAATAAAAATAGATCAAGTCAATCCATATTCAAATGTTTTCTGTCTAATATATCAAATTTGCCCTTCCTCCACATTTGTCTAAAACTTTTTATGTTTGTGTCTCTTTTTAGATTGTGATTTTGTCATGAAAATGTCAACAAAGAAAATCAGTCATGCAAACGATGCAAAAGTTGTTACCACCACAGCATGAACGTATAATCGTACTAAAAATACTTCACAATAAAAAGAGAGAGATGCATTTATCTCACTCTCAGATATCTGTTCCTTACACAGTTTCCATATCCATTCGTTCACTCAGCAAGTATTTATTGAGCACTTACATACACAGGGCTCCTATCCCAGTCACTGGGGACAGCGCAGCGAACCACAGAGGTGGGACTCCTGCTTGTGTGGAACCAGTAGTCCAAGGAAGGGTCACGGACAACATGCAAACACGGGAGCAAGACACTTCCACACAGTAATCGGTGCCTTGAAGAAAAGGGAAGAGTGAGCTTGCTGGAGACTGGCCGGAGAGGGAAAAACGGGTCCAGCAGACCTGTGGGCTGAGGGAGGCTTTCTCCCTCAGGGGATGGCGCAGCCTGAACAAGCAGAGCTTCTCCATACACCATCAAACCCTTATTCTCTTCATCCGCTTCCACCATTCCTTCTGACTATATTTAGCAAAGGAATCTTCTCCTGCCAGAGAATACTCCAGCAGAGCACATGACTTTTCCTTTCACTCGTATCAAATAGGTTGTCCCAAGAGCGCTTCAAGTCATCCACCAGCCTCAAACCAGAAACTGGGCATTGCCGTCTAATCTATGACTATTATAGAACTAGGTAACTGAAGCTTCAACCCCTGTGAGCTGGGCCGGTGCAGAGGGAGGGTGGAAAGGAGCCGGGAAGGGCCCCATGTGGGCTAGAATCAAATCAATCTGGCTTTGTGCTTGCCTGGCCTGGCAGATATTTAAGCTGACTCTCTCCCTTATGGGGAACTTTCAGATCTGGAGGTCCCTCCTGGGCCTACTCTCCTGAATTTTCCTTCGATGCAGGGAAGGCATCTTTATCTTGAGTGATCCCTCAAGATTCCTTCATTAGCCCGTAGGAATTCACCACCAAACGGTTGCTGCTGCAGTTTCCACGCTCTAGTAGGCAGCCCGCTGAGTCCAATGTCAAGATAGCTCGCCTGCGTGCTCTCCCCTGGGGCTCACAGCTGGCCCCTCCCCTCTGCTCCCACGGTCCTGACGCAGCCCATTCCCCTGACTCCGCTCCCAACTTGGCCAGTTGGTCTGTCCCTCATTCTCCTAGTCCCCCAGGGAAAGGAACAAGCCCCTCCTCCACGCTGCCTCCCCGCTGAAGAAATAACCCAGTAAGCTTGGTCAGCGGCCCCCTGGAAGTGCTGGGCCACCGCCAGATTTGAGGTGAGGGAAGGCATTCCTAGTCCTTTCTGCAGAATATGGAACAGGACCCGTAACCAGGTCTTTCTAAAGAATTATTCCTCGAAACACCCTCTCCCTTTTACTGTCTCAGCCCTCTTTCTTTATCCAGGAGTTTCAAGAGCATGAAACAGGTTTATATCCATTTCCTTTGAAAGCCTGCGTAGCAGGAACTGGCAACCCACTCTGAAATCTCGTAATCATTCCATCTTCGCACCTGACTGAAACTTCAGCTTTGAACGTTGTATTATTTAAAGGGCAAGATGAAGAAAGTCGTGTGGGTCGTGGTAAGAAATGTGAATATTCTAATGGAACTGAAAGCCATTAGAGGGTTTAAACGGAGTGGTGTGATCTACTTTGTTTTTAAACAGAGTCTTTGGGTTCTTGCGCAGAGAACGGACTTGGGAGAGGCAAGGGTGGGAAAAGGCGAGGGTGGGAAAAGGCGAGGGTGCGAAAGAGCGGTCCAGGGCTGCTGCGATGGACGGGTACAAGGAGATGGTGCTCATCCTTGAGAGCAACCCCTGGCGGTGGTGGGCAGCGGTAAGATGCGGGCATATTTCGAAGGCAGATTCAAAAAGACTGCCCTGCTATAAGGGTTAAAGATAGAAAAACCAAAAACGAATCCTAAGTACTTTAGTTCAGTAATGGGGAGAATTTCATGGAGCCGTTTCCTTCAATGAGGAAGACTGAGGGAAAAACGTCTGTGGGAGGAACTCTATTTTGATTGCAGGAAGTTTGCAAAGCCTGTTAGGTGTCTGAGACCAGACGTGAAGCGGACTGTGGAGGTTTAAGTCGGGACCTCAGTGAAGAGTTAAGGTTTGGGAGGCATCGACGCGATATTCATGGCTATTACACCGGATGAGATCACACAGGGGGAAATGGAGATGGAGACTGAAGCAAGTCTTTTTTTTTTTTAATTTTAAAATATTTTATTTATTATTATTTATTTTTAGAGAAGGGGAAGGGAAGGAGAAAGAGAGGGAGAGAAACATCAACGTGTGGGTGCCTCTCACGTGGCCCCCACTGGGGACCTGGCCTGCAACCCAGGCATGTGCCGGGACTGGGAATCGAACCAGTGACCCTTCGGTTCACAGCCCGTGCTCAATGCACTGAGCCACACCAGCCAGGGCCGAAGTAAGTCTTGCACCTTCCGCTCGTAGGGACTGAAACTCAAAGGGTGCAGCAAAGAAGATTTGGCAGAGACTAATGTTAGGGATGGATTCTATCCCACGAGTTCATGCTCGGAGACAAGGGGAGAAAGAAGAAACAGGTGGGGAAGGAGACACGGGAGTGATACACTCGGAAGGGACCTGCACGCAGGGATGGTGCGCTGCTCCTGGGGCGGCCACTGTCCCCATGTTCTAACTCTGACGGGCCCCTTGGTGGGGACGCCAGTCCAGCACGGTAGAACACTGGTCTTGGAACGGGATCTGACGTGTGCTTTCCTCACTGACTGCCTGACCAGAGAAGCCCTACTTACAGTTCATCCATTCAAAGAACATCTATTCAGCATGCACTGTCTGTTGGGCACTACACTGGGTACAAACATTAAGATAGTCTCTTGAGAGAGACAGACAAGTAAACGTATAATGCCAATTCAGTATAATAAATGATAAAACAATAATAACTAATATTTTTAGTGCTGCTATGCATCCCCATGTACTATTCTAAGTACTTTACATATGCTACTTTTTTATACTCATAAAAACTCAATGAATTTCAAAACCGGGACAACTAGATATCCACCTACAAAAGAATGAAGTGGGACCCCTTCCTCACACCGCACAAAATTGAATTCAAAGAGGATCGTAGATCAAATATAAGAGCTAAAACTATAAAGCTCTTTGAGGAAAACCTAAGAGGAAATCATCATGATCTTGGGTTAGACAAAGCCATTTGCAACAAGCTAGATGAAACTGGAGAGCATTATATAAGTGAAATAAGCCAGACAGAGAAAGGCAAATAGGTAAGATATCACTTACATATAAAACAACAACAACAAAGTCAAGTTCACAGAAACAGAAAGTTGAACGGTGGCTGCCAGGGCCTAGGAGGTGGTTTAAATGCGGAGAGATGGGTAAAAGGGTACCAACTTTCAGGTACAAGATTAATCAGATCTGAGGATCTAAGATGTAACATGATGGCCATAGTTGATAACACTGTACGGTGTAATTAAATTTGCTAAGAGAGTGGAACTTACGTGTTCTCACACAAAGAAGGTGACCGTGACGTGATGGGTGTGCTAACTTGATTGTGGAAATCGCGGGGGTCCTTTTACAACAGATACATATGCCAAACCATCGCACTGTATACTTCATATACAGTACAATTTTATTTGTCAGGTATACTTGAATGAAGCTGAGAAAAGACTGGGGTCAATAAAAAATAAGTATGCATCTTAACTGAGAAATGTAGAACATAATATGAGGGGTGTTAACTACTATATTAGTGTTCAAATATTTATTTCCATGACATGTTGGATGCAAACAAGGATAAACAAACATGATATCTGATGATTTGATGAGAGAACCACTGGTACTTTTGATGCAAAATAAAAGTCATAATAAATATCCCTAGACTGGCAGCAAATATGGCCTCTAGGACAGTCTTAGAAAATATAGCATCGTCTATAGTGGTTAAAAATAATAAATGTAAAGTCAACATACATGAAAGTATGCTCCTCAGGATGTAATATTCTAATGCAGAATAACAGTGGCTGAGAATCTAGGGTAAGACTGGCCCATGAGTCCCTCTTTGAAGACAGGAAGTGCAATGTTTAATTTGACCGTCATATAAAAAGAAAGAAAAATAAGATGTCATTCATCACGAGGCAGATTGCAAAACAATAAGCCAAGATGAAAATACTGCCTGCAATCAAAAGTGAGGAACCTGGTCCTTCCAGAGTGCCCTGCTGGGCGCCAGGACAGGGGCACCCTGCGGGGGGTGACTCAGAACCAAGTCACCAGGTCCCTGAATCCTGGTTCCATTTAAACTGACTGAGAAGATCCTGTAATAAACTCCTGCTTATTCAACAAAGTTACTGAATCAATAGTTTTACTTCTAAGCTTTATGGAGTTTTTTTTTTCAGGTTTTACGTCATACTTTCCACAAGATATTTGCATGTCCTACAAAAATGCCATCTCTGGAAACCAATGAAAATTCCTTATGTGAAATGAAGAGTTATTTTCCTCATTTTTCATCATTTTATATTTTTCATGCTTTTCACTTACATATTTCAAATATATGTATATTTCACTTAAATATTTCAAAGTCTCTTTCGATGGTTATTTCTAATGTCTGTTATTGCAAAAAAAGGGAAATATTCATAATCCATGAAAAATATACGAATTTATTATCCTAATTTTATAAAAATTGCTTAATCTCTGAAATATTAGCATTATTTATTCCTGTGCATGCATATATGTAACTACAACTCTATGTGAAAAAAATGTTTGTAAGTAATAATCAATGTTAATAGTGATTATCTTTGGATAATGAAAGTTTGTGTGATTATTAAACTTCTTCATAATATTCTATACTTTCACGTTCCCTACAATAATCGTCTATGACCAAAAAATAACATTAAAGCTTTAAAACTGATAAACCGTTTTGATAATATTTAAGGGAGAATAAATAACTCTGCCTTATCTCCAGTATTAACCTTGGCCTGTAGGATGCCGTGATTTGAGACTAGGAGGGATTAATTGATCTGGAACAGGTCACGGGAAGGGAGGGTCGAGCAGAGCAGGCCAGAAGTGGTGTTCCAGGCCCCGCCATTGTGTGGAGTTGTATATTAATCTTCCAAAGACTGACTTATTGCTGCTTTCCTGCAAATCTTCTGTATAAATATTAAGCAGTTAACTAATTGATCCAAATAAACTTCCCAGCACGTCTGCCCACCCCTCCCTGCAAGCCCGGACCACCACCATCGATTCCAGCACGACCACCTCTCACAGCCTGAGCATTGCCACCTCCACCCCCACCCTCAGAACAGGCCAAGGAGACCCTGTAAGGGCGACTGCCTTTCCCAAGGCCATAACACGCGCACAGGCAGCAAGTAACTCGTACACTCAGATCGTGACTCCGAGACACTCTCCGAGAGCCCTTATGTCATTTGGTTGAGCCCTTCTCACCCTCATCACCAGTTTCACGCCTTGAAGGCCCTTAATTTCCAAGATCATGACCGAAATCGAAACTCAATATTCTCCACTCCCCAAATCTCCGCCACTGTACGAGGAAGAGTGTCTACAATAGAACACAAAGCACAGTGCAATGAAGTACTATCAGTGTCTGTGTTAGTTAGCACTGTTAGCTAGTTGGCTAGTTACTTAGTTTGTTTTAGTACTAGGTCCTCACTTGTGTCTTGGGAATTAGTCATTAAGACTCCTGTCGAGCTTATTCCAAATCCCCAGGTTCTGACCCCACAGGGTTTCCTAAATTCCTGCAAACCAACCACAAATTTCAAGTCAAAGCAAAAGGAAAGAGCTTCTTTGAGGCCTTGGCAATTTCGCTTCCAGGGCTGGGTTACTGGTCGCTGAAGGACCGGGCCGGCCAGGAGAAACTAGGTCGGAAACCGCGCTGGTCCATAAAGTGCAATGCTTTCAAAGGCCAAGTACAAGGCCCAAACGTGCCAGTACTGTGAGTCAAAGAGAGGGTCAAAGTCAGCAGCCACAGGGAGGGACAGACCAGCTGAGTCCTCCCCAGGAAACCAGCTCACTCTCCAGGTGTCTCTACAAGATGGAAGAACCGAAGCTGAAGCTGGAACCCAAAGTTTAAAATAAACAAAGAAATGTGACCGGACAGCACAGTTAAGCAGAGGAAAGCATCTCAAAGTTTAACTTGGTTTTATCCCAGTGAGTATGCTATTGATTTCAGAGAGGACTGACTGCCCTGAGCTCTGTGATTTTAAGACCCTTCCTGACATGAGGAAATTAGAGCTTCTGGAATGTTCCACCCAGGGAGGGAAGCAGGGCCTGACACTGTGGAAGCCTGTCATTGTGACAAAGCAACATGGCTCTCCTCTGGAAGGTTCCAGGGTTCTAAAGTGTTGTTCCACAAAGTAACCGTTGAGCTGCCCTCCACAACCAAAGAACTTGGCTTTATAGCCACCCTGTAATGAGTCTCTCTGTTACTCCTCTAGTACAAAATAACAATAGTTTAAGGTGTTATAAAGTGTATGATTCCTTCACCCAATAGCACCCATAACTACTTTAATTCACTGTGCGTCAGTGATTCTTTCTCACAGTGCTCATCATCACGCATGTTCTGATTCTAAAAGGGACTTGCTCAAACAGATACTTGCACACCTACGCTCGTGGCAGCATTGCTCAAAGCAGCCTACAGGTGGAAGCACCCATGTCCACCAACAAATACATGGATAAACCAAATGTGGCATATACGTACAATGGAATGTTATTCGGCCTTAATAAAGAGAAGATCCTGACAGACAAGATGGGCGACATTTAAAGACATTTTACTAAGTGAATCAAGCCAGTCACAGAAGGACAAATATTGTATGGTTCCCCTCACGGGAGGTACCTACCGTAGTCAAATTCAGAGACAGGAAATAGAAGGCTAGCTGCCAGGGGCTGGGAGAAGAGGGAGAAATGAGTTGTTTAACGGAGACAGTCTGAGTCGGGAGGATTAAAACACTCTGAAATTGCATGGCGGTCATGGCTGCATACCAGCGCGAATGAACTTAATGCCACAGAAGCATACAATTAAAAACGGTTACAATTGTAACTTTCTGTTACGTATATTTTACCACAATAAAATAAGTATTTTCTCAAAGAATATTTTCTCGACGCACAATGAAGTCTTAATCTTTTAATTGCATGCTTCGATTTCAGACACTGTTCTTGGTCTGCTGGAAAAGTATGGGATCCCTTCGCGAGACACCGACTGTCTCCCCTTCGGCCCCCACATCTCCCAGCAGAGGGTGCTCAGGGAATAGCTGTCGAGTGAATGAGCTTGGATGCCTTCCCTGCTTAAAATCATCTCTGTGTGTCGCCCTTCTACAAATTCCATTACTGGCATATTTTGTTACAGATGCTTTCAGTATTTGGTTCTTAAGGGGACTGAGTGAGCAAGTGTGAAATAAATGTTGTGACAACAGAATCAGGAATGTTTGTGTCCAGCCCGGAAATGCTGAGAAGAGGCAGGCGTGTTGTGTGTGCACACGAAGACGTTTGCCGTCTTACCGGCTGAAGCTCTGAAAAGCTGGTCTTGCTACTGAAAGTTGGTGATGGTTTCCCCAAACTAACAAGACTGGTAAATAACACATGTCACAAAAAATGCCAAACACATATAAAGGAAAATACAGTATTGTTGGCTCACATAGTACAGTCATTGGCTTTAACGTGAGACACGCGGCTTCCCCCCAGCTCCGCCGTGGAGGTCTCTATTACAGTACAGAGGAGTTAGACGCTAAGTGCTTTCTAATTCTAAATCTTTGGACCAGCTATGTTCCTTCTCCATTTGAAACTTTCCCGTAATAAGGACAAGAGGGCCTTTGAACCTCGTCCCTACAGGGTTGCATGGATCCTGCTCTCGGTGCTGACCCAAATCACAGCACTCCCAAAGAGTTTGTCAGAGTAAGAAGCCACCAACCTCAAAAACTCAAGTCTAATTCCTTATCTTATGGAAATGACAGTGGCCCCTGAAGGCCAAAATCTACGTTCCTCTCAAATACTATTGCAGTTTAGTTCTGATGTTGTAAGAGGTATAATAATCTATCTGCCTTGGCTGCTGTAGCTCAGTGGATTGAGCATGGGCCTGCGAACCAAAGGGTCAATGGTTCAATTCCCAGTCAGGGCACATGCCTGGGTTGCAAGCCAGGTCCCCAGCAGGGGGCATGCAAGAGGCAACCATTGCTATTTCCCTCTTTCTTCTTCCCTTCCCCCTCTCTAAAAATAAAATCATTTTTTAAAAAGAGGTATAATAATGTGATGACAAGGGAGTAGTTTCACATTTTAAAACATCACCATGAGCAAAACAGAGAATGAAGAGCATTATGTAACTATTGTGTGTTATATACTTTATCCAACTTCTTGCTTTAAAAAAATAGTGCAATTGTACTAAAAGAAAACTAAAAGTCATCCAAAAAACTGCCATGACCCATAGTTCTCTGCTGCCCCCGCCTTGGGTTTCCATTGCTATAGTGAAGAACAATAATTACTTGCTCAGCTTATTAAAGCTCACAATGCACGCAGCTATCCGCAGCGAAAACCTAGTTTGAAAGCTTTTATCTGTTACCAAGGCCAACCATCCAAACAAGAGGCCAACCCCAACAGCATCCACCAGAAACCACTTCCTGGCTCTCTCTCCCTGCTTCACTATTCTGACCTGGTTTCAAAGTCTCAGTTCTCCTCACAAGTCTCCTCCCATATGAGCCCTTGCTCTTGCAGCTTTTTTAAATCTCAAGATTATCCCCCTTCACCTGAGTGAATCACACAAGAGTGGCCAGAGATACAGGCCAAACGTCTAGGGGAATTCAGAAAAGGAGGCCATCAGGGACATTAGGAAATGTCTAAACCAAACAGACCGTTATGCAAGATAGATGGAAACTCCCCAGTATCAAGAATTGAGGCATCAAACGTGCAGCCAAACACTCATAGCTAATGCTCGACAACTGTGTCTGATTGATTTCCACGTTAGCGTTCTCTCGGTACCAGAGTCCAAGAGAAATGACTAGTGCTTGACTCGAGGTCAGGTCAGCTGAGCACTTTCGCATTCCTCTAACTGGTTTGTGTGTGTTACACCATAGATTTCTGGAATGTCTAGATCCTGCTTTCTATCCCCATTGCACTCAGCAGGAAGATATGTACCTAGACCTCCATGTCTAGATGTTCAATAAATTCTTGATAATATGCAAAAGAGGCATGGCAGCAATTCCTTCTAACGACAACCATGGAAACTGTGAAGGCTGAGTGTTATATCAGTGAGCCAGCCCAAACCTCTGGAATGTGTGAATTTATAAGAGAATGTCAATCGATGATTCAGCTGCTAGCAGCCATAGTTACTTCTACAGATGTTATGTGTACAATGAATTTTTGCATTAATAATCTCATTAATTATAATAAAATAATGCATTCATGCACTCAACCTGTATTTACTGAATGTCTTCCACTTGCCAAGAGGGAACAAAACAGACACAAATCCCAGAACCCTTGGAGTTTACACGAGAGTGAGGGAGACAAATGATACAAAATACAAATACGTAGAACAGATCACGGTGGCGCCAGGGAGAACACCAGGGCAGGGAACAGTAGCATGGAGGATGGCCGTTCAGAATGGCAACGACGAAATCCGAAAGAAGTGAGGGAGTGAGCCATGCCGATATCTGGGGAAGAGCATTCCTTCCAACCACAGAAACCACCAAATGCAAAAGCTCTGAGGAAGACAAGTGTCAGGCACAGTCAAGGAACACTGAGGAAGCCAACGTGGCAGGAACAGCGTGAGAGGAGGGTGGAATAGCAGGAGATGACTTCAGAGATATGGGGGGTTGGGGAGAGGATGAAATCAGAGGGGGCATTTTAGTTCATTATGAAAACCTAGGCTTCTACCCTAGGTTGAAAAGCAAATGGAGAATTATGACAGACACATGATATGATAGGACGCGTTTTTAAAGGATCCTGCTAGCTGACATGTTGAAAATAGAGCAAAGACAAATGAGAGTGGAAGCTGAAAAACCAGTTAGCCACTTCCTGGCTCTCTCCAGCTGCAATAATCCAAGCAAGCGCTAACAGTGGCCCGCACCAGAGTAGTAGCAATGAGGAGCTGATGAGTGGTGGAATTACAGGTTCATTTTGCAAGTTCACAGGTCTAACCCTACTTTTGTTCAAAGCGTCCTGTCGAAGGCTGACGTTCAATAGACTGCTGTGAGGGAGGTGCTTGCTGCACAGGAAACCCCAGCCCAGAGGTAGGCTATCTAATAATGGTCTGGCACCGAGTTAAATGGCTTTGCAGCCGAGTTGCTGAGTGATTGAATGTGGGATGTTAAAGTTTCATCCCCAGCAACCAGAAAAAGGGAGTCGCCACACTGAAACAGGAAGACCAGCCAGAGAAGCACTTGGGGGTGGGAAAATATCAGGAGTTCAGTGGATATAAGTTTGAAATGCCTCTCAGACATCCACGTGGATGTTTCCAGGGGGGGTGTACAAGTGTACATGGGAGAAATACAGGCTGAAGACCAACCACTTAGATCAGGCGCTCTAGAAATGGAGCCTGTGGTGGGAGTTCTTGTGCAAGTTTCTTTCTGAGAAACTGCTTCCAGGAGGAATCTGTAAGGAGCTGAGACAAAGAAGATAGGGCAAGGGCAGAAGCGAGGCCCCCAAAAGAGAAGTGGTTCAGGGATCCATCTAGACTTGGTTTGATACGATGGGAGATCTGGAGTGTAGATGGCTAGAAACCCGAACCCCTAAATCCAGTCAAGTCTTCTTCACCAATCAAAGCAACTCGTCCTCCCTTACCTGAGAGGCTGGCCACCCTGCCCTGCAGAGTCCGTAAGGGACTCGGAGGGCTTCGCTGACACGCACGGATGGTATCCCAGGGGAGCACTGCTGGATCAAAGGGTGCACACGTTAGTGACTGTGACAGGAACTGCCACATTGCCTCTCATAGAGACCGCATTAATTTATATTCCCATTGGCAATGTGTAAGACAGCATATTTCCCCAATAATTTGGCAAAGAGTTATGAAAGTTTGGACGTTTTGCCAAATGGATAGTTAAAAAATGGTCTCTCGATACCATTTTCAATTTTCATTTTTCTTATTATAAATTAGGTTGATTATCTTTCATACGTTTCAGAACCATTTACAATTTCCTTTTCTGTGAATTGCATATTTCCATTATTTACTCTTCTTCTACTTTTGGGTGGTTGATCATTTTCCTATCATTTCTAAAAGCTCTTTATAATTACAGGTTAAACTTTCATTTTGAATGCAGACATTTTTCAAGCTTTTTACATATTTTGTAAATTTCTTATGAATTTTTACTATGCAGAATTTTAACATTTTAATTGATCGATCTTTTTAAATTTTTATTTATTGATTTTATTCTTTTATTTTCTTTTTTATGAGTTTAAAAGATTTTCCACACCCCAAGACTTTAAGAAAATGCTCATCCTCCCATTTTTTCCCCAGTAATTGTGTTTTTTCTTTGTTAACTTTAAAATACTGTATTTGATTTATTGGGACTTTATACTGGTATATATATGGTTTCAGGTAGGCCAACATCTTAATTTTTATTCAGATGGCCATTCTGTTATTTCAATATCAGTTATTAAATAATTTATTTTTCTGATCTGAAATATCACTTTTAGCTATACTAAATTTACAGTAAATTCCCATACTCTGTGTATTCACTTTCTGGACTATCTATTCTACTGGAATATAGTCACACGCACTTTTTAAATTTTGAGGTTCATAACTACAGCTTAATGTATGACAGAGCTTGTCTGCCTTCATTGTTTCCTTTTTCAGCTTCTTTCAATTTCCATAATGACTTTAGAATACATTAGCCTTATTTCTTAGAGGTTACTTTTGTAGGCTGGCTATGCGTTAAGAGTAAAGGTTGCTTTAAGACACTACGTGTCAGGATAATCTGTTATACAGGAACAGATAGCGAACACAGGCAGACGAGGGGCTCTTTGCCTTTCAGGGTGAGTCTTTCTTTCTGCAGAAAGTATATTTAGCTAGAATTTTCATTCTGCCCCTCTGGGCTCTCTGATTCTTCTTTATCCTTCTTTTCACTTTCTCTCTGGACTCCACCCAGTCTCGTCTGGGATTGGGAGTGATTTCACATCATTTGAAATGTGTGGATTATCTCTTAGCTTCACCAAAAATGGAGTTTTTAGAGTTCCTTTTCAATTCTCTTACTGCTTTGACGTAATTGTCAGGGAAAGAAGAGGAACACCATGGTTTTTGCCGCAGTGTTTATAGCAGAAACCTAGTTGTTTTTTAAGTTTTCATTTCCCTGATCAACAGCAGTGATAGCCTCCTCTTCACATTTTATGGGCAGTAGGTACTATTTTTCTCACTTAACCATCAGTCTATTAGCTTGCTTGTATTTTTTTATTGACTTGAGGAAGCTCTTGGTATATTAAAGATACTGTCTTTTATCTATTAAAAATGTTTGTAAGTATTTTCTGACAACCTGTTACTTGTACTTTATTTTTTATCTTTCTTATATGATTCATAGTCTCATCCTTTATACGTAAAGTTTGTAATTCTTTTGACCATTCGTGCTATCTTTACTGCTTTGAAAATTGCTATAGTTCGCATTTTTTTAAATAAATGATAAAGGATAAATATTCAGTGTAGTATTTTCATTGAAAGATCCGCATCCCCCACTTTATTATTTCACAATGAATAACACCACTAACAAACAGTATTTTTGGAAGAAAAATTAAGAGAAATAAAAGGCATTTTATTGTCTGTATAAGCATAAAAGAGATAGCTAGAGTATGGTTCAGATTATAGGGAAAATTAAGTTGTAGTGTAATAAAAAAGATTAACTATTCGTTTTTATTTAAGTTGATCTTTAATCATCTATAAGCATACTATTATGTGTGCTTTAAAATTGGGGGAAAAAACTTTAGTGATACCTACATTTACAGTATCTTTTCATTATAAAAAAGTGATTTAATATTTTCTATAGTCAATTTGCCAGTTATTTCCATTGTAACCTGATATTTTAAGTATTACTTAAGAAGGCCTTATAAAGTCCTAGCCATCCCTGACCGGTGTGACTTATTGGGTTGGGCATTGTCCCGAAAACCTAAAGGTCGCAGGTTCAATTCCCAGTCAGGACACATGCCTGGGTTGAGGGCTGGGTCCCAGGTTGGAGGCTTAGGAGACGGAACCAATCAATGTTTCTCTTTCATGTTGTCATTTCTGTCCCTCACTTTCTCCCTCCCTTCCCCCTCTCTCTAAAAATAAACAAATAAAATGTAGGAAAAAACATCTAAAAGGAAGGAAGGGAGGAAAAAAGAAAGACCTGGTCAGGTAGCTCAGCTGTTCCAAGCTTTGTCCCAACACGCGAAAGCTGTGGGTTCGATCCCTGGTCAGGGCACGTCCAGAAATCAACCAATGGATGCACCAATAGGTGAAACAACAAATCCCTCTCTCTTTCTCCCTACCTCCCTTTCTCTCTCTAAAAATCAATACATTTAAAAATACATATTTAAAAAAATGTGTAAAGAAGGCCTAAGAACACAGGGCTTCCCTGGCTTGTGAGAGCTGAAGGGTGGGTGTGCGCACACTTCACTGTACAATGACACGCTAACTAAAGTGTGGGGCGAGGACAGCCAACATTTCTGTGGAACTTTATGGAAGGAAATCTAGGAGAAACTGAACTATCAAAAAAGGAGGGTCTTTGAAGAATTAAGTAACATTTCAAGATCGTCTGTCTTTAGAATTTATGATAAAATGTTGGCTCTAATTTTTTCATTTTCCAGTTGTAGTACCCGCATGGACTTACCTACTTTCACCTCAATACGCTGTTTTAAAATATATGGCACTGAAGTACCCGTTCTATCACCCTCTGGCCGTGAGACCTCGGCAGTCAACGCTAAGCCTCAGCTTCCACTTTGTAGTGTTGCTTTAAGAATTAAGTATGTAGACAGGCTTTAAGTAAATAAATTGTGTAGCCCCATGCCTCACACAAAATAGGCACTCACAAGGGACTGTTTTTAATACCATCATAAAGCGTGATGACCGTAGACTACAGGCAAAAAGTAATGATAATGAGTTACCAGGTATTTTTAAAATACAACAAACCCTGCTTTCCTTTTCTTTTCCATGTATTCAAGCTCCAAGGTGACATTCAAGGAGTTCATTCAGATTACTCTTCATTTGGATGCTCTGTTCTCCTGGGCTAATAAGGTGAGGAGTGGAAGGAGCAGAGAGGCTTATAGAAGGTTCTTTGGAAAGTGAGCCGGGGTCAGTGACGAAGAGGAAGAAGTCAGGCTTCCCTTAGATTCCCACAGGAAGCGGCTAAAAGCTTGCGGTTCACAGTTGCTTAGCAACATATAAATGCTCAAGAAAGAACAAAAGTCGAGGCCGAGCAAAATCAGGCAGATTTCACTCTCACTTACCCATTTGTTATTTCCACATTGTGCGTATGTCCAAGAGAAACAGAACATAAGGTTGACCTCCAAAAACAAGCCAGCCAGCCAGCCAGTGAAGGGAATGCAAATTGACCGTAAGCGTCAAAACGGTAAACACGCGGAAAACAGGGCAGGTGCTCACAGCTGGGTCCCAGGTGCAGCAGAATTGCTCTGTTCAATGGGGCACGAACTGTATTTATTACTGCTTCTGGGAGCACGTGGAAGGCTACAAGGCGGCCCATGCCTTTGGGAACTTCGCAATGTACTGGGGAGAATGAAACCAGTATGCAGATCATCCCACCACAAAGCAGAATTCATGTCACAACCCAAGAGACACCCATGTATACGTCCTCAAAGGCAGGAGACAGCAAAGCTTGGGGTGGGGAGGGGCATCCGGAAAAGCTCCCTGAAGAGGAGCCATATAAGTTAACCTCCAAAAGATAAACGGCAGGGGGGTTGGAATAAACAGAATTTTAACAGATGTGAAGAGCACATGTCCGCATGTCAGGGAGAAACCTCCAGGTATGTCCAAAACAATAATAACCCAAATCCTGTTGCAAAATAGGATTCTACTGGAACAGCAGCAGCGAGAGATGCAATTATTGCCATATGCGGGAGGTCCTCTAATGCCAACTTAGGGACCATGCTTTATATGAAAAGCTCTGAGAGGTGATGAGGTGCAGGTGAAACGGTCATTCATGCCTTCAGCAGATTCATCCAGTGATGGCAGTTTTGAAGGGTGGGGCGGGTGGGAGAGGAGAGTGTAACGGAGGAAGTGGTGAAGAAGAAGTTTAAGCAGAAAGGAGGACAGTCTAATCTAAAATGGGGTCCACAGGAACGGGAAGAAAAGGACAGATAACAGACATGAAACCGAACGCAAGTTGCTGATCAGGTAGAAGGACTCAGCTGAGAGCGGGGAGAGAAAACTGATGCAGAGATTGTAAGCCTGCTTCACTGGGTATCAAGAACAGAAAAAACATATTCGACTGAGTGGTGGAGGGGAAAGGAGGAGGAGGAGGACAGACTTTAGCACCTGCTGACTTGGAAGCGCTCACCAGTACCACCAGGTGCAAACGCCCAGCAACAGAAAGAAAACACAGGTTTCGAGTTTTGAGGAAGGTCGAGGCTTTGATAATGACTCACGTGAAGGTCATAACTAACGCTGTGTGAGTCCATGTAAACCCCAAGGAACACGAGCGGATTAATCTGAAAGACAAGAGAGGGCTGGCCAAGGAGAACCACGCAGGAGGATGAGGGGGCAGGAGGGAGACACAGAAGCACGGCTGGCTGGGGGAGAGACCCCAGGGCAGCATCGCGGGAGCCAAGAGAGGGCAGCCGTTCAGGAGGACACGCAGATGGGCGAGCGTGGGTGGTAGTCACTTTCCTTTTCTAAATATCTCCTGCCAACATCAGGTATTACTTTTGTAACAATAGTTGGAGCCAGTTTTTTAAAAGAAATAATTTGTTATCAAGAGAGGCGAATACTACAGAGACACAGCAGGATGAGGGCAGAGGATAATATCACAGGGAGGGATCAGGACCTCATGCGTGTCCTTTAGAAACACATGTCAACAGAATGGGGAGCTGAAGGAAGAGGACTATGCGGGGCCATGGGGTGGGGTGAGGGCACTCTGGGCAAGTGACTAATTAGCAGAAGGATCACTTGAGCAGGTTAGAAAGTCAAGTGGATTTTTTCCAGGAAAAAAAGGTACCTTCGTTGAAGAAGGGAAGGGCAATAAAAGAGGGAAAGGTTGCAGATTCAGGCAGAAGCGGCTCTTTGAGTGGGGACCAGAAAATAAACCTCGAAAAGCCAAAAGCAGGGTGTGTCTCCTAGGGCAGAGGGGTGGGGGAGGGAACAGAGGAAATGAGACAGAGATTTTCAACCCAACAGAGGAAGTTTGGGGATCTCAGTTTGAATGGTCTGAGAAGGTCCGTGATAAGCAGAAAAGCAGTCTCCGCCCTTCACCAAACCAGACCAGGGCTCTTGTTCTTAAATCTCAAAGGGCAGACACATGTAGAGGAAAACTCTCCACGGTAAAATCTCAGTAGGTCCCAATGTCAGCACAAAAGAAACCACATCTGGGTCTGTGGACCTTAACATTGACAAAACCAACGAACAGACTGGGCTGTCGAGGAGAGTATAAACCATATGTAAACCATAAGGCCCAGATAACACTCCCTGCCACACACACGCAGGAATTCCACCACGCTCTGTGAACGGAGCTCGGACATCAGGTGCGCTTGCTCAGAAGGATGGAGAGCCTCACCGCAGGAGGTGGCTGGAAAACATTTAAGGGATAAAAAAGGAAAGATGACTTCCAGCACGAAGCCAGAGGACAACTGAAGTTCCATAAATATTCTCTAGTCCGACTCCACAGATAAACACTGCACGGTGTGTCGGGAGCCTTGCATCCAGTTTTCAGAAGGATCGTTTTAAACACCAAGGGATACATCACAGGGAAAGTAAGAGTTCCCGGTTCTTAGCCCATCGAGTCCCGCAGGGAACACAGCTGGGACGACGACACCCGCGCTGAGTGGGAATCGATGATGCCAGCCCCTATCTCACGGCCTTCAGTCTCACCCTGGAATTCCTATTGCACTGACGTTCTTCTCCTCATCCTGAAACATGGCAAAGACACTGAATGAAGAGTGTCCCCATGCCTTCTGCGTTTGAGTCTCTGAGGGTTTTCATCTCTTGCAACTCAGGATACCCCACCAGCTTCAGGAGCAGCACCTCCCCAGCGCGGCTCTCAGCCTGGGGTTGCTCGCCAGCAGGATAACGGGGTGGACCGCTGAGCACAGATAAGCCACCACCTTCCACTTCAGCTCCTCAGATGGGAAAACACCTGCAGCGCCGAGCACCAGTGACAGAAACGAGGAGGTGAAGAGAATGGCAAAGGAGATGAGAACGAGGAGAGCCTTGATGTGCGCCTGGGCACTGGGGTCGTGAGCGCCCGAGGTGGACAGGAAGGTCTTCTTGGCATGCCTTCCCAGAGACACGATAAGCAAAACCATGCCAGAGAGGAAGACAATGGTAGGGACTGTCCAGGTAACAATTTTGAGAGGGAAGAAGTACAATTTCTCATATGTTCTCCTAATAGCATCCCCAGTGACATTCCCAGACTGCAGACCTCTCATGAAGTACTTCTGATATATGCTTTGGTTGCCTATGAAAAATAAGAGGGTGCTCAAGGTGGAGAGCCCCACAGAGCTGAGCAGCATGCACGGAACCAGCCCAGACACCTTCTGCTTGAGCCGGAGGAAGACAGGGTGAGTGAAGGTTGCAATTTTCACGCAGTAGAAGACGCTGAGCCAGCTGGAAAACCAGAAGGTGGCAGCATTTAAGAAGTCCCATTGGAAGGCTAGGAACTGGAGTACTGGGTTGTACGGGGTGGCCTTTGGACACAGGAAAACATAAATTCTCTCACAGATCACCACCCACTGCAGACAGAAGCGGGAGGCCCCCAGGCTGATCAGTAACTTATCACAAGGTGACAGTACTCTCCGTAGTAACCACTGCATGCCCAGTGCCACGGTGATCAAGCCATTGCTCACCACGGCCACCAGGCACAGGAGGAATGAAATGATATCCAAGATGATGGCTCTCTCATCCATCACCAGAAGTCCCGGAACCATATCCCCATGCATCTCTCCTGTGGACCAGGTGGGTGCCAAGACTTCAAGGTCTATTCCTGCCCTGTTGCTCTGAAAGGTCCTGGATGATGAGTATCCCTCCAGCTGCCCCAAATGCAGATGCAGCTATCTGAGGAGGGCAAAGAGTTCTTCTCAAAATGGATGCAAATACCATGAAGGCTCAGATTTGAAAGTCCTCCCACCTGCCCGCAAATTTGCCTGCTCGTTCTCTGCCAGTTTTCTGCCCGTGTGGAACACTGCTGTGGATAATATATCAGGCCCTCCCATTTGGCGTCCCTTACACAGCAGTTGGTACTTCTTAAAGCTGACACCTAAGCCATGACCCTCTACCTGCGGGCAGCCAATGAGGAAATCCACAGGGTGCAGCCCTGCAGACACTATAAATCTCTGCACACGCATAAGAAATAACTAAGGAGATGATTACAACTGTTACTATAATGACCATCTTTCATTCCTTCTGTCCTGTGCAGTCAAAAGTAGCCCACGGAGAACCCAGGAGAGCATCCGGGGTGCAGCACAGGCCCAGTGAACCAAATGGTAGGTCATCTACTTTAACCAGAGAAAGGCGGAGTAAGCAAAGGCCACATTTTCCATAGGAATGAGGTCAAAGAGTAATAAATAAATAAGCATGCAAGTCAATGAATCAGCAATCAGGTGAGTGCTTCCTCACTCAGGTTAATGTGTTGCAATAATTGTTGTGAGTCAAATATGGCAATATTGAACGCTCAGGAGCAAGCAAGGTAGGAGTGAGGGCGTATCCCATAGTACACTCACCTCCTGGCTGGCATCCTATCTCACCAGTTCCAGGCATGGAACCCCACAAAGAGAGACAGAGTGCAGAACACTCAGCATCCCTTTCCGGTTCCCAGTCCACCTAGGACAAAGGTCCAGGTGGGATCATCCCTCCAACACAGAGGCTGAGCTCTGCAGTGAGCAGACATTCCTGGGGAAAGGAAAAGACTAAGGTAACTCACTCACTCTGCCTTTCCTGATGCAAATCTCCAGGGAATAGAGTTCCCAGCTGCTCTCTCCCCTGCCCTTGTTCCTCTGGATGACATTGGGCTGTTTTCTGCTGGAATAAGGAGCAATGAGGCAAACTTTGGGTTCTTGGTTGTAGAGTTTGGCCAGCCACAGAATCCTCAAAATGGAGAACTCATCTGCTCCCATCTACCTTCTACATCTTCATTGGTTGATACAATGGGAAATGCATACAGTTAATGCTCTGTTCATTTAAAAACAACTTATTAAGCATTTCTTGTATGTGCTAATGACCCTGTGAAAGGCACTGGGGACCACAACAGTGAACTAGGTATCCGCTTTCACAGTGCTTTCACACACTAATCATAAACCACAAACAGTCACTGGAAAGGGGGAATCACCATTTGTATTTAAAACATGCATTGCGTTCTATGGTGATTTCTTTTGTTTGTGCTTTTTGTTTGTTTGGTGCATTTTGCTTTGTCACATCCGGATTTATCTTCTGAGGTGGAAGCCAAGTCTGAGAATGGGAAAATGTTCACAGTTAATCTTTGTAAGTGAAACCATGAGAGGGGTAGAGGTAGGAACCCTAAGTAGGTTCTCTGTATGGGAAAACACTCAACTCAGGAGTCCGTCTCAGAGGGATTTAAAACAGGGAGGATTCTACATGTCTGTGGTTCTAAATGTCACGTGTCATCCCATTCCCATCCAAAGAACTCTCAGGAGCGTTCAGCCGCAGCCCCTGCATGGTGGGACAACAAAGATGCT
Organism: Glossophaga mutica; assembly: GCA_039655065.1. Taxonomy (NCBI): domain Eukaryota; kingdom Metazoa; phylum Chordata; class Mammalia; order Chiroptera; family Phyllostomidae; genus Glossophaga; species Glossophaga mutica. The sequence goes on from CM077313.1 coordinate 8,175,197, forward strand.
GCCTTGCCTAGTGGAAGGAAGGGGGCATGGCATCAGTAAAGGAGGGGCAGGTGTGATTGTTGTCTAGGGAATACGGTGAGTTTGGCTGCAGCAGAGGATTCACGTAAGAGAACGTGAGCAAGAGGGTGGACACCAGGAACAGGAGGAATGGAACTAAGGCCACCAGCGCCAGACGAGGTGGGAAAACGTGCCAATAGAAGGTCTGTATTCTATCAGCCAGGGAGCCGTTTTCATGGGAACTGGGGGAGGCAATTATTGGCACCAGAACTGTATTCTGAGTGGCTGACGAGATGACCGTCAGACCAGATAGGGTCAGGTCGCTCAGCAGCAGCCTGAGCGCTGATGGAGAAGTCCTCCCCTTGAGCTGGAAGAAGAGGAGCTGGAGGAGAATGAGATCTTTGCGCAGTAGAAGACAGCAGGCGGGGCAGCTGGCCAGAAAGTGAGAGTGTTCGTGAAAGCCCAGGGGATGTTGAAATAGTCAGCTCTGGAACAAAACTCAAGGGAGGCCAGGAGGTCGTTCAGGAGGGCCACCCCATGCAGGCCAAAGTGGGAGGTGGCCAGGAAGGCCACAGTCCCATCACCTGTGGGCAGTGTCTGGCGCCACACCCACTCCCAGCCGAGCACAGCAACCACAAAGCCACTCTGCAACACTGCAGCCAACAACCCCAGGGAGAAGATGACCACAGAGACCAAGAAAGGCCAGGAGGGCACCTTCCCCAGGGAGGTTCTGCTCAATGGGAAAGTGCGGAGACACATCCACAGGGGAACCAGCCAATCTGGCCAAGCCACTCTGTTGAGACCGGAGATCCAGAAAGTTCTCTCCTTGGATTTATGCAAAAGCTTAGTGGCCAGCAAACACCCCCAGACCTCCAGGATTTGAAAAGAGGATCCCCATGATTTCCCCTGGCAGGCAAATTACTCCCAACTCAATGGCATCCTGTCTCTGTTTGCATAAGCTGTATTTGCCTGTTCTTTTTCAGAGCCAGATGCTAGAAAATGTGGACAAAATAGAGGTTCCAGGGGTGACTGAAAACTGACCAGAATTAGTCCTTTCCTAATAAGGCTCTGAGGAAGTGAGAAAAGTAGTAGATAAGTCATCATGACAAGAAGGGAAAGACAGAGTTGGGTGGGGGGCCATCGGATACCCAATGGGCATCACGGTAGGAGCCGGGAAGTGAGAGTGAGTGGTATGACAAGGAGAGCTGGACCAGAGCTCCGAGCAAGCCCACGGGGGAGGGACTGCTCACATAGGAAGAGCCACTTGCTGTAACCATTAACACTGCTTAAGATAATACCAACCAATCTTGCCATTTACGAAGTCATTTCACATGTGTTACATTTTGCCTCCACCACCAAACACACAAAGTGACACTGGCTCATATCAGCCACCCCTGCTCAGGGAGCCAAGAGGCAAGACCTAGATAAGGAGGGCTGTAAAAGGCAAGCATCCTATGCATGGAAAAAAGGAAAAGCAAAAGGGGATGCAGGGAGGGAGAGGGAGTACAGGGAGGGAGAGAGGATACAGGGAGACAGAGAATAGAAGAAAGCGGAGCTGGGGGTGGAAACCAGCGAAGGGAGTCCCCTCTTCCGAGGTCAAAGATCCTGGGGTCACATTTCCCCTTCCTCAACGCATCTTTGCATGGTCTCACTCGAGATTCCACAGGGGAAAGGTCTAAGTGTGAAAGATTAAAGAGAAATAAAAACCCTGTATAGGCCACCAAAAAACCCACACGCACAGAGAGAAATGTAAACAAGGGTAAACATGTACAGGGGAGACCTCAGGAGAAAGAGCTCCAGCTGCCTCTCAAACACAGCATTTCCTGGAAGAGCTGCTTCATTTTCAGTGAACTTCCCAAAGATTATCAAAGAGCAGATAATTCAGTCTGATCACTGGTTTTGCAGCTTAGCTTCAGTGGCTTCATCGAGTTCTTCACATTTTTTCATCTGGCTTCTGGAAGGCAGCAGCAGCGAGTGGCTTCTGCGTATTTCACAACATTTCAGCTCTTCGAACCCTTTGGCCAAAGACCAGCTTCACGATGTCATCAAGAAGCGAGTTGAGGCTGTGGCACGCAGGCCCTGTTGTGGTCACAGGTAGCAAGTATTCCCTGTGGGCTCACAGGCAACCTCCACACGACTTGCACCGTCATCAAAGCATACAGTTTGCCAGACACAGTCCCGTGACTTCCTTTTCTACCAATAACAGCTCTCTACACAGTCCATGTTTTCTCCTGCTTCAGTACCCCTCCACGAGGAAGTTGAGAGAGTCCCCTTCCTCAGGCACCTGCTCGTCCATCCCTTGGTGCTCCACCAGATATGTCTTCGAGAGGTCCATGTCCCACTCATAGTCAGCCACCAAAAGAGGCCACAAGAAGACCAAGGCTTTCCATTTTGGGGTTTTGTTTTGTTTTGTTTTGTTTTCAAGAGTCCTTCCACTTTGCAATAACTATCAGAATACTAGGAATTCCTCACAAGAGTTCAGGTCACGTGTCTCTTTTCTAAAGGTGTCTCATGCCTGCAGATGAATCTTTTCCTGTAGCACAAATGACAGTATTTTGAGGGTGATATCTGAGTCTTTTGTGAAATGATGCTGGTGTCAAATGAGTTACAGCAGAAAGTTGGATTTTGAGTGGACAATTCTGAAAAGACCTACTTGCACTTGGTTCTCTCTACTAGTAAAGGATTTTTTTGGTTGCCATTCATACGTTTATTTCCTCTTATTACCTTTAAAAATCAATTGGGTCATCTTACAGATGTAAAAATACATATCGCCGGATTTGTAAATGTTGGTGTCCATTCTTTACTGCACTTTTGAATAACATGCAGCATGTGATTATGTAGTCCCCACCTTACCCTCAGTTTTGCTTTTGTGTGGTTGGTTAACCACGGTCAGGTGTGGTTTGAAAATATTAAGTGTAAAATTCCAGAAATAAAACTCATATGTTTTAAGTTGCACACTGTTTGAATAGTGTGATGAAATCTCGTCCCACTCGGCTCCATCCCGCTTAGGACATCAACTATGCCTTTGTCCAGTGCTCCACCCTGTATCCAGGACCTGCCCATGGCCATTTAGAAGTCATCTGCGACCTGGCTGGTGTAGCCCAGTGGATTGAGCGCGGGCCTGGGAACCAAATGATCCAGGTTCGATTCCCAGCCAGGGCACATGCCTGGGTTGCAGGCCAGTTCCCAGCAGGGGACACATGGGAGGCAACCGTACATTGATGTTTCTCTCCCTCTCTCTCTTTCCTACCCTTCTCCTCTAAAAATAAATAAATAAAATATTAAAAAAAAAAAAGAAGTCATCTGGGATCGACTGTCCCAGTATCACAGTGCTTTGTGCTCAAATAGCCCCAAAGTGCAAGACCAGTGATGCTAGAAACTTGGATTTGCCAAAGAGAAGCCATAAAGTATAGACGTTTGTATATGAAAAAACAGTACATAGTGTTCAGCGCCACCCACAGTTTCAGGAATCCACTAAGGGGTCTTAGAAGTATCCCCGGAAGCTAAGGGGGATTCCTCCCACCTTTTTCCACGGTTTCATCAGGTAGCTGCTGGTCTGCCAGGGAAAGGTAAAGGAAGAAGGAAGTGATTTTTAAAAAGAAATATTTTTTTATCCTCACTCAAGGACATTTTTTCATGGCTTTTACAGAAGGAGAAAGGGAGACAGGAAGGGAGAGAGAAACATCACTGCGAGAGAGAAGCATCAATTGGTTGCCTCCCACACATGCCCAGACTGGGGATCTTTTGCACCTGGACCACGGATGAACCCACAACGTAGGTATGTGCTCTGACCAGGAATCTACCCCACAACCCTTCAGTTGGGGGGATGATGCTCCGACCAACTGAGCCACACTGGGCGGAACTAATGTTTTTAATGGCGAGATGGCACATAAATATAAACTAAATCATATACAAATTTAATAATCATTTTCATGTATAAAAAGCTCTAAATATTTATTTTTCTGGCCCTATAGACTTCCTCTCAGTCATATACTCAGGTAAATAATTTGGGGTAAAATATTAGATCTAATAGTAATACAGTATAAAGCAGAATTTTAGCTTTCTGGAAGTGAATTTGGGAATTTCCAACATTCCCAATTATCAAAATGTGAAAGCACAGTTAAATATTGTTCAATAGTGAAGTAAGTTTTTACTTGAAAGCTTTCCTTTCAAATAAAAAAAGAGCATTTTAAAGTTAGACTGCGAGGAAGTATAGAGTCCAATTTAATTTCAATTCAAAAACTTCTAGTACAGCTTTTTCTCTGCCTTGCACCATTTGTGAAATTGGAAGCCATGAAATTAATCTCTAATGGAATAAACCAATATTCTTTCCATAATGCTATAATCTTCACTCAAATGTCTAGTATCTGCTAGAAGGATAAATCACATCCAACTTCTAAATCAGCTATTTTCAAACCATCCCTTCTTCAAACAGAAGAGCTTTGTTTATATCTATGGTACTTTATATACTGAGCTTCTGCATAAGATTTTTTAAAAATAAATAAAATAAAATAAAAATAAATAATAAAAAATTTTTAAAAATAAAGTCTTGTGTTCTTTTCACCTGTTTAACCTTTTTCCTTTAGTAAAAACTGAGATTTCTAAATATCACCTTTGATATATATTAATAATAGTAGCTACAACATGAATATTTCAAAAGCTCCATAGTATAGTAGAGTATAGGGATAATATAAAACTATACTACAAGGCCACAGTAATCAGCATGGTACTGGCATAAAAACAGGCATATAGATGGATGGAACAAAATAGAGAGCCCAGAAATAAACCCACATCTTACAGTCAATTAATAGTGGACAAAGGAGGCAAAAACATATGATGGAGTAAAGACAGTCTGTTCAATAAATGATGGTGGGAAAATTGGACAGGTAAATGCAAAAAAAAAATATTAAACTAGACCACCTCATTACATCGTACACTGGAATAAACTCAAAATGGATTAAAAACTTAAATATAAGTCATAAAACCATGAAAATCCTAGAAGAAAACATAGGCAGTAAAATCTCAGACATTTCTCTTAGCAATATTTTTTCTGATGTTTTTCTTCAGGGAAGGGAAACAAACAAATAATTAAATGGGACTACATCAAACTAAAAAGCTTTTGCACAGTGAAGGAAACCAACAACAAAATAAAAAGACAACCCACTAAATGGAAAAACATATTTGCCGATAATACACCTGATAAGGGATTAATTTCCAAAATTCATAAAGAACTCAAACAACTCAACACCAAAAAACAAACAATCTGATTAAAAAACGGGCAAAGGACCTGAATAGATGCTTTCCCAAAGAGGACATTACAGATGGCCAATAGATGTATGTAAAGATGCTGGATGTCACTAATAGTCAGAGAAATGCAAAATAAAACCAGAAGGAGCTATAACCTCACACCTGTTGGAATGGCTGTCATCAATAAATCAACAAATAAGTGCTGGCAATGATGTGGAGAAAAGGGAACCCCTGGGCACTGTTGGTGGGAATGCAGACTGGTACAGCCACTGTGGAAAACAGTATGGAATTTCCTCAAAAATTTAAAAATGGAACTGCCTTAAGACCCAGTGATTCCACTTCTGGGCATATATCTGAAGAAACCCAAAACACTAATTCCAAAGAACATATGCACCCCTATCTTCACTGCAGTGTTATTTGCAATGGCCAAAATTTAGAAGCAACCCAGGTGCCCATCAGCAGATGAGTGAATAAAAAAGCTGTAGTACATTTACACGATGGAATACTACTCAGTCATGAAAAAGAGGAAATCTTACCTTTTGCAACAGCATTGATGGAACTAGAGAGTATTTATGCTAAGTGAAATAAGTCAGACAAAGACAAATACCATATGATTTTACTTACATGTGGAGTCTAAAGAACAAAATAAACTAACAAAATAGAAACAGACATATATACTGAGAACAGATTGACAGCTGTCAGAGGGGAGTGGGGTTGGGGGACTGGGTACAAAATGTGAAGGGATTTTAAAACACACATACACACACACACACACACACACACACACAGACAACAGGATGGTGATTGCCAGAGGAAAAAGAGGTTGGGGGAGGTAGGAGAGGGCAAAGGGAAGTAAACGGTGACTGGAAGACACTTGAGTTTGAGTGGTGAGCACATGATGGAGTATGTGGATAATGTGTTATGGAGTTTACACCTGAATCCTGTATGGTTTTATTAACCGATGTCACCCCAATAAATTCAATTAATCAAAGTAGAAATAAAAAAGTAGGTGAAAAACAAGAGAATGCCAATCCAAGATATCCAATATTCAAGCAATAAAGATTCTAAAAGGAGAAATAGTAAGTGAAGGGCAGAAAAACATCAATAAATAATTGAAGAAAAATCCCCAGGACTAAAGGACATCAGTTTTCATCTGGCCACCATCGTGCAACTTCAGAATACTGAGCATAAAGAGAAGATCCTACAAGTTTCTACAGAGGGGGGAGTCCAAATTCAAAATATTAGGAATAAGAGTGGTTTTACACTTTTCAAAGGTAATTTTGGAAGCTGGAAGGCAACACAATAATTATCTTTCACCTAGAATTGTCTATCAGAAGACTCTACGGCAAGGGCAAAAGAAAAACTTTTCAGACAGGCCAAGTCTCAAACAAGGTTTACTTTTTATGCAGTATTTTTCTGGGAGGAATAATATCTTCCTCCAGCACTAGAGAGTGATAAAGGCAGACACTGGGTGCAGTCATTCAGGATCCAGACTGAGAGAGGCAAAGACCAAGGACAAATCTAAAGAACCACCTCAAGGGGACAGGTCCAGATTGGAGCAAGACGAGAGGCTCCAGGAGAAACCTTCTCAGACGCATAAAATCGTAGGTGCCGTATGCATCCAGACCTCTTCAGAAAGGTTTAAACCACTGATGAAGAGTTTGAGAGCCAAAGCAAACCAAAAAAAAAGGCAATTAATCAATCCAACCAAAAACAAAAATGTGCACAGGCAAGAAAAAGTAACTTTAACTCCATAGTTCCAGCAGGAATAGCATTTACATCATCAGGAAAAGAAAACTTGTTTCTCTCCTCGCCACACTTCTGACACATGTGGGGCAGTTTTTCTCACGCCAAACGATTTTCCAGCTCTCCAGGCACCAATGGGGTGTCCTACCCTTCAGTTCTCACACTAACTCCTCGAACCCAGGCAGCATGTTTGGGACTCAGTCCCATAGGACTGCCCCCACCCCAGATACCGTTGGCAAGTCACCTGCACTTCCGACCCACCAGCTATAACTTGGGGTCCCCATACTCCCTGCTCAGGTTCAATAATTTGAACTCAGCTCACAGAACTCAGAGAAACACTGTACTTACGCTTGTTCAGAAAGAAGAGGTACCTAGGGCAAGGTCAAGAAACATTCCACTGGGGAGTTTGCAGCTCTGTGACATTGGGGTCCCCCCTCTGACACCTGGACATGTTCAGCAACTCTTCCTGAAGCTCTCTGAACCCCTTTGTTTTGGTTTTTTTAATATATTTTATTGATTATGCTATTACAGTTGTCCCATTTCTCCCCCATCATTCCCCTCCACCCTGCACACCCTCTCCCACCCACATTCCCCCCTTTAGTTCATGTCCATGTGTCATAAGTTCTTTAGTGTCTACATTTCCCAAACTATTCTTGCCCTCCCCCTGTCTATTTTCTACCCACCATCTATGCTACTTATTCTCTGTACCCTTTCCTCCCACTCCCCTGTTGCTAACCCTCCATATGATCTCCATTTCTGTGGTTCTGTTCCTGTTCTAGCTGTTTGCTTAGTTTGCTTTTGCTTTAGGTGTGGTTGTTAATATTTGTGAGTTTGCTGTCTTTTTACTGTCATATTTTTATCTTCTTTTTATTAGATAAGTCCCTTTAACATTTCATAGAATAAGGGCTTGGTGATGATGAACTCCTTTAACTTGACCTTATCTGAGAAGTGCTTTATCTGCCCTTCCATTCTAAATGACAGCTTTGCTGGATAGAGCAATCTTGGATGTAGGTCCTTGCCTTTCAAGACTTCAAATACTTCTTTCCAGCCCCTTCTTGCCTGGAAGGTCTCTTTTGAGAAATCAGCTGACAGTCTGATGGGAACTCCTTTGTAGGTGACTGTCCCCTTATCTCTTGTTGCTTCTAAGATTCTCTCCTTATCTTTCATCTTGGGTAATGTAGTTATGATATGCATTAGTGTGCGCTTCCTTGGGTCCAACTTCTTTGGGACTCTCTGAGCTTCCTGCACTTACTGGAAGTCTATTTCCTTTGCCATATTGTGGGAGTTCTCCTTTATTATTTGCTCAAATAACTTTTCCACTTATTGCTCTTCCTCTTCCCTTACTGGTACCCCTATAATTCAGATGTTGGAACATTTAAAGGTGTCCTGGAGGTTCCTAAGCCTCTCCTTATTTTTTTGAATTCTTGTTCCTTCCTTCTTTTCTGTTTGGTTGTTTGTTTCTTCCCTCTGGTCCACTCCATTGATCTGAGTCCCACTTTTCTTCCCATCTCTATTGGTTCCCTGTGCATTTTCCTTCATTTCACTTAATGTAGCCTTCATTTGTTTCATCTAATTTGCGACCAAAATCAACCAATTCTGTGAGCATCCTGATCACCAGTGCTTTGAACTGTGCATCTGACAGGTTGGCTATCTTTTCATCACTTAGATGTATTTGCTCTGGGGTTTTGATCTGTTCTTCCATTTGGGCCATTTTTTTTTTTTTAATCTGGTTGCGCCTGTTACGTACGAGGGGCAGAGCCTTAGGTGTTAACCCAGGCAGGGCAGCCCATTTGCTGGGTTGTGACGCTATTTGTGAGGGAGGGGCCCAAGAGGGAACAGTGGCGATTGCTCCGCTGTCTCGGATTTCAGTCCCTTCCGCCACTTCCCACAAGGAAATTGGGCCTTTCCGGTGCTGATTCCCGGGTGGGTGGGCTTGTGTACATTCTAGAACCCTGTGGGTCTGTCCAATGAACTGTCCTGTGAGGTTGGGAGTCTCTCCCAGCACCTCAACCCCCACAAGTGTTTTCAATCAGTGTTTTGAGGCTTTATTTCCCTGCGCTGGGGCACCGGGTTGTGCTGTCTGTCTCGCTACCCAGTTTCGCCTGGTTTATCTGCACATGAATGTGTGACCATGGTCAGCCAGCCACCTTGCACCCCTCCAGGGGTCTGCCAGCCTCAGCTTTTTCCTGCCACAACCCCTCTCCACCAGCCACTGACTCCGCCCCTCTTACCAGTCTGGATGAATGTGTCTATTTTTACTCCTTGGTTGTCAGACTTCCGAGCAGTTTAATTTTCTGTTAGTTCTTGTTTTTGTTTTGTTTTGTTTTGTTTTGTTTCTAAATTTTTGTTGTCCTTATTTTGGTTGTGGAAGGAGGCACAGTGTGTCTACCTACACCTCCATCTTGGCCGGAAGTCTCGTTTCAGGTTTTTATGGAGGTTCCTTATGTAGGTATGATTGATTCACTCATTGGCCATGGGTGTGATTCACTCAATCACCAGCCCTTCTCCAGCCTCCACACCTGGGTCTTTCTGATAACTCCAGGCCCCAGCAAACAAAAGGACTCTACTGCTGTCACTCTGCCGATTCCAAAGACTTTAGTTCTTGGGTCAGGAACTGGAGTCTAAGCCCAGATACCGTTGCACCCTGGACAACACGGGTCTGAACTGCCCAGGAGCATGTATACATGTTTTTCATTGGTTGGTAGGTTTGTTTGCAATAAATATTGTCCACCCTCCACATCTTCGGGTTTCACAGCTGGGGATTCACCAACCCTGAGGAGACCCTAGTATTTATTTCCTCATTCCCAACCGCAGATTCCTGGCCGCGGATGCCCAACTGCAGATCAAAATCAGTATTTTCGTATTGGCAACAGCAGATTCCCAGCTGCAAATTCCCAGCTTGGTTGAATCCTTGGCTGCTAATTCCTGGCTGTCATTAAGTTTTGGGGGAGTCAAAAGTTATATGTGAATTGGCAACTATTGTGGGATCACCCCCCAACCTGTGCTGCTCAAGGGTCATCATAAAAGATGCTCCTAGCACTCCCATCACATGGGGAGGTACAAGGGTTTTAGGAGTTTTGTGTCAGGAACCAGAGGCCGAGACTAAGCATGTATTTCTCCTTATATCAGTCATGATATTTTAAACACTGAATACTGATCGAGCTTACATCACAATAAAACTATCCTGAAAAGTGAGACGGAAATGGGCTGCCATGGGAACGAGGTGAAGGAGAATGAAGTGTTCCTATCCTGCAGTAAACAGCATGCCCAGGACTGAAAAATCAAAAGGAAAAACACAAGCATATGATTTAGATACAAAGGCCTGTGCACACAAACACGCGCATCAGCTGAAGGAAGTAAAACCAGTTGTCTTGGGGAAAAGGGAAAGGAAGTAGTGTGGGAGCAGGAACCAGTAGCTTTCAAAACTAGTGCAAACGCCTGGCTCTTTAGACTTCCGGCCAAAGGCCCAGCCCCGCGGGCGGCTTGTTGCTGTACCCATTACACAGGTGGGAAGAGGACAAAGGGCTTTCCCCACGTAGTCCGGCCGCGTCCCTTGCCCACTGTCTCCAGCTTTGCAGAAATTGCCCTACGCCCGTAATCGGCATCTTTGTCACTCGCTAAGCAGCTTGGCTGGTGACTTAGCTTCGCCTTTTCACGTCCAGCTGGGCCAGTGCGTGCAGATGGATAGCTTTAGTCTCCGGAGACAAAATCACAACTAGCCCTGGCAAATCTAGATCCAACCAGCGCAGAGGATGGAGGAAAGTGTGGAAGGGTCCCAGGGGGTGCAGGCAGCAGAATCTAGGCTGTGAGAAACCCTGGGAAAAACCGGTATTGTTTATTCAAATAAATTGCAAGGAAGGGGAGAAAGAACCTATAGAGTACAAATGATTAAAGAGACGTGAAAAAAAAGACTAGATGCTTATATGACTTTGATGAAATCTTAGGGGGGGAAATGAGAAAAGGCAACTAGGAGAGGGCTACAGACAAAAACAGCCAAATAGTTCTTCCTTGATGTTTGTGCACGGCAGGGCCTCCGAGGAACATGGATTCATTTGCCTCTTGCAGTTCAGTGTTGGACTGCAGTCCTCCGTAAACAGGAGTCGTAATGATCTAGCATTACTCACAATTTTATTAAAATCTTCCAAGTATGTGTTTTTCATAACCATTTGGAGGAAGAAAGGGCAGAAGTCAGCATATGAGTCATGTGTCTAAAATGGCTTAGTCATCTACGGGGGAAAAAGTCATAATCTTTTAAATGGTGATTTTTTTTTCTTGATTTTTTCCATCCCACTTCATCTTGTCCCTCCTTGGATCCTCAAACAGCCCCATCTTCCACCACCATTCATCACCATACACCTTCCTGGAGGCGGAACCATCAAGGGGGTGTTGAAGGCATCAGGTTACAAGATACTTCTTAGGAGGAGGCCAACATGTGCTGACCTATATATACACCAGTAGGGGTAGGAAGGCGCTTGGAATTGGGATAAAATAAAGAGGCAAACAAAGAACACAGCATAGCATCCACTCTGTTCTTCAAGGGATGGGGAAGACGAGTTAAAAACGATTCCCAATCATCCAGCTCCTCCCTGCAATCCCCATGAAAAAGCCCCGTCCTTTTGTCTGCGAATGCAGAAAAGAAGGAAATGGATTGCAGTGTGGCTGCATGACAGGTTCCCACCGGGCAAAGCGAAGGATGGTGGGATGCCTGCGGGAACACCGCACACCACGCTGCCAGCGGGGCAGGTTCCTTGGATTCATTGGTTTCTCCCCACCAGACCGTGGGAATAAAAGAGGAGGAAGAAACAATTGTTTTCAATCCCAAGGTAATTGTGATTAACTCCCAGCAGGGAGTTCTGGGAAAGAAATACGTCTCAAATTGAACCACCATTCACTGAAAAGCTCGTCTGTGGCTGGCATCATGCTCGGCACATGTGCACACCTCATTTTCTCATTTCATCTGATTTAAGGCTGCCACAGGCGCTCCGGAGTGTGCTCCTTTTTATTAGATGCACTGTCGATGCCTCCGTTCCCCAACACATCCCTCCATCAGGAAAATATAGGGAAGCCGCTACAGCTCTGTGTTTGCCCTGAATGGAGATCAGAACACGCTTTAGTGTTTTCCGTCGCCTGCTGGGACCAAAAGAAGCCAGCTTTATCCAATCGCTGTTGTTCAGTGACTAAACCTTAAATTTCTGAACCAAGAATGCTGTTCTGAATAACAAGTGTTTTCTTATCTCCCTGCTTCTCCTCTTTCCCATAATATTTATTTACTACCAGTTGGCAATGAGTAAATACACCCAAGCACGCAAACATTGGAGAGAATAAGAAAATATCATGATGTTCCAAAGGTAGTCACAGAAATAAAATGCTCATTTTAACATTCTACGAGATTAAATTAACTTCAGGCTGCTTGGTTGTCAAGAGCCTATATTGAAGTTCAGAAGACTTTTATTTCTGTCACTTTCTCAATGTGTTACCTAATATTAAGTCTGTCCCTCTTTCTTGACCTTGGTGTGTACGGTTGTCATAATAAATAGTTGGCCAGTTTGGGGATGTTAGACAAGGAAATATATGTAAAAGTATTTTTGCCCATTGCTAAGACCTACATGTTAGTTATTTATTAAAAACAGGCACAACTCCAAAAAGATCATGTAGACAAAGCAAAAGGAACAAAATACAATCTCCCTAAATCAGCTGTTGTTTTCCTCTTCTGAAGGAAAACTTACTCCCACAACATCCCTGCTCCTAGGTCTTTCCTTGTTTAAAAAAAAAAAAAAAAAAAAGCCCTGATTGGTGTGGCTCAGTGGACTGAGCATGGGCTGCGAACCAAAAGGTTGTTGGTTCAATTCCTAGTCAGGGCACATGCCAACCACACACTGATGTTTCTCCCCCTCCCTTTCTCCCTCCCTTCTCTCCTCTCTAAAAATAAATAAATCTTTTAAAAAATAATGACTATTTAAAAATACCTTTTCTATTTCTTGCTAATGAACAAATCTCAAATCTTCTAACAGCACCTTTGTGATGCTTTGAAACCCTGCTCTTTCTCTCAGAACGTCCCTGCTTCATCTGAGGCTTCCTAAACATCCCTCTTGTGGAATGGGCCTTCAAGACCTTGAATTAAATGTCCTCACAGTTCCCTGCCAGCCCCAGATTCCCTGCTGTCGTCTGTCTCTCTTTCCCAGTCAGTCACTGTCTGAGAACTCTTACAACTTTCTTTTTTTATCAATGTCTCTGGGAAAAAGTCCACCTTCACCATCTCAACAAGGAACTCCATGAAGATACTCCTAACTTTTAATATGCACAATGAAGACACCTCATTAGTCAAAAACTCAATCTAATAATAATAGCATCTGATTATTTTGCTTCTGAATTTGACATTTGGACGAGTAGTGGCATCCCAACTGAGGGGTTGTCATACCAGCGATGACACCTCCCAGTAAAAATCGTGAGTTAAGTTCCAGTGCCACCCTGCTTGGAAGGGCAGGTAAGGGTCGTCTACCCATAGAAGGCTGAGTTTCTGGAGGCGCAAGGGACGACGAGACTCTGGGTTTTCCAGGTGAAGACAAACCTGCTCTGACCCATGCCTGGGAGCCACCTGGATAAGAGGGGAAAAGTGAGACAGAAAGAGCCCTCCTCCGGAGAAGTCACACTTTGTGCCCCAGCTCCCTAGTTGAAATGACTTGGGGATTTATCTTTCCCTAAAGAATTAGTCTGACATGCATAAAAAGGTATATATAAGGATACTCCTCGCTGCTTTGTTTACAATAGCAAAAAAATCTAGAGGGGGGCAAAAGCATAAATGCCATCATTAAACCACTGGTCCTTCATAAGGAGGACAGCACCACCCGTCTAAGAGATGTTTAGGAAATTTACGTGGGTGTTTTTGATGTCACCACCTTTGGCTTACCACCAGTACTTACTGGTTGGGGGCCACAGTGTACCCCACACAACGAAGAATTTGCCCCATCCAGCAAAGACTTTGGGTGTCCTGCCAGACATGTAGGTGAAAACGTACCAGCTGAGCCAAGAACTGAGCTCCACTACATACAAACACAAAGTAATGTTTGCGCAATTTTAATATACAATGACTTTTCTAAGAATGGAGCCAACGAATGAATTGAGACGTTAGTGAATTTTGTTCGGTTTGAATCTTTACCAGGAGCTGCTCATCAGCTCAGAAAAGTCGTGAAATTAACGCCAACCTCACCCCTGGTATTTCAGTCACCTGCAAAACAACTGGAAGTCCGTCTGCTCGCCAGGCTGCAGCCTCCACGTCTCCGTGGAGGTGTGAGCGCCTACCTGCTGTCTGGGGCTGTCTGCCACGCTGTGCCCAGGACACTTACGCGTCGACATGCCTGCTAGTTTATTATAAACTGTTTTTCCATCTCTCTTCATATTATTACAGTCAGAACAGTATATTGATTTTTACCGTATTTTAAGTACGGTGTATTACTTATGAATTTTATTTCAGAAGAGTATGGGATGGTATTCCCCAGTGTTTTTATTAAAAGGGGCCATGGGTCCAGAGTATTTGTAATTAAATAAAACGTGATATATTATACTATTGCATACTCTGCAACAGTTTAAAGGATCAGCTAAGTGTATACATACTGTTAGGGGAAAGTCCTTAAGCCACAGAGCTGAGTGAAGGAAGCCAGCTCAGAGGCACTCATACAGCATGTACAGCTGACATCAGTTATCTGAACATATATGCACAGAACCACGTTGTACGGGACACGCGCGTGGGGAGAAAAGTCTTGTGCAGGACTTGCCTGAAAGCTCACAACATGAGCCGATAACAAGGGGAGGGAATCGGGGAGGGCAGTGGGGTAGGTTCCTGCTTTCTTTGCCATGCTTGAATGTATACAGAGAGAACCGCGACAGGCATTCACTAATAATTCAAAATTCCTCAAATAAAAATTGGGGAAAGAATTGCTGAGGGAACAAAAAAGCGCTCTGCCCAAGCTCCCTCACTTGGGACCCCTGCGTTGGTGGCGTGCACTTCGGGGTGGCCTTCGGCAGGACCAGCCTCCATGACACAGCCAGGCGGTGCCTGGATCCCTGCTGCTCCTGCGCAGGCGGCAGGAAGAGAAAGCACTCTGCCTGGGGCCCCAACCTAGTTCAGGTGGGGTCCTCCACGGAACGCCCACCTGTAGGCAGGGGGCATTGCAACCCGAAGGTTTGCCATGCCAGGGGGCAGCCCTGCCCTGTCACCAGGAGCTGTATAGGGGGCCCCGAACCTCCACCCACTTTTCAGCTTTACATGCAGGAAAGGCCAATTTCATGTCAGCCAACAAGGTAGGACTGAGCCAGACTGAGCTCCCTCCCTGTGGTCCAGACCAAGACACTGTGAATGAAGCACTAGGAGACCCCAGACACACAGCCAAGAGGGGCCAGGGGCAGCAGAGGAGGGTTCGGGAGAACTCCTGGGCCTTCTGCCATCACCGTGGGTGGCGGGCTCAGCACACTCTAACGAAGAAGATGGCACCTCACCCCACGGTCCCATGTGACTGAATCATAGCAATCTTGGGGGTTATGGCCAGCAAGTGCCCCTTCCCCGATTTCACTGGACTTATTGCCAATGTTGGGTCCACCAGACAGCTTGGAAGTCGCCTTTGGGAAGGCAGCTACAGCAGCAGTGGAAGACTGCAATTGTATGGTCCAGTGTGGAAGAAGATGTTCCAAATGTGACAGATACATTTGTATGTGAGGTCAGAGCTATTTCTCAGGTCCCAGCAGCCTGAGGGACCAATGACGCATCACAGTGGCAGGAGGCTCTGTGATCTCCACGCTCAGCCCCTGTGGGCCGCACGCCCCCACACAGCTGCGCACGGTTCGGCTCCTGCAGCTTCCAGGCTCCTGAGGTCACTGTCCGTCCTGGCTGCTGCCCACGGGATCAGTCACCACCCACACCCTGCGGGCCCGCCTCAGGGGAACACTCTCTCTCCATCAACCTTACAGAAAATCAAGCCTTCAGTGATCACTCTAGTCTTTTTTTCCCTCAGGAGACACACTCCGGGCAGGTGGCTCAGGACCCCCAAGAAAGCTTCCTGGATGAAAGACCAGTGTCCCCTCATGGCCCACACACCTTCACTGTCTCCAAACCTGGACGCAAGTTCCCTGCCATGCAGGCGTCCAGTTGACATTCCTTCCCGCTTCTTTATTTTCTTATACAGTGTTCCCAGAGTCCCCAGAACCTGGCCATCACTACTAACGAGCTCTTCACAAGAAAACAGAAAGATGAGCATTAAATGTAGGGAAAGCCCTGGATGGCCTGGCTCAGTGGATTGAGCATCAGCCTGCAAAGCAAAAGGTTGTTGGTTCAATTCCCGGTTGGAGCACAAGCCTTGGTTACAAGCCAGGCCCTGGTTGGGGGCACGTGCAACCAGTCACTGTTTCTCCCCATCTTTCTCTCTCCCTACACCTCTCTCTAAAAATAAATAGACAAAGTCTTTAAAAAATGCAATGAAATGCAATGAGTGTGTGAGTTCTGGGGTCACACCATCAGATCTGAAGGTCACCTTTACCGTTACTATCCGTATAACCTTGGGCTGTGAAGGAGCACAGCCCACAGGGTTCCGATAAAGGTCAGGTGGGTGCACACGATGGGCTCCACACAGCCCTGCGTCACAGGAGAACTCCAAGAGCTCTACCCACGTCTGTCCCTGGGCCCCCTGGGAGGTGTGCAGACGAATCATCCCTTACAGCTTTCCAACGCGGCGGCGCACATCTCAAAGGCCTGTATTCTGACTTACATATTGGGTCCTTTCTTTAGCACTGCCTCCTTAAAACACTTCCGCAGAGAGTGGGAATTCTTTTTTGTTTTAAACCAGAGTTCGGCATGAATCCTTATATAAAATAAGCCACAAATTCTAAAGATGAACCCACTGAGAAGATAACAGTACATCTTAAAGAGGAGCTTTCTTGAATCACGTGACTACTCCATTCGCAATAAAACACTCATAGTTTCAGTTTTTATTTTCTGTACAAAGAGGTAGCGTTGTTTCTGCGGTAAGGTAGATGTCTTAGGATGCATTCACAGAAGTTCACTGAATCCAAGATAAGGAAGCCTGTATCCTAATTGTACTGATGGAAACAGGCGAGGCACTCCCTGAGGCGGTGCTTCCGGCTCAGATCCAGCCGGTTTCAGGGGACGCGGCTAGACCGAGAACCCTGGCCGAATTTTCTCGGATGGCTCCAGTAGAGCTGCCGGCAACCCATCGGGCTCCCTCGGATGCAACGAGGCAAAAGGGAAAAGGCGAGAGTGGGAATTCTTCTGAAATTACGCTGGATTGATTTTGACCTTGTTTCTGGGACCTTCAAGTCGATAGCGTTCGTGGAATCATAGATCTTAGTACTGGCCGGGCCTTTAAAGATCACGTGGTCCTGCTGAACCTCAGGTGAGACCTTCCTGTCCCCACTGGAAGCCCAGAGAACTCAAGCCACTTGCCCAGGGTCCCATCGTTAGTAAAGGAAGGGGGCTCGACAGGAGTGAGGATACACCCAATAAAATTAGGCATTTGGCCTCTTCCACTGTACGTGAGTGTCCAAGGTGCCGAACTTTCCATCCCCTAAGGACCAAGGGGGTTTCTGGACAATGACCATGCAGTCCCCACAGGCCACTTATAATCAATCCTTCCTCAAGTCCTGGGGATAAAGGAAAGGATAATGATGACAATGACAAGGTCAATGCCAAGCTTCTGTTATCCTATCGGTCTTGTTTTTAGTTCTGAGAATTGCAAAATGACAGCGAGGGATGTATTTCAAGCTGGAAAGGCAATAAAGGAAGAGAGAACAAAATCAAGTCCTCCCCAGGAGATAAAAGACACAGAAAGAACTGAATAAACCTGGCACCTCTTCCGAACAAAACCACTCTGGGCAGCAGGCCAGAGCCACTGAAGAAGTGCTGAAGACCCCACCTGCGGGAGAAAGCCAGCCAGCCGAGGAGCGCTGGGCAGTGACCTTTAGTCTCAATCCGGCCGGACTGTGGGTCGGCGTAAACCTGCCACAGAGCAGGAGCCTAAGGCAAAACACAGGGCTCAGAGGAGCAGACAGCAGGAATAGTGCGCACTAATCAGAGAAAGGATAGAAAAATATCAGAGTAGTTGAAATTTTCCCTTGTTTCATTCTCATAATGACCAGGTGCCAAGCAGCAGAGCAAAACCAAAAGACCAGCCCAGCCACGGGTCCTTGGCCCCCTAACCTTCCAAGAAAACTATGAATCTGAT
Organism: Glossophaga mutica; assembly: GCA_039655065.1. NCBI lineage: Eukaryota > Metazoa > Chordata > Mammalia > Chiroptera > Phyllostomidae > Glossophaga > Glossophaga mutica. Next base: position 8,193,415 of record CM077313.1, read on the forward strand.
TCCGCAAGGAGCATCTAGTAACACAGGTTCTACAGAAGGCACTATGGGGACAGAACAGAGAAGGAGGAGGCTATGTCCCCTGTTCCCCCTCACTGCAAATCTTCATACATGTCCTCCTGCATCTTGACCCTTTCTAACCGGTGTTTTGCTCTGAAAGGCACCTGCCTGATCTCGACACTCTCTCTCGTCCTCTGTGACACTACCCGCTTCCAGACAGACCTCTCTGGTGCCCTGCCTCTCACTCGCCGCCACCAACCCCAGCGCGGTCTCCCCAGCCAGCGCCTCACCCCACGCAGCCAGACAAAATCCTGCCGAACGATTTGATTCAAACTACAATTCCGTACTCAATTCCAACGTACGGGATTCCCCCCACAACCTCAAGCACTTCTGAGACACCAGCTGGGTGTCCTACAACGCAGCTCTGACACCATCTACCCAGAGGTAGCACCCGATCCCAGAGGTTAAAGGCTCAGCCCCACGGGACTGTCCCCTTCCACCTGAGATGCCAGTTGCAAGTCCAGATGGTCACCTGTGCTTCTGACCAACTGGCTGTAAATCAAAGGTTCCCACAACTGCCTCCTGGGGTTTGATTAATTAGCTAGTGCTGCTCACAGAACTCAGGAAAACAGTTTACTTACTAGCTTATCAGTTTACTATAAAGGATATAACTCGGGAACAGCCAGGTGCAGAGACGCAGAGGGCGAGGTTTGGGGCGAGGGCTCCAAGCTCCCACGCCCTCTCCAGGTGAGCCGATTTCCCCGAATCTCTGCCTGTTCCCCAACCTGAATGTTCTCCAAGCCTTGCCCTTTGGGGTTTTGCTGGAAGCTTCCTCAGGTAGTCACGGTTGGTTAAAGCAATGGGTGTTTAATTCATCTTCCCATCCCTTTCCTCTCCCCTCCCCCTAGGTCAGGGGGTGGGACTAAAAGTTCCAACCCTTTAATCACGTGGTCGGGTCCCCTGGCAACCGGCCCCACACCTAGGGCTTGCCAAAAGTTACCTCATTAACATAACAAAGGACACTTGTCACTCCCTTCACTGGAAATGCCAAAGGTTTTAGGAGCTCAGTGCCAGAAAAGGGCAGTAAGACCAAATATTTATTCCTTGTTGTAAGTCATATTATCACACCGATTTGTCACCATTATCTCCAAGGTACTTTTCAGGGTGCAGCCCTTCATTCCAGAACACTTACTTTCATGCTGAGAAGTGTTTTTTTCAATTACGAATATGACTCTATCAACATGATTATACTGTATGAATTGGTTAACTTCCCTCACCTCCCTGTCTAACCAGCCAACACACCCTGTTATGACGCCAGCGAAACGCCACTCATCTAGGCCTTGCACCCACTGCCTGAGCTGGAGGCCTGACTGTTCCTTACCCGGCCCTGGGTCTCTCTCGGGTTCTCCGCTCCCACTGCACTTTTCTCCACTGGCCCCCAGAGCTCAAAACCACCGCCTGCTCACACAGTGCCCACATTCGAAACTGGCTGCCTCCTGGTTACATGGAGGAGAAAGACCACATTCAGCAAGCTGGTCACCAAGGCCAACTGACGGTATCTCCCTTTCTCCCTCCTCACCCCCGCCCCCCGCCCCTGGTTGCTGGCATGTTCCCTTCTGTTCTTCAAATCTCAGACCAAACTCCTTCTCCATATACAGGGTCCGGCAGAAGTAACGCCTGCTTAAGTGTGGTTGGTAGGGTATGTGAATATTTCACACGAGATGGACAGCAATTTGAACATTTCACCAAAAATGTCATGCGGTGTGCTTGAGTGTGACATTGTCATGTTACAGAATGACATGCTTACGATTCTGTAAAAAAGATCTTTATGTGATACAGCAGGGGTGTTATTTGTACTGGACCCTGTGTAATAGAGACCTCATATAATCCCTTCCCTGACCCTGTTGTAGCTTTTCTCCCGGTATTTCTCACCACCTGAAAAACGTATTCGGTTACTGATTTGTGTACTCTCTGGCTTCTCTCCCTAGAATGTAAACCAGTGAGGCGGGGATTTAATTTTTCCATTTTTTAAATTTATCCTCGTCTATCCCTAGCACCTAAAACAGTGCTTAGCTCATTATAGGGCCTCAATCCATTTTTGCTGAGTGAATGGATGAATGAAGGTAGGAAAGAAGGAACTCCTCTATTGAAGCCACGCTACCCACCAGGCCCCAAGCAAGGCCCCATGCTGTTCCTGTCAAAATCAACTGCTAACGTTTCCATGCTTCTACCTTAGGGCTTATCAGAGCCGCCTTCCACTTGGGGGCAGCTCTACACACACATGCTTCTAGAAGGTAAATGAACCACTGCATCCGAGGATGCTGAGTCTCAGAGAGGTTAAGGAAAATGTCCGCAGTTCTACACCACGGAGGCGGGAAGTCTGAATTCTAATCCAAGTCAATCTGAATCCCGAGGCTACTGAACATCCTTTCCTGTAACCTTGGTGCCTCTCAAATGTCTTAATTTTGGTCTAAGAAATAGCACTTTCCAACAATCATTTTAAAAGAAAAAAGGGAGGGAAGCTTGGAAATAAAGAATAAAGAAGAAGAAACCACGCTGCCACTTTTCTGAGCCGGCTATCCGCCCAGAGGACAAGGCAGCATCGGCGGAAGAAGCTTTAGTGAGAGTGGAAACCTCTCTCTGTAGCTTGTACCGAGCGGGCACATTGCAAACAAGCGTTTCCTCCCAGGCAGCGCCTCGTACGTGGCTTGGTTTCTGCCTTTTTGTGTGTCTGATACTGAAGACGGGAAGTAGGACAAGCCCCTCCCTCCCTCGGGTTCCCACTTGGACCATTCCTCCTTTCCTGTTAAAGGCCACGTTAGTGGGAAGACAAGGCAAGCTAAGAAAGTTGCTTTCTAGCCTAAAGCCTACCCATTTTCCTAGCAATGAGAAAGGCCTGCCACTTTCATATCGTGTGGATAAACAGTCTCGTGCTATTCTAAGATTTTATAAGCAGCAATTATATATATCTATTTGATATATCGCACACCTGGAATTTGAAGTTACAGATGCAGTTACCTACTTTCCTCGCCAGGTGGCGCTGAGATTTGATGACCTAGGGCCTGGGTCCCTTCCTAACTCAGGGATGTTTAGAGAGATACACATTGATTCCTTAAAAGAGGTAGCGGGTAATCTATACGTGCAAACGTGTGTGTGTGTGTTTACATTTATAACAGAAACTTTCTAACTAGGACTGTTAGAATAAATTGCCCTAATAGAATCAGTTCATTAAAAAAATGTAAAACCTCTTCAAAGCATAAAAAGAATCAAGTTTATGCCCAATTAATAGAGCTCATACTTACCAAATACTTCTTTTATAAGACAACAGTGTAATATGACCTTCAGACCACCAGACCAGTCACTTAAAACTCTGAGTGTGAGCTATGCCAATGTACATCCCAGCCTTCTCTAGCAGTTCATTTCCCAGAACTCCCAGCCTGGACTAGCGATAAAATTGTACATTTTTCAAATAAATTAAGCCTAGTCCGAAAGGCAAAGCCCTCTCATCTCTCATACCAGCCACGCTGAAATGGCCTTTAAAGCATGGCTGGCTTTCCACTCATCCTCCTCCTGCGGTCTCACCAGCAAATGTTTTGACAAGGACCAAGTTCAGGCTCTTCTCCCAGAGGATCTGGTGTTTAACACCTGTCTCAACTTGTTCTTGTTAAATTTCTGACGTGCCCCAGTTCACTGAGCCGCATTTGTTCTCGTCCTTTCTCTGCCTCCCTCCTACCTGCCCGAGCATTAGGGCCAAGCTTGAATTTCTCAGGTTAGCCACACGAACTTCTCAGGTAGTCAAACAAACAGGGTGAGCTGGGAACGTAATGGTTCCTCCTGAGTCACACACAAACGTTAGCATGAGGAGTTCTGAGTCCCGGCCCCTTCAGGTGACGGGACCCTCTCCAGGTTTTCATGTCCTCACTCCAGAAATCACATGAAATCACAGGATTGTGAACCGGTTTTGTTTTCACTCTGGAGCGAGTAAGGCCAGTTAAGAATGAGGGTGCAGAAGGGATTGAGGTAAAGGTTGTACCACAATACACACTTGGAAGTGATGTATCATCACAAGCAAATTCCCACGGCACCCCCTTCATCTCGCCCATTAGCACCAGGAACAAGCCCATCTCCTCCTTTGCGGCTCTTGCTGTCCACTCCTCACCTCGGGCCTCCCCTTCTCTGCGGTCCAGGCTAGAATGCCATGCAAGCTTACAGCCTCTCCACCAGCTTCTTGCCCCTGAAATAAACGGAATGCTTTAGAGATGTTAATATGGGGAATACAGAGACAAATTTTTTAAAAAGCAAATGCAGAAAGAATCGCCACATGTCCCCAAGTATTAGAGTGGCCTGTATTCCCATAATGCCTCATCATACAAACGGACTGAGTGATTTCTCTTAGCTCTTTCTTTATTCTTCTTTTGCCTCTTCTTGAGATCCAAGCTTCAACCGAGCATCCCTTTGAAGTCGGGGGTTAATGCTACCCAGTCTCCTTCTTCAGTTCAGCAGACATTTCCTCTGATTCTTCAGATCTAGCTCGCAAATAACCCTGTTCTGGAGGACACAGATTTTATGGAGGTACCTTATCGTATGTACAGTCACCTCCTATACTGTGAGGTAGGTGTTGATCACCATTTCCCCCATGTAGTAGATGAGGAGGCCAGGGCTCAAAAAGGCTAGGCGATTTGCCCAAGATCACACCACTATCGAGTGTAACAGTATTAGAACCCGTGCCCCTGACATCTCAGAGAAAACTTCAAACCGCCTCTGTCTCAAAACAGCTCTGTTTCTGGTATGAAGAGCTGCAGCTACCCAAACAAGATTAGGTGTCTTCCTCTTGGCAAAGAGACAACATGGAGGGAGGGAGAGAGGCCAAGAGGGGTCACTGGGGTGGGTGGCGTTGCTCAGAGCCGGCTCTTCATATATTTAAGCAAGCAAGGAGCCACGGGGCTAACAAAAAGTCTCCTTGAAAAACGGAAGTGCCTTCTGGGAAGATGAAGCCTGTTTCAGAGACACCTCGACTAGCCAGATAAACCAGGGGAGTCGCCCAGGGCAGCAATTCAAGAGTAGAACGTTTAACCACAAGTCAAGCGGTCTTTAAAAAGGTGTTCTTCACACAATGGAAGAGCGTATAGCAATGAGAATAAGTCAGCACCAACCACATGAATAAATCTCCCAGACATAAGGAAATGAAAGAACTCCGACACCAAAGAATGCATATCAGATGATTCTATTTTATACAGTTCAAAAACAGGCGGATCTAATCCCTGAGGGGTTTTGTGTGTGTGTGTGCATTTTATTGTTTATACTTTAAAGCAGGATTTTGTTTACCCTTGGGTGGGGCCGGTGGAGGGGTGGAGGCAGGGAGTAAAACAAAAGTTAGGTATTCACTACTTTTTTTTGTTTGTTTTTGGCTTCCGGAAACCCTGAGTAGTGGCCGCAGACCACAGAGTCAGACAGAACTGGGGTGAAACCCTGATTCTGCAAGTAACTGACTTGGAGCAAGTACCTCCAACTCCCTGTGCCTCAGGTCTCTGCATCTATAAAATGGGGCTAACGATCACCTCCCGCAAAGTGCTGGTGTGAGAAGTCAGTGAAACAATGCGTGCGCAGGGCCTGGCAGCCTGCGTAGGCCTGCACTAAATGGTAGCTGTGGCCGTCCCGCCCCTGCTGCCCGCGGCAGAGGAGGGCCAGAGAGCAGAAAGAGTGAGGCAGAAGCAAAGAGGAGGACCCAGCTAGCCCGGCGATCAAAGATGCGTCCACAGCATGCCATACAGAAACGGCCGTTTCTGCCCTCCCCGCTGGGCGGGGTCTCCCAGCTCGTGTTGCCTACAAGTACAGGCCAGCCCCACGCAGCCCAAACAAAGCTGTCTAGGGCCCACGCATGCAGGCCCTTGCTAGGGCATGCAATACTGACTAGCCTGATAAACTAATGTGCGCTGATGCTCTCATTGTGGTTGCTGGCAGCTTACTGGGTTACCCTCCAGGTTAAGCAGGGTTTTAACCAGAGCCTGTGGACATAGAAGGCCTTGACCCAGGCCGGGTGGAATCCACCTTACTCCAGGTCAGCAAGGAGCCAGGCATGTCTAGGGCACCCACACAGGGAATACTGGTTAGCAAGTGGAAGGAGCGAACTGCGGAGGCCCATTGAGTGGGATGGGCCTTAGGGCTCATGCTGAAGGGACAGAGCCAGACTAAGGAGACTACATGAAATTTGGGACCAGGACACGTTTTGTCAGGAAGCCTGGGGCCGGAGGTGGGATTGGCGGCAAAGGGCACCGGGGAACTTTTTCAGGTGATGAAAGTGTTCTGTAACTGACGGAGGCAATGGTTACCAGGGTGTCTGCATTTGTCAGAACCCATTGAACTGTGCACTTGGAATGGGTACAATTTATTTTATGCAAATTATCCTGTGGTATAAGTGATTTTAAAAGAAAAAAGTAGATGCCTAGTTACAGACGTTACTGGGGAGACCTCAGTGAGGAGAACCTCGGTAAGTCATAGGTGGCCTTGAGGAGGGACAAATAACTTTTCTCCCATCTTCCAAGTGCTAGCTGGGCTAATGATCAAATTAACATGAGACAGATGAACAGGACAACATGTCCAAAATTGATTACAGATCACATAGGGGAGGGCGTGCCATGAGACAGGAGCCCCCGAAACCCACTGGGCAGTTGAGGTTCCTATGCCATTTTGGACAAAGCGGAGGGGTGGAGAGTTGAGATTTTAAACCGAAAGCAGGCAATTCACAGGAAGACAGGAAAGAACAGACACGTGGCCATCGAATCCTTGCAGGCCCACCCCAAACACGGGGACTCCGAGGCGAGTTCAACGAGCAGACTCTGCTCGGTTTCTCTGTCTGCCGCATTCAGTTGACTGGTGTTGTGAAGTTAAGGTCAAGCTCCTTTCCTTTAAGGAGGTTTTTTTCTATCAGAATTCTTTGAGGCAGGTAAGAGGGGAAAGGCAAAGATACTTTCCGAGTCTTTTATTTCTTAATAACCAGCTTAAAATCAACATCCCAAAAGGCATCTTTGGGAGGGCGGTGGGTGGTGACACGCTGCTCTCCCTTAGCCCCTTCGTTGTTCCAGCACACCAACACCCATCCCGGACTTTCAGTTACCGGAGCACTTTCTGCTCTTCGACTCATCGCACCCGCCCTAGGAGGGGGGCACCATGGATCCCACCTGACGGCTAAGGAAACGGAGGCACAGCCTGGCTGCAGGAGCTGGCCCAGGTCCTCTGACTCTGAACCCCGACTTCCTTCCCGGAAGTGGCCTCAGAGATCAGCGAGGTCTAAGGAAACTCAGGTCCAGAGCGTGTAAATAACTTGACAAAAGCTGCGCTGCGAGTTAAGGACGGAGGCCAAATGGAAGGCGCGCCTCCTCCCACAGCGAAGGGAATGAGGAATTGTCAACTGGGATCGTGCTGAATGCAGCTGGAAGGTGGGCTTTCACGCCCCTGCTGCAACCCTCACTGACCAGGGGGGAGCGGGGGACTGGGAAGCAATCTTAAACAAAAGCAAGGCTCCTGTGACTCCACCCCCGCCTGCCCCAGCAGCCCCCACCCCACCCCCCCTTGGGTCCCCAGAGCCTTGTAACTTTAACAAACTACAGCAACGTGCACATGCATTACCTCACCACAGTCTGGCTGATTTCCTAGCAGCAATTGTCCAAAGCTTGCTCCATTTCCCCCCTCCTGTTGGCTGTGCACCCTTTGCCCATTCCTCCCTGCTGAAATCACCAAGCTGTGACCCCGGTGGGTCTGTGGGGGGCCTCCGCCTCTTCCCCAAAGGCCTTCCATTAGAAAGAGGCCCCCGGTGCGGAGTGGGGGGGATTCCGTGGCCCCTCTGCGTGTACGTTCTAAAAGCATGTGTGCGTTTGCAAGTAGAAGGGGGAAACTGACGCCGTGTACACAGGGGGAAATCCTGGGAGAATCACAAGGTGCGGTTGGTGGGGGTAAACTTTGAGGACAGGAATCGGAGGGTGGGAAGAGGGAGATTCGGCTTTCCCTTCTGTTTTTTTTCTGTTCCACGTACATTTTCCAACCAACGTACATGCACTGTATTTACTTATTTATACCAATGCGGGTAGCGTGGGCTGGGACATTACAAGCCCTTTTCTTTATGTATGCATAAATAGAACACACACACACACACACACTCAGAGAAGTATGAATTTTTGAAACTAAAATAAGCGCCTAGAATGCACTGCCTCCCTTCCTCCACAGTGACCAAAACATACAACAACTGCAACAACAGAAGAACGATGCATGATTCGCCCACATAGATGGGGCCCGGGGGGGGGTGTAGGAAGCAGGGCTCCGGAAGTGCAGGCCGCTGCCCACGCTCAGTGAATGCGTGACTACCCTCTGAGCCTCCAGCACCCCTGTTCTGCACCTCCACTGGGGTCCGCCCCTGCTGACATTTCAGTCACCCGTGTGCTTGCTTTATGCCATGGCTCCCAACACTCCTCAGAGGAATGGTTTGTTGAGGGCAAGGCAAGGACTACTCACTCTTTGATGTTTCCAGGCTGAACGCATGGAAAGTAAAAACAGAATAAGCAGCTATTAAATATAATAGAAGGCCATGCCTGAGAAGTTGGGAGGCCTGTGGATTGACACCACTAGGTGGGGCTAAAGCAGGCTGGCCCCTTTGGGTCCCAGAATCCCCCAAGCTCCTCTTGTCTGCTCTGTAAAGTGCAAGGTGCGTTCGAACGCCCTACTGTGTTTAGCGAGACCTTCCCCATTCTGGCCCACACCTGCACCTACCTTTCTGCCTGACTCCCAACATAAATCCTGCGCCCCAGCAGTCAAGCTGGACCATTCACCACTCCCAGGACGCACCTTGAGGCTCCCTGCCTTCGGGCCCTCGCTCATGTCTTTCCCAATCTCTGCCACGCAAAACCCAATGCACAACGCCTACTTCCAGAAGGCTCACCTAAAGTGCCCTGCTGGCTGAGTTTCCTCTGCTTCCAACCTTCCAGGTGCTTCTCCAAGGGCGGACCCCGCCCTACATTGGGGTTATCTAAGCCTTCCCCTACTGGAGTGTAAGCCCCTGCCTTCCTCGGTATCTGTTACAGAGCTTGGCCCTGAAGAAAGGCGGGGAGAGAAATACAAAGCGTAGTTTAAATCCAAGGCAGAATTAGGCTAAAGGCTGGATCAACAATGGGTTGGCAGGGTTAGAATTAGGACTAGGTTAGTCCATTCCTAATCCCACCCACTAGGCGGCGCCGGCAGTCTCATTCCGGTCAAGACGCCTCCGGTTTTAGAAGTTTATTACCTGTCTAACGAGTTTCCTTCCTGCCCTACTGTCCCTTTAAGAAGGTGATCCAGGTGAGGCCGGGACTCCGCCCCCCAGGAGCCAGCCCCGCCCCCCGCCCCCACTCGGCCTGCCTGACTCCCCCCAGTCCTCGCCACCTGGCTGAGCAGTCCGGGCCACTGTCCCAGGTCCCGGCCCCGCGCCATGGAGCGGCGCTGGCTCCTGGGGCTCGGGCTGCTGCTGCTGCTCTGCGCCCCGCTGCCCCCAGGGGCGCGCGCCAAGGAAGGTACAGACCCCCACCCCCGGCCCACCCCCTCCCCTGGTCCTGTTGGCACCTTCCTCCAGGAGCCGGCATTCCTGAGGAGGCCTCTCCTCGCGCCCCTCTCCCGCGCTCTTGTTTTATCGGCGCCAGGGCATCGACTGGCCAGGCCAATCTTTGGTCTTTGAACCCGAACAGCTGCTTTCACGGGCCAGCCACCCCCGCCCCTGCTGGGCAGCAGTTTGCGACTGGGGGTGGGGTGTGAGGAGCAGCGTCCAGACCCCCACCCCAGCAATGGCGGGCGGGTGGTGGGGGGGTCCTGGCGACTGGGCCCTCTCAGCCTCAGGTGCCCAGCCCAGAGATCTGAACCCTCTGCCATGGGAGGTGGAAGTCGCCTTATTGTCACCCTAAGCCAGGCCACAGAGAGACCTGCCCGGAGAAGGGTTGGTACTCAGGGTGCACGGGTTTGGGGATGTAGAAGTCAAACCATCCCTGGGCAGGCTTGCCAACCTCTCCAGCTCTGCCACCCGGACTTCCCAGACTCAGAGCTGGGCATTGTACCCCACTCCACACAGCCAATCACAGGCAGAGCAGGCCCTTTGCCAGTGGTGGGAGCCTGCCGCTCAGAAATCACTCTAAGGTCCTCTGTCCACATTCTACCCATTCACGACCCTGAGAAGCTGAGCAACTGTCTCACCCACACACCCTTGCATTCTGCAGCTGGTGGGCCCCCAGCGAAGTGAGAGGGTGCAAGGCTTCCCTGCCGCAGCTCTTCCGAATGCTCCCTACGTTTACTTGGGTCAAAGATCCAGCCCTCCAACCCTTGCCCCACTTTGCTTTCCTCCTGTCACACTCCGGAGGACAACAGGCCAGTGGTCCCTGGAGCTCTTCGGTCCTTCCTGGGCCACGTTCCTCCCCTGAGCCTCAGGAGGTCCCAGCTCTCGGGAAGAGGATGCTGGGGACTGGGGGCCCAGAATGAGGGATGTGGGCAGCACGTGGGGGCCTCCTTTCCCCAGAGATGACAGGCCCCTTTCCTCCCCACCTTCAGTCACTCTGATGGACACGAGCACCGCTCAGGGAGAGTTGGGCTGGCTGCTGGATCCCCAGGACGGGGTAAGTGTCAGGGGAGGGCAGGACTCAGGACGGCTCAAGGCCGAGGGCCAGTGGGAAACGGGGTAGAGAGGTGGGTGGAGGAACAGGAGAAAAGAGCAGGAAAAACTGGAAGTGCCTCCTCTGGTGGGGGAGGGGAGGTGACTCAGAACCTCCTGAATGGGACATGGCGGGGGTCAGGCTTCACCCCACTGGGAAAGCTTCAATGCCTGGCTCCTCCCCTGCCTGCCCCAGGGCCCTTGGGGCTGAAAACTGCTGAGGACCTTCTAGGGAGAGAAGAGACCATCCCGGAGATGGTAGAGGGCTGAGACCAAAACAGAAAAGCATCCTCATTCTGAGGTCCACTTATCCCAGTAAAGTTGCCCAGATAAGTTCCAGGGCGTCAGGGAATCCCACAAAACTATGTTCAGAGTTGTGCATATGTACGTGGACTTTTTTTTTTCTGGAGAGGATAGCCAGAGTTTTCGTCACATTCTTCACAGGCACTGTGACTCCCCCAACGTTAGAAGCTGCCTCAGTAGAGGTCCCCGAGCCCCTGGCCTCTCCTCCACCCTCCCCAGTGCAGGTACACCATGCATCCTCCCAGCTGTTGAAGTCTGCCCCAAGCCCCCTGGACATTCCTAAAACCCGAGAGCAGAGGCCGGGTCTCATGAGTCCCAGAGAACGCCTTCTGGCCACTCTGCAGAGCTGTCCAGGGAACACGGGAGGCTGGCCCAGCCTCCAGGACTCTCTGGCCTTAGAGTCCTAGTCTGGTCTGTCTTCCCTCTGGTCCTCAACCCCTTTCTCTTGGGGTCCCCTTTTCCCTTTCCTATCAGCCTCTGCTTCTGGGGTTGGGGTGACTTGCTTTCTTTCCCTCTGTGCCCTGGGGTCCTGGATCGATCTCAGCTCTCCCGCAGAGTAGCCTGTAATTAGAATTAATAGACTAAACCATAATGTATCCTACAGGAGGGGCTGCTTGGAAAATCCCGCATTAGGCCAGCCCTAATAGGCGCCTCATCTCATAAACCAGCTAATCATTCCACAATGAGGGCTGCGGGCCCACCTGCCGGCTCCCACAGGCCTGCACTGTGCCCCTGCCGCCTCCACCCAAATAACTCTTCCCTAATTGGGCCAGAGTGGAAGCCAGGCGCCCTTCGCAGCTCAGGCTACACAGCACCAGGAGGGCAAGAAGACAGCAGCGGTTACACACTCCCGCTGTCTTCCTTGTCCTCTCTCCTCCTCATCTTTTCAAAACACACACTCAGGTCCAGGCTCCCCAGAATGCACTCGCATAGCAGCCAGCAGGGCCTGAGTGATAAGTGAAAGGATCCTTGTCGCTGATCCTGGGCAGCTGGTCCTCCCCTTCGCTCCATGCTGGAACCGGGAGAGGCGAGTTACAGCTGGGAACATCTGCTTCTCCTGGCTCCAGCCGCAATCCGGCTAACGAGCTGCACATTAACCACCCACCGCCCTCCCACCTGCCCTCCACCCGGCTCCGGGTGCCTTCTGTCACCCCAGCTTCAGTGCCTCGACAACCCTCGCCCAGTCTGTGAACTTCCTAACGTGATGCAAAAACCTGCCCCTGCCCCACGCCACCCCAAGCTGGCAGTTTCTTGCCTTTTCCCGGGGCAGAGAGTAGCCATGAATGCCCATGCGTTAGTGAAGCGGAAGGCTTGGGAAAGGGAGCTTTCTGAGGTTAGGGCCACCTAGTCTCTTCTCTATAAACCAAGGGGGTTGCAGCCCAAATATCAAAGGAGTATTTTACGAATTTTGGAGTTTCTTTCTTAAGTTCATCTGGCAGGGAAAATACTTCTGAATAGCTGATATTTTTTGAAAAGGAGGAATAATGAAACAGGAGACTCGCCCAGATGCAGGAATACTCAGGCCAAGGGAATAGAATAGAAAGCTCAAAAACAAGCCCACGTATGTGAGATTTTAGTACGTGATAACTTCGGAATTGCAAATCAGCGTGGAAAGTATAAGCGCGTCACTAAGTTGACAATTGAATGCCTATGATTTTTGTAAAAAGGCAAAATTGCATCTTTATACTATACCAAAAAAAAAAAAAAAAGAAAGAAAAAGTTCTAGGGAGATTAGAATTTAAATCTAAAAACCAAAGCTATAAAAATACTAGCAGAAAATATAGATCTTTATAAGTTTGGGATGGGACAGCTTCTTAAACAAAACACACAACCCCAAAATCATAAAGGAAAAGACTCTAGATATTATATAAAAATTTTAAATATATGGCAACATCAAAGACATTATTAGTCAAATAAAGGGGCATGACAGGGAGAAAATATTTGAAACATGCATTTCAAGCAAATGATTAATGTCTAGGATATTTAAAAAACTCACCCAAACGAACAATCAAGAGATAACAATAGATCACCCCCCAAAATTCCGTTAGACATAAGTAAACAAATAAAACTCAAGGAAAAAAGAAAACAATAGAATATCAGACAAGAGATAATTGCATAAAAATACAAATAGCCAGTGACCAAGAGCAACATACAACCTCCTCTCAGAGAAATGTAGATTAAAATGGCAAGAAGCTGCGTTTTATCTATAAGACTAGCCAAAAATAAGGAAATTTTAATATCCAGTGTTGACAAGTTTTACAGAAAATGGACTCTGAGGCATTGTTGGTGGAAGTATAAACTGATAAAGTCTTTTTGGAGGACAATTTGGCAAAATCTTATAAAATGTGTAATATGTTTACCCATTCATGTAGCAGTTCTATAGAAATCTATATGTGTTTACTTAAAAAAAAAAACAAACCTGGAAGCTCCCTAAATGCCCAACAATAGGTGACTGATGAGACAAATTTTGGTATAGCGACCCAATGGATGAGTATTTTATGGACTGCTAAAAAAAAAAGTAGGTAGATCTGTATGCATGCATGTGGATGTCTCTCAAAGACTTTTGGTTAAAAGCAAATAGTATCTTACAGAATAACACTTGTATGGTTTTTTTTAAATTTATGTTGAACACACACACACAGAGAAAAACATTCAAACATTGCTCTAGAGGTGATGAAAATGATCTGTAAAGTTTTACTCCAAATCGGTAAGAGTGGCTTCCTCCGGCAGTGAGGTGGATGGGTGGGAGGACTTTCACTTTTTAATATACGTCCATTTTGGTCCTTTGATTTTGTAATAAGCACATAGAGACATGATGATTGTCAGCACAAACTCAGGAGCCCAGAGTGCCTGGGTCCGCATCCCAGCGCTGCCTCTTCACAGCCCAGTGCCTTGGGCAAGTTATGTAAGCTGGCTGTGACTCAGTTGTTTCATGGGAAGTGCTAGCCGTGATTAACTGAGTTTAAGCACCCTTTTTAAAGTAAGAGAAACTAAGGAGGCGCGGCCTGGATGGTGTGTAGGAGTTGTTGCTTTTGACAGGGGCCATTACTGGACGTGTGTGGGACAGGGGGAGATTCGCTTATACGGAAGCATTCTATGCTGCTGCTTGCTCTCCAAAAGCTGACAGACCTCAGTATTGAACGTGGTCTCCTCTTCCCTGAACAAATGGGCAGAAAGTTTTGTGAAGGAGCATTTGCTACAAAAGTCTGCCCTCGGGGTCCTTGACAAGCTTTACTGATGAAATAGGCCCAAATGGGTGCCCAGACTTTTGTACTTGGGGTGGGCTACTTGAGGGAGCAGAGCGGGCCAGGGAGGTAAAGGGGGTGTCGTCTCGCCCATTCTATATCCATATAGATCTATCACCCTAACACTTAACCTACTACTCTGGGGCTGAGGGGGTGGGGAGAGGGCAGGACAAATAGCTCGAACCGGGGGCGGGGGGCGGGGGGGTTCTGATGCCGGCCTCCTTGCTGTGAGCTCTGAGAAATGAAGGCTGGGAGACTGACTTTGACCTTCCTCTGGCAGTGGAGCGGGATGCAGCAGATGCTGAACGGGACACCCCTCTACATGTACCAGGACTGCCCCGTGCAAGGAGGCGGAGACACTGACCACTGGCTTCGTTCCAATTGGATCTACCGGGGGGAGGAGGCTTCCAGCGTCCACGTGGAGCTTAAGTTTACCGTGCGCGACTGTAAGAGTTTCCCCGGGGAGGCGGGGACTCTAGGCTGCAAGGAAACCTTCAACCTTCTGTACATGGAGAGCGACCAGGACGTGGGCATTCAGCTCCGTCGGCCCATGTTCCAGAAGGTACTTTCACCGCTCCGCGCCGTTTTGATCCCTGCTTCACTCCTTCCCATGTCCCCGCTCAGCTAAGACAAAGCCAGAAACGAGAAGACGACCTAGGTGTCAGGCAGTGAACAGGCGGTGCCACTGGAGTTCGGGACCGAATCCGAGTACCTTTTCGGCTGCGTCCCGACTTCGGGTGCATCCCTTCACCTCTCTGAGCTCCGGTTCTCGTGTCTCAAACATAGCGATAGTAGAGCCAGCCCGGTCTTTTGCCAGCGTCCGCTGGGATAACAGCGTGCCACGGTGGAGGCGGGGAAGAGGTACTTCAACATCTCCCGTGGTACCCACGGCCCTCATGCGCGACCCATCCCTATGAGCACCGCCACAGTCCTGCGGGAAGATAGTTCTCTGTGGGTGTCTCTGCTATGAGTCCTTTCTTTCCTACTAAAAGAAAAAAAAAAAAAAAAACCCACTGGAATGCAGAAGAGTTAAAAGTATATGATGATAGGATGGTCTCACGTTTTTTCCCAAAGAGACGATGTTGTAAAGTTTGTTATTAGTAATAAATGAATTATGACACACTTTATAACCGATCATCCCCTTGGCACTGAGGCAGGGCCACAGCTTCAAATAGCAGAAATTATATGAGCTGGTGCCCCACTGCCTGGGTCCCGAACTGAGCGGCCTGACCTCAGACAAGGTCTCTCACCTCTCCTAGCCTCGGTCTCCTTGTCGGCTAGATGGGACGGCTGTTCACTCCACCTCTCTGAGTCCGTTGCATGGCCTGAGTAGCATAATGCATCTAAAATGCTTAGCTTGGTCACTGCCATGCAAAAGCCCTCGGTTTATGGTTATGTGATTGTACAGTATCAAGCAAGCTATCGTCTCTGTTGTGTGGTTGCTCCCCTCCCCCCCCCCCCCCCCCCCCCCGCCTTCCCAGGTCACCACGGTGGCTGCAGACCAGAGCTTCACCATCCGGGACCTCGCATCTGGCGAGATGAAGATGAACCTGGAGCGCTGCTCCTTGGGCCACCTCACGCGCCGTGGCCTCTACCTCGCTTTCCACAACCCGGGGGCCTGTGTGGCCCTGGTGTCTGTACGAGTGTTCTACCAGCGCTGCCCCGAGGCCGTGCACGCCTTGGCCCGGTTCCCCGACATGCTCCCCAGACCCGGCAGGCTGGTGGAAGTGGCGGGCGCCTGCGTGCCCCACGCCCGGGCGAGCCCTGGCCCCTCGGGAGCCCCCCGCATGCACTGCAGCTCCGACGGCGAGTGGTTGGTGCCCATGGGGGGGTGCCACTGTGAGCCGGGCTATGAGGAAGGCGGAGAGGCGTGTCTCGGTAAGGGTACCCAAGGAGGTGGTGACGACCTGCAGGGGCCATGCGGGGGAGGGGGACAGTGTCCGGGGTGCCAAGGGAGGGAGGGAGGGAAGCCAAGGCTCTGCGGCAGAGATTATTAAACCGAGTGAGTGTCCGAGGGCCCCGGGGACACATATGCAGGGGCGTATCCGGTCCAGGGATGCGGTGCGGGGAGGGTGTGGTTTGACCCATAAAACCACCACGCGACCACAGCGCTGTGCGCCCTCCGCAGCCTGCCCGAGTGGCTCCTACCGGGCGGACATGGACTCACCCCGTTGTCTCAAGTGCCCCCAACACAGCACGGCTGAGTCTGAGGGAGCCACCCTCTGTACCTGCGAGAGCGGCCACTACCGAGCCCCTGGGGAGGGTCCCCAGGCAGCATGCTCACGTGAGTCCCCGGCAGGACCCAGCCGCTGGCGAGGGGTGCAGGGCCCTTGCTGAGCCCGTGTTAGGATTGGAATCGCCCAGGACTTATCAGGTATCGGGCACTGACTGTCTGGGGTGTCACTTAAAGTTTCTCCCCTGCCCCTGCTCACCACCCTGCCCCCCCCCAAATGCAGAGCCCAGATGAAGCTGCTTTTTCCTCAGTAGGAGTCCAATTCCCTGGTGGCCTTCGGAGGACTTCAAGAATTGGGGTGGTGAGAAGCCAGCAGCTTAGGCTGCTACTCATGGCCCCTCTTCTCCCACAGGTCCCCCCTCAGCCCCTCAAAACCTGAGCTTCTCTGTTTTGGGGACTCAGCTCTCCCTGCGTTGGGCACCCCCGGCCGATATGGGGGGACGCCAGGATGTGAGGTACAGCGTGGGGTGTTCTCAGTGTCAGGGAGCAGTGCCAGGCAAAGGCCTCTGCCAGCCCTGTGGGGAAAATGTACGCTTCTCCCCGGGGGCCAGCGGGCTCGTCGTGCTTGCGGTTCACGTGGACGGCCTTGAACCCTACACCAACTACACCTTCAACGTCCAAGCCCAGAATGGAGTGTCGGGGCTGGCCACCTCCACGCCCACCGGCGCGTCGCTCAGCGTCAGCCTGGGCCACACAGGTGAGGGGCCTGGCGGTGGCGGGGTGGGGGGAGGTGGCGCTGGCCCCGGAGGAAACCACAGGAACAAACTGATGGGCAGGGAGCAATGGAAAAGCTACTCCATTATTTCCTCTTCCAAATCCCTTGGGACCCTCTGGACTCACAGAGTCACCGGCAGGCCTGTCGCTGAGGCTGGTGAAGAAGGAGTCGCGGCAGCTGGAGCTGACCTGGGAAGGGTCCCAGTCCCGAAGCCCCAGCAGCAACCTGACCTACGAGCTCCACGTGCTGAACCAGGTGAGGACGCAGCTGAGAGGGTCTCCATGTCTGTTCTTGGCCCGCCCCAACATCTAGCCTCTAGGCTGCAGGATGGCTTTCTACGGCTGTTCCCCAGCCCACACCCCCGCCTCTGTGTGCTCCCAAGACGGCACGTCACCTCCGCCAGGTCCGGCTCCGCCCGGCCCAGTCAACACGAGTCCCCGCCCGCAGGATGAAGAATGGCACAGGATGGTGCCCGAAGCCAGAGTCCTGCTGACCGAACTGCAGCCAGACACTACGTACACCGTCAGGGTCCGAATGTTGACCCCGCAGGGCCCTGGCCCTTTCTCGCCCGACCATGAGTTCCGGACTAGCCCACCAGGTGCGTGGCTTACCCTTTGCTCTGCCCAGAACCGCAGGCACCTGCTGCTCCACTGAAGCTCCTCGGACCCTGTTCCAGCCAGCGACCTTTCCTCTCTGTCCGCACACCCACACACGCCACTTCAGGGGGACAGACTCACACCAAGGCTCCCCACAGTGATCTCAGGCGCACTTCCAACCCTCCGCGCAGCCAGCCAGCGCCCTAATCAAATCTCCTGACCGCTCGCTGAGTGCCCAGCTGCCGTCCCTCTGGGCGGCCCTTCCCATGCGCTCTCTCTCTCTCCCACGCACCTGTCTCCCCACTTGCGGGACACACCTGCGGCGGACAGCAGGCCCTGCCCCTGGGCTTGCCCTCCGTCAGCCCCTTTGACTCGGAGTGCCCCGGCCTCCCTCACCTTGTGCGCCACAGTTTCTAGGCGGCTGACTGGAGGCGAGATCGTGGCCCTCGTCTTCGGGATGGTGCTGGGCGTGGGGCTGCTGCTCGGGATTCTCGTCTGCCATTCCAGGTGCTGCTCCTGCCCCTCCCCAGTCACCCTCCTGGGTCCCTCTGTCTGGTCAGAAGCCCCTGAAAGCAGTCCCAGCAACCCTCCCATCCTCCACTGTTCCCACACCGTCACCTTGCACCCTGGGAAAACTTAGCCAGAGCCCACAGGGTCCCTGAGGTGATCCTGGGACCCTGAAGAAGCTGTCCCCTACCCCTACCCCCACCCCAGGAGAGGTCAGCGACGACGGCAGCAGAGGAAGCGCGATCGTGTCGACAACGTTGATGGAGGTGAGCTAGGAGCACCTGCGCACACGCGGGTGCGTGCACGTGTGCGCATACGTGTGTGCATAGGCATTGGGAGGTGCCTCTGGGGGTGGGAACAAAGGACCCACATTTCCTGGACCAACATTGGGGCGCACAAGTGGGCTCTATTGTCTTGAGGACTTTCGTGTTTTGCTACCTAATTAACTTTGGTTAATTAACTTTGTCCTGATGGTGCCCAAGAGGCTCTGTGCAATTACCGATTAGCTGCCGGTGCTGCCGGACCGACACCGGGCTCCTGGCTGCCTCCCCCACCCTGCCTGGCCAGGTCCGTGGCCTGAGGCTGGGCCGGAGGGGCTTGGCGGGCTCCCTCAAGTCCTCCAAGGCATGTGGGCTTCCTGCTGGTCACTTCATTAGGCGCCTCAAGAGGGGGAGTCAGCAGTCCATCCCAGTAGCGGGGCAGGAGTGAGGCTTGTCTGGGACGGGGAACGAGGTGCGAGTGATTTGAGGAGGCTGGTAGGCAGGGGTGAGTTGGAAGGGTGAGGCATTTGAGGGGTCAACGAGCCGTGGGAAGATTGGGTAACTCGAGGCCACGAACACTCTCAGTCTGGTCTCCGACCCACCACTCTGGACCTTGGGGGTGAGGGCACAGGAGGTTTGCGCACAGAAAAGTTGGCTGTGGTGGCTTCGTTGCCAAGGAGAAGGACTTTCTCCCACTTCAGCCAAAACAGGACTCCTCAGGGAACAGGAGAATGAGAGGGTCGAGGTCGCTGCCGGCCCCTTCCCCCATCATCTAGAGCCCTGAAACTGGTGCTCCTATGATCCAGCCTTCCCCGTTCTCCCTGCAGAGGACAAGCTGTGGCTGAAGCCTTACGTGGACCTCCAGGCGTATGAGGACCCTGCCCAGGGAGCCCTGAACTTCACCCAGGAGCTCGACCCAACCTGGCTGATTGTGGACACAGTCATAGGGGAAGGTGAGCCCCGCTGGTCCCTCTGGGTGGCAGCACAGAGCCGCTTCCTTCCGGCCTTTCCCTGCGGAGCCCAGCGGGCCTCCCCTCCGGGCCAGGAGTTCCCAGACCAGCTCCCTCTCTGCGCCACCCTGTATCCTTGAACTGCGGTTGTCGCCCCTTTATCACATGTCCTGGAACAGCCCCCACCTCGTGCACAGTCTGCTCCTGGGGTCATGGAGTCTCTGATAAAGAGCATTAGACACATCTTCCTTATCAATGGGGGTGGGGGTCAGGGTGCCCCGGCTGGGGCTCTTCTCAGACGGTTCCCACACGTGGGGGCAGTTCACAGCCTCCCTCACCTCGCATTCTACCCCACCAGGGCCCGGTGTCCTTGGGCTGCCCTGATCCCTTGGGTCACCAGGGAAAATGTTGCTGAGCAGAGAGCAAAGCTTGGCAGTGTCTCTGCTGATTGTGCGGCCGGGCCAGCCAAGCTGTGACCAGAGGAACCCGCAGAGGAGAGCGGCAGTGGCCAGCCTCCCTGGTCGCTTGTGCTGCTGGCCCTGAGCACGCCTGCCCCTGGTGAACACAGCCCAGTGCCAGTGCACCGCACCCGGTGTCTCCTGAGCACCTACTGCTGGCCACGAACCGTGCTCACCCGGGAGACCGTGCCGACCAGGTGGCAGAAGTGCACTCCTGCCGCAGGCTCCCGTCCCCTTCCCCTGGAAGTACAGCCCAGCTCCTGTCCCAGAAAGGGCACACCAGGTTTCTGATCCAGAGACAAAGAGAGAACTGAGGGACTGGACCAGGGGTGTCAAACTCATTTCCACCGGGGGCCACATCAGCCTCGCGGTTGCCTTCAAAGGGCCGAATGTAATTTCAGGACTGAATAAATGAAACTACCCCTTAACGGTTAAGCAAGAGCTTGGCACTGCCACCGGGTAGAAACAAGGTGTCACGCTGGTTAAAACAAGGTGAAGGGCTGGATTTGGCCCTCGGGCCTTATGTTTGCCACCTGTGGACTAGAGGATGTCATCTGTCCCCCATGGGGAGCCTAACGGTGGGTGGGGCCAGGACGCTGTTTTCTTTCTGCGCAGGAGAGTTTGGGGAGGTGTATCAAGGGACCCTGAGGATCCCCAGCCAGGAATGCAAGACTGTGGCCATTAAGACCTTGAAGGACACGTCTCCAGATGGCCACTGGTGGAACTTCCTTCGAGAGGCAACCATCATGGGCCAGTTCAACCACCCGCACATCCTGCACCTGGAAGGCGTGGTCACAAAGAGTATGAGGATTGCCCTCCACGCATCGGGGTGGAGGGGAGGAAGGGGGGTGCGAGACCACCGGAAGGGGAGGGAAGATGTTTCACCGAGGGCAGGAAATCTGGTTCTGGTGGTTTTGGGTGGAGATGGGGTGGAGGTTGCCATAGTGACATGCTTTGTGTCTCAGGAAAGCCCATCATGATCATCACAGAGTTTATGGAGAATGGAGCCCTGGATGCCTTCCTGAGGGTGAGCAGGGCAGAGGACCAGCTGGGAAGCGGGATGTGCCATGAAGCCCTGGGGATCAGCCCCTGGTTTCAGGAGAGGCCGCCCTGCCCATCCCCTAACCCTCCACTCACCCTGCTGCAGGAGCGGGAGGACCAGCTGGTCCCTGGGCAGCTGGTGGCCATGCTGCTGGGCATTGCATCTGGGATGACCTACCTCAGTGACCACAGCTATGTCCACCGGGACCTGGCCGCCAGAAACATCTTAGTGAGTCAGAACCTGTGCTGCAAGGTGTCTGACTTTGGCCTCACCCGCCTGCTGGACAACTTTGATGGCACCTACGAAACCCAGGTGAGAGCCCTGTACTCACTGTGTACGCAGACACGCACACAGTTTCATGTCATGCACACAGACACACGTGTACAACACGGACCCATACTCCTGCGGACGCACTGACTTCATGGAGGAGAGGGACTTTTCCATCCCTCCTCCGGGCCCTGAAATGCATCGGCCTTGTGTCCTACGTGCTTTATCAGGGAGGAAAGATCCCCATCCGCTGGACAGCACCTGAAGCCATTGCGCATCGGATCTTCACCACGGCCAGTGACGTGTGGAGCTTTGGCATTGTGATGTGGGAGGTGCTGAGCTTTGGGGACAAGCCCTACGGGGAGATGAGCAACCAGGAGGTGAGCCTGGCTACTCCCCACACTAGTCTCCTCCCCAGATCCTCCAGGGCTCCCCCTGCCCATGCCCTTATGTCTTCCTCCTGACCCATAGTTTTTCTGCACTCACGTCCCCTCTGGTCCCCTTCTCTTCACACCATTCTCCTTACCATTTATTGGTCAGGGGGTGGGTGGGGATGGAGGGGGAAGTAGAGGCTCCTTTGCGTGATCTTGCATGAAGTGCCAGGTTAGCTTCCTGCCTCGGGCCTCAACCCCCCTCCCCGCCCCCCGAGGCAGGTCATGAAGAGCATTGAGGACGGCTACCGACTGCCCCCTCCCGTGGACTGCCCCGCCGCTCTCTACGAGCTCATGAAGAACTGCTGGGCCTACGACTGTGCCCGTCGGCCCTCCTTCCACCAGCTGAAGACACACCTGGAGCAACTGCTGGACACCCCCCACACCCTGCGGACCACGGCCAACTTCGACCCCAAGTAACCACGCTGGGCAGGGCCCCGGGATTCAGAGGGCCCATCTGCGAGAACGGAAATGGGCTTTCGGCCACAGCCACCAAGTGCTGGGCCTGCACAGCTCTGGACACAGGGCATGACCACAGTCTGTGCCCTCGGGGAGCATCCACCTCTGCGGAGGAGATGCGGTCCCACCCTTGCCAGCTGCAGTCTGACGGGAGATAGGAATCGAACAGTGAGATGGGAAGCAGAGACAAGCAGGGTGTGCAAACTGATACCTGCTCTGGGGAGCTTGATCACTTAGATGAAAGTGGGGACGGCAGACTGAGTGGCAAGGGACAGGCAGCGGGATGTCGTGACTGTGAAGGCTCCCAGATCACCTGCTCAGCACGGGTTTGGGGAGCTGGGGGCAGGCTGATTGCAAGCCATGCAGGTGACAGCAGCTGGCAGTGCCCAGTCCAGGGACAGGGGCCAGAGACGAAGCTGGAGAGGTAGCAGGGTCACTGCGAGGACCAGCTCTGCTGAGAAGTTTGGACTTTATCCTGAGCACGGAGAACTATTGACCTGTTTTTAAAAACTGCCCACGGGAGGGACATGGTCAGAACGGCGTCTCACCAAAAACATTGGCAGGATGTGGAGAAGGAACCAGCAGGAGGGGTGTGGGGAGGCGGAGGAGGCGGGTAAGGCTGGACGGGCAGCGCTTTATCGGGCAAACCAGCCCTGGCATGCGGGCCCCTGTATCAAACCGCCATATATAACCTTCTTTCTGGGAGAAAATGCGCTCCAACTTTTGGAACTATCTTTTGGAGCACAACTCCCTCGTACACTAGAGACTGCATGTGCTAATCTTTCTGGAATGCTGGACGTTTTTCCCCCAGCAGATTTACTTTGCTAATGGTTTTTGGCTCTGGCTGGCGTTAGCACAGGAACACTCATTGTATTGTGGGTGTCCGAGTGCAAGAATAACAGCCAAGCTTGGAGGTGGCCATCAGGGGCTGCGCCCAGCACTCCGCGGCCACCCTGCAAACAGGCCGGACCACGCTCGGGTTCCAGGCCTCCGCTTTGGCTCAGCCTCGATAGTTGATACATTCGTGTCTTCAGCAGCACCCCACCTATTTTGCCCAGAACTGGCCACTCCAGTGGAGATGGGCTGCTAGTAACTGTGCGCTGGGAACTTGCGGGACTGCCACCTCCCCCCAGGCTGTCCATCTGCTGCCCACTGCTGCCAGCGCACCAGGAAGCAGGCCAGGAAGTGGGTTCACAGACAATGGCCTGGCTAATCCACAAAATCTCGATAATCTCTGTGCCCAGACAGCAGCTAGAATGCTGGCCCCAGAGGCTCACAGGCGGAGCCCTGGGGGTTCAGGAAAGCCGAGGACAGCCCCTGCCTCCCCGCCTGACTGAAGTGGCCTGTGTCCCATAGGGTAACCCTGCGCCTGCCCAGCCTGAGTGGCTCAGACGGGATCCCCTATCGCAGCGTCCCTGAGTGGCTGGAGTCCATCCGCATGAAACGCTACATCCTGCACTTCCGCTCAGCCGGGCTGGACACCATGGAGTGTGTGCTGGATCTGACGGCGGAGTGAGGACCCTGGGGGCCTGGCAGGGGAGGGCTGCGGGGGTTTGAGCCTGCCCACCCGCTCACCAACCCTCTTCCCTTGACCACAGGGACCTGGTGCAGATGGGGATCACGCTGCCTGGACACCAGAAGCGCATTCTTTGCAGTATTCAGGGATTCAAGGACTGAGTCCTCCCCTCCCCACACGCCTGTCCTCAGGAAGCAAGGACGGGGCCAGGGTCACTCATGTCCCTTCCCTCCGCTGACCAGGCCTTGGTGCTGCACCCACCAGCCTTTCCCCGAGGAACTCACCTCTGGAGGCTGGGAGCCTCTGTAAAATAGTAGTGCTGGGAGGGAGCTGAGGGAGGGAGGGTTTAATATATATATATATATATACATACACATATACATATATATTTTTATAAATAAACAGGAGCTGAGTTTTCACCTTGACCCCTGGTTTTTTTTATCCTGCATCTCCTCCATCTGTAGCACAAAAGAGCCCACTGCTAAGAATTCTGGAAAAGAAGGTTTATTTGTAGCTGTAGCCACAACCTGGCAGCAGGGAGGCAGGTGGGAATGTCCAGGCCAGTGAGCCCGGCCCGGCCCAGCCTCCCCGGGGCGCTGGGGGGCCAGCTGCGGGCATCGGTGCAGCAGTGAAAGCAGCAGCGCTCAACCCTGCGACCCTCTGGTGGGGTACCTGGAGGGCGGTGGGAGGTCCCTGAAGGTGAAGGGTGGGGGAGGACGGGAAACCCAGGACTGGGCCTCTACAGCCTGGGTCTTGTTCAGGCCCCTGGATCAGGGCCCTTGGGATGCTGGGTGGGGTTTGGAATGGAGAGAGGAGTTAGATACCAAAAGTAACCGAGGGGGCAGGGCCAGTGGTGGGGCAGAGCGGTCTGGTCTCAGTGTGGGTGGTCCTCGGATGGAGAACGGCCTCCCAGGGAGAAGGGGCCAGTCCTCACTCAGGTCTGGGCTCTGGCGGTGTGGCACTTCCGGCAGAGCACATGGCCTTCCAGTGGGAAACAGCCATTGTCGTCCGCCTCGATGGACAGTGCCTTCCCGCAGTCCTGGGTGGGAGGAGAACACACTGGTGGGAAAGGACCCCGTGCCTCCCCCATACCCCTTCGTTGGCATTAGGAAGGCCAAATGCTCCCTGGCTCAGAGCTGGTGTCCTCATCGTCTGCGCCCTGCGCCCAGCTACACCCACCCCAACTTGCCCCCACTTTCACTTTTGTCCCCTAGGCCTCCAGTACCAGGATGAGTGGTGGGTAGAGCTGCACCCACCCCAGTGAAGGACATGGGGCCTGTCCCACTCATCTCAACTCCATTCTGACTTCTCTCCTCTGAACCTCGCTGAGACCCCAACCCCGCTGCGGCAAAGCATGGCGCCCACCATCGCGCAGTCTCCTATCTTGGTCGATCTGCAACTCAGTGACCCCACAGAAAGACCACAGCCACTCCCTGCAGTGACCGAAGCATCAGGGCTGGGCGGGGCTGGGCCCTGCCAGTGACCACCCTCAAAACTGCTGGCTGGCCCTGTCTACCCCCTGGCCAGCGAGCAGTGTCCCCATATACCGACCGCCCAGCCCTCAGGGGCCAGAGGGCCACGGACCTCACACTTGTAGCACTTCATGTGGAAGTTCTTGTCCAGAGCGACCACACGCACAGTCTCCTCGCGGCCAGGCTCAGGCATGATGGGCTCAGCGCAGACGGAGCACCGGGGCGCGTACTGCCTGGAGGGCAGCCGGAAGGCAGAGTCAGGGTGGGGAAGGGGCGCTTGGCTGTCCCCAGGGCTCAGGGAGAGGAGTGGGCCGTGGCATGGCGACAGGCAGACTTCTCTGTCCATCTTGCCCCACACCTCAAGGTGGGGGAAGCCCAACAGAAAGGCCTACGGCCCACCGCCATAACTACCCTTATCGAGGAGAACTTACTGCCTCTCCACTCACCTTCCCAAAACCCCCTGAGCCCCCAACAGCTTCCACCAGGTCCTCACCCTCTTCACATCCATCCTGCAGAAAGCCCACCCAGAGGTACCCCTCTGGTCCCATTCCTGGACCCCTGACCCCAGCACATCCCCCACCACGCAGGTGCCTCTGCCCAGTAGCTCAGTGTCCAGAGGGACGTGAGTGCTGGCCACCCGCGGTGCAATCCTGAGAGCGTGCACCTCAGTGCACCTCAAACACAGGCGCGAGCCGGGTTCCTCGGGGTCCCTGTGCTGGCCTTCAAGCTACCTTCCAGGCTTCTGTTGCTGGCCCGAGAAAGCAGCCACCTTGTAAACACTTTCTCGGGGGAAACCAGAGTTCCCAACAACTGGTCTCCAAAGGAACTTTAGAACTTAGCCTGTGTGTGAACTGAAGTCACTCCAGCACGCACTGCTGAGCCCAAGACCACAACCCAAAGCAGCCTCCGTGAGCCAAGGACCAGGGGACTGGCCAGGAGCAGGACTTGCTCCTGACAACTAAGTTCAGATGAACTGGCCTCTGCCATCTACAAACAGGATGTAGGGCCAGAAAGCAAGACCAGAGGTATGGAGCCCTCTGGGGGTCAGAGGGGCAGCCTGGCTCCCAGACAAACCACAGCTGGCCTCAGAGAAGAGCTCAGAGTGGGTGGCGGGTTCTCACTTGTGGTAGTCAGGGACGCAGTGGGGCCGGTTGGCCTGGTCCACGATGAAGGAGGTGCCCTCCAGGGGGCAGGCACAGACCACACAGGTGAAGCACTGCGGGTGGTAGGCCTTGCCTGTGGCCCTCAGCATGCGGTCGGTGATGGGCTGCCCACAGGTGTTGCACTTCTCCAGGGTGTCCTGAGGAGGTAGCAGTAGGAGGTAGGTGGGCAGGGAACCAGCACCCAGGAGTCAGCTGCCAAGGCAGGTGGGCCCCACGTCTGCCCCACCCCCTGGCTGAACCTGGGGGCGGCCCTCAGCCCCAACCCCAACTCACAGTGTAGCAGCGCTCACAGTACGGCGCCCCCTCCAGGCTGTAGAACTGCTGTCCCTGTAGCTGCTGCTCACACTGGTGGCAGGTAAAACAGGCAATGTGGAACAGCTGTCCCAGAGCGCGAACTGCGGGCTGTGCACGTGCCAGGGGCTGGTGACACCGGCCACAGGACTCTGGAAAGGCCAGAAGAGATAGAGTAAACAGAAGGAAGCTTGCAAAGGATCAGCTGGCTCCAACAGGAGCTGAAGCCACAGCTACGGTGGGAAGTCACAGACAGGGAGACAGACGTCCCATCGAGGGGGCGGTGGGCTCACCATTGACGGCCACATTCTGCCTCTGAGGATGCTCCATGTCCTGCATGAGCTGCTGGGTCAGCTGCTCCAGCTCCTCCACCTCCTTCAGGGTCAGAGGCCCTGGGGCCCCAGGGGAGCGCACCTGAAACCCCAACACTCTCTTCATACCCTCTCAAGGGTCACCCCCTCCAAGAACATTCCCCAACAAGCTTATCCTCTTTCTTCCAAGAAGGGCTAACTCCCCTCCCAGTTCCCAGATGCTCAGGGTTGACCCTGAAAGCTCCTCACTCCCTGTCCCAGACCCCAGCACCCCACGAATGAGGGGAAGGGGATGATCCTTCCACCCACTTTGCCCAAACCCCCACTGGGCAGCCACAGACAGGCCGGAAGGACTGAGCGGACAGAGGCCACGCACACAGCAGCTCAGGTCACAGAAGCACCGAACACACCAGGCCACGCATCAACTCCACAGAGCATGCTCAGACATGGCCCCCCAGGGAAGAGGTTGGCGTGGGGGGCCTGCGCATCCAGGCGCACACACCTACCCGTCCCACCTGCTGCTGAGCAGCCCTGTCAGCGTGAGGATGCAATACAGGCAGGAATCACAGGTTAACCCCCCAGGGCTGTGTTCTGCAGCCCAGCCCCCAGACCTGCACGAAGAGGTCTGGGGTGCCCCCCCAAGAGAGAGTTCCTGGTCTACCTGACCTCACGTCCTCCCCTGGAGGCCTCAGGGAAGGGCCTCTCCTAGGCCAGCCCTCACCTCCTTAGGGGATCCTGAAAACTGGGGTGGGGATGGGGTGAGGTTAGGGAGTACTGCCGAGACCCTCAGAAGCACTAGGAGGAGGCACCACAGGGGTTGTCTGACCTGCAGCAGCATGGCCATGAGACACTCCAACGGTTAGTCTTCTCTGTTAGCGGACAAGCCCGCCCAAGGCTGCAGCCACTGAATGTCCTGCCTGCCCTTGCCTCCATTCCCACGACACCTGGAGCCTCGGCCTCCAGACTCCCTCCCCCCACAGCCACCTTCCCCTAGGCCTGGGCCCCGCCTCTCTCACCCTGTCTGGATCCAGATGGGCTGCCTCTGCCCGGAAAGGCAGGCGCACGGAAGCCCCAGCTCTGAGCTTGCCCGGCAGTCAGCTTTCCCTCTCTGCCTGCCAACGTTGGTGTCCCAGCTTCAGCGCCCACGGCACTCAGTCCTCCAGCTCCTCAACCCCAATGGCTCCAAACATCCCTCCATCTCAGGCACCTTCCACCATGGGACAGCCTGGACCTGAGAGTCACAAGTGTCTTTAGCTCCAAGACCTTGGACTTGACCTCCAACTGTACTTCCTCCTCCTTCCCCATGTGTACCCACTGAAGGAACCTACTCAGAAGGGCTGTTTTCCTGCCTCCCAGCCCTCCCTGTGGGCCTCCCCACAAGCCTGGGCCCTTGACCATCTATTTTTAAGGGGCTCTCGTGGCTACTATTGCCCCCCTTGGCCACCATGGCTCATCTGCCCAACCTCAGCCCTGGCCCCAGGGCCCACTTCCTGCTTCTGCCTCTGGGCTCAGAAAGTCCGTAGTAGAGAGATCACTCCAGGCTGCAGAGTGAGCTCACAGAACACCGGAGGGCCTGGGCGCCCACCGGCCCCAGCTCGGCTGTCTGGCTTCCGGCTCCTGCCGGTTCCCCGCGGCCTTCCCCGCAGCGGCTCTTCTGAACCTTTTCCATCTCCTCCAGCCCCTCACTCCCGAGCCCTCACCGATGACCTCACCTCCTACGTGACTGAGAAGATGGAAGCCGGCCAGCTCAAGCTGACTCGGCGTCCCTCCTCTGCACAGAAAACATTGGGGTGACACTGTCCTTGCTCTCCAGGAAGGCCACGGTGGAGGCGACGAGGACTCCATCCCTGCTCTCAGGCAGCTCCCACCCCTCCTCCATCAGCTTCTTCCTTCTGGTTCATGCATGCACCTGAGCCCCCTGGTCCCCTAACTTGAAAGAACCACACGCAGGACCCTGCCCTGGTCCGTCTCTCTGCCAACCTCCGAGAGCAGGCTCCTCTGGAACCTCCATTTCTAACTGTCCACACAGCCCTCAACCCCCTTCACCGTCCCCACAGACAGACCACCCCGCCACCATCGGTGACTTTCAGGCAGTCACATCTGTGGCCTTACTGGGGTCCTCATCCTCCTCAACCCCCCACCGAAGAGTTCCTCGCCATCACATTCTGTCCCCAAGATCCCACCCTGACTTGTGCTCCTCCTTTTTCTGCCATGTGACAAGCAGGAGCACCCCTCAAGGGTCCCCCCAGGCCCTCGGCTCCATCTGTGTAAGCACCCCAGACTGGGCTGCTTCAGTGCCACTGTCCTCAATGACAACCCTGAGCCCTGGGCCTCTCCTCAAACCCGGGCCCCCATTTGTAACTGAGTGACAGTCCCAGCTGAAGGCGAGTCCTCCTGGAACCTGTTGCTCAACACGCTGACAGCTGGACCACCCCCTGCCCGCCCCCGCACTTTTCCGGTCCAAAGCATTTCCCCTTCTGGACTTCTCTATTTTGTCAAAATACTGACATTCATTCCACAACACACCAGGCATTTTTTTTTCCCCTGCCCCTCCCTCTCCCAACTGCTTATCAGTTACAAGGTCCTGGAGGCATTTCCTTTGCAACAGCTCTTATCTAGGCCCCGGAGTGAATCCTGACAAAAGTCACTGACCCCCTACCTCTAGCCCACACCTCTGCTGGAAACTCTCCCAAAAGCTTCCACAGGCAGGTGTCACCACACCTCTGACCCAGCCACACACCTTGAGGACAATTAAGAAGGACCTGCCGGGCTGACAGGCTCCCTCCAGCTGCTGCCTACCTCTCCACAGATCCATCACTGCTCAGAGGAACCTTCTACTTCCCAGCCTCCAAACATTCGGGTGCAGCATCTGCGCCCTGCGGTTTTTACTCATGCTCTTCCCAGCCCAGCGTCCTTCACTTCCCCTCTGGAGTCTGAAGTCTGACCATCTTTCAAAGCACACTAGCGCCATGACGTCTTTCCGAATATGCCAGACTCAGGCTGACTCCCTGCTCAGAGCTCCCGTAACACAGGATTCTGCACCACTCATGGGTACTTGGCATCCTTTCCCGCCCCATCCGGGACTGCACACACGGACACCAACATTCTTGCTGTCTGCTTACTGGGCGGCTGGCTGAACTAGATGCCCAGCAGGTTCCATTCAACTCCTAAGTCTCCTGAACTAGAAGGCAGGAATGAGAAGTTTTCAATTTGGGGCACCCCCGTGGCAAGATAAAAATGCCAGCCCTTTCTTTGTATGGGATGGAGAGCATTATTTCCAAGATGGGAAGGTGAGGCTCCAAGTTCATCTCACTGGCCCAGGATCTTGTCAGAGGGGGAGCTGGGAATTCTATCCCAGGTCCAGCTGACTCCCTCAGGCTTAACCTCTTTTGAGAGATCTCTTCTGCCCTGATTCCACCTCTTATCACCAGATGGGCCCTCGGGCAGACAGAACAGAGCGCTCAGAGTACCAGAGAGATAAACTCAAGAAGCTCATCCTCCCCTTTAACATTCTGGGACAGGTGAAAGGGAGGGTTCACCAAACCCTCCCCCTAATTCACAGCCTGGGCTGCTCCCCACTCCCAGCTAGGACCGCCCCCCCCCCCAAAAGAGCTGTGTTTTACCATGTCCAACCCTAGAGGCTGAAAACGCCCATCCCACCAACCCCACCCACCCATCTTTGCCCTCATTTTCTGGCTCCTGACTTATCCCCTCGCCCCCAGCCCCCAGGTCTCAGCCTGGCCCTCCCTCCCACCCTCCCTCACCTGGTTTTGGTTTTGAGCCGGCGGGGGCGCTGGGCGCTGCTTCTCCTGCACTCGGGGCTTCTCTCTCTGCTGAGCATAGGTGAAGCTGGGGGGCTGAGGGGAGCCTGTGCCAGTGGAAGAGGGAGCTTGCGGGGACCCCAGCTTTTGATTGGGCTGCGACCCAGGTCCGCCTGGGACTCCAGGGCTGAACTTGGAAGCCACGGGAGTGAACTTGGGAGTCACTGGAGAATACTTAAGGGCTGGAGATGGGGCCGAGGGACCTCGAGGCTGACTGTTAGCCAGAGGCACAGGCTGGGGCTGGGGTTGGGACTGGACTTGGAGCTGGACCTGAGGCTTGGCCTGGGGCTGGGGTTGCGGATGCACATGGCTCGGAGGCTGAGGCTGAGCTTGAGCCTGGGGCACAGGCTGGGGGCTAGAAGGAGCCTTCCAAGGAGGCAGGGGTGCCGTGCCCCCAGCTGCAGGCTTAGTACTGGTTTTGGGAATGAACGGGGTGGCGACTGGTGGGGGTACATATCCAGATGACACCTGCAAGGAGAGAAGGAGGGGTAGAGAAGTGTGGTTGGGGGAGGGTGCTGCCTTCCCAGTTCTGTCCCCGCTCCTTTCCTCCTCTCCTGTTCCTTACCCGGGCTTTGAAGGGATCGTTCCTGGTCATGTCGTCCAGCAGTGAGGACAAAGAGTCTATCTCCAGGTCAATACTGCTCACCTTCTCCCTGGGCTACAGGATCAAGGGTCAGAGCATCCATCCCCATCCTCCATTCCCACCACCACCACCCCCCACATCAGGGCAGAGGTGCAGGGGAGGTCAGAGGGAAGGATCCTCCCCTCCTTCCCTCAGGGGTGTTCCTGTGTAGCTGCCCCTCCCAGGCCTCCATACCTGTGGTGGTGGGAGCGGGACGTGCGCCTCAGGCCCTCCCCCGTCCAGGGGAGGCGGTGGGGAAGGGAAGATCTCCTCCTCCAGAGGTGCAGGGGGAAATGGTTCCTCGATCGGGGGAGGGGGAGGTGGGAAGGCACCTCCCATGGTGCCCTCTGCATCCTCGACTTCCCCGAGAACGGGAGGGGGCGGTAAGGGAAGGTCTAGGGTCGGAAGGAGAAAGACGGAAGTCAGCAGGCGCTCCTCTGCCCCCTTCCCTAAGTTTCCCTCCTTCTACAGCTGCAACCCCTCACCCAAAAACTCTCCCCACGGTCCTGGGGCGTGTGGGAAGGAAACGAGGGCGCAGGACACCCTGGGAGCACTGGGTCAGGAACGGCCGGGGGTTTGGCGCAGGAGTGGTGCAGCTCCCGTTACACTTCGGAAAACGGACCCGGAGGGAAGATTCGTGCCCCACATTCCCACCCCCCACCCCCAGGCGGGGGACTTGGACCAGTCCCAGGAGCCCTGGCTCCCAGCCATGAGCTCCAGGATGAGGTAAGAACATCTGCTCGGGACAGGGTGGCTGCGCCCAGCCCCCTCCGCTGCAACCTTTCCAAGACACCCCCAGCCCCGATGCCACTGCCCCCAGCCCGGCGCCCGCCGTAGTCCAGCCCCCTCGCCGCCGCATACCTTCCGGGGGCGGCGGGGGGATCTCGCCCACCCGGCCGATCTGTGCGCGCTGGGCCCCGGCGGCCGGGAGAGGCTCGCTGTCCCCGGGCCGAAAGGGATTCACTTTGGGCTTTGGGGCCACCACCGGGGCGAACTTCTTCTGCGGGGCGTAAAAAGCCGGAGCCGAAACGGAGACGGAGATCGCGGGAGACGGGCGGGGGGCCGCCATGGCCAGGCCGGGCTGCTGGGGGTAGGTGGCCGGGTTACGCGGCGCTGAGCCGGGCAGGGGACCCCCTGGCGGGCCCAGCACCCCTCGGCGTCCCGGTGTCCCCTCCCCGTGGGCGGCTCCCCTCGCCTCACCGCGGGCCTGAGCGTGCGCGCGGCGTCTCGGGTGGCCGCCTGGGCGCCGGGTCCGCGGACTCTGCGTCCGGGTCCAGCGCCGCCTTTAGCCCAACGGGGGAGGGACGTGGGGCCGTGGGAGGAGGGAGGAGGCGGGGAGAGCGCGGCGCCCAGACCATACAAGGAGCGGCCCGGAGAGGGGGCGGGGAGAGGCAGGGAGGGTGGACCAGCCAGGAAACTCCCCCAGGAAGGGGCCCAGGTCCTGCCCGTGGGCTCAAAGCGCCGCCAAGGTCCCCTCGACCCTGCCCCCGCCGCCCCGGCCGGCCGCGGACCACCCCCCCCCCCCAAGAGCACAGGCCTCTGATGTCATTTCCTGACTTGCCCCCCTCCACGCCCGACCCGCGGTGCCCAAGGTCTGATTCATCGTCCCCACTCCGGGATAAGCCGGCGGAGGTCTGGCGGGTGCCCTGGAGGTACCGAAGCAACCCTTGGCGACTCCGCCCGGGTGCAGTCCCCTCCTCTTCGGGCCTGCCGTTACCTGCCCCTGCCACCTTCCCACCCAGCTGCCAGCCCCGCGCCCCAAGTCGACCGGGATTGGCAACACTGGGTTGGAACTGGGCTCCAGGGTGGACCACGATGGTGGGTGGGCGTCCTCCCTGCTCACGCGCCCCCCGCCCAGGCCTTTCTGTGACCTGGAAGGGGGTGTGTGAGTACGAACCTCATGGGTCCCTAGGGGATCCTAACTTCAAATCCTGGGCAGCCCCTTCCGGCTTCTAGGAATTCGCATCATCCGCGCCCCCGCCTGCAGATCTGTGAATATTTGCGGGAAGGAGAGGCGAGGACAGCGGAGCCCCGGAGAGAAGGTGCGGGGGCGGGGCGAGGAGGCGTGGGCGGCCGGTCCACTGGGGCTCCGGGAGGAAGGGCGTGGACGCCGGCGACTTGTCCTGGACAGTTCTGAAGCGCCCACAGTGATCCCTCCGGGAGCCTTTGGGCCGCGGGGCGGCCCTCGGGGAATTCGGAGACTGCGCTCGGTGGAGCCCCCCACTGGTCCGACCAGATGGCTCTGCCTTGAAATCTGCCCCAGGCTACGCAAAAGGGACAGACCAGGGATAATCGAATACGGAAACGCACCAAATTGTCGCTTGAATTCTTGCACACTCACTACTTACGGACTATGGAGTCATATGGCTTTTCGGCCTGTAGATCCAATATATCGCCCTCCGGCGCTGCCTTTTCTCTGCCATCTAAGGCAGTTCCCTTGTACACACGCTACCGTTTCAGGTCCTGCCGCTTCAAATCTGCAGCAGCCTACTGCCAACGAGCACCTGCGCTGTGGGCTAGAGACCATCCAGACCTTCCTCTGACATTTAGCAGGAGAAAAAAAACTGGGGGCTTAAGAGAGGGGCCCAGCATCACACCCAGTTAGCCCGAAGGTCTGAGTTAGAGCTGGGTGTCTTGAGAGCTCTGACGTCAGAGCTCACTCTCCTAACCCTGGGGTGCGGTGAAGCAACGCTGGAGACCGGAACGCAGCATGAGGCCAGGGCGCAGAGACTCGCCCGAGTGCCCAAGTCACTTCATTTTCTCGGTGTGTAAAAAGAGTGATGATACTTAGTCCACTTACCTGATTGCATTCTATGGAGAAATGAACGAAATGCAATAGCTGAAGTGTTATATAATACTTGGTATTATTATTCAAGTCCCAGTTCTGCCCAGAATGGAAATTCTGCCGGGTTAAGCTAGGGCCGTTATTCCGAATGTCCTCTCTGAGTTGCCAAGCTGATCTCTCACGGGCCATGGTGTATGCAATGCCTGCTCCTTCCTTCAACTTTATCAAACACTTAGTTACAGCTACTACTACCTCTTCCTCTCGTTCTCGGTCCCCACTGATCTTTCTTCGCTCCGGTGCCATAGTGTCTTTGTCCTGGGTGTTTCACATGGCCATAGCCTGTGTGCCATGTCTGATACGAAGCATGCAGTGCAGACAGACCTTCTCAGACAGGTATAAGCCGGTCCTGGGCCTGTCCCTGTGAAGATCAGCTAGAAATTTGATACTATGCCTGTTGGAAATTGTGTCTTGGGTTTTACAGACCAAAAGTCTCTGCCAGTCCTTCAGAATGACACCCACTTGTCGTGGGGAGGGGGTGGGGGGGTTGGAAATTAGGAAGATGGTTTCCAGATAGTGTCACAGACGAAAAGCCATTTGCAGTCTAAACATCTCCTTAAGGAATGTGCAAGTTCAAAATATAGTACGTTTAATTGTTAGGCAGCTGAACCTATTTATAAATCAAGAATAGAAGAGTGTGTAGGCAGGCTTGGTTTTACTGACAAGTGAAAGCATTTGGGATGCAGACTATTAAAGCTCAGAGTTCCCAGCCAGCCAATCTCAGTACAAGTGGAGACACACTGGATATCCCAGGAGGACAGGCTCACTAGGCCAGGATGCCCCTAGAGGAGCTGAGGGCCAGTTGGTGTTAAAATGCATGCAGTGAACAGGAATGGCCCTGATGATTTTTAGGTATTCTTCTTTTTTGGAAGATTTTATTTATTTTCAGGGAGAGAGGAATGGAGGGAGAAAGAGAGGGAGAGAAACCTCAGTTGGTGGTCAGTCACCTCTCATACACCCCCAACTGTGGACCTGGTCTGAAACCCAGGCATGTGCCCTGACCGGGAACCGACCCTGCGACCTTTATGATTTGCAGGACGGCACTCAGCCCACGGAGCCACACCAGTCAAGGCTAGGTATTTTTCTCGAGGAAGCAGTTCTAATTGATCTCCTCAGGTAGGGCGTGCAAAAAGTAGCAAGTACACAGATGTTCCCACCTAATCATTTCCCACAGCTTGCGACCAGGCAAGAGAGAGGAAGTAAAAAAAATGGGCAGGAACCTTTGCTATTTAAAACATCTCTGCACACCTCCCAGAATTCATGTCCACCAGGTACCAGAAAAGTTTCCTTCAAGGTCACACAACGTGAAGTCGGCAGTTGGAAGCAGCCGAGGAAATAGCTAGCTAGCTAGATAGCTAGATAGATAGATAGATAGATAGATAGATAGATAGATAGAAGGAACAAAGGCAGTGGCAAAAAAAATTTTTTTTCTGAAAAGAAAAGAAACGCCATCCCACGGTTCTTTCCGTGTACTGGCTGCAGATGGACAGAGGGTCACTTTTGTGCCAGGCACTGGCTGTGCTAGGCACTCAAACAACAGCGAGAACAGCGACCACCGAAGCAGCAACATCAGCAATAATAATAATACACCGATAAAGCTTGGCGCGTGGTGCTAGGTACAAGACTAAACACTTTAAACGTATATCCTCCAGCCCTGGCTGGTGTGGATTGAGTACCGGGCTACAAACCAAAGGTTGCCAGTTCGATTCCCAGGGCACATGCCTGGGTTGCCGGCCAGGTCCCCAGTAGGGGGTGTGCAAGAGGCAGCCACACATTGATGTTTCTCTCCCTCTCTCCCTCCCTCTCCCTCTGTCTAAAAATAAATAAATGAAATCTTTTAAAAAATTAATATATAGTCTCCATTTAATCCTCACAACAAACCTGTGGGAAGTGTACGTTATGATCCCATTTTTCAGTTAAGGAAACTGAGGCAAAGTAGCTGTTGCATTTTTCACCTCTGAAACTGCAAAAAAAAAATTGTAATGCAAATATTTTATTATTTGGAGACACCTCTGCCCTCCACTTACATCCCTGTGGTCCTTACTTCTTCCCTCCAGGAGCCCTGGCTCGGTGTATCAACAACCTCTTCAGGTCAGCCTCTAAATCTCTCTCTCTCTCATATATATAGAGAGAGACAGAAATGGGGGTTAGGGAGGGAGAGAGTTTTGTATAATAGAACTTTTCCAGAAGACTTCTCCAAGAATTGTTAAAAGTAGTTGCTGTTAGGGTACAGAATTGGAGGAGGGCAAAAAGCTTTTTCTTTTTTTTCTTTTTTTATCCTCATCCAAAGACATTCTTTCATTGCTTTTAGAAAGGTAGGAAGGGAGATAGAGGAACATTGATGTGAGAAAGAAACATTGATTGGTTGCCTCCCCTGCGTGCCCGGACCACCAGGGACCAGACCTGCAACCCAGGCAATATGCCCTCACTGGGAATCGAACCCACGACTTTTCAGTTACCAGACGACACTCCAACCACCTGAGCCACACTGGTCAGGGGCAGAAAGATTTTATAACTTGACTTTTCCCACATAAACATGTATAACTTTTATAATGTAAAAAAAGGAAAAGACAAATGACCGAGCCATCATCTCTTGCTCCTAATATCAGAGAGTTTTCTTTCCCACTTTCTCCCAGATTTACTCCCCTCCTAGTCCCACTTGCATTTCTTGACATGACAAAAGACTCTCTCACTGGCAGGGCTGCAGACACAGTGGAGGGGTTGGATGGGAACGGGGATGGGGGAGGGTGGAGCACCCAGCAAGACCCAGGGATCTTTTTGGCAAAGCCCAGGAAGAGCAGATTCCTTCTGTGCCCCAAGGACTATCCCCCAACGCACCCCTAACCCCCCAGAAGGGTTGGCTTGACAGCCACAAATGGCCCCCTTTTCCTCTTTTTTTCCAGGTAGGCTGACATCCGGGCATCATCCTCTGTGCACTTTTCCATTCCCCAGCCTCAGTCCCACCAGTATTTACAAATAACTTCTATATTTTAGGCACTCTGGATATAATATGCCTTTCAAGAAACGTTCCATCTAGAGTCAAAAAACCACTTCAGTAGATATTTCAGTATAATAAGGGGTTAACATTAGGAAAAAGTTTCACCGACCCAGCAGCGCTGGCTGGCTTGGGGTGGCTACACTAATCGAGATAGCTGGGCGGCCTCCTCGCCATTTAGACTCACTATTATTGCCCCACCGGGTCCAGGCCCAGGCAGTGGTGAGCAGAGCCTGCACGGGGCGTCTGGGGGGCAGGGCCCAGAGGAGCAGTAGGAGCCAGGAGTCCATACCTCCCAGGGTCTGAACCAGATGGGCACCCAAAGGCACTGCAAGTATCTGCAAGGCAACAATGTGTGGTGGCCGCAGGGGGCAGAGCAAGGCAGATGGTCAGGTGGCCGAGAGTCAGCAGCCCGGAGCGGGGAAGGGCGGACAGGAAGAGAGAGTGGGCGTCAACAGCAGCGCAGGCAGGTTGCTGGCACCCAGGAGGCCGCTAGAGAAGCATCTGCTGCTGCCTTTGCCTGCCTTCTCCCCGACCCCAGGGGAAGCCAAAACCAGAGAGAGACTGGCCTAGAAGCGCCAACATTTGTCACTGGAAACAGCCACCCAAGTCCCTAGGGAAAGTAAACATTTCAAGCAGTGGGGGGGTTAAAGTTCAGTACATAACCAAGCTGCTGGAGATGAGAGGTACTTACATTTCCCTAGAGGCTCCCACTCACCTCCATTCCCTTTAACAAGGTGGGTTCACGATGAAGACACCAGACACAGGAAGCGGGTGCTTCTGAGCAAACCCTCAGAATGCCGCAGGCACCCCTTCCTGCCGCCGCCCAGGGGTGTGACGCATGTGGCAAATGGGCACTTGCCCACAAAGAGGGATGAGGATCTACCCAGGAGAGCTCGTCTTCCTACTGAGACTTCTCAACAGGCCGGTGCTAGCTGGGAGACAGGCTTTCCTACCCAAGGGTGAGATGCTACCAGAGGACGTCAGTAACACAGAACCACCTACCCAGTCCCAGCAAAGTTATCCTTGCATGCTCAGAAGGAGCACAGCACAGGACACAGTGCCTGCCCCGCGGCCAGGGCCTTGGACACATTGACTGAGTTCCGGAGTCACGGAAATCTCATGCAAGATCAAGGGAGGCCCTGCGTTCTGGAAAGCTTAAGGGCTTTTGAATCCAGCTTGCATCGTTTGTTTATTCACTAAGCATTTATTGAACACCTATTATGTGCTGGGGATATAATATTGAGCAAAAACACACATGATCCTAGCCCTCACAGAGGGTCCATGACCTTGGGGAGTCTTCGAAGGGATATCAATTTTAATCAATCGCAAACACATGTAAAACTGCGTGTCACAAGGACCTCAAGAGCATGATACGTGATGCCTGTGATGAAGTGCATACTGAGATGGGAACTGGTTATGGCAGTCAAGGAAGGAATGGGCATCCAAGCTGAGACCTGAAAGACACATAAGAGTTAACTGGTCAAAGGGGGAGGGGAGAGCATGCCATGCAGAGGGAACAGCCTGTGCGAAGCCCTGGGGTGCCCGTGAGCATGGCCATCATCACATGTGAGCACCAGGCGAGGCAGGCATGGCCGGGTGCCTGAGAGGGAGGTGCACGCCTGGGCCGCCGCAAAGCTGGGGAGGTGGATGTGCAGAGAGGCGGACCGGTGAACCAGTTTCAACCTTGCCCTGAGAGCAGTGGGGAGCCACTTCGGAGCTTTAGGAGGGAAAGGATAGCAGGAAAATACTTGGGAATTTTGACACCCCTCACCGTAGCAGCAATGTGGACAGTAACCGGAGGTGCCAGCACAGAGGTGAACAGACCTGGGAAGAGCCTACTGCAGAGCTCTGGGTGCGGAGGGGGCTGTGGAGGTGGGCAGAGTGGATGACTTGCAGAGCCTGGTGATGGATTGAACTTGGAGTGGGAGTCGGGGGTATGGGGGAGACATCATGGATCCGGCTGGGCTTCCTGCTGGTACCCACCTGGAATACAGCACCCTCAGCTGAGAGGTGCAGGTCTGGGAGTAAGAAAGACTGTGCTTCGTTCTGGACATGCCACCAAGAATGAAAAGGTATACGGTGGGCAGCGGGATTCCGGATCTGGAACAGAGAACTATG
This sequence comes from Glossophaga mutica, assembly GCA_039655065.1. Classification (NCBI taxonomy): domain Eukaryota; kingdom Metazoa; phylum Chordata; class Mammalia; order Chiroptera; family Phyllostomidae; genus Glossophaga; species Glossophaga mutica. Next base: position 8,232,689 of record CM077313.1, read on the forward strand.
CTGAAGATCCACGTGTATGAGTTACCTGCTTCCAAGTAGTAAATTGAATCTATTATTGGCTGAAAAAAAATCACCTAGTGAGCAGTGCATGGGAAGTTGAGAGAGGGCCTACGGTGGGCTTTGATGGTTGATGGACGGGTGGAAGAGGGAGGCGGGACTCTCTGAGTAAGGAGACCCCAGACCCCCCGTGACTCCTCCCCCTAAACCTCCTACCCTGGCAGCCTTGCTCTGCCTCCAGACCGCCAGAACTAACTGCATTAAGCCCTTTAACCTCGGTAAGGTGTCAGTCACCCTAAGAAACCGAAGATGCCCAGCTCCGGAAACCAGGCCAGGGCGCTCTCGGAGCTCGTCGACTCCTATCAGCAAAGGTTCCTCTTCTTTCTGCCTTCTCTCTCCTGCCGCTCTCACCTGGATCACCGGAGGACACGCCTCCCTCTGTAGTCTTCTCCGAGTGGCAGTACATCCCCCCCACAGCCCTGGGTGAGGAACAGCTACCCTTTCCTCTCCGTGTTACCACTTCCGCACTGTCCTCGCCCTCCCCTCCCTAAAGTCCCCCAGCTTTGAACCTCGCGTCAGCAAACCGTAGCACCTGCGGCCTGCCTCTGGATCGCCATCTCTTGCCCTTGGTCGTTCATCCTCACTCCCAGAGCGTTATTCCGTCCCAGCTCACTGGCTCTCTCTCCCAAATGACTTTGCTATTAATTTTTAGTGATTTTAATACCACACAGATGATCCTTCATTCCCCCATCTCTCTGTTCCTTGAACTTCTCACCTCCCGTGACTTTGCTTGACCTCAACCAGTGTCCCTACGACAATATCCTAAACCAACACTGACAAAGAGAGTTTTGATGTTAAGCTGCGTATGTAATTTTAAAAGAGACGCAAAAAGAAACAGATGCCATTACTTTTGATAATATACTGTAACCCACTATATCCAAAATATTATCATTTCAACATGTAATCAGTATTTCAAACGCTCAGGTGGCAAGTTCCAGCCCCCACCAGAGAATGCAGAAATTGCTTGCACCCCCTCCCTCAACTCAGCTTTCCACCAGCAGTAATAAAATTCAACTTGGCTGCCTCTAGCCACCTCACCATATCTATCTGAATTTTTGTTTGTCTCCATTCACAATTTCTTTTATTTATTTATTTATTTATTTATTTTTAGAGAGGGAGAAAGAGAGGGAGAGAAACATCAATGTGTGGTTGCTTCTCACATGGCTCCCACTAGGGGCCTGGCCTGCAACCCAGGCATGTGCCCTGACTGGGAATCGAACCTGCGACCCTTTGGTTTGCAGCCCGCGCTCAATCCACTGAGCTATGCCAGCCAGGTCCATTCACAATTTCTGTAAAATGGGTTTTATTACTTGAGAGCAACCCACACACAGCACCTGAAGTTCAAAGTTTCCAGTCCCTGGGGCTTTGCCGTCTGGGTGGGTCTACTGCAGACTGGCAGAACAGGTAGGAGTGACTCAGTGAGCCGACAGCCCTCGGGGGTCAGCTCACCACCACCCAGGAGAGTACATGCTTTGTCCCTTGTCTGCTTATCACCTCGAAAACTCCTTCGCCAAAGAATGACCTGGACATACACACGAGGATTAGCATTGCCCGCCCATTCTTAAGCACAAAGAACAAAAAAAAAACAGTTACCTCTAGAATGCCTAAGCTAGAACAATGATTTTTTATTTTTAATTTTATTGCAGTGAGAACACGTACCCACTTAGAACAATGTTCTCCTTGCCTCATTTTATCCCAAAGGAGCTGATCCATCAATATGAGCAAAAGGAGTATGGGGACTAATGAGCATTTTTCAACAGTATTTAGTATCAGAATAAAAATCAGAAAAAGAATCCAACGTAAATTTAGGGAAGCGTCCCAGGATAGGGAAAAGAACACTACAAAAGAGTTAGAAGTCCTGGATGCTGATTGCAGTGCAACCACTTGCTAGCTGTGTGACTACAAAAATCTGAGAGGCAAATGTTTCTTGTCTGTGAAAGTACAGCAACGGATTTGACTTCTAAGTTTTCCTCCAGCTCGTATGATCGGTACTAAGTGTCCCTATAGCCTCTGCTCTTTCATTGGCGGGAAGACACCTCTTTCAGGGGCGGGGAGGATGCTTTGGGGCCTCTCTGGACTTGGTCTGCTTGCTTAAAGATGGCGGACTGGCATGGGCTGAAACCTGGGCTCCACCCACCTATTATGCAATGAACGCTGTTTAGGATCTGGAGCAGTTGCAGGAAAGGAGAGAGGGGCCCAGGCAGTTAGACTTTGCAGCAAAAACAGATCCTCGTCCAAGAAGACATTTGCAAGAGGGATCCAAGCTGATGTGGCAGGATATTTAAAAGCTAAGGAAGACACAAGGAAGGGAGGGGGGGTCCCAACATGGAGGTCTATTCAGGAATTTGAGAGGTAGGCTATCCGCAACCCCTGGCAACAGAGAAGTAACCAAGCATTGGCCACCAGCCTGGGATTTGGAGGCAGGAACAGGAGAAGATGCCTTATACGCACAAGGCAGAGTATCTCTCCTGGAGCAACTGGGCTTAAAGGTGGGACTTAGGGGTCCCACCAGGGCAAGTAAGAAGGTCCCAGGAGCATGATGTGACGTCAGCTGCTCAACCTTGAATTTGTAAATATTAGCCAGAAAAGCTACCTGTGATGCTCGGGAACAAGCCTTTCAAGTCCATCCTTGAGAATATAAAATTGACAGGTAGGGACATGGAGGCTGGAAAAAGCAACTACCTGCTACTACCTACTTGATTCTTGCCCTTCTCCATCAGGGATTTGTGCTCTGGGATTTGCGAGTGCTGAGTAGTCACTTGACCTCTGGCGGTGGCATCTGCCTGGGCTCTCTGGGATTGATGAGCTCCACTTTCATTGCTTGCTTGGCCTCTGGCTCATGGAGGCCCAGGCCTTCTTTCTGGGTCCTGGCTTCCTGCCTAGTCTGCTGCTGCCTGTGACCTGCACTTGCGGGTGGCCCCTTGAGGCCCTGAGGATGCTTTGGGGCCTGACTAGGCTAGTGTTGCATGCCCTCTGGACCCAACCCACCCCTTCTCTGAGGAGCATGTGGGAGTCCATTAGCCCAGAACCCCTGGCCTGGCCCTCTGCATCAGATGTTTGGATGGGAACCCCAATTCTGAAGTGATTTTCTTCCAGGCTTGCCCGTAGACCTGCTTTTCAAAGAAAAGACAGAGCAAGTGCATTCCCCGGACAATCTAAACAATAGAACCTACCAGCTCTCTCCTCTGTTGTATGGAGCCACAGGATCCTGAGACATAGCGACTCAGTGATGCTGACCTGCTCCCCGCCCCCGTGTCCCTGGAGACGGCACCACAGGGGCGGGGCTGGGGGGAGAGGTCACCACCATGGGCCACGCTGCTAAGCATCCTTATCTCACTACACATTGCAATGAGCTCCCCTTAGCTCCCTACTATTTGGCAAAGGTTTCAAACACCATCTAAAGGGCAAATGGGCATTGACTTGTGTTGGCCTAAAAGGTTTTATCGCCCTGCCCTGTGTGCTTCCGTTGGTTGGAACGTCATCCCATAGACTGAAAGGTTGCAGGTTCAATTCCCTGTCAGGGCACAAACCCAGGTTGTGGCTTTGATCCCTCGCTGGGGCGCATACCCCAGTCAGAACCCGTACGAGAAGGCAAGTGATGGGTGTTTCTTTTTCTCTCTCTTCCTTCCCCCTCTCTAAAAATAAGGAATAAACGAATAAAATGAAATAAAAAGTTTTGTCTTCCAGAGTCCAGCAGATCAGAGATTGGTTCCATGAGGCCTTTTTGCCCCCACCACCAACCCTGGAACCAAGAACCTCTGCTGTGGTCGGCGTCTCCCTGTATGACTAGCCGTCTTGGGACGTCCTTTCTTCCGCAGCAAACCCTCTCGGCCCAGGAAAGGCCCTGCCTGCCCCAGCACAACAGCGGGAGCCTCATCTCTTCATCACTCATTCCACAGACAGAACAGCGCAGACTCCGGGGCACTTCCTACTCTGTGGAAATGCAGTTTACACGCTACTGACCATGCCCCTCACCCTGCTCCGAGTCTTCCCCCACCCCAAGGGTCAGCCACCTAGCTCCCAAGCTCCATCCATTCTTTGTCTTCTTGTCTGTGGGCTATTAAGGAAATGATCCCACTGAAGGAAGTCCACTGCTTGTTCTCAGAGTCTTCTGACTCCTCTTCCCCCCAACGCCCCCAGTCCAGGTATGCCTGCAGCCCTTTCCCCAACGTCCCCAGCATGAGCATACCTGCTTCCGGTGCCTAAGCAAACAGTGCCTCCTGTGAGCCCCAAAGGGCTACCCCGAAGCTGACTAAACTTAGGAGCAGCCGGAGTCACCTCCCTGTCCCCCCAAGACACAGATTCTCGTACAATGCGTAGACTTTGACAAGGTGGCGCTGAGACACTCTTGTCACTGGTACTTTACCATAGCACCAAGGACCTGCAGCGGGGCTGGAAGTCCCCCTGAGGAGAGAGCATCACTTTTCCTTTTCAAAATGTAGGAATGCAGACAGATCTATGCCTGTCTTCAGCTGATGGCCTCACCCTAAAAGAAAGGCAAGAGTGAAAGAACGTGTGTCCCATAAAATTTCCCGAACCAAGTCATTCTAATATTTAAAAATAAATGGACAAGCACACAAACGAGGCTTTTGTCTAAGCATCCAGGATGAATTTTCCATTTGTGGGGCTGAATTGAAATGCTAGCTCACAGGTGGCAAACACAAGGCCCGTGGCCCGAACCCGGCCCTCCACCTTGTTCTATCCGCCCGGCACCTTGTTTCTACCCAGTGGCAGCGCCAGAATTCTCGCTTAACTGTTAAGGAGTCGTTACATTTATTCAGTCCTGAAATTACATTCAACCCTTTGAAGGCAACCACGAGGCTGATGTGGCCCCCGGTGAAAATGAGTTTGATACCCCTGCTAGCTTCTTCTGTTTCCCCCTGGTTTACTGCGGGGGGAGGGGGGGAAGGAAGTTAACCTGCTGGGAACCCAGATTTTCTCAACTGCAGTGCAAAGCTAATGACTTCCTTATTGGGGTGCGATAAGGAGAGGCTGAAATCTCTTTGTCAGCTGTAAAGTGATATTGTTGTTTCTTATTACTGTGTTCTCTATCTTCCCCAGTCCCAGACTCTTTGATGGTCTCACCTCCCATGTCTCCATGAAATTAGACACCATCAGACGGGAATCCCATCTTCCCAACACCAGACGTGCAACGCGCTGACATCTGCTTCATCCTTCTCTCTGCTAGAGGAACGTGTGTGTGCATGTGTGACTTTTAAACAAAGATCGATACACTATTCTTATAACCTGCTTGTTAAATAATGTCAGTGTATCATGAATAATTTTCTGTCAACAAATACAGCCGTAAGATATTATGAATGGCTCCGCAGATTTCTATTTATAGACATCTACCATAATTTATTTAACTACTCCCCAGGTTGGAACATGTGACTTGGGTAGAAGATTTCCTTGTTGCGTAAACAGCACTCTGATGGCTGCTGTCGATTAAATCTTCGTCCACTTTTTTTTTGTTTCCTTAGAATATTTCTATAAATGGAACGGCTGTGTCACAACTTATTTACAACAACATCAATGCATATTTTAAAGACCGTTTCTCATCAGTACCGTCAAACTGTCCTCCGGGAAGGTTGTGCCTGTTCATATCAGAACCGAAATCTTTGACCTTGACTCAGAAGATGGCACAGAGACCAGGAGGATGCCTCCAAATGGTGAGAAGGAAGATCCCCCACAAGAAGCAGGGAGGAAGCTGGCCAACACTGTGCCTATGATAGCCTACTTTCCTAGGGTGCAAAAAAATACCTTTAAGACAGAACGTGGGATTGGGACTGAGGCTTCAAGACCTGGAATCCCTTGTGCTGACCTTGATTTACATCATTTGGCTAAATGCAGTCACATACAGCTGTGCTAAAGGGGTTGTGGGAGGGGTTTATAACCATACTTGGATCATAGTAATAGCGGGAATAGTGGAATGAGAGCACCCTGAAGGGAGAGCAGGGGCCGGTGGGCAGGTGTGAGCAGAACTGCTTGCCTGGCCCATTACACCGGACCTGGAATTCCCCCCCACCCCGCAGTGCCTTCTTGGCTGCAACCATAAGGGTTTGGGGGGGGCGTTGCTGTAGTGATGGAGATTGTTCCTTCTTTTCCTTTTCCATCTTTTTATTTCCTCTCCTTGGTAGCGAGACAATATATTGAGAGCAGGAGAGCAGAATCCTGGTGGTTCTTTTCGTAAAATACACAGTAGCAGATATGGGGGAAATACTTCCTAATTCTTTCCCCTGTCCGAAGAAGGTATCAGATCCTGCCACGAATTACACTGGACAATCAAAGTCTAAGCAGATCTACAACAGACTATTCTGTCTTCTTGCTCGTGGTTTTATAGATGTAGATCTGGCTAATTTCTTCATGCACAGAGACCAAAGATCAGTTCTCTCCATAATCCTGTCTCCCAGGTCTTCAATTAGATTAGCATCGTCTCCCTATGTCTCATGTGGGGTTCCACCAAATGTAATGGTCATCACCCTAAAGTTTAGCTCTCCATCCATAATCTAAAGGTTACAAGTTGCATCCATAAGACCTGGTCTCTCTCGGCTACGTGCCCACACCAGGGACCCCTAGCCCACTGCCTCCCTTACTCCCTGTTCAACCTCAGGAGGGACCTGAAGGCAGGTGGGCAGCAAACAGACCCTGGCTGAGGTCACTGGAGCTGAAACTCCGCCTTCTCACACTTTGGGTTTTCTGGGTGGGGCTTAGACAAGTCCCCTTGCCCGTCCTCATGTGACTTTTCTGGACTCCACTTCTAGTCAGCTGTCACCATCTGCCCACTTGGCCCTTGCTACTTAGATCTCTATCTTTCTCGATACCCAGGAGGCCTTAGGTACCTACCTACCCATCCTGCCCACTAACCAGAGGGCATCCTCCCTCTGTTGATCTTGACCGCTTCCTGACATCCCTGCTTTCATTCGTCAGAGAGGATCAAGGCTCGGAAAAGTTAAACTGGATTTCAAACTAGGGCTTCCAGCCAGCCTTGGGTCCTGGCATTTTTTTTTTACTTCACTTCAGGTGGCATTGAATGAGCTTCATTCTCCTCCTCCATCAGGCACGGCACATCCATCCCCACAATTTGCAGCGGGCGCCGAGCCCAGGGAAGTCTCACACAGGACGCAAAGACTTCGCGATCTGTTTGGGTGGACAAACCGTGCACAGGAAACGCAGAGCGTCCTAGACTGTATCCAATCACGCCGCTCCTGGAAGAAAACAAGTGTTTGCGGAATTGGGCGGCCAAGGCTGTTTGTTCATCAGGGCTTTACTCTCATCCCCCGCCCCACCTCACTTTCTGTCTGAGCATCCCCAACCCCGACCCTGAAAATTAATCCACCCGAGCCGGAGGGCGGTCCCGGGGCTCTTTACCCGGTTCTTGGGACCCTAGGCAGGCATTCGGCGGGACTCCACCGCACCCTCCGGCGGGTGGGGCTGGGGAAGGGCTGGCGGAGGCAGCGCGGAGAGGTGCTCCGGGAGCGCGGCGGCAGGTTCGGGCCTGGGGGAGGTGCCCAGTGCAGCCAATCCCCGGGCCGCCCCCTCCCGGGCCGCGAGCGGAGCCCGGGCGGGGGAGCCAGGCGACGGCGGCGGCGGCGGTGGCGACGGCGGCGGGCGCGGGGAGGGATGGAGAGGGGCGGGGGGAGCGGAGCCGAGCGGAGACAGCCGCGGCGCTGCAGAGAGGCTGGGGCGGCGGCGCGGCTCCCGGTGCTCCCCCCGCGCCCGCCGCGCGTCGGCGAGGGTCCGGCCCCGGAGGCCCGGAGCCATGGGCTGCATCGGCTCCCGGACCGTGGGTGGGTACCGCGGCGCAGCGGGCGTGGGCGTAGGCTGGGCTCGCCGGGTCCGCTCCTCCGGCCCCTCCCCCACCCTCTCCGCGCCCCCCGGGGACCGCGCTCCGCGCCCCCCGCCCCGCCTGGCTGCCTCACTTTCCCCCTGAGCCTCTCCTCCCCGCGGTCCTCGCGCACCCCCAGGGCGAGCATCCCTGTCGGGCCTCGGAGTTCTCTCCGTCTCCCTCCGGCTTCCTCCCATCGCCCTCCCCCAGGCGCGGTCTCTCTCCACCATCTCTCCGTCAGCCTCTCCTCTCTCCTCCGTCGCTCGCCCCTCCTCACCCGCCACCTCCAGGCCCTCCGCCTCGACTCTGCCTGCCTCGGCACCCCCGCACCTCCATCTCCATTTCTGGAGCACCCCTCTTCTAAGAATCCTCCCCGCACCTCTCAGCCCCGAGTTGTTTTCCGTACGCACCCCCACCCCCGCCTCCATCTGGCTTGGGCGTTTTGCCCCCATCTCTTTCCCTCTCCGTTGTCTTTTTCTGTCGTTCCAGCCTCCCCGGATTTGCTTTGTTCACGTGCATATTCCCTCTGGGGCGGGGGCGCGAGGCGCCTCGGGCTGGGGAAGGATTCCACGCCGGGAGGGAATGCGGACCGGCTGGCTGTGGTTGGGGGGTTACAGCCGGTGGACGCGGGGGAGGAGGCAGCGGTCCGAAGGGACCTAGAGGGGTCGGGAGCAGCTCCCAGCAGGGTGGGGCTGGGCCTGGGAGGGTCGGGGACAGGACGGCACCTGTCAGCGGGGGAGGGGGGCGGAGCTAGCCCTTTATTTACCTTTGACTGGGGAGGGAAGACAGGCGCTTCCTAATTCGTCTAACACCTTCAACCTTTGCCTCGCTCCTGCCCCTGGCCCCCCACCCGCTGCGTACTCCGCTCTCGCAGCTCAATAAATCAATCTAGCCCTCTCCCCAAACCCCCAATTTTTTCACATTTCAACTCCCCATTTCTCCCGCCTACACGCCCCAGTGACCTCAGGCTGAGAGAGTAATTCGTATTATTATCACAGACAAACTCACTCAACGGAAGCCTGATTTCTCTGAGATTTGATTTATTTCCATGGATACCCCCTCCTCCTCCTCTGCCTTCACCTCTTCTCCTTCTCTCCCTCCCCCTTCCTGCCCCCCACCGCTCTGACTCAGCTCTCCCTCTTCTACAAAGGCCACCCCCCCAACTCTGCCGGCCCCATGTTCCTTCTCAGAGATTGTTCTCTGCCTGCCCGGTTCCAGCTCTCTTTGCCCAGATGTCCATCTTTCCGCTTCCCCCCCAGGCCATGGCCTTTTGTCCCGCCCATCTCACCACTTCCCTGCAGCTCAGAGGGACAGCGGCCTCTTCGAAGTGGTCCTATGTCCCTCGGGCCCCTTAAGCAGGAGCCCTGCCTGTCGCCCCAGCTATGTTGATGTGAGCTGACTGCCTCCTCAGGCCTGAGACCCCAGTCAATTCACTTCTGGAGTGGGCCCCTAACCCGAAATGCAGAGTCATAAAACTTCCTGCGTAGAAGGGGTCTGAACGGTCAGATGCTTCACAGCCATCTGACTTGGGTCTCTCCGCAAGGCTCCAAGTGCGTCTTCCCCAAGCCTCGCTGGAGGCACCACCTGCCCTGGGTCTGTCCCCCATCGCCAGGAGCTCTGGCTTCACCACAGCGATCACCACCCTTGTGGGCCCTCCAGTTCCCGATACCCTCAAACCCCTCCCACTCCTGTTCGTTTGGTTCTTGCTTTAAAAAGTGCCCTTCTCTCTGTCCGTGGCCCCCCCTCCACTCCTCTTTAACCCATCTCTTCTCTCCCCGCAGTCAGGCAAGATGATTCCATCTCCCGCTTTGCTTTCTCTGCTCTCGCTGTTTCTGGGTGAATGTACCCATCTCCTGCCTCTGTTCCCTCCACATCCTTCCTGTCAATCAAGTGCATCAACTCCTACTGAGGGCTCCCTCCATGCATTCCATCTCACAAACAAGAAGGACAGGCACAGAGAAACTAGCCCTAGAGAAGTCCCACCCCTATCTGTAGAAACACAATAGGTAAAACGCATAGCTCCTGTGTACTTGTATGTAAATCCTCACGGATTGGTCAGGACAGGATGGGCAACAGTTTTCCTGCTAATACCCAACCACTGACCCTTCCGTTTACAACCCAGCAACAATACGGAAGGCCACACACTACTTTTTTCTGAGTGTGCTACTCCTGGTTGAGCTCAAACTGAGCATTTTGGCTCAGTATTATGATTTCTTCTACCAAGGATGTGGGGAGAGTAGGGATGTGGAAGGAATGGGCAATGGGAAGGAGTGGTAGCCCAGGATAGGGAGGGGTCCGGAAGGGCAGCCTCAGCATCTGAGACCAGGAGGGGCCTTTTGGGTGGGGCGCAGGGGGGTGAGGTGGGGCCCCTAACTCTCTGGCCACTTCAGGGAATGAGGTGATCGCCGTGGACTGGAAGGGCCTGAAGGATGTCGACCAAATTAACATGGACAGCACCAGCTCGCTGCACGGAAGCAGCCTCCACCGGCCCTCTGCAGAGGTGAGGCCTGGCCCAGCTGCCCCCCTCACCAGCGGACCCCTAAAAAACCCCCGAACGATCATGAACAAAGCCTCCAAGCATCCTGAGCCTTGGGATCTCTTCCTAACACCCCAAACCCTCCTTCAGATGGACACCCTGAGAGAACATTTCTCCTACATTCCTCCAAATACAAGCCAAATAAATGCTAATTTCCTATGCTAATCTCGAGAAAGCCCTCCCTTCTTCACACACTTCTGGAAGTCCCTCTGAGGAAGGGGGAGTGCGTTCCTGCATTCCTCGAAGTGCCTGGGATACCCACTCCCTTTTCTCTCTCCTCACAGCAAACCCGAACCGATTTCTCCTGGGATGGCATCAATGTGAGTTCGGGCTTCCCCAGCTCCCCCAGCCCAGGCTAACCCCTCAGCCTTCTGTTCTCTGGTCATACAGTACTCCCTCACCTCAGCAGGCGCCGTGGTCACTCCCAGGCGCCGCTCACCCCCACATTTTCAAGGGGGGATTGGAGGATAGGCCTCCTTGGCACCTCTGGCTGTAATGGTTTTCCCTATCACCTGCCCGAGCTCAGGTCCTTCCTCCCGGAAACCATGAACAACTCCCCGCGTAGAGGGACCCTGTGCCCTCTTATTCCTCTGTCCCTCCTCCCACATTCCCCATTCCAGCTCTCCATGGAGGACACCACTTCCATTCTGCCGAAGCTGAAGCGAAACTCCAACGCCTATGGCATTGGCGCCCTGGCCAAGTCCTCGTTCTCAGGTGAGACTGTCTGCCCGGCGGCCGTCCAGACAGGGGACCAGGAGCGGGCTGAGACCACGGGATGCTTCCGGCTCCTGGTCTCAGTCTCCCTGCTCCTCCCTATCCCTGATCTGTTTGTCCTCTCTGTCCAGCCTCTCCCATCCTCCAGGCTGCCCTCACATTGGGAGACCTATCGGAGCCTGTCCCGCCCCCAAGGGGTGGAGGCCCCAGGGACTGGGGTGGGAACCAGGGGATTATGGGTACTGTGTGATATTCTGGAGGACTTGGGGAATGTCTGGCCCCTTAGGGATTTCGAGAAGCATGAAGGACCATGTGACGAAGCCCACGGCCATGGGGCAAGGCCGGGTGGCCCACATGATCGAGTGGCAGGGCTGGGGGAAGGCACCCACCATTCAGCCGCAGCACAGCCACGACGCCGTGCGCAGGGATACCGATGCCTACTCTGACCTCAGCGATGGCGAGAAGGAGGCGCGTTTCCTCGCAGGTACGTGTGCCCCAAAGCCTCAGGAGGCACCTTTTGGGATAGCCGGAGACTGACCCTTCGACCCTACCCCTTATGGCAAGGTCAGCCCATTAGGAGGACCATCTGATGCTGACTACGTTTCTTCTCCCAGGCGTCATGGAACAGTTCGCCATCTCCGAGGCCACACTCATGGCCTGGTCCTCCATGGACGGTGAGGACATGAGTGTCAACTCTGCCCAGGAGCCATTGGGCTGCAACTACAGTGACAACTACCAGGAGTTGATGGAGAGTCAAGGTGAGAGAAGGATGGTTCCGAAATCTAACCCCTGAGGCCTAAGAGGCCTCCTCAGCTATTTAGGTTACCTGTATTCTCTGTATCTCTGTTCTTTCTCTTTTTTTGGAAGTATTTATTTATTTATTTTTAGAGAGAGGGGAAGAGAAGGAGAAAGAAGGAGAGAAACATTGCGTGGGTGCCTCTTGCACTCCCCCTGCTGGGGTCCTGGTCGGTAACCCAGGCATGTGCCCTGACTGGGAATCAAACCGGTAACCCTTTGGTTTGCAGGCTGGCGCTCAAGCCGCTGAGCCACATCAGCCAGGGCTCATCTGTTCTAAGACTTTCTGTTCTTCTCAGCCTTCCAGTCCCCTCCTTTCCTAATGTCTCACCCTTGATTCTCTGTGCTGCTGTTTCTGCCTCGGATAGTGTGTGCCCCTGCCGACATCCACGGTTCTCTTCACAGATGCCCTCACTCAAGCCCCCTTGGATGGATGGCCTCACTCCTACGTGTCTCAGGGCATGTACTGTCTGGGGTCATCGGATGCCTGGGAAGCAAGCGACCAGTCCCTCATTGCCTCCCCGGCCACAGGCTCCTATCTTGGCCCTGCATTTGATGACTCGCAGCCAAGCTTGCACGAAATGGGGCCTCCCCAACCTGCTTCGGGATACTCTGCTCAGGAGCCTCCACCTTTGCTGGGGGGAGACAGCGACTGGGCTCCAGGGGTAGGCAGGGTGGACCTGGTAAGGGGCCCTGCGGAGGAGGAGAAGAGGCCACTGGCACCCGAGGAGGAAGAGGATGCGGGATGCCGGGACCTGGAGTCACTTTCCCCACGGGAAGACCCCGAGATGTCCACTGCTCTCAGCCGGAAGGTGTCTGACGTCACATCCTCAGGTGTCCAGTCCTTCGATGAGGAGGAAGGCGAGGCCAACAACTAGCTTCTTCCCACTTGATGCCCTACCTTCCACTCCCGCCTGAGGGGCATGGCTGCAACAATATCCTCCCTTCCCCCCGGCAGCCCAGCCGAAGCCCGGGCAGAAGAGGGCGAGGAACCCGGGACCCGCCAATCCTCACCAGGAAAACGGAGGGCCAGGATGGGCTTCCATCCAGGCTTGTGCCATAGAAACCACAGGTCTGGGGACCGAGGCCCAGGCAACCAGATGGCTGCGAACTTGGCTTGGCTGCGGGCTTCTGGGTCTGTGATGAGGAAGCTCCAGTTTGTATCCTGGGGACAGGAGCACAGAGCCGCCTGTGGCCATCGACTAGGCCTCAGTTTTCCACGCCCTGATTTCGTCTTCCAGGAGCTTTGACTGTGGCCGTCTGAATGCCTCCCTTCTTCATGTCACTCCTGCTTTTCCCGACTGTATTTTCTCTGGCTGTGGTCCCAGCTCGACCCTACTGTGAAGAACAGACCCCAGGGGCTGTTGGACGTGGCTTGATGAGCGTAGGGGAAGCCATGTCTCCTTGGAGGATGGAGAGCCTGCCCTCGGTGGGTAGCTCAGCTTCTCAGCTCAGGAGTCTCGGGGAAGGCGGACGTGAAGCTGGGGTACCCAAGGGCACAAACAGGGGTCTTTATATATGGCCCACCCAGAGACCAGAGAGTCGCTGATGGGACCAAGAACAAACCTGGCCACCTGTTCTGGGATCTTGAATATCCCGTGACTGAAAGGTGGGTCCGAGGGGTCTGGGGAAGGACCCAGCGGGCTGGCTGCTCCAGCTCTTGCTTCCTTTGTCTGCCTTCTTCCATCCCCTGCTCCAGGAGCTCCCACCCAGAGGGGGTGACGCAGAATGCAGGTGGCCTGCCAGGCAGGGAAGCGTGAGGTCTGCGCCTCCCTCCACCCACCCCCAAATTCTCTGGAGCTGTTTACACTTTTCTCTTTGCCTTTTCTACATTTTTATAACTTCTTGGGGACTCAGGTTGAGTGGGGTGGAGGGAGGAGTCTGGTGCTGTCAGGACCCCACCTGGGGGACACTCAGCCCCTTTTGCTCCCTCTGCAGCTCCTCCCGGGCCCCTTCCTGGGCCCCTTCCTGGGCCCCCTGCGGAGAGGGGATCAGCGTCTTCTTCCTTCTAGGATGGGTTTACAGTGAGGCATAAGCCCCTGAAACTGCTTGCCTTCCCACACCCAGTGTCCATTCCCGGGGGGACTTCTGAAGTCTGCAGCACGCAAAGCCCCCCCCACTTCGGTAAATGATCCTGACGGCAGGGACAGGCCGGGGCAAAGAAGTGGCAGCTGTGAAGTACATAGTGGGACCCCGTGCCCGGGCTTCTGGCCCACGGAGAATCTGGGCAGGAGAGAGAAGCTAAGACGTTCATGCCTGCCTTTCCTCTTGCCTCATCGAAGGCTCCAGGTCCAAGGTCCCGTGTTCTACCCAAATGTTGGCGGGGGCTCTGTTGCTTTTGTCCTCTGCCAGGAAGGGTGCACGTCATCTCTCTCAGACCCTGGGCACAAACCACCTTATCCCCACCCCTGTCCCCAGATGTCTGTTTCTTTGGAATGAGGAGGTAGAAGTGTGGTGTTTCTGTCCATCTGTGACCCTGTTTCCCACCCCCCCATCAAGTTCACATGTTCCTACACACGTGGTACTGAAATGCAACCCAGGCTGGGGTCCCATGTCTTCAGGGGAGGGGAGGTCGAGTCTTGGAGGAAACCCTGGTAGGCATGGTGAGTGTTGGATTCACCGACGTGAGAAACAGATGTTCGGAAACTTTCAGGATTCGAAGGTGTTGCTTTATTGGCCAAAAGTTTTAACCTGCGCAGGGGCGAACCCTCGGAGTGTCCGCGGGAGACACTGTCCCAGAGAGGCTGCAGATGAGAGTCGCGCCTGGCGCTCACAGACTAGGGTTTTTATGGGGGCCAGAAGCAGATGTGGCTGTTGGCTATTGGCTCATTGAAACAAAGCAGGGGCTTCCCATTGGCTCGGGTTACCGTTGGCGGGCAGATTCTGGCGGGGTCCTAATTTTGGCTGCTGCCCGTATCGCAACGGTCGACCGGCGGCCGTTTGCTCAACTTTACTGCTGCGACAGGGTGAGGTCTACCCAGTTAACTGTTAGTTATTTTCCGACGCGCTCCTCACATTTCCCCCTTTTCTTTGGCAGTACATCAAACCCTTGATTCACTATCATTAGCCGCAAGGCGGGTATAGGGCTGAGACAATACCATTAATTTGACTACTCCTATTCTCTCGCGGATGAAGGCTAAAAGCTTGTTCAGGATTATTGGTCCTAGAGTCAGGGCTAGTAGGAGGAGGATTCACTCTCCTGTTCTGTTTCTTTGAGTCGCCTTGTGAGCATTTTTATATTTTCTCTGATTACTCCTGAATGATTGGCATAAAAACAGCATTCTTCCCCTAATGCCGCCCATAGTCCTCCCTGTTGCAGGAATACTAAATCGAGCCCCCTCCGGTTCTGGAGCGCTACTTCTGCTAGGGAGTCCACCTGGCGTTCTAGGTATACCACTTGCTCCTGGAGCAGGGAGATGTCTTTGGAGAACGTCTGTGACAATTGTCTGAGACTATTCTCCCCATGGATTAGTGCCCCTGCTCCTACAGCTGCTGATCCCATTACGCCAATAGTGGCAACTATGGGTATGAGTAATGGAGCCCGTTTAACTCTGGAAGGGGGTTGTAGCAGAAAGTCTGGATCTCCCCCATATGGGTACACCTGGGGAATGATATATGCACTAACACAAAGCTCTGAGGTAGTTGGGACTAAACATTTAAAAATACCTTGGGTACATATGAACCATAGTCCATCTGGAGCCTTCGTTATAGTCAGGTTTCCGGGGGCTCCCGGCAGGCGCTCCTGGTTGAGGCAGCAATCGCTGTAGTTTGAGTTTGCAAGGGTGTAGTTCGCCAGCAAGTAACAAGTGCCCTGCCCATGGAATTCCGTTAGCGTGATGGTGCTCTCGAACGCACACTGTTGTAAGTCCTTCATCTGGTCCTGCTCTGTAGGAAGGGGTCCTGTGATAGGGGCACCTTCTCTTCCCTGGGTGGTGTCAACCCCTAGGCCTACATAGAATGGGGGTCTCGGGCTGAGGCATAGCCAGCAGGACTCAGTTATGTTGGGCTGGCTACTATTAAAGTATGGAAATACTTGTTCTAAAAGGCTTAATGCCGACTCTCCCTGATGGTGAGGCCTCCCTATTATGCGCTCAGGATCCCGGAGGGGAGGGTAGGGTTGTTTTCTTCTTCAAATTGTAATGGCTCCGGGGTCCCGGTTGGGCCTGGACTTGCACTTACAGGCCCTGGGGTGCCCGTGGTCCCCTCAGGCTCAGGGCTCACTGGTCTGAGGGTAGGCTTAGGTGGGCTGGGCGGTAGCCTTCCTGGTACCCCTCTCAGTAGCTGTCTTCCCTTCGTGGGCAACCTTTTGATGGTGAAAAAGGTTCCGGGATCGCCTCCCGTGACATAGAGGCGGATACCCCAGGTACGTCCCTTCACCCACTCCGGGTCCCCTGGGTTTAGGACCGTTACTATAGTAGGGTTACAATTACTTTTGGCACAATTGTCATTCCTCCCAGGGCTAGGCTTATGTCTTTGGAGGGTAATATGTTTATCTTTCCCTCCTCCTGGGTTCCACCCACCATCGGTGAGGGTTTCACAACCCCAAGCCTTACAGTAAAAGTCTGCATGGTACCCGCAAGTCCGTCTCTTCCCCGACGGGGGTTCAGGGCAAGCGTAATATGGGGTGTACCCTAGGTCCCGATTCAGGTCCTGTTCTCCACGATTTTCACACGTGTTTCCAAAACCTGCGGAAACTCCTTCGAGAGGCCAGGGTCGGCTCGGATTGACAGAATGTAATTTTCCGTTATCGCAAAGCTTGTCCCCAAAAAATTTGGAAAAGTCTACCTGCAAAGTCACAGGGCTCATGTCCCACGTATAGCTTGTGGCTATTACTGTCCCATCTGCTGTCCTTATGATTACCCACTCTTGTTGTTCTAGGCCCTGGCCCAGGGCTCCGCCGAGGATCAGGAGCCCTAGGCATGTGAAAAGGTAAGCTTTAAGGGCTTGTCTGGATCCCGCCGGACTAGCCATTTTTGCGATTCTTCTTCCGGTGGCTGGGCTGTCTTTATGTGGGACAGGTGAATCCAATATGGTTTCTCTGCTACCCGCACGGCGGTAGGGGTGCTTATCAGTACCTGAAAGGGTCCAGTCCACCGGGGCTCTAAATGCTTTCTTCTATGGTTGAGGACCCACACCCATTGTCCAGGCTCCGGCGGTTCAGGTATCCCTTCTTTCTCTGCAGCGCGTTCTTGGCGCTGGGCCTGTTGGAAGGCGCGCACTTCACCTCGGATTCTCTGCAGCGCCTGTAAGGACTTGAGGAAGTTATAGTTAGACACCTCTGTTTCCTCCGTAGACAACTTAGGGATTAAAGGTACAGGTTGCCCATACAATATTTCAAAAGGCGCCCATGCCCTAATATAAGGGGTGCACCTTACCCGGAAAAGGGCGAAAGGGAGTAGCTCTACCCAATTCTCGCCGGTCTCCTCTTTCAATTTCATTAGGGTTTCTTTCAATGTCCTATTCATTCTTTCTACTTGTAGTTTACTGACGTTTTCTCCTTCAAAACCTTCTAATTTTTGTAACTTTTTCCTTATATCTGATGCTGCCTGAGTCACGAAGGCTATATTGATTAATCTTCTATTTTCGGGCGCTTCTGGGTCTAGCGGGGTATATACCCTATATGCTTCCATTAGTCGTTCCAGGAACGCCCCTGGTGACTCATCTCGCCCCTGTACGACTTCACTAACCTTGCTGAAGTTCGTGGGCTTCCTAGCAGCTGCTTTCAGTCCCCTTAATAGAGCCCAGCGATATTGGAGGAGCGCCTCCCTTCCCCCACTCGAATTGGGGTCCCATGTTGGAGGATGGGTGGGTAGTATCTCCTCTAGTTCCCTTCTGCCCCCCAGGGTGGCTCCCTCCTCCCCCATAACAGCCTTCGCTGCTTCTCTCATAATTCTTTCCCTCTCCTCTGAGGTAAACAGTGTCTGCAGAATTTGCTGGCAATCATCCCAAGTGGGCTGATGCATCCTAAAATTGGTCTCGAGGAGGGAGATTAGCCCCTGAGGTTTTTCAGAGAAAGGGGGATTCTGGTGCTTCCAATTATATAGGTGGAGAAAGGCACGTAAATCCGACTCGGAGGAGCTCTGTGGGGGTAAAATGGCGGCCTCTGCCCCACCCTGCTGGCTGGCTCCTTCTCCGTAGGGGGTCCCGCCACGTATGGGGTGGGCTCAGGATTTCTCCTATGTCCCCCGAGGAATCAGGCGGGACCTGCACTGGGTATGGGGGCGGCGCACTAATGGGGTCAAGGGGGTCCTCTGGCTGGCCAGGCAACACTGGATACAGCCTGGGTTTGGTGGGGGCATCTGCCCGTGGCTTTCCCCTTACCCCTTGGTCCTTTTCCCCTTGGCTTCTATTCGGGCCCACCGTCAGACAAATTGCCCTCCTGCCCCTCCTGTTCCCCTGCATACACCTTTTGATGTATCCCGGGCGTTCCGTTGCTATAGCAACCCACACATCAATATAGACAAATTGGTCAGGGTGGGGAACCCGATACACCGTGGCCCGGACCGCGAATAGGATGGGGAGGTCGAAGGTTCCCTCTGTTGGCCACTCTACATCAAAGGCCGGCCATTCGAGTTGGCTGAGGGTCCGTAGGAACTCCGGGTCCGGCAGTGGCCCGCCGTAACCTCTGGCCCTCCTCTGGAAGTCAGAAAAGTTGTTAAGGAGGCAGTCAAGGGGGGACCCAGGTACCGATCCACTCTGGCCCATGCCGGAACACTGGATACTCTTCCGGATTTCGTATACAAGGGGAGCGATGATGATAGTCAGAACGAAACAGGCGAGCAGACACCACAACCTTCTGTCATCCACTCTTCTCTCAGACACAATAGAGCCGCGGCTTTCAAACATACAGTCACTCACATGGCGCTGCGCAACGCGGCGCGAAACTAATACCAGAACCTTAGGTGACTCTGTCGCAACTCCCGAGGGCATCCCCTCCATGGGAGTCCCCTGGGTGGGATGGGTGACGTCTCACCTACCACCCCAGGGCTGGGCAGTCTAGACTTCCAGAACTACATGAGGATCCTCCCAATCACTCACCCAGCTCGAGCTGGCCTTTCAGTTCCCGAACCGGCTCTCCACTGAGAAAGATCTCGCTGGGGCCTCCAAATGTTGCATTCACTGACGCGAGAAACAGATGTTTGGAAACTTTCAGGATTTGAAGGTGTTGCTTTATTGGCCAAAAGTTTTAACCTGCGCAGGGGCGAACCCTCGGAGTGTCCGCGGGAGACACTGTGCCAGAGAGGCTGCAGATGAGAGCGCGCCGGGCGCTCACAGACTAGGGTTTTTATGGGGGCCAGAAGCAGATGTGGCTGTTGGCTACTGGCTCATTGAAACAAAGCAGGGGCTTCCCATTGGCTCGGGTTACCGTTGGCGGGCAGATTCTGGCGGGGTCCTAATTTTGGCTGCTGCCCGTATCGCAACGGTCGACCGGCGGCCGTCTGCTCAACTTTACTGCTGCGACAGGGTGAGGTCTACCCAGTTAACTGTTAGTTATTTTCCGACGCGCTCCTCACAGTGAGCACAGGGGGCGAAGAGTGGCTTACCTCATCCAGAGCTGCCGCTTGTGTTTGATCATGTGACCTGACTCGGCACCAGGAGCTCTGGGAAGTGGCCTTGTGCCCTCGCCCTGCGCTCCTGCCGCAGGACTGCTCCCAGTTCCCTCCTGCCAGGGAGCCCGCTTCCTCACCTTGTGCAACCTGCTCTCTGGAGGCACCCTCTTTTCCTCCTGGTCTCTTCCTCCTCCTGCCCCGTGTTCTGTCCCAGCCCGCGGTGGACATCCACTCCAGCCAGTGGGCTCTTTCATTTCGTTCGGTTTTGCTCAGGGCCCTGGGGGTGGGGGGGGGGTCGGAGCAGGTGGAGGAAAGCAGTGCTCTTTCCTCCCTCCCTCCCTCCTGGAGGAAGCGCTTTTTCAGGCAGGCCCTGCCGAAAGAGGACTGAATTGTCAAGGAATCTAGGCGGTTTCAGACACCAGCGGGGCTCCACATCCCCAGTGCTGGCGGCGGCACATGCGCAGAGCGCAGGCCAGCTGGGGGTCTGCATTCGCAAGGAGCTCCCCTCCCACTCTGAAGAAGGAGAAGACCAGGGAGCTGGCCCGGGACCCTATGAGGACTCTCCGGAGGGAGAAGCTGCCTCTTTGGTGCTGGGGGCAGGGTGCATGGGGTTTGCTTATAGCCTATTTGGGGGGAGGGGCATGTGCTGGAAGAGGCTGTTGGGGGTGAGGGAGGGTTGCTTTTCCTTTGGGGTTAAAGGCTGTGCCGCACGATTTACAACAGTCCCGGGACGGGGCTGTGTTTGTATTATTGTGAATGAAACTGCTCTTGCTAAATGATTTTCTTTGGGCGGGGGGGGTGCACTTTTATTTTTAATTCCGTTTATTAAGGAAAACCCAAATCTCCCATTCCTCCCCTCCCGCCTGCCCCCTGCCCCCCTTCCTCCCTTCCTTCTTATCCTTGTGTTAGGGAGGGAAACGTGTTTACGACCTTTGCCCCGCCCCCGCCCACACAGCCCGTGCGTGCGTGCTCGTCGTCTTCCAGGTCTGGGGAAGATCCACTTTTATGGCCAGTCTCAGCATGTTTTCTTAATGTGACATTCCCCCTCCCAGGCCCAAGAGAGAGTCTATGGCATATATTACAGAGAGAATTATATAAATATATATAAATATTATAGATTATATACACACGGGCACTGGGCTCCAATGCCCACTGCCAGCCCCCTCCCCAGGCTACAGCCTCCCTCTGGGCCTGGGGAGGGGGTGGGGATGTAACGCTGGAGAGGGTTCCAGGCTGTGTTCATCGGCACTAAACAGAACGTGGTGGCATCCTCTGACTGTGCGTCTTATTTGGGGGGTGAAGGAGACTGGGTCCAGGGCGGGTGGAAGAGGACGGTGTCATCTTGGAGAGGGGACGCAACCAGAGGGCAGGGAGGAGGGAGCGGGGAGAGCCTGGGAGGTGGGAGCAGGGGGTTTGGATGCTCAGATGCCCTGGGACCACTCGCAGAAAAAAAGGCAGTCTCCCCGTCGCTGATTTGGGGAGGATGTGGTTCGGACTTCCCAAGTGTGGGCGCGTGAAAGAGGTCTGCCTTCTTCACATTGAACCCCCAGCCGTCCACCCCAAGAGGAAGAACACAAAGAACTAGTCTAAGCGCTGGTGTATGAGGGGCCTGGCTGGCCTGAGCCTCAGTTCTGGGCAGGAGAGGCCCCACCCAGAGCAGCTCGAGGGCAGAGCTGACCCGTGGGAAGGGCAGATCAATGACCACCCCGGGAAGAGAGGGGATGGGTTTTCTAGGAAGTGACCTGGAAACGAGGGTGAGGAAGCTGTGACGAGAAGACGGGGGGCGGGGGGGGGTGTCTGCTAGAGGGGGTCAGAGAGAGCCAAGGGGTAGCGTGACCGCTTGGCCCACGGTGCCCCTTCCACATAGAGCCTTCGGAGACATTTTCGCATTCAGGCTGCTCCTTGATAGCATCTTTCTCCACATTTCACCGCTTAAATCCAGGAGATTTATAGGAGAGGGAGCTGGAACTGGCTTTCTGCTGTCCTAGTCATGACCCTTGCTTAGGGACAGATACTGGGAGCCAGTTGGAATCTAGGGGAAAATTTCAGGAAGCAGGAGACCACGGAGTGGGGGACTCTGGGAGAAGGGCTGTGGATGATCTGCTGTGTATTATGGGGCCGCCAGTCCACAAGGCCATGAGGTGGTCCCCTCTCCTCCCCCAGTATGACACTTTCAGGGCCACAGCCATCCAGGGTCTCCCTTCGCCCACCTCTGTGGAAACTGAAGGACAGGTGTGCAGGGCCAGGAAGGTGCTGGGACAAGAACGCTGGGAGTCGTGGGGGAGTGAGGGGAGGGGAGAGAGGCAGGGCGTTCCCCACCTACGCTGGGGAGAAAACTCAGGAAGCTCCAAGGAATATACAGGCCCTTCACTGAGACGTCTGGGAGTGGGGGAAATGGCCTACATCATTGATCAAAACTAGTCCCTGCCCAAATTCGGACCCCTCCTCTAAGTCTATCACCGTCACATTTTAAAATTCCAAGGAGGGGCCAGAATATTGGCGTGATCGCTCCAACTTAGGGACATACCCTCTGCCACTGAAACCCACCCTCGGGCCTCGGCTTCTTGACAGTCCGATGGGGCGGTCCTGGGGGCAGTCAAAGGATCAGCTCATCCTCATCCTCCTCATCGGTGGACCGCAGACTGGGGCCCTGCAAGATATCAGCCAGCTCCTCCTCTGGTGCCAGGTTGTCCACCAGCTCCAGCTCCTCCAGCTCACTCTCTGCTTTGGGGGCAGCCAAGGGCGCCGGGTACTCTGAAGGGCTAGGGACCACGTCCTCTGGCTCAGCCGCCCCAGCTCCATCCTCGGGCAGGCTCCATGCCTCTGCGGGAGGGAGCGGGCCCCCAGGAGTCTTTGGAGTTGAAGATGTGTTCCGAAAGCTAGCCAGGGGAGGGCGGAGCTGCACCCCTGACTTGGTGTGCCCCTCGATGGCTTTCTGCAGCTGGGGGGCAGAGGGAAAAGGGAAGACGGTACAGAATTGGGAAGAGAATGAGGATGGGGCGGAGTGAGAGGAACAGACACAAGAGAAGAACAGAGGCAACGAGAGGAAAAAGGCATGGAAAAGCCATAGAGTGGCAAGAGAGAGGGACCACGTGGAAAGACCAAAGAAGACCAAAGAAGGACACGGCCAGCAGACCCCTTGCGGAGCGCTGGATCTCAGGGCTCCTGACCCAGGCGCTCCTTTGGCCCACTCCCTGTGACCTTCCAGCTCCTTTCAGCCACATCCTATCTCTTCTCTCTTTCCATGGTATGGAACTATGACTCATGCCCTGAACTCCAACCCAAACCCATGCCAGCTATGGAAGATCACAAGGGCTACATCCGGGGTGATCTATGAACCCTTTGGGACTTTGCAGTCCTCTCTACTGGCACCGCCAGATTGCTGACCCCCCTGTTCTTCCTCCAATCTATTCATGAGAGATAGGAAAATGGGGGGGGGGGGTAGTTAAAACCATCCCCACCACTCCACTCATTCCTCCTTCTGCTCAAAAGGGACATATCACTATTACCTCCTCCAGGGCCAGCACGCCCCGCAGCTTCCCCATACTCGTCACGTAGGCAAGGTGGAGGCCGAGGAGTGAGAACAGCGTGTGCGTCTGTGTGGAAAGAGCTGCAGGTCAGCGCACCGTGGGCCCTCACCACCCCTGCCCTCCGAGCAGCCTGGAGTGGCGGGCAGGGACTAGCCTTGTGCAGGGACGTCTGCTCCACCAGCTGGAAAGGGGACTGGTCAATGCAGCAGCAGTCGAAGCAGACAGGCTGGCTCAGCTGCTCCCGCTCCCAGGCCTCAACCTGTCGGGCAGAGTAGGGCGGTCACCCAACGCCACAGAGCCCCCGTCAACCTCAGGGGCCAGGCCTTGACCGCAAGCAGCCCTCGTAGCCCCCAGTCCTGAAGCACACAACTGAAATACGCAACGAGCTAACACAGAACTTCCAGATCACCAAACCCCTGCCTTCTTCCCGGGGGACGGCCCTTCCTTTCCCTCCCTCATCAGGTTCCCAGTCAACCTTCATCCGCAGGCACTGGCACACCCTCCCTCTCTCACCCACGCCCCCCAGTCTCCCAAACACGGTGTGATTTCCAACCTGTCTTTGCGGCACTCCCCCTATCCCTGTCGTAGCTCCCGCTCCAGTGAAACCCCACTACTTACCATTCCTCACACACGTCTTCTGGCTCCTGCGTTGGCTGGGCCGCGTTTCCCTTACCTGCCCACCCTGCACCCACTCTGCACTCTGGGTGCTCCCAGGCCAAAGTGCTTCGTCCCTTTCTCAATCCCTGCAGCACTTTTCAGAAATGGTGCGGACTGCGGGCACTCTCGCGCTGGATTTATCTCACCTCTGCCCGCTGGACATGAACTCCTGGAGAGTGTCACTGGTAGGGACAGCCCCATGGCGTGACGAGACTAGCACGCCTCCCTCTTGCGCCGTACATCATGGCGAATATTTGTTGAGTTTGAAGAGCCGTGCTGGCTTGCATGGCGCTTAGTGGATTTGAGCAAAGCCATCTTCGTTTGTGTGTGACAGAAGCATTAAAACAAGAAGGCCAACTCTCCTCTTGATTTTAGATACGATGCCCAAGACCCCAAGCTTCCCAAGAGTCCGGTATGGCTCTGGCTTTCATAAACGAATTTAAAATTTTCTGGAACTCTCCTCTTCCCTGACTAAAGGTTGACATAGGGCTTGACCAGCTCCCGAAACACAGGATGGTGACTGCTTAGCAGGTATGTCATAGAAATGATTTATTTATAGCAGGTGGCTACCTTGCCAACCCCGGTTTGGCTAGTTCTACCTCCTGGATCTTTGTAGCTTTCCTTAGTTTCGTTTTTGCTTTCCCTTAAGGAGCAACAGCTTTATTCAAATTGCACAGAGGTGGAGCTGGGCTTCTGACCTTGACTGCTGGTCGTGTTCCAGGTACGCCCACCTCTTCTCTAAGGAGCAAGGGATGTCTGCTCTTAGGTCTGAACTTGAAAAAGCCCATCCTGTTATAAACCAGAGCTTTAACTGTGTGAACAAACAGTGTGGCAGAATTAAGTCAAAGCAGGGACTCCTGGCGACCTATAACTGAATTCTTCCAGCATTTCCGTAGGTATCATCTTGATATTGCCAAGAGTGTCACCTTGATCTAGTTTGAAAACCATGTTCAAAATTGTCTGAATTCTGACTCCTATTGGCTCTTATCCCTCCAAAATGTCCTTGAGTCACATGGGAGCTGGGAGCTGCCTAAAATAAAATCTTCTTTGGGAAAGATATAAACTAAAAATGTCAATCTCTCATCTTTTTATCCCTGACGGCACTTTATTTTCAGTGGTCATTAAACAGCCTCACTAATCAACTAACCGGCCTTCTCTTTTTGGTGGATTAGCAACAACAAAAAGCATTGTGATTGGTTCCAGCACCCTAGCAAGGCACTCCTGAGTTGCAGATATGACCCATCTGATTCCTGCTGGGGGACAGAGGAATGGGTTTTCTTCTTCTCCTGTGATCACCTATCTGACTTTTCCATACGTCATTTATCAGAAGTGTATGAGTTTTGAGGGGTGCCAAGGGGAGAGGGAGGGCTCCTTTCTCTCTTGTCACTTCCCACCCCTTCCTCCAACCCTGGAGGACTTTTACTTTTCAGCATATATTTATTCCGGATGTCCAACGTTTATTGTAAAGTCATAATATGCATTATGGTTTGTCAGCCACAGAGCTCAAGTCTGCCTGCTCCTTTCCCGATTAGAGTGGCTGCCGCTGAAGGGAGTCGTGTCTGCACACCTCCTAGGGTGTGTCCCCGTCAACACCACTGCCAGTCACTGCTCCACATTCTCTCACCGCTCACACCAAGCCCACTGGGCGCTCTCGAGTTTTTCTCTCATGGACTCAACAACCAGCTCTTTTGGAAAAGAGGCGTTTGTCCGGAGAGACAGCACCAGCACTATGAACACTTGTCCTCAGATCGTGGTTCTTCCTGGTCTTGCTTCCCGGTATTTTGTCGTTGCCCATTGCCTCGGGGCTCTGGTCCATCCTCCGAGGAACTTCCACCGGTGTGGATTTCACTTGTATAGCTTCAGTGCTTTTTCCCACACTGGCGTGGGCAAGGGCTGCTGCCTGGTGCCGTTCTACTGCCTGGCCTCCGTAGCCTCTGCCTGTCCAGAACAGGCCTAACGTCTACAAGACCTGAGGCGCATCTTAGCACCGTGGTCCCACCCACACATGGAGACTCAAAATAGCCCTCTTCTGAGATGAGGAGGGTCCTTCTGAGAACGCCACCAGATAAACCCCACCTGAGTCTGTCCCTGTCTCCCTAATCACACTTCCTTTCCAATCTCTCAAATGCTTTCCCACCCAGACTCACATCTTCTTCTTAAAACACAACGAAGAAGATAGAAAAAGATGCATACTGTCTTCACTTGACAGAACAGTCTACTTCCCTTCCTTACCTCTTCAGGTGACATGTGATCCACTAAGTCTGTTGAATCCTAGAGGAGAAAGACAAAGGTCCCAGTTCTTTCCGAATGGAATGCAGCCACGATTCCCTGGCCAGGGCCACAGACACCTGCTTTCCAACTCCCCATCCCTTCCATGTGGTGACGGTTCTCCTTGGTGGGCCCCCTTCCCCCCTGACCTAAAGACCATGGATTGCTCACTCTTCAAAGACAAGCCCCCATTCCCCTGTCCCCACCCTTCCTTTCTCACCTGGCTTGTTTTCTTCTTCGTGGGGCGAGCTTTGCCCAGGAAACAGCGCAGCAGAGACTGAAAGATGGAGCGTCTTCGACCTGAGAGGAATGGGGAGCAGGTGGAAATGGAAACAAAGCAATTCCTACCCTCTGTGGGAGGAAATAGCCAGGGGCTCCCATGTGGCCCCATGACACTTTGCCGGTACCACAGACACCCTCTCTTCTATCCTCCTAAATCAACCCTTGCCCCACTCCTTGGGGGCAGCAATATGGAGACTCAATGAATAGGAACCCTCTCCCACTATCCTAGTCTCCTCTCCTCATAGTAGCAGCCTGTAGGCTGAGTGAAAAGGCATGATGGGAAAATCTTTACCTGCAAGTTCCGGTGCCTCTGGTGGCTGCTTGAAGCTTGGCAGGGGCCCATTGGGCTCTTCAGGTGCCAGTGGAACCGTAGGAAAGGGTTGAGGAGGAGGAAGAGGAGGCAGCTATAAGGAACAGTAAAAATTCTCAGCCCCAGAGAAGGGGCTGCCTAGTACTTTCCTGTCTTCACCAGCTAGTGTCCTAGGAAATTCATCTAATTCTATTCTTCCTCCCCAGTTCAGAATTCCTACATACCTTTGAATGCACATGGGTACAGTCATTCGTATCCTTATCTCCTTTAGTCCTTGGACCTTTGACTTGCTCAATGACCCCATCTCCACTCCCTCTTCCTACTTTCCCTTTCTCCCAATCTCTCCCGCTAACTGGGCCCCTCCTGGCCCGGTCACCTCAGGTTTCCCAGAGATTTCTTCATCTTCATCTTCATCCACAAAGGCAAAGGACTCTGGCCGGCCAGGGGGTGAGGAGCCCTGGTACCCCTCCCCAGCCTGCCGTGCCTTCCCGTCAAAGGGCAGCTCAGACAGCTTCCTGGCCAGGTCCTGGGCTTCCCGCAACCTCCGCTCGGGGCACAGGTGGCGCTGCAGGAGGGCCTGAAGCTCTGACCGCTCCACGGAGCCCAGCAGGATCATTGAATCTGGGGGAGGGGAGGATCCAAGCTCAGCCTGAGGACCAGCCCACCAACTCCACCCCGCTTAGCAGGACGGAGGCAGGGACAGAACCCGTGATTGCTTCCCCACACCCCCTGCCTGCCACCTTGTATCTTCTCTTCCTCAAAACTCATTTCAAAATTCTTGCAGGATTGACCTCATTCAATGCCTTTTATTTCACCCATTTAGCACTTAGAGACCCAATTGATAGTACACTAATTGGTGTTAATTTGTACTTATTTTGATATAGCCTGTTTGCAAATAGGTGAACTTGGTACTAAAATAGGTTAATCAAGCCCGTCTCAAAAACAAAACAAAACATTACAAGCCATTCATATAAGCAGAGATGCGAATATAGTTTGAAAGACGTCTACAGGGATATCCGATGTTTAATTGTTTAAAGAGTCTGGGTCCTTTGGGGATAGAAACGAAATGCTTACTTTCCCTGGGAAGGTCAAAATTCTGCTACTATAATTAACATTTTCATTAAGTTCTAAGGCCATAAAATTGGGGTCGTGTTATTGGGATACATCCTACCCTTAAGTCTCAGTCGTTATCAAGAAAACCCTGTGCCTCGGTGTCTGTACCCCTGCTCCAGTGAAGAGCCCCTGATGTAGAATCCACTTAGAAGGTATTTGAGATTTGGGGAAATATTAACGCTCACCTCACTTGAGCAGTTTGGGTACTCTGATGATCTAAAATCAGAACTAACAATTTGAATGGCTCCAAATGGCCCTTCATGATTCTTCTCAATTACACCATTTCAAACATTGGACAAGTATTTGTTTAATATCTAGTTAAGGAGGCAGTCTGATGGAGACAGAAGTTACAGTCTCTACCCTCAAAGAATAAGGCAGATCGGACAAAAACATATATACCACTGCAAGAAATAGTACAGAACAGAATTACTGCCAACAGTGGGCAGAGAGAATGGGAAGGACGAGAAGTGTGAAATCACAGCTTACTAAAACCGTTGACTTCTTCATATGGAACAGTTCCACCAGCTCCTCAAGTTGGACATTAAAGAGTGGCTATTATTTAACTAAGTAGGAAAGAGAACCACATAAGGGTCTGGAAGACTTACAACTGCCTTATTATTCCTGGGTTCCCTATTTGTGAATTCACCCATTTGTAACCCCAAATCAGGACTCACACTGCTTCTGCTGTCCTGGACGGACATGCTCGCAGCAGCTGAAAATCCAACTGGCCCCCGACACACATTCCTAGCTGATGTTGAACAGAGTGATGCTGTATCATTGTTTTCCTTTTCTTCCCTCCAGCTCTTATATTGCAAACAAGTGCTCTTCGCACGGTTCATTTACTGCCACATTTTTGAGATTTGTGTTGGTTATTTTGCTGTTTCACACTGCCCCCTATCATAAAGTCTGTGATATGCCTTACGGAGAAGATAAGTGAGATAGATTAGTTTTGTCTAGGCATGAGCTATCTTGCTGCTGGCTGTAAGTTCAGTGTTAATGAATCAATGATATATATGCAATAAGGTACCTTTAAAGAGAAACACACACAAGTTGATGCATTGATTACTGGAGGAAGGTGTTGTGACCAGGGGCTTGCAGGAACCTAATCCTGTATGTCCTCTAGGAGCAACAGTTCAGCGTAGTATCCTTAACTCTGTCTTCACAGTAGTTACAGAACACAACCACAGTGAGTAATGAGAACTGACTGTATTTCTTTCCTTGGTTTTTAATTGTCTTGTAGTGCTTGTGTTACGGCTGTATTTTACCTTCCTCAGGATGATCATGTTCCCTATGGAGCACAGGCTGGGTCTCCTGTAGCAGACTGGGTGGCCCCTAGAGACAGGGCCACACCGCAGTGCCTCCCCCACCTCTGTGGAGGTTAAGTTCCAGTCACTAATTCAGGAGTCAGCTCCCTTTCTTCCCACTGACCTTTCGAATCAACCAGCGGCAAAGTCTTGGCTGTGGTGGTCTGGAGCAGGGTTTGCAACTCCCCGTACGTGCAAGAAGCAGCAACAAACTTCACATCACGTACCATGATGTCTTCAACAAAGATTGTAAATTTGCTATGGAGAGAGAAAGCATGGGGGGCGGGGTTAGCCCCACCACATGCCTGTCCCACTGCCGGCCCTTCCATTCCTTCTGTCAGGTTTGCGATTTGGTCATTCACAACAGGTATCAGGTACACGGGAATGTAAAGGTCAGTCAAAAGCGGTGCTTGCAAACATTGACCCTAACATCAGTCTCAACCTCAGAATCTCCCATCCCACCCCATCAAAGCTGAACTAATTCCAGCTGGTGCCCCTGACCTGAGCTGGTTCCAACCAAGGTCAGGCAAGTAGGGCAGCTTCTTGACCTGGATGATGCTGTCATAGAGGGAGGGCTGCAGGCTCTGAGCCACCATGTTGGCCAAGATAACAGCCACCATCATGGGTAGGATGTGAGCGATCTGACCCGTTAATTCGAAGCAGATCACAGCTGTGGAGACGGTGTGGGACACCGCCCCAGTCAGCGCTGCTGCTCCTAGAACGAGACACAGGAACGTGCTGGTGGATTAGCGCTGCGGTGCCCGGCGCGCAGGGCACACGGGGATGTGATGAGAGCGACACGGAGCGGGTCAGCGCCAACACTCCCGAGATAACCATGTGTCCAGAGTAGGGACTACAATGCTGAACTGTTGCAAAATCATGATTTTGACCTCATCCTGTGGCCTTTGACAAGACATGAAATCCTTGTGTGTGCCCGCATGTTCATTTCTAAGATGAAGATAGTGATGTCCTATCTATTCCTGGTTTTTGAAAATCTGTATCATTCTTTTTAAAAAATATTTTTTATTTATTTTTAGAGAGAGGGGGAGGAAAGGAGAAAGAGAAGGAGAGATGCGGAGGGATACATTGATTGGTTGCCTCTCACACCCCGCCCCCCACCCCCACCTCAGGGACCTAGTCCGCAACCCAGGCAACTGCTCCGACTAGGAATTGAACCAGCAACCTTTCAGTTCGAAGGCCGGCACTTAGACCATTGAGCCACACCAGCTAAGGCAGAAAATTTGTATCACTCTTAGCTGAGCATTTTAAAACCTAGTTATGGCATTCTACTTGGGGCCTCAGGTTTTGAGCCGACACTTTATGAGAGAGTAAGGTCATCATATGAACAATACAGCTGGTTAGTGCTCCTCTATCTAGATGTTATAGGATTTCAGTGAAGAGAGAAAGGAGGGAGAAGGTACAATAATTCTGGGGACTTACATTGATCACTGTGTTAGACATGAGTTTCATTGGATGGGATAACAGATATAATGAAATAAAACAGAGATTCATAGAATTTTGGAGCTGTAAGATATCTCAGAAGTCACTAAGGGTCAGAAAGGCAGCAAACTTTCCGATGCCCATCTAGGTGACCCATCTAGGCAGGGATGGGTCCAGAACTCATGCTTCTCAGCTTAGTCATGTGCTCTGAAGTCCCATCAATACTGACACATCTGCAAGGTGAAAGTAGCTGAGCCAGTCACCTGCATTGTTGTTTCCATGATTCTTTGGGGGAGGGGGGGGACCTAACCAAACATTTAGCCACAATCCTAGGTGCTTTTATCCCTGTCTCATTTAATACCCATAATCCCTTTTATACATGAAGAAACTAAGTCTTGTAGATATTCAATAAGTGATATTGAGAGTCAGAACCAAGGATTGCTTATTTGAATAGAAGTTGAATTAAATAGCATTAAATTAAAGCCATATTGTGTAGCCTGGAATGAAGATGTCATGGAAGAGTTGGAGTGGGGACATCTGCGGGATTCAGTATTTGGTTTTGGGAGGGTGGAATGGGTCTCACCAATTACTGCGTAGCCCCCAGGTAGGATCTTGTAGAGGATGCCATCAAATAAGATACCATCAGGAAATATCATGGCCATGATCTCTCCCACCAGCCTTCCAAATGCAGCTCCTAGAGCAAAGACAAAAAGGAAGGAAGGTGTTGAAAGGTCCAAGTTCCTCACCATCTGTGTTTTCAGAGCCAAACCCTCCTTGGGTGCTAAGACCAAATACAAGCCCCTAGCATTGCAGGCCTTTCCTTATTTTCCCGGTACCCTAGATTGCAGCTCTCAGTACGGTCCCAGGCTCCCCATCAGGACTTACCAAGCACAAACACAGGCATGAAGCCTCCGCAGGGTATGGGCATAGTGGTGGCCACGATGGACATCCAGAACTGGGGTAAAAAGAGGCATCAGGACACCCTCTCAACTCTGCCCAGCACACACATACACATGTGCACACTCAACCCTCCTCCCACTGTCCTCTTTCTCCCTGCTTCAAGAGCCACGGAAACGCTGGGATGGCTCATCCTTCTGAAAGCCATCACGCCTGCTCCCCTTCGCCCAGAACTAAAAAGCATGGAGTTCTCAGGCTGAGAGATCACCAAAGACAACACTGTAAGATGGTTTCTCCAGATGGTTAACCCCAATCAAATCCTCCTGCTTGGAGTGACTCTATTTGCCTTTAGGCAATCTAGAACAAGGAGTGGGGCCTCAGAGGTTCTCTGTCACTACCCCCAAAGGACCCTAGCCCACTGTAGCCTCTTCACTTTGAAGGGTCACCTCAGTGGAAGAGCATGAGACTCTTGAAGCTGAAAGATATCTTTTCTTGGTCAGATTATGTTTCCGCAAAAGATCCCCAGATGGAAATAGCAGACACCTTAAAGTCTTAGTGACTTACTGCGTGACTAATTGATTTTTAATGCACTTACTTACAAAGCCATTTTTATGGTGAACCTCACAAGGGAAACTGGCGTGAGTGTCCCTGCCTGAGCCATTTCCTGTGATGTCAAATCACTTTAAACAAAGGATCAACCCAGGCTGGGCACCTGAAGAAAGCCAGGTGAGTCAGCCAGTGTAACAGAAAAGATCTTCAAGGCCAACTTTTTCAGGTAGTATTGCCATAGAAACTGGGATAATTTTAGAAAAAGCAATACGTGCATTTTGTGGCAAAGAATGCAAAAGAATTTAGTTATACAGTGAAAAATGGAGTAGTGCTTGAACTTTGATGAGACATAGTAGGTAAATTAAACGATAGATTTACATATCTCTTCCAAAATAAGTAAGCCAATCTTGGAAAAAGGATCTCAAACTGACTTGGTGAACGATGGTAGCAGCTAAAGATCAGAACAAACTGCCAGGATCAATGTTTTTATAATTAAAAATGGCACCTATTGCATTGTAAACTAATGAGAAATAAATCTCTTGATTTCCTGAACCTTAGAAAGAATTCTCTTGAGCCAGGGCTGACCTCAAGAGAAACTGACAGGGATCTGAGAAGGTTCAGCCCAGAAACACTGAAATAAGGCAAATACCTACTTCTTCGTGTCAGAATCTGGCTGCTCAAAACAGGTGGAAACTGAAATGTTAAATGTACAAATGAAGAGACTATAGACTGAGAAGTCCTTGTTGCATCCTGTTCTCTCTGCTTTTTGTCTGTACTGGCACAGTGCTCAGTAAGTGTGGGTAGGATGTTGGTAGGTCAGTAGGAAGGAAGGAAGGAAAGAAGGAAAGAAAGAAGAGAGCTTGGTCAAATACTATTCATGTAA
Source organism: Glossophaga mutica (assembly GCA_039655065.1). Classification (NCBI taxonomy): domain Eukaryota; kingdom Metazoa; phylum Chordata; class Mammalia; order Chiroptera; family Phyllostomidae; genus Glossophaga; species Glossophaga mutica. Next base: position 8,265,399 of record CM077313.1, read on the forward strand.
AACACAAGAAAACTTCTCAGAGCTCATATCTGTTAAAACACCCAACAGTAACCTCAAGCTCAAGGGAAACTTGAGGTTATACCACAGATGTGCAGATGCCACTGGGGGCCACCATTGCAGACTACCTGGAGACAGAGTTCTAGGCCCTGGGAGTTTAAGCTTCTTAAGTAACTCTGACCTATACCAGTCTGAGACCCCTTGAACTATTCCGTATCACATCTTTGGAATGAGTACACAAGAGATTTTGCAAAGCCATAGAGATTTGTAGGCTCAGGTCAATCTAGAAGTTTCTGTAATACAGATAATAGGTGGCCAGTAGGTCTGATTTCAGAGGAGGAACTTTAGATTCGCTTCCAAGATACGTATCAGGACAGTGTCAGGATCAGAGGACATTGAAGTATCAAGTCCTATAGCATGAAGAATGACACATAAGATGAGCCAAGAATTTGAGCTAGTAGCACATGAAAGGAAAGCTCCAGAAGCAATGTAAGTGATGTGGAACACAGAAACCTCCCAAGATTTTAAATTCCAGACACCTGGGAAATTAGGGAGCTGTGATCACAGATTCCCCTTTATTTAGACCCTTCACAAGCAGCAGTCATGTGGAGCTCAGGCAAAGAATTCTGCAAAGCCTTGGGCCATGCTGAGAACTCCCCCGCGATCCTCAGCAATCACATTAGACTTATTGAAAGGGAAACCAAGAAGTTGTAATTATATTCACACTCATTGTAAAAGCTCCTGGCTTACAACATAATGATACTTTCCATGTTCTAAGATTGAGGAAGATGGATGTTCCCTTCATCAACATAATAAAAGTTCTGAACTGAGAATCTTACCAGCCTGCACGGGTGCTGGCAGAGACCACAGAAATTTGAAATCAGACTGTGGAAAAATTCTTCTAGCCATTTTTATATTTTGATTTTGCCATGCAGCTGACTGCTCACACTCTGGAAATCATAAGGGTATGTTTATGTGTCCAATGACAGGCCACTAAAAAATGTCATGGTAATTCAGTAATGCCATGGGTGTATAGACATGAATGGCTTTATGTTTATAGATATTATTTTAAAAAAATCATAGGCCTGATGCAAACTTGAATTTGAGAATTGAAATAGAGCCCAAGAAATGAGTGAATGTCTCTTCCTGATACACTTATGATTATAAACATTTTCAAAGATGTAATTCAGTGAGAAATGAATAACAGTGACATACAGTTGAGTCTTTCTTTATAATCCAGTATATTTCTCAGGATAAGGTTTAATCCATGAAGTGGTATCCAGATACACACTTGGGAATCCTAGGAGGTAAGGTGAGGTGTCGGGGAAATGTTGAAAATATACAGTATTTTGTTTCTCCAAAAATTTCCAAAAGCATGACACTTTAAAAGTATATGTGTCCCCAAAGTTACCATACAGCTCAACCTAGAGGAATACTAGAAAATCACAATTATTATTATTGAGCAATAAATTCTGAGATGGCATCAAAACTTGGACTTGGTTATAGCAGATGGGTTTGTATACTCAATAACAATTAGAGGAAGTTGAGATTTACAAATTAGAGAATATGAAGTCTATAATGAAAGTGTCCCCCCCAAAAAAATCCCTTATAAGGCACTGAGAACTGCTTTATGATAAAAATATCAAATCTCAGGAAAGAAGAACAAAAAATTAATGAGGTAGATTTGCAAAATGTGGAAGCTGGTGGACCAAATCAGTCCACCTGGAGTGAAATGGGGAAGAACACGGGAACCCACAGCGAATCCTGAAAATGTAAGTTACAGGGTTGAAACCAGGTGTGGGAAGCACCTGGTACCGCTAATCATAAGATCATTGACAAGTACATCAAATGAGCAGCAACAAGCAACTAAGGCAATCAAAAAAATCGTTTTAACCATAAACGTAAGATTTGCCGAAGATCAGCAATCAATTAGTATATACTTGGCACACAGAAGGTATATAATAACATTTATTGATTAAATGGATAAATAAACCCACCACAGCTATTACTATATATAGTAATATATGTGTGTGTATATATATAGTAATATATATGTGTGTATAATATGCACACACACACACATATATATTACTAAGCGACTCATATCCCGGGGAAACACAGATTCATAAAAAATATCATGAAAAAGTTAATAGCAAGGTATTCAAAAGTATGAAAGTTCAGAGTGGACAGACTGTTGAATAACAGCCCTAATATACAGAGGAAAATGTCGGATTATTTGGGCAAGACATACTAGAAATAATAAGACAACCGTCAAGAAAGAAGAATATGTAATTGTCAATAGTAATAGATGCCACGATGAGGGTTGGAAATAAAAATATCTTTGTATAAGGCAGTAACTGAGAAATCTCTAAATACGTGATCCTGGACAGGCAGATATGAAAATGAACTGATATGAAAAGAAATCAGCTTTTGTTTCCTAAATGGAGTTAGAAGAAAGTGAACCCTCACTAGCTAACAGAGAATAACATTTGTAAAAATTGTTTAGAGTCACTAATAAAACTGATTTAAGTGTTTTATCTCTTTCGCAATTCTAGAAATGAGATTACACGCTAGACTGGGGGGACATGGATATGCAAATCAGCTGAAAATGGATACACGGAGAATGGAGTGCCTAATTATCTAATACGTGGGTGGACTCGGCTAATTTATCTGAGGTTTCTACAAAGGTATCTACGCTGCTGAACTCCATCTTGTCCTTGTCTATTCGGCTGCTGTGATGTCTTAATAACTCAGCAAGCAGAACCTTCGGAAAGGTTGTAAGAACTCTGGCAACATCACTAAGGCGACATGAACGGGGCGACTGACCTAGACATTGATTCACTTCCATACACGAGTAACCTGCGCTGTGGTTTCCAAGCTATTTCACTTTGGGCTGGACGAACAACGGACGGCGTTTCACCCTCTCTCGCCTCGTGCAAACCCTGGGTTCCTAGGCGGAAAACAGATGCTTTGAGAGTGGGGGGAGAGGTACCTTCATGACGAAGAAGAGGAGAACGATGATGACAACGTTGACCTGGGGGTGGATCCACACAGCTGACTGGCCCAGGCTTCTGGGGTCGCCCATGTGCTTTACCCACGTGTTGTTGTCGAACAGGGTGCTGATGGCTTCCCGAGGCATCAACTGCGAGAGGAGGAAGCGAAAGCGGGCGGTTCTCCCGGGATGCTCGGCGCTTCCTCTTTGTAGAGAACTGATCCCCAGTCTCACTTGTCAGGGCTCCCTTCTGCTCTCTCCTCAGGGACAGATTCTATATCCCTGGCCAAAAGGTCATAGGGCGCAGAAGCCCCAGGGACATCTGCGCTGCTTCCCCTTCTCCACGTGGCCCAACCCCGGCTTAGTCCCGGGGGTTCATGTGCTCTGCGACCTGACCCCACCCTCAGGCTCCCGTGCAGCTGACCTCTCCAGCCATGAATTGACCCACTCCCGGTGGAAAGGTGAACGAGGCAATGACAAAGGTGACAATTCCAGGATACAGGAGGCGACTGAAAAAGAAACAGAATGAATGACCCCTGAATTTAACCCCTGCGCAGTGGACGCCACACCAAACCCCGGCCAGCTGAAGCGTCCTGTGGTCCACAGCAGTTTCGGTTCTTTAAACACGGGGTGTTCTCTCCACCGAAGTGCTGTCTTTACAAGTGCAAGAAACCACACCGCTCGTCCCCTCCGTATAGCATCAGGGCTTCTGTATTGTGTCACAAGCCACCAAAAGGCATTCAATGCCTTTCGCAAAGATTAAAAAAAAGGAACTTTCGGAGAAACCAGAAAGTCAGTGGGAAGGAATAAGGAAGGGCGGCGACTCACTGCTTAGCGAGAAACCGGCTGAGGGCCTTGTGCTTTCGGACACCCAGCATGACTTGACGGTGCAGATACACAAACACAGCTCCCAGGAACCCGCAGCAAATCCTGAGGGTGTAAATCACACGGGAGTGAAACCCCAGTCCCTCCGACCTAGCCGTGGGAGAAACAAATACCAGGCATCTGCTGTCCCCGTCTACCTACCTCCTCCCAGCAATGTACAATTCACCCATGTTTGCCTCACCTTCTTCCCGGCTCGGGTGTCTTCCATCCAGAGCCACACCCACTCCCCTCACCACGCCCAGGGCAGGGGACCCCACTGACCCGATGACAGCAAAGGCTGGGAGTTCCTGCAGGTCAAAGGGGAAATCCATCCGGAAATTGGTTCTGAAGAGAGCGGTGATGGTGACTACAGGATGGAAAGGCCAAGGATCATGGCGGGAGCGTCACAGGCACCCCCGGAGAGGGAACCGGAGGTGATCAGCCTTAAGGATCCGCTCCTTTCTTCCTCCAAGCCCAGCGTCTCCTCTTCTATTTCACGTCTTCTTTGTACGCACGGCCAGTGCCCCCCGCTCCGTGGCCTAGCTCCCCATCCTGTATCCTTGGTCCACTTCCCAGACAAAGCCATCTGGTCCTTTCCTGCACTGCACCACGGAGCTTCCCTCCATGCCCCATGGCGTGCCTCCCCGTTCACGCGCCTCCGCCCTAGGTCTCCCTGTTACCAGCATCCTTGTTCCACACGGCCAAAACGCGGAAAACAAAGGCGCTGAACGTGGCTGCAAAGAACCCTCGCCAGTAGTTGTGCACAGCGAAGTACGTAGATGTGACCTCGATGCTGAACAGCACTCCTGCAGGGGCATAAACATAGGGTCGGGTGCGGACAAACGAGACAGGCTCTCTCCCACACCCCAGCCCCACGGACCTCTTCAAGTCCACGCTCTAAACCATATACCTAATCATGGTGGCAGCGTTTTGCAGGCCGGGGATGTGGTTCAACAAGATACAGAGAAGATGGGAGATGGGGAAATGGGTAGCCCTCAACCCACAAGTCAGGAGGACCAGGTGGTCATGCTCTTTCCATCCCTTAGAAAGTAGGGTTGGGTGAGAAAGTAGGTCCACAGTGTCGGATATGCACAGGGACTGAAGGGACACTGACAATTTTCTGCATGAAAGTTATGAGAGAGAAGTCATCCAGAGCAGGTGCTCATCAGAGTTGCTGAGCTGGGCTCAAGCTTACAGGGACTTTCCTTAACAACCCACCAACCCCCCCTCCTTCCTCCCATGTACCATGTACCCAGGGCAACTTCCTAAGGAAGAAATAAGAAAAACGAATAGGAAAGGTCCTCCTAAGAGCTGACAGTACTCAATAGTCCCAGGAAAGAAAGTAGAGCGTTCATCCACATTTAAAAAAATGTAATAACTTGACTTAAAAGGACCAAAACAATGGGAAAAACTAGGAGGCTAGAAGTTAAAAATAATTGTGCTTGCAAATTGTGCTTGCAAAGGGTGGGTAAGGTAGAAGGAAAACTAATTAATAGTCCTAAGTAGTACGGTTTCTGGGAGTGGGTGCTGGCACAGAAAATTAGGAGGTGGAAATATAGAAAAACAGCAAGGGTTGGCAGGGATAAAGTTAGAAACACAAACAAGGACATAGAAAGCAAGATTCAGGAGACGAGAACAAAATCATCCTCAAACATGTTAGATGCAAAATAAAAATTCAATGAGAAAATCACCTAAAGCCTGGCTATGGCTCATCTTGATCAAAAACAAGGAAGGGAAACCAGGGAAATACAGCCCATAATTAGATGAAAGCAGAAGAGGCCTGACCCCAAGAAAGACCATGAACTAGGTAAAGCTCGTCCCCTCCTTGCTCTCCATGGTGACCGACTGCCGCCCTGTAACCCAGCCCCCTCAACCTGCTTCCCTCTTCAGGTGCCACCTCACATCCTAGCCCCTCTCTTCTGCCTGTTCTACATTCAAAGTCCCATCTCTTGAGTCCCTCAGGACCCCTGCCCCTCTCTTCCACAGGCGGTAGTCCGTAATTAGACTGGTCACTTGCAACAAAAGGAAGGTGGCCTGATGGTTACGCCCTCATGGGGTGGCCATAGCATTTTGGCAGAGGACTCCTAGGGGTCAGCTCACATGTCACCTTGTTTGGGAAGCCATCCCCGATCCCTGTCCTCAGGTAGAAATAGTCCCTCCCTCGCCTTGTTCTCTTGGAGTTTTGCACTAGCAGAGCATTTACCACGTTCAGATGGAGTTATTAGTTTATAGCTCTGAGTTTCCCCTAAGGATGAAAGGACCCTGGACCCCAGCATTTAGCACAGGGCCTGATACATGATCAGGGCCCAATGCCTGTTCTACGGATGAACAGAAAAAGAGAGGGGGGAGGGGAGGGGCGGGGAGGAGAGAAGGAAGGATGAGAACAGAAGAGAATAGGATGGGTGGAATTTCAGAAAACGGAATGAGGGAATGAGGAATCTGGGGCAGACGGAGATTTGCCAACCGCCCTTCTGCCCCTGCTCCTGGAATCACACCGGGGAAGGCGGTGCCTTCTTGCTCTCAAAGGAGGATTAGACACGGCAGAGACTCAGGGGGAGACAGTCTCCTTCCTTTCTTACCGGTAAGAACCCAAGTCGGCTTTGATTTGTCTGGGTATAAACGATCCAACTTATGAACCCTTTACAACCATGTTTTGAAATCCTAGGCAAGATTTCCTTTCCCACGATGTGGCTCCGGGACACTTCTCCGAACAGTCTGTCACTGTATCCTCAGGAATGAGAACTAATTTTAATATTAGCCGGAGCCAGACAGAAAACGTGGTACTGAGGAAACAAGACGGCCACAACGCCAACAGCCTCTGCAAACGCTCCGACGGCGTCAGTTCTGCAACGTGGCTCTCTCCCCCACCCTGGAGGTTCTTCCTGCTTCTCCTCTGCCTCCTTTGCCTCTGCCCAGCCCAGGGCCTTGTTCTTGGTCTCTTATTCTTGCTACTCACAGATACACTCTTTCTCCCAAGTTCATTTCTGCCCACAGATTCAACTACCACCCACAGGCTACTCGGTTAACAAATCTGTGTTTTCAGCCCAGTTCCTGAACTTCAGACTTACCAACCCAGCTGCCTATTTGATATCATTTGGATACGCCACAGGAACTTCAAATTCCACACGTGTAAAGTGAAACCTATCAACTCCCCAGACCTGTTTTACTTCCCAGATTCCCTATTCTGGTTATTACCACTGGCCACCTGTTTCCTTGTTCGGAACGTGAGAGTTAGCTGAGGTTCCTCCTTCTCTCTTATCCTTCACATCCTCACATTGACCCATCATCAGGTCGCATCGATTTTACTTTTTATCGCCCACGTATGTCATCCTCTTCTCTGTCTCTTCTGCCTCTGCCCAGTCCAGTCTCTCACCTAGCATCACGACAATGAGAGTAGTCTTCTTGTTAATCTTGGGTTAAACCTGTTAATCCACAGGCCAGTTCTATCCTGCACATACATGTCAAAGGGATTGGATCACCATGCAAAGCTGGCCAAGTCACTTCCTTGTTCAGATTTTTCCCATGGCTCCCCTGCACTCTGACAGCACTTCCCAAAGTCAAGTCCGGGAGATGCTATGAGTCTCTTGAGAGGGTCCTTGCAAAAGGGATTCTGTGGGGTTGCCAGGTAGGAGTGGGCGGTGGGGGGCTGGGTAAAAAGGGGAAGGGGTTAAGAAGTACAAATGGGCAGTTACAGAATAGCCATGAGGATATAAGTTACAGCATAGGGAATATAGTTAAAAATAATTGTAATAACTATGTATGGTGTCAGGCGGGTACTAGACTTATCAGGTGGGGAATCACTTCATAAGTTATATAAATGTCTCACCACTATGCTGTACACTTGAAATGAATATAATATTGAATTTCAACTGTGAAAAATAAAAAGTTAAAAAAGAAAAGTAAATTTAAAAACACCTTTGGGCATGCAGCCTAGAGAATAAGTAAAATCTACTTTCTTGTGCGAGTCTACGAGAACCTTCGTGAGCTCGTCCCATTTACCTGTCTAGACTCATCTCCTGTTATTCCTCCCCCTGCATCTTTTAGCAATACTCACCAACTATAATTATAGCCCCTGGGTCTTTTTTTTTTTTTTGAATCCTCACTGGAGGATATATTTTTGTAATTGATGAGAGAGAGAGGGAGAGAGAGAAACATTGATGTGAGAGAGAAGCATCGATCAGTTGCCTCCTGCTGCGCCCTGACCAGGGATCAACCCACAACCCAGGTATGTGCCCTGGACTGGAATCTAACCCACAACCTTTTGGGGTATGGGATGATGTTCCAGCCAACTGAGCCACCTGGCCAGGGCATAGCCCCCAAATCTTGACCCTGCAATGCTATCTTTTCTGTCCAGAATACCCCACCTTCGCTGTCTTCCTTAGGTGTCAGATCAAACACTATCTCTTTATTTTTATTGATTGATTTGAAGCAGGGCATGGGGAGAGAGGGGAGGAAAAGGAGAGAGAGGGAGAAAACGGCTTCGTTGTTCCACTTATTTATGCATGTGCCTCGACCAGGGATCGAACCTGCAACCTTGGCATATGGGGACGGTGCTCTAACCAAGCTAGCTGGCCAGGGCAAACACTACCTCTTTTGTAAAGCTCCAATGCCAATCCCTTGCCCACACCCCCGCCACCCAGGCAGCTTAGCAGGAAGCTCCCCCTGCACCCGTCCCGGCTGCCATGAAGACACTTCCGTGAGCGGTGGGCTGCCTGCCTGCCGGCCGGTCTAGCCTTTCAGGGTGAGCTCCCGGGGAGAGCACAGAATCCACCCAGCACAGTGCCCTGAGGGCAGCGTGGAGCGCACGTCACAGAACAGAAAGATGTTTGTCATTTTGGTAGAATGTTGAAGTCTACGTCTTTCAACTGTGTAAGGAATTAAGAGCTAACTAGACGGTGAATGCATGATTTTAGTACTAATTTTTTCTTTTGTAAACCATGTTCATAAAATGATACCAAAGTAATGTTACCTGCAAGCCCTTTTAATATTTACCACTCGATACAAACATTCTGAAAGTGGCCTCTTAACTTTCCAATGCTTAACATTTTCTCGTGTCAAGAGTCCTGTTTTCTTTGTTTGTTTTTGCGGGTTTCAGAGCCGTGTTTTATCTGCCGCTTTCCTGTGTGTGGTCCTTCCTGTACTCCACATACACGGGACCAAGAAAAGCCTTCCTCATTCATCCCAGAAGTTCCAATCTCAGGCAGAAAATTCAGATTCTCGTCACTTTTAAAGAATCTAACTAAAAACAAACCCAATCTTTTTTTTTTACCTGTCTCAAAATGTCCTCTAGATATTCTGGATTTGTAAGGTGAAAGTAAATAAAGGTGAAAGTGGCTATAAACATTAAGCGTGAAATTTAACGTTTGTAAAAATTCGAACGTACTACCCCTTCTTCAGCGGGGACCGATGGCTCTAATGCCAAGAGCTGACAACAGACGGACAAGCAGGGCACCAGCTGAGGCGTCTGCTGACCTCATCTCCTTACGCGACGCACACTGGCACCGAGTCAGGACGAGTGAACACGGCACACTGTCATGGACTCTGAGTGCTTCTCCCTGTCATTTCCGGGCCAGGTCATCTTAGCCACCGGAAGACTCCTCTATGAAAGCACTGATCATATTTTCGTAGTTGAAAAGATGCCTCTAACAGCCGGTGCCTTTCAGAAACGTATGCTTTTCCTGGAATTTTGTGTCTCTATTTGTCAACGTGGTGTCCTTTCTGTCACCAAGGAATCCAATGCCTGGTCGATAGAATCTCTGCTGTTAGTCTGGTTACAACAGATAATGATGAGGAAAGAAACACATACCACTGCTTTCTCTGACCATGCCTACTGCTCAGTCGCCCAGGACAAGGAAAGCACTGTTCTCTCCTCACTTCTCTCTAATCTCAGCCTCACACGGCTTTTGGCAGGAAAGCATGTAAAGTGCTCAGAACATTGCCTGCGCATAATAAATGCTCGCGAAAAGTTAGCTATTCTCCTTACACCGTTGTTTCAACTGGTAACACTCGCACCTGGGGATGCTGACAACAGTTTGGGGAGCAAGGCAGGCGAGCAGACTCGAGTAGGAGGGGTAAATCACTTGCCTCCAAGGGGGGTCCCAAAGCAACAGCCGACTCCCACAGCACAGCCCACCGTCAGCATGTCAGTGTAATAGTATGGCTGCTACTAGGGGAGAGACAGACGGAGAGAGAGGAGGGAGGGGCGAGGAAGGGGGTCAGAGAGAGGAGAGAACAAGCAAGGACGGGGAACAAGGCAGAAGGAGAGGCTTAAGTCACAGGGCATCATGGTGGTCCCATTGCCCCCTGCAATTCCTAGGCCAAGACAGGAAGTGACCTCACAGCGCAAGGCCAAACACAGAAAATGAAATAAAAGTTAGGTAAATAAATGGTGGGCAGGTAAGCCAAGAAATGATCACCAGAGTGAGGCTGGAGGTGGGCACAATCAGGGAGAGGAGTGTTAATAGCAAGAGAGCCAGGAAAGGACTTCAGACAAACAGCACGATCGATAAAGCCTGCATGAAATAGCCACCAGCCTCAAAAGAACATACTGCCCTTTGGTGGAAAAGTGTGGGGGCCTGGAGCCCAGGGGCTGAAGGCCCACCTACCCACCCCTTCAGCGAGCAACCCTTTCCACCCCAAAGCTGTGGCAGCCACCCAGACCCCCCGTCCATGTCATGCTCGGGAAACAGGGGTGGGAGGAAGTGGGACTTGCCTCCGACAGGGGCTGCCAAGCAGCATCCCACGCCCACTGCGCGGGCCGGCGCCAGGAGGTCAAGCTGCCCAAGGCACGGTCTGCAACAGAGAAGCGCGCAGGACAAGGAGGGCGGAGGGCTGGGGTAAAGGGGCCATGGGAAGAGAGACAGGGTGAGGACCTGGGAACGAGAAGGGGACAGGGGTAGCACAGGAGGGAATCGTGGACAGGAACTGACATAGTGGGGAGTGCGGACTGGCAGGTTAGCAGAGGAGCAGGCCGTGTGCAGGCTCCAACGCAGGGGCGCAGAGCAAGAAGGAGGGGGACATTACTGGACAGACACAGGCTCCACAGAGGCATCAGGAGGCACGGATAGGCGGGGGACGGGTGGAGAACAGGGGAGCATGGGTTAGCGCCATGCTCCGTTTCAGCGTCGCGGCCAGCCCGGAGCAAAGGCAGCCGTCCCGACACCCTGAACACACACAGCCCCACCTCATTTTACTTTCTCAGCCTTACCTCATAGACTCCAGAAAGCACAGACATGAACTTGCTGAGGACGGCCGCACAGATGCTGGCAATGTGGACGAAGGGGCCCTGGCAGAGAGACGGAGGGGCGGGGTCAGAAGCAGGGGTCCAGATGGGAAGCTTGGCAGCGGCATTTGCTGGGCTAACACTTATTGGCCCTGGCACCTTACTAGGTGCTGGAGACACAGAAGTGAGTAATACTGATGTTCTGCCCTTCATCCCAGAGAGCTTCATCCCAGAGAGAAAGGGAGGCGATAGGTAGATGGGCATTTTATTATTTCAGAAAATTCCAAGGGCTGGGAAGAAATTGAGGGAGGGCAAAGGAACAGAGACAGAGGGGCCAGATGAGGTGGAATGGGGATGCGTTTGGAGAAGGTGCTCGGAGAAGGTCACGAATGAGTAGTGTCGTGTTGAAACAAAGGTGTGAATCAGGAGGAAGATGGTTCTCGGCCGAGGGACAGGAAGAAGGCCTTGATACCCCAATACAGTGAGCAAGGAGCAGCCTGGGGGGACGGAAGAGGGACAGAGAGGACTCAGGTCCCCACAGGCCTCGGAGGCCCCGGAGAGAGCTCTGGATTTTATTGTAAAGATGGAAAGCCGTTAGGGAAGTCCTTGCACAGAGGTCAGATATTGCTGACTCCACCCTAAAAAGAAGACTCTGGCTGCTGTGTGGATTATCGCCAACAGGAGCAGGACAAGAACGCACATGAGCACAGCCTTGAGGAAAGCACAGCCTCTTTCTAGGTCTCGGTTGTCTGTCACATATTAAAACAAGGGCATCGGGTCCTGGCTGGTGTGGCCCAGTGGGTTGGGCACTGGCCTGGGCACTGAAAGGTCGCTGGTTCAATTCCTGGTCAGGGCACACGTCTGGGTTTTGGGCCAGGTCCCTGGTTGGAGGAGTGTGAGTAGCAGCCAAGCAATGTTTCTCTCACAGATCGATGTTTCACTCCCTCTCTTTCTCCCTCCCTCCCCCTCTCTTTAAACATTAAATAAATAAAATCTTAAAAAAAAAACCCCACACACAAAAAACAATGGCATCCCTCTGGGGTGTCTCTAAGGCAGTGCTCTCCAACTGCAGCAGATCCCCACCCCCACCCCAGGGGACAACTGGCAATGTCTGGAGACACTCTGGTTGTCACACCTGGGGGCTGCTACTGGCACCGAGGAGGCAGAGGCCAGGGATGCTGCTAAACAGCCTCCTGTGCACAGGACTGCACCCTCGAGCCAATGTCATCCAGCTCAAAACGTCAGCGGTGCCCATGTTGGGAGGCTGTTCGAAGGCCCTGCCAGCCCTGACGGTTCTGATGCTCTGCCCAGGGCTCGGACCTCCCAGCCACTTCCCCTCCCTGATTTCCCTTGTGCCCTTGGTCCCGGCTGTGGTCACTGTGCCTGGGTCCACGTCTGCTCCCAGGGCCACCCTGTGCCCAGCTCACACCTCAGGGACGGCCACCTACCTCCTTCCCCACAGGAATGCCACTGCCCAGCCCCGCAGTCAGCGCCACAACCTTGGCCACAAAGGCCTTGAGGGTGAGATACTCCTTCAGGACGACCCCACGAAGGATCGTCTTCATTTCGGGGATCCCAGAGCCTAACAGGGTTACAAAATGATTGTGTGCAGGTTCAGGCTGGAGGTGAAAAGGGAGATGACCACCCAGACAGTGGACATGGGGATGGGGGGCGGGCAGGCAGGGGGCTGTGGTGGGGAGGACAGTGACAAAGCAGGGGCAAGGGCTGCCCTTAGGGCTGGGGGAGGGAGGAAGTGGGATGGAAGGGTCCACAGGACAACGAGATTACGCGGATAACGTGACCTGGGAGGCTCCCCAGGGAAGTTCTCACCAACAGCCTGGGGAGAGATGAGGTGGCAAAAGAGGGCGCTGAAGAGGATGAGAATTAGTGGGAAGGTGACCCAGACCAGGTACTGCAGCGGCAGGCTGGGCTGCATCCGGTAGTAGGTCCACTTGTAGGCTGCGGAGACACGCGCCTGGGCTCAGGGCGGCGTGGATGGGAGGTCGCTGCCATCCCCCCCAATCCTGCGCCAACCCCCTACCTCACCACACCCCACTGCACTGCTCCGCGCCCCCATCCAACCCCACCTAACCGCCTCCGCTCCGCACCTCTCTGCACCGCACCGCACCGCACAGGGACATGCTCTCGCCGGGACTATCTCACTGAATCTCGCGAGATGGTACTATTCTCACGGAACACATGTGTGGGAACCCTGAGTTACTGGAGATGCGCTGACCTATTCCGGTTCCCACCATGCGGAGGAGGCGGAGGCCCTGCCACAAACCGCAGTTGAGCTGGGACTGCGGCCGCGATATTAGAGGCCTCACCAGTAACCAGCCGCCCCGGTTTGCCTGGAACTGAGGTGCTCCTGGCTCCCAGGATGTTCGGTGCCCAAACCAGGCAAGTCCTGAGGAAACTGGGGTGAGTGATAGAGGGGCAGCCACAGCTTGGTTGGTGGCAGGTGGAAGGGGCAGGAGCAATGGATCTGGGTCTGATTGGGTCTGGTCTTGTTCTGGGCCTGATCCCCTCTGTGCAATGTCCCCTCCCAGATCACTCCCAGCTTGTCCTAGGCAGAAACTGTAGACACAGTCCCCGTGTGGGGAGAGGCGGAGGGGACAGGGCCAGGTGAAACCTACCCTGAAGGGTTTTGGCACTGACGTAATCCATGCACCAGCTAACCAGAGCCATAAGCAGTCCCAGGAGCACCAGAAAGATCCAGTCTTCCCCCAGTTTCCTTCTCACCACGCGTCCCAGGCGGCGGATGCAGTCTAGGAAGAGAGAGGGGTAAAGAAGGGGGTAACCGGTCACCGCTCAGGTATATGACCGAGGACTGGAAGGGAGGTCTCGTCTCTGTCTCAGTAACAAAGGATCTTGTCTGTGTGTCTCATTCATCGAGTTTCTCGTCCCTCCTCTGCCAGGTGCTGCCCCTTCCAAAGGGGCACTGAAGGTGAGTTCCCTACTGGATCCTTGACTTCCTTTCCAAAACTCATTTCTTGGGGCTGGGTGGGAGGGAAAGCGGGGAACGAGGCAAGATGAGAAGGAACCGGGGAGACATGCCTCTCCTTAATCCTGGGAGGAGGGCTTTGGGGTGCATGTGCAGAGGGGAGGGGAAGACATATGCAGTGGGACCTCCCAGTTATTCGCCAGAGCCGTGTCCCTCCTTCCGTCCCACATTCCTTCACCGCTCAGTCCCCATCACCTTGGCATTTAGAATAGTGGTCCTCATCTGTGCTGTCCATGGTAGCACTGGAGCCCATCTGCTTGAGCATCCCCATGTCCTGCTCCTTGTCTGAGAACTGCTCCTTGTGATGGCCGTAAATCTGGACCGAGGGAGCATGGGAAATGCGCCTTATGAAAGAGTCCAAAGGAATAGACAGAAGGAAGCACGCAGGCCCACAGAAACAAACAGCCTCTTAAAATCCTGGGTGTCCGGGGCCTCGTGGAGGGTCTCTCTGTGGCCCTCCCTGCCCTCCGCTGCCCGCTCTCCATCCGCACGCTCCCCTCTCTCTACCCCTGTCTGCCCGTCCTCGCCCTGTCTCCATCCATACTCATCTCGGTCCATGGCAACCTTCATCCAGGAGGCCAATTCCTACTCTGACGTGGAGATAGAAGACTGCGCCTCTGCGTCCACGAGAAGCTTTCTTTGCCACTCTGCTCTCTGTGTCTCCGCCTGTCTCTCTAATATCCCAAGACCACGCCCACCCCGGCTTCCCCCTATGAATGCTGACATGGTGGCTCTTGGCTGCTCTGTGCCTCGGTGTGTCTGGCCTTAGAGAGGCCCCTCAGATGCTCGGCCAAACGTAGAAAAAGCCCTCCCCTCGCTCCCTGGATACGTATGCCCAAACAGGAACCAGTCCTGAGAGGGCCAGGGAATCCAGCTCTTTCCAGAGCAGTGTAATTAGATGCTCCCCCAAATGTGAAGAGGGCAGAGGAGTGGCCCTCAGACCTGGTAGCCGCCTGCTCCCATCCCCAGGTGGAGTAGGTGTGTTTAGGGCGGGGGGCAGGGAGCCAGGGCTCTACCTGCGTTTAGCCTGCCCCACCCGCACTGCACCAACTCCCTCCCCTGGGGCCAGGGTCAGGCCAGGCCTTGTTGCTGGTCCTGGGAGAGCCTGGGTAGAAGAGATCTGATTTCACAATATGCTCAGCAGAGCTGAAGCCTGAGTAGTGGACAGGCACACGCTAATTGCCCTGCTCGCGGCTGTTTCGTGTCCTGGAATGAGGTTAGTGATCCAGGGAGGTAGTGTTTCCGTCCACGCCCCACCTGGGACACAATGAGAAGGCACTGCCTACCAGTGGCACTCAGTGCATGCCCTTCCACAGGCCGCCTCTCTCCCTTGGGTCCCAGGGTCCCTTGAGGAGGAGGGGTGCTCCATCCCAGACCCAGAGAACACTGAAGGAGAAGAATCCGTGCTAGCTGGTTCAGGGCTGAGCACCGCTGCAGAGCAGGGCTGGGGGGCGGAGGGAGGCACCCAGTCTGGAAGGGGAGCGGCGTGTGGGCCTGGTTAACAAGACCGTGGCGGCGTGTGGAGGGTGCTGCATGTGGGCGAGGGTGTGAGGGAGCTTGCACACGCAGAGACGTGGGCTCCTCGGCCAACCGCTCGTGTAGCTTATGTAATAAGCACGAGCTCCTGGTGCATGTGCGGCTCTGCCGTCCCCATAGGATTGGGGAGATCTGCTGGCAAAGGTTATATAAAAGGACAGACGTGTGGATACTGAGCTGGGCCCAGCCCTTCTAACAACTGCCATATTTTGAACACATTACCATGCACTTTTTAAGTTAAAAAAAGAAAATTAACACTGCTCCTTCTTTTCACTCAATTCCTAATTTTCCCCAATCCATCACACCACTGGCCCCTCCACCCCAGCATCCCCTCCCCTTAGGACTTTACCTGGCGGGGGTGGGAGTTAGGATGGTGGCCTGCATCCTTCCGGTGCCTGTGCTGGAGAGCCCCGTTCTCGGAGGGTAGTCCGTAGCTGGTGCAGTGTTCGAAGGGCATGTACTGGTACTGGGGGGCACTGCCCCACCAGCTTTGTTCGCCCCCACGCCGCTGGGACCCAGATCGCTCCATGTTTCCTCCCCCAGCCAGGCCTTGGCCTGCTTGCCCCCGTCCTCCCCCCAGTACCGCTCCTTAAGCCTGTCCTCTTGCCTGTCCCCAAGGCGTCTGGGGCAATATGCCCACCCCCAGCTATTTATAGCTATCTCTCCATCACATGACCCCCCACACAGCCACATCTGATCTGCTTGGGGTAGAAGCAGGTGTGAGAGCAAGGCAGGGTGGGGAGGAGGTTGGGGTGACGACCTGAGGGACAACCCCACAGGGAATTCCCTCAGCTCGGCAGCAGCACTGTCCCCTCCTTAGTCACTAGGAGGCTTCCAGCCCCAAGCCCCTGGTCCCTCTGTAAATATCGCCCAGACCAGGACGGAAAACTGCTTAGCGTGCTCTCAAACCTGTGTGTGTCCAGAGCGTGTTAAACCCACACCAGTGAAGTGTCCCATCTCTCAAAAAAAAATTTAAAAAAAAGGTCCATCTCTCCTCCAGTAAGTGGAAGGCGAGGCTGCGATGCCGGACATGGTTCCAAGGCCCCGAAACACTGGAGAGTAACTCACCTCGGGGAGTAACTGACGCCTCTCTGCCATCTTTCCCTGCCGGGGTGTTTCCTGCTGCATATCCAACCAAGGTGTGGTCCTCACCTGTCTGGCCCCCTCTCCCCACCCATCCAATGTGCTGTTTGCTCCTCCAGCTCTGGCATTTCTGTCTGCCGGGGGCTGTTCATCATGCTTCTGCACCATCCTTTGTTGACCCTGATCTCTCACCCACTGGGTGGGGGGTGCTGTGGGAAGCAAGGGGGCGGAGCCTAGGCTTCTGGTATTTCTCCCACTTCCCAGACTGATAACTGTCAGCCGCACCAGCAGCCTGCATTTGTGGGGAGGGACTGAGCTTGTGTGTGGACTGAGAAGCGCCAGTCTATCTAGTCTGGTTAGGTAACGGGGAAAAGGGAAGTGGGCCAGGGTCAGGGGGACGCAGAGAGGAGAGTCCTTCTCATGACAAATATAAAGGATGATGGGGAAGTACTTTGCTATTCTTCTCTTCTTCATGTCAATAAATCATTTTTAGCCAAGGACAAACTATTTGGCATCACATTTTTTTTTCTCTTGCCAATTTTCCTAGGACATTCTTTCTCCTGTGAACTCATGATAGAAGAAAGTTAGAAACATGAGCGAGGGTGTAGTTTAGGGTCCATCACCAAGTGGGGTCTGTCCCAGGATAGTCCAAGTTCAGGCACGATAGGGCAGGGACACTAAATATATGGTCTGCAGTAAATTTGGATCTAGGCTCTGTCCACAGCAGGTGGGAAGGTGGAAATCATCAAAAGTACCTTCTGTAACACAAATCCTCTACACCTGAAGGTTTATGATCCACCCACAAAGACAGCCAGCCATGTGTCCCATTGAAGGACTGAAGGTTCTGTGATATCCGCCATTTCTGCAGGCAGGAAATAAGGAAAGCGTTCTAAGGGGTTGGTGTGAGATGAAACGAATACTGTCTTTAAGAAAATACAGTGTGAAAGTGAAATTACATTTTGGGGAGTGGAGAGAGGGCTTCAGAAACAGGAAAGGTTTTCAACTTTTTGTGGAGTATGGCTCTCCCAGAGGTAGCCAGTTTCTGTAGGGTCTTGACAATCCCAAGAAACAAATACCTAAGGCCATGACTATTTCTTCACTCTTCCAGAGAAAGTCGGGCGGGTCCCGGTTATGGACTCTAAGACATGGAGGCTAGCTCCGTGGGCTGTGGTGGCCCTCACACTTGACCAAGCCCAGCAGACGCACCAGCTGCAATTCTGAGAACCAGATTCGGAAATGAGGAAGGTCAAGGAAATCTACAGCTGCTAGCGCAGGACGTGATGGGCATTACCCTGAGTTTGTGATTATAATAGCTGAGATCTCATGGGTTGTCACCCTGCGTGAGAACAAGAGAATAAAATGTAGACTCTGCCCACCATCTCCAACCCATCCTTCCGTGGCTACAGTGCTCAGGTTCTTGTTTGGATGGACAGAGCTGAATTTCTAGGGAGTTCTGTGGAAAGTTCAATTTGGAAAAAAAATCATAAGCATGCACGTATTCTATTAGGTACAAATACTGTATAAGATACATATGCTTCTGGGGTCCATGATACTAAAAGGTTAAAACCTACAGGCTTATGGACTTTCTATGGGAAGGAAGGTTGTCAAAGTGACCAAATGGCAGTCATCTGTAGTCTACTGGCTCCAGGACCTTGCCTACCAGATCCTTGAAACACCCTTGGTTCCAGGCCCTGGGAGGCCCTGCTGATAGCACTGGGCAGGTCTCTTTCTCCCTCTTCTGGTTTTTCAAGCATGATACACTTTCCCCCCACCCCTTCTCTCCCTAACTAGGGCTGAGATGGAATAATAATAAAGTCTTTGGTCTCAGGTTTATTTTCCCAGCTCAGTGGGAAAAATCTATAGCTCCCAAAGGTAAGGAAGGAGAAAAATCTCATGCCAGGAGAAAAGTCACAGAAGCAAAAAGGGGCACAGTCAAGGTGACAGATTACTTCCCATGCTGCCTTCAGTGTCCTCAGAAAGGCAGTGACTCAGAGGGTCATGGAGATGCAGATGAAAGAATGCATGCAAAAAAGTGACCCCAGTGTTCGCTCCTGCAGTGAACATCAACTCGGGTTATTAAACTGAAGCTCATTTGGCGAGACAGTTAATGTGTTAACACCACATGCTTTGCTGTGCGGCGTCACCTTTAGTCCTCATGGGGACCTTTGGAGGTAGAAATAATTTTCCTCATTTTTAGATACGGGAGACTGATGTTCTGTGAGGTTAGGTCCCTTAGCTAAGGTCTCCGGTATCTTCAAAGCCTGAATTCAAAAGCTATTTGATTCCAAGTTCATGCCCTTAAAGTACATTTCCCCCTTTTTTTAAAATTAAAAAAAAATGTTTTAAATTGATTTTAGAGAGGGAGAGAGGGAGAGAGAGAGAGACAGGAACATCGATTTGTTGTTCCATTTAGTTATGCTTTCATTGGTTGATTCTTGTATGTGCCCTGACCGGGGATCGAATCCACAGCCTTAGCATATCAGGATGATGCTCTAACCAACAGGGTCATTTTCTCCTTCTTTGTATAATTGCAAGTCTCTGAGCCTCATTTTCCTCATCTCTAAAATGGGCAAGTGACTGCTGTATAGGACTGTGGGGAGGGTGGAGAGGCTCCAAGCACTGTGCTTTGGACATACCCGTCAGTTGTCAGTTGTAGCTGTTGGGGACTTCCTCCCCCAGTTAGAGGCCTTCCTCCTTTGCCAAGACCCCACTCGTTTCATTTCTTCCCACCCACTTCCCTGTTGAAGGAAACAGGCTGCAGGAAGCAGCAGAGGGCAGCCCCCAGCTCGGGGAGATAATTTTAGAAGAGAATCCCCTGGCAGAGGTGAGCGTGGGGGAAGGGCATAGACTGTGAAATTCAACCTGACACCCGTATTCAAGGGCGGGGGTGGGGAGGACCTGGAATCCGGCTCAGAGGCAGATGCTGCTCTGTAATTCCCACATTTATCACTCCTCCTTAAGCCTTCCTCTTCCCCACATGGGGGCTGACCTTATTCTTGCTAGTCCAGTACTTTTTTAAACCTCTCCTAGCCTTTGTATCCCTCCTTCCCTTGAGGTCCCACTGCGGTTTCTCACTGCACAGCCAACCACACGCCCCTCCTCACACCCTTTGCCCCCAGGGCTCACCTCCAGCCAGTTCCCCATCTCCACCTGGTGGTGTGCTTCAGCACTAAGGGGTCCCTTCCTGCTCTTCCTCCTCTACACTCAACTTCCTCCCAGGTCCCAGGGCTCTTCCTGCCTTAGTGGTCCTAGGGAATCTCCCACCTCTCGCTAAACCTCCACAGCCGACCTGCACGGGGGGCACCCGCCTCTCCAGGTCTGCTCTGTAGGCATCGCCCCCGGAGAATTCCCCAAGGCACACACAGCCCACTGCCTAGGTTGCGCCCTGGCTGCCTGACAGTTCTCTTCCCAGTGCCTACCCTAGAAAACCTTCAACCCAAATTGGACCATGTGAGGTAAGAGATTCTACCAGCCTCATCATCCTCCAACTCTAGCCTTCCCCGCCTGCTTGAAATAATCCAGAACCAGTACTGGTTGGAAACAACTTCCGGCTCTTCTGGCCGTGAGACAGCCCAGTGCTGGCCATATTTGGGCCTTTGCCCAGGGTCGTGCAACTAAGATGGGCTCATCTCAGGCACGGATCTGTTCCTATTAAAAATCTGGCAGCAAAAGAAGCAGGGGTAGGTCTGGTCAGGGCTGAAGAATGCTGTAAGGGGCTAAGAGTAAGTAGGCATCACGTGGTTATCTGCAGACAGAGATGTCAGACGCACATTGGTAATAAATACGAGCATTTATTTGGCACCTGATGGCAATACAACATCCTGGCAGTGGGAACTGGGAAGGTTTTATCACCCAAATGCTTCCTTCCATACAGCACTGATCCAAGGGTAAGCAGGACTTGGTCCCAAGTCTCCGAACCACCTGGCTCACGGAATGAGCATTTATTGAGCACCTCAACTATGATACAGGCCGAGCACTGTGCCGGGCACCTTGAGAGATGTGGAGGAAGTTGTCTCACATGTGACACATCTTCAGGAATTCGTAATACCGGCGGATGAAACAAAACACACGAAAAAATTCAGAGTACAAATACCAAACTGTGTGTAGTCAAAAGGCAGGATTCCAGCTAGGGCTGCTGCCTTCAACAAACATTCACTGAAGCCCTGATATGTGCCAGAAACTGGGGAGATGTTGGTGAACAAGAGAGACAAAGTTTTGGCTCCCACGGAGCTTACAGCCTCGTAGGGGAGACAGAGATGAACAGGGGAGCAAGTAAGTATATCGTTATAGGTCAGGAAAAGTGCAGCAAGGGGATTACACAGAACACAGTGATAAACATAATCACGTTCAGAGAGAGAATGGCCCGAGGAGGCCTCCACAAGAAAGTGGATTTAAACTGAGGTTGAGGGGCAAAACCACCAAAGCCACGAGTGGCGAGGGGTGGCACTCAGTAGGCCCAGGAGTGTCAGTGATGGTTCAGGACAGGAAAGACACTGAGGAAGCCACTGGAGCTGTCCCTTAGAGAGAGAGCCCCACATGATGAGGCTTAAGGGAGAGGTGGGGGTGGGGTGGGGAGGGCTTTGCAGGCAAAGGCCAGGAGTTTGGATTGTATTTGAGGTTTGAGAAGAAACCAAAGGGTTCCAAGCAGGGGAGTGAGATGACTGGATTTTTATTTAAAACCCCAAATCTGTCATATAAACACCAGAATGGAAGTCAGAGAGGCCTTGGGGAAGAGGAGGATCCTTTCAGTGCAGACACCACGTGCACCAACACAGCAAAGGCCTCCCTGAGTGGGGGAGACATGCGAGGGTGGGGAAACAGGCCCTATGAAATCAAAAGGGGGTTTAGCACTGGAACAGAAAGCAGGAACAAGGGACGACGTGACATCCTCGAACAGCCAAACGATCCAAGCAAGTAGTAGTTTAGACAGATCTGGAGGCAGCAGTGAACAGGATGAAATGAACAGGGGAGAAACAGGAAGCAGGGAGGCGACAACTAGGTAAGAAAGGTGAGGTGACAGCTTACAGACACCACCATGACCTGCCTCGGCTGGAGCTCCCCGCCAGGCCCATTCCAGGGAGAGCTCAGAGGAAAGATCTTTGGCCCTTCCTGGGCAAAGAATGACGAGTGACAGGTCCAAGGCACCCCAGCCCCACCTCTGCTGAAGGCCTGGATTCCTGAAGTCCAGAGGAGCCCACAGTGGCACTGAGCAGACTGTCCTTCCCGTGGGTGGCCCTGCCGCCCTGAAGGAACGCACAGGTCATTTCCCCGCACAGAGCAGCAGAGTGTGTCTCTGGTCCTGCTTGTTAAATGAGGACACCTTCCAAACTCTCTTTCGGAAAAGTAGGCTGGGATATGAAGGACAGGCGGTGACCTCTGAGATGTCCTGATGTGATAGAAGCAGTGACCAAAGTGCCACCCACAGGAGCCGGGGACAGGAAGGGAGCACACCCATCGAGGAGACCTCTCCCGTCAAGACGGCATGTTCCCAACACCTGCCGCTGAGCTCCTCTCTCGCAGCCAAGCTCCTGGCAACCAGTGCAGCCGGGGCTGCCGGCCCCCCGGGGAGCGAGCCTCCCACAGCGGGAGCCAGCCTGCAGTCCCGGGCTCCACGGCGCAGATGGCGGGCGTGAAACCGGCCTGGGGACTCTCAGTCCCTGAGGGGGAAGGACAGAAACCCGAATCCTGAAGAGGCTCCACCACGGCTCCCGCGGTCCTGGGTGACGGAGGCGGCCTCACACGGGAGGGTGCCCCGGGAACAGGTAGAGGTGCCGGCACAGGGTGCTGCAGTACTCCGACATCTCCTTGCATCGGTGGAACTCTGTGCCTGGGGCGTAGCCCTCCCGCTCCTTGATGAGTCCGTTCACCTGGAAAGGCAAACGGGAAACAGCCGGGGTCTGAAGTCTGAGAGCCTGGCGTTTCCATGGCGTCAGTACCACAGGGAGCGTGGAGAGACTGTGCAAAGCAGGCAGGGCGGGAGGGGGCGGACACCGTGCCGGTGCAGGAGGTTCGGGGATCCGCCAGGCGGGGCGGACTCACCTTGACGAGCATGTCGGCCACGTGCGTGTCACAAGCCCGCTCCGAGAAGACCTGGGCGAGGGCCTCGATGTACCAGGAGCCCCGTTTGGTGTTGCGCATGGCGGCAGTCCCTGCAACCAGGACAGGAGCCACCACAGCATGAAGGTCACCCGGGACACCTGCACCCACAGAGCTGGACGTCCCAAACTAGCCGTCTGTGGCCCCTTGTCCCACCGCCCACCCATCAGAGAGCCTCACACGAGAAAGTGCAAGCGTGGAAGAGAGTGTGATTGTGCGGCAATACCTCTGAGGCAGGCGTAGCCACATATCATGTCCGAGCGAGTGGGCAGTCGCATCTTCAGCAACTCCTGCTGACCAGCATCGCTCTCCTCGCACCCAGGGGCCTGGGCGTGGCTCTTTCCGTCCTGCTGGTCAACCCCACGGTCGGTTTCATCTGTAGGAAGGCAGACAGAGTGGACGAGGACGTTATTTCCTCCCATCTCTCCTGGGCCCGACACAGGCAAGCCCAAGGTCCCTACAACCTTGACTGGGAAGAGCCATCTCCAGCGACTGCCTCCAACCTAGGGCTGATGAATTAAAACACAAAAACCCATTATCCCCATTCCTCTCCCGGCATGCATCTGATGCGCGGGGCACCCAAACCCCTGGTCTGTCCAGTCTGGGGGGTGGGGGGAGGTGCTGAATCCCAAGCCCCTGCTGAACAGAGCTAAAATGGTCTGCATTCACAATTCACTTGCTCACTGAACAATGCACCTGGAAGTCACGGTGCTTTTTTATTGCAACACACAATAGAATACTGATATATTTAGATTTTTAAAACATTTTCTAAAAAGATTTTATTTATTTATTTTTAGAGGGGAAGGGAGGGAGAAAGAGAGGGAAACAGCCATGTGTGGTTGCCTCTTGAGTGCCCCCTACTGGGGACCTGGCCCACAACATAGGCATGTGCCCTGACTGCAAATCCAACCAGCGACCCTTTGGTTCACAGTCTGGCGCTCAATCCACTGAGGCACACCAGGCGGGGCAGATATATTTAGTTTTATTGTAAAAGAAAAAGCAAGTTAATAAACCAAAATATGATCACTACATGTGTGCCATGTAAAAGTCACAACCTGGAATCTGCATCAATAAAGAGGTTATAAAACTAAGCATGACCAGTTGTTTCCAAGGCATTTTTGGTATTTTTTAAAACCACTTACTACTTATTTATTAATTTCACAAACCGAATTGTACCAGGCACCCAAGATTTAAGAGCAGTTTAAAAGAGGAAAAACGTGAAGTACACCATTATTCAGTTTTAGGGGCAGTTTTTCCACCTGCCCTGAGCGGGCACCCGGCCTCCTGACCGAGGCCTCATCTAGTCCCAGACTACTCCTTTTTTGATGTTTCATTTGGGCGTGTGGAGGGGGGCGGGGAATGTTGATAGGAAATAGGCAGGATACAGAGCTCTTCACACCAAAGATGAAAAGTATGCTCTTTGACAACGCTTCTGCTCCACGGAACATTCAAGAGAGCCTAAATGGAAGGGGAAGCTTGAAGACCCGTGGGGGAGACGGCCAAGATTCACTGGTCCAATGAAAATGTGACGGGCAGCTGCCATGTGCCAGGCACTATTTTGGTGTTAAGCCCTAGGGATCGAGTGAAGACTTCTGCCTCCCACAGCTTCCCCTCCAGGTTAGGAGGCAGCACTTTCTACAGACATTGGTCATATTAACGAAATACAGCCGAAGACAGGTGAGCTCGTTTCCAAGGAACAGCTAGCCCCTGGTCATCCCCCGAAGAACTTAATTTTAGAAGGAAGACTCAGGTCGCCCCAGGAATGAGCAATTTCTCCCCACCCAGACCTAGGATGGTGTGTGTCCCTGAAAACAGGAGACAGTGATTGTGTCTTTACTTCATTGTATTTTGCTGGTGACACCCCCTGAAGGAACTAGGACAAACTGCATGTGTCCCCCAAGGGAAAGGAGACTCCTCTCTTGCCTTCAGATCTATTAATCAATAAATATTACTGGTTCTTTCTTTACAACATCCCCATAATCTATTTTCTACGTTACTGCGAGAACCTTCACCCTGTCATTCACTATTTATTAAGGGCTTCCACGTATCTGTGAGGCACTGCTTTGGGCCTGAGAAGACACCAGGTGAATGGAATTCAGTTCCTGCCCCACAACACTCTTTTCTTAGTGCAGCTTCCTGCCATGGTGATGCCAGGGGGAAAAAAATCACCACTAATTTCTTATTTATGCTCCCCAACACTCCACACTATTATCTGCGGAGGCCCCAAACTCTCAGCTGTGGCTAAATGTTTATAATCAGCTGGCTGACCTCATGTGGTCAGCCACACCTGACGATATATATATACCTTATTTTTCAGACTGTAAGCCACACCCAGGTTTTAGAGGAAACAGATTTTTGAAGCAAAAAATGTGGTAAAATATTTAACAACATAACTGAGTATTTCGCCAATGTAAATGTAAACAGAATTCAACAGCAGCATTAACCACCATTATTCCTCCCAAATTTGGGGCGGGGGCGGGGGAGGTGCACCATATAGTCTGAAAAATATGGTATACACAGATGCTTGGTTTTTAAATTGGACCCGGGCTTGCTTCTGACTCAGCACACCATTTTGGGAGGTGGAGTGGGGGGCATTCCCTTAATCTTGCCACGCTTGTCCTATTATATTCCCCCCTTACACCTGAAAGGCTCTACCTGCTACTCCTCACCTATGGGTCCAAATTAAGCCTCACCCTACCCAGAAAAACCCTTCAAACTGAGCTGACTTAAAATGGTCCATTCCTCACAGCTTACGTCTTCCTATGCACGGTCTGTATCTCACTAATTTCACCTGTGCTGACTTGAGGCCTTTGAACGACTCTACAAGTACTTCGTGTGTATCTGCTCTGTTTTCCTAGTAATTCACAGGCGCTTGGGAGAGACCACGATCTCGTTTGCTTTGTGATAGGACCTGGAGTAGCCCTCCTTATGGGGCAGGACCTTAGTAAGTTACATTCTTTGGTGATAGGAGAATAAAAGCAGTATTAATCATTTACATGTGTTAAACACGCAACAGACTAAAAAATTATTTGAGTATTTGCAGAGTGACCTCTGATCCAACCACAAGCCCCCTGAAGGCACTGGTCATGTCATAACCGCTGTAGCTGGCATTTCTTGTGGGTTTACTAAGAGCCAGCTACCGTGCTAAGCAAGCCCTTCATACGTATTACTTTGCTTAAATCATCCAAACAACCCTATGACATAGGCCTGCTGATTATCTACATTTTATATCAAGGAAACAAAGACAGAGGAACATCAAGTGGCTCCTCTAATGTGACCTGACTAGCTAGTGGCAGAGGCAGAATCTGACTGCAGAGCGAACTTTCATCCCTACGGGTTCCCTCCCCGGTGAGAGGCACACCCGCCACGTGTCTGCTGAGCCTGGTCACGGAGTCCTGGGGCGGAAGGCTGCGGGCAAGAGCGCAGAGGGAGGCCGCAGCCGAGGGACAGGGCTGGGGCCGACCCGGCACCCGCTGCCGTGCACGGCACGTGGACGGTGAAGAGAAGCAGGGAAGAAAGGACGGCAGGGCAGGCGAAAAGAGAAGAGAAAGGAGAAGGTGAAAAGGGAGACGAGGGAGGAAGGAAACGAGGAAGAGGATCAATCGAGAGGGACAGGGAGGAGAGACAGAAAACCCCTAACTGGAAGGAGTAGCAAAAAAAGAGCATCGGGGTTACTGATAAGCACGGAAAAAAGTCGGAGTCCTCAGAGGAGGAGGCAAAGACATCGGCGAGAGTCTTGAGGACGGGGCGTGGCGCTGCACAGGGAGCTGACCGGCCTGCGAGCCAGGGACTGCCAGGTCCCAGCACACCCCATGCGTCGGGGACACTTACAGAGCAAGAGAGGCGGTGGCAGCAGTGAACAGAAGGAGGTGCCCAAGGGATCCAATAGCACCTGAGAGGAGCAAACAGGAAAGTGAGAGCTGGGGGCGCCGCCCAGGAGCCCCCTCCCCGGGCCGGCCCTCCGGGCACTCACCTCCTCGGCAGGCCTGGATGAAGAACATCTTCGGCTTGTTCTGGAGGCTCGGGCAGTTGGCGTTGTCAAAGAGCCGAAAGACCTCTTGCAGCTGCCAGGCGGAAGTAGGGGAGAAGGCAGGTTAAGCAGTCAGTAGGGCCTCCCGAGTCCTGCGCCCCCCGCAGCAGCCAGCACCGGGCAGCCCGCAGCCGAGGGCGACACGGGCCAGCCTTAATTAAAAGCATCCTCTGTCTGCAAACCGCACACACCTGAAGCACCTTGCCGTCCACACCATAGATGCCGCCCTCCACGCCGTGAGAGAGGAGGGCCACTATGCAGGAGTCGGTGACACGGTGCGTGGGCATCTGGGCAAAATTCTGGAGTTTCTCTTGCATTTCCTGGAAGAAAGATACCTTTTAGTGTTGTTCGCTGTAGTCAGCACCGCTTTTCCATGGTCCATGGTGAGGGAAGTCAGAGACCCTCGAGAGGCTAAAGAAACCATGACCTCAGACACAGCATCTGAATATAAACGCACGGAAATGCACAGACTGAGCTATGTTAACTCCCGGATCGGAGCAAGTCACCGATGAAGCCAAGCAGGAGCCAGTTAACTCCATCCACTCCCTCGTCACCAACCAGGCCTTTCTTTAGAGGCAATGCCCTTGTACACCAATGGCATGGGGGGACCACCTACGGGGCTGTGCATGAGGGTCCCCTACGGGGCTGTGAGAAAACACCACTCAGTGACAAAGGACTAACAGGACCGTGATGACAGAGAGCTGAAGTGCCCAGAGACAGCGATGGTGTCTGTAGAAAACGCCTGTTCAGGGAGGAGCATGCTGTCTAGAAGATTCTGTCGGGGCCAGGACTCCATGCCAGAGGCTACAGGTTCAGGCAGACTGAGGTCTGATCCCTGAGTTCAAAGCTGGTGCAAGTTATGAAGCCCCTCAAGGCTCCACTACCCATTTTGTAAGAAAAGAAAGGACCTACAGCTGTGTCTGGCACATACTGCAACGATCTGCCATTGATGGTACGTGCATGTCTAATGAAGGGTAACACGATGATCATTTTTTCACACAAAAAACCTAGTACCGGTCAACCTTGCAGTCCACTTCAGAATCCTGCTTATCTTTTTTTTTTTTTTTTTAAAGATTTTATTTATTTATTTTTAGAGAGGGGAAGGGAGGGAGAAAGAGAGGGAGAGAAACATCAATGTGTGGTTGTCTCTCACGTGGCTCCCACTAGGGGCCTGGCCTGCAACCCAGGCATGTGCCCTGACTGGGAATCGAACCTGCAACCCTTTGGTTCGCAGCCCGCGCTCAATCCACTGAGCTATGCCAGCCAGGGCCGAATCCTGCTTATCTTGCCCTGAGCTGCCATATGAGTACCTCCCTATCTTAAGCATTTTGCCCGTCAATGGAAAGTTACATTATAAACAATTGACACTAACTGCTAAGCCCACGTCTCCCTCTACCACTGTCTCCCCTAGCTCAGAGACGCTTCTTCATTGTGAATCTGAACGAACCACAATGAAGACAAATACGCTCTCTGGGCGGAAGAGTTACATCCCACAGCCCCTGACAGAAAAGCACGCCCTTGTGGAACGCACCGTGGTGGCTCTCACGGCGTGGTCCCTAACACGGCAGCATCAGCATCGCCTGGGCACTCGTAAGAAATGCAAAGTCTTGGGCCTCAGCGGTTGCATGTTAACAAGCCTTCAGTGATTCTGAAATCAGTAGGCAAAGTCTGACAACTACCAATTCATTCGTCTACAATACAGCTGACCCCTGAACAATGTTGCAATTGGGGCACCAACACCCCACTGTCACAAATCCACACGTACTTTTGGTTCCCCCAGAACTTAACCAGTCGTCCTTGGGTATCCGTGGGGGGTTGGTTTCAGGAACCCACAAGGATACCAAAATCTGCAGATGCTCAAGTCCCTCAGATACAATGGTGCAGACCAGGGCATTAGTCAGCATTCCACATCTTTGGGCTCCCAACAGTGAACCAAAAATACTGTTTTTGATCCGAGGCTGGCTGAAGCCACAGATGTGAAGCCCACAGATACAAAGGGCCGACTATGTATTTACTGGGGGAAAAAAAAAATCTTCCTGTAAGCGGACCTGCGCAGTTTAGACCCAAGCTGTTCCAGGGCCAACTGACTCCTGTCTGCACGTAACGGAGACTTCATTATACAAGACTTGAAACCCTTCAACGTAACAAGAAATGGAGAAATCGGCTTTGTTGACAAAGTATGTGTATTTTCTGGGCAAACAGAAGCCAACCATAATGATGGAAATCTTAAGGTAGTAAAAGATATTCAAAATTAATTGATTTCAAGAATGTCTAACCTTGAAGAAATCCGTAAGTCTGAACACTCCTCTGGAGTTGACTGCAACGGAATTTAACGTAGAGTGGTTAGGTTTGCTCGTGGAAGGGAACACAAACGTACGCGTGGCACCTACTCACGAGGCTTTAGAACTCCAGTGAGATGATTAGGTGAGTGGACAGAGGACAAAAAAAGCCCAAAGGACAAACGCACACTTTGTAACTGAACTGACAGGACTAAACAACTCAATAAACGAGGATCGATCACTTGGGGAGATTTTTCCAAAGGGAGCATAGCTTCAGGTAGGATCTGTAGCTTTATTTCTGGTAAATCACAGCCCTTATCTAAACAGCTGTCTTCATGTGCCTGTGGTTTTGGCTGGGGGTGGGGGATGTAGGAGAAGAATAACCCCTGAGCCCTCTGACACTCTGCACAATTCTGTGGGCAGCCTTTGCTGGAAGGACCGATAGCTTGTCCCTACGTTCTCAAAGCAGCCTGTGACCCAAATGCAAGTCAAAAACCAACACCACACAGTAAGAATATCTGCCACTTCAAATGTGTCTCATTTCCTCACATACGATGAACTGTAATTCTAGAACCAGCAGCCTCGCGGAGGAGACGCAGCAAGAACAGACTGAGGACAGAGAAAAACTGAAAACCAGCAGGAGCGGCAAGGACGCCAGTGAGCGCCCGCCAAGGACTGGCGGGGGGCAGGGGGCGGTTCTCTACAATGACACACCGTCTCCAACTGTAAATGGAATTATCTCTGGAGTCCAAAGGAAGAAAGAAAAGATCTTAATTTTTTGGTTGTTTCTTTGCTCGTCAAATAATTATGTAACAACGGTTGAGCTTCTTGAGCAGTCCTTCCAGAATGAATGTCGTGCCGAGGCCCAGGGGCCCACATCGCCATGCCCACTGTGACTACCGGGCTTCAGCGGGGCCTGAGAGTTCGGCCTCCGCCAGAAACGGGCCCCAAGTGTCCTCCTCGCGGGTCTGAGGTTCTGAGTCTCCGGAGCCGGCAGTTAGGCTACATGGAGAGAGCTACCTCCCAAGGCTCAGGCCTAAGCCGTTTGCTCTTGTTGCTCTAATCTCTTTCTCCAAGACCTCATACTCCCTCATTAAATGTTTTTCCTACACAAGTAACTGCCGAACTTACAGCTTTGGTCCTGACTTCCTCTGAGGCCCTCAATTCCTACTTAGCTTTTCCACCCCCTCTGTACGCAGTCATTCCACCACCAGGCCCCGGAGGCACAACCATGGCCTTTTGCTCCTCTCATGTCCTCTCGTACCCACGCCTTCCCTCCCAGTCCACTACGCTGTCCGGGCCCTCACCATCTCGGACTGGCACGATGACTTCCACTCCAAGATGGATTTCCTGCCACTAGCCACTACTCCATCCTTTGCGATGCGGTCATATTAGTCTTCCTGAGTCATCGCGTGAATAATGCATCACTTTCCATTCAAGAATCGCTAATGATGTTCTAATGTCAAAACAAGGATGTCCGGTTCCTTTGGGAAGACTTTCAAAGCCCTGTGCCTCTGCCCTTTAACTCCAGTCTTATCTTTGGCACGTCTGGGTCCCTACCAGCACACACTCCCTGCCCACCTGCCCTGGTCCTCCCTGCCCAGGCTCCCTGCACCACGCCTCTCTTTAGTAGCCACCCTTCCAGGCCAATTCGAGTCTCCATTTAGCCTTCAGACCCTATCCACCCTGTGACTGTTTCTTTCTCTTAACTTCTATGGAAGACACGGTCTCCAATCTTGCCTGGTCCTTGGGAATATAAGGGACGTGCTTCTTTTTCTGATGTCATGAGTTCCTCATCTAACTGAAGTTCCCTAGAACTCAAGGCCTCCATTTGAAATCCCTGGTACCTGACGCAGTCTGCCCCATCCTAAGGCACTCAAAATCGGATGCTACTGCAATTGCAGTTACGGGACAATGTGACCAGAGAAGGAGAATCCCTGGGGTCCTGGAGTCTGCGTCAGGGTGAGCACCTGTAGGAACGGTGCTTGTGAAGTGGGCTCGTGGGTCCCTCAATTCTAGCGACTGTCTCTGAAAACAATAGTGGGCAGCTGACTGGGTGACTCAGGACTGCACCTCTCACTGCCAGGCGTGTAAGATTCCCAATGACAAGGCACAGTTTGGAAAACCAAGACATCAATTGCTAGTGAAAGGGATGACTGGAGCAAAGCCTGCGAGGGAGCGTGGACAACATCTGTTTTGTTCAGTGACTTTACTTTCTAACAGGATCCCCTTTGCAGGCATCGTGGATGATGCCCCAGCCTCACCCCCCGCCACCCCCGCCACCCACCCAGCAGACCCGACCGAAGCAGCTGTTGCTGCCGTGGCTCTGACGCCAGGGTGACTTCGCTGCTCCGCATGGGCTGCTGTGGGGAAGGGGAACACCTGAGCGCGTCCGGGTGAAAGCGGCCTCACCAGAAGTAGAGCAAACGCCTAACTTTTCTCACAGAAGCAAGACAGCTGAAAACCAGAAACAGACCACAGACGATGCTGAAGGCAAAACAAAGGTCCCTAACCTTGACAAATCAAAGCTCCCAGAAACATTAACTTTACCACTGACATTCCCAAAGGCAAGTTTAGGAAAGCACTATTATTCTGGAATCGAAGTGAAGATTTAGTATTAATTCACCAAGAGGCTATTATCAATTTCAAAACAGAAACAGCCAGAGGTAACAAAGCCCAGCGTGCCGCTGGATAATTGAGGTTAATGAAGAATAACCCATAACGAAAATGCTAATGATGGGGAGGAATCTAGTCCAGAAGTAACCCACCCTAAGATCTGCCTTGTGGCCACACAACTGGTAAAAAGGAATTTTTCCACAGGCCAACGCGTTAAACTGCCACAAAATGGTATTTATAAGGGCAATTCCAGCCAGCTTTCATTTCTAAGAATTTTAGCTGCCAAAGTCATCTTTACAGCAATAACTAGACTGTGCAGCCCTGGCTTAGAAAGGTGTTTCGGAGTCGGGTGGGTGACTCTCAGTGTCCCTCCACTTCCTGAGTGACTGGGAATTAATCTGCTGGACATGGAAAAAGGGGAACCTGACCGAGGACTTTTACTCGGGGAGAGCACAGCCGCCCCGAGAAGTCAACGATGAGGCAGCTGGCTAACACTAGTTCTTTTTTCTTTCACTAGATAGCAAGGTGGGGGGCAGAAAAGAGGGAGCAAAAAGCTGAGGAGAGGAAGTAACTAGTACCACCCAGCCCAGCCGGCGGAGGAGCAGCAGGCGTTTCTGGCCCCGAAGGTTGCGTCGGGTACCTGCGCAGTCTGGTCCAGTAGAACATGGACCTGGTAGCCCAAGAGCTTGAAGAGGGCAACTAGAGTGCTGTGGTCCACATCGCCTCCAGAGCGGAATTCCAGGTCTTTCTCTCCGGTGAAGTGCACGTTGCTCAGGACCAGGGCCAGGCCACGAGGCCGAGACTTCAACCTGTAGGCCTGGGGAGGGGAGGCCGATTAGACTGCAAGCTTGAGGACACAAACCCCACCCCGCCTGCCCACCATGAGACATTTCAAGAAAACGAAGACATCATATTCTTCTGAACTCCACCAGGTCAAGACAGAAACATGCCCACAGAGGACATTCCACCAGCAAAGACTTTCTGACTAATAAAGCAGGGAGAAAAGGCACATGCAAACCAGGTCCAGATGCCCGAGAAGGGCGTCTCATCTCGCAACTCTTTTCCTGTTGCCATCTTGCCAGACTCACCAGCTGGGAGTGTGCTTGGTAAAACTCCGGAGTGCAAGGCTTCACCTGAAGGCAGGGCGGGCCATCTCCGTTGTCTAGGGAGTGTTCCACAGCTTCTGTGGCATGGGAAGCCAAAAACTAGCACACGATCTACACACCAACCCTAGTACTTTGTAGATTCAGGCACCCTTGGAACTGGGGTTTTAATCATGACTGCTCTTGCCCACTCCCCGAATTTGTAAGATCCACCGAGGGCAGAGACCTGTTGACTTAGCCTGCATATAGTAGGTGCTCAACTCACTGAATGACTGAATGAGATGTGCCAAAAGCCTTGTTCTAATCACGAAGCAACTCAATCAGCAGGCTAGTGGCCGGTCATGTAATCTACTCTCATTTTATAACAGCTCAGCTTTATAGAGGAGACAGGCCGACCATATGCAGGAATTTCCTACCTCTACCAGTTGCTCCTAGGGCCAATTACCATGAAAACACCATCTGTGATGGGAGGGAAATAGGCCTAACCCATACCCCATCTAAACTGCTCTGCCAGTCCCGAACAAATTCAGCGAGCAAACTGTTCCCAAGGTGAATGAAAGCAGGTATCACGCTAGGGCGGCCAGACGCCAGTTAAGGGCAGTCAGTGTGCGGGACCTGTTTTATCCCGTCAATTCTCACCTGCAGACAGGCGGAGCTGCTTGTGAGGGGGACAGGACTCAGACACCGGCAAAGACAGACCCAAGTCGTAGTCACGGCTCAGCTATAAGAAACCGGGATCTCCATGTCAGGTCTTAGGGAGATGGTCCAGTCCAAACAAAACCCAGATCTTGTCTCCCATTTCAAAAATTCCTTTCCCACCAAACTAACCCTCGGTAACACACCCCATGTCTAGGGCTCTGTACCGGTGGCAGTACGTGCTGAAGACCAGAGAGGGTGGACAGCAACAGATCCTCCAGGTGACCCTGCTTGGTCTCCCTCAGGGCCATACAGAAGGCGTCAAAAGCCTGGGGACCCCTCTTGGGCAGCAAGTTGAGGAGCTCCACATTCTGGCTGAAACTGCCCACTTTGGCCTACAATACAAGAATAAAACAGAAAAGCCTATTCGCTTATCTGGCTGTAATTCTATTTCTCCAGATGAGCTTCCTAAGAATGTCATCACCCATCTCAAGAATTCCTTTCATAAAAAAACAAAACAGGTGAAGCCCTTCCCACTATTCCCGAATTACGTATCTTTTCTGCTAAATGCTCTAGGGAAGAGGGGCATTGTCATTTCCTTCCTAGGGCGCTGCCTGCTTTGCACAGAGTATCAAGCTCTGTCCCTACTTCTACAATCAATTTACTCAGCTTTTCCCTTTCACCTCCATACCTGAATGTGCTCCCTCATTTCCAAGGTGATGATGTCTTTCTCCAGGAGATGTTCTAACAGTTCACTCAGCAGCAGTTGCTTGGCCAGCACCACCCGGTTCTTTTTTAGAGCTTCCTGATGGTCGGGATGCATGCCACACACGCCCAGGACCCTACCGATAAGAGGCAGAGAGAAAGGCTGTCGAGTACAGAAGATATGGCCCAGAAGAGGGGCGTGAAGAGGTGGAGGCAGGAAGAACGAAAGGGACAGGACTTACAATGACCAAGGTGAGGCCTATTTTACTAAAACTGGTTGAAGTCAAAGAAGTATTAAGCAGTGACACACTGAGCATAAGGAAATGATGTACACGACTCGTTATGGAGTGTGTTCAACCGAGAGCATTCTCTGACACAAACAGTCTGTCCAGGGGAGGGACATAGCTACCTTCACAGAAACATACCCAAGCACACGCGTATTCCTGAGAAGGAGTATTCCTCTGACACACCAACTGCAATCAAGAGATTATTCCAGAAAACACTTCACATCACTTATTCAGGCTGCTGAAAAGTGATGTAAGTTAAAGGATCAGAATCCTCTAAGAACTGGGTAAGGAGAAAGTATGAGAGAAAGCCAGCAGATAAATACCAACAACGGACACCATCACCATAATCTGAAATCCCTTAGGAGTTAAAGCACATAAAGGCTAAATTATTCTGGTAACTGTGTTTACTAGGGATGTCTTCGTTTCAAGGTTTCCTTAGTTTTGCTCTTGGTTTGGAACGAGATCAGTTCCCGTTTATAAACTGAACGAATCCCATTTCAATGTATATTATCCATGTGCCTAGTTTATATAAATCCAGAGCTCGCCAGCCTGTTTAGTCAGTTTCCAAACATATGACAACAGTGAGAAAGGAATATGGTAATAGCTTCAGTTTACAACTTAAAACCCTATTTAAAGATCCATCCTCATTTCAAAGACGTTAAAATGTGCATCATGGAAGCAGTGAAATATCCAACATTTATAGGATGTACTTGGCTTAACTCTAGGCTAGAGACTCATAGTTAGAGGGGAGAAAAGCATGGTCTTGGAAGAGCTGAGAGAGACCCAGGAAGGTGGCAGGTGGGCCCCTAAGGCAGGGGCGCTGCTCAGGAAAACATTCCCAGGGTTGGGAATGTTTAGCTTAAGCAGGTTAATGTTTAGCCAACTCAGGTTCAAGTCTGGGTTCTGAACAGCGATATCTGGAATTCCATTTTAACTTCTTATTTCTTGAAATACTCCTGTTACCCCAAACTTTCAGTAAAAACCTGCCCCAACAACACAGCCGAGAAGGAGTATCCAACCTGCGGCCCTCGGGCTGCATGTGGCCCAACACAAAATCGTAAATTCACTTAAAACATTACGAGATGTGTGTGTGTGTGTGTGTGTGTGTGTGTGTGTGAGATTACCGTATTTTTCGGACTATAAGACGCGCACCCCTCCCCACCGCCACCCCGTCACCAATTTGGGAGGAATAATGGTGGTTAATGCTGCTGCTGAGTTCAGTTTACATTTATGTTGGTGAAATACTATGTTATTTATGTTATTAACTATTTTACCACATTTTTTGCTTCAAAATTTCCTCCCCTATTTTCCTCCTCTAAAACCTAGGTGCAACTTATGGTCCGAAAAATACGGTGTATGTTGCAGTGTATTTAATGTGTGGCCCAAGACGCCACAAGACTGGACACCCCTGGATCAAAAACTCCATTTAAGAATCACTTTAAAAGACACCGAAGCAGTAACAATGGCATATGTGAACTCTGATAAAAATAAGTATAATTAGGCCAACCACAAGGTAACAGCACGTGCAGCGGCCACCCAGCTTCTTCCTTAGGATACGCACCAACGGCGGAGCAGGTTTACCCAGGTTTCCCTCAGCTTACCCGCAGCATTTTCTCCTTCAAACTTTCTCCTCCCTGTAGGCAGCCTCTAACAGGCTGCCCCAGTTGCCTTGAACTACGCCCAAAGCTAAGTGACCAAACTTGTTTCGAATTGAAAAGAAGGACAATTTTCTTGACCCACTCCTTGGTGAAACCGTACCCTATGCTGGGCCTTTGGATGTGAACACACATTTTCCAGGAGAAAAACCGAAGGATTAGTTCTAAATGTACAACATTCCACTTCTGTAATCTGTTTTAAATTGTTTTATGTACAGTGAGCACAGCTGTAATCTAGTTTTAGGAGAAACCAGTGCTTTCTTTTAGTTCAATTGTATTTCCCTTGTGACTGTAAAAGACCGCTTGTGGTTTACAGTTTGTTTCAACAGCCCTTTTCCTGGGAGAAAGTTTGAGTGTTAAAGCCATTTGTAAAAGGCTCTGCCATGCTCATTTTAGTATGTGCGTGCTGCTGTTAACCTTTGATGAATAAAGACCTAAAACAAACAACAAAATACAACTTTCCCATCCCTTGGGGCCCATTACACTCCTGTTTCCTCCAGAGGACCTCTGACCTGTCCTTAAATGTTGACAGCTATTAAGAACCCCCCTGAAAGAACCTGTTCCTGGTCGGTCTCATCCATACCCACAATTCACTAACAGACTCCTGGTTCTTAACTCTTTCAAGTTCCAGACTTGAGTTTTCAACCAAACACTCCACGGGTTTAATCTGAAGCATCATCTGTTCTCCCCACACCTGCTCCTCTCTGTGTTCCCTATTACGTGGAGAATCTCAAAGGTGGACTTTCCAAAAGTCACCACCACCTAGAACTTTAGAACACATCTGCGAGGGGAGGAAGGCGTGCAGAAAAGGACCCAAAAAGAGTCCTTCAGTCTTGATTCTGTGTGCTCCTGCAGGTTCCAGTTCCGAAGTCCTAAATCTTCTGGGTCTGGACCAGAAGGCATTTAAAACGTTCTGAGTGATGTCTGCCATTAAAGGATATAATTGGGGCAGAGACGGAGACACACTTGGAGCCTCCGCAACCTCCTTGTCCTTTCAAGGTACTCACACCCCAAAGTCTGTGCTGGTTGCTTTGAAAATCTGGTCATTATACCCAAAGCAATATGGCTCGTGATATATTCAATCCAACTCAAATGCACATTAGGCAGGATGCCGGGATCTGCGGGTCTCATCGGTTAAGGGGACAGAGTATAGTTCTTCAGAAGGGAAGCAGGGGAAAGAAAGAGCCTTTTAAAGATTTAAAGATGGAGAATCTTTAACACAAGCTGAGATTTGGCAGGACTGGAAAGAGCTCCCCTTGTTCAAAGCCCTCCTAGGATGGACGAATCGAGGCTGGAGCATGGAGGGGCAAGGCCGAGACGTGCGCCCCTGGGGGAGCAGCCCAGCTTCCCATCCTTGGCGGGCAGTGCGGACAGGTCCAAGGTGGGGAAGGCACCAGGGCCACACGCTTGGGACCTGCGATCCCCTTCCCTGGGCCCCAATGAGGACCCCCGGGATCTTCCCTGACTCACCTGCATCCCCTGTCAGCGGTTATTAGCCCCTTTAGGGGCAGGGCTGGCCGGGAGCGCGCGATCGGGGTCGCCATTTCTCGCTTTTCCCGGGCTGGGAGCGCACCGCCCACAA
This sequence comes from Glossophaga mutica, assembly GCA_039655065.1. Lineage (NCBI taxonomy): Eukaryota > Metazoa > Chordata > Mammalia > Chiroptera > Phyllostomidae > Glossophaga > Glossophaga mutica. Next base: position 8,303,086 of record CM077313.1, read on the forward strand.
CCCCAACAAACCGAAAGCCTTCGCGGCCTCAGCATCCCTCCCCCGACTGGCGGCCGACAACGCGCCTGCGCCCTACTTCTCTTGGCACCACCCCTACGCTAGGTCCCTAGCCCTGCTCGTCGCTGGCGCGCGCAGGCGCAGGGCCTTGTCGTGGACTCGCGGTCCAATGGAGAGCGAGCTGGATGGAAAAGGAAGGAGCGGGGACAGAGCGAGGAGCCGCGCCCCCCTTCGTGGGCTCGCGATTGGTCCTAGGTTCCCGCGGAAATCTTGGCTCCCGCCCCCGACCTCCTATTCAGCCTTCCTGGCCTATTGCAAAAACTTTACAGAGACGCGAGTGGCCGACTTCTTACTTTATTGAAATATTGGGGCCAGGGTAAGGAGGCGGAGAGCACTGGGAGTCGCCCGACGGATACCCGCGCTATGACTGAAGCCCTGAGTGGGGAGCGCACCCCAGAGGAGGGTGGGTCAGCGGTGATCGAGCCCCTCCCAATGGCTAAAACCCACAACGCAGCCGCAGAACGTGGTTGTAGACACTCTGGTCTTGTTGGGATCTGAGGAAGCGGGCCCGGGGCTGGGGTTAAACCCTAGCGGTCAGCGGGAAGAGGCGAGGCTGAAGCGATTAGAGAGTCAGGGCAAGTGATTCCAGTCCTCACATCAGATGACTGAGTATCCTTAGGTGCTCCGGCACCCCTGCCAGGAAGCTCACGCTTTATCCCTCCTGATCCACCTATCCACCATTCTCAAAACAGGAAAACCCTAACCGTAGGGCAGTTTTACCCCATTGCTTCCCCACAGGATGGGGACCCTTCATCAGGCACTACCCTCCAGCTCCTGGGCCAGAACTGCTTTACACGTGGAGCAGGGGCCATCAGAGCTTTGCTCCTCCTGTGGGCTGGTCACACTCAGACCACCCCGTCTACAGACACACGCTCCCCTGTTTTGTCTACACGAAGTCTCCCACCCCTCACCAGCAGTTGTCCAAGGCCGAATGAGAGGTTGTGGATGGCCCGGCTACCTTGTGTTTGAGAAGGAACATAATAGGCTTTGGGATCCGAACAGCAGAGTTTAAGTTATTTGTATGCTCTTTACTAGCTTTGTGCCCCATGCGCAAATAAATTTCTCAGCTCCTTGGAATCCTCATTTTTCAAATGAGGATAATAATACCTCACGAGGTTGGGAAGCCCAAGTTATCTAATAGAAGCAAAGCACCGGAAACAGAAGCAACATAATTGTCAGATGCTTATTCCTTTCTTCCTTCCCCAGATTCTCGGGATCACCGCCTCCTCTTGCCCTCAGTCTAACTCTGGAAATAGGGAATATGGGTAAGGTTTCTGAATGTTGCCTGAAAATTCAGATTGTACCACCTACATCTCAACAGGGAAGGGCTTACCTTACTTAGCCTGACTCCCCGCTGGGTTTAAGTCCCCATTCGTGAAGTTTCTGAAGGCATTGGGAAATGCGCTCAAATGAACCGGTGGGCCTGGCACAGAGTGTTATATCTTGGGAAAGTCCGCTAGGGGGGTGTCCAGTCGTCTTCATAGAAAACATTGTCATCATCAGGGTGACCAAAACTGGCATCATAGTCAGGGGGTGGAGTAAGAGGCTCCAGTGTGGGGAGCGTGGCCATGCTCTGCAGGTCAGGAGCTGTGGACACGGCTCGTGGTCCCCGAAGCCGAAGGCTGATGGGAGCTCTTCCAGGGCTTCCTGGGGTCATAGACCCCTCGGAGCCCACTCGCCTTTCCACCTGGGCTCTCCTGGGCCCCTGTGGATGGCAAGGCTGTCCCTCTACAAGTCCTGGGGGAATGACGACACTGCTGTAGGGAGGCGGCTGATCCAACTCTTGGGGGCGGCCCTGTGACTCCAACACCATGGCCTCTCCATAGGTGGGCACCTCGAAGGCTTCATTGTCCCTGGGGGAGGAGAAATAAGGTCATTGGTGGCTGCCTGAATGGAGCCCTTTCCCCCTTTTCTATTTTCTACCGACAAAAGACACCTCCTGTCACTGATACCAGTGACAGAGGTGGAAAGCAGAGCCTGTATGCCTGAGAGACGAGAGACACAGGGAGAGTGGGCAGTGTATTCCTTCAGTTTGCCCCCACCCTTGACTCACCGAGCACTGCCTGAGGCCCCTGGGCTCTCCGGCTGCACAGATCGGAACGCCCATTCCAGAAAACAGGCCAGGAGGCAGGCAAACAGGAAGAAGCCACCCAAGGTCAGAAAGAAAGAAGCAACAGGGACAATGTCTGGCCATATGCCCAGCAAAGCCAGCCCCAGGAGGAAGGAGGCGCAGCACAGGTAGGTAAGTGGCTTCTCCAGTCTCCCCCACGACTGGCTTGGCACCATGGCCCCTCCCCAGGCTCCTGCAAAAAGATACACAGCTGTTGTGTCTAAACTAGCAATTGACATCATGGCTGGGTCAGGTACTAAAGTAACTATATTAGACACCTTTGGGGGCTTCAGGCTCTTCAATCTCAAATCAAATAAATGGCCAAAATAAGTGATCAGCAGAGAACCGTCCAGTTCTGTAAGTCTCTATAGAATCACGCTGTTGTCTCACGGCAACCGTGTGTGGAATAAGCCGGGAAACCTGCCCAAGAGTGCTGACTCCCGGCCATCATCCCAGTTGACTGTGTCCTGGCTCTGCCTGCCGGCTTTTTTCCGTCTTCCCTGGGTTCTCCCTTCCAGCTCTGCCATTCCACACCCAGGATCCAGTCCTGGGTGGGCCCCCGGGACCTTGGGGTTCAGCGGCAGCTCTGGAACCCAGGTGATGGGGCAGGTCCTGCCCTTTCTCTATTATTGCTTGCACCGGACCTCTCCCCCCAGCCCCCTAGCTTCCCAGTGAGGGGCCCTCAGTAAGAACCTGTTAGGGCGAGTAGGGGGAGGGAGCACCACTTACCCCATGTCTGACCCCATCTTCCCATCTCCTCCAGTCAGCCTATGCTCGGGTTGGAGGAAAAAAAAATGCACGTAGACACAACGTAGCCGCAGGGCCACAGCTACTTCAGAGGGAATCTAACGGACAAAGACCTGGGGCCACGGACAAAAGCCAGATAACTCCTGGCACTCCACACCCCACATCTGCAAGGGTCCTCCACCCCCTGCCGACTCTGTTTCAGATTTCAAGTTTCTGGCCTGGAGTCATTACCACAGGGGCTGGGAGGTTGGTGGGGAGAAGGCTTCTTTCCTTTGCAACGCCGCAGCAACGCAGAGGCGGCAGTATCCCCAAACCAGCCCGTCAGGCGGTCTCTGAACTCTGCACAGCAGGGACTCACAGACTCTACAAAGGGGCCAGACCCCCTCCTGATGCCCCTGCTCCAACCCCAGGACCCTCCTGCCACCTCTCACCAGCCTAAGGGGTTCCTACCTCACCTGTCTGGACCAGACTCCGAAGAAAGTAGGTTGTGGGGGGAGTGGGAGGCGGGGAGGAGGTGGAGCCCACTGGCCCCACCCTCTCTTTGGCCCCAATCCCTCCGTTCCTGCCCAGGCTTCACTTCCCCCTTTTTCTTGGTAGGGCTGACCTCCTACAGCCACACTTTAATTTTTTCTCACTCCATTCCCAGCCCTGCCCACAGCACCTTAATGAGTGTGCTCCTTCTCCCCACCCCAGGGATCTTTGTGCTTGGGACCAGAGTTAAATTCACCTGTCCTTACCCCTTCTTCTTGGTGCGCATTATACTAAAAGCAGTTTGCCTCATATTTAGAGAATACGTATTGTGCCTGGGGGCAGAGATCTTGGTCTGTTCAGTCTCCGCGATCACGTAGTGCTTTGCAGACTAAGTACTGTTGTGGGCCTGGAATGGTGTGTTCTGCTTCCACCGCTGCGGTAGCTCGTCTGTGAACTCCTTGTTTTCTGCAGACCTGTAAGAGGAGTTCGTGGGTTTGCCTCTTGGCACGGTTAATGGTTGATTCTTCAAAAGCCCCCTCCCAGGGAATGCCTGCCATGGAGGCTGTCTCCGCTTTGTAACCACGGCATTTCTTCCTGCCCCTGTCCTGGCCTTTACCTGTTTTTATGGCAATTTTCTGTTTGCACACCTTACCTCCACGGTGAGTTTCTCCTAGAGAGCGATTAATCCCCATCATCTCCGAATCCCTGCAAGTAACTCCTGTCCTAACACAAAGCAGGTGCTCACTAAACATGGTTGAATGACTTTATGAGAAGGCTGCTGTGCTGCCTGGTCTCACCGCACACACGGGAGATCCAGGACCCACTCTTTTCCGTTGTGAGTCAGGCCGTAAATCGGTGAGGCAGGTGCCGGCAGGAGCAGAGTGGCTAGAGGCACACTTTGTCCTCGAGACTCAGAGAAGGATAGACAAGGCTGGATGCTCTGCCTTCAGAGAGTTACCACTGGACAAGTGGAGGGGGTTAGCAGATAATGGAGCATAAATCTGATCCCAGGGACAGTTGGGGGGCATAGCCTGAGCTGTTGCAGCAGATGATGTGCGAGTGTGTGTGTGTGTGTGTGTGTGTGTGTGTGTGTGAGAAAGAGAGGGAGGAAGAGGAGGAGGAAGTGTTTCTAGAGCAGTATGCCTGCATGTATAGAGATGGGATGCCGATGATGAGGAGGATGAGGATGCATCTCTGCCGCAGACTGACTGAGAGGCCAGGGAGGAGACCTACAGGAAACTGGAGGCTGTGTAAACAAGGTGCATCTCTGTAGGAAGTGGAAATGGAACGTGGGAGGACAGCCGGTTATTTCATTCCCACCCGTCTCCTTGCTGTTCTGCTCACCTGGGAAGCGTGCAGCCAGGATCAGAAGAATTCCAACCTCCAGTTCATATGAAGGCAATCGGCCAACAGTCATTGGTGTGCGACAAATGTAGATGTAAGAGCATCTAAGCTTGTAGAAAATTTTTGTGAGAGTTTATCAGAGCCAAAGTGGACAATTGCCAAGAAGCAAGATCTACAATTCTCGGGAGAATGAGAGTTTTGCAGTTTCTTTTGCACATTTGAAGTTAAGGAGGGGACATAAGGAAGATTCCACGAGGCAAGAGAAAGCAAGACAGGCAGGGACTGGAGTACAGGATACTTAAGTTTCTCTGCTTTTTTGAGGGCGGTTATGTCTTCCGGGGGTATTACTTCCGGTGTACCAAAGGTGTGTTTCACCTACGTGCATCTACGGCTGGCTTCAAAGCCTTCTTTAAGAAGTTACAGGCCTGGCGCGTGACTACCGGCCATGACCTGCCCATTTAGGAATTTATGATCAGATCGCCCTGTGAGGTTAATTTCCATTGAACCCCTTTTTCACCCACCTTGTAACCTGTAGTTTTTCCTTCTTTTTTTGATTATTTCCTCCTGAATTCTAAGAAATGTCATTTTTTGAGACAAGCAACGTGAAAGTTTTCATTGCCCTGAATACTCATGGCCAAGTCGATTCCCAAAGTTCTTACTTCTCTCTTTGCTTTACCAATTTAGTAACCTTAGCAAAATACCAACGCACCACCTCATTCAATCGCCAGTCCGATTTCTACTTGCCTACTTCATTTGTGGGGAGGGTGGTGAAGGGAAGCGCACAGACAGGGCAAAGGGGAGGAGTGGAGAAAACGAACAGACTTCTGTCCAGGGAGGGGGAGCGGAGGTCTACCAGTGCGTGCGTCTCTAAGACTGTTCCTGGGCGTTCGTGTTTCTCAACGTGGACCTGCTTTATACTTGTAGCTGACATGTGCGCGGTATTTTGTGTGTACTGCTCACAGTGTTAAATACTATATGCAAATTAAGTAGCTTAATATATGTATAACGTCATACGAATTACTGTTATTACGTCCATTTTACGGGTGAGGTCAGAAACTTGAGGAAAAGCGAGGGTTGGGTCAAGATTTGAACCTGCAGCCCCAGTCCAAACCCTGGCTCTTAACCACTTTGTAAGCCCACTCTGAACACCCTTTGGGCTGCCTTCATAATGATAATTCAACAGCACGCCTGCGACGTTCTCAGATCGTTGTTCTGGCCTTCCCTGGAGAAGTGGGTAGATGCGATTTCCCCATCGTTTGGAGACTTCAGAAAGGGCTGATCTTCAGACAGCAAAGGCTGCAAAAGGGACTGTTGGAAATTGAAATACGGTTCTCAACCTATGCAGCAAGATTAGGAAATTAAGATCACAGGCTCTGTATCAGGATGCTTATCTTTTGTGAGCTCATCAAGACTGATTGTCAAAGGCAGCACTTCTCACTGGATGGCTTTGGAAGCCTGATGTGCAGGTGACTTCTTCCAAAAGCGTGCTGGTGCCCTGGCCGGTGTGGCTCCGTTGGTTGGAGCATAAATGAAAAATGAGAACACTTTCTCAACACTTTCTCACCATCTTCTAATGAAAATGATTTGCACCTTTTCATCCGAAACTGCTCTGGCACTAGGACTTAATTGCTTCTTGGTGCGCAGGGCTCAGATGCCACGGCACCGACCACTAAGTCCCCAGTGCTCCCGAGGCAGGTGGTGCGTGTCCTCCTTCCTGGGAAACCCTTGTGGCAGCCTCTGGGGCCTGATTCTTATCAAGCGTTTAACCACTTTCAATTTTGCAGTCGCTGAAAGGATGATCTTGTGAACTTGGGGACTATGCGTGACTATGCGCTTCTTCTAATCCAAGCATCTCCATTACATCTTTCCCCCATGTGGACGTCTTTTTGTACTTTTTATTCCAATAACGATAGGCAGTTTCTGGGGGTGCTGTGAATCCCCACCGTATTTTGCATGATCTGCAGGTGGAGGTCGAAACACTTGATCCAGAATTCTCGACGTGGGACATTTGTGACAAATGCAGTCTGCGCAAAGGAGAGACTCCGCACCTTTTCTCAGGGTGTGTTGTCTGAACTCCTGGATGCAAAAGCTGGGCCTGGAGGGCGCTGACTGTCCTCCGCAGAGGCAGTGGTGGCTACCCGTCATTCAGCCTGGACGTACCCACGGACTAATACTTTTTTTATTGCTCACTTGCTGTGTGTGGATACTTTGAGGATCTCGGAGGTGTATACAGCAGATCCCGTAGGAATCTCACTCTCGAGGAGCTTACTGTCCAGAAGAGGGAAGACATGTCTAGAAGTAACTGTAAGACAAGGTACAGGGTGACGAGTGCTGTGAGCAAAGGGACAAAGGGCTGCTGGGGTTCCCAGGAGAGACTTTGTGCTGAGAGGGGTGGGGATCAGGAACGCATCCTGGGCAAGCAGTGGGGGGCGTGTGCACCCCTGCGCATCCCTCTCATTCCCGGGCAGGGAGGAGGCCATGAGTACTGGTTGTGCCATTTATTGGTAATTAGTGAATACTTAACTGATTTAACGATTCATGATGTTTGATCCCTTGACCCTCCCCTCAATTGACTACTTCTGCCCCCACCCCCTGCCTCTCCCAGTCTTTTCCAATCTGGCATCGGCTAGAGCCAGCCACAGCCTTGAACTTGGCCTGGCCGAAGAGTGTCTGCTCCAGCCAAGGGTTTTAGTTTTCCCCAACCCTCTGTAAGGACACTGAAGGGACTGTATAGGCTCGGATTAAGAGCATGGGACAAATGAGGAGCAGTGGTCCAGTTGGTCCCCCGGCCTCCAGTCCTTTTACCCTGGAGTCTAAGTGGCTACCGCTTTCTGCTTCCACCTTTGCTTGTACCTGGGAATTGTAGTGGCGACTCCCCCCGAGAAGGAGAGCGATGAATAATGGCCCCAAACTCATCTACTTGGACTCCTCCTTCTCTCCGAACCTCCCTGTGTCCCCAACAGCATACTGTCCTGGACAGTCCATTCAGCCTTCCTACTTGGTACTTTATCTGCCTCTCCTTTCGCCTGGTTATCTCCTTTTTTGCAATCTCCTTTCCTTTTCCCTTTCTCTCACCTTTTTCTCTTCTGTCCATTTGATAAGCATTTTCTCAGCATGTGTCACGTGCTCACAGCATCAGCTATAGCTACATAATTTGTGGGGTCCAGCATGAAATGAAAATGCAGGGCCCATTGTTCACAATCAGGAAGGATTTCAAGACAGCCATAGCAGGGCGTTGAACTGGTTGCAAAGCCCTATGTGGGTGCACAGGTTACAAGTCCTTGAAGCCAACCTTGCGTGCATAGCACTTGGGGATATAGTGAAAATACGTACTGTCGCAGAATTACATTTTATTACGTTACCTTTTAAAAACATCTTTATTCTGGAAATATCCTAAGGCAACAAAAGAGGAAAGAATAGTATAGTGAACTCTCCGGGTATCACACACCAACACTTACTAACATTTTGCCACTCTTGTTTCATCTCTTCCTTCCATGTCTCCCATCTTTTTTTTTTTTTACTTTTTATTTTTATTTTAGATAGAGGGAAAGGGAGGGAGAAAGAGAGGAAGAGAAACATCAATGTGTGGTTGCCTCTCCAGTGCCCCCTACTGGGGACCTGGTCCACAACCCAGGCACATGCCTGACTGGGAATCAAACTAGCAACCCTTTGGTTCGCAGGCGGGTGCTCAATCCACTGAGCTACACCAGCCAAGGGTCTCCCATCTTTTAAAAGGTGTCCTGCCACCTCGACCCTAAATATTTCAGAATGTAATTCCAACCAATGAGAATGTCTTTTGCGTACAGCCACCCTGCCCCATCACACCTAATGGAATTCACATTAATTCCTTAATATCGCTTAATACCCAAGCCCATGTTATTTTCCCCCAATTGCCCCAAAGATGTGTTCTTACAGTTTGTATATATTTTTTGAAACTGATTATTAAAGCCAATATGGACATCTATCAAAACAATCCAATTAGAAAATCAGCAAAAGATGTTCATAGATATTTCACTGAAGAGGACACACAGATGGCCAGCAACCACGCAAAAAGATGTTCAGTGTCACTAGTCCTTAGGGAAATGCAAATTAAAATCACAACGAGATATCACTGCAAACCTAACAGAAAGGCAAAAATAAAAAAATAGTCATAACACCAAATGCTGGTGAGGATCCAGAGAAACTGGGTCACTCACGCATGGCTGGTGGGGAGGTAAAGTGGCACAGCCACTCTAGAAAAGTACAACAGTTTCTTACAAAACAAGACATGCACTTACCATGTGACCCAGCAGTGGTGCGCGTGGGCACTTCCCCCAGAGAAATGAAAGCTTCTGTGCGCACAAAAACCTGCACATGAATATTCATAGCAGCTTTATTTGTCAATAGCCCCAAACTGGAGGCAACCCAAATGTTGTTTTTAACGTCAGCACGTTAAACGGACTGGCATATTCATACCATGAAAAACTACTCAGCAATACATGGGAACAAACTACAACACAGGCAACACCTTGGGTGGACCTTGAGGGAAATTACGCTGAGTGCAGATCAGATCCCATTTCTACAGCACCCTAGGAAGATGAAATTCTATGAAGAACAGATTAGCGCTTGCCAGGGGTGAGGGACGTGGGGAGGGAGGGAGGCGGCTGTAGCTGTGAAAGAGTAGCATGAGAAATTCTTGTGCGGGGAATGTTCTGCATCCTGGCTGTGGTTGTGGTCACATGGTAGTCAGGTGATAAAATTATGTGGAACTAAATACAGGCACACAAATAGTTCATGTGACACCGTGTATAAAATCTGAGGAAGGTTGATGGGTCCCTTCCAAGTCGGTTTCCTGGCTGTGTTACTGTACTATAGTTATGCAGGATGTTACCACTGGGGAGGCGGATGAAGGGGGTGTAGCATCTCTCTGTATTACGTCTGACATTTGCATGTTAAAGAATATGGACATTTTGGGCCTGCGAACCGAAGGATCGCGGTTCGATTCCCAGTCAGGGCACATGCCTGGGTTGCCAGGCCAGTTCCCGGCAGGGGACATACAAGAGGCAACCGCACATTGATGTTTCTCTCCCTCTCTCCTTCCCTTCCCCTCTGAAGATAAATAAATAAAATCTTAAAAAAAAAAAAAAGAATATGGACATTTCTGGGAGGATACGGACATGCAACACTGAAGAATAGGAAGAGGAAAAGCGGGGAGACCTCATTTTTCAGTTGACACTTTGTTTTGTTTTGTTCGATAATCACATGCATTCCATACTTTTTGGTTGTTGCCGATTGCAACTTGCACTTCGGCTCTGTAAAAAAATGTCACGTCTAGGAATTTTACCTAAGAAGTTGTGCTTTGGTAAGCTTGGAATTTAAATGGCAATGCAAGAAAGTGGTCACTGTTGAATTCTGGGGATTGACATAATCGCGGATTTTATATGACATTGCGATTTTTGATCAGAAGGGCAGGAGAGGAAGGAACTATGCATAAGTATAAAACTCTCTTTGGATTAGAAGAACAGTATTCTTTTACTTAAAAAAATATATATAGCTGCTTTTTGGGGCTTTCCCATTTCTCCCCTTGATGGTTAATTTTATGTGTCGACCTGACTGCGCCCAGGGATGCCCAGGTAGCTGATAAAACCTGGTTTCTGGGTGCGCTGGGAGGGTGTTTCCAGAAGAGGTCAGCGTTCAAATGGATAGACAGTACAGATGGCCCTCACCCACGTGGCTGGGCATCACCCAGTCCACCGAGGGCCCGGACAGAACACAAAGGCGGAAGAAGGGCGAGTGTGCTCTCGGCTTGAACTGACACATCCCTCCCTTCCTGCCCACGGACATCGGCGCTCCTGGTTCTTGGGCTTTGGACTCCACTGGAACCACAGACAGGAGACCATGGGAGTCCTCAGCCCCCTTAACCATAATCTCTCCTGATTTCTCTACATATCGATACATATCCTACTTGGCCTGTGTCTTGGGAAAACTCCGACCAAATCACTCATGTTGGTTTCCAGTTGGCTGACGTTTTCCAGAAATTCTTATCTAGATCATGAATGTAAGGATAAGTCTAAATCGCCTCCTTCCTCCAGAGAACATGAAGTTCTGCTCTGGGGTTAGGGATGAAGGATGCTGGTCTTCGAGGATGACTGGGCAGATCGGGGGACAATGCAGTTGTGATAAGAGGTTATCCCGCATTAACCTGTGATGAGATTGAGGATTCAGTTAAGCAGTGGAGAGGTTTAGAAAACAATGGGAAGAATGTACAATTGTACCCAAAGATGAATCTACAAATTCCGGTTTTTTACTCCTTTAAATGTATATTTGTTTACAATAAATGATCGTTTGAAAAGGTAGACAAATAAAATGGAAACATTGTGACATATTTCATTCTAGGGTATGTATGTTAACATCCTCTGGAATGTAATATATTTTAATGTCTCAAGAGGTAATTGAGAGCATACTATTTTTTAAAAGATTTTATTTATTTTAAAAAATATTTTATTTATTTATTTTTAGAGAGGAGAAGGGAGGGAGAAAGAGAGGAAGATAAACATCAGTGTGTGGTTGCTTCTCACATGTCCCCCACTGGGGACCAGGCATGTGCCGTGACTGGGAATCGAACCAGCGACCCGTTCGTTTGCAGGCCAGCACTCAGTCCACTAAGCCACACCAGCAAGGGTAGATTTTATTTATTTTTAGAGAGAGAAGAAGAGAGGGAGAAAGAGAGGGAGAGAAATGGCAATGTGTGTCTGCCTCTCGAGTGCTCCCCTGCTGGGGACCTGGCCTGCAGCCCAGGCATGTGCCCTGACTGGGAATTGAACCTGCAACCATTTAGTTTGCGGGCCCGGGCTCAATCCACTGCACCATACCAGCCAGGGCTGAGATCATCCTATTGAATATATCGTTTCATCTTTCCCCCCAATCAATATCATATCCTAAGATTTCCAATGTTCTTTATAATTCCTCAGACATACAGTTTTTGGGTGGCTTTGAAACATTACATCTTAGATGTACAATAATCTACTCAAGCATCCTCCTACTGTTATTTTTAAGTTATTTGATGTCACTAATAATGCCGAGAAAAGCACCTCATGAAATCTGCTTGATGGAGAGAGTGCTTATTTGCAGATGTACTTCTGGCATCACTTCACAGATAAGCCTGGTGAGGATGACCTGGGATCCTGGAACACGCTGGAATAATGGAAAAGGGGGAGAGAGGAGGGAGACAGAACACGATCAGGGAAAAAAGTGGAAAATGGGGTGCGAGACGAGGAAGAGGCAGAGGGAGAGGGAAACGGAGCCACGCCATCGGAGGCTCTGTACCTGCTTCCCACCAGGCGCCCACGTGTGGCCTCAGCTGAATGGAGGGTCTCTGCTCAAAGAGGTCCAAATGCTGTTGAAACACAAGGCATTCTGATTCCTGCACAGAGGGCACAGATAGAGCAGGCGCTTTGGATGAATCCCTGGGGGAGCAGCAGAGCTACAGGGTTGTGTGGGAGCAGCAGGCTCCTAGTAGGCAGGGGGAGGCCTGGGGTTTCCTCAGGGCGTGTGCTTGGGTGGGAGGAGGGAACTGCGAGGAGATGAGCAACTTCCCCAGGCCGAGGCCACACCAGCCGGTCTCCCTGCGCTGCCTTGCCCTGCTTCTACTGGTCAGCGTAGCTGCACCCGGTTTAAATATCTGGGTGCAAGCTCAGCCACACTCTGGTTCCCTCCAGCCTTCACACCCACGGGGCCTAGGTTCCAGCCCCATCTCAGACACTGCAGCTGGTTGGGAGACAGTAAGTGCCAAGCTGCATAACTGCAGTATCCATCTGCCTTAGTCTGCTGTCCCCGACAGAGAGCCCTGGGGAGTTTCTGCAGAAGAAAAAGAGGGACTCGCCAAGGTGGGCTGGGAGCTGGGAACACAGCCGGAGCTGCTCCTCTGCCACGCCTGGAGTAGACAGCATGTGACTGCAGGAACGAGAACACACAAACACCACAGAGGACCCAGACCCAGAGCTGCTGCATCAGTGGCATTCGGTTTATTCCAGGGGAGGCGGGGTATGGGGCTCCCGAAAGGCACTTGCGAAGCACAGAAGAGCAGCTGTGGGTCACGCAGATGATGCACCCCAGTCAGGGCCACAGAGGAGCCTCCATCCGGTGCCCCTCGGTGGAGCAGGGGTGAGCGATGGATTTGCTTCCTCTGGGCATCCTTAAAGCTTGGCACTCACGGCTGGAGGCACAGGCCCCATCCACTTCTCCCCTGGATGGAGAAAACCACGCATGTCGGAGGTGGACTCCACAAGCCCCCAGGGGTTCCCTCAGAAGAGCTGTGCTTGGCTGCTAGGTACAGAAGCTTCCTTCTCTCCTATGGCAGGGAAGGCAACCCCTCCCCATCTGACCTCAAGCACCTGTCTCTATAAAAGGTTTCGCTGTTGGAAATGCTGAGAACACTTTTTTTTGCTCTGAATCTGTCCTTCTGGTCAGTGATACAATATCAGTGGGACTGGGGTCAAGGGCAGCTCAGTGTGAGCCTATCACTTACCCAGCAGGTATGCCAGCAGCTCCATCCGGTCAGAGCCAAACAGCATGTGGGTTTGGCCATCCAAGTGGGCCACGGTGACAGGCAGCCCAAAGGCCTAGAGAAAGCAGTACAAGTGTAGGGAGGAAGGTGGTTAGTTGATTAGGTTGGGGTCGACGGCCATGCGCCAACACTTGTCTGGGGTCACAGAAGCCACCAAGCCGGAGGTGTTTGATAAGAGACTCCACGGCTCTCAGGAGCTGTCTCCCAGCTCTCCGATGCTCTGTCTCCCCCGCTTTTCCTTTCCCTGGGCTCAGGGGCAGGAAGGGAGAGGACGGTCATCAGGAGAGCTACGGAGGACTCATGTGGGGAGCGGCTTTTGGACAGGAGCGTGGGGACCCAGCAGAGACCCTCAGACTCTGCTCCGCACTGGGGTTGGGGACACTCATCAAGCGTGGCTCACCCCGTACTTGCAGGCCGCCTCGGTGGTCTCCTTGAGCTTGTTCTTCACCTGTGGTGTTGAGGTCTTTTCCAGAAGTCCCCGGGCTTGTTGTGTTGACATGCCAGCCTTCTCTGCAGCCTGAGGGGACACGACAGGGAATGCAACCGTGTCTGTATTAGTAGTGGGAGAGGGGATCTCAGGAGAAACTCGGGTCTTTCTACTTTCTGTCCCCAAGTGTTCCTGGCACGGCCTTTACCTTCCCACAAGTAGAGGACTATCCTTGCCAAGAGGCGCTATTTTCTCCCTTGAAAATCTTGAGTTTGGTGGAAAAAGCAGGTGGCAGAGTTATAGTTGCATAAATATAACACCAGAGGGCGCCTTAGGGACAGCTCCTGACCTCTTCTGGAACCGATGAGGAGACCTGTCCCGGTGGTACCGGACTTGGTCAGCCTAACGGAGCTTGTTAGTAGTAGCAGAGCCAAAGCAGAGTCTTAGCCCCTGATGCTACGTCCGGAGCTCTTGCCTTCCTACTTCTCAGATTCCCTGAATACCTTGTGGGTTTTGTCTGTTTTGTTTGTTCGTTTGTTTTGTTTTTTTTAAATCAAGGGCTGGGCTCTGATTCCCATGGAATTCCCTGGTGAGATTTCCGTTGGGCCGTTTGCTAATACTTCATCCCTCCCAATGGAGGAAGGGTCGCTAACATTTTTCCTCTCTCTCCCACTGACTTCTTCCACCAAATAAATTGGAATGGAGGATTTTGCCCTTCCTCTTTCAACCCTGAGATATACTTTTGAGAGTCCTCTTAGTTCCAGCCTTTCAGTAATCTGGCCTCTCACACACATACGCTTTCTCCCCAAGTAACAATGACCTCTTCCATCTAGAAGCAAAACTGTGTCCTCTCCGCCCCCAAATGCCCATTGTTCTCAGATTCCCTGTGAGAGGAGGGGGTGGGCTGGGCACAGGGCCAGGACACTCACTGCGAGGATGCTCTGAGGATCCGTGATGTCTTCATCCTGGGAACAACAGAACACTCAGCCGGAAGGGGGTGGCCAGGTGAGGGGTGGGATGGACAGTAGGTCAGTGAACAAGAGGGGAGGGCAGGAGCAGCAGTCTGGAAGCAGGCCTAGGGGAGGGCCACCACGTCGCCCAGGGGCTCCCAGGTGGGCTCCCAGAGCCTTGCCCTCACCGGTGACCATGCCCTCACCCGTGACCAGACGCGCATCCACAGTTCCCTGGACGCTTTCTCCAGCATCTCCGGGTGCTCCATGTTGACAGCAGTGAGGAAGCGCATGGCCGACAAACTTCCTGCGGGGGACAGGCACTCCTGGGTAAGGCTGCCTGAGCTTGTTTCCCGATGGAGGACCTGCCTGCCCTTTCCTGCTTGTGACATCCCCCAGAGCTCAGACACCTTCAGCCTCCCACCCAAGTGTCTCCTGATTTGTCCTGCTCCTTCTCCTCTTGTGTCCTCCCCGCCTCACCCTCACCCCACCCCACCCCACCCCAACCTTCTGTTTGCTCCACTCTGATGCTGAGTTTTCCCAGGGTTTGTTTCATTGCAGTCCGCGGCCCCGCCCCTCCTTCTTGGCCCCACAATCTCCAGCTCCGCCGCCTTCCATTTGCTGTCCCATCTGTATCCCACACTCTTCACCTTTTTCAAGGATCACAGAGAAGAAATCCTTGGGGAACCGCAGAGGAACCTGGATGTGCTGTCCCAGGAGCTTAATGTCACTTGTCAAGTACTGGGCCTTGCGGGGAAGCAGAGCTGGAGCCTTGTTTCCTGCACGTGGGAAGTTGTACTCGCTTGTGAGAAGCGACCTCAGGATCCCAGGCTTGGGGGGCCCCTCCTGGGTTTTGGGTAGAGGGCAGAATAGCAGCGGCTGGTGCCCACATAAAGACCCCCTGGAGGGCAGCCCCCCCCCCCCCCGGGGCCTTTGAAATCGCACTTGGTCAAGGCCCCGCCCAGGCGCTGCTGCCTTCCTACCGCTGTCTTTCATGATCCCTGCAATGAGGCTCGGGCGCAACTGCAGATGGATGTTCCAGACGTTCCTATACCGGCACAGGATCTGCAGGAGCGATACAAGAGCGGGAGGTGGAGATCGCAGCCCGTGTGCAGAGGGAAGGCGCGAACGTGGCAGAGGGACAGGGAAGGTTATTTCATGACGACTGATTAGCCACAGGCTCTAAGTGCAAAGGAGGGGTTAGGCGGACCCCCTAAATTGCTTGGCTTGAAATGGCTAAAGTCGCTCACTCCTACAACTCCATCGTAGCTCCTGTGGACAGTGTCCATCCTGCTCTGCGCTCCTCCCCCCGCCCGCCCCCACCAACTGACATGAGAGCGCTAAGAGGTGGCGGTGCCATGGACTTCTCCTTGGTTCTTTGGAGTTGCCACTTTTCCAAACCACTGTGGAAAACCGCTGGGTCAGGATAATAAGGGCTCGGCCTGGAGCCAGCGACTGTTTCCATTTTACAAACACGAAGTGACCTTCAGCCCTGGCTCTCTGCTAGTCCTAAACCCCTTTCGGCAACGCCAGGAACTGCACCAGACCGTAGGCCCTGCGTCTTACGTTCGCCCTTCTCTCCGCCCTCGTCTTCCCAGCCTCCGCGTCACCTCGAACCCCAGCCAGGAATACGGGGACAGCACATCGTAGAAGAGCTCCACGGTCCGCGGCAGGGGCCCCATGCTGCAGCGCGGAGAAGCGACCGAACGCCAGAAGCGAGGCGGCGCACGTTTCCTTTCCTCGGGAGCGCTTCGACACCGCCCCTGTTCCCCGCCTGCCCGGAGGACCGCCTCCCGCCTTCCCCGCGCAGACTCCCGTGGGGGAACTGCCTCCTGCAGTCCCGCGGCAGGTCGGGGCGGGCGGGGAGCCGGCGTGGGTGGGGTGTCCCTAGAGGAGCGCGCTGGGTCATCCGCGCACCTGCAGGTCGAGGCCCTTCCCTAGGGTGGAGTCTGGGGCAAAGGGGAGTGGTTTCAGGTGCGCGCGGTGACTCTCCCGGAGCTGTGCGCCCTTCGCAAGCCACTCAGCCTCTCTGAACCTCCGTTTCCTGTCCGTTATAAAAATGGAAATTCTTCTCGATAATCTCATACGGTCTTGGGAGGAATGGAAGGACTCAGACTGGTAGCTGCATGAACTTCTTTGGACTGGGGCAGCGGAAGAAGTGATAGATATAGGTATAGGCACACACGCACAGGATCTGGCAGAAGTAACGCCTATTTGAGGGTGGTTGGTAGGGTAATAATATGGGTGTAATAATTTATAGTTTTAATTCGAACATTTCACCTAAAATGCCATAGGGTGTACTTGAGTGTGACGTTGTTACATCACAGAATTACATGCTTACGGTTTTGTAATAAAAGATTTTGTAATAAAAAAGGGGTGTTATTTGTGTCAGGCCCTGTATATATTTGTTTGTTTATATTTGTGTTTATATTTATGCTTATATTTATATTTCTCAGAGCTTAGTGCGACGCCTGATACATGTTCAACCACGAACACATACTCTGAGTGGGGGGAGGAGAGTTTGAGGTCTCGCCGCAAGGATGATTGGAGTGACCCTGGGGAATGGCCCGTCCTGTTTGTTCAACTTTGAAAAGAATCAGGAAGCTCATTATATATTAATGTTGAATGATATCCTGTATATTGAATATTAAGTGCAAAACAAGGTGCACAACAGTTCATATTTTTGCTGTCTTTTTTTAGGGACTGAAATACTCTCTAAGTGTGGGGGTATACACGTGACCTGTATGCTGGTTGATATGCTGAATGGCAAGACAAAAAGTTGATTAAAGTTGGTTGATTTTGGGGAGGGAAGCTAAGTGGCTGGGGGCAGAACAGGAGAGAGGAGTGCAATTATCTAGCAGAGTGAGGAATGCCAAAGATTTGTAGCAATTTGTAGCAAGGTGTCTCTCTGATGGAAGGCCCTTTTGAAAAGAGTAATGAGAGAGAGTTTTGTTGCGCAGAATGTTGAACACTTTTTGATTTGTTGACCTCTGTGGGTCTATATTATCTGTCCGGAAAGAAAGACAGGCAGGTAGGAACGATCGAGGGAGGAAGGTAGGGAGAAAAACTGAGACAGGAAGGAAGTTGTGTTTAGGAACTTGTTCTGGCAGAATGGGGAGGGGATTGCAAGGAGACTTATTTATGTGATTTATTGCCACGATTTAGTTCACTTCGCTTTAAGGAACACGTCCCCGATGAGCAGCCGTGTAGGCACACATGCAATGCAGTTTTAAGACATAATATTTGTCAAGATATAACTGAGCATTCACATCACTGATTCTGAAGGCCTGACATTTTCCTACGGATTTACCAAGGCTTAGGGCTCATCCTGTGTGCTAGCTCCCACATCTAAGAAACCAGACCAACAACACCTGGGAGAGTGGTTGACGTTAGGATATGCTGTGCTATCTTAAAAGAGGCGAGCCTTGGCCAACCAGGGTAAATATGATTAATAAACTTAGTTGGAACATCTCACAGTTCATCACAACGTACCGGTGCGACAACATCGCAGCTGGAAACAGCTAACATGTTCTGTCACTCTCCCCTTATAAAATATGTACAGACTGTATTCGACTTGTGGACCAAAAGGAAAGAAAAAAACGCAAATAGCTGTATTAGGGATTTAGGTCGAATTTTTCTTAATTTTTCAGACTCCCCTTCAGGCTTTGATAATTTCTTTTTGTTCCTTTTCTTTAAAAATCGAGCAGCTTTCTGGAGGGATAATGACATGCCATCAAGTGCATGTAATTAAAGTGTGCACTTTAATGAGTTTTCACATAGTCAGTCACCTGTGACACTGTCACACCATGAAGGCTGTGAACTTATTGGTCAGCCCCTAAAGTCTCCTGCTGTCTGTCCCCTGGCAATCTGTCCAGCCCTCCCTGCCCTCCATCCATGCCCTGACAACCAGGGATCTCTTTTCTGTCACTAGAGGTTCGTTTGCAGCAATGTTTCCATTACTATTAGGTTAGATTTTTTTATATAATAAAAATCTTCACGCCCCCAAACAAATGTTAGAAGCCTGAGCCATTGCTTCCTGGTGTCACAGTTGGGAGGCCGACTCCTGGAGGTTAGAGAGGAGGCACTTACCAGGGTTGGTTTTATGACTGCCACCTGGGGGAAGGAAGGGACAAGGACAGGCGAGGGAAGGAAGGAGCATGGGGCCGTCTGAACCAAGGCCTCCGCCAGCCCCACAGGGAACTCGGGAGCTGGGATGGCCCTGCAGAGTTGTCCCAAGCTGGGACACCCCCTCTTATGCCAGTCACAGGATGCAGGCTGCTCTGGGAAGAGGGCTGACCTTGGCTAAGGTGTCTTTCAGCGGTGGGCTGTGGGGGTGGGGGTCGTGTTTGAAGGGGCATCTGTGCAGACGCCATGGTGCCCCTGATATAATAATCCTGACATTTCTCCCATCCTGAAATGATAGCATTAGAGAAACAAAGTTCAAATTGTGGAAAGGAACGGGGCATGGAAATATTTTGAGTTTTTTTTTCCTTTTAGAATTTGAAAGGACAGTGAGGACAATCCTTAAATTCAGTTTCAAAAGTGATTCGTTTATTCATTAACTCATGCTTTCATCCCCTAGGCAGGATTTCTCAACCTCAGCACTGCTGACGTGCCGGCCTGGGTCATTCTCGGTTCTGAGGGGCCGTCCTGTGCGTGGGCGGGTGTTTAGGGGCGTCCCTGGCCTCTACCCACTAGAAATCAGTGGCACCCTCCAACCCCACTGTGACAATAAAACAAACCACGTGAAAGGACACAGATTCCAAGGACTCCGTATCCTATGATTCACGTGAAGTTCACAGAGAGGACAGACAGCAGATCAGTGGTTTCGCCCCAGGCTGGGAGCCGGAGTGGGCGTTGACTGAAAATGGCCCCGGGGTCCTTTGTGCAGTTGATGGGATCGCTAGGTGTCTCCTGAGGGGTCAGAACCACCCCCGGCGGAGAATCACTGCACCAGGGTTTATTCAGTGCCCTGCCTGTCACCTGTGCTGTTCTGAGTGCTCAGGGATACAAGAACTCAGTTTATCCTTTGACACGGAGGTCAAAAGGCAAAACATTGGTTGGCAAATTCAATGTAAAGTGTGTATTGTGTGTGTGTGTGTGTGTGTGTGTTGGGGGAGGGTGTGCTGGGGAAATGACAAAGAATCAGGGAAAACTTTCTATCGAAAGTGGCCCTAAATGAAGATTTAACGGGTCAGTAAGAGTTAGGTAGGCCTTTGAACAATGGGAGGGAGAGCAGGTAGATTTCCCGCCCCTGAGCCAGCGAGAGCCAGTGACGTGTGAAAGTGCTGTTGTCCAAGTCTCGAGTCTCGAGAAGCTGAGAGAAGTTCACTTCTGCTGAAGGATTTGGAAGAGGCCAGTGCAGGAGATAAGGTTGGAGAGCTGGTGGTTAGCGGCTAGATCAAGTGACACATCTTAACATCTCCGCTTGAATGATCTCAAGTTTAGTATGAAACTTTAAAATGCATTTTATAGAAGAGAAGTAACTCCGTTGCTTAAGTACTCAAAAGTGCTTCCTGTGGTGTAGAAAAACATACAAGAACTGTTAGTGATTTAATCGTGTGTTCAATCACAAAGCCACAAACATATGTCTTCATTATGTAGTCAATACACAGAGCACTTAGAGCCAAATACCTGTCAGATGCTGTTCTAAATGTGTTGAACTCATTTAGCCCTGGCTGGTGTGGCTCAGTGGATTGAACATCCGCCTGAGAACCAAAGGTTCCTCCTTTCGATTCCCAGTCAGGGCACATGTCTGGGTTGCAGGCCAGGTATCCAGTAGGGGGCGTGAGAGAGTCAACCACACACTGATGTTTCTCTCCCTCTCTTCTTCTCTCCCTTCCCCTCTCTCTAAAAATAAATAAGATCTTAAAAAAAAAAACTGCATTTAATCCTCATGACAACCCTGCAAGGTAAAGTACTGTTTTTTTAGCAGCTTTATTCAATAGGCTTACTTTGTGTATCATAAAATGTACCTATTGTATGTACCATACAGCAATTTTTACTGAATTTGCAGAGCCGTGCAGTCATCGCCACAATCTTGTCTTTGAGTGTTCCTATCAGCTCAGAAAGTTCCCTGAAACCAGGTTGCAATTGATTCTACCCCTGCCTTTGTCACAGGAAATCACCAACTTGCTTTCTGTCTCCACGGACCTGCCTTTTCTGGAAGCTTCATAATATGACATGCGCTCTGCGCACACACACACACACACACAGCATCTGGTTTCTTTCACTTAGTGTGGTGTTTCTGAGGCTCACTCACGGTGAAGTGCGCATCAGTCATTTCTTGCTTTACATTGCTGAGTAGGGTTCCATTGCATACCTGTACCACGTTTTGTTTATCCACCTATCCAGCGATTTTCAACCAGGGTGCCACAAGAGTTTTTAAAGCACGCCATACCTGACTATTTTTTAAAATTATTTATTTATTTTTTAGAGAGGAAAGGAGGGAGAAACAGAGGGAGAGAAACATCGATCGGTTGCCTCTTGTATGTGACCCAGCCAGGGGACAACTCACACGCAACCCACGCATGTGCCCTGACCGGGAATTGAACTGATGACTTTGCACTTTGCAGGACGGTGCCCAACCAGCTGAGCCACACCGGTCAGCGCACAATACCTGACTAGTTAGTCAGGGGCACTGACCTCCTTTCGCTTAGGTTGTCAAATAAAAAAAATTGATTACAGCCAACTCAACAGTAGCCATCCAGTGTGAATGAATCAAAATTATACCCATTTTTGTCAAATTTAAAAAATATATGTATTTTTTGGTGCGCTGCAGAATTTTGTTAATTAGTTTATGTGTGCCATGACAGGAAAAGGGTTTAAAATTGCTGCATTATCCAGTTGGTGGGTATTTCGATTATTTCTCGTTCTTGGCTATCATAAAAACGATGCTGCAATGAATATTTGCATATGCATTTTGGTGTGAATGTATATTTTTGGGGGGTAGATACCTGGTCCTAATGGTAAGTTCGTGCTTCACTTTTTCCCCCAAAGATTTTATTTGCTTTTAGAGAGAGGGAGGGAGAAAGAGAGAGATAAACATTGGCTTGCCTCTCACATGCCCCCAACTGGGGATCTGGCCTGCAGCCCAGGCACGGGCCCTGACTGGGAATCGAACCTGTGACCTTTTAGTTTATAGGCTGGTACTCAATCCACTGAGCCACACCAGCCAGGGCTGTGCTTCACTTTTTAAGGAACTGACAAACTGTTTCTCAAGCAGCTGTTCAGGTAGGCACTATTGTCATCACTGTCCTGATTTCATTCGTGGGGAAAACCAGGCATGGAGAGATTCAGAAACTTGTGCAAGGTCATACATAAAGCCTGTAAGTGGTGCAAGGGGGAATTGAACCTGTGCAGTCTGGAGCTGATCTCTGGGAACTCACCACCAAACTTTGGCGGCCACTTCCTGCTCAGTTTTGAAGAACGAACCTTGTCTACTGGAATTTGATTTCAAGCTGCTGGAGAACATGTTATTCTGCTCTGCCCGTGGGAACTGGGCGGAAAGAACTTCCGTTTTGTCTCTTTCCTTCCTCACTTCTAAGGTCATTCCCTAAGCAAAGTTCAGCCCACTCCAGTATTTTTATTTTCATGTTCCTTCTGTGAGAAAAATGAACAGACCTTGTGAGTGCACTCGGGATTTGTAAACTCTCCTGTGACCAAGTCCCTTTTCTTGGACCAGCCACCACCTTCTCAGGACAAAACAACATTCTAGCTGCTGATTCAACATGCGTGCCTGGTGGGTCCCTTTTCATGCAGCCGCTGGTGGCCCACAGTGCGCATGCCCGTGTTGGCGTGTGGGCCAACTTGCAGGCATTCTACAGCCAACTGCTTAAAAAACCCTGTTCTCTGATTGGCGATTACTTCCTCCTGGTTTTAAGGGCCAGGACGGTCACCAGTGCCTTCTCCTCCCAAGATCCGATGCGACCACCATCCTCTGCACCCTGACATTCCGGAGGATTGGGAAGGAACAAGACCACCTGCTCTCCAGCATGCTCTACCAGGGGTGCCCAACCTTTTGGCATCTCTGGGCCACACTGGAGGAGGGAGAATTGTCTTGGGCCACATGCTAAATATATTATGACATGTAATCACAAAAAAATCTCATATGTTTTAAGTAAATTTATGATTTTGTGTTGGGCCACGTTCAAAGCCATCCTGGGCTTAATATCCTGGGCTGCATGTGGCACACGGGCCACAGGTTGGACACCCCTGGAACAAACCAGTGTGGAGATGCGTTTTTAAGCCTTCAGGTTAAGGTAAATATTCATAGGCAATTTTGGTGATTGTCCTTAAAGAGATATGAACTACCTTGAGAGAGGTCTAATCATGGGCAAAGTTATAGTGAGGTTCTGCAGGGGTCTTTGAGTTCTAGCCATTTGTTCTTCAGGAGTAAGTGTTTTCTACGCATCATTACTCTGAGATGTAATGCCAAAAATCTTATCAACTAGGAAGGGGTACAACTGTGATCCAAACTCAGGCCCTGAGTCGTACGTAAGCCCTAAGTCATGCTGTGCCCCAAGACTCCTACCCTCCAGAGGCCTTTTGTGAACCTGCAGGCTTAGCTGAGTGTCCCTCTTTAGGGTTCTTGTGCCGCCTGTATGTTCTCTTGTCACGGCCCTTGTCACAGCACACTGAACTTTTCCATACCTCCCACTCTATTGTAAACTGCAGGGAGGAAGGGTGTGTGTGGGTGTTTGTTTTAACCTCAGGGACAGAGAGGGTTGAGTTAATCCGTCCCTTCAATTCCCAGCTCACTGTTATACATACAGGTCCCCACCCTTGTTTTTTTTTTTTTTTAATCCTCACGGGAGGATATGTTTATTGATTTTTTAGAGAGAGAGGAAGGGGGAGAGAGAGAGAGAAGCATTGATGTGAGAGAGAAACAACGATTGGTCGCCTCCCATATGCATCCCGATTGGGGATCAAACCTGCAACCTTTTGGTGTACGGGAGGACGCTCCAACCCACTGAGCCGCCTGGGCAGGGCCCCACCATTGTTTTTTTAAATTTTATTTTTCTCTTGCATTCTTGAACCTCCCACTCATTATTATGGACAATAATAGTAACAACACTATTTAGTGAGCACTTATGGCCAAGCATTGCTTGAGCACTTAACTCAGCTAATCTTCACAACAGCCCCACAGAGTAGCTACTATTATCATTTCCCATTTTCCAGATGAAGAAACTGATTAAACAGAGAGATGAGGAGACTGATCCAGGCTTTAGCACTCTGCAACATGGCTCTCTCAGACACGTGTGCTGTCGTGGCTGATAATCACCATGGAGGTGAATAGCTCCTCCTGCAATGTCCGGGGCTGTGCTGTGCGTGAGGTGTTTTCGTTACGTGTAAGCGCTGTTTGTGCTTCTAGTTCACCGATTCGGACCGCAGCACGATACTCTGCCCCCGGGGCATCCGTCAGGCTTTCCCGCCCCATGGGTTCTGTTTGCGGTGCCTTCCACTGGCTCCCTCCGCAAACAGCGCTGCAAGGACCTTCTTTCTCCATGTGCCTGCATGAACCACAGCTAGGGTTTTCCTTGGGTGGGCGTGCCCAGGGGTGGATCTTCTGGGTCAAAGCATATGTAAATATCCCATTTCACTAAGCGCTGGCAGATTGCTCGCCAGGAGGAGGGAATGATTTCACAACCCCGCCAGGAGTACAAAGGTTTTCCTTTCTTCACATCCTCACCAACGCGTGGCAGTTTTTGGCTATTCTGAGGAATGTGAAAATAGAACGTTACTGTTGTTTTAATTTGTATATTTCTGGTCAGAACAGGGATGAGCCCTTTCCTGTTTGTTGGTCGTTTGCATTTTCTCCTGTGCGTGCGCACACGTGCGCACACATCTGCATACTAGTTTCTTGTGTACCATCTGGCTCCTGGTCTCCGGTCGCATGTAGATGTTGTAAATGTCGTAAATGTCTCTCCCTGACGGTCATCTGCACCTTTCATAGCATGGAGCGCCAATCGATTTTTGAGTTTCTGGGATCTTGTGTGTAATAAACCATTCTCTACCCCTTAGTCACAAAGTCATTTTATATTTTCTTCTGTGAACTTCATAATTTTACCTTTCACATTTAGGCCTTTTATCCATTTAGATTGGCCATGGTATGAGGAAGATTTACCTTTGTATGCAAGAGAAAGGCATCCAACTTCATTTTTCTCCAAACAGTGAGCTTCACTCGCAGAATTCATAAATAATCTATCCTTTGCCCACTTATATATGGTTTACTTTTTAGCATATCTCAATTTCTGATGAAATTTTTTATGGTTGTTCTCCTATTCTATTAGTCTGACTATAATTTAGTAGTATGCCTTAATATACGGCAGAGATGAATTCTTCAAGGACCTTTATTCTTCTATATAAGTTTTAGAGTAAGTTGTTGAGTTTATTAAAACATTCATATTTTATTTCTAGAAAGATCTAGTAGATTTGTTAATAGATACATTTTTTGCATCTATATGATTGTTATTTACCTGTATAGTCTTACTCCCTGGCATAGTATCTCACATATACAGTGTCTCAGTAAATACTGATAACACTGAACTGCTTGTCGTTCAACAGATTCATGGTCCTTTCTTCAGGCGGTGGGCAGAGAAACACACGATGTGATAAGGGAGGCCACGTTTGAAGCCATCTTGTCTTCTTTTGAGCCAGAGGAGAGAAATGAGAACAAAGATCAGTGAGTTGACCCCTTCCATAACCAACGGTGCTTCTGTTTTAGTTCTTGTATTTACTAAATAAGATTAGCAGCTCTGGATTAAGAATAGCTTCAGCATAGAGTTTTAGAGGTGGCTACATACGTGGATCAATAGCTACGTTCCTGGAATTTCAGAGGAAGATATGGAGCTTAAACCAAGAGGTGAAAGTGGGGGAAATGTCAGTCAATACAATCAAACGAATGGTGTGTTGAATATTGAGTTGCAAATACCTCTGCCGGAAAAGGCTCGTGTTGCAGAAATGAGGAGGCTGCCATCTAGTGGCCATATGTTCAAACAACACCGTTTGATCTTCACTTCTAAGTAATGAAAGGAAGTAGGGTGCTTACCATTTGTTAGGCACTGTTCTAAGGATTTTGCGCATTACAACAATAACCCCACCAGACAGAGATATTTATCGCCCCTCTTTTAAAGGCAAGGACATTGACACTTAGAGGAGCTGAGCAACTTGCTCAGGAGTCACAGAGCTAATACTGTGTGGAAATGCGGGCTGTGTGGCTCTCGAACCTGGCTGTCTAATCTCTTTGCTGTGCGGCCGGAGAGAAGGGCGGCTGGCGTGTGCGGGAGTCGGCTCCCACCAGCGAGACAGCGGGGATGGCCCGTCTCTCTTCCCAACACGCCCTGGGTGACGAAGACTGGGAATTCGGAGACGGAGACTTCAACTTCTTTAGAGAAGCTGGAACAGAGCTTTGGAAAGTAATTAAAACCTAGTTTGGGGGGGAAATAAGATAGATTATAAGGCTTTTCTTCATGATTTTTTTTGGATTAGAACAGAAACAGGTAGTTTACGACTATTACAGAACTTCTTACAATACAGACTTGTTGAAGAGTAATGTGAAACTGGTCAACGGCTGTGTGAGGAGAGAAAACGGAACAGAGGCGGGATCTATTTTGCCAGGCAGGTGAAAAATGGTCAAATGAGACAGATGAGTCAGGAAAAGCAAGCAGCACCATTTTCAGAGGACCTTCTGCTAAATTCAGCAGGACCTACTTAAACATTGTTGAAATGGGCAGAGTTGGAAGAATTGAAGTTTAGAGACAAGACACACATGTGGCAATTTGAAGGGGATCTCATCGCACCCCGAGATTGGCCATGGCATTTAGGAGAAAGGCACAGAGTTGCTGTGAGTTCCTGATTTAGAACCCACAATATAGTTTAGGCTAAAACTGCCAGAAATACAGGGTGGGGCAGAAGGAGGGTTACAGTTGTGAGTGCGCGAAACACAGAGTTTATTCTTGTACTGTTATTTGTTAATTATTGTATTATTTTCTATACGAGCAACTCTAAACCTATGTTTGCCCCACCCTGTATTTGAACTCTCCTCAAAGCCTTTAACAGACAGTCCTGGCAATATGCTGATCGTTGTCGAGGCTGCGATACCCAGAGCATCTTTGTACCGATTTTCCACTCTTCTGTGTGTTGGAAATTTTCCACAATTAAGATTTCAAAGAGAACCAAGCCATTGGGCTCTTTAAGTGACTATATTCAGTAAAATGAATACAGTAAAGGTTCAACAGCTGTCGGAAATCAAAGGCCTGTGAGGCTGTGTGGAGGCTTTGCCTGACCAGCTGCAGGTGCATGGGTAAGAGGATGCCACTGGAGGGTTTTAAGCAGGTACAGGTGTGCCTGTGTGTGATGTCCAAGTGTATGTATGTCTGCTCATCAAGGAATGGAACTGGAGTCAGTATCACGAACATGGTGGAAAGGTAATGCTAAAGCTTGAGATCTGAATGTAGTCTTAATCATTTTGGTGATGCTAGGATGACCAACTATTCCATTTTTCCCAGGACTGGGGCTTCTTCTGAATTGCAGGATTTGCAGTCCTGGACGGTTGGCCACCTTAGCCATGGCAACAAAGTGTACAGATTGTGAGTGAGTTCTGAGCTTGGAGGGTGTTTGGTGGGTAAGAAAAGGGGAGAAAAACCAGGTGACCGAACAGATACAGGAACCAGCGGTGGAGAGGGTCGTCAGCACTGCGCCCCGCCACCGGAGACCAGAGAGGACAGGGCCTCAGGCTGGGGAGTTTGGCTTTTCAAAGTGACTTCCTCAGATCAGGACTGGCCAGGCCTATCTTCAGTTAGGTAGGCTTGGAAAGCAGAAACCAAAACAAAACTTCTGCCATTGGGTACCACTTGATAGAATCAGTGCTAAAAGTCGAAATTGTGTCAGTGCTTTTAGAAAATAGAATTAGAGATGTAGGAATTAATTCGTTAAGTAACTCATGGAAAGGTAAACTGCAAAGGCAAAGGCATTGTAATCGTTTAGCGTAGGGAACCATTCTGCGTGGCATGGTGAATGTAGCCCAACCCCTGATTCAGAAAACTGACAGGGAGCGAGTCTGCTGAGCCCACGGACAGGTTCTCCCGTGGGGAATCAGGCCTGCATTGTACTTAGGCTGCTAACAGGCTGGCTTTCTGCTAAAACTCCCTCACCCTGAATTGAGGCAGCAAATGTTGACTGCATATGTTTAAAGTAACTTCCTAAAGTCTGTGCTAAACCTCCCAAGGATGGAGTGTAACCCATTCAACCACTTTTCCCCTTGATCTGCAACACCCTTCTCTTTGAAGTAATTAGCAACATTCTTTCCTTTGTTATCTGTAAAAGGTAATCACCTACAGTGAACCTGTGCACAGTAAATGAGGACCATCCTCAATGTAACATGCCCAGAAAAGCAATAAAAGCCTGTCCAGGCAGGGGTCGGGGCCCTCTCTCTCACTTACAGAGTGGCCATGCCGTCCCTTTTTCTCCACAGGACTTCTGCAGTCCGTGTGAATTTGTCTGTCGCAGCCACAACACACAGACCCCTTGGGCCGGAGTCTGCATCAGTTTAGCAATATGGTTAGTTCACAGAGAGGTGTAAGCAATCTCTTGCAGTATTTGTAGATAATGAATTTTTATTAATCATTAATACTTTTATTAAGACAAGTCAAACATAAAGTTGAACACATCTTAGTCAAAAAATATGAATATAAAACATAAAGAGGCCCTGGCAGGGTAGCTCTGTTGGTTAGAATGTCATCCCCGCACGCCAAGGTTGCCCGCCAATCCTCGGTCAGGACACATACGAGAAGCAACCAATGAAGCATCGGTAAGTGGAACAACCACGTCCCACCCCACCACCTCTCTCTCCCTTCCCCTCTCTGAAATCAATTAAAAAAGCCCCATAAACATAGCTGACTGCCTATATTCCCAAACAGGTGATTTTACTCTATTTACTCATCTTGTTGATCTTAATTAATCAAGGTCTGCTTGGCATTTGTTTCGCTGCGTTATAAATGAGGTTCTGGGCTAAGGGTTTCAGAGATAATAAGAGGAGCTTGGGTCCTCTGAAGGGACAGTGAATGTTTTTCTTTTGTCAGAAGGCTGTCTCAGACAGCCTTGGGAGCAGCCCTCCGGGCCATATCACCGAGGGCAGCTTGGACTTCGGAGTTTACTCACTGAGGTCGTGTGGGCTCTGATTTGTGGGAGCGTTGTCTGGTGGGCTCAGACTCACCTCTGCCAGAGACCTGCCGACTCATCGAGCCTTTCCATTCTCGTACCTCGATCACTTTATGGCCAGAGCTCATCTTTGACTTTATTCTTTTTTTATTTTCAGAAAGAGGGGGAGGGGAGGAGAAAGAGAGGGAGAGAAACATCAGGGTGAAAGAGAAACGTTGATTGGTTGCCTCTCTCATGTGTCTCGACCAGGGACCGAACCCACAATCCAGGCACGTGCCCTGACCGGGAATTGAACCTGCGACCTTTCACTTTGAGGGACGATGCCCAGCCAACTGAGCCACACCGGTCAGGGTGATATGTGTCTTCTTGATAGGTTTTATTCCATTTAGAGGTGGTAGCCCAGGCTCTGTAGGAGCCCATTTATTACATATTAGGGATTGGGGATAAGAAGTTTGAATTAGCAAAACTCTTCTATGCCCAAGTGATACATTGCGATATTTGCATCAGGCTCCAGTTTGCAAATCTATTTGCATCCTATGAGAATCTATCTGCTCCTGCCCTTTCCAAAAATGTTTCCTCCGAGGACAGTGAAACACAGGTGATCTTTGTTTTTCTCCAGAGAGAATGTTCAGCAAAACTTTTTTTTTTTTTTTTTTGCCTCCCTTAGGGAAGATGTATGTTGGGATAATGATGTATGGGGCACCACTGGAAAATCTGAATTCTCCAGAGTCCAATTGGTTGGATGGAGCTGATCAAAAATACTACCTTGGCTCCTAGGGGTGCAGAGAACAATAGCTGTGTTCCCCTCCAACACCATCATAGAGAGAAGTGAGTATTTTCAACCCTGGGATTTCTCACCATGGAGACAGCTGGAAGAAGGAATAGGCCTGCCTTCCACGGCATTGCCTCCAGGTCAAAGTAGAACCTTCAGGTCGCAGCGAGAGTTAACGGTGCCTGCACAGAAGAGACTGATTAGCACTGGTAGGTGGTTCGGGATGAGGATGATCGCCTGGGCTACGGCGACCGATGTTTGTCTCCTCAAGTCAGGGTGCGCGTTCAAGGTGGCTGGGCTGGGAGGCAAACGCATTCTCGTGGGGGGCTCTTCCTAGCTGGGCTGTGAGCATGGACCTTCTCACTCCATCTGACGTCCTTCCCTATGTCTCCTCCGATAACGGGATGAGAAATGGAGACCAGAACTGGCCCTGAAAGAAAACTAAGTAGAAAGACAGCCCTGGCTGGGGTGGCTCAGTAGCGGACTGAGTGCTGGCCTGAGAACCCACAGGGTCGCAGGTACAATTCCAGGTCTGGGTTGTGGGCTAGGACTCCAGTTGGGGGCATGCAAGAGGCAACCAATCGATGTTTTTCTCCCTTTCTTCCTCCCTCCCTTGCCCTTTCTCTAAAAATAAATAAATACAATCTTAAGAAAAAGAAAGTAGAAAGACAAAGAAAATGTGAAACTCCTTGTCCGGGCCATGACCTGTAGAAAGGTCACCCTACACCGAGATAAAGGTTTTATGTACAGAGATGTTACATAACTTGACCCAAGTCACTTAATGGAAGGATAAACATAGCTATATATAGATACAGAGACTTCCGCCAGTAAAATTTTCAGTATAACACTTGCTACTGACCTTGGTATCACAGAGTGCCCGGCTATGGCCTAAAAGCAAACAAAAGTCCCAGTGATAGTGTTTCCAAGCAGTATTTATTGCCTGTCATAAAACAGTAAAATGGCGATGGTCATTTCCGAGTTACATTCTCCCTGTTTATTCGTGAGCATCAGTGTATTTCATACTCCGACAGCACCTGTCTTTTAGGAAGATGCTTTTCGGGCCTCAGGGAAGGACAGGCTGGCTGCCGGTGCTGCTGGATTTCCCGGACACGCCACAGAGCTGGAGCGCGCTTCAGAGGCTCCCGTGCTGTGTGTTCGGTGGGACCCCCCGCCCCTGTGAGGAGGTGCTCTCCCCGACTCTGTATTTTTATTTCCATGAGCTGACAACATTTTAATTACACTGATCGACAAGTGGAATTATTTGCAACCATCAAATGCCCTCATGTTTATTCTCTCTTTCATTGCTATAATGACTCAGTGTTATATGATATCTTCACTTATATTTTTAGTTTTGGCTGATTGAACAATATTAATATAATGGTAACTAAAATTGCAGAATAAAAGATCAGATAATTTAGAATTAAAAAAACACAGCTGCAGAGGGGAGAGGGGAGGGAATTTCAGGGGAAAAGGGGAAGGGTTTAGAGCAACAAGTATAAAGGACACATGGACAAAAACTAGGGGGGGTGGAAATGGGAGGGAGGTGGGGAGGGCTGGGGTGGTGGGCTGGGGTGGGAGGAAAAGACAGAAAACTGTACAAGATCAACAATTAAAATAAAAATTAAAACACACACACACACACACACACACACACACACACACACACCAAAAAAACCACAGCTGCAAAAAATAATCTGGGAAGTAAGATCGTGATGCAGAGAGGCAAAAGTTCCTAATCGGTAGAAATGGGTTATCCTTATTTAAATGATTAACTTTTCAGTTTAGAGATCAAATGTATTTAAATCATTGCTGGTTGTTTCTAATAGTGTCTAATAAGATTGATACATTCCTGAGGCTTCTTACCCTATCCTGAATGCTAGACAATGATTTTTGTAGCTCAGTGTACCCTTACTGAGTACACTGTTATGTGGCATCGTCCCTTGCTTGGTCGTATTTACAGAGAAGAAAACTCTAGGAGGTCACGTGAGGTTTTACTTCTAAGAGACACCACTCCACCTTAACTGGCACTTCTCTTAGTCTGGTGGGTTCTTAGTCTGAAAACTTCAAAGCTCTGCCATGCGGTGAACTGTGATTTGAAAGCTACTTTGAACACTTCTTCTTTTGATTAATACAACGGCCTCTTCAGATGTCTCCAAATTAGAAGTGCAAAGCAGATCTGAACTAGAAAATGCATTTGAGTGTTATAATTTTTCTATAGGTTTATAACAGTCCAATATTATAGACTAACATGATTGCCAAATCATTAACATCTAATGGTAAACATTTTATTTACTTAAAGCAAAAATAACAGCTTTGCCAACACACAGGATCTATATGTACAGGGGGGGGGCAAAAGCAGGTTTACAGTTGTTCATATGGAAAATAGTACGATAATTAATAAATAATAACGCAAGAATAAGTGAACTGTTTTGTGCACTCGACAACTTTCACTCCGCCTTGCAGTTAGTCCTCAAAGTATATGTTTTTCACTGGATCTGGCATGCATTCATTTAACAAAAACATCATAGCTTCCACTCAAAAGGGCAGAAAGATGTATATGATAACACTATCATATCCATTTTATATGCTGGAAGCATTTGAATTCAGTTGAAAGGCCTTCTGTACCACATTCTTCACTGTTTCATCCTTGGCTCTGTCTTTAAAAATAACTAGAGAATTACAGTGACAATATAATCATTTTCACTGAAAACTTGGACCCATACTGCACATTTAACATCAGCTTGTAGAGACTCCCCATTCATGATGAGTTAGTGCCCAGGACAGCCTCGAATCCACCACCATTGCGGAAAGGGCCATGCCGTCTTTGCCCTGACTTCTGACTGAGCCTAGACAGGATGAGCCGGCTGGCCCTTGTACTTTATGGTAATTGTTGCGTAAGCAAAGAGAGGTCTTTAATCAAACAGGAAGTCTTGGCGAAGAATTCACAGGAAATCTCAGGACTGTCACGCCCTTTAAGGCATCCCTTTGAATGAATAGGTCGGGGGATACACCTGGTGCGTGTCTGTGCGTGCATCAAAGCTGGATCTTGCAGCATTTTCCAGTCAACACCTCTTGTGTTCAAAAGAATGTATAACCACTGCCCGTATGTGTTCATTACTTGGATCACACTATTTGCATGGGTCTTAAAAAACAAAGGTGATCGCCCTGGCTGGTGTGGCTCACTGGATTGAACACGGATTGTGAACCAAAGGTTTCGCTAGTTCAATTCCCAGTCAGGGCACATGCCTGGGTTGTGGGTCAGGTCCCCAGTAGGGGGCGTGTGAGAGGCAACCACACATTGATGTTTCTCTCCCTCTCAGTCTCCTTCCCTTCCCCTCTGTCTAAAATAAGTAAATAAAATCTTTATTTAAAAAAAACAAAGGTGATTATAGATGAAGAATTGTAATTTTAGTACAAAAGTAAATTTAACTTACAATGTAAACTACTTATTGTCTATGTGGGACATTTGCTGTGATTGTGCAAGATAAAATGACATCTACCATGTGTATGTAAATGCTGTGATGCTATGCTAAATAACAACACATGATAAATTTACTCTCTTCTGTGTAGCAGATGAAGTTCCGGCTGAGAAGTCTTGCTTCTGTTGTCAGATATGTAAGGAAAAACAGTAATTCTCAAAGTAGAGCCTAACATTGAGAGAACAATAACTACAAGGGATCGAGTTTAAAAAATGTTGTATATAAACAATGATAAATGCTTAACATATGCTTTCTAAAGGGGAGGGGAGCCTTATTTATAGCACTTGCCAATGTCTGTGGTGTAGATATTCTCACCAGGGCCAATTTCAAGCAATTAATATGTCATCACTGAGCATGGAGTGGGAAAGACGTAAGTATAGTCAGCGCTGGTAAGCCGGGGAAAACAATCAAATGTTTGGGAGTTGCAGAGGTCGTTAAGCGTCCATTTAATTTCCTCTATTTTTATTAGCCCTCCCTTCAGTTCAAATGAATACAGACGCGTGTTTCTGGCCTCAAAAGTGAGCGGAAGTGATGGGTGTCGTTTCCCAGCTGCGGCAGCTGTGAACAGGTGTGCACCTTCTGTGTCCCCGCTGTGATTCTGAGGACGCGTGTCCTGTACGGCTCGGCCGCAAGAGGAGGGCTGCCTCTCCCACACCTGACTCTGTGCGAGAGTAAGATTCACATCGCTGCACAGGGCACGGAGGACTATCTGTTGTGTTGTGTCCCGTGGGTACGACACAGGAGGATTGAAAAGGGTGGAGTACAGGGTGGCATTGCCATTTAGGAAACCTCAGAAACCTAGCAAGTAAGAAACCAAGACAAGGTGTGTCTGAAGTGTGTTAGCCCTTGGGGATCGGAGGGCAGTTAGATCCAGGCAGGGTCAAAAGGCTAATAATTAGGGGAGGGTGAAGGTCAGCATATTGTTTGCTGGTCCCTGCGTGGATCCTCCAAAAGTGGACACTGAGATGGCACCGGCAATGCAGAATACTTTGTGAAGGGGAGGTAGAAAACCTTCAATCTCAGCGCCGTAAAGGTTCAGTAAACCCTACAGGCAGCTCCGAAGTACATATGACCCCAGTTTCCCCACACTGGGCCACAGGGGCGGAGCCTTCCTGTCCCCACCACAGTCAGTGGTGGGTTGTGGGCAGCGTGGGAAGCGTTTGTGCTGGGATGAGGCATCTCTGCATCTGAGGCAACTGGGAAGGAGCTGCAAGCTGGGGGTGGGAGGTAGGCTGTGTATTGGCAGCTGGGCAAGACAGTCCCCCTCAAAATCAGTGCTCTCCTTACCTGCCACTCAGGTCGCATTCAAGTTTGAGGAGCCTCTTTTTCTTTCGTTGTTGCTTTCTTGTCTACCACTTATCAAGTAATGGCAAGAGTGACCCAAAGCGGGTGAATTATTCCCAGTTCCAGTCAGAGGTTTAAAGCAGACACCTTTTGGGGTCCAGCATAATAGAAGTACCTTCAGCCCTGGCTGGTGTGGCTCCATGGATTGAGCACTATGGCCTGTGCACCAAGGGGTTGCTGGTTGGATTCCCTGTTGGGGCACCTGCCTGAGATGCAGGCTGGGCCCCCAGTAGGGGGCGCATGGGGGCAACCCACACATTAATGTTTCTCTCCCTCTCTTCCTCCTCCCTTCCGTTCTCTCTAAAAATAAATAAATAAAATCTAAAAATAAAAAAGAAGTACCCATCAGGTAGGACAACCACAAGGAAAGTCTGACTGCAGGTTTACAAAGTCTAAATCGGGGAGTCAGCCACCTTCCCCACTGAGGGAGTCTGGCCCAGGTTGAGCTTTAAAGTATCTCTTTTGCTTGCTTTTATTTCTCTGCTCACCAGAAAGTGGAAGGAGTGTCCTTCATTAGCAATTGCTCTCCTAGGAATGTATCCTAAGTTTTTCATTAAAAAACAGAGTGTAGATGCATACAATATGTATTTACACACACACGTATTGCTCGAGCACACACACAGGCTGTGTACGCTGCCCCACGACACATGGTAAACAGATGGCACACAGTCCCTAATCTGATTGCCAGAAAGTGAGATTCACTAAATTACAGTATGTGTATGGAATGGAAAAACACAAAACAAAACAACAGTTAAATGTCATAAGAGATTGTGATATGAAGGTTCAAAAATGTTATTGCCAAAGGAAAATCAAAGGATAGATATTACATCTATCCTTTTAAGAGTTTCTAATATACAGTAGGTGCATATATATGCACTGTAAGACTAGACATTCATACACCAAAATAATCAAAATGCTTACCTAAAAACATAGAATTTTAAGTTATTTACAAGATATTTCATTTTTTGTGTTTGTATAAAGAAGTAGAAAATTGTTATATCTTCAGGGAAGATACAAATTTTATCCACTATGAAAAGCCTTTTGAAACTTTGACCTGTGACTTAAAATTGTTTGTTGTCAGCAAATTCTTCACATGGAAAGAAAAATAAGTAAGGGAATTAAGTGAATAAGTAAAATAAAGTTCTAGAATTGTAAAATGTTTTAAGGTAAAAATAAACCACCAGTTAAGATAAATACTTTTAAATTAGTGAACTATATAGATTTTCAAAAAGGAGCTGGAAAAGCTGAAGTAGAGGCTCTAGAATGAAGAATTTGTTTGGATGGCTCTATTACCAATGATACAATTTTCCATTGTGCTAAATAGTTTGTCTTTCCTTTATAAATGTGGTTTTGAAACGTTTGTTAGATTAAGACCGAAAATAACTGAAACATAAGAGAGACTAGCATATGTACATACGTTCTTTTGTATTCGATACTTTCAATTTCTATTGATTCTGTAGCTCTGATCTTTCTATCACTCTTCTGTCCTTGCCAGATTGTCTTTAAGGAATGGGAGGAAACTGGTCATGGGTCACAGAGTTCGTGCTGCTGGGATTCCGGCTCAGCGCAGAGACGGAAGTGCTCCTCTTCTGGGTCTTCTCCCTGCTCTACACCGTCGGTCTGTTGGCCAACGGCACAATCTTTGTGCTCATCTGTCTGGACCACAGATTGCACACCCCCATGTACTTCTTCCTCTCCCACCTGGCCATCATTGACATGTCCTTTGCTTCCAACAACGTCCCCAAGATGCTGGCAAACTTAGTGACCCAGAACAGAGCCATCTCCTTTGTCCCGTGCATCATGCAGACATTTTTGTATATAGCTTTTGCTCTCACAGAGTGCCTGATTTTGGTGGCGATGTCCTATGATCGGTACGTGGCCATCTGCCACCCCCTCCAGTAC
The DNA here is from genome assembly GCA_039655065.1 of Glossophaga mutica. Classification (NCBI taxonomy): domain Eukaryota; kingdom Metazoa; phylum Chordata; class Mammalia; order Chiroptera; family Phyllostomidae; genus Glossophaga; species Glossophaga mutica. Next base: position 8,339,394 of record CM077313.1, read on the forward strand.
ACTGTCATCATGAGCTGGAGTGTGTGCACGGTCCTGGCCGCCACTTCCTGGTCGTGCGGATTTGTCCTGGCTCTGATACACGTGATGCTCCTTCTAAGGCTGCCGTTCTGCGGGCCCCGGGAAGTAAACCACTTCTTCTGTGAGCTCTTGTCTGTCCTTGAGCTGGCCTGTGCTGACACCTGGCTCAATGAAGTTGTCATCTTTGCTGCTTCTGTCTTTATCTTAGTTGGGCCCCTCTGCTTGGTGCTGGTGTCCTATACTAGCATCCTCTGGACCATCCTGAAGATCCAGTCTGTGGAGGGCCGCAGGAAGGCCTTCTCCACCTGCTCCTCCCACCTCTGCGTGGTCGGGTTCTTCTTTGGCATAGCCATGGTTATTTATATGGTCCCAGAGTCCAGTCAAAAAAAGGAACAAGAGAAAATACTGTCCCTGTTTTACAGTCTCTTCAATCCATTGTTAAACCCCCTCATCTACAGCCTGAGGAACGTTCAGGTGAAGGATGCCTTGTGTAGGGTGCTGCAGGTGAGGTCCAGGTGAAGGGTGGACAGAACTTTTGGCTAAGCAGAACCTCTTCTCTTTGAGATGTAGTTTGAAGATGACTTAAAAGTCAGAAAAACTACCTAACAGTGTTGTTTGATAAGAGAATGTGAATTGTCCAAGACTGAAAGTGGGGAAAATTTTGATGTACAAGGATAGTCCCTGAGCAATTTTGTTCAGAGAGGAGGTATCTGGATTAATGGATTGTATGCTTAATGCTCTAAAAATTTATAGAGCCCATTTCTTCAAGAACTAGAGTAGTAGTGTCTTAAGAAAACATCTTTTTATTGTTGTTGTTGAATTGCAGAAACAGTGTTAACACTTCCCTAAGTAACCAGTTTAATCGTAAACATTCACATCACCTGGTAACAGGTGGTAAATTTCAGAGAAATAAACATCCAGAGGAAAAACTTCTTGCTATAGAGAGTAGCTTAATACTTACAATGATCGCAGAACTGCTTATTTCTGTAATACCAACTGAGAATCAAATGAAGGAAGGAATGAGATTCGCTGTGGGGCAGCCAATAATTTCCAAGTGCTCTAAGTTGAAAAATATTCAGTGTTGAACAAAAATAAGATGATACTACCTTACAACTCCTTATAGAAATGTTTCCATTTCTCCTTAGCTTCTGTTTTTATTTTTACCTCCCATTTATGTTTTACAACACAGAGAATGAAAGGCAGACTTATTCCCTAGTTACTTCACTTCCATATTATTTCTATACCTCTTGACAAACTATATCAATGACACAGATTCAAGAAGCTCAGAAAAACTCAAGCAGGATATCATACAAAGAAAACCTGTATGTGAACAACAATTTAAAAAAGTGAAAAGAAAAAGTAAACTTCACTGGAAATATATTAGTCAAACTATTGAAAATGAAAGATAAATAAAAAGCCTTAAAATTGGCCAGAAAAAAATGAATTACTTTCAAAGGAGCAACAATAAGATTATAGCTGACTTCTTACTAAACACTGTAGAAGCCAAAATTAAAAGTTGTCAACATAGAATTCTACACACAATGAAGCTGTCCTTTAAAAATGAATACTCTAAACAGAAAAAAAGTAGAAAAGAAGGAAAGTTGGAGCATCAGGAAGGAAAAGACATGGTAAACAAAATTATCAGTAAATTCCATAGCCTTTCTTATCCTCTTGAGTTTCCTAAATTATATTTGATGGTTCAAAAAGAAAAAAAACCACAGCATTGTCTGGTGTTATTCTAAACTTACATAGAGGAAACACTGAAGACCATTATAAATTGGAGAGAGCAAAGGGACATAAAAAGTAAGACTTCTATACTTCACTCAAACTGGTTTAAAAAATACCATTAGTTGAATGTGATTACGTACATACAATATCTAGAGCAACAAACGGACTATACAAAGCAGTGAAAAGCTCTACAAAGAGATATTCTAAAAACACTACAGATAAACCAACGTGGAATTGTAAGACAAATGTCCAAGTAACCCAAAGGATGGCAAGAAAAATAAACGAAGATTATTTTCTCGAAAATAGAGCTGGAAAATATGAAATGTCAGACTTAACCCCTAAAGCATCGATAATTAGATTAAAGGTAAACATCTAGATAAGTCAATTTCAAGACAAAGGATGTCAGGGTGTATTAAAAACCATTACCCTTCCTTCTGTTCCTTGTATGCTGTCTATAAGAAACTCACTTCAAATAAACCAAATAGGTAGACTGACATAAAAGGTTGGCAAAAGATGCATCATGCAAACATTAATGAGAGAAAAGGAAGAATGGCTATATTAATAACAGATAAGGCAAAGAAAATGATCAGTAGCAGAGAGGGCTATTACATAATGACAAAAGTTTAATCCACGAAGAAGACACAGCAATCCTTGATGTATATGCACTAAACAACAGGGATTCAAAATGTGATATAAAAACTGGTAAAACTGTAAGAAGACAGAGACCAATGCACATGTGGTTAGAGACTTCAGCAACCCCGTTTCAACAAGGGATAGAACAACTAGACAGAAAATTAGCAAGAATGTGGATGAACTAACTCAACAACCCCAGCCACCAAAAGAATCTAACCAGTATTTATAAAATATTCCATCAATAACAGCAAAATGCACATTTTTTCAAGTGCCAACAGACCACACCAAGATGGTCATATTCGAAACCACAAAAAAAGCTCAAACATTTTTAAAAGAAATAGAAGTTATACAGAATGAGTTCTCGAACTACAACGCAATCAAAACTAAAAGTATAAGAGGGAAATTGCTGATGCTTGGATATTAAAAAAAAAAAACCACTATTGAATAATTTATAAGTCAAAGAAGCCTCAAGGGAAATAAAAAAAAATACATTGACCTGACTGAAAATGAAAATAGAACATATCAGAGTGCTGAGAGGGAAAAACACCTATGAAAACATACGACAGAAAAGGAAATATCTCAAGAGTAACACATGTTCGTAACCCAGGAACCTAGCAAAAGAAGGGCAAAATACACTCAAAGCAAGCACAGAGTGGGAAATAACGAAGAGCAGAAAACACTGAAATCTGAAACAGAAAAAACATTCGCTAGATCAATGAAACAAAGATCTGGTCACCTAGAAAGATGCGCGCGCAAGTCCAAAAAAACGAGGTCAAAGGGGAAGGGGGCGGGGCCTCGACGCGGGCCAATCGCTCCCCGCGGCCCAGCGCGTGGGACGCCCGCGGTCCGGCCTGGTGTTCGGGGCTCGAAGGCCCGCAACCCGGGACTGTGCCGCCGCTGGGGGGTCCGGTCCCCAGCTCCCGCTCTGCGACCCCTGGGCGCCTCCCCGGGCCCCCGAGGCCAGAGCGCGCTCGGAGCCGGTGCAGAAGCTCCCAATCCCCGCGCGGGGCGTCCGCGGCCTGCGGGGATCTCCCGGCGCCAGGGGCGCCTTCTCCGAGGCCGCCGGCGACACCGGGCCGGTGCGACGGGGCCTGAGGAGCGGACACGACGCCAGACCCGACCCGGTGCTGCGCCCTCCGACTTCACTTCCGGGCAGGTAGGTCTTTCCTTCGCTTCTCAGCAGCTTGGCGGCCCGGGGGCCCCTCTCCGCCTTCGGAAGCGGGGACACTTCTTCCCAGGCAGAGGAGTCCTCACTCCCATCTTCCACGGTGCCCCAGGTCTCTCGTCAGAAATCTGAGAAATGTATAAAAAATAAGAACGTGGCTCAAGGAACCCGGAATCGGAGAAAAGGGAATTGAACAATAATGGAAGGGTAGCTTTCCAAAACAAGAGAAAAATAACCCCCCGTGAATCAAGGTTCTCGTAATGAGAACCCAGCTGGATGCGCTCAATGAGCTCTAACGACTTTGGCTTCTGTTCTCATTTTTCAAGATTCCGAGTAAAACATGGCGCTTTTGACCTTTTAACACACAATTACTCCGTAACTACAATTCATAACAATTTACAATTATTTTGCAATTCGATGAAATCCATGACTTTCTGCATATTCATCCTTGAGTTGGATTATTTACCACATCAGTGAAAAGCCAACAATTTGAAAACCAGTTTTCAGGTAATTTAGTTTGGGAGTTGTTTAAATGATCAGTGTATTGATTTTTACTCATTCTGCTTTCAAATGGAAAGTATAATCAAATTCTACTTTGATATAGAATCAAATTCTATTTGATAGGACCTGGCCAGGCCCACAGGAGCTATAAACGCAGGTTGACATGAGAGCTGTGATTGCAGGAAGTGCCCAATGCCGACAGGTAACATACATACCTGAGGACGTGTTTATTGTAGTGAAGAGCTGGCTGTGTTGTGTGTGTCCTTGTCCTTTGTGTGTATTTATGTATTGTGTATGTGTATGTGCTTCCAATGAAGAATTAATGAGACATGTAAAGACATAGGAAAATATGACCTATACTTGGAAAAGAAAAGCAGGCAACAGAAACTGTAGGAGGGACCAGACATTGGATTTCATAGACGAGGGCTTCAAAGTGGCCACTCTGAAAATACGTTCGGTGAACTAACGGAAACTGTGATGAAAGGAGTAAGGGCCGTACCAGTTTGGACCACCCGTCACAGTCCCTTAGACCAAAGAATGCGTTTTCCGGCTCGTGGGTCCAGTGGCGGGCAGAGAGAGAGCCCCGCACATGGACATACTGTGTTGCCCATCATCCTCCAAGCTCGGTTTGTTAGAAACTTGGAACCGCAGTCTACACGACTGTTATCCGAATGGAGGAGATACCGCACGAAGGATTTGCTTACAGACTTCCTGAGCGTGCGCTCACACTCAACACAAGCAGGGCCCGGGGAGAGTCCCCACTCACAGATGCCTCCACTTTTCTGGGGGTACTTGAGGGAAGGGGTGTGGGGGTTGCTGGTACCACTGTGCGGTTCCCCCTCACATTATCCCACCTTCCTGTTTTCCTGCCCCAGGAGCAGGGGTGATCCCTAAGCAAGACACTGTACCTCTACCTGAGAACACGTGTGGCAGAATTCCTGACGGCTGCTGGGGTGCCTGTGTTTTCACCCCATCCGGCAACACTGGGGTGACAGTGATGCAGCTGTACTGCCTGGTGGTTGAGGTGGCCCACCAGTCCTGCCCCTGTGTGACCCCACCCTCTGCAAATGGGGTTGGACTGAGAGACACGTGCTCAGCTGTCCGTGATCCGTAACAGCACAGACTGAACCTAATGTCCCTTCCAAAGGAGAGAATCTGAGTGAAAATCAGGGATAAGTGGGAGGAGGAGGAGGATCTGAGGGAAAACAAAGGGAGGTAAGGAAACCTAACATGGCATTGGAACCTCAAGAAAGGCTCACAGCTGCAGAATGTTACTGTCTCTGCACGCTTACACCAGATGCACAAAGTGGTGACGTCACATGTTTGCTCAAACGACCTTGGGTTTGGAAGCTGACCAGGTCAAATGGAAGCAGGCAGTCCTGAGTGGCCTTTACTGGGACCCACTTTGGTCACCGCACAGGATCAGTCGTTGGTGACTGGATGGAATTCTGGTTAGGTAGCAGTGATTTTCCACTCCTGTTTTTTAGGCTGCTTCTACTGCACCGGCTCTCTTTTGGGAAGAGGTTTCCAGGAATCAGTCTCCCCGTGGCCATGGGACCGTGTGTTGTTCCATTCTCAGCTGGCTGATCACGGTGTAACTGTGCACCGTGATGATGGAATGCTTAGAAAAGTCCCTGTTCTAATGGACTAAAGGCACCAGCTGGGGTGCTGGACACAGGTACGTATTTATTTTGTGGGTGGAAAGTTATTGAACAGAACAGAGGAAGACAGTGGGTCCCTGTGGGAAGAAAACAGGGACTTCACATGGTAGGTACGAATTCCCTGGGAAGGGGCCCCACGTGTCAGGAGGAAGTTTCTAGGAGGCCTTGTGGTATATGCCCAGACTAAGTTACATTGAGGTGGGACTACCATTTATCTAGCAGTAATATGGGGGGGGGCCCAGTTTTTGTGGGGTAACAAAACATACCTTGCAACTTCACTCATGCCATTGGTACACAATAGAAATACCAAGCATGGTGGATTGTCCCCCAAAACATAACAAAAGAGCTTTGGGAGAGACAGGTGGCTCTCGTGGCATCACTGGACAAGCTGAGTTTACTTTTGATGAGGAGGAACAGTTCGAGGAAAAAGATTTGTTACCTGGGATGAGCAGATTAGGAAGAAGTCTCTTCCCGGAGGAAGGCCAGGAGTCAGCCTGGAAGTGTGTTGAGACTTCAGTGAACTGGGTCAGGTGGGCCCAACTGGTAATGCTGAGTACTCCTGACACGGAGTCCTGACCCAGCAGGACCTCCTGACTGTTTGATATAAATGGAGGCAAAAGTAACTGTGGGGCAATGACCATTCTAGCTGCTGAGGCGCAAGGGGTGCCCCTGGGGAGACCTTACAGACCTCGGAACGTGTTCAGGTTCGCTGGAGGCACTCATGATCTTCACTGATGCACTGTGACTGCCCTCTCCCCAGAATAGGTGAGAAGAAGACGTAGCCTGCAGTACAGTGGATGGGAAGAGGAATTCCTTTGAATGACATATGCCCTCACCATTCGGTGGTGCTGCGGGGAGAGCAGAAGTGGGCCCTCTCTGTAACCACACCGTAGGAGCTAGTTCCAGTGCAAGCTTTGTCTCCAACTGACCTGCAGTCCAGAAATAAGTGAGTCACGTCTAATTATAATAAAACCAGTTCATAATAATGATCTGGTGTATGGAGAAGGGCCAAATCTGTTGGAAAGATATCGGCAGGACCTTTGTAATCCTTACGGATTTGTTCTGTATTGAAAGGGAATGTACCATGATCGTACTATGACATGGTGTGACATTGGCATTGCCTCAGGTAAGTAAGTCGTATGGAATAGTGACCCTGATGGTCAAATGTATCAGAAGATCGGGTTACAGCCTCCTCAGAATGTAACAGCAGTGGCCAATGCAGCCCGAGGAAGACGGTGATTTAGCTCTCTGCTCATTTCTGTGCCTGAGAGTTCTGCACAGGTTATTACAAGGCAGGAATAACACAGCTCAAAGGGGGCAGGTACCAATCACACTGGCACAAAACTATGAAAACCTACCACATGGCTTCATACCGGATGCGGCTGTCACTCCGAGTTCTCCCTGGGCCGCAGTGGCTCCTCCCCGTGTGGGGCACGGCCACCCCGGGGACCGTGCTTCTTATGCTAAATGAACCGTCACCGTGTCTGCGGTGTACGTGCCCCCTAAACCTGGGAGCTCAGGTGGTCCCCGCATTTTGCTGCAGAAGGTCCACGGGCCAGGTGGGCGGACTGTGCAACCAGCTGTTCTCTAGGGTCGGTTCACGTAAATTGAAAATGAAAAGACACTTTGAAACACTCTAATCCTGTCCCTGAGAGTGACGTAGGGAAATGGAAATTGTGTTCTTCTGAGGAGGGACTCAGAATCGCGGGGACGGTTTGGGGGGCAGTTCTGGGGGCAGGTGCGCTGATAACGAAGGAGGTGGGGATGGGGGGCGTCTCCCTAAGGACCAATGCAGGATGTAAGGAGCAGGGACACGGCCCAGCAGGTAAGAAAAGACTCAGAGGGCAGGTGGGATTCTGAGGAAGGCCTCCCAAGTCACCCGCCCCTCGTCACTGAATCCAGCCCTGGTCTGGAGACTGCTCGGAAGGGATGTTGCCCACCAACTGATCCTAACCCAGGGAGGCCGTGGTGGCGGGCTGACCCCGGTCAGGGCAGCCTCCTAAGAGCAGAGGTCCCCCTGCCTGCCCCCTGGCAGAGGAGGAAGTCAAGGGGGGAGTGAAGAGCGAGAGGGGAGGGGCCGCAGGCAGGGCCGCAGATGGGGTCCCACACCTGGCCCGAGCCTGGTCTCTGTCTGCGAGTCCTGCGCCGAGAATGCAGCCGAGCCCACCAGGCCTCCGCCCGTGGGGACCGGAGACAGCACCACGCCCGGTGCCGGTGGGAGCCCGTTCACCGTTTGTGTGCATCCGCTGCGGGGACAGGAAACTGAGACGCGGCTGACGTCCGGTAGAACGCGCTCGCTTCCAGCGCTGGCCCTTGTCACACGGGTCGTCTGTCACTCCCTGTAGTGTCCCCCGAACCCTGAAAAATCACTAAGGACCCGCAGAGACTTTATTTATGGGGTCCTGAGTGTTGGAGTGTGTCTCACACTAAAATGAAAACTGAGAGTTTATTAAATCTGTGCTTTTAATTCATTTAGAACGATTTCCATTATATGTGAATAAGAGGAATGGATTTTGAGGATACCTGTCTCGTATAAAACAGAAACAGGGAAAAGAGCAGCGGTGTTTTCCAGTTCTGAAAATCCTCTCCCTGCTGGTTGAGCAGAGAACAGCCGGGTGACACCTTCTGCATTCTCTCTGCTCCCGAATTGCATGCCGCGTTGCCTCCGGAAGGCCCCACTGTGCACCCCTGAGACAGTGAGGATGAAGAAGGCAGCGTGTCTGAGTGTTACTGTGCCAACAGTTCGCACCCGCAAGCCTCGGAAAGGTTCTCAGAGACCCCCTGGGCTCCCCGGGCCACACTCGGAGGACTCCTAACAGTGCGTCCGGACTTCGAGGTCCACCTCTGTAAGGGGAAGGTTGTGACCAGACTGAACTGTGTGGTCACTGGAAGGTATTGGGCACGTTTTCCGAAACATAAGAAGGACTCAGTAATTGTTGCTCATGGATGTCATAATCCTTCCTCATCTGTACATAGGAACCCCGAGTGCAGACGGTGACACGTCCTGGCTTGGGGGGCCTGTTCTCAGGGTCACCCTAACAGGTTCCACAGAACCCCACCCTCTACACCACGTGGAGAAGCACTCGTTCGTAACGCTACTCATTTCCAGAGCGTGGCTGCCGTCATTGGTGGTGTCTGTCTCAGGGTCAAACCCCCTGAGATCACTGCACGTTCCCGTAGAAGCAGCTCAGCTAACAGCCGCCCTGCCTGGTCCCCAGCGCTCTTCCTCCGGGGACAGTCAGACTCCGTCTTCGCTCTCCTCCAGAGAGGGAATTCAGAGAGTGTTTTCTTTTCCTGCAGGGAGAAGATAACTGGGCAGAATATCTTCTGATCCTCGTGGGAGTCTGAACTCTCAGTAGGAACTCCGGAAGGTTTTTACTTCATCTGATTCTCAGCTGGAAGCTGTGCCCTACCCCCCTGGGGTTCTCTGAAGGACCCGCAGCCCCTCCGGCATCGGGGTGTCTGCCTGCAGAAGCTGCAGAGTGGCCGGCCGCCGCCCCTGTTCACAGGTGCATCTCTCCCCTCCGTGCCGCGGGGTTCATTCCAGGTCAGAGCAGGGGCTCGAGAGACCATCCCTCTCAGAAGAGACGGATTTGTGCTGGGAGGTGGAGTTCAGTGTGGGCGGTGGGGCCGGACGGGAGAGCAGCAGACAGCACCGGGGCTGTGTGCACGGGACTGGCATTGCGGGGTGCTCTCTCCTCCTGACTCCCACGGGGCCCTGCGGGTCGGTGGAACTGGTGCTTAACATACACATTTTTTAAACTAAAAATGACAATTGTCTGTGTAACATTTCCTGAGTGCCTGTTTCATCTAGAACTATACTAATTGTTATGAGACATAAAGATGTGTAAGACATATAAAGATAAAAATTAATTATTTGGTGAGAGGACTCTCAGCTTAAATAAGTGACATTTGACCTGACTCTCCTTTTATCACGGATATGTCCCGAAGTTTACCCACCCCCTTGTAGTGAGGCTGTAACTGTTGTAACTGTTATTACTGGCCCATCCCGAATCTCATTTGGTTTCTGAAGAGCCCCCCACAAGCACCTGGCCCTACTCCCAAGGGTAGAAAGACCCTCTTTCAGACTATCTGACAGCCAGCCCTTCATCGGGGCCCAGAGACGATCGAGCAGGCGGCCACCTCTCTCTCTGTCGTAAGTGGCTGCACCCCAGGATGTCGTGGTTCAGGTGACGAGAGCCTGGTGCCCTGCAACACCCATTGGGGCAGGACGGTGAGGGCAGTGGTCGGCCCAGCGTGTCAGCACACGGGTGTGTTTGAACGACGCATTTGCATTTCCCACCTCAGTGCACATCAGCCCAAGAATGCTCAGTTACTAAGGCCTGATCACCCCTGAGGGATAGATAGTACTTCTCAGCAGTTTTAACATTACTGAATTCATCCACACTCATAAGTCTTACAAAAATATGTGAATGAAAATTACATCCATGGTTTTAAAAGATGGAACTCGTAATTATTTGGGAACGCACCGTCCCCTCCCCCGAAGCCTCACTGTGGGCCTGTGTGGAAGGAGCAGCAGGGCTGAGTGATGTTCCCTGGGTTACAGTAATCGTTCAGCTTGTCGTTGCTGCAGAGGTAGGAGCCTTCTCCTCTTGTTCATACACAGGGAAGAGTTATGTAACAATTACAGGTGCCGTCCACCTGGACAACAGGAGTTCCCCTCAACCAGAAACTGGATTGAGGAGAAAACACCGGATGAAACACTAATGACAAGGAACTGTGTCTCTTGTTGTTAATGACGTAGATGTGACGACCCCTAAGAGGAAATGCGAAGGCTGGTGTCAGGGTCGTTTCTGTCACATGGACCATGTGGAATCCGGGGAGGACAGGAAATCATGTCCCATAAAATGTGTCAGTTCCTCCAGATAAGAGGGCACATAGCTCAGGTGGCAGGCAGAATGAGAGGAAGAGGGATTTTCAGCCTGGTGACCACATAGCCGCATACACATGATAAGTCAGGCTGTTCTGAGCTCTGTGGAGCATTTAACACCCATGTGAGTTAAGAGTGAAGCCCAGCTGGCTTTCACCTGAGCATTGGGAGAGAACCAGCGCCCCCTGGCTGCCAGCGTGGTCGGAGCAGCCACCCAAGCAGGACAACCCCACAGCAGAGGTGAATTCAGGGGTGCAGGGGTCAGGACTGTGCAGTTAGACACCCTTCCCACTGGGCGGTTGCTGACAGAGCTGAGTCTTCCTACCGCTGGGGTTTTGTTGTTTGGTCTTTAGATGGCTAGAGATGGAGCGATACGTGAACACAGATCCATACATTGTGTGACTGATTTCACCGAGCACTGTCACATCTCAGAATTTACTAGAAGGATTCCCGAGTTTAAAATGTGCTCACTGAAGCATTATATCGCACAGACCTAATAAGATAATAAATAAAATGTTTATACTCAAGGAAGGAGTGTGCAGCTGTTCACAGCATGCTGCCCCGAAATATTTTGACATGGGGAATACTTTCTGACATGTTCCTAAATGAAAGATATAGGTAAACTAGCAACATTGGGTGATATCTGTATTTAAATTCCTGATACGTATGGAAATGTACAGCAAACTGGCATAATTGTGTATACACATTATTAATAATGCTTATTTGGTTTTTTTCAGGGTATTACCTCTTTAGTCTTAAATAGAGTTTCATAATGTTTTCCTAAGAAAGTTTTGAAACTCGATGTGAAATCCTCATACAAGGTAAGAACGGCTGTACTCACACAATGACCCATATTCTTAAACTTTAATTTTTAAAACATTCAATTCTGTGATTTTTCTAAGTAGGAATAAAACAATAATATAAACTTGGTAATTAACAAGGTGCTAGTTACAAATATGTATTTTGCCTAAAAGTAAACTACTAAATAATATCAAGACCATTTTCTCCAATGCTAATGTTAATTTAGTGAAATAATTTGACTCCATGAAAGGGAAGTCGGTTAAGCTGTTTTCAATTTTCAGAAACAGGAGAATGTGTTATCCCAGGAACAATTTCTATTCCTTCCCCAATTTTATGGTTGCTGTTTTAAAAGAGGACATCAGAAATGTGACAAAAGTCATGATAAAAGTGTAAACTATTGAGATTAAGATACTGGTATGAATATGATTCTTCCCAAAAGTAATTAGATCCTTTCGGAGAAGTGTCTGCGTCCGTGGCTGAAGTGGGGAATCCATAAGAAAAGTGTGAAACAGCCATGAGAAGTAAGGAAGTGCTCAAAAGTTATGGAGACATGTCAAAAAACAAAAGGGCAAGCTTAGACGGTCCATATGTAGAATAATTGGGCATGAACAAATAATTATAATTGCTTGATTAAAAATTCTCTTCTTTCATGGAGATTACCAGTACATTCTAGTTAAAGGAGATAGACAGTACACATAATAAATAAGTAGTATATGTAGCCTGTGTGTGGTGTTCGTTGCTGTAGAGAAAAGCAAAACAGGAAGGTAGCTAGAGAAGCCGGGAGGACTGGAGGCTTTGGCAGAGCCCTGCGCAGAGCGCGCACACGCGTGTTCTCCGTGAAGGAATTCCTAACACTTCAGAGTTTGCGTCGCTGTTATAACTGGCATTTTATTTTATTTTTTAGTTGGTTATTGCTGATGTGCAGAAATGCTCTTGGTTTCTGCCAGGTGGTCTTGTATCTGGTTCTCTCTTGGAGAGACTGTTGATGTTTTCCCCTAGCTGTACAAGCAAGTGTATCACCTGCAAATGGTGACAGTTTTCCTTGTATCTTGGTGCATCTTCATCTGCTCTCTTACTCACGGGCCAGGACCTCTAATGTCAGACAGTGGCTGCGAGCGAGGGTGTCCTTTCTTGTGCCTGATCCGAAGCAAGTCTGCAGGTTCTCCATTACCTGTACCGTTTGCTGCGGGTTTAGGGCATTTTACCTTCACTAAGTTAAGTTTCTGAGAACAAAGTGTACTAAAGTGAGGGAGTGCCTGCCCTACTATATAGCAAAACATACAATAAAGTAACTACAGTGAAAACTGGTATTGGGCCCTGCCTGGGTAGCTCGGTTGGTTGGAGTGTCGTCCCTTACACCAAAAGGTTGCAGATCGGATTCCTGGTCAGGGCGCATACAGGAAGCGGCTGGCTAATATCTTCCCCTCCCCCCTGTCCTCCCATCTCCCTTCTTCTCTCTCTAAAATCAGTAAACATATCCTTGGGTGAGGATTAAAAATAACTGTGTTATGGGTATAGAAAAAGGCATGCATCAGTGAATTAAAACCCCCAAAGAAACTTTCGTATACAGGAATTTAGTATGCCATGAGTGTATAATTTCAAGTTAATTTAAGGAAATACATTGTACTAAATGAATGATGTTGTGTTTTTTTCCTAGGGTATTACCTCTTTAGCATGTTAAATAGTTTCAGTGGGTTCCATGATGGCGATTGCGTAGGTGGAAGTTATACTCATCTCCTCCCAGGATCAAATCTGAGTTACAACTAAATTATGGTACAGCTATCCTGTACCATAACCAACTGAATAACCAACTGAAGACTGGATGGACAGAAGTCTTACAACTGTGGAGGTACAGAAGAATGCACGTCGAGACTGGTAGGAGGTGCTGAGATGCAGAAAACACTGGCCCTGCAGCCACATGTGGGGGTTGAGGTTCCAGAGGGTTAGCTTAGCTGCAGAGGTCCTCCCTGTGGAGCGAGGGGTCTCACCTTCATGCCGGGCTCCCCCACCAGGAAGAGGAGTCCACATAACATCTGGCTGGGAAAATCAGCGGGGATTTCATCTGTGAGGGTGAGAAAGGAGACTGCTAGAAAAACAGATGCTCCCTTAAAAGGCCAGCACACAAAATCTCATTCATGGACACTTGGCAGCTCAGAACAGACTGGAGTCATGTGGGGAGAAATTATACGTGTGGCTTTGTGGAGAGGGGCTGAAGGGACCACCTCTATTCTGAGTCTCTCTTCCCCATTGCCCACATCTTTCCTGGATCTATCTGCCCAGGAACAAGCAATCCCCTCCAAGGCATCAGCCTGAGGAGATGCACTGGCCCCACCCTCCAACTCTGTGGGGACCTGCCCTGCCAAATTTGCACCCTGTGGCGGAATCAGCTAGCTGTGCGTACCCTGGGCTCACTCAGTCTTCCTTGGAAGCCTCTCTGGGAGGTCCAGGCAGAGGCAGGGGCTGTCAGACATGCACAGAGAGAGACTGAATGGAGTGGTTTTAAGGTGAGGGCCAAATTTTTCCCTGCATGTCAAACCAGCACCCCCATCCCCAGTGGCATCAGACGGGGAAGATGTGCGAGCCCCATGCTTCTGACTTCTGAAGCCTGGTCCTGCCAAGTTTGCACCCTGCTGAGGAGTATCCTTGCTGTGGGCAGCCTGGGATGGTTTTGCAGTCTTTTTTGAGGGTCTCTTGAGGAGATGTGGGCAGACTTGAGGAGTGTCAGAGACACAGGGAGAGACTGCAGTTGTGTAGCCCCATTCCTGTGCAGAGTCCTCCCTCCACACAGCCAAAGCATAATCTGTTTTAGCTTGATGAACTCTACCGTTTTCACCCTGAGGAGTCTCTGAGACCCTGGTCCATAGAAAGGTCCTCAGGCCTCAGGCACGTGGTGGCTGGCTTTGGTGTACCCTGAGACTTTTGCTGAGCAGCACGTGCACTGAGTTTGAATCTCTATCACCCTGGTGAACACCACTTACTCCTAGCTGGTGACTCAGTGAGAACCTATCTCTCTCAACTCATGTACCACCAGAGGCTTTTTGAGTGGCTGAGCCTAATAGGCAGCTGGAAGGCAGAGCTGGATCTCAGGGAACCTTGGGCCTTTTGATGATCTTCTCCAGGCTCAGTACTGGTGGAAGCTGGCTTTGGTAAGCAGCTTGACATCTTCCATGCACGCCAGGCACAGCAGAGGTAGCCGCCAACCATGGATCATTTTATAGCTTTAAATAGGTAGTGTAGGGACAGTCGTAAGCAGCGTCTGACATTGAGCTGCACCGGAGTCCTTTCAAAGAGGACCCAGAACCAACACGCCCAGTGGATGGCTTCAGACCACATCAGAGCATGACCTAATAAGCTACACAAGCAACACACCCAAAGAGAGGTCTTGGCAGACCAAGACCAAACCCTGCTAGGGTAAATTCTGCTTTGCAAAATCAGCCACTACATAGCAGCTCATACCCTGTGGTCAGGGTCAGCCCTCACAGCCAGCCAACCTAAGTGTCAACACTGCCCCCAAACAGGTCATCAGCAGTTAAGACTCAGCTGTAACAGGAGGGCTTCACATAACCCACACAAGGGACATTCCTGGAGCACCTAGCTCAGGTGATCAGAGAGATTGGGCTATAAGCCCCATGAGAAACTTATTATAAGGCCACTCTACCAAGAATAGGAGACATAGCAGACCAACTTGATACATAAAATCAAGTACAGAGGGGTAGCCAAAGTGGGCACACCTGCCCCAAAATGGAATAGAGGCAAACTGTGTTTTAGATACAGAGTTCAGAGTAGTTGTCAGGATTCTCCAGGAACTTAAGGACCCAATGGATGAACTCAGTGAGATCTTAAAGAGATAGTAAGCATAAGAAAGGACATAGAAACCATAAAAAAAAGTAAAAAATGCAGAGTACAGTATCTGAAGTTAATAAACTAGAAGGAATCAACAGATTAAATGAAAAAGAGATTTGAATCAACATTTTGGGAGACACAGTAGCAGAAAAAACTCAATCAGCAGCAAAACAGTAACAACAACAACAAAACACACACACACACACACACACACACACACCCCAATCCCCATAGTTAAAGGGACCTCTGGGGCAACATCAAGTATAACAACATTATAGGGGTACCAGAAGGAGGAAAGAAAAGTATTGAGAGCCCATTTGAAGAAATAATGACGGAAAGCTTTCCTAACCTGGTAAAGGAAAAAGACAAGTCCAGGAAGTACAGAGTCCCAAACAAGATGAACCCAAAGAGGACCACACCAAGACACATCTTAATGAAAATGGTGAAGTTTAAAGACAAAGAATCGTAAGAGCAGCAAGAGAAAGACGGTCACCTCCAAGAGAGAAAGGTGGTTTCCGAACAAGCCAGGAAAACCAGACTGCCAATAAAGCAGCAAGATGAGCTGCTTGAGGGCTGCCACTTCTTGGGGCTTTAATTCCCTACCAGGACTCTTCAGAATTTAAACCGTATTACACAGAATGAGATGAGGAACAGGCTTGTGAACAGGGATTCTCTGACACTGACCCTGATTCTACGTGAAAGATCAACACTCATGATACGCTTTTGCACCTGAACCTCCAGTATATCCTGTCTTCAAACACCTACACGAAGGGGCATCCGTTGTGAAAGGGATGCTTTAATGGACCCCATTAGGCCACATTTGAAGTGCCCTCATTTACAAAGGACCGTCCAGAAGACTACCCAAGCCTGTCAGATATGTACCAAAAACAGTCCTAAGACAGAAAGTGCCCTAGTGGGAAAGTGAGTTTATATAAAGGGATATGCCCATTTGAGGATTTGCAAATTGACTTTACACAGATACCTAAAACCGTAGGATACTTAAATCCTTCCCAGTTTTTGTAGACACTTTTCCTGGATGGGTGGAGGCATGCCCCAGTGGAACTGAGAAGGCAACTGAGGTAGCAAAACTTCTACTGGAAGAAATAATCTTTGGGTTTGGACTTCTTTATAGCATTCAAAGTGACAGCGGAGCATTGTTCACTTCAGAGATCTCCCGGAAGATAGGAAAGGCACTACGGATTTGATGGAAACTGCATGCATTTTGGAGAACATAGTCTGTGGGGAAGACTGAGAAAATGCACCACACAGTAAAGAAGACCCTGGTGAAAATATGCCAGGAAACACATTTGAAATGGAACCAGGCACTTTCTATTGCCTTGCTCTGGATTAGGGTAGTGTCCTGAAGAGGGCTGAAATTAAGCCCCTTGGAAGCAGTTTATGGGATCCCCAAGTTTGTGTTTTAGGAACACCTCCTTTATATTTAGAGTATGAATCAAAAAATCAAACAATATGTACAACGTCTAGGGCAAACACTAACAATTTTGCACAAGTTTGCTCATTGCAGGTCCATCTACCCATCTGATGAGCCCTTACACCCATTCCAGCCAGAGGTCTGAGTCTTACTAAGACCTGGAAGACCCAAGGTCACGAAGGCAGTTAGCTCTGCAACGGACCGGACCCTATGATGTCTTGTTGACAACACACTCGTCCCTAAAGCTCATGGGAATCAAGCCTTGGATCCACCACGCATGAATAAGCGACAGCTGCCTGAAGAGGACTTGGATCCTGCTGCTGCTGTTGATACTGCAAGGGAAATCTGGGCCTGCACTCCTGAAGGGGATTTAAAGTTTTTAGAAATGAAGCAGGGACCTACATCCAAGAGTGCTCTATCCAGCAAAGCTGTCATTTAGAATGGAGGGGAAGATAAAGTGCCTCTCAGATAAGGTTAAGTTAAAGGAGTTCATCATCACCAAGCCCTTATTCTATGAAATGTTAAAGGGACTTATCTAAGAAAAAGAAGATAAAAAATATGACAGTAAAAAGACAGCAAACTTACAACTATCAACAACCACACCTAAAACAAATCAAAAACAAATGAAGTAAACAACTAGAACAGGAACAGAACCACAGAAATGGAGATCACATGGAGGGTTAGCAACAGGGGAGTGGGAGGAGGAGAGAGGGGGAAAAGGTACAGAGAATAAGTAGCATAGACGGTGGGTAGAAAATAGACAGGGAGAGGGCAAGAATAGTGTGGGAAATGTAGAAGCTAAAGAACTTAGGACACATGGGCATGAACTAAGGTGGGGGAATGTGGGTGGGAGAGGGTGTGCAGGGTGGAGGGGAATGATGGGGGAGAAATGGGTCAATTGTAATAGCATAATCAATAAAATATATTAAAAAATAAAATTTTCAGAAATGGATAGCATCTCCCAAAGCTAAGTACAATGTTACTTTTATTTTATTCTGCATTTTCCAGACAGTGGCTTCCTCTGCAAATTTATCCTCCTGTTAGGTGTGCTACCAAAAGCCCCACTGAGGATTAGATCATGGGGATACCTTAGTCTCCCCAATTTCTGATTTCACTACAACTTCCCCTGCACTATTAGACATCCCCTCACTACACAGTTGGTGGCCTGCGCGGTAGGTCTCACTTTGAAAGCCCATCTGCAACATTGTCTCTTGAAACATGAAGCAGTCTCCAGCTTCAGTTGTACAGCAGTGCCCCCTTTTAGACACCATGTATATGTTTCCCTCTGAAGACAGGAGTCCTCCCTTGGGTAAAGGTTTCCCTCCATTCCTGACCTCCCCTTTTCCTTTAGTAGATAGCAAGAATCTCTGAACATGGAGATAAGTAAGACTATGTCCTTTGACAGCAGGAACTAGCTACAGAAGGTGAGACCTTCACCCGTTTACCCTTGTAAGATTACAAAGGTACAGAGTTTTGATGGGGAGGTCTGGGGCGGTGGGCTGGGGGGGAGTAAAAGACAGAAAACTGTACAATATCAACAATTTAAAAAATACTGATTAAAAATTAATAAAAAAATTAAAAAATAAAAATTTTAAAAATGTAACAAACAAAAAAAACAAAGGTCCAGAGTTTTGAAAAGGGGAGTTGTTAGTGTAGAGAGTCAGTTGGAGTGCTGGGAGAATCTCCTCCATTGGTCAAGATGGCTGCAGCAGGTGCTTCTTACACTGAGTGTGACAAAAGCTAGAAATATGAATGAATAGGGCCTAAATGGTAGGGCCCAAGGGCACTGAAGGCTAGAAATGGATGGGGCCTAAGCAAGCCAAAAGCTAGACATATGAATGGATAGAGCCCAAGCACACCAAAAGCTAGCAACATAATTGGGAGGAATAAAAAGGTCTTTCCTCCCTATTTCTATAAGAATGGTGGGCTTGAGCAGGAAATGAGACGATCTTTGAGATGGAGTCCATGATTCTCCCAGGTCACACAGCATCTGAATAAAACCTCTTTTC
Source organism: Glossophaga mutica (assembly GCA_039655065.1). NCBI lineage: Eukaryota > Metazoa > Chordata > Mammalia > Chiroptera > Phyllostomidae > Glossophaga > Glossophaga mutica. Next base: position 8,358,076 of record CM077313.1, read on the forward strand.
TTTTGCACCAGCACCTGCCCCATGAGTTTGGCTTTTGTTGCCAATGGCAGGCAGCCAAACCTCTGTTTGGTTACGAGAACCCAGGTGGCCATCAACTGAAGTGTCTGTATCATGGGCTGTGCTCAATAAGCTGTAGTAAATTCCACCTGTTTGTTTCCTCCTTTTTAAAGACTTGAACTACCTATCTCACTTCTGGGAATATATGCAAAGGAACCCAAAACACTAATTTGAAAGAGCACCCCTGTGTTCACTGCAGCATTATTTACAATCACCAAGATAAGGAAGCAGCCCAAGTGTCCATCAATAGATGGGTGGATAAAACAACTATGGGACATTTACACAATGGAATACTATTCAGCCATAAAAAGAAGAAACTTTTACCCATTGTAACAGTATGGATGGACCTGGAGAACATTATGCTGAGTGAAATAAGCTGGTCAGAGAAAGAAAAATGCCATGCGATCTCCCTTATCTGTGGAATCTAATGAGCAGACTGAACTAACAAGGAAAATGGGCACGGACTCAGAGATGGAGAGCAGGCTGACAGCTGGGGTGGGGGGGACCGGGGGAAGAGATTGGGCAGAAACGGAAAAGGACTCATGGACGTGGTGTTGATTGCTTTGGGGGAGGAGTTATAAGGGGACTAAATGATAATGGAAAAAATACAATAAAGATTAAATGTAAAAAAATAAAGAATCCAAGTGAAACATTGAACTTTTGACTTTTTACCATTCAATTACTCCGTAAATACAATTAATAACAATTTACAATTTTCTATGAATTAAATGCCTCCATGACTTTCTGAATAGTCATTCATCATTGAGTTGGATATTTATTTGATAAATTAAAAGCCAACATTTTGCAACGCAGTTTTCAGGTAATTTAGTTTGAGAGTTGTTTAAATGATCAGTGTGTTGATTTTCACTTATTCAGCTTACAAATAGGAGTTACGTTCAAATTCTACAGGACCTGGCCAGGCCCACAGGAGCTATAAATGCAGGTTGAAACGAGCGCTGTGATTACAGGAAGTGCCTGATGCCGACAGGTAACGTACGTACCTGAGGATGTGTTTGTTGCAGTGCAGAGCTGGCTGTGTTGTGTGTGTCCGTGACGTTTGTATTTGTTCTGTACGTGTGTGTTTTACTCTGTCCACTTTTAGAAGTTGTCCACAAGTAAAGGAATGTCATGCCATGGAAAAAATGTCATTTTGAGATGATGCATTTCCATAGGTTAAAGTTTGGTACCTTAAACATTTTAATTTTTTAATTGTCTTTTTAAGGTTTTTACTTTTTTATAATCGATGTTCAGATAATGATGAATGTAGAAGACTATGTGCCAAACCAGTGATTTTCAACCTTTTTCATCTTATAGCACACACAAACTAATTACTAAAATTCTATGACACGTTAAAACTATATTTTTTGCTGATCTGACAAAAATAGGTAAAATCTTGATTCATTTACATTGGATGACTATTGTCAGTGCTATCGAAGAACAAGGCCAAGTTATCCCACGAAAGGATGTGCCAAGTGATGGAGGGCTTCCTCCGAGCCCCAGGTGTGCCCCAGGGGTGTGGTCTGTGCTCCGCAGGACCTGGAAGATGAGATTACTTGTAAGAGGCTGATTGTCCTGGACAGTGAATCCTATGGGCAGAGTCAAACAATTATGGAAACCCTTTCAAATGTAGTCTGATTTGTAGAACTATGGGAGTCCAGGACCGTCTCTCATTTTGTCTGAGCCATTGTTCCTAAAGGGCTGCTGTCTTCTTACCTGATGCTGCCCTTAGGTCACAGGTGGCAAACACAAGGCCTGCGGGCCGAATCCAGTTCTCCACCTTGTTTTATCCGGCCCGGTACCTTGTTTTATCCGGCCCGGTACCTTGTTTCTACCCAGCTGCAGCACTGAGCTCTCACTTAACTGTTAAGGAATAGTTCCATTTATTCAGTCCTGAAATTGCATTCGGCCCTTGGAAGGCAACCTCGAGGCTGATGTGGCCCCGGGTGAAAATGAGTTTGACACCCTTGCCTTCGGTCAACACTTGTCAGAGTTTGAAGTGCTGTCACATGGGTGTTCAGGTTTCCTTCTTAGTTATTTTACTTTCTTGTAAACTGATTTTTCAATGAAGCAATTTTCCTAAGACATTCTTATAAGAATCACTGCAAAGCAGGTATAAGACATTAATTCATTTAGGTGTTGCCATTCTCTACAGTTATAATACAGTTCTCATATCTTCACGCTTATTCATGCCTACCCTATAGAAACACTTTTCAAATTACATGAATTATTCATGCCATTTGAATTCATAGCAATTTTCAAACGATTAAATTCTGTGAACCTTTTTCTAATAAAGTAGAATTCATCGGCTGGAAGCTGATGATAGAAGCTGCTTTCATAGAGAGAGACCGTAGAAAAGCATAAGTTCATAAAACTAGAATAAGGTAGGAATTTGGGTACTCTGATTTTTTATATCTTCCAGGGTTATGACCCTGAGATAGTTAAAAAAAATCTTTGTGGATACAGTATAATGCAGTGTGCGGCCTGCCATGTAATCTATCTATCTATCTAGAGAGAGAGAGGGAAGAGGGGAGAAGCACAGAGATAATGAATCACATGTTATTTTCTTCCATTTAGCAAACACTTAATTGGGCGCCTGTTTTATGTAGAATTATATTAGCTATTATAAGACATATTGCCCACTAACAAGACTATTTTAATCAGTTATAAAGGAGTCATCTCAGTTAAGGTAAATGATGGTTGGTATTAAACTCCACCTCATCTTTGAGCGTATCTTGAGGATTACATAGATTTTCATAGTGACAATATAATTCTTTTTGATTGTTATTATTGTCCAAGCCCATACATTTAATTGGGGACTAAAAGGCCCCCTCATATTAAACTGCTCTAATTCCCTAGAGTAGGAAAAGAACTCTTGGGTGGATGGATATGTCTATGGCATAGATTATGGTAATGTTTTCATGGTGTATACTTATCTCCAAATTCCTCAAGTTGTACACATGAAATATGTGTAGCTTCTTCTATGTCACATACCTCAACAAAGTGGGTTTTTTTTTTTTTTTTTTTTTTTTTTTTTTAAAGAAAATGACCAGTCCAATGTTCAGCTTCTCTCCTCCATGCCCCGTGGAACCCTCGAGGTAGAGGCCCATTGCTCCCTGGGGACCCGGGTTGTGGCTAGGCCCAGGTGTGGGAGGGTGGCTGTAGGGCCCTGTGGAGACACGACCTCCAAGGGGCTGGTCTGAGCTTTTCCCAGGCATTTTTCTGGGCCTTGGAACCAAAGGCAAGGACATTTTTCTCACTGCCCTGATGAGTGGAATTGTAAGTGTTAGGTCCTACTCCATGAAGCAGTGAGATGAGACGAGAATCCACACAGGGGTCCCATGGGGTGTCCAGTCTTCTCAGAGTTGAATTGCACCCCCCCGCCCCACTAAGCATTTCTGTCACTCATGGTTCCAGCTGCACTCAGGGCCACCAGCCATCATTTACTATCCAGCGTCTGGTTTGAATAAACCCCAGATTTATTTGCAGTCTCGAGAGGCTGTAGGCAGGAGATGCAAAGAGCAGCTTTCCCTAGGGAGGGCTGGGTGTAAGGGGACCCCTTCTCTTTTGCATCCTCAGGCTGTGGTGGAGCTCTCTAAGGATGCTCAGGGGAACATCTCTTCCCTCAGTCCCGACCTTCCCTCACTGGTCCAGTGGGGCTGAGGCAAAAGGTTCTGCCCTGAGTTCCCCCCTCTTCATACTACAAGGAGATAAAGCAAGAAGATAGGGATTCATTTTATTTTACTTTTGGGGAGAGGAGTTTTAACTGTGACTGTTTCAGGTATATCGCTGACCCCGCAGTACACAGACCTCCACTGAAACATTTCTCCCATTGTAATTCGGGGAGGTACTCCTTCCCAGGCTCTGAGCTCTTGGAGGGTGAGATTTTTGTTGTGTTAACCTTTGAGTTCTTGGCATCTAGCACAGTGCATAGCCCATGTGCTCAATACACTTTTGTTGAATGAATAAATACCCTCATCTTAATATGGTGGTTCATAGTTTACTATGTGCACATATATATTTTCCTTTGGCTCAAAACAGCCCCATGAAGTGGATATTATGATCACCTCTGTTTTCCACAAGGGGAAACTGAGGCTGAGAGAGGTTTCACAACTTTCCAAAGAGAACCCAGAATGGGGACTCAAATCTTGATCTTTGACACCGAAGTCTGGGTTCTTCCCACGTGCCGCATCAACTCCAGGCATCTCCCACCACCACCAGCCACTCAGCCGTCGAGCAGGCAGACAGAAACGTTGCCCCACTGGGCAGGTCCCGGCAGAGACGCGCAGGCTGGTGTTCAGTCCGGCAGCGGGTGTTTGTAGGAGTGAGTGCGAGCATCTCAGGGCTGGAGACGCAGCCTCCGGAACATTCCTGAGGCCCCCGTGGGACCCGTTTAGCAATTTTCACTCCTCGTGATCAGCTAGTTTCAGAGTGGTATCTTTTAAAGCTTTAGGTAAAAATATGTTTGTCGTCTCGTGTCTGTCCTTAGTAGTTCATGGCCGGGGAGAGGGGACTAGGGCACTGGTTGGTTGGTTGTCTCACAGAGAACCGAAGGGCTGTGTTTAGGGGTTGCCAAGGGGTGGACGAAAGCTGGAGAAACTGAGAGTGGCAGCAATATTCGGACAGTTGCCATGTTCAAAACACGGCGAAGCTGTGATGAGTGTCTTCTCCGGTCTGCAGTGAGGATGACAGGTTTGGAGGTGGGTGCAGTGTCTCCATGGGCTGGAGAGAGCTCGGAGTCGGCTCACTGCAGCTCGGGAGTCAAGCCCAACCCAAGTAAATGGGTCAAACGCCTACTTTTGTAGAGCCCACAACCTAAGAATGCTTTCTGCATGATTAAACGGCTGAAAAAAATCAAAAGGATATTTCGTGCCATGTAAAAATTATATGAAATTCGCATTTCCGTGTCCTTAAAGGCAAGTTTATTGGAGCACGGCCGCGCCCACTCACCTACCTGTTGTCTCCGGTGGCTTTCGTGCGGCACCACAAGAGTCGAGCACTTGAGAAAGGGACTTGCGTGGCCCCCAACACTTGAAATATTTACTCTGTGTCCCTACACAGAAGCTTGCTGACCTCTGACCTCATGCCTGCTTCATTCAAAATAGGCAGTTCCGAATAAGGTCCAGGGAGTTGAACCCTGGAATTCTATATGCCCTTCGATGTTGCCGGGAGGGGTGCTAACGCCCAGAGCCCCTCCCCCAACTTGGATGATTGAGCTGCTGTGGAATCCGTGGCTGCGTCCTGCTCCTGAGCCTGTGGTCCAGGCCTCGCCCACTGTGTGCGTTGCCCAGTTGGGGCTCGGCCTTCTCACACGTCGCAGAACGCTGCCTCTCAGCCTCACACCCGTACCTTGGTGGCATTCACAGCGACCATTTTTTGAGAGCTTCCTGTGGGCCAGAGATTCATTTCTCAGGATGAGATAGATAATCCTAGGAGGTGGGTGTCATCATCATAGTTACTGGTATTCCCATGTTACAGACGCGAAGCTGAGGTTCAGGGAGATGCAGTAACATGCCCGTGTCACACACCAGTAAGGATCAGAGCCAGGACCCAAACTTAAGTCCTCTTGACTCCAGCGCTGCGTGGTGGGAGGGAGGGCTGGGTGGGGGTGCAGTGGCCGAGCTGCGATTGTTTTCCATCGCTGTTCTACCTCAGAATCCTTCCCTTGGATCCCTTCTCTCGGCTGCTGCTGCACCCAAACCCAGCCCAATCCAACCCAGGGGATTGTCGATTCTTTTTCTCTTTGGACTGTTTTTTCAAAACCACTTCTCTCTTAATTTCTTCTGATGCAACCAAGAGGGGGCAGAACATTTCTGAGACACTTTACTTAAAAAAAAAAAAAAAAAGATAAGGGAAACCAAATGAGAGACAAACCAGAAATTTATAGACAAATCCATCCCCACCCCCTTCCCACAGCAAGGCTGGTCCACACGCCAGCTTGGCAGACACAGCACCTCTGCAACGTGGCCCCCTGCACCTCGAAGCATCCCACCCCGAGGCCGTCCGTGGGAGCTCCGGGAAGGCTGTGCTCTGCTGCTGGCTGGTGGGGAGAATCCCCAAGGCCCAGCAGGAGCTGAAGGCTGCACAGGACGGGCCCGGTCTGTCTTCGGCACTCAGTACCTTCCCACTTTTCATTTCCAGCTCCTTGCGGGGTGGCCTTGCAACGCACACCTTCTGTGCTGAACGTCACTGCTTTTTGCCCAGGCTTGTTCCTGCTGGGCCACATGCCAGGTTCCAAAATGCTTCCATCCTCGTGTTAGAAACTTCTAACTATGTAACCTGTCCCCTCCCCCCAGAGGACGTTGGAGATGAGCATTTCCCTCCAGCCTCCAGCTCTGCTACAGCAGGCGGCTCTGGCCCTGTCAAAGGAGAGGGCTCCCCATCTGCAGACAGGGAGGCTGGCTCCCGGGCTGTTTACTCTTGCTCCTCCTCCCACAATCCAGCATTTCTGAGCATGTCAGAAATTTCCATTCCTCCTGCCTCTGCCCTGAAGATTGCACTTCCTTCCGGAGGGAAGAGGGAAATTGAGTGGGGTGGGTGGGCTCTGTCTCTCAGCATCTCCCCCTTCACGTCCTGCTGTGATTGCGTCTGCTTTCAGCTGCCCTCCCCCAGCTTGAGACTTGGTTCACTGGACTTCGAGTTTCTCTTCCCTTCCTCAGTAGATGTTTCTGCCCTAGGAGCTCAATGGCAGGAATAAAAGAGAATTCCTGTAGAGTGTGCTCACAGGAGAGCAGGCACCAGGGCGGAAGTTAGTGCACACTGAGTTAATAGAGGGGAAGGTCATGTTTGACTGTGGGACAGTCTGGTGACCCTCCTACACCAGTCTTTAGCTCTGCCCTGGCCACTAGTCTTGTCTTCATGTGCGAGGATTTGACCAGGTTGGAGACCCCAGCCCTGAGCTGGGCCTTCCAGATTGGAGTCACATGGCACCTAAAACCCTCTTAGCTGTTCCATGTGTCCAGAGTGACTTTGTGGGTGAAGGAACCCTCACATCATAACTTTCAGCCTTTCTCGGGACAGAGGTGTCACAGAGAGTTTGCAAAATGGATCCTTTAGGACTTCTGATGTCTGTCGAAAGCCAACCAATTTGAAGACAGGATATACTGGCTTGTTCTGGAAGTTTAGGTGGGTTTTACAGAAAGAAAGAGGAAGAAAAGAAAGGAGGGCGGGGAGGTTGGAGAGAACTTTATTTGAAGGTAGTGCACATGAATATTGATAAGGGTGTCACTTCCTTGAGGCTCTTGATAGCTGTCTGCCATTCTTGCAGACACTGAGGGACTATTTCTTCATAATAAGCATGCAGAAGGATTATGCAGTTTCTTATTTTGGCATGGTTCAATTAATGACCCAGTGACTTGAAATCAATTTTCTATTTTTCTCTGTGGTGCATTAGAACACCCTCAGTGGGCATGTATGCGTGTATTATTTGGAGAAACATATATTTCTCTGTTTTTAGGAATTGGAATGAAACCTCAAAATCTAATTTGTCTTACTATAACAACTATGCCAACTTTAAATAGTCATATAAATGTCACGTAGGAAAGCTACCAAAATAGTGTGTTTTCATAAATATTTTTCTTTCCAGTTAAGTAGGTCTCAAGACTCTCTCTGAAATATGTGTTTGAGAGCCAGGAGCTCAGATTTGAGTCTTTGCCACAGACCTTACATTTTCATTCAGGAGCTACTTAGGTTTGATATAATCAGTAGCATTCTTTTTACATTTTCCTCAGTAATTCTGATTTTATTTTATTTTCTTAGTTTATTTTTTATTTATTTTTATTGTTGTTCAAGTACAGGTGTCTCCATTTTCCCACCACCACTTTCCTCCATCCCACCCGCCCCCACCTCCCACCCTCGATCCTACTCTCCTTTGGCTTTGTCCATGGGTCCTTTCCACATGTTCCTTGATGACCCTTCCCCTTCTTCCCCCCTCTATCCCCCTCCCCCCTCCCCTCTGGTTACTGCCAGTTGGTTCTTTATTTCAATGTCTCTAGTTATATTTTGCTTGCTTGTTTGTTTTGTTGGTTAGGTTCCACTTATAGGCAAGTAATTCTGATTTTAAAAATTGCAAACATAGGAAAACCCTAGCTACTTCCTTTTTGATTGCAAGATCCCTGGGGGGTGGGGTATCACTTTGTGAATCGCCCTTTGAGGCAGTGCTGATGGAGTCATTCTGAAGAGTGGCAATGAAGAGTAATGTTTTCCTTCTCCACACACAGCCACTCACAGGGAGCCTGCCCTTGCCCCACCAGTTACCCTGAGGTGACCCAGAACTGGTACAGCCAGAAGCACAGGTGTCACTCGAGTTGCCCTGAGTCAGGAGTGAAGCCACATAGACCTTCTTTAACTCTGGCCTTTCTATTTTCTTTCTGCTTCCCACACCTTTCACCCTTATTTTTCATTCTTCCTTTCCTCCCTTCTCACTCTGTCCCTTATTATCTGGAAAAACAAAGCATTCGTTTGACCAGCCACCTAGCCACCTGCCACCTTGTGTCTCATCCTTCTCTCCAAACAACCTCTCTCACCGCTCCCATCACCTCTGGGAACTCCTGTAGTTTGCATTTCCCATCATCACTCGACTAATAGGGTATGTGGCCTCCTTGTGGTCAGATCTCAGCCTTTTACTGCACTTCATTTTCCAGGAAACCTCTGCAGCACTTGCAGATTTTGGCCAGCCTCTCTTCCCTGAACCCTTTTCTCTGTAGGTGTCTGGTTTCCCTTCCCTCCTCTTCCTTGACTGGGGGTTAGTAAGGACCCTTAAGTAGGGTGACCAGACCAAGATAGACTTGAGAATTAAAGGTGCTCAGTGACAACAGGCACAAACAGCTATGATCCCTGCCAAATGAAGATGCCTGCCACCCTCTCCTTAAGGCCCAGGGGAGGAGGAAGTGGAGAGGCACTCAGAGCAGGATGTAAATGAGAAGAGATCAAGGAGCATTCATAAACCCATCTCAGAACGGCTTAACTACTTCTGCTAAGAAGCTGAAGTTAAAAATTCAGCTTCACACTTATGAGAGGATGCAGTTACCCGGGGAGGAGTGTCCGAGCAGGATTAGGAAAGAAAAGAAGGGTGAGAAGAAAAGGTCCAGGTGAGGAAAAGGCGGAGCTGCTTGGACCAGGTCCTGCGGGCTCCAGTCACAGAGGCTGCCCTTACAGGCGAAGATGAACTCGAGACTGAAGCCGCTTCCAGGCTCTTCTCAGCCCAGGGTTGCCCAAGATCAGCAGCACCGAGTGGCCAGCTGGGTAGGCAGCCATGATGGTTCTGCACAGAATACTCCAGGGACTGTTGCTGTTGAAGACATGGGACATAGAAAGAAAGAGAGCACCTGCGTTGACAACGTAGAGGATGAGAAAGTAGCTGGTAGCTCTGATGGCCCCCATGTGGGCCTCCATGCTGGGGTCCCCGGAGCCTGTGGCGTTGCTTTCCATGCGCAGGATGTGTCTCTTGAGAGAGAGGATGAGCAGGGCGGCCGCCAGGATGAACATGATGAGAGGGATGAAGATCCCCAGGTTGTAGAGCAGAGCCAGGTTGACCACATTGGTCTCGGAGAAGTACTTCTTCCGAGTGGCATTGGATGAGGACATTGGGATGGAGCTGTTCACATACACGTTGAAGATGTCTTTGGAGAAGGGAAAGCTACAGCATAAGGAGATGAGCAGCGACAGCCTCAGAAGCCCAGGCATGAGCACCAGGATCTTCCTCTTCATCATGGAGAACAACGGGTGAGTGAAGTTTGCAATTTTAAGACAGTAGAAGATGGCGAGCCAGGCGGCGAGCCAGAGGTTGGAGTAGTTCAGGAACACGATGACGACTTTGAAAAGGGTGTACACTGCGTTTTGGTTATAAGTGACCCAGAAGAGTAGACTGTAGATATTCTCCAGCATCATCCAAATCTGTAGCAAGAGCCTGGAGACACTCAGCATCAACAGGATGCTGCCACCCACCGGGAGCCTTTTGCGCCGGGCCCACGCGGCCCCGTGGACGGCTGCGATGAAGCCGTTCCCGACAATGCCAGTGACGCACTCAGTTCCAGAGACCACCAAGGTGAAGATGACCTTGCCCCTGGACATGCCTCTGTCCGTGACATCTGTGTTCACCATCGCCATCCTTTTGGGCCCGGACTTCTGGGTTTCCTTGCCAAGAACTGGTGCCTGTTTTGCAGTCTTCTGCCTCTAGCTCAATGGTATTGTAATGTTTTCTCAGTTAATGGTTATTTCTAATTTTTCTTCATTTGCTTGTTCCATGACTACAGGTTAGAGGCCTGAGATGCAAATGATGACAGGATCTGGTTACTGGCTGTCTCCATTTTTCATAAATACCATTTGTCTTGGGCTTTCAGGAGCTCCCTGGCGAGACTTGGAGACAGGTATCTGTCACAGCACCTTCCTACCTGATTTACTTTCAGTCCATGTCCACCTGACAGGGCAAGAGCGCAGATAAGGAGGCTTCGTGGCCCTTGGCCTTTTCACTTGTCTCGCAAGACCTGTTACCTGCTAAATTATTTGTAAAACTGCTTCCAGATTCTCTGATCTGCCTTCTCCTGCTTCCTGTATTGTCTCCCTTATTTGGGGAGTTTTTATTACTGTGGTTGGCATGTTTTCAAACGAGAAATTCCCCTCAGCTCGTACATGAACATCTTTGACTTAGAATCACACTTCTCCCAGAAAAGCCAGCTGTTATAGTATCCTCAAATGGTACACAGAAAAGCCAACACTGGATGCTATTTGGGTTAACTAGACACGAGAAAGGCATGATCATCACATTTTCATTGAGTGCGTGTGTGCGTGTCACCGATTATAATTGACTGCTATCCACATCACTGCTTGAGCTCAGAGTCAGGTGGAGGCAGCCTGGGAAGGCTTCTGAGTGTTCTGAACATGGTGTTGAGGCTGAGAAATGTAAGAAAATACTGTCACTTGAAATTTGCTTCCCCACTAGACCCTGGCCGTGAAACAGAATGACCTCCAGTGCTTTAAAGAATATGTAGGCGCCCAGGACTCATTCCTGATCTAGTCGCTCAGGACCCGGGCCGGGGCCCAGGCATGCTGTGCTTTCACAGGGCCGGGACTGAGGACCAGTCTCAACTGGGGTTCGGGGAGTCAGGGCCACATCTAGCCTGCACTGGTGTTTGGTCTTGCGCTGGCTAAGGTTGGACAGCATTAGTGCACCAGGGCTAACTGTATTTTTTATTGGCCAGCATTTCCATTTAGGAGATTACATATATTCAGGGGGAAAGAAAAATCTGTCTTCCCTTGCAAATGAGAAGATCTGGCAACATGGGGTCTGCAGGGTGAATCGGCTGCAGTGGGATCGTGCCTGTCACCTGAAGCTGGAAGTACGCACTTCCCGGTTTGTTGCAGCGTTCACCCATTCCTTGGGTCTCCTTGTCCCTGGGCCTCAGGCCCGTGTGTGCCCTATTACACTTTTTATAACGTAAAGGGAAGGATGATAAAAATTGGGTTCCCCGACCCACCAGTACAGATGTTAGATTTATTTTTATTTTAAAATTGTCTTGCATTCTTCAGTCATACTTGCAAACATTGAGAAAGCTTTGGAGAAATGAAAGTTCCTGTGGACTCGAAGGCTGGCACAAGAGTGTCCCCAGCAGCTGTGTCCATAGCAGCTGGGAAGGGAGCGACATCTGCCGGCAGAGAGCTGCAGCGCTGGTAATTGCTCTCCCTTCTGCTGCGGGAGGAAAGTAGTGTTTGTCAGCAGCTCCCACGTGTCCCAAAGCCTCACACTCATCTTAGGTTTAGTCTGTCCCAATTTAGGCAAGGTGGTAAAAAATAGCTCCCCAAATTTCTCGCACGTGGTTACTGAGTTCCACTGTTCCGATACCATCTTCCGTTGGCTTTCATTCATATCTTACTTTGGCTTTGGGAGGTGAAAGGAGGCAACTTCATTTTAGGAAAAATCTCAGTGGGGCTGGTGGGAACCAACCATCAAAGGTTTCAGATTCTTGGCTGTTAAGTTCAAAGCTTTGGTGCAGGTGCAGGAGGGAACGGATCTGGAAGAATCTGTGATTAGAGGAGCCGTTTTCCTCCCACTTCTCTCTCATATACCACGGTGCGAACTTGAACATGCTTTTCACAAGAGGAGGGTCGGAGGAGGAAGCTGTCTCCGGAGAGGGGCCCTCGCCGGGACTACCCCTCATAGAGGCGGAGGAGGGGTGCAGCCTGCCCCGCCACGCTCAGCAAAGCCGCAGAAGCTTCCCTGAGTCCACAAGGGTGTTTGCTAAGGGGGTAGTGGATTCCCAAGGGGTCCAGTGGTCCTCTCAAGGCAGCTTTGGGAGCAAGAGGAGAGGAACGACCTTGGAAGAGGCCCCTCTGCCCCCTACAAGGCTCTGTTTGACCCCAAGTAACAAAGATGTTATTTCCGGGAGGACAGGCAGGAGAAATTCTGAGCAGTCTTGTGATGATACTGGTCAAGTCTGGTGTGACTGAGAAAACACACGCCTCATTGGTTTAGGGAGCAAAGTCAGCTCAGTGCAATAAACACGAATAAGTTTCTTTCCTTCAGTCTGTGCTCAGCTCTGCGCCGTGGCAGCCCCCACACGCCACCGCGGTGTCTTGGGCAGGTTCCCTCTTTTCCGGTCTTTTTAGGTTATGAGCACTCAACTCAGTTTAGTTTCCTAGTTGGTGTAAGTCTTACCTTCTCTCTCTCCCTGAGTGCAGTTTGCGCTGAGACCCCATCTGCTTGGATTAGATGGGGACGGGCCAGGTTCTGGGATCCCCATCCCTCCCTCTGCAGCCCCGGCTCCGCCAGGGTACTGCTGGGAAGAAAGGATGCAGGTGCCCGTTGCTTTATTTTACTGGTTCCTGCGGTCAGTGCACTTCGCTGGGCTTGCTGCTGCTTCCTCGCCAACACCGCCTGGCTCTTGGGGACCTTGGGGGACTGGCATTTACACTCGTATGTGGGCTGTCTGGTGAGGAGCACGTGGGGGCTGTTGAGAGGGCTCTGTGGCAACTCTCCAGGGTGCTGCCTGTCACTCCAGCCACCTTCCCCTCGTCTCCCTTCCTTTTATACGTACAGAGCTCGATATGGTGATCGTGGCTGGTCACAGGAGAGCTGCTCTTGCCGCCTTCAGTAAGCTTTGCGGGGAGGTGTCCGTCACCAGTCCTCAGCTGCTCTCTGTGGGTCTCTCATCTGCAGTCCTGCCGGCAGTTGTCTCAATGACCTGAAGGCCTTTACAAAAACGTACATACCCATGTTCCCCCCTCAAAGATTCTCAGTAATTTCTTTGGAGAAAAGCTAAGCATTTGGCATTTCCAAAGCTTCCCATTAAAATTCTAACATGGAGCAGGGGAGGGTGGGGAACCCTTTGGGGCACTTAGCTGCTTGGCTTACCTTGTGGGCTGTAGGGCTGATTCTGGGGTAACAGGAACCAGGCCACTGGCCGTCCTTGTGGATGTGACGGAATGACTTCCAGGAGGGGACTAAGAGGTGGTGTTCTTTCAGGTGGAGGGAGACCAGATCCGGCGGTTGAATTATAGAAAATAATTACCGTATTTTGCAAAACGGAGTTTTTGGCTGTGAAAAACATCTTCCACAGTAGAGTGTTAGAAAAGCAAAATACTGCCCAAATCTCTATGAAAGGTAGGAAAAAGAAGACAGACCTGGAGGTCATATGCTCCACCTCGTAAACTGACCATTTCCACGTGCTTGTTTGGCACTGGGCGTAACTGGAGAAGACAGCTGAGGGGCTATTTGAAACTGACAGCAGTCAGAACAAAGGCCAAGGGTGTGGAAAAGACATGTGCTCAAAACCCAACAAGCTCACAAGCTGTACAGAGAACTGAGATGTCAACAAGGCTTGTTTTGCTTTTTTAAAATAAACAGTGTTGTGTTTATGTGAAAAAAATCTGCCTGGGACACCCAATTCTCCACCAACAGCAAGCCGTAAGAGTGTCTATTGAATGCAGCGGAATCGTGTCCTGAAAAGATGTAATAAACACATGCAAATGTAAGTGTGACTAGAAACACTGTCTCTCGATGCACTGGAAATAGAGCTCAGAAACGGAAGATAAATTGTGCGAGAAGTTTCAAACACTGCAACATTTGCTATTGCAGCTGATGACGGTGCAGATTTAGTAATACTTAGATGTAAGTCCTATTGATTCACTGCAACTTTGAGAATTTTTTTTTTTTTTAATTTAGAGGGGATAGGTGGGAGAGAGGGAGAGGGAGAGAAATATCAATGTATGGTTGCCTCTTGTGTGTCCCATGCTGGGAACTGGCCTGCAACCCAGGCATGTGCCCTGACTGGGAATTGAACCTCGATCCTTTGGTTCGCAGGCCCACGCTCAATCCACTGAGCTACACCAGCCAGGGCAAGAATTTTTATATAACTGAAAATGTTTTAAACAGTGTGGTTACAACAGGAGCACACCAGGAAGTAATTAAGACATCGATTGCTCTGATAGAGGAAACAGTCGAACCGAGAATGGTGTTCCTGGGACAGGCGCTGCCCGTGCTGGACTTGCCATAAAACTGAAGTTCCATGTGGCAAGTTATGTAAGGACACAGGCGTACATCTCCTCCTCTGCAGCATTCGGCAGAAATGGCTTTCTGCTGGGAGTTAAAAACAGAACGGGTCTTGGACACAGCGCTCACCACCTGTCAGCTGGCTCCCCTCCTGGGGCTGGGGCCAGGGAACTCTCTTGGGGACTGTTTGACGAATCGGGCACAACACAGCATTCTGCTCACTGCAGGGAGGTCGGGGTTAGTCACCGAGGGATGCCGAGGAGGGTCGTTGAACTGCTGGAGTGAACCCGTGGACATCATCCGAGGAAGAGAACTCGCTGCATGTGCTCAGGCAGCAGATTGTTATCACACAGCCGGCGGTTGGGTTGATGCTTTGGCTGTTGCCCTGAAAGAGCATCCACAAGTAGTTTAAAAAGTCCTGGAGGAACTTATCTAGCTATTTGGTCCTCTGTTCTTAGAATTGGCTTCTGGAAAAGTAACGTAACGGGTATCGTGATACTGAAGACCTAGTTCCCAGATTGCGTGTCGATTGCCTCCTCTGTGAAGCCAGCCTCCCGCCGCTCAGCGCTTTGTCATCCATTCCTAGCGACAGCGTGAAAGGGGGTCCTCAGTGTGACACAGGACAGGGCGTGCAGTGTGCCGACACTGCAAAGCCAAACTGTCGGGCACAGATTTTTGAAAATCCTGACTGGAAAGGCCTAACTTTTGCACAGCTCATTTCCATTATTAAACTAAGTAAAACCACGTGTCATTTCTAGGCAAGGCTGTCTGTCAAGGCTGAATTCTGCATTCAGGCAAACTCTGTGCAAGATATAGTGCTGATATATTGGGGCCAAAAGCAAAAGTTGCAGATTTCTGGTTCCAAGACAAAAATATAAAAGTTGTGAAAGAAAATGTTAAAAGTCAAATCTTTTTGTTATCTTTTTTCAATTTTGAATTCAAGACAGAATCATCAGCATCATAAACAGTATGCATTGTACAGTACAAATGTAGGCTGCGGACAGAAAAAGTGTTCAGAAAACCAGAATTTATTTTCCTTAACTTGGTTTGTTTTTCTGCCACGTTAAATGTTTATTAATCCATAGACATTTATGTCCCTGGCTTCTGAGCCCTGGAATTTTCAGTGACCTCTTTAACCTGTCTTGTGTGGACAGTTTAGCTATGAGATGGCGCTAAAGCGTAGCTGGCAGTTTTCACCACTAGATGGAGCTTGAGTCCCGCTTGAACAAATCGAGCAATTACTCAATTGGTCCACTAGCAGGCGGGCACGCTCTTCCCCCCCCCCCCCCCCCCCCGCCCCCCACGCACACACAAGAGCCCGAGGAAAACCTTTGAAAACCTCTGTCTTAGGCAGTTGGCTCAGAGTTTTACCTGCCCGCTTTTAGGGAGAGCTCTGAATCTTTACGGTCAGAATAGTTTCAGACAGTTTTCATGAGAAAACATTTTTCTTAGTAAAGTTTCTTTTATTAATAGATCAGTTAATATTTGTTTTTGAAAAACTACATTTCTTAAACAGACTAACTTGAGCTGACTACAGAGCCTTTTCCGAAGAATCCGGAACATCAGAGCACTAGGATGCTGGTGCTGCACGTGACCTGAGAGCTCACCAGTCGGGGTGGGTGAGCTAAGCAGGGCCTTCCGGAGTGCCTGCCGGGAGCTGCCTGAGGCCTCACACCTGCCCAGCTCATACTGGGAGCAGAAGTAACGCATCCTGGGTGGGCCCTTTACACTTGCCTTCTGACCACCGGGGAAGCAGTTCGCCACGGGCTTCCTTCTCGTCCATCATCACACCTCCTCTGCCTCCACCCCTCCCGCCTCCCTCTTACAAAGACGCTTGTCCTTCCATGGGTTCCCTCTGGGTAATCCAGGACCATCTTCCCGCCTGAAGGTCCTAAACTTGATCGCATGTGCCAAGTCCTGTTTACCACGGAAGGTGACATGTCCACAGGTTTCCCATGTCAGAATGAGGACATCTCTGAGGAGGGTGTTCTTCTGCCCACCGCAGTCAGCATGTGGGCACGTGCCCAGCAGAGGGCCCCGGGCAGCCAGGTGCACCAGCAGCAGTCAGGTCAAACCATGTGCTTCCTACTCCCTCCTTGCCCTCGCCTTCTCCCCGATGGGGAAGCAGCCGAGCAAGTGGGAAGGGCGGCGGGAGGAAACAGGGCTCACCCCAGCCTTCCCTGTCATTGGGGCTGGGGGCGGTCCGAGCCGCTCAGGCCTCACTGGAGAGAGGTTTCGATCACAGCGGGACTGTGCTTTTTCTTTTTAACTGAAAACTCCGCTGTTTTAATTCCCAACATGTTTGGAGACCCATGGGCTCTACCCGGAGGGCAGCTCGTGGCTGGAGAAAGGAACTCGTCAGCAGGGAACCTGGAGGCAGTGACAGGGAGAGAAAGCATCTGCGTGGTCCCTTGTAGAACCAGCTCATTGAGTGTGCCTGGCACGGGTGATTGGGGGGAAGGGGGTTTCAAGACGCTGTTGACTCACTCCATGAACTGGAAAGACCCCCTTCCCAGGTGGGGGGAGATGGCCGAGTGTTGAGTCCTCTGTGCCAGGAAGCCAGGGGTTGGGGGCAGGCACCAGGAGGACAATGGCTTTCTGATGAACACTGGACGATTTTCCTCTCACCTGAAAATTTGGGCAGGGTAGGGATAGGTAGAGGAAGGAGAGAAGAGAGTGGGGAAAGATGGAAGGACCTGGACCGGTAACTGTGGACGCGCCCCTGGGGACGAACAGGTGGACACCATTGCATATCTATGCTGGCAGGGGGAGCCCAGGCGTGCGGCCACCACAGGGAGGTTGGGGCACGTGTGGCTCGGCAGCTCGGGGAGAGACTTTAACACGCTTCCCAACGTGTGACTGTCTGGCCTGCCTAAACCCTCAAACGGTGACAGAAAACTTTCATGGGCTTCTTGAGGACTCCAATTACACATCTAAACCCAAGATTCTCCCCGATGGCTGAACGAGCCTGCCCCCTTCCTTCCCTCCTGGGGCCCAGAGCACAGGAGAGCAGGCCCCGAGTAAGACTGACCACGGTGAGTGACTGACGATCATCAGGCTAAAACCAAAATTAATACCTACTCTTCTTTTAATTACCTGTGATATGTAATTATAATGCCCATGTTAAGAATTCCATGATGGCAAATCTATTAACAGTTCTTCTACAAAGACAGACATAGAGGTTTGGGGTGAGGGACAGTTTTTGGAGGGTGATTACAGAGCACCAAATTGGATGTGTGTGTTGTGCAGGAGATGAGATGTCGGTATTTCTGTTTAAATGGAGTGGATGGGTCAAGATAAAGGGCAGCAGGTAACAAGCACAGTGCAAGGAAACAAGTGGATGTTTTGCATCTTCCTCATCAGTATAGGGCCCTGGGAAATGTAGAGCGTGAGAAGAGATCCGGAGAAGTGACCCAGGCTCCAGGGTGCCAGGGGCAGCGGCACGGAGCGGTGAGCGCCGTCGGGCAGAGCTCCCTTAGCCTAGGTGCCAAGGAGGAATGAACCTTACAAATGACTCCAGGCGCATTGCAGAGATGCAAGTGGGCATTGCTTATGCTGGCTGTTTATGTGGGTGCAAGCTGCTCCAGGCCCAAACTCTTACCCTGATTGTTTGACAAAGAACAGAATCTGGGTATCTGGGTACTTTTGTTTTTCTGGGGCGGGTGGGCGGAAGGATCCAACGGAAGCTGGATTCTGTCTCTCTCCCTGTACTTGCCCCTGACAACCAGGGGACTGGTGCTTTTTACTTGGAATCGCCTTATTTAGAATTATTTTTGAAATGAGGGAGATTGTGCCTCGCCACATGTTAGGCTCTCAGTAAGCACTTTGTTGGAAAAAGGGAAAGGATGGAAAGACGAAAGGTAGGAGAAGGGAAAGTGGACAGGAAATAAGGAAGGGAGGGAGGGAGGAAGAAGGAAGGAGAGGAAGAGGGAAGAAGGGAGGGAAGGAATGGAGACATGCCTGTAAGTGTGCTCCATCACATGGTGTCGCTTCAAGAAGCAGCCCAGGAGCCCAAGGAGGAGGAGAGCTCTGTGAAGGGGACACGAGGCTCTGGGTTGTGGTCGAGAAAGCAGGGAGGCTTCTTTGGGGCCAGATCTTCAAGGCTCACAGAGGGAGGAATAGCACTGTCCTTATTCTGCGAGCGAGATAAGCGGCGTGACCGTGGGGACTGGGCCGAGCTGCCAGCGAGTGCGCAGACCTTGGAACGCCCACTCTCCCTGCAGAGCGGCGTCACCTTGCTTGAAGTGAATACAGTGAACTCAAGCAGCCCCTGCTTTCGTCATCACTGCCCTGCCTTAGGTCCCTTTCTCCACCCTTCCCCGGGAGGCTCCTCCTCCCCCATGGCCCTTGTGTTTGACACTGCAATGCCTTGTGCTCTGCACTTGTTTTTTTTTTTTGGGGGGGGGCGGTGAGGTGGGGAGATTTGTCTACCTCCCTGGAAGAGATTGCCTTTGCTCTCACTTTACAGGTGCCTTGAGTGCTGGCTGTGACTTTCAGGCGTGTCTATTCTAAGGTGGCTGGAACTTGGTGGCGGTGGAAATAAGGGGTGCTGCAAATACGAAATGTAAAGCACCTGGGTGTAGAGCAGGAGCCGCTCAAGTCTGTGGAGTTGGAGAACACGTAAATGCATGTCCTTTGCCGTGTGCCTTTCTGTGGTCTCAGTGCTGCGTTCACTTGTTCTCCCATCAAGACCCCAAGTCTGTGACACCCCCACGATCAAGAGGTGGTTTTTTATTTGGACAAGTATACACCACTACATTTCTGAAGGGGGACCACTATCTGGACAACCCCTAAAGGAGGCCGTGCCACCTGCTCTGTTGGACTGGGGGTCAGGGAGGGAGTCCCTTGGAGCGTTGGGAGGCTGATCACAAGGAAATGAGGGAATGAAGTAAGACCCGTCTTCCCCTTTTCCTCCTTTTCCACATGTCTTGTGAAAGAGTTTTCAGTCCTGCCGAAACTGGGAACTCAGGGGTTGCTGGAGCAGAGACGGGAACGCTGCCCTACTGTGGCATGGGAGTCCCCGCGTATCCGCCCCCCGTAGGTAGGTGGGGCTGTGTCATTAACTCTGGCCCCTGGGCTGTGAGTAGACCTGTGACATCCTCACCGATGCGCAGAAGAGCAAGTGAGACTGGTCGCCTGCCGAGGTGACCCCTGGGGCTGAGTTTGAGCTGGTGGAGGGCTGGCTCCTAGCAGCCTGGCCCCCTGCTGTGTCCTGTGGAGAATGGCTTCCCTGGGAGTTTCTGGGCCTGCGGGCTGGGGGGCGGGGGCGGGGGGGGGGGCGGCGAGCAGGAAATACACTTGTGTTTCTGAAGCCCCTGAACTTTCAGACTTTGCCCTGACTGGTGTGGATCCTCATCCTGCAAAGCGAGAGGTCGCCGGTTGGATTCCTGGGCAGGGCGCAGGCCTAGGTTGCAGGTTCGGTCCCAGGTTGGGGCATATATGAGAGGCAACCAGTTGATGTTTCTCTCTTACGTCCATGTTTCTCTACCCCTCTTTCTCCTTCCCTTCCCCTCACTCTAAAAATAAATAAAATCTTCAAAAAATATTCAGACTTTTTTTGAGGGAAAATGAATTTAATTGGATACCTTCAATAGTATAATTTTCAGTTTAAAAATATTTACACAGTGCTTTTAATTTATAGAACATTTTTTCATAGGCATTATTTCCTTTAAAGCCTGCCCCTCTTCTAAGGTAATTTTTCTTTCTTTTAACTTCTATTTTGACTTAAATTCAGACTTGTAGAAAAGTTGCAAGACAGCACAAAGGATTCCTGCAGGTCCTTCACCCAGATTACCTAAATGTTGCTAATTTACCACCTTGCTTGATTCTTTCTTCTCTTTAAATACTATATACAAGGTCTGTCCAGAAGGTATCCAGCCAAGTAATGTGAAAAATAGAGACACATTTATTGAAGAAGATACAGGATACAAGAAACATTGTACACAGGACAATGATATCTCAAGTCCCCTTCAAAGGAGGCACTTTGGGACCTCACACAGTGGCCATCAGCCATCAGCTACCTCATCATATTCTCCTGAATCTCATTGATGGTCTGAAATCTCTTCCCTTTCAAAGGTGATTTTAGTTTTGAGAAAAGCCAGAAGTCTCAGGGCACTAAATCTGGGCTGTAGGGGAGCTGAGTCACCTGGGTGATTTGATGTTTCACCAAAAAACTGCATGAGACGTGACGAGTGAGTGGGCATGTTGTGATGAAGCTGCCAGTCACCAGTTGCCCAGAGCTGTGCCTTCTGAATCATCTGAATAGTTTCCATGGAGGAATGTTCAAGTTAATGCAAAATTTGATGCATATTTGTTGCTCTACTCACTCAGTCATTTTGAATGAGACAGCCACACAGTCCACCTGCTCATTCAATGGCATCTACTGCCCCCACTGACTAGCACAGTGAGGTCATCATTGTTCATGCATGTGCATTCCAGTCCACTGACCTTGGCTGCCAGGTTACATCGGTGTTGTGCAAACCGTTCTTGTTATAGTAACAATGGCTGGACTTTTTCCGGACAGACCTTGTACACATGTCTTTTTCCCATGAACTGTGTGAGAGGAAGCCTTAGATATGATGCCCCTTCACCCCTAGATACGTCAGTGGGTTTCCTAAAAACAAGGACATGAGGACCGTGAGTGCATTGCAGCCGAGCCTAGCCTACTCTAGATGAATACAGACGAACTTGATGGAGTTCCAAAGAGGGGAAGCTTTAGTGCAGACAAGAGGTCAAAGCTGTGGAGCAGAAGTTACATAGAGTCCATCAGGGAAGTCCAGGCCAGAATCTGGAAGCTTAGAACCTTAAAGCAAATAGGTTTTTAACTGATATTTTATATGATATGATATGATATGATGCAATAGAATTAAGGGAGCTCGATAAGGATTGCTGGGAAGGGAATTACTACATTCAGGCGTGTGGGCAGAAGAAGTGACTTCAGGAAAATCTGTTTCGTGAGCAAGATCAAACTGGACTTGGTTTCTGCTGCGTGCCCATGGTTAGCTATTACTATCACTGTATATTGAAATGTTTTCGTTAATCACTGTTGTTTGCTCCAGACCTGAAAACATGCCACTGGCGATGACGATGACGATGACATCATTACAGAGGATGTAGTTACTGAAAGTATAGGAAGGGGTCTTTGGGGGAGGGGTGGGAGGGCTAGCCGCTGAAAATGACACTCATTCAGCCAATGGGAATTCAGTCAGCCTAGGGTCCGACACGACACCGGGCGCGCACTGCCTGTCCCTCTGTCCTGACAGTGACATGGACTCATTAGTCCCCATTCTCGGAGGTTTGTCCTCTCGCTCCTTTTTCCAGATCCACCTCCACTCGAGCTCTCAGGCTGTGCTCAGGAACTGGTTTGAATGGGCGGGCCCCTGGTTTATTTGCAGCCACCTGGGGATCTGGAATGTAGATGCAAATGACAGTTTTCTCTGGTAAGTGTCAGTGGCAACTGCCTCATTTCCTGATTTGCATTCCCAAGGCCTTGGGCTCTCAGGAAACCACTTCTCACAGGCCGTCTGGTGGGGTTATTTTTAATCTCGGCTAGAAATGCCAGTCCATAACAGTTCTGAAAACCGAAAGAGCTTGGATTTACCAGGCAGAGGGTGGTTAGGGACAGCGTCATTAATTTGGCCAAATTCTGGGACCAAGGAGGAGAGGAGAAGGGACTCTGGGGACGGAGAGGGCTTGGGGTTCAGGACTGACCCAGATTTGGGAGCCCTGGGGCTCTGGGCAGGCCTGAGCAATGAGAATGCAGCAGTGCGCTCAGACAGGGAGGCCTCCCTCGGGCAGTGGAAGCATCCTGCAGGGTTCTTTCCGAGTCAGTCAATGAGAATCCTTAGTTCTGAAAATAGCAGTGACTCCCCAGGGTCCGTCTTTACTCCTGCCACCTCTTGGTTTCTTGTCTGTCACTGGCTCGGGCCTTGCCTGGGGGTGATTTTACTCCAAACTGTGCTCCGGGTTTAGAATTGACTTATGCGTAGATAGTTGTATGCTCTGTGAGGATATTTTGAAATCTCAGATAAGCTCCCACATAAAGCAGGAATGAAGTTTTAAAATTGCACATGGAGTATGAGAAAAAGCAAGTTACATTTTAAAAGTAATTTATTAATCAGCGTTACCCTGAAACATTTAATTTAAAAAGTTTAAAAAGTAATTAGTTTAATATTGGCATAGGGTCCACCTCAGTCCCCCTGGTGGATGTAAACGTAATTGTGGGCACACTCACTCATGTCGTGTTACACTCATTCCACTGAAGACGTTCTCTCCTGCTTTGAGCCTGGCCGCCAGTGAAAGGAAGGAACTTGGGGCTGGTTTCCAGGTCTGACGTCCCGTCTGCAGAGTCCCTGCCTGCACTCCCCACCTCACTGTGAACCTCCTTTCAGGCGGCGCTCCGGCCTCTCCCTAGGAAGGCCCCTGCTCCGGCTCCCTTCTCTGGTGCTCGCTGCTCATCTTCCTGCTCAGCTCTCTCTGATGTAGGGAGTCCCAGGCAGCACTTGGTGGCTGGGGTAACGTCCCCAGGGTGAAACAGGCGCACATCTTCCCGGGAGATCGACCACCATGTCTTCCTAGCTACGTGGCAGACGAGTCAGAGTTGGCCGGGGTGGCCTGAATTTGGCTTTTATCTTTTATTTTATATATAAAATAAAAGCCAAAGACAAAAACATATATTTATCGAATTTGGGGGGGGGTTATGTTTGTTAATTAAATAGGTTTCAGGTGTGCAATTCTATAATATATTATCTGTCTATTATATTGTGTGTTCACTAGCCGTAGTCACGGCTCCTTCCATCGCCGTTTATCCCCCTTTTACCTTCGCCTTCTCCCTGCCCCCTTCACTCTGGTAGTCACCAAAATGATGCCCGTGGCTACAAGGTTTCTTTCTTAATCCCTTCACTTATTTCATCCCCCCTGACAGCTGTCAGTCTGTTCTTCGTATCTGTGAGTTTGTTTCTATTTTGTTTGTTTATTTTCTTCATTAGTTCCTACATATAAGTGAAATCATACGGTGTTGGTCTTTCTCTAACTATTTTCACTTGTCTAATACTCTCTAGGTCCATCTACGCTGTTGCAAAAGGTAAGATTTCCTTTATTTTTACAGCCGAGTAGTGTTCCGTTGTATAAATGTACCGCAGCTTTTTTATCCGCTCATCTACTGATGGACACTTGGGCTCCTTCCAATCTTGGCTATTGTAAATAATGCCACAGTTTACATAGGGGTGTGTATGTCTCTTTGAATTGGTGATTTGAATTTCTTTGGATATATACCCAGAAGTGGAATCTCTGGATCAAAAGGCAGCTCCATTTTTAATGTTTCGAGGAATCTCCATACTGTCTTCCAGAGTGGCCGCACCCGTCTGCACTCCCACCAGCAGTGCAGGAGGGTTCCCTTTTCTCCACGTCCTCTCCAGCACTTGTTTGTTGATTTATTGATGACAGCCATTCTGACAGGTGTGAGGTGATATATCATTTTCGTTTTAATTTGCATTTGTCTGATGATGAGTGACGTTGAGCATCTTTTCATATGTCTGTTGACCATCTGTATGTCCTCTGTGGAGAAGTGTCTATTCTGCCTAATTTTTAATTGAATTATTTGTTTTTTTTGGTATGTTGACTTGTCTGAGTTCTTTATATATTTTGGATATTAATCCTCTATCAGATGTATCATTGGCAATGATCTCATTCAATGGGTTGTCTTTTATTTTGTTGATGGTCTCCTTTGTGTACAAAACTTTTGAGTTTGATATAGTCCCATTTTCTTTTCTTTTGTTTTCCTTGCCTGAGGAGATACGAGTATATCAGAAAAAATATTGCTGTGAGAAATATCTGATATTTTACTGTCTATATTTTCTTCTACAGTTATGGTTTCAGGCCTAACATTTAAGTATTTAATCCACTTTGAATTTATTCTTGTGTGTGGTGTAAGAAGGTGATATAGTTTCATTTTTCTGCATATATCTGTTCAATTTTCCCAACACCGTTTATTGAATAAACTATCTTTAGATTATTGTATGTGTTTACTTCCTCTGTCAAATACTCATTGACTATAAAGTTGTAGGTTTATTTCTGTGCTCTCTATTCTGTTTCATAGATGTATATATCTGTTTTTTATGACAGTACCATGCTGTTTTAATTACTATGGCCTTATAGTATAGTTTCATATTAGGTAGCATGAGTCCTCCAACTTCGTTCTTCTTTCTTAGAATCACTGTTCCTTTTGTGGTTCAATATAAATTTTTAAAATATTTGTTCTAGCTCTGTGAAATATATCATTGGAATCTTGATAGAAGTTGCATTGAATCTATAGATTGCTTTGGGTAGTATGGACATTTTAATGATGTTAATTCTTCCTATCCATGAACACAGTATGTGCTTCCACTTATTTGTCTCTTTTCAATTTCTTTCTTCAGGGTCTTATAATTTTCTGAGTACTGGTCTATAACATCCTTGGTTATATTTATGCCTAGGTGTTTTTTCTTTTTGATGCAATTTTAATTTTTTAAAATTTCCCTTTCTGTTAGTTTGTTATTGGCATATAAAAATGCAACTGATTTCTAGATATTAATTTTGTATACTGCTACTTTGCTGAATTCATTTATGAGTCCTAGTAGTTTCTTGGTGCAATCTTTGGAATTCTGTATGTACAGTATCATGTCATTATACAATGGAATACTATTCAGCCATAAAAAGAAGAAAGTTTTACCCTTTGCAACAGTATGGATAGACCTGGAGAACATTATGCTGAATGAAACGAGCCAGTCAGAGAAAGACAAATACCATGTGATTTTACTCATATGTGGAATCTAATGAACAAACTGAACTAACAAGCAAAATAGTGACAGATTCGGAGATAGCAGGATGACAGCTAAGGTGGGAGGGTAAGGGGTGGAGGGATTGAGCAAAAGGGAGAAAGGACTCATGGACGTGGACAACAGTGTTGTGGGGACAGGGTATAAGGGCCCTAAATGGTAATGGGAAAAACACAATTAAAAATCAGTAGGAAAAAAAGAGATCTACATACAAAACAACAACAACAAAGGTTCCAGCTCTGAGCAGCACTCCAATCCCTGTGCAGGACTGAGCTCAGCAGGGCGGGGCCACCAGGAATAGAAAGTACAGGCCAAGAGAGTCACCAGGTGGAGGGGGTGGGCATAGGGTGTGCATGAATGAAGTGGGGAATACTAACCCCCTTTCCAAAGTTAAATAGCTCAGTGACTGTCTGAGTCTCCACCAGGACCTTCTCCAGAAAGACCGTGCACCAAAGGTCCCTGTTGGATGCAGCCAGCAGACCTTTGTGTAGGACCCCCGCTTGGCAGGGTGGTGGCGTTGCCAGTAGTTGGAGGACTGGAGTAGTAGACTCCCCAGGCTGGTGCTGTAAGAATAGGAGTGCCCTGCCCTAGGAAGATGGCATCTGAGGGCAGTGTGGGACAGGGAGAGACTCAGCACAGGGACTTCAGTGTGTGACCCTCCAGATCTCTCCTGGGACCACACCACCCAGATCTTCTCTGTATGACTCCTGTGCGCTCTGGGTCACCTTCCCTCACCGGGATCCCCAGATGAGTGTCTGAGAGCAAGATCCTGTGCACTGACCCTTTAAAAGAGCACCTGGGTTTCTAGCAGACTCCCTCCTCTTCCAGGAAGAGTCCCCACTGATTTTCACAGCCAGATGCTACGCAGGCTTCTCTTCCTGGCTCTGATTCTCTGGACTGGGGGATCCTGGTGTGGGGTGGGGACCCCCATGCTCCTCAAGGAGCATTATCATGGGATTTTCGTAGGCGAGATATTCCTTTGGCTTCTCAACTCTTGTACATGGGTGGGGGAGGCCAGCCCTTTCTGCATCTCCTCATGTCTTAGCAGTCTCTACGTGGCTTCTTCTGTAAACCTTTGGTTGTAATACTTCTGTTCAGCCAGCCTTCTGTTGGTTATTCTGGTTGATAGCTCTGAAATTCAGCTTTGAATCCGGTTCGCACCCGGAGAAGGTGAGTATAGTTTCCACTTACTCCACATCCATCTTGGAATCCTCTTTGCTTTCATTTTCTCTGTGTTTATTCTTACGCTCTTTTGAAAAACCGCACTAGAGAATGGCGAGGGGCATGCGCACAGCTGTGGCGAGTGCATACTGAGAGGTCCGGAATAGATGTCTCTGTTTTTAGAAGAGCACCACTTAACTGACCACTGATTGGTGGAAACCTCTCATTTTCAGCCCAACAATCAGCTTTCACCAAATTAAGATTTCTGGAAATTTTCTATGAAACCAGTAAGAAAAGGAAATTAGGAGCTGCCACTGTTTAATCAATTTGAGGGGTTGATAAACTTTCCCACGGAGTCACATGGTGAAGTTAGCAGGTGAGAAAGACACCAGCATGAAACAAAAACACGGTAAACCTGTTACCAACGAAGTTCACGCTCCAGTTCAAAGTCTTCTTTAGAAATTTCCTGTAGAAAACCAATTTGGGGCAATTATTATGACCTCAAGTTAAGATTTGGGCAATACAAGATTGAACTTTTGAAACAGAAGTCTTTGTGTAATAGTGTGTAATAGTAAAAAATTATGTGTAAGTTTTTTATTTTAAATGTTAGACCAAATAAATGCATTTGTTTTTCCTTTCTTCTGAGACTCAGTTGAGGGGAAAAAAACCCCATGATAATGAGGAGAGAAGTGGGGATGGCCAAGGGCAGACGAGTGCTGTCATCCCATTTCTTGGATGTGAACCACCACTTACAGCAGTTTGCATGAGGGGGAGGAGGGGACGTTCGGGACGTGTTCGTGCTGGGCCTTGGGAACGTGGTGCCTGGTCAGCTTACTGAAAGTCTCGAGGGGCCTGGATGTAGGTCCCTACCTTTGGGGAGTGGAAGTGAGGCATGGCGCAGAACCCCCTGCATGGTTGAAATGGAAATTCTTTCTGCCAGGCAGCTGCTTCAGGGGCCCCTCCCAAACCTTTCCCCAGCACTGCGCACACAACCATCAGCAGCCCCCATATTGGCAATGCTTTTCGAGAGAAATCAAACACGTTTCCCAGAAAAAAAAAGCACAGCTTCTAGTGTGGGTGTGTGCACGCAGATAAATTATTTTTTTTTAATTTTAATTTTAATTGTTGATCTTGTACAGTTTTCTGTCTTTTACTCCCACCCCAGCCCACCAAGATTAAATTCTTTCTTATTATGTCATTTTAGATTCATGGGATAATGTCAGGTTCCTCACTCATGTCCCCAGAAGAAAAGCCAGTCGACAGAAGCCAATCCTGATGAAGGATGGCCCTGTTACAAAACTGATTCCCAAACAGGCTTTCCACAGCAGGAAAATGTCCTGCTGGGGAATACTACTCATGAAAAGCAGTCTTTCATTTTCCTTCATTATCCAAGCATTATCAGAAGCAAGAGCAACCTAAAAGAGAAAGACCAAGATAAGCATTCAGAATGAATGACCCCTGAAGAAATCACAGAAAAGTCAAACTTACATCCCTAGAGAAGGCAGAGAAGATACTGCATCCATAAAATTAGAAAAGGATGCTATTAAAAACAAATAAACAATAAGAAGCTTTTAGAAATTAAAAATGAGTGAAAATTACATTCAGTTTATATATGATTTCAGAGAAAATAAGATGAAATCAAAATAATTTCTCTGAATGCAGAGCAACTATCAATGATGAAGAAGTTAGTGGAGAAGATAAGAGACACAGATGTTTTATTCAGCAGGTCTACAATCCGACTAAAGGGGATTTCAGGGTGTAAGATGAGAGAAAATGGAGAGGAAGATACAATTTTTTAAAAAAGAAGAAAACCTCAGTGTGAGGAAAGACAAGGTCTGTTAAGCCCTGAGTTGATCTTAGGCAAATGGAGCACTTGATACTAGTTGCCAAGCACTCTTCCTCATTATAAGTAAGTATTGACAGCCTCATTTAAAAAAGCCATATATGAGAATCCGAGTGGTGATGCTTTTAATAGACAGCTTTTTGGCAATCAGGTTATTTTGCAAAAAAGTAGAACCTTCCAACATTATCAGAAAATAGTGAGAAGCAGTTGTGACGTGGGACACGGACTTCCCTGGTTATCTGTTACTCAGATGGACGCGATCTCCTTGATGAGGAGCCTGTTGTTTCTTGTAAATACCCGCTCACAGGTGGTTCACCAGTGGCTTTGATGCTGCATTTTCTGCAGCCCGTGGCCAAGATTCAATAGTCATTGACTTAAACGTTTTCAGCTCCTGAGAATGATGAAAGAGGAAAAGGCGTTTACAGAGTTCACCTACCGGTTTTTTCAGCATCCAGTGTATTATTCAAAACCCAGTTGTTAAGGTACAAGGAAGCATGCCATCATTTTGAAAATCAAATGCATTTAAAAACACAACAAAATCCTCTGTAGGGATCAAATGACAGATAATGATGGGAGTCCGACACGCACACCTGAAACAGTCACGTTCCTTCCTGGAAGGCTTTCATGGTGTGCGCAGAACGTCATATTACTTGTCGGTAGCTTTTAAGGACGGGCATGTGTTAGGAACACGGGCTAGCACAGCTAAGTCTCTGGCCCAGTGAGGCCTGCCCCCTTGGTGCCCATGTTCACAGATTGTCCTATAGGCTGGGTATAAGGTGGGGGAGGGCAGTTCACCCCTTTTCCTCTCAGCAGGGTGGCCCTTCCCACTCCAGGTCGTGAGTAGTGACTCAGCCTACGTCCCGGACCTGTGCTGAATAGATGCACATGACCCGCAGCATCCCTTTCCTGGACTGAGGGTTTCAAGGTCTTCCTTGCAGTGTGCTCTGTTGCCTTGATTTCCTTGTAGAAGTTCAGAAGGTGA
This sequence comes from Glossophaga mutica, assembly GCA_039655065.1. NCBI lineage: Eukaryota > Metazoa > Chordata > Mammalia > Chiroptera > Phyllostomidae > Glossophaga > Glossophaga mutica. Next base: position 8,387,415 of record CM077313.1, read on the forward strand.
GGCCCTGTAAGGGTATCTGCACTTTTTTGGAAAGAAAATGAAGAAGTGCCTTGATTTCAAAAGAAATCCAACTTAATTCTTTGCAGATAGGAAGAGAAGGTGGAATAAGTTTTATTTGCTGAATTTATCACATTAAATTCCGCAGATTGGTAATCCAATGTCAATTGCTATTTCTTTCTTTCTTTCTTTTTTTTTTTTTAAAGATTTTATCTATTTATTTTTTACAGAGAAGGGAAGGGAAGGAGAAAGAGAGGAAGGGAGATATCAATGTTGCTTGCCTTTCATGCATCCCCTACTGGGGACCTGGCCTGCAACCCAGGCATGTGTCCTGACTGGGAATCGAACCACTGACCCTTTGATTCTCAGGCCTGCGCTCAATCCAGTGAGCTACACCAGCCAGGCTCAGTTGCTATTTCTGATGTGGTTCTTTTTAATAATGAATATGGTCATCTTGTATCAGTCATTTACCATGAACACATTATCTTAATTATTGTTCTGGACTCTCCTGTGAGATTAGCATTATTATTCACCTCATTGTTATAAATATTGCAATTATATTTAATATTAATAAATTGGAGAAAACTGAAGGAGGAATGTATTTAGGCAGAAAAACTAAGACTCTAGCTTCGAATGTGCTACTTTTGAGATACCTCTCATCCATATGTTTCAATATATTTTTTATATTCTAAAACATTTTAAAAAATTAATTTCAAAATTCTGCAGTCAGCTTCTTAATGCTCACATTCAAGGGCCACCAGATATTTGAGGAAAAGCTCAATCATGAAAGACAGAAAATGAAAACACACACAAAAATGGAACTTGTAGGAAGGAGACATGTACAGGGAGAAGAAAAGTCCTTATACCATTTCTATTTATTTTCTCACAGAGGGCACTCCTACTGAAATGTTAGGAATATAGGGGGAACTTGGTGGCTTTATAGGTTTGCTACTGGGAAGACGAAGGGATGTCCTCCTAGTGACTTTTGTCAGAGAATGTAAGGGCAACTCCGTCAATGGGAAATGAAGCAGGGAGAAGGGGTACTGGAGGGATAGTCATTCTGGGTAGTTAATGAGTGACTTCTCCAGGGGAATACAGGATGGAACTACCCAATGATGTTACTTATTTGAGGCTGAAGAGCACGAATCTAGGAACATAGGTTCATCCAGTTATAACATGTTCTCCAGTAACAATAGGCTGTTTGGAGGTTAATGTGGAGGGTTAAAAATAGTTGAGCTCATCTAGATGTGGGGTTTTCCACATGCTTGGGATGAAGAGGGAGAGGGCCAGGAAATTGGAGTATTTAAAAAATATATATAATTCACTTATATACAGTTATATTAGCAGAATTTCAAACGTATCCTGGAATGGAGAGACTAAAGAATCCTCATGTACCTGAGACCTAGTTTGAAAGAAATCATCAACATAGGACTAATCTAAACCTCTCTACTCTTCATGCCTTTGCCCTGTGCAAAATTATCTTAAAGCAAATCTCAGACATAATCTCTCTCCATCTGTAGTTACCCAAAGTATTTTTAAGGGTGTGGGTAAAATGCTTAACCAGCGATCCAAACTGAATATGAAGAGAATCGAAGAGAGTGATGGAGAGTGTAGGTGTGTCAATGGATTGAGCACCCAAGCTGTTTCCATGGCAGCCCTTGAGTGAATGGATAAAATGGAAACCAGGAGATAGAGAGGTTTAATTCATGGGGTTGGGAGGTTTGCATTTTTTATAAAAACAGAGTGAGAGAGTCAGTCAACTTACATAGTCTTCTCCCTCAAATCTTCCCTATTTAGTACCTAGTTCTCTTTCTTGTAAAAAGCATCAATATAAATCACATCGTAAAGTATGAAAATGTCAAATCACTCTGTTGTACCCCTGAAACTATTTTTTTAAGTTTTTTAAATATATTTTATTGATTATGCTATTACAGTTGTTCCATTCTCCCCCATCATTCCCCTCCACCCCACCCACCCTCTCCCACCCACATTCCCCCCCTTTAGTTCATGTCCATGGGTCATAAGTTTTCTAGCTTCTACATTTCCCACACTATTCTTGCCCTCCCCGTCTATTTTCTACCCACTCTCTACGCTACTCATTCTCTGTACCTTCCCCCACTCTCCTCCTCCCCCCACGCCCCTGTTGCTCACCCTCCATATGATCTCCATTTCTGTGGTTCTGTTCCTGTTCTAGCTGTTTGCTTAGTTTGCTTGTGTTTTAGGTGTGGTTCTTAATAGCTGTGAGTTTGCTGTCTTTTCACTGTCATATTTTTGATCTTAGATAAGAAGACCCCTGAAACTATTATAGCCAATATAAGGTTGCATATGAACTATACTTAAATAAAATTTTTTAAAAATTGAAATTAATGCATACATGTTCTGAATAGTGCAATCAATGCAGTGAAGTTGAAAAATGTGGTATAAATGTTTAATTTCTCCCCAGATAAGCAGCCATGTTCAGAAGTCCTCTGTTAATCATTTTTGGTACCTCCTTCCAGAAACTTCATATACACACAAAAAACATAAGCACATTTCATAAAAGAACATAAATAGAATATAAAATACCCTTGCTTTTTGTACATGACAATATATTGGAAGTATTTTCATTTCAGGATATATGCATCTGTCTCACTTTAAAAATTTTTACACAGTATTTTACTTTGGATAAATGAGTCTCCTCATTAACGAACAATGCCGCAGTGAAGACCTTCTTGCTCATATTTTCACATGTTTATTGCAATATATGACTGTACCTTATCTATAGGAAAAATTCTTAGTACTTTTGAGGTTTAAGGGCATTTTATTACTGTTAATTTTGATAGATATTTGCATATTATTCAGGTTGTATTTCTTGAGAATGGAGACAAAATGTATTTCCAGCTGCTCCTTCGAAGGCTTCCTGGATCCTGTGAACGTCTTGAGGGCAAGTGGATGGGGAAGGAGGGAGGGGGCCTGGAGCTCAGGCTGCAGAGCCTGCCTCTGTTTTGGTGGCTGTATTAACTCTGCCTGCACATCAGAATCGCATTGAGAACTTACAAAATTGTCTATGTTCCAACACCAGAAATTTGGACTTAACTGATTTAGAATCAGGCCTGGACATTGGAATATCCAAAAATCTCCCCTAGAGATTCTAATTTGGAGCAGTGTCGAGAGTCTCTGCTTTACATAGAGTTGGGGAGGCAGAAATAGAAGGCTCAGGTAGAGGATAGGTTAGGCATAAGTAAGATTGTGCCCATGAAACAAAAGAAATGAAGATCAAAGTCCTCCACAAAAGCCACACTAGGTGAAAGGATCAGCTCAGGTTTGGGCAAGAAAAGAGGGGGGAAGAGGCAGGTCTGGGTGAGGGAAAGGCAGAGCTGGCCAGGCCAGAGGCTGTGGCGCTCTCGTGGTGGCGCTCTCGTGGTGTCGGTCACAGAGTTTACTTTTTTAGGTGGAGATCAAGTCGAGACTGAAGCCGCTTCCAGGCTCTTCTCAGCCCAGGGTTGTCCAAGATCAGCAGCACCGAGTGGCTAGCTGGGTAGGCAGCCATGATGGTTCTGCACAGAATACTCCAGGGACTGTTGTCATCAAAGACATTGGACATATAGATGAATGTAGCACCTGCGTTGACAACGTAGAGGATGAGAAAGTAGCTGGTAGCTCTGATGGCCCCCATGTGGGCCTCCATGCTGGGGTCCCCAGAGCCTGTGGCGTTGCTTTCCATGCGCAGGGTGTGTCTCTTGAGAGAGAGGATGAGCAGGGCGGCTGTCAGGATGAACATGATGAGAGGGATGAAGATCCCCAGGTTGTAGAGCAGAGCCAGGTTGACCACATTGGTCTCGGTGAAGTATTTTTTCTTAGTGGAGTTGGAGGAGGGGACAGGCACGGAACTGTTACAGTAAATGGTGTAGATGCCTTTGGAGAAGAGCATACTGTAGCTCAAGGAGATAAACGCTGACAGCCACAGAAGCCAGGGCATCAGCCCAGTGATTCTCCACTTCAGCTTGAGGAAGAAGGAGCAGGAGAAGTCCGCGGTCTTCACGAAGTAGAAGAAACTGAGCCAGGCAGAAAACCAGAGGCTACAGTAGTTCAAGAACATAAAACTTACTCTGAATGTATCGTAGACACGGTCTTCATGATAAAAATGTGGAGATGTTGAGTAGAGCGTAATTTCTAGCATCATGAAGCTCTGGAGAACTAGCCTGGATACACCCAGGAAAATCAGGATCCTGCCACTTGTGGAAACTGCCTTATTCTGAATCCATTCAGCTGCATTTATGGCCACAATGAACCCATTCGCAACGATGCCAACGACGCACTCAATGCCTACAACTGTGAAAAGTAAGATGGTGTGCAAGGGTGACAACTCATCTCCTGGGGGACTGCAGCTTTCAGTCATCCTGAGCTGTTACTCCTCTTTGGTGTCCAAGAGAAAATGTCTCCCTAGCAGTGGGTAGGCAGATCCTGTTAGCTCCCACTATTCATGTCACAGGAGGAAGCAGTTGATGTAGCATTTCCAAATTCACTCCATTTGTTTGTCTCAGAATTCTTAGTCCTAAATGTGGAAATGCAAATGATGGAGGGATTTGGTTTCCAATCCTCTCCCACACTCTTGTCTTATGTTGGTGTTTGTCTAATCATGGGGCCCAGGGAAGGACGTGAGAAGACACTCTTTTATAAGCCACTAACATGGTATTGAGAGCTGTGTTGTTTACTAGCTCCAGTTAATTCGGACATCTGTGTACCAAGCCATCACTGAATTCAGTCTCACTTGTGACTTTAGAAAACTGATGGAAAATAATAAGTTTAAAGACACAGACAGTGGTACCTCAGTACTTGTTGTTAACTCGTTCTAGAACTCTAATTCGTGACCAGTGCTGAAACCGATGAGTACCGAATAAATTTTTTTCAAGCAATGAGTGATGAAGCATTTTTCTCTTGCGGGGGTGGCATGGTGACTCATACACGTTCTAACAAGTGCAGTGAGCCCCTAGCAAGCGCCGAGCGCTGAAACATTTTTTTCTCGTCAAAATGCAATGGATACAGGGTTTGGTGAGTTCTGAAGCTGACGAGTACTGAGGTATGACTATATATTTCTTATGATGTGCTAGGCACCATTTTATTTATATTTCTTTTGATGTGCTAGGCAATGTGTTAAACACCACATTTATATATATATGTGTGTGTATATATATATATATTTTTTTTTTTACCACATTTAAGCCTCACAACAGTTCTATGAAGAATGTACTTTTATTATCTCCACTTTGCAGATGAGGAAACTGAAACTAAATAACTTGTCCAAAGCCACAGACCCAGAGAGTTACAGAGCTGGGATTCACACCTGAGCCAGCTGGTCCCAGAGGTTATGTTATCCTACTTAGACCTATGGATTTGTGTGTGCGTGCATTCCAAAGACTAAATGCAGTGCTGACTTGACTGTATCATTTTTTCCTGGTTGTCTTTTATGATGTCCTCACTATTTAAGGGGAGAACACTTGAGTTGAAAAAATAAACAGTTTTTCACCAGTTGTAAAGACTTTCTTTACAACTCACACAGGACACTTCACTTCTGACATTTCTGGTCACCAAATATATGGGGTTCCCCCCCCCAACACCAAGCAGTTCTGGGTGTCCTACCGTTTAATTCAATTCTGACACCATTTGCCTGGAGATAGCATCAGATCCCACAGGTTAAGGGCTCAGTCCCCTAGACGGCCCCCACCCCATGTCAGAGGCCACCTGCAAGTCCAGGTTGCCACCCTGTGTTTCAGACCCACCAGCTGTGAATCAGTCTCCCACGACCCACTCCTCAGGTGTGATTACTTTTCTGGAGTGGCTCACACACCTCGAGAAAACAGTTTACTTCCATTTACTGATGTGTGAGAAAATGAGATGATAAAAGATACAGAGGAGCATCCAGATGGAAGAGAGGCGTAAGGCTAAGTGTGTGGGAAGGGGTGTGGCACTGCCATGCCCTCCCAGCACCCCTATACATGTTCACCACCCCGGAAGCCCCCAGAACACAGTCCTTTCGTGTTTCTGTGGAGGCTTCTGTACACAGGCATGCCTGACCAAGTCGCTGGCCATTGGTGGTTGAACTCAGTCTCCAGCCCTTCTGAGGTCCCTGGAGGTGGGCGGGGGGGGGGAGGGGAATGGGTAGGATTGACTCTTCTAACCCTCCAATCATATAGTTGGTCCTTCTGGTAACCAGCACCCATCCTTGGGTGCAGTCCAAAAGTCACCTCATTAACATAACAAAAGGCAATTTTTTATCACTCATCGCTTAGGAAATCCAAGGGTTTTTAGGAGCTCTATGCCAGAAAGAAGGATGAAGACCAAATATTATACATATATTTATTATAAATCACAACATTGCATTAATAAAGCCAGGAGATACTAATTTTCAAGAGGTGAATTTCTTTGCAAAATAAAGTACTTGAGAGATAGTAAATTTCTTTAGTTATATATATTAGTATAAATGATTATACACAGACATTTACCTTTCATTAAAAAAAAAACAAACTAGGAAAATAATGGTTGAAGGAAAAGTTCCCTCTTTATTCCCAGTGTAGCCTAACCAGCATTAACGTAAAAACATCCCCCACAGGCCACCCAGTCCATTTTGGGATATCACAACCAAGATCGAAACATGGGTGGCCTTCATCTTGGTGGAGGTGCTTCTGATGTAAAAGTGTAAGCACCGGCACGTGATGTCACAGTCTTCCCTGTGCAGAGTGAATGAACTTCTGTGACTGCGCATAAGTAACGATAATGAAGTAGTTCTAGTAGTGAGAAGGCTGGTGGTAAGATGTCTCTGAAAATTTTCAGTGTTTGGTTTTCCCTCGACAACAAGGCAAAAACTGACTCTCTGGCTTTCCTGCCGATGAACTGCTTTAGACAAGTTGTCACTGCCAAAGTGGGAAGCAGTAAGTGTTTGCGTGAGGTTGAAGTGTAGCTGTTTGGGAAGCACTTACCCCAAATTGTGTTCCCATTATGGGATGGAGGCGGGGGGGTTTTATGAGAAAAGGAAGGGAAATAAGGGATTTCTCTTGGTGTTAATAAGCCGAGGACCGCATTCCTTGGTGCAGATAAGCTAGGTTACTCCTTAGCTATCCCCGGTGGTGCTAATGGTGAAGAACGTGGACAATCAGCAGCCCGTGGTCAGGAGGTCTGTCCCCCGTCAGCTTTACAAACGGGCGTTGGGGAGACCGTGCTGGTTGGCGCCGTCTGAGGTTCTTCTGTCCAGTTCACATGTTCCGGGGCTTGAGGACTGAGACCCGCAACGCAGTGCCTCTGTAAGGGCTGCACTTATGTTCTGACTCTCCTTTCACATTATGACTCCTATTGTCTTGTCTTTGAATCTTTAATCCTGAACTGCAGATATTTCCCCTGAACAAAGTGTCATAAGCAGCTGTTCCTCTTTGGTCGTTCCCGCCTGCTGTACAAGCAAGCCTGGAGTGTATCTCAGGACCTCAGATTTGGTTTGAGAGAGCCTTTTTCTGGTCCCTGGCTCTCCCCGACTTTGGCCACCCAGGCTTCCAAGGGTCCCTTGGAGTCTCATGCTTCTCTCATTTGTTTTGCTCATCACCGTAGCCCATCCCCAGATCCTGGTGTAATGCCCGCCCCCCACGAGGCATCACACAGATGCTGGCTGTTTAATGAATGGCGGTGCCGATGACCTTCAGCTCAGAGAAGTTCTTGATACTGAGAGGCTCGCAGAGAAAGGGCAGTTCCATGGCCCCGTGGAGCTTGAATCAAGTGTGGGAGCATGAAGGTGAGGTTGAGCGGAGAGCACAGCAGTTCTCACTCCATGCGAGAAACACTGGTGCGAGACAGAGAGGACAGAGGAGGGGTACGCAGGACTGGGATGACCTCAGTTGTAGGGGTAGGGAGTAGGGGTTCACAGTGTGGAGGGGCTGTGGTGAGGAGGTGGCAGGGACAGGGGTCACGGGCATCATCAGAGGCATTCTAGAAGAGGTTCTGCTCGTCAGAGCTTAGGGCTGAGTTGTGTCCCGCCGTGGAAAGAATATTGTTGCTGGGAATTCCCAGGGGCAGCCTGAGGTGGGGTGGAGAAACCTGTTTAGGTGAATAGCCCACCTTTTGAAGTAGACCTGAGGGACCAACACCTGAACAGCCCATCCAGCTGTCTGTGTATGTTCCGGGTGCATTCAGGTGTATTTCTAGCAGAGGAAAACCCAGGACCCAATAAGGACAGAGAGACTGGCTTAAACACATCCTGTTTACTTTGTAATATTTTAAACTGATTTTGAAATAGGTTTTGACCTACAGATGTAAAGATGGTACAGATACTTCCTCTGTGCCTTGCGCGCAGCTTTCCCTGATGCGCACCGTCTCACAATCGTGCTTTTGGTGTTATATCTTTGCCACAACGTTTTTTCCTACATTTTCTTTGAGAAGTTTTATAATGTGGATTTGCATGTGGATTTGTATTTACTTTCCATATTTAGTTTGATTTAACTTTTTACCACTTGAAGGGATGTGTTGAGGTTTTTTGGTTATTGTTTGTTTGTTTGTTTTGCATTTGGATCACCAGTTGTTCCAGAATCTTCTGTTGACAGAGAAGTATTCTTACTTCATTGAATTGCCTTGACACCCTTGTCAAAAATCAGTTGTCCATATACTTCTTGACTGTCTCTGCTGTTTGATCGCTCTGTGGGTCTACCCTTTTGTTAAGAACACACTACTAATTATTGTAACTTTATAGTAAGTCTGAAATAGGACAGCGCGAATCCTGCAGATTCGTTCATCCTTTCCACATCTGTTCTACTGTGAGTGGAGGCTCTGGAAAGAAGTCAGAGCAGCTTCTTTTCAGCAGGAACGGCTTCAGCATCTCAGGGGAGCTTGTTCCTCCTGGGGATGCTGTTTCCTGCCAGAGAAACTGCTTGACCTTTCACTCCTCTCGGATTGAGGTAAAAAGCAGAGGGACTTTCCTCCCTTCCTCCCTCCCTTCCTCCCTCCCTTCCTTTCTCGCTTCCTTCCTTCCTCCCTTCCTTCCTCCCTCCATTCCTTCCTCCCTTCCTCCCTCCCTCCCTCCCTTCCTCCCTTCCTTCCTTCCTTCCTTCCTTCCTTCCTTCCTTCCTTCCTCGGGTCCGCCCTCCCTCCCTCTATCCCTTCCTTTCTTCTTTCTTACCGAATCCACATGCAAATGATAATCTAGACTGAGTTCTGCAAGATTATCAAGGTTTGCGTGCAAATGTATTACCCTCTAGAGATCCCACCCGTGGTAAGCTCTGTGTTTCTTTTCTCCTCAATGCGCACGCCAACAACTCTGCTTACATATAGGGATTCTATGAAAATATGAAAATATATGATTGGGTCAAGTGTAGTTTTGATATTAATAATGATTATTTTATGTGTATGAAAAGTAAACGTTTTAAAATAAAAAATAAAAAGGACTCATAATCTCACTACTTGGTAATGACTATTAAATTTAATATTTTGCATACACGTTTTATTTTAACATTGTAAAGGCAATGAAAGAATAGTAAACATTTCCCCCAAATAAAAATCCTGTAGTTGTATTTTATAACTGGTTCAGATATGCTATGTTAAAAAAAAACAAAAACCTTTCTTTTGACATTTTACAGTTCTTAAAAGCACTTTATTTAAAGGCTTTTTCCACATAACAACAAAAACCATGATAGCAAACAGTGCTTAAACAAGATAGAAATTTCATCTGTTTTCTATGAAAGTCTGGAAGTAATAGTCTTACTTGATAAAGCAACTTTAAGACTACTGCACAAAGTCCTCCGGGACAGTTCCTTCTGGCTCATTGTTTTTCTATCTCTGGGGTGCGGCCCTCAGCCTATGATCCAGGGTGGCAGCCGCGTTTGTATTTGCAGGCAGGGTGGTAGCATGGGAGAAAAAAAGAGACAAAGATGTTGACATGACCCTAAAATAACTCCTATGAACTACCATGTAGCAGTTCTTTTTTTTTTTTTTTTTTTTTTAATTTATCTTTAGAGGGGAAGGGAAGGAGAGAGGGAGAGAAACATCAATGTGCGGTTGCCTCTTGTATGTCCCCTGACGGGAACTGGCCTGGCAACCCAGGCATGTGCCCTGACTGGGAATCGAACCGCGATCTTTCGGTTCGCAGGCCCGCGCTCAATCCACTGAGCTACACCAGCCAGGGCAGTTCTTCTTGAATAGTATTGGCTGAATTTAGTTATACTGCAACATTTACCTGCAAAAGAAGACTTAGAAATGCAATTTCTTTGTAAGTAATTATGTGTCTGGTTAAAAATACTATTCAGTTGGTTACAGAGAAAGATGAATATTGAAGGAAAACTAGCAGTGTCTGTTGGAATTGTAATATATTTAAAATTATATACTGATGAATTTAATTCATTAATATTCATTTAGACTTTTGCATCTACATAACTTAGTGAGATTTATTTATTTTCCTTTTTATAGAATTTATTGGGGTGACACTGTGGGGGGGGGCGCTCTACCGCAAAGCCCCATCCCTCTATCACTGATGAAAATAAAACTACCAAGACATGATCTGCTTGGGGAGGAGAGGTGGTCAGTCTCTCAAAGGAGAAGGACCCAGAGCCCCTTCCTCAATGGGCTTTCATTGGGTTCCAATACACAGGAATATAGGTATGTCAGGCGGCAAGGATCAAACAATGGATAACATTTCAAAGAAATCTGAGGGCTTAATCCGAGTCAGTGTCTGTCAGGAAAGGGGGTTGCAAAAACTTTGGGAGACATACTCCTTTCCTCCTTGGACCCTTATCATTTAAATGAGAGCACTCTTAGCAAAGCAGGTTTCACAGGACTTTACGGATTCTTTCTCATGCCCGATCACCCGGGGAACCACTCTGGCCAGCACAGGGCTGCACCGCCCACTGTCACAGTTTCAGGCTTAAGCCAATTAGAGCCAGGAAGCAAGGGATCAGGAAGACATCTCCCAGATGAAAATGGGGACTTGGGCTATGTCAGAATAGCCGGGGGTGGGGGGAGTCAAGGGTCCATCACCCCCTCTTTGCTGCAGCCCCCTCAAAAGTCCTTCCATGACGGCCTTCCAAGTGGTCGTGTCTGGCTTGGGTTGCCCCTGCCTTGAGGAGTCTTACCCATCATTGACCAACTGACTAAGATTTGGGGCCAGAGATGGATGAAGCAGAAGCAACGCTCCTGCCAGGGAGATAAGCCTCATCTCCTTAGTGGCTCAGGTCCTCTTGACAGAACAGACCCAGATGAAACCGGTCTCCTGGGCTCCCATTCAGACTAGCCATGGGGTGGGAGTTATAACTCCTGAAAGCAGGCTGAACAGTCCACAACGACACTGGTTAACAAAATTATACAGGTTTCAGGTGCACAGTTCCACAACACATCATCCGTATACTGCACCGTGTGGTCATCACCCCAAGTCCAGTCTTCTTCCATTGCCCTTTAGTCCCCTACACCCTCCTCACCCACCTGTTCCCCCTCCTCGCAGTTGTCCAAGTCCATGAGTTTTTTCACTCTTCTTTTTTTGCTCACTCCCTTTATACACCTGCTCACCCAGCCCTCCCGCTGACAGCTATCAGTCTCCCCTCATCTGTGAGTCTGTCTCTATTTTGCTTACTAGTTCATTTTGTTCATTAGATTCCACATATTAGTGAAACTATATGGTACTTGTCTTTCTGTGACTGGCTCATTTCATTTAGCACAATTTTTTCCAGGTCCATCCATGCTGTTGAAAAAGGTAAAATTTTCTTCTTTTTTTATAGCTGTGTAGTATCCCATTGTGTAAACAAATCACAGCTTTTTAATCTACTCATCTAATGATGGGCACTTAGGTTGCTTCCAAATCTTGGCAATTGTACATAATGCTGCAACGAATGTAGGACTCCACTTATGTTTTTGAATGAGTGTTTCAGGCTTCTTCAGATGTATTCCCAGAAATGGAATCTCTGGGTCTTAAGGCAGATCTATTTTTAATTTTTTTGAGGAAATTTCATACTGCTTTCCGCAGTGGCTGCACCAGTCTGCATTCCCATCAACAGTGCAAAAGTGTTCCTCTTTCTCCACATCTCCACTGGCACTCGGTGTTTGTTGATTTATTGATGATAGCCATTCTGACAGGTGTAAGGCGATATCCGAAAACGTATCTCCAATAATACATCTGAGAAGGGGTTAATATCCAAAATTTACAAAGAACTTATAAAACTCAACACTGAAAAGCAAACAATGTAATTAAAAACTGAGCAAAGTGAGGTTTATTTTTGACTTTCTTTTCTTGCACCGTCATTGTTTATGAGATCTAATTGGATCTATTAGATTAAAGACTTCTAGTGTAGTCTCTGGGAAAGCCCCAGGGGCCAAATTGCAGAGTAGGCAAATAGGATTCTTGAGCAAGACAATACCATCTGCCTCAGAGAACTATTTGTTTTTTTGAGAAGGAGTACATGGGCACTGTAAAGTCCCAACCTGGTCGTAAGCACCAAGCAACCATGGGATCGGAGTTTCCCGTCATGAGTGAGGAATTGTCAGACCTACAGATTATATATTTGGGTGGGTACGGCAGCAGTCCATCATACTATGGAAGTAGTGCAGCTAAGATCGGACCCAACCTGGTCCAGAGGGCTTAAGTTACAGAGAAAGTGGTTCATACCCCATGTTAACTACTTTCACTGCACTAATGGCCTTCCTTCCATGAGGCCTACGGCCTCATGGGTGCATGAATTCCCCTTGGCTAGGTTCTGGAGGGAAAAAAACCAGGAGTGGCTTACAGATGAGTTGGCTCAGTGCGTTGCTGTGAGTTAAAGACGGACCATCGCCACATGGAAACTTCACTCAGGAGTGCTCTGGGAAACTCGCCGGGGGGAAAGAACCCTCACTAGGCAGAAGTGTAAGCAGTATGCCTGGTCGCCAATTTTGTACACAGGGAAAAGTGACTTGAGGTAATGTGTACGGATGATCGAGCAACAGCAAGTCTGTTGGCTGGTCGGTCAGGGGCCTGGTGGGAAAAAGATTCAGTTATTCAACAGGAGGAGACCCGGAGAAGAGCCGTTTGGGTGAATCATCAGACGTGAAGGCAAAGTGTGTGGTTCTTTGCGACTCGAGTTACTACTGCTCGTAAGAAAGTACCTGATACAGGTGGAAACCGAGCACTGGAGCAGGCCCAGCAGGCGCTCGCTAGGTATTTACTGAATGAACCAATACCTCGTGTGTGTGGGTTTGAAAATTTTGTTTAGCTTTAATATTTTTCCAGGTCTATTGAGATATAATTGACATAAAACATTTGGTAAGATTAAGGTGTTTGATGCGTTGATTTTTGTAACACTTATATGTTACAAAAGATTATCACCATAGAGTTAGCGGACACCTCCATCACTTCATAGAAGTGCCATTTCTTTTTTGGGGGGAAAACGTTTAAGATCTACTCTCCTAGCAACTTTCAAGGAGCGTGAACTGTAGTCACCACGCTGTACCCTAGATCCCTGGAACTGTGCATCCCCTACCTGGAAGTGTGTACCCTTTGACCGACACCTGCCCAGGTCCCCCACGGCCCATCCCCGGTGACCGCCTCTCGACTATGGAGACACGAGTTCAGCGTTTGTAGATCTCAGACACGAGTTCAGCGTTTGTAGATCTCATCTACAGTGATGACAGCCTTGCGCTGTCCGCGTTCACTTAGCGTAAGGCCCTGAGGTTTCGTCCATGCTACACAGGGCAGGGTTTCCTTCTTTCTTGTGGCTAAATAATATTCCATTGTGTACATGTATATAAGAGTACGTGTATATGTATACGTGTGTGTGTGTGTATGTAGAAGTTTTTAAGAGGGCCTGTGATAAAGTATAAAAGTGAAAATATTCAGTACATTTTTGCCACATGTTAGACATATAGTCAATACTGCTATTGAGTATGTCAAGTGATCTTTCCCAATGGCTGTTCCCTGCACTGGATCTGATATCCCTTCAGGCTCAGTGGTCTAGAAGCTAGGGCCCCATCTTCTTGCCCTCACCAACTGACTTTGTTCCTGTTCCCTTATCAGCCTCCTCTCCAGGCCATCTGGGTTGCCTATTAATCTCACCCAATGTCAAATTCTCACCTGCCTTGAGCATGCTTTGGGCTCTTGGTGCCTACTCCTCTATCTGCCAGGATGCCCTCTGCCCACTTTGTGCCCATGACCCTGACTCAGGAAGCATCCTCTGGCCCACTCTGCTCTTCCGCTCACTGTGCCTGCTGTGCAGTCCAATGTCCCTGAGCATCACTTAGCCTGTCATTTTTCGCTGGTTGAAGAGAAGCAAGCCAATAGGTAGAATACTTATCATTTATCTTGGGGGCCACAGACTCTGCCCCCAACTCTGCTGTATGCAGCTAACTCCCATCTCCTGGGGTCTGCAGGGGTTCCTTGGGGGGACGATGGGACATAGAAGACCAAAGAGCAGGGAGGCTTGGGTGCTGGTCCAATTCCCGCCCCTCAATGGCTGGGTTTAGGACCAGCATTTCCTCTCTGTGCGACCGGTCCCACTCTTCCCTATTCCTTCTTCTCTCCCTCTTTCATGGACAGTGAGAACTCATAAGCTCTCCTCAGCAAAGTTTCTTTGAAGAAAGAGACTTCCAGAAAGTCTGGGTACTCTGAGGCTTCTCTGGGAGAGATTTTGAAGGGAAGACACAACGGACCATAGAGGAGCCTGTGAGAAGTTTATTTTACAGACCACAATGCATACCCCAGCCAAGTTCCCTCGGAGAGAACCATCCTGGGGAGGGGCGGGTGGGGCGCGGGGCGGTCAGGTGAGGCTTCTGGCCAGCTCAGACGACAAACAGGGTCCTCAGGTCAGTGAAGCGGTTTGCTGTGATGGGGATCACTGCCTCGTCGTAGGGGCAGATACCTAGCTGGCGGACGACGTCAACCACGGCAGCCATCCTCATAGTACCTGGAAGAGACAAGGACAAGGATGGTCTCTGATGGCACTCTAACCCCCGTGTCCTGACCTTTCTGCCGGTTTCGGGTACCTCCCCACTGGGACGCAGTTTCCTCAAATTATTTGCAAATGTATTTCCCTTCTTAGCATGGTCTCCATCTACTCTGCCCCGTTTCTCCTACCCCCAGCCCCCTCCGTCCTTCTGCACCATATCTGGAGCCAGGCTTCTCTATGGTTTCCCCTCTCCGATGGGTAGGTCTTCCCTTGAATAACTCCTGTACTTACTGTTGACCTGAAAGTCCCAGTAGAAGGTTCTTGGGTAGTCGTCACACAGGCAGGCAGTATATCGATAGTTAAAAGGTCCATCAACTGGCCTGCTGCTTACCAGGTAGGTTTTAACCTGGGGAGGGGGAGGTGGAGAGAGATGACCTAGTATTAGCATGGGGAATAGGAAAGGGAGAGAAAGACAAGGAAGGGTCCAAGAAGAGGAGGAGGATGCCCTTAGTGGGCAAAGAGCAAGGATGGAGGTGGGGAGAAGCATGGGAAGTCCACTTTTGTAGAATCGTTTCAGGAGCTGAAGTCTTGGTCAGAAGGTTTTCTGTCCTGTACTCACAGTGCTATGGGCTTACATGGGTGTCTGGCTCGGGAGAGCGGCGGTGAGTGAAGCCCTGGGTCCAGGAGCACTCACTGGGTCCAGGAGTCCTGGGCTCAGGCCCTCTGGGGGGCAGGCCTGCCTGGGTTCGCAGCCAGGGCTTCAGGAATTGCCCATGACCGCAGCCAGACTGCTTGGAGGTCAAAGCCGAAGCCAGGCCCTGTTGCAGCACTGTGACCCCCCACTGTACTTCTCTCAAACTCGGTGACATTCGGAATGAACTCGATACTTCTCATGTTTGCTTTCCTCGGTTGTGAGAGCACAACTAACTGCCCACCCAGCCTGGCTGTGAGAGGAACAAATGCAATCTTGAAGGTACGCTTGCTTCAATCTTCTTTAACCTGAGCCTGCTTTACAACTTAAGATCCCAGAGCACTGCCTCTGTACATATTAGCGGCATCTGGTTCGTGTTCTAGTTCATGTTCAGCACAGGGGGGTTAATCCTGGAGTCCATAGACCCAAGGGGTCTGTGAGTAGAAGTCAGCGAGTCTGTGAACTCAGATGGAAAGACATTGCATATTTATTTTCCTGGGCTCTTATTGAGATGGAGCATCTCTTCTGCTGTGAACATCATCAGAGATCCACAGTGGCATTAGCAGTGCGTGATTGTATCACGAGGAGAAACACAGACTTGTTCGTGCTGCGTTTCAGATTCATAGATCTCAGAACAGTGCCTGCTCTCGTCGCTACGCTGGCTACAGGGGGTTGTCACTGGACTCCCTGGGCATGGCGGGGGCTGGCTGCCTGTCTCCTGACACTTGTCCGGGCCACTGGCTGGTGACTCTGCCCCGAATAGCCCCTTAGCATCCAACAGTGAGTTCAAGGGTTTTCACCATTGCAGTTTCACTCAAAAGGCTTTGGAGATGCTGGTGTTCCTTTAGAGAAGCTTAACCTTGCTTTGCTTATCTTTTTTATTACACTGACAACAATATATGTTCATGATTCAAAATTTTTTGACTCTTGTAAAATCCAAATAAAAGATCGGGGCCCATTGGCTGTCCAGGATGATACGTGTGATGTGTTGTCCAAGACCAGTGCCCATTTGAGGACGCTCAGTCAAGCTAAGCAACCACAGCCACCATGGAGATAATCTTTATAAAATGAAATGTAACCATTCCATTGTAAATGTGTTGCCTTTTCAGCTAACATGTGGGTAAAGATACACACACACACACACACACACACACACACATTGCTGTATCACAAGCTTATTTTTAATAATTTTATCACTGCTCTTTAATCTCGTAGTTTTCCTATATAACCCAATTCATTTTCCTTAATTAAGGAGTTGGCTTTCTCTACACTTTACTCCCTCCCCAGGGGTGCTACTTACCACCATACATTCTCTCAATTCTGTTTGAACTACAAGCTTCGCAGTGACTTCTTCCGTTGATCTTGTCACTTGGGGTATGTTGAAGTCCATTATAATCGGCTGTCGATTGGGTCTGGGAAGACAGAAGCAGGCAGAGAGCAGAGGTCAGCCCATCAGAGAGAGGGGTGCAGTGAGCAGGGTCGAGGGACTGGAATAGTGCAAGGGGAAGGGGATGCTTCGTTGATGACATCAGAACCCCCTGGGCAGCTTTGAGTTTTAGGTAGTTTGGTTAGTTCGTACCGATTTAGTTCTGCTTAATAAAGCACCTTGGATACTTTATTTAAAACTGAGTATCATTTTTCCTTCCACTGCCAAAAAATACATTATAGAAACAATAAAGGTACAATGTCCCAGGACATCTAATAAAATTCTATAGGCTCTGCTGATTGGCCACTGACCGGGAGGGCTCATGTCACCATTAGTAGAGAATTTTGTACCAACAGAATCACAAACATCTATCTCAGTGTGCCGGAGGAGAGACCATCCTTGATGATCCCCTTTCTTTGGCTCCTGGCAGGGCCTAGGATTTGTATTCATTTAGCTCTGTAGGGGATTTGGACACAGGGCCATATTTGGGAACTATAGACCCCACCCTGCATTCAGGCCACACCACAGTCTGATGGGGAGAAGGGCCCAGGGACAAAGGGAACACTCAGGTCTTCCCCATCAGCCAGCGAGGGCGGGGCTCGGGACCAGCAGAGTCACTGTCTTCTTCCCTTTGCTGTTGGGAGAGCAGGAGGGAGGTTGTTGCCTGCACACCCCCCGACCCCAGCTGCACTTTCTAGGGGAAGCATCCAGTTCCGCAGAGACTCGGCCTCTGTGCCAGCTGCTCTGGTGCTCAGCGTGCAGGGGAGGGGCGCACACTCCACCCATTTGTAAATGCGTTTAGGACTGATAGGATGACCGGCACAGCTGGAGTGACCCACCTTCCCAGTGTGCCGGGCAAGGATGGGTTTGCTGGGGAGAGGGGACTTCAGTGCTAAAACCAAGAAATTTGTGGGCGGGCTGGGATGGCCGGTCGCCCCGATTAGCACAGCTTATCAACAACTTGCCACCCCTCAGGGCTAAATGGAGTGACATTGTATCTGAAGCTGTCCCTCTCAGGGGGGACACCCACCTGCCTCCATTAAATCAGCCTGTCAAACCCCGGAAGATTTCCTGCAGGACGAAGCGTCTGGTCATGCCACAGAGGGTGCCACCAGAATCGCAGTCCAGAAACCCAGCATCTGAAACTTTTCTTTTTTGTAGGGAAAACTCCCTAGATTTGACGAGCGACCCTGCTTTTCCCTCCAAATTTTCCCATTTCCAGCTTCATTTCTGCATGCCCC
The DNA here is from genome assembly GCA_039655065.1 of Glossophaga mutica. Classification (NCBI taxonomy): domain Eukaryota; kingdom Metazoa; phylum Chordata; class Mammalia; order Chiroptera; family Phyllostomidae; genus Glossophaga; species Glossophaga mutica. The sequence continues at coordinate 8,405,622 of CM077313.1, forward strand.
AATTTTCTTGCTTCCTTCAAACCTGTGCCCTCAATGAGTTGGCTTATGATTCTGTGCTCCCAGGTCGCTGGGGGGCAGGGGCGGTCATGAACCAGTGGTCCTCACATTTGTCTTTGGACTTCAGCATAGGAAGAATGCCTCAACGGCTAGGCAAGCTTAGCCTTGGACCGTGGGGCCAAGGATCAGTGCTCAGGGCCTCTGATCAACTCAGTGAGTCCCACCAAAGGTGCCCAAAGCTACTGTCGGAACTCACAGACCTGCTAAAATCTTCCCTTCCAGGAGGCAGGGTGTGAGGAGGTGAAGTTCACTGAGCAGAAGTGTAACAAAGGTGTGGACTCGGGACAGCACAGCGTGTAGGTCAGAGCCTTGGAGAAAGACTAATTGTTAATTACAGCCTACATGTGCACTGGGAGCCTTACGTCCATGGGCAACTCAGAGATGTGCAGGGAATTGACCGGCCTCCTAAGAGGAGAGAGGTGGGAATGCACGTGGGTCCTTGAGACTAGATTCCTGGGAAGTTAAAAAAGTTTTCAGGAAGGGCTATATAGATTTCCAGGACAGGAGAGGAGCCCTCCCCACAAAGATTATTTTTGTGCGTGTGTGAGAAGGAGAAAGGCGTGGCTCACGTGTCTTCCTGAGCTGTGTTGGTCCCCAGCTGCAGACAGAGAACCAAGAGCAGGGCGGCATGGCTGGCCCTGAACAGGAGTTGCAGAGAACGCATGCTGGCGGAGGCAGATCTGGTGTCCCAGAGAGGTGGCGCTCGGGTGCCCAGCACAGGCTTTATATGCAGATCCAGGGGGCGGGAGAGCTGCCACGTGCAAAGCCACGTGACTGCTCGCTCTATTACCCCTTTTCACTCATGAGCTTTCCTTGTCGAGCTCGTTTGTTTTCCTACGGAAAAAGTCAACATTCACTACAGTGTTTGAGTCTGGGAGGGAAGTTAGTTTATCTCTCCTCATTTTCTCAGTGCCAGAGTTTCTCCGAATGACCAGGACCTCAACAGGTACTCAGCCCTTCCTGAGCTTATAGAAGTGGTTTCTCATTCCTCATCACGATGCACCTCTCTGTGCAGCTGTTTGTAGCCTCGGCTTCAGTCCTTCCTCCCCTGTCCCCTGGGGGACAGAGAATCCAGCAATGGTGGCAGACTTCAGATCACACTCTAGGACACATTGGCTTGATGTCCTTATACTACATGAGGAGACGTTCAAAAAATTGGTTAGGGAGCTAGGCCGACCAGGGCTTCCCTAAGGGCCACGACCAACCAGAGATGAGCCTCTCTGGATGGTGGAGAAGTGAGGCCCTGGCACTGAGTGACATGAAGGTGTTTGGGATTAACTTCAGGGGCGATGCTGATGTACCACAGATGCTGAAGATCCCCAGCTGCCCAGAGTCCCCAGTCCAAGGCCACGTGTCGACTCCAGACTGTTCCTGTAAATAGCTGGCGTCCCCAAATCAGACTTCCGGATGCTGCCAGTCTGCCTATTTCATTATTGATATGACCACTTTCGTACACTTGTCTCACAGCACGAGGCGCACAGCGAGACCCACAATGGGAAGGGTTCCCCCCATTAGAACAGGACCCAAACTGCATCCGGAAGATGGCTCTGACCCTGGAATTTCTCTCCCTGGGATGGGAGGGAGGGAGACTCAGTCTTTTTGACAGTGGCATTGTGACATTTCTCTTTGATCGATTGAATCTATTCCTTAGCCTATGACATGTGACATTGTGGAATTTGTCTTTTTTGCACGACAGAGGGCAGGCCAGGAAGACCGTCTCTGGCATGAGCGGGAACAACCAGAGTTCCGGGAGTTACACAGATTTGCTGCCATAGACTGGATTCAGAATCGACATCTAGATACATGCTTCTGGTTTCTAGAAGTCTAGAAAGTCTAGGTCTTTCTAAATTGTGCTGCTGCTGATTCTACTCTAGCATCTCCCTCCTCATTCCTTTGAGCTTGACGTCATTCATGTCATTCCTCACTCGCAGCTGCAGCTATTGTCAGGATCATTTGCTTTCTCCTTTGTTTCTACACCATGTGCTCAAGAACAGTGCTTTCATTTCACCTCGTCCTGGTTGCGATGGACCTCCTTTACGAGTGTTCTCTCACGTTGTATTTTCCTTACACCTGCTCTTTCGCTTCCTTACTTAAATAATTTCCGTCAGAGGGACATGCTAGCTGAGATTAATGAAGAGGGAAGGCAAAGGAAGCTAGGAAGCATTTACGGGGGACAGTCCAGGAGGGCCTCTTTGCTGGGGTTGAACTCCCTTTGCAGATGCAGCCCACCCTGGAGGGCGTACCTCTAGCAGACTCCCAAGGAGGCAGTGCTCCAAATGCGGCAGATGAGAATCTACTGAAGGTAAAGAGGCCCTTCTCACAGAGGCCAGCGGGAACTACGGCTTGCAGAACCCTCAGTGCATATGACACATTTTAGGTACTGTCAACGTCATGGCTAGTGTGGTGGTTACTTTTATGTGTCACCCTGGCTAAATCGTGGTACCTAGCTTTTGGTACCAGCCTAGATGCCACTCTAAAGGTATTTTTAAATCAATAGACACTGAGTAAAGCTGATTACCTTCTATAATGTTGGCAGGTCTCATCCAACCAGTTGAAAGCCGTAAGAGAAAGGACTGAGGGAAGAGAGAATTCTGCCTCCAGAATGCCTTCAGACGCAGCTGCTACAGTAACGCCTCCCTGGGTCCCCAGCGTGCGGGCCTGCCCTGCAGATTTCACGCCGTCGGCCTCCATTACTGTGAGTCAGTTCCTTGAACACCTCTCTCTCGGTAATGTTTTCTCCGGAAAATCTTTCGTTAGATTTCTCCTTGCTGCTTGACATTTTGTGACAATCTAAATGGTATGGTATACAAATTCATATTCTAATAGTTTGTTAGTGGTGTATAGAAATATAATTGTGGTTGTTTTTGTTTGTTTGTTTGTTTGTTTTTTGTTTTTTTGTAAATTGATCACATGTCCAAAGTCCTGCAAACACTTAGTAATCCTCACAATTGCTCATTGATTTTTTTGGATCTTCTGTATGTGCAAACATATCACTCACAAACATAACAAGATTTTCATTCTTACCCGTATACTATTACATCTTCTCTTGACTTACTGAATCACTTAGGACCTCCAGTACAAAGTTTAACAAGTAACTGTAGAGGACCTCCTGTGATATTCCTGGCTGCAAAGTAAAAGCTGTTTGAGGTTCAATATTAAATGTAATATTCGGTGTGAATACTTATAAGTATTCTTTGTAAGATTAAAGAGTTTTTTTCATTACTAGTTGTGATATTCACAATAATGTCCCCTCCACCCCCACAAAAAAATCCAAGTCCTCATTGCCTTACATGGCAAAAGGGACATTGCAGACGTGATGAATATTAAAGATTTTTGGGCAGGGAGACTCCCCCAGATCTTTCAAGGGGGGCTAATCTAAACACACGAATCCTTAATATCTGAGGCCCTTTCTCAGCTCGGGTCAGTCAGAAAAATGTAAAGACAGAAGGAGACTCAGAGAGTGTGTAGAGGAAAGGAATAGAGCCAAGGAATAGAGCCAAGGAATAGAACAGCCTCTGCCGGACTCTCCCTCTGAGCCTCCAGGGCAGCACCCGCCCCCGGACACACGGATTTTAGCTCCGCAGGGCCTGCGTTGAGTGTCTCTCGTCTCACCTACGGTGCTCCAAGGGGATCGATCCATTTGTGTTGTTTCAGCAGCTGAGTTTGTGTATGGCAGCGATGGAATTCACAGTGCTAATTCACTAGTTGGCTAAGTGTTTTCACTATCCTAGAGAATGAATTTTGTCAAGAAGTTTTTTTGCTTCCATTGAAATGATTACATGATTCTTCATTTTGTGGACTCGGAGAATGACATTGCGTTTTGAACGTGAAACCACCCTTTCGTTGCAGGAATAAACTCGCTGGTCACATGGTACTATATGCATGTTTACACACACATATGTAGATATATGCATGTGAATATATATTTAGGTATACTGACAGGTAGATAAATAGATGGATTCAGAGCGATAAGGTAACCAAACAAAGTGGAGGTTTGGCTGCCTGCTGCAACAAAAACCAAACTGGTGAGGCAGGTGCAGGTGCAAAAGGAAAGGTTTTATTCAGGTGCCGCATGATGGGAGAATGGGGGACCCCTGTTTTAAAGGCAACGCCATCTTCCTGCTGGAGCTGAGGTTCTTACAGGGAGGAATAGGGAGGGGAGGGCTTTTTGTCCTATCTAATCATCTTTCTAGCTTTTGGGGTTTCAGGTCCTGTTCAATTATATTTCTAGCTTTTGGCGTGCTCAGTGTAAGGACCTCTCCCACTACCATCTCGGCCAATGGGGGATACTCCCTGGTGCTTCGTCGATGGTAACAAGAGCATTTTCTTCGTTATCTTTGCTAATCTATCCACCGGTGATACTGTCCTGTAATGTTCCTTTCTCATAATGCGTTTGTCAGAATTTGTTAGCAGCGTTAGGCTGGCTTCATAAATTAAGTTGGGACGTGTTCTCCTTCTACTCTCTGAAATAATTGTGTATAGTTGTTGCTAATTGTTCTTGAAATATTTGAGTGGTGTTTGCAGACAAGAGGGCTTGGTGTTTGTGGGAGAATTTTAGAATACAGTTTCCATGTCGTTAACAGGTAAGTGTTGTATTATTTAGACTATCTCTTCTTAACTGTATTTTGTTAAACTGTTGACAAAAGAAATTTGTCTATATTATGTATTTCTCAAGTTTATTGGCATGAAGCTGAACATAATAATTTGATTATATTGTTGACGTCAGGAAGATATGTAATTATATCTCCCACTTGTGTACATTTTTTAATTAGTCTCATCATATATATATCAATTTTATTAGTCTTTAAAAAAACTCTTGACATTGTAGATTTTTTGGTAAGTTTATGAGTCTCATTTATTTTTTTACTACATTCTGTTTAATTTACTATTTTCCTTAACTTCTTAGGATATCTGCTTGATTGATTTTCATCTTTTGCTATATATATATATATCAATTAAAGTCATCAATTTGTTTCAAAGCATAGCTTTACCTGCATCCTGTCAGTTGCTATGTTGAATTTTAAGTATCACTTAGTTGAAAATATTTTCTAATTTCCATTGTGGTTTCTTCTATGATCTATTTCTTATTTAGAAGTATGTCGTATTTTCCAAATATAGGAGTTTTCTAACAGCTTTATTGAGGCATAGTTAATATACAAAAAAGCTACACAAATTTAATGTTTGAGATGGGGCAAAGGTAGGTTTGTAGTTATTCATATAGAAAACAATACAATAATAAATAATAGTGTAAGAATAAACTGTGTTTTGTGCACTTAAAACTGTGAACCTTCTTTTGCCGCATCCTGTATATAATTAGAGAAGTTTGGACCTGGGCACACACCTGTGAAACTATCATCACAATTAAGGTACCTCATATAGGATTTTTTATTATTGATTTTTTTCTTATTTGTATTGAACTGGGAGGATATATTTTGAGTGGTAAACAGAATAATGGCACCCTCAACTGTCCATGTCCCAACCCCTGAAACCTGTGTTTTACTTTAAATGGCAAAATGGATGCTTTCAATATCATTAAGGTAAGGATCCTTAGGAGATTGTCCTGGGTGGGCCCATTGCAATCACGAAGGTTCTTATAAGAGAAAGAGGGAGGCAGGAGGGTTAGCGTGGGAGGAGACAGGGCGGCAGAAGCAGAGGCCAGAGAGATACAAGAAAAGGCCACAAGCCAAGGGATGCGAGTCACTTCTAGAATCTGGAAGAGAAAACAGATTTTCTCCTGGAGACTTGAGAAAAAAAATACACCTTGGTTTACTGACACCTTGGTTTCGGATTTGTGAGCTCTGGACATGTAAGATGATACATCTGTGTTTCTTCAATCCACTAAATTTATGGTAATTTGTTACCACAGCAATAGGAAACTAGTATGTACTGCATAATTTCTATCATTTTCAATTCCATACTGAAATGTTTTCAGTTTCTATAAAGTTATGTGTGTGATTGAAAAGCATGTATATTGTTGAGTATGTTTTTTGTATATCTAATAATAGACTAGTTTTTAAAAAATTGTCGTGAAATAGTCTATATTCTTACTAAATTTGTATTAATGTTTTCTATAAATTATTGAGAGTGGTGTGTTGAAATCTGTTTACAATTGAAGATTTGTAATCTCTCTCTCTTTCTCTCTCTTGATTTCTTTGGGTAAATACCCAGAAGTGAACTTTGTGGGTCATATGGTGGTTCTATTTTTAATTTATTGAGGAATTTCTATGGCATTCTCCATAGGGACTGCCCCCATTTATAATCTCACCAGTGGTGCATGAGGGTTACTTTTTCTCCACTTCCTCATCAACTCTTATTCTCTGTTGTCTTTTTGATACTAGCCATTCTGACAAGTGTGAGGTGGTATCTCATTGTGGTTTTGATTTGTACTGATTAGTGTGCTGTGCATCTTTGCCTGTGTCTGGTGACCGTCTGTACATTCTGTGTGGAGAAACGTTTACTCAGTTCCTCTGCACGTTTTAATATCAGGTTGTGTTTTCTTTTATGTTGATTGTGTGGGTTCTTCGTATGTTTTGGATATTAACCCCTCATCAGATGGAACATTTGTGAATATGTTCTCCCATGCAGTAGGTTGCATTTTTGTTTTGTTGATGGTTTCCTTTGCTCTGCAAAAGCTTCTTAGTTTGATGTAGTCCTCCTTGTTTATTTTGTTGTGGTTGCCCTTACCTGAGGAGACCTAGGCAAGAACCTATTGCTGAGACTGATACCAAGGAGTATACTGCCTGTGTTTTCTTTTGGGAGTTTTCTGGTTTCAGGTCTTACATTTAAGTCTTTAATCCATTTTGAGTCTATTTTTGTATATGGTGTTAGAAAGTAGTCCAGTTTCTTTTCTTTTTCCATGTGTCTGTCCAGTTTTTCCAACATGGCTGATTGAAGAAACAGTACCCAATTGCATATTCTTGCCTTCTTTGTCATGGATTAATTGACTGTATAAGTGTAAGTTTATTTCTGAGTTCTCAATTCTGTTCTGTTAATCTATGTGTCTGTTTTTAGTGCCAGTACCATGCTGTTTTGATTACTTTAGCCTTGTGGTATAATTTGAAGTCAGGTAACATGATACTTCCAACTTTGCTCTCCTTTCTCAATATTGCTTTAGCTACTGGAAGTTTTTGTTGTTCCATACAAATTTTAGGATTATTTGTTCTAGTTTTGTGAGAAATGCCATTGGTATTTTTATAGATATTGAATTGAATCTTCAGATTGCTTTGGGCAACATGGACATTTTAATGATATTAATTCTTCCAATTCATGAGCATGTTATATTCTTCCATTTATTTATGTCTTCTACAATTTCTTTCAATAAGGTCTTATAGTTCTCAAAGTATAGGTCTTTTACCTACTTGGTTAAATTTATTTCTAGGTTTCTTTCTTTCTTTCTTTCTTTCTTTCTTTCTTTCTTTCTTTCTTTGATGCAATTGTAAATGGGATTATTTTCTTAACTTCTTATTCTTAGAGCTCATATTTACTATATAAAAATGCAATATAATTTCCAAATATTAATTTTGTATCCTGCAACTTTACTGAATTCACTTATTAGTTCTAATAGTTTTTGGTGGAATCTTTAGGGTTTTCTTTATATAGTATCATGTTATTTGCAAATAGTGACAGTTTTACTTCTTCCTTTCCAGTTGAATATCTTTTATTTCTTTGTGTTTTCTGATTGCTGTGGCTAAGACTTCCAATACTATGTTGAATAAAAGTGGTGAGAACTGGCATTCTTGTTTTGTTCCTGATCTTAAAGAAAAAGCTTTCTGTTCACTGTTGACTATGATATTAGCAATGGGTTTGTCATTTATGGCCTGTATTATGTTGAGGTATGTTCCTCTATCCCTACTTCCTGAGAGTGTTTATCATAAATTGATGTTGCACGTAATCTCTCTTACCTCTTTTCATTCTGTAAAGGTTTCCTTTATGTATTTTGAGCCTGTGTTATTAGGTACATACAAATTAAAGACTTGCATTTTTCCTGGTAAAATGAACTTTTGTCAATAAAAATTTTCTCTTTAGTAATATTTTTGACCTTAAAATCTATTCTACTTAATATTGTGACATCAGTTATATGTGGTTAGCTATTAACTGGTAAATCCTCTTGTATGCTATTGTTTTTAGTTTTTTTTGTACTCAAGTTTGAGATACATCTTTAATAAGCATCATATAATTGAGTTTTGATTTGTTATACAGTTTAAAAATATTAGGCTTTTAGTTTAGGCATTTATCCAATTACCATTGGCATAATCACTGATATATTTGGATTTTAATTCCTATCAACCCACATAATTTATATTTTTCTGCCTCCTTTGTGTCTGTTTTCTATTCTATTTTTTGCGTTTTTATTATTCAATTTGTCTTCTATGGAAAATTATAAAAATATAAAAAAAGCTTTTATATTGTATAGTCTATTACTATTTTTTATAGTTACGCTAGAAATTTTAACATGCAAATGTAACAGAATCTGATATTAATTATATCAACTCTCTGAAAAATACAAAGCCTTAGATCACTTTAATTATTTTATCCTTGCTTCCAACTTTGTATGCCATTATAGCTGTGTATTTTAGTTATTTCTACATACTTTTAAATAAAATTATTCTGTAAATTTTTTATTGAGGTATAACATACATAAATGCCCCAAATTTAGGTAGAGCTCAAGAAGTTTCTACCAATATCCCTCCGAGACCACCACTGAAATTATACTGAGCTGTAGGTTATTTCTTGTGCACCAGAAGCCTTCTTCGTGCCATCCTTCAGGTCAATAACCCTAATATTAAACCACAATTTTGACTTCCGGCACCAAAGATGATTTGTTTTCTTTTCCTAAACTTCAGATAAATAAATATATATGTACGAGTTGGCTTCTGGCTTTTTTTTTTTTCCCAGCATAATCTCTGTGGGATTTATTTAGGTTGTTGCACTTAGCTGTAATTAAATGTTTTCCAGTGTTGTTTAATATTATATTATTGAATGTACAATTTATCCTCAATCTACTGTTGTTGGAAATTTGGGGTTTCCCAGCATTTTTGCTACTTTGTAAAAGATTCTTAGTTTTTTTCTTACACGCTTTTGGTACAACTGTCCACTCATTTATTTTGGGTGGGTACAGTCAGTTTTGCTGTAACGTAACATATGTGTTCCTAAAAATCACTGCACAATGCAAAAGGTCACAACAGAAACTGTAAGACTTATGAGAAAAGTGGAAGTAAGGGCATAACACTCAAAAATATTGTCAGCAATACGGAAAATAAAGAGAGGAACCTAATAAAGAGAATAGCACATTCTTAAATGTCAGATGGTTAAGAAATACATAAACACTGTGACAGTGTGACACTTCACTTTGAAAAAGACATGACCTTTGCTTCTGGAAGTCGGTGTCAGGGATGTGACAGTTTGAGGGGCACTGTGAAATGGCAGGAGGAGGACTGTCTGGAGGCAGACAGGAAGCTGTCACACCAGGTGCGCAGTCCTTGCTTTGCTGTGGGCTCCTGGTCTTTTGCAAGCTTTACGTCCTTGGGTAAGGTTTTTTTTTTTTGGTTTTTGGTTTTTGGTTTTTTTGCCTTTGAATTGTAGATAATTCAAGGTTTATAATAGTTGTCTGTTTTATCAAGATTACAATTTTTGATCTGATATGTAGCCTTCTTCAGTTAACTTTAGTATCACTGCTGGAAATTCTTTCATGGCCTTCTCACCTCAGTCATGGATTCCCTTGAGAGCTGAAGGCTGGAGGTTGTAGTGATGTTTGAATTCGCTAAACCAGCCTCCAACAGCACTGAAAGGAGCCACTTCTTCAGGGTTTGCTGGGTTCTGTTTAAGGTCTTCACGTATAAGTAGCACTGTCTTTTGTTTGTACTGCTTGGCATTTTGAACCAGGGCACTTAGATATGTGTGGGATGTCGAGTGTGTGTTTCTTTATAAAGAAAAGTTCACAAATAACAAAAGGGTAATGAAACATTACCCTGTAGGATAACACACACAGTGACCCAAGGAAGCTGGTAGATACTCAAGGTGTGTGAGAGAGTTTTGTGTATTCCTATGTGGATTGGTTCAGCTGAGTACAGTTTCTGCTTCCTCTTGTGGTACTTGATGGTGAAACTGACTATAAGGGAATGTGAAATTCTCATTATGCTCAAATTGTCCCCCCACCCCCGCCGCAAATCAATCAAAATGAAAGAAACCTGAGTTTTCAAAACAAGTGTTATAGCAGCAATGTCTGTATCTGGGAGTGGAATTGACCGGTCATGAGGTATCGGGTACCCAGTTGCCCTGTGAATACGTGACATTCATGTATTCATGAATACGTGCTCAGCTTTCACTGTTGCCAAAAGCTCTCCAATATTCATCCCACTAGTGATGTGTATGAAGTCCAGTCGGTCCACACCCTCACCAGCACTCTATTCTGCCAGGATTTTTTCTTAGGCTTTTGGAATGTATATAGTTAAATACCACTATAGTTTTTAGTTTGTATTTACCAAAGGACTAACGATAATGAGGCCATTATCATAAGCTTATCACCCATCTTATATACCTAATAAATCTTTTCCATGTTATAATATATTCTTATTCATTAGGAGTGGGCAAGTAGCAGGATAGTCAAGAACACAGGTCTTGAAATCAGATAGACTTGAGTTCAAAGCCTAGCCCTGCCTCTAACTAGTAGTGTGATTCTCTACGAATTTCTTTGCCTGTCATACCAAATGCTCAAAAATAGTATTTATTACTGTTTTTCACGGAAGCATGTGGTTTCATCATATGGATGTACCATAATTTTCATGAAGAAAGTTTATCAGAGGAATTTATCTCAAGTTGGAACCAGAATCATTATTATGGCAAAGAGTCTTTGGAGCCTTTATCAGATCGGGGTGTTTGGTCAAGTATTTCACGGTGGTTGGAATGGAGTTTGCGTGGCGTAATGAGTAATAGTGGCTGGTGTCACAGTGTCTCAACCGGGGAGGGGTATGTAGGTCTGAATCTTGCAGAGATGTCCGCAGGTAATAAAATCTGGAGTCTTTTCTTATCTGTCAGTAGAAATTTGTACTTCTGTGAATATTTTAATAGAGCTTGCCAGGTTTTCTTTTTTTATAGGTTTTCTAGGACCGTAATTCTCAATTCAGCCAGATCTACACAAGATACATTCACACAGCTGTTGACTGAGTTCTGTTTCATTTCGAGGGTTCACATTTTCTTGAGTGATGTTGACATTTGAGGGCATGCCCTGTCTGGCACTGTGCGAGAATAAGGGACTGTCCCATCCCACAGATCAAGTGTGTCACCTGTTCCCTCTGCAGTTATTCCGGAGAAATTCAAACTGCCAAACATTGTGTTTTGGACCAGGATAATTTCAAGTCTTCTTGACCTGTCCTTGGAATACTGATAGCTCCCATTCAGATGATATCCCTGTAGGGTCAGTGATGCAAGAGTCGGAAGGAATTAACATAAGCCCTGGTCCTGCTCCTTGCCAGAGATGCCCTATTCCTTGATTGGCTGACATTTTCCTCCCTCCGGGCCATTATGCTTATATATGTCATTTTGCAATCTTCAAATTCCTCTCGAACTATTATTTTTTCATCGTCTTTCAGAGTTATGATATTTCAAAGTTGATGTTACTATAGATGTTCTTTTCTTTCAATTTGATTTTGTATCAGTTTCAGGTGTACAGCTTAGTGATTAGACAGTCATATACTTTACACAGATGTTCTTATGCAGCCACATTTTTTCATAACCAGTCAGCAGAGATTTTACTGCTAGAGGTTGAAAGAGCCGTGTTCCTCTCACTGAGTTATACAAAGGTAACCTGTTTATGGAGGAATGAGGACTTAAGGGCCACATTCTCCATGAGTATGGGACCCTGGAGAGTACCCAAGTGGGTGAACCTGGAGCAGAAGGTTAAGACATGAATAGATCATGGAGGGAGGGGTAAGTGGAGGTCAAACTAGAAGGGCTCAGGGCTCAGGAGGGAAGAAGTCTGAATGACCCAGATCCAGAAGAATGCCAGTTTGGCTGGCGCTGTTTGCAGCCCAAAGTAGAAGCAGGCCAGTGGAGGGGTGGCTGTAAATCTCTGGTGTAGCTTTAAAATGATCTGCTGGGCTCCCTACCCATAGCTTTCGATTCAGAGGGTTGATGAAATGACCGAGGAATTTGGTATTTTTATCAAGCACTATAGGGGATTCTGACATGCCATCGGTGATATAGGGGACCTAAAATACCCACAGTAAAGCCAAGAACTATATTCTCAGGGAGCAGCAGTGTGAATGAACCTGGAAGTTAGAAACATAGTCAGGAAGAAGACATTTCACAATGCGGTCCGTTGCAAGCCTGATGATATAACCCTGCACCGAGGTCCAACCCATTTCCCCCCGATCCTTTTTTTTAAAGAAGTTTCAGTGATGAATTTAGTTAGGCTGGAGCTCTAATGAGGCTGGAGCTTTACGCTTCAGTGGACTGTGGATTCTCAAATCCCCGTGTAAATGAGAACAGTGTGAGCAGTTACAGCAAAACAAAACCCTGGGGCCCATCTTAGAAATACTGAATGAGAATCTTCAGGTGTGCAGGGATTTGGCATTTTAAAATGTAGGTAATCTTACCGATATCGCAAATAAGTGCAGGGTTTGTTAAGGAACCAGTTAGACACGGTTACGGTGTGATTTTGATGGCCTTGGAGGAAGCCCTGTGGAGGCAAGGCTCTGAGAGCTGTAGGCAGGGTAATGAGGAAGGCATCTCTACCTGCTTTTCTCCACCATCCCACACGCAGGCAACTCTCCTGAGTGTTAAAAACAGGCTGTGCATGCGCCACTGCAGAATCTACGTGCCCCAGAAACCGGACCTCTGTGATGTCCTCAACATGCGCCTGTGACCTGCCGCCCCTGGGAATGTGCCGCCTTCCCCTGCATCATCCACCCCCCCCCCCACCCATTTCCACCTGTGGGACTCTGATGCTCCAATCCCGTCATCCCCAGAGACCCTTTCCTGATTGTCTCAGCCAATGTGATCCCCCTTCTGCCCTCTTACTATGCTTGAAACCCATTGCAAAATTATAAATGCTCATTGTAGAGAAAAATGGAAGCAAATAAAAATCAATCATAATTTTACCTGCTCAACTAACCACTGTTATCATTCTAGTAGAGAAGCTTTCAACGGTTTTGCGTTTCTTTCTCTCGTTCTTTATTAGCCCAAATATGAGAGAACTATATTTTTCCTGTGAAAAATATTAATTTTTATTTCTCTCAATCACATCCAAGTTTAATGCATACATATCTGTGGGAAGTCGACATATAGGAGAGAGTCAGAGACCCCACATACATGACAGGTTCAAAGACAGATGGGGAAAATGAGTTTGTATGATATTCTGAGCTAAGGATGAGGTAAGGTGCCTTGGGATATTTCAAAGGGTCTTGCAGGATAGGAAGAGCCAGGGTTTGGTAAGTAGAAGTTTGCCCTGTCCTACAGCTAGGTCAAAAGAGGTTATCTCTGATCATCTCTTACTATGGGAAAGGCTCCTAATTCAAAGTCCTCTAAATAGTTAAGGAGGAGGGAACAGAAGTTTTTCTTGAGCCTGCAGGGCCTCAATTGCTATTAACTCAAAATAATCTGCATACTGCTGAGGTACATCTTGAAGTGGCTCTTTCTGAACCCACACGATTCCCAGAAGTTGGGTTGGTAGATTGATTTATATCTCATTAAACCAGTCTCAGTTTTAGGAAAAGTTTAAACAGCTGTGTCTCATTTCAGGAGGCAGTGATGCTGGTGGGCTCCCAAAGTTAAGCCTAAGGTGCAAGACATCAGGTATTTAACAAGATCCATATCTATGGGAACAACAGGAGAGCAATGGTTAATGGTTGGAGCCCACCAGTTTGCAAGTTTGAAAGATTTCTAGATGTCCGTCTCAAAGCATCCTCACGTGGAGTGAAGGCAGGCAGTGAGAGTCAGCTAGGTTCTCCTGACCCACACCTTGAATGTCTCTGGTGCTATTTCTGCACTAGGTAAAGACTGTGCAGTAAGAGCTGTTGGGGTGACTTCTCTGAAGTTTACGTCAAGTCGTCTGACTTTAGTTTGCATGGCTTTGGGAAAGGACGGTTGTAGTTCGCAGTGATTCCACGTTGAAGAATGGGAAACGTGAATTTGGAAAGTCATAGACAGACATTGGAGGAAACCAGAAGAATTTAGGGTTCGGTCCCGTATACAAGAAGGAAACAAACAAACAAACAAACATTCTCAAAAGACAATGAGCAGCACAGAATCTAATACCCACAAAGGTATGTTATAGTTTCTATTGAAACATAACTTTCCTCTCTAAAATCAACCCCCTGAAAAATCACCCCAACTTTTACCAAGGATAGTCAAATTAAGACTAATTTATTTGCAAAATAAGTCTAGTTTCAATAAACTTGGCCTGATGATTTGTATCAGTCCAGCAAGAATAGTAATTAATCTCATAGGCTTTTAAAAATCTGCTTTGCTGGATTTTTTTTAATGAGGAATCTCCAGGTGGAACTTTGAACAGCCTCTAGAGGTGAAGAGGCCAAGCCAAACACTTGCCATCAGCCTTTGCCTACAAATTTGGGGCATTAATTCCTCTATTCTTGAGGTCCCCAAAATATCCTGAGGTTTTTTTTTTTCGTCTTCCAGGGAAAATGGCCTTTCTTGCACAGCTGGAAAGCCTGCTGGGAACCGTGGAAGCAAGGGAAAAGACCAGTTTTTCAAAGGGGCTTTTCATTGGCTTTTTTAAGTCAGTCTAGTTCGTTCATGCCCAAGCATGACATTCCAGTTAAAGCCTTGGTAATAGTCCCAGTTTTCAATTACAAAGAGAACAGATTCTTATCTGTCCTGTTACAAAGAGAACAGATTCTTATCGAATTTATGCAAATAATTATATTGCCATGAAAATAATACTACTCATTCATTAAGAGTTTCCAAATTCTGGAGGGAACAGGAAGTGAGAAAAAAAATAAGTGTTTCAATTCTGCTTACAAAGGTATAATTTGCCAGATTGCTCTAAGTCATAGGTACCTGAAGAAAACTTTTTTCTTATATCTAGAAAATAAAAATATGAAAGAATCAGTGATATTTCAAAGTCGTGAAAATTGTAACCATCAGTTCGCTTAGTCTGTTGTAATTAGAACGTGTTCTCCTTGAGCCTGGTTTGTTCATTGGTTCTCTGGATCTTGCCTGGTAATTGGGGATGATCAGGGTCAGTGAGGATTCGCAGAAGTTTGCAAGGCTGTTCGTCAAGACTTGGGTCATTTACTCAGGGAAGCGGCTGCCTCCATCACCAGACCCTGGGAAAGGGATTCCTCCAGTGGGAAAACCTCCTACCAGTTTCTGTGCCACTGTGAGGGCATCCACCATGTGGCAGGGGTCAGGTCTAGTTCATTCAGTAAACGTACACACCAAAACAAGAACTTATTGGTAACTCATACCAAGTGGCAGCTGAATCAAGTCCAGCTTAAATGCACTATGGTAGATGAAAAATTGTAAAAATTAAAAAAAAATGGGTGGGTTTGCCATCTTGTCTGGAAGAACCAAACAGCCATTTGGTTCCCATAGCCCCGACTATTCATTTAATTTGTAACTTTTGTTTGCCTTACGACATACCTTAGAAGTTTGCCATCACTTATTTTATAATGCTGCCCATGCAATTTAACAGGCCAAATAAGTCTAATCAGTTTAAAATCCCTCTTTCGTAAGGAGAGAAAACAAATCTTCTGAGGTGTTTCGGGGACCTTCTGGATTACCTCAAAGTTATTCTCAAGTCAAGGCTGTACTTACAGTTTGAATTTTTGGAAGTCTGTCAAAATATAGCAAAAGGTTTGGACATTTGACTAAATAGGATCAGAACTGATTATGAAGCAATACTTAATTATTCATTTAATCAAAGTGGCAATAAAAGATCTCGAAGACATATACACAAGTTGATATAATTGTTAGCAAAACTAAGTTCTCCCTATTGAGGAAATTCAGTTTTCATAAGTAACCAAGGATCTGATTAAGACAACATAAAACAGAGACGCCGTGTTGTGCTGTGGGGAAGAGAGACGGATTTGTAAACCCGGAGTGAGGTTCTGCCTACCCGAGGCTGCTGCTGTGCGGAGACCCGGGGTGAAGCCACCATCACCATGTCTGACCAGGAGGCAAAACCTTCAACTGAGGACTTGGGCGATAAGAAGGAGGGAGAATACATTAAACTCAAAGTTACTGGACAGGATAGCAGTGAGATTCACTTCAAAGTGAAAATGACAACACATCTCAAGAAACTCAAAGAATCATACTGTCAAAGACAGGGAGTTCCAATGAATTCACTCAGGTTTCTCTTTGAAGGTCAGAGAATTGCTGATAATCACACTCCAAAAGAACTGGGAATGGAGGAAGAAGATGTGATTGAAGTTTATCAGGAACAAACAGGGGGTCATTCAACGGTTTAGATTTCCTTTTTATTTTATTTACTTTTCCCTCAGTCCTTTTTTATTTTTAAAAATAGTTCTTTTGTAATGTGGTGTTCAGAATTGAATTGAAAACTGACCCCTACCCCCTATGTCTTTAAACATCTGGTAATTTGAATTCTAGTGCCCATTCATTATTGTTTTGTTTTCATTGTGCTGATTTTTGGTGATCAAACCTTAGACCCCTTCATACTGCCCTCTTCTTTTTAAATATTACATGTGTGCACAGAGAGGCCACCTTTTTCAGGACTGTGCATTTTCAGGCTTGTGATAAATGAGGTCGACCAATGCAAGTGTTCATAATGACATTTCTTATTGGCCCAGAAGTTCTAACTTGTGATTGCTTCACTCCTGGACTATGACTTTCAGTGGGAGATGGAGGTTTTCAGAGATCTGAACTGTGGAAAATGACCTTTCCTTAACTTGAAGCTACTTTTAAAATCTGAAGGTCTGGACCAAAAGAAGAGAAATACCAGGTTGGAGTCAAGATGACAGATAAAGTGAGAGTAAAGACTAACTCCAAAGATGGCTTCACTGAAGAAAAAGCATTTTAAGAGTAAAGAAAAATCTTGTCAGAAGATCCCAGAAAAGTTCTAATTTTCCTTAGCAGTTGATAAAGTTATTCATGCAGAAGTGTGTACAACAGAACACTGCTCTTTTTTATTTTAACTTGTACTTTTTGGCCTGGGATATGGGTTTTAAATGGACATTGTCTGTACCAGCTTCATTAAAATAAACAAAATATTTGTAAAAATCACACAAAAAAAGGACAACATAAAACACAATATTATTTTTATAAAACAGAATCTTTGCTTCCTAGACAGAAAACTTTCCCAGAGTATCTTACCAGGAGCAGACCAAGAGTGAAAGAATACTTAGCGCTTTTAGCAGAAAGAGAGAGCCAAACTCTAACTTCATCAGCTTACTTGTGATATTTAAATTCACTTACTTGATTAAGTTTATTTTAGTCTTATTTAACTTGCCCACACACAAAATTTTCTTTCTCGAGTTTCCTTTTTCATCAGCTTCCTATAACTTCCTGTGTCCCTTTTAGTGCATGACCTCGTTCTCTCGCCCACTCGGAAATACTCAGGACAGAATTACTCAATTCCCTTAACAAAAACACATCTCCATATTTCATACTTTTTAAAAGGCCAAATATAGCCTACTTTTCGTGTATACATAGTTGTTTCCCCGTTATTATTAATTTTTGTAGCTTATGTATATTAGAATTCTTAAGCTTCAGAAACTTTAATTTCTAGTGAAAACTAAGAAGTAAGCAATTGTGAACTGTCTGTCACTGCTGTAGGCTGACAAATTTATGAACCCATTTCTTAATTCTGGAAATAAGAATTTCTTGATAGCACATTTTTTAATGTGGCACAGGATATATTTATTCACTAATAGACCCAACTATCTATAGTTTCTTTATAATAAGAAGCAAGATGCACATGAACTTATGTTTAGTAATTAATGTTATATTATTTTATCTCGTTTGGAAATGATCTAGACATTCAGTGAATACCCATCATTAATTTAGCTAGCAAAACTTTAAAGTTTCAAGTTATCAAAGAGATTTGGGACACCATTGTTAAGTACATATATAATATAGTTATTGCTAAAGAGTTTATCTAAAAAGAAACTTTTAATCTTATATTTATTTAATTTGCTTGCTCTTAACTGAATTCAGATTACTTATGAAAATTTTATCATACCAACTTATTTTCCTTGCTGACAAATTTTGCAGCAGAGATAAGATGAATTTATTTGACTAATAAACCCAAGTAAAATAAAAATTTTTTTAATGCTGCTGACTCTACAGACACAGCTATTTAACTAAATGAAAGTGAAACCCCAGCTTTAATATCAAATATGTTCCCAGACCACATGATTCTGTAAGACATTTGGGTTAGTTTCTGCTACAGTTTGGAGAACTCTCATGTAAGTGCTTGTTTTTAAGCCAATTTAGTAGTGCTTTTAAAAATAACGTATCATTAGAGGTGGAAAAATACTACCCTCCACCCATAAACGTACAGACAGACACAAACAGAAGCTTCCATTGAAAAATTACTGCCATAGGATGGGTAAGACAGTGTGAAAGGACAATTGGATCCAAACTGACCCTGGCCGGTGGGCTAGATTAAGGTAGTACCTGTAGAGAGGGCTAACAGGTCAGGTTTGCGTCTGCCCTTGCCAAGGAAGCCTTTGGGCCAGGGAAGCAGCTGTGCTGTCAGAGCTACCCTGGCCTGCCCTGGTCTCCCTCCGTCTCAGGGGTTGGGGGTGAGGAGGAGGCCTGAGCTTTGCGCCGCTTCTGGAGCTGCGTCTCTGGCCTTGCAAGGATTTGTGAGATACGAAGAATTGCTCTCGAACTTTGGGCTGTAACTTCAGTGACATCGTAGATTGACCTACCGGTCTGAGGGGCTTTGAAAGGCGTTCCGTGAGTGTGGGTGTGCTTGTGTGTGAGGGTGTAGAGGGTGCAGCGTTTCAGAACACGGGGCATCGTTTGACATTTGGGACCTGATGCTAATGGGAGAGTCACTCACAGGCTCCCTGTGAGATAGCTTTCCAGCATTTGGTTGCTTTGAAGGACAGCGGTGAGGAGAAACCGAGGCATGAGAGAGTCAAGTGCAAGCATGGAGGAATCAGGGCTCCCTTCACTTCCCTGCCTTCCCAGCCAGCGCTGCGCAGGAGGGTGGAGCCTTCCACTGAGACCGGCCCTCCCCCTTTGACCGCCGCCTCACTGATTTCATGCGCACCCCTCTAGGCCTCTTCCCTTCTAGAACCTGGCTCTTTGCAGGCATCTGAGGTCCCAGCCTTGAAACCAAGGTTTAACGCTCTAGAAACCTGTGGGCAGGCTGTTCTATCTCCTGTCCATGTCCCCCTTGCGCAGCAACACAAAGGCCAGAGGACCAGGTGGAGAACTGGGGTTCTCTAGTTCTAAACCCCCTTTCTGGGGAGTCCTGAGAATTCCTTCCCTTTCGTAGATTTACACCGTCAGTTTCCATTTCTGAGGGATTTCTTCCAACTTCCTGTTCCAGATACCCACTGGCCCACTCCAGTGAGATTCTTTCCTTGCAGATATCCATGGTGGCTGAGGCGCTCACGGCACATGGAGCAAAGTGAGAAGAGGGGACAGAGGTGAAGACTGAGAGAGCTGGGGTGGGGGTGGGGGCTGACGGAGGAGGGACCTTGGCTTATTTTTGTCAAGGGAACTGAGGATCTGGGGCTGGGGGAGGGGTCTCATTGGACTGAGCGATCCAAACCCGTCGGAGAGGCCTTTGGAACGGTGCACCTCAGAGGCAGAGATACCTTCGCATCTCTCCGGAAGTCGAAAGGGACAAGCTCCAGCCCCTTTTTCACAGTGGGGTGGAGGCCCCCAGCGTGCTTCTGAGCTGGGAGTCTGTGGGGAGAGGGAGCCGTGGAGCCAGCCTGGCTGTGAAATCAGAGCTTCAGCACCCAGTCAAACTACAGTCACTGAGGAAGGATGAGTTAGGGGAGAGGGCTTCCGTTCCTGGGCTAGAGTCTAAGCCAGTGTGTGCTCTGAACATACACACGTGTGTACACACTCACAGCCACACACAGCCACACACAGCCATACCCAGGGCCACATGCAGCCCTACATCATACACACAGCCACACCCACAGCCACACCCAGAGTCACAGCCACACCCAGAGTCACAGCCACACACAGCCACACCCACAGCCACGCATACTATTACACACAGCCACAGCCACACCCAGAGTCACACCCACAGCCACCACACCCACCCCACACACAGCCACACACAGCTACACCTACAGCCCACACATAGTCACATAGTTATATACACAGCCACATACACTATCACACACAGCCACACCCACAGTCACACCCAGAGTCACACATAGCCACACCCATAGCCACACCCAGAGTCACACACAGTCACACACATAGCCATCACACCCACTCCACACACAGTCACACACAGCCACACACACAGCCCACACATGGTCACATAGTCATACAACCACACACAGCCACACATATAGCCACCACACAGCCACATATACCATCACACACCGTCATACCCACAGTCATACACAGTCACATAGTCACACACAGCCACACAGTCACACACAGTTATACACAGTCACACAGACATGAAGGGAATTGGGCAAGTTGGGGAGATGATGGGAAGTTCTCTTCCTCACATGTTGGCATGAGCTTGGCATTTTCATATGGTTATGTCTTTGTCTCACAATACCCACCATGGGATACATATTATTAAATCAAGGTTGTAAGTTAATTCACCCAATGACACATGTAGTGAGCGGCCAGGCTAAATTAATGTTGAGTTCTCTCTAATTGCACGAACCGTCCTAGCCTCGTTACATCGATCTGTATCTCACGATTTAAAACTGCAGTGTAGTCTTTGTGGCCAGCCTCTGCTTCCAGTATTCAGGGCTAAAATCTCACCTAGCAGCTCAGCGGCACACAGGAGGATTAGCAGGCCATGCCTGGGGCAGGGGGTTTCTGAAAGGACAGGAGGAAGGGGTGGAAGTCCCTTCAGGCCAGTTGGTAGGGTTCCCAACACACCTTCTTAAACTTTCGAGATGCCCTTTCACACAGAATCAGTTTCTGCAGGAAAAGCCAACAGGATCTGCACGAGGGCACGTGCCACGAATGTGTCCTGGGACAGGGACAGGCTGTTCCTCCTGATTTCATCGACTAAATGGTGTCCTTGTTCCAGAGGTCAGTTTAGTCCACTTACTTCACTGGCTGCCATTTTAACCACATCAATCACACAAAACCATTGTTGTTGAACTTCCACTTGGCCAGTCTGGCACTGCCCTGATCCAAGTCTCTCTTGCCTCTCACTTCAACCCTGTTTTCTGCCTTGTGGTGTCTGTAAGGTCTGAACTCCAGACACTTTGCCTGGTTAGGTCTTTTGGGCTCCAGCTCTATTGGAGAATAATTGCTGATAGGACCCCCCAGGGAAACCAAGAGCTTAGTCCATAGAGGCTGCGCACACAGAGAGCTTACCTACACTTTCCCCATGAATGCTTCTGAGCCCTGGACACATTTGGAGAGAATTTAGAAAAATAATTGATATGAGAGAGATGGTTTTCTGCTCACATTGTTCATTTTACCTTTTAGGGGATGACCAACTCTTCTTGGCTTGCCCAGAACTTTCTCAGGTTTAGCACTGACATTATTGTGTCTTGGGAAACCCTAGTTCTGGACAAACCAGGGCAAAGCTTATTCCCTTTCTGTCTCGGCTCCTAGCTCTCTATGTCCTTCAGCTTTCAGGATAATTTCCAGGCACTTTAGTTGGCTGGGAATGGGATGCTGCCAGGAAAGTACTAAAATAATCCACTCCAGAACTGCCTTCTTCCTTTGGACTTTCAGCTCAAGATGGCAAACCTGGTCCACTGGCTTCCTTTCCTTCCCTCTGTGAAATAAATGAATAGAACAAGAGACAAATAACACACAATGTGTAGCAAAAAGAGAGGGTTCATGTTATTATAAGGCTCCTTCCTCTCTGGACTTCCGGCCAAGATGGAGGCATAGGTGGACACACTGTACCTCCTCTCACAACCAAAATTAAGGACAATAAACATTTAGAAACAAGAAAACAACCAGAACTGATAGGAAATTGAACTGTATGGAAGTCCAACAACTATTCATCCACCCCAGTAAAAGGGGCGGAGTCCTGGCAGGAAAAAGTGGAGGTTGGCAACCCCGGAGTGTAGGCAGCAGCAGCTGGCAGATCCCAGGCCACAGGCGGCGGCTAGCAGACCCCAGGTGCACAGGTTGGGGCTTGTGGACCCTAGGCATGGTGTGGCAACTGTGCAGACCCAGTGAGGCCACGCAAGGCGGCTGGCTGACCAGGTGGTCCCACATTCGCAGGCAGATAATCCAGGTGAAGGGGAAGCGGCAGAGGGGACTGGAATCTGAGAGAGAGCAGAGCAGGCACCATTGTTCCCTCTCAGACCCCACCCCCACATACAGCGTCACTACCCAGTGACTGCACTGCCCCACCCTGGGAAACACCTAAGGCTCCACCCCTCACTACCTAAAAGCCATGACCAGAACAACAACAACAACAAAAAAAAACCCAAAAATGGCTCAAACGGGAGAACAAATCAAAGCCCCAGAGCCAATTCACCTAAGCGATGAAGAGATAGCCAACCTATCAGATGCAGAGTTCAAAGTTCTGGTCATCAGGATGCTCACAGAATTGGTTGATTTTGCTCACAAATTAGATGAACAAATGAAGGCTACACTAAGTGAAATGAAGGAAAAGGCACAGGGAACTAATAGTGATGGGAGGAAAACTGGGACTCAAATCAATGCAGTGGACCAGAAGGAAGAAACAAACAACCAAACAGAACACAAGGAAGAAACAAGAATTCCAAAAAATGAGGAGAGGCTTAGGAACCTCTAGGACATCTTTAAACGTCCCGACATCCGAATTATAGGGGTACCAGAAGGGAAAGAGGAAGAGCAACAAGTGGAAAACTTATTGGAACAAATAATAAAGGAGAACTTCCCTAATCTGGCAAAGCAAATAGACTACCAGGAAGTCCAGGAAGCTCAGAGCATCCCGAAGAAGATGGACCCAAGGACTAACACACCAAAGCACATCATAATTACATTAGCCAAGATTCAAATGAAGGAGAGAATTCTAGAAGCAGCAAGGGATAAGGGGACAGTCACCTACAAAGGAGTTCCCATCAGACTGTTTAGCTGATTTCTCAAAAGAGACCTTCCAGGCAAGAAGGGGCTGGAAAGAAGTATTCCAAGTCATGAAAGTCAAAGACCTACATCCAAGATTGCTCTATCCAGCAAAGCTTTCATTTAGAATGGAAGGGCAGATAAAGTGCTTCTCAGATAAGGTGAAGTTCAAGGAGTTCATCATCACCAAGCCCTTATTATATGAAGTGTTAAAGGGACTTATCTAAGAAAAAGAAGTTAAAAAATAGGACAGTAAAAAGACAGCAAACTCACAGATATTAACAACCACATCTAAAACAAAAGCAAACTAAGCAAACAATTAGAACAGGAGGAACAGAACCACAGGAATGGAGATCATATGGAGGGTTAGCAACAGGGGAGTGGGAGGAGGAGAGAGGGGGGAAGGTACAGAGAATAAGTAGCATAGACGGTAGGTAGAAAATAGACAGGGGGAGGGCAAGAATAGTGTGGGAAATGTAGAAGCTAAAGAACTTATGACACATGGACATGAACTAAATGGGGGGAATGTGGGTGGGAGAGGGTGTGCAGGGTGGAGGGGAATGAAGGAGGGAGAAATGGGACAACCGTAATAGCATAATCAATAAAGTATATTTTAAAAAAGGCTCCTCTCTGTCTTTTTCCAACCCCATAAATAAAGACTTTAAAAATTTATGATTTATGAACATTTGTATTTACACGCCCCCCCCCCCTTGCTTTAAATATCACTTTGGTGCTGAGACATCTCAATGTCCTGCCCTAACCGCATTCCTGAGCTCCAGGCCCTCATTCTAATTGCCCATCATTTACTCCCATCTGGTCGTGCCATTAACCCTGGAGTTCTGTGCACCCAAAACATATTCTACTCAAACAATCTCTTTTTCCTGTTGTTCCCACCGTTTCCACAGTCCATTGGGTGTGAAAAGTAGACCCTCTTCTTTGTACAGAGCAAGAGAGATGGGAAGGTCGGTCGGTCAGTCATCCAGCCACTTGGTGGTCTTCTCCACTCCATCCCCTCAGAACCTTTTACTGAGATAACTAGAATAGCCTCCAACTGTTGTCTCTATATTCTAGTTCTTCCAGTTTAAATAATACTAACAGCTACTGCTAATTAATCTTTAGAAAGGGATACTCTGATTGGGTCACTTCATTGCTCAGAAATCTACACAACTCTCTTCCCTACTGAGGTAAGTAAAAATTCAAGGCCTTCAGGCCTTCTGCCCTGTGACAAATTTGCATTTAAGGTTCACCTACTGCTCTGCTGTATAGACCCCGTACCTTCCAACCACAGTGGGCTTCCCGTGGACCCCTAAATGTGCCCTGCTAATAGAGCTTCGCTCATCCTTCCAACCCTTCTCACTGCCTTCGCACAGTTCACATTCCCACTTCTGCACCACCTGTATTCCTTGAGGTGTGATTTACATGCTCTAGTTTTTCTAGGCCGATGTCATAATACACATTTGAAACGCTCAGTACTTTGAATGCACCTTTCTTAGGGAAGCTACTTCACCCTTGCATTGTCATTATCTGCCTATTTGTATCCAGGTTCTCAGGAAACATAAAGCTCGTGGAGGACTAACTTCTGCAGCACCTAGCAGTGTATTGCATTTCTCAGGGTTGCAGTGGGAAGTTGATCTGCTGAGTATTGAAAGATGGGTAGCATTCAGAAAGGACCTATGTGTTGATCTGCTTAAAGATGTGACCAAAAGTTGTGGGACAGAAAAAAAGATAACCTACCTCAAATATTGGGAGATATACATGTTAAAAATGTAAATTAGGGTCAGATTTTAAAGGCTAATTTGGATTCACAACAGTCAGTTAAGAGGGCAACAATCTGCCAAAATAATGTGTTTTGAGACACTTTATGTAAACTCTGTGATAGTTCCTTCTTTGAAATTTGTCAAAACTGGGTTCCTCAGAGCAATGTAGATTAAGTGGTGAATAGACTGGCTTTGGATGTTGTTCTGCTGTGGACTGTTGTTGTTTGTGCTGTCACTTGCAGGAACAAAATGTAGTTGTCTCCCTTTCCTTGACCTTGGATTCTGTGGTCAGGAACTCATGATTGACTAAGTTGCGTAAGCTCAATACTGATCACTCAGTTACTGATGCTCATAAACAAACACCCCGCACTTCAGTGGCGTGTCAGGGTCAAGCACAATTGGAATAGTCTTCTGAAAGGTTATACAACAACAACAGCACAAAAAGATTTTTTTTTTTAAATCAAAGCGAAAGATAACACATGATTAAAAAAACGAACAATGCCAAAAGACCTGTACTGAAAAGCCACAGGTCACTGCACTTTTCCAGCCCCGCTGCACAGAGAAAGCTACTTTCCGCGTTCCTGGTACCCATTTCCACACCTCTTAATGGTAAGCTTATACTGATATTGATTGAGTTATCAATTTTATATATTTTCTACTCACTTCCTGTTATGATAGAGATGCATTTAACTCTTTTAGACCCTACTTCTCCCTCTTACCCTCCCTCAAATTTTTACTATTTTAATTAAAGCATTGATCAGTGATTATATAATTATTATTTTGGAAATTTTATTCATTGTGGTGTATGTATGATTTTATTTTTTCACTTTTTGGTTAAGACGTTGCATTTTGCAAAATAAAAGCAATATATTTTCTGTTTGCGTAAACTTCTATATTCCTACTTTCAATTCTTATTACGTATATTTGCATTTCACATAGCCCATGGAAAACTTTTTTTTTTCTGGTGAACTCTATCCTGAAGTCCCATATTTTCCTGCTTCCCACTGACCTGGCGACTCTATCCAAATAGGGAATGCTAAGTTGATGGGGGTAATTAAATGGAAGAACAATTGTCAAGATTAAAGAATAGAAAGCAAAGTAGCTGATGAAACTGATATGATTAAAGGAAAATGAATACTCATAATGAAAAATAATTCAGATTCTACTTATGAGCTCAGAGCTTCGTGTTATACTTCAAGTTTGTTGAGATTCATGTCCGTGCTGTATTTTTTTTTTCTGTTTCCAGTTTCTGGCACAGAATAGAGCTTAAATTTCTTCATGGCCTAGGCGAACATGATTAGGAGCCCTGAGAGAACGAAAGGAAGTCTCCCTTTGACAGCTCTGGCAGCCAAGTCACGGGAGGCGCAGCTCCTTACACTCAGCCCTGGCCAGGCCACCTGTGAAGAATCATGTTGAGTTCTGAGCCCTGATTGTCTTTCCCTCCAGCCTGGACCTCCCGATAAACTATATGTAGGCAACCAGTTGTAGAAGGTAGGACACAGGAGACATAGGCAGGGGTGGGGGCTGGTGGTGGGGTCCTAGGTTCAGGCAGCCTGTCCCAAACTACACAACTTATACCCAGGCTCTGGGGGAAAAGAAAGGTTATTTGAGGATATTGTCCAAGTTCAACTTGAGAATTTTCTTGGGCCAG
This sequence comes from Glossophaga mutica, assembly GCA_039655065.1. Classification (NCBI taxonomy): domain Eukaryota; kingdom Metazoa; phylum Chordata; class Mammalia; order Chiroptera; family Phyllostomidae; genus Glossophaga; species Glossophaga mutica. The sequence goes on from CM077313.1 coordinate 8,432,250, forward strand.
GCTCAGCTCTAGCTTGCAGGCATGGGCCTGTGAGTGCTACCCAGTCAGGTGAACTTCCCTGATCTCCAAGATACCTTGGAGAGGGGTGAAAGGAGAGGACAGGACAGGTGTACCTATTGTCACTGCAGCGACTGCCAATCCTTAGAAGCAGAGGAATGACTGAGATGACCTCTGGCAATATGAGCAATAGGAGGAGAAGAGGGGAAGGGGGCGGCACACCGAATGAGCCTTCTCAGCCCTGCGTGGTGGCCAATGTTTCTGTGGTAGCTCTGATGAGAATTTGAGAAAAAACTTTCTCATTGTCAGAATGTTTGAGCCCTGCTTCTGGCCTTCACTGTGTGGGTTCACCTTTGGGCTTCTTCTGGGGTAGGAGGGAGCTCTCCTCTCCCACTAGGTGGAGAAGAGCAGTGAGCCTGGCTAGCTCCTCTGCTAGAGGAGGTACATTTCCTTCTGCACAGGCAAAGGCTCCACATCCCTGCATGTGTAGGGTGATACCTAAGGGAGTGAGAAAGGAGAATTAGGCAGCTTTCGCTGCTCTCCATATTCCCCTCCGATATGAATTTGTGTGACTGTTGATAATGCATCATGGGGCGGGGGGTGATGTTCAGGTACAAGTGCATGTGACCTCACGTGGCACCACAGTCTGGTGGGCCTGCTCCAGTGTCTGTGTGTCGTTGGTGTTTCTAAATAAGTCAGTGTATTTTTGCACATGGGTCTGTGAGTTCCAGTACATGGGTGCTGACCATGTGCATCCCCGGAACTATGTGTCCTCTGCCTCATTTCCATATGGTGTTTCTTGAAGACCAAGCTCAGAATAAATATCCGGCTGCTGGCCCATGCCAAAAAATCCTTTGGCTAAGTCACTTAAGATGTTGGGCCAGTCTCAACTGTTGTTTTTGGAGAATCCGGGAGACATAAATCTTTGGGACAGAAAATGAACCTTGTGACTGCAAGTCATGGAACAGCCTGGGCAAGACTGGGTCACCCCACTAGCTATTGAAAAAGAAGGGACTGTTTCTCTAAACTCCAGAGGGGGTACCCTGAGAAACATACTCCTCCGAGTATTTTTCCAACCAGGCAGATGATCCAGAGAAGAGAGGACCACCTGTCTGTTTGCTCTTATGACCATGTTAGAGGATGGGACAGAGTAAGATGAGAAGATGTGACCCATTGAGCATTGAGGGGAAATGGCTCTGAGCCAAATGCAGGAGGGGCGGCGGGGAGGAAGGGTGCTGTCTGTCAAGGTCAGCTGCACTGGGATCTCTGCATAAGCCATAGAGCGAACGTCACCACCAGTTAACAGAATCCCCAAGTTCAGCGAGGATTTAGCCTATCATGTACCATCCTACTTTCTCCACTAGCTCCTTCTGTAATCTGGGATGTCTGGGTTTCCTCAGGGAGGGAGGAAGGTATGAGGGAGTAAGCTGCCTTCTTCCTTGGAGGCAGCACTGTCTATTTTTGGCAACATATGCCCAAGCTATGGAGGGTTGGCTGAGTGACGTGATGCAGATCCTTCAGAGAGGATCTGAATGTGTGGCCAGTGCTGATGACCAAAGCTGGAAAGACTGCCTTAGTCACTGGCCGGAAGCTGATCATCTCTCTGCAGCAACGTGCTGGAGCGGGTCTCCATGGTTCTTGATGTGTGCGTACAGTAAAATCTCCTGGGAGCCTCACCGAAGACCAGCGAATTCTATCGAAATTTCTAGGGGTGGTCTCCATACGTCTTAGAAGTGGTGGAACTATGCAGCCAAAGTTGCAAAACACCAAAATTACAGCACTCTTCAGTCTGGAGACATGAATCCAGAATATTCAACTAGGCCCCTAGACATTAGAAAAGACACGGAAGGGGAGACTGTGTCTCCTCTGTCCATATGGGATGCTGGGTTTACCACTCACCATGTGACACCTTTATGACGTTCCACGGATGTGTCTGATAACTGAGTGGGGCCAAGTAGATGTTCTCTCTGGGGAACTGGAAGGGAGACACAAAAAGGCTGTGGTCGATGCCTGGCCTAGAATGTTCAGGATAAGCTGGGGCATGGTGGTCACTATGAGTCTATGGTAAATAGATAAATCTACAGATTTGTCAGGTAGAAGAGATGCATGAGAAGTTGGTCAGGACAGGGAAGAGGATGAAAGAGCAGCTAGAAAAGTGGGAGAGTCACATGGGGGATGGGACAGGGGCCGCTGCAGTCCTCGGAGACGCTGTGATTCCTCACCTGGCTGAGGTCTTTTCCTGCATCGCCTTGTGACTGGAAGAACCCTGACCAGAGCTCTGATTTGGAACCAGAAGTGAGGGAGATGCTGTCTCCTCTCCTGTCTTCAAGCCTGGTACATACCTGTCTCCCTGCCTGGTCCTTTAAAGGTTTCTTCGAATCCTCAACCATGGGGATCGGGCTCTGTAAGGAACAGGAGCAATGTTTTAGGCTAATTCAGCAGCTTTTTACGGCTGCTGGATGTCTCCCTGATAAGGGATCTTATTTAGGAAAAAGTTGGGCAAAAGTTGAAATAGCACCAGGTGGTGTGAGATAAGATTCTAAGTGTCTCACTTCCTCCTTTAGAGAATTTAATTTGAAAATACTGGTTTGCTTGAATTTTGTTTTTGTTTCTGTTTTGAAAGGAATGGCTCAGTCTCAAAATATTCTCATAATATTTTGCTAAACTTCTGGTAAATAGAATGAGATCTCTAATGTTGTTACATCATAAGGATTCTACTCAGAAAGAATTGAAATTGCTTAAAGAAGGGAAAAGATCTCACTTCCCTCAGACAGCAAAAAGTGCAGGAAGAAAAACAACGAGAAAAATGTGTCTTTTAACTACTCTGAATCCTCCTTCTGGAGGTCTAGGGACTGCTTCCCTCGGTCGTGGGAACAAGCGTTGCTGAGCTTAGCACCCTCCCTCCCTCTTCTCCAGCCTCCCTAAAGTTGTCAAGGGCACTAAGTAATGAGACAGTTCACTTTTGAGCACACTCCAGGAATGCAATGATTACCAAGAATAGAAAAAAAAGTAAATGTATTTGCCAATAGAGAAAAAACTCTTTCTGAAAGTTATGAATATGTTCATAAGTTTGTTGATCTAAAGCATGCTGTAAGTGGGATGGGGCTGTGACATGTTAAAGAAATATTAAGAATCCTCCTTGTTTATGCCAAAGCCATGACCTTTTATTGTAAAAATGAAATATAGGTGAACTGTCTCCCGGGGAGAACTAGCCCTTCTCCATGGAAGACTAAGCATCATTTTTTAATTCAGTACCTGTTAAACACTGATCGTTTCCTTGGGGCAGAACTGGTTATTCTCCTGGAGGGAACGCTTAGTCATTTGAGTCACAAAAGGCCCTTGGCGTGTAACCGATTTTGTCTAACACATATTTGAGCAGAGCCCCCCTGCCCCATCCTTCCCATTTCCCTTACAAACTTTGAACCTAGGAGCTACCAGGTCCTGAGAACAACAGTGCAATTAACTTGCTGCTCAAATGCACGGCAGCTAGCAGAAACAGCAGAGGGCCTGTCTTTCCAAGCAGAGAAAAAAAGGCACTTTTAAAACTCAGGCTGTTTTTCTGCTGCCACTTGGAGCCTCGTTCACACTGATCCCTGCCTGTTGCCAACTGAGAAGCCAAGGGTTAAGGGCTTAAAGCTAAGAGGAGCCCTCCCAGGAGGATAAGAATCAGACCCCTGGGGCTAAACAGGAAAAGTAACAGGAAAAAGTTAAAGAACGGTTTCTTTATCATTCCCCTAGCTAACATGGACCTTGAGAGATTTGCTGTTTCAGTCCCTATGTTTAATAATTCACCACCTTTAGAGAGATTTCATTGGAAGGTTTTACCTCAAAGGTTATTAAATAGTCCCACTATTTTGTCAGCATTTTTGTTCATCAGGATGTACAGCCAGTAAGAAATTTACTTCCCCAAAGTGTTATTTGTTGTTACACGGATGACAGCCTGATCGCAGCTCCCTCACAAGATATGCTAGCAAAAACTACTTCCTTCCTTAAGGATTCTATAGCTTCTGCTGGACTAATAATTGCTCCAGAAAAAGTCCAGCATTAAGAGCCTTGGAAATATTTAGGCTATATCCGTTTTAATAGGACAGTTTGGCCTCAAGTCCTTCAAATTAGTCCACCCAAGGATTTAACTCTTAATCGCCTCCAACAGCTTTTGGGAGTAATTAAATGGGCGCGACCCAGCCTTGGAACACCCCCTCTTAATTACTCATACTCATCTCACTCAGGCCTGCCTGGCCCCCTGGTGGATGGTGACAGTAAGGCAGATGCCTTAGTTAGTGTCCTTCCTGCCTTTTAGCAGGTAGCAGCTTCACATCAGTTTTTTCATCAAAACAGCCAGGCACTTGGAAGACAATTTGATATTCCCCATTCTCAAGCTAAGCAAATGATTAAAGAATGCCCTGACTGTCAAACCCTTACTAAGGCACCTCCATCCACGGGAGTTAACCCTCGAGGACTAAGCTCTCAAATGATTTGACAAACAGGTGTCACTCATTACTCTCCCTTTGGAAAATTCAAATACATTCATATTTCTATTGATACTTACTCTGGTGCCCTACATGCAACTGCTTTAACAGGGGAATCTGCTAAAAATATACAAGCCCCTTGGCTTGAGGCCTTTGGTCATTTAGGATGGCCTCAGCAAATTAAAACTGATAATGGCCCAGGATTTCTCGCCCATTCCACGCAAGCCTTCCTTCAGCGTTGGAATATCCGACATAAAACAGGAATACCTTATAATTCAACTGGTCAGGCAATTGTTGAATGGGCGCATCATACCTTTAAAAAGGGGGAGTCGGGAGTCCACTCCTCAAAATTTGATTATGTTAGCTATGTTCACCTGTAATTTTCTAAACTGTGATGAATCACTCTGTACTCCAATTGAGAAACATTTTTAGAAGAAAGAGCCAAAGTCCTCTTATCCTCAGGTTTTATATGGAGATCTCCTGGGAGATGGTTCCTGGCAGGGCCCTGTAGACCTCTTAACATGGGGAAGAGGGTGTGTTTGTGTTTTCATCCCTTCAGGTCCTGTCTGGCTTCCGGCTAAAAGGGTGAAGCCTCATCATGAACAAAACAGACATCAAGCTCCGCTACCTGGAGATGTAAACCCATCAGCAACAGACCAGAGAGCCCATTAGAAGAGAATAAGCTCTGGATGCCAGTGCCAAAAAATACGGTTCATGTTGCTGAGTATTTACCAGTTTGTTTTTCTGTTCTTACCGATACTTTGTGCTTTCCTTTAGAGGAGCAACTTTATGCTGCAAGCAAAGCACAGGACAATGATTACTATCAGCTTTCCATGGTAACTACGGTCAGCCTGCATACCCAGGAGGGGTTTATCATATTCTCAGTCCCTCTCCGGTTGCTCCTTGTACTTTAGACAGTATCCATAAAGACTCAGTCTCTTGGTCCTTGTGCAGAGGACTGAATGCCACCATTGCTTTTCTCCCCAAAAGTCCTTTCATCATGGAGAACTGGGGAGCTAATTGGAAGGTACTGGCTAAGCGTGGTACAACAATAGTTTCGGCTCAGCCTCTATGTCTTTATACTAATATGTGGTGGGAGGGGCCTGCTACCGGGGCACCTATTACCAAAATTGTTTCTCCCAACCACACTAGCCCTTGGCATTATAACTCTTGGAAAATGGGCTTGCCTTTTATCACTAGAAAACAATGTACAAAAACTTTTTAAGATGTTTCTACCAGGCTAGCCCTCCAAAACGGAACTGGGTCACAGTTTGTACCTCTCACCCCTACTTATTTTTAGCAACTCCAGAGAAAGCTCAGGTCTTTTATAATGAGTCAGCAAAAATGTATTTTCTGCCTGTCCCTGCAAGCTGTATATATGGCAGCTGCCTTACTCATTTTAATATTACTCAGTTAAGCCTCACTACAGTGTATATAGTTAGAAGACAAACTCAAGTATGAGTGCCAGTTAATGTAACCAGAGAATGGAAAGATCCCAATGGCATAGTAGCACTCAACAATGCCCTGGCCTCCTTAAGAGTCCAACGGTTTGTCAGCACCTTAATTGCATTTATTGTCTCTGCTCTAGCTGTTGCAGCTACTGCTGCCATGGCAACCACTGTCCTCATTGAATCAATTCAAAGCGCTCATACTATTGATGTTCTCTTAACCAATTCCACCTTAGAAATACTTCAACAGGCCCAGATTAATCAAGAGATCCTGACTTGCCTCTCTGTGGTTGAATCAGCCCTCAGCTGGATTGGCGAACACCAGGACACGCTAGTGACCTGTCAGCAGCTGACCTGTGAGCCTGGTTTCTCCAAACTGTGTGTCACCCCACTCTAGTGGGACTCCAGCCAATATTCAACATCGCCTAAGAGGAGCTTTTTCTACCAATTTAAAGGGGCAAATTAATAAATGGCAACTGGGGTTACACCAGCAGTTGCAGGACATTCAGCGCTTAACTAAGCAGGAGATTTTTCAAACACTCCGTGATAATCTCGTCTACCTAAATCCAAAAAATTGGTTTGATGGACTCAACCTGAGACCATGGTTCATTGGAGCCACTGGTTGCTTACTGATTCTAATAATGCTTTGTATATTTCAGTGCATTTGCAAATTATTTGCCCAGGGTCACTAAGGAGACCAGCAAGTAGCAAGTCTTGTGGGATTCATCACCACAACAGTCCCAACAACAACAACAACAAAAAGTGTGGGGGGAATTGTAGGGAACTGGTTTGTTTTAAATCTGGCAAATGTGACTCAGCTCTGTATGGAAAACCTACAGAAGCGAGGTGGCGGGCAGGAGCCAGACCCTCAAACCAGGTTTTCCCGTGGGAACCAGGCCTAGAAAATGCATCCAGACTGTATGGTTAAAACTCCCTCACCCTGGTCTGAAACAGTAGATGTTTATTGTCTATCTTCAAGGTAATTTCCAAAGCCTGTGTGCATTTTCCCAAGGATGGGGCTAATCAGCTCGTCACCTTGGCCTTTTGCATTTGTTATTTTCATTTATTTAATTATACCTAAAATGTAGACAATATTCTATGTAATAGATGATAAATCCTTCTTTGATGTAAGACCTGAGAAAAATAATGAAAGGCTGTCCAGGCAAGGGTCGGTGCGCTCTCGCCCTGAGAGAAGTGGCCGTAGGACTCTCATCTTAAGAGAGTATCGTACCGTCCCTTTTTCTCCACAGGACTGCTGTAGTCTGTGCCTTTGTTTTTGTCTTCACTCACAACGTGCACATTCTGCTGGCCGGAGTCCGCCACATAATACGTTCTTTTTTTAAAAAGAAATATTTATTTATTTAATCTATTTATTTATTTTTTAGAGGGGAAGGGAGAGAGAAATACAGGGAGAGAAACATTGATGCAAGAGAGTAACACTGATCCGTTGCCTCTAGATGTGCCCCAGCTGGGGACTGAACCCACAATCCAGGCCTGTGCCCTGACTGGGAATTGAACTGGTGGTCTTTCGCTTTGTGGGACAACACCCAACCAACTGAGACATACTGGTCAGATGTATAACACATTCTCAAAGATCAATGGGGTCTAAGTTTGTTGAACTTTTCTGTCTTCTCATATGCTCAGAAAAGGGTTGGTAAATATAAACTTTCCAGAATTGGATCTGAAGCTTGCGACTAATTTTTCTAGGTAATTTATTTAAAATATCTATTAAAAACCTTCAGCAGAAAAATCACCTCTTTTGTCGTCAAACATACTGCTTTCATAGAAAATGTAAAAGGCAACTAAGATTAAGAATAATATTAGTTTATTAAACAGAACCTGTTTTGTTATTTAATGGTAATATGTGCCTATACAAACAATTAAAATGAGCCTGTTAGCATAACTGTCTAAAACGTGAGATTCTGAGATATAACGTAATTGTCACTATAGTGACACAGTTGTTCTTATGAACAATGACATGAACTGCATCACTGGTTGTGTAAACCCATGCCACCTGGAGTCAGAATGGACCTGCCTGGGTCAGTTACGGGATACCTGGGATACTCTATCTGCAACTCCATGGGCTTCATATCACAGAGGGATTTTTTTCTGCAACCCTCGATTTATGACTGGCTGCCTTCAAGAGAGACTGGTGTGTCCTGAGCCCTTTTATTGGCTAGTCAGAAAGCCAGTAATGAGCCAAACTGAACCAACGGAATTGAAAGTAGTTTTAAATTTAAAACTGTTCCTCTCATTAACAAAATAGATCCTTTATGCTCATGCCTTAGCCCCATTCTCCTCACTGTCCCTCTGGTAAGCAGTCATTCTAATCTGCTCAGTATCTATCTTCTGTGATGTTCTCACAAAACACAGACTGATGATTTGTGTGCAGATGCTTTTATTTATTATTTTGTTTTTGGAGACAACAGTAGATTCACACGACCTTTTATGAAACAGTACAGAAAGACCCCATGTGCCCTTCACCCAGTTCCCCCCAGCAGTGACATGTTGAAGAAACAGTACAATACCACATTTTAATAATGTCATATAAATAGAATCATATAACGTGGCTCTTGCAGGTGCTATAATTTCATTTGGAGACAACGGCAAAACAGATGGGGAATTTAGTCTGTAATCTGCAGCACCTGTGGCAGAGTGTCAACTTTACTTCTTTATTGTAGCATCTTCCAAATTGGTTTCCTAGTCCAACCTTACATGGTTCCCGCTCTGCTTTGGCGAAATGGCAAAGAAGTAGGGAATGAACTGTCAAAGAATGAGAAATAATAAACAGGCAGTCCAAATTTCATGAGAGAAAAACACTTGCTAAAAAAAGTGTGTGTGTGTGTGTGTTTAAATTTACACCACACTTCCCCAGAGAAGAATGGGGGGAAGTTTTGCAAAATGTCTTAGGGCTAAATAAGCCTAAAACTGAACTGAAAACATAGTCTTCTATTTTTTAATACACTTGTCATTAAAACTGAAGAACAATCAATTTAGCTTAGCCAAAAAGGTTCTGTGTGGAAAGTTGGTGCTTTGGGAGAAGCTGATAGGCGGAGAATGAGGACAGAGATGGGGAATTTCCCTGTACTCTGCAAGGACCTTCTGCGGGGACCCAAGGGGCTGTGAGATGATTCCTGCCATTTTCTGTCATTTCCGATTTGATCAAAAAACTATGAGGTTCCAAAATGGTGCCTGTCATTTTCTTTGGGAAGAAAGCTACCAGGTGATTTTGTACGTCTATCTCCTGGTAATGAGGAAAAGCACCAGTTTTTTCTAAAAGAGATTAATTTTTTTCCTCATTAGACACATTAACTACCAGTCATGCATCTTGGCCTTGGTGTGGGTGGTTTTGGGCCAATAGAAAGGAAGTGGAGAGCGGTGGGATCTGAGCTCAGAAGTTTGGGGCAAAAGAAGATCTAAATGCGAGTGTGACAAAGAAAGCCCATGGACTTGGAGAGGTGAAAGAGAAGGAACAGGGCGGGAGGGAGAAAGTGGTGCCTGGAAAGATGTTTATCAGCTAGTTCTTGACTCGAGCTCCTATATGCAGAGTGTGGTTGTATTAGGGGGGCGATAGAGGTCGCCAGGCCCTTTATGTTTAGAAGACATTTGTGGATTTTGCTGTCTTCGTATCCTATAACTCATACTTTAATGGACTGGTCCTAAATTTCTGGAACCAAAGGTGCCATTGCCGTAAATTCTTGAACTTTCCATGTATTTCTAAGTCCATATCCTAAATAATGTAAAATTATTGGCCAGGAAGCTTTGTCAGACATACGTAATTTTGCTGTGATGTGTTTAGCACCCGTTTGGGGCAGCGTAGCTTCTCCATGCAGATCTCACCATCAGGACACGTCACCTGTGATGATAATGACCCTTCGTGTCTTCAGGAACCGCACGATGGCTGATAACCCATAGCTGACCAAGGAGCCGCAGAGCCCTGCCTCTTCAGGAGCTTCTGCAGGTTGCTTGGGGTGAAGGAAATTCTTAATGAACATTTTACTGTCATCATGCGGTAATTTAATTTTCTGGCTATTGAAGAACAACAGTATGCCAGCTCCTTTATTAATGCTCCGGAATTTGTATTATCCTGCTAATTGCATTGTCTTCTTTCCTCCCAACCTCTATAAGATGGGAATGTGGGTCTGACTCTTGTATAATCTAAGCCCCTGAGTCTTACAGGGAAGATCAGAATGAACGGACACTAGCAATTGGAGATTTTATGATCGTGGAAGGGGACGGGCAAGTTCTTACATGTGTAGGATGTGCGGTGAGGGAGGATGTTGTGAGGCGGCATTTCTAGGGGGAGGAAATGACTAAGCGGCAGTTCCAAGGAGAGAGAACGTGGCATGAAAGGGGGTGAACCGACTGCTGGTTAGGAACAGATGTTCCGCTGGCATGCAGAAGGGGGCATGGAAGTGGGATGTTGTTGGGCTGGGGAGATCAGGAAGCAGTTATAACGGAGCTTCTGCCAGAGCGAGGTTTGTGAATTTAATTTGAGGATTGATAAGAAGCCCTAATCAGCCTTGAGCTGGTGATGCTGCTGCTGTGGACCTTTGTGACCTGGAGGACTGTGGAGGAAGGACAGCTGCTGTGTGGTCCAGCCTTGGGCTCAAACCAGACATTGTGAGTAAGAGATCCAGGGCCTCAGACGTGCATATTTCCTTTAAACTCTGCCTTCAGATGTTTTCTTCCAGAGCTTAGAAACATGCTCATGGGATTCCGTCTCGCCCATTGCTCTCTGGGAAAGCCCACAATGCTTACGTACAGATAATTGTGAAGGAAATGTGAGTTTCCATCTGGAAAAACTTTTCTTCTCAGGACTGGGAATGAAAACCCAGTAGATGGACACATTCATCTGTGTCACTAACGTTTACTAAGTGCTAACAGTGGGTGAGACATGTTGCTAGGTATCTCGAGGGCTCTAAAGATGCATCGAGAGCCCTGCCGCTGAGAAACAAGGAATCTAGTGTTGGGGAAAATGCTGGCTCAAGAATAATTACAATGCAAGGCAGACATGCTAACTTACCCAATTCCCAGCCGAATAAAGGAGGAAGTGTCATGAAAGGCAGATATTTGAGACAGTCCCTCCAGGGTGGGTAAGAATTTGCCAGGCACCAATGGCAGGACAGGGCACTCCAAACGTAGAGAACGTTCAGGAAAAGGGTGTGAAAGCAGGGCATGATCAACATTTGGAGAAGAGCAAGGGGTCCAAGTTGGGGGAAGCACACAGTATGTGGCAAGAAGGAGGTGAGGGCAAGGCTGGAGGGGCCGGGGGGAGAGTGGAGGAAGCTGGGGGTGCCCGAGAGAGGGTTGTGGTTGCTTCAGCAGACACGGGAAGGAATAGATATTGTTGTTTGAAAAAAGTTTTTATCATAAAAATAATACATATTCAAATGAATTTGGTGAGCAAACAAGACAGATATTGATATACATTTAAATGCTTGTAACCCACACCTGAGGTGGCCATTGTTAATATCTTTAAATGTCTGTTTATACTCTTTTTCTGTATGAAGGGAGATGGCTAGCTAGTTTGATTAGCTGATTTGGAGAATTATGTATACATGAAATTGCATTGTCTCAGATTATTAAAAACAGCCTATGGACATAATATTTTACAAGAATAAACACAGCAGCAGTATATATGTAAGTTGGATATAGTCAAATCTACCAACAGGAAGGCCACTAAGAATACTGTTGCAAGGAGACAAATCCTTGAACTTGGGCTATGGCAAAAGAAAGGGGGATTGGATGGAAGAAAGTATTTCTAAGGATGACAGTTCAAGTGATCTAGAGGAGAGGAGGTAAAATCAGAGATATCTTCCAGGCTTTGAGCCTGAATGAGTTGGGGTTTGGGAAGTCATAAATGTGACATTGACTTTGGGGGAGGGAGGATAATGTGTGTATTTTTACATATGTTGAGTACGTGGTAGAGGTCAGCTGGCATTTAGAGACATGGGCTGAGAACAGACAGGGAGATTTCAGATTCATTTACATTTTCAAGATTTCTCTGTTCAGGGAGATGGTGAGAGTTCAGAAGGAAAGGCTAGAGAGATAAAAAAGAATGAGCAGGGAAATGTGGGGACAGCCAAATTTAGAACGACAAGGAGCCGGATGAGGACGAGTCAGAATTGTTAGAGAACTTCAAGAGGACTGTCCTTGTAGCTAAGGGTGGGAACAATTTCAAAATGAGTTATTTATAGCCTGAAATGTCACAGAGGAGACAGGGAGGATGAGGATGGGGCATAGAAGATGAAAAGAAGCAATATATAAGGTACTGAGCACAGTACTTGACACATGGACAGAACTCTGTTAATTGCAGATATTACTATGATTAAAAGATGATTAAATATGGTAGTTAGGAAGTATTCACCAGATCCATCAAATGTCCTATACTACAGAGTTGGAGCTTAACAAATGTGTTGAATGAAATCATGAATGATGGAATCATGAAATAATGAGGTCGGGTTCCTGGTCATCATCACCCCCACCCTGCAGAAAACACGACTCTGGTTCTGCGTCCCCAACATCATCGACCGCTACTTCTGTCGGCCCCCTTTCTCATGCTGTCCTGCTCTGACACCCACCCACCACGCTGAGCACATGGACTTCTTCCTGTCCTCGCCCTTGGTGCTGGTGTCCTCCGTCCTCACTGTGGTTGCTGTGCTGCAGACGCCCTCATCCTCCCGGTGCCTCCTGGAGGTGGAAGGCCTTCTCCACCTGCACCTCCCACCTCGCCCTGGTGGTTCTGGACTACGGCAGCGCCATCTTTATCTGTGTGAGGCCAGGCAAGGGCCACTCCACACACCTCGATAAGGTGGGGGCCCTGATGACTGCGTGGTGACCCCTTTCCTCAATCCCTTCATCCTCACCTTCCAAAAGGAGATGGTCAAGGTCATTGAAGATGTGACCAAAAGGATCCTACTCCAACATCCAGCAGCCCACGGATGAGAGGACCAGAGGGCACCTGTCAAGTCACAAGTGTAAGGACCTTCCACTGTAGCTGGACATTCAGGGCCACAGGCTGGAGCTCCTCCACCTGCTTCTCCTTTGTCTGCCCTCTCCCTTACCCGGCAGAAGTCTCTGCTCGCTCACTGCACAGAGCTGAGGAGCTCCCTCGTCTGAATGTCTCAAAGGCAAGAAGCGTCTGTGAGCCTGAGATAGTTCAGGAATGGATGAATCCGAGGGAGCTGCAGAGGGAAGACCCTGCGGCGGTATCACCTAGACGGGATAATCCAAACGAGGCACTTAGTCCAAGGTCGGGTCCACAAGAAAAGTTTAGTAAATGTGGCTGTTGTTACACAAATGTGCGATTGAAATCTCTCCTCCCCAGGGCCTGCTCTATAGTTTTGTTTACATTCCTTTACGTTTCTTTGTGTGCAGCTTTTTGGGGGGTGTGTTCTTTTCTCAGGATCTGACTTCAGAGTCTAGGATGGGGTTCTGAAAGTGGGAGGTTCTCTGAGAAGAGCAGAGAGGGCTGGTAGTACTCCAGAAAGAAACTATGTGACCCCCGTCAGGACCCCCTTTTCTGGGATTGCTCCTGGGGTAGAAGCACCACTCACACCCAGGCTTCCTGCCCACTACCCCCTAATGGCACCTCAAAACCTCTTGCCCTCCAGTGGAAATGACCCCTGGGGGTCACTTTCCAAGGCCCCTTGCACAGAAAGGTTGTGAAGTTTCAAGGCCTAGATCGTATCCTTCTCATGCACTCGTGAGAAAGAAGGGCAAGCTGGACCACACCGGCTGACATCCCCTCCATGTCCCAGGGGAGGCCCTCTGGGACCGGGTGTCCTGGAAGCGGCCTGGCCTGGAGATTACCAGGGGCCCGGGGAGGAAAGCAGAGATGGCAGAAGCTGGATGAGAAGGAGGAAACTGAGTGGAACTGGTGTTGTGAGTGATGGAGTCAGAGGGAAGATGGGGGAAGGCGTTCCTGGGAAATCTGGGAGTGGCGGGGACGTCATGGGAAGCTGGTGGGAGCAGAAACAGGTCTGGTGTGTGAGTTTTTATAGCAGATGGAACCCGGACTGGGCTGGGATTAGCAACACAAGACAGAGAGTAGATGCCAGCTTCCTCTTACTTCAGAAGCTAGCTTGGTTCCCAGGACATCCAGAGGAGAGGTCCTGCTCCTAATACACAGTGTGGAGGGTCACAGTGTGGGGGCCACCCCACAAAGCTATGGCTGTGAAGAAAGGAGGTGATGAGAGGGGAAGTGTCCCAGGTGCACAACCGAGCCGCCCAAGCCTCTTGCTATTACAAGGTAGCTTGATCTCCAATTAAGCTGCTGCTGCTTGTTTTTGCCTCTTAAAGCTCCTAACAGGACAAGTTCCTGTCTGTGGGCCTCTCCAAAAGTGCACAGATACTTTTGATTCTGCAGTAAAGACCATCAGGGAAAACAGTTTTTCATCCTGAGAACTTTCTCTCCTTGGTCTCCCAAGGGACTAATTACTTACCCTCCTAGCAAACTTTGTGAAAAACCAAAGAACTAAATGGGAAGCAATTATCTCCTTCTGATGCGCAAACACTTTCCTTCGGCTTGGCTTCTTCTCCTAAAATAATCAGCACACAGATCCACTCAGATTTTCCCCCTGAGAGACTCCCTCCTGCTACTCTCGTCTGTGTACATTCCCTTCTTAAAAACTTTAAAAATAATCAACTGCCTAGTGCAGTCTATTGCCTGTTTTTCACAGTGTTCTCTCTGGAGTGGAATCTCTGAGTGGCCAGTTTAATGGATGTATAGCTGCCTTGGGTGTCCACAATAATCACCCCATCACAACCAGCATCACATAGGTGTGGCACTCTCAACACACTTGCCCATGGTCCCTGGCTACCCAAAGTGTGACCCTTGGAAGAGCCGTAGCATCTCCTGAGAACTTACTAGAAATGCAGATTCTCAGGCCCACCCGTGACCTAGTGAATCAGAATGTGGATTTTAGCAGGACCCCTGCATGATTCCCATGCATCAGTATTGAGGACCACTCATTAGACAATCTGCTGATGGAAGCTGCAATTGGGAAATTGCTTAAGAAAGTCCTTGACTCAGTCCCAACCACAGAAGGGCCCTCGGAAATGGAATTTGAGGATGTACTTGCCATTATTGGAGCCATCCTTCCTTAAGTGACCATCATTCTCAGCCCCAATTCTGGAGACAGTAACCCCAGATTTTCATCCTAGTCTAACTTTAAACTTCTTGAGAGTCTTTAGCCAAAGGTTCAGCCTCTGAATTGCTGTTAGAGTCCTGTGTGAACATGATCTGGAGAACTTCTGGTTCCATACATTTGTCTTGGTGCGGCAGAGACCCTTCAGTGTTACACAGGACTCCTGGATAGGCATAACCCAGAAAATAATTTTAACATATGACAAGGCCTGTCCAGAAAAAGTCCAGCCATGGTTAATATAATGAGAATAATTTACTGACATCGATGGAACCTGGCAGCCAAGGAGAGTGGGCTGGAATGCACGTGCGTGAACAATGACTTCACTGTACTAGTCAGTGGGGGCGGTAGACACCATTGAGTGAGTATGTGTCCATTGCATTCAAAATGTTGAGTTAGTAGAACAATAAATCTGCATCAACTTTTGTGTTAAGCTTGAACATTCCTCCATGGAAACTATTCAGATGACTCAGAAGGCTGCAGCTATGGGCGACTGGCGATTGGCAGCTTCGTCGCAACAATGCGCCTGCTCATGCATCACGTCTTGTGCAGAGATTTTTGGTGAAACATCAAATCACCCAGGTGACCCAGCCCCCCTACAACCATGTAGTAGTGTAGATTTGGCGTCCTGTGACTTTTGGCTTCTCCCAAAGCTAAAATCATCTTTGAAAGGAAAGAGATTGCAGACCATTGATGAGATTCAAGAAAATACGATGGGGCAGCTGATGGCGATTGGGAGAACTGCGTGAGGTCCCAAGGTGCCTACTTTGAAGGGGACTGAGGCGTCATTGTCCTGTGTACAATGTGTATTCTTGTATGTTCTTCAATAAATGTCTCTATTTTTCATATTACCTGGCTGGATACCTTCTGGAAAGACCTCATACTTTCTCCTGGAAGGAACCTTGGAATCCCAGTTGCACGTCAAAGTGGCTGTACCTAAGTCTCCCCAGGTTTGGAGCCAGGGTGTAGCTAAATCATTGCCTTGAGGAACTGCAAGGTTGTAACAGGTCACGCAGGCGCACCTCCTCTGCGGGCAGGCATCCCCGCTCCAACACACTCCTCAGCGGGGCATGGCGGCCTTGCTTGAACCAAGTCCACAGTTGGAGTGTCCCCAGCTGTGAGGCAGGCCCCCTCTTTCCTGCACAACTCCAAGTTTTAAGATGAAACCCTTGTGTCCAACCTCAGAGTGAGTAACTCTAATATTCACTCACTGTCCAAGTTGTGCAGTTCCGAGTTACACAGGCAGACCAGCAAAGAAGCGAAGACAGCTACATGTCCCCCTTACAAAATATTCAAATTCATGAGTGAGATGTTGCTGTCAAACAGCTTCTAGACCTCTCACCATCCACATGGCTTCCTCTTGTCCCTGTCGGTATGTGGGTCTCGGAACTGGGACTAGGTCAGACAGCTAACTGAGACAGAGTACAATGGAATAGCCTCTTTTCATGCTTTGTTTATGACACTTCTGTTACTGTCAACTAAGATGGCATGCTGTGTTTTTTAGATTACAGTGTTCATTCATATTCTAAATTCATCTCCAAACCTCGTAACTGCAGATAGCTGGCATTTATTGAGTATCAACTGTGTTCTATGCACAGGACATACAAAGATCTGTAAGCCTTGGTGCCTACCCTGAGGGCAGCTAATTTAGTGCAGGAAAACAAAACTGTGTTGGTTACTGTCACATGCGAAGCATTCTGGGAATACAGGGAGGAAGCGCCTTGTTCTCTTTGGTTAAATGAAAGTCTTCCCAAGCATGGTGTCGTTTGATTGGAGCTTCACAGCATGAGGAGTAACTTCACAGGCTGAGATGGGGAAAAGCGAATCCCGGAGAGAGGCAATTGAACGTGTAAAGTCATACGGACATAACAATGGTGCACTGTGCGGGCAACGGAAGGCTGCGGAGGTGGAATTAATGAACGGGCTTTCTGGAGAGCGGGAGCGGGCATCCTCGCTCAGCAGATCCACGCCTCTCAGGACCTGTAGGTGTCCCCTGAAGGGCGCTTCACTCGCTGAAACCTCAGGACACACCCGAGCCCACCCAGCCTCGTAATGGATACAGTGGGCATCGATGTGAAAACCTTCGCACGCTGGGGCGATTGCGTTGTGTTCACGAAAAGGTACCGGCTACCTTCAGTGCTGGGATTGTGGTGCCTTCAACTTTGAAAGTGACCTAAGTAAGTTCGGAAAGAGTTTCGGGATAATTCCATCAAAGGGGAATTCCATGAGGGAGATAACAAAGATTTTGGCCTGAAGGGGTAACAGGATCTGAGAGAAAAGCCAGAGGCGGGCTGCTCTAGGGGTATCTGGAGTCCTATTAAATGTTTAGGAATTAGCCATGGCTGTTGTTAAAATAAATAATAGAAACTTACAGTCAAATAGATGATACTAAAAAGCAAAGGTAATAAATACTTGAAACACCTAATTATTTTACTGCTTTTTACCTTTATCTTTGCTATGAAGCTGTTTGTGTCACTTGCATAAGTATAGTGTGGATACTGTAGAGCGGTATGCTGCTGAACATCTCGTCCCAACTCCAAGTTCACTGGTCTCCTGTTGGTCGTCCGATTGGGCATGCCGGGCGTATTGACACCATGGGCCTTGGCAGAGGCTGGGAGTCAGCCAATACTACGGCTGGAGAGCCGGGAGTTAAACATTTGCTAGCAGACCACTGGATCTGCCATCTTTCTTCTGTAACTGTTAAGCATTATTGCAAGGATTGTATTTAGACTGGGAAATTTAAAGCTTAAAGAATTGGTGAGCTTTTTTTCCTTAATCCCTTTGCCTTTTCCCTATATAATTTTATTAAGCAATATCACCCCAATAAATTCAATAAAAATTTAGAAGCAAAGAAAAAAACAACAAAAGAGAGAATTGGTGAACTAAATTGACATGACCATGGTCCTCGATCAGCAACACTGAGATTTGCTATCTTGGCCTTAGAAGGCTTTACACTCCATCGAACTCCTAACCACCCCACGTACGCAGGGCTATGGCAGGACCCAGGGCTGGCTTTGTTTGGAAAAGTGCTTTGATCCCATTCTCTTCCTTCATCAAAATATTTCATATTCCTCAGTCCTCCCAACTGGAAAAAATAAATCTACTCTTTGGATTGCCACTGGGACTTCGGTGTGTGGTGATGGATACTTGTCTTAGCTGTTCAGAACACTGTCTTCCTAATGGTAGCTTACTAGAATGCTCGCTCTCTGAGTCTGGAATGCCAGACAAATGGACAGTGGGAGAGGAAGGTGGACATTTTATTTATTTATTTTTTATCCTCACCAAGGACATTTTTTCGTTGCTGAGGGAGAGAGGAGAGGAGACAAGAGAGAGAGACAGAGAGAGAGAGAGAGAGAGAAGCATCGATTGGTTGTCTCCCACACTCACTCTGCGGATTAAACCGATGCTGCCGCCAGCCTCAGTTGGTGCCAACTCAGTTGCCATCAACCACCAGCCAGGGCAAGGGCGGGGCAGGCATTTAGAGTCATGACACCCCACCTCGGAGTCTGCCTGTATTTAAATGAGTTCCGGGTGTTACAGACAATCTTGCCCTGAGCCCCCACGACCACGTCCTGGTGTAAGCTACTTCTGGGGAAGCCTGTTCCTTTTGTCCAATGACCTCATACAAATCGCCTTATGTAGACTAATGATGAGATCAATCGTCCCCACCTCCTGGGGAAAATGGTGTGA
Organism: Glossophaga mutica; assembly: GCA_039655065.1. Classification (NCBI taxonomy): domain Eukaryota; kingdom Metazoa; phylum Chordata; class Mammalia; order Chiroptera; family Phyllostomidae; genus Glossophaga; species Glossophaga mutica. The sequence goes on from CM077313.1 coordinate 8,451,003, forward strand.
GATAGTAAAGAAAGTGTGACGTCATCGTGCAGTTAACATTGTATATGCACTGGATAAAAATATTTCTTGCTGTATAAATGTTATTTGCCATCCTTCAAATGTTTGTGGATACTATTGCGATAAAATACAAATCTTTAAAAGTGACGCTGAATCTATAGTTGTCTTTAGAAACGTATGTGTTTCTTTCAAGTGAGGATATTAAACATACAATCACTATTACGAAGGAGTTACTTAAACTGTTGCCGTTATGAGTCTACAGTTGTTTTTTTTTTTTGAATGGGGACTGATGGATACGCACTAATTAAGAACCGGATTCTACTATCAGTTCTGCCATCGCTTTGACCAGCTCTTTCCCCCTCTCTGTTTCCGTTCAAACTTATCCATGCATGGTTCAGAAACACGCCCGGGCTGCAGCCCAAGGATCAGTATTTCCCTTCTGGGCTCTCTGGGCACCTGTTATGAGTAGGAAAGCCCCTTCCCAAAACGCGCGAGAATGAACTGCACTATTTTCCCCTCTCCCAGGCGGAGAAACCTAAGGTCAGAGCCCGCCCTTCTTTTTTCTTTAATGGCCAGTGCTGGGGAGGAGCGCTTTGCTCCTGGTGAGTCACCAGTGAATCTTTATTCAATTGAATTACTGTGCAGATAAAATCAGACGGAAAACATACGTAAAGTGTGAGGAATATATATATTTTTACACACACACACACACACAAAGCTAAGGTATGTGTTATCAGTAGAATTATTTTTCATTTCTTCATCATTCTTTCATTTATTCTCCAAATACTTCCTCTGCGAGGTGGGGAGCAGAGAATAATTGGAGAAAACAAATCTGTCGGTTGCAACAGCAAACTGCAGAGTCACGGCTCTGAAGGGTAATTGCAGGAGACACAACTTTGGACCCAAAGCGCACTTCTCTTTTTGGCGAGGAGCATCTCAACAAGAAAGACACAAACTCCTGAGAGAGTCTAAGAAAGGGGCACCTGGGTGAGGAAGGGGTTAGTTAGCCTTGGGCGACGCCAGAGTACGTACTGGGACCACAGGCCACTCGGTGAGCACCGGGTCCAAAGGGGCAGACTCTGTCTCCACCAGATGAGCCCCCAGTGCCCTGCCTTGTTTATTTCCATGTCCCAGGCTTTTAAAAAGTCTGACGTTGGTGGTAAATTGGTAGATTTGTTGTCCTAAAGTAAGTGGTGTTCGTAGTACTTTCCTGGTAAGTGAAGCTACTGTAGCTTTTTGGGAAATGCAGTTGGTAGATTAAAGAGTATTTGCAGAAGGAATTTGGCAGAGCAGTTTAAATTGGGGCTCTTTGGGAAAAGCCAGGATAGGTGAGAGGTAAGAGAATGCAGTGATGCTGAGGATGAAGTAACTGGAAGGCGTTTTAAATTTCAGTTGCTGGAGGAAAGTGCAGAGGTGGAGTTTACGTTTCATTCCAAATGGAAAATGGGACCTCATGGGCGTACACACACGCGGAGACACACACACAGACACACACACAGACATACACCGAGACACTGAGACACACAGAGACGAATACACGGACACACGTAGACATCGAGACACACACACAGACACAGGAACACACAGGCACAGAGACAGACACACAGACACATGTAGATATTCAGACGCACAGACACACACGGGACATACAGACATACAGAGGCACACAGAGACACTGAGACACGTGGACACACATGATACACAGACATGCGTGCACACACACACACATACACACACACACACACACACACACACCCTGGGGCTGAATGTCCCCTGATCAGAAAGTAGGACCCGGCCGCTACACCTTGAATGGGAAGCCCATGCACTTTCTTTTCTCGAAAGCCCCACTGCTGGCTTCCCAGACTCCGGGCTGCTCTCAGAGCCCCTGCGGCTGCCAGGGGGAGTGGGGAGCCCCTCCCTGTGGTCTAGGAGAGCTTTGGTTGGGATAGGATGGCACCGAGGACTCCCTGTGGCAATCACTCAGAGCACAGAGGAAAAAAGTCTGAAGGAACTTGATAGTGGCCGTCCCACCCAGCCGTTCCTCCGCCTCCTCCCAGAACCTCTGACTGAGTCTGGCCGGGCCCCTCGGGCTCACTGCTGTGCCTTGTGGAGGCCTTTCAGCCTCCGAATCTGTCCCCACAGCACTGCCTGGAATGTCTCATTGCGGAGGGTAAAGATAAAGGGGCTGAAGAAAGGAGTGAGGACGGATGTCACCAAGGCTACAGTCTTGTTGACTTCCACAGAGTGTGCCTTGCCAGGCCTGATGTACAGGAAGATGGTGCTGCTGTAACCAATGAAGACCAGGGTGAGGTGAGACCCGCATGTAGAGAAAGCCTTCTGGCGGCCGCTGGCCGAGGGTATCCGCAGCACAGTGGTCACGATGTAGCCATAGGAGATGAGGGTCACCAGAAAGGAGCTGAGGACAAAGGCCAAGGCCATCACGAAGTCCCAGAACTCCAGCAGGCTGGTGTCTGAGCAGGACAGCTGCAGCAGAGGTACATTGTCACAGAAGAAGTGGTTAATGACATTGCCATGGCAATAGTTGAGGTGGGCCTGCAAGAGGACGGTGGGCACCATAGCTAGGAAAGGAGCTGCCCAGGCGGCCCCTGCCAGCCGGACACACACAGCCCAGCTCATCAAAATGTCATAGCGAAGTGGTTGGCAGATGGCCACAAAGCGGTCAAGGGCCATGTCTGCCAGGATGAGGAAGGAGGTGGATCCCAGGGAAAAGTAGAAGTAGAACTGGACCAGGCAGCCACTGAAGGAAATGACTTTCTGGGGGGCCAGCAGGTCTGAGAGCATCCTGGGCATGGTGGTCATGGTTACCAAGATCTCCAGCAGGGAAAAATTGCCCAGGAAGAAGTACATGGGAGTCCGGAGGTGGGCATCAGCTATGACCGTGATGATGATGATGGTGTTTCCCAGGAAGGCGAGAAGATACAGTGTGAGGAAGGGCCCATACAGCAGAACCTGCAGCTCACCAAAAGATGAGAAGCCCAAGAGGACAAATTCGGAAGGGTGGCTCCAATTTGCCATGATCCAGGGGTTGGGTCCTGCATGGAAAGGAAATAAGATGGAGCAGGAGAGAGAGAGAGAGAGAGAGAGAGAGAGAGAGAGAGAGAGAGAGAGAGAGAGAGATACTGATGTAGATGATGGATAGACAAATATACATATATACATATTCACATACAGAGAGTCATTGGCTCAGAAACAAAGACAGACAGAGAAAGAGAACAGGGAGAAAAGGCAAGTAGGTGGTCAGTGATGAACGGAAGGGCAGAGAGAGGAAGGCAAAGATGACAACGTGGAATTGGAGAAGCATGGGAATGAGAGTCAGGGAGTTGTGGACGTGGCAGCGTGGAAAGCCGTTGATAAGGGGAGAGGAACGTAGAGAGAGGCAGATTAAGGAAGACAAGCACAGCAACAGATGCGGACATTTAGGGAGAAGGCAAGAAGGAAACAAGAGAAACAGAAGTAAGACCAAATGTGTGAGAGGGAAAACCAGAAAGAAAAGATAGGGAGGGGAGGGAACTCGGAAGGAAAGAGAGACCCCCGGGTGTTGGTGCGAGCAGGGGTCTGTGTCATGGCCCAGAGGCTGTGCACCAAGACCCCTTTTAAAGGGTACCTTTGGGCCTTTCTGGGTTGTCTCTCTGCTGAGGACCTCACTCATCCACATTGCTCCGGCTGTGATCAGGCACTTAATGGAAAGTAAGAGTTTTGAGTTGATAAATCAGCTTTTTTAGGGAGGTCTTCTGGTATTATATGCAAAGGTAGAGAGCAGAAGGGACACAGGGGTCACAGATAGGCCTCAGGACCACGCAGCTGCTCAGCCAGAAACTAGAAGGTCCTTGGCGGTCACCCAGTGGTGCTGCTTTGCTCCTGCGGAGTCTCCCCTGAACCACCCCAACTCCCCAGCTCTCTTGCGTGGTGGCTGGGGGCACGACCTCAGACCAGTGCTTGGATTGTGCTCTGACGCTTGCTTAGTGTGGAGTCTAAGTCTGCCCCTCTCCATTCCTTCCCTCATTTACTGAGCCATCATTTACTCTGAGCCTCATTTACTCCGCTATCCAATGGAGCTAACAGCACTAGCTTCTAGGGCCGCTGCAAAGATTAAATGAGTGAACCACTTAGTACAGTGACAGCACATGCTACATGCTCAGCAAACAGCTGTTGTCATTGTCCTCATGTTACAGCTGCCAGCGAACTCACATTTTCTGGCCCATCACCTCTCTACCCTCTTTAGGGCCAACATGCGTGTGTGTGTGTGTGTGAGAATATTTCCACAGCTTTATGCCATTCCTTGGAATTTTAGGTCACTAAAACGATCCTTTTAGAACTTCCAGTTGACAAAGAAAATCAGCACTGTGTGTGGTATACTCTGGCCTTCTCTCTGGCCCATAAAGGCTGCCTCTGAGGCTGGTCCTGACCTCCAGCAATGGCGTCTGTGCCTCTGTCGCATTGTACGCACCCCACTGACAAACCTTCGCAACAGGTCTGAAGTGCGCACCCAGCCCTGATTAAATTCAAGCCCAGCCCTTACATCTGTGCTGCACAGGAGGCTGCCCTGTCCCGTGTCAACCCTAAACCACTTACCTTAGCTGCAAAGCAGGTCTTCTTTTGGAGCTGCTCACATTAAGAAACTCCTGTCTAGAGATTCCTGCCTAATGGGCCCACCCTGTGACCTGAGCGACATGAGATATGTGCCCCGTTGCTGTTGGTAAGAGTGTTGCAACTGCTAGGGGTGCGCTGGGGCTCCTGAGCAGCTGGAACGGGGTGGCACTTCTTGGGGGTGGCTCCGCAAGCTATGACGTCTCCAACCCTTATGCTGACATCTTGAATAAAGGCTTACCCTGTGTCACCAAGTCCAGGGGCTGGAATGTGGGCAAAAAGCCCTTTTGGAGACCAGAGGGGAACGTGGGCTGTTTGTCCTTTCTCTCCCAAGGATGAGCGTCCTCGGTTCTCCCTGTCCCTGATGTCCCCGGGCCCTTGGTTTCTCGATGAGGTTTAGAGCTGAGCCTGTGCTGGGTGGGAACTTAGACTCCAGCCCAGTGATCTCTGTGGGAGCAATGAGAAAGCAAGGGGTCCTCGGGGGGTTAGGAGACACTGGTGTTACCCCTTAAATTAATGAGAAGTCTGTTCTGAGGAAACAACATTTGAGAAAAGGCTCTGAATTTAAAAAAAAAAAAAAAAAAAAAAGGATGAGACCTGGATACACCTAAGCGGCTCATGGCCTAGGACTGGTCCCGTGGCGGTGCCTGCCTCCTGGCCCTGTCCTTCCTCCTGGAGTTGCCCAGGAAAATGAGAAGAACACAAAGGAACCTGCCAGCTGGGTGAAGGTCAAGGCCGCTGGGGTACAGGCCCAGGGTTAGCTCCAGGGTTTCCATTCGATGTCTGTCTCCCTCCCAGATTCAGGGTTTTGAGATCTGTGAAGCAGGAAGTGGGGCTTCTGAGCAGCTGGTCCACAGCACCTGCTTGTCTGAACTGTCCGGTGTCCTCTGTAGAAGTTGGGGGGCTGAAGCGGTAAGCTTACAAGGAGACAGCTTCCTGTCAGAGCTCGGGCCCCTGATAGACACACGTTGGGAACTGGCCAGATGCAAGGGCTTGTCCCTGACCCCTTGGAGAAGAGGCGCACCCTGGGGATGAGGGCGAAGGCAAGGTGGTAGAGGGCTGGGCTCACCGTAGACTCCGAGTCACAGTTCCTTCTCTCAGAGCTCAGTCTTTATGGATGCCACCCACTTAGCCCCACCCACTTAGTCCCACCCACACACTCAAACAGACATAATGACAAAGTGAAAGCCTTCTGGGACGACAGTGCACAAGGGTCCCCAGTTTAAGACCCACAAGGGCAGGACGGGGCTGGCCAGGCAATCTTTCTGTAGGGCCTGAATCTGGAGCTGAGCTTTCAGGATAGAGCCATGGAAACAAAGAAGATTTTAGGTCATTCTGGACAGAAATGGGGGGTAGTGGTGGGAAGCAGCATATTGCTACTAGGGAGCTCAGGCAGTCCCACAGGATGGCTGTTCAAAGCAGGGCTGGAGGCGGGGCGACGCGAGAACCGAGAGACAAGCGTGCAGCTGGCCTGTGGGCTTTCGTGACTGCGGGAGTGTTCTCTTGCTTCTGTAGCAGACTGCCACACATTTGCTGGCTCAAACACTACCGATGTATTACCCTGCAAACTCTCCAGGTCCGAGGCTGACACAGGCCCGAGTGGGTGAGAATCACGGAGCTGTCAGGGCTGTGCCCCTTTCCGGGGGCTCCTTGCTTTGCCCAGGGGCTATAGGCTGCCCACGTTCTTTGGCTCGTGGTTCCCTTCCTCCACCTCCAAAGCCAGCAACGCCCTGCATCTCACCGGCCCTTCTTCTGTCATCACAATCTCCTCCGCCTCTGGCCTTAGCTGGGATAGGGTTTCCACTTCGATGGAGCCCTGGGTTTTGATGCAGCCCACCTGGACCATCCAGGATACTCTCCCCATCTCAAGGTCCTTAATTCAACCTCATCTGCAAAGTCTTTATTGCCATGTAAGACAACAAATTCCTGAGGGCCAGGCATGGCCTGCTTTGGGGGACCATTATTCTACCGGCCCGCTAGCCTCTCGGGCCACATGTCCCAATGTTATAGGTTGGAGGAGAGCCTGATGGTTCAGGGTGTCCAGCTGTGGAGTTCCCTGTGCTGCCCCACTGTGGGACTCACTCCCCTTGGCACCTGCCCAACCATCCTAGACAGTGAGATTGTCATAAGCCGCTCACTCAGGCTCATGGAGTAAGCATGCATCATATCCAAAGAGGACCACTGAATTACAGTCATTGATAAGGACAGTTCACATTCATTGCTACTGTAGTCATTGAGACCCTACTTTGTGCCAGTATGCGCTTCATTCAACTCCGAAGTTTTGTCTTTGATTATGAGAACTTCGTAGGCAGAAGGATCTTCGAAAGTATATTTTTAAGTCTTAGAATCTCAGAGTTGGTGGGATATGATCCTGTAATGTACAGGTCCCTCCGGCCACCCTGTCCCCTTTGTATCAGTCCCCGCTGAAAGCGGCTCTCTCTGTTTTTCTGATGATAAGGCTGAGCTGGGAGTCGGAGTCCCTAGCAAATTACTGTGTGACCTGAGCCAGTCACTCAGTCTGTCTGGGTGTGAGGTTCATCCCATGTACATAAGTGGTGGAGGACATTCTCTTTTCATCTCTGACAGTCTCTGACCCTTATTAAATTCATCACCAGTTATTCTAACCTCTTTTCTCCCACTTCCAGAGATGGATGCTTCTTGCCCCAGCCGAGGGACATAAGGCATTTTTCACCCTGGCATTTCTCTAAGCTGCTCTCTCTCTTTCTTCCTCCTCTTCTTCCTCTTCCCTTTTCTCTCTCTGCTAATTTCTGGCTCATTCTCCCTCTCTCCCCCTCCCTCCTTCACCTTTATTCCAGAGGTATTTATTGCATTGACAAGACATCTGAAAAAAGCATAACCCTAAATTTATAATTTATGCTTTTACAGAATAGTAAATTTCATATGGTACAAAAAGAGTTAAATGTAAAAAGTAACAAATAGGGTTTTTTTCTTTTTTAATCATCTTGAAATATGAACATAAACTTTTCTAAGGAGAATGTAGGTCCCAGGATACGAAGACTGTTCAATTTAACTGCATAAGAACCAAATGTTTATGTAGAGAAAGATATAAAAATAAAAACATGAAATAAAGGTTTATTTGATTTATGTACAAAGTTCTCTTACAAACCAAGAAGTTCACTTGCGGGGGGCTCCGCCTGTAGAACCCCTTGTTCGTCATGGATGAAAATAAAAACTACCAAGACAAGATCTGCTTGGGGAGGAAAGGGGTCAAACTCTCAGAGGAGAATGACCCAGAGCCCCCTCCTCACTAGGCTTTTCTTGGGCTCAAATACACCCGGAATACAGGTATGTCAGGTGACAAGGATCAAACAATGGTTAACATTTCAAAGCAATCTGAGGGCTTAATCTGAGCCAGTGTTTGTCAGGAAAGGGGGTTGCCAGACTTTGGGAGACAATCTCATTTCCTCCTGGGACACTTATCACCTAAGGAAGAGCACTCTTAGCAAAGCAGGTTTCACAGGACTTTAGGAATTCTTTCTTATGTCCAGATCACCCAGGGAGCCGTCCTGGCCAGCACAGGGCTGCACCACTCACCCCCACAGATTCAGGCTTTAAGGCTGATTAGGAAGCAGGAGACATCTCCCAGATGGAAATGAGGACTCGGGCTATGTCAGAATAGCCGGGGGGCAAGGGTCCATCACATCCTCTTTGCTGCAACCCCCCGAGTCCTTCCATGAGGCCTCCCAAGTGGTTGTGTCTGGCTTAGGTTGCCCCTCCCATGAGGAGTCTTACCCGTCATTGACTGCCAACCAAGCAATTGGGGCCAGAGATGGATGAGGCAGAAGCAGCACTCCTGCCAGGGAGATAAGCTTTGTCTCCTTAGTAGGTCACGTCCTTGTGACAGAACAGACCCAGATGAAGTGGGTCCCTTGGGCTCTTACACAGCCCACCATGGGGTGAGGGTTACAACTCCTGAAACCAGGCTGAACGGTCCGCAACATTCACTAAAGAAAAATTAGTTTCAATAAATACGAAGAGTTCAACCTTATTAAAATCAAAGAACAGAAAATTGAACAAGAACATTTTTTGAAGAACAGTGGTTTTTCAGCAACTGTGCTGAAAACTGTGTCGCTAATGAAAATGCAGGGGCTGGGCGTGGGCACTCCTGCATCTACAGGCCACTGGGTGCGGGCTGCCTTAGGAGAAGGGCTGTAATCTCGGTGTCAGGGGTATTTCTCCTCTACTGAGTGTAGCTGGGAGCCAGGGGAACGACGCCCTGGGCCCTGAAGGGGTCTCGGCAACGCACACAGCATCGACTACAAGGGTGTTTGGGGCTCACCTGGCAGGGAACCTGACCGTGCCTGCGAAGGTTAGGAAAAGCCTCTACACGAGAGTGACCACAGTGCACCTGGCATTCACTAGCAAAGCGGGTGGAAATGAAACGAGCGCTCTAAGAAATGGAACGGCGTGCACTAATGCCCATGCGCAACTGCAGGAATGTCAGTGTTAGTGGATGGCAGGCCGTGACGTTAGGGAAAGGCATTTCTAGAAGTCATGCAGGCCTTACAGGACTTGGGACTTTATCCAAAGGGCCAAGTGAGGAGGTTTCAGTCAGAGGAGAGATCTGATGTCATCTGTGTTTTAAAAGATCACTCATGTTGCTACTGGAGAACGGAGTAAAGAGAGGGAAGCACAGGCGGATATGGGGGGCTTGCGGCAGGCAAGGTGGGGCTGTTCCCGCTCATTCCCCCTTTTGTGGCTAGGGACTCAAAACTTGGGGTAATAACCCTGCTGCCTGCTGGATCATCAGAATGGCCTTTGCTTTCCGTGGGCCAGGATCCCTTCTCCTCGTGCCTACGTCCCCAGTGCGCTAACGTGGGAAAGCCAGATACAGACACGGAAAGGCCTTGAGCTTGAGCCAAGTTAGAGCTTGGACATTCACCAGCTTTATTCACCTACAAAACCCACCCAAATCCATCTTTATCAGCATTTCGTGTGGTTCAAAATCAACTGAAGATCTATGTTTGGGTTTGAATTTTCTATTTCATTGGTCTGTAGGTCAGCAGATCTACATGATATTATGTCAGTAACACACTGTCTTGATTACTGTATCTTTATAGTAAGTCTGTTTTTTTCTAATTTTATTTCATTAATTTAAAAAATTTAACTTATGGTTGACATAGAATTTTATGCTAGTTTCAGGTGTACAGCATAGTGATTAGACATTTATATAACTTACTATAGTAAGTTTTTCGTAAGACATTCTCAGTTCCCCAGCTTTGTTCCTCTTTTCCAAAATTATTTTGGCTTTTCTGGGTCCTTCATGTTCGTACAGAAGTCTTAGAGCCAGGTTTTCAACGTTAACAAAAAGCTTCCTGGGATTTGTTTGAATTCACATTGGATCTGTAGTTTGGAGAGAATTGACATTCTAATAGAATTGTGCCTTGTGATTCATGAAAATAGAATATTTCCTCATCTATAAGTCTTTAGATTCTCTCAGCGATGTGTTACAGTTTCAATTGTGTAGATCTTGCATGTAATTTGTTAACTATATCCCTTAGTTTTCATGTTTGTGTTATTGTAAAGCACATATGTTATTTCTGTTTCCAATGTTCTTGGCTGGTGTATAGCTAGACAATAGGTTTTATATATTGAGCCTTTTCCCACTGACCCTGACAATCACTTATTAGTTCTAGTAGCTTTTTTTGTGTGGATTTCTTAGGATTCTGTACATTTAGGATTATGTATCTCCAAATAAATACTTTATGTCTTTATTTTCTGACTGTATGCTTTCAGTTTAATTTTCTTTTGGTGTTGCTGTTGTTGTATCAGCTAGGATTTCCAGGATAGTGTTGACTAGAAGTGGTGAGATCAGATACCCTTGCCTTGTGCTCTGTCTTAGAGGGAGAGGGGGTCTTTCGTTACAAGGTTTCATGTTAGCACTGGGATTTTTGGCCGATGCTACATGTCAGTTTGAGGTAGATCGCTTCAGTTCCTGGTTTGGCCAGAGTTTTTGATCAGTGGCTCTTCATTTTTGTCAAATGCCTTTTCTTCCCTTATTGAACTGATCATGTGGTTTTTCTCTTTAATTCTGTTAACATGATGAATTGTACTGATTAATCTCCTAGTGCTGAACTGACTTTGAATTTCTGGAATAAAATGATCATTTGTTATGGCATATTATTTTCTTTATGTACGGATCCATGGGTTTGATTTTTTAATACTTCATTATAAAAGATTTTTACATCTGTGTTCATGAGGGATATAGGTAGGTAGGTTTATTTTCTTGTGATGTCTTTGGTATCAAGACAATTCTGACCTTTAAGGTTAATTGGGCAGTGTTCCCTTCTTCTTAATTTTCCAGAAGATTTTATGTAGGTTTGGTATCAGTTAGAACACACCAGTAAAACTATTTTAACTGGTAGTCTTCCATGTGGGAAGATTATTAATTATGAATTGATTTATTTAACAATTTTAGGATTTCAGTTCTTTTTTCCAGACAGTTTTGATAATTTTTATCTTACAAAAGATTTCCCATTTCATCAGTTTTTTTAAATTGGTTACTTTTTAAAGGTATCTTATTTTTGTTCTCTTTACTTTCAAATTAAAATAAAATTTTGATTATATCTTTGGTTGGTAGTGAATCAGGAAATCAAGAGTGCTCTTCTCCACGTAGTCTTAGTGATTTGCAAATCAATCCAAAATCTCTGGAGTATCAAGTGGTGCCAATAAAAAGCAATGACTATAATATATCTATCTTTTGACCTAGAAGTTCCAACCCTAGGGATTTATTCCAGCTAATATAAACGTGTATGGACTTATAAATGTCTAAGACTATTTATAGCATCATTTTTCATAATAAAAATGGAAACAAAAATTGATCAATACAGGGCTAATAAAGAATGGGACACTCATATAATGAAATATTATGCAAAAAAAAGTAGGGCAATATGTACTGGTGTGGGACCATCTTTTATAACTGTTAAGTGAGATAGAAAAGTATTTAAAAGTGATTTTCCACAGCATTTTCTTGAACAAATATGCAGATTTTAAAAAGTGTGGTATACTTACATGATGGAATGGTACGCAGCAGAAAGAAAGGAGCTCCTACCCTTTGTGACAGCATGGATGGAACTGGAGGGCATTATGCTAAGTGAAGTAAGCCAGGTGGTAGGGGACAAATACCATATGATCTCACCTATAAGTGGAATCTAATCAACAAAACAAACAAGTGAACAAAATAGAACCAGAGACATGGAAATAGAGAACAAACTGGCAGTAACCAGAGGGGAGGGAGAGGAGGATAATGGGGCAAAGAAGGGGAAGGGTCATCAAGGAACGTGTTTAAAGGACCCATGGACAAAGACAATGGTAGGAGGGAATTGAATGTGGGAGGTGGGGGTGGGTAGGGTGGGGAGAGTAATAGGAGGGAAATAGGGACAGCTGTAATTGAGCAGCAAAAAAAAAAAAAAAAAAAAAAAATTAAAAAAGGCTTAGGAAATTCCTCCAAGGTTATGTGGCAACCTGGTTGGATTTGGGTAATCTGAGGAACTGGAAGGAAGATTACTCCTAATTTATGCCCTTCTCCACCAGTGGGTATTCTCGGATTTAACAGGTATACTGGAAATGAAATCCCAAATCCAGATAAGGTTTTGTAACTCTCACTTTTCCTGCGTCCCTCCAGCACAGGCGGATTTCCGATTTGCATTGTAAATGTAACTGCGTAGGGCTGTCCTTATGCGCTCCCCACTTTCAAGCGCCCATGTGGTGGTAATCAGGGCCGGGCTATAGAAATAAAAGGCTGGAAGACTCTTGCTTGAGCACCTGCAGGTGCACGTATGTTCTGAGAGGTGGAACCCTGAGACAACACCAGAGAGTGGAATTGGATTTAAGGCAGAACCTCCCCACAGTGTTCTGGAGGGCCCACAGAGTTAGTTAGGACCAGGGGGCTCTGCAAAATGACTGAAGGGGGAATCAGGCTCGGCAGAGGATTTTTGATGAAGTTAAGGCTTTGAATGAGACTAGTGTGCAGGCTTTTAAAGATCTCGGTGTATGTTTTAGAGGTCAGCGTGGTGTCTCCTATGGCGAGTTGGGGGCTGATTGTAGCTCCAAATAGCTAAGGGAATCCAGGGAGGGCCGTGGATGAAAGGCAGAGAGGTGATCTGCTTAGAACTTGAGACATCTTCTGGAAACCTAGACTTGGGTCCTTGGAAAAGGCAGCCTTGGAACTCAGAAGCCTCTGCTTGGTGAGATTTCATGTTTTTACATTAAACAAAAACTTGAAAAAGTTCTGAAACTTAATTGGTCAAAATGGGCGTAACTGAAAGTTTGTTCTGCTCTCTCCAGACTGATTGCTTAGGGACACCACGAACCTGCACTAATTAAGAATAGGTATCTCAGGGACAAGTGCCCTGGGGAAGGAAGGAGGTGGAAGGGCAGGAGGGAGAGAGAGAGAGAGAGACTCTCAGCACCCCCCAACACTGTTATTTTGGGGCTTTCCCTAAGCTCCTCCCTGAGGACAGCTTCCTTTTTCATCATGAGTGGAGACAGCAGCTCTGGCCCCTGTGCAGGGCTCAGCGGTAGCCAGACAGGAGCTGGCCTTGGCCGAGCCCTGGAGGGCATTATACGTGATGGGACTGCCTGGAGGTGAGTGTCTTCTCAGCTTTCTCCTCTACGGAGGAAAGGGTAAGATGGCGTGTTCTGGGTCAGGCTGCTGTCCAACACCAGGGCACCTAGAGCCTGAAGAGTGGGCTGGGGCAGGAGCAGCAAAGATGGGTTCGTTTCCAAGTCCCCCTTGCGCAGCAGAGAGCAGATGCAGTCCTTCTCCAACCCAATGCTAGGGACAGACACCGCCCTCTGACAGCGGTCAGGGTCCCTCTGTCTCACCTTTCTTCATCTCATGCTGGGTATGCAGAGATTGTGGAAAAGCAGGCCGCTGAGCACTTCGGTCAGTTCTGCCCTTGGAGGCACGTCTGCCCACCAGCAAAAGAGCCACAGTGATAGTGGAGAGGTTGCCTCAGGAAGGGAAGATGGTAAAGCGAGGCAGGAAGGGAGACCAAGGAGAGAGGGACCGAAGGCATGTGGCTTGATTAGCCCTGGCCAGGACCAAGACCTATGGAGTCGTATATCATATGTCCATATATTCATTATCTAAGAAAAAATTTTAGCACCGCTTATTTTGCTCATGGATATTTTATATATATATATGTGTGTGTGTGTGTGTGTGTGTGTGTGTGTCTATATATATATATATATATATATATATATATATATATATATATATATATATGACATGTCCTCACCTCATGGAGTTATGGTCTAATCTCATAGATGAACAATGAATAAGTAAAAATAAATTTTCTGTCCCTCTTTCTTCCTTGCTTTATTTTTCCTATGGCATGATTCATAAGCTCACATCTTATATATATGTTTTACTTGTTGTGGATATCATCTAGACTTTACCCTCCTACATGAGTATAAGCTCCACAGGGCAGGGATTTTATTTTTATCCTCACCCAAGGACATTTTTTCATTGTTTTTTAGACAGAGAGGAAGAAGGGGAGAGAGCGAGAGAGACACTGATGCGAGAGAGAAACACCGATTGGCTGACTCTCATAGGCTCCCTGACTGGGGATTGAACCTGCAACGCAGGCATGTACCCTGACTGGTGATGGAGCCCATAACCTTTCAGTGTACACAGGGAGATGCTCCAACCAACTGAGCCACATCGGTCAGGGTGGGGATTTTTGTTTGTTCTGTTTGCTGCTGCATTTGTTTCATATGAAATGAAGGAATGAAATAAACAGTCAACCATATACAATAAGTTGACATCAGGGAACAAGTGCTATAAAGAAACTAGGGTGCAAGGTTGAGCATGTCCTTCCTGCTTTGGGGAGGGGAATTGGAAAGTGTTCTCTGATGGGAGGCATTTGAGTAAGAGGGTGGATGGAGTGACGCGTAGAGATCCGGGAGTCCTAAGAAGCTGCCGGCCTGGCATCTATTTTTGTCAATGCCAGATGTCATCTTTCCTTTCTCCCAAGACTTTGGGGGGAAATGGATTTAGAGAAGAATGAATCAGCTCTGGGAAATTATCCCAAGCTCCAGAGCTGCCATTTGGAGATCTTGCTGCTCTGTAATATGGTGATGAGATCTGGGGGAAAGCACAGATGTTTTCTTGGACTCCCTGTCACTTTCCGGCTGGTACCCAGGTGGGTCCATGCAGTACCAGCACGGGTGAGGGCTGGGGTTCAAAGTTCCATGCTGTGAACATCATCTGGAATGCCACTTATCGTCGGGTACAGTTAACCCAAGAGGAAATAGGACAAGCTCCCAGGGGCTGATGGATTCAGCTGCAAAACTAAGCAGTTTAAAGTGACATAGCCTCTGCCCCCTGTGAGAAGGCACATCCAGGAGGGAAAAGACAAGGGAAAGGTTCCTTCACCCCAATAGAGAAGAAGCTGGCTCCCCCCATTCCAGACAGCTAGCTTTGAGCTAGATTAGAAGAGGCAATATTTAGGTCTGCCATTGTGCAGAGCACCAGGAGAAAATAGTTTCTCATTCTAATCTGTCTCCCTTCTCCTTCTCAAGAGCAGGAGCATGTGGAACAGCATCACCTTGCTTTTGATGTCTACCTTTCCCAAGGGGCAGAAGCAAGGGCCACACGATGAGCAATTACTCTAGTGCCACTGAATTTTGTCTCCTTGGCTTCCCTGGCTCCCGAGGACTGCACCACATGCTCTTCGCTACCTTCCTCTTCTCCTACTCGGTGACATTGATGGGAAACACGGTCATCATCACGGTTGTCTGGGTGGATAAGCGCCTGCACTCCCCCATGTATTTCTTCCTCAGCCACCTCTCTGCCTTGGAGATCCTGATCACAACCGTCATCGTCCCCGTCATGCTCTGGGGCTTGCTGCTCCCGGGGAGGCAGACAATATCTCTGGCAGGATGCGTCGCCCAGCTCTTCCTGTACCTTGCTTTGGGGACCACGGAGTTTGCCTTACTGGCAATCATGGCCGTGGACCGTTACGTGGCTGTCTGTAACCCTTTGAGATACAACATCATTATGAACAGCCACACCTGCAACTGGGTGGTAAGTGTGTCGTGGGTGCTTGGATTCCTTTCTGAAATCTGGCCAGTCTACGCCACGTTTCAGCTTACCTACTGCAAATCAAACGTGCTAGACCATTTTTATTGTGACCGAGGGCAACTGCTCAGACTGTCCTGTGACGACACTCTTTTCACAGAGTTTGTTCTTTTTTTAATGGCTATTTTCATTGTTGTTGGTTCTTTGATCCCTACAATGATCTCCTACACTTACATCATCTCCACCATCCTCAAGATCCCCTCAGCCTCTGGCCGCAGGAAAGCCTTCTCCACGTGCGCCTCCCACTTCACCTTTGTGATCATCGGCTACGGCAGCTGCCTCTTCCTCTTCGTGAAACCCAAGCAAACGCAGGCAGCCGAGTACAATAAGATAGTCGCCCTCCTGATTTCTGTGTTAACTCCTTTCCTGAACCCTTTCATCTTCACCCTCCGAAACGACAAAGTCAAAGAGGCCCTGCGGGACACGATGAAACTCTGCTGTCAACTTTTCAAGGATTAGGTCTTCTCTTAGTCACCTTTAGGCAGTATGATCCCCACTGTGGATTATTTAGTAACTTAGGAAACCCTAACTACTCTATCACCATCACCATCATTATAAAAATCAAACTGTGCGTCCCCCTGGAAGCGGACAAGGCAGGTAACAGTGAAACCCACGCTTTGCCCGGGAATCTCATAGTCTCGGTTTGTCCTTGTTTCTTCTGATGAACTCAAGGAAGCACATGCTTCTGGTGTGGGAGGAACTAAGGAAGGAAATGCATACTTCTGTGTAGAGTTCTATCAGCCCAGCTAATTTGCTTATCATTTGCTTCCTCGAGAAGTGACTGGGTTTTAAATTGAATTTCTCCTCTTCATCACTATACAAAATTAATTACTTTTAGACGTAAGAAAGAGGGGACAAACCTTTAAAAACATCTTTTGCTTTTAAAGTTCATTTATTTTTTGAGAATACGATGTTAGCAGCTGTGCTAAGGGTAAGAAGAGCTCTTCTGATTTTGTGAAGATTAATCAGGGCTCTGACCCTACACACACAAACAGTGAAATAATTTACCTATGGTGCTTTTGAAATGTGCTCAATGTTGGACTCTACTGTCTTGTCACTTGAGCCAATTCTCTTTGTGTATGAGATCTGTCTCTCACAAGATGTCAGAAAAGTCTGTCTTCTCTGAGGTGACGTTGTGGAAGTAGTTGTGGAAGTGAAAGCTGTTGGACCCCCTCCTTGGGGTCCCCTGCACCGGGTCACTGCTGCCACCCCCCAGCTACTACGAGAGTTGGTTGCTAGGGGCTTCCGGCTGCGCCTTCTTCAGAGAATTGCCCTTGCTGAACCAGAGTCAATTCACACGCGAGGCTTTATTTTTTCAGATTTTATTTTACTCTTGTTTGTTCTATTATAGTTGTCCCAATTTCCCCCCTTTGCCCTCCTCTGTCCCACCCCGTCCCCCGTTCCCACAGTCAGTCCCTACCCTGCTGTCCCTGTCCATGGGTCATTCGTACATGTTCTTTGACTGCTCCCTCCCCCTTCTCCCACTTTCCCCCTCGCCTCCTTTCCTCTGGCAGCTCTCAGTCTGTTCCCTGTTTCCATGTCTCTGGTTCTCATTAGTTAATTTTGTTCATCAGATTCCTTTTATGGCTGAGATCATACGGCATTTGTCTTTTACCAACTGGCTTATTCACTTAGCATAATAGTATCCAGTTCCATCCATGCTGTCTCAAAGGGTAGGAGTTACTTCTTTCTTTCTGCTGCATAGTATTCCATTGTGTAGATGAACCACAGTTTTTTCATCCATTCATCTACTGGCGGGCACTTAGTCTGTTTCCAACACTTGGCTATTGTAAATATCGCAGCTGTAAACTACCTACCCCCCTGCAGACAGAGACTGACTGAATGACAAAGAGGCACAATAGGCCATTCCATTTGCCTGGGCATGAGACCAACTCTTTTGTCAAAGGTCCCATAGGACCAGGCTGAGTTAGTCTCCAGCCGAGACCGCATCTCTGATGATCTTCCTTCCCTTGGCCTGTTCTGCTGCCGCCAGGCTCCCTCCCCAGAGAGGAGTCCATAGGAAGTCACTTCCTCAGGAATTCCCATCTTAGGCTCACTTTCCAGGGATCCCAAGATTAGTGGGCACTGGATGTTGCCCTGAAAGCAGCCGCACATGAAGGAAGTCTGAAGGGGGTCCCTTGCTGGTCCAGTGTCAGTCAGACCCCATCCCTGGCAGTTCAGACAGGTCCAAGAATGTTACAGCAGACGCAGTTGTTACGACTTTTCACTCTGGTGGCCTATTGTATGAGAGGTTCACAGAAAACAGTAACTGGAAGGACTTTGGAATTTGGTAAGGTCTGCGAAGTACCTTTGTTAAGGAGAGAAAACAACAAGCTCAGTTCCATTGAAAGCAACATGTAAGGAGACAGACACTCTTTGTCCTCAGAGGATAGACAAAGTGAAGAACAGACAGAATTTAATCATGAAAGCAATGGAGTTTCAAAGAAGGTTCCTTCAGCCTAAGCAAGTCTCCTGTTCCCCAGACAGGGCCCGGGTAGGGAACAGGTAGGACCCTTAACCTCGGGGTGCCGATTGCTGGGGAGGTACAGTTGAGAACCGTGACCACCTAGACTCCTCCGAACTCCCTTGCCGTTTCCTGTTGGAAGACATGCCCCCCCCCCCCTTACGTCAGGAATAGCCAGCGGCCTCAGATAAGGCGATGCTTATCTTTTTCAGGATATGCTTCCATCTGTTCCCTTCCCCCAGATTCATGAACTAGGTTACATCTCCACGTAAGCTGAGGAGGAGCTAAGGCTGCTAACAGAGAAGGGATTATACACATCAAAGTTGCCGTAAGAACTGGCTGACATGCATTTGTAGGCATCCAGGAGCCTGCCTGGGAGGGAATCTAGAAGGTCGTGGATCAGGGGAGTGGCTGGAACATAAAGCCGAATAAGGGACAGTCGTTGATATGGAGCCACTTCCCGAAAATGCAGGATTAGCACCTTGGCAGAGCTCCTGGGAAACAGATCTGATAAATGCTATTTGTTTACTCATGGAAGTTTGGAAAGAGTGACAGACTACATCAAATTCAGTCAAGATGCCAAAAGTTGCCTTGGAAGACTCTGAAGGAAGGGCTCAAAAAGCTTAGAAAAGAGGAAATGTTATGATGTTATATATAAGACTGAAAACCCCCCCAGCTGCCCACGTTCCTGGGGAGGGACGCCTGGAGGACACTCTGCTTAGTACGGTGATAAAAATGTTGGTTGAGGAGGACATCCATGAGGCTTTTATTAGGAGATGCTGTGAGAGAGCCGAGTTTCCTAGTGGCAAGAGGGTTCAGGTACCCAGACAGCAGAGGCTACACAGTCACACTTACCCATCAGATGCAAGGGACACATACATGCCCTGCTGACAAAAAGTCAACCTGGCAGGCAGGAGAGGCCTGAGCCGAATGGGCCTTAGACTTGGTGAACAGAACGTGGAGTTCATAGGGCCGGCTACGTGGGCGACCACCAGGAGGATCGCTTAGCATGAGTCCAAAGAAATCGAGAATGAGTGAGAAGCCTCAGATCAGCTACCTCAACAAAGTCATGGTCCCTTTGCCCAGTCTTCAGATGCCAACCAGCTTTCAGAGCCAGTATCACCAAATGAAGAAGGATCGAGGCACCAGAAGTGGGACTGTGACACCGTGACAGGAAAAGCCAGACTGATTTCTGCAGGTGTTCCCCAAAAGGCCTACAGCCATTTATTTAGGTACCCATCACTGAGAAACATATACATATGTATACATATGCATATACATACGAAGAAACATATACATATGCATAGATATACAAACGTACACATATACGTGTGTGTATATAAATATAAAATCCTTGTCTGAAGGTATGTTTATTGCTTTGAGATATATATATAGAAAGAGAAACCTTAATTGGTTGCCTCCTGCATGTGCCCCGACCAAGGATCAAACCCGTGACCTAGGTGTGTGCTCTGACTGAGAACTGAACCTGCAACCTTTTGGTGTACAGGATGACGCTCCAACCACCTCAGCCATTCGGCCAGAGCAATACTCACGTATTTTAAGAGCTGCCAGATACGGCAGGTGAGTTGGAGCTCATACTCGGAGACCTAAAGTGTCGTCAGTGAGCCCCTCAGCGGGGAAGCAGGTGGGAAGTAGGTGGGAACCCGGTGAGAACCAGGTGATGAATGGAGTATCGGTCCAGATCCCTGTGAGAGAGGTCCCACTGGGCCTAGGTATTTGCACCTCTTTTCCCTCTTTCTCTGTTCTCCTTCACCCTCCTCTTCCAGCCCTCCGGACGCCCTTCTTCCTCTCTCCCCCTCTTTCACACGCAGCGCAAGCGAACACTGGTTCTGCACCAGGCCCCGTGCTAGGCGTTGAGCGCTCAGAGCTGAAAGGCACGCCCTTCCATCACACAGCTCCCAGCTCAGGAGGGAAAGGGGGAAGTGTCAGTGAGCAGCACCTTGTAACAGGGTTCCCCACAGGGTCACACACAGGGTAGCTGGCAGCACAGAGGGGAACCTCTGACTCCGCCAGCAGGGGGTGAAACCAAGGAAAGCTCAGAATCCATCCTGTTGGCTGTCGTGTTTGAAAGGAAAGTGAGCATCAGCAGGCAGAGAGTGGGGGATCCCCTGGGTCCTTTAGCTCGTTTTCAGCTGGGGCCTGGCTTCCTTCAAGAATAACAACCTCTTGGTGTGTATTCCCAGTCGTGTTACATAGACATTTCATGGAAGATGCACTAGTGTTCAGCCATGACAACCTTCAGAAAGCTATCTTATAAGCAGGAACGTTTCCCAGAGGAGTTTGGATTTTAGACATAACTGGCTTCTGCCAGATTATTTTACTTCTCTCTCATAGATGAGCTCCCTTCATGAAGCCTCCCTGAACACTCCAAGATTTGAGCAGAAAACTACTCTGGAGAGAGAAGCTGTAAGCACAGAAGAGTAGCTTTTCCAGCAGCCCAGTTCTTCTTCCTGCATTGTCTTGCCTTTGGAAGATGATTAGTGGAAAAACATGGAGTTTATAACCAAACTGGGGGTCAAGTCTCTGCTCTACCGGCTCTGAGTTGTGACCATAGGCCAGACATCCAATCTCTCTGAATATTCTAGGGTTGACCTAGGAAACTACAGAAAACTAAAAGCACGTTCTTAAAGGAGCAGGTGTATATCAGATCCTCAATAAATGTCAGAGAAGGAACGGCTCTCTGAGATCATCTACATTTCACAGTGACGTAAATCATTGTCCAAATTCCCATGGTTAGTCAGTGTCCCGGCTACAAATTAAACTTGAGTCTGTGGAATTACAAGGCAGAAGATCAACTGGGGAGCAAATGGTGCAAGAGAAGAAGATATATACTTAATAGGCAAGTTCATGGTAACAAATACTGTAAATTGATCAGGTTACTTAGAGAAGCAGTGGAAATCAGGAAGGATTCATGGTCAAAAGGTTATTGTCTCCATTAAGAAACACAGATAGAAAGAGACAGAAGTTATACTTGATCTTGAGTCTATCTGATGCCAAAGCACCACTCTGGTGCTTCCCAGCTATTTCAAGGTGCTCAGAAATCCGTGGGCGCACCAACAAGGGCCATGCTACCCACTGAGTGAGCAGTCACCTGTGCTTAAATGTAAGCGGCTGATGTTCTGTACATTGAAAAACCTTGCTGATCTTGCAGTGTAGGCATTTTCTCAACTCAAATGATTCCTTTGATAACTTTTAGAGTTGATTTGGAGATTTTTGTACTTCGTTACCATTTTAAGGGAGTTCTGCCACGGAATGAGGTTGGTACACTGCACGGTGCCTCTCCCAGGCTGGCCTGCCCTGCATCGTATCAGCCCAGACTGTGTATAACCTGCAGACCAGTAACACGCACCTCATCCTTCACTCTGTGCGAAAAGGCGCTGTCTGCCTTATACATGTGGCAAAGGGGAGGTGCGCACGTTACGGGATGAATGAGGAGACAGAAGGGCAAATGGCCCGAGCCTGGTGCACTTGCTTGGAATCCGACCGCTGTCCATTATCGTGACCGGCAGTGAGGTGGGAAACCTTTTGCTTGAGGTAGTTCCTGCTTGACGGTAGCCATCTTCATTATGTTTATCTCATTTCTATGGGATGGTTAATGTTAACAAACACTCATTGTTACCGCCTACCCTCCAAAGCAAGAACCAGAATGAACGTTCAGAGACCTTGAGTTCCCAGTCTCAAGTGCGTACCTTTTCAGAAGTGTGTATACAGCCCCACCTAGTGGCAGCTCTGAGTATGCAGCGGTGATGTCTGTCTCCTCCTGGGGTAGCAAACGGCAAAAACAAAGCGTGTTCCAGGAAGGGGGCCATAAGGAAAAGACAGAGCCAGAGCACCTGCTCATTTTCGGGAGTGGGGCAGGGAGTACAAAACATTAGAAAATTGGGGGGAAAATTTTTTTTGAAAACAGTAGACAATTCTGAAGCAAAAATTGCATTTTCAAAAATGGTTTGCGGGACGGCTGTGAACAGAGACTCAGTGCCTGAGAGCAGTAGCAGAGTTTATTTCCACGAATAGGAGCACACAATTGAACAGCCTGTTAAAAGCCGGATTGAACTATGGCCTTAAGAAATTAGAAGAACCGAAGGGTATTCAATACTCTATTGATTCCCTCCAGAAGAGCTGAGGAACTGGGGGCAAAGTTCGATGAAATAGTTAGAGCGGTAAACACCCAGACTGTTACGTGTGGGAAAACCAAGTTCTCGGATACACGTTTAACTGGGTTTGTTATTAACACGTTTTTGTGTCCCTGTGGGGACTATGGGTGTTATACATTAAACCGGTTTTACTGAATATATTGAATGCTGTTCATCACATAGTCACAGTGTGTGACGTCTGTGCCACAGAGCAGGTCTGCCGCGGGGGTCGGGGGGGTTGACTGCCTCCTCTTCCCCACAGCCACCTACGCCAAGTATTCTGACTCACGGTCAGGACGGGGAGAAAGGAGATACAGAGACGGGGGCAGACTGGCCCACGCCCTCCTGTGTATTCAAGGGCCAAGATTTAAATTCAGGTCTCTCTTCCCGTCTTTCCGCTACAGCACATTGCTTTTCTTCGAACCCCATGCAGGTAAAATTTCATTTTCACGTTGCACGTGATCAAAAGTTCAGGAAGTTCAAAGTGTAGGAGCAAGTGGAAATCAAATGAAAACAAAGAGTGCAAGTGAAAAGCGGTTTGCCTCCGACCCCAGCTGTCCGTTTCCTCCTCCCTGAGGCGCCCCTCTCTTGCCAGCATCTTCTACGCGATTCACGGGAAGGGCTAAGAAATGTCGGCATTGAAACGGTAGAGTCTCCACCATGATAAGAAAAAATTTGTTTGGCTAATGCAGAAAGTTGCCAGAGGTTAATTAATTTAAACATCAAAATCAAAACTACCTTACTTGTTCCAGTACAATTTGCATTCAATCAGAGGTTAAGTATAGCAGATTTTCAAAATGAAATATATGTTAATTCACCATTCAGTCTTCTGAATGGTTTTGAATGACTCTAATGTAAGGCTTTAAGAGGATTGCTTAAATTTTCTCTAAAGCCGATATGCGTTCCCAGACCCCCCCCACCCAGAGGCTTTCAAATCACCCACAGTCTGTTTCCCTTCCCTTTCTTTTATTAAAAGTGTTCTTATTCCCAGATCCTTTTCGTGGCTCCATCAACCCTTAGCCAATGAAGTTAATGTTGGCTGGAGACACTCTCATCAAAGGAATCGGAGCCAAAAATGCCAGCGTGGATTTTATTTCTGGATATATTGTGGGCAAGCTAGCCGGTCATTTCTCTAACCAGATGCCTCGAAGTTTTCAAAATGCTCTAAAACTCTTTTCCCACATGTTGTTTTGTCAGGATGAGTCTGGGTTTTACATGCAAAGTGAATCAGATCCACCACACTCGATTTTGCAAGAGATCC
Organism: Glossophaga mutica; assembly: GCA_039655065.1. Taxonomy (NCBI): domain Eukaryota; kingdom Metazoa; phylum Chordata; class Mammalia; order Chiroptera; family Phyllostomidae; genus Glossophaga; species Glossophaga mutica. The sequence goes on from CM077313.1 coordinate 8,474,594, forward strand.
CATTTTTAGCTAAGTCACAGCTGAGCTCTCCTTTCAGCTAATTAGTACTTGTTCTAACACAAACCAGGAGATGAGATGCAATTTACTTCCTCTCTCCTGTCCTAAAATTAACTAAGCTGTAAAATGCGCGTTCCCTTGTCTTGCCCTCTGTCAGTCCCAGGGTTTGGTCCCACCAAAAAGAATTAGCCAAATCTTGCTGTTCTGGTTTGAATGGTAATGGAGGGCTTCCTTTCAAAAATCCCAGCTCTTTGGTTGTCAAGCAACCATTAATTTATTGTAGCTAGTAATATTTAAAATTATAGGTGATGATGAAGTAGAACAGTATGCTTTTCCTATTCCTGAACCTACACAGTGTTGGCCAGATCAGAGTGAGTACAGTTGATGTTGCGGGACCAAAAACAAATCACAAGGCATGCCTCTTGAGGTTAACAAAAGAGGGGCTTCGCCTACACCCTGCGTGGGCCCTATGAGAGGGGTTGTGGAGAACACAGTGGCCTGTGGGCGTTATGCAATGTGATTATCCACAGAATTGGAGAAGGCCCAGGTACTGAGCCTTTTAATCCATGCTTTCTAACGTAAGAACCTTTCAAAGTGTATATAACCAGTTTATTCAATGAGCTGAATTTAATGGAGGAAGAAATAGGAAATGGCTTTATTTTCTATCCACTTTTGCTCCCAATACGCTTTATCAGATCTCCCCTTCCCTTCCTCTCTCTGACATTTAGGGCAGATCCTGTCATTTTGCTTACGACGACAGCTTCGTCGTAGTCATGAAGACCTGCTACCAGGTGTTAAACTCTGCATTCCAGAATGCGTTCGAACTTCAGCACTGCCTCTCACTTAAAGAGTTCGTTTCTTCTCTCCTAGTCGTGTCTGGCCTGCAACTTGGAGCTTGCAGGTGGAAAGCAGGAATGGTTTGCTCTTTCACTCCTCCTTGCTGGTCCATTCCAACCCTCCATCTCGGCCTCGGGACTTCCGGTGTCAGGAAAGGGAGGACGGGGTTAGGGGGAAAGGGGCTGATGTCTTTTTATTGTCTGGAGCTGTTTGCCCTTTCCTAAGCTGCTGACTGATGCCTTTTGTGGGGCTGGGCTCCAAGTGGTGTCTTTCTGACTGGGCACATTTGTGGGTTCTTTAGATGTCCTAAAAGGACATGTGCAGGTCACATTGCTTAGCAAGCGTCCTCCAAACCCTGCACTTCTTATTCATTCAACTTACTGCCTCTTTAAGGGCCAGAGTCTCTTCACGCAAGAAGGTGAACCTTCTTGGACTGGGAACCTTCAAGATGGCTCATACCTTCCATGGTATCCACGTGGCACATTTTGCTCTAACCATGATAGGAGTGTAGTCTTGCTCTCATCCCCATCTTTTAAAATTTTATTTATTTATTTATTTTTAGAGAGAGGGGAAGGGAGAGAGAATGAGAGGGAGAGAAACATCAATGTGTGGTTGCCTCTCCTGCACCCCCTACTGAGGACCTGGCCCACAACCCAGGCATGTGCCCTGACTGGGAATCGAACCAGTGACTCTTTGGTTCAAAGTCTGGCGCTCAATCCACTGAGCCACACCAGCTGGGGCTCAGCCCCATCTTTGACGAGGCAAGAGCTCTCCCTGCTCTCTCGTAACTCTGAAGACAGGTGTTTATTACTTCTTAGAATTCTGTCACCAGGCTGTTCTGCTCGTGACACCAGGAGTGGGGCCTGGCATTTTGCAACCAACCTGGAAGTGGGATAAGTAACAGACTACTTCTGCATCTCTGGTCTCTCTGGGGGTTTTGTCTTGGAGATGCCTTTACCTGCTAGAACATGGGAGAAAGGTGGAGAGGGGGCTACAGAACTCTGCCCCTGTGAATTTCTTTTCTCTGGTAACTGTAGTTTTGACTTTATAGCCTGAATAGGTGGTTGAAATGAAGGTCAATGGACTATCATTTCAATTTTAATAAGTCTTGCAGATGCATGTCCTTTAGACTTTGTGGTCTTTAACACCTATTTCCTGAGCTTTGACCTTTGAAATTCTATGACAATAAAAATGTCCACTTCAATACGCCATTAAATAGGCAATGAGCAAAGGAGCAACTTTTTCGAGACAGAAACGAAACTGCAGGAGGACGTGACAGCTGTCCGAGTTAGCATCCACCGAGTCCATTGCTGGTGTACTTCAGCGGAAAGCTGGTCAGGAAGTTCTGAGTTGGCGGGGGGGGGGGGGGGGGGGCTAGGGATCGAGGATCATATCAGGAGAATGGAGCCATTGAGAGGAAAGCTGTGACGAGCCAGCGGGACATGCTGCTGGCAGAGGGACAAAAACTAGAAAGTCTGGGAAGGAATCCGCAAAAGAGAAGATGGGAAATGAACTACTCTTCTTCTTCCACCCCTGCTCTTATCCTTCAAACGTGCCCAAGGCTGTTCTGCTCTGGGTCCTCCAAGAAGTGGATGCCTAGCAACCAGTCCAGGAAATGTTTTAGGGGAAATGCCTGGGGTGAAAGGGGTCTTCTGCAGCTCAGACCTAACAAATTTCCACAAGGCCATGGAGTTGTTCATTGAGCTGCCTGGAATGTCTGGGGAACAGACCTGCCTTTGTGTCCTGCCACCCACAGCCGTCAGCTGGGAGCAGCCTGTGGGCGGCATGGCCCCAAGGAGACAAGGGTGGATTTCAGTGCACGGCTGCCCAAGAGTTACCCTCCCTGCCATTAGAGATAGGAAGGGTGTATTTGCATGGGTGCTGCACACGCCAAGCAATTGATGAACAACTGAGTACATTTCCCCAATTCTTGCTTAACCAGTAAGTCACCATCCAACCTTATCTTTTCTTCCTTGCTAAGTTTCCTGAAATAGAAGTTCCCACCCACGGTGACCATTCCCATACTTTCCATTCATTTCTGCACCCTGCCCATAGCCCATTGAAACTGCTCTAGCAAAAGCAGGCATTTCTTCACCTGCCCGATAGCCCTGTTGCAGGGAAAGTGTGAGTTTGGACGGAACTCAGAAACAATGTCAGTCAGGATGATAGTTGTGGATACAAGGATGTGGAAATAGCCAAAACTCTGAGGGAGGGAAGAGGGAAGGGATAAAGATTTAGAAGTTTTATAAAAGAGAGAGGGGAAAATAAAAGAGGCAGAGGTGAAAGAAAAGTGTGGAATGTAAAAATAACTTTCAAGATATTGAAAAATCTTTTCAGAAAGGCAGCCAAGGAAAACCCAGGCACTTCTTGGGGGAAAAACAAAACAACAAATCTGCCATCTTTTGGCTGATTTCAGATTTTCTGGAAGAGGTCAGCACAGACATTAGTACCAACGTTTGTTCCCTCTAGAGGCAAGGTGTGGTTAGGAAAGGATTTTTGCCTCTGTGCCTAGAGTTTACTCAGAGCTTTTCCAGACTCCTGTCTTTCTCAGGTCCCCCTCCCAGAGGTTTGAAGCTGTGCGCGCTCCCTGGGATGGGGTGGATCACAGGTTGCGTGCCACAAAACGACAGACCTTCATCAAAATGTCTATACTTCCCCTCTAAATCTGAGTAAATTAATGAATGCTTCTGGCATATTAGCCAATGCAATGAGGCAAGAGAAAAAAAGTGCGGGTGTAAAATATTAGAAAGGAGGAGGAGACAAAATTAATTTGAATGTCAAATCATTTGGTTGCATATCTGGAAAACTCAAGAAAACATACTTTAAAACAGTAAGTTAACTAAGTAATATGGCTGGGTACAAAATCTTTATTCAGAAATCGGAAGCCTTTATATATACAAAAAATCCAATTAGAAGGCATAATGGAGGAAAAAGGATTCTGTTTACAAAAGCAACAGCACAGAAGTAAAACATTACTAGGAATAAACTTAAGTTCAAGATTCACATAAACAAAACTTCATAATGCTCCTGAGACACCCACAAAAAGCCCGTGAACCAAATGGACAGGTGAACTCAACAATGCAAGATGTCCATTCTCCCTTAAATTTATCCATTTAAAATTATATTATAGCAACGGTTTTTTAGCTAGACAAACTGATTAAAATTTTTATGTACAAATGTAAGCAAGCAAAAAAAATAGTCAAAACAATTCTGAATAAGAGGAGTAATGAGGAGGAACTATACTTGTGAGACAGATTATAGAGCTATAATTCAAACACTGAGTATTATCATTTGTAAAATAAAGAAGGGGATTATTTCATAAATGGCGAGGTAACTTAGCAACAATCTAGGAGAAAAAATTAAGTTAAATTCATTATTGGCTATATTACCTCAGGATAAATTTCAAATGGGTGAAAGATTTAAATATAAAAAAATAAACAATAAAGTTAACAGAAGAAATAAAGGCATGTATATGGGAATGGATAAGATCTTTCTAAGTCTGACATAAACATAGAAGTCAGGAAAGATTGATACATCTGACTTCATTATGAATTTTCCAAAATCGGTATGGATACCACCCAAAACAAAGTGAAGAGACAGATGACAAACTGAGGGACATGTGTGTGACTCATGTCACTGCAGGTTGATTTGCCCAATGCAGAAAGAGCTCCTACAAATCAGTAAGAAAAAGTAAACAACCCAGTAGGAAAAAAAATGGGCAAAACATCAGAACCTATGAGAATACTCTCATTTTCGCTTATAAAGACATCAAGGCGAATGAAAACAACCTTGGGAGACCATTTCCACTCACTAAAGTGGCAAGTCTAAAGAAGTTGCAAAACCAGCTGTGGGAAAATAGATTAGTGTCAAATGAAATAACCTGCAGAATGTGTGACTCCATGACGTCGTTCGGAGTTACAGACGGTTCTGTGCTCTGGCCTAGTGAGTCTTCTTCTGAGGAAGTGTCATTCAGATCATCCGACACGGGGAAAGGATGCGTGTGTTTGATTATTAAATGCGCCATTGACTGGAAAAGCAGCCGACTGAAAACCACTTAGATATTTAGCAGAGGGAGAAACAGTCAAGTAAACAATGTCACACCCACATTGCAGAGTAATCTGGAGCCTTTGGAACAGGAGAAGGAAAAAAGAGGGATGCTTACGAAGGGATCTGCCGAGATATTTTGGCAGCCGTAGAACATGTATTTAATATGCTGTCAATTGTACAAAAAAGAAAAATGTGTTTGTGTGCAGTTGTTTACACATGCTTAAAATGCACGCATGCACTGGAGCATTAACAACACTGTTTACCTGGGGGGTTAGGGGAATCAGATGTGGGGGGACAGATGGGGAGAAAAATGTTTCAAAGCATTTTTTTAATTTTGAACCATGTGAATATATTGTGTTGTGACACTAACTTTGAGTATGGCTCTGTGTACTTTTGATATTCTGGCACGTTAAAAATATTCTCTATTTGAGATGCTCTATAACCCCAGTTCTCTAGATGCACTAATTAACATAGAGAGTAAGATCTTATCCATCCAAAATTTAAGTACAGACCCCCTTCCCTCTGCCTTTCTAGAATCTGGCCAAGATCAGGACATGGCGGAACAGATGTCCCAATGTCTGTGGATGAAATAAAGCTTAGGCATTTCACTCACAGGAAGTCTGTTAGACTCCCTCTAATCTACTTGATTTTATTTATGTATTGGAGATAATTATATCAAGCTTGATAAAATGTTTTACTCACAGGAAGTAGATAGGAAGGGGCAGGGCCTAGCCCAGGGCAGTGAGTGAGCTCACGATTGATCCGAGAGGTGGGCTGGGGCGAAAGGCTTCAGACAGCGTCATAGGGCTTATTTAGTGGAGGAGCAAACCTGAGAGAGAGTGTTCCTGTGGCTGTGATGTCCTGTGATTGGTCTTAAGGGACCCACATCACCTTGGGGGATGCTCAGCAGAATCTGTTGAGGCTGGATTTCATCCCTAATCTGTAAATACAAGATAAAAACATTTGATGATAAAAAGTATAAAACTTAGGCTCTTTGGAGAATAGAATAATATATTTCATGTAGTTGGTGTTTTGAGGTATATATTTTTTAAAAAGCTTAACTGGAGACATTAAAAGCAGCAGAAAAACGAGTCAGATTCCTTTTTCTAACGAACGCAGTAAAATTTCCACATAAAGACTCAAGAAATGAAAACCTCAGTACATCAAATTGACAGTAGATATGCAAACTCGAGGCACAAAAAACGTTCTAGCACAATTAATCTTTTCTATACTACACAGGAGCCAGGAGGAATTTTTGACTTCTCTGTAATGGAATGACTCCAAAAATCATGATCAAAATGTAAAGAATGAAAAGCATCTACTGGTGAAGAAATGAGAGGAATTGCAGCAGTCACTAATTAATCTAAGGAATTAGAACAAAAGAGACTGGAACGTAATGATTAACTCTAGTAGGGTCATTAAGAATATTGCGGCCCTACCCTTTGGCCCAGCTGCCCATTTCTAGAAATTGCTCTTAAGACATCCTTACACCAGGTGCAGCTAGACGGACACAAGGACAAGTTTACTCCTGTTGGGAACAGATGTACCTTTTGCTTTGAAACAATGAAACTATTGGAAGCAATTTATATGCCCATTGGAAAGGCACTGATTAAGCAAACTGATATATCCATACAATGGAGGACTATGTAGTTATTAAATAGATGGAGGGAATAGATGGGGGAATTATACTGATGTATAATTGAGTACTTTCAAATGATTTTTAAAAAGCCAAGTTGCAGAATACCATGTAAAGCATTATATATTTTGTTTAAAAAACTTGTGTGCATGTTCACACTTGTTTATATGTTTATATGTTTATACTTGTGTGTTAAGATATGCATGGGGAAAGGTTATAAAGATAAACATCATAAACGTGAAACTAAAATAATATTGTAAATCAAATGTAATTGAAAAAGGAAAAATTTTTATTTTTAAAAAATTTTTTTACAGCAATCATACTTTATTATTCAAAATAGTATATATTTTTTCTTATAGTGTAAAATATACAATCATTGGAACAGTTTTTAGAAATGACTTTTTAAAATTTTTTTAAGAAGATTTTTTATCAGTATTTTTTAAATTGCTGATCTTGTACAGTTTTCTGTCTTTTTCTCCCACCCCAGCCCTCCCCACCTCCCTCCCATTTCCACCCCCCCATAGTTTTCATCCATGTGTCCTTTATGCTTGTTGCTCTAAACCCTTCGCCTTGAAAAAGGAAAAATTATTTTTAAGAAATGTTTAAAACATACAGGTCATACTGTTATGAGTTGGTGGGGAATCCGGGGGGGGGGTGCAGGGAAGGGAATGGACAACAGGCTGGAAATGTTCACATTTTACTTTACACGTAGCAATATTATTTGATTTTTAAAAAATTATTCGTTAAATGCTTAGGAAGAAGGATATTGTTGTTAATCAATTGATAGGACAGATTAGAAAATCAAACCCGACCCGTAACTGGATTTAGATGAAGTAGTGAGCCTAGAGATACAGCTAGTGAATGATGTGTAATAATCTGAGGTTTAAATGGGGTTCCTGAGTAGGGGGTTTTATATCAGAAAAAGTGACTATTAGGAAGAGAGACAGATTGTTTTGTCTGCCGAACACTCATGCCTCCTTTCTCCGGGACAGGCCCCTTTCTCTTGGGAAATGATGCTTTCCCCTTTGCAGACATTTGGCTTAAATAATATACAGGCCGCTTTCCAAGTCTAGGCTCCTGACCGCTGACAACAGACCTGAAGGCAAACACCCATTCTGTGCAGGTCCTGTGAATGCCGCCTCCCTGGAACTTTGTAACCAGTGTCGTATATCCACCTGACCAAGGCAAGGCCAACCACAGCTCTTCCTGGCATTTTCTTTTTTTTTTAAATATATTTTATTGATTATGCTATTACAGGTGACCCATTTCTCCCCCATCATTCCCCTCCACCCTGCACACCCCCTCCCACCCACATTCCCCCCTTTAGTTCATGTCCATGTGTCATAAGTTCTTTAGCTTCTACATTTCCCACACTGTTCTTGCCCTCCCCCTGTCTATTTTCTACCCACCGTCTATGCTACTTATTTTCTGTACCTTTTCCCCCCTCTCTCCTCCTTCCACTCCCTTGTTGCTAACCCTCCATATGATCTCCATTTCTGTGGTTCTGTTCCTCCTGTTCTAATTGTTTGCTTAGTTTGCTTTTGTTTTAGGTGTGGTTGTTAATAGCTGTGAGTTTGCTGTCTTTTCACTGTCCTATTTTTCATCTTCTTTTTCTTAGGTAAGTCTCTTTAACATTTCATATAATAAGGGCTTGGTGATGATGAACTCCTTGAACTTCACCTTATCTGAGAAGCACTTTATCTGCCCTTCCATTCTAAATGAAAGCTTTGCTGGATAGAGCAATCTTGGATGTAGGTCCTTGACTTTCATGACTTGGAATACTTCTTTCCAGCCCCTTCTTGCCTGGAAGGTCTCTTTTGAGAAATCAGCTGATAGTCTGATGGGAACTCCTTTGTAGGTGACTGTCCCCTTGTCCCTTGCTGCTTCTAGAATTCTCTCCTTCATTTGAATCTTGGCTAATGTAATGATGATGTGCCTTGGCGTGTTCCTCCTTGGGCCCAACTTCTCTGGGACTCTGAGCTTCCTGGACTTCATAGTAGTTTATTTCCTTTACCAGATTGGGGAAGTTCTCCTTTATTATTTGTTCCAATAAGTTTTCCACTTGTTGCTCTTCCTCTTCCCCTTCTGGTACCCCTATAATTCAGATGTCGGGATGTTTAAAGATGTCCTGGAGGTTCCGAAGCCTTTCCTCATCTTTTTGAATTCTGGTTTCTTCATTCTTTTCTGTTTGGTTTTTTTCTTGCTTCCTTCTGGTCCACTCCATTGATTTGAGTCCCAGTTTTCCTCCCATCACTATTGGTTCCCTGTGTACTTTCCTTCATTTCACTTGTTGTAGCCTTCATTTGTTCATCTAATTTTGACCAAAATCAACCAATTCTTTGAGCATCCTGATCACCAGTGCTTTGAACTGTGCATCTGATAGGTTGGCTATCCCTTGGTCGCTTAGATGAATTGGCTCTGGGGCTTTGATCTGTTCTCCCTTGTGAGCCATTTTTGGGTTGTTTTTTCTTTTCTTTTCTTTTTTTTGGTCTGGCCACTGCTGTTACATAGTGAGGGGTGGAGCCTTAGGTGTTCCCCTGTGCGGGGCAGCCCAGTTGCTGGGTTGACACTATATGTGGGGGCAGGGTCTGAGAGGGAACAATAGCACTTGCTCCACTCTCTCTCAGATTCCAGTCCCTTCCGCCGCTTCCCCCAAGCAAATTGGGCCCTTCTGGTGCTGATTTCTGTGTGGGTGAGCTTGTGCATGTTCTAGGACCCTGTGGGTCTCTCTAACAAACTCTCTTGTGAGGCTGGGAGTCTCTCCCAGCACCTCAACCTCCACAAGTGTTTTCAATCAGTGCCTTTAGGTTTTATTTCCCGGTGCTGGGGCCCTGTGTTGCGAGGTCATCTCACTCCCTGTTTTCACCTGTATTATCTGCGAGTGAATGTGGGACCACCTGGTCAGCCAGCCACCTTGCGTGGCCTCGCTGGGTCTGCCTATTGCCACCCTGCGCCTGTTGTCCGCTAGCCCCTGCCTGTGCGCCTGGGGCCTGCTACTGCCGCCTGCGTGCCTGGGTCCACCAACCTCTGCTTCCTCCTGCCCAGACTCCGCCCCTCTACCAATCTGGATGAATGGTTGTCGGACCTCCATACAGTTCAATTTTCTGTTAGTTCGAGATGTTTTCTTGTTTCTGAATCCTCGTTGTCCTTAATTTTGGTTGTGAGAGGAGGCACAGTGTATCCACCTATGCCTCCATCTTGGCCGGAAGTCTCTTCTTGGCATTTTCAAACCGGACTTGGAGGAGAAACAGAGTCATTTCTTCTTGATGGTGGGACTTAAGGAACGTGCATCCCCGGATCTGCTGGCCCCCAATGCGGAGGAAGCCAGGTTGCAGGAGATGATGGAGCCAGTGTTAGAAAGAAGCCGTGATGAGGCACAGAGAGCAAAACAGCGCAGCTACTTCCTGTCTTGTCATATGGGGAAGCAATTCTCCCTGTGGCCTAAGTTAGTTCAGGTGGGGTTTCTGTCCTTCACAACCAGAAACATACTGGATAACAACAGAAAAAAAAAGGGGGGTGAGCAAGCTGACACATTTCTTTGCATCCACCTTTATTGGCAATGGCAGGGTCATACTGATACCTGGATCCACAAGGAGCTGATAACAGTCACAAGCTTACAGATGAGGGTAACTATAGCTTTTAGAACCTAAATCATAAAATCCTGGAATAGGGCCATAGTTTTAAGTTCTTAAAGAAAACTGTTCCCTCAGAGATGATTTTTCTGGTTGAGTGACCAATCATTTAGAAAAAAAGTAGAAAGTTTTATTTTTTTTTTTTTACAGGTTCAAAGGCCTGAGACAGATTTTCTGGACACATATTGCATCTGTAAATGACATTTGAAATTTATTTTTAGCAGCTCACTATGTAGCCACATTACATTGAAAAGATTTCACTGAAAACTCTGAAATCCATTAGGTAGCTGTCATGACCAATATAATCCTGACTCGAACCCATATATGAGATCAGAAACGAAAAGAAATCAAACGCACATTTAGACATGGCACAGTTCAGGCAAAACTTCATGTCAGAAAAAAGAGTCCAAAGTTTCTGATTTTGGTTTTTAATATAGAGACAAGAATGTTTTTGTTAATCTTGTGGAATTGAGTTAAATAAAGCTATATTCAACCTGTTTTATAAAATAGTACACATTGGTGTAGTCTACACATAAAAAGGTGGAATAGTTAAAACAAAACTAAATAATAAATATAGGAAGGAAACAATTCAACATGAGTGGATTTGAGCCATAACTACTTCTCAAAAGATAAAATAGCTCTCAAGAAAAGTCTTGTTCTGTATTTAAAAGCATAGCCAATTTATTAAGTTTAAAAATAGAAGGTGAACTAAGACACTATTATTAAATTATAGGAAAAGTATAAATGATATTCACTACAATAGATGTCAATGCATGAATTATTAACCATAATGGTCACTATGAAAGACAATGAAAAGGCACAATGGAAAAGCATACTTGAACAATTTTATATTCAATCAAACATAGAGCTAATACATAGAATCATATTCATGAAACACGTTTAAAATGGAACCGAGTATTGCAGCCATCAGAACTCCAAGTTCACGGACTGATGGCAGAATACTCCAGCTGCTGGACTGTGAGATCCATTGCCGTGGGTGGCTGTGCCACCCACAGGCTGCTCCCATGGGACCTAAGGCACACCCATTCCTGGGGACAAGGGATTCTTCTGACTGAAGCTTCAGCTGATGGACTCCCTGATGATTTCCCAAGCCTCCTTGACTATGTGATCTAAAATGCTTCCACCCACCTTCCCTCTCTCCCTCCAGGTCAGACTTGCGTTGTGCTCGAGGACTGTCCCAGCCTTCTCCAGCTCCCTCCCTGTATTCTCTCTCCCAGGCATTTCAGTAATAAACAGTTGCAACATTGATCTGGTCTTGGCATCTGGTCCTCTGCTAACTCAGAGAGAGTGACAAAATAAAGCATGTGTGATGAGAGCGTCACAGTATCAGAGTGTCAGCTCCCTTGGCAAGTGCAGGGAGCAGGCGTGCTAGAACCTTAATGTTTCAGATGTAGCAAGAGAAGGACATCAGAATTGGACTTCCCAACATAGTGGCTTTCCAAGGTGGGTAGATCCTAGGGGCAGATGTCCATTTGTTTTTTGGAGGAATTCAGCTCTTTGAGAAGATCTCAAATATGGCCTCAAATGCAGGAAGCATTAGCACTGGGTTTGGTAACCGGGGCTGCATTACTGTGGCTGGCTCATCCATTCATCAGTGCCAAGGACTCAGGGAGCAGAACCAAACTTCCCAGGCAACAGCGATGGTGGAGCTGGGATCCAGCCCTGGCAGAGGTAACACCCAGAAATGGACGCAGAAAGTCTGCGGCATCTGTCAGTGGAGAGGAGGTCACGGTTAGAAAGCGATGGCCCAGGAGGCTCACTCAGTCACCACAGATAACCTTCAAGGAGCAACAGCGCTCACTGCAAACTGCTCGAGCTCACAGAACTAAGACCCATAGGGTCATTCTTGTCAGTCAGGATTATGTCAGCAAGACTGGTGATTCTCAGGGAAGGGGGAAGGCGGGGACACACAGCAACTCCATACAAGGAATTGAAGACTTGGTCAATCCAATTATTTAGGCAATTTTAACACACTATTGTGAAATTAGATGAGGAAACTTCCTAATTGCAGGTATCCTTCCCCACACCTTCTTTAACCACAATAGATTGGAAGGAGAAATTAATAAAAATATTTTAAAATTCCTTCATTTGGGGAGATATTAAATACGTATATTTTTATAAGTAAAGATTGGCTTAGGGAAGAAATTAAGAATTTAATACAAATATATTTTCAGGTAATAATAAACACAGCTCTGCATGTGTATCAAAGTGTTGGGATGTGGCCAATGTTGAGAAGAAATTTAACAAGGAGATATTAATGAAAAATTATTACACTGTAAAATTCCAGAATAGGACAAAGTACTAATCTAAAGCAAAATATAAAAGCATAAGTTAATAACATGGAAAATAAGTGGTATAAATTATATAAAATTAAGGACTGGTTATTTGAAGAAAAGAAGAAAATGGATAAATCTTGGATAAATATAATTAAAAAGATGTATAATAATAGTGTGTAAACATGTCTGTATGGACACCTGTACATCTCCCCTTGTATCTGTTGGATAGCTGTGATATCTACCAATTAAAAATTCAACACACACACACGCATGCACGCACGCACGAAAACTCCTAACATTCCCCACATTAATCTGCTTTGCTGGCCTCTTCTCTTTCTAGCCATCAAATGTGGGAGGGACCTGATCTCTAAGATTCATCCCTATGTGATCTCCTGGGTCCCTTGCCTTTAAAGATAACCTATCAATACTTAAATTCACACTCCCAATTTGTTATCTCTATTCTTGACCTCTCCCTTGAGCTCTAGATGTTTCCGTTTAATTTCCTGCCCAACATCTCTACTTCCCTGTCTGGTCAGCATCCTTTAAACACCAGGGCAGAGCCCTCAACACGCACCCACTCGCAGCTTACTCCTCAATTTTCTTTCCTTTAGGGAAGGCTACCACCTTCTGTCTAGCTCTTCAAGTATCGAACCTGGACATTGGCTTGTCCCATCTCTCTCCCCCCTCGTCTCACATGGAATGTGTCAGCTAGTCCTACAGGCACTGTCTTTGAATGTATCTCCGTGTCAGCTGCTTCTTGCCTCCTCCGTTGCTATGATTTTAATCCATACGTCACCTTCTCTTGCCTGGATTTCACCATGATTACCATGGCCTCCTAACCAGCTTTCCTGCTTCTACTTAACACCCCCTCCCCAGGAGACTGGGTGACCCCGCAAACACTGTCCAGTGACCGCCCACCCCACAGAAAGAAGTGTTCCAAGTTTTCCCTCTGATCGCATGGCTAACCCCTTCCTCCTGCCCAAATGCCAGATCACGTTATCAAAAGGGGTACTTCATTAGCTCCACCCTCCCTCTCTCTCCCCCCACTTGTCCTGCTTTGTCTTTCCTCGCAGCCGAGATCACTACCTACGATCACAGTTGTTTGTGGGCATGTTTACGGTCTGCCTTTCTCTCCCTCGGGCTGCCGGAACACTGCCTGTGTTCTTGCCCTGTCCCACCCTTATTCACCCCTACTCCCCAAAATACCTTGGCAAGAAGGTAGAGTGGAGGCCTGGAAAAGGTCATGAATTGTCCAAGGCCATGGGAGGCCCCCATATGTCATGGTCCTAGGCAGGAACAATGGACACAGTCGTTTCAGCACAGGCCGGGGATTTGAGTTATTCACACAGCTGAGAAGCTGTGACCTCAGCAGAGAATGGCTGTGCTGATGAATCCCTGCTAGAACGACAGACAAGGCCCGGAAGTGCTACCTGACGTCCGTAAATGTGCGAATGGGGTTGACGTTCGTATTACTCGGATCTTTCTAGCTCTGGTGTGGAGCTCAAATGGATTCTTTACTTCTCAAAGTGAGTCTCAAAGTATAAACAAAGTGTGTTAGCTCTAATCCACCTCTAGCTACAGGGGAGAAACTGAAATCAAAGAAAGGATTCAAGACCCTCTGTATGGAAGTGTTGGCAGTGAAGCTGGGGGTTGTCTTGACAGTCTGTGAGCCCACAAGAAAGCTGGCTGTGCTCATGTTTCCCGAGTGGAGGAACAGCACTTTTAAGTGGTTTGCAGTAAGGTTGGGGGCAGGAGCCTGGACAGGGTGCATGGCCCGTAGCCCCGGACACCCACCGCCAGCCAGCCCCTGGATCATTTCTTCGTTGGAGAGCCATGAGGTATGGTTCTGCCCCTCATCAGGGGTGTCAGGCATTCCAAGCTCAAGTAACCCAGCAGTCTTTTAAATATAGATAGTACAAATCCATTAGCCACACTCTTACATTTCAAACATAGCCTTGGCACCCAAACCCCAACTGTGGTACTAAATTCAAGTTACATCCGCCAGTTCTATATTTACAGACCACAGGCTTTAGAAAATGTAGAGGACAATCTGGAAAGCCAAGTAAGAGAATTCCATTTTCAAAATCAGATTTGCTTTGGAGACTCCAGGTCCCCCAAAGAGAATTGTCCTGGAGCCTTCTTTACCACGGCAGCCACACAAGATCTAGGGCAGGGATAGAGGCAAAAATACACATATTCTTGTGTCATGTGATAGATCTGGAACTCTTATTTTGTTCACTTAAGAAGTGAAGACAACCTGGGACGGGCTTATGAGAATCTAGGGTCAAATGGTCTTCTCATCTTTATATTCTCCTTGGAGAAATGTTTCTCCAGGTCTACTGGACAGTTGCTAATGAGATTCTTTGTTTTTCTTTTTTGTAATGTTGATTTTGAGAGGTTTTCTTAAATATATATATTTTAGATACTAGTTCTTTGTTGGATGTGCAGTTTGCAAAATTCTTTTCCCAGCATGTAGAATGTCTTTTCGTCCTCTTAACATGGTTTGTTGCACAGCAGGAACTATTAGTTTTGATGAAGTCCAATTTATTAATTCTTCCTTTTATGGATTGCGCTTTTGGTCTGCAGGCCTGAGATCCAAAAGCACCAGTGCCCCAGGGCAGGTGGAGATGGATGTCCCAGCTCAAGCAAAGACAGCAAATATGCCCTTCCTACGCCTCTTGGATCTATTCAGACAGGCGGCAGATTGGATGATGCCCTCCAATGTAATAAAGTAATACTATATTCACTGAGACATACTGTCGTGTGAGTGTAAGGTATACAATGCGATTGTGTGGTGCATGCGTACAAAAGCAAAAGGATGACCATAATAAGGTTAGTGCACCCATTACCTCATATAACTAGTGGGTTTTTTTTGTAGTGAGAATATTTAAGATTTATCCCTTTAGCGACATTCAAGTACATGATACAGTATTGCTAACTGTAGTCACAATGCTGTGCATTAGAGCCTGCGAATTTATTCAGCTTGTCACTCTGGAAGTCTGTGGCCTCTGACCAGCATTTCCTTACGTCTCCCTCCCCTGGCCCCCCAGCCCCCCGCCCCTGGTGGCCACTGTGTTACTCTCTGTTTCTGTGAGTTCACATACACGTGATATGAGATGATATTTGTATTTTTCTGTACGGCTTATTTCACTTGTCATAATACATTCATTTTTATGGATATATATATATGTATATATCTCTCTCACATTTTTTTTATCTGTTCACCCACTGTTTCCATATCTTCCCATCTACTATGAACAATGACAATGAACATAGCGGTGCAGATACCCCTTCAAGAGCCTGATTTCGTGTCCTTCGGATACACACCCTGAAGTGCGATTGCTGGATCATGCGGTACTTCTATTTTTAATTTTTTTGAGGACTATTGTACTGTTTCCCATAGTGGTTGTACCCATTTACGTCCCCACTAACACTGCACGAGGTTCCCCTTTTCTCCACACCTTCATCAGCATTCATCCTTCGTCTTTTTGATAGTAGCCCTTCTAACATAGAGGTGATACTTCGTTGTGGTTTCGCTTTGCTTTCCCCTGAGGATTAGTGATGCAGGGCATTCTTTCATGTACCTGTTGCCCTCTTGTATGTCTTTGGAAAAATGTCTTTGGAAAAATACTATTCAGCTCCTCCGCCCATTTTTTAATCAGATTATTTGTTCTATTTATTTATTTACTAATTTATTGATTTTTGGTGTCCAGTTGTATGAGTTCTTATATCTATTTTGGATATTAACCCCTTATCTGATGTATTGTTTACAAATATCCTCTCCCACTTTATAGGTTTTCTTTTCACTTTGTCGATGGCTTCTCTTGCTCGGCAGAAGCATTTTAGTTTGACGTAGTCCCAGTTGTTTATTTTTGCACAGTTGCCTGTGCTTTTGGTAAAACATCCAAGAAATTATTGCCAGTACCAATGTCAGGAAGCTTTTCTCCTATATTTTCTTCTGGGAGTTTCACAGTTTCAGGTCTTACATTTTTTTAAAATCTATTTTGAGTTGATTTTGCGTATGGTAGAAGATAAAGGTTCAGTTTTGTTCTTTCATATGTGGATATTTAATTTTCGAGCACCATTTGTTGAAGAGACTATTCTTTCCACATTGAGTATTCTTGGCTCCTTAGGCTATGATCAGTTGACTCTATATGTGCGTGTTTATTTCTGGGCTCTCTAGTCTGTTCTGCTGATCTTTATGGCTGTCTCTATGCCAGTACCATACTGTTTTTTTAAAGATTTAATTTTTTAGAGCAGTTTTAGGTTCACAGAAAAATTAAGGTGACAGTACAGAGATTTCTCCTATACTCCCCACCCCTACACATGCGTATATAGCCTCCTCCATTGTCAACATCCCCTACTAGGGAGGTACACTTGTTACAATAAATGAGCCTGCAGTGACACATCAACATCGCCCTAACTCGTAGCTTGCATTAGGATTCACTCTTGCTCTACATTCTGTGGGTTTGCACAAGTGTATAATGGTATGTATCCGTCACTATAACATCATACAGTATAGTTTCACTGTCCTCAAATTCCTCTGTGCTCTACTTACTAATCCCTGTACTCCCTCCCCCATAATGAGAGAGAGATTTGTTGTTCTACTTATTTATGCATTCGTTGGTTTATTCTTGTATGTGCCCTGACTCAACATTGAACCCACAACCTTGGCATAGTAGGACAACACTCTAACCAATGGAGCTACTCAGTCAGGGTTCAGATTGGCTTCTTTTACTTAGTAACATTCACTTAAGCTTCTCTATGTCTTTTCATGGCTTGATAGCTCAGTTCTTTATAGCACTGGAGAATATTCCATTGTCCGGATGTACATTACCACAGTTTATCCATTCACGTACTAAAGAACATCTCAGTTGCTTCCATGTTTTGGCATGAATAAAGCTGTTGTAAACATCTGTGTGCAGGTTTTTGTGCGGGTGTAAGTTTTTAACTCCTTTGGGTAAATGCCAAGGAGTTCAATGTTGAGTTTTGTGAGTAACCACCAAACTGTCTTCCAAGGAGGCTACGCCATTGCTCGGGGTCTTTCCCCTTCTCTCTCTGTGCCTTGGGGGGCACCTCCAGTGGCAGCTGTATCTCCTTGATGGCTACAGCTCCCCCGGGCAGCTCTTCCTCCTATGGCTCCAGCTTGCGAGCATGTCCAGTATGATTCCATCTTCTGCTGGGTGGCCCCAGCTCCAGTAAAGGCCGCCTGCCTTTTGTTCCTATAGGATTAAGGGCTGTAATTGTTTTCTAATGTCGATGATATGGGGGTTGTCTCATTGTCCCCCACCCATACGGCTTCTCAGTTCTATCATCTGTGTACCCAGTTACATGTATTAAATGTCCTCTGTTTGAAATACTTAGAGTGATTTCCGTTTTCCTGGGAGGACTCTACCTGTTAAAGACTCATAAAAGTACTGCCAAGCTGAACTGTTTGAACAATGGTATCCAGGTCTCTGGGTGAACCAGCAAGCATTAGAGGAATGACATAGCAGTATGAGAGCTCCTTCCTGTTTTCACATCATGCCAGTTCTTAACTGTAGGTTTGCCTCATGGCGCAACCTATAGAAATTCATTCCCATCCTAGTCCACGTCCCTGGCAACCCTTAGAGCTGTTCAGTTCATGACATGGTGATCTGTATCTAACGGCCCTGGATGGGTGGATATTAACCTCATTTGTTTTAGGTAATGATATCTGTTCATTAGTAAGACTAGAATCAACTCTGAGAGCTAGGAAAAGCTACCATAGCCTAAAGAAAACAGTGATTTTCCCTCAGAAAAAGTCCGTAGAGACGTAGTTCGGGGCTGGTAGGGCCACTGAGCTCTATCAAGTCTACAGCCACACACACAACGGATTCCTTCCAGCTCACCAGCCTGCCATCCCTGGAGGGCAAACCTCATCTTTGTCACCCATGCAGCCTGTGCCTTCCTGGAAGCAGACTGGAGGAAGGGACAGAGCAAATGGAGAGGCAAAGGGACAAGAACCAACTATCTCCTGAGAAAGATTACAAATAGCTGCTGCAGGAGACTTCTCACATCTCTTAGGCTAGAACCTTCAGGAGTCAGGGTCAGGGCTTATGTTGTCCCTTCTGTGGTCTACGGTTATCTTGAAGAAGCTCATGCTCGTAATCTGGCCTCAAACTTATAGAAACTTCTAAGGCCCCCATAAAAGAGACGCTAAGTCAGAAAGCTAGAATCATAGACTTTGAGTATTAGATTTTTACAGATGTGAAAAATGAGTAAAAATCACACAACTAGTTTATGAAAAATGTAGGATTGAAAGCCAGAGTTTCTGATTCCTAGTGCAGTGATCTCTTTATGACCTTTTGCCTTACAGGGAAGGCATACCTTTGTCCTGTGGCGTATTAAACAGACATACAAATTCTTTACAGTATCTCTCCTCAAATGGTGGAGTTTGTTGTTCTATCCTTTGAACCTGGGCCGGCCTTGAGACTTGTATTGACCAACAGAATATGCAGGGGTGATACTGTACACATTTCCGACCTCGGTCTCCAAGCCTTGCAGCTTCCACTCTTGCTCTTTTGAAACGCAGTTGCCCAGGGAACAAGCCTGCACTGGCTTCGGCGGGCACTCCCTGGAGGAGGTCTCAGGCACCCTGGCCAAGAGTCCCAGCCAACCACCAAAAGGCGAGACCATTCTGGACTGGGTGTCCCTGAGCTGGCTTGCCATTTGAAACCAAACACACCAATGAGCACAGCTGACACTCCAGGTGCACTTAATTTGCTAAGCTGTGGAATGAAGAGCCAAAAAATTATTTTTAAAGCCCCCAATTTGGAGGTTGTTTATTATGGAGCAATAAATAACAGGTATACTTCCGAACAAATCAATCATATTTCGTGTGTGTGTGTGTGTGTGTTTAAAGATTCACAGAGGAAGGCCACAACACTTGCTCCATTGTTTGGTATTCTGTTGCTCTAAATGGGAAAATTGTTGTTCATTAATCCTTTATACAACACAGAAGACCTACTGAACGTTCCTTAGGACCACCCAGTGCTAAATGTTTTATGACATTTTTATAAACAAGACAGATCGAATCGAAATAATGCGTAAGGATGAGTCTCTCATTTTCCACTTGGTGAAACAAGGAAGTTCTTTGTCCTTGGTCATGGAGTGCATGTGACTGTGTAATAATGGAGCGAGATTCAGCCAGGTGCAAGCAGAACTGTCTTCAGTCTTTCGAACCACTACTCCTGCAAAACCAGTTCCATCAGCTTGTTTACCACCTCTGAGTGAGATCTTGGGCAAGTCCTGGAGCTTTCTCCACATGCTTTAGATAATAAGCAGTCCCCCAGTTGCTTTTAGGTAATAAAAAGGGCAGTTGACCACCAAAACCCTGGGTCATGGTCTCTTTCAAAATGTCTTTCAATGATTGCAGTAGGAAATGCAGGTTGTGGTCAGAATCCCCTCTCTTTCTCTACCTATCCCCTTTCTAATGGACGGCTTCAGTTCTGATTCCTTCCAGATGGATGCTTGAGAAGAAGGAGTAGTAAGGACGGAAAAAGTTTTATTTTTGATCTGGTGTTGAAGCCCTCTGGATGAGACCAAAGTCCAGAGTTGTCTCTTTCATATGGGATGCTCTCGTGGGCTCTTCAGAGTTATTCTCACTAGGAACATCTGACCCAAGTCCTCCAAATTGGATTATCCTTCCTGAGGATACTGTTCTTAGTTTTGCCTTGATTTTTTCTCCCAAGGGTGTTTGTCCAGCCTTCTTTCCAGGCAGCTTCTCTTCCGGCAGGAAGGCCTGCAGCGCGTACACTCCAAGCCTGTTCGTGGCCAACTCACCACCTGAGATCCACGGAGAATGGAAAGTACGCAGACGGGGCCTGTGCACAGACGTGCATCTTGTGCCCAAGACTGCGTCCCATTCTCCAGCATCTTAGCCAACTCAGTCTTGACAGCAGTCCTAAGAGCTATTGTCTTCCCCATTTCACAGATGAGAAGACCTGAAGGAACAATAAATTTGTCCAAAGTTATAAAAGTCAAAAATGATCAGAGCTGGGAAGGTCATAACCACGGAGCCTCTCGGTTGTGAAAATTCTGCTTTTGGAAGTCTCTTCCTAGTCATAATCTTCTTTGATCTAAACTCTTTTAACTGTCCCTTGCTGCTTGACCACTGCTCCATGACTGCCCGGGGCTGTTAGTCCCCAGACTCTCCGATTTCCCCCTTTGAAGACAGTGGCCTTTGTTGTCTGTCCATGTAATCAGCTACCATCTGCAGTGGTTAAGGTACCAAATCAAGGTCGGGGCATTCATCTACCTATAGTGGTACTCTCAGGTGTGTGTATCTGCTGGCAATTCATTTTGAAGATCACTTGATTTCAGTGATGGCAGCTAAGAAGCGACCTTCCCATAAACTCCAGGACAAGCCTTTTAAAAAAATCTTTATTGTATTTTTTCCATTACCATTTAGTCCCCTTATACAGCCCCTTCCCCTCGCAGTCGCCACACTGTTGTCCATGTCCAAGAGTTCTCTTTCCTTTTTTGCTCAATCCCTCCACCCCCTAACCCCTGCTCACACCCCTCAGCTGTCATACTGCTCTTTATCTATGAGTCTGTCCCCATTTTCCTTGTTAGTTCAGTTTGTTCATTTGATTCCACATATGAGTGAAATCATGTGGTATTTGTCTTTCTTGGACTGGCTCATTTCAATTAGCATAATGTTCTCTAGGTCCATCCATACTGTCACAATCCTAAAATTTTGTTCATTTTTATGGCCAAGTAGTATTCCATTGTGCAAATATCCCATAATGGTTTCATTGGATAAAAGAGGATAAACCTTGGTGTCCCAGGCAGTGCTGGGGGATTTGACAAGAGGAGGAAGAAACAGATCACCGAGGCAGGTTTGGTTACATTCTAATTACTTTTTCAAAGGAAGCTATATTAAGGGTTAGGAATCACCTTTGAAAAAAAAATTTATGGTTTTAAAAAAAATTTTAAGTAACAAGTAAAAGGACTACTTTTAATATTTTTATTAACATGTACACTTCTTTTATAAATATAGGAGTAGAACAAGAATATGAATTGCTGCTTAATTAAATCAGTAAGTCCATCAAACGTTATTCAATAATAGTTGGGTTGGTACTTGAATATGGCAGAAACTTCAAGGTAATACCCAAAGTCCGGAATTTGAATGTGTACATGTTGACGCATCTCAGAAGGAGGATCTTGTCCATTATTTCTCTTGGCATATTTCCACTCTACCAATCTTCCCAATCTCAGAGGAGCACAGAGAAACACGCTGAACACAGGAAACTCCGATCCACACAGGTGTCAATTCAGCATATGCATCCTCAAAGAAGAGTTTGTGTAAGCCTTGCTAAGCCTTGCTAAGTCTTAGTCAACTACTGTCATACTAATGCTTCGTAACAAATTGCTCAAAACTCAATGGTTTCAAAAGTAGGCATTCTCCTGTCCAAAGGTCCATGTGTTGACTGCTGCCCAGTTGATGTAGGCTGTGTTCCACTGCGCTTCAGGTTGCACGTGGAAGGGGTTGAATCTAGGACATAGGTTTATGCAAGTCTGCCGAGTGTGTTTGTTCAGGGACTCAGGCTGAAGGAGCAGGGGCTGAGCAAGTCGTGGTTTCCCGTAAAGGATCCCCTGAGTACAAAAGTCAAGCCAAATCATGCAAGTCATTTTAAGACTCAGTTTCCATTTACATCATGGTTAGTAATGTTCCACTGGCCAAAGTAAGTCACATGGCCAAGCCCAACCTCGATGGACCAGGAGAAGTGTTTTGTTCCTAGTGGGACAGGAAGAGTAGTGAATAGTTGCTGGATAAATCCAAACCATCACACACACTTTATTGGAAACCTCACATCCTCTCCAGAGAGGGTAAGGGGCTTGGTCCACCTGTACAACAGCAGAAATATTGGCGCCTTATATGAAACCAGCAGAAATCTACATAGAAAAGAAATATCAGGAACCCAGCTAGGTTAGTCTTCTATGTGAGGAATGTCTGCAAATACTCATATCACATGAACGGTGGCCCTCATTATGTGTGCCCTTGAGCATCACAGGGCATCTTAGTCCACATGGCAGTGTGGCAGTTTCTCATCTGTGCACTTCAAACCAGCATTTCCACTCCTGTAAATGGTCAGAATGCCACCCTACTTTTATGGAAAAATTTTTTCCAAAACTAACGATTTTAACATTGACCATGACCAGTTAATTTCTTTCCGATTATGCTTCTGACTATTGCCTCTTCCCCCTTTTTTAGGCCTAACATTTATCCTTCAGAGTTTGTGCCTGAGCGTGTTTGGACAGATTTAGGCTTATACACACTCTGAGGATTTTGCCTTAAATTCACACCACGGATCTTCAACTCCTGGCAGACTCAGTTAAGGTTTTATAATCCAGCTCCACACCCACAAACGTTCATTCTAAATCTCCAACACTAGCTGGCTAGTACGCCCAGGTGAGCCTTACATGGGGATTATAGGAGGTAGACATCCTTTGAGTATTATCAATAGAAAAACTAAAAAATCAAGGCTGAATATAGATACTAAGTCATCAGCAAGATGTGTTGAGTCCAAGAACTAGGTATGAAATGAAGCTATTGGCTTGGCAAGAACTCTAGACTCAGCAAGAAGATATCCAATATGAGCATCTGGGGAAGTTTGCATAGATAGCTATTAGCTGTATCTTGTCTCCATGGAGACCAAAGATTCATACCTTTGCCTGGCCTGATGTCCTTATTCTTAAGTTAGAGCATCTGCTACAAATAACACCTACTGGTTACTGATTGATTGATTGTGTTGCACACAACAGGGCAAGGAGCTATTCCTTTTACTTCTTCCCATCCTCCCTTCCCCTCTAAATTCAATTCTTTAATTTCCTTACCTTTATTTAAACACACACACACACACACACACACACAGCCCCTTACCTAGAAAATATTGCATCCTTGGTTGTATGTAACTTTCTGCTTCCTTTATTTTTAGATGTTGACCTTACCATTCTGGTCTTCTGACCCTCTCCCCTTCCCAGCAACAAGGCAATCAGAGGTGGTCACTTCTCAATGGGCCACACCTTCCCTGTGCTACAGCCCTTTGCATCTGTCTCGGTTCTACCATTCTTCATCTGATGGACTCAGTAAATATACTCTGTATTTCACAGATAAGGATCATGTGATCTAGTGCAGAGCAGGAGGTTTAGATCTAGACAGGCTGGAGTCGATTTCAATCTGGCTTCTACCAGTTATTAGTCATGTAATCTTGGGAAAGTCTCTTACTCAATCTGTACCTCCAATTTCCTCCGTAAAACAAAATAATCATACCTGCTTTGACAGATTAGTGTAGGACTAAAGAAGTAATGTACGTTTTGCATATTGTAGGCCAACAACCAATGATAGCTATCATCATTTGCATGTGTTTCAGAGTTTCTAAGAGCAATACAATATATCAGACCATCTCCACAGTAAAGGATAAGAGATGGTGAACCTGTTTTTCCACTCGTGGTTTGTCTCACATCTTGGTGGAATACAGAAGAGGCTAAGAAGTTGCTAAGATGTTGGAAAATGGGGACTTTTTAAAGAGAGTTTGGGGATACTGAGGATTTCTTTTCCCTCGCTGTGAGTAATGTTTACCACTCACTTTCAGACAAATAAGGAAGTTCCAGAGACTAATTTGGAGAACTTGACATATCAGGAAGTAGCACATGACTTATGTCAGAATATTATAAAGACAAGAGACTCTGGCAAAGGCACGGAGCAGGGCAAGAGATGCCTCCCAAGGGCAAGATCGCTTGGGGAGTGAAGACTTCCCTCTGCGCCTCCCCTGAGAAGCTGAGATAAAGGAGGAGAGGCCAGGGTGTCTCTGGACTGATAACCAGGCTCCACCCAGAGGCCAATGGTGTGTATATGGGGATGGCGGGGGCGGTGAGTGGCAGAAGTGCCCCTTCTGCAGGACCAACAAGCTGGGGTGGGAGGAGGAGGGAGGCCATTTCCTGGATCCCAGTCTTCAGACTCGGCTCCCAGAGCAGAACCAGGAAGGATTTGGGGAACCGGAGAAAAGGATAGACAGACGGACAAATAGACAGAAGGCAAGTCCTCTGGAGTAAACCATTTCGTTTTGGAGTTAGAGGCCTTGGCTGAGGAGTGGGGGTGGCTGCTTTGTGAGAAGACCCTGTCCCCACTGGAGGGGTGGGGTGTGAGAGGCCTGGAGAGTAGAAGGGAGGAAGGACAGGAGGTGATAGGGCCTAGTGGTGCATTCAGGGCACAGGTTTATTCTGCAGCCCATCTGGGGACGCTTCCCTGGGATAAAAATATATGGGGGTGGAGTGGGTGGGTAAAAGTGGCATAATGAGCCGATCTAACTTTCTTTAATGTATCCTCCCCGCTCCCTGAACCAGCGTCTCTCTCCTTCTGCTCACTCAGCTCCGGAGGGTGGGGGCAAGTGTGGAGAGAACCACGGGGACCCAGCTGGGAGAGTAGAATGGGGACTCTCTGGAGCCAGGAGGTAAGTGATGTCCTTTAACTGTGCTGGGTAGATTATGATACCCTTCCAGCTGTAACATCCCACCCCTCACGGCCTGCTTGAGCCTTAATGCAGGACAGGCAGTGTCCTTTGTCTGAGCATCTCCCAGGGTCCGCACAGGGCTGTGTTTAGGGAGAATGAGGAGAATGATCTCTGAACAAGGGGCCCCAGCACTAACTTCTTTATTCTCTCCCCTTTCCTCTGTCCCCTTCCCTTCCCCCACCCTACCCTCCCAACCCCCTCCCTCTTGTGTTTCTTACTCCCTGGCTCCCTGCGTGCACAGAGACCCCCAGAAGATGAGCAGCCCGCTGAACGGAGCAGATGGTGGGCCCCAGCCAGGCGGCTGCTAATGGCCGTCCTGCTTTTAAGCCTGCTCCTTGGTTCTTCTGTGGTTTTGTTCTACATCTTCCGGAGCTGTGGGCCTCGTAAGCAGGATCCTAGAACCCCTAAACCTATCAGCCCTCCCTCAGTCATGGGCCCCATCCATCCATCACCTGAGGCTCCATGACCCCCAACTTAATCCATCACTCATCCTGCCCCTCCCATTTACCCCCTCCCAAGTCCTTTCCCCCTGACTCCCGCCCCCAGAAACCAGCAAGATCATTTCCTTGTCACTAGGGTCTCTCCTTGGTCCTCACCCAGCATTCCTTTGCCCGGCCCCTTGGGGGAGCCCTCGTCTCTCTCTTCTTTCCCAGCTCTGAGCTTTTCCCCACAGGCCCCTGCGAGATGCCCGCATGCTCGCATCTCCTGAAATATTACCTGGCCTCCGGGAACAGCAGTGCACCCCCCTGCACCGACTTCTTCAGTTTTGCCTGTGCAGAGGCCAAAGGAGCCAATAATTCTTTTCAGGCCCTTGCTGAGGAGAACAAGAGCCGACTTCAGAAGATACTGGGTAAGTAAGGAGTACTGGGTGAAGATTCTCTGTGCAAATGGGTGACACTGAGCCTAGAACCATCACGACTCCCACACGTGTGTGGTTGTCGGACCGCTGGTCTGCACCACCCCCAGCGGGCTCCCAGGTTTATTGCTCTCTTGCTGTACCTTTGGCCCCAGGTACCTCCTTTCATCTGTCTCTTCTGGTCCCTCACTTGTCTTGGCTTAATCCCCATCATCCTCTTTCCTTTCCTGTTTGTTCATGATGACACTGCTCTCTCCACAGTCTCCCTGTTATCAAGCTCCATCTTCTTTGTTGTGTCCCTTACATTTTCCATTTCTGTCCTGTGCATGATACCTTCCCCACCAGCATCTCTGCAGAGCTTTTGCACTTGAATTCCGCTCTCCATCACTCTCAACCTCTAGTCTTCAAACTCCTCTTGATCTTGATGAAGTGGGACAATGGGGAGGGACAGTGGGAGATGAAGCTGGAAAGAAGGAAGTGGCAGAGTTGGGTGACCAGTGACACAGCAGACTTTCTATGGCTGTGGTAAGAGAAAGAATATAGCTCTGCTCAAAGAGCAGAGCCCAGTTAAAAACCCTGGGGGTAAAGAAGATTCCTGTAGATAGTGATGGTGGAGAGAAGACCTGAGAGGAAAACAATGAGGGAGGAACTGAGGCCCCCTGAGGGTTGGAAATAGGTCCCAGAAAGCTGGTGGACGGTGGTGAGGATTTGGGAATACAAACTTTTAAGAGTGGCATGTACTGCCAGTGTAAAGGAACCTGAACAGTGTGTTGGCATCACCAACGGAAATTTGGGAGAAATAAATGCCTCCCTCTCCCCTCCTTGGGATGCAGAAAGAGTAGAAGTAAACGCACCCTTGGTGGGGGCCATGATTTGAATTAAGGCACAGAGATGAAAAGAAACAATAGGCTTAGGACAAATTCTGCCTCCCACCATGGAATGAAGAGCTATCAGCGGGGCGGAGGGAGAGGTGCTGGGTGTTAGATGGTCATGATCCCAGTGGGTATACGTTTGGGTTGTTGTCACATGTTTGTTTATTCTGGGGAGAATCAAAGAGTGAGGAGTCTGGACTAGGGGGGCCCATCCCGTTTCCTCGCTTTGCTAAACCTTTCCTTATGAACTTTTCTCCCTTCAGTCCCTCTGAGTTCTCTGATTCTTCTGTTCATCTCCACCCTGCCTTCCATTTCTACCCTTCCTCCTTTATCCATAGCCCACTTATTCTTCTCTCTTCCTTTTCTTCCCTGTCTTTTCCTCCTTATTTTATTTCTCACCCTCCCTTTATTTTCCTCATTGTCTTCTCTGCACTCGTTTCCTCGCTTTGACCCTTCCATCTAGATGATCCAGTCCAAATTGAACAGTCTTCCATATTCCCAAATTTCCCCACCTTTCCATTCCTTCCCTCCTTTCCCTTTCCCCTCAAGTCTTTCCTTTTTCCCCTATAAATTCCCTGTCTCACACCTTCTCTTCTTGTCTCTATGGGGGCCCCACTCCTGTAATTAACCATGTTTCTTTTCTAGAGGCCCCCTGGTCCTGGCCCCCAGGGTCTGGGGAGGAGAAAGCCTTCCAGTTCTACCACTCCTGCCTGGACACAGAGGCCATTGAGGCTGCAGGGGCTAGTCCCCTCAGGCAGGTGATTGAGGAGGTGAGACACGGGGCATGACTTCTCTGGATACATGTTATATAAGACCAATGTATGCTCAGGGCTGCCATTTTATCTTCTAGAGGGTGGGTCTCTTTCCTAGGGATCCCCAAGATGTAGGAAGGAGATGGAAATGGCAATGCGCTGTGGAAGTATCAGGATCTTGGGTGAGGCTGGAGGAAGAAGGATAGAGGTGGAGCTCTGGAGCAATCGAAGGACTCAAGAGTAGAAGTCAGGAAGTAACACCTATCTGAGCAATGGGGGACAGGTGTCACAGAGGAAGCCGGTATGCTGAAGCCTTTTCTCTCTTCTTCCCAGCTTGGAGGCTGGCCAATCTCCAGTAATTGGACGTCCTTAGATTTCAACCGAACTCTGAGACTTCTGATGAGTCAGTATGATCACTTCCCATTCTTCAGAGCTTATCTGGGACCTCATCCCACCCCTCCACACACGCCAATCATCCAGGTGAGGGATGTCCTGGTAAAAACGCAGGGAGACGTGGGCCTGCCTGGGATTCTAGCCTATGATCTCTTAGGGGAAGGGGGAGACAGGATAAATGTGCAATCTAGGGGAAAGACCTATCTTTAGGGCAAATTATTTATGTCAGGGACACTAGACAAGATTAGGGGAAGGAGTAGCAAGGCTGGTCCTAGGAAGACAGAAGTGGTTTTGGTCTTCCTTGCTTAACAGATTACCCCAGAGCCTCTTAACTCCTATCTCCCATATAACCCTTTTCTTATTTACTCTATTCTCTTCTGAGGGACTTTCTAATCAAGAGCTAATTGTGCTATTATCTCTGTGTAAATGCCTTCAACTCACCAGATCATCAGGATCTAGTTCTTAATTGTTTTAGCAAAACCTTGTAAGTCTTTTTACAGTCTGATTCCTGCAGGCTTCTCTATCTCCTGCCACATCTCCTCTGCCCCTTAAACTCCAAGGCATGCCCACTCACAGCTCCCTAGGCCTTCAACTATAAGGCTCCCTTTGCCTGCAGTACTACTCCCCAATCTCCTACACTCAGCCCGGAAAACTTACGTATTTTTCCAATTTTGGCTTACATTGTTATCTCTTCTAAGAGTTCTTCACTGATACCCTTGCTAGACTCAGGGAACGCCACTTTCTCCCTTTTCCCATGCTCTCAGCATTTAACACTGTATTGAAAACTGTAAGCCTCTTAAAAACAAAGCCTCTTCTTATTCACCTTTGTTTCTCAGCACAAGGCCAGGCAGCTGGAGGCCCAGACTATGTGTTTGTTGAGAAAATCAATACATAAAAACACTGGGGGCATTGGTATTGTGGTAGGCAATGTGATGCTATGTATTTGACCCCGTTCTCAAAAATTTCACAAATTTGTAAGAGGATAAATATACAAGCAGTATGAGGTGACCTAGACTTCAGTTCTGAGGGGGGTGCCCAGAAGATTAATGGCCTTTGGGGATCAGTTATGATCTGAAATGGTTAAGGAAAGGCTCCGAGAGGGGAGAATGGGAGCTGAGCCCTGAAGCATGGTTGGCTCACACAGGTAAAGGTGAAGCTAAAGGGCAAGGAAAGGGCAGCAGGGGGAAGTCCTGAGCTAAGGGAAGACTCTGGGATGGTCTGATTCCTATGTGGGTTCAGTGAGGAGGCAGATCTGATGAATAGGGGCAAGGAGGGTATGCAGTTGGAGGTAAAAGGAAGCCTGAAGACATAAGGTTGGACCAATTATTCCATATCTAAGGAGCCAGACTGAGATGGTAACTGTTGACAATGGGGGGGGGGGTAAGAGCATTCAAATACAATGGTTGTGTACTGAGCTTCAGTAGAGTAAGCAGTTTGGGAGGTCAACCTGGAGGTGCTGAGAAATTGAACAATTTTGAGGCTGTGAACCAAGACGCTGACAGTAGAAATGGAAAGGAAAGGTGAGGATGGCCCAAAGGTTTAGGTGACTTTATTCTCGTGCTCATGATCCAGTGGAACTGGTGACAGATTGAATATACAAAAAGACGGCAGAGAAATTAGAAAACGACCCTCCTCCAGCCCCAGTTTTGATTTGGTGCAAATGGGAGGAGGGTGGTCACTATCAACTCGAGACCAGGTAGCCCCTGGGGAGAAGAATGGGCAGAGAGAATGGGCTACAGAGGGCCCAGCCCAATGAGGGGGTGGGGGCAGAGAAGAGCAAGAATAGGCAGTGAGGTGGGAGTCAGACCAGCATCGGTGAGCTACGAAGGACAGGAGAGGAGCCAGTTTCTAGAGGAATGGCTCATCTCAGATTCTAAAGTTTCCGAACTCAGAGAATAAGGAATGAGGAGACAGCTCTGGGATCCTCCTAGAGATAATATCAGAAATGGTTATGGAAATGCTCACGGGTCCTGCACAGGTTCTGAGGAAGGTGAGGAAGCTGAAGCAGTGGTAGAGATGATGTAGTTCTTTAGTTTGGACGCAACATGTGAGAAAGCGTGGGAGGGGGGCTCCACCCACAGAGCCTCCTCCCCACCTCCCCCCACCCCACGCCCAGCCACCATGGATGAGAATAAGTCTACCAAGACGTGATCTGCTTGGGGAGGAAATGTGGCCAATCTCTCAAAGGAGAAGGGCCAGGAACCTGTTCCTCAATGGGCTTTACTGGTTTAATTTGCACAGGAATACAGGGTGTATACATAAAGCTCATCAATCATTGTTGGGCAGAAATGATTAAACAATAGATAACGTTCAAAGAACTTTGAGGGCTTATTCTGAGTCAGGGTCTGTCAGCTAAGGGGTTACAAAACTTTGGGAAATAAACTCATTTCCTGCTTGGACCCTTATCATTTAAATTGAGGGTATTAGCAAAGTAGGTTTCATGGGATTTTATGCATTCTTTCTTAGGCCTGATTGCCGCAGGGAACCTGCCCTTTCCAGAACAGGGCTGCACCCACCTCTGGCATTGTTTCAGGCTTAAGGCGTTGTTTCAGGCTTAAGTCAGGCAGGGGAAATTAAGCAACCCAAAGATTAGGAGACTTCTTGCAGACAGAATGAGGACTCAGGCTATGTCAAAGTCAGGGGTGAGGGTTTATCACCCCCTTTTTCTATAGCCCCCCAAGTCCTTACCTGAGGGCCCCTTCAAGACCATGCCTGTCTTAGGTCATCCCTCCTTTGAGGAATCTTACTTGTCATTGGCTAACCAGTCATCTGCCCAGGGCCAAGCAGGGCAAAGTGAAAGGGGGCAGAGGCTGGGCCCCTACAAGGAAGATAAGCTTTGTCTCCTAAGTGGCTTATGGTCTCAAGCTCTTTTTACTCAGCCGTAGCCACAAGGGGTTACAGTTTCTGAAACCAGGCAGAGCGGTTCCCAACAACAAAGGAGTCAGGTGAAAGTTTTTTCAAAGTTAGGGACATGAATAGAGCTCAAGCTGGTGGGGTGGATATTGAAGTGGGAAAAGGAAAAGTGTGGGAGAAACAATCTTCAGAATAGAGTCACGGACATGCCAGTGCCAGAACTAAGGTAAGGCCAGGCATGTGAGCAAGCCACTTGGCTGCAAGATTTGGGAGGGTACCCAAAGCTCAGTAGTCAAGATAAACCATATTTAATAAATAGGTTTTAAAAATCAAAGTCAGTGCAAAAATCCATGATGAACAAAATATCGCATTTCTATTTATCGTGGATTATTTGAAAAAAAGGTAATTTTTTTCAAAATGAATTAAAACTCTATTGTAGACTTCTTTGAAAACATCTACAGTTTTTCAAAAAAGCAGATCAAAAGTACACTGAGGGTTTTGGGGGAAACCTACCCTCACCTCCATGAAGACCAAAGCCCTGCTATTTTAATCAGTGTGGATTTTTAGCATTCATTCTGATTTTTTAAAAATATCAGTTAGGATATTAGTTATTTTGATAGTCAGCTTTTAGTACCTCTTAAATGTTGCACCTGGAGTGGCATCTCACCACTACGTTCAGACCTGGCCCTCACACAGAGGTGGTTTCCCTTCAGGACATGAACTATTAGGTTTCTCTTGCTGAGCACCCCCAAAACTGGTTGAAATGCCCACTTTCTCTCCACAGTTCCTTGTCTGGACTCTTTCCTTCCATGCCCCTTGCCCTCAGCCCCTCCCTTTCTTTGGATGCTCACTCCTTCTCTGCTCCCTCTTCGTTCCGTTTCCTGAGGCCATCCTGCATGGCACAGGCCCCATGTCCCCACACCTGTCCTCCCCTTCCTCCACACTACCCACTTCTCTCCAGTCTCTCTTGTGTCCAGATAGACCAGCCAGAGTTTGACGTTCCCCTCAAGCAAAAGCAGGAACAGAAGATCTATGCCCAGGTAAGATGGAGTGGTGGACAAAGGGCTTGACCTCTGATGCTAGGAGAAAGGCGGGGCCACTGGTGGCCGTGACTGAGGTTCCCCCTCCCCTAGATCGTGCGGGCGTACCTGACTTACCTGAACCAGCTGGGGACCTTGCTGGGAGGAGACCCGGGCCAAGTGCAACAGCATGCCTCCTTGTCCATCTCCATTACCTCACAGCTGTTCCAGTTTCTGAGGCCCCTGGAACAGCAGCAGGCACAGGAAAAGCTCTTCCAGATTGTCACTATCGACCAGCTGCAGGTGACTTCAACTGAGGACTGGAGGAGTATGGGCACGAAGGTCTCTCTCCCAGACTTTCTTCACTTTCTTGTCTTCCTCCTCCTCATTCCCTCGATTCTTTTCCATCCCTAACCACCCCCTCCTCACTTCCCCTCAAACCCGGGAGATAGGGAAATCCTTCTCCTTCCCCCACCCCCCTCCTTCCTGTTCCCCTCAGCCTTTGTGTCCTTCTTCTAAGGAAATGGCCCCCGCCATTGACTGGTTGTCCTGCCTGCAAGCAACATTCACACAGATGTCCCTGAGCCCCTCCCAGACCATCGTGGTCCATGACCTGGATTATGTGAAAAACATGTCGAAACTGGTGGAAGAACAGCTGTCAAGCCACAGGTTGGCACAGGTGGGATCGGGGAGGTACAGAAGTGTTAGGGGTACAGACACCTTTGGAGAATGCAGGCTGGGAAGAGCCTCCTGGGAAGAGCCTCGGACACATGGGCCACAAAAGGGGTTGGGTGGACAGCCGAAAGGGGAACAGAGGCTGGGAGGCTTGGGGGTCATGGGGAAGGGAAAACATGCATGAAATGAGGGATACAGGGGTCTGGAAAGACACCGGATTTGCTGGGAGTAGAACCCAGCCTGTGAAGAGCCTCTGAGCTATAGGAGATGCTGGAAGGCCAGTCATGGGGACAGCTCGGCCAGATATGTCTCGGCAGCCCCCGATGGGTGTAGGCGGGAGCAGGAGGCAACGAGATGAGCAGAAGGAGGAAGTGAAGGCTGGGCTGCTCTCGGGGCAAAAGCTGAGGGAGAGGCCATTTCCCAGCTACGGTGAGAGGATCCTGGAGACCTTGTGGGAAGGGTCAGGAAGTCAAGGAAGGTGGGCACATGAGGGGGAGGCTCTGTGTGGGGCTCTCCACCATCCCTGACACCTGTGTGGCCACCACCTGACGGGGCTTCTGCCCAGCGGCTTGGGCCCTTCTTCACAGAAACTCAGTGGCAGCAATATCTAGAGATGCTTCCTTGATGGGAGCAGACAGGTGTTCATGTGGGCGTGAGCAGGTTAAGGTAAGGGCACAAAGCCAACGTGCTAATCGAATTGCCAGCAGGGCAGAGAAAGGTCCCTGACCTCAGCTTTGTTGTGCTTGGAAGACACATCTCAAAAGGAGCTGTTTCTTGGTTGTGGTAGTAGGTGAATCAGTTCTGCGAACTCGAAGCCCAGCCTTTGCCTAGTTCAGATCCTTCTCTCCCTGGGACTTGAGAAGTCTGACTCTTCACCTAGTTCTTTTTTCTTTTTCTTTCTTTCTTTCTTTTTTTTATCAGTCCCATCCCACGCTGAGAAAAGCTCTTCTTCACTTTTTTGTAGTCAAACAGTTGTTAAATACAGAGGAGCAGGGGCTTCTCCCCAGAGTCCAGGGGACTTGGGTGAGGGGAGGCTTTGCTTTAGGGATCCCCAGAGCACCGAGGTGCAAGTGTGGGTCTCTTTCTCCTCCACAGTGACTTCCTGCAGAGCCACATGATCTTTGGGCTGGTGGGGACCCTTTCCCCAGCACTGACCAGTACATTCCGCGAGGCACGCAGATTGCTGAACCAGAAACTTCAGGAGCTGACGGGACGGCCACCTGTGGTGAGGAGAGGAAGGGAGGGACTGTCTCGGACTTGGGGCTAAAGGAGCAGCTGTCATTGGGAGGGGTGCGTTTTGCCCTGTCGCTCTCAGGTGGTGGACATGAGGGTAGGTGCCTCTCAGTGTCTGGGCTTTCCATGGAAGCAGACAGGTTGAGCATGCAACGCTTACCTTGAGAACTCAGGTACCACCCTCCAGACCTTTTAGGCACACACCTGGCTATGTCTGTGGCCCTTTGCTGAATATGGAAGTTTAAATATAGAACTCTAAAATCATCAAGAGGTACTTTTCCTGTGCCATGACCCTTAAGCTATTTGCCTCGCTCTCCTGAGCTCTGTGATTGGAGGATGGGATGAGAGACAGATGTAACAAGCCGTGGCTTTTCCTCTCTCTGGGTGATTCCAGTGTTTGGTGCTCAAATTCTTGGCAAAGAATCCATCTCCAACATCCAGTGGCATCTGTCAGGTCTCGCTGTGGGGTTCGTGGTACAGATCTCAGTACACCCGAGGAGGGAACTGTAGAGCAAGTGCACTCCACCTACCGAGGTCTACTGTGTTAGGTGAGACTAGAGACACTCCTCCACAGAGGGTGGTGAAGTCCTGGGTTAAACACATCCAAACACGAGTGGGGGTATCTAGTGTGTTAGAGACACCCCAACCTCAGTGACGGTCTCAGTTTAGTCTTGAAAAATCACTGTGTTTTTTTAGTAATTTATTAACCATTTTTTCTGCCTTGGAGAAGCTCACTGCTTTGGCAACCTGAAACGTTCATGGAATTCAGAGAGGGGCTAGGTGTGCACAGGGACTGGAGTTTACTTATTGCTCACTGAGAATTTATCATGTCCTAACCATGTTTCTAAGCCCGTTAGATAGATGATCTGGTTGAGTCCTCACAACTTTCCCATGAGGGAGGCACGCCATTTTGCCCCAGTTTTACAGACTGGGACGTCAAGGCACACGAGTTAAGGAACCTGGCCAAGGTAGAGTTGGAAGAGCTTGGATTTGAACTCTGACAGTCTGGCTCCAGAGCCTGTGTGCTTAATCACTGTGCCAGCAAGAACAGTGAAAAAGCACTGCTCCTTAGGACTCTCACTCATGTGGGCAAGGCCCCAAGAGGGTTCCTTCTGCTCAGACTTTCTCTTGACTCCGATGAAGAAGAGCAGAGTCCTCACTCCTCTTAGCTGGGCATCGGTGTTGCTACAAAATCCCTGGCAATGAACAGCATCCTGCAAATCCCAGAACCACGGCCTGATGACAGTTTTTGACGGAGGGGAAAGAGCACCAACACTGAAACCGACACTTGAACTTAGAAGACTTACAAATTGCTAAAGCTGCCGTCCTTTACACACACACACACACACACACACACACACACACACACACACAGAATGCATTGATTAGGATATATCATTGTTCTTGGGCTTAAAGGCTGAATGACGCTCTACCAGCAAACAGCTGTATGACGACTCTGGGGAAGGCACGTCACCTCTCTGAAACAACGGTACTAAACATGACGCATAGTGATAATAGCTGATCTACATCGAGTAGCTACTCTTTTCATTGCATGCAACTATTAGCATAAATGATTTTATTTAATCCTCCCTGAAACACTCTGAGGACCTCAGAGAGAACAAGTAACTTTTACAAGGACCACACAGCTCAGAAATGAAGGAACAGACACCAGAACAACCCGTCTGGCTCACGAGGCCATGCTGTTGACCATGTACTCTGCAGGGCTAAGAAATAAGTGGGTGGCACAGAAAACAGGTCGGCAAGTTCTGTAGAGGTCAAGATAGTAAAAATTTTAGCTTGGTCTAATGGTCTGTGTTGCAACCACTCAACTCTGTCCTTGTAACACAAAAGCAGGTGTACAACAAATAAATGAAAGGGCATAGGTACATTCCAAGGCAACTCTGCTTTAGACAACAGATACTCCTGAAATTCCCGAGACAGACAGGTCTGGGTGGGTTTGGCTGACCTGTGGGATCTCTACACAAGAGGTAGGATGGAAGCAAGGCCTAGAGAGTTGACGTTTTCTGGCAAAGAAAGGGCTATCATTTCCCTGGGTCAAGGCAGGGGACTGGCTGGTTAAAACGTGGTGCACTATGGGAAGTCCTCCTGATGGCTCTGGCTGAGAAGAGTGGCGTTCTGCTGAGGGAGCATGCCCAGGGGTTTCAGGACCAGTAGGGAGCCAGCACAACTGGACCACAGGGTGCAAATAGGACTATCGTAGGCAGGAGTTCAGAGCGGGAAGTTGGGGAGCATACAGGGCCTGGTAGGTCACTGTAGGGGTTTTGGCATATTGTAAGAGAATGTGTTTTGGAAGTGAGCCACAGGATTACCTGACAGATGTGTGCTGTGAGAAGGAGAGTGAAGTTGGGGACGCCACCAAGGTTTCGGCCTGAATTTGACCGGAATTTATGGTTTTATTCGATGGCTATTAAGTACAGGTTTCTAACCGTATTCTTTTGAGTGCATTCTACTTAGTAGTGGCCTTATACAAAAAGACTGCTAGGTCTCATTATATGACCATATTGTGTTGATGAATTTTGAATATTCAGTCAATAAAAATGGCTATTAAGACAGATCTTATTAAATTTGGAAAGCTGAGTTTGGGGAAATAAAAGTAGGGCTTCACATTTGTACCTGTGAAATATAAACTATTTCTATTTAGCCCAGTGGCCCAAATTATTCAGGTAATTTCAATTTTTTTTTTCAATCATCCACTATACTACCTTTTCTTTTCCACCTTAGGTCATTTGCAGTTTTATAGTATATCTTCATCTAGAATCTAGACTACTGTTAAGATTCTGAAGAGTGTCGGGCCAAGCCAGGCCTGTGGATTTATCCATTCATTCATGCAGCACATATTTACTGAGCACCTACTACACACCAGACACTTCTCTAGGCACTGCAGATTGCAGTGAACAAAGTAGACAACAATCTCTGCCCTCAGACACTTACATTCTAATGGATGAAGAAAGACGGTAGACTAACTGCATAAACTATCTTAGGTGGTAAAACGTGTTATGGGGAAATAAAACAGGAAAAGGAGAGAGGGTGTGTTAGGTGGGGAGCATCTTACAATTTCCCATAGTCCTGGTCAGGGAAGCTCATGCAATCTTGGAGTCATTCATCTTTGATGTTTCGTTATGGCTCAGCCAGCTGAGAATCCACTCAAATTATACTGTCATCCAACATAGATTTCTCCATCTCATTCACAAGGATTTATTTTGTGGTTTTATCAGGTGTCTTCTTGAAATCACAATCATGCCGGTGGGGTGATAGTTTAGAATTTACGGAGTATTTTCCATGTATTGTTTCAGCTCATCTTTAAGCGGCTCTGTAAGGAAGTTGGACCAGGTATTGGGCTCATTTTTGTAGCTGGTGTGTCTGAAGTACTGAGGTGTAAGTGAAACACTGACATTCGGTAAATGCCGAATTCTCTGTGCGGAGGTAGCGTTGAGGTGGTCCCAGAGGACGGATCTGACCTATGTCTGTGTCTTGTTGGCCTTGGAAGCTTTTTATAAACTATTAATTAATCACCAAGATTCAGAAATGAGGAGATGGCACACCAATAATCGGGTTTTTATCCTTTGTTGTTGCAAACGTGACGTGATGCCTGGGTGTAGCTGGGTCAGCCTCCTCCAGGGCAGAAACTCACAGCAGCTCAGTTTGGACTGGGCACGCTCTCCCCCAGTTGCCATCGTCCCTCCACATCCTGTGCTTCTGACGTTGGTCAGCTTCTCTCAGTTATGTCACGTCATGGCCCCTATTTGTCCTTGTGACTCCTGGTTGGTGGTATGTCCTAGTGTGGTGAACCCATTAACCAGAGAAATCGCTATTACTTCTACCTTATTTGTCCCCAGTGATCCTAGGTTGGCCCTCAGTCGTTGCATGTAATTTTCTAAGTGTTTAAAAAATAGTCAGTTTAATGATTCCCAGAGTAGCACAGGGGTGAGCCTGAGGCAGCATCTTTACTCTCTGCAACCGGCTCAAGGTCTGCTGTAGCCCAGGCTATGGGGACCGGTGTGGAGCAGGCGAAGGCAGTTGGAGAAGGGGGCAGGCACCAGCGAAAGGGATCAGGGGACAACTCTGGGACCAGGAGGTGTGGAAAGGGCAGATGCTGTTTGCTGCTGCGCCCAGTGTCACCTCCAAGCCAAGCTTGTTGCAGGCAGGCCTGTGGGGAATGGACACGGAAAGAGGCCAGCAGAGCCTGCATTTGACCCAGTCATTACTGTCGGACCCAGGTTTCCTTTCAACCTGTGTTTGCGTGTCACATTTGCGTTTCAGAGCTGCAACTAACACATTAGAGAAAGTATCTCATTCCCTTCTCACCAGGTCCTTAACAGGTCTCATGGGGAGGGGACAAGAGCACACAGTGTGAGCAACCGAGTCTGGAGCCACCTGCAAAATGACAAACATCCTAACAGGCGGGCCCTGGACTTCCTTCTTCCTGAGGACACTCCTGGCCTTCTCCTCCTGGTCCCTCTTTTGTGGGAGCCCTGGGAACTCCCTCTCCGGTCTTCAGAATGGAGAGCTTAGTGGCGGCCTAACTCCCTCTCCTGAGAGCAGCTCTAAGGGGAGTAAATCAGTTACAGGAATGAAGTCTTGTGACTTCACTGCTTAGCCCAAATTAGCATATTAGCCGGTTTTCCTCAGTCCCAGCCCAGCCTTCCCTGGGCCAGCTCTCTTATTCCCACCTTGGCCCCGGAACGCATTTTTCGACCTGCTCTTATCATCTCTGGGCCTGCCCCTTGACCAGCTCTTCCAAGCCAGCCGGGCCCACCGCCGAGCATCTCTTTTTCTTATTCTTCTTGTCCTGCTGTGAAAAAACACTGCAGCTGCCAGAGGCCTCTTGGGTTTTTATCCAACCGTCTCCCCACCTTTGGGGTTGAAGATGTCCCCCATCTTATCCCAGTTTCTCTTTGTTCCGTCTGGCTCTGGCTGTAAGCGTCTTAGCCCTCTGAATTCACATCTTCAGTCTTTTCTTCAGTCCTCTTCTCCTACCGAAGTGCAGGATGGCATCTGCACCCCAATTTCACTCTGACAACTTTCTTCTTTATAAGACACGTGATCCATGATAACCACTTGGAGAGTGGGAGAGGGCAGGGGAAGAGAGAGAGGAACCCTCTTCTCTAATTTGCATTTTAAGCAAAGAAGCATGGCCGGCCCCGGTGCGGTGCCTGTGGTGGGCGGGAATGAAGCGGCCAAAGAACACGAGAGGATTGGCGCTGAGTCCTCTCCTTCCTTCCCCGAACTGTTTCCATTCTCCATAAGGAGGCCTCCCGGAGGCCTTGCTTTCAAATTCAGTAGGCTCTAAATAAGAATGTCTTGCCCAGCCCGGGCTCAGGAGACCAGTCCTGGAAAACTAAGCCTCTTTGTTGCTGAGCAGCAATGAACCCCTGTGGGCCCCCCAAAAGGAATAACCGAGTCGAGTGAGACAAACCCAGAATGTCCAGAAAAGAGAGCAATCTCTGGGGCGCGGGGGACAGGGGGCGGGGGGACTAGAGAAGATGGGCCTGGGCAGACAGACGCGGAAGGCCCTTGATGGGACCCACTCAGCCCGCTTGTCCCCACAGCCTGCCTACGCCCGACCGATGAAGTGCGTGGAGGAGACCGGAGCCTTCTTCGAGCCCACCCTGGCAGCCTTGTTTGTTCGTGAGGCCTTCAGCCCGAGCACCCAGAGTGCCGTATGTGAGGGCTCCTCCCCAGCCCCCGTCCCTGCACCCCTCCGCACCTAACCCATCGTCTCCTGATTCCGTTGACTCTGCCCTTCTCGATGGTTATGCATTTAAGGAGTCAGGCGGTCATGCAGAGAGAACCCAAAGGAGGACGTGCTACGTCCCCAGAGTCTGCACCGTTTAGCCACGGGGCACAGAGGGCACACACCACGCACTAACTTGGACGGGTCACCCAGCTTGCCTGCTCTTGTGTTTCCTCAACCATAAAATGAGAAAACTGGACTCGATGACCTGGGAGGCCACTCCCTGTTTACGATGTTTTAACAGCGCAGGACACGGCATGAGGATGGGATGATAGGATCTTAAGAAGTGAAAATAAATAACTACCGAATACTTTTTGAGTGCCGTCCATGTGCCTGGTATTCTTGTAAGCACATTGCTTAAACTACTTTAATTCCTAGCATCACGCTAATTTTATAGAAGGGAGAACTAAAGCACAGAGAGGCTAAGTATCAAGCTCCTGATATTGTCATCCGCTCTCCTCCATCAAGAGAAGATACACACAAGATGGTAGATGGCTGGGGAGGCAATAACTCCGCAGTCAGGTTGTGAAGCCGGGGAGACTTCAGCTTGTTGGGATGCTGAAGCACCCAGGAAGATGGGGAGAGGAAAAGCATGCCTTAAGAAGGAGGGTGTGAGGACAAGGGTCCCCGAGAGCAGAGATGGAGTGATGGTCTTCACCCTCCCTCCGCTTTCTGCGTGGATTGCCTGGCCTGGAGTAAGGACCAGGTCTCCCCACCTCAGCAAGCTGAGCTCTCCCCACAGAAAGAACTTGCTTCCCCTGTTGACCCTCAGGAGTGACCGGCTCCCACCTTCCCTTTCTGTCTCCGCAGATCTTTCTACCCTGGGTTTTTGGCCACCTAGGAAACACCACTTTCTGCTCTCTCTTTCTGAGATTGTCCCTCTTCTCTGGCAGATCCTCAGGGCCAAGGTCACTTCCCAGAGGCCTACTGGGCAGGACCCAAGACCAAGGCTGACCCTCATCCTGTTCCTCTGTCCCTGTTCCTTCACACCCACAGGCCATGGACTTATTCACTGCCATCAAGGATGCCCTTGTTACCCGCCTCCGAAGGCTTCCCTGGATGGATGAGGAGACCCAGAAAAAGGCCCAGGACAGGGTGAGCCAGGAGAAGGAGACAGGGCGGGGACATGCAGGGGGTGGAATTGAGTATTGGACCAGAAGATCCCAGTGGCTGGAGGAGCGTGCACAAGGGTACACGGAAAGTTTAAACACCAGCATGCGGCATGCACACCCTACTGACAACAGGAAAGGTGGGGACAGAGCAGTGAGCAGGAGAAATGCCCTCTGACAGACTCGGGGAAGCTGGGTTCCTTCTACCTTGTGTCTCTCCCTAGGTCACCCAGCTGCAGGTAGAGATGGGGGCCCCTGGATGGGCCATGACGCCCGCACTCGCCAGCCAGAAATACAGTGAGGTGGGTCCCTGCCCCTGACCGCCCCGCCTCTGTCCTCCACTTCCTCACCACCCCTGCGCCTGCTGACCTCCTGGAGTGGCAGACAATCCGTTCTCCCTGGGTGGTCCAAAAGAAGCCCTTCCTGGCCCCTTGCCTGCCAGGCCTCGTGGGCACACAGCCACACTGCGGGCCTTGCCACCAAAAGAAGGGAACCTTTTCAGGTCACGATGTGTGTGTGCACACGTACGAGCGTGAATTCCCGTGACCTGCCTGAGTGCGCGCATCTGTGTGCAGACTGTGAGGCCTGTCTAGCCCTCTGGTGGTGTGGCGGTGTCATGCTGGCTTCCACTGTACGGGGGTTGTCCGTGTGTCATGGTGTGTCTGCTGGGTTCCAGTGTACCCAGCAGGCCATGTGGGTGTGCATGTACACTCGTCACCTCTTGCCCCCTCCCAGGTGCACCTCGGACCCAGTTTCCTGCAGTCTTTCCTGAGTGGCATTAGATCCCGTCGAGCCAGAATCATCCAGAGCTTCTTGGAGCCTTTCCCCCACCACAGGTATAAGAGCAAGGGAGACACAGATACTGCATCCCAGAGAAGCCCACCCATGATTAGCAAGAGAACGAACCGGGCTCAGGAAGACAGGAACAGTGAAAGTAGCTGGGTGACTGCCTTTGTCTCAGGGGAGGGGCAATAAAAGATGGAGCTGGTGTTCATGAGCGCTCTTCCCGCAGGTGGCAGGTGTCTCCCTGGGGGGTCAAGGCCTACTATTCAGTCTCTGACCACGTGGTGGTCTTCCCCGCTGGACTCCTCCAACCACCATTCTTTCACCCTGCCTACCCCAGGTACGGGCCATTCCGTGAGGGTGGGCAGGATGTGTCCTAAGAGAGATGGGCAGACGTTATGATGGATGGGACTCGTGATTGGAGGACTGGGGTTAAAATCATCACAGGATTCTGGGGGTACGACCCGCCCTGTCTCCTTAGGGCTGTGAACTTTGGCGCTGCTGGCAGTATCATGGCCCGTGAGCTGTTGCACGTCCTCGACCAGCTCTGTGGGTAACAGTGGGCTGTTGGGAGGTGGGGCCGCGGGGGACACAGGCCTAGAGGAGGGGAAGGGCGGGGTGTGCGAGGGCTCTGGGTGCGGCAGTCCCCAGCCTTCGCAGTGCCTCTGGGGCCAGCCTGGTCTGCGGTGCCCCCACGCCCTCAGCCCTGCACCAGGCCTCACCGCTGCCTTCCCTGGCCCCATTTCCACCAGTACTCCCCGGGAACTGCCCAGCCTGTGACACTCACGCCCTAGAGAGGGAGCAGCGGTGCCTGGAGAGCCGCTCTGCTGCCTTTCCCTCCCGTGGCGGAACTTCCTCCGGTGGCTTCCACTCGTTCCTGGAGAGCGCCGCCGACGTGGGGGCGCTGGCCATTGCGCTGCAGGTGACTCACACCCCAAGGGCCAGGGTCTCCTTTTATCAGGAGAACAGACACCCTGCCCCGGACTTTTCCTTCTACCGTCCTCATGCAAACATAGGTACAAAGCTTTCTGCCCTTCGCATCCCCCCGAACAGTAGCCACCTGGGAATCCCCCTCTTACCGAACAGATCCCTCTTTCCTAGGCTGTTGGTAGGTTTTCCGACAAGTCCATTTTCTCCTGTCTCAGACCAGTGTGTTAGTGCAAAACTTGGGAAAGGGGGCCATGAACGGGTTTTGGGTATTGCGTACAGGGCGCCAGGTCTGGAGCCTGAGGGTTACTCCCTATCCCATCCCCGTATCTAGGCATACAGCAAGAGGCTGTTATGGCGCCACGGGGAGACCACCCTGCCCAGCCTGGACCTCACCCCCCATCAACTCTTCTTCCGGAGCTATGCCCAGGTAGGCGGTCGCCATCTGCCCCCACGGCTTGCTCTGTGTCAGATGAATTCCCTCTCGGTAACGCTTAAAGCATCTCTTCCTCCTCAGGCACCTCCCGCCACATGCCCCACCACCGTCCTTTAACACATGGCCCCTGGGGCCTGTCCTTTCATCTTACTACAAATCCTTCTACCAAGTTTAGCGTCCCCTTCAAACAGCAACACCAACAGCACTCTGCTCCCACATCCCTTCCTGAGAGGAGACCACCGTTTTCCCCCTTGCCTTTCTTCTCTGGAAATACAAACTCCTTAAAAACTGAGCCTCAACAGGCTGTCTATAGACTGTATATCTCCTCAAAGACCTCACCCCCGGTGTGGTCCCCACCTGGTACAATCCAAGTGCCATGTACTAAGTACCCCCTCAACAGACGCTGCCCCCAGTTCCTCAGCATGCTTACACTCCCACTTGCAGAATTGTTCCAGTAGACCCCACGCCTTGGTCACTTACAAATGGTCTGATTCCACAGGCCAGGCTCTGCCCCCGGTGCCTAGTGCCAGGTTGAATTACCTGCAGCTGGTAGATACTCTTCCTTTCTCCACATGGCCCTTGGACATCCCCAGCCATACTCTTGTCTTTGTCTGCTACCCCCAGTCGCCGCCTCATTGCCAGGTCTTGCCTACTGACTCTTCTCTTCCCTGTTATTCTCCTTCCCCCCCGCCCCTTGTGGACCTTCCTTCCTTCCCAGGTGATGTGTAGGGAGCTCAGCACACAGGATTCCCAAGACACTCAGAGCCCACCCACCCTTCGGGTCCATGGGCCCCTCAGCAACACTCTAGCCTTTGCCAGACATTTCCACTGTGCACATGGTGCCCTCCTGAACCCTTCCCGCCGCTGCCAGCTCTGGTAACCCGGCTCCCAGAGACACCTCAGTACAGATGCGTCAGCGCCTCCTCCGTGGAATCAGGGTGATGTCTCCCCTTCCCTTCTTCTCCAAAAATAAAATCTGGAACTTGGTTTCTGCCTGTATCTTAATGACTCTTTCCTGCTATGCCCTGTACCCCAAAGTCATAAAAGGTAAGGGGAGAGACTTCCAAGCAGAGCTGCACAGGCACGAGAAAGGAAAGAACCAATGATGGGTGAACTGGTAGGTCTAATGCTCAGTGACCCAGACATCAGGTGATTAAACAGGCCAGTTAGAGATAGGAGGGCTTTGATTAAGTCTCACAAATCTGCACCTGACTGTTTTGCAGGGTTTTATTGCTATTGCTTTTATTGTAGCTCCCTCCTCCCCCAAATCTGTGGTGCTGAACAAGGCCAGGAGAGGCGAGACGCCGAGGAGGGCACAGGGCTGGTGTCTCCGGCCCCGGAAGATGGAGCTCAGAGCAGGGGGAGGCGAGGAGGGCGGGAAGCTGTGTGTCCGTCTCCCTGGGGAGTAGCGACTGAGCCCAGGGGACAGAGGGTCAGTACGCTATCATGAAGCTGAGGTAGCTATCCAGGTCCTCACCCAGGGCCCAAAAAACCATCCCATCCTCAATGTCCCTCATAAAAAAACCATGGCGCTGGCCAGGTTCAAGCACAAGGCTAGGTCGAATAGGTGTTCGCAAACCGCGGCGCTCTCCACTGTCTCGTCGTCCTCTTGCTGGGCCATGTTCACCTTCTGCCAGTTCTCACCCACTGAGGAGGCCACAAAGTACTCTTCGTACTCCTCTTGATTCTGGTCTGCAACAGGAGCAAGGGGGAAATGCCGAAACACTGACCCTAACCTGCCCTCCCACCCAGCCCTGCCCCAGAAAGGGGAAGAAGTTAGAATCCCGGAGCAGTTAGGGCCTGGGCCCTTTAACTCAATTGCCCAGATCCTTGTCCTTGACCGGAGAGGTGATGCTCCATCCGGAGGTCCCTTCTGGTCTGTGTGCAGCCACAGCTCCAGCTCCAGAGCACACACCCCCCGCTTCCACCTCACACG
The DNA here is from genome assembly GCA_039655065.1 of Glossophaga mutica. Classification (NCBI taxonomy): domain Eukaryota; kingdom Metazoa; phylum Chordata; class Mammalia; order Chiroptera; family Phyllostomidae; genus Glossophaga; species Glossophaga mutica. Next base: position 8,519,175 of record CM077313.1, read on the forward strand.
GCCTCCTCCGAAGCATTACATCGTTCAGGAGTGAGGGGCCGTCTTAGAGAAAGATGAAAACCAGAGACCCCGTTCCCGGACAGATGCATCTGTGCTCCCACACATGAAAGCCCCATGCAGTCTCCATTGGCCTGAACGGGGCCCCACGCGAGGGCCTTTCCCATGCTACCCTCGCACTGCAGTAATGGGGGGCCAGGGGATTCTCCCACAACCCGAATCTCTCTCAGATTTCACTCTGGCCTGATTAAGTCACCTGAGACTGACTACGAACGGTTCTGGTCCCTAGACTCCAAATGGTGCGCCCCCTTTCTACTTACCTGCAGAGGGTATTTTCTCTTTTTGACCCCTCTCATCGGGGCCTGGGCTCCCTCTTTGAGGCTCCGCCCCTTCCACTTGCAGCAGCAGCAGGAGGGCTGCCAGGAATGCTGCCTTGAGGAGCTGGGAGCCCAGGGAAGTCATGGGCCTGCCCATCCACCTCCCCGCAGCCTTCCTACTCCCCAGTGCCCAGCAGGCGACCTGCCACCTCCCTCCCCTATCCCTGTCCCGGCCCTTTCCCCTTCCCAGCACTGTTTTCTTCCCTTCCCTTCCACAGGACTTTGACCTCATGAGCTCTGTTACATCACAGCCATGGGCTGACTCACTCCAGCTCACTAGAGTTCCATCGCTGGGCAAGAGAGTGGAGAGCGGCCAGCAGGGAACCACAGAGCCTTTGAAGATGACCGTAGTGGCTCACCCTGGGGAGAGCAACACCAATGACTTTAAGAGTTCGTGATCTGCTTTCACATCCATTACATCCTTACAGCAAGCAGGTCTCAAAGGAATGGTGTCATTGCACCCATTAGATAGGTAAAGATACTGAGGTTCACAAAACAGATGAGTCAACCACTCATGGTCACACCACAAGCAGCTCAAGATGTTGACGAACTCGGTTGATTCTAAATATCACAGCTCTCCACTCTCCCATGCAGCCTTTCTCTAAGGAAAGTGGCTTGCCTGGGAGGAAGCCCAGACAACACAGAGAAATGAGAATTGTCAGGTCCTGGGCTGTGCATGGAACTCAGGTCCACTGAAAATGAGGGACGGGGAGGGGCAGCAGTGGAGGGTGGGAGAAGGGTCCATCCATGCTGTGTGTGTGTGTGTGTGTGTGTGTGTGTGTGTGTGTGTGTGAGAGAGAGAGAGAGAGAGAGAGAGAGAGAGAGAATCAGGGACAGACAGCAGGGCGCCCTGGGCCCAAGGGGAGCCCGTGCTGTCCTTGCTCCTCCATCCTAGCCTTTGTCCTCCTGTACTGATAGACCGGAACAGCCTCTCCTCTCCTCGTGCATCCTCGGGTGCTCTTAGACACAGAGAAGACATTGTCAGGGGCTCATTCACCAAACTGGCTCGGTAGAAGGAGGTAGAGTCTTCAGGGAAGATGTACTGCGGCAAAGGGGCAAGGAGCCCTAAGTAACAGATCTGGAGAAACCGGTCTCGGTGGCCCACTGCCCACCCTGCCTATGACCCTGGTGAGCACACACCTACCCGTTGGCAGTCCCTGGCTATGGCTAATTACCGTCTGCTTCTTGGGACAGAGATGATGGTTGAGGATGAGGCAGGATGGGGGTGGGGAGACAGGACGGAGGCCTGCCCTGAAAACCAGAAATGGATACAGGCCATGTGACACAGGAGGGCTACAAGGACAAGGACAGGTGGGAGGAGGTTTTAGACACACTCGATCTGTCCCAGTGAGCTCCCAGCACATTCCAACCGAATGAACCACCCAACACAGTGGCAGGAACATGCGCAGAAGCATGTACCCTTTCTGGGAGGGGGTATGGCATGTGCGTATTTCTTCCCACAGATCTTAACTCACGTTGCCTATTTCATGTACTTCCTGGTGATCCAAGCCAGGTGACGGGGGCCTGGGGGGGTGGTATAGGAGGTCACTTAATGGTGAGAGAGGAAAGATGCAAGCAAGCAGGTGACCCTGCTCACCCCTGCTTTGAACTCAATGACCTACAGGTCCAGGGAATGATGCTCGGGTGGAAAAATGTCCTTAATGTCCTCCTGGCTATTTGGGGGGAGGAGCCTCTTTGTTCCTGGAGGAGAGAGAAGCCATCTCCTGCTTGGTGAGCATATATGGGGCTGGCAGCTGTTGGGGGGCGGCGGGGGGGGACATCTCGTGGATGCAGGAGGGAGTGGAAAGAACTGGTTCTACTGACCACTGTAAATTCTATTCCCCGCTCCCCCCACCAGCCTGCCCACCTGCCGGTGCTGAAAAGCAAATAGCCTTGAAGGAACCAAGAATCCTTTTAATTTTTTTTATTACAGAAGTATTTAAGAAGTATGAAAAACAAAAAAGGCTAATAGTTCCACCATCCAGTGAGCATCACTATTAATGTTTTCAAGTACCGCACTCAAATCCTCCCCCTACGTGGCTGTAGGCACGTGGGCGGGGGTGTATTTCCTATAAATTAAAACCCGGTCATCACACATGTTCCTCCTCCTTATCGCATCAGAATAAGAGGCTGGCTGCTTTGGTACCAAGGGACTCTGGGACCTGACACCGCTCCTGATTGCCTGGCACCTGGGAGGCATTACTGAGTCACGCTGGACTTTGAGGCATTGCGTGGGACCGGGAAGCTGCTCCCCGAGGGAGAGAGGCTGGGGGGAAGGGGTAGGTCCTTGCCCCTGGGAGGCCGAGAAAGCAGAAGAAGAATGAGAGGAGACAAAGGACAGGCAGGGTAGTGGTGTGGAATGTGACAGAGGTGAATGAGTGGCGCGGGGGGGGGGGGGGGCGGGGGGGGAGCTGGAGGGGAGGAGAGAGAGCTCCTCAAAGACGAGGAAGTTGTTTCTAAGTCTCCAGTCTGCAGCTGGGACAGGTGGAGCCACCTGGTCCCCTCTGAGCTGCCTATACCTGCCCCTTCCACTGGAGAGAAGGGCACGTGAGAGGGTAAAGACCCCGCACCCCTTCGGGACCCAAGGACGGGGCACACCTGCTCTGTGCAGCTCTGACCGGGCCGCCCCGCACCCACCCACCCCTTCCAAGATTAGCTTTATGGGCTGGGTGCTCCTTTGCTGTGCCCGCCCCCGCTTATCAGCTCATCTACAACCCCCACCTCAACCTTATCTCGCCTCCATCTCCTTAGACTGGCAATCCCAAGGCTGCAGAGCCCATTACTACCTCACACTGCTCAACCCCCAGCAAAGCAGAAAAATGTCCCACAAGGTGACCCCTCCCCTTCGCCCAGCCCTCATCTCCCCCTCCCCGGGTGGGTGCATGCTTTCTCCTTGTCTCGGGCATTGGGCATCTACTCTTCCTTGCCTTACTTGTTTCCCTTTCAGTTCTTGTCCTTCCGTAAAGGTTATTTTGTCCATCCTTCAGCTGCTAGGAAAAATGCTCTCCTTCTTACAGCAAAAGAGGGGGGCATTCCCTTGCTCCTGGAGACCCCCAGTGGGGAGGTTCCCCCGCCTGTCTGCACCCAAGTCTCTCACACCTGGATAGGCAGAGGCTTCCCAAGAAGCAACAAGGTGTGGTGTGTGATCCAGAGAAGGTTTCCACTTGAAAGCCAGTTCCGGTTTTGCTGCTGACCGTGGGTAATCACACTCCCTGTCTGGGCCTGGTCTTCCCATTTGTGAAATAAAGAGAATCCCCCACTTAGTCCCACCGACTTCTTAGGGCTACTGAACGGCCACAGTTCGGTCATAGGTATGTACCGCTTTGAGAACAATCAGGAAAAGAAAAAGGACTGTGGTGTCATAACAGAACGCTCTCTCGGGTTTACTCATCCCTCTTGCTGCCTTGTTCCTGGGGAAGGACCCAAACATGGGGCTTCTTCCTCCACCTGCCCTCACGTCGAGCTGTCCAGCCTCTGTGAAACCACGAGGTCCCCTGCGGGTCTCCTCTTAGGGCGTCTCCAAGAAGCTGGAAGGGGAGTCACTGTGGGTTTCTCACAAAGGAGGGGTGGCCGGGACCCTTTCTGTGAGGCAGGGCTGCAGGGCTGAGGACAGGGATAACCACAACTCAGAGAAGTAGCCCTGGCCAGGAGCTTCTACGCTCATCTGTAGAAGGAGAACCGACATCATTGAGCTCTTAGGATCCTGCCTCGCAGCCACTTCCTTGAGAGAACAGATGAGCAGGCAGAGGCCCAGGAAGCTCACCTAACTGATACGCAAGAGCTGAGAGCCAGGACTCTAGCCTGGCTGACGGCCCAGCTGCGGGACTCGACTTCCTGCTCGTGGCAGCCCTGCCCGCCTAGCTGGTGGGACCCAGCTTCCAGGCCTCTCACCCTACTCCCTGTCCAGATCGCTCTGCCCCACCCCTCACCTGTCCGGATCTCAGCCCCAGCCCACTGCCAGGAACAAAGTTCCCTCCCCTCTTTTCCCCTGGCTCCAGGGCAGGCTCCGAGTCCCAGAGGTTGGTTCTAGAAAGAGCTCCTCCCCGCTCCAGGTAAAGCTGCTCTCTCCTGGCGGGGCAGCCAGTCGCAGTACACGTGCGTGCAATCACACACACCCCCACGGCCTCGCACTGCACACGCTCCTCAGTCTCACTCTTAACCCCGAGCAAACGCTGCCACTGCCTCAGTAGCTGCCAGAGTACTGGACCTGCTGCTCCACCTCGCCCGTCACCTGCCAGTGCCTGCGCGGGGAGGACATGGGGGTTCCTCCACCCCAGGTGAAAGGGTCCTGGACCCGCCTCCAGAAACTTCTCACCTCCTGGCTGTTCCGAGAGAAAGACGGGGATCAGCGTCTGGATGAGGCCCACCTGCTGCAACAGAAGAGGTAGGCTGTCCAGTCTCACGGCGTCACAGCGCTCGCTGATCCACACACCCGCCCGCCCTCTTGGGTCTACCCCCAGAATTCAGCGCCAGGCACTTGGATGTGCCCTTTCCCCCCAACCCACTCATTACAGTCACAAAACCCCAGTTGCCCCTCTAGTGGGAATGGTGGGGGTTGGCGTGGAGACCTCGAATGTGGATTCTGTAGATTCAGAGCAGGCATCCCGCCTGCCTGCCTGATGGGGGATGAGGATGAGGGACCAGAGGGACCAGATAGAAGAAGTGGGTGTGTCAGGGGTGGTTGCAGGCAGCACCTGGTGGGGAGCAGGTTGCAGGGGAACGGATGAGACCCTGTGGGTTTTCAAGGTCTTGCTGGCTGAAGAAAGGGAGGAATTAGCACTGGTATAAAAGGAAATTGCTGGGGGAAAGGAGAGAGCTTTGTTCACCTGGAACTGACCAACTGAGGAAGGAAGCCCAAGTGACACTGGAAAGTCCCCAGATCAGTTCATCGGCCTTTTGTTGAGTCTGCTTCGTGCCATGGTAGGCGTGGTGCAGTGAGGTTCAGTGCACTGAAAACCAAGGACACGAACATTGATGGAACCCGAGTCTGCTCCTGGGATGCTTGGCTCAGGTGGAGCCGATACACCTGCGGGCAGGTCATTTCAAGGCTTGTTAGCCCTGAGGTCCAGACCCTGGGGCAGAGGCAGGGCAGGGACCCATCCTATGTGCGGGCTCTGCCTCACAGTGTTTGGTGGCCTTGTCTCCCGTTGAACAGCGGGGGAATTGAACTGAACAGGGCAGGTGGCCTCTACAGTTCCACACGGCTCCGGGCCTCAGGAAAGCCCTGCATGCCACTTAATGCATGTCTGCTGTTATCTCGAAATTCTTAGTAATTTTTTAAACCGGGAGTTCTACACTCTCGTTTTGCTCTGGGCCTTGTAAACTGAGTAGCCGGCTGGGTGCAGTCTAAGCCCTTGTTCCAGAAAGGCCCCTGCTTGCTCAGCGAAACCCACCCCAGGCCCTGTGATGGATGAAACCTTGGGCCTCCCTGCCTCGAAGTGATGAGTCCCTGCTTCGAGGTGGACTAGGACCGTCTCTGAGACAGAGCTGGGTTCCAGCACCCGCTCGGCCGGGGGCAGGGGGCTGGAGGCCCAGGGGGAAGAGGCTGAGTACAGGGCCCTCCACACCGGCTGAACTCTGGAAGCCCAGCCCTGCCACCCTGAGCTGCGTGCGCTCGGACTGAGGGTCCCGGGGAGAAGGGCAGGGGCTGTCCCTCACGCTGCTGGTGCCTCCTGGGACGGCTTCCCTAAATGGGGGCAGATCTGGGCTCCCCCTTGAGATTTCGAAAAGCTGCCTCTTGAAATGAAACACTTTCTCCCGTGACGACAGGAGGAGAGGAATTTGAGGCTGGGGGACACCATGGTCACGAGTCAGTTTGTCTCTCCTTCAGAACCCTCAGCCTGCCGGACCCCGTGGTCACCTTTATAGCCAGCTAAGACTTTCTTGCCCGGCAGGACCGGCTCAGCTTCTCTTGCGTCTGGTTCACCCAGGCAGGGGGAGGGCAGATGACCCGGGGGCAGGCGTCTCCATGGGGCTCCCCTGCTCCCTCCGAGCCGTGCCATCAGAGAAGCTCCAAGCTGGGCCGCTTCTCAGTTATACCTGGGGGTTCAGACCCTTCCATTTGAGGGCAAAACCCAGAAGGAATAGACCCTCCATAATTCACCCCAAACTCTTCCTGCCCCCAAGCAGGGGTATGTATCCTGACAACCCAGAGGGGTAATCAGAACTTAAGCAACATCCACAGCTCAACACCTGGCCAGTCTCCTGGTACCTGCCCAGTTCTGACCTCTCAAGCTCCCCTTGGTGAAACAGAGCCAGTTCGGCAGGCGAAGGTGTCGACGGGAGGCAGAAATTTCACCTCCCTGACCTGCTCCAGCTCCCCAGGTTCCCGAAACGTTTGCACAGCTTAGATGGATTCAGCCAGGCCTATGGCTTCCTCTCCGGGCCGCCAGGGCCACCCACCCGTTCTGTAGCCCAGGCTCTCCTCTCCCACCCGCCCCCCCCCCCGGGCACAGCAGCCCCCTGCTGAGCCTCCCACTAGGTGAGCCTTGAAGCCCTGGCATGGGAAGACCGTGTGCGACGTAAGGCCTCTGCTCTTGGCCTCGCTGCAGCTCTGCCTCGGCTTGACTCCTGTTTACCATCTCGCAGGATTCGAGAATCGCCACTGCTTTGGGCAGTCAAGAACAATGACCTGTGCGCCCTGAAGAGACTTCTGCTGGACAAAACCTGCGACTTGCGACAAAGAGGTGGGCTCAGAGTTCGCTGGGATGGGGACGGGCCCCAAGGCCAGGACTCCTGGGGTTCCTGCGAAGGGGACAAGGGGAGGGTTTGACATCCCTGTCCTGCTGTGCTCCAGGGGCCCTGGGGGAGACAGCACTGCACATAGCAGCCCTCTATGACAACCTGGAGGTGGCCATGGTGCTGATGGAGGCTGCCCCGGACCTGACCTTGGAAGCCACCCTGTGTGAGCCCTTTGTAGGTGAGGAGGTGCACAGGTTTTCAAGGTGGGAACAGGGAGGGGGGTCTGCACGTGAGGGCCCCCGAGTTGGGAGGAATACAAAGGTTCTGGTCTTGGCCTTCATAGCTTCCTTGAGACATGTATTGTTCCCCTTCAGCCCCTTTCATGTGCCTGGACCGACAGGACTCTCTTTCTCTCACAGCAATACTAGAGTGATTGCAATTATGCCCCACACCCCCCAGCCAAGCCGTAGATAGCCAAGGGAGTAATTCCCCTAGGCGCCAGGCCACTCTGCTGAGCCAAGGGCAAAAATACATTTAGGGACATCCTGCAAGCTAGGTGGATGGTGTGCCTGAAAGAATTTGGCACAGACCCCACGACTGAGGGCTCTCTCTGAACCAGGCCAGACTGCACTGCACGTGGCCATCCTGAACCAGAACGTGAACTTGGTGCGAGCCCTGCTCGACCACGGGGCCAGCATCTCCGCCAGAGCTACAGGCTCAGCTTTCCGCCACAGCCCCCACAACCACGTCTACTTTGGTGAGAGCCAGGGCCAGGCCTGAGGGGAGGGGAGGGGAGTGAGTGGTGGGCAAGGGAGGAGGGCCCCGTGCCCGGGCCTGGGAGGCTGGGGGTGGGGGTGGAGTCAGCCCTTAGGAGGCTTAAGGCCAGAGATGCTTCTGCACCACCCCGGCCTCTGGTTCTGCTGACAAGTGTCCCCGAGCCCAGCACCGAGATGTGGGGAGGAACAGGCAGTCCCTGGGAGACTTCACACCCCAGCCCGCGCTCATGCTCCAGAGCCCTCTGTGTCCCCAGGGGAGCACCCTCTGTCTTTCGCTGCCTGCGTGGGCAGCGAGGAGCTGGTGCGTCTGCTCATCGAACACGGAGCCAACATCCGGGCCCAGGACTCCCTGGGTAAGCACCGGGAGCAGGAAGCGAGAGAGCGGAGGGGCTGGGACGGTGGGTCCAGTGGCCACGTGACACCCGTGTCCTCCCCCAGGAAACACAGTGTTGCACATCCTCGTCTTCCAGCCCAACAAGACCTCTGCCTGCCAGATGTACAACCTGCTGCTGTCCTACGACGGGCGTGGAGGCCGCCTGCAGCCCCTGGACCTTGTGCCCAACCACCAGGGCCTCACCCCCTTCAAGCTGGCGGGAGTGGAGGGCAACACTGTGGTGAGGGACACGCCCCCAAACTCACGTGCTTCTCTCATGATCCTTCTCCCAAACTCCCCAAAAGGGTGGTGGTCCCTCACTTCCAACTCCATCTGGAAAAGCCTCGACCTTGGGAATCCCTGGCTCAGGAGGACCCGAGATGTGTCCTTCGGAAGATCTGTAGGGAACCCCAAGTCCTGCTCCGTTTGCCTGTTCTCTTCTTCAGATCCTTTATACAGTTTGTGGGAAGAAGCGATAAGCAAACTATAATATGTAGGTTTATGCAATCAAAGGCTCGCCCACTCCCGACTGCCGGTCAGTCCCAAGGAGCGGGCACCCGGCTCTTCAACGGCGGTGGTCCCTTGACTGACTTCTCACACACCAACCCTCCAACGCCCTACTGTGTCCGCACAGATGTTTCATCACCTCATGCAGAAACGGAAGCACATCCAGTGGACCTGTGGGCCGCTGACCTCCACTCTCTACGACCTCACGGAGATTGACTCCTGGGGAGAGAAGGTGTCTTTTCTGGAGCTCGTGGTCTCCTCCAAGAAGCGGGAGGTATGGGTGCCGTGGAGGATCTGGGACTGTCACGTGTTTGGGCAGAGTCCATCCATTTGCTTAGTTTCTGGGCTCCAGACACTCCCTCACCTGATAACAGATGGATGGGAGACTCCTGGGGCCTTTGGGAGAAAAGTCCACTCAACCAATCAGTACCTTTTCCTGACCACACTCTCCCTCTGCTTAGCTCTGGTCCCTTGCCTTTCTTGTACTGACATTTCAGACGAGGAACTCTCCAAATAGACGTTGCTTCTTATCATTCTTATCATCAATGTCCCAGGAGTAGTTGAGCTGGGGCTTCAAGGAGGAGCTGGGAATCACCAGGAATATGAGAAAAAAAGAGAGCTTTCCAGAGAGGGAAAAGCAATGACCATCCAGACAGGGCTGAGTTGAGTCATACGAAGGAAAGGGAAGTGTGTTGAAGACAAGCAGGAAGAGAAAATGCTTCGAGCTTCCAGGAACCTCCAAGATAGTGGCAAAGTGTAGTTGTGTTGTTTATCTGCTAGCTGATAATTTCCTAGGAAATGTTCTAGAGCCATAAACGCAGATGATGGTAAGTACTAATGAACAGAAGAAAAGGTGAGCGGCTAACAAACTATGAGCTGCTTCATAAAACATTTCTGGAAACAGATTCTTCATAAAACATTTCTAGAAACTTTGTGCAGGATTTCTTAGGAATCAGAGCCTCAGCCACTCTGATAGATGGTTTCACCACGGATCCTTGGTCTCTGATTTCAGCTGGCTCTCAATGTTCTCCTATAGGTTTTGTCCTTGTCTTGGTCAGCCAGTTTTCTCTTCCTTCAAAATTCCTTTCTAGCTCCCTTTATATCCCACACTGCCTTCCGCCTTAATTCCGTCAGAAGACCCAGGCTCCTGCCTTATGGCTGGAGCCTCTTGACCTTCCTGCCCTGTCCTGCCAAGCATCTCTGGGCACTGTCCCTCTTCTCTAGGTTCAATGGAAAAGATATTCTTTTTGCCAATGGTTAATCTCTCCAACCGTGCTTTGAATTTTCCTTTTTTTCCTGCTTTCTCAGATGTCCATCACCCTCTCTCATTTGTATCTTTAACTTTTCACTATGTAGTTACAGCAGAGCACCAACCCACCTGGCTTAGGTCAGTGCCCCATCCTATGACCTGGGTCCTGTATCACTCTTCTCCAGACCACGAGATTTCTAGAACAAATCTGGCTACCTTCTTGCTTGAACTCCCAATTAATTCCCATTATGTTCAGAAAAAAAATTCAAATCCCCACCTTAGCATTCATGGTGAAGGATGATCTGGCCATTATCTAATCCATGCACTGTAACTCCTACCCACCACTCCCAACAGGTTCTCTCTTATCCCCAACCACACCTCTCCTGCAAATGGCTTCTCACACCTCCCTGCCTTGGCAACTGCTGCTACTTCGTGGCATGATCTTCCCGACTCTCCTTTCACTCAACTCTGCTGCTCATCCTTCAAAGCTCCCTGCTGCTATAGTGTGTTGTGTTCAGTTCTGTAATAGTTTACCTGTAGCAATAGCACAAGGCCTAGCATATAGTAGAAATTGACCAGTTGCCTGTAAAAAAAAAATGACCGACTCACTGAATGAAAGGTGTAATAACTGGTGAGCACCCTGCCCATCTGGGGACCCGGTGAGAAACCCAGTACTGTGCACTATGTTGGTCCTCCCAAGCGACATTGTCTTTCCATGGCAGGCTCGCCAGATCCTGGAACAGACGCCTGTGAAGCAGCTGGTGAGCCTCAAGTGGAAGCGGTACGGGCGGCCCTACTTCTGCCTCCTGGGCGCCTTGTACTTGTTCTACATGGTCTGCTTCACCATGTGCTGCGTCTACCGCCCCCTCAAGTTCCGCAATGGCAATCACACTGCGTCCCGAGATATCACCATCCTGGAGCAGAAGCCACTACAGGTGACTCTTCACAGAGGGGATGAAAGGGAATGGAAACATGGGGTGATGGCTCTGGGGACCAAAGTGGTACTACCCAGGAAAGACACCCCTCCCTGGGCTCGAGCAGCTGCCAGATCCTAACCACCTGACAGAAACTGGACATGGGGCTAGCGTACCACAGACGAGGCTTATGGATAAAAGTACACTTGTCCGGGGAGCTGTGGCTTCTCTCACTAACTCTGAGTGTTCGGTGTTAAGAGCAATGTGCTTTGGTGAAATTCCCTTCAATGTACAGCGAGAACCAGTCTTTTGTAAAGTGAACTCCAATAGGGAAACTCTGTTGATCTGAAGGGAGGGAAATCGTGCTCCAAGTCCACATCTGAGTCCAGTTCTGGTCCATGAGGGCAGCATGGCCCTTCTTGTTTGCATTCACTTCTGTGTACTGTTGCTGTGAGCACATCAGCAAGAATGTGTCAGCTGTCCAACCCGCTGCAGGAGGGTGCCTGGACTGCATGGCGGGCTGAGGCAAGTGATCTCTGAGGTCCCTTTCACTCTGGTGGGCTTCCCTCCTGTGGTGCCCTTCAGAGACTTGGGTGCTAAGGATGCTAGTAGAGGTATGGAGGAAGTGTAAGAGCTGCCATTGAAGGAAGAAAACCCTCCTTCGCATGTAACAGGATGAGTAGACTCCAATGAGTACTTCTGAGTATAGACCTTCTACAAGCATAGCTACGTCAGACTGGTTGATTATTCATAAGATAATTTTTTTTCTCTGAAAGGAGCTGAAAGGGGTTGCAGGAATGTGGACAGAAAACAAAAAAGCAAAAGACACAGGAAGAAGAATTTAGCCAGCCAAGGAGGAGCTAAGCGATTGGAGATTTGTGCTCTATGGGCAAGATGGGCCAGCCAAAGGGCCAGCTCAGCCTGGAGTAGGGTCAGAAAGAGAACATAAACTGCCTGCTGGTCCAGGCCCGAAGGTAGACCAAAGTTAGAAGGAACGGGGCCAAGTGTCTCACTCAGCCCAAAGGAGGTCAAGATACTCCATCTCTCCTGCTTCTGTAACTGCCTCTCAATACATAGATAGGTATCCAGAGCTCCTGTCTCTCACAAAGAAGGGTTTGTTGACTCGATAGAGGAGGACATGGGCACTCAGGGGAGGTTGTGTCCCATGCATCTCAAACTGGGCGTGAGCATTGCCCCTGGTGTGGAGACCACACAGGGAACATAAGGGCATTGAGAAGATGGCCACGTGGGATGGGCGGGAGACTAAAAATAGGAAAAGGTATAAACATAAGGTTGGGGGTGGCTGGACTTTCCAACATCGGTGGCCCGATTTTCACAGATGTGCTCTTTCCCAACTTTCCTTTGTGTCAGGCTCACTTGGGGTTTTCTGGATCAGGAATGTAGATAACGTTCTGGCCCAAGAGTTGAGTGATGCTGAGCAGTTAATTAGCTACAAGTCTCCTCCCTGTGTGACTCTTTCTCTTTGGGGCAGGACTAATTATGCACCAACCTGTTCCTTTGACCCAGATAATCTATATTGTGTTTTAAAACCCCTCCCCTTCCCTCAGGACTAGGCGAAGCTTGATGGCTGACTGCACCTACCTATTCTTTTTTTCCTCCCATTCCTTCTTTTTCCTCTTTAGCACTTTTACCCCTTGCCTTCTACTTAGGTAAAAGCCACTTTGGCCCAAATAGAAGGCTCTGGACTTTCAAATACTCTTTTTTGGTGGGAAATGGGGACTAAGAGGGCTAAGAATGCTGCTCTGAGGGGTTTGGATAGTAAAGCATACCAACGAAAGGTTCCTATTCTTCGGTATTGCCCCGTGAGACTTGGTCTGGAGTTTATGGGCTATTTGTGTTCCTCTTTTAGGGTGAGCAGATTTGAGGGGGCCAAGGAGAATGTAGGGAGATCAGTTAAGAGGTAGTTAGGGGTTGGCCAGCAAGATGCAATGGTTGGTTGGTTGTTCTTGGCCTGTGAGTGGGAAACCAGGAGAAAGAGCTGGCATCCGGAGACAGGGATGGGAAAATCCTTGCTGCTGTGCCATGAATGGGATGCAGAGAGGAAGGGGGAGGACCATGGCAGGAATGACGTGTGGGTAGGTTTCCATTCATTTTATTTGTTCTTTAATCCTCACTCAAGGATATGTTTATTGATTTGAGAAGGGTCGGGGGAAAGAGAGAGAGAGACAGAGACAGAGAGAAACATCAGTGTAAGAGAGAAACATTGATCAATTGCTTCTCATATGCACTCCAACCAGGGATCAAACCCACAACCTAGGTATGTTCCCTGACTGGGAATTGAACCTGCAACCGTTTGGTATAGGGGACGATGCTCCAACCAACTGAGTCACCCGGCCAGGGCTCCCTTCATTTTAAATCATTCTCTGCCTGTCACGGTCGGGGGATTGATTTGCCTACACATCACTGTTTCTTGTAAGCTCTCAATGACCCTGAGCACCCCAGCTACTGGAAAACCCCACTGATCTCCAACACTACACTACTTGGCTTAGGGGTCCTAACCACTTACTGGGAACAGTCAGAGCCATTAAAGACAGGGAAGGAGATGAGGAGAAGCAGTGAGCCCGCTAGATAAAAGGAGCATCTACTGAGTGCTTGCTCGGTGCTCTGGAGATCCTGTGAACACGAAGATTCTGGAAGCAAGGCTGGGGCGGGACCCGAAATTCTGCATTTCTGACTCACTGTTGGGCAATGCTGTGATTTTGTGGACCCTGTTTTGGATGACAAAGCACTTTTATAGCATTTGATCCTCCTAGATATCCTAATAAGTAAGTAAAATCATTATCACCATTTTAGAGATGGTGACTCTGGAGTCAAGGAAGGTTAAGTACTTTGGCAAAGACTCAGGTAGGGAGGGCAGTGCTGGGCCTGGGGTTCTGGCCTGCTTTGCTCAGAACCCTCCCCCTTAATATGAAGCCAGGCCATTTCTCCCTCCAAAGTAATGCCCTGGATTTCAGCCCTCTTTCTGAGAAAGGCATGTCTCCAATCTTTCGCCCTGAACCAGGGCCTGCCACGCTTACCTTTACCTGGCCACACCTAATCTTTCTCTGACAGGACAAGGGACAGTGGGGTGCAGGGACATGGAGTCGCATATGGAAATGCCTCCCACCCCCAACTACCAGAGCTACTTTGTGGATTTGCTAATAGGCACAATTTTTGATGTGGTTAACCTCTTGGTGTACAGCTAAGTCCTTCTTCTGTGGTTAGAACCCCTCTGTGGAGAGTAGAAATCTCCCAGGTTAATCCTCCCAAGAAAATGTGGAGACCAGGACATGAAACAAATCCTTGGAAAGTAGTTTCCGACAGAAAAGAGGACCTTTGCCTCTTTTTGGAGCCCAGTGGTTCTCAATATGGGGTACGTAGCAGAAACACCTACATCTAAAAAATAGTGCTAGGCCTCTGATCCACACTAATTAAATGAGAGTGTCCAGGCTTTGCCTGGGCCTGGGTGCGGGATAAAAATGTCCCAGTTGTTTCTGATGGGCAGCCTGGTTGGAAACCGGCGCATGGTAGAGGATCAGAATGAGAACTGCGTTACAAGCCAGTAAGACCCTTTCTGGGAGCTTCACGCTTCTGCAAGATTGGGATCTTGGGGAGGATAAGCGGGTCTAGGACTGGAGTGTGGTAACTTTCTCTGGTGCCCTTCCAGCTTCCGCCCAGGTTTCCTAGGCTGCCCACCCTTACCCCTTGCTGGACATTTGCTTCAAGGCATGCGCCCAGCCAGCTGATAAGTGAGAGCAATCGCACTGGGCCTCTGCAGGGGATTTAGCTCCTGAAATTTCAAGCCTTGTGTAGATGTAAAGACTCTGGTCATTGCTGGAAGGCATTTGTTTTTAAAGAGGTGGGGCGGAAGATTTTCTCAGTGCAACATTAGTCAAGCCTGCTTAGGTGACCTTGAGCTAAGAATCCGAAAATCCCACAAATACCCAACTAGTTGCCACTTTGCTCCCCACCCCACTTTCCGAGTGCTATGGACCACTCTTCTGCCCCTCTCGGAGAGTGCTCAGCCTGCGCTCTCCTCTCCCCCCTTCCTTCTTTCCTTTCTTATTATTGGGCTACCTACCGTGTTGTGCATTGTGGCTAAGAAGTCAGAGTTAGACGCCCCTGCTCTCAGGGAGCTCTAAGATTACTGGTGAGATCTGGAGCACCAGACGATGCCAGGGTGCTGGGTGAGGGCCATGAGCAGAGAGGGCACCGTCTTCCCACAAAAGAGACACCTGACCCCGGAGGAGTGCTGCGACTTAAGTCTTGGGGATTAAGTAAGGGTGAGACGCACCAGACCATAAGACGCACCTAGGTTTTAGAGGAGGAAAATAGGGGAAAACATTTTGAAGCAAAAAATATGGTAAAATGTTTAATAACATAAATAACACAATATTTCATCAATGTAAATGTAAACAGAACTCAACAGCAGCATTAACAATCATTATTCCTCCCAAACTTGGTAGGGGGAGTGCATCTTACAGTCTGAAAAATACGGTACTTTCTAGACCTACTGCCCAGGATAAGGCAGGGGCCCTTCCTCAGAACTAAAATCCATGTGTCTCTAGCACCCCCACTTTATTAGCAACTGCCCTTTATTGACAAGTCGTAATAAAACCACAATAAATACTTGTACTGTACTTGATGGTTTATAGTGCATCCAAATACATCATCTGATTTCAACTTCACAATAAGCCCGGGGAGGTAAACATCAGAGTTTCCATTTTACAGGTGCGAAACCTAAAGCTGGGGGAGGTATAGAGACTGACTCAAGGTTTTGCCAGAGCTTGTGGGTTCTGGCCCACAAATGGGAAACTGAATACTACGGTATGTTTATAGTCTGTTCTTCCTGCCGAGAACCACAATGAGATTGGAAAAGCTGGACTTTCCACATAGATGAAACTCTTCCAAGCCACTAACACCTCTTCCTGTTACAGTAACTTTCTTAACCTGATGGTCTGAAATGTGATCTCGGTAGATTTAGCCTAAGTTACCGCTCACAACATGTATACGAAAGGTGACCTGGGAGGCGATACCTCCAGTGGTCAGCATAAGCATCCTGATTAAACCTTGGCTACGTGCTGATGTTCTGGTCACAGAGCTGGCCACAAGGACAAATACCATCGAGGGTTGGTGGTGGTGGTGGTAAGATGAGCTTTTCTTCATCCAGGATAGATTTTAGTTACTTTAAACCACTTGCCCAAAAGGATTTGAGTCTCACTCCATCAGAAAGCATTTCTCATTCGGAGTTTCCCCTCCTAGGAGGCCTATGTCACTGAACAGGATAAAATCCGGCTGGTGGGGGAGCTGGTGACCATCATCGGGGCTCTGATCATGCTGTTCCTAGAGGTGAGGTGCAGGTGGGGTCCAGGCTGAGTCCACCCCGCAAGGCCCCAGACCAAACTGCATTCTCCATGGTCTTTTGTTTTACTTGCCTCTTCCTAGATCCCAGACATCTTCAGGGTTGGTGCCTCTCGCTATTTTGGACAGACCGTCCTTGGGGGGCCATTCCATGTCATCATGTGAGTGTCCCTTCCTTCCAGCCCCATGCCTTCCCTTGCCAGAATTGTTGGAACCTCAGCTGACCCCCTGCATGTGCATTTTAGATATAGAAACTAGGCCTGAATGTGTGGGTGCCCCCCAAGTTGCAACTGTGCTGGAGGGGACCTAGACTATTGCCAGCCCTCCTCTCACTCCCTGCACCCTGCTCTCTCCGCAGCATCACTTCTGCCTCCCTGGTGCTGGTCACCATGGTGATGAGGCTCACCAGCACCAGCGGGGAGGCAGTGCCCATGTCCTTCGCCCTGGTGCTGGGCTGGTGCAGTGTCATGTACTTCGCCCGAGGATTCCAGATGCTGGGCCCCTTCAGCATCATGATCCAGAAGGTCAGTACTTTCTCCCAAGCTTCCTCCGGCCTCAGCCATAGGACCTTCCCAGACATAGGAAGGGAGAGGGAACAGAAAGGAAAATGCTGCTCAGAGTGGGTCTGGTGGAGCTACGGGGACCTTCTAATCCATCAGCAATAACTGCTGAGATGGAAAAGGGATCACCCCACCGTCTCTCCTCTTCTGTTTCCTGTAGATGATTTTTGGAGACCTACTACGTTTCTGCTGGCTGATGGCTGTGGTTATTCTGGGATTCGCCTCAGGTACGAGCACTACTCCCTCCCCTACTAGACCCTTGGATCCAAGCCTCTGGTTGGTTCACTCTCACTCTTGCTCTCCATTCTCACTTGCTCCCCCCGCCCCCACCGTGGAAAGTGAGTCCAAAAGCATGCTGACGTCCACAGAGTCAGGGTCACTGAGATTGGCCTAGAAGGCAGACCCATGCGCTCTGAATTTCCGAGCCAAAGGCCTTCGGGTTGCCTCACCGCCCTGCAAGCTCTCTAAAGGACAACATAGGGAAAGAGCCTGGGAGTGAGAGGGACATCAAACAGGAAAGACTGGCCACTTGTGGATCTCAGAAGATGGTGTAGGCAAACACAGAGACAGAGCAGTGTTTGAGTCCTCTCTCTTTACACTCTAGAAGAAGAAGCATAAAGCACTCAGAAACACATACCATGCTTCTTTGCTAGGAGTGGTCAAAGTTGAAAGAAAAAGGGAAAGAATTCTCAAAAGGACATAGCCAAAAAAAAAAAAAAAAAAAAGGTTTGGAAAGCTTGAAGAAGGAGCGAGGACAACAGGCAGAGAGTTGTGAAGAGACACTGGGAAGAGAGGGGCAAGCAGGGCTCACCAGGGGCCTGGGGTGCGGCTGGAGAATGGGGGGGAAGAGGGGGTCACAGCGAGGAACTGGGGGAGGGGGCGGGGGCAGGGAGAGGGATCAGGGTGGGATGGGGCAGACAGGGTAAGCGAATGAACAGAAGGAGGTTTTTAGGGAAAGGCGGAACAAGGAAGGAAGAGCAGAGGGCAGCAAGTCTCATCTAGTCTTCCATGTCTGCAGCTGTGCGTCCGTAAGGCAAGGGGGCGGGTGTGCTAGAGGCCATTTGGAGATCCCCCAACTCAGAAAGACCAGGACTCAGTACAAACGCCACTCTCTCTGTCCTAGGGATTCCCTGTTGAACAGGGATCCCACAGAACAGTATACCAAAAAAAAAAAAAAAAGAAAGAAAAACACCAACAGCTGAGCTATAAAAGGGAAAGACTGTAAAAAATTATGTGTATGTATACTTTTTTGCTCAGTGACTGAGTATTAACATTATCCAGAGTGATAGGACATCTCAGGATTAGCCAGGTCTGCAGATAAAATGTGATTTTCACATGTACATTGACATATCTACATTTATGGGTGTGTAAGTTTGTGTGTGTGCACAAAAGTGTATGGAGATACACGCTGGCGGTAAAACGAATGCTTATAGTGATAACTCTTTTGTTCCTCATCTCCATTCCCTTTTCTTGGGTGGAGCAGCCTTCTATATCATCTTCCAGACAGAGGACCCAAGCAAGTTGGGGGAATTCTATGACTTCCCCACGGCACTGTTCAGCACCTTTGAGCTTTTCCTCACCCTCATCGACGGCCCTGCCAACTACAACGTGGATCTGCCCTTCATGTACAGCATCACCTACGCCGCCTTCGCCATCATCGCCACCCTGCTCATGCTCAACCTTTTCATCGCCATGATGGGCGACACTCACTGGCGCGTGGCCCAGGAACGGGATGAGCTCTGGAGGGCTCAGGTGAGTTTGTCAGTGTTTGTCTGACAAAGGTACAAGGGATGGAGAAAAAAACCAGAATGTGACGTTATGGTGGATGACTCTTAGGAGAGTCACAGAAAACCCAGCGGGGCTGTCACCTTAGCAGAGGTACATTTGGATAGATGGAGGGGATAAAATGGTGGCAATGAGTAGGATCAATGCCCGAGATCGGAGGGCATTGGTCGTAGGGCAAGAGTAGATCAAGCAGTCATGGTAGAGTCCAGAGAGAACTAGAAACTGTCTTGTTCTTATACATCTGACTCTTCATTTGGACCTTATCTTCTATCGGCTTCTGTAAGGCCCCGCTTCTCTGTGGTCTGGTTTTTGGTACCATCATAGGCTAACAAAATTGTAGAGTCGGTGATGTCTTTAGTGGCTGACCCTCTACCCCATGTATAATCGTTTATTGGTCAGAGGGTCAGTTAATATCATTTTAAAGGCTGATTAGGACCTTATTATCACATAGATTTGGGCAGTGTTTGGGAGGAGGAGAGCTTATTTCACATTTAAATTGTTGTTGTTGTTGTTGTTAAAGCCCGTGTTACACTGAGCTGAAACTTATCTTTCTACGATTCCATTCTTTGGTCCCAGTCTTTCCTTCTTGTATCACGCAGAACACACACTCTTCCAATGAGCACCATTCAATTATTTGCATAGTTATTGTTTAACCCTGCAGACTTTTCATTCATAGAGCAATAATTATTTAGAGCCTGCTGTGAGTTGGGAAGTGTCCAGGAGCTGGGAGATACAAGCATGAACACCCCAATGAACTCTGTACCCTCATGGAATGTACAGTCTGGTTGGGAAGACAGACAGTAAACAAATGACTTCTGAGAAAGCTGTACAATTGTAATAAAAGTGTCACAGAGACGCAGATGTTAAGGACAAGGTGCAACAGAGGCGTCTGACAGGAAAGCTAGCAAATACTTGCCCGATGAGGACATTCAAGATGAGCCCTAAATACGGGAAAGAATTAGCCAGTTAAGATGAGGGAAAGGGGCAGAGGTTAGCGTTTGCATCCTTCAGGACTCTTGGCTCCAGAACAGAAAATCGGACTCAATGAGACTTTAAAAGGACAGTGCCGGAGCCTGTGCTGGCCCTCACAAACGGGAAGTTTGAAGCACTGAACGAGCTTCGGGCCTGTCTGACCGGGACCCAGGCCCCCATTTCACACACTGCCTCAGCTGCACTGTTCTGCTTTCTTTTGTCCGGCTTCTCGAAGGCAGTCTTTCCCGTCGTGGTGGTGACACAGCTTAGGGAAGCCCTAAACTCCCAAAGGAACCAGCAGGTGGGCTGCCCAGCACAATGCCAAGGGCACCGTGCATGTTGTACTCTGGGTACCTCCTGACGCTGTGAAATATGCGCTTTTGAAAGGGCGTCTTTCCCCCAGAGAACCCAGTCTAAATCCCAGATCGCTGCGACAAGTCTGAGTCATAGGCACATCCTTAAACTGAAGGTTAAGGCCAAGGACTGGATAATGGTGGTGGTGGTGGTGGTGGAAGGAGGAGTCTGGGGGAGGATAGACTCACTAACCAGAACTGTGTGCAGACAAGTCTACTCGAACTGATGGACTGAGGGTAGAGAGGGGGTGGTTCTCGAAATGAAAGATGGGCTGAAAGATGGCCCAAAGAGAAACAATAGGTGTCCTTGGTAAAATAAGGAGGGAGAAGAGCTATCCAGGGAAAGGGAAGAGAAAGACTGAGATTCCTGAGGTTGGAGGGAACTTGGTGCAACCAAGAAACGGAGAGAAGGTCAAGAGAAGTGTGGACAGGAGGAGGACAGGGAGCGCAAGGATGGAGCGTGGAGAATCGGGCTTTTCAGAGGATTGGCAGTTCCTTCAACTAAGAAAGCCTCCTGGCCCCAGTCCATCCCGAAGGCACCTCTGCTCATGCCCTAATACATCATGGTCCTTTCGAAACTAGAAAGGTCCTGATACAATCGGAGGAATGTGGTATGAAGAACGGGCAGGCCCTTCCTTGCCTTGGACACTGTGCTATAAATAGCACCTAAAACCGAGTTGGGTCTTTCGGTAAATATACCATTGGCCCTTATTAAGCTTATGATCAACTAGAAAACCCTGCGTCTCTGTTACACAACTTACTAAGCCAAGCTCCTTCACCGTGTTCCTGTACTTCCAGGTACTTGAGTCTTAAACATTAAAGGAAGAATCTTACATTTGGTTTCCTTAAATTTTACGTTGTTAATTTTTGCCCAACATTCCGGTCTGGTGAGATCATTTTTATATTGTGTCTGTCACCTTGCAAGTTACATATCCCCCCCATTTTGTGTCACAGGCATGTGTGATAAGTTTTTCTTCTATGTTTCGTCTAAGTAATTAATGAGGACTGGGCAAAGTACAGAACATGTGACACGCCACTAGAATTTCCCGAAGTTTGCCAAGAATTAACCCATTCTTTTCCTTCTTCAGACGTGAGGCTTTAATTGGCTACAAATCCCCTGAACACCAGCAGCATACTTCATCTTCCGGAGCATAGAGATTCCATTTAATCATTTTATTTAAATCAAACTAATTGGTCTATGGCCTTCCTATGAAAAAGTCAATGAGATTTCTTTGGAGTGACGCATTTTCCGTGAATCGGAATAGTAATGTAGGAGTCACTGTTTTATTTAAAGTACTCATGAAATATTCTCTCTCCTTGTACGAGGAATGAGTAAAGCAGATAGCCTGGTACCTGGCACCGGCGAGGGTATGACTGTGACCTTCACTCCGATCTGGTGTCCTTGTTCCACAGTTTCCTCTGTCTCTGGCCTCCAGTGTTCTCCGAAGCTCATGGCTCTTTCTGAGCTCTCCCTCCACTTCTCTCCTCCTTGCAGGTCGTGGCCACCACGGTGATGCTGGAGAGAAAGATGCCTCGTTTCCTGTGGCCTCGCTCGGGCATCTGCGGGTACCAGTATGGGCTGGGCGACCGCTGGTTCCTACGGTGAGTGACAGCGTAGGTGGATGAACTGAAAGTGTCCGCAGTCCTGTGGGAACAGCGGTGACCAGTTCCACATTTGTCACCCTCCTCTCCATTCTCGAGGTCCACGTTGGACCCCCGAAGGGGAAGTCATCACTCTGTAAAGTGAGCCTCCTAGCCAGCATGAGGGAGGGGGCTGGAGCCGAGGAGGGATAGAAAGAATGACGACAGCGGATCCGGGCTGCGTGTCTGTCAGGGCAGGAACATGTGAAAGGCTCCATGTTATACGTGTGTCCATGCTGGGCCACGTGGGCATGGGCTACCCAGCTTGTTCTAGTCTTGCTCCCTGCTGACCCCCGTTCCTGGTATATCCTTGCCTTGGAGCTGACCTCCTTCATACTCCATTTTAAGCTCTAACCTGGCTCTCCTCTTTTCTTACTTATGTCCTGAATTGCGCCTCGTGTTTGTGACATGGTTATCTCTTAACTGGCTTTGTTTCTGTTTCATATGCACCCATGCCCCCCCCCGCCCCCTCACACCCACACTCAATCCCTGTGTGCTAGGCCTCTTGGGTCCCTGCCAGAGCTGGTCCTCCATTCTAGTGCACTTTCCTTCACTTGCCCTGGATGCTCTCCTTACGTCAACACAGCTCTCTGATTCCCTTTCGCTCCTCATTCATTTTCCTACATGTGGCCCATTGGCCTTGGTTTCTCCCTGTGGCCCATGCCTTCCCACCTCAACTGGGTGCTTCCCCCTCCCCCCTCCTCAGAATCGAGAGCCTCCACGACCAAAACCCCTTGCGAGTGCTGCGCTACGTGGAAGCTTTCAAGTCCTCAGACAAGGAGGATGAACAAGAGCATCTTTCTGAGAAACGCCCCTCTGTGTTTGAAAGTGGGCCTCTAGCCAGAGCCTCGGTGGCCCTGCCAACGCCGTCTCTGTCCCGGACCACATCCCACAGCAGCAGCGGCCACTGGGGCTGGGAGGTCCTTCGTCGCAACACCT
This sequence comes from Glossophaga mutica, assembly GCA_039655065.1. Taxonomy (NCBI): domain Eukaryota; kingdom Metazoa; phylum Chordata; class Mammalia; order Chiroptera; family Phyllostomidae; genus Glossophaga; species Glossophaga mutica. The sequence goes on from CM077313.1 coordinate 8,541,660, forward strand.
TGGGACACTTGAATCTTGGACTGGACCTTGGTGAGGGGGATGGAGATGAAAATATTTATGTATGATCAGGACCCCTGTTACTCTTGACATGACTCCAGGCGGCCTGGGGTGGGAGGCAGACAGAGGGATATTGTCCTAGGCCAGTATCTAACTCCCGGGCAGTTAATCACGGGAGGCTGTGGGCAGAATGGTTCCCGAAGGCCATGTCTCAGCCTTCACCTACGCATTTCTGGAGACGGGCCGTGGGCCTGTGTTGTCCTGCACATCCTCTGGAAGTCCCTTATCTTGGGAAAAGAAGGGATCGTTTGGAGCAAAGTCGGACTCGCCATCAGAGACACGAGGTAGGGATGCTACACTAATGATGTCTGACCCCTGCAGGTACTAGGAAGTAGTCAGCGTTGGCGCCAGAGAGGCTCCAAGTGCTGAATGTGGGAGGAGCCAGGCTCCGCGTCTGTGATGTGGGAGGAGCCAGGCTCCGTGTCTATGATGTGGGAGGAGCCAGGCTCAGCGCTCAGGCTGCGGCTCCTGTCTTTTTCCTGTAGCTCGGAAGGACACTCTCCCCACCTGGCAACCAAACGGCAACTAACAAACTGCAAGAAGGAAGGCGCTTTATACTTGCTTTATTTTTTAAAAGTTTATTGTGGTAATATACACATACAATTTATCATTTTAATCATTTTTTAGGTACACAATTCCATGGCACTAACTACATTCACATTGTGGTACCACTATTACCGGTATTTATCTATAGAACATTCTCAATTTCTCAAGTTGAAACTCTCGTACCCATTAGACATTAACTTCCCATTACCTCCTCCCCATAGTCCCTGATAACCAATATTCTACTTTCTGTTATAAATTTGACTGTTCTCAGCACCTCATAAAAGGGAAATCATCCAGTATTAATTCTATTGTCTGCTGTATTTCACTTAGCATAACGCTTTCAAGATTCATCCATGTTGTAGCATGTATAAGAATTTTAGTCCTTTGCATTCTAATTTAATTGTATGCACATACAAGTTTTATGTATCCATTCATCCACTGTTGCACATCTGTTTCCACCTCTGGTCTCGTGCGAGTAATACTGCTACAAGTGTTCGTGTACAGATTCTAAGTCCCTGTTTTTGGTAGATTATACCTACAGGTGGAATTGCTGGATCTTATGGTAACCTTTGCTTAACTTTTTTGAGAAACTGCCGTACCCTTCTCCACAGTAGCCGTGCCGGTTTGCATTCCCTCCAGCAATACGTGAACGTTCCGTTCTCTCCGCATCCTCGCCAATAGTGCTACTTTCTGTTTTTGCTGTTGTCTCGTCAGCGGCCCTCCTAATGGATGTAAAGTGATACCGTATTGTGGTTTTGGTTTGCGTTCTCCTTAATGCCTACTGACATTGAACTCCTTTTTCTGTGCTTATTGGCCATCCGTAAAACTTTTTTTTTTTTTAGAAATGTTTGTTGAAGTCCTTTGCCCATGTTTGAATTGTGTTGATATTTTGTTATTGTTTCTGAGTTGTCTGATTGTTGCTTTTGGAGTCTAAAATGTTTGTATCTCATTTGCCTCCTGGTGTGTTTTTAAATACACGTGGTAAATTTTGCCTTTCTCATCGGTTCTTTTATGGGACCATCCCCAATCTATCTGTCAGGTGGCTCATTAGCAGCTAATCGCCCTTGTGCCTGGAAGCAGCTTCCAGCTCCGTATGCTGCCACCACCATCTCGCCATCTCTGTTTGCCCCTGTGCTGAGTTTGGGGTGAATGACAATAACAGAAGGGGGGCCATCCTGCTTCAGGAAGGAAAGTAGGAACTAGGCATCCGGGGCATCCGTGACAGGAGCTCAGAAGAGCCTCCCTCTTGTCTCCAGCCTCTCACTTCTCACCCCAGCACCCTCATCACCCTTACCAAGATGCCATAACAACTCTGAAGAGGACTGTGGCCTATGATAGCAAAGAGCTACATGGGGTTTGTGAAACCATGGACCGGTTCAGCTAGGTACTCACGCAAAGCACAGAAGAGTGTGGAACGGTGAGGGGTCCCATGAGCATGCATGCACACACTCCCACACACATGTTCCCAGGGGTGTGGGTTCCGAAAGTGCTCAGTCACTGGGATCCCTCATATTTCTTCCACCATGGAAGGACATCCTCTCTTATGGACAGCAAAACTCCCGTCTGTCTCCAGATCCAGTTTTCTTTCTCTCTCTTCCATCATCCGTGTCTACCACTGTCTTCTCTAGTGTTCTCATCTGTGTCTCGTCCACCTTTCCCTCTCCGCTGGTGCTAGTCAGCAAATAACCATGCTCTATTCTTTCCCATCCTCCAACACATCGTAAACGCCCTCCGCCTTTTAGCTATGACTTCCCCGTCTTCTTCACTCTTTCTTCAGGGCCAGACTTCTTAAGGGAAGATTCCGTTGTCCACTGACCTCACATGGAGTCCTCAGTCCGTTACTTCTCCATGCTACCGATATCACCCTCGTCAAGTTTATCTGTCTACCTACAGCTAAATCCTCCGAAACTCTCAGTCTTGCTTGAAGTCTCTGTAGCATCTGTCAGATTATACTCAACCACTCACCACCTCTCAGCGTGCCCACTGCCATTCTGTTTCCCTTCTGCCAGCCCCTTCAACATTTTTGGTCCACAGCCTCTGTTTTTCTCACCACCTGGGCAGTCCCACCCCCTTCGAAGACTGTATTAGCATGGGCACGTTGGCGACTCCCAACCCCTTGTCTTCGAATTAGATCTGTCTCCTGAGCTCCAGGCATGAACAGCTTGGATGCCTACCTATCGGACTGCTGTACCTGGATATTTTACAGACACCTCAAACTCAGCATGTCCCAAACTGAACAGCTTTGCTTCCTCACCAAACCTGCTCCTCCACCAATGTTTCCAACGAAACGATAGGCAGAGTTGCCCAAGCCAGAATCCTAGGCGTCATCTACACATCTGTCTCAACTCTCATCTCCGGTAAATCTCCAGTCTTGTGGATTCTATCACCTAAAACCTCCTTTGAAAAGTAACTCATAGTGATCAATAATACATCACAAAATTGTAAGAGCACCCAAGGTACATGGGGAAGGGAGGGGGGGACACTTTCCTACCTCTGTCCCAGCCCTTCTGGTGTTCTTCCTGGGGACATTCTCTTATAATATAGTTAGTTATTTATCCTTCCAAAATCACTCCCTGCAGATCCAAGCATATGTGTGTATACATTCATCTTAAAAACACACGTACTAGTACAGTATATTAGGAAAACAGTTCTTTCTTTTCTTGTTTAACATGTTTTGAAGGCTGTTCCATGCTCATCCACCATAAAACCACCCCATTCCTTTGTCTCCGCCTCTCTGGCCCCCATTGGCATTCCAAAATGGGCTGCTGCTATCTCCGGCCTGCGTTACGGGAGTAGCCCCCTAACTACTCTCTCTGCTGGCAGTCTTGGTCTTCTCCAGCCCACAGTGCACACTGCAGCTGAAATGACCTTCACAAAAGGCGACCTCTGCCTCGGACGGCAGTCTCCTGAGCGGGCTTCCCTGAGCCGGACTCCGGCAACCTCTCCGGCCTCCTCACACCCCTCCCCTCTTGCACTCTGTCACCAGGCTGAAGTATTATTAGTTGCTCAATAGGGCTATATTCTCCTTCTCCTTGACCTTCACACTTTCTGGACCTTTCTACCTTTCTGCACCCATCACACCCTTCCGGCCTTGTAACTTGTATTCATCCTATTGGTCTCAACGGTCAGACATCGATTGTGTGTTATTACACATCCTGCACTTTACCGTAGTCCCTTGTTTACATGTCCATCTTCCTTAGTAGATTATAAGGCAAAGGATGTCCACCTCATTCATCATCGTGCTGCCAGTGCGTGGCATAATTCCTGTACGAGGTAGTGGGCGATAAACATCCATGCACTGAATCTGTGAATGCTTCACCTGTTTTTATTCTAAGTGCGCCCAGTGGGGTGAAATGTACTTGCCTCTGAGTGGGGTTGGAATCGTTAAAAATGAGCAGATGATAGGGGTGGAAACACTTTGGAAAGGGAAAACGCCAGTACGGATGCGATCATTGAGAAATCCTTCCAGCGTGTGTATGTACGTGTGTGTGTGTGTGTGTGTGTGTGTGTGTATCTGTGTGTGCGAGAGACAGAGACAGAGAGGAAAGGAGCAGGAGGAGAAGGAAGAAGTGGAGATGATGTGGAGCACCGCGAGGAAGAAGACAAGAGGAGAAGAGCCCCAGCTGCAGAGCTCGGGGGCAGCAGATCTTACCGGCCTGACCGCTGTGCGGGTTCTTCCGAAAGAAGCAGCCGAGTCAGTCTCCGGCTTTCTGAGTCTGCCTTCAGGAGCCTGGGTGAGAAAGGCAAAGAACGCAGCCCGCAGCCCACAGCCACTTCTGCAGGATGGTGCCGAGAGGGCGCGCGGCCCGTGACCTGAAGGTTTAAGAGGCCGGCGGATGCCCTTGTTCTAACAGGCAGCCACCAGGTCTGTTGACGTGGCTCCGGAGACAGGGGCCAGAGATGGGGGACAAAGAAAAACTGTGGTGCCTGCCTCAGGAACTCTTTGGGTACCCTCCAGTCTGCCTCCTCCCTGGTTGCTTCAGAAGGCAGAACACTCTCCCGAGAGAGGCTGGGAGGTAACAGGAGGGATGTCTTGTTCTCACAGGAGGCTCTGAGTTTTAGCAACATGTCCCCTTCCAGCTGTTTGCCAAGTATTTCATGACAAAGTTCTGGTAAAGGGGGCCATGGAGGAGCCCCGAGGAATGGCTCTGCCAGTGGCCTTGGAAGGAAGGGTAGAGGTCCCTGCCCCTCCCTTGTGCCACACTGAAGGAGTGTCAGAGAAGGTCTCGGGTCCTCAAGGGGAGAATCCAGAGCGGTGGACTTTGGGATGCCTGGGGCACGCGCTGTGCATGGCAAAACCAGGGTGGAAAAACGGAGTTGGAGTGAGAACCAACTGCGGCACCCACAAGGCCTGAGTTCAGGTGATGAAAAGCCAAGAAAGCACCTTGACATGGGGTCAAGGATCATTTACTTCTCCAGGTCAGGCCTACCTGTTTCTTAAAAGTCAATAGGGGAAGATGAGAAAGGTGCAAGGAAAGAAACACTTGGACAGGAACACGGAGCAGGTTGGGTAACGTGTCCCCTCTCCCTGCCCTGGCAGGACAGCCAGGCAGCAGCCGCCCCTGGGCAGGACTGGACACACCTGCTTCCTTTGCTTCTACCACCTGTTTGTTATCCTGGCCTTGGGGAGGCAGTGGTGACAACCCTGGGCCTGAGGCGGCAGGGGCTTGCGCAGGGCCAGGCCGCAGCTGGAGGGGCTGAGTGTGTGTGACCCCCTCACCCGTGCAGTGCTGGCACCTGTGACGGGGGTCTGCCTGTGTGTGCGTATGCATGCAAGTGGTCCCTAGAGGGCCGCGCTTTCCTCAACGGCGCGTGCTCTCCTCTCCGCCCTTCTGCTGAGTTAGATGCTTGCCTGACTCCTTCCCGGTTAAGCCGTGGCTTCAGCTGTCGGGGGCTGACACAAGCTTCCTCCCAGAGACACCGTCCCCGCCACCACCCCCACCACCATGGACTACGTTGGCCAGCAGCTGGCTGCCCTGGGTTCTGGGCTGTCCTGAGGGCCACTGGGTTTACCCCTGCCAACGTCCTCATTCCCACGCGCACCTCACTAGCCAGCAAGGGCCTTTTAGGGGCCAGAAGGACAGGCGAACGGTCCAGTTTTCCTTTGATGCTGCAGCATCGGCTGATGGTTTCTGACTTGTCTCCCTGATGAGGTTGTGTAGCAGCGGCGGACTCAGGAAAGCACGTGGGCCACTGAAACTTCCCCGACAGAGGGAGCTGTTGTCGGGATGTACTTGCAGTCCCCCAGTTCACCTCTTACGCTCTCACCTTCTCCGTGTTTCCTCATCCCTCTCTAGGCCCGGCCTTCTGATTCAGTGATAAGAGGTAAGGGAAAGAGACAGAGATATCAAAGCCTGTGACTACCTAAAGGTGACCTTGGACCCTGTCCTTCGAGATGCTCTCCTGCTCCGAGTCAGACCCGGCTCCTCCTTTCCCCACCTAAACCAGACCTGAAGGGGAGACCTGCCCATGGTTCTTTCTTATCCCTGGCACAAGTCTCTGCCTCTTTAATCTCTCTTCCTCCCTGGGTGAAGCTCTTGGGCAAAGAGGAGACCATTTCCAAGCCCCACGGCCTCTGTTCTAGACCCTCCGGGTCTCAGGTCAGTGATCACCCCCTGCCCCTGGGTCCCAGGCCAGCCAGCAAGGGGCTCAGGACAGGAGGGTGGGAAGGAGTGGCCGCAGCCAGCCACAGGTGGCTTTCTGCGCACACTCACCACACCTTCCCCTTCACCCAGCTGCGGCTCGCTTCCTTCCCGCCCCTGCAGGCCAATTAATCTCCCAAGGACAGAAGCCATTGTCTCTATGTGTGGGCTGGGGATGGACAAATACCCTCCCACCTCCCAGGACACACACGTACTTCCCTGCCAGCTTCCCTAGACCCTCTGTCACCTCCTGGGCCTCACTTGCACACGGACCCACTTTTGCCTTTGAGGCCTAGGCAAGGAAATGTACCCGCTAAGTCGCTTGCCATGTCCTCGGCACAGATCAAGCTCCTCGGAACACAATTCAACATATCCTCCATGCCAGGTACTCCAACCGGGGAAAGAAGGACACACTGTGGTTTCGCCTCCGTCTCTGCCTCTGAGGATCCGCGAGTGGGGGACACGGGCAGGTAACGTTTCCGTGGTGATGCAGTGCTATCCTGTACACACAGGACATGGACACAGGGACAAGGGAGCTTGGGGGAGACCAGCACGGAGGAGACCCAGCCCTGGCTGGGTGAGGATGGGCGCGGGGGAAGAAAAGAGAGAATGTTTGAGCTGAGGTTCAAGAGATGAGCTGGAGGTTATACACCAGATACTTCCCGGGAGGCATCTTCCTAAGCCAGGCTGGGACTGACGATGTGAGGAAACGCCATAGACCCTAATTCTTCCCTAATCACTTCCACAGTGAACGAGAGCTGGAGTTCAATGGTCTCTTTGGCAGGACAGGGGGCGAGGACCGGGGAATCAATGATGCAGAAGCCCACGCTATACGGGGGGTAGCAGCCTGTGGTTGGGTCTGCTTCAGTCCCCAGGGGGGACTTACCCCCTGGTCATTGAAAGAGCTTCAAGGCCCCGAAACAGCAGCAGAAGAGAAGATCCAGGAAATAAAACCAGAGACTCTCCCCTGGGCACCTGCCGTGGGGCCAGGTCCCTCCCACACCTGGCTCATCGGCTCCTCACCGCCAGCTGTGGCTGTTCCACTCTTCCAGACAGGCAGCTGAGGCCAGAGAGGGTGAGGGCCTGGCATAAGGTCAAGTGACTAATATTGTTCTCATTCTGTAGACGGAAAGCTGGGCCTCCGAGAGAGAGGCAGGCTCCTTTGCCTGAGACCTCTCAACAAGCAGCGAACGATTTGACTTTGTACCCAAACTGGTCTGTCCTCAAAGCCTCGGCTCCTTCTGCAACCGTATTAGGGGCCCTCGAGCCAAAACAGCGCCAGAGTCTCCACCAGAGAGTTATTTTTCTGGATGTGTTCAATTTCAAACACTCCCGCTCGAGCAAAGATAGATAAAGCGAAAGACTCGCATTCATGTGACTCTGCGCGACATATAAGGTCTTTTCCTGTCCCTTATCTTTAGTCCTAACAACAACCCTGTGGAGTAAATAGGGCAGGGGGACTCTTCCAAAGACACGGAGGCTGATTCTTGGAGAGACTGTATGACCGAAGTCACGAATCTCATTGGTGCCGGGCTGGACAACAACCCAGGGCTTCTGGGCTCCTGGAGGGAGCTGTCCCTGCCATCGCTCCCTCACCTGCCTGTAAGGACAGCTGGACAAATCCTGGCCCAGCTACTCTTGACACCAAGTCTTTAGCAAGGACCAACGCAGAAGGCGGCACTCAGAGACAGACACCTTGGTGCGATGCTAGCTAGCTCCCGGACACCTGCACACCTCTGACGGCAAGCGTTTCAGGGCATCCCTCAGCTCCCCTGGAGGATGGGCTCACGACCTCCGCCGCAGAATCCCACACGGGCACCTTCCGTGTAGACTGCGCGCCTGCGCTCTGGAGCCTCCATTTGCACTCTGTTCTGCCTTCGAGGGTTTTAGGCCGAGCCCTGACGGCTGCCTAAGGAATCCTGGACTTCCCTGTAGCTTGGGGCAACATCTAAGGCACTCTTGTTTTCAGACAGGCCTGGAGGAGGGGGCGGAGTCAGGGAGGGGAGCCTGGGGCCGAGTCCTGGCCCCAGGATACAGTAGGTGGTGATGTGCTGGTTCCTCGGGGCCAGCGAACAGATGCCTATCAGAAGATCACAGGGAGCGCTGTCGCTGTCGTGGAATGCCCTGCCGGTCCAGCCTGGATGGATGTGCCGAAGTACTCCTGACAGCGACACTCCTACCCGCGCAGGGCTCCTGCCCAGTGCATGGGGTCACCGTGTCCGGGGAGGTGGGACAGGTGCAGAATAGCACCTGGTACTTTCTTTCTCTCCTAGTACTTGTTATTGCAGTGGCTGCCCAGGGACCTCCTGCTCTTCTTGCCTAGGTAGGCCCAGAGTTGCCCAACAGCGACCTGGAGAACGTTCTGTTTGGCTTCAGTCCCTGCCTTGTACCCAGCTGGGGCACCACCTCCTGGCCCCCTGGCTCCTCGCCTCCCCACCCTCCTCTCAGCTCCCACCACACCCTGCTTAGGTATCTGCCATAGAATCTGCCCAGTGCCTCTCGCCCCAGCCTTGCTCTGCCTTGCAGCCCTGGCCCTGTCCCTGAGGCTGCTCGGTCCAGGGCCAAAGCCACAAGCCTGGCTATGCGGAGGGGAGGCGCAGGGCTGCCTCCCAGATCTGCCTCTCCAGCCTCAGCCTCCTTCTCTGTCCTGCTCCTCGGTGCACACCCCCCACCCCCCGACTGCCTCTCATGCCCTGCCTGCTCCCCCTGCCCCCCTTACCAGCCAACGCCCCCCCGCCCCCGACAGTGCACCCTGCCTGTAGTCAGCAAGTGCCCTGAGTCTGAGATCAAGTCTGCCATTTGCTCGGTTTTTATCACAGAGGTGGCAGGGTGGAGAATTTGAAAGAGTTCTCTTATCACCATGCAGTTGCCTTTTCACTGACGTGGTTGGAGCAGGGAGAAGACAAGAAGAGCGGTGCAGCTGGGGACACCCTCCGTTAAAATGCTGCCCCAGCTGCTGGGAGGAGCTGGGTTTCCAGGGGGAACCCAGGCTTTTGGGAAAAGGTTTCCCTTGGGTGTGGGGTTTCTAGAGTGATGATCTGGTTTGGCGTAATGACTAGATCCTGCCTGCTGAGCCCCGGCCCTGCCTGTTCACTCTGGGCCTAGTGGGCCGAGCCCAGCGCCCCAGCGCCCCGAGGGGAATGGAGTGGAGCAGGGAGGACCACACGCCTGCTCCCCAGCCTTTTCGCTGGCTGTCCGGAGCTTTCCTCTCTCCTCACCCTGGGTGACTGGGGTCCCAGGACCCCTCTACTTCCAAGGTTAGAGGGTGACCCGAAGTCTTGCGTCCACCTGTTCTGCCTGCCCTCCTTCTCTCTCTCCTCTCTGTTTGGTGCTGGCCCCTGTGATTCGGAGACAAGACAAACAGATTTCACCTGACAGACGGGAGCCCTTTCCTGCTCTGAGGGGCTTCTGAGCTCCAGCCTCTGTAGGTGGAAGTTGAAGGCTGGGGTGGGGGTGGGGCTGCTGGCTGGAAGGACCAGGGAAACTCAAGAACCTCAGGGTCCTTATTTTTGCAGGCCGGGACACTAAAAGGCAAGTGACTTCGCCAAGGTCACACAGTGACTTCTGATCGAACTGGGGTCGGGACACCGCGATCCTGATGGCACACTGTTGCCCCTCTGCTTTGCCTCTTCCAGAAGCCACGCTTCTCTACCCATATTTGGGAAGCTCTTTGGCATCTGTGCACATTTCAGTGGCTTAATTCCTGGGTGACTTCTTCAGCGCCCGACATAAAGGAGTTTGGGATCAGGTAAGAGGGGGTGAATGGGATGGGGGCAAGGGGCTGGCAGAGCAGCGGGGTCCAGCTTGGGAAAGGAAAAGGCCTTGGGGTCTGCAAGGGAGAGAGAGAGAAGGACGGGAGGAAGGAAAAGAGGCTCGGGAAGCATGGCCGTGGGCTCTGACACCCTCCTGCACGCCGTTCTGTCTCCCCAGGGGCCGCATGGGACTATGGGCCATGGCTCCAGCCTGCAGAGACCTCCAGAGAGAGTTGGGGTCGGGTCAGGGCTGAGTGTGAGCGGGAGCCGCTCCCTCCTGCCCTCCGCCCCTTCCCCGTCATCTCCTGAATGGGGGGTTTTGGAAACAAGATGCTCGAAATCATTGAGGGGGTGATGGGGGGACTGCACACCCACGGAGACCTGTGCTGGATCCGATCATCTTCCCTTCGAGGGTGGGGCAGGAGGCGAGGGTGCTCCCTGACATTCCACATCCCCCACACCTTATACCCACATGCCCACCCGTGCCCTTGGGCCCGTTCTGCAAGGGTTAAGGGTCCAGAAGGACCAATGCCTGTGAATTGTAAAATCTTCAGACTCTTAGGACAATGCCAGAACAGAGACACATGTGTGCACGCACATCCCTGCTCTAAAACATCGCTATGACCCACCAATTCATTTCACGTAAAATAGACCACGCATGAACATATGTCGGATAACATGTACACACATGCCTGACAAGGTGGGAACCGGCTACACGGTGCCCTTTGCTCTGCCCTCTCCCCGGGCCCCGCTTCCGATCAGCTCCTCAACTACCCTCCTCTTGGCTTTCCCCAGTCTTATCAAAAAAGCAGGGAGTGTCCGAAGCTGCGGCAGCGTCGCCGTGGGGTGAGCGCCGAGGCGGGCTCAGGGATGACCGTGGAAGAAATGAGGGCAAAGGCATGGAGCTACAAGTACCACCTGGGATGGGAAAAGGGACTAAGGTCACATCTGGGGAGAAGAGCTAGACGGTTGTGCAACAACTCAGGTCTCCTGGACCCTGGCCGCAGAGGAGCCCGTGTGTACACAAGGAACCACGTGTGACTTGTAGTCCTTCAGCATCGCAGGATGTTTGAGCTGAAGAGGGCCGTGGAGGCTTTCGAGCATTAACTGCCATCTAGGCGGCCACAGATCCAGGAGCAACAGTCAGACATGTGAGCGGTCACCTCCCCGCCAGAGTCCCTGGGCAGTGCGGTGGCGGGTGCGTGTGAACGTGCGCGCGCACTCGCACTCACTGCCGATCTGCCACCGCTCCTGAGCGGGCACCCAGTGTGTGAACCCAGTGACCGGAACAAACTCCAAGCTGAGCGCGCGGTGGCGGCGACCTCACTGCCCCGAGCCGGCTCCGTTATCACAGCCCCGTGGCCTGCCGGGCCTGCCCTGCTCATGACAGCAGAGCTGAGGGACACCCTCCAGGAGGGTGCAGGGAGCAGGGCTGGGGTGACACAGAAAGCTGGGCAGGGAAATGAAGAAGCAGAGAAGAGAGAAAGGAGAGAAGGAAGCCCAGGGTTGCATGGAGAGACCGCTCGGAGCCCCGGACACACACACTCCACGTCACACACCGCAACTGCGCACACCATCCATCACACACCACACCCCAAAGCACACCCCCCACACACCATACAACCCCACACATACACCACAGCACACGCCTCAGTCACACATAGCATCCATCGCACACCACACACCCCACACACACACCATATCACACACCATATCACACAGCAAACATCACACACCGCACAGCAAACATCACACACCGCACACCCCATATACACATCTCACACACACTCCCAAATAATTATACCAACCACACACATACACACATGACTCGCACACATGCACACCAACTCCACACGTGCTGGCACAAAGCCCAGGATCAAGGGAGCCAGCACAGTCGCAGAGAGACAGAGGTGGGGAGGGGGGTAAAATGGGGAAATGCGGGAAGACACAGAGCAAACTGAAAGATGGACAAAACCAGAAAAAATATGTTTATACTTTTTGCCCTAAATCAGTGGTTCTCAGTGGAGAGTCATTTTGTCCCCAGAGGATATCAGGCGATGTCTATGATTGTCACACCTGAGCCAAGGGGCTGCTCCTGTGACCCGGCGAAGGGCAGCTAAACACCCTGCCACGCCCAGGCAGCCCCCACGCTCCAGTCCTTTGTTTCAAGGTATCAGTGGTGCCCGGGATGAGACACAGCACCCCAAACGCAGGACTCAGCACCACACAAGTCCCCGGTCCGCCAGTGGCCTGGACCCACGCATACCGACCCACGCATTCACATGGCATCTCCCTGATCCCCCTCAGCCCCTGCCGGTGTGGCCCTCAGAGAAGGCCAGTCGCACTCTGATTGACCCGACCCCACCCTGCCCCTCCATCGATTCCTGGGGACCTAACTTTTGCTTAGAGTTCAAGCTCAGCCCGAGACAGTAAGAACCTGTTCAAGAGCCTGTCAACATGAACCCTCCAGCCCTTCTCCCCTGTGGGCCCCCAGCTCTTCATTCTCCCAAGGCTTCATGAAGATGGACCGCCGTGAGGCCAGGGGTGTACTGGACGACAGCCACCCCCAGTCATAGGCTCATCCTCATAGATAGGGCCATTGAGAGGGACCATGGCTTGCCCAGAGTCATCAAAGTCTTCTTAAATTTGGAGTCTGGGCAAGGGGACTTGGAGAGGCTGTGATGGCAAAACTCACCCTCCCATGAGCCCCGGTCTCCCTCCGCCCTCTTCCCAGGCCCCTGCAGCCTCCTGTATTTGGACGCTCGAGTCTGGGGCTGTGCTGTTGCAGAACCACCTGAGGCCTCCCCTGTTGGGGGGTGCTGCCCCGGCCTTGGAGCGGGCTGGGGAGCCCTGCCACGCTCCTCAAGAGAGGAGGAGCTCCAGGACAGCCCCCGCTGTCCCCTCGGAGCCAGCAATGTGGCTTTAAGATGTGAGAGGACCCACGTAGGTAGTGTCACCCACGCTGTGGCCCGGCATTTCCCTCTGTCCACGCACATGATGTCGGGCCCAAGAGGTGAGAGGACGCCGTGGGGAGAGGCTGGCCCCTTTGTCCCCAGCCCTCCATGCCCATTTTCAGTCTGCTCTCAATTTCCCACTTGACCTGGTGACCCACCCAGAGGAGCACCAGGTGGAGGAAGGAAAGTCTGAAACGACTGCTTCCTCCTGTCGTCTTCCTCCTCCACGTGCAAACACGTCACTGCCTTGTCCTCTCCCCCTGTCCTCTCCCCCACCCGGCACTGCGCTGGGGTCTCTGGCTGGAGGCCAGCAGGACAGGGAAGGGGGTGGGTCGGCAGGCAGACAAACACGGGCTTAATGGGCACAAAGGTCCTAGTTCAAGGTTTGGGTTCTAGCGCCTTCTCCCCTCCCCACCCCAGCCTGAACCCACTGACCCCTGGGCGGGTGGGGAAGGCAGCTAATTGAACTGCTCTGTTTGTTCAGGGCGCTCGGGCCTGGCCTAGGGCCAACGGGAGGAACAGAAGACTTGCTTCTCTTTAGATTGGAGACTGACCCTCCTCCACCTGCCCACGGAGACACCCCACCCTGCACCTAAGTGCTCTCTGTGCTTGCTGCATCCTCCAGCCCTCTGGATCGGGGACACGGAGGACAAAAGCAGACTCTGAAGCTAGCGACCCCCACATGCCTGGGACTCTGACACCCAGGCCCAGGCCATAGGGTCTGTGTCTTGCCGTGGGCCTTCGCAAGGCCTGTTTCTTCCCAAAGTAGGGGTTGAACTAACTGAGCTTCCTGATGGCTCCCAGCTCGGGATGGTCAGAGTTCTACATTGGGGGACGGGGATGGGCTCTGTCCTCCTTCATCACTGGGACAGCAGGGCCCTTCCCCTCGCTGGGACTCGGCCTGCCAGCTGCTGTGAGGGAGTGTGGTGGCTTCGGCACTGGGGGACAGAAGCTGAATCTGCCTCTGCCACTGAATGGGCCATCTGGCCCTGGGCCATTTACTTTGCCACTCGGAGCTTTGTTTTTCCTCCCAGTGGTAAAGTGCAGGTAATAATACCTGCTTCCCAGGTGTGATGTAAGCCTACCTGGGACCACTTAGTGAAGTAGTGAGCAAGTGAATAAACTGGAGGTTGCCAGAGAAAGTATTTGTAATACTTGGGCATATGTATACTAAAAACATTCTTTGTTGTTTATCTGAAATTCAAGTTGAACTGGACATCCTCTATTTTATTTGGCACCCAACTGCATACATGTCGTATTGGGTGGGGGAGTTCTCTGGAGGGCCAGCGTAGGGGACTGCAAACTCTGTCCTGGGCCCAGGTTCTGCCCCCAGGTTCTGCCCCAGCTCCGTTTTGTGTTTTGTGTCTTGGCCCATGAGCTCAGAAGGAAATCTACATCTTTAAAGGGCTGTGAAAAAAGAAGGAGGAGGAGGAGGAGGAGGAGAAGAAGAAAAAGAATGTGTCAGAGATTGTTTGCCTGGGCTTGCAAAGCCTAAATATTTGCATTTACTATCTTGGCCCTTTACAGAAAAGTTTGCTGACCCCGAGTTGGTTAGGGGTCAAAGGGTTTTCGAGACTTGTGTACCTATTCTGGGACAGGTGAGGGGCTGAACTGGAAGAGTCCAGAAAAGCTAAGCCCCCAGCAGGGAAGGCTCCGTAGAGGGTGGGGGCCTGCTGAAGGAAGAGCCCTGGGAGAAGGGAGGGCTCACGCACTCGCTCACTGGAGGGGCCCCCAACCCCCAAAGGATCACCTGACCCCTCCCTCCTCGTCACTGCCTTGAGTCTCCCAAGCTAGCCTGACCCGGGCCCTTCTATAAAAGGTCAGCAGGCATCCCAAAGTCCAAGGGAGGTCTCTCTAGTTTCTTTGAAGGCCTTCCCTCCCTGGACTGGCCTGGGGGCAGGGAGAGGGACCGGGGTGAAGGAGTTTACGCAAGGCCCCAGGTGGCAGGCAGGTCTGCTGGCCTGTCTCTTTAAATCTCAGGTAATTTGGGAGGAGGGAGGGAGTTCGTCCGCACAGATCCCAGCAGCTCCTGCCAGAGGAGCCCAATGAGGGAGTCTGAGCTCTGCCAAGTGTAACCAACTCGGAGCCTTCTGCAGTCTGGCTGGGGCAGCTTCCCGGGACTCCTGTGGGGGCCAGGGAGGTCGGAGATGGGGCCTCTCCAGGGAGAGGGCAGGCTGGCCCTTGGGGAGACCGATGCAGCGCCAAGGCTGAGTCCAGTGGGGGTCTGGTCTCCACCGCAGCCCCACAAGGAGCCGGCCCTACGTGACATGGGGCTGCCACTGCCCAAGAAGACGGGGCCCATTCTCTGCCTGTGGAGAAAGTTCTGTAGATGGTTCCAGAGACAGGAGTCCTGGGCTCAGAGCCGAGACGAGCAGAACCTGCTGCAGCAGAAGAGGTAAGTCTCCACCTGCTGCCGCCAGCCGCCCCCTCCCCAGGTGCGTCCCTCACCCTCCTCTCCCTCAGCCTCCCCGCTTCCCCCTCCGCCCCCTCGGTCTTTGTCCGGCACCTCTGTCTGGACAGACTGGGCTCCAGGCCTGGCTCTTGGGAGCATTTTGTCTCAAGAGTCTTGGCCTGCAGGGCGCCAGGGCTCCAGGAGGAGGGCTGGTGCGGACGCAGGTTCTCACCGTCTTTAAGATCCAAGTCAGTTACGCAGCTTCTTGTGGGTGCAGTGGGCCCTGGAACACTGTGGGGGTTAGGGCTGCCGGGGGTGTGCCCTCAAAGAACTCATGAATAGCCGATGTCGGCCCTCCCCGTACAAGGGATTCTCAGCCGCCAGTTGACCCTTGAACAAGGTTGGTTTCCGCTGCGAGAGTCCATCAACTAGTACTTGTCCATTGCAGTGAGCGGGTCCGTTGAAAAAATTCACTTATAGGCGGGTCCAATGTTTCAGACTCACGTTGTGCAAGGGTCGACTGTATTTTCCTAATTGCCAGACAACTTGCTGGGCCTTGGAAGGACTGTGGCATCACTGAACCGCCACCAGATGGGTGGGTCACAGCCATGCCTCTTCATCCCTAGTCCCTGCCCCTCGGACCTCTCTGGCAGAAACAAACAGCACGCACACCCTGGCATGTGGGAATGAATGAATGCAGGAATGAATGAAGCAGGGAGGATCTCCGGATAACCCCAAAAGAAGACCCAATGGGATCACGGGATCATAGTTATCATTCTGGGCATTAATTGCCTCGGCTGTTGATGGGAGGGTATGAAGATGAACAGACCTGGGACCCAGCCTGCCATTCACCGCTCTCTGCCGGGGCAGACGGGCACGGAAAACTGGCCAGAACAGACTTAGGACCGGGGCTCGCCCACTCTCTCATCCAGGCTGGGGGACCTGAGAGGCTCCAGTCTCAGCGCTAAAGAAATCACACTTGTTGCTTCCAGCCCCTGAAAATGTCCCTAAATGCATCGGATGCTTCCCCACCCCCTCATCCCTGGCAGCTTAGAGTTGGGGGCCGGGAGGAGGGGGCATGGCGGAAGCTCGAAGCCACCCCTGTACGCGGTCTCCCTCCAGAGTTCCTGCGGGGCGCCCCACCCAGGTGGTGGCACGCCTGAAGGAAGTCCTCCAGTTGGGGTTCCCCCTCTGGGCCTCTAAGAAGGCAGGGGATATATCCATTCAGAGGCGAAAGCTTAAACTTTTTTGTTGTCTGAGGATCTTTCTCCGCCTGCAAATAGAGGGGCCTGCCTGAGCCTGACCAGGAGGGAGGAGGGCAAGAGTTCACCGGGGGGGCCCTGCGGTTTTCCCACTTTTGCTCAAGGGTTCTGGGCTGGGCTGAGCCCCGGCTGTTTCAGGCTGGGCTTCCCGGCTGTCACGGCAGCCACCCACCTCTGCCCCCCGGGCCTGGGAGAGTGGGGGCTGAGCGCATGTCTGGCTGGTGACGTCTGGCGGCGGCAGAATGGTGGTGTTGTTGCAGACTCGGCCACCACGGGTCCCACTCGTCCCCGTCCCACTCTCAGGACCCCAGGGCTGGGGCGGCAGACTCAGAGCGCAGGGAGGCCTAGGGTTTTGGAAGGGGTGACGGAAGTTCCCTGTGTGCCCAAGTGAGGTGAAGACAGAGGGAAGGACCGCAGCCTGGCTGCGTGGGGGTGGCTTCCACCTGCCTTTTCTGTCTCATTTCTTCTGAAGACCATCTGGTGAGCCACCTCCTGGGCCTTCGGCTAGAGAGGCCTGAGGTGACCACTTGGAGGGGTCCGCCTCTGGTGACTGATCTCCCTGCCTGATCCCGCAGCCCCTTGGCCCTCTTCTTCCCACACACCGGGAGTCAGGAGTATTGACTGTCCCCTGGGTGGACCTGAAGTAAGCAGGAAGGAGAGGGGACTAGGCTATGCAGTCACCAGGTAATTAGAAAAAATGAGATAACCATGGACATGAGGGCAATACAGTCAGGTCAGGGGGTGCGAGGATGGAAGAAAGTAGCCAACGATGTCACCAGCACCAATCTTATCTCAGAAGCCCCAGTCTAACAGTGGGAGGGAGGGACTTTACCCCCTGGGAAAGAGGCAGGCCCAGGGGGAGCAAGTAGGGGTGGGAGGGCACAGGAGTTTGCGCCAAGGACTCAGAGTGGGATTCAGGGTAGGGTTGGGGGGCACTCCAGGGGGTGGAGCATGGTCCAGTGGGAAGGGAGGACTTTCTGGTCTCCCTGGACTGATGGAAAACCCAGGGCTCCTCTCGTCGGCAGGCTTGTCTCGGGTCTCAGTCACGAAACCCGCTCTGGGTAAACGCCCAGCGTTGCCGTCCAAGCTGAACTCTCCCCTTGCTCCTGTTGCAACTCTCCCCGGGCCCCCGAGCTGTCTTCTTTCCTGACGTTCAGCGTGCTGAACATTTATCGAGCAGGAAGTGCTCTGCCGGCTTTGCAGGAACAAGAACAGGGCACCTTCCCTGCTCTCCGGGAGCTCAGGTCCTTGTGGGCGAAATGCACCAGAGTGCCTCAACTTGGCCATGCTTGGTGGGCCCCCTAAGGAGGGGGTGAACAGTGTCATGGGAGCACAGGGGAGGGCGCTGGAGGGTGCTGCAGTGTCTGATTTCGGCCCACGCTGCAGCTTCCGGGGAGCAGGCCCCTTGCTGCCAATGACCCCCTCCCCACAGTCTGCAGGAAGACAAGGAGCGCTGAGGTTCTCCTCTGGTGAGACAGACACCCATGACTCTAGGTGAGCGGACGTGTCTGTGGATAGCCAGGCCCGGGACTCACTGGCGTTATCAGGACTCCCCGCCTCGGTACCTACATACACATGCGTCTCTGCAGGCCCACGGGTCTACCTACACGCATGACGGCATTGCAGCCTGACTCCAAGTCTGCAAATAGCCACTTTCCTGGAAGCTTTGAACCTCAGCCCATTGCCAAGAACTTGACCTGCAGGGAGGTGGCCCGCAGGTGGCCAGCGTGTGCCTCCTCCCCATACATGACTGTGGTTTCCTTCATCTGTGGTCACTGCTCCGGGCTGGCCCTCTCCCTCTGGGAAGAGTCATAAAACTTGAAGAACCACATAATTTAGTGGTGAGCGCCTAAGGCTAGGTTCTTGGTGAAACATTCTGCTTTTAACTCTCTGTGTGATCCTCCCGGGAGGGTTGGGCTATTCAACCTCAGTTTCCTTTTCTGAAAAATGGGAGCATTGTCCAGCTTTCGTGGCAGGGCGGGGAGGAGCAAAAGGGATGATGAGCGAGGTGCTGCTCTGGAAACTGGAAAAGCACAGGTGCCCACGGGATTACTGTGATGAACAACCCTCACCACGAATGCAGGCACCCCCTGAGATGGCAGAAGCTGAGAGGGCTTGCGAACTCCCTCCTGTCAGAGCCGCATTCATTCTGGAAACATACTCTGAGCCACTGTGGTGTCTGTGCCCTCCCCTTCCCAAGGGACACCCCCCTCCAACAGAGGATGCCTGCGGCTCAACCAGGGGAACCCGCACAGGCCCGTGCAGCCCCCAGTGCATCTTCCAACCCCGTTTCAAAGCCCGATGATACCGAGAATGAGGACAGAGTAATGCCAAATGGGGCACCTGTCCCAGCTCTGCCTCTGATGACGTGTTAGGACAAGTCACGTCAGACTCCAGGCATGAGAGCGAGCCATCTGTTGCACGAACAGATTAGAGCTAGTTTCGAGGGCCTTCCCTGCTCTGAAATTCTGATTTGACGTCTCCTGCAGATATTCCTGGCCCTGCCTGGTTTCCCAGCGACCATATACAAAGCTTGTGCACCCCGCACGCACGGCTATGCACGTACACCAGCATGCACGCACCCTCGGAACCGAGGGAGGAGCAGGGGGTGGCGGGAGCTGGGAAGGGGGGAGTGAGAGATCCTCACTTGGTGGCCAGAGGGAAGCCTGAGGGGGCGGGAGCTCCACCGTGTGTTTACAAATGATGTGCTAGGAATCCCACCCAAGACTCGCACCAGTTTAATATGGAACTAGATTGTTCGATGTGATAATTGTCCAGCACCAGAAAACATTCTAAATCCTGCAAACACCTCGCATGTTACAATGTCGGATTCCCTCTACAATGTCTTGGCGCTCCTTCATCAGTGGGCGCTTCGAAGGCTTCGCCTTTTCGCTTAAGGGAGTGTCCGCAAACATGCTCGTGTAGGTCGCTTCTCGTCCTCTGTAATGTGAAGTATCCTTTTTAAAAAACGGATTAGGAATAATTATACCTTCCCAGTTGGGGTTTCTCTGCCTTGGCGCATGATGGGCAGGAAATCCCTTTGTTACGGGAAGCTGCCTGTGTAAGGTGCTTAAAACTCCCTCCCCTCCGCCCACCAGAAGCTAGTAGCACCCGGCCCCCAGTTGTAACAACCAAAAATGTCCCCCAACATTGCCCGATTCCTTGGGGGAGGGGCAGGGGATTGGCCGTATTCGAGAACCATTGCTCTTCGTAACTAGGGGATTTGGGTAGCAGTGCAAAGCGTTCTGCTAAATAAAGTGAAGCTTTCCCCTGGGAAGGAGAGTATAATCTAACCATTCCAACAGGAAGCTGCTTCTTCGGTATCTCTCCGCTTCCTGCCCTCAGGGGGCGTCTGGCAGCCTTCTGGTGAAGGCATATAGAGTTTGCTCAAGATCTAAACTTCTGCGCTGGGTCGCCATCAAAGAAACTACGGGTGCCTCAGGCCCAGGAATCTTAGGGTGGGTCTGCTCTTGCATCGTTTTTAGGGGGCCCAAGGACGGTCGGTGTTTTGGGGATCCCCCTTCCTGCCAAGAATGTGAGCAAGGGCTTTCTCTACTGCCCCCATGTGGCCCTGTGGTGCTACTACAACTATTGGCTCTGCCTGATCCCCTCAGAACCATCCCCATGCTGCCCCACTTTTGGCTGGATTGTGGAATTTGCCAACCAGAGGAGGCCCCCCCTCTACAAGCCCTGCTGGGCTGGGTTCTAAGCGGGGTCTTTAACCAGAGTGTGGTCTGACTGCGCTTGCCAGAGAAAATGGAGGACATGGAGTTAAATGTGAAGTTTAGATAAATAATACATTATTAGTATGAGATGAGGGACCACCCCCCCAAAAGGAATTATATTCCGGAGGGCAGGACCCTTGTAGTACAGGCTTGCCCTGCTAGGTGAGTGTTCTAGGAACCCATCTGGATCAGTGCACCAGCTGGTGGTGTTGTGAGAGGCTGCATTAGGCTTCAGTGAATTTTTTTGAAGGCTCTTTCAACTCATTTGCCCATTTCATGACGGATGATTTATGAGTGCACCTGCCCACACTGTGCCAAGTGTTCAGCAGGTTTTTTTTCCCCAAAAAACAGCATGACCCCTGTGCCCCACCCTCCCTATTCACTGGACCTCACCCCAAGCAACTTTTTCATTTCTCCAATGTGGAAAAGGTGAAACAAAAAACAGCGAAAGCACTAAAAGGCATCAAAATCAACGAGTTCACACACCATCTTGAGCAGTGGAAAAGGTTTCGATAGGGGCATTGCATCAAATGGAGAGTACTTTGAAGGTGACTGACATTTAAACATGTAAGAATAAATGCCCAGTGCTTGATAAATAAATTCTGTTCTTTGGGGGCCCCTCCCTTGTAAGTACATCCCAAATATTACATGGGACAGACGCACACTAAAACATTATTTGTTGCGTACCTAGAATTCAGGTTGAACGGAGCATCCCGTGGTTTTATCGGGTGGGCCAGGCGGGCCTGACCTTCCCGGCCCAGCAGGGCTGTCGGCAGAGAGAAGGAAATGAACACAGAGAATGCCTGCGGGGGACGTTCACTGGCTGCAGAGATGTGGAGGGACCAAAAGGGATATACATCTTCGGGCCTGTCACCGACTGGCCTGTCCCCTCCTACCCTAGAAGGCAGGGAGCTACAGCAAAGCTGGAACCTGGAGAGCAAGAGCCCTGGGGCCCCTCCCTAGCTTCGCCAGTCGCCTTTCAGGCATTTAGTCAAAGCCAGGCACAAAATGAGAAGGTAATTGGAGGAGGGGAGGGCTAGAATACACAGGAGAGAAAGTGGCTGATGCTGCCTCCAGGTCCCCCTAGTGCAGAGCAAGACACAGATACTGGTCCCAGCACGCATGCTCGATGGGGGACAGGCCAGAGGAGAGCGCCGACGTCCCTGGGGAGGCCGTGTGTTCCTGCGTGTGCGTAGGGCTGACTCCAGAATATCTGCTGAGGAGAGGTTCGGCCAAGTTGTTGGGAAGGTGGCGGCGGCGGTAGTGGTGAAGGGGTGTACAGAAAACTTGTTTTGCAGCTGTTTGCATACCAAGCATACTATTTTTTTTTACTTAGATTATACGTTTGCTTCAGGTTGGCTTCAGGGTGGCCAATAAAGATAATAAGGAGAGACAGTGAGACTAAACCACGTTTTGGCACCGTTCCTTGCTCATTCTACAGACGGAGGGCCTGGCTCCTTCGCGCCAGGCGCATGTCCTAGGAATGCAGAAGAGACGATTATTGGGGTGGGGGGCACATTTCGGGTGTGAGGCGCATTAGGGCAGTGGTGCAGAGGGGTGCGCTCTGGGGCGGTGAGGCCAGTGTGCTGTGTCTGAGACCTGAGGGTGAAGAAGAGTGTGGAAAAGTGTTGCCCCGAGACTGGAAAGGACCCCTGGGTTCCTTCTCCTTGGATCCTTAATGACCCCTGCGCGGAGGAGGGGGGGGGATTTGGAAGCTGTGATTGCATTTGCCATTCAAAGAGAGTATATTGGTGGCACTCAGAAGGCTGCCTTGGCGGGGGGGGGCAAACAGGCTGTGGGGAGACTAGTTAGGAGAGGCTTTTGTGAATCTGGGGCTGGATAGGCAGGGCTGGGGCTGCCTGTGTGGTGTGAGGAGGGCTGAAGCCAGCGTTGCGGGGGGGGGGGGGGATTGTGTCTTGAGCTCTCCCTCCTGTCCCAATCCCCCTCCCCCTCCCCCACCCCCATCCCCAGTGCTGGAGTGGGTTTCCTGCCCCTGCCAGTCCTTAGTATGGGAGTGCCTGTCTGGATCTCTTTGTCGGTCACATGCCTGGCCATCTCTGGGTAAACAGGGTTATTTCATTCACTCCCATGGAAAGATTCCATGGCTCTGGGTTGAAAGAGAAAATTGAATAAAAGGGGTCCCCTGGGTCTTAGTTGAAGTAAGTCTTGATCCTTAAAGAAGTTTTAAAGTTCACTGTAGGAATAAAATTCAAGAGAGGGTTTGGGGAGTCAGAAGACAAGATGATTTTTGCTTAGAACGAGTGAGAAACAAAGAAGGAGTAGGAAGAAACTATACCCTGACTCGGGGGCCAGGAAAACAGAAAAGATGTGCTGTTCCTATTGGAGGAAGCCCTAGAGATGCTGGTAGAGGGAGGGAGGGAGGTGCCGGGGTCAAAGGGTTCTCCAAGAAGTCTGGGAGGAGGAGCGCAGTGCACAGGGGAAAATCTGCTATGCTCTCCCCGTTGACTTCCTCCGCAAACAAGAGGGAGGAATGCCCGGTATTCCTTGTCCTAGAAAACAAGGCTTATCGTGGAGGGTAATCTCAAGACACTCAGTGAACTTGAATCAGGGTTGCTGCAAAGTCAAGAGGTCAGGAGGTGAATGAGTGCCTAGGTAAAGCCCCTCCCATCCATACCTGACAAGCACAGATACATTCACACGCATTCTGGTGTCTCTGTGAACTGATTGGTCGGGGGAAAAAAGAGATCAGATAACACTTTGCAGCTCAATGGCCACACTTCTCCGCACCAGGGACCTTGGGGCTCATTGTCACCGAGCTACCTGTTTGTATAGGATGAAGCAAAGCCATCATCCCTCACTCCACCACTAGGCATGCTCATGGTTGCTACCTTTCGGATCCCATTCCCTTGTAGGATCTTGGGGTGTCCTCTCCTTCTAGCTGCCAAAGAGAATGATGTCCAGGCTCTCAACAAACTGCTCAAGTACCAGGCCGGTGAGGTGCACCAAAGAGGTAAGGAAGGAGCAGAGCCCTGAGCACGGCTCTCCTCCCAGGTCAGCCCCAGGTGTCGTGGGCACCTACATCACTCTCGTCCCCATTCCCCTGCCCATAGAAACCCCTCACCTCCTCTTTCTGCCCAGGAGCCCTGGGGGAGACAGCGCTGCACATAGCGGCCCTCTACGACAACCTGGAGGCGGCCGCGCTGCTGATGGAGGCTGCCCCGGACCTGGTCTCCGAGCCCATGACCTCTGAGCTCTACGAGGGTGAGGAGACAGGGGCCGGGGTGGAGCCAAGGGGAGGCCCGTTGGATATCCCAAGTCAAGCCCCGGTGGACAATTTGCAGCAACCGAAGGGGGAATCCGAGCACCACTGCTCTCTGTTCCCTTCTCCCTTGTCACCCTCACTGCACCTCATGAGGGCACGACCCGCTGAAATGGAGAGGCCCACAGAGTGGGAAGAAGTGGGTGGCCGCCGGATCCCCTAGGGATGCTGCCTGGCTCAGGGCCTCGAGTCCCCACCCCCCAGGCTGCCCTGCTATGGGGTCATGTATGGATATGGGCCCCCTGAATAATGCTGGGCACAGACCCCACGACTGAGGGCTCTCTCTGAACCAGGCCAGACTGCACTGCACGTGGCCATCCTGAACCAGAACGTGAACTTGGTGCGAGCCCTGCTCGACCACGGGGCCAGCATCTCCGCCAGAGCTACAGGCTCAGCTTTCCGCCACAGCCCCCACAACCACGTCTACTTTGGTGAGAGCCAGGGCCAGGCCTGAGGGGAGGGGAGGGGAGTGAGTGGTGGGCAAGGGAGGAGGGCCCCGTGCCCGGGCCTGGGAGGCTGGGGGTGGGGGTGGAGTCAGCCCTTAGGAGGCTTAAGGCCAGAGATGCTTCTGCACCATCCCTGCCTCTGGTTCTGCTGACAAGTGTCCCCGAGCCCAGCACCGAGATGTGGGGAGGAACAGGCAGTCCCTGGGAGACTTCACACCCCAGCCCGCGCTCATGCTCCAGAGCCCTCTGTGTCCCCAGGGGAGCACCCTCTGTCCTTCGCTGCCTGCGTGGGCAGCGAGGAGCTGGTGCGTCTGCTCATCGAACACGGAGCCAACATCCGGGCCCAGGACTCCCTGGGTAAGCACCGGGAGCAGGAAGCGAGAGAGCGGAGGGGCTGGGACGGTGGGTCCAGTGGCCACGTGACACCCGTGTCCTCCCCCAGGAAACACAGTGTTGCACATCCTCGTCTTCCAGCCCAACAAGACCTCTGCCTGCCAGATGTACAACCTGCTGCTGTCCTACGACGGGCGTGGAGGCCGCCTGCAGCCCCTGGACCTTGTGCCCAACCACCAGGGCCTCACCCCCTTCAAGCTGGCGGGAGTGGAGGGCAACACTGTGGTGAGGGACACGCCCTCCACCCCACGGTGTTGTCCTACTGACCCCGCCCCATACTTTTAGTCTTTGGGAAAGCAGATGTAAGCACGCGTCCCTGATGCCTAGGTCCCATTTCCAGGTTGGAGTGTTTCTGTCAGGCCCTATGTCCCTTGTCCGCTGGTCCCTTTCTTGCCCACTTTCTCTTCCCCGAGGCGCTGGGGGCCAACAGAGTCTAGATCTCACCCTGGAGCGGTGATGCCCACATCAACCTTCCAGGCCACAGGGTCCCGGCCTTCCCGACTCTCTCCTCTGCCCGAGATTTAGAGAGAGCTGCGGGGGGTCAGAGAGCAACCAACCCAGGGGGTCAGCGTGAACATGGGTTCTTCGGCCCCAGCGGCAGTGGGTGGTCGTGGAGCGGAGAGCGGCCGCCACTGCGGATAGCGCTGTCCTCCCGGACCCGCTCCCCACCCCCACCCTGTGACCCTCCCTGCTGCTTGCCCCTCACGTCTCGGTCTTCCCCTCCCCCTTAGATGTTCCACCACCTGATGCAGAAGTGGAAGCACAGCCAGGGGACATTCGGGTTGACGACCTACACCCTCTATGACCTCACGGAGATCGATTCCTCTGGGGATGAGCCATCGCTGCTGGAACTTATTGTCACCACCAAGAAGCGGGAGGTACAGAGTGTTCAGGTCGGAGAGCAGAGGGGGAGGGGCGTCAGGGTCTCTGAGCCGCTTGCTCTGTGTGGTCTTCCTGCCGCAGGCTCGCCAGATCCTGGACCAAACGCCAGTGAAGGAGCTGGTGAGCCTCAAGTGGAAGCGGTACGGGCGGCCCTACTTCTGCCTGCTGGGCGCCTTGTACGTGCTCTACATCATCTGCTTCACCATGTGCTGCGTCTACCGCCCCCTGAAGCCCAGGACCGACAACCGCACCCAGCCCCGGGACAACACGCTCCTGCAGCAAAAACTGCTTCAGGTGACGCCCGGGAGCCGCAGGGCCTGGGGCAGGATCCGCTGTCTGCCCTTCCTCAGACTTGGATCAGGTTCCCGTCTTACAACCCACAATTCTCCCCTCACCCGGGTCTCAAACACCTAGGCACAGCCCCCAGATACACACACGCACAGAAGCACATCTGCACTTGAAGAGCAGGGTTTGAGAGAACCAAACTCCCAGGTTAAAAAGACTGGAACGAGGGACGCTGACCTCCGACCAGGGGCAGGCAAGGCAGGGGCCCGAGACCCTGCATGCCCTGACCACGCTTCCCCCTTCAGGAGGCCTACGTGACCCGGCAGGACGCCATCCGACTGGTGGGGGAACTGGTGACGGTCATCGGAGCTGTGATCATCCTGATCGTGGAGGTGTGGTGTGCACCGGGTCCCGGGCGTGGCTGCCTGCCCCAGGGATCCAGCCCGAACCCCGGCCTAGAGGTGCCTTTGTGTCTGCAGATCCCAGACATCTTCAGGGTGGGGTTCACGCGCTTCTTCGGACACACCATCCTCGGGGGGCCGTTCCATGTCCTCATGTGAGTCTCCTTCCTCATGTGAATGCCATCCCTTCCTTCCTGGATTCCTGACCCCTGGGGAACCTGTCCCCGCAAGCCATGTGTGTGACCGCAAGCACTGAGCTCGCAGAGACTGAATCTAAGCCTTTCAGACTGCTGTGTTTCATACTGACGTGTTCGTACTGCTTCAGTCACACTCTTGCTCTTGAGTCCCCAGGATAATCCCAGGCCCCTCTCATCACCCCCTGCCCTCTGCTCCCCCTCCAGCATCACCTATGCGTGCATGGTGCTGGTCACCATGGTGATGAGGCTCACCAACACCAGCGGGGAGGTGGTGCCCATGTCCTTCGCCCTGGTGCTGGGCTGGTGCAATGTCATGTACTTCGCCCGAGGATTCCAGATGCTGGGCCCCTTCACCATCATGATCCAGAAGGTTGGTGTCCCCGTACCCCTAAGTTTCCCAGAGAAAGGGCCTAGAGAAGGGATGGCAAACATTCCTGTCAAAAGCCACATACTAGATGACGTCTCGGGCTTTGCGAGCCACATATGGTCTCTGTTGTGTATTCTTTTCCTCCTCTTCTTTTTTTCCCAAGTCTTTAAAAATGTAAAAACTATTCTTAGTTCAAGGGCCATCCCGAAATAGACCAAACAGCCCTGGCCCGCAGCCAGTTTGCCAACCCTGACCTGGAGGGCGGAGCCACGCGGGTTCCCAGGTCTATTCGAGGCTGGGATGGGCAGTGGCTGGAGCGACGGGTGTGACCTTCTCCCTCCCTGCTCTAGATGATTTTTGGTGACTTGATGCGATTCTGCTGGCTGATGGCTGTGGTCATCCTGGGCTTTACCTCAGGTAAACCACCTGGTCAGGATGGGGGCCGTGGGAGGCAGAGGCTGGAGGAGCCTAGGCAGCAGAGAAGGGCTGGGACAGACTCGGGGAAAGGTGGGAGGAGGCAGAGGTGAGGGACAACTGGGGTGATAGGGAGAGGTGGCTCCTGGGATCAGAAGGATGAGCCATATGGAAAATAAGGCAACCTAAGAACCTAAAGTCCAGAGCGATAAAGGTTTGGGTTGGTGCTGTGGCGATGTGGGAGATGATAGCAAAGAGCTGGCTGTGGTTCGGTCACCCTCAACATGGTAACTCTCACCCCCTTGGGTGGAGCAGCCTTCTATATCATCTTCCAGACAGAGAACCCGGATGAGCTGGGGCACTTCTACAATTACCCCATGGCACTGTTCAGCACCTTTGAGATGTTCCTCACCATCATCGATGGCCCTGCCAACTACGACGTGGATCTCCCCTTCATGTACAGCATCACCTACGCCGCCTTCGCCATCATCGCCACCCTGCTCATGCTCAACCTCCTCATCGCCATGATGGGCGACACTCACTGGCGCGTGGCTCACGAGCGGGATGAGCTCTGGCGGGCTCAGGTGAGCCCCCTGGTGGCTGGGTGGGCTAGTGCAAGTTCGTGCCAAATTCAGAAGCAGGGTATTTTGACTTCACATGTTTGGACCGTTGTTGCACAGTGCACAGAATGATACAGAGTGTACAGTAGAACTGGATTAGCAATTCTGGAGTACCACTGAGCAATTCCGGAATAGCTTAAGAGAATTCCTCCCAGTTTGCTCAAAAATGAAAACCTGTCTTTTTCTAGAGTAATCAACACAAATTAAATCGAGAGTAAAGGTAATGGTATTTTGTAAACTTCGCAACTGAATACAAACTGGAGTATTTGCATCTTCTTGGCAATATTCCAGTCTTCAAAATTTGACCCAGAAAAATCAGACATGTTAAAAATAATGCCACAAAAACTCCCTTATAGTAGCAGAAACTTCCTTGTCAGAGCGTCATGGTGGGGACAAGAGACCATTTAAAAAAAATCAAATCATCACTTAAAAAAATACATGTAGAAAATAATTTATCTCAACAAAAATAATTCCTGAGAAATAAAAATGGAGATCCTAAAAATTGGATGGCATTTAACTGTGCTGTGTAGAAAATGGAGCTAAAAAACCAACCAACCAACCAACCAACAACAACATAAAAACCCTCCTAAACTGGCTAAATGGGATTTGCTCAGGAAAATACTTCTCCCAGGCAAATGTACTGATGTTAGATGTCTCAGTGGGATGCTTGCATTTATGCACAGCCTATGTGTCCACAGGGTGGAAGTATCCCGTAGCCCCGAGGGCCTCTGTTTGCTTTGCTCACCTTCCCATTGTCCTGGGATTCAGGTCTCTCAGCCCCTGCAGGACCAGCCTGGCATCTGCATGGGTGTCCAGGCACTGGGCACAGAACTGAGGGGCTCACGTGCCACCGACTCCCCCCCAGAAGAGGGCTGACAGAGCCGACACCATCTTCCTCAGCGCAGGGGTGCTGTTTGTCCCCTCCGGGAAACCACAGAGTCCCTGACTTTCCTAGCTGCTGCTTAACCGTCCTCCCACTGGCTGGCACCCTCCCAGCTCCGTCTGCACCCAGCCTCGCTGACTTCCCCTCCTGTCCCCATATGCAGGTGGTGGCCACCACGGTGATGCTGGAGCGGAAGCTGCCTCGCTGCCTGTGGCCTCGCTCTGGGATCTTTGGGGGAGATTACGGGCTGGGGGACCGCTGGTTCCTGCGGTGAGTGACCGTGAGGGGCTGGGCATTCCTGTGACCTCAGGGCTGGGCCCTGCGCCCTCCCTAGTCCTGACGGCCTGGCGGCTGAGGGGCTGGTACCCCCTGCCACACCAGTACTCGTGTGCAGAGGAGACAAGCAGCTCCAGCCCTTTGCCCCTGGACACATCTCAAGTCCTCTGTCCTCCTCAGGGTGGAAGACCGGCAGGACCTTAACCAGCAGCGAGCCCGGCGCTACGTACGGGCCTTCCACAACCGGGGCTCCTACGACTTGGACAAGGACTCAGAAAAACTGCAGCCGGGCCGCCCCTCTGGCCCCAACCTGTCCCTCCCCACCCCCTCGGTGTCTCGAAGCACCTCCCGGAGCAGCACCAACTGGGAGAAACTTCGGCAAGGGGCCCTGAAGACAGAGTTGAGGGGCGTGGTCAACAGGGGTCTGGAGGAGGAGAGCTGGGAATACCAGATCTGAGCATCCGTTCCCAGCAGTCGCGCTCATGCTCCTGGGAACATTCCCAAACCAAAACCCCAAACACCGAGCAGTCTAACCCCCCAGGTCAAGGGAGAGAGGAGGAGAAGTTGAGAATAGCTGTGCCCAGGTCTCTGCTTTTTGCTCAGCTCTGGAGCAAACGGAAGGCCAGGAGGTGGCTGGCCCCGCCTCTTCGGCTTTCGTGGAGTCCGCTGCACTGTCAGAGCAAAGCACTTTAAAGACAGGCTTGCCGCCTCTGCACCCCGCCTCTGCCCAGGAGTCCAAGCGGGAAGGGCGAGCCCTGCCCAGTGCTCCGGGGAGTGCTGGGGAGGCTGGTGGAGAGAGGGCGTGAGGAAGGGGACGAACACCACTCTGGGGTGGGGTGATGCTGGCTGAGTCTTGTCGCCTTCTACCTTCCAATAAATGGTTCCCTGCTCTGCTGCCCTGCTGTGTGGTGTCACCTTCCCGGCATTCTTTGCGCGCCGAGGCCTCACCACACCTCCAGCTTGCAAATTCCCTTCTTTCCCTTTAATGTGGGGAGGGAAGGAGGGAAGGAGGGAAGGGGCAGAGGACAGGAGAAGGAAGCATCCAGAGGGTTGGGCTGAGTGTTCCAGGGGTGAGAGGACAACATGGGGACTGGCTCATGTCTCCCACGTCCCTCCGTGGACCTGTGTCCTGGCTGCATCCGAAGCAGGGTCCGTCACCAGCAGCGAGCCCGGCATCCTGCCAAGGCCTCAGACCTCCACCGCGCCTGGCTGCCTCAGGTGGTGCTGAAGAAGCCGGACATGGTGCAGCAGTTTCTTCTGGTGGCCAGCCAGGGTGACGCCCAGGGCAGGCAGGTCCCTGGTGGGGAAGGCGTGGATCAAAGCCAGGCCAGCTGCTCTGAGATCCCCGGCAGGACCCGGGCCTCGAGCCCGGAGGCTCCCCCGCCCGCCTCTCCCTGCTTACTCCAGGCTGAGCTGAGCCACGTCAGTGAAGGTGCAGAGGCCGCACCTGGAGAAGCTGTCCTGGTAGCACTCCAATCCAATGGCCGAAAGCCAAGCCTGAGGTGAGTCCAGAGAAGGGAAGTCCAGGGCCACAGGGTTCAGGAGGGCCTGGGACGGTCTAAGGCGGGAGGGGCAGGCAGGTCAAACTCCCCTCTCCGTGCTAGTTCCCACCCCTCAGTTTTCTTTTTGGTTTGCACTGATCCCCACCCCGGCTTTCCCAGACCTTAGACCCGTGCTCCAGACCTGTCCCCAGGGCTCCCGCCAGCCTGCAGAGTCTCTGGCTTGCGAATCATCTTGTCAAATGCAGCCACCAGCTGGTCAAAGTGGGGACGCTGGAGACGGTCTTTCTGCCAAATATCCAGCATAAGCAGATGTAGTCCGGGAGGACAGCCTGGAGGTGGGGGCAGCCGGAACTCCTGCTCTATCGCATTTAGTACCTGGGGATCAGAGGAGGCATGTGGTGAGGGGAAGCTACTGCAAGTGGAAAGGAATACATGGTGAGGTTAGGGCATGGAGGACAGATCGCAGTGGTGAAGGAACTTAAGAACACAGAAAACAAGAGCATGAGATCTCAGGGAGGGATCAGAGAATGGGGGTCTCAGAATGGGTGAGTTGGGGAAAGGCTGAAAGGACTGGGGGTGGGGGGTGGGGAAGCTGCAAGGCCCAGGCTAAGAGCTCACCTCCTGGTCACTCATGTCCCAGTAGGGCCGTTCTCCATAACTCATCACTTCCCACATCACTATCCCAAAGCTCCAGACATCACTGGACGTCGTATGTTTTCCATGTGCAATGACCTCTGGGGCTGCCCAGCGAAGCATCCGACTTGGGCCCTGAGGGACAGGGTCAAAAGTACCAACAGGGATAATCACAGCGATGGTCACCTTTACTGAGCAACTACTCTGTGCTTGGACATGAGTCCAAGGAGTCACATCAAGCATCTCCCTTCGTCCTCGTAAGAACCGTGCAGGGTAGACGACATCGTCTTCCTTTCGCAGAGGCTGAGGCACCGAGCAAAGGGAACTGGGGCAAAGTCACAGAGCTTAGGGCAGAGCGCTGAGGATTTGTGCCCAGCTGCTCTGACTCGCAGGGGTGTCCAGCCTTTTGGCATCTCTGTGCCTCAGTGGAAGAAGAAGAGTTGTCTTGGGCCTCCCACTAAATACATTGCAAGGTGTAATCACAAAAAAACCTTACAATGCTGTAAGTGGATTTATGACTTTGTGTTGGGCCACATTCATAGCCATCCTGGGCTGTATGCAGCCTGTGGGCCGTGGGTTGGGCACCCCTGGTAGAGTCTGCGACCATTGCGGGAAGGGCAGGAGGCGGTCCCAGGTTTCCGGGGTCTCCCACCTTCCGCAGGGGCCTCGGTTCCTGAAATCCTTCAATGCCTCCCTTGCCCAGGCTTCTCTCCTGAAGGGAGCGCAGGTGAGCCCCAGCCCTCCAAACGCAATGATATGCCGCCCGAGGTCCCACCCGAGCCCATCCCCCGCCCCCCGCCCAGATTCTGGCTCATCCTCCAGCACCTGCTGCTGAAGAATGTGGAGCCCCCAAGGCTGCGCTCTCACCTGAGGGCTGTGACCAAGACGGGCCACTTTGCACACCAGGTGGCTATTCACCAGCACACTGTGGGCCGACAGGGCTCGGTGGACAAAGGCAAAACTGGACAGGTACTGCATGGCGGCGGCCACTCCCCGCTGCATGGCCACCAGCTGCAGGCTGCTGAACTGGCCCTCCCGCTGCTGAGGGGCAGGGGGCAGAGGGCAGAGGGCAGAGGTCAGCTACTGGGTGGGGAACCTCAACGTGCGTGTGTCGAGGTTCCCCGCCCACATGCACCGCAGACGTCCACCAGCATTAGAGGGCAGGGGGTTTGGAAACCAGACCATGGCCTGGAGTGGAAGCTGAAGACTGCTGGAGGTGGGCAGGAGGGAGCAAAGGCATAGGGCTCTGCCTCTGGAACCTTCTAGAAAGGCACGCCTTCCCAGACCCACGGGCCCTCTGCCTTCCCCCAGACCCTACTGACCCTGAGGAAGCTGTCCAGGGGGCCCAGCTCCATGAGCTCAGTCAGCACCATGAGGGGCCGGCTCTTGGTGACCACACCCTCCAGCCGCAGGATGTTGGGGTGCTGGAACTGGCCGAGCACCGCGGCCTGGCCGAGGAAGGTCATCTGCAGGCTCTCGGTGCCGCCGTTCCACAGGGCCTGGATGGCCACAGGCTGCTCCCGCCGGCCCCTGGGCTGCAGCCGGCCCCGGCGGACTTCTCCGAAGGAGCCTGGGGGACAGGTGGAGGTTGGGCGGTGCTCGGGGAAGGACGGTGCGCTCACGGTGCCCGGCGATGTTTAGAAGGAAGCCTGCCAGGCCCTCCCCCCCCCCGCGGGTGCCGTACCTGCCCCAATGACCTCCTCGATCTTGATGTAGGCGGGATCCACCTCCCGGGCAAATTCTCGGATGGCCTGGCAGGGGTCCTCGTACGTGGATGGGTCGATGTAATACTTCACCCCCAGCCCTGTGGGCGTGTGGGGTGTTATGAGGGTGTGGTGCAAGGCATGACCGCCCGCACACTGCAGGCATGCCCCCTGACTTCTGAAGAACGTGCCAACGAGGCCCCCTCAACCTCAGGGGAGCCCAGCCTCCCCCGGTGCACGCCCGGCCCGAGCCCCCAGCTCTTCCTACCTGCAGCCGCCCAGTCTGACCCCATCCCACCCCCGCCGACCCCTCACCTGGGCTGCTGTACTGCTGCAGTTGCTCCGTGTAGCCCGTCCCATGCCGCTTCCTGAGGGGCAAACCAAGGTCAGGGGGTGACATTCACCCCCGCTCCTCCCCCACGCATGCTGTTGGCGACCAGGTTCCTCCTTCCCACCTCCGCGTGGATGGGCCCCTGGTAGGGGCTGGGTGCGGGGGTTTCCGCACTGGGCTTTGGGCTTCCGGGACTTGGGGGAGTGAGGCCGAGTGAGGACACGGCCAGAAGGGGCTCACCTCCGGAAGACCACAGCCAGCACGGTGATGGCCGCCAGCAGGAGGAAGGCCAAAGCCCCCAGGATGGACCCGATCACCAGGGACAGTCTCTCCGGAAGCTGGGTGGACAGCTCACCTGGGGAACCAGCCGCCCAGGATCGCAGGTGGTCAAGGCCTCACGTGGGCACTCACCAGCATACCCCAGCACGCACCCGCCCACCCGCACCAGCCACAGACCCGAAGATCCTCGCTCAGCCTCAGCTCTCTCCTCACAGCCTCTGGCCTGGAGGGCCCCAGGCCTCTCCTCACCACCCCCCTGCCCCCCCCGCCCCCCACCCCCCCACCCGCCTCATCTATCCAGGCTTCCTCTCACCTTGAGGCAGCGTCTGGAAGTAGACCTTGCCCCCATAGGGGCCGTGGCCTGCGGCAGTCCGCGCCCGGACCTGGAAGCTATAGATGTGGCCGGGGCTCAGCTGCGTCACAGTTGCCGTGTTGGTCTCGCTGGTCAGGGTGAAGGAGTGGGATTCATCTTCTGCCTGGGGGCGACAGCCACTCACTCCCTGCCGGGCTGTCCCAGCCCCTCACCCCTGCTCCTACCTCCAAGGTTTGGGCCCTTCCCACCTTCTGCAGGGCTCCGGGGCACCCTCCCTCCTCCCATCCACATCCCCCTCCCTCTAGCCCCAGGAGGGGCACTGCGAGCTCCCCCCCAGTCCTGTTGGGCTGCCCACCTGGTCATAGTAGCGCAGCTGGTAGTCCAGGATGTTCCCATTGGTCTGGTCCGGCTGCGGCCAGGACACGGTGATGCTGTCGGAGGCACGGCTCACCTGGTGCATCGCTGGGACTGCGGAGGGAACTGGGATGGGGGAGGTCAGTACCGGGTTTCCGGTTCCGCGGACTGGAAGGCGAAAGTAGGAGAGGGGTCCTAAGGACGCGAGGTAAGGTGCAGGGTGGAGGAAAAGGCTCACCTGCGTGGCTGGTGCTGACGTTAATGGCTGCCGCCTGGGGAGGGTCGGGGCTGAGGTCGGACACCCCGTTGACGGCTTGCACCTCCAAGATGTAGGGCACGTGCGCACGGAGCCCCCCGACCAACACCCGGCTCTCGGTCAGGCCCCTCTGGCGGGGGTCGAAGTGCACCTCATCCCCGCAGCGGCGACAAGCACCCCCTCTGCCAGGCTCCCGGCGGTCTCCGCACTCCTTGCACACGACGTTGAAGAGCAGGTCCCCGCGCCCACCGAGCTCCTGGGGCAGGCGCCAGTGCAGCATGAGCGCTGAGCCTTGCACCTCGAACCAAAGCTCCCGGGGAGCCGAGGGAGGGCCTGGGTGGGCGGATGAGGTAGGGAAGGGGCGGGAGGGCGGGCGTGATTCAGGGAGGGAGGAGACCAACAGCATGGGGTGGGGCCCGAAAGCAGAGGAGGCAGGTGGGAGGAGAGAGACAGGACAGGGTGGGGGGGCGATGGGGTCAGGGGGAGAGGGGCGCAGGCAGGGGAGGAGACGAGGACACGAAAGAAAGAGAAGTCAGGGCCAGTGCGCACCAGCCCCACTGGTCACCCTCGGGATCCTCCTCTTCTGGCCCCGCCCCACTCCTGGCCCCTCTTCCACCTCCGGGACAGGTGGGGACTCACCAGTGCAGGGAGCCTCTGGAGGGTCAGCACTGGCCCGAAAGAAGCCCCCAAGGCAGGGGCAAACGGGGGCTGCAGGGCTGGAGGTGTGGCTGCGGGCAGGGCACGGCGAGCAGGGTGTGTTCCCGGCCAAGGCCTTGTAGGACCCCTCAGGGCAGGCTGGGGGGCAGAGGAGAGTGGAGGCCTCAGCACCCTCTTCTACCCCCTCCTGCGCACCCCTCCCCTGCCCCCCCACGCCCCAACACACAGGGCTGGCTCCTCCTCTTCTCTGGAGATGGAGCCCCCACCCTCTCCGCCCTCTTTCGCTCCCTCAGGCAGAGATTACTCCTGCTGCTTGCTGGGGTGGAATTGCATTCCCAGTGATGGAAAAAGCGAGGTGGGCGGGGGTTATGGGCAGGCCAAGCACCAGAGGCAGGTGTCTGTGGGCTGGATTGCGTAACCCCCTCTGCAGAAACCTGCACCTCCACCTGCAGCAGAAACCTGCACCTCCAACCTGCAGCAGAACCTTCCTCCTTGGTCCTTCCTTAGCTGGGGTTCACTGCCTCCCAGGCACCTGGCCCGGGATGAGCCTGCCCCCAAAACAGGGCACATGCGGACAAAGGACCCCTTCCCAAGATAACCCAGGAGTTCAACTCCTTTTGATCTCCATCGCTTCTCAGGCCTGCAGCCCTCGGAGCCTCAGCAATGGCTGCGGATGTCTCCAGAAGGTGCTAGAAGTTTCTCAGATGAGTGGATGAGAGGGAGTTTGTGCGCTTGAGGAAATAAACAGGAGTCCTTCCCTCCAATAGCCTATGCCTGACCTTTTGGGGACAAAATGAAGTTTGAGGTGCTCAGGAAAGGAGCCCAAAGGTTGGGGCAGGTGGGGAGATCTGGGACGAGCGCGGGAGAGTGGGGGCCTCACCTTGGCAGGCCTTGTCTCCACGCGCAGGCTGGTACCCAGGCTGGCAGCGGCAGCCGCCCACAGTGACCATCCACTTGCCCTCCCCGTTGCAGTGCAGCCTGGGGAGGCTGCTCCCGGCCTGGCCCCCGCCTCCATCCTCCTCTGGCTCCGCGTGAGCCACGCAGGTGCCCACAGCCGCCACCAGGGAGGCCCCTCCGGCCCCACTGGCCTGAGTCTTGGGGAAGGAGGCGAAGGCACGGAGCACAGAGGGGCAGGCATGGTAGAAAAGCTGGATGGCCACAAGAGCCAGGCAGGCCCCGGTGTCCTGGAAGGCCACGTAGAAGCCACGCTGGGTGAGGGGGCCGAAGCTCCGCTCTTTGACATTTAGCTGCAGTCCGGCCCTGGGCCCGGGACCCTGGGGCCCCACCGCCCATGCAGAGGCGGCAGGAAAGCTCTCGTCCGCGGCAATCGTGTCCACCTTGATCCAGCGTTTGAGGTGCCAGGCCGAACCGCTGTCGGGGCCGTCGGGCTCCTCCGCCTGGCGGTAGTAAAGTGTGAAGGTCTCCCGGCAGGCGCCCCCCGCCACACCCAGGCTGGAGCACGCCCGCACGGAGAAGTGCAGTCGGATGTGCGCCCTCTGGGCGCCGCGGCGCTCCACGAAGTGTGTCTGCAGCCAGTTGTCCTGCCCGGTGCCCGGCGGGGCCCCAGCCACGTGGCAGGCCTCGAAGGTCCGAGTCAGGCGTCGCTGGTCATCCAGAACGCTCACTTCATCCCACTGCGGGGAGGGGCAGGTCAGGAGAAGACGGGCGTTAGCGCCTCTGGACTTGGACGGTGCAGGAAGGTGGGGGGCATGTCCCTTCCACTGAGACTTAAAATGAATGGCATGCAAAGCTGGGTAAAGGACACCCCGTGGCCCTTGCTCCTCTGGAGGGAGAGTCTCATTCCATCAGTGCCTACCCACGCTTTCCTTCCTGATTTCCACCCCCCAGGGAGCAGGGTGAGGGAGGGGACATGGGTTCAGAAGGACAGAATGACACTCACCCCACCTGGTGGGTAGGTGAGCCAGCCTATCTCAGATGTCTCTCCAGTGGTGTCCAGCAATACCTCTGCCCAAAGATAAGAAGCGACAAGCAGTGGCCAAGGCTCCCACCAGCACCGCTAACCCACTCCCCTGCCGCCCCTTGCCATACCCACGAGAAAAAACAGAATTTACTTCCCTGGCCCATTTAACCCACTAGTGGGGTACAGCTGACTGCCAGGAGCCTTTCTCTGAAACCCTCCCCACCCCGCTCCCCCTCTTTCTGCTTTTTCTGAATCTTGCCTAGTTCCCACCTCCGCAGGGTCTCTGCAGGCAGGTGGGGCTTCTCTGGTCCCCACCCCGCTCTTACCTTCCAGAGCCAGAACGGAGGACACCAGGACCAGGACCCAGACACCGCACACCATGCCCGCCACTCCGCTCCCTGACCGGGCAGCACCCTCAGCAGCCATGGGGCATCTTCGGGGTTCCCACCATTGCCCTGGCTGCCACCCTGCGCCCCGGCAGGGCTGCTGTGTTGCAAGACCTGGGAAGTGCAGCCAAGCTCGCTTCCTAGGGAGACACAGGACCAGAAGAGGCCAGGGGTGGGGGGGAGGTAACTGTGTTGCTTCGCAAAGGCTCAGGTTGCTCTTTCTAGAGCTCTCCACCCATCCCAGCACCGACTGTGGCGTGAGAGCAGGGACCCGACTGTCTCCTGACTGGTGCCAAACCCGCAGCTTGGAGGGCCACGTGGCTCTGGCCCCCATAGCCCTCCCTCCTAGAGCACAGGGTAGTTAGTTCTGGGCCAGTCTTACTTAGCCTTTTCTTCTGGAAGAAGCTATTCCAGTTCTTTCTCTTCGTTTTCCCTCTTCTCTTCCTCCCTCCTCCAGCCACCCTGTACTGGGTGCTGGGAGGCACTTCTCATCAAAAGCAAGTGGGTTAAAAGTTATTCCTTCCCTGGGGACACACGGTTCCCGCTCCCCCACACCTTCCCATCCTCATCACACCTGGACACCCCAGACCCCTCAGAGAGGCAGAGGAGCGAGAGGGACCGCTGCCGCAGAGCTGGGGGGTGAGACGGGACAGAGGCACCAGTACAGGCGTGTGGAGACATTGGGCTGAGTGCTCTGTCTAAGAAATGAGAGCATCCCGAGGTGGGAGAGCTACAGAGGTCTGGCGTACTGACACTTGGCGAACCCAGGTGAGGTCGGCTCTCCACAAGGGGCACGTCTGTTCTGTGGCTCACAGAAAAATAAAGGTGAGCCTTGGATATACACAAAGATGCTTCTCATTTGCTCAGGATGAAAGGGCGGCATGCCGAGATGACAGGGACATCCCATTTTGTCCTGTGAGACTAACGATGCGGCAGGTTGGAGAAGGCCTGGAAAGGAGGCTCCGTGATGTTCGCTGTGCTTACAAGGTCAGCTTGGAGTGGTCTCTGGGAAGGACAGTTAGGGATGTCTACCTAGCAGCTTCACATCTAAGAATTTGTCCTTCAGGTGCCATATCCTTGGATCCTTTTGCACCGATGTTCCAACAAGGATATTTACTGCAGAACTGTGTGTGAAGGAAAAGACTGCACAGTAACTCTTCATAATTAGGAGGATGGTTCCTGGGAATGTACAGTATGGCGCGGGGAATACAGCCAATAGTATTGTGATAAATGTGTGTAGTGTCAGATGTCTTGTACTAATCAAGGCGATGACTTTGTAAGGTATATAAATGTCTAACTACTCTGTTATATACTTGGAACTGCTTTGATATTGTATGTCAACTGCAATTGAAAATTTTTTAAAAAAATATGGCACAGCCTTCAAAAGGAATCGGGGCTACTGTTTATATACTGATAGGAAAACAACTGCCCAGGGGAAGTCCAGCGCAGAGTGGTGTAAAGTGTGCTCCCGACTGGGCGTGTAACGATGTACGTATCTGTGCGTGCACCACTGTGATGAGTAGACGAAACCTGGGAGGAAAGGTGGAGGGACAAGCTGGTACAAGGGAGACGCATTGTGGTCCTTTAACTTTTTTTTTTAATCTTGTATATGTACATTACCTTTCCAGTGAATCATTTATTACCCTTTCCTTTAAATCTGTAGTAATAGCTGTTTAGTAAAATGAATCCAAATAGTGTGCAGGCCGTCAAAATGACGGATTACGGAACGAGCTGCCCTGTTACATAAAACGCCCCAGGCCTGCAGGCACCTGACAGGGAGGCATGGCTGCCTCCCTGGTCACAGTGACAACAAACAGTCCCTAGAGATTAGTGCTGATGCGTGGCGGCCAATCTTTCTCCTCGTGACTGAGTCTCAAAAGTCCGGGAGTTGCACGGACGAGAGGAGCAGACCGCATTTATCTCTGTCGAGAAGGAAACAGACACGCTGGTGGAAAAGCAGAGGACTGAGAGTAAACAGAGACAGCCAGCTGGACGTTGGGACCCGTGTCTCCCCGGGTATTTGTGGCCCCGTGATCCACAGTGCTGTCGAAAATAACACATTCGAAACCGCGCTAACATCGAACTATATTCAACTTTGACACACGTGGAAATCGTGCTTTGATTTCTACTAACCTGATTTCTTCTGGTAATGCTGGCTCTGCAGGAAGAGGAAGCCTTCAGTGTGAACACCACGTGTTTCCCGTGAAAAGACACCGTTTCTGCACCTGAACCAGCTGATAGTGCGGTGGGTATCTGCCAACTGGCCGCCGACGTTTGCCTTTCCTGTTTCTGGAGCCCTATTGTGAAAGAAGGAGTTCAACTTAGGGCGTCTGGAGGTGAGAAAGGAGCATTTCCAAATCACCACGTTGTACACCTGAAACTTCCATCCTGGTATCTGTCAATTGTATCGCTGTAAAGCTGGGGAAAAGCAAGAAGCATGTCCATAGGGCATATATTCCTAAGAAGCAAAGGTCCTTTGCCAAGTGCTAGACTAGAGCCATGCACAGATCGAATACATGCTGCTAGGAAGAACAGGGAGACCATGAAGAGGAAAGCGCAGCCCCATTCCTAAGGGCGGCTTCCTAACTATCCTGAGCTAACTCACGTCGCAGGCGCACCCCCAGTCTCTCAATGGCTTAACTTAGAGATGTGCCTGACTCACCCAGACCAACCAGATTCCGCCCAGAGCCAGACAGTCTTTAGAAATGCTCTTATCAAGAGCTGAAAA
This sequence comes from Glossophaga mutica, assembly GCA_039655065.1. NCBI lineage: Eukaryota > Metazoa > Chordata > Mammalia > Chiroptera > Phyllostomidae > Glossophaga > Glossophaga mutica. The sequence continues at coordinate 8,581,497 of CM077313.1, forward strand.
TGCCCACACAAAGTCTTTAAACAGCGAAGGCTGTGATGCCATTTGCCCAGCAGACATTCTTTAAAATAGTCTCAGTCAGAGCACGGATGGATTCTGGAGTCTGTACGAAGAAGGCACTATGAGCACTGTGCCTTCTTAAACCCATCAACTAGACAAAAACCATCATGGAGAAGGGATGAAAAACAATTCGGATCCATCTCAATGATTTTTTTTTTCCGAAGGGAAGCAAAACACAAGAGAAAAGATGCTGTGCAATATGGAACATTCTAGAAGATGAGGAATGGCAAAGCATTTGCTTTGATGACCCACAGTATGAGCATCACGGTGGCTGTAATGGGGTATGTGTGCATCGCTTTCGCAGGCATCTTAATGACAACATGAAGCTGGCCTCTCTCCAGAAATTCCAGAAAAGAGCAAAAGCAATTATAAAACATGTTAAAGCCACTCAGCTTCTGTCCTCAAGAGGAATCAGAAAGGAAAGAATAAAATGGATTGCCACTTCAGGAATTTTCTTTTAATTTTACTAAGAATAAAGAGAGTCATTAAAAAGAAATGGTTGAGGATGATAAAGTACCCTGAAGTGTACTTTGGCTGTTTGATGAGGACATCTTTTAGATTCGGCTCCAGAAGACTGCAGGTTAGAAATAGGTTTTTCCGGAAAAAGAACTGCGGCTGAGTGAGAGTAGGCAGTTAGGTCAGCTGTCGCTTATCGAAGAAACCAGATAAATTCAAGTCTGTTTTTCTGTCATTGGTAAAAAGAATCAGAGTGCAGCTCTATGGCTAAAATAAAAATATAAAAAGAAGAAACTTCATGAAGATTATGAAAGAAATTGCTGTCAACTAATTCTACCACTGCAGATTATTTTTCTTAAGATTTTATTTATATATTTTTAGAGTGAGGGTAAGGGAGGGAGAAAGAGAGGGACAGAAACATCCGTGTGCAAGAGAATCATCGATTGGTTCCTTCCCCCATGCCTCAGACTGAGGACCTGGCCTGCAACCCAGGCATGTGGCCTGACCAGGAATCGAACCAGCGACCTTCTGGTTTGCAGGATGACGCTCAGCCCACTCAGCCACACCAGTCGGGGCCACTGCATAGTCTTTGAAACGAGTTTCAAAGGCAGAAATATGAGTGACAAGAATATGGATACTCTACACGCTTGCCCAGAACACCAAATAAGCAGGACTTAGAACTTGGTTTTCAAAGGTGCCTTCAGTGGCTGAGGACTGGGATGGCCTTCTGGCCCTCTTCCTTGCGGTCTGCTTGAGGGTCCTCTCTCTCCTCCAACGAGTGAAAAGAATTAGCACTGTTTAGAAATCCTCTAACCCACGAAAGAGCAGAAAGCTTCGCCCAATCAGGAAAACTTCCAAATTTCAGATGTGTCCATGCTTTTAAAATAAAACACCAGAAACAGCAGAAATAGAGCTAGAAAATGATAGCTCAGAAAAGGAGACTGATTAGACCAAGTTTCCGGCGACAAAAACTGCATTCTGTGATTTCCTTTTTGGTTGTTGTTGTATTTTGTTTTTTTTGTTTTTTTTCCCTTGGCTCCTTTCTAGCGCCATCACTTCGTATCTTGTTCCTACAGTAGTGCCTCTACGTCCACAGTCCACTACACGTCTTTGGTTTACAAAAATATGGCAGTTTCTTACACATCTGGATGATATTTTGTTTCAGAAACTGGCAAAGATTGAAGAGGTACAGAATTTTAGCTAATAAATCATAGCTTATGATTTCAGTTTTCGATAAAAATGCAAGACTTAAACAGGAATAAATTTGTAAGAATTTTGAAAGTTAACTGTTCTCTAACCAACCTGGTAAATATGATAATTTTATGAAGAAACCAAGCTGACAATATAGTTTACGTACCTCAACCCATAAAATGAATTTGTAAAAATAAATAAGCCAAATAAGCTTGGAAGAAGGTATGGCAGAGGTATAGTGGGCATTAAAATCGGTTACTATAGGAGGTAGGACTTGAAGGGGAGAGGCATTCACTTTATCTTACATATATTTGAATTGGTTTTCTTATTATAGCGAGCACATCTTACTTTTCTAATTAAAGCAAAAATCACACAATTAAAATCTAAATAAAAAGGGAAATATTTCAAAAACCTAGACAAGTAGAGCCTATAGCATTTACATTTTATTCTCCCCTCTTTTTCCTCTTCTAGATTTCAAAATATCTAGAAAATTTCACCTATAACAAGAAAGCAGAGATAGAGAGGCAGGAGTTGGGAATGAATGAGCAAAATAACGCCAGCAAGAAAAGCAAAGAAGTTTTATCTCTGGATTTTCTTTAAGCTTCTCTCCCAGAAGTTCACACTGTCCCACTGATAACATCTTACGTCTCTTGCAGGATGTCGGAACTGTGACTTCAAAAGGAAAAGAGAGGACTAGAGGGGACTGGACATTCAGAATATACAGGAGGGGCACCACTGTGAACTGAGCTCAAACGGAACCACGCAGGAAGGGCAAGCAGGCTGCAGGGGTCTTCGGGGGTGAGGGGAGGACCCAAGGGCAAAGGTGCTGATGATGATGGTTTTATCTCTGGCGTGGTTGCTGAGCTGGTCCTTACACCTGTTAGCCGCAGGGTCAGCGTGGGAGGGGTCAGCACACAGGCCCTGCCCTCTGTCCTGTTCTGCAGCTGTTTAAACGCCCAGGAAATTCCAGGATAATCCTTGCTCAGTTTAATGCTGCAACTTCTCCTCTTCCCTTTAATCTCCTCCTTGGACCTGGTCTCAGTCGCCTTCTCTTTGAGTTCTGGCCTCCTGCCTTGTCAGGGATACCGCTGGCCTTTAAGGCAGCATCCAGAGCAGACAGTGAGGAGGTGGCTGTCCTCCAGCACTCTAGCCCCTTCCCTGGCTGGGGAAGCCAATTTGTGAATTACCCAGCAGAGGACAGTCTTTTGTCCCTTGAGGCCTCCAGCCCTGAGAATGTCCCCTAGAGCATGAAGATGCTGACGAATGTGCCTCCCACTGTGGAGCCGGGGGTGGCTCTTAAGATACAGGCAGTGTCTGGGTTTAGCCAGACGGCCACTCAGAACAAGCCTCCCCGGCTGCGCAATGACTGGGGCCATGCGTGGCTTTGGAAAAGAGCATAAGGGAGGGTGCTGGGGCAGTCGGTGCATGTGCACAAGGAGTGAGTAAGTGGCAGATTGTGGAAGAAAGCCCCTGAGGGCCAGGACCAGAGCTAGTATGAGAGTGTGTAAGGGAGTGAGTGTGACGTGAGATGAGTGTGGGTGGTGGGTGCTGGGAGGTGTGTGTGTGAACACGTCCATCGGTGGAGATCCAGAGTGGTCCTCAGACGCCCATGAGCCCTCCTCCACCCCTAAGGCTGCCTGTGAACTGCTCTCTGCCCCAGGAGTTGCTTCTGCAGAAGGGCGGGGAGAGGCAGGGAAGCAGGGAAGTGGAGAAAGGGAAGCGCGAGGCTGCCAGCCCCCTCCCCCTGCCCCTCTTGCCTTCAACCTAGCAGGGAGTGCAGTATGAACACGGGGCCCAGGGCCAGCTCAGGAGATGATGATGAGCTGGGACAGAGAGCAGCTGGCCCAGAGAAGCAATGGTCCTGCCTTCCCCATGTTCAGCCCATGGCCGCCTGGGGCTCCCCAGCATCCTGGTGGCACAGGAGTGTCATTGCCAGCCATTTCCTGCACCCCGAATGAACCAATAGGCTCCCAAGGAGTCCTCCTCCCTAGGCTACTAGGTAGGTACAGAGAAGCAGGGACCCTAATCCTCCTGTGACAGAAAAGGTCCATCACCCGGAAGGAGCCAGGTGGCCCCTCTGAACAGCTCCCAGCTTGTCTCAATCCCCCAGTGCCCCATTACTTGGCCAGTTTCCCTGCACTGCCCACAGTCCCAGAGCCCCTTTCCCACTGAACCAGCATCTCCCCTTCCAGAGCCTGAGTCAAATTCCCCTGGCAGTGGAGGGCCTGGCCCAGGTTAACTGATTGGGAACAGGTCCAGCCGCTTCTCTCCACGGGCACTGCCAGGGACATTGCAACATCGGCTACGCTGGGCCCACGCCAGCTCCCCCAGGGATGGGAGGAGAGAGGGGACCAGACAGCCAAGATTGGTGGGTGGGGGCTGGCGGGGCCAAGCTCCCAGACGGAGAGGGGCGGGGCTGGGACAGCAGCAGGCAGTCGACTTTGGTGCGACTTGGGCTTTTGGCTGGGGAGCAAGAACCAAGTCTTCCCACCACCCCAAGGCTTACCTGTGCTGATGGAGGTGGGGAGCAGGAGAGCTGTGGGGAGCTGGGGGCAGGTGTGGAATCAACCTCCTTGCTCCTCCCAGCTCCACCGGGATTGGAGGGATGCCACTGGAGGGGTGGGCAAATCTCTGCAGAAGGCTTGGAGCCCGGCCTCTGCGAGGACCCCTATAGCAGGACCCCCATATCAGAGCCCGAGGAGTGTCTGCAAACACAGTGGGCATCACGGCAGCAAGGGTAATGGGGGTGTCAATGAGGCTGCTTAGAGGGGACGGGGGAGCCAAGTGGGCCAGTTCCGCGCTCCCTCTCGAACCCGCTCTAGCCTTGGGAGGGGTACTCGGCAACCCCCTTCTCGCCAGGAGGTCCCCGAGGATCTGCAGAGGCCCTGTGTGGAGGGACCATCTACTTTTGCAAACCTTAATCCCTCTGTCCCCAGACGCACCGACCCCCACCCTCCACAACCTCCAGCGACCCCGGGGCTCACCTTCCTGCCCGCCCCAGGCTCCGCAGGTCTGCGCCCCCCGAGGCCCCGGCGCCGAGCGCCGCCCGGGTCTCCGCTCTGGTGCCGGGCCCCCGCTCTCTCCGCGGCCCGGGTCCGCTCGCGCAGCACGTCTCCGGGGCTCAGAGGCGGAGGGGAGGGGGGGCGGTGGCTGGCGGCCGGGGCTGCTCCGGAGGCGGGGCGCCGAGGATCGCGGGGGGCCAGCGTCGCGCTCGCAGTCGCCGCGCTGGGTCGCGGGTCCCGCCGCCCGCGGCTCTGCTCCCGAGAGGTGGCTGGAGCCAGAACAGCCCGGCCCGCCCCTCCGCGTCCCTCCCAGCCCGGCCCGCCCCTCTCCGGCCCCTGCGGCCGCCCCGCTCTCCCCTCTTCCGGGGAGCCGAGCCCGCCCTCCCGGCCCAGGCGGCGAGCGCGCCGGGAGAGCGAGGTGGCTGCACGGGGCGGAGGGACGTGGGCACCGAGGGTGGCACGCGCGAGGGGCCTGGCGGAGGCGCGGATCCGAGCACCTGGGAGACGCGTTTAAAACCCCTGGGACCGACGCGGGCCCCGGGAGAGAGGGGCAAGCTGTGCCCGGGCGGGGCGAGCGGGGTTGCGGCCGGGCCAGGCACCTGCGCCCTCTCCCATCCCTTGCTTTTCCGCTTCACCTATAGGAACGAACCCCGCTTTTAGTTTTAGTTCCTACTCGGGTTTGGATTCAGGTGGGTGTGAACTGAGGGGCAAAAAAGAAAGAAAAAAGGAAAAGCAGGGGGTGGAGGGAAAGAAAAACTGAGACATCTCAAAGGGTACGGGGTGGTAGGGGTGCGTAGGCAGCAAGGGAGAGGGCGTTTAGGTCTGAACCTCGGATGCAGCCTTTAAACTCTTCTCCCTGGTCGTGGCCCTGGATGTTTGTCATCGTCGGGGCTTCTGACTCTACCCTCCCCAAAGGGCAAGGAAGTCTGGGTCTTAGGAGAAGTCCTGGTGTCGGCGCCTGGCTTTGCACCGCCCGGGCAAGTCGCTGCACCTCTGGGTGCCGCCTGCTTTGCCCGCTCCGCAGAGAGAACCTCCCCCAGGGGGATTAGAGGCGGTGGAAGGGAGTCAGCAGGTTCCTGGAAGGAAGGGGTGGGGAACGCAGGGGGCGCTGCGAGGAGCGCTTTTTCCGCTTATCCCCTAGCCTCTGCTCAAACCCTAGGCAGGGTTGGGGGTCCATTGTTCGGTTACGACCAAGCTGGGCTGGGGCCTCCCGCGAGGTGTTGCTACCACCTGCTGGCTCCTTCAAGGAACACAGGCACCTGGTGCAATTCGCTCCGGCCTTTTCTTCCCACTCCTCCTATCCTGTCCCATCTTATTCTCCAAAGTCTGTCATTTCGTCAAGACATGTTTGCGTTTATTAAAGCACTAGCCGCAAATGGGCTGATCCAGACTGGCACTTAAGTAGCCATCGGAAGCCGAGGAAAATTGTGAAAGAGATCCGAGAGCCAACAAGCGCAATAAACAGAACAATGAAACTCATTAGGAGGCACCTGGGAGAAACAAACGGGCTTTAATGAATTGGCTGAATGAGTGATGGAAGGAAAGATAATGGCGGCTAAACAAATCCCCGCTTGGCAAGGGGGCCGTTCACTCCCAATACCTGGAGTTAATGAATAAGTCTAATGGCGCTGGCTGATTCTGCGTTTGGACATCGCTAACAAGTCCACTGAGTCTAACAGTATCGTGTTTCTTCCCTTTGCTCTGAGAGTCAATGGTAGAGAATCGCCTTTATTTCCAAATCGGTCATCTCCAAGGCTTTGGCAGACTTTTGTGAAACCTGAGTTTACATTTTAGGCGGTATTCTGTAACTTAGGATCCTTGATGTACTAATAATACGACTGATTGCCAGAAAGCTATGGATATTCTGGACCCCTTTTTTTGGAAAGCATAGAATTAAATGATGTTTAAAAGTAAAAGTATCGACCAAACCAAAACATAGACGTTACTTCATAAAAGCCAGACATTCCAGTAGTAATTTGCAACACATCATCTATTGACCTCATAGTAAAAATATATCTATTCCTATCTATTGTCTGACATACCTCGTTGTTTACACTGCCCCATTATGTGTCTAGAAAATGAAATTGCATTTTGATTGTGCAAGGTTTATGTAATTAGTTACTATTTTTGTCGTTGATAAAATTTGAGAGGCATCCAATCTTCAGAGAAAGCTCATTGAACTCTGGAGGCAAAGAGGTTTAACTCTGTGACTGCAATTGCCTCTGTATCCTAATTTTCTATTTGTTATCAAAGTGAATTTTAAAGGTAGGGGGATAGCACAGAATGCATTGCGAAGTTACGCAGCTTTCTGCACCTATTAGAAACCAAAATAACAAATTCCTTTTTCAAGGTGAACATAAATCTTTGCTACAATTTGTTCAATGCCTGGCACCTGTTTAGATACTTAGAAGTGTTTTAGAGTAAGTAAATAAAATAAAATAAAATAGAATAGTATTTAAACTTGTTCTGTGCGGAAGGGCAGGACAATAAAGTTTGTGGCTCACAGAATTCCTTGTCTTGGGACACAACCATCTACAATGCAAATTTGGAGCCAAGAAGAAGCTCCTGAATAGAAAATGCCAGGGGGGTTGGGCCGGCTCTGATTGGTTCTGCTGCTTTTTTTCTGTTTTGGCCTCCGTGGGCTTTTCTCTCTTCAGCAGCTATCACTCCCCCAGGGCACGCAATTGTCTCTTTCCTTATTTCCCTTTGGAATGGCTAATGCCAGCGGATGTTATAAACAAGGAGTTTTATAAGTAATTTCAGTGATAAGAATTCTAGTAAAACGCAAAAAAAGAATTTGCTGAGTCCCCAGATCTTTTATTCCAGAACATTAATTATAGCTCCAGAAGTCCCACCTCACAGGGGTCCAGGCCCTTTCCTGAACTGGCTGGAAGCCCTATGACCTCTAGGTGTGACCTGACTCCCCCAAAGCTGGAGAGTCCAGTCTCTCATAAAAGCGTCAGATGCCCATTGACACAACTGAACTGTGTTTTTATTCCTTTCCTGTTTAGAAATTTCCAGAGGGTTCCAGACTTCTCCCACAGTACTGGTTTGTTTTGAGGACGCACCTGGTCCCGCACTGATTTATAGACTCATGGTGATCGATATCCTAATGCACGATGAATGTGAACGATCCTCAAAATTTACCCATGGGAGTCCACACTTGGACACGACTTGGAGCAATAAGGGAAAGACTGCATTGGTGTGCAGAGAGAGAGGAGGGCTCTGCTCCCAGTACAGAATGTTTTATCAGTTAGAGGTGGACCGTCAGCTGCGTGTAACAGAAAAGCTGGATTTCCACGGAGTGATTCAGGACTGCTACGAAGCCCCAGGTCAACAAGACTTAGGTGCCCACCCCTCCGTCTTTAGGGGTGGCCTTGCTCCCCAGGTCTCAGCATGCCAGCCAGAGCTCCAGTCGTCATGTCCATTAATTTCAGTCAAGAGGAGGGATGGGCACAGAATAAAGGGCATAGCTTCAGCGGAGTTAGCGCCCTTTAAAGAACCTTTCTGGAAGCTACACCCTGTGACATCCTGCATGTTATTGGCCGAGATTGTGCCCTACGATGACACCACCTGAAAGGGACCGGGAACTGCATGCAGCACCAAGTACAATTAAAGTTTGGTTAGGGAGAGGAGAGAAAGAGTGTCAGACAGGCAGCCAGCAGCCTCTGGTTGATCACAATGATCTACATCTGCTCCTGCAGTCTACAAAGATTACTGCTTTTCACAGGGCATCCTGCTGGTATCAGGGAGGGCCCCCGAAGACCACCATCTGTAATGCATTTTTTTAATGTTCAAAGATGATTTCTAGGTGGTTAATAGAATGAATGAACACACTAGAAGCCTTCTCTCACTAAAAGAACTCTGACACCAACTCAAAAGAAAAATAACAAACCCTATACAGTTACTCATACAAACAATAAGAGTTGAAAACATCCTAGATCTTCATAAGACGTTGGCAGGACAGGGCTGGTAAGGGCTCCACTCCATTCTGCTTCTCCCCTCATCTGTGCTGTCTGCTCCCTTTAGGTCCAGACAGGAGGTGCGATCATGCCCACCGTGGAGCAGGTGGTCCCCCGTCTGCTCCTGCGTCAACCTCCATCTTGTCCTCCAGCTCTGGTCCCAGGTGGTGGTCTTTGAAAACATCCACATTCCCTTAAACCAGAGGGCGGCCTGCCTGTCTGCTCCGAGATCTGCCTCTCAGCTGAGATGTGGCTGGATCACTTCCTTGCTTTCCAGCGGCTGGATGCTCCCTTATCTTAGAGTCATTCTCTCTCATTCTCTCTCTCTCTCCCCGTTCATACACGATTCAAGAATCTATCCCATCAGACTTTTAAGCGCAAATATCACAGGGCACAAATCACTATCAAGAATAAGTAAGCACAGCAACTATAAAACTTGGGATCTTTTCAAAACTGGAGCCAACGTAGAAATGGATCAAGATGTAAGGGAGTTTCAATGGACTGAGCGGGGGCCTGCGAACCAAAGGATCGCGGTTTGATTCCCAGTCAGGGTACATGCCTGGGTTGCAGGACATTTCCCAGTAGGGGACACATGAAAGGCAACCATACATTGATATTTCTCTCCCTCTCTCCTTCCCTTCCCCTCTAAAGATAAATAAATAAAATCTTAAAAAAAAAAGATGTAAGGGAGTTAAGAAAAAGTTCCACTTAACCTCTTAGAGAGTTACAAGCAGATGTGGAAACTATTTTTAAAGGTTGGAATAAAAGGCAGTGGGAAAAAAGAAAAGAAAAGAAAAGCACAATAGCCATAATAAAATCTCCGTCATGCAGAAAGAAAAAAAAAAATGACAAAACTCCGGGAAAAATAAACCAGTGAAATCTAACAGGAACCTGGGAAGACATTCAAGATGTGAGACATGAATAGATTATTTTTAAGTAACAGAGAAGGTAAAAGGCCTGAAAATACAACAGGCAATTTTAACCTTAAAATGATAATTCTGGAATGAGAAGACATCGAATACACAACAGGCAAAAATACAATATATATAAAATTTAAAAAATGTATTTTAGCATCTGGCACATATTAAGTACTCAACAAATATTTATTAAATAGTTACACTCACTTTTTAAAAAGTCATGAGACTGAAAACTTGGAGGTTTTGCCATCTTGTAAGCAAAACTGATAAGCAGAAATCAATGCCAAACTATATTCCCGTGAAGGTTTTTCCATCAGTACTTTGTACGTTTACACATTCACACAAGAGTTAGAAATGAAAATCCATCCCTATCCCTTCTCTGGGCCACTGATGAATGAATAATTTGGGGTTTTCAGGAGAAAAGGATAAAACCCTATTGGTCAGCTTCTAGAAAGCACTTCTCAACATTTGTCCTTGGCTACCCAAAATATTGAGACTGAGAAGCTAAATACTTGCCCTTGCTAACCTTTCTCCAAGTTTGGAGTGGAGACCAGACCTAATTCTGCTTCACCTGAAGGAAACAGAATTCTGCTGAGAGCATCTCTGCATTTCTGATAGAAGGGACTCTGATTTGGCTGATGTGGTCCTCTCTCCTTTGCCTTGCTTTGTAGTCATCCTTGCAATATTGTACTGGTTTCTTACCAATGCCACAGAAAACGGAGTGGCTGAAAACAGCACAAATGTGTGTTCTGTGAGGTCAGAAGTCTGAGATGGGTCTAACTGGGTTCGAAAAGAAAAAAATCGAGGTGTAAGCGGGACTCTGCTTTCCTTCTGGGGTCTCCAGGGACTGTTTCCCTTTCTTTTCTAGGGCGACCTCTAGAGGTCGCTGTGTCCCGTAACTCACAGCCTTCTCTGTCTTCAAATGTTGGGCGAAGGCCTCAAACTGACTCTTCCACCTCCTCCTTCCACTTGTAAGGACTTTTGTGATTATATTGGGCCCATCTAGATAATCCAGGATGATCTCCCCCTCTCAAGGTCAATTCATTAGCAACCTTCATTCTTCCGCGAGCTTAATTCCCCTTTACCATGCCAACTAACACAACAGATTCCAAGGATTAGGATATGGTAACTTTGGGGACCATTATTCTGCCTACCGCAGAGTAATGGCCATAATGGCTGCTGAGCCAAAGCTGGCAACCACCTACGTGTCTTATCACATGAGAAAAATAAATGCCTATAGTTGTGATTTAAAAAAAAAAATGTAGCTTCATACTTCCCCATTGGATATACACTCAAACATTATATCCCCAGCCACGGGCTTAATTTTTTCCAAAGGCAAGATAAGGTCATTCTCAGAACTGTGAATTCTGAGAACATTTACCACTCAAGTCTGTTTTCCAGTAAGGCACATTGCAAATGTACTCTGAACAATTAAGAGATGAATAAGCAATTGCATCCTTCATTAGGGAAGTTGTGATTGAGGAAAAGTGGTTGTAATCACCGAAACTATCTAAAATTGTAGGATAAATAAAATAAAAAATAGAAACCTGCAAATTACTAAGCAATAAAAAGAAAAAAATTAAGTAATTGAGGGTAATTATGGGAACAAAAGTGAAATGCTCCATGTAAATATAGAAAAGAAAGTCTTATTTTTAAAGGAGATATTAATTAAACTTCGGATTAGTATAGTACAAAATATAAAAGGGAAGTGGCAAAAATGGGGATGTCAGCAGGGTTAGCTTCTTTGACTTCTACCAAAGGAAGTCAATAGTTATCGTTGGAATAATTGGGTAAAAGAATTTTAATGTGTTAAGATAATCATGTAAGATTATCTTTGAAGTAGGGTGTTAACCTTACAAATCACAGATAGAAGATAAAAGCAAATGGATATAGTTCATTCATCCAAAGGCAAAATAATAAAAGATAACAAGGAAGCATTAAAATGTGGAAGCGTAATTAAAGTGACAGATTTCAAACAAAGTACAATGTCTTTTTCTCACATTTTATTTATTTATTTTTATGAAAGATTTTAATTTTGATTTTCTAGTTATATTTTATTGGTTGTGGTATTACAGTTGTCCTGATCCCCACCTTTGCCCACCTCCAGCCCCTGTCCCCCACTCCCTCAGGCAATCCCCTCACCATCGTTCATGTCCACAGGTCATGGGAATCAATTCTTTGGCTGCTCCATTTCCTATACTGTGCTTTACATCCCCGTGGCTATTCTGTAACTTCCTGTTTGTACTTCTTAATCCCCTCACCTCTTACCCATTCTCCCCCTCCCCCCTCCCATCTGTCAACCTTTGGGTAACTAACTTCTTTTTTCTTGTTTTTAAGAGTCTCTCTTTATCTTTAACCTTTGGCCTTATTTAATAATGATGTGTCTTGGAGTAGGCCTCTTTGTACTCATCATAATTAGGACTCTCTGTGCTTCCTAGACTTGCATGCCTATTTCCTTCACCAAATTAGGAAGGTTTTTTTCACTATGTTTTCAGATAGATTTCCAGTTTCTTGCTCTTTATCTTCTCCTTCTGGCGCCCTTATGAGAGGACCCCTTAAAGTTGTCCCAGAGGCTGTTTATACTCCTCATTTTTTTGGATTCTTTTTTCTTCTTCTTGTTCTGATTGGTTTTGTTTTGCTTCCTTATGTTCCAAATTAATGATCTGATTCTCGGCTTCATCCACTCTACTGTTGTTTCCCTGTTCTTTATTTCCATTAGTGTATCCTTCATTTCTGACTGGGTCTTTTTTATGCTGCTGAGGTCCTCACTAAGTTCCTTGAGCATCCTTATAAACAGTATTTTGAATTCTGCATCTCATAGATTGCTTGTCTCCATTTCATTTAGCTTTTTCTGGAGTTTTGATCTGTTCTTTAATTTGGGCCATGTTTCTTTGTCTCTTTGTTTTGGCAGCCTCCCTGCATTTGTTTCTATGTATTAGGTAGAGCTGCTTTGACTGTGTGTCTTGGTAGTGTGGCCTAGTATAGTAGGTGTCCTGTAAAGTCCAGGGGCACAGCCTCCCCTACCACCCAAGCTGGGCACCCGAGGTGCGCCCTTCATGTGGGCTAAGTACTCCATCCTCATGTTGCTGAGCCTCGGTTGCTGTTGGCAGATCAATGGGAGGGATTTACCGAGGCCAGTCAGCTGCAAGGACTGGCTGTGACCACTGACCACCAACCTCCGCCCTCCGTGGAGGATCAGCTGTGCAGGGGTAGGGTGGTGGTGTCCTAAACATGGTCTGTAGCTGTCCACTGGGTGCACTGGCCCTGGGGATTCCTGGGTGGTGCAGGCCAAGATCAGACCCCACCTGTGTTTTGCCAGGGACATCCTGCCTGAGCTGTTCAGCAACCTGAGATGGCTGCTATTCCTGCTGGGTTTAGAGATTCCCAGATGAAGCCAAACTGTGAATCTAATCTGGCTGCTGCTGAGGCTCACTGAGGCCAGCTGTTGCTTGTTTGATAGGATTTAGGAGCCAAGACGAGCCATTCTTATGGAAAGGCAGCCGGGGTGTGCTGGTAACTTGGGTGGGGTAGAGCCTCTGCGGATCTCCACGGTGGGTCACACAGTGTTAGCAGGTTGATGGAGTCTCAGATATGGCACCCGCCTACCGGCTCTGTGGGGGGAGGGCTCAGCAAAGGGACAATGGCCTTTACTCACCCCAATGCCAGACACAGTCTCTCCCTGCATAACGCTGGTGCCCTTCAAGCTGCCACCCTAGTGCTGGAGCTCAGAGGGAGCGAGTCTGAGTAGGTGAGTCTGTGTGTGGGTTCCCCAAGAGGAACTGCTTAGGGCTCCAGCAGCCTCCTCCATCGACTCAATCCCCACTGGTTTTTGAAGCCAGAAGTTGTGGGGACTTATCTTCCTAGCACTGGAATCCTGGGCTGGGCGACCTGGTGTGGGTCTGGGATTCCTTGCTCCAGAGATATCCCTCCCGAATTTTTATCCACGTGGGTGTGGGGCCAGCCCACTCCATGTCTGTGCCCCTACTACCAGTCTGGATGGATGTGGTTTCTTCAGTTCTGTAGTTGTCAGGCTCCCATTCGACTTAATTTCTGATGTTCCTGAGTGATAGTTGTTCTATAGTTTAGTTGTAAATTTGCTGTGGTTGTGCGAAGAGGCGAGTCATGTCTGCCTATGCTGCCATCTTGACCGGAAGCTCTCAAACCAAGTACAAGGTCTTAATAAACATAATATTCTAGACCAATTTCTCAGGTAAGCCAGTGGAATAAACATGAAATTTCTTCATGCAGAAAGTCACAAAAAGGCTCAAATTTTATAATATACTTAAGTAAACTGTTGTCTTTTGCATTTCTAGAAATGTTTGTATCAGTGAAACAGTATTGAGAGGGACACTTGATCCTTTCATTTCTTAAATAAAAATGAGACCATTGGTGACAGTACACAGTGATACTGATAAAATTAAATAAGTCATTTGAAATATTTACACATGGAGTTTAAACACACACGTACGAATACCCACTCATGTAACTGGAAGGAGAAAATGCCGTCCGCCCCCGCCTTCCACCCCCTTGTCTCCCCGTGCCACCGCGAGGCACGGAGAAATGGGAAGATGTCGACCTGTGTCTGCGAAATTGATTAGGCTCTTACAATCAATAATTCAAAAGCTTCATCTGAGCCTTTGTGTAGCTAAAGCAGCAATCATGAATACAGATAAAACTAAGAAATGAGCTCACTTTTTATCTATTATAAATCCACGGGGATGCGATGTGTAAGTGGGAGATGATTTAAAAAAACTGTGGTATCGTAGCAGTTAAGTTCAACAGAAATATAGGCTTAAAGACTTTAATCACTTTAAATGAAAACATGCAAGTGTTTACTTTCATATTGGAAAATAGAATAATTTAATGGGGTCGCGTTCATTCATTCCCTTCAAAGTAGATTAATGAAGCAGAGACATTTGACATGTAAGGTGTTAAATTAAACTAGCATAAATTACAGAAATTTCTCATGTTTATTCTCCTAAAATCACTTTTGAAAACACCAACTCCCCCTTTCTTCCCTCCCACAAACCCTTTAATTGCCTTCTAGGAGCTTTTCTAACACTGCTCTTTAGAATGTTATAATTACTAATTTTACTGCGGGTGAGGTGGGCTTCACTAATTGTTAGGTAATTAAGTTTTTCCTCCCTGTAATTTTGTTCTGTCCCACTCACGAGAGTTCATGTTCATCCCTGTTAATTGTGCTTTTCTGAATCACCGTTACCTGTTGGATACCAGAGGGAAAAAAGTGTTGTATTTAGGACATTAGTTGGAAGGAGAATGGATTTAGTGCCATCCTGTGTTACTCTGCTGGAGACCGCAGAGTAAAGTAGCAACTCAGAATCTCACCCAAAAGAGATTAAAACATTTTTTATTGATCATTTTTGAGATTGAGAGAAATATCAGTTTGATGCTTCATCCGTTTGTGCATTCATTGGTTGATTCTTGTATGTGCCCTGACTGGGAATCAAACCCACAACCTTGGTGTATCAGGAGGATGCTCTAACCAACTGAGCTACCCAGCCAGGGTCTCCCCGCAAAGAGCTTTGAAATGCCAGATTGATTTAATGCAGCGTGTGTAAGAGAAATAGAAGAATGAGATATTAATGCTACATTCCTTGAGAAGAAAGTCAACACTTACTGTCGCTCAAACTCATCTTTGTACTTAGAGGGACTTTTCTCTCTTTTGCCATCTATTTAACTCCTGTTCATGCTTTAAATCCCAGCCCACAGCCCAGAAATAAACCCTTATTCATATAGTCAGCTGATTTTTTTATCTTCACCTAGAGACATACATATTGATTTTAAAGAGAGGGAAAGGGAGGGAGAGAAACACTGATGCGAAAGAGAAACATCACTCAGTTCCCTCCCCTACAACCCCCAACCACCTTAACCTGGGACCGGTCTGGGACCGAAACCACAACCCAGGCATGGGCCCTGACTGGGAACTGAACCAGTGACCTTTCAGTTTAAGGGATGATTCTCCAACCAGCTGAGCCACACTGGTCAGGGCATGGTCAGTTGATTTTGACCAGTGTGGCAAGACCATTAAATGAGGAAAGGACGGTCTTCACAAATGGTCCTGGAAAAACTGGTTATAAGGCGCAAAAGACTCAAGTTGGATGGTTAGTGGACACTATAAACAAAACTTAATTCAAAATGGGTCAAAGACCTAACCTTATGAGTAAAACTATAAGCTCCTAGAAAAAAACATTGGGGAAAATCTTTGTGACGTTGGATTTGGCAATGATTTCATGGACATGCCACCAGAAGTAGTGGTACTAAAAGAAAAAATAGGACTTAATCAAAATTAAGAAGTTTTGTACATCAAATGAGATTATCAAGAAATCAAAAAGCCAACTCACAGAATGGGAGAGATTATTTGCAAATTATACATCTGATAAGTGATTAATATGCAAAATATGTATTTTTAAAAAACTCCTAAAACTCAACAATGCAAAGCACCCAATTCCAAAATGGGCAAAAGATTTGAATAGACATTTCTCCAAAGAGGATGTACAAATGACCAATAAGCACATGAAAATATGCTCACCATCATTTGTCATTAGGAACATGTCGATCCAAACCACTTTACACTTACGAGGATGGGTATAATTTCAAAATGGAAAATAACAAGTATCAGTGAGGATGCGGAGAAGTTGGAACTCTCATGTGTTGCTGGTGGGATTGTGAAATGGTAGCAGCTGTGGAAAATAGTTTGATAATTTTCTAAATAGTTAACTATTGAATCACCACATGACCCAACAATCTCACTCCTAGATGTGTATATCCAGAAGAATTGAAAGCATGGAACAGAACAGATATTTGCACACCAGTGTTCATAGCAGCATTGTTCACAACAGCCAAAAGGCGGGAACAACGCCAGTGTCCATCAGCAGATGAATAAACAAACAAAATGGGGTGTGGACATATAATGGAATATTATTCAACCAGAATGGGGGGTCACATTTTGATACATGCTACAACATGGCTGGGCACACTGAAAACATCACGCTTAGTGAAGACATTGAAAACATTATGCTTAGTGAAATTAAGCCAGATGCAGGACAAATAAAGCACAATGTCAGTTTTATGACGTACCTTGAACAGACAAATTGATAAAGACAGAAGAGAACAGAGGCTCCCAGGAGCTGAAGGGGAAGGAGAGTTATTTTTTACTAGGAACAGAGTTTTTGTTGGGAAAGATGAAAATACTTTTGGTATAGGTAGTGATTCAGAGCATTTAGAACATACCTGATACTACTTGAATTGGTTAAAATGATAAATATTTTTATGTATAGTTCACCAAATGTATAAATATTTGATATTTATATTTGATATTAATGATAAATATTTTTATGTATAGTTCACCAAAATGGAAAAAAATCTCAGCTCACGTATTGCTGTTTCAGAGACTCCTTCCGAAACCATGTCACACTCACTCATTGTGCTTTTTCTGTCATCGTGGTCGTGCTGCTTTGTAAATAGGTAATTATTTGCGCGGTTTCTGAGGAGCGTCTCACTCTTCCCCGGGACTGCGTACTCCATCATGACCTCCACGTCAGATTCGCTTACGCACCTTCCAATAGTGTCTAGCCCATTGATAGAATTTGGCATAGAAGTTGTTACTGCATTATTTTTTTCTGTATTAAGAAGGAAACTGAAACACAGTTTTGAGTTCCACAAACACTGCAATTATCTAAATCATTCCTAGCCATGGCATTTACCGAGTTAACTGATTTTAATAGGTCATTTAAAAATGTAATTTAGCAAATGTCGCATGACTGGGCCACACACAAACACAGAGAAACAAGTCTAATTATCCTATTGTCACATCACATAATTATCCGCGATCAAATTATAGATTGCAAAAGGGATGATTATTTCCAGTGGTCTCCGAGGGCTCTCATTTTCTTTCACTTGAATTCGGTAGGAAACGGGAAGAGGCACGGGGACACATTTTTGTTCCAGGTAATTTGTTCTGAAGACTAGTAATCATGGGAAGTGAAGAAAGTTGCCTATGAGAATCTAGCTACCTTGCAATGGGCTTCGAATAAACTAGCAGAGTGGGTTAGTATTATGGACTTTTATATATAATAATTTGTGATAACTTTCCATGCAATTGCTAATAGTTCAAATGGTGGGGGGAGAGAGAGAGAGAGATTTAAATGTATTGTTATTTTTGTTTTTTCATTTGAGTAGGAAATTTAAGGTTTCAGGGTAGCTTCTTTGGTGAATGCTTTAGATTCTGAATACCCAGAAGGATAATGACAAAATTTTATTCTGTATGCATTTTCTAAAGCAATTCTTCCCAACACCCTCTTTTTAGTAGTAGTGATAATGGTGGTGAAGATGGTAGATTTAATGCTATTGAAAATAGGGGATTTCTGTAGTTACATTGATTATACTGAAGTTATTTTATTAGGTGTCGACTCCTATTTAATCTGCTTTGAAGGAATCTACTCACCAGTTATATTACTTAGTCTATTTTTCCAAATGGAAACAAGTTTATGTCTTTGTTAAGAAATAATTAAGCCCTTTGAGTCTGTTTTTGTTGGGACCCTGATACGTGTGTGTAATTGTGATGGGTGCTTTTCCCCGTGACCCAGAGTTTTTCAATCTGCTAAATGCTACTGAATAATTAAAAAAAAAAATAAAGCTGCTAAGATACTGGTTGGCAGAGAGACAGCATTCAAGCAGTAGAATATAGAAATAGTATAATATGATAGGAAATGCTTTTGATTTTTTCCTCTTAGCATCTGGCTTGAAAATTCTCCTTGGGGAATGTTGTTTTGTCGTGTTTGAAGGAAACGTGTCCCTAAGCTAAACTTGAAAATGCTCCCAAGCTGCCTTCCAAATCCAGTGTTTAGGCAGGGTGACTATCCCCTCCTCCCTCCCTCTTTCCTTTTGAGTATTGTCTGTATTTGTTATTTTGAGCGTGGGGGCTAGAGCAGGGTGGAACTGCTTTACATAAGAAAGGACTGAGTAGTATACGGGTTTGTGTTTCTCTCTTTTTTAGATAGCAATCAGATGGAAATTTCAGGATACCAAAGCGGGGGCAAAAAGCAGTCAAAGGGGATCATGCTTTCTTTTTTTGTCTTTGTTTCTGAAAGTTCTTCGTCTATTAACCTCATGAAAAATCCGCACAATCACCACACGTAAAGTCACTGAGGAATCTGCTCCTTCTGAGGTCCCGTCTCCGGCTGACTTTTGGCAGCATCAGCGTTGGCCTTTGCAGGCCCCCTGACTTTCTTCATCCTGTCCTTGCGTTTCTTTTTCCGTCTCCTTGAGGTCTTCTTCTTCTCATACAGACTACGTCTTGCGGGTCTATGTTTGGGTTCATTTTCCTTTGTGTCAGTCCCAGGGGTCAGAAATCATCTTAGAGCCAGCTGTACAACCGTCACCAGCCCAGGTTCTAAATCTAAAGGCAAAGATGACATCGGTGTGATCTTCCACATTTTGGCTGGTTTTTCCTGCATTTCTGTCTTTGGTGCTGTTGCCTTCCCAGGGTGAAGGGCGTCATTGGCCACTGGCTACCCCTGAAGTAGTCTGTTGGTCATGAACTTCCCACTCTGCATAGCTACTGTGTCATTCATAATGGTGGCTGATCTTCGAGCTGGGATCACACTTTGCTTCTTCCCAATAAGTCATACTGGCCATAGGAGAGGCAGCTGTCAGCTACACTGCTTCACGTCTCCTGTGTCATCGTCATTGTCATCAGGGACTTTGGTGGGGATGGGGGGTAACAGCGTCGGAGGAGAAGGTGGTGGTGGCCTCAGGGCTCTATCTCCCAGGCTTTTGAAAAGAAAGGGTGTATCTTGCTCATAAATGTTAGTTTCCCTGGGGGAAGGACCCTTATGTTTGCTTCTCAGGAGTCTTCTGGAAAGATCCAGTAACAATTATTTTGTCTTATTTTAGATATTAATGGATAACTTCCTTTCTAATCTACTAATGCAACAAGAGTGTAAGCTAATAAGATTCCTAAAGAATGTATCACTAGATACGAACCCAGTACAGGCAGACATGTATCTTTTTTTTTTTTAAAGATATTTATTTATTTTTTAGAGAAAGGGGAAGGAGAAAGAGTGGGAGAGAAACATCAATGTGTGGTTGCCTCCTGCGCACCCCACAATGGGGACCTGGCCTGCAACCCAGGCATGTGCCCTAACTGGGAATCGAACCTGTGACCCTCTGGTTTGCAGGCCCGTGCTCAAACCACTGAGCTACACCAGCCAGGGCCAGACGTGTATCTTTAAGGAAAAGATGCACTGGCTGAGTTAGGTAATGGTCATAATCTCTTAGTACCTCTGTTCTTTTTTTCCTCACCTGAGGACATTCTTTCATTGCTGTTAGAGAGAGAGGAAGGGGGAGAGAGAAAGGTAGAGAGAGAGAGAGAGAGAAGGGAAGGGGGAGAGAGAGAGAAACATCAATGTTATTGCCTTCTTGAACACATTCCCTGACTGGGGACCAAACCTGCAACCTGTGTATGTGCTCTGACTGGGAACTGAACCTGCGATCCTTTGGTCTACAGGATGATGCTCCAACCAACTGAGCCATATCGATCAGGACTACCTCTTCTTTTTCCCTAAGATATAAAAATCACCTCATAACTTTGCCTGGGGGGCCACCTGGAGAATTCCTCGTGGAATTCTGAGATAGAGGAGGGGGATCTGGGGAAACAGAAAAGACACAGTGAAACAGGAGGGGGAGTAGCCAGAGGGCTTCCTGTGACTGGTTCCTCCCAGGGTTTGCAGTTCGAGATAACTGTGTCACTGCCCCACCCGGCCAAGAAGCCTTGTCTACATGCTCTTTTCTCTTTACTGATTTGATAGCGATCAGTAGAAGGATCTTGAAAGCTTTCATTTTTAAGAAGGCAGATGAGAGAAACAATAATTCCCCAGTCTCTAAATTATTGCCTGGAGAGGGGATTCTCACCAACCAGGAGCACCCAGTTAGAACTTTACATGAACAAGCAATAAACTTCTACCATGTGCCATTATGAAGTCTAGAGTTTGCTTGTTACAGCTGCAAATGTCGCTGATACACTCTGCTGGTGTATGGAGAACACAGAGGCTGTTCATGTGGGTGCAGGAATCAAAGGACCAGAGCAAGTGCTTACTGAGCAGTGGTTTGAGTGGGACCTACTTGAAACCTAAAACTTTAGCCCCTGTTCCAGGGCTCCTCCCATTAGGGGGATGTTGCAGGGGAGGGAGGAAAAGAAAGCATTAATAATACAACACGTGGCTACCTCAGTCCTCGCCTCTGTAGCTGGTCATGAGGTCTAAATTAATAGTCGTTATGACCTTCGGTTACCAAAACCCAGGTTCGTGTGTCTGGTGCTTTGAAAGGCCAAAACTCAAAATGGTAGTTTGGAATAAGGACAGGTTTATTAATCAAGAATGTGCCAACTGAGAAGATGGGAGACTTAATGGTGCTTCAGATCCTTCTTGCTCTCTGGACTCAATTAAGGGTTTTGAAGGGGTTAGGGAACAGGTATTCAGAAGTGCTGGTGGGGCAAGTTTTAGTTGGAGAAGCTTGGAGCTTGGCCATTTATAGTAAAGGCGCATCAGTACTGCATCTTCTAGGACAACTGGACCCTGGGCTTCTGAAAGGGTTCCTGCGTTCAAGTTCCGGTTGTGTCCTGGTCCTTTTGTTCTGCCGCAGCTGGGGGTCCAAGTTCTCTCCTCTGCCCCTGCTTTGGCTGCATGACCTGCAGTTTTTGTCTGCAGTCTCTGAAAAGCCACTCAGTACCTCTTTAAAAAGGGCCGTTTGGAGCTGGTTCTGCAGTTACACTTCTTCCTCGTGTCATTCCACTTTCCCTCTGTCCTGTGCCCGCAGCTGAGCGGGACGGAGTTGTTTTGGGGTGGGCTGAACACGACACCTTCGTTCCCAGAGCGTCTGAGTCTGTGGGGTCCTGGCTTCCCTGGGTGGCTGTTGTTGTCATTATGAGGGAACTGTGGGGACAGGAACACTCAGGGGTTCCAGGCAGAGCCCGTTCCTCAGCACTATGCAAATGTCACTTAAGCTGGTACAGTAACCACTTAATAAAAATATGCCCCCAAACATCTACCCATTAGTGCTAACCCTTCCCCTCGTGTTTTCCACTATGTGTGTGTGTGTGTGTGTGTGTGTGTGTGTGTGTGTGTGTGTTTGGGATCTGTATTTGGGCTCCTTGGAAATTTTCATTTCAGCGAACATTTTTAACTTCCACGAACTTGCTCTTGTTATTTGTTTTTAACATTTGTTTTCACTTTATCCTTCTCTAGATCAACGAATACAGTACATCCTCAAACTTATCTGAAGAGGAGAAAAGAGACTTCGTAAGAGTAATTAATGACACCTGTTACGATGAACGGCCCGCCAGTTCTCAGTGGCTGGATCCAATGGAAGTTGTTTTCCGTTTACGTAAAGGCCAGTGCACAGCCTTCTGGCCAGGAAGCTCACGTGGGCAGCTCTCTCCTATGAGAGATGCAGGCTTCCCACTGGTGTCGCAAAGGCTGAGACAGAGGAGAATCACGGTCGAGGACTTGGGGTTCTGGCCAAGCCTGGAAGTGGCATCGGTACTGCCCGCACTGCGCCGTTCAGGACCAGCAGCCGCCTGGCCCCGCCTGCATGCAAGGGAGCTGGGAAAGGCCATTTCCTCGTGCTCCCAAGGATAATGACGTGGTTTGACGAATCTGCAGCCCTGTCTTTGCCACAGCTGTTTTCTCTTTTCTTTTAAACAACAAATCTTTATTGGACATTTTTTAGTGTTATCAACTGGCATATATGTCATACTAAGAAATCCCCACAAACTATTTAAAGTAAGTGTTGCTTCTTTTCTTAATTTTTTTTCCATTGAGGTATAATTACCATATTACATTAGTTTCAGGTATACGACATAATGATTCAATGTTTGTATATATTACAAAGTGATCATCACAGTAAGTCTAGTTAAACATCCATTACCGAGTTTTGTTTATTTTTCCCCACCACTCCCACCCCACAGCTGTTTTCTTAAAACACAACAACAGCAAATGTCTGCTGATACCTCTGCCATCCACTCATGTTTATAAACGAAAAATGTCGATTGTTCCCGGCAGCCGACTACCATCTCCTCTGATGGAAGGGGCCCCCTCCCTGCGGGAGAGCCGACTCAGGCTCCGTCGGTGGGTGTGGTGCTGGACCAGCAGGCTCCACTCAGGGGTACGCAGCCTGGCAACCTCTCCTCTGAAAGCCATTGCCCCTGTTCCGGGAACAGTCTCATCCCTTCGAGAGGTGTTTCTCCAGCTTCATGTTGCAGGCTTTTTCCTCAAACGTCTTCGTGCCTGCCGAGGTCAGAAAGGGGGCTCTGCCTGGGCAGCCATTGAACGTACAGGTTCTTCAACCAGCTGTCTCACGGGAAGTTCCTTCTCCTCTTCCTACCATACTCCTTCGGACCCGAGGTGCCCTGCCCCCGACCTGTGCTGAGCTGTCTCTCTCCACTCCGATTTGTATTGCATTTAGGCCAGAGGCGTCTTTGATCTGTCGGAAACATGTACACTCTCGTGTCACTAATATTTCCCTTCCAGTACTTAGCAGTCATATTAATTTCCTCTCTTTTATGCTTCTTTGCCAATATTTACAACCCAATAGATTGCTGCTTCTTTTTGGAGTGAGGGTAGGTAAATGAATTTCTTCAATCCATCATCTTGAACTGAATGTGATACATTTTTCACTTAGTAATAATTGATTTTCCTTGCCAATATAGCTATTTTCTGTATTTTTAAATCATCTAAAGCCAGTTTTAAAATGTGCAAAATATTCCATTGCGTAGTAAACCATAATTTATCAACTAACCCTCTGGCTGAACATGTAGCTCATTTCACTATTTCTGTAAAATAATTTTTATTGTTCAGTTACCATTAACATACATTAGTTTCAGATGTACAACATAGTGATTAGACCTTTATGTAACTTCCAAAGTGATCACCCTGATAAATCTGGCGTCCGTCGGACACCACACATACTTATTACAATGTTATTAATTATATCCCCTATGCTGCACTTTGCATCCACTTGGCTATTTCGTGACCACCGGTCTGTACTTCCTAATCCCTTTCCTTTTCACCCACACTCCCACCCCCATTCCCTTCTGGCAACCACCAACATGTTCTCAGTGTTTATGACTTTGTTTCTGTTTTGTTTGTTCGTTTATTTTGTTTCTTAGATTTCACATCTACGTGAAATCGTATAGTATTTTTCTGCCTCTGAGATTTCATTTTGTCATGGCTGAGTAACATCCCTGTCTCTATATGCGCCACTTCTGTGTCCATTCATCTACTGATGGACACTGAGTTCGCTTCCATATCTTGGCTGTTGTGAATCATGTTGCGATGAACATATGGGGGCATGTCTTCTCGAATTAGTGTTTCCTTTGGATAAATACCCAGAAGTAGAGTTGCTAGGTCTTTCTTTGCCTCTTGTTACAGCCGTCATTTTAAAGTCTGTTTTGTCTGGGATAAGTATTGCTACCTCAGCTTTTTTTTTTTTTTAATTTCCATTCTCATGAAATATCTTTTTCCATCTCTTTATTTTCAGCCTGTGTGTGTGTTTCAATCTGAAGTGAGTCTCTTGTAGACAGCGTTTATATGGGTCATGTTTTCTTACTCATTCAGCTACCCTATTCCTTTTGATTGGAGCGTTTAATCCATTTGTGTTTAAGCTATTGATAGATGTGTAATTATTGCCACTTTATTATTCATATTTTTGATCTTTGTCTTTCTTCTTAAAAACCCCCTTTAGACTCACAGACATGGACAACGCTGTGGTGATTGCTGGGGGTGGGTGTAAGGGGACTAAATGGTAATGGAAAAAATACAATAAAGATTAAATAAATAAATCGATAAATAAAAAGAATTCCCTTTAACGTTTCTTGTAATACTGGCTTTGTGGTGATGAACTCCCTTAGCTTTTTCTTGCCTGAGATCACTATTGTTTTTGACAATTATAAACAAGTTTGCAATGCGCATTCTTGTACCTGGGATGTTAAATGTTTGGTGATTTTCTTAGATCAAATTCCTTGAAGTGCAATTGCTAACTCAAAAGGTATTTGCTTTTTTAGGATTTTAATTTATGCCTAGCAAATTGCTCTCTAGAAATAGCATACGGTCTTATAAGTCCATCAGCAGGAGGCATTATCATTTTAAAAATCTTCATCAGTTTATTTATGCCAATCGCACTTACTAACTGGCTGCCTTGGTTTCCTCAACTGTAAAATAGGCCTTGCTGTTGAAGTCTTGTAAAGATTAAACATGTACCTCACATGTGCCTAACGAACTAAAATAGGAGTAAATTTTGTTTTAAAAAATAATACATTATTTCAAAGATAGAAGAACAAGCTGGCTGTCTCTCAAGGTCATTATGCATATTAATATATATTTAAGTGAACAGAAGTGGTATGTATATAATATTATAGTGTTAAGTATTATTGTTGTCTCTCTTTCTAATCCGGGTCTCTTGAATGCAAGGGTATTTGAAAGCCAAGCCCTGGCCAGGACAGAGGGAAAGCAAATAATCATGTGGATAGCTTGGGGGCAGGTGGTGGGAAGGACCCATTACTGACGAAGATCAAAGGGACCAACAAAGGGTTGGCCTTGGGGCATTCACTTCCCCTTGGCCGAGCATCCAGATTTTCTTTTGATTACAGATTTATCGGAGCATCTGTGTGTGAGCAATTTCTCTGCAAGACTGCTGTCATCTCCTCCCTGAACCCCATCCCTGTGGCTAAGAGATTTTCTGCTCATCCCCACTCCCACCGAGTGTGTTTACGTGAATATGACCCAGGTACAGAGAGGACACGTTTCTGGTTCACTCAACAGCACTTGTTTTGATGACCAGTTGGCAGGCAGGAACAGACAGAGTTTGAAAAAGGGTAAAGAGAAAGGAACTAGCGTATCATGCATTGTGAATATTTAAAGGGATGATCTTGGATACAGAAAGGTAAATATACAAATAATGGAGAGTTAGGTCCAGAAATTGTAGGATCAAGAGAACTTGGGTTGAACGGATAGAATAATTGTCCAGCTGTGCCTCTGCCTTGACCTTTTCTGTACATTTAGGATCTTTGGTATGAAATACTGGCTGCATGAAGCATTTTACATCAAGAGCCTTATTTTCTTCCTTTCCCCTCTACTCTTCCTGTCCCGGAGTACACCCTAGTGAGTGAAATGAAGCCATTGTTTTACCTCACATTCCGGTCTAAAATGCATTTGATCAGGAATAAGTGTTACCAGACCCACTCACGCAGTCCCTGCGTCCTGCTTTGTTCCCTCCATCTGTGCCCTGAAATCAACTCTGGTGTCTCCCATGTGCCGCCTTGTGAAGCGGATGAGCCAGGCCACGTGTCCACAGGAAGGATGTCCTTTTTGAGCTTCTAGCTATTAGGTTGTGCATTCTGCTGCTGGTAAGAAATGTTCAATAATCAGTGCTTAAAGCAAACACAAAAAAGGGTATTGTTTTTTTTTTTTAATTTACATAAAAGAAGCCCAGAGTGAGGCAGTCTAGAGCCAATAGAAAGGCTGCATTGTGGTTTTTGACAAGATCATTTATTTCTCTCTCTTATAAAAGCCTGAGTGTAGGTAGTTCAGGGCAGTTACAGAATCTGCATAATGACCAGGTCTCAGAACAACTTCCTCCCTTCCTTCCTTCTTTCCTTCCTTCCTTCCATTCTCCCTCCCTTCCTCTGTTCCTTGCTTTCCCTTCCCCCCATCCATTTCTATCTCTGTTTGGCACATTCATGCTGCGTTTTATCTAGTTGCAGGTGTCTCAGAGATTACTAACATTTATCTGTATTTAGCACATCTTATGAATGCTGCCAATGTCTCACAAGCTACTGGCCTCTACGCTTAGTTTCTTTACCCTCTACTTTTCTTTCTTGTTCTCTACAGCAGATTTTAACTTTCTCATAATGTTAGATATGTAGCATATATAAATCCTAGATATACACCATATATAAATAATATGGCCTATACACATGATGATATCTTTTCACTACTTCTCTCTTGGTTTTTTTCACTAGATCGAAATGTTTGAAGTCTAAATCAGTTGGCCTGTGCCAGCTTCTTTCTTTAATCTTTCTCTTCTTAATCTTTACTTTCCTGGGACATTGTTAGAAGAAAATACTGGGATTCATCTGACCTAGATAAGCCTCTGCTATTAGTGAAAATACCATAATAGAGGCTTCTTCTTAGTTTTTTTTTCTTTCATAATTATAGTTCATTAAGCCTAGAGGTAGTGGCTTTTACACGCAGGACCCAATTCCTCTGTGTGTGTGTGTATTTGCGTGCCCTGTTTTGTTATTTTGTTATTACAGCTCTCCAGGCAGTTTGTTTCTCTGGCTATGTTCTTGGAATCTTGTTTTATTTCTAGAAGCATGGAATCTAGAATCATTCAGAGAATAAGCCTTTATTTACTTAATTGGATTTTTAAATGAATTCCACGCAAAGAGATACGATTGTCCGTCTAATCCCACCTTCTATTCGCATGCTGGAGGAGGTTCGGGGTGCACCGCCGCTCACTGCAGCCCAGGGAGCTGGCTGGCTGCAACAGTGGCTGGTAGTGATAAATACTCAAGAAATGTTTATTATTGTTGTTATTATCGTTATACTTTGATTCAATTTACCTTGGGCTTTTCTCTCTCTTTCTCTTTTCCTCGGATTCCTTCACACCTTTTCCTTTGACCACATTTAGCCTTGCTTACAGGCCCTCGGTTTTCAGAGTCCTTTGGGAATCCTGAAATTCTCAGTTTCTCTGAAATTCCCATTGTCTTTCAAGTGCGTGAATTTCTTAAGACTGCAGATGTACACGCTAACGGAAACCCAGGGTCGCTGTTCCTCTGTCTGCTTAACACTCCTGTGAAGAGGAAAATTTTTTAAAAATTTCATCTCTTGCCTCCTATCCTAGCTTTTTACTGTTTGTCTACCCAACCATTTTCCCTGATACCACCCAGTGCTGTCATTAAGTGCATTGGAGCCAGACTGCCTGGGTTGGTCTCCCGGCTCATCTAACTACTTACTAATCGATCCTGTGACCACTGGCCGAGTTATCTCACCCATCTGCGCTTCTTATCTGTGGAACGCAGGCAGTAATAAAAGCATCTGCAGCATAGGGTCTCGGTCAGGATAGAGTTGTTAAGCATTTCAATGCTCGAGTGTCTGTGAGAGAGTCACACCGGTGGATGTTAGCGGGACATGCCTTGCTCTGCCCAGCAGCCCTGTGAATGAATCCCCGCTGCACTCGCTCTGTGACGAGAACTAATGGAGTGGAGCACATTAAACGCAGGAGCTTTGGAGTCCGTCCACATTTGATGCAACCCAGATGCTGCCTGTGTTGTGTGTGACCTTGGGCAAGTGATTTAGCTTCTCCAAGCCTCAGTGCCCTCATTTGTTAAATGGGACGAATACCAACCACCTCTCAGGATTATGCAGTTTTACTTTCGGGGCAATAACATATGAAAACAACTAGATTGCATCTGGACATATTCTTTGCATCTCTTTAGTCCATTAGTTTTTAAGCTTCTTTGGGGGGTTTCTTCAATTTGCATATGAAGTTTATAGTTTTATGTTTATGAAACGTTTTGTTTTTTTTTTTTAAGAGTTTATATTTTTAAAGAGAGGAAGGGAGAGAGAAAGAAGAAGAGGAACACTGATGCACAAGAGATACATGGATCTGTTGCCTCTCACACGCCCCACAACCGGATACCTGGCCCACAACCCAGGCACATGCCCTGACCAGGAATCAAACCAGCAACCTTTTGGTTCACAAGACAGCCCTCACCCGCTGAGCCACACCACCAGGGCCCATGAGGTGCTTTCTTTAGCAACTGTTGACCTTCCTGAAACCTTTCCAAACTGCTTCTGCCTCAACTTCCTTTAGTAAGAGAGAACTCAGTTTTAACCTAGCACACAACTTTTAACAGAGCCCAGCAAGATTTTAAATGAAGCCGTAAGCGCGGCTTTCTCACATCCTCGCTGCTCTTAGTGACACAGCCGAGAATACGCATTCCTGACAGGTCAAATAATTGTTGCTGTTGACATGACTCACTGCCAGCCTGGCATCCAGGAACTCAGTGTGTGCGTCTGACAGAAAGTGTGTATGTGCGTGTGTGTGCACGGATGTTCATTGGCCTCTCCCCTCTAGAACATCTTTTTCCCACTTCGAGGCACCTTGATCTGGGTGCGACAGCAACCAGACACCCCGGTTCTCATTCTGACTTCCCCTGAATGGCTCCCCTTTTGCTACCTGCCCAAATGTTTCCATTATCTCAATTAACCACACCCAGAGCCCAGGGCACCGCCCTTTCACCCCAGCCATCTTGATGGCAGCACCCAGCGTCATCCCCGTATAATATTGGTGACATTATGCAGTTAGGGTACATCCTGTTTTCTTCTTTTCCCAACTTTTTTATTTTAGCTTCACACACTTGCCCTATCTAGTCCTCTGTAGAAACTCGTCCTCTCACTCTTGGCTTCCACTGAGATTTCTCCAAAACCAACACGCGAGGAGGGGCTGTGGCGAGTGGGGGTGGGACAGGCTGTCCTTCGGGCCATTTCTACCACCCTTTCTCTGCTCATCATTATTTGAAGTCTTTGTCTTTTATGTCCACAGCCTTCTTGAAATCTATAGCTCAGCATCCTCTGCTGACCCATTTTCACATCCTTAGGTGATTCAGTAACCTGTTCATGTTCTATTCTCCAGTCCCTGCTTCCTGGCATTTCTTTATGAGCTCAGGCTCATAATGTTGAGGAACCCCTCAAGGGTCCAGGACTTGCACTACTTGGGCCAAGCACTGAATGCCTTTATCTTACAAGACAGTTCTTTCTCAACGTCTTTTCTGTCAGCATTTCCAATCCACATAAGTCTCTCTTCCTCTCTTGGATCATTTCTTCTATTTCTTTTACTTATTCATCCTTTGCTGGGCATCCCGACTCTTGTTGGTCTGAACTACTCGGCACCTTTCTTGGATGCTGTTCCCAATAGACATTTACTATGGATGGAAGGAAGGAAAATGGAGTTTGAGCCTGATGACCACAGTTCACTTAGATTCCTGCTCAAATAGGTGAAGGGGAGTGAGACCGAAGCTCAGCTGATGGTACCCAACATACATTATATAACTATGGCTACCTAAAAAAAATTACAAAATTACAAACACTGCAAATCCAACAAAGGCTCTCTTGCTACTTACCTCTCCTGCTTTATTTCTCAGACATAACCATTATTATCAATCTGGCATCCATTTTTCCAGTCCCTTTTCTCTAAATATGTTTGCATCTCTTACTAAAATAAGCTACATGGGAATGGATAGCAGGTACCCAATGACTACTGGTTGAATAAATGAACGCACATCTGTGCGTGTATATATTTGCATATGTGTTTTGATGTAAATCATATGTTTTGTGCATATTACTTGGCAGCTTTCTTGTTTTGCTTAACAGCATATCTTGCAAATATTTTTATGCCACCATAAATTGCTCGACTTCAGTCAATAGTACTCCTGCATAGTATTGTATGTTATGGATATTTATTTGTTTATTCTTTTACTGATGGATATTTACATATTTCCTATACTTACCACTTACAAATAATGCTATAACATAAATTCTGGCAAAATTTTCTGCCTACCTGTACATGTATATTTCTGGAACTGTTTCTTCGAAGGGCATCGTGGAGCAAGATGTTTTGTGTATTTTTAATAACTGTGACCAAATTGCCCTCTTTGCAGGCTGTTGCAGCTCACATTGTAGCTGCGGATGAGAAGATGTATTTCCCCACACGCATACCAGTGTCTGATATTGTTGATTCCTTTCATTTCACCGCTCTGATGGGTGAAAGGGTGTTTGTTTTTTGAAATATTCACATTTCACTGATTATTAGTTAGCTTGAACATCTTTCAATATGTTTATGGGCCTTCTACACCATCTGTCCCATATACATTCTCTTATTCTTTTTCTCCAGTTTCAGAGGAAGAAATTCCCCTCTTGGTGCCCAAGAATTAACTCCTCATGCTTCCTTGTTTCTCAGTCTCTAGCATCTTCGATGTCCTTGTTTTCCTAGATTGCTTCCAAACATAACCAGATTGCAGTCATCCTGGGATAAAGGACTTGACTCAACTGCACTGTTCCCTCCAACTCCTCCCTTGTTCTCTCCACTCCTACACTTGTCAAATGAGGGCTCCCATCTGCCGCTCTGACCGCCTCTGATCACTAATCCCAGTGGCTTTCCTCAGACCGAACTTCACCAAGTACCTTTAAATCCTAGTGCCTTTTCCTTTTAGTTGCCGACTTCCCTGGACTCCCAGATGCCATCCCAAATCTCTTCTTACCTCTAGGACTAACTTCTTTCTTCCTCAAGGTTTTTTTTTTTTTTTAAGTTTCCTTCCTTTGCCAAAAAAATGTGGATTTTTAGTGATTCCTGTGTTTGGACCTTTGTTCTTTACCTTCCTAGTAATTCTGGAAATCGCATCCATGCCAAATGTTTCAACTACTATCTTTATGGAAAAGACTCCCAGATCAGCATCACTAGTCCTGACATCTCATTAAAAATCCATCTTTCAGTGGCACTTTTCCCACTGAATTGGTCCACTGGAACTTATTATGCCCCTGTGTCCCAAAGCAATCCTTATAATTTTACTAATTGTGGGTAACAAAAGGGAGAGAAACCTTATTTTCTAAGTGGCAGAATTCTCCTTAGAGAGAGACTCATTTTGTCTAGTAAATACTTGGCTGAGTTATTTTGGTGAAGGGGGCACCATCCGAAAGGACTGAGCTCATATACCAAGAGGCGGTCATGGAACTGCTTTCCAAGTGAGGCCGATCTGCTATGACACATTTGCTTTGTTGGATATACTTTTCAAGAGCTGAATTGTCTGGGGCGGTAATGAGGATGGGAGTGGCTGTGGAAAGAAAGCAGAGGAAAAAGGTAGCGGCGTGGCAGGTGGGGATGGAGAATGAGGAGACCTGTTTCTAAGGCATCTGCCATGTGGAAGGAGCTCCAAGCTACCGAGTTTCAACAGTGACAAGAGAGCCAGCCAGTTATCCACTCCGATCTGACTTCACCCTCCAATCTGCGGCGCCATCTCTAGAGAGGAAGACAGCATTGGCCTCTCTCCCCTGGTGATGGCGCTGAGCCAACGCAGCTGATGAGTGACATCAGCGCTCCTCGGCTCTGCAAGACCCACAGGGCCTTCGCGGGTGTGGGAGTCTGCCAGCCCGATGGAAGCATGACATGGTCCCATCTAGACCAAGAGCCGTCCCCTCCTTCTTGTATCTGCCGCCTTCTCCTGTCCACCCTCCCTCCATTACCACCCCCGCTCGGGACTAACTCAACAAAAATTCCAGGAGCCAAGACAAAGGAGAACAGAAAGGGAAGGAAGAGGAGGAAGGAGTTTGTGTGTGTCCATATGGGCACCGTCTATCTTGGGCTGACTCCCTCCGGTCCCGACGTGCACAGATATTATATTGAGTTCTATTAGCAGGTTTATAAAGGTTGAGGTTGAACAACGATGCAACGCCACTGGCCTCTTTCGTTGCCTATAGTTACTTTCTACCATATGTTCTAAATGTTCACAGGGTGCACGCTATGCTTACCATGCACTTTGCCATCTTCTAAGGAAATATTATAAGAGGATGCATTACATTTAGAAAGAATACAAGTAAAAACACTCCCACAAATATAATGCGTTCAAATGCAAAGGAAAAATGTGCCGCAGCTGAAAGGCTGTTAGAAGCAAGAACCCCAACGTTAACTTTAAATTGTGTTCCTGCAGCCTCAGCAACAACAACAGATACATCACTAGACCCTGATGACATGGGAACCCATCACGACTGTGTGCTTTGCTTCAGGCTCATTGGCCGCTTCTACCGCTCTCTTTCCCAGGTACCCAGCTTCCTCCTCTCCAGCACATCCAACCCCAGCTGAGTCATTGTTTTGAAAAGGAATCTCAAAGAGAAGGGGCAGTTCCCAGGAACACGTAGGGTTCCTTTGTCTCATTTCAACAGAATGAGGTCAGACCAGCTGCCTAGCAGATTCTCACCCTTCGCTGTTACGAATCCATGGCCCAACAATGCTTCTGATGTCTCTGTCACGCCCTCCATCCGTCCCACCCGCTACCACCGCATCTCATTGTGAACCTTCCACTCTTTGCTGGAGGCTTTCCCTGTAGTCTAAAAAACAACCAGCGCTTAGGAGGGCCTGCTGTGCACCAAGCGAAAGGCATCCTTCAACTGTTTGTAGACGTTGTAATCCTTATTTTAATTTCACAGTTGAGAAAATGGAGGATCAGAGTTTGCCAGGGGGTTCTAACTAGCGAGAAGCAGAGCGGTGATTAGAGCCCGGATCTATCTGATTCCAGGCCCCTGTGATGCGTCCTCTACCTGATGTTGCGTTGAGAGGATAAATTAGATCCAGCGAGGTCATTAGTGGCACAGGGAACACAGTGTCCCGCTTTCATCAGTTCAGGAGCTGATCTGGCCGTCCTGGTCTCAGATCCTGTCCGCCAGGATGAGAAGCACGCAGATCCCTTGGTTGGCTGGCAGGGGGGCCCCCCACTTTCCCTCAGGGCTGAGCTCTTTTGCTTTGAAAACCCTGAAGACCTAGATCTCTTGAGCCTTGATCTGTTCTTCTCCCCAGCTACCCAGGAGCTGTGTCCTGTAGCTGGTTTCCAACTTCAGATAGACCAAAATCCCTTTCTGGTAGCTTGCCAGAATCACGATTTCTGGGATGGTTGCAGTCCTGATGGGCTCCTGGGGGAGCCAGAGAGTCATTTCTTGTTTACAGGTTCCTAACGAGTCATTAAACCTATTTTACGTACCAGGACCCCAGCAGGATTTTCACACGGCAGACCAGTGCAGGGTAAAGCTGCTTCCCAGGCAGGGTGGGGGCCACTCACCACACACTTAAAGAAGTGACTGGCCTCATTTCCTCCCCAGCTGAGGGGAAACGTCTCCTCCACCCCGTGGTCCCGCAGATCTCCAAGAGGGAGGGGCCTGGCCACCTCTCTGGTCCTGCCTGCCAGGCTGGTTCAGCTGACAGCTGGCTGGAACCATGGTCTGCTCCCTCCCCTCCCTTCTCCTGGGCACTTTCTTAGCCGGTGCTCTCCTCCCTGGTAAGCCTCCCCCAAGGCCTCCCCCTCACCCGACCCTAGGAACCCAGAGCCTCAGCTACTGGTTGGATAATCTTGAGTAGATTTCTTTAATTGGCAGGAGTGAATATGGGACTGTAGGGCTGGGGTGCTGGGTCTTGGTTTCCCTGTCCCCTGGGAAGGAGTTTGCTCTCTGGGTGTCTGCTTGCCCAGCGACCCTCTGCACCCTTGACCCTCCCAATCCACTTCCTGTGATTGATCCGGTTTGTGTGAGCCTCCCCTCTGTCCCAACAGAAGGCAAGCTGGGACGGATTCTTCACTCTGAGTGGCCTCGTTTACACTCCCCACAGGTGCCAGAGCTCAGACCATCCATCAGTGGCCACCTACCCAGGTGCAGCCCAAGGGCAGCCCACTCTCCCTGAGCTGCACAGTGAAGGGGACATCAGGCCCCGACCTGTACTGGTACCGGCAGGCCAGAGGCGGGGCCCCCCAGCTGCTGTTCTACTCTGTCAGTGTTAGCCAGGTAGAGTCTCAGGCACCCCCACACTTCATAGCCTCCAGGCCCCAGGACGGCCACTTCATCCTGCGCTCTGAGAAGCTCCTCCTCAACGACTCTGGCCTCTACCTCTGCGCCTGGAGTATCACACTGCGCTGGGTGGGGCAGACCTCTGTGCAAAAACCACACGCCCCGCTGAGCCCTCGCCACCCTCTCCAGGGGCCCTCCCTCCGGGACCGGGTGCAGGATGCTCCTCACTGGGTCTCTCACTGCCAGTCAGCGTGAGAGCAGCTTAACCAAGCCGGATCTCCCCAAAGAACCTTACTGAGGAGTTCTCAGGGAGAACAAAAAGACTTACGTCTGCAGAACCCGTGACCTGCACCCACGGTCAACTCCCCGACACGTGGATGTCCAGCCCCAGGCCACCATCCTGCAGCCCTCGAAGTGCGCTGTCCTCCCCAGCTCCTGTAGGTCTGCACTGGGGGGTGGGTTTGTGCACGTGCGGGAGAGAGAGGGAGCAGACAGCCGGCGTCGGAGGTGGCGCGGCGGTGGACTGATGACCAAATGTGAGGATGCCATTTCCGGGGACTTAACTGGTTATGCTTCATCACCTGGAGAGTCTCCTTTGATTGCTCTGGACCCTTTGCAGAGGCTCGGATGAGGCCCGGAGCCAGGGAAGGAAGGGCAAGGTGTTCGGGGGCCGGCCCTGAGCAGGCTCCAAGTGTGGTTCTGTCAGTATCAGAAACATGCACTTAGGGGTTTTTGATGATTGTTTCGCATCTTAAGCTTTTCTAAAAATTCCCATTCTAGGGTTTGTCATCCTTTCCCCTGTAGAAAAAAAAAAGGGGGAGCAGAGAAGTGGCTGGTGACCAAAGAGATATAAGAGGATAAAGAAGTGGCATGTCTGGGTGATAGCAAAGCCCTGGAAAAGAAAAATTACTTGGATGGGAGCGAAGCAGAGAAAAGGCTTATAAAGGGATGGCTGGAAAGAGATGTCACAGTTACCTTGGCAACTGAGCTTCCTTCCTCCTTACTCAGTCACTGTCCTCTTTTTTCTTAAAAAAGGTTTTCTTTCTGCATGTCCCTTCTGCTCCACGAGAGGGCACAAAAAGCCTTAAAATACTCTGTCTCTAGCATCACTTTGGGCAATTCAGATGTGTTCATTTTCAGTATCATTTTAATCTGCAGAGGAAAATCTGAGACAGAGACACGAAGTATCAAGACAGTGTTTAATGATGCTCACGCATTCCTCTTGGACCTCCAGGATCAACAGTGTATTCAGCAGCTATTGTGCGCTGGGCCCTCTGAGCCCTCCCAGGGATTCAGTATCAAAATGAATTATGTTCAGGTTGGTGCTGGGCAGGGTCACAGCATGGCTTAATCAAGGCACTTGGTTTGCTTTGTTGTTTAATTTTCTGTGTACAAATTTTTATTTACTAACTCTGGCAGTAGTGTTGTGACCATAGGAGTAAAGGCGCATTTACAACTCATTGAATAGTAAGCAACACCTCCAGCTAATGTTTGGATATGAGCGGATTTTTGAACACGAGCAGAAATAGATCCCTCCTGGAAACGATGCCATCTGATTATTTTTAATTAATAGACTTCAGTATCTAGAACAGTTTTAGATGAACATACAAACTGAGCAGATAAGAGAGAAAGTTCTCATACGTCCCTTTCCTTCCCTGGCCTCTCCTACAATTAACATCTTTCATGATCATGCCACGTTTGTTCCTGTTAGTGAACCCATACTGATACATTACTGTTAACCAAAGTCCATGGTAGATATTAAGGCTTCCTCTGCGCTGTACATTTTTATGGGTTTGGACACACAGAGCACGTCTTGTGCTGACCACCAGTGTCAGGAAGAATAGTCTCTCCACTCCAAGTCCCTCAGGCTTCGTCTAACTTCTCCTCCCCAGAAACCCTGGTGACTGCTGATCTTTTCACCATCTCTGTCGTTTTAAGGCGCTGGGTTTTCAAGTCTAAATATATGAGTTGTCACGACCGTGGGCTAATTATCTAAATTTCCCTTACGGGATCGTTAAGGATATTACCTGAAATGGCATTTACCTTTTCAAGCCCTATTACAGGGTCTCATTTTCAACGGCTAAATATTCTTTTCCCCTCTTGAAGTTTACAAGATATTTTAATTCCAACTTGCCACAAGAAATACTTACATTTTTAAAAATCAGATTGTAAACTATGGAGTAAATACTTTAAAGGGCTAAAGATCATTGGGTGGCAAACCCACGACACTTGGACCCTCCGCAGTCAGATATGGGTCACAGGTGTTTTCTGTTGGGGCTTTGTGCAGGGATCCAGGTGGTCCCCACCGTTCAAGTGTGGTGGTCAGGAGACGTGCAACAGAGTTTTCATTCCTGTGGGAAATTCAGACAAGTTCTGGAGAACTTCACGGATGAGAGAGAATTTAGCAAGATTTAGTTTTGGGGAAGGCTAGCTTTAGATGGAGCAAGATGACCGTCTCAGCAGGAGAGCCGGTTTGAGTGGAAATGGGAAGGTCTCGGTGAACACCCTAAATCCCAGAAAAGTGGTCAGGAGATAGTCCTGGTCCCGGAACAGGGTGATAGAGAGAGGGGGAGGCAAGACCAGGTAAGGAGAGGCCGAAAGCCACCTAAATTCATCAGAACAAGTTAACATTCTCAGTGTTGTCGGCCCCGTTCCGCAGTCCTGTTCCCTGACAGCAGCGATTTTCAACCTTTTTCATCTCGAGGCACACTGATCGCTAAAATTCTGTGACCCACCAAAAAATACATTTTTTGCCAATCTGACAAAAAGTAGGTACAATTTTGATTCATTCACACCCAATGGTTATTGTTGTCATTTTTTAATTTGACAGTGTAAGGGAAAAGAGGTCGGTGCCCCTGACTAAACAGTCAGGTATTGCAGCTTTTAAAAATTCTTGAGGCACATTGATGGAAAATCACTGCCTTGTGGGTTTCCATGGTGTCGATGACCCAGAAAAATCTACCATCCGCATCATTCAGGAGACAAAGGAGGAAGCGCCGCAAGAGGAGAGCACAGACCTGCGCTCTCTCCGGCCTGAATCCCTCCGCCTCACGTGCCCCTTTGGGCAGGAGAGACTGTCCCTTTTCTAGGAGAGCTCCCTGACCCGGTTCCTGGCTCTGACTTTGTAGGTGTGTCCCCACAACCAGTCCCACCCATGGGGCTCCTTTCAAGCCCTCTCGCCTGGATCCCAGCCGCTCATGGGATGTGCAGGGAGAAAGCCTGGGGCCTCGGGGCAGCTCGAGGAAGATGCGAATACCCACCCCGGGGTGGGAAGGTGGTGACGCTGTAATCGGGCTACTTCGTAGTTTCGGCCGGGACTGTAAGCTCTGGGTTGAGAACGAGACAGACTTCAAGTTGTAGCAAAGCGGGCTGGGCCTGCTCTGTACCCCGTTACTGTCCGCTCCCTCCTGCGGGGAGCTCCCACTCCGTGGTTTTCCATGCTCTCCTGCATTATGTCTTTCTCCTCCTCTTACCCGGATGGCATAGGACACCCCTCACCCAGACCTCGCAGCCTCAGCAGTGGCGCTGACAAGTATAGAAGCCCGGTCAGGACAGAACACCCAGACTCTCCGCTCCAGGCTGCTCATTATCTCCCCGTCCCTTTTTGGTGACTCATTAGCAACTCTCCTCAGATGAGTGGAAGGAAGTGGGAGGGTGAGTGTGGGGTGGGGGGAGGCATTTAGGGGGCCGATGGGAGAAGGGAGTGGCCCGTGTGATGTGGGGCCAGAAGGGACCCCAACTGGGCCAGAGCAGTTACTGCAGCTGTTTTTCATTCCTCGCTATCTCCAAGGTACAGCCCCAGGCGTGACCTCCAGCAGGTGTAGAAGTTGAGCTGGGGGTGGGGTGGTCCGCACGTGGAGCTGAGGTGCCCCGATGCCTCTCCAGAGGCCCCCTCCTCTCCTTGCACAGCTGGGGTGCTCGCCAGGGGCGCAGGTAGGGAGAGCAGCAGCACAGGAAGAGGTGGGGGGGGGGCCAGGATGTGGCGCTGCGGCTGTGCTGGTGCTCGGAAGGGGGGTGGGGGGAGGGACTTTCGCAGGCACCCCGGAGGCAGGATCTGGTAAATGTCAAACCACATCCTGTTGTGAGTTCCTAGGGGCAGGTGGGTGGCTGTTACTCCCTGGGCTGATGTCACTCAGAGATAAGCAGCCAGGCTGCCAGTGAGCGCTGGGTTCGGACACCCTGTCCCTTCTTCCCCAGGTGTCTCCTGAAAGACCCCAACTGCAGCTCCTTACTTCCTGGCCTTTGATTCAAGGCCATTCTCCTTGAAACATGATTTTTGTCTCCTCATTCATGGCCCCGGAGCTCTTTCCTAGAGGAGGGTCAGGGCACAGGTGTCAGGGCGCCAGGTTGGTGTCTTGGGGAACTGTGGGATCCGGGGTCAGCCCGTTCCCCCTTACACCATCGCCACCCCCGAGGCTGTGTCACAGGTGTGAGTGATTTGCCTCTAAGAAGAGCTTAGATTCCCCTGCTGAGTTGCCTTCCTTATGGGGTTTGAGGCCTGCAGACATCAATCGCTGAATCTGAAGAGCAGAGCTGGAAGGTTGCTTAGAGATCACTTTTTCCCAACTCCGCACCTCACAGAGGAGACTATAGAAGCCCAGAGAAGAAAAATGAGGTGTCCAGGGCCATGCAGCTGAGGGCAGAGGAAGGCCAGAAGCTATTCTCTCGGTCTCAGCAGCTCCTGGATCTCAAGCAGTGCTTAGGGAACGTGGGCTTTACATTGAGCTGAGATCTTCCTATGCATTTCATGAACCATTTGTGTAAGAATGAATGAAGCATGGCCACGCTGTCTGAGGCGGCATGAGGCTGGAGGGGTTAATACGAGGAGCCACAATTAGAATCCTGTAGAAAAGAGATAGGGTGGAGAGACAGGCCGAAGACATACGATAAAATGAGACAAGTATTCCCCACCCCCAGCCGACCTCCAAAACAGAGACAGTGCCAACCGTCTGAACACTGGAGGGGTAACCCGCGGCTCGAGTCCTGCACACATGTGCAGCGAGTGTGAAAAGGTCAGGGGCTGGAGGGAAAAGTGAGCTCCGTGTGTCCGTGGGGTGGAGAGTTGCTCTAACGGCCCAGTGGAGAGGATATGGAGCAGAAGGAGGGGCAGAGCCTCCTGGTCAGGACGCCACCCTTTTAGAGGATGTTTCCAGAGCAGAGTGGCTGGGCTGCGGAGAGCAGGGGGTGCTCAGCACTGTGCCACGTGGGACACGTTTAACCTGAAAAAAATCTTCAGGCTGATGCTAATTATTATAATAGCAGCCGATGCTTATTGATGCTGTGATAGCAGCTTCGCTTGGTGTGTGGAGTGAGCAAAAGGAAACCACCTCGTGTGAAGTTGGGGTTGTGGCTGAGCCCATTCTGGAGGAAGGAAGGCTGTGTCTCAGCTGGGCCCTTGCTCCAGGCCACATGGCTGATAAGGGGCAGATCGAAGGCTTGAACCTGGGTCTCTTTGGCTTTGAAGTATATATATATGCTTGCAAAATCCTTTTTTCTTAAAAGTATTTTTTCAGTTACAATTGGCATATGTTGTTATAGTAGTTTCGCAGTGAGTGGACATTTATGTAACTTAAAAAGGGATCGCCCTGAGAAGTCTGGTGCCCGTCTGACACGGTGCCCGGTTATGCCAAGATTATTGACTATATTCCCTGTGACGTACTTTATATCCCTGTGACTATTTTTATAAGTGGCAACTTGTCTTTATAATCCATTTCCACTTTTTTATCCAAGAAGCCCAGGGATAAATACATATACACACATATATATACAGTAGCTTTCAAAAATGAACACATATACATATACATGGAACATACACACATACATATGTATATACATACATATATGTATATATGTGTGAAGCATATATGTATATGTGTGTGAAACATATACATATATGTATATAGGTATACATATATTCATTTTTGGAAGCTACCGTTCCATTTATTTATTGTAGATATTGTTGAAATTCAAATTTAATTAGTTTCTGACTTACTTGGAAAATAATGCAGTAGAGTCAATTTGGTTTCTTTCACATAGTTTCAAGCCTAAAGACACTGTTACAGTTAAAAGGCCGGCACAGAATCCAAACAGACCATTACGCAGCCTCTGTAACACTAATTACACTCCTTTTCTCTCCTTCTTAGGGTTACAGGGGAGTGTGTGACTTTATTTTGATTGGTAGCACGCTTTTTGTTAGGTTTCTGTAAGATTCACAGTTTTGCTTTATACGATATTATTTTGCATACCATTACCATAAATTTATCCTAAATGATATCTGGCATAGTTTCAGGGCATTATTTGGAAACCTAGTGGCTCTACTTTTACTCATGAGTGACTTGTTCCCATCCTCAGAAGTGAGCTTTAATAAAGTCCACATTCTTTATGTGATGTTCTCACCTGTCTCCCGCATGCTTTCTCCATTCTGCAAATGCAAGCTTTTCCAGCTTCTGCTCATTCTGTCTCTCATAGATTTGTGGACTCTTGGCTCAAGGCCTCTTAGGAAGGGCTCTCGTAGGAGTATAATTATGACGAATGAAGGGCACTGCACAGTTTTATGGACACCCAATCAGGCCAGATTCTTCATAGAGCTGCCCAGTAAGGAAATGGCCTAAGTGGACGACAAGTCAGGGGTTTTCTGGGAAGGGTCTCAAGACTCTGAAATTTATGCTTCTTTACCAACCAGCGTGTCAATGAGTCTAAGATCTAGTCAGGATCCAGTCCCACTGTTGGAGGGAGGGTGCAGAGGGTCGAGGTGTAATTGCTGGAATAGCCTAGTCCCGGTCGGAAGGGGTCATGCCCAGGGTCACTGCGAAGGCGCTGTTTTAAAGCTCACTCGTGTCAGCGAGTCTGGCCAGGATGCAGTATTCCTGTCAAGACCCCTCCTTATACTTACAGAGGACAGATGAGGTAAGTAAGAGGAGGCTGATGAAACTTCCGTGGGACTCATCACAGCTGGGGGCTCATTTTCAGGCCCTTCTTGCTCACGTACAAATCTATTGATTCACCTCTGGGACCCCATCTTTCCCAAGAAGCCCTCAAGGGGTCCAAGTGCAACAGAGGTAAAGACCGTGGGTGGAGATGGAGGAGAAAGTCATGTACCTGGAACTGTGGTGGGGGGGCTGTGGCAAGTAGAGAATATGTGGTCTGTTGGAGGGACGTGATTCAGGACACAACCAAATATTGTCACGATACACCTTAAGGAGAGGCAGAGGGGTGCTAAGAACCCAGGGACCTCAGGTCCACAAGCACAATGCCAGAGAAGACACTCCCGAGATGGGAGGGGAGGGTACCCAGCCCTAGACTGAGGCAGGGAATGCTTTGTGTCCCGGGCTCAGATGGGAAGGGTAACACCCCCCGTGGTGGGGTGTCAAGGCCCAGAAATAACCTTTCTGAAAGCCATGGGAGTCCGCCACAGGTGATGAGGGTGCACTGCCATTAAAACTGTTGCTCAGGCTTGGTGGCCTTCTCTACTGTGAGTCGAATGTGGCGGAGGGTGATCTCCACCTGACCGTGGTCAAAGGGGGCGTGGTGATGAGAGCGGAAGGGGTGGTCAGTGGGGCTGCAGAGGACAGATTTGTTCTTGGGTCAGCGGCAGCACTAAGAAGGGACCTGGAGTTTTGCACGATTCCCGAGGTCTCCACCAACATCTCAGCACCCCTAAATGCCGTACCCCTAGGTGAGAGTGTGTTTTGGTTGTACGCATACAGCTATAAGAGTACCAGTTCCCTGGTACCAATTCTCCATTCCCACATCCCACATCAAATTTCTCCTTCATGGGACGTCTGGAGCTCAGTTCACACATACTTCTAGGGGCTGAGGTCAATCAGGTTGCCACTCTCTGGGGCCCATGGAAGGAGAAAGATGTGGAAATAGCTCAGAGTAGGAAATGGAAGTATTCGTGTCTATCAAGATCCCTTGCTCTTATCCCAACCTCTCTTGTTTCAAAACCTTTTTTTCTTTAAATGTATTTTTCAATTACAATTGGCATACCTTGTTATATTAGTTTCGCAGTGATTGGACATTTATGTAACTCAAAAAGTGATCGCCCTGAGAAGTCTGGTACCCGTCTGACAGGGTGCCCAGTTACAACAAGATTATTGACTATATTTCCTGTGACGTATTTTATATCCTTGCGACTATTTTTACAACTGGCAACTTGTCTTTTTAATCTATTTCCACTTTTTTATCCACATTTCCAGCCCCACTACCATCTGACAATCATCAATTTGCTCTCTGTATCTGTGGGTTTGTTTCTGCTTTGTTTGTTCATTTATTTTTCTTAGATTCCGCGTACAAGTGAAATCATGCAGCATTTCTCTTTCTCTATCTGACTCATTTCACTGAGCATAATACCCTCTAGGTCCATCCATGTTGTTGCCAATGGTAAGATTTCACTCTTTTTTTATGACTGAGTCATATTCTATTCTATATATGTACCACATCCTCTTTATACAATCATCAAAGCCCTTTTTTTCTTTTTTCCATTTACTCTTCCTCAATCACTTACTCAAGTGAGAAAAAGTCTTTGTCTCTGTTGGTCCCAGCCTTGTCTATCCCCCACTGCCACCATCCAAGCTTGCACAGCCTGGCCGTCAACTGTGCAGCAGGAAGGGTTGCCAGTCTCTAGCGGATATTGACGCTGATGGGAGAATGCTTCTGAGCAAGCGACAGTGACTTGACTAGCCCTGCCCCCCAGGAATCCCTTTCCTCTACCAGGACATTCCCATTATTACATGACAGGTTGGATGCCTCCTTCCTCCTCTGAATTCCTGGATAAATCTCTAAGGGCCATGGGTTGAGGTTCCTTTCCTGGGCTTCTACCATAGTGAGTCCAGCTGTGACCCCAACTTGGGGTACCCCGGACATTCTTCTAGAGATGCTTGACTTCTGAGTCTCTCCCATCAGTAAGGAT
Source organism: Glossophaga mutica (assembly GCA_039655065.1). Taxonomy (NCBI): domain Eukaryota; kingdom Metazoa; phylum Chordata; class Mammalia; order Chiroptera; family Phyllostomidae; genus Glossophaga; species Glossophaga mutica. The sequence continues at coordinate 8,624,613 of CM077313.1, forward strand.
GCTCTTCCCTGCAGTGGGTATCACTTGTCCTAGACTGTATTCTGCCCATAGATTTCCTTAATGGGAGGAACCTCAGATCAGCCTGAGACCGGAACAGCTAGATGAGTACATGAGAACAAGTAGATGAGGAATGGCTTTAATGCCTTCCATTCCAGGAATACCTCTGGATCCAGAGTCCCCCTCAGGGCCCCTTTAACTAGGGTGTCCCCGTGTCCTGGCCACTTATGAGGACAATCCTAATTTACTCCCCTTGTTCCAGTATGTCCTTGTCGTCTCAACAGAATCCCTATTCATACAGTAAATGATAGGTTTGCCCTACATCTAACCCATCTGTGCCCAGTTTCACCTGAGAAAGAGGGGTGGGATACCCAGAATCATCCCAGAAGGATCCCCTTAGGTTCTAGGGAAAGAGGCAGGGGCAGAAGAGCCTAAGTTCCCAGGGCCTGCGGGTTGAACGCTGAGGGAGGTGCTGTCTGCCTGAGAGACATCCTGGTTGAACACAGAGACCAGGGGTGTCAAACTCATTGTCACCGGGGGCCACATCAGCCTTGCGGTTGCCATCAAAGGGCTGAATGTAATGTTAGGACTGTGTAAATGTCCTAACTACTCCTTAACTAGGGGCAAGGAGCTCTACATTAAGCCCTTTGAAGGCAACCGTGAGGCTGATGCGGTCCCTGGTACAAACGAGTGTGCCACCCCTGAAGAGCTTCCACAGAGATCTCCAGTACCAATTCTCCGTGGCTGTGAAGACTCGGGAGAGGAGCCTTCCCTGGGTCGAGTGGGGCGCTGGGTGGGGACCCAACGGAGCTTGTAACTTTCTCCATCTCTATTATGTCTCCTGCATGAAGTCATTCATCCTGCAAGGGACGTGCCTTCTTTCCTCCCCTGGGCGAGCCTCAGGGGCCAGCCAGCTGCGTCTCCCACATCCTCCCACCTGCTAATGCCTCTGCTTTCGGCTTCCCCAAGATGACAGCCACCGAGCCCGCAGACCCCGTTTCTCTCCGGTGAGGGTAACCCTCCTCCCCCACCTGCACCTTGACGTTTGCCCTACTTCTGCTCACCTCCTTCCTCACAGCGCTGCTGGAACAAACCTGTCCCCCAGTAGCCTGTCTGCCAGCAGCCCATCCCCCCACACCCCATCCCCCCACACCCCATCCCCCAACGCCCCTGTCCCGGTCCACTCCCTCTGGCCCAGGTGATGCCTGGTTCCCTCTGAGGCACTGACTGTCCCTTCAGCCACCCCTTTCTCCCCCCACCCTTGTGAGGGACTAACACACATGTCTAAAGAATGGAAGGCCCTGTTTTGTGGGTGCTGGGCTAGCGCCTCAACTCCGTCTCCTTTGTTTGGGGGCTTATATCGTCATTACAAAAACAAATAGACAGCAACAGCAACACCAAATTAAAAAAAAAAAAAACTGTACTGCAGTTAGAGAAATCCAGAGATAATATGATTGATAGGAAGTTGTAGTCATGGGGTAGTTTCTCTTGGCACCCCTGCCCTGGGCCACCTCCTTTCCTGGCCCCTGTGAGCTGATTCAGACAGCCCCCTCACTTCCAGTTCCTGGATGCTCAGTATGGTGGGATCAGTAATGTCCCCCTGAAAGTCATGCCCACCAATGTGGTCTAATATGTAAATAAGGTTTCTGCAGATGTAAATGTTAAGGATTTCAGGATGAAGTCCTTCTGAATTTAGGGTATGCCCTCAGTCCAATGAGTCCTGCCTTGGTAAGAAAACGGAGAGGGACACCTAGACACAGAGACACCGGGAGAAAGTGACATGAAGACAGATGTAAGGTTGGTGTGCGGCTGCCACACACCCAGGAATGCCAGGAGCCAAGAGAAGTGGGAAGAAGCAAGAAAGAATTCTCCCCTGGACCTTTTGAAGGGAGTGCACCCCGGCTAACACCTTGACTTTGGACTTCTGGTGCATTTCGTTTTTTTTAAACCATCAAGGTTCTTTGTTACAGCAGCGCTGGGAAGCAGATACACTCAGGACTCAAGGGCTCCTCACGCTCTTATGGTAGGTCCTGCCCCAGAGTTTGGGAGCAGCTACTGCAGGGCCAGCCTGTGACAATCACACCATCCTGGTCAGGACTTGGAAATACTTCCTGAATTGCCATCTTCAGTGTCGCAGCTCACCTGTCAATTGACCTATAAACTGTGCCTTCTTCATATAAAGTGGGGAGACGAATCCCTGCACCTTCTAGGCTTGCTGTGGGCATTAACCGGGACAGGGCCCAGCCCCAAGTCCGGAGCGAAGCAGGCCATCAGTAAGGACACCCTCTTCTCTGCCCTTTCTCAGCTTTCAGACTTCCTTCTTGCCCCTGACATTTAGCCTCAAGAACCCTACACATGGCTGTCCAGACCCTCCATCCCCGCCTCCTCAGGGCACCGAATGCAACCTGTGTGCAGAGTTTACCGAGTAAGGTAACCATTTGTCCAAATGGGGGCACTCAGTGTGCTGCCTTTGAGGTGGCTCGGTCTCCGTCCCTTTAAGTGAAGGTGCCCGTTGGAAGGGCTACTTGGGTGTAGGACCTTGACCCCCACTGAGCCCTGCTTTCTGTCCCCGTTCCTCCCTCAGGGCCTGACCCCATGTATCCCTCCTCTGGGAAGTCTTCAGGTTCCACAGTTCAGTATTTTTAACTCTGTGCCTTCTTTAGGATTCTAACCTAGATGTGCAGAACAGAACGAAATCTTGTGCTGAAATCCCGGAATAAGATAAGATGTAGGTGTTGAGACCCAGATGAAACCCAAATGCGTAATGAATGGAACATGAATCTGGAATTGAGAAACAAACAGGCATTCTAACCCACAGGTATACCCTGGCTTCGGTCTCGTGCTGAGGTGGGGGTTACAGTTGCCTGGGCTCATCCTTTTTCAAGAGCCCAGAACCTTGTTCTTTAAACTAACTGTATACACTGGGGTCCCAGAATGCCTGGGTATGGACCATACAGTCCACCCTCCACCAGGATGAGCAGGAGGGAGCAGCTTTGGTCAGAGAGAACGGTCAGCCACTCCTCGTGCCTGAGAGGTGGTGTTTTCACCGAATGAGGTGTGCCTTCAAAGGGCAGAACTCCTGAGACTCTCTTGAAACACAACCAGGTCCAGCATGACATTTTTATTGGCTTAATCTGTTTAGATCCAGGGTTGAGGAGCTCCGTCTGCAGGGCCCCAGAGAGAGAGGGGGGACAGGTGTCTGTGTAGGAAGGAGATAAGAGGCGGGAGAGAACACCTCCTTAGGAACACAGACCGGAATCATACACAGATGAATCTTGGGCAAGGGTTACGAATGACTATGGATGTACTTTTGGAACTGGTCTCAGGAATCCTTTTTCTTGACCTGCAAAAAAGGGGACACTCTCAGGGCCCTGCAGGAGTGGGTGATTGGGGGCCGACTCTGGCCCTGATTTGGGGTAGGGCTGTCTGACTCTCCCGATCCTCCAGTGCAACAGTCTGTAATGATCCCTACATGTTTGGCAGTCCCATTACCCTTCCCTGGAGCTGGATGGCTATATCAGGGCCAAGTTCAGGCTCTGAGATCCCGTCCCATCCTATGCATGAGGCTTCATCCTCTCCCTCCACACTGCCTACCCACCCCGCCCCTCTCACCATGGCCATCAGCACCAGGGCGCTGACCAGCACTGCGTACACGGTGGCCTTCCCCAGCAGGATCTCATACAGGAGGGTGGCAGACAGGACCCCTTGCTGATAAGACGCTGTTGGCAGGAAGGGAGAGCAGGTAGGAACCTGTGAGCAGGTATCTCAGCCCCGCCACCCCCGCCACCCCCGCCGTTCTCTGGTTCCAGAGCAAAACCACGGGAGATGGAGACCAAGAAGCAGAGGGTCACTCACCTGAGGTCACGCCACAATCTGCAAGAAGAAAGGGGAGGGAACTGGGTGAGCAGGTGACGCACTAGGTCAGCCTTGCAGTGAGGACGACTTCAGGCCCAGACCAGAGGAGTCTAGCACTGTCTGCCTGCCTTTGTGCCCATGAGGCCATGCTGTCCTTGGCATGCATGGGACAGCTCTGAAGGGGGCGGGGCCACGCCACACAGACGCTGAGCCGCCCAGGCCAGCAGTAAGGGGCCTGGCTGCAAAGCGGCGCTGTCTGGGGACCCGGGGAAGAACTCACCCGAGGAGCCCTGTTCTCCCGCACGCTGGGCTTTCTTGTTCCCACCCCTCCCCGCCTTTTCCCTGCATCTGGCCTTGGGGGTTCACATATGCCCCCCTCCCCCGTCTGTCTGGTCTGCCTCACTCCTTGCCTGGCCCTCCCAGACCCCGCTCACCTGCTCTGCCCCAGGCCCCAGCGCTGATGTTCTGGGTGGTGGGCTTGGGACCGTCCTTCTCCTCCCAAGTGTCGTTCGTGTCCAGCCCATAGAACTGGACTTGGCAGCGGAAGTGGTTGCGGGGGTTGTTCCAGAAGGTGGCAGAGACCCTCAGCCGGCTGCTCAGGCAGTAGTTGGAGTCAGTGCGGTTGGGGTGCTCCTTGTAGGGCTGAGGGTCGGTGCTGACCCCACTCTGGACCTCCTTGCCGTTCACCCACCAGCTCAGCTCCACGTGGTCGGGGTAGAAGCCTGTGGCCAGGCACACGAGCGTGGCCTTTTGGGTGCGGGCGATCTCTGCTTCCGACGGTTCGAACACAGTGACCGTGGGTGGCTTCACCTTCTTCAGGTCATCTGGAAGGGGAGAGGGGTGGGCGCCAGGGCTGGTCTGAGAGTGGTGTGTGTGTGTGTGTGTGTGTGTGAGCTGAGAAGGAGGTCACTGTAAAGCGAAACTACGCGGTAGGCTCTGTGTGTTCGGCCATCGCTGTCTACTGTCTCTCCATCCCCCTAAGGTGGCGTTATGAATGCCACCACCTAACCTTCCGAGTATGTTATCTCGTTTCTTTGCCATCGATGAAATCTACCTGTCGACTTCTCACCGTTTCAGCGGTTACTTAAAGGGAGCACTGGGCTGGAATCCAAATGACAGGATCCAAATCGCAGAACTGACTTTGCCCACCTATGGGACTTTAGGACTTTGGTTTCTCTGCGTCATTTTTCCTGCTCTGTAGGGAGGCTCAGAACACGGACGGGGCAGAGTGGGAGTGGGGATTCAGTGACGAAAGGATTCAGAAACCCCCGCCCGCGGTGGGTTATTTGTATCGGAATCTAAGCTGCTGAGGAGGAAAGGGGAGCTGGGGACAAGGGGGATGATGTTCGGGGGCTGGGGTTGTCTTCAGATGACAGTGTGCAAGTGGCATATTTTTGTGCATTCAGGGGAGGGCACCCTTTTGTATGGCGTGCTCAGGACTTTTGTGTGGTTCATGGAGTCATCCGAGCCATGCCTTCCCCTCCTTGTCCCCCCCCCCACCCCGCCCTGCCCCCGGAGTTTTCCTTGGCTCAGCTCAGACAGAGAGCAGTCTCCCCTGAGATGTCAAACTCAGGCATCTCCAGCCTTCTCCGCCCCTTCGTTTCCAAATGCTGTATCTTTCCCACCGCAAGCTTCCTACACCAGCATCTGAGGACATCAGAGCAACATCGTGCTCATCATGCTGCTCCCAGCTGTCGCGATACAGCGTGCGTCCTTAGCCTGTCTACAGAGTCTCCGGGGCCCCAGGTGTAGGGCATTCCTGTGAACCCGCACGACCTTCTGATTAGCTGGCTCAGTTCCTCTGGGCTGCTCTCCATTCCTTTTATCCTGATCTTTGCTTTCTGTGCCTGTTGTTTTTTTGTTTCTAGCAGTTCTGTTAAAAATCAAGAAACCTCATTCTTACGAGAACCTGCTTCAGCCTGGAAGATGGAGAAAGTGCTCTACTGACTGATGCTTCCTATTTCTGTGGAAGTGGGGTCACGTCTGCAAGGTCACACAGGGTCTTGTACTTACCAGGGCCGCACACTGGATTAAGGGCCTTGGGCAACCATTTTGAAATTCTAAATAATTTTCTAACAAGAGCCCCCGCATTTCCACCCTGAGCTGCTCCTGTGTCCCTGCATGTCAGCCGCCGGCTCTGGAGCTCCTCCCTGCTCACTGCTCCTGTGCCCCTAGGTCTTCACCGGCCGGTCCAGAGTGGTCACAGTGGTCACACCCTTACCGCTACCCGCAGTACCGGCTCCATCAACCCTTCCGCTCGCAGCCTGGTTATTTCACTCTCGTCTCTAAGACCCTGCCTCTGGGGTGCCCCCCAGCCTTTCAGGGTCACCACACATGCACCCCTCTGACCCCTCACCCGGGGGGAGCCCTCATACTGAATATGGGGACCCCTCATACTCAGTCAGCAGTGTCCACATTAAAGATGTCCTCTGAGCCAGCGCTCTCCACAGTGTTTACTGATGCGATGGGCAGGACAAGCAGAAGCAGGGGCTTCGGGGCACTCCGAAGTGCTGTCTGCACAGCCCTGCGGTGAGGGCAGGCCAGTTATTCCTCCACCTTTGTGAGTCCCTGTGGGGTATGTGCTGGGGTGTGTGTGTGTGTGTATGCTGTGCTTGTGAAGTGTGCAGTTTATCTTCCCAGTTCCTGACTCCCCTCTCACACTCCCCCCCCAGGGCTGCACTCCATCATCCACAGGCCAGATCCTGCCCCTGCTGTGGCACTGGGCTCAACCCCCCATCCCCCACCACACAGCGATCAGGGGTGGGGAAGGAAAGCACTGAACTACAGCCAGCCACCCCTTGCTGGATGCTCTACCAGCGCCTTCCCTTGTGAGCCTCACCACGTTAAGTGGAAGGCTCTGTTGATGAGACTGCGTAGTAGAGGGAGCTGAGGATCACACAGATACCCTTGCCCAAGGTCTCAGATCAGTAGAGAGAGTCAGGGGCTCAGGCCTGGCTTTACCTGGGTCCAACGCCAAGGCCTGTTCTCCACCCTGGCTGACCGCAGGAAGCCAGCGTGTCCTCTGGGCAACTCCAGCTGAGCCCCACTGGCTTCAGCTGAATGAGTCCAAGACAGCCAGTGCGTGTGGCTGTCAAAGAATCCAGGTCAAGTGGTTCTTTCCCTCTCTGGCCTCAACCTTCTCATCACCAGGTGGCTTGGAAGGCCCCTCCCCAGCTCTAAGAGCCTCAGATCCTCCCGAGAATTTGCCTCACCTCACAGAAAAGGCCTGCATTTTAATGTGTTGGTGACCAGTGACCTTCCCACAGCATCTAGACTGTTTAAGGTGGAATGCTTAGTGCTAAGACAACGATTTCAGGCTGGGGGAGGGGGAATGCATCTGAGGGTGAATGCACCCCATGGCTGAGGTTAGGGTCCCCTCACCCCGGACCCAGGACCAGCCACCAGCGGGACTGGGTGCTGCACAAGCTACTCTGGCCCCCAGGGGCCTGAGGCTTAGGAGAGACAGGGTTTTAAATCAAATTGCAAATCCACGCTTTCTAATTTCAAACCCATGCTTATTTTAAATCTAATAAAAAAAAAATCCTAGCTTTTCCTCAGTGACTCATGTTTCTCCGTCTTCCTGGCCTCTCTCTTCCACTGTGTTTGCCATCCTTTCCCCCTCCTCTGTTCAGGGTTCCCTCCCCCTGCAGCCCCCAGGATCCAGGTCTGCGTGGTGCCTGCCCGCCCAGCTCATCCCTGCTTCCTCCTGCCCCTCCGCCTCGTTCCCCGCGTGCAGCGGTTAAACCCCCTCCCCGCCTTTCCCCGACCCGGGTTGTCCCGTCTCAGTCTCTTTCTCCAATCGAGCAGCTCTCAGATTTTTACTAAACCCCCTTCTCCACCGCTCACCGTGTCCCTAAATACCCCAGAAGGAAAAAAACCCCAAAGCCTCCCTTACCCTCCGTCCACGTTCTCGGACCTTCAGTACCCCATCCCTATTCCTCCTTCATAGAGCCGGCCCTACGGTGGCGGGGGGACGGGGGTGGGGGAGCGAAATTCGCCGCGCCCCAGCTCTGGCCACCCGCCCTTCTCCGGAGACCCCGGGGCTGGGGATGGAGGACCGGGGGACATGGATTCTTACCTATGACCGTGAGCCGTGTGCCCTGGCCGAAGTGCTGTTCATACGAGCACAGAGAGGCAGCCCCGCACGCAAACCCCGCCGCGCCACAGCTGCTTCCCGCTCCCGGGTCCCAGCCCGGCTCAGGCGCAGCGCAGGGGACCAGGGGCCCAGATGGGGAAGGACCCCGCGCCGCCGTCGTCCATCCCGACCCGCCACCGCGCCCCGCGGCCACTCACCCAGCACGGTCAGCCGGCTGCCGGCCCCAAAAGTCAGGGTGGCGCCCGCGGTGCACAGCCCCTGCGCTCCCCACCAAAACCTGGCCCGCGCCGCTCACCTAGCACCAGGAGCCGCGTGCCGCGCCCGAAGTACTGGGTCTCTCCGTCACGGCCCCCGAGCCCCGCACAAAAACCCGAGTGCGTCCCGCGCGTCCCCCGAGGGCGTCCCCGCTTACCTAGCACGGTCAGCCGAGTGCCCGCGCCGAAGTATTGAGTGTTTTGGCCCACAGCACCCGCGCACAGCACAAAAACAGGCGCCGCCACCCCTGGCGTCCCGCAGCGTCCCCACTGCCCCTCCCGGTCCCCCCGGCGCCCCTGCTTACCTAGCACGGTCAGCCGGGTGCCTGGGCCGAAATACTGAGTATCTGTGCTCACAGCACCGAGACCCAGGACAAAAACCTGGCGCTGTCCCCTGCTGCTGCCCCTGCACTCGGCCAGGTCCCCAGAGGCGCTGGGCGCTCCACAGCTCACTCAGCACCCAGATTCCCGCGTCCCCCGCCCAGGAGCGGCCCTGCCTCTGAGTGGAGCTAGGTACTGCCTCCCTCTCTCCATCCCGTCCCGCGGAGCGCTCTGGACCCCCAGCTGCTTTCCTTACCAAGCACGGTCAGCTTGGAACCTTTGCCGAAGTACAGCTGTCCGGTGTTAGCACAGCCCCGGGGACCCAGGCGCAAACCCCACCTTCCCGGGCTTGGCCCCTCGGAGGGTCCAGTGCCCAGTCCCTGAGGGCCAGGGTTCAGGGGCTCCTCCGGGCTGCGCGGAGTGGCTCTTACCTAGCACGGTGAGCCGGGTGCCCGGGCCAAAGTGCTGCTCAGCATAGGAGCACAGTGGGAAGGGGCTGCCAAGAATTCCTCCCCCTTCTCCACCTCCCTTGGCGCGGCCCGAGGGCCACCCTCCTTGTCCTTCCTGGCGTACCCCTTCCCAACTCCACAACTAGCCGGACTGGTAATGCGGACACTGCAGGAGGTCACCGCCAGTTTGCAAAGGGAGTTAACTTGGCTTGGGGACAATCCGGCGGCGCGGCGGTGGCAGTGAAATCTGAACGGGTGTTGGTGGGGTGTTGCGGCTGGAGCTGGGGAGTGTTCCAGAGCAGACCCTGCCTCATGATTCGTATCACCGTTGTGGGCTTAGTTTCTTCATTTGAGAAACGGTGGCGGAATGTCATTCCCACCTGGTTGCTGTGAGTGCTTGATGATTAACGCACGTGCAAGTACTGTGTCAAAGGGCACGTTTTAGGAGAGGGGCTGAGTGAAGATCCCACTTTGCTGCCTTGGCCCTTGGCATTCTGAGAAGGTGATTCTGGGGCAGAGAGATGCGGAGGTGTTCTCGGAGTCAGGGTCCCTGCGGACCCTCCTCAGGGACCAGCCCCAGAGACCTCTCCACATTCCGGAGCTGCCCTCCCGGCACTGGTTGGGGGTATTTTCCGAGGCAGGGCTTTTTGTAAAAGCATCTCCTCCACTTGAATCATCGTGGCCCCCCCCACTGTTCCCACAATGCTACATCCTGATACAGAAAGGTTTCCTCCCCTCTGGGTCCCTTCCCCCAACCACTGCGCAGAGGCCGGAAGCACAAGTGGCAGAGGGTGGTCCGACTGCGGTGGGGCTGGGGAAAGACCAAACGCAGTAGGGTCTAGAGTGGGGAGGAGCTGAGGAAGGTCATGTGCTTGTGGGGGTGGGGCAGAGAGGCCCCTGTCTAGAGCCAACAGCACTCTGAGCTCTTCTATGTCACCGGGTCTCCCCTCCGGGACTCACCGTGCCCACCTTCACATTTATAGTCAGGCCTGGTGGGAGGAGCGAGGGGTGGGGTCCATGGAGCAGGTGACAGCAACCTATGGCAGCCAGACAGGCTGCCCAGAAACCTCTGTAATCCCCCACTGCTTCCTGAACAAAATCCAAGGTCCTTAGCCTTCATTGATTCCACAGATATTTCATGAGCATCTACTACATGCCGGGCCTCACACTGGTCCATCCTCAGAGTGACAAGCACTGACCTGCCTTTTCAGCCTCACGTTTACGACCCCTGTCTCTGAACCTTGTACCCAGAAGCACCTGGCCCTCTGGCTCTCTTGTTTTGGCTTTTGTGTGTGCCCCTGGCCGTCAGCACCGCTCTCCTGCGCTGCTCACTGAGATCAGTTCTTCCTTTGAAGAACTTTTCCAGCCTCTCAGGCTCTTTCCTGGGGATCCCGGTCAGAAATCGGAGCACTAGCCTCTGGCTGCGTTTTAGCAGACAGCTTGCATTGCTGTTTCAAAGCATCACTTTGTATTTCAGCCATTTTCATTCATGAATTATCCCTTTTGGGAACAGGGAAGCTTGGGGACTGTGACTTGGATATCTTTATTTCCCCCAAAGCTCATAGCAAAGCAATGCGATTTATGCGCTCAGTGTGTGCGGTCATACGTGTGTGCATAGAAATGTGTGTATGTATGCACACATACGTACGTGTACGCACAAACCCCCATTTGAATGCACACATGTGTTGCTCTAGAGAGGGAAGGCTGTGGGCTGTGTTCTGGGGCCCTGCAGATTGGGGGGGGTAAGTAGCTATTTCGGGCGGGCTTTACCATGATGTCCACTCCCCAACTGGGTCACTTCAGGTTCACTCATTTATTCATTCATGTATTCAGAAATAATTTATGGCGTTCCTACACCAAACCAGGGTCCTATGCCGTACCCCAGGGTTACCGTAATGAAGCACGGCCTTGTCGTCAAGGAGCTGACAGTCAAATGGGGGTGGCAGACAAGGGAGAGGCGGTCTCCATTGAGTTGGTGTCCTGAAGGATGTGTGCCGAGGGCACCATGACAGCAAACTATAGGGCGCGTTTCACCCAGCCTCAAGGGAGCAAGGGGCGAGGAAGCTCCAGAGAAGGCCTCCTTCAGGGAGGATGCTGGAGCTAAGTCTTTAAGGCTGAGAAGCTCTCCCAGGACTCGGCCTTGCCGGGTAGAGGGGTGCGGGAAGGCCTGGAAGCAAGTGGCGCAGGGGGTTCGGGGGTGAGAGGAGAGGAGCAAGCGTGGCATGAGGCCGTGCAGCCCCACATGGGTCCCTCCCACATGCTGCCCTGAGGACTTCGGACTACGTCACCACGGTGAGCGAGACAGCAAGGAGCTTTCAAGGATTTCTAGAAATAGTGATAAGGCTGATCCTTGGTTTTAGGGAAACTCTTTTCTTTTCTTTTTTTTATATAAATATTTTATTTATTTTTAGACAGAGGGGAAGAGTGGGAGAGAAACATCAATGTGTGGTTGCCTCTCACATGTCCCCCACCAGGGACCTGGCCCACAACCCAAGCATGTGCCCTGACTGGGAATCGAACCAGCAACCCTTTGGTTCGCAGGCCGGTGCTCAATCCACTGAGCCACACCAGCCAGGGCTAGGGAAACTATTTTCTATCCTTCCAGGCATGATCAAATTGCATCTGTACACCCGTTAAATCACTAGAGAGAAATTTATAAACAAATTTGTCACTTCAGCTGGAAGATACCATCTCCAAATGAGTGCATTCTCTTCTCAGCTGGGAAACCTGGTTGGCGATAAGGGGAGATGAGCAGTGTACTCGGTGAGACAGCTGACAGGAACAGGGGTGACGTATGTGACACCAGGCTTTGCTAGCCAGGGGAAATGGCCCTTTGATGGATGGACACACCTCTGTAGCTCAGCTCTTCCGCAGAGCGCCTTTGTCCAGGTAGGTCTGAGGTGGCTATGGTCAACATCGCCATGTACCCAGGCTGTTCGGGAATGAGCCTCCTCACGTCCTATCCCCACCTTCCACTTTTCTGCAGTTCCCGATGGGGAGGAGCAATGCCAGCCATCGGCTGGGTCCCGGGGTACCCGAGGGGACTGCGCTTTCCCTGAATGCCTCTGATTTCTATTCCAACGGGCATCCGTGAGAGTTTACAGATGGGCAAAAGAGCTGAGTAGATACTGCAGGCAGAGTCAAGCAAGAACAGGCCATTTTTATTGGTTCAGTCCGTTCAGGCCCACACGGGTGCGCCTGGGGTTAGGGAGATGGCGGTCATGAGCGCCCTGCTGTGCAGGTACCTAGGGGTGAGTTGAGAGATGAGGACGGCTCTTCAGAAGCACTGGATAGGACTGGGAAAGGGAGAATCCACACTGGGGCAATAGCAGGCTGGAAGTTTGTGGCTCCACCTCTGAGCTGGCGTCAGGAGTCCTTTCTCTTGACCTGAAGAGGAGACGGTTTTGGAGTTACCCAGAGTGGTGGGGACTGAGAGGAAGCAGGATGGCCCACCGACTAGAGGTACAGGGCTCCTCACAACCTCCACTAGGTCTCAGGTGACCCCAGCTTCTCTTTCCCTCATGGCTCTTTCACCGTGATCCCAGAGATACAAGGCGCCTTCTAAGGCATGCAGGTAACCCCCCTTCTCTCTGCCCACCGTGGATTCTGGCAGAGTCCCTCTACTCCTGGCCCTGAGTTGCTGTGCTTCAATGCCACCTCCAACCGGCCCACGGCACCCCGCCCCTCTCACCATGGCCATCAGCACCAGGGCGCTGACCAGCACTGCATACACGGTGGCCTTCCCCAGCAGGATCTCATACAGGAGGGTGGCAGACAGGACCCCTTGCTGATAAGACGCTGTTGGCAGGAAGGGAGAGCAGGTAGGAACCTGTGAGCAGGTATCTCAGCCCCGCCACCCCCACCGTTCTCTGGTTCCAGAGCAAAACCACGGGAGATGGAGACCAAGAAGCAGAGGGTCACTCACCTGAGGTCACGCCACAATCTGCAAGAAGAAAGGGGAGGGAACTGGGTGAGCAGGTGACGCACTAGGTCAGCCTTGCAGTGAGGACGACTTCAGGCCCAGACCAGAGGGGTCTAGCACTGTCTGCCTGCCTTTGTGCCCATGAGGCCATGCTGTCCTTGACATGCATGGGACAGCTCTGAAGGGGGCGGGGCCACGCCACACAGACGCTGAGCCGCCCAGGCCGGCAGTAAGGGGCCTGGCTGCAAAGCGGCGCTGTCTGGGGACCCGGGGAAGAACTCACCCGAGGAGCCCTGTTCTCCCGCACGCTGGGCTTTCTTGTTCCCACCCCTCCCCGCCTTTTCCCTGGATCTGGCCTTGGGGGTTCACATATGCCCCCCTCCCCCATCTGTCTGGTCTGTCTCACTCCTTGCCTGGCCCTCCCAGACCCCGCTCACCTGCTCTGCCCCAGGCCCCAGCGCTGATGTTCTGGGTGGTAGGCTTGGGACCGTCCTTCTCCTCCCAAGCGTCGTTCGTGTCCAGCCCATAGAACTGGACTTGGCAGCGGAAGTGGTTGCGGGGGTTGTTCCAGAAGGTGGCGGAGACCCTCAGCCGGCTGCTCAGGCAGTAGTTGGAGTCAGTGCGGTTGGGGTGCTCCTTGTAGGGCTGAGGGTCGGTGCTGACCCCGCTCTGGACCTCCTTGCCGTTCACCCACCAGCTCAGCTCCACGTGGTCGGGGTAGAAGCCTGTGGCCAGGCACACGAGCGTGGCCTTTTGGGTGCGGGCGATCTCTGCTTCCGATGGTTCGAACACAGTGACCGTGGGTGGCTTCACCTTCTTCAGGTCCTCTGGAAGGGGAGAGGGGTGGGCGCCAGGGCTGGTCTGAGAGTGGTGTGTGTGTGTGTGTGTGTGTGTGTGTGTGTGTGTGTGTGCTGAGAAGGAGGTCATTGTCATTGTAAAGCGAAACTATGCGATATCACCGTTCCATTCTTGTCATTCTCTTTCAACTTTGCCACCTCCTTTTCAGTCACCCCATGTCCTCTCAGGCTCCCTAAGGGGATTTTATGTACCAATTTTCTTGGGTTTCTTTGCAAAGTCTCACACTCGGCCTTGTTCGAGTATCTGTCAGAAGAGTGTGTCTGTCTATTTTTCGTCCTTGTTCAAAGCCCTCTTTGGTGCACGATGTAATCTTTGAGACTTAGAAGTGGCTATAGCAGAGTTGAATAAGACTGGATTTTGAGGCAGAAGAATCTCACCAGCAACATCATCGTAGGAACTAAATGGCCTCTTTCCGTTATCATTGCCCTGTTTTCTAAACGGTGTGTTTGTCAGTTTGGTCACTTGCACGTGTAAGCATTACCCTTTCTTGCTTAGAAGAGACACTTTTCCCATCACATCCGACTATGTTGTTTTCTTTGAACTATACTCAACTCCCCTCCCTCCCTCCCTCCCTCCCTCCCTCCCTCCTTCTTTCCTTTCCTTTCTTTCTCCTTCTCCTCCTCCTCCTCGTCCACCTCCTCCTCCTTTCCTTCTCCTTTCCTTTCCTTTCCGTTCCATTCCGTTCCGTTCCGTTCCATTCCTGTGTAACCTGCTTCGAGGAGCCAAGGTGCCTCTGGCTATTATCTTCCCAGACGTCCATGTTTCCTCCTACACTGGGGCACACGGGGTGCGTGGTAGCTTGCCTGGGATGACTCTTGTGGGTTAAGCCGTCCCTTCCTTCCAGTGCTCAGCAAGCCTCCCTGCCAGGTTTGGGGACCTAGTTCACACCCAAGCTTTGCCATCTTAAAAGCAGTAAGAGCTTGGTCACCGGATAGGAACAAATCCCAAAGTCCAAAGGTCATTTCATCAACGGGTCCATGTCACACACCCTTGGGCCTGTTTACAACCTGGCAGATGGGAGAGAAAGGACTCCTCAAACTGTCTGAAGACACAGAGAGATGGGAAAAACCATGTTGTGACCACGGGCATAAGGTTTGGCAGCAGCAGTGTGGCAAACCCAGGTATCTCTCCTTGATCCAAATTGGGGACAAGTTTCTGACAGGGAGGTAGAGGCACAGGTTTGGCAAAAGGCAAACTCTGTGGCCCGGTGACGGTGAACAACGGGAATGAAAAGAATGGCCACCGAAGGTGAGTCCTTCACCGAGGATTTCCGCACCGAAGCCAGCCCCTTCCCACGGGAGGACCCCCGGGGCCTGGCATCGTTATTGCCATTTTATACAGGCCACTTTCTGACTGCGGGAGCCCCTTCCCCCGGAGCCCAGGCGTTTTGGATCCCAGTGATCCGAACTTTCCGGTTTCCATCACAGCCCTGGCAGTGCCCCCATCCGTGGGCACAACTTGATCCCGCCCGCCAGCCAGTCTGCGGCCCACGTGTCCCCTTCCTCAGCCTTGTCTGCATCTCCAGCCCAGACCCATCTGTCCCTGCCCTGCTCCTCCGAAGGCTGGCTTCCTCCCGAGTGTGGTAATGGGGTGTTAGCGTTTCACAATGGACCCCTAACCCAGTAATCCCAGCCAGGGGGTGAGAAAATGGGGCCTCCTACCTATTTCTCCTCTTCACACCTTGTTGGTTGCTAAGATGCTGTGGGTTTCCAGTTGTAGCGGTTTGTGCTGACTTATCTCCTCTAACCCCGACCAAGCACGATGCCTCCAGAGACTCCCTCCCCTGCAGTTCCCGCAATGCCAAGACAGGGACTCTGCCCTCGGGGCTCAGGGTCACCCTTCAAACCACCCCAGCCTCCCCGGTCTGGACCCCCACTGCTCCTGAGCCCTTGAACCACCACAGAAAGACACATGGGGGTCTCTGGAGACCAGCTGAGACAGAGGAGGAGAGTGATGGAGGCCAGGGCAGAGTTCTGAGCTGGAGGCAGGTGTCGGGCAGGGCGTTCACGCAGAAGACAGAGCTGTTTGCCACAGCGGAGTGAGCGATGCAGGCCCGAGTTAAAACGGGAGGGAAAAAAACGGCGATCAGATAAGAAAGGGAAAGTAAATCAGCACAGCCATTAAAAAAGGTAGAGAAGAGAGAAGGAGTCTGGGGAACAACAGAAAGAGGGGAGAGAAACACGGAGGCTGAGGACCAAGCAGGGAGCCCAGGGCCGAGATGCGACACGCACCCAGCAGAACGAGGTGGGGAGGCTCCGGGCAGGGTGGGGAGGGCCCCCGAGCTCCAGCAGAGAAGGGGGGCTCTGGTCCCGTCCTGACACCCCACTGACTGCCCTCCCAGGGACCGATCACCATGGTCAAACACGGGCACCCCACCCGGTCTGGAGTTCGACCCCATACCTGTCACGGTGAGCCTGGTGCCGGCCCCAAAGTTGAGGGGCGAATTATAGGAACACAGCAGCAGAGGGCTGTGGCAAAACCCAGCCGCCGTCTCCCTCCAGGAGGCAGCGCTTAGCTACCTGACAGTGGCCTTTCCCACCCTGGAGTCCCGGCCCTGGGCCAAAGAGATTCTGTTAGGAGGAAGACCAAAGCATCGGGAAGGAGAGGAAGACAAAGCGGCTCAGGAGGGGCGTACGCCTCTGTAAGGAGGATGAACCAAGAAAAGGCTGAGGAGGCCGGTGACGGACTGAAGACTGCGTTCACCAAGCCGCACCAAAGTGGGGCAGACACAGCTCCTTGGAGGCCCCCCAGGGATAACAGAGCGTACTCGACCCCCTTCCACCAGGCCTGCAGGAAGGGGGGCAGTGTCCAGGTGCAAGGGACGGTGCTCTGCCGCCCCCGTCCTGTGCCTTACCTATGACAGAGCGTTGAGTCCCTGCTCCAAAGTGCTGCGCCTGGTTGTCCCACAGCACCACGGACGTGCGCAAAACCCCAGAAGCGGTGGGGCCCCTCCTTCCAGGAACCAGCGTCCCCCAGAACTGCTGGCACTCACCCACACGCTCTGAGCCTTTCTCCCGCGGTGTTCTCATTAGGCTCTGTCCTTTCCAAGGGGGCCTCCTGAGCCTCCAACCTTATAACGCACTCTCCCCGGGGAAGCTTCCTACTTACCCAAGACGGACAGCTTGGTCCCACTGCCGAAAAACAGCTTTTCATTACTCGCACAGCGAGGGAGCCTCATAGGGAAACTACCCCTGTGGCCTTCCACTCCCCCTCCCCGAGGCCACCTGCCAGCTCTCCTTCCTTTTTCTCAGCTGAATTTTAGCTCCAGGAGGTGGAGGCGGCGGGACAACCCTGCCCCCCGGAACACTACAGTAAGAGGACCTATTCAGCTCCACGAACTCCCCACCCGCCGCTTTCTCCTGTGTCCGTCCCCTTCTGTGTGAGGGGGGAAAACAGCAGGACTGTGGCCTCTCTATCTGTCACAGCCAAGGTGGGGCCCCCTCCGAGGAGACAGGGATGGACAAGGCGGCCCCTTCCTAGCGCAGACCACTTGCCTCCGGGGAGGGGAACCCAGACATGGCACAGCCAGCCCCCGGAATTACTGGAGATGGAGCCTGTCCCCTCCCGTCTGCATCCAAACAAGAATTCAGACCTTTCTGATAAAAATGTGCTTTCCCCCTAGCCCCCAAGACGGGGGCTTTGTCTGGGTCCCTGCCCCTCTTTGTCAGCTCCCAGCCCTCTGGTCTCCACTCACTTACCTACAACCGTGAGCCGGCTGCCCTGCCCAAAATAGACGGTGTTTCCAGAACACAGCCTCCTGGGTCCATTTCAAAACCTCCCTTGTGCGCTGAACGCAGCTGGGATCCCCTCGCCGGGGCCCTGGCCCGGTGGTTCCAACACCCTGAACACCCTACTAGAGCTGGGCCCCGTGACCCAGGGAGAGAGACACAGAGTGGCCTCCCGTGACATCCAGACCAAGGAAGGACAGGAGCCTCTGCCAGCGCGGGAAGGCGGGTGATGTCAGACCGTTCATGGCCTCCTGGGCCTTCCCCTGCTCCCCCATCCCAGGCAAGTACTCAGATGGGGCACCACCACCCCATTCCCTTCTCTGCTCACTGCCTTTGGGGCTCAGCTCTCAGCCTATAGGGGACCCCGGATGGCTGGGTAGATGCACCCTCCAGGGATACTTGTCTGAATCCTTCGCAGACACAGAGATGCTGTCTCCTCAGCCAGGACCCCAGGGCTGGGTCACCCCTTCCTGCCCGCATTTCCTGGGGTCGAGTCCTCCCTCCTAGACCTCCCTTTGCCTCCCACCCTGCCCCCTCACCAGAGACCCCAGCCTTACCTATGACCGTCAGCCTGGTCCCTGGCCCGAAGGTGTAGTCATAGTTAGCACATCAGAACAGGACCACTCTGAAATGCACCCCTTGGACCCGCCATCCCCTCCCAGGGACCCGGAAGACCCGGAGCCGGTCTCACCTAAAACCGTGAGCCTGGTGCCGTCTCCAAAGAAAACCTGGGTGTTCGCACAGTGACATGAGGCCAGGAGGCAAACAGACGGCGGCGTGGAGAGGGGGGCCCAGGCTGGTCTGGGGGACTCTGGGATGAGCGCTGATGGGAGCTCCCCGCACTCATGCTTTCTAGATGTTGCACAGGACCAATTCGGCGTTGGCTCCCGGAGCCACGGAGCGAGGCTGGCGTCTACCGGAGGGCCCAGGGACCCTTTCTCGATAGTCTCTGAGGGTTTCTCAAAGGGATGTGGCCTGGAGAGGTGGTCAGGGTCCCAGAACCCAGGTTTCCTCTGTCTTCTTCCTCCATAGAACGGGTCCCCTCCCGTGTCCCTTGCCAGTAACTTTGTCCTGAGAGGCAGGGGTCTCCATGAGTCCTCCCCTCATGACCCCACTGAGGTGTCCTCCTCACATCTGGGCTCTCTCTCTGCCTGGAAGTTTCGGTTCCCACCCAGGCCTGTCCTTACCCTTGGCCTTGAATGGGCAGTAGACAGGGGTGCACTGGAGGCATTCTGAACCAAGCCACCCTTGGGCCTGTGGCCCTGGAGGCCCGTGGGGGTGGGACAGGCAGAGGGGTTTTTGTAAAGGTGTCCCATAGAGATGAATCACCGTGGCCCCCTGTCCCCACAATGTTTCAGCTTTGTACAAAAACGCCCCTCCCACAGCCGCCCCTCCCACGGGCCCACCCCTCAGAGCCTGGAAGAGACCGCCAGAGCAGCTGCCCTTTGAGGGTGTCGGAGTTGGGGGGCGGTGACATCAGACCCCGCCCGGTGGTGTGAGGTGGTAGTGGCGGGGCCCCAGGGGCGGGCGGGTCTCCCTCCTGACCCCACACCCTGTCTTCAGGACACTCTCCGCTCCTCAGAGACGAGTGTCTTTGTGAGACTGCCTGCCCCGGGGGGCTGGTTTTTTGTCCCTCCCCAGGTATCCGCCCCTCTGCGGGCTGCCGTCCTTGTAGTGGGGAGCTGCGCAGCCTAGACGCGGAAGCCCCCTTCCACCCTGGGCCTGCCCCTGGGGCTGTGACACTCAGAGGTCACAGGTTTCACCCGAGAAAGAGACCCCTAAACACTTAGACTCTGTCCCTCTGGGCCAACCCAGAGCCTCCAGGGTGGTCTGGAGGAGAACTGACCGCCCGCGGCCCAGAGGCCGGGCTTCCCCGCGTGAGGACAGAGGGAGACCTGAGAGCCCAGCGCATTCCAGGGAGTGTGGGTGGGGGGACCAGTGTCGCCGTGGGCTTCAGGTGTCGGTGGGAGGTCAAGGGCTCTGGGGACGTGGGTATGGGGAGCTGGGGACATAAAGTCTCAGGCACAGGACTCACGTGGGCAGACGGTCATGCCTCCCCTGAAGGGCGGCCACGTTTTAAGTCGTTGGTAGGTATTTCAGTCCCCCTGCCTGAGATGCCCTTGATTAACCGCTAGTTGGGTGGCCTACATCTCCTTTCGCTAAATGGCATTTCCTTTTATCACCTTACAAACTTCTACTTAAAGTCTAGGGGAAAAAAAAAGAAAAGAAAAGAAACCTGACCACCTAACAATGACAAAGTTACATGGAAAAATATACACAGAATCAAGAGATAAACGACAACATGAGACATCTTCAGTTCTCATCATAAGGACCAATATTTCCAATATATGATGAACTCCTAGAAATAAGGAAATAATCCAGCAGCCCAACAAACTGGGCAAAGAACAGGTGGTTCAGACCTAAGATCCAAACGGTGCTTAACCACCTTTCCCGTGACTTAACCCCGGGAAAACAACCTTGCCGTGATGAATGCAAACCACACTTACACTGACATGCTGCCTTTCACCAATTGGACCGTGCTGAATCCCGGGAG
Organism: Glossophaga mutica; assembly: GCA_039655065.1. Taxonomy (NCBI): domain Eukaryota; kingdom Metazoa; phylum Chordata; class Mammalia; order Chiroptera; family Phyllostomidae; genus Glossophaga; species Glossophaga mutica. The sequence goes on from CM077313.1 coordinate 8,644,647, forward strand.
AACGCTCCCTTGGCCAAGGTGCGGTGAGACGCACTTCGACAGCCAGTCCCCTCCTCAGCCAGAGCTCTGCGTCCCACAGTCAGCCGAGGTCTGAAAAGGGTAAATGGAACGTTGCAGGAATGAACAACTTACACATTTTAACCCGCTTGTGGTTCTGAGTCGGATGATGAGATCTCACGCTGTCCGGCTCCGCCCTGCCCGGCCCATCCCTTTTTTGGCGTCTCCACGCTGTTGACCTTCCCCGTCCATCGTCGTTCAGTAGCGATCTCAGCTACCAGACCAACTGCAATGGTACCGCTTGTGTTCAAGTCACCCTCCTTTCACTTAGCAGCGGCCCCAAAGCGCAAGAGCAGTGAGGCTGGCCATTGAGACGTGCCAAAGGGGAGCTGTAAAATGCTTCCTTTAAGCCAAAAGGTGAGGACAATACAGTGAGATATTTAGAGAGACAGGGAACACTCACATAACTTTTACTCTAGTCTATTTTAAAAATTGTTCTATTTTATTATTAGTTATTGTTGCCAATATCTTACAGTGCCTAATTTATAAGTTAAACTTTATCAGAGGTATAGATGTATAGAAAAAAACAGTATATATAGGATTCGACGCCATCTGCCGTCCTTAGGCTCCCATGGGAGGTCCGGGACCGTATCCCCCACAGGTGCAGTGCGGACCACGGCACTGATTGCTGAGAGGACTGCAAAATGACACAATCGCTGTGGGGAACAACTTGGAAATACCTATAAAAATTACAAAACACATCTACTTTCTCAACCAGAACTCTACCAATGAGAATTGATCCCATAAACACTCTTAAATACGAATAAAAACGTGTGTGAACTATTTGCGTTATTTGTAATAACAAAAATGATTGAGAGAAACAAGTGGCCCTCAGTGAGGGACTGGACAAATAAACTGTGATACATCCACAAACTGGAACGGTATTCAGTGCGAAAGAAGAAAGAGATGTTTGCCCTGGCTGGCGTAGCTCAGTGGTTTGAGCGCAAGCCTGCAAACCACAAGGTTGCAGGTTCGATTCCCAGTCAGGGCACGTGCCTGGGTTGCAGGCCAGGTCCCCATTGTGGGGTGCACAGGAGGCAACCACACATTGATGTTTCTCTCCCACTCTTTCTCCTTCCTCTTGTTCTAAAAATAAATAAATAAAAATCTTTAAAAAAAGAAGAAGAAAGATGTTTCCCTCGCTGTGGAGAGTTCTCTGAGATATAGTCAACTGCGAAAAAAAAGCAAAGCTGCAGAAGGACGTTCCTGTGTGGTACCTTTTGTGTGACAAAGGGGCAAACTCAGCGTCACGCTTTTGTTTGTTTGATACTTCATGAAGTAACACTGGAAGGGAAGGGACAAAGATGGATAAAAGTGCTTACCTCTTAGGAATGAGGGGCGGACGCAGCAGCAAAGTGGAAATAAAAGTAACATTTTCCAGGGTCGCCTTGTTTTGATTATTGAGCCCTGGCTACATTATCTATGTAAAATAAAATAACAAAGTTTTAAAGAAAAGAAAAATAACAAATACTGCTTTAAGTAATACCTTGAAATCTGCTACTTAAAAAAACCCTACCTGTTTAGTTTCCAAAACCTACTTGTTTTAATTTATTATTTTTCCCCAAGAAGATCATTCTGCGTAAGAAGCTGTTTCATGGCCACAAATCTGCTGAATGAGCGTCCAGTCACTTAGAGAGCTTGTGAAAAATGCATATTTCTGAGAAGTCCCAGGATCTTTTCAATTTACAAATTCTAGGATTGGGTTTACTACTTGGTTTGGAAATAAACAATCAAGCCCTAAATTACACTGGGTATTTCTATTTCAGTGCCAGGCTGCAGACCCGCTGCTCGTCCCCGACGCCGAAGAGGACAGGTGTCAGCGTGGAGAACACCAGAGTGCTACCTGGTGGTGTCACCAGTGGGTGCAGCGGCGTGTCTCTTAGAATTGAGCAGAAAAAGAAAGAGGAAGGAGAGACAGTCTGTTTATTCACTCAGGGATAGCGACAGACCTCACAACACTCGACCGCCAGCCCGAATCAAAGGCCATAGGTGGCACGATCGTGTCTTTATTCCTTTTCCACATTCAGAAACAACGTCATCAATGTGATGACTTATTTTTATTTGTTTCTGTATATTTTCCTGTCTTATTTGCCCCTTGGGTCTACCGATAATTGATCCTCTCAGTAAATTGCCTTTGGACCATCTAGCTGGGGACCTTTATCCCAACTGGCCTTAAAAAGACTAACACCACTCTGTCTTGGTATCGCAGCTATTTTCATTCATTCACTCATTCATTCATTCACTCACTCATTCATTCATTCATTCATTCATTCATTCATTCATTCATTCATTCATTCATTCATTCATTCACTCATTCATTCATTCACTCATTCATTCATTCATCCATTCATAATCCTGATGGGATTTGTCCCAGCTGTGGGAAGCTGTCACACTGTCACGTGACTAGTGCACAAGCCGCTCTTTTTTAAGGAGCTTGGTGCTGAGTAGGATCATTCATCATCTCGAGCAGCAGGGGGCACCCTTTCCTCATTTTTAAAAACCTAAGTAACCGCATATCTCAACGTGGCCACTTGAGGGGGCAAGAAGAATGTGAATGGTGTTCCCGGGGACGGGAGCGGAGAGCCGGGTAACCTGTGTGCCTTTCTCAAGGTGTGCGTTGCCACGTCGGGAGGAAATAACACAAATGACGTCTCATATATATATATGTGCAATTCTTGAAACCTTTGAAGCACGTGAAAGCTCTCATGTTAACCTAAAATTTGTTTCCTGATTTCCTCAGAGGGAACTGAGACCTGGAGGCCACATGGGTTGCCCGTCAGTCAGATGCAGAAACAGAGCTGGAGTCAGCCCCCAGGCCTCCTGACCTAAGGTCCAGGCTGTGCTGGGTGCCCTTGTACCTGAGGCCGCTGAGGGCCCTGCCCCTCGGGGAAGCCCACCTTCTGGCCTCTACCCAGGCCCTCCACTTCTGTGTGTGAGACTGTGGGCAAGCTACCAAAGCTCTTCAAGTCTCGTCTCTTCATCTAAGAATAATAATAATAATAATGACCGGTTCCTTGTGGGGCCTGAAATAGTACAAATGTTAGTCACTAGGGCTTGCACCGAGAGAACGGCCTAGCAATCGCTCTACCGCACAGGTTTTTCAGCTTTAGCTTGTATCAGAATGCCTGGGAGGACTTGTCAAAATGCAAGTTGCTGGGTCTCGTCCCAGAATTTCTGAGTCAGTAGGTCTGGGGTGGGACCCAAGAATTTGCACTTCTCCTAAATTCTCAAGTGATTCTGGGGCTGCTGGTCCAGGGATCTCACCTCGGGAACCAATATATATTTTTTTTTCCTGGAAGGCTCTGTCTTCCTTTAATACATTTTCCTGCACTCCTAGGCCATACTTTATTTGCTCAGGCACTGGGGGCCTCTTGTATTCTGGGCATTGTTTAATCACTAGATCTATCAGGATGAGCAAGACAAGATTTCTTCCCCAAGGAGCTCACTGTCGAATGCCAAAGTAGACACAGTGTGTTTACTACGCAGCACGAGCAAGGTTGTCAGCAAGGACCAGAAAGGAAAACATCTCACTCAGGCCCTGGGGCCAGTGCCACGAGCGCAGGGGTGAGGAGAAGAGAATCGGGAACTCGAAGAGTCAGAAAACACTTTTCTGAAGGAGGTGAAGGGTCTCGAAGGAAGGCCATCAAGCAAGATGGACCGTAGAGGAACCACCAGGACTTCTGAGCATGGGAGCATCGCCGGGGAGCGGAGGAACAGGGAGGGAGGCTGCGAATCCAGGCCGGGCAGAGCAGCGACAGCCCCCTGCATCCCCAGGGTAAGGAGCTCGGGTCCTGTTTCAGAAGCTGTGGGAGGTCTGGAAAGGTGCGAGTCAGGACTTGAGGTAATGTGCAAGACCCCTTTGCACGTAGTGTTGGGGAGCGGACGGGAGAGCAGACCCCTCCCTCTGGGAGTGCAGTGAGGCAGGAGTGCCCTGGAGAGACATTGGGAGCAGAGCTGATGGACCCCAGTGGCCAGAGGAGAGACCCTGAGAGAGACTAGAGAGAACACAGGCTTTGGGGCCAGGCAAATAAGGAGACCGCCCTCAGGTCTGCCATTTGCTGGACAAGGGACGTGAGTAACCTAACCTCTGCTTTCTTGTCTGGACCACTGGGACAGTATCCACTCCAGAGGGGAGGGCGGACCACCCCTGGAAATGTCTGGAAAGCACTCAGTGTGGCACATACGCATTGGTAGTGTCACGTGAGATGAACAAAAGGCAGATTTCTCTGGTGCTTGAAGACTCAAGGCCCGCCCCCCACCCCGGGAACACACGTGGGCAGGTTGTCAGGAAATAGGGACCCAGTCGGGCTTTGGGCTGCCCGGAGGGAGCACAGGCTGGTCAGCGCACATGGCAAAGGGATGCGTTGACGCACAATGCGTCCAAGCTGGGAGCGGTGTCAGGCGCTCTCTAGCCCAGCGCTCAAGTGCAACATTGGTCAGGGAGCCTCTGACCGGCAGCCCTTCTGAAACGTACTTCCCGCCAGAAAACAGCCTGTCCTCGCCCCCTGCGTACGATTTTTGGGGGATTTCATCTCTTCACCTGCTGCCCACCTAGGGTTCTAGGGGGCACAGGTGGTAAGGGGGTGCTCTGCTCATCTGTAGGCGCCAGGGCCCCGTCTGACCCCGGGGGTGGGGGGTATTTCCCAGAGCCGGCTGGCGGCAGCGGCGGGAGCAGGCGCAGACACAGGCGCAGACACAGGCACAGGTGGTGGAACCTGGGTTGCTTTATTAGCCTAGGGATGGCGGAGGGACAGGGCGGGAGCTTCAGCTGTTCTTGGCCACGGTCTCCTGAATCCAGCTCACGTAGTTGCAGACCTTGGTGTACACCCCGGGCCTGTCCTTCTGGGCGCAGCCGTAGCCCCAGGAGACGATTCCCTGGAGCTCTCCATTGCAGACCACAGGGCCACCAGAGTCACCCTGGGGGTGGGGAAGACAGGACACACTTTGTAAAGAGTGAGGAAAAAGGGAGCACTGCCCCACAGCCTGGGCGGTTCCAATCCGACTCCCCAGGCAGGTCAGGAGAAGGAGCTGGGTCTCCGCCCGGGAGGAGGCCCATCACCTGGCAGGAATCCTTGCCGCCCTCGAGGAAGCCGGCGCAGACCATGTTGTCGGTGATCTGTCCGGGGTAGGCGGCTTCGCACTGCTCCTGGGGCAGCAGCGGGGCGTCCAGGCACTGCAGCAGCTCAGGGTAGTTGACTTTGAGGAGCAGAAAGAGATAAAGGAAAGGAGAAATGTGAGTAAGGCCAGGATGGGGGACAGCTATCTGGGGCTGAACAGAGAGGGCAGCTGGGTGAGGACCCCAGGACCATAAGCCTCAGCAGGAAACAATGCTGTTTAGCCCTGGCTGGTGTGGCTCTGTGGACTGAGTGCCACCCTGTGAACCAAAGGGTCACTGGTTTGATTCCCCGTCAGGGCACATGCTTGGGTTGTGGGCCAGATCCCCAGTAGGGGGCACTCAAGAGGCAACCACACATTGATGTTTCTCTCCCTCTCTTTCTTCCTTCCTTCCCCTCTCTAAATAAATAAAATCCTCTGTGTGTAGAAGACACTGACAGAGGGTCTGGGAAACGTTGGGAAGTCAGAGGGTAAAGAAACAAGGACCCCACTCACCACCAGAGCTCAAGGTGTTGCCCCAGCCAGAGATGAGGCACTGGGTCCCAGCAGGCGCGCAGGCGGTGGGCAGGGAGACAGCGGACACCCGGCTACTGAAGACCACGGGCGAGGAGAGCTTGATCAGCATGATGTCATTGTCCAGGACCCAGCTGTCATAGCCGGGATGGCGGATAACCTTGGCGGAGTCGATGAACTGCTCATCCCCCTCCACGACGTCAATGTTGTATTCTCCCAGCCTCACCTGGATGCGGCTGTCAAAAGGGAAGCACCTGAGGACCTGTTCTCACGTCCTCACTCTTCCCTGGGAGCTGCTCACGGTGGGGCTGTGGCAATGTCAGAGGGCAGTAGAGCGGTGGTGGGCGGTACAGGTGTGACAGCAAGAACCGTTCTGCTTCAGAGGCAGGCGTTAGTGGAGAGGGGATGGGGTGAAGGGGTCCAGGGGTCCAGTCGCAATGGCTCTTCAACCTGCTTTTCAAGCTGCCTTCTCCTGCACCCCCTGCTCCATATCTCCAATGTCAAGGGCACAGATGAGTGGCTTGACGTCCCCCAGACATTCCTGACCCTCTGCAACCTGGCTAAGTACAACAGTGACATTCACTCCCTCCTGTCCTGGTCTGGTGGGCACTGTCGTTCTGGATGATCTAATCCAGCGGGACTCAAAGTGTGGCCCCAGGGCCTTGGTAAACGTGCAAAGTCTCTGTTCCCACCTCAGACTTGCTGAATCAGAAACCCTGGGGGTGGGAGGATGGCCTAGCTCCCCAAGGTCCAGCTGGCCCTCCAGATGCTTCTGACGCACACTCAACTCTGAGAACCCTTGGTCTACTAGGCAGGGGTTCCCAGCTCTGTTACAGAACAGAATCACCGCGGAGAGAGAGAGCATTCAAAACTCACCGACGTCCACACGCTCTTCCTGAAAACTCCGAATTAGTTACCTTGAAATAGCACCCAGGGATCATTTTTTTTTTTAACATTTCTTAGGTGTTTTTAACGTGCAGCCAGCTGGCAAAGGTTATTTGTGTGAAGTCCTTGCCTATTTCCCCGTTGGGCCTTACACCCCCAATAGCCCCTTCTGGGATGTTCTCAGGACTGTAGCCCTCACTGTTTTGTCTGTTTTGGGTGTGAGAGTTCTCCTACCTGTGCCCCTCGACACCCCCACCCCTGGGCATCAGCTGTCATGGACAGCTCCTCCTCTCCGAGTTCCCACCCATCGTGCCCATTCCCCGCCCTCCCCAGGGCTGACCCGAGCTCTGGGAGAGGACCTGCACTTGGCACTTACGACTTGTAGCAGTGAGCCGCAGACACCACCCACTGGTCGTTGATGAGCGAGCCACCGCAGAAGTGGTAGCCAGAGTTCAGGGACACCTGGTAGGGGACGGAGCTCTCCTCGCAGGTGTAGCCCCCGACGATCTTGTCATCATCATCCGTGGGGAAAGCGACTTGAGTGGAGAGAGGAGGGAGAGGCGGATTCAGCAGGGTGTCAGAAGTGAGCTGTGCACTGAGGCCGGATCGTGCTAATTAGGGCTCCCCGAAAGCGCAGGGTGACTGGCAGCCAGGGTGCACTGCCATCTCTGATCTGTTCAATGGAGGTGGTCCTCCTGAATCTCTCTGTGTGTCTGCAGGGCACATAGCTAGGTACCCCACAGGGCTCTGGCCAAGACTGGGGGCATCAGGAGGCCAAGGGCCAAGAAGGGTCCTCATAGTGTCCTCAATGTGATATGGCTCCAAATGTGGTTTTCACACCCACTGAATACTTTGCTCTCACTTATTCCTCACTTGTCCACTCCCCATGGCTGTTTGAGCCCCCAGTTGTAAGGATGGGTTGGCTCAGCTAGAAATATCTCCTGGTTCAGTAGCTCTGACTGTACCCAGCTTCTCCCAAAGCTCAAATCTGCATGGCAAGGGCCAGGGAGAGCAACGCCCAGGCCCATTCAATGGGACAAAGGTAGGCACTGTTATTGGTCAGTAGAACAGTGATTCTCAACCTTGCCTGCACCCCTGGGAATCTTGAAATGACATGGACAACTGGAAAATTCGATGCACAGGCCACACCCTAGACCCTAGAGTTTCTAGGGCTAGGGCTCTGGCCTGAGCGTCCCTCCAGCCTCCCTAGGTGTACTTGGGGCTAAGAATAGCCACAGTCAAGCTAGCCCAGCACCGTCGGAGCTAAGCCTCAAGACCATTGGCATATTCATGGACCACCTTCTCCTGGTCTCCCTTCCAGCCTCTCTAATGAAAGTCCCAAGATGGATGCATGATGATGGACTGGGAGTGGAGTCAGGCAGAAGATGGAGAGGCGAGGCTTAAAGAGAGCCCAGAAATGGGACAAAGGGGCGCTGGACAGGGGAGACGGAACACCAGCAGTGGCAGGGCAGGTGTATCCACCAGGAGACAGGGGGGGACGCGCAGGACTCACCAGCAGCTCCCACAAAGGCGAGGACCAGAAGCGGATTCATGGTGGCCAGCCTGACATTGGGTGGGTGGTGGAGGGTGGAGAGCCTTTATACCTCCCCCGGGGAGGGCGGGCGTGGACGTGGGGGTGGAGGGCCTCCGCTGCTTCCTGCACAAAAGCACCTGCAGCTTTCCCCTTCCCAGGGCCTTGCATCACTCCGGCTATGTTTGGCTACTCTGTGGGCTGTGACCTACAGGAGATTAGAAAGCCTCCCTGCTGAGGGCCGAGAGCAAGAGCAGCTGACTCCCAGAAGTCTTCCGGGGTGGGGACAACAGGGGAAGCTAAGCCCCCACGCGTCACAGCGGGGCCTTCCCAAGCTGAGAAGAGGGTTGGGAAGAGAAGAATATCCAGGACCCTGAGGAATCCTCTGACCTCATGGAGATTTATTTAATTTACCCTAAGGAAGGGCTCCTCCTGGGAACGAATGGGGCTGCTCAGCGTCCTGGAGTCCCCCTGAGAGGAAAGGAGTCTTGTATGCAACCCTTCTCCCAATGGGCAGGAAGGTCAAACCCAGGGCTTTGGGGAACCGGGATCCTAACACGAAGAGATGATGAGAAGGAAGAGGCAGAGTCTCTTGGGAGTCTGGGTGTGCAGCTGCACTCCCTCCTGCTGAGGGTGTGGAGGGGGTATTTGGAAAGCAGACAGGGCAAGGGTTAAATGAGCATCTACCTGATACATCTGGGGGATGGAAGACCAGCACCCCACTCCTCCTCTTCCCCACCACTGGGGCCTTGGTCTTTCTCATCACTCATGCTATTATGGGGTCCCTTTTAAACAGTCTCCTGGTTGCCATGGGAATCTGCACGAACAGTGATGAAAACTGCCCCACCTGCTAGGAGCTGGCAGCCTGAGCTAGAATTATGTGCTACGAAACCAGATATTAGGAAGGGTTTGGAAGACAGTCAATCTGGGCTCTGGCCGGGGGCTCAGCAGTGGGTAAGGAGATTAGCACACGGTGAAGGGGTCGAGTACTGGGTGGTCAAAAGCAAAGACACAGTGTATGGGGAGGGATGGGGGCAGGGTTCTGAAATTTTCTTTTTTAGACACAGGGGGCTGTTGTGCTGGGCTCCATATAGAGTGAATCTTCCCCAAAGCTGGTTTCACTTTGGGACCTGCCGTGGCCGCCAAGACGCAGCCCTGTGATTTTTTGAGGCACAACCTGCCCAGCAGTATGGGGATGGAACCAGGCCGCGTTAGAGTTTGCGGGAGACGGGTAGGAGGAGGAGCCATCTGATGAAGAGACCTCTCAGCTCCTCTGAGCTCGGGGTTAGCGAGGGGCAGGTGGAGCAGGTGGAGCTCATTGAATTCTCTGAAAGGTAGGAAGGAGTAAATGTTCTCGAGCTGAAGGATCAAGCGAGAAGAGCTCAGAAGTCTGGTGGTGAGACCGGAAGTAGGCTGGAGGGATGGAGTAAATGCAGACCAGAGTGAACTGGGGGAGCTGCAGATGGGAGGCTTATGGGGCTGAGAGGGACCCGGGGGGCACCTTCTGGTGCAGTGCCGGGCACAGCCTCTCGCCGCCAGGAGACCCACGGCTCGGAGCTGTCCCCTGCCCTCACCGCGCCCCCTCCAACCGTGCATGGGCCCAAAGCGGGTGCGAATCCTGCTGTGCTGCGCAGTGCCTGACAGAGTTTTACGAGCTTTCGCACGCACCATGCTGATTTTCGTTTCTGCTGAGTTGCCAGCTTAACGTCTCACAAATGTTTTCATTGTGAGGCATGGAGAAGAAAGTTATTTCGCCTGATAGAAGATGAGACCGAGACTCAGCAAGGTTCTGCCAGGCCCAAGAATACAGATCTAAAAATAGCCTCAAGGCCACAGGAAGCCTGGAAAGAGTGGCGAAGCCTGGGAATCGAGGCAGGTGCCATCTAAAGGGTTATTTGGCATCAAGTCGGAGGACAAACTACCTCCTGGTCCCTCCTGATGCAAGCAGGTAGAAATAGAAGGTTGAATAACCTTCCACCTGGTACCTGGTCTCAGAACCTTGCCTCGCCATGGCCCGGACCCCTCTAGGACACAACTGGGCATAGATGACACACCTCTCTGTGCTCACAGGTAGCTGACCCAGGTCATGGAGCCTCACTAGTAGGGGCTTGTACCGTAATGCCACCAAATATGCTACTTTGTTTTATCCCCTTGTTGTGGGGTCTTCATCGGAAGTCCCTCTTTAGAGGATAAGGAGAGACCCTTATTGTAGATACCAGCATGCCCTGGGCAGCTATGGGGAGGTAATCCTTGGTAGAATATAGGAAATTATTTTGAGATCAGGGAGAGAATGTTGGTATTGGTGCTTGTGGCTCTGACAATATCTAAAAGGGAACACCTGAGAGCTTGGGGCTTTTCTGTGTCAAAAGCCTTAAGATCAGCCTTCTCCTGATATTTTGTGCTCCTTAGAATAAGCTATCATACCAGACAGACTATGAGGTTAGTTTTCTTCAAAGTAGCAGGTACCACCTTGTAGGCAGAGAAGATCACTATAGGTGGTAACCTTGACATCATAGTCTAGGCTTGGATGTGTAGCATGGATCCAGGTGTGTAGGATGGATTCAGGTCCACCTTTGCCCCAATTCAGTTTGGATAAGTCATGCAGCTGTTGGTACTCTTCGGTCTGAACTATGGATTCCTTTGTCTAGATCTCTAAGACATTCCCCTAGTTCATATTTAGTGCTTAACATCAAACTACTGTCTTTTTTTCTTTTAATGATTCTAGAGAAAGGAAAAGGGAGGGAGAAAGAGAGGGAGAGAAACACTGATGTGAGAGAGAAGGATTGACTGGCAGCGTCTTGCATGCACTGACTGGGGACCGAACTTGCAACCCAGGCATATGCCCTTGATGCAGAGAGATAGGATCAGATTCCTGGGGAAGGGGCCACATGAGGAGGCTGCCTAAGGCAATGGTAAACAGCTTAGGACGGGATTGGCTGAGTGGCTGAGATGCTGAATGTCTCCAGAGCACAGGGAACTACGGGCAAAAAGGTCTGAAATAAGAGAAGGGCTCTCAGAATCTTAGACGCGCTGGCTCTCAGGCTCTCTGGCTTTTCTTCCTCGAGGATGCCTGGATGATCGTGCTGCAGCTGCCTGCGTTTCCCAAAGGACAGTAATTTGGATGGATTTTGTGTGGATTTTGGATGGGAAGGATCTCCGGGTGCAGCCTAGGATCGGGCTGGCCTGGCGGAGGGTGGCAGGGTTATTCTTCCTTGGCTGTTCTAGAGGGGATGAGTTCTGTCTGAGGCAGAAGCCTGCCGTTCTTCCAAAATGGTGTAGCTTTTGTATCTTATGTTGTTTTAGTTTGTAAACTAACCCTACAGAAATAAGATAATTAAAAGCTAAGAGTGGGAACGGTGCCATAGGACTATAGGAGAACTCGAGAGTTAAAGATTTTAGCCTTAATTGATAGGCTTAAGTGATTAAAGCTGTGATTAAAAGCGTTAAAGAGCTTTAGCCTTAAGTGACTAATGTAAGCGGAAAGCTGTCATTCCAAAATTGTGTAGTCATTGAATAAAAACTCCTTTCCTTTATCACCAAAACTTTGCCTCTGGCATTTTGCTTAGAGGGTGGTGGTGGGCAGCAGGACCCCACTTGCTGTCTGGTAATGCCCTGACCGGGAATCGAACCGGAGATCTTTTGGCAGAATGACACCCAACCAACTGAGCCATACCGGCTAGGGCTCAAACCACTGTCTTTTAATTATGGTAACATTGAATAGTTTCTCTGAGCTTACTATACCAAGCATTGTGTACGTCTTTCAGGGACCTTGTAACAATTTTTTTTATTATCACAGCCACTTAGGGGCATCATTTTATAGATGCTAAAGTGAGCTGTATGGAGGGAGGGAGCCTGCCCAAGGTCCTGTGGCCAGTCAGTGGTGGGGATGGGATCTAACCTGGGAATCTGACTCTAGAGCCTGGGTGCTCGACCACAGAAACTCGGGCTCCCCTTCCCTATACCCAGCGCTCAGTGCGGCCTCACCAGGTGGGCAGAAGGTACCATTTCCTTTTTCTCCTAATGAGGAATCTAAAGCTCAGAGGTGAAGGGACTTCTCCAGCATCACCTGGCTGAGGAATGAACAGGTGACGCCAGAACCTTTCCCTCTTCAAGTCAAGTTCATTTCCCATCGTGTTGCTCCACGTTAGACTCTCTCAGACCTCCCGGTGGTCTGAAACGTAGATTTTGGTCAGACTGCAAGTCACTCATTTTTTAAAAAAAATATTGTCCTCCCCAAGTGCCCCCAGCTCAGGTGTTTCTCCTCAGTTCTTAGTCCCCAGTGTCCCTTACCACTCTCCAACCAGATTGTCACCTTCTGGCTGTCTTTGCTCCAAAGTCCTAGCTCCTTTCCTCATCCTTTATTTTTCTAACCAATGTATTTCCCCCATGGCACAATTTCTATTTATCTGATAAGAACTATTTTCCTGACTATCTTGGCCTGGGGATCGCTGAGTCTGGGCATCTCTGAGTCTGTGCAGAGACACTTGGTGTGATCCAGAAAAATCGATGACAGGGGGAGGTGGAGGCATGGACTGCTCATGGCTGATTGGCTACCTGGAGTAAGCTCTGCTCCTCCCGCAGCCCCATGCTATCCTGCACGCCCCCCCCCCCGCCCCCGCCAAGCCAGAACGCACAGGCATGTTTTACATCCAGAGGGAAAATTTGAGTGTGTTATATAGTCTTCAGCCTTCTGTGGAGGGGTGAGTGGGGAAGTCTTTAGCAATCGAGGCTATTTTTTAAACCTAAAGATAGATTGGACCCTATAATATAATGTCTCACTGTTCGCATTTCAGTCACTCTTTGTCCCTTCCCTGCACCCACTGAAACTTCCTCAGTGACCCCCGAGTCTGTTGGAGAGTAAGCAGAGGAGAGCCAGCAGAGAGCCCAGGAGGACGACCACGTGGGCTGTTGTTACTGCGGCAGCCATGACTTCTCCGTGACACTCAGGGTTTCGTGAACGACATGTGTATTTATTTTCCTAAATCCTGTTAGATTCAGATTGAACTCCCCAAGCCCAGTTTGGTGATAAGCCAACTGGGCTCCCTTTACTCCCTTGGCTCATCCAACTCTCGACGGTGTTGTCTCTTTGGAAGGTAGCCAACAAGTCCGCCTACTTCCTATAGGCCAACCTGTCCGATAGCTGCATCTGTGAGAGGCTCCCCAGGTTCAAAAGCGAGCGCTCAGTCCACGCAGGTGCCAGCCAACATAGTTCTAGTTTGGGGACCATGCACTTCAAGGCCACTGCGTTTGAGCAGGTTCTGGGCTTACGTATCTAGAACCGATTCCACCTGTTTCTTTCCCAGAGTGGGGGAGGCAGCAGAGGGCTTGCCACATGTTGTTGGGTCACCTCTCTATCCAAATATAAAGGTTGAAGCAGCTGTTCCTTCCTGTTAGAACAGTCTAGTTCATTCCCTTAAGGGCTGACGTTGTCTAAATTCAAATACTTTTTTCTCCAAGGAAGCCTGTACCGTTTGGCCAATTTTCCTCTATTTCTGAATCATATTTCTCTATTCAGTGTGTTAGTCTGCTAGGACTCCCTAAAAAAATACAGCAGCCTGGGTGTCTTAAACAACGGGAATCTATTTTCTCACAGGTCTGGGAGCTGGAAGTCCAAGATCAAGGTGTCGGCAGGCTTGGTTTCTCCCGAGGCCTCCCTCCTTGGCTTGCAAAGGGCCACGTTCTCCCTGTGTCTTCACACAGCCTGTCCTCTCTGGGCACAACCCTGGTGTCTCTTTGTGTAGGTCCTCTCTTCTGACAGGGACGCCAGCCAGATGACATTAGAGCCCACCCCAAGGGCCTCAATCAGATTTAATTAGCTTTTTAAAGACACTGTCTCCAAATACAGTCACATTCCACAGCACCGGGGGCCAGGACTGCAACACAGGGATTATGAAAGAACACAGCTCAGTCCATAACATTCGGTAAATATTTCCTGGATTCCTGCGGTGGTGTGTGGTTTTTCTAAGTGGTAAGGAAACAGCGATGCTGAAGATAGAAAAGGTGCTTATTTTCGTGGCATTTATGTGGATTTGTGTGCCAACGGTGGGAGACAGACAACAATAAATAGGAATATATATTATGCATCTATGGCCTATATATCCCTATCAGACAACGGTGATTAGGGGTAATTAAAACAGGATAAAGTGATAATTGATGTGAGTGACTGGTGGCTGGGTCAACGGTTAGTAAGGTGGTCTGGAAAGACCTCTTCGGGGAGATGACGTTTGAGTTGAAGTCTGAATAGGAAGGAGTCAGCCACAGGAAGGTGGGATAGGGGCTTTCGTGATTGCCAGCTGAGTCTGTAACAGAAATGGACCAACACACACAACCGATGCCTTTTAAATTAAATAATCCTCTCATCCAGCATATGGGGGTTTTGCCTTGCCATTGTTTATTGACCGTAAAAACTGATATAGAAAGGATGGTCATTGATACATAAGATATTCTTATGGAAGTAAAATAAAGTATATTTTTTGGCATAAAATGGTATTTATGAAATATTGTTGGGTTGGGAGAGTAAATTATAAAGCGGTATGTATTGTATGATCTAGCTTTATTTAAATGATTTAAATTCTCATTTTAATAATCTGTATACATTACAATAACACGCATTTATATTGCAATCGAAACAACTGTAATAATAAATAGAAATTTCCAAGAGAGGACAATAGCTAACCTCATGAAAGGAATTGCTAATGGTAAAATCCCATGTATTACAGCGAGAAATAAATTTAGGTAGTAACTAAGTAAATCCCATGGTTCATCTTTACTAGGCACAGTGCTATGTGGTTTATATGGATAATTTAATCTCATTCTTATAGCAAACCCTCCTGTCTCATTTTGTGGGTATCATCATTATCTTCATTTTATATATGTGGAGATAGGTAAAGAACTTGTGCAACTTTTTCAAGGTTAGACCCAATCATAAAGCAGTAGAACTAAGTTTTAAACTCAGGTCTGCTTGGTAACAGAATTCAAGCTTCTAACCACAGTGTGTTGCTGCTTCTTCGGAGAAACCTGGGCTTGTATAGGAAGGTGCTCACAACCCAAGGCTTACCTGTAGGGGAAGGTGCCCACTCCTGAGGGAGATGGGAGCGTGAGGCGGGAAGGCAAGCTGGCAGGGGCCCCCTAGCACGTGTGGAGACCAGGCAAGACCCACTGGACCCTGCACTGAATGAGGGGCGAGAGGGAAATCGTTCCTATATGAAGCCAGGATGTAGGAAGAGCCACTCTCTTGGTGAAAGGGCAAACGGACAAAATAATCCCACAGGCGGTTAACAACAAATATTATTTTTCTTGGTCTTGGCTTTGGGTGGAGGTTTTAAAGAGTTTCCTCTAAATATTCATGGCACCGAGCTGCCAGCCCTTCAGGGTTTGGAATAGACATTATATGACCAAGAAGATACATGCTGAGAATTACAAAATGAAATGACATTGGGTCTGTTCATCCCAACTGCTCAGAGGAGGCAAAAAAATATATATGTACTTTCTAAAAAATCTGTCTTATCCCAGGATTTAAAATATTCCCCAAGATGAATTCATAATATCAAGTTACATGATGCACAAGGAACTAAGCCACCCTGAGGGAGAATCGGCAGGACCTACAAACAAGAAAACCGGATGCAAAAGTCATCAGCAGTTGGCATTAGCAGATAAAGTTCTGAATAGATGCTTAATACCCTTAAAGAAATAAAGTGATTTAAAAATACACAAGGTGTGAGGTACTTCCAAAAAGGGCCACTCCTTTCGACAAAAGACCCAAGTAGATTTCCTAGAAATGAAAATTAATATCATTTAAATTAAAAAGTCAATCAAAAGGTTAAACGGCTCGTTGGAGCCGAGGTGTGAGTTAGTAAACTGGAGAATGGGTCTGAAGAAATGACCCAAATGCAGCACAGAGAAGTAAAAAGAAGGAGAGTGTGAGTAGTGGGGTTAGATGACAGCGTGAGAGAGAGCTGAACACAGGATAGCTCTACGCCGCAGGCGCAGGCTGCCTCTCCTTCAATAACATGCCGACAGTCCCACGCGTGGACTGACGCCCCGCCCTTCGGAGGATTACCTCTCACCACTACCTTTCAGCAGCACACTCTGTTGAACAGTAATGAGCATCCCAGACGACAGTGCAGAGCTCTCCGGAAAGCAGGCCCATGCTTTTCCCATGGAGCTTCGGGTATGGACTGAAGGCCAAGGTTGGGGGTGAAATAGGAGTACCATGTTACTAGGACTTGCTCTTGAAATTAAATTCTCCTTTCTTCCTGCTATGCTTGAGTCTGGTCTTGACTATACATTTTCCACTTATCGCAGAAAACTCTGCTTGTCTGACTTGCCGGTGTTGGGGATCAGATAACACCCAGTTCCGAATGCCATACTGAGGCTTTCCGTCAAGAGCCAGGAACAGCTTTTCAAAGGAGGAAGATCTGTCAGCAGGTAGAAGAGAGGATAGCTATACCCCCAAACTCTTTGCATCTGCCTTGAGATTCTCTTTAATGGAGAATGCTGTGGGCTTCACGGTGCATTCCTATTGGCCACAGGTACTTCAAGAACAGTTGAGCCTGCTTGGTCTCTTGCTTGGGGAAGGGGAGGTGGAGGGGGGCAGCTTCACCCTAGCCCAGCTGTGCTACAGAACTCTCCGGTGCCCAGCCAGGGCCTGCCTCACGGGTGACACAGTAGGGGACAAGAGCGGCACACCCACCTGCAGTATATGTCAACTCCAAAGCGAAGCGTTGCTTGCTTTCTGCATGATGGATGGTAATAAGTCACAGCAGCTGGTCTCTCACTTTAGAGCGGATACTCTAACATGTCCCATACCTCTGGACCGCTCAAAAGCTCACCAATGTGGCAGGTCCCTGAACTTTTGCAGGTTTTACCTTGGTCTAGCATGTGTAGGTCGTATACGGAGGCACCTAGAGTGCTTTATAATTTTTATTCACCAAGAACAATCGGCATCATGCCATCAGTATAATAGACCAGTACGCTCTCAAGACGACTAAGGGCCTTGTAAACTACCATATTGTGTATAGTGCGTACCTTTTTTTGCCCAAATTTTTGAGGGAAAAATAAGGATGCACATTATACATGGATATAATGATTACATACCATGGGTATAATAATCCTGTGTATAATGCACACAAAAAACATGGGGCGTGCATTGTACACGGCAAAATACGGTATGCTGATCAAGAACAGGCTAATCAGAGCATTGAGATCAAATAGTTAAAGGGTATTTCTGAACCTGGCACTTGAAGGCAAACTATCTGATTGTCTTCGCTGAGCATTTCTAAACACTCTCCTGGAAGAGGTTTTGGCCTCAGGCTCCCAGCAGCCCTCTCTTCCTGTCTGTGAATGGAGCCCTCCAGCTGGTCCTCCACGTTCTCTCTCTCCCTCCCAGTCCTCCCATTCACACTCATACCCACCCACCAAACACACCAACAGCTGCCTCTGCCCCAAAGCTGTGGTTTCCTCCCTCCAGCCTGGGTGTTGGGGCTCCTCTGGATGGGAGCTGAGGAGGAGGGGGCTGGAAGGAGGGAGCGGGGAGGAGGGAGCGGAGGTTCTTGCTCGGATCTTTGATCCCTGCCCAGCACTGTGTCTCCAGCACTGCAGAAGTAAGAGCTGCTGTCTTCGGGGCCCGCGCTGCTCACGGTCAGAATGGAGAACGTGAGGTTTGGGCGGCTGATGGGAAACTTGTCCTTTTCAAATCCACTTTCGTAAGTGGCGTCAGAGCCCTGATTGGCCGTTGCAATCAGTGTCAGGCTCTGTCCTGGAAGCTGACGGTACCAGAACATGAAGGGGAGCTGGCTGTCAGCCAGACACTGGATGGTCATGGAGGCCCCACGTTGACAGATGGACCTGCTTGGCTTTTGAGAGAGGACAGCACCGAACGCAGAGCCTGGTTGCGGGGAGACAGAGAAACCCATGAGGGCTGACCAGCTTGTCCCCGGGCAGGCAGGTGTTTTACTATTTGCTCCAATGTCACCCTGGCTCCCAAAGAACCCTGTGGCACCGCCTCCATTTTGTTCTGCCAACTGTTATTCTGTCCAATCCTTTAATCCCAAACCCCCAGCCCCCATCCTCTGACTGGTGGACTCCGACCCTCTAATCCTCTCCTCAGCATTAGCATTAACCCCAGACTTCCCTACCCTGTAAGGCTCCTACCTCGTCCCAGGAGAAGTAGCAGGAAAGTCAGCATCTTTCAATGACACCCTTGCCTCTTCCCTGAGCAAAGGCACTAAGACGTCAAACTCAAGTTCATCTTTCCTCCCCACTGTGTAGTTCCTTTCCTGTAGGTGGTCTGTACCCCTCCTGTATGTAGAAAGTTGAGTTTCTGCAACATGTGGAGGAAATTAGCCTGACCCCTAGTGGAGGTGTCTGGCTCTTCACTCACAAGGTTTCCTAGCGTGCAACTGCCATCCATCACTATGGGGTGCCGAGTTTGTGCTACCCTCAGGTATAAAGCAAGAATGGGGTGCAGCATGGACCTCAGACAACTAAGGTAAAACTTTAGAATTAGGGGAAAACTTAGAACTCAGAATTGCAACGGTCTGTTGAGTCTTCTTTGTCCCAAACTGTCCCCATTATCCCTCTCTCAACCCATACTCCAGTAAACTGGCTGCTGCTCCTGGTTTCCTCCCTCCCAATACAATGCTTTACTTCTGCATAAAAGCTGAGCTAATTTTCTGTGCACTTGCTCTGTGCTTTACATGTATTATTTCAGTCGATCTAGAAGTTAGGCTACTTAGGCCACTCTCACCCATTTTAAGAGACGAGGAATGTTACACAGGAGACATGAAGCTCATAACTAACCTATCCAAGTTCACACAGTCCAAGAGTAAGTGACAGAGGCAGGACTCAAACCCATGCCTATGTGACCCCCAAACCCAAATGTCAACATCAATACTCTAAAGGACAGTCTCACTTTTGCAGTCGTCTGAACGTAAAGTCTGGTGGGTGACTGAGGATGATGGGTCAAACGCCCCAAAGGAAACAAGGACCTTTAGAAAGAAATTCTTGTAAAACTGACCTGCCTTATATAACTCTGATTCTATGATAAGATGCACTGTAAAAAACACAGTGGTTACATTTGGGTGGTGGTTAGTACTATGCTAGAAATGAATATGGATCACAGAAGTTACCTGTATTTAAAAAGAAAAACTGGAAAAACAATTTACTTTATGATAGAGGAAATGGGGCATGTTAGGGGTAACACTACTCCAGTATAGGGTGAGTGTGCGTGCGTGCGTGCCTGCATGCGTGTCTGCATGCGTGTGTAGCCTCTATACCTATGGGAGGTGCCCAAGACAGTGGTTCAGGATAAACTTTGCTACGCAGCATACTGGAGAAAGGTATAGAATGCTCCATTTTTTCCCCTGACATCTAAGGATACATTTAAAAAGTTTAGTCAAATATATCAAACTTTCTGAGAAAATAACTCAAGATCTTTTTCTATTGCATTCATCTCAAATTTTTCTAAAAATTACCAAATGACTCCTATTCTTTACTGAACTCTAAATCGTCTCCCCCTTGGTGGTATCCTCTCTCTTCTAAAACAACAGCAAAGATATTTTTCTCCCTTTCCCTATTCTTCAAACAGCAGTGGTGCCTCTAGACTTTTTTCAAGGGTGTCACGGCTACCAAACTGACGTAGAATTTTAATGAGTTTATTTATTGAATTAATGCATGCACATGGTTAAAATATATATATATAAAAACAGAGAGCAAAAAGTAAGTTACCTTCTCCAGAAGCAACCAGTCAACGAGTTTGCTGTATACGTTACTGGAAGTACCCCTGACTCACTCAAGTTTGCGTGTGTCCGATTGGTCCTTTTTTAAACACAGATAGGAGCAAACAGCTCAGATCATCCCGTGCCTTGCTTCTGACTTTATTCACAATGTCTTTTTTACCGATATATTTAAATTTTAGTTCATTACCAGCACTTAAACATTTGCCTCATTATTATTTTCCATTTTAAGGTGAGAATTTCCAAAGTCTAGAGAAGTTGAAAGTATCATAGTGAACGTTCATGTGCCCATCGCCTAGATAAAGAAAGCTACTTACTGTTTTCTCATAAAAAAATTTCATAAAACTGTCCATATACCTATCTACATTTTTGGGTACATTTAAAAGTTGAAGCCATACTCCACTTCTAAACACTTCAGCATGCATACAATTAACTAGGGTTCTATATTTATTTATGTTTCTTTAGGTAAAATTTGCACACAGTAAAATACACAACTCTTAAGTTCCATGAAATAAGTTTTAACAAATGATACACCTGGGCAAGCTACCAAGGTTTCTGATACTGTCTGCATTTCTGTTGCATTCCCACAGGGCTCAATGAATATTTACTGACAGGATGGGTGTCTCATTCTTAAAAATAAACAGGTACGTTTCCAGATGATCGTGTGTACAGGAATAATCTAATTTTTACAACTTCTGCATCATAATTTATTCCTTCCCCGTGCAGAATTTCCCAGTAAAGCGTTACTGACCACTTTGCGAACCTGGAGAAAGACAGATTTTTATCAGAGTTTTTCCATTTTTAGATTGAATGAACAGAATTCAAATTCCACAAGCTTTCCCTTGAATCAGTACATGGCCAATAAAATCGGCCTAAAGAAGGAGTTTAGGTTGTGTGAGTGCCTCCTAGTGAAATATTAATTAAGAGCAAAGAGGTAGAACAGAGTGGCAAATAATAGTAAGAGGGACAAGAATAAGGAAACAAACAAAAAAACTGGTAAAAAAAATGGTAGAAAGGTGCTTCTTCCATGTAAATAGGTGTGAGGACTTTTCCTCCTGGTTGGGGTCGAGTCTCATAAATTTAGGTTGGGAACGACATCCAGGTTTGGGCAGGCTAACTTGCGGATGGCCCCTAACTGGGAAGTGCAGGTGAGCGGGGCATGAAAAATGTTCTGTGCTCTCCTGGCCAAGATGTGTGTCTGTGGACTTGGTTCCACTGAGGGGCCACCTTTTTTCCCAAGTGGCACACATGTGCCACAGGAGCCAGCGCAACTCAGCCCTGAGTTCGGTCCCTTCTCTCTGGCACCTGCCCTTTTTGTGCAGGGAGGAGGCGGCCGTGCAGCACTGTGGATTCACTGCTGGCGCAGAAGTACACAGATGTCTGGTTGGAGCTGGCAGACCCCAGGGTCAGGGAGAAGCTCCCCGTCGTCTTCCTGGAGACACTGTACCCATCAGGGAAATCTCCTTTCTCATGATTGTCAACCCCGTATGAGAAATGGAGCAGCCGCAGCCCTAGACCCGGGTCTTGTCGATACCAGAACATTCTGCCGTGGTTCATATCCTGGAAACATTCCATCACTACTTTCTCTCCTCTTCTCTTGACCAGATGTCTTGCGGTTTGGGTTACTTTGGCATCCGTGAGACCTGGGGAAGAAGGGAAAAGGAGGTGGAAAAGAAGGTCATCAGGGAGCCCAATAAGGGGAAAGTCTTGTATCCAGGGCCTGAAAATAATAGGGCAGGGGGGTTGCCATTAATTCCCAGACTCACCTACTCCCAGGAAACAAAAGGCCACACCACAGAGGAGCCTGAGTCCCATGGCAGGTTCCCGGCCAGAAAGGGACTTCTCCCAGGGGGAGGCTACAAGCTGATTGCCCTCTCTGACGTTACTGGCTGTGTCTGGCTGCCGGCCCAGGCCAGGAGGTTTACGCCCAACACCCACGTCGCTTCTCTGAGTCTGGAATGTTGTTTCGGGCTGGGCGGCGCGTGCCCGTGGGGTCAGCTGCAGTAGTGGGCTAGCGCTGCCATCATGGACGACAAGCAGCCGCAATGTGTTTTCTCACTGTTCTGGAGGCTCGAAGTCCAAGATCAAGGCGTCAGCAGGGCTGGTTTCTTCGGAGGCCTCTCTCTGGGCGTGGAGACGGCTGTCTCTCTCTGTGCTCACAGGACCCTCCTTCCGTGCATGTCTGTGTCCTAATTTCCTCTTCTTATCAGGACCCCAGGCCCACTGGATTCCAGCCCACCCCAACGGCCTCATTCACATGAATTACTTCTTGAAAGACCTTATTTCCAAATAGTCCCGTGCTAAGGTATGGGGGTTAGAGCTGCAACGTGAATTTCGAGGGGATGCAATTGAGCCCATAACACCAGCCGCTAGCAATACCTGGGTGCTGAGTGTCTGGTGGGCTTCTCTGGGCAGACACACTGCCCACAGGACCTGCACGTTCATTGCTGGGTGAAAGCGTGCGCCCTCGTGGAAGGCGGAGGGCACAGGACGTCTTGCGTGGATTCTTCCGCACCCTGCCTGCGTCTTTTCCCCTCTGACCCAGCTGTGTATCCAGTCTGTCATCAATCTCAGGCGTGAGAGCAGCGGCATGCGGCGCGTGTGACCGTATACCCCTTGGGGAACCAGAGAAGCAACCGTGGGTCCCGGAGGATAAGGAGGAGTCAGCCAGGTGGGCCTCGCGGAGGAGGTGGCATGTACATTGGGCTGGGACCTCCAGAGCCGGGTGGCGGTCATGCTGCGATGCAATTTCCCAGTGACTCCAAATAAGGTGTTGAGCCAGAGAAGCGAAACCCAGGGCCAAGAGCTAAATTGACAAAGACAGTTTGTGTGGAGATCAAGTCGGACTGCACAGTCGAATGCTGTTGCTGGTGAGGGTGTTGGGGACCGGAAATGCTGCAAGCTGGGTTGGCCGTGGGACCCTGGCGGGATGCCCGGAGAGCCTCTGCGTGTCTGAGGTCCAGAGAAGCTCCCTCCAGCAGGCGCTACCAGGGAGGCTGGACTGGTATCAGGTGAATTCTGATGAAGGGTCTGGGCCGAGGAAGGCACAGCCACCTCTCCCTGGTTGACACCCCTTTCTGGGAAAAAAAAAAAAAAAAAGAAGAAGCGGCTGTGTGGTGTTGTGGGTTAACTGCTGGCAGAAATGTCGAGATGTCTGCAGGTTAGGAAAAATTCTCAGAATTACCTTAAGAGAGACCATATGTCTTAGAGACTTCCCATCTGTCGGTTCCCCTGGCCCTCAACTGACTGATAGATCAATTGCACCCTCATTCCTGGCTCTTGTGTGAATCAGCACCTATAGGTCATAGTGCATATTTTGGTCACATCATAGAGACACCTTCTTTTCTGACCCTGAAGCCTAACTACCTGGGATTTGAGGACACCGCCATCCGTACTCACTGTGGATGAAGAGATGGCACCTGAAGAGAGAGCTTAGGAGGGACCCCAATGCATAAGCACCCGAGACAGTCTTAGTGTAGGGGTCTGGCCCACCGAGTTCAAGGTCGTCCTACCTGTTCCCATGAGGCACCTGCTCTAAAGACACAAAGGGCTGCAGATCAGCGACAGTCCCCAGTGTTTGTGGCAGGTGACTTCAGGCGTGCGGGCAGGGGGTCTGTGCTAGCTCTGGCGTCAGTATAATAAGACCTGGGTGCTGGAGTGCCAGCCTGTGACATCATCAAGTCTGCCCCGTGAGTCTGTGCTCAAAGCAAACTTCCAAAGGTCAGAAGCCACGCCCACTGTCTCCATAGAACCGGAGGGGATTTTTACGTAGACTCCTCAGCTCGGAATGACAGTAGCTGGTGGCCTCTGTTTACACAAGGCCTATAGCGGTATATTCTTATTTTTGTTGCCTTCTTAAACTTCTTTTTTAACTTTTAAATTCTTATTTATTATTCTCAATTACAGCTGACAAACAATATTATATGAGTTTCAGATGCTTAAGCTTCTTCTCTCTATGCACATTATTGTTTCAACATGACACCAATTTTTATGAATGTATAGGGATTACATTTTCCAATTATTTCCATAGCCCGGATCCTTAGAGTGAATCCTTATCATTTCCAGCGTCTCCCTAAACTCCTCCTCAAAATTGTTTTTACAGATGTGCTCGAATCTCCACATTTATATTCATTCCACTGACTGTCTTGTTTCAAAGATTTCCACCTTCCACGATTCTCCTTTGTGGGGGCCATGCAAGACTGTCCCCTCACCTGAGCCTACATTAATTGTGCTCTGTCCCCTGCAGTTTGCTGACGGAAGCCAGTCTGTCCTTGAGGACTCAGAGGCGGAAGGGCAGTGACTGTAACATCCGCACCCCTTTTCTCTTTGACTCTTTCTCCGGAGACGCACCACCATCTGCCCACCCACTCTGCTCCGCGACCCTGCGTTCCCTTTTCGCCTTCTCTATTTTAGTCCAAACGCCGAGATGCTTTGTTCTCCCAGCTTAGCCCAGGTCTAGAATGTGCTTCCTGCCCTTCACTTTTATTTTTTATTCTTAGACATCCCCTCTTACTCCGTTCTACATTTATTCAACCAAGAACCTGTTTCATGTCTATTTTTCACGTTCAAGGAACTTGTAAGGAATCCTAAACAAAGAAGCTAGGAGCGCGCTGTGGCTTCTCCTGAGAGGGACCTGGATTGCTGGATGCCACCAGGGGAAAATCTAACATTTCACGTGTTTGTGTGTGTGTGTGTGTGTGTGTCCACGTGGTTGCGTGTCTTCCTCTCTTTTTTTTGGCATGCAATTTGGTCATGTTTACCTTTGTATTTCTTTTATCGTGGTGAAATAAATACATACAATCAAAACTCAGTTCTCTTCAGGATTCGATTTTAAGGGTTGGTGTGGCACTGGGCTCCTGGCTTGTCCTCCAAAACTCCTCGGTTACCGGCATGGAAAGCTGGACGCAGTCCATGTGTTTTCATCAGGACTGGGAGGGGGGCCGAGTGTGTGGGATACGGCAATGAGTCCAGTTTGAGGCACTGATGGAGATACTGAGAGACGTTATCACGCAGGCAGTTGTGTACGTTGCACTGGTGCTCAGATCAGATATCTGGCTGGAATAATATGTAGTTCGCGTTATCAGAATATTGACTTTTGTTAAAGTGATGAACTTGGGTGAAATTGTTCGGGGCAAGTGTATAATGTAATAAAAGGATGGAATACTGAAGAAAACCATTGTTAAGGGAATGATAGAGAAATAGTAGTCTCCCAAGAACATGGACAAGGAGGGGACCCACATGAATATGAAAACAAATTATGAAAATTGTTTCAAACCTGAAAATCAACCAAATCTTGTAGACTTTTTTTTTAGCATGTGTGAGGTTGAGTGAGGTGTGAGTTAGGCACTGGAAGACTCCATGGAGTCCGAGACTGGGTCCCTCTGAGGGACCGTGCAGAATGAGAACTCTCCTGGTCCTAGGAAGCAGGGGCTAAAAAGCAGAGTAAAGTGGTTCTAAAGCAGACCAAGCTCGGGTTAAGGCTATCCCATCTCTAGGCCCTGATAGAACAGGGGCTAGGTTTGTGAAATTCTACATAAGTATGAAGGGGTCTCTCTACATCGTCATTGTCCCCCAGGCTCCCGTGGGACAGTCGTCAGTTACGATGACTTCCGGGAACTAAGATAACGTCATTGGGTGGCAGACCCATTACACAGGGAGCAGTCTTTGGCCTTGTGACCTCCGCTTACATCTCTGATGGAAGTATAGTATAGTTCAATTAGTATAGTTCTATTTATATTGGAGATGTGATGAAAAGTGTAGTGGAAACGCAGTTTAGACCTAAAGAGCAGCAATTTTTGTTGTTTAGAAAAGTTTGAGAAAGTCTTTCAGAAGGAAGGGATGGCAGCCCCGGAAGCCTACGTGTGTAGCAGCGTGAGATGCCCCCAGGAGAGAGCTCATCCTAGAGGAGGAGGCCGGGGGCTGGCAGGATGGACCAGCCCAGTAAGGCAGCCATAGCTCTCGGAGGGAGGAGCGGATGCTAAGCCCAGCTGGGGCTTTGTTGCCAGAATTTGTACCCTGCATGAGGTTCTCTGCATTCCCTGGTTCCATGTTATAATTCCTATTTTAGTGATTGGTGAGGAATGGATGCGATTCAGTGAGACTTTGCGCTCAAGTCTCTGTAAGACGTTGGTGATTAAGAAACAACAGCAGTCTTGTCCCTCCAACACAGAGAAGGAAAAGGAAAAGCTTGAGAAAAAGGCTTCCTCTTATTCTTCATTAATGGAGCCACCTACCACTTTGCAGGAAACCGTACCCAGAGTAATGGTGGAACTGGCTGGGAAGAACGGTAGGGCCTGCTGGATTGTGGTGCTTGGGAAATAAAACGGTACAGGGCAGAAGCATCAGCCGTGACTGACAGGTAGTTTAGGGCCCATCAGGAAAGGAAAAGAAAAGACTCCCATGGTACAGTGGTACTGAAGAGAGGCAATAACATCCTTGTCAGGGCGACATATGGCTCCGATAAACATGGGGCTGAAGTGGAGGAACAATGAACTCTACTGGAGTACATGATTTGTCTTGTTTATATACACATGTGAAGACCCCTGGCTTCTCCCCGGCCTGTATGGGAGGGGACTTTGCAGGGGACTTAGTTCCTCGCTAGTCGGAGGGGTGTTGGAGAGCTGATGGAGAGAAGATGGGTTCACTGATTCACTTCACACTGCGAGTACTTCCTCCAGGCACTCTGGAGTGGTCCCTGCTCTCATCAACCTCAACTTTGATTAGTGTGAGTTTCAAATAACCAACAATTGGGGGTGTTAATTGCCATGAGGATAGAAATTCAGGCTGCCATACAGCACCTTACAGAGGAACTAACCAAACCAGTCAGAGGTTCAAGGACATTTTCCTGGGGGAAACAACTTCTCAGCTGGTAAGCACAAGAATTATTAGTTAGGTATGCAGGTAGAGAGGGAGAGGAAGGATGCTCTAGGTAAAATGAACATTACAGGTGATGGCCCAGGAGTGAGTCAGCATGGGACATCCTTGGGGACATGAGGGATGTGGACCCCCTCTGGTGTAGAAAGAGGAAGTTCACGTTAGGGTGGTAGACAGGTATGCCAAAACCACCTCAAGGAGGATGCTTGTAAAGTAACATGAACTTGAGACTTTAGCTAGGTTCATGGAAGACCCTGATGGTTTTTAAGCTCAAGGGAGTAGTCTGTGGGTTGGGACAGGCAGCAAACTAGAGGGAAGGGTGACTACTTGAAAGGTGGCTAAGGAATCAAGGTGACAGATGACATCTGCTGGATCGTGGTGTTATCAGTGAGGTTAGAAAAATTAGTGAAATTTGCAAGGAATTTAATACTTAGAAATGCAGAGAGGCAGCCACGGATTGGATGCAGAAGGTGAGGACGTCTCCGCCTTAGAATTTGGTTGGACAGCAGGGCCCATTGCTGAGATGAAAATGGGAGGTGTCAGATTTAGCAAACAACTCAGAACCTGCTCTTCCCCTCCCCCCCCCGCCCCCAGCAACAACACACCCAGGAATAGGACCTAGAGTATGGAAAAAAATTGTGTTGAGTGATTGTGTTGGAATGGTGTTCAGCTTGGGCATCAGTGAAGGTCGGTAAGGAGAAAGGATGGCAGGGTGTGTGAAATCGCTTTTCTAGGAAAGGAATTCCTTACCTCGGCAGACCAAACACAGTTTGCTTGTCCTGCCTGAACTTCCACAAGCTCACTGGTACAGCAAGAGAGAGCGGGACAGGTTGCAGACCTGCGGATTGTCAGCCAGGAAGCCGGGGAGTGGGGGAGGGACTCCTATGGGCACAGATGGTGGGGGCAGGTTTTCCTCCTGGTGGGCGGGGCATCTGGAGGGAGGAGCCTCTTTGCTCTGTGGCTGCCCTTTTTGTAGAGAGGGCCCCTGGCCATGCCATGCTGTGGATATACTGCTGGCACAAAAGTACAGAGAGGTCTGGCTGGTGCTGGCCGACTCCAGAATCAGTGGGAAATTTTTCTTCTCTGTTCGAGACACCTTGTACCCATCAGAGACATCTCCCTTTTCAGTATGGCCCACATTAATCGAATAATAGATCAGCTTGAGCCCCTGTCCAGGGTCTTGTCGATACCAGTACATAGCGTCATGGTTCATATTCTGAGAACAAGCCACTGTCAAGTTCTTTTTGGTGTCTGTGATGAGGTGTCCCGGAATCTGGGTCACTTCAGCTTCCAGGGGGCCTGTGAAGGACGGAGACAGAGCTAGAGACAGCCAAGGAGGTCACCTGGTGCTGCTGCCACCTGGAAGGGGCTCCAGCTAAGACCTGCAAGGTACGGCCAAGGGCTGCCCATGAGTTCCGAGACTCACCTGTTCCCAGTAGACAAAGCACGACACAGCCCAGGACCCGGGGCCCCATTGCCATGTTGCGCAGGTTTCCGCCAGGTCCAGGGACTCTGGTTGGTTTCCGTAATGTCTCCACCTGGCCCTCATTTCCAAGAGAGAAGCCACTCCCCTTTTCTCAAGGGGCTGGTGTTTAACACAGGCTGGCGAGGCTTGTGGTCACTGTCATGGTCCCTGCTGTGCTTCAAGGCCACTTGTTTCTAAGCGTTTGACAATGTCTTCTTTTCCATGTACGCTTGTCAAACTTGGCAAATATCTCTGCATTTTGCAACTTTATAATGAAAATCAGCATGGCATATTTGAGTATCACTTAGAAATGTGAAAATATGAAACTCACGCTATCATCGAATCTGTGTTTCATACTGTAGAAGCCCTCACTTCTACTCTGCAGAAGAGAATTCCCATTTCTATCTTTGTGGATAGCCAATGATGTATTTTTTTAGCCACCACCTTTCCAAAGAGTCTCCCGTGTACAAACAGGCAGACCCACCCTTGGATTCTTTATTGGTCTGTACCAGTCCCAAACCCTAGCTGCAGGGCCCTTTCCTCATCAGAAGACTGGCCATGGGCGCCAGCGGCTGCCTTCCTCAAGGTCAGGGTTTGGCATCTCTGTCTTCCTCTTTCTCTTCTCTCTCCTTCTTCGGTAACCTCACGTTTGCACAGCCCACTCAGTTCCTCTGTGTGCTCTTCACACCGACTTTGCTCTGCTGCCTTCTCCACACGTGGCTCCCCAGGGAAGGTTCCTGTCCCTGGCTGTGCGTGGCAGCTGGGCTGCTTTGGACCCACATCGCGGGAACCCTGCCTGAAGCCAGGGTGTCGCTGCTTCTCTTCCCAGTCCCTCCTCCAGCTGCACGTGGGGCTCCCTCTTCTGGGTCACCAAGTCCTTCCCGCACTGAGGTGACTTCCCTGGGGTTGCCCAAAATATCTTCCCCCTTGAATGCCTTCGAGGTTTTCTTGAGCTTTGTTGGAACCAAAGTGTTCTTGGTGGGGTGGGGGGGGCGTGAGGGGCGGGGAGGAAGAGGACAGAGACAGGCACTGTCTCATCCCTCCTAATTGCTTCCAACCACAGCTAGGCCTTCCCAGATACCTTCTGTATTTCGCCGAATTGTTATCGCCTTCAAGCAAGAACTGGGCCCTCGTCCCAGTTTGGGGGCCGCCCTCAAACCTCAGAACTGGCTTTCTTGTCCCCAGCAGCCCCTATTCCATGTGAGTAAGGGACAGGGTGGCTTCCAGGACATTAACTCTGCTGTGAGAAGGAGCGTCCTTTCTTTGTATTTCTGCACCACTCCTTTCTGGAAAACACGGTGGGGAACAAGCTCACTTCTGCCTCAGTGCTGTCCTGACGAGTCCTCCGTAGCCGACCTAGCTCCGGGCACAGGTGTTCCCGAGGGAAGGACAGCCGGGCTCGCCCTCAAGAACCCACCTCAAGTCAGTAATTCTGTGTTACTTAGCAAACCTCATCGCAGTTTATCTGCCTCCGTAAAGTGAAACTCACTGTCTGTTTCTGCTCCTGTCCCTGGGATTTTCCCAGGTTCCCTGGTGTGTCCGACATCACTGAGGTCGACAATGATGCCGCAGAGAGGTACAGCTTGTCCCACGCATTTTCCATTTAGATTCACCCAAGGTTCTGTACTCCGATCCCACACCAGCTCATTCCTCTCCTCGGACACAAGCTCCTCCCCCTGCTGCTGACCGTGGGGCTGCTCTGGCATCGTTTTTTTGTCTGTTTTTTTTTTTTTTCCAAGACACGAAGGTGCTGCTGTTAACCTGAGTTGTGATATGCTCACATTAGGAACCAGTTGCTACACCTTTCCACCCTTCCTTTCTAGAAGCTTCCCTGCGATCCCTCTTTCTCAGGGCCACCACATTCAAGAGTTCAGGGAACTCCACTTGCCCCATTTGGGGCAGGCTTCGATGTCCCCAACAAAGGGTCTGGGTGGAAAAGAGAGCCCTCTGGACGGCCAGGGTCCCTCCACCCCACAACTGCCTCCCTGCGCCTTGCACACTCGAATGCCCCTTCTTCCGTGCCGTCCATCCCCACCTGCCTTTCCCTGGTGCATCCGCCCTTCTTCACGGCTTGTGCTCAGCCTCCTCTGAGGTCCCACCTCGTAAATCTGCTGCTTCTCCCATGCACCCTTCCCGGGGCCAGTGTCTCGGCGACAGTAGTTACGCCCGCCTCTATCAACTGAGGAGCCATTTCTCTGAAACCGCTGTAGAAGAACACAGGTTTTATCCCTTTAGATATATAGAAATCTTTTTTTCTATGGGTGATCCCAAGCCCAGATGTCCACTGTAGTATTTTCACCACATGTCAAATCCTGTTTTACTTACGCGCAGGCCATTTTGGTTCTTAAGGAAGTCCCTCTGCCCTAGGTCCTCCTGTACTATCTGACTGACCTTTGGAAGACCTCATGGGAGGTGTTTGTATATTGGGGTTTCTTTCCGTTGGCGACATGGTGTTCATTTTTATCAAGCTTCCTCATTCACCATTATCTGAAATGCAATGTTCGTATTAAGGGATACCTTAGCACCCTCTAGTGGAACAGCAGTACTGAGGGCAGAATAACAGCCCCTAAAGGTGTCCAAGTCCTATTCCTCACAACCTGTGAATGATTGGGTTGCAAAAGAAAATGAAGGTTGTGGATGCAGTTAAGGTTGTGGATCAGCTGCCCTTGATCTTGGGAGAGGATCCTGGATTACCCAGTTGGGCCCAATCTAATCCCACAGGTCCTTAAAGGTAGAGAACCTTTCCCCACTGTGGTGAGGAGAAATGAGCATGGGAGAAGGGACGTAGAGATGGAACATTATGCATGAGAGCAGGACCACCGCACTCCTTGGGTTTGCCACTTTTCTGCAGAGAATGTGGCTGCATCGATACATGGCTGGTGCGGAGGGACTCAGCTCTCAGGCGTCCTGCTTTCCTTGGCCTTGTTCCCCATGGGCGTGGCAGACAGAAATCTGAGAATGACCCCGATGACCCTTGACCAGGTACAATCCCCTCCTTTTTGAGCGTAGGTAGACCCTACGAACAGGATGAGCTATCACTCCTGGCAAGAGGGATGTTATCCAGGTGGGTCTATTCTCATCTCTCGAGCCCTTTAAAAGCTCAGTGTCTCCAGCTGGTAGCAGAAGGGGAGGTCAGGGAACTTGTTGAAGCATAAGAAGAGTTGAATGCGCCTTCTGGTTTTGAAGATGGGGGGGACTGGGAAGCGACCGCAAGGAACCGAGGGACTCGCCCAATGACAGCCAAGGATACAGGGGCTCTTTTCAAAAGGAGGGGTTACTGTATTTTTTCTTCTCTTGATCAGAATCAAACTTCATCAAAACTTCCCCACACCCGTAACTGAAACCTGAAGTTTGCCTTAGAGGATATGCATGCTGGGTCAATGCCCAGTGAAGCATCAGGGGCTACAGGAGCCGTGCCTTAGAGGGGACGAGAGTGGGGAAGAGAGGTGAGGAATTTCAAGGTCAAGGCAGGGCTTCAGTGCAGTCTTGCGGGGAATCTTCTCCGAACTGGAGTTAAGAACCTTGAGGGCAGCGTTCCCTCCTTGGTTTGCGTCTATTCTGTGCAGAGAGGAGGCGGCTGTGCTTTGCTGTGGACTCGCTGCTGGTGCAGAGGTGCACCGAGGCCCGGTGGGGGCCGGCCAGCTCCAAGGTCAGGGGAAAATACTTCAGTTCCCTTCAAGAGACACCATACCCGCTGGGGACATCTTTTTCAATGCTGCCTATCCCAGGTGAATAAGTAGATCAGCTGTAGCCCATATCCTGGGTCTTGGTGGTGCCCGTATATTGTGAAATGACTCATATTCTGTGAGAACGGTAGAGTTAATTCCTTTTTTTTTTTTTTTTTGTCCCTGAAACCCTATGTCTTGGGAACTGCATGACTACAGCATCCTGGAGGCTTATGGGGGGTGGGGGGTGGGGAAGGATGATTACAGAAAGATAGCACCTGGGGCAGGGACACGGCTGCTACAATCCTGAAGAAGCATTTTGCTGTTGGTGCCTGGGAAACCAGTGACAGGGTCCCTCACCTGTGCCCAGGACTCACCTGCTCAGACAAGACAAAGGAGGACATGGCAGAGGAGCCTGCTGCTTAGGAAGCATCAGGTGCAATGCCCTCTGGGACTGTGATGGATGCAGTCTCTGACACCAGCACATGTGTGTCATCTTGGACAGGTAAGTGAACTGTTTTGTGTCTCAATTTTACTGCCTGTAGTTTGTGCTAATAAAAGGACAAACCTTATAGATTTGCTGTGAGGGGTAAATACGTTAATACGTTCAGTGGTTCTAACAATGCCTAATACCCAGGAATCACTCACTAAGGTTTAGCTTTCAAAGCGCTTAACTAGTAGTACTGCTACTAACATCATCGCTTGTTATCGAGTCTAGCTTTTGTGCTGGGGATGGTGTTAGCCAATCCACATACATTTTCTCAACTAAATAATACCTCAGGGAGCCACATACTATTGAGTTCATTTTATAGATTAGGAAATTATCTTCCGAGAGACTGAGTAGCTTGGCAAGACTAAAACGTGACCAAATAAGTCTAATTCATGTTCTAGTGAAGTTTTGAATAAAACGAGTGCAGTGGTGAGCTGATTGAGCCAAGGAAGACTCTGCCTGGCTTTACGGTCTGGAAGCCCCAAAACAGAGGTCTCCCCTGTGAGCCCCCATTCACCTCTTCTCAGCAGACACAGGGCCCCCAAACTAACAGCTGCCCTTTTGTCCTTTGCCGGTTCGAAGTCCAGTCCCGTGCAGGTGGGGACCAATGTCTCTAAGCTTTGGTGTGTTCACAGGAGGAGCATGGATTTGTGGAACAGCTCCACGGTGGCCGGGGAAGTCTCCAGAGAACCAGGGCCGAAGACAGGGGAGTTGGTGGAGGGTTTTCTTTGCCACCACAGTTTCCGTCTCATGCAGATTTAGTTAAAACTCCAGTGATTAAGAGGTAGAGTGCTGAAAGCCATTGGAGGCATGGAATGAGGACCTGAGGCTGTGAGAAGAGGGATCAGGTGTGGGACTCTGAGAAGTAACTAGCTGTATGCGAGGAAGGAACCACTGGCCAGAGACAGGCGACCTGTGGAGAAAGCCCATGGGAACCTATTCCTGCCCCTCGGCGAGCAAAGGCTGTCCTGCAGGTAGCCACAGGCAACCGTCCGGTCATATCACAGTCATATTGAAGGACACCGTTGCGCAAGCCCCAGCTGGACACTGCAGGTAGACACCGGGGAGGAGTCAGTCCCGATGGTGGGCCTGGCATCTGCAGGCTCGGGACAGACTGACCCAGGGATAGCTTTCTGCTTGGAGCGATGCTCAGACCACAGTGGCCCCTCGGGGCTGAGGAGTCTGGGAATATTCACAGCGGCTTCGGTAGCTGAGAGGCTGATGAAGGTGGAACGTCCTCACCTTCGGGACTGTGCCTTTTGTGCAGACTGTAGGTGCTGTGTGATGCTGTGTTACCTGCAGGCACAGAGGTACCAACATGGCTGAGAAGCGCTGGTCTACACGAGTGTTAGAGGAAAACGTTCCTTCCCCATCCTGGAGACGGTGGACTCCGAGGGGCAGTTCTTTCTCCTTGTTATTAATGTCATATGAATAATGGGTCAGTAGGTGGAGAATAGCCACGAGGAGGCAGAGCACAGCATGGGGAAGAGAGGCAGTACTGAGGTGACAAGTACGTGCGGGCCCAGGTGGGTAGTGGAAATACTGGGAGGGACACGCTGTAAAGTACCTGGTTTCCTAACCTCTGTGCTGTGCGCCTGAAACTAATACAAAATAATACTGAATGTAGACTGTACTTGACAAAAATTAGGGTCTAGAAATAAAAGGAGAGACAAAGAGGGTCAGTGGGCAGGAGACAGAGGTTCAGTCCAGCCTGTGGAGTGAGAGTGAGCACAAGGCTGGGATGCTGACCCAAAGTGGTCCAAGGCTCAGTCTGAGGCTCACACAGCATCAACTCCTCAGAGCTCTCAGGATCCCACATCCCACATCCAGGAAGCCTGTGTGCCTTTGAGCAAGTAACTCACCCATGTGCCTGTCTTTCTGTGTAGAGAGCAGGTGGCCAAGAAACGCTGTGTGAGTAACTGCTGGCACAGAAGTAAACAGCTGTCTGGTTGGGGCTGGCAGTCTTCAGAGAGAGGGGGAACTTTGCTTCCTCCATTCTGGAGGCACTGTACCCATCAGGGATGTCTCCTTTGTTAACATTTTTGACATTGGAGGAGTAGTAGATCAGCCGTAGGCCCAGTCCTGGGTCTTGTCGGTACCAGTACATGTAGTAATGATCCATTTTCTGAGAACATTCCAGAGTGATGCTGTTTCCTGTCTTGATGATCTTATTCCTTGGGGACTGGGTAACGCCGGCATCCATGGATCCTGGGGGGACACCACACAGAAAGTGGAGACAGAGCCAAGGAAGGGTCCTCTTGCTGCGGTGTCAAGGGACAAGCGCCAGCCAGGACCCAGGAGATCGAAGGCAGGGGTTGCCCATCTGTTGTTTCCCCCACTCACCTGTTTCCCCCACTCACCTGTTCCCAGGAGACAAAAGGCCACACAGCAGAGGAGCAGGGAGCCCATGGCAGGGGTGCGCAGGGCGGAGGTGTTTTTCCAGCTTTGAGAGTTGGGGGCAAGCAGGGCAGGGAAATGGAAAGTGGAAGGATTCAGGGAGTGATGTCATGGGCCCTCAGGACTTCCTAGGCCTCAGAGGAAGGCACAGGCACGCCTCCTGCCCGCCTCAAAGGTCCAACCTTCTCACCCCTTTATTGCCCAGGCAGGTGGCACTAGGGTTTACTTACCCTGTGTCCTGGGGGGAAGGCTGAAAATATTACTTTCTTCTCTTTCCTTCCTGTGTCTTTCTTGCCTTCTCTCTGTCAGAGAGCAGCCTCTCCTGGGAAGCATCATTCTTTCAGGTGAATAGGCTATCATGACAATTCACAATCTTTTCCCATAAAGGGAATCTGGTCTCATTGGAGGGTTGTGATACTCATATCTTTTCTTTCTGCATTTATACATTTTTTCTAATTCAAATTAGAGTAGCTTATGCAATTTGAATATAGTCATCACAAAGATTGAAAGGTTTTTCTTCCTTTCTTTTTTTAAAAGATTTTATTCATTTATTTTTAGAGAGGGGAATGGTTGGAGAAAGAGAGAGAAACATCATTGTGTGGTTGCCTCTTGCGCACCCACTACCAGGGACCTGGACCACCGCCCAGGCATGTGCCCTGACTGATAATGGAACCAGCGACCCTTTGGTTCGCAGGCCCGCACTCATTGCAGAGCCACACCAGCCAGAGCAAGGACTCATATTTTTGCTTACTTCTCACATCCAAGGTAGGCCAGAGACTTTGTTCACTTATCTTAACTCAGGTCTCTACTCTTGTACAAAACATTAAATTGCAACTGTTGTACAAGCTATGAAGGTGAGGACTGCAGAGCTTTGAGAGGCTTTAATAGCAGGCTTTGGCCTCGTTGGGAAAGTTGGGAAAGTGATGTTCCAGGGTTATTCTGAAGGCTGTCCTAGAAGGAGCTCTGTCAAGCTGAGAGAGAGCTTTTGAAAGGACGGCCCAGTAAGCAGAGTGGCTCCATCAGCCAGGGCACAGAAGGGCACAGGGCAAAGATGCGGTGAGGCAGCCCATTCAGATAACATGCGTGAAGGGCTGCAAGCAGTAACTGACATTCACCGAGTTCTCAGGAAATGCGGTAATCACACAACTCTCTCCGTCTTAATTCGCACTGCCTTGGCACTCAGATTTTACCAAATTTCTCAATTTGGACGCCATTCATCTTTCTTGTATCTGCACCATCAGTCATGCCAGAATAGAAAATTCAGATCGGCAGTTCTTTCCAATACACACGTTGGTCACAGTAGCTAAACATGTAGAGATGCTGCCGAGAAAGGAGCATCCAAACCAAGTGCTACCCTCTTTCTTCTCTGTTCCTCATTTTGTCTCAACATAAGTCTTTGGCTTTGATCCTGAGTCTCAAAGATTAATCCCAGGAGTCCCTTTCCCTGTCATGGCTCCCTTTGCCCTACTTCACGAGGACCCACAGTTGACGTTCAGTAAAACCCTTGCTCATGTCCTGCTGATCTGGGGTGTGGGATTTGGACTGGTACAGCTGCACTACCTGAGGACCACCTCTTCAATCTTTGTGTATTTTATTTTATTATTTTTTAATTACTTTACCGTTGTTCAATTGCAGTTGTCTGCATTTTCCCCACACAACTCCCCCCCACCACAGCCAAACCCACCTCCCTCCCTTGTTTCCACCCTCCCCCTTGATTTTGTCCACGCGTCCTTTATAGTAGTTCCTGAAAACCCTTCTCCCCAGTGACCCCTCCGCCCTCCTCTCTGGCTATTGTTAGATTGTTCTTAATTTCTTTTTCTTTTTCTTTTTTTAAGATTTTATTTATTTATTTTTAGAGAGGGGAAGGGAGGGAGAAAGAGAGGGAGAGAAACATCAATGTGTGGTTGCCTGTCATGTGGCCCCCACTGGGGACCTGGCCTGCAACCCAGGCATGTGCCCTGACTGGGAATCGAACCTGCGACCCTTTGGTTCGCAGCCCGCGCTCAATCCACTGAGCTACGCCAGCCAGGGCGATTGTTCTTAATTTCAATGTCTCTGGTCATATTTTGTTTGCTTTTTGCTTTTGTTGATTATGTTCCTGTTAAAGGTGAGATCATATGGTATTTGTCCCTCACCACCTGGCTTATTTCACTCAGCATAATGCTCTCCAGTTCCATCCATGCTTTTGCAAAGGGTAGGAGCTCCTTCTTTCTTTCTGCTGCGTAGTATTCCATTGTGTAAATGGACCATAGTTTTTCAATCCACTCATTTACTGATGGGCACTTAGGTTGCTTCCAGCACTCGGCTATTGCAAATTGTGCTGCTATGAACATTAGGGTGCATGGGTTCTTTTGGATTGGTGTTTCAGGGCTCTTAGGGTATAACTGCAGCAGTGAAATTGCTGGGTCGAAAGGCAGTTTCATTTTTAGTTTTCTGGGGATATGTATTTTATACATGGCTGCTATGTGCTTCTGCTCACTCTTGCTTTCTCATGTGTCCTAAAGGAATGTAGCCTCATGTCCTTCTGAACCCTGAAACAGCTTTGTCCCTCCAGGGGCTCCTTTAAGTCAAAGGTAATCATTAAAGTCATTACGAAAGCTGGTCTTCAGGTCATAGAAAGTGTAGAGAAAGCAAAATAAATAAATAAAATGTTACTGACCCCTGCTGGCAAAAAGATGAAATGGGTGAATAGACACTGAAGAGATTTGGAAAGATTCTTTCTGATGAATTTTAAAAAGACAGGGAGGAGAGAGGCTTCGGTTGTTCTAAGTGTAAGAAGTTGGGATTTGAGTGACAAGTTGATAAAAGCCCATATATCTCTGGCACTGGAATGACTCCTGTGTGGCCCAGCTTTCAGGGAGAGCCAGGGGAGTCTCTGGATCAGCTGCTGAGAACCTCTAAATATCGACAATGAAGGATTATTATACACCTAAGTGTTGTGTACTCTGCTGTATGCCAAAAACTAATACAGGAATGATCAAAGGCAATTGCTACATATGCCTGAACATATTTTTGAGCCCACCCTCTCTCATTCTGCAGTCCTCTTAGTCTTCTTATATAACTATGCTTAAGCAAATGCATTTTCTTTCTTTTAGAGTAAATTTTAAGGAGGGTGGTGGTGGAGGACTTAAATAAACATGGACCAGAACTCAGAGAGCATGTCACTTGGAAGAAAACCCTGAGGAACTACGTGAAGACATATTGAGTCTATTTTCCTTCCCTCCCTCCTTCCCTTCCTTCCTTCTGTCTTTCCCTTGCTAAGTCTGGCATGGTACTCCTCTAGGGATAGGAGGTTGGAGGGACATCACTCTGAAATTAAAGAATATATAGTCTTGGAAAGAATTCACTGGCTCCCACAGAGCCCCCCGCAGGGAAGCCAAGGATTTACTCCAGTGCCTCATGGGAAAGCAGAAGCTCCAAGCTCCTTGCCCTGGTCCAAGCTGGAGAGCAGGCAAATTTTCTTGCAATTCAGCACATCCAGATAATACTGCCAGTCTCTCTGCTCCTGCAGGTTCTGATTAATCTCAGCAGAGATGCAAGTGCGAGGCAGTAGATGAATGATAGCCTTACAGACCACAGCGTCTAGTAGTTGAACTTCACCTTCTGAGTCAGTTTTAATGGTAATTAAATGGACTTAGAACAGAATTTCAGAAAACAAGGTAGTCAGTGTGTTCTTAGGAGAAATGCAACCAGGTACAGGCCTATGCAGGGGCTGAGCTTGGAGGAAGTGGGACAGAGAAAGGGCTGGCAGGATAAAGGGGCTGCCGGCAGGAACACAAGAGACTGGGGAACATTGCACAGTGGCTGGAGACAGAGGCAAAAAAAAAAAAAAAAAAAAACCATTAAAACCCACATTGCATTTGAGATAGTAAGAAACGCTCTGACCGGAAATCACGATGTTGGTGGAAAATGCTCGGGTTCATTCTCCTAGAAGAACACTATTGGTTTAGCCCCACTAGAACAGATAGAGAGACGTAAGGCAGTTCTGTGTTTCATTTTCTGAGGACCCTCCACACTGTGTTCCACAGCGGCCGCACCAGTCTGCACTCCCACCAACAGTGCGGGAGGGTTCCCTTTTCTCCACGTCCTCGCCAGCACTTGTTCTTTATTGATTATTGATGATAGGCATTCTGACTCAGAGATTCCACATCTGGGGGTATTTCCAAAGCAACCCTAAACACCAAATCAAAAGAATGTGTTCAGTGCAGCAGTATTTAGAATAGCCAAGCTATGGAATCAACCCAAGTGCCTATGCATAGATGAATAGAAATAAAAAATGTGGGGTGTGTGTGTGTGTGTGTGTGTGTGTGTGTGTGTGTATTTGATACCAGTACATATAGTCACGACCCTTATATTTCCTTGTCCATAAAATAGAATGTTTGTAACAGCATGGATGGTCCTAGAGAGTATTAATGAAATAAGTCATGCAGAGAAAGACAAGTACCAATGATTTCACTCATGTGGAATAAATGAACAAACAAAATAGAAACAGACACATCGGTACAGAGAACAGACTGGTGGTTGCCAGAGGGGCAGAGGGGAGGGGACGTGGGGCACCGGGTGAAAGGGTGAAGGGATTAGGAAGTCCAAGTTGGTAGTTGGAGAATAGCCACGAGGAGGCAGAGCACAGCATGGGGAAGAGAGGCAGTACTGAGGTGACAAGTATGTGCGGGCCCAGGTGGGTAGTGGAAATACTGGGAGGGACACGCTGTAAAGTACCTGGTTTTCTAACCTCTGTGCTGTGCACCTGAAACTAATACAAAATAATACTGAATGTAAACTGCACTTGACAAAAATTAGGGTCTAGAAATAAAAGGAGAGACAAAGAGGGTCAGTGGGCAGGAGACAGAGGTTCAGTCCAGCCTGTGGAGTGAGAGTGAGCACAAGGCTGGGATGCTGACCCAAAGTGGTCCAAGGCTCAGTCTGAGGCTCACACAGCATCAACTCCTCAGAGCTCTCAGGATCCCACACCCCACATCCAGGAAGCCTGTGTGCCTTTGAGCAAGTAACTCACCCATGTGCCTGTCTTTCTGTGTAGAGAGCAGGTGGCCAAGAAACGCTGTGTGAGTAACTGCTGGCGCAGAAGTAAACAGCTGTCTGGTTGGGGCTGGCAGTCTTCACAGACAGGAGGAACTTTGCTTTCTCCATTCTGGAGGCACTGTACCCATCGGGGATATCTCCTTTCTTAATGTCTTTGGCATCGTAGGAGTAGTAGATCAGCCGTAGGCCCAGTCCTGGGTCTTGTCGGTACCAGTACATGTAGTCATCACCCTTTTTTGGAGAACATTCCAGAGTGATGCTGTTTCCTGTCTTGGTGATCTTATTCCTTGGGTACTGAGTAACACCGGCATCCATGGATCCTGGGGGGACACCACACAGAAAGTGGAGACAGAGCCAAGGAAGGGTCCTCTTGCTGCAGTGTCGAGGGAGAAGCGCCAGCCAGGACCCAGGAGATCGAAGGCAGGGGTTGCCCATCTGTTTCCCCCACTCACCTGTTCCCCCACTCACCTGTTCCCAGGAGACAAAAGGCCACACAGCAGAGGAGCAGGGAGCCCATGGCAGGGGTGCGCAGGGCGGAGGTGTTTTTCCAGCTTTGAGTGTTGGGGGCAAGCAGGGCAGGGAAATGGAAAGTGGAAGGATTCAGGGAGTGATGTCATGGGCCCTCAGGACTTCCTAGGCCTCAGAGGAAGGCACAGGCACGCCTCCTGCCCGCCTCAAAGGTCCAACCTTCTCACCCCTTTATTGCCCAGGCAGGTGGCACTAGGGTTTACTTACCCTGTGTCCTGGGGGGAAGGCTGAAACTCTTTCTCCTTCCCTTCCCCTACTGCGTCTTCCTTGCAGTCTGGTCTCTGAGGCCGGCCTCTCCCTCTCTTTCCAGGGCTGACTGTGTTGGCTGTCTGGGGAAGCATCATTCTCCCATATGGAGAGGCTATTACTACAATTCACAATCTCTTCAAATAAAGGGACTTGAGTCCCATTGGAGGGTTGTGACACTAACATTTCTCTTCTTTCTGCATTTGTTCATTTTTTTTTCTAGCTCGGATCAGGGTGACCTATGCAATTTGAATACATTCACCATAAAGCTTGAAGGTCTTTCTTGTTTTGTGTTTTTTTCTTTCCTTCTTTTTTTGAAAGGTGTTATTTATTTATTTTTAGAGAGGGGAAGGCAGGGAGAAAGAGAGGGAGAGAAACATCAATGTGTGGTTGCCTCTCGTACAGGCCCAACTGGGGACCTGGTCCGCAACCCAGGCATGTGCCCTGACTGGGAATCGAACTGGTGACCCTTTGGTTCTAAGGTAGGTGCTCAAACCACTGAGCTACACCATTCAGGGCCTGGTCTTTCTTTTCCTTTCTTCCTTTTTCTTTTTCTCTCTTTCTCTCCTTCCTTCTTTCCTTTCTTTCTTAAAAAGGCAGTGCTACTAACTTTTTTCCCAATTGCCACACTGTTCTCTAATGGCTGCTGCCTTTCTGGTCAATGTTTTCTGCATGAAGATTACTACTAAAAATGTCGGCTCATTACATGAAGGTATTTACTTAACCTGTGTATGTATTTCAAAGAAATACTTATCCCCGTCACTCAGATTTTGAGTTAACTGAAAATAGTGGACTAAAGAGGTAATTTTAGCATAACATCAATTATTCCTGATATTAGAAGGAAAGGGTTCAATATTCCAACATAACAGCTTAAAAACATAGCACATCTACAACAGTGGTGTAAAACCCTGTCTATGTAGCTAACCAGTAGTCATGATAGGAAAAGTTTTCTTTTCATATTTTCCTTTTGATTGTAAA
Source organism: Glossophaga mutica (assembly GCA_039655065.1). Taxonomy (NCBI): domain Eukaryota; kingdom Metazoa; phylum Chordata; class Mammalia; order Chiroptera; family Phyllostomidae; genus Glossophaga; species Glossophaga mutica. Next base: position 8,686,165 of record CM077313.1, read on the forward strand.
AGTTTTTAATACATGCAAATTAGATATATTAGTATAATAGCCCCCTGTCCCACCTTCAATAAGTACCGACTCTGGCCTCTCCTCTTTGTTCTCCATCTACTTTTCTACCTCCTTTGTTATTTCACAGAGTCGTGCTTTCCTTAGGAGTACCCCAGCATGTTTTACACCCGCTGTATACATTCTATATGACTTACATCAATGTTCTCTCCCTTTTAATCTCTCATTCTGGGTAGAATGCGCCATTAGTAATGCCAAGAGAAATGTGGACTTATTCCCATAACTTGCTTGTTCAGAGTCTCAGTTAATACACACAGGATAATTATAACAAATATTATCATTTTGGGTTTGTCCTTAACAGGAAAAATATCATTGCCCTAATTTGCAGTTGTTAAAGTCAACACGCTGTTTTGCTGCCCCCTGCTGGAGACAGTGATTTGAGTGCAAGAGAGACGTGGGAGCTGAACTATGGCTATACTTTGGGGTCACATCGGTTGAGAGAACAAAGACTCAGGTCCAGCGGATTCCTACAGAAGCTGGTAGATGCAGGGCAAGGAGAGGCGAAGCAGAATTTGCTCTGGGAGCAGATCCAGGCCAGAGCAGACGAGCGAGCCTATTATCAGAGGAATGGATGGAGGAGACACAAAGCTGAATGGTGATGGAACTGAACGGAGAGGGCCCTCGGTGCGTGGGTCAAACAAAAGCCCTCCCTACTCCGGGAGGGTATGACTCGAGCAGCTGTCAGTCTGGCACACCAAGTGCGCCAGATGCAAGGTGATTTTTTTTTACGACTGGTTGGCTTTCTGTGTCATGAGAAATGTTCACCTACCTTCAGCTCACAAAGATGTTTCCCTGTGTTTTCCCTTACAGAATTTGTAGTTTTTGCTTTACACTTAGCTCTAAGAGTCATCTCATGTTGATTTTTATTTAAGGTATGATGTACCAGTAACATTTAGTTCTTTCCATGTGATTATCCAGTTGTTCCAACATCATTTGTTGAGAAAATTGCTATCTTAATGCATTAAAATTTTCAACCCATAAACATGATATATCTTTCCATATTAATTTCCTTTGTCATGGTTTGTAGTTTTACATTGAACATCTTTTGCTAAATTTATTCCTTTTATTGATACCATTGTATATATTTTTTCCTGAAAGTTAATATTTCAGTTGTTTGCAACTAATCCACAAACACTTGATTTTTTTTCTGTTGACCTTGTATCCTGTGATCTTGCTAAATTCACTCATTATTTCTACTTGTGGTTCATTGATTCCTTAACGTTTTCAATATAAACAACCACGTAATCTAAGAATAATGATCATTTTACTTCTTCCTTTACAATATTCAGGAATTTTATGTCATGTTTTTTGGCCTATCACACTGGTTAAGACCTCCAATATAATACTGAAGAAAATACTGTAATGTGAGAGAAAACATCATGCTTTATTCCCAATTGTATGAGGAAAGTGTTCAATGTTCACCATTAAGTAGGATATCAGTTGTACATTTTTCATTGCTACCCTCCTTCGGATTGACAAACTGCTTTTCTATTAGCAGTTTGCTGAGAGTGTTGATATTAAATGTGTACTGGGTTTTGTCAAAAGTTTTCTCAGCATCTGTTGAAAAGGTTGAGTAATTATTCTTCATCATTCTGCTAAAATGATGAACTACATTGATTTCTGAAAGTGAACCCATTGTTCGTCCTGCAATAAACCTACTGGTGATGCTATATTATCACTATATATGTACACACATGTTCGAATTTGATTTGCTCATGTACTGGGAAGGGTTTTTTCATCTATGATCACACAGGATATTTTTCTGTAATATTTTTGTCAGATGTTGGCATCAAGGTTTTGCTGGCTTCACATCATGAGCTGTGAAGTATTCCCTTATCTTTATGGTCTAATGAAATGTGTATGTAAAGTTGGCTTTTTTCCTTAAATGTTTGACAAATTCAGCAGGAAAGGAATCTGGGTTTCTAGTTTTCTCTGAGGGGTTGTTTTTGATGAATCATTCCATTTCCTTTGCAGAGAATGTTTACATTTCTAATGTTATCATACATGAGTCATTAGGTTGTGTTTTTCAAATAATTTTATTTCATTTATTTGCACTACATATTTTTGATATTCTGACATCGTTTGAATGTCTGTTGTACCTATAGAGGTATCCATTTTTATCACTGATATGTCTTTTCCCTTTTTTCTTAATTGCTATGGATTAATCGCTTTTACTAGTTGATCAAATTATGACCATGTTCTCCTCTAAGTCCTTGAACATATTGTCATAATAGCTACTTAAAAGTCTTGTCTGAAATTTTCAACCTCTGTGTTATTTCAGGGATGGATTTTATTGTGAATTTTTCCCTACCCGTAGGTCATATTTTTCCATTTCTTCCCATGTCTAATACCTTTTCATTGCATGATTGGAATTATGGATGCTACTACAACGTTGGAAGTCTAGTTTGGCTTTTATTTTTCTTGCCTTTATTTAGAAAGTGTCAAACTATTTGTCTTTAAAAGGCAGTTAATTTATTGGCAGATCAGCTGGGTTCCCTCGGAGGCCTCATTAGGGCAGTTCTGGGGGGCCCGACTCTGAGAGCTCTGGGGGAACCCCTCGCCTGAGGGTGTGACCAAGGCATTCAGTGAGGTCTGTCCACTCGGGCTGGTCAGAATTCAGAAGTCCCCAGTGAGTAGAACAGAAGTATAAAATAATTGTTTCCCCCCCACCCCTCTCTCTCATTCTTGATTTTATCTCTTTTTTAAAAATTGTCATCTGAGCCCTGGCTGGTGTAGCTCAGTGGATTGAGCGTGGGCCTGCGAACCAAAGGATCCAGGTTCGATTCCCAGCCAGGGCACATGCCTGGGTTGCAGGCCAGTTCCCAGCAGGGGACACACGAGAGGCAACCATACATTGATATTTCTCTCCCTCTCTCTCTTTCCTACCCTTCTCCTCTAAAAATAAATAAATAAAATATTAAAAAAAATAAAAATTGTCATCTGAATCTTTGTGGTAAACACTAACAGTGATGTGTTCTGGGAGGAGATGGGGGCAGAAGAGAAAGATATGGCTAGAACTGGCAACAGTCTGGAAAACTGGGTAATGCCGTACAGAGAGGGTGTCTTACCCACTTTTATGGGGCATTTGAGACTCACAGCAATTCTGAAGAGCCCTCTAGTGGTATTTTGATACGTAGAGTAGCTTACACATACAGCATTTCAACGTCTCAGCAACCCTGATTCTGGGCATATAGTCCTGCCATCCTGGGTACATAAAGCTATCTGTGCAAGCCTTTTCAGTGCTGGCTGGAAACTGGAGGAAAATTGGGTGTTGTCCCTGGAGGAGGTCGAATGGACACTGTGCGTCATTTAGAAGCAACGAACTCGACGTTCAGACAGAAAAATAATGAAGTGTTTCCCTCACGTGGAGCTGGGTGGAAAATCCAAGAGAAAACTGCACACACAATAAAGTCGGATTTACGTGACTTGAAATACTTACACATGGGACAAGAGCTGTGTACTCCGTACACGGCTGGGCCGTGACCAGCCTGCTGTGGGCCCTGGGATTTTAAACCCAGGTTTGGAAAGAACTGGGCTGCTCTTTATCAGTGTGGTGGGATGGTGACAGCTGAACTGGTGACTTTGAGAGACCATCTTATCATTGTCCTGAAGCCTGGAGGGGAAAAGAAAGAGGACAGGGAAAGAAAAGAGGAAGCGGACGGAATAGGAGAAAGAAAAATGAGAGCTGGAGGCACAGCCATTCCAGAGCCGGGCCCATCTGTTTTTGTTTTTGTTTTGCTTTTCCCAGAATTGTCTGTTCCTCATTCCTTGACTGCTGCTCAACACGCATTGGCCTGGCGTGAAATCCCGCTGTGGCTCACGCTGACTCCAGGTGACTTCCGTGACAGCCCAGCGCGCCAGCTGCTTCCTGAGCTGTGTCCAGGGTGCGTTTGTGCACTACGGGGAGCTGACAGCGCAGCACTGTGGACTGGCTGCTGGCGCAGAAGTACAGAGCCGAGTCGCCCGGTTCAGAGGACTGGATTTCCAGGCTGCATGGTGAGCTTTTGGGGCAATTCGCTGAGAATCGCTCTTTGAACAACTCGATTTGATCCACAATATCTTCGTTCTGAAAGGAAATCAAAAACTTAAACTCTTTCTTCGGGATCTGTTGATACCAGGAAACGACAGGGTGTCCTTTTTGGGGGGTGCAAGCCATCCTTGCTTTCTGTCCTTTGCCTTTGACCAGATGTCCTGGAGTCTGAGTGACTTGGGCATCACTAGAGCCTGTAACAGAGGGAAAAGGAGTTCAGCAAGCTCAGGAGGGACCGTGACAAGGGGGCTGGCCAACCCAGAACAGGATTTTCTTTTGCGGTGAAGACTCGCCTGCTCGCAGAAGACACAGGGCTACGCAGCAGAGGAACCTGCAGCCCATGGTGGCACTGAAGTGGCAAAAGAAGCAGGCTTTTTACACCCATCTGCAAGCTTCTTGTGACGTGATCCTCTTGCAGAATCGTAACTGTGGTGTCACTGGTCCGTGGTCCTGGGCGAACCGCCTCCTGGTATCAGAAGGAAGGCTTTTATTCTAGCTCAGCAAATATAACGAGTCGTATTTTATTCATTTTAAAACTATTCATTTAAAACATTCTGTGTGTGTGTGTGTGTGTTTACCAACAGAAACAATAGATCCACACTTTAGAAACGTCAACAATAAACATAAAATCAAGCACCATGTATCACTGACAAAGATGGTCATTGTAAACACGCCAGTGCTATTCTTTCCAGATCTTTCCTTCTCTAGGTAGATAGATAGGTAAACAGATACAAAATATATTATTAGCAGTTTCTGGAAAATGTTTTCTATCATTGATGTGAACATCAGCCTCTAACTCAGAACTGGGCACTGCTTTTGATGATTAATTACCTAATTATCTTTTAATGTAATGCAGATTCCTGCTGCTATTGTTGTTTGTATGACTTGGAAACCAGCCACTCCTTTGTGGAATATTTCATCTTCTTGATATTTCAGGCGTATTTTAGCTTGTTTATTTATTAGTGTTTGTTTTAAATAGCTTCTCTCCCCCCCCCCGATTTTTCTCTCAATCATTCTTTGTTTCAAATAGCACACTTGTTTATTTGTGACCTGTTTTTGCTTACTTTCTTCTTCCCCTTCCCCTCCCCATTCCAAGTAAGTAACATCAACATCTTGGTGAGTATCTTTCCATGAATTTCTCTCTATTCCTCCTGTTCGTTTAATGAGGTTGTTTTCTCCCCATTAAAATATTGGTATTGAATATGTACACAAGCGCTTGATAGCACACCAACACAGCGAGCACTTGAATAAATAACCTTGTGTAGGAAATAACATACGGCCAGAGTCTTTGAAATCGCTTGTTTCTTTTTCCAGACCTCATCCCCTGCTCTCTGACTCGGCGGCCGATCTTTCTTTACTTCTAGTTTATGTTTTGATACATAAGAATGCAGAGAGTTCAGGGAGGGATACCTAGCAGAGGGACATATTTGAAAAGTTAAAGCAGAGGCCGTAGCGGGGCTGCCGGCTGCCTGTGGTTTGCGCACAGGCGGGCCGTGGCCAAGCCTCACTGTGGTGCAGCACCAGAACACATGTACAGGCCTGTGTGGTTGGCGTGCGCCAAGTGCACAGTGAGCGGAAACAGCCCCTGCTGCTCCCGAGAGACGCTGTAGCCTTCACTTATGTCTCCTTTCTGCACATCTTTCTCCACCGTTGAGTAATAAATCAGCCTCAGTCCTTGCGCTGGGTCCTGCCGGTACCAGTACATGGCGTTGTACCTCAGGTTCTGTTTACACTCCAGGGTCACCTCCCGGCCGGCCCCAGCGAGGTGGAATAGGGGCATGTAGATATCAGCACCCATGGGTCCTGTGGGGTAAGGGTGCAAAGGCTGGGAACAGTGCCCAGAGGGGAGCCTGGCGCTGTTGTAAAAAGGAGGTGCTGGAGAGGGTCTGCACCCCCAGGACAGGAATTACTGATGAGGTGCTGGACTCACCTGCCCTCAGAAGACAAAGGGCCACGGAGCAGAGAACCCAGCTGCCCATAGTGGGAAGGGGGTCTTGTGAAGAAGCTCAGACACAGACTCCGACAGAGGCACCAGGGACAGGCTGGGTGGGCTCTAGGGCTCCCCCTGGCTCCATACGCAGAGTCTGTCATTGCTGTGAAATGACTGTCGTGTGGATGGAGGGATGAAGGTTCAGAGAGATCAAGTCGCTTCCCTTCGGTCCGCAGAGTTCTTTATGTCCCTTCTGCACGGACAGGCGCCCGCATGGTGAGAAGCCCGAATCCCCCACTTCCTGGTCAGAGCCACACTCAGAAGAATGCCATGTGCCTGCGCCCTGGCTGTCACGAGAACTAGGAAGAGAAGATCGTCCGTCTAGCACCTGCTGTTTCCCGCCCATGCTGTGAAGCAGGGAAGCTCCAAGTGGAGGAGGTTCAGATGTTCTGTGGTTATAACACAAGGCCAGTTCTTTCCAGCCTCAGTGTTTATTACAATTGATGCAGCAGAGATGGAGGAGAGGGTGCTCCAGTAATTTCAGCAACAGCAAAGGGTCCTAAAGCCCACCGTCCCCTGGTGGTGGTGGCTTGGAGCTGGGATTTGGGGAACTGCCTGGGTGTGAGTCCTGGCGCTGCCACTTAGCGCCCATGTCACCTTGAGGAAGTCTCTTCATCCCCATTTGCCTTGATTTTCCCATCTGTGGAATGGGTATAGTAAGTATCTGCTTCAAAAAAAATACGTTAATGTCGTGAACCTTATACAAATAAGAAATTTAGAGCAGTTCTTAACACAGAATAAGCACCAGATTCATGTTTGCCATCAAGATTTTCTGGGCCTTGTATTCTGGTGCACAGGATTGAGGAAGTTCACTCTACGTCAAGGGAAATTAGACATTTACTGACACTGGATTGCCCAGCATCGGGTTGAAATGTGTATGATGTGAATTCATTATTGTGGTAGATAAATCACGTGTTTTTAGGTCTGAGATTATCTGTGATAGAAGATGTTTTCATGACGAAACTTGTGGTTGGAATCTGTTGACTTAGAAACTGTCAAACTGTTGCTGTCCCTTCCTGGAAGAAAGGAGAGAGAGAGAGACAGAGAGAGAGGAGAGAGAGAGAGAGGGGGGGGGACGAAGAGGAGGGAGACAGAGAGAGAGGGAGAGAGAAAATGATGTAATGATTTAGACCGAGGATCGTTAGCAGGTACAGCAGTGCGGGCGGAACTCTGAGAAAACGCTTTCTGACAAGGTGCTCCCACTGGTCAAGCCTTCAGGTTTTCGGTCCAGCTGCAAAGCTGGGGGTCTCGTGCCTCCTCCAGGGGGCTTGTAACTTTTTTGGGGCCATGAATGCCTCTGGCAACCTGATAAATCCTAAGAACCCCTTCTCAGAATAATATTTTAAATTCACAAAGTAGGATACATGTATGACAAAGGAAACGAATTAGTATTGTGAAATGCCGTTATCAAAATATTTTAAAAGAAATTTATGGTATATTAATGTTTTTGTCATTAAAATTCGTTAAATAAAATATATCCTGGTGAGTCTGAAAACTGCCATGATTTCAAAGCAGCGATGAGAGTGAGTGATATTTCCTCTATGTACTGGGACCAGAAGGTACCTATGACTTTCATATCAACTGTGATGTATGCAAAGATCTCCGACCCTGTTCCTGACTCTGTCACAGGTACTGCACTTTCGGGGGAGAGGGACATATTCTGTATCTTGATTGCCATGCTAGTTATGTGGTTGTAAAAGTTTGTCAAAATACATTGAAATATATATGTAAAATGAGCATACTTTATTGCATGTATGTTATGTTGCTTCTAAAAGTTGCATGAAAAAAATGAATGAATGAATAAAGGTTTCATGACTGTAGCATTTTGAGTGAGGGAGCTGCTGAGTTTCCACCAACTGAGAACATCATGAATCCCTTAAAAAAAAAGAGTTTACTTACGTTTAGAGAGAGAGGAAGGGAGGGAGAAAGAGAGGGAGAGAAACATCAGTGTGTGGTTGCCTCTCCCGCACCCTGTACTGGAGACTTGGCCCACAACCCAGGCATGCGCCCTGACTGGGAATCGAACCAGCAACCCTTTGGTTTGCAGGCCGGCGCTCAATGCACTGAGCCACACCAGCCAGGGCGCATGAATCCCTTAAGGCAGCTCTAGGTCCGGTTCCATGGAATGTGCTGGGCAGGTGAGCAGGGTCCAAACAAGAGACCACTGACCTGCTGTTTTCCTTGTTCCTGAAGGCACAGCTTTGCAGGGTGAAGACCACAGAATTGCCTATTTTTATAAAGATTGTTAGAAATCCATCATACTCATGAAAGAAAAAAAAGTTTCTTGGGTCTTTCCTTTGCCGGACACCCTGGAAACTGGGGAATCTAAGTCCTCCCCTTACAGAGTCCTTCTCCTTCCTGGGGTCCCGCCCCCTCCGCTGTGTGAAACATCCCTTCCTGCTCACCTAGAGTTGCCCCAGAGGAGTTTTTCCTCCTGGCATCTGCTCTTTCAAGCTGGGTTTCTGGTCGCTCCCACCACCGACTGTATGTACCACTGGTTTCCTGAGCGGGGTGCGTGGCGAGTTTGTGCACTGAGAGGAGCCGGCATCAAAACACTGTGTACTGGCTGCTGGCGCAGAAAAACTGAGCCGAGTCCCCTGCCCGGGTGGGCTGGATTTCCAGGCTGCAGGGTGAGTCTTGGGGACATTGAAATAAAAATCGCTCCTTGACCGCTGCTTCTTTCTGAATGATTTGGTTATTCTGCAAGTAAACCAAAAACGTGAGCTCTCCTTCCAGCTTCCGACGATACCAATAAACGTAGCTATGTCCTGTTTTGGGGACACACTCCATCCTCGCTTTCTGTTCTTTTCCTTTGACCAGATGTCTGGGACTCTGCGTGACCTCGTCGTCCACAGAGCCTGTGGGGGAAGACACAGAAAGTGGAGAAAGAGCCTGGGAAACAGCCCAGCACTGCAGGCCGGGGAGAAACCCTGGCACTGGGATCCGCGAGGTCCCGGCAGGAACCCACCTGCCCCCCAGACACAGAGGGCCACACAGCAGAGAAGTTTCAGGCGCATGGTTGGCTCAGGAAAAGAGCAGTGGCAGGTGGCCATCCCTCGTCAGCAACCTCCTTGTGACACGGTCGCTTTGGACAGAGTCCCAGGTAGAGGAGGCTGAAACATTTCAGAGGAAGTGGGGGCGGCAAGGAGAGCTGGTGTGAATTCACTGGTGTGCATTTCAAGCTGCTTTTATCTTCTTTTTCCCTGCCTCTGCTCTTTCACCATTTTTGTTATAAAATCACTCACACATCACTTACTCCTTTGCTTGTTTAACCCGCCTATTAGCCTCCCCGCTCCTCCCTTCCACGTCCGACGACGAATGATACAGCTTGGGCTATATCAATCACAGCCTTTACTCTACGTATAAAGCCCTGTAGCAGCTTCTTACATTAAAAAATTAAATGCTGAGCCCTGGTAGGGTGGCTCAGTTGGTCGGAATGTCATCCTACACCAAAAGGCTGAGGGTTTGATTCCCAGTCAGCGCACGTACCTAGGTTGTGGGTTCAATCTCTGGCCAGGGAGCGTGCAGGAGGCAACCAATCAGTATTTCTTTCTCTCCTTTCCTCCCTCTCTCTAAAATCGGTGCACATATCCTCGGGTGAGGATTAAAAAGTTAAATGTCGAATATGCAAAGCGATATTTATGACAAATATGCAATGCATCTAGGGAGACAACAAAATGAATACTCTTTCCTGAGCCAGTCAGTGTAGGGGATAGATTACCACTGAAAAATTTTAAGCCTCTAAGTGAGTTTTTAACATTTCCTTGTTCTTTCATCGCCGTGTCCGGGTAACCATAACTCTGAAGTTTATATTTTGATTCACTTGTTTTTCATTATAGCCTTGAGCATTCATGTGAAAGCCTGCAAATTATGTATATTTAATGTGGTGTGTCTTTGAAATGTGTCTAAGGGGGAATCATTCTGTTTGATTTTGTTAATGACATGGTCATTTTTCATTCAACACTGTGTGAAATTAAAAAGTTGAGGCATGTAATTTTAGATAATTAATTTTTACTAATGTGTAGCATTCCACTCTATTCATTCACTAGAATTTATCACCCACTCTTGGATGGGTGTACACTGCTGTTGTTTTTTTCTCTAGGTGTTTGTGCTACTGCAAGCAGGACTGCATTTTTGTGCACCTCTCCCCCTACCAAAATGCAGGAGTTTCCTATCCCGGGGAATGTAAGGACCGCCTTAGGGTCCCATTGTCACCTTTGCATGTTGTGACAGAATGCTTTCCAAATTAATCAAGCCAAACAACTAGTCCCGTCAACAGTTCCTGAGTGTTTTCACATGCTCCGCATTCAAGACTCAATTGGTGTTTAATGTATTGTTTATTTTTTCAGTCTGTTAGGTCAAAACCGTTTCTCACTGCAGTTTTAGCCTGCATCTTTCTGACAACTAAGGAGGCCGAATGCATTTTCAACATTTATAGGCCACCGGTGTTTTCTGTAAACTGCCCTTTGCCCCGATTTCTTTGGGGCTGATTAGCTTTTACTCCTTTGTAACGGTTCTTGATGGCTCCTGGATGGCCCACCTGGGTCCGACCCGGTCCGACCCGGTCACACGTGTTGCTCCTGTGGCTCCAGCCTGGGGCTTGGGCTTCGCTCTCTCCGGGAGGGTTTGCTGCTGTGGTTGCTGTTGGATTTCTCAATCTGGTGGAGCTCATCATTTGCGGGAGGGCCGCACTTTTTAACTCTTTAGGAAATGCTCCCATCGCTCAAGTTCATAAAGGCATACTTCGCATATTATCGACCCAAACAGTGAACGTTTAGAATTTTGCATTCAAGCATTTAACTCATGTAGAGTTTATTTTTGCTTCTGCTCTGAGGAGAGGAGTAATTCCTCCTTGTCTCTGTGAATAACCCCTTGGCCCGGAAGAGCCCGCTGTGGGCCACACCTTTCCCTGCAATGATGGGCAGCGAGCTGTATGGGCGTGTTCGTAATGCTCCCGTTGTTTTCCGCGTGTCTATTTACTTGTGCCCGCTCATTTTCCTGAATTATAAAGCAGTCTAATGATCAGCAGGGCAAGTCGCCTCTCTTGGTACATCGTCAGGATTTCCTTTCCTAGTCTTGTCCCTCTTTTTCACTTAACTGTCAGATGACTTTTGTCGAGTTTCATTTTTACAAAAGGTATCTTTTGTGACTTTGGTTAGTGCTGCATTGAATACATAGATGATATTCAGAAATTGGAATACCTTTATTAGCAGATTTACTTACTCATATTCATAGTACACATCTCCACTTATTTCAGATTTTTAAAGTGTCTTCCTCTAAAATTTCAGTAATGCTCTGCATTAAGGTGTTGCTTATCTTCTAATAGATTTGCTTTTAGCTTTTATGTTTTATATTTTATGCTACTATCTATAAATGGTCTCTCTCTTTAAAATACATCTTTTGACAGCTGGTTGCTAGTAAATGGAAATAAGACTGACTCATACTTATGTGAAATTTGGGAAATGCACTACATTTTGTTATTAATAATGAAATGCTTCTTTAGATTCCTGTGAGCACTCTCACCCTTTATTCTCTGTGGCAGACCCTTCTGCGTGGCGTGGGCCCAGCTCCCACTCAGAGATACACAGGACCCACACCCACAGATAGGTTCTCTCTGGGTAATCAGATTTGCAATATACCTAGGCTTCTTTGAGCCTTGCTTTTACTGTGACTTCCTAAAAATCCATGCTAAACCTTGCAGGGACCAGTGTAACCTGCTCAACCACCTTTGCCTTTTCATTTGCTAATATCCTTCTTCTGTGATGTGATGCGGGGCATTGGCTCCTTTTGTTGTAAGTGGGGATAGTGAGTGAGGACGATCTTGTAATGTGAGGAGATACAGAATAAAGGCCTGTCGTGGTGGAGGCCGGGGCTTTTGCTCCCCTTGAGAGAAAAGCCACGCTGTCGTCCTTTTTCCTCCACCGGACTCGGTAGTCCGTGTGTATGTTTTATTTCATCCATAATGATGCGGACACTGCTAGCTGGTGTCCGCATCATTTCTTGTCCCACTGGCTGGAGGCTCAGCACATTGCTTGATTTGTGCACTGATTTACTTATTTACCGATTTTGAGTACATCATATATCTACAGATAGAGATACATGGTAAATTCTATGGGGGGGGGGGGATTACGAAGTGTAAGATCAGATCCTGCTATTTCAAGGACCTGTTGGCATCCCAGGATACCTGCAAATCATTCTCCAGCCAGTACCTACTGTATCTCACCTGAGGTACCCGAAGTATCTAATAATTTCTCAGATGAAGGAAGATCTGCGCCTTTCTTTACGCCTCTGAGGTATTTCACAGGAAGATCCACATCACCCCCTAGTGGTCAAAGGAGCACGTTCATCCGCTGCTCCGTGATCTCTCACTGCCTTCGCCTTCCCTGAGTTGCTGGATCGGGAGCAGCCCGCCCCACGCTGGGCAGCGGCAGTCAGGTACCTGCGGTGCCGGAGCAGAATTAGGAAACAAGCAGTCCTTGGCCTGGTAACTGTGTACGCATAGAGTTGTCACTAGTAATTAGTTACACGATCATTCGGTTATTAATCTAGTATTGATTGATGGCTTAGCAGTACGATTTGCTCCTTCTACCTTTTCCAGGCACCATTCAAGGTGACTGCACCTCTGAAATCCCTCTCCGAAGTGTTCTGCTCTTCTCCGGGCGTACTGAGCCATCCAGGGATCCTGGGCGCTTTCATTTCCCCAATTATGCTAAATGTCCCGAATTTCTACCCCCATCCCGATCCATTCTCCGAGTCCATGACTTGTGCAAGGACTGTTTTCTGTGTATTTCCAGGCAGACCCTGTCTCGGAGGCACCCCCAGTCTCCGGTAAGCCATGCTCTTGCTCCCACGGGGTGCCCCAAATCCCTCCAGCTGTGGTCGTCATCCCCAGTCCTCCCTACCGCTCGCCCCTCCGGCCTATCAATAACCACTTCCCTTGATTTTACTTCCAACGCACCCTTCGCACTTCTCAGCATCATCCTAGCCACACTGTCACCTGCCTGCACACCTGTGTGAGCGAATTCTTTTCTATTGGCAGCTCTTTCCACACAGCCCCTTACTTTTTGCACAGTAGCCAGGACGATGACAAAACACACACACACACACACACACACACACACACACACACACACACTGATCTGGTTACTACAGAAGTCCAATGCCTAAAACTTCAGGGGCAGGGCAAGGGATATACATGGAAATTCTCTGTATCTTCTACTCAATTTTGCTATGAACCTAAAAATGCTCTTAAAAAGTCCATGAAAAAACTCAATGGATCCTATCAAATTTTTTTTTGTCAAATTCCACATTGTACACTTTGATTGATAAGGTCATGAATGGTCTGATGTCTGCCTACCTGTCTCCCATCTCACCTGCACTCGCCCCTTCCTCACTCGCTGCTTCTGCCACGTGATTACATCTTCCCATTCCTTGAGCTTACCAGCCTCTTTCCTGCCTGACAAATTTTGCACCGGATCTTCCAACCATGCCCATTGGTCCACTACCCACCATGCCGCCTAATTAACTCCAGCTCATGCTTAGGATGTGCCTCTGTTGAGTGTGCGTGTGTGTGTGTGTGTGTGCGTGCACGCGCTGGGGGGAGAGAGAGAGACAGAGAAATAAGAGTCTGTCTCTTACTCCATCCATCACTGGCTCTTAAAGGGGAACTTGGTTTCAAATACAACCTAACCTAGAGAGTAGAATATACAGCCAGAGCACAAAAAGAAGGTGCTGCACTTTGAAACAATTGCTCATTTATGTCATGAAAAATGTGGAGGAAATACAGGATTTCACTGTGGTCGTCCTAGTCCGAGGAGGACAGAACACAAATTTGGGCTGGATCACATTCAGTGCTGATTGGCATTCTCCCCTAAGATAATACGTGTGGACAACAGGCTGTGTCTCAAACAGTCAGCCGGATTAGGAAAGGTGAGTGTGGACACAGCACCCATCCACGCTGACGTAGGGATACTGTAGCCTTAAGCTTAATGTACGGGAGGGACGTAAATGACTGCTTGACGTAGGTGTGTTATCACTGCCACGCTTCACGCCAGAACCTAAAGTGCTCTTATCTTTTCCCTGCCATTGACAAAGAAGGTGGTGGGATAATCTAAGTATTTTACTAGCTCTCTTGTCTTGGCTGAAGATGCCAACAGAGTAGGGGACTAAAATTAAAATGGGACCCTGGGTTCAGGGGCAATGAAAGCCATCGGGAAGGAGGTGACCGCAGCAGGGAGGGTGTTTGATCACCAGGAACAATATAGTGATTATCTGCAATATGGTCATCGTATAACAGGGCAGTGTGTCTGTGTCTGAATTGGTTCCCATCTTATTTGTTCAGTTTGACTTTGGTCTGGGGCAAAGTCTTATTTCCATGCCTTCATTTTCACATGTGGTTCTAAGCGCCTATCCCCCAGTTCTCACTACACAATCTCTGCATCCCAATCTTTCACAAATCTAATCTCTTCAGGGATGTTTTTTCTCTTCTTTTGAATCTCATTAGCATAGGGTTTGATTAATCTTGACCCTTGGTTCATAACACACAGGCATTATTGTTGATACATGGTCATTATTTATTTAAAAATGTTGTAGGTACTTGTGAATCACCTCCCCACACCTGGTCCAAGACGATGTGCAAGGCAGACCGTGACAATATTTGAATCTAGCTTTGTGGTTTTCTCCATCCCATCTCCTGCCACTCCCCATCCAAGTCCCTTATCCAACACCACCCTGCATTTTTGTCATCGTCATTCCTTGCCAGTGTGTGTTGGTAACTGTGTGATAACCAGCTCTCTGGAGGAAATACAACAAGTCCTCTTCTGTTGCGTCTGTCGATTACCGTGGTGTAAATATTACCACCGTGGCCAGTTGATTTCAAGCTACCCACATGACGTTGCTGAAATCGGAGTCGGGAGAGATGTGTACCATCAGCAACCATGAGCAGGTAAAAGCCAGTTTCAGCAATACCTGTCCCTTGTTCTCCTTTCCATGTAATTTTACTGAGTATATTTGCAGCTGTGACAATTATTTTCTGGATTTTTTTGTTTTTAGCTTTATCAGAAGTGCCTCATGCTTCACATAATCTTATCAGGGTCAGTTTTTGCCCTGATATTTTATATCATATGGCTAAGGTTCACCTATAACATTGCTCATCACTGGAGTCCGCTCATTTTGACTGGGGTGTGTCATTTTCCACTGCATGAGTGCCCTTCTGACGTGGTGGAATTGCTGGGTCATGGGACGTAGGGATGATCAGCTGTACGAGACAATGCCTAACTGTTTCCAAGTATCACGTCTGCGTCTACCAGGAATCCTGCGGATGCACACCTGAACACTTTGCATTTCCAAGCTCTTTCTATTTTGTTAACTCAAATGGATACAAACGGACCTATCACTGTGTCTTAGCTCCCATTTTACTGATCTCCCCTGTGAAGTTAATGATCTCCTCGAGTGTTTACTGGTCATGGATGTTTCTTCTATTAAATGTATGTCACTTTCTTTCACTTATTTTTTTTATTGGGTCATATAAGACGTGTGGTCAATGTAATTTTTCGATTTTCCCTAGGAAAGGATTTGTCGGAGGGGCTCACACTCACGGCTGCACTTCTTATCTTCTGGTTTCTGAGAGAACTTTCCAGTTCTGCAGACAAACTGCGTTGCCTGAAGTCTCTCTTACGTGTTCCGTCTGCCTTCTCTCCCTGTCCACATCTTTCTCAAGAGCCAGCTCAACCGCCACCTTCAGTAAAGACACTATATTTGGCACATCGTCGAATTTGTTCATGAGAACTGTCTCTGCTTCGCTGTCTTACGACGGTACCTCCAGAGCCTTGGATGGTGACGGGATGGTGCTGAATGTCTTGGAGAGCCAAATGCCAATGTTATGGAAAATACACAGTGTTTTATAGAAGCATTTCGAGATCTACCTAGGGGATTCTGTGCAAATCTTTCCAACAACATATAATCAATATAGGGCAGAGTCAAAAAAATCCAGGCAGAGTAAATTTCAGCCCAAGAATCTGTTCATGTCTGTTGGCCACTTTACAGGCCCAGCTCCAGATCCTATTCAGATGATCTCCTTTTTCGTTTTCTCTCTCTTTCCACCCTCTCCCTCCTCCTATCTCTCTCCACACACAGACGCCTCCGTCAGAGGAGCCGTGGTTTTCCTCCCTCCCCACCCCCTTCCACAGGGCTCCCCGGGCTGGGTGCTGGGGAGAGGGGGGCTGGTTCTTGCCTGGGCCTCTGATCTCTGCCCAGCGCTGTGTCACTAGCAGCACAGAAGTAGAAGCCGCTGTGTTCGGGACGCACACGCGCCACCGTCAGAGCTGAGAAAGTCTGGTTTGGGTGTTGGATGGGGAAGCTGTCCTGGGGGAAACCCTTCTCGTGTGTCGCGGGCAAGCCCAAATTGGAAGTCACCATCAGGATGAGGCCCTGATTCGGGAGCTGCTGATACCACAACATAATTGTGGCCTGAATGTCCTTTGCGTGGCACTGGATCGTCACAGAGGTCCCACTCGGACAGACGACCCTGCTTGGATGCTGAGAGACGAGAGCACCGAGCCCAGAGCCTGCAGGGACAGAGGTCAGAGCCATGAAGGAGGCCAGCTGGACCATCCCAGCTGACCACGGGCTGGAAACTAGGGGCTTTGCCCCTTCCCCTCTCCCCTTTTCCTCTAGCCCCCAGAGTCCTGTTTGTTGGTGAAATCTCCCTGTCAGACTCCCTGGGACCAGAAGCCCCCATCTGCCCTGACTAGTGACCTCTCACTTGACCCCTCTCCTTGCCATCAGCATAGAAAATCCACCAGCCCTGGCCACCTCTTCACCCATGCCAGCACCCACGCACACTGGCCCTAGCCACTCAGATACTCAGGCTCGTACTGGGCCCCAGAAGCAGCAGAAGCAGCAGCATCTTTGGGTGATGGCCTCCCACCACACGGGTCTCAAGAGAGGTGTGACCAGCTCTTCATTCTTCCTTTCTCCACCCCCAGGATGGATTAACATGGGAGGGTGTTTCCAGAATCCTCTGGGTGCTCTCTTCTGCCTCCTGGTGGGGATCTGTTCCAATGAGGCAGGACTCATTGCTCTTTCTCCCTGTTGGAGAACCCAACACACACTGGGGGAGGGGGCCTTGAAAATGTTCCGATTCCACTCCTAAGTATGTGGTGATACACTGAGACCTAGAGCACCGAAATGGATTAAACGAGTGTTGTAGACTGACATAAGGAAACGAGTGTATGTTTGTGTAGTAAGTGGCATTATGGTCACTTCTTCTGTGTCATAGCCTCAAAGTAAGTAGTGTTAAGTCAGGAGAAGTTTTTTTTTTTCCCAGTTGAAAATGACTGGTTTACGCTCTGATTGCTGTGGCGTCCACTTCAAAGACGGCTGTCTGGGATAACCGGGCCAGGCCAGGCACAGGGACCAGACGGAGAGTCAGGCAGCAGGCTCTGGGCTCGAACCCTGGCCCCAGGCTCCTGTGCTCTGGAGCTCCTGGGTTGATTTGACTACCTAACCACTCTGAGTCCCTTAGTTTTTCTCCTCCTGCCTTTAAATTCCTGCTTTTATGCTTTAAAATCAACAACAGAGTGAGCCCAGGAGACACTAGGCCCCCACTGTCTACCCCAAAAAGTGGATCCCCGGCCCCTGCAGCCCTCTCCACCTGTGGCCTTGCTCTCTGACCTCAGTCGTGCCGTGTAATGAACTTGTGTCTTTTCAGAGTGTCCTGATGGTATTCCCAAGGGTGTCTGGGACTCACAACAAGAACTAAAGGGCTGGGGCAGCCACTCCATTGGTCATCGGGGGCTGGGCCCTGCACTCAGCTCCAAACCCACTGGTGCCTGTGAGACAGCTCAGGCTTGTCTAACCTCCTACAGCATGTGGGCTTCGCTTGTTCAACAGCATGTTTACGAGACTGACCCTCCCATGATTGTGCAAATGATGTTCACACTTTTGCTCCGTTGCCCTCTGTTGCATACATATGACACTAGTGATCTGCTGCGTTGTTGATGGACATGCGAGTGTTTTCCAGTGTGAGCTCACGGGGAGTAAAGCTGCTGGGACGGCCGTTCCTCTCCCGGCCTTTTCCACGTCCCGGAATTCTGGGATATTGCGTCAGTTAGCGCACAGTTCACAGGTTGGCTTTCTGAGTTGCCTGATTTACTACTAATTACTTCCAGTATTAGTTTGAATTCAGAAATTATGTTTCTTGCACCTAATAAATATTATCCTCCTTTGATTATATTTTTTCTATAAAGTGTTCTTCCTAGTTGATAATGGATGTGACAACTTCTCAAAAAATGTTATGGGAACGTTTACTGATATTGTAATGTTTTGACTTTCATTTCCTACAACTTGTACAGCTTGCTCATAGGAATGGGGCCTATTATAAAACTTCACAGCTGAAGAGTTCTTTTCAGTATCAGGTATAAGCAAATGGTTAAAACACATACAAGGGACTGCACAAACCTTTTTTTTAACGTTTTACTTATTTATTTTTAGAGAAAGAGTAAGGGAGGGAGAACGAGAGGGAGAGAAACATCAATGTATGGTGAACTCTTGCATACCCCCAACTAGGGACCTGACCCACAACCCAGGCACCTGACTTGGAATTGAACCCATGACTCTTGGGATCTCAGGCCAGTGCTCATTTCACTGAGCTGCAACAGCAAGGGCAAGACTGAGAAAATCGTGAGTGCACATTACGAGTTTCTCAGTGCAAATTTTAACACCAAGTGTGGTGCACATGCTTTGTTTTGTAGATTTCTTTACTGACAGGAGGCACCCTGGACGCCTGCTACTTATGCCACAGGGGCCAAAGAAAAACAAGACTGTCTGTCTCTTACTGTCTTCTGCTGAATCTCTTTCTCTCATCGGACAGACAGCCTGCCCCAGCCCATCACCTGTGGAGTGTGACCCGCTCAGGGGAAGCAGGGAGCTTTGGGGCTGTGTCCCCACTGCCACAGAAGTCCCTGACCCAGCAGCTGGCTCCGGAAACCACTGATCTGGACGTGTCTGCGAACGTGGCCAGGACAACAAAGTAAGCAATTTAGACCCATCCCACTCCCAACATTTCGGTGTGTTCCCTTGTTTATTGACTGTTGTTAAAGAACATTGGTTGCCGTGACGGCCTGGAGTGCCCATCAGACCACACTTCCAAGTGCAAATCCTACTCAGGGCCGCTGTCTCTTTCCCACCTCTGGAGCTCAGTACAGCGGTATCCATGTGAGGCCAACTGGCACAGAATGTGTGGGGGCAGAAAGCCGAAGCTGACGTAATTTCAGGAGGAAACCAAGATAAAATGCATGGAACAAAGTTTGTATGTTATGCTCAGGGATGTTGTACATTCTTCCAGAAATTGCTGACCTGAGGAAACACAAGGCCACGCAGACCAGACTGGGGTCCGTAAACACTTTCACAAAGACTTTAAAATATATCCAATCCACTATGTTCAGTTGTAGGTAATGGGAGGTTAGTCTGAATACTGTAGTCTGCCATTCATTTCCAGAAACAGAATTATGTGATCAAACAAAATACATAAACAAATGCAGTGTCAAGGAGTAATGCCACCTGCCTTTTCGTTTGACCGACATACTTGTGGCAGACGAGAAATGGAGAAAATACACTGAGAACATGAAGACTATTTGCAAAGTAATGCTGACCACCCCTCTGCTGATTAGTCCTGCAAATATTTCCCTGGAGCCTGAGTCTGTCCTCTAAGTGCCAACTGTATAGTTACAGGAGTCTAGTAGGTATTTCTATGCAGATACCCAAGGAAGAGCCACTGGAACCCCAAACTCAACTGTGATCAGTAACTCCGCTTCGCTCATTCTTCCAGTTTCCCCTGTGGCCATGTCTGGGCGTGGTGGCGATGAGCTCTATCCCAATGTGATACCGTCACGCTCTCCTGCCATAGCTCCCAAGGCCTGCATCACTCTGCCCACGCTTGTCCATCTGGTGAAACCTACTCCTCATTCCACAGGTTGCCCCCTCTTTGAAGCCCTTCCTGGTGTCACCAGACAGAATTGACATGCTACCTCCTGTCCTGGCTGACCCCTCTGATTGAAACACGCACTGCATGACGTGTGGTTATAGTATTTGTCTTCTCCATGTTTTTCTCCCCACTGGGCTTTGTACTTTTCCTGAAGGAAGGAATCATTTTCAGTTCACTTCTGTTTTCCAGTGTTTGGTAGAGTAGAGAAAAAGAGTTGATTTGTAAAATCAACCTCTCCATCTCTCTCTGTCTCTCTCTGTCTCTCTGTCTGTCTGTCCCTCTCTATGTCTCTCTCTCCTACAGATAGAAAAATAAATAGATAGGGAGTGGAAGTCTGAAGTACTGTTTCATTCCACACAACATAGTTACAGCAGCAGCTGCTGTCGGTGGTTGGCTGAGGTGGAGGAAAGCGGGCAAGGCCAAGTACTGAGCACAACCAAGCCCTGCCACCTGGTGGGCAAGCAGCCCTGGGGACCCATTTATGTGCAGACAGGAGGTGGCTGTGCTGCACTGTGTCTAAGCTGCTGGCACAGAGGTACAGGGCTGTCTGGTCCTTCCGGGCCGATGGCATGGTGAGAGGAAAGAACGCCTTCTGCTCTCGAGAGGCCTGGTAGCCTTCAGCCAGGTCTCCCTCCTCAACAGCCTTTTCTACTCGGGAAAAGTAGATCAGCCTCAGCCCCTGCCCCGGGTCCTGTCGGTACCAGTACATGGAGTCATGTCCAAAGTCCTGTTCGCACTGCAGGGTCACATCTCGTCCTTTCTCTCTGGACAGGTATTTTGGGGTCTGAGTGATTCCACCACCCACTGTGCCTATGGAAGAAAGAGGAAGGTTCTGGAAGCACAGTCCAAAGGGTGCCCCTACTGCTTCATGGGAAAAAGCTTAGTTAGACCCGGAGGGTGGCACCTTTCAGACAGGAATTTGCTCCCTGAACCCAGGACTCACCTGCTCCCAGGAGACAAAGGGCCACGCAGCAGAGCACCTGGCTGCCCATAGTGGGAAGGGGGTCCCCTTGTGCTACAGGCACTTGCAGGAAGACAAATGAGCCAAGAGACTTAGCTCTGGGGATCCCCCCCTTGTGGGTGCGGGATGGGCAGAGGGCTAGGAAGACAGTGGGGAGAGACCCTGGCGGTGTTCAAGACGGGCTCTGTAACTCTGCAGATGAGGAGACAGGGCGGAGGAGACCTGGATCACTTGCACCCCATCCACCCCCTTGCGCCTCCCTCTGGCCTGAGGGGGGCTGTCCCCCAGCCGAGTCTCACTGTGACTGGCCCGCTGGCTGTCCCCTTCCTAGTGAAGGTGAGGTCTGCTCGTGACAGCAGCCTGTCGTCACGCGGGTCACATGAGAACGTGGAATTCATCTTCAGTCCCATCACTGCAAGGATACCGCTCTGCTCAGATCCATCCTGCATTCACGCCAGGGCCCTGTTTCATTCCAGAACCTTCTCCCTGGCTGGCTTTCCTGTTGCCATTTTTAATCTCTGAGATGTTTCCCTGCTTTTCTTCAGGGCCCGAACTAGATTTCCATCTGAGTGTTCCGTGGGTATCTCTTATGCATTCTTCATTTCTGAGGCAGGTTTGACTTTTGGTCTCATTTCTTTCCTGAATGTTATCAAAAGATTTTTTTTTTGTTCCTCTCTCTTTTTGTCATTTCTGTTAATAATGTTTGGACTCTGGTTTAGGGTGGTTGTGTTCAACTGCTTACTTGAATATATTTGTTTGAAGTGTACACTTAAGTTTTCCTTTTGACACATGATTGCTTTTTGCAGGGACACAGTGCAAGGTTTTGTTTTGTCTACGCCATGGCTATTATGTTCCTTTTGTTCTTTTTCATAGTATTTATAATATATGCAGCGTAATCCCATTGATCTAGCAAGCCCGAATGCTTCCGTAAGTTTTTATGCAGCGGAGGGGGGAATGAGTCCTCTTTTTTCATAATTCTCATGTATCTTCCAGGACTCTAAACTGTCCCCTGTTTCTTCTTTCTTCCCTTCATAACCCAGCGTCCAGAGGACCCTTCCTCCTTCCCCTTGGACATTTGTTTCCTCCCGCAGACACTCAGTAGTCAGAGGACCATCGCTTTAAATCTCGGGTCTGGCCCTTTATGGAGAGTCTTGGACCCTCCTCCCTCCAGTCCTGCTCAGGTGTGAGTCCAGCTGGGATGGGAAGTGGGCGGGGCCCTTCCCCTGGGGTCTCCCCAACCCTCCTCAGCCCTCTCTGTGTGCAGGCAGTTTCTCTGCTTCCCCTGCTCCTGCAGGGCAGGGGGAGGAGGGACTGCAGTGTGTGCAATAATTTCAGAAAATCAAGCGGCGGGACACGTGGCCGGGGAAGCGTGGTTTATACCCTTTCCTGTGAGGGTGGATTCCTCGCCTCTATAGACATGACATTCCTTTGCGTGCCTCCGTCTTTTTATTTTCTGAAATTGTTTCATCACAGCAAAGGAGAAGCAGCACTGTCCTTCGGTTTCCCAACATCATTCAGTGATGAGGTTTGAAATCCTATTCAAAGAGACAGCTAGGGGTTGAGATGATAACGTTTCTAAGGAGCAAAATGTGGGGGCCAGACCTGTCTCCAAAATTTCAGACAGTTGTCCAACTTCATTTTCTCCACTTCTTGGGTGTCCTGTAGCAGCTCAGGCACCGGGCCACAAAACCAGGGTACTTCCAGGAGGGAAAGAGGATGCCCAGCCTGGCATACAAGCACAGCCTCTGAGTAACACACACCTCGACTTAGAAGTTTACATTCTCACTCTCTCTCCCCTCTCCTATCTCTCTTCACACACAGACGGCTCCGTCAGAGGAGCCGTGGTTTTCCTCCCTCCCCACCCCCTTCCACAGGGCTCCCTGGGCTGGGTGCTGGGGAGAAGGGGGCTGGTTCTTGCCTGGGCCTCTGATCTCTGCCCAGCGCTGTGTCACTAGCAGCACAGAAGTAGAAGCCGCTGTGTTCAGGACGCGCACTCGCCACCATCAGAGCTGAGAAAGTCAGGTTTGGATGGCTGATGGGAAAGCTGTCTTTGGGGAAACCTTGCTCGTATGTGGCGGGTGAACCCACATTTGAAGTCACCATTGGTGTGAGACCCTGATTCGGGAGCTGCTGATACCAAAACATAGTTGTGGCCTGAAAGTCCATTGCTTGGCACTGGATCGTCACAGAGGTCCCACGCGGACAGACGACCCTGCTTGGATGCTGAGAGACGAGAGCACCGAGCCCAGAGCCTGGAGGGACAGAGGTCAGAGCCATGAAGGAGGCCAGCTGGACCATCCCAGCTGACGACAGGCAGGAAACTAGGGGCTTTGCCCCCTGCCCCCTCCCATTTTCCTCCAGCCCCCAGAGTCCTGTTCGTTGGTGAACTCTCCCTGTCAGAGGCCCTGGGACCAGAAGTCCCCATCTGCCCTGACTAGTGATATCTCACTTCACCTCTCTTCTTAGGAGCAGCACAAAACTCCACCAGCCCAGGCCACCCCATCAAAATGCCACCACACACACACACTGGCCCCAGGCACTCAGATACTCAGGCTCGTACTGGGCACCAGAAGCAGCAGCAGCAGCAGCATCTTCAGGTGTCAGCCTCATACCACAAGTTCTCAAAAAAGGTATGACCACTCTTCATTCTTCCTTTCTCCACCCCCAGGATGGATTAAAGGTTCTGGCTGGGGAGAGGGTAGCTAGCGCTGAATCTCAAGGGGGATGCTCTTTTCTGCCCCCTGCTGGTGATCTGTCCCAAAGAGGCAGGCCCATTGCTTTTCCTCCCTCCCAGAGAATGAGACACACAGGGCTTACGGGGCTTTGGAGGGTTCTGATTCTACTCCTAAGTTTATAGATGATACACTTAAACCTAGAGCACTGAAGGGACTTAAACGAGATTTTTAGGCTCACATGAGGAAAGCGGTATATCTTTGTGTAGTGAATGGCATTACAGTCACGTCTTCTGTGCTAGAGGCTCAAATAGCATGTTAACTGAGACAGGGTTTTTGGTTTGTTTGTTTGCTTGCTTGCTTTTTGTTTTACAGCGAAAATACCTGAGGTATGCTCTGATTTGAAGTCTGAGGCGGCGACTTCAAAGATGGCTGCGGTGAATAACAGGGCCAGACACATTCTGTCTGTCCAGACTGGATACACAACCAGGCAACAGGGAGAGAGTCCCCTCCCCAGGCTCCTGAGTTCTGGGGCTCTTGGGTTGATTTCAGTAACTGACCTCTTTGAGCCACTTGGTTTTTCTGCTCCTGCCTTGAAATTCCTGCTTTTATGCTTTAAAATCAACAATAGAGTGAGCCCAGGAGACACTAGGCCCCCACTGTCTACCTCTAAAAGCAGATCCCAGGCCCCTGCAGCCCTCTCCACCTGCAGCCTTGTTCTCTGACCTCAGTCGTGCTGTGTAATGACCTTGTGTCTTTTCAAAGTGTCCTGACGGTGCAGCCGAGGGAGTCTAGGGGTCCCAGTAAGAACTAAAGGGCTGGGGCAGCCACTCCATTGGTCATCGGGGGCCGGGCCCTGCACTCAGCTCCAAACCCACTGGTGCCTGTGAGACAGCTCAGGCTTGTCTAACCTCCTACAGCGTGTGGGCTTCGCTCGTTCAACAGCATGTTTACGAGACCGACCCTCCCATGATTGTGCAAATGATGTTCACACTTTTGCTCCGTTGCCCTCTGTTGCATACATATGACACTAGTGATCTGCTGCGTTGTTGATGGACATGCGAGTGTTTTCCAGTGTGAGCTCACGGGGAGTAAAGCTGCTGGGACGGCCGTTCCTCTCCCGGCCTTTTCCACGTCCCGGAATTCTGGGATATTGCGTCAGTTAGTGCACAGTTCACAGGTTGGCTTTCTGAGTTGCCTGATTTACTACTAATTACTTCCAGTATTAGTTTGAATTCAGAAATTACGTTTCTTGTGCTTAAGAAATACTATCCTTCTTTGATCGTATTTTTCTATAAATTCTCCTTCCTGGTTAGTGTTAGACGGGAAGGCTTCTCCAAACTTGTTCTGGAAACATTCAGTGACGAGTTGAAGTTTGTGAGTTTCATTTCCTACAACTCTCTTGGTCATGGGGTCTATGAGGGAACTTCACACAGAAAGAGTTCTTTTCAGTATCAGAAAAAGGCAAACGGTTAAAATGCATATAAGAGACCGTACAAATCCTGAGTGCACATTACGAGTTTCACAGTGCAAATTTTAACATCAAGTACGGTGCACATGCTTTGTTTTGTGGATTTCTTTACTGACAGGAGGCACCCTGGACGCCTGCTGCTCATGCCCCAGGGGACAAAGAAAATCCAGACTGTCTGTCTCCTACTGTCTTCTGCTGAACCTCTTTCTCTCATTGGACAGACAGCCTCGCCCCAGCCCATCACCTGTGGAGTGTGACCCGCACAGGGAGAGCAGGGAGCTTTGGGGCTGTGTCCCCACTGCCGGAGAAGTCCCCGACCCAGCCGCTGGCTCCGGGAACCGCTGATCTGGATGAGACTATGATGTTCACAGCCATGTGGCTGGGACAGACAAAGTAATTTGATTTACATCCATCCTATTCCCAACGTTTGGTGTGTTCCCTTGTTTGTTAACTATTGTTAGAGAACATGACGGCTGGGAGTGCCCATCAGATCGCACTTCCAAGTGCAAATCCTCCTCAGGGCCGCTGTCTCTTTCCCACCTCTGGAGCTCAGTACAGCGGTATCCATGTGAGGTCAACTGGCACAGAATGTGTGGGGGCAGAAAGCAGAAGCTGACGTAATTTCAGGAAGAAACCAAGATAAAATGCATGGAACAAAGTTTGTATGTTATGCTCAGGGATGTCGTACATTCTTCCAGAAATTGCTGACCTGAGGAAACACAACGTCGTGCAGAGCAGACTGGGGTACGTAAGTAAACACTTCCACGAAGGCTTTAAAATAAATCCAATCCACTATGTTCAGTTGTAGGTAATGGGAGGTTAGTCTGAATACTGTAGTCTGCCATTCATTTCCAGAAACAGAATTATGTGATCAAACAAAATACATAAACAAATGCAGTGTCAAGGAGTAATGCCACCTGCCTTTTAGTTCGACACACTTGTGGCAGACGAGAAATGGAGAAAATACACTGGGAACATGAAGGCTATTTGCAAAGTAATGCTGACCACCCCTCTGCTGATTAGTCCTGCAAATATTTCCCTGGAGCCTGAGTCTGTCCTCTAAGTGCCAACTGTATAGTTACAGGAGTCTAGTAGGTATTTCTATGCAGATACCCAAGGAAGAGCCACTGGAACCCCAAACTCAACTGTGATCAGTAACTCCGCTTCGCTCATTCTTCCAGTTTCCCCTGTGGCCATGTCTGGGCGTGGTGGCGATGAGCTCTATCCCAATGTGATACCGTCACGCTCTCCTGCCATAGCTCCCAAGGCCTGCATCACTCTGCCCACGCTTGTCCATCTGGTGAAATCTTCTCCTCATGCGAGTTTCATCTCACAGGTGGCCTCCTCTTTGAAGCCCTTCCTGGTGTCAGCAGACAGAAATGGCCAGGCTGACCCCTCTGATTGAAGTGCACATTACTTGACATTTGGTTATAGTATTTGTCTTCTCCGTGTTTTCTCCCTACTGGGCTTTGTTATTTTCCTGAAAGAAGGAACTATTTTCTGTTCTTTTCTGTTTTCCAGTGTTTGATAAAGTAGAAAAAAGTTGATATGTAAAACCAGCCTCTCTTTCTCTCTCCCCCATACAGATAGATCCATAAATAGATAGATAAGGACTGGAAGTCTGAAATAATATTCCATTCCACGCGGCATGCTGACACCCTGGCTGCTGTGGGTGGTTGGCTGAGGTGGAGGAAAGCGGGCAAGGCCAAGTACTGAGCACAACCAAGCCCTGCCACCTGGTGGGCAAGCAGCCCTGGGGACCCATTTATGTGCAGACAGGAGGTGGCTGTGCTGCACTGTGTCTAAGCTGCTGGCACAGAGGTACAGGGCTGTCTGGTCCTTCCGGGCCGATGGCATGGTGAGAGGAAAGAACGCCTTCTTCTCCCGAGAGGCCTGGTAGCCTTCAGCCAGGTCTCCCTTCTCAACAAACCTTTCACCTCGGGAGAAGTAGATCAGCCTCAGCCCCTGCCCCGGATCCTGTCGGTACCAGTACATGGAGTCATGTCCAACGTCCTGTTCGCACTGCAGGGTCACATCTCGTCCTTTCTCTCTGGACAGGTATTTTGGGGTCTGAGTGATTCCACCACCCACTGTGCCTGTGGAAGGAAAAGGAAGGTTCTGGAAGCACAGTCCAAAGGGTGCCCCTACTGCTTCATGGGAAAAAGCTTAGTTAGACCTGGAGGGTGGCACCTTTCAGACACGAATTTGCTCCCTGAACCCAGGACTCACCTGCTCCCAGGAGACAAAGGGCCACGCAGCAGAGCACCTGGCTGCCCATAGTGGGAAGGGGGTCCCCTTGTGCTACAGGCACTTGCAGGAAGACAAATGAGCCAAGAGACTTAGCTCTGGGGATCCCCCCATTGTGGGTGCGGGATGGGCAGAGGGCTAGGAAGACAGTGGGGAGAGACCCTGGCGGTGTTCAGGACAGGTCCCTAATTTTGCAGATGAGGAGACAGAGCGGAGGAAAGCTGGATCACTTGCACCCCATCCACCCCCTTGCGCCTCCCTCTGGCCTGAGGGGGGCTGTATCCCAGCCGAGTCTCACTGTGACTGGCCCGCTGGCTGTCCCATTCCTAGTGAAGGTGAGGTCTGCTCGTGACAGCAGCCTGTCGTCACACGGGTCACATGAGAACGTGGAATTCATCTTCAGTCCCATCACTGCAAGGATACCGCTCTGCTCAGCTCCATCCTGCGTTCACGCCAGGGCCCCGTTTCATTCCAGAGCCTTCTCCCTGGCCGGCTTTCCTGTTGCCATTTTTAATCTCTGAGATGTTTCCCTGCTTTTCTTCAGGGCCCGAAGTACATTTCCATCTGAGTGTTCTGTGGGTTTCTTTCAATATATTCTTCGTTTCTTAGATAAATGTGTCTTTTGTCTCATTTCTATCCTGAGTTCAATCAACAAATTCTTTTCTCTCCCTGCTTTTGCCCTTTATGTTCATAATTTTTCAACTTCTTGTTTAGGGTGGTTGTGTTCAATGCTTGCTTGACTATATTTGTTTGAAGTGTACACTTAAGGTTTACTTTTGGCACATAATTATTTTTTGGGGGGAGACATTGGAAGGTGTGTTCTTCCTCTGTACTATGGATTTTACGTTCCTTTTGCTCATATTCATACTGTTCCCATACCTACAACATACACAGTTTAATGGGATCATTTTTCAATTTTCTAGCCAAGTGTAAATGCTTCAGTAAGTTTTGCCTTTATGGGGTAGAGGTGGGTTGTGAGTTTGCCACTTTTTGTGTCTGTATACAAAGCACAATCCTAGAGTTACACAGACCTCGCTTTACAGGTTTATATTCTCCCTCTTCTCTTCTCTTCTCTTCTCTTCTCTTCTCTTCTCTTCTCTTCTCTTCTCTTCTCTTCTCTTCTCTTCTCTTCTCTCCTGTTCTTCTCTCTTCTCTCTCGCTCTCTCTCTGTCTCCCCCTGCCCCCCCGCCCTCTCTTTCTCCACACACAGACGCCTCCATCAGAGGAGCTGTGGTTTTCCTCCCTCCCCACCCCCTTCCACAGGGCTCCCCGGGCTGGGTGCTGGGGAGAGGGGTGCTGGTTCTTGCCTGGGCCTCTGCTCTCTGCCCAGCGCTGTGTCACTAGCAGCACAGAAGTAGAAGCCACTGTGTTCGGGACTCGGACGCGCCACCGTCAGAGCTGAGAAAGTCAGGTTTGGGTGTTGGATGGGAAAGCTGTCCTGGGCGAAACCTTGCTCGTATGTGGTGGGTGAACCCACATTTGAAGTCACCATCGGTGTGAGACCCTGATTCGGGAGCTGCTGATACCAAAACATAGTTGTGGCCTGAAAGTCCATTGCTTGGCACTGGATCGTCACAGAGGTCCCACGCGGACAGACGACCCTGCTTGGATGCTGAGAGACGAGAGCACCGAGCCCGGAGCCTGGAGGGACAGAGGTCAGAGCCATAAAGGAGGCCAGCTGGACCATCCCAGCTGACCACGGGCTGGAAACTAGGGGCTTTGCCCCCTGCCCCCTCCCCTTTTCCTCCAGCCCCCAGAGTCCTGTTTGTTGGTGAACTCTCCCTGTCAGAGGCCCTGGGACCAGAAGTCCCCATCTGCCCTGACTGGTGATATCTCACTTCACCTCTCTCCTTAGGAGCAGCACAAAACTCCACCAGCCCAGGCCACCCCATCAAAATGCCACCACGCACACACACTGGCCCCAGGCACTCAGATACTCAGGCTCGTACTGGGCACCAGAAGCAGCAGCAGCAGCAGCAGCAGCATCTTCAGGTGTCAGCCTCATACCACAAGTTCTCAAAAAAGGTATGACCACTCTTCATTCTTCCTTTCTCCACCCCCAGGATGGATTAAAGGTTGTGGCTGGGGAGAGGGTAGCTAGTGCTGAATCTCAAGGGGGATGCTCTTTTCTGCCCCCTGCTGGTGATCTGTCCCAATGAAGCAGGCCCATTGCTTTTCCTCCCTCCCAGAGAATGAGACACACAGGGCTTACGGGGCTTTGGAGGGTTCTGATTCTACTCCTAAGTTTATAGATGATACACTTAACCCTAGAGCACTGAAGGGACTTAAACGAGATTTTTAGGCTCACATGAGGAAAGCGGTATATCTTTGTGTAGTGAATGGCATTACAGTCACGTCTTCTGTGCTAGAGGCTCAAATAGCATGTTAACTGAGACAGGGTTTTTGGTTTGTTTGTTTGCTTGCTTGCTTTTTGTTTTACAGCGAAAATACCTGAGGTATGCTCTGATTTGAAGTCTGAGGCGGCGACTTCAAAGATGGCTGCGGTGAATAACAGGGCCAGACACATTCTGTCTGTCCAGACTGGATACACAACCAGGCAACAGGGAGAGAGTCCCCTCCCCAGGCTCCTGAGTTCTGGGGCTCTTGGGTTGATTTCAGTAACTGACCTCTTTGAGCCACTTGGTTTTTCTGCTCCTGCCTTGAAATTCCTGCTTTTATGCTTTAAAATCAACAACAGAGTGAGCCCAGGAGACACTAGGCCCCCACTGTCTACCTCTAAAAGCAGATCCCAGGCCCCTGCAGCCCTCTCCACCTGCAGCCTTGTTCTCTGACCTCAGTCGTGCTGTGTAATGACCTTGTGTCTTTTCAAAGTGTCCTGACGGTGCAGCCGAGGGAGTCTAGGGGTCCCAGTAAGAACTAAAGGGCTGGGGCAGCCACTCCATTGGTGCTCGGGGGCCAGGCCCTGCACTCAGCTCCAAACCCACTGGTGCCTGTGAGACAGCTCAGGCTTGTCTAACCTCCTACAGCGTGTGGGCTTCGCTTGTTCAACAGCATGTGTATGAGACCGACCCTCCCATGATTGTGCAAATGATGTTCACACTTTTGCTCCGTTGCCCTCTGTTGCATACATATGACACTAGTGATCTGCTGCGTTGTTGATGGACATGCGAGTGTTTTCCAGTGTGAGCTCACGGGGAGTAAAGCTGCTGGGACGGCCGTTCCTCTCCCGGCCTTTTCCACGTCCCGGAATTCTGGGATATTGCGTCAGTTAGCGCACAGTTCACAGGTTGGCTTTCTGAGTTGCCTGATTTACTACTAATTACTTCCAGTATTAGTTTGAATTGAGAAATTACATTTCTTGTGCTTAAGAAATACTATCCTTCTTTGATCGTATTTTTCTATAAATTCTCCTTCCTGGTTAGTGTTAGACGGGAAGGCTTCTCCAAACTTGTTCTGGAAACATTCAGTGACGAGTTGAAGTTTGTGAGTTTCATTTCCTACAACTCTCTTGGTCATGGGAATGGGGGCTATGAGGGAACTTCACACAGAAAGAGTTCTTTCCAGTATCAGAAAAAAGCAAACGGTTAAAATGCATATAAGAGACCGTACAAATCCTGAGTGCACATTACGAGTTTCACAGTGCAAATTTTAACACCAAGTACGGTGCACATGCTTTGTTTTGTGGATTTCTTTACTGACAGGAGGCACCCTGGTCACCTGCTGCTCATGCCCCAGGGGACAAAGAAAATCCAGACTGTCTGTCTCTTACTGTCTTCTGCTGAACCTCTTTCTCTCATTGGACAGACAGCCTCGCCCCAGCCCATCACCTGTGGAGTGTGACCCGCACAGGGAGAGCAGGGAGCTTTGGAGCTGTGTCCCCACTGCCGGAGAAGTCCCCGACCCAGCAGCTGGCTCCGGGAACCACTGATCTGGATGAGACTATGATGTTCACAGCCATGTGGCTGGGACAGACAAAGTAATTTGATTTACATCCATCCTATTCCCAACGTTTGGTGTGTTCCCTTGTTTGTTAACTATTGTTAGAGAACATGACGGCTTGGAGTGCCCATCAGATCGCACTTCCAAGTGCAAATCCTACTCAGGGCCGCTGTCTCTTTCCCACCTCTGGAGCTCAGTACAGCGGTATCCATGTGAGGCCAACTGGCACAGAATGTGTGGGGGCAGAAAGCCGAAGCTGACGTAATTTCAGGAAGAAACCAAGATAAAATGCATGGAACAAAGTTTGTATGTTATGCTCAGGGATGTCGTACATTCTTCCAGAAATTGCTGACCTGAGGAAACACAAGGCCACTCAGACCAGACTGGGGTACGTAAGTAAACACTTCCACGAAGACTTTAAAATAAATCCAATCCACTATGTTCAGTTGTAGGTAATGGGAGGTTAGTCTGAATACTGTAGTCTGCCATTCATTTCCAGAAACAGAATTATGTGATCAAACAAAATACATAAACAAATGCAGTGTCAAGGAGTAATACCACCTGCCTTTTAGTTCGACATACTTGTGGCAGACGAGAAATGGAGAAAATACACTGAGAAAATGAAGACTATTTGCAAAGTAATGCTGACCACCCCTCTGCTGATTAGTCCTGCAAATATTTCCCTGGAGCCTGAGTCTGTCCTCTGTGCCAACTGTATAGTTACAGGAGTCTAGTAGGTATTTCTATGCAGATTCTCAAGGAAGAGCCACTGGAACCCCAAACTCAACTGTGATCAGTAACTTCGCTTCGCTCATTCTTCCAGTTTCCCCTGTGGCCATGTCTGGGGGTGGTGGCGATGAGCTCTATCCCAATGTGATACCGTCACGCTCTCCTGCCATAGCTCCCAAGGCCTGCATCACTCTGCCCACGCTTGTCCATCTGGTGAAACCTACTCCTCATTCCACAGGTTGCCCCCTCTTTGAAGCCCTTCCTGGTGTCACCAGACAGAATTGACATGCTACCTCCTGTCCTGGCTGACCCCTCTGATTGAAACACGCACTGCATGACGTGTGGTTATAGTATTTGTCTTCTCCGTGTTTTTCTCCCCACTGGGCTTTGTACTTTTCCTGAAGGAAGGAATCATTTTCAGTTCACTTCTGTTTTCCAGTGTTTGGTAGAGTAGAGAAAAAGAGTTGATTTGTAAAATCAACCTCTCCATCTCTCTCTGTCTCTCTCTGTCTCTCTGTCTGTCTGTCCCTCTCTATGTCTCTCTCTCCTACAGATAGAAAAATAAATAGATAGGGAGTGGAAGTCTGAAGTACTGTTTCATTCCACACAACATAGTTACAGCAGAAGCTGCTGTGGGTGGTTGGCTGAGGTGGAGGAAAGCGGGCAAGGCCAAGTACTGAGCACAACCAAGCCCTGCCACCTGGTGGGCAAGCAGCCCTGGGGACCCATTTATGTGCAGACAGGAGGTGGCTGTGCTGCACTGTGTCTAAGCTGCTGGCACAGAGGTACAGGGCTGTCTGGTCCTTCCGGGCCGATGGCATGGTGAGAGGAAAGAACGCCTTCTGCTCACGAGAGGCCTGGTAGCCTTCAGCCAGGTCTCCCGCCTCAACAGCCTTTTCTACTCGGGAGAAGTAGATCAGCCTCAGGCCCTGCCCCGGGTCCTGTCGGTACCAGTACATGGAGTTATGGCCTAAGTCCTGTTCACACTGCAGGGTCACATCTTGTCCTTCCTCTCTGGACAGGTATTTTGGGGTCTGAGTGATTCCACCACCCACTGTGCCTATGGAAGGAAAAGGAAGGTTCTGGAAGCACAGTCCAAAGGGTGCCCCTACTGCTTCATGGGAAAAAGCTTAGTTAGACCTGGAGGGTGGCACCTTTCAGACAGGAATTTGCTCCCTGAACCCAGGACTCACCTGCTCCCAGGAGACAAAGGACCACGCAGCAGAGCACCTGGCTGCCCATAGTGGGAAGGGGGTCCCCTTGTGGTACAGGCACTTGCAGGAAGACAAATGAGCCAAGAGACTTAGCTCTGGGGATCCCCCCCTTGTGGGTGCAGGATGGGCAGAGGGCTAGGAAGACAGTGGGGAGAGACCCTGGCGGTGTTCAAGACGGGCTCTGTAACTCTGCAGATGAGGAGACAGAGCGGAGGAGACCTGGATCACTTGCACCCCATCCACCCCCTTGCGCCTCCCTCTGGCCTGAGGGGGGCTGTCCCCCAGCCGAGTCTCACTGTGACTGGCCCGCTGGCTGTCCCCTTCCTAGTGAAGGTGAGGTCTGCTCGTGACAGCAGCCTGTCGTCACGCGGGTCACATGAGAACATGGAATTCATCTTCGGTCCCATCAGTGCATGGATACCGCTCTGCTCAGATCCATCCTGCGTTCACGCAGGGCCCTGTTTCATTCCAGAACCTTCTCCCTGGCCGGCTTTCCTGTTGCCATTTTTAGTCTCTGAGATGTTTCCCTGCTTTTCTTCAGGGCCAGAACTAAATTTCCATCTGAGTGTTCCGTGGGTATCTCTTATGCATTCTTCATTTCTGAGGCAGGTTTGACTTTTGGTCTCATTTCTTTCCTGAATGTTATCAAAAGATTTTTTTTTGTTCCTCTCTCTTTTTGTCATTTCTGTTAATAATGTTTGGACTCTGGTTTAGGGTGGTTGTGTTCAACTGCTTACTTGAATATATTTGTTTGAAGTGTACACTTAAGTTTTCCTTTTGACACATGATTGCTTTTTGCAGGGACACAGTGCAAGGTTTTGTTTTGTCTACGCCATGGCTATTATGTTCCTTTTGTTCTTTTTCATAGTATTTATAATATATGCAGCGTAATCCCATTGATCTAGCAAGTCCGAATGCTTCCGTAAGTTTTTATGCAGCGGAGGGGGGAATGAGTCCTCTTTTTTCATAATTCTCATGTATCTTCCAGGACTCTAAACTGTCCCCTGTTTCTTCTTTCTTCCCTTCATAACCCAGCATCCAGAGGACCCTTCCTCCTTCCCCTTGGACATTTGTTTCCTCCCGCAGACACTCAGTAGTCAGAGGACCATCGCTTTAAATCTCGGGTCTGGCCCTTTATGGAGAGTCTTGGCCCCTCCTCCCTCCAGTCCTGCTCAGGTGTGAGTCCAGCTGGGATGGGAAGTGGGCGGGGCCCTTCCCCTGGGGTCTCCCCAACCCTCCTCAGCCCTCTCTGTGTGCAGGCAGTTTCTCTGCTTCCCCTGCTCCTGCAGGGCAGGGGGAGGAGGGACTGCAGTGTGTGCAATAATTTCAGAAAATCAAGCGGCGGGACACGTGGCCGGGGAAGCGTGGTTTATACCCTTTCCTGTGAGGGTGGATTCCTCGCCTCTATAGACATGACATTCCTTTGCGTGCCTCCGTCTTTTTATTTTCTGAAATTGTTTTATCACAGCAAAGGAGAAGCAGCACTGTCCTTTGGTTTCCCAACATCATTCAGTGATGAGGTTTGAAATCCTATTCAAAGAGACAGCTAGGGGTTGAGATGATAACGTTTCTAATGAGCAAAATGTGGGGGCCAGACCTGTCTCCAAAATTTCAGACAGTTGTCCAACTTCATTTTCTCCACTTCTTGGGTGTCCTGTAGCAGCTCAGGCACCGGGCCACAAAACCAGGGTACTTCCAGGAGGGAAAGAGGATGCCCAGCCTGGCATACAAGCACAGCCTCTGAGTAACACAGACCTCGACTTAGAAGTTTACATTCTCACTCTCTCTCCCCCCTCCTATCTCTCTCCACACACAGAAGGCTCCGTCAGAGGAGCCGTGGTTTTCCTCCCTCCCCACCCCCTTCCACAGGGCTCCCCGGGCTGGGTGCTGGGGAGAAGGGGGCTGGTTCTTGCCTGGGCCTCTGATCTCTGCCCAGCGCTGTGTCACTAGCAGCACAGAAGTAGAAGCCGCTGTGTTCGGGACTCGGACGCGCCACCGTCAGAGCTGAGAAAGTCAGATTTGGATGGCTGATGGGAAAGCTGTCTTTGGGGAAACCTTGCTCGTGTGTGGTGGGTGAACCCACATTTGAAGTCACCATCAGGACGAGGCCCTGATTCGGGAACTGCTGATACCAAAACATAGTTGAGGCCTGAAAGTCCACTGCACGGCACTGGATCGTCACAGAGGTCCCACTCGGACAGACAACCCTGCTTGGATGCTGAGAGACGAGAGCACCGAGCCCAGAGCCTGGAGGGACAGAGGTCAGAGCCATAAAGGAGGCCAGCTGGACCATCCCAGCTGACCACAGGCAGGAAACTAGGGGCTTTGCCCCCTGCCCCCTCCCCTTTTCCTCCAGCCCCCAGAGTCCTGTTCGTTGGTGAACTCTCCCTGTCAGAGGCCCTGGGACCAGAAGTCCCCATCTGCCCTGACTAGTGATATCTCACTTCACCTCTCTTCTTAGGAGCAGCACAAAACTCCACCAGCCCAGGCCACCCCATCAAAATGCCACCACGCACACACACTGGCCCCAGGCACTCAGATACTCAGGCTCGTACTGGGCACCAGAAGCAGCAGCAGCAGCAGCAGCAGCAGCATCTTCAGGTGTCAACCTCATACCACAAGTTCTCAAAAAAGGTATGACCACTCTTCATTCTTCCTTTCTCCACCCCCAGGATGGATTAAAGGTTGTGGCTGGGGAGAGGGTAGCTAGCGCTGAATCTCAAGGGGGATGGTCTTTTCTGCCCCCTGCTGGTGATCTGTCCCAAAGAGGCAGGCCCATTGCTTTTCCTCCCTCCCAGAGAATGAGACACACAGGGCTTACGGGGCTTTGGAGGGTTCTGATTCTACTCCTAAGTTTATAGATGATACACTTAACCCTAGAGCACTGAAGGGACTTAAACGAGATTTTTAGACTCACATGAGGAAAGCGGTATATCTTTGTGTAGTGAATGGCATTGCAGTCACATCTTCTGTGCCAGAGGCTCAAATAGCATGTTAACTCAGACAGGGTTTTTTGTTTGTTTGTTTGCTTGCTTGCTTTTTGTTTTACAGCGAAAATACCTGAGGTATGCTCTGATTTGAAGTCTGAGGCGGCGACTTCAAAGATGGCTGTGGTGAATAACAGGGCCAGACACATTCTGTCTGTCCAGACTGGATACACAACCAGGCAACAGGGAGAGAGTCCCCTCCCCAGGCTCCTGAGTTCTGGGGCTCTTGGGTTGATTTCAGTAACTGACCTCTTTGAGCCACTTGGTTTTTCTGCTCCTGCCTTGAAATTCATGCTTTTAAGTTTTAAATTCAACAATAGAGTGAGCCCAGGAGACACTAGGCCCCCACTGTCTACCCCTAAAAGCAGATCCCAGGCCCCTGCAGCCCTCTCCACCTGCAGCCTTGCTCTGTGACCTCAGTCGTGCTGTGTAATGACCTTGTGTCTTTTCAAAGTGTCCTGACGGTGCTGCCGAGGGAGTCTAGGGGTCCCAGTAAGAACTAAAGGGCTGGGGCAGCCACTCCTTTGGTCATCGGGGGCCGGGCCCTGCACTCAGCTCCAAACACACTGGTACCTGTGAGACAGCTCAGGCTTGTCTAACCTCCTACAGCGTGTGGGCTTCGCTTGTTCAACAGCATGTTTCCGAGACTGACCCTCCCGTGATTGTGCAAATGATGTTCACACTTTTGCTCCGTTGCCTTCTGTTGCATACATATGACACTAGTGATCTGCTGCGTTGTTGATGGACATGCGAGTGTTTTCCAGTGTGAGCTCACGGGGAGTAAAGCTGCTGGGACGGCCGTTCCTCTCCCGGCCTTTTCCACGTCCCGGAATTCTGGGATATTGCGTCAGTTAGCGCACAGTTCACAGGTTGGCTTTCTGAGTTGCCTGATTTACTACTAATTACTTCCAGTATTAGTTTGAATTCAGAAATTACCTTTCTTGTACTTAAGAAATACTATCCTTCTTTGATCGTATTTTTCTATAAATTCTCCTTCCTGGTTAGTGTTAGTCGGGAAGGCTTCTCCAAACTTGTTCTGGAAACATTCAGTGACGAGTTGAAGTTTGTGAGTTTCATTTCCTACAACTCTCTTGGTCATGGGAATGGGGTCTATGAGGGAACTTCACACAGAAAGAGTTCTTTTCAGTATCAGAAAAAGGCAAACGGTTAAAATGCATGTAAGAGACCGTACAAATCCTGAGTGCACATTACGAGTTTCACAGTGCAAATTTTAACACCAAGTACGGTGCACATGCTTTGTTTTGTGGATTTCTTTACTGACAGGAGGCACCCTGGACGCCTGCTGCTCATGCCCCAGGGGACAAAGAAAATCCAGACTGTTGTCTCCTACTGTCTTCTGCTGAACCTCTTTCTCTCATTGGACAGACAGCCTCGCCCCAGCTCATCACCTGTGGAGTGTGACCCGCACAGGGAGAGCAGGGAGCTTTGGGGCTGTGTCCCCACTGCCGGAGAAGTCCCTGACCCAGCAGCTGGCTCCGGGAACCGCTGATCTGGATGAGACTATGATGTTCACAGCCATGTGGCTGGGACAGACAAAGTAATTTGATTTACATCCATCCTATTCCCAACGTTTGGTGTGTTCCCTTGTTTGTTAACTATTGTTAGAGAACATGACGGCTGGGAGTGCCCATCAGATCGCACTTCCAAGTGCAAATCCTACTCAGGGCCGCTGTCTCTTTCCCACCTCTGGAGCTCAGTACAGCGGTATCCATGTGAGGCCAACTGGCACAGAATGTGTGGGGGCAGAAAGCCAAAGCTGACATAATTTCAGGAAGAAACCAAGATAAAATGCATGGAACAAAGTTTGTATGTTATGCTCAGGGATGTCGTACATTCTTCCAGAAATTGCTGACCTGAGGAAACACAAGGCCACTCAGACCAGACTGGGGTCCGTAAACACTTCCACGAAGACTTTAGAATAAATCCAATCCACTATGTTCAGTTGTAGGTAATGGGAGGTTAGTCTGAATACTGTAGTCTGCCATTCATTTCCAGAAACAGAATTATGTGATCAAACAAAATACATAAACAAATGCAGTGTCAAGGAGTAATACCACCTGCCTTTTAGTTTGACCGACATACTTGTGGCAGACGAGAAATGGAGAAAATACACTGGGAACATGAAGGCTATTTGCAAAGTAATGCTGACCACCCCTCTGCTGATTAGTCCTGCAAATATTTCCCTGGAGCCTGAGTCTTTCCTCTAAGTGCCAACTGTATAGTTACAGGAGTCTAGTAGGTATTTCTATGCAGATACCCAAGGAAGAGCCACTGGAACCCCAAACTCAACTGTGATCAGTAACTCCGCTTCGCTCATTCTTCCAGTTTCCCCTGTGGCCATGTCTGGGGGTGGTGGCGATGAGCTCTATCCCAATGTGATCCCGTCACGCTCTCCTGCCATAGCTCCCAAGGCCTGCATCACTCTGCCCACGCTTGTCCATCTGGTGAAATCTTCTCCTCATGCGAGTTTCATCTCACAGGTGGCCTCCTCTTTGAAGCCCTTCCTGGTGTCAGCAGACGGAAATGGCCAGGCTGACCCCTCTGATTGAAGTGCACATTACTTGACATTTGGTTACAGTATTTGTCTTCTCCGTGTTTTCTCCCTACTGGGCTTTGTTATTTTCCTGAAAGAAGGAACCATTTTCTGTTCTTTTCTGTTTTCCAGTGTTTGATAAAGTAGAAAAAAGTTGATATGTAAAACCAGCCTCTCTTTCTCTCTCCCCCATACAGATAGATCCATAAATAGATAGATAAGAGATGGAAGTCTGAAATAATATTCCATTCCACACGGCATGCTGACAGCCTGGCTGCTGTGGGTGGTTGGCTGAGGTGCAGGAAAGCGGGCAAGGCCAAGTACTGAGCACAGCCAAGCCCTGCCACCTGGTGGGCAAGCAGCCCTGGGGACCCATTTATGTGCAGACAGGAGGTGGCTGTGCTCCACTGTGTCTAAGCTGCTGGCACAGAGGTACAGGGCTGTCTGGTGCTTCCGGGCCGATGGCATGGTGAGAGGAAAGAACGCCTTCTGCTCTCGAGAGGCCTGGTAGCCTTCAGCCAGGTCTCCCTTCTCAACAAATCTTTCACCTTGGGAGAAGTAGATCAGCCTCAGGCCCTGCCCCGGGTCCTGTCGGTACCAGTACATGAAGTTATGGCCTAAGTCCTGTTCACACTGCAGGCTCACATCTCGTCCTTCCTCTCTGGACAGGTATTTTGGGGTCTGAGCGATTCCACCACCCACTGTGCCTATGGAAGAAAGAGGAAGGTTCTGGAAGCACAGCCCAAAGGGTGCCCCTACTGCTTCATGGGAAAAAGCTTAGTTAGACCTGCAGGGTGGCACCTTTCAGACAGGAATTTGCTCCCTGAACCCAGGACTCACCTGCTCCTAGGACACAAAGGGCCACGCAGCAGAGCACCTGGCTGCCCATAGTGGGAAGGGGGTCCCCTTGTGCTACAGGCACTTGCAGGAAGACAAATGAGCCAAGAGACTTAGCTCTGGGGATCCCCCCCTTGTGGGTGCGGGATGGGCAGAGGGCTGGGAACACAGTGGGGAGAGACCCTGGCGGTGTTCAAGACGGGCTCTGTAACTCTGCAGATGAGGAGACAGGGCGGAGGAGACCTGGATCACTTGCACCCCATCCACCCCCTTGCGCCTCCCTCTGGCCTGAGGGGGGCTGTCCCCCAGCCGAGTCTCACTGTGACTGGCCCGCTGGCTGTCCCCTTCCTAGTGAAGGTGAGGTCTGCTCGTGACAGCAGCCTGTCGTCACGCGGGTCACATGAGAACGTGGAATTCATCTTCAGTCCCATCACTGCAAGGATACCGCTCTGCTCAGATCCATCCTGCGTTCACGCCAGGGTCCTGTTTCATTCCAGAGCCTTCTCCCTGGCCGGCTTTCCTGTTGCCATTTTTAGTCTCTGAGATGTTTCCCTGCTTTTCTTCAGGGCCCGAACTAGATTTCCATCTGAGTGTTCCGTGGGTATCTTTTATGCATTCTTCATTTCTGAGGCAGGTTTGACTTTTGGTCTCATTTCTTTCCTGAATGTTATCAAAAGATTTTTTTTTTGTTCCTCTCTCTTTTTGTCATTTCTGTTAATAATGTTTGGACTCTGGTTTAGGGTGGTTGTGTTCAACTGCTTACTTGAATATATTTGTTTGAAGTGTACACTTAAGTTTTCCTTTTGACACATGATTGCTTTTTGCAGGGAGACAGTGCAAGGTTTTGTTTTGTCTACGCCATGGCTATTATGTTCCTTTTGTTCTTTTTCATAGTATTTATAATATACGCAGCGTAATCCCATTGACCTAGCAAGTCCGAATGCTTCCGTAAGTTTTTATGCAGCGGAGGGGGGAATGAGTCCTCTTTTTTCATAATTCTCATGTATCTTCCAGGACTCTAAACTGTCCCCTGTTTCTTCTTTCTTCCCTTCATAACCCAGCGTCCAGAGGACCCTTCCTCCTTCCCCTTGGACATTTGTTTCCTCCCGCAGACACTCAGTAGTCAGAGGACCATCGCTTTAAATCTCGGGTCTGGCCCTTTATGGAGAGTCTTGGACCCTCCTCCCTCCAGTCCTGCTCAGGTGTGAGTCCAGCTGGGATGGGAAGTGGGCGGGGCCCTTCCCCTGGGGTCTCCCCAACCCTCCTCAGCCCTCTCTGTGTGCAGGCAGTTTCTCTGCTTCCCCTGCTCCTGCAGGGCAGGGGGAGGAGGGACTGCAGTGTGTGCAATAATTTCAGAAAATCAAGCGGCGGGACACGTGGCCGGGGAAGCGTGGTTTATACCCTTTCCTGTGAGGGTGGATTCCTCGCGTCTATAGACATGACATTCCTTTGCGTGCCTCCGTCTTTTTATTTTCTGAAATTGTTTCATCACAGCAAAGGAGAAGCAGCACTGTCCTTCGGTTTCCCAACATCATTCAGTGATGAGGTTTGAAATCCTATTCAAAGAGACAGCTAGGGGTTGAGATGATAACGTTTCTAATGAGCAAAATGTGGGGGCCAGACCTGTCTCCAAAATTTCAGACAGTTGTCCAACTTCATTTTCTCCACTTCTTGGGTGTCCTGTAGCAGCTCAGGCACCGGGCCACAAAACCAGGGTACTTCCAGGAGGGAAAGAGGATGCCCAGCCTGGCATACAAGCACAGCCTCTGAGTAACACAGACGTCGACTTAGAAGTTTACATTCTCACTCTCTCTCCCCCCTCCTATCTCTCTCCACACACAGACGGCTCCGTCAGAGGAGCTGTGGTTTTCCTCCCTCCCCACCCCCTTCCACAGGGCTCCCCGGGCTGGGTGCTGGGGAGAAGGGGGCTGGTTCTTGCCTGGGCCTCTGATCTCTGCCCAGCGCTGTGTCACTAGCAGCACAGAAGTAGAAGCCGCTGTGTTCGGGACTCGGACGCGCCACCGTCAGAGCTGAGAAAGTCAGGTTTGGGTGTTGGATGGGGAAGCTGTCCTGGGCAAAACCTTGCTCGTGTGTGGCAGGTGAGCCCATATTGGAAGTCACCATCAGGACGAGGCCTTGATTCGGGAGCTGCTGATACCAAAACATAGTTGAGGCCTGAATGTCCTTTGCGTAGCACTGGATCGTCACAGAGGTCCCACGCGGACAGACGACCCTGCTTGGATGCTGAGAGACGAGAGCACCGAGCCCAGAGCCTGCAGGGACAGAGGTCAGAGCCATGAAGGAGGCCAGCTGGACCATCCCAGCTGACCACAGGCAGGAAACTAGGGGCTTTGCCCCCTGCCCCCTCCCATTTTCCTCCAGCCCCCAGAGTCCTGTTTGTTGGTGAACTCTCCCTGTCAGAGGCCCTGGGACCAGAAGTCCCCATCTGCCCTGAATGGTGATATCTCACTTCACCTCTCTTCTTAGGAGCAGCACAAAACTCCACCAGCCCAGGCCACCCCATCAAAATGCCACCACGCACACACACTGGCCCCAGGCACTCAGATACTCAGGCTCGTACTGGGCACCAGAAGCAGCAGCAGCAGCAGCATCTTCAGGTGTCAGCCTCATACCACAAGTTCTCAAAAAAGGTATGACCA
Source organism: Glossophaga mutica (assembly GCA_039655065.1). Classification (NCBI taxonomy): domain Eukaryota; kingdom Metazoa; phylum Chordata; class Mammalia; order Chiroptera; family Phyllostomidae; genus Glossophaga; species Glossophaga mutica. The sequence continues at coordinate 8,728,458 of CM077313.1, forward strand.
CTCTTCATTCTTCCTTTCTCCACCCCCAGGATGGATTAAAGGTTGTGGCTGGGGAGAGGGTAGCTAGCGCTGAATCTCAAGGGTGATGCTCTTTTCTGCCCCCTGCTGGTGATCTGTTCCAAGAAGCAGGCCCATTGCTTTTCCTCCCTCCCAGAGAATGAGACACACAGGGCTTACGGGGCTTTGGAGGGTTCTGATTCTACTCCTAAGTTTATAGATGATACACTTAAACCTAGAGCATTGAAGGGACTTAAACGAGATTTTTAGACTCACATGAGGAAAGCGGTATATCTTTGTGTAGTGAATGGCATTACAGTCACGTCTTCTGTGCTAGAGGCTCAAATAGCATGTTAACTCAGACAGGGTTTTTTTGTTTGTTTGTTTGTTTGTTTGTTTGTTTGCTTGCTTGCTTTTTGTTTTACAGCGAAAATACCTGAGTTATGCTCTGATTTGAAGTCTGAGGCGGCAACTTCAAAGATGGCTGTGGTGAATAACAGGGCCGGACACATTCTGTCTGTCCAGACTGGATACACAACCAGGCAACAGGCTCTCTCCCTGTTCCAGCCTCCCCTCCCCAGGCTCCTGGGTTCTGGGGCTCTTGGGTTGGTTTCAGTAACTGACCTCTTTGAGCCACCTGGTTTTTCTGTTCCTGCCTTGAAATTCATGCTTTTAAGCTTTAAATTCAACAACAGAGTGAGCCCAGGAGATACTAGGCCCCCACTGTCTACCCCTAAAAGCGGATCCCAGGCCCCTGCAGCCCTCTCCACCTGCAGCCTTGCTCTCTGACCTCAGTCGTGCTGTGTAATGACCTTGTGTCTTTTCAAAGTGTCCTGACGGTGCAGCCAAGGGAGTCTAGGGGTCCCAGTAAGAACTAAAGGGCTGGGGCAGCCACTCCATTGGTCATCGGGGGCCGGGCCCTGCACTCAGCTCCAAACCCACTGGTGCCTGTGAGACAGCTCAGGCTTGTCTAACCTCCTACAGCATGTGGGCTTCGCTCGTTCAACAGCATGTTTACGAGACTGACCCTCCCGTGATTGTGCAAATGATGTTCACACTTTTGCTCCGTTGCCTTCTGTTGCATACATATGACACTAGTGATCTGCTGCGTTGTTGATGGACATGCGAGTGTTTTCCAGTGTGAGCTCACGGGGAGTAAAGCTGCTGGGACGGCCGTTCCTCTCCCGGCCTTTTCCACGTCCCCGGAATTCTGGGATATTGCGTCAGTTAGCGCACAGTTCACAGGTTGGCTTTCTGAGTTGCCTGATTTACTACTAATTACTTCCAGTATTAGTTTGAATTGAGAAATTACATTTCTTGTGCTTAAGAAATACTATCCTTCTTTGATCGTATTTTTCTATAAATTCTCCTTCCTGGTTAGTGTCAGACGGGAAGGCTTCTCCAAACTTGTTCTGGAAACATTCAGTGACGAGTTGAAGTTTGTGAGTTTCATTTCCTACAACTCTCTTCGTCATGGGAATGGGGGCTATGAGGGAACTTCACACAGAAAGAGTTCTTTCCAGTATCAGAAAAAGGCAAACGGTTAAAATGCATATAAGAGACCGTACAAATCCTGAGTGCACATTACCAGTTTCACAGTGCAAATTTTAACACCAAGTACGGTGCACATGCTTTGTTTTGTGGATTTCTTTACTGACAGGAGGCACCCTGGACGCCTGCTGCTCATGCCCCAGGGGACAAAGAAAATCCAGACTGTCTGTCTCTTACTGTCTTCTGCTGAACCTCTTTCTCTCATTGGACAGACAGCCTCGCCCCAGCCCATCACCTGTGGAGTGTGACCCGCACAGGGAGAGCAGGGAGCTTTGGGCCTGTGTCCCCACTGCCGGAGAAGTCCCCGACCCAGCAGCTGGCTCCGGGAACCACTGATCTGGATGAGACTATGATGTTCACAGCCATGTGGCTGGGACAGACAAAGTAATTTGATTTACATCCATCCTATTCCCAACGTTTGGTGTGTTCCCTTGTTTGTTAACTATTGTTAGAGAACATGACGGCTTGGAGTGCCCATCAGATCGCACTTCCAAGTGCAAATCCTACTCAGGGCCGCTGTCTCTTTCCCACCTCTGGAGCTCAGTACAGCGGTATCCATGTGAGGTCAACTGGCACAGAATGTGTGGGGGCAGAAAGCCGAAGCTGACGTAATATCAGGAAGAAACTAAGATAAAATGCATGGAACAAAGTTTGTATGTTATGCTCAGGGATGTCGTACATTCTTCCAGAAATTGCTGACCTGAGGAAACACAAGGCCACTCAGACCAGACTGGGGTCCGTAAACACTTCCACGAAGACTTTAAAATAAATCCAATCCACTATGTTCAGTTGTAGGTAATGGGAGGTTAGTCTGAATACTGTAGTCTGCCATTCATTTCCAGAAACAGAATTATGTGATCAAACAAAATACATAAACAAATGCAGTGTCAAGGAGTAATACCACCTGCCTTTTAGTTCGACATACTTGTGGCAGACGAGAAATGGAGAAAATACACTGAGAAAATGAAGACTATTTGCAAAGTAATGCTGACCACCCCTCTGCTGATTAGTCCTGCAAATATTTCCCTGGAGCCTGAGTCTGTCCTCTAAGTGCCAACTGTATAGTTACAGGAGTCTAGTAGGTATTTCTATGCAGATACCCACGGAAGAGCCACTAGAACCCCAAACTCAACTGTGATCAGTAACTCCGCTTCGCTCATTCTTCCAGTTTCCCCTGTGGCCATGTCTGGGGGTGGTGGCGATGAGCTCTATCCCAATGTGATACCGTCACGCTCTCCTGCCATAGCTCCCAAGGCCTGCATCACTCTGCCCACACTTGTCCATCTGGTGAAATCTTCTCCTCATGCGAGTTTCATCTCACAGGTGGCCTCCTCTTTGAAGCCCTTCCTGGTGTCAGCAGATAGAAATGGCCAGGCTGACCCCTCTGATTGAAGTGCACATTACTTGACATTTGGTTACAGTATTTGTCTTCTCCGTGTTTTCTCCCTACTGGGCTTTGTTATTTTCCTGAAAGAAGGAACCATTTTCTGTTCTTTTCTGTTTTCCAGTGTTTGATAAAGTAGAAAAAAGTTGATATGTAAAACCAGCCTCTCTTTCCCTTCCCCCATACAGATAGATCCATAAATAGATAGATAAGGACTGGAAGTCTGAAATAATATTCCATTCCACGCGGCATGCTGACAGCCTGGCTGCTGTGGGTGGTTGGCTGAGGTGGAGGAAAGCGGGCAAGGCCAAGTACTGAGCACAGCCAAGCCCTGCCACCTGGTGGGCAAGCAGCCCTGGGGACCCATTTATGTGCAGACAGGAGGTGGCTGTGCTGCACTGTGTCTAAGCTGCTGGCACAGAGGTACAGGGCTGTCTGGTGCTTCCGGGCCGATGGCATGGTGAGAGGAAAGACCGCCTTCTGCTCTCTAGAGGCCTGATAGCCTTCAGCCAGGTCTCCCTTCTCAACAAACCTTTCACTTCGGGAGAAGTAGATCAGCCTCAGCCCCTGCCCCGGGTCCTGTCGGTACCAGTACATGGAGTCATGTCCAAAGTCCTGTTCGCACTGCAGGGTCACATCTTGTCCTTCCTCTCTGGAGAGGTATTTTGGGGTCTGAGTGATTCCACCACCCACTGTGCCTATGGAAGAAAGAGGAAGGTTCCGGAAACACAGCCCAAAGGGTGCCCCTACTGCTTCATGGGAAAAAGCTAAGTTAGACCTGGAAGGTGGCACCTTTCAGACAGGAATTTGCTCCCTGAACCCAGGACTCACCTGCTCCCAGGACACAAAGGGCCACGCAGCAGAACACCTGGCTGCCCATAGTGGGAAGGGGGTCCCCTTGTGCTACAGGCACTTGCAGGAAGACAAATGAGCCAAGAGACTTAGCTCTGGGGATCCCCCCCTTGTGGGTGCGGGATGGGCAGAGGGCTAGGAAGACAGTGGGGAGAGACCCTGGCGGTGTTCAAGACGGGCTCTGTAACTCTGCAGATGAGGAGACAGGGCGGAGGAGACCTGGATCACTTGTACCCCATCCACCCCCTTGCGCCTCCCTCTGGCCTGAGGGGGGCTGTCTCCCAGCCGAGTCTCACTGTGACTGGCCCGCTGGCTGTCCCCTTCCTAGTGAAGGTGAGGTCTGCTCGTGACAGCAGCCTGTCGTCACGCGGGTCATATGAGAACGTGGAATTCATCTTCAGTCCCATCACTGCAAGGATACCGCTCTGCTCAGATCCATCCTGCATTCACGCCAGGGCCCTGTTTCATTCCAGAACCTTCTCCCTGGCTGGCTTTCCTGTTGCCATTTTTAATCTCTGAGATGTTTCCCTGCTTTTCTTCAGGGCCCGAACTAGATTTCCATCTAGTGTTCCGTGGGTATCTTTCAATATATTCTTCGTTTCTTAGATAAATGTGTCTTTTGTCTCATTTCTATCCTGAGTTCAATCAACAAATTCTTTTCTCTCCCTGCTTTTGCCCTTTATGTTCATAATTTTTCAACTTCTTGTTTAGGGTGGTTGTGTTCAACTGCTTGCTTGACTATATTTGTTTGAAGTGTACACTTAAGGTTTACTTTTGGCACATGATTATTTTTTGGGGGGAGACACTGGAAGGTGTGTTCTTCCTCTGTGCTATGGATTTTACGTTCCTTTTGCTCATATTCGTACTGTTCCCATACCTACAACGTACACAGTTTAATGGGATCATTTTTCAATTTTCTAGCCAAGTGTAAATGCTTCAGTAAGTTTTGCTTTTATGGGGTAGAGGTGGGTTGTGAGTTTGCCACTTTTTGTGTCTGTATACAAAGCACAATCCTAGAGTTATACAGACCTCGCTTTACAGGTTTATATTCTCTCTCTTCTCTCCTCTTCTTCTCTCTTCTCTCTCTCTCTCTTTCTGTCTCCCCCTGCCCCCCTCCCCCCGCCCTCTCTTTCTCGACACACAGACGGCTCCGTCAGAGGAGCTGTGGTTTCCCTCCCTCCCCACCCCTTTCCACAGGGCTCCCCGGGCTGGGTGCTGGGAAGAGGGGTGCTGGTTCTTGCCTGGGCCTCTGATCTCTGCCCAGCGCTGTGTCACTAGCAGCACAGAAGTAGAAGCCGCTGTGTTCGGGACTCGGACGCGCCACTGTCAGAGCTGAGAAAGTCTGGTTTGGGTGTTCGATGAGAAAGCTGTCCTGGGGGAAACCTTTCTCGTGTGTGGCAGGTGAACCCACATTTGAAGTCGCCATCAGGATGGGGCCCTGATTCAGGAGCTGCTGATACCAAAACATAGTTAAAGTCTGAATGTCCACCGCACGGCACTGGATCGTCACAGGGGTCCCACTTGCACAGATGACCTTGCTTGGATGCTGAAAGATGAGAGCACCGAGCCCAGAGCCTGCAAGAAAAAGAGGTCAGAGCCATGAAGGAGGCCAGCTGGACCATCCCAGCTGACCACGGGCTGGAAACTCAGGGCCTCACCCCCTGCCCCCTCTACTTTTTCTCCAGTCCCTCGAGTCCTGTTTGTTGGTGAAATCTCCCTGTCAGACTCCCTGGGACCAGAAGCCCCCATCTGCCCTGACTGGTGACCTCTCACTTGACCCCTCTCCTTGCCATCAGCATAGAAAATCCACCAGCTCTGGCCAGAGCTTCACCCATGCCAGCACCCACGCACACTGGCCCTAGCTACTCAGATACTCAGGCTCGTACTGGGCCCCAGAAGCAGCAGAAGCAGCAGCATCTTTGGGTGATGGCCTCCCACCACACGGGTCTCAAGAGAGGTGTGACCAGCTCTTCATTCTTCCTTTCTCCACCCCCAGGATGGATTAACATGGGAGGGTGTTTCCAGAATCCTCTGGGTGCTCTCTTCTGCCCCCTGGTGGGGATCTGTTCCAATGAGGCAGGACTCATTGCTCTTTCTCCCTATTGGAGAACCCAACAGACACTGGGGGAGGGGGCCTTGGAAATGTTCCGATTCCACTCCTAAGTATGTGGTGATACACTGAGACCTAGAGCATTGAAGGTGATAGGGAACTCAAGAGTTGGAAAATTTTTAGTTTGAAGGTAAATAGTTAATAAGCCTAGTAGGTAATGCACATGTTAAAGCTATTGTTTCATTTCATATAATAAGGGCTTGGTGATGATGAACTCCTTGAACTTGACCTTATCTGAGAAGCACTTTATCTTCCCTTCCATTCTAAATGACAGCTTTGCTGGATAGAGCAATCTTGGGTGTAGGTCCTAAGAAAAAGAAGGTAAAAAATATGACAGTAAAAAGACAGCAAACTCACAGCTATTAACAACCACACCTAAAACAAAAGCAAACTAAGCAAACAGCTAGAACAGGAACAGAAACACAGAAATGGAGATCACATGGAGGTTAGCAACAGGGGCGTGGGAGGAGGAGAGAGGGGAGAAAGGTACAGAGAATAAGTAGCATAGACAGTGGGTAGAAAATAGACAGGGGGAGGGCAAGAATAGTGTGGGAAATGTAGAAGCTAAAGAACTTATGACCCATGGACATGAACTAAAGGGGGGAATGTGGGTGGGAGGGGGTGTGCAGGGTGGAGGGGAATGATGTGGGAGAAATGGGTCAACTGTAATAGCATAATCAATAAAATATATTTTTAAAAAAGCTATTGTTTCAGCAACCACAGGTGTGGAAGGCTCGCCACTCCCAGGAGAGACAGTGACCTCCGGGGTGCCGCTGAAGACCACTACCTGGGGCACCGCTGGAGACGTCCAAGCCTTTGTGTTCCAGGGAGAGACCGAGGACCACCTCCTGCCCAGGGTTAGAATGCTGCAGTTCTTAATCTAATTTTCCGTGAATTTCATATCCCCTTCCCTCATTTTGTTCTTTTTTAGAAAAAAGCTGACTTGGAAGGAAATGTAAGATGGTCCAAAGGGTACAAATCCGCTCTCTTCTCAGATTGCCAGCCTTCTGAATAAAGTGGCCAGAAAGATTCAGCCCCTGTCTCTGCTTACCGGGTTCGGAATGTGACAGGCAGCACGAAGGTCGGCTTTTCCGATTTCCGAGGGACTGAAAGGACTTTTTTAGACTTACATGAGGAAAGGAGGGTACATTTGTGCAGTAAACGGCATTATGGTCACTTCTTCTGTGCTGTAGTGGCCTCAAAGTAAGTAGCGTTAACTCCCGACAGTTTTGTTTTTGTTTTTGTTTTTGCAGTGGAAATGCCTGAGTCATACTCTGATTATTGAGGTGTCCACTTCAAAGACGGCTGTGTGGGATCACAGGGCCAGGATGGACACAGGGACCAGATAGAGACCCAGGCAGCAGGCTCTCTGTGCCAGCCCCCGCCGACCCTCCCCAGGCTCCTGTGTTCTAGGGCTCCTGGGTTGATTTCAGTAACTGGCCGCTTTGTGCTCCTTAGTACTTCTCCTCCTACCTTTAAATTCCTGCTTTTATGCTTTAAAATCAACAACAGAGTGAGTCCAGGAAACACTAGGTCCCCACTGTCTACCCCTAAAAGCAGATCTCAGGCCCCCACAGCTCTCAACCTGCAACCTTGGTCTCTGACCTCAGTCATGCTGTGTAATGAACTCGTGTCTTTTCAGAGTGTCCTGATGGTATTCCCAAGGGTGTCTGGGAGTCACAACAAGAACTAAAGGGCTGGGGCAGCCACTCCATTGGTCATCGGGGGCCGGGCCCTGCACTCAGCTCCAAACCCACTGGTGCCTGTGAGACAGCTCAGGCTTGTCTAACCTCCTACAGCGTGTGGGCTTCGCTCGTTCAACAGCATGTTTACGAGACTGACCCTCCCGTGATTGTGCAAATGATGTTCACACTTTTGCTCCGTTGCCTTCTGTTGCATACATATGACACTAGTGATCTGCTGCGTTGTTGATGGACATGCGAGTGTTTTCCAGTGTGAGCTCACGGGGAGTAAAGCTGCTGGGACGGCACGTTCCTCTCCCGGCCTTTTCCACGTCCCGGAATTCTGGGATATTGCGTCAGTTAGCGCACAGTTCACAGGTTGGCTTTCTCAGTTGCCTGATTTACTACTAATTACTTCCAGTATTAGTTTGAATTCAGAAATTATGTTTCTTGCACCTAATAAATATCCTCCTTTGATTATATTTTTCTATACATTTTTTTGTCCTAGTTAATAATAGATATGACAGCTTGTTAAAACTTGTTCTGGACACCTTTAGTGATATTTCCACCTTTGGACTTCATTTCCTGCAACAACTCTGTTACAGCTTTCTCATCGGATGGGGCTATGAGGAAGTTTCCTGCACAGCTAAAGAGTTGTTTTCAGTATCAAGGAAAAGCAAACGGTTAAAATACGTATAATAGGCCACGCAAATCTGAAGTGCACATGTAAGAGTTTTACAGTGGATATTTAAAATCCAGTAAGGTCATATGCTTTCTTGTGTAGACGTTTTTAGTGACAGGAGGGACTCTGGACCCTTTCTAGTTATGCCCAAGAAGCACAAGACTGTCTGTCTCTTACCATGTTCTGCTGAATCTCTTTCTCTCATCGGACAGACAGCCTGCCCCAGCCCATCACCTGTGGAGTGTGACCCGCACAGAGGGAGCAGGGAGCTTTGGAGCTGTGTCCCCACTGCCACAGAAGTCCCTGACCCAGCAGCTGGCTCTGGAAACCATCGATCTGGACGTGTCTTCGAACGTGGCCAGGACAACAAAGTAAGCAATTTAGACCCATCCCACTCCCAACATTTCGGTGTGTTCCCTTGTTTATTGACTGTTGTTAGAGAACATTGGTTGCCGTGATGGCTTGGAGTGCCCATCAGACCACACTTCCAAGTGCAAATCCTCCTCAGGGCCGCTGTCTCTTTCCCACCTCTGGAGCCCAGTACAGCGGTATCCATGTGAGTCCGACTGGTACAGAATGTGTGGGGGCAGAAAGCCGAAGCTGACGTAATTTCAGGAAGAAACCAAGATAAAATGCATGAAACAACGTTTGTATGTTATAGTCGGGGATGTTGTACATTCTTCCAGAAATTGCTGATCCTGTGGAAACACAAGGCCACGCAGAGCAGACTGGGGTACGTAAGTAAACACTTCCACGAAGACTTTAAAATATATCCAATCCAGTATGCTCAGTTGTATGAAGTGGGAGGGTCAGTCTGAATACTATTGCCTGCCATTCATTTCTAGAAATGGAATTGTGTGAACAATTAAAAATAGGTAAACAAATGCAGTTCTGAGAAGTAACACCACCTGCCTTTTCATTTGACATACTTGTAGCAGATGAGAAAAGGAGAAAATACACTGGGAACATGAAGCATATTTGCAAAGTAGTGCTGACCACCCCTCTGCTGATTGGTCCTGCAAATATTTCCCTGGAGCTTGACCTTGTCCTCTAAGGGCCAACTGTACAGTCACAGGAGTCTAGCAGGTATTTCTGGGCTCATACCCAACAAGGAGCCACTAGGACCTGAAACTTAGTTGTGTTCAGTAACTTCCCTTCTACCATTTTTTAAGTTTCCCCTGTGGCCATACCTGGGGGTGGTGGCGATCACCTTTATCCCAATGTGATACCATCACTCTCTCCTGCCTTAACTCCCAAGGCCTGCATCACTCTGCCTGGCCCTGTCCATCTGGTGAAAACCTACTCATCATTTGGGTTTCATCTCAAGGTTGACTCCTCGTTGAAGCCCTTCCTGGTGTCAGCAGACAGAATTGACGTGCTACCTCCTGTCCTGGCTGACCCCTCTGATTGAAACACGCATTACATGAGATTTGGTTATAGTACTTGTCTTGTCCACATTTCTCAATCCTCTAGGCTTTGTTATTTTCCTGAAGGAAGGAACCATTTTCTGTTCTTTTGCTTTCCCAGTGTTTGGTAGAGAAAGAGGTTGGTTTGTAAAAGCAATCTCCCCCTCTCTCTCTTTCTCTCTCTCTCACACGCACACAGATGGATATATAAAGAGATAGATAGGGAGGAAATGGCTGAGGTAATGTGCCATTTCACACAGCAACGTGATAGCAGCAGCTGCTGTGGGTAGTTGGCTGAGGTGGAGGAAAGCAGGCAAGGCGGGATACTGAGCACAAAAAGCCCTGCCACCTGGTGGGCAAGCAGCCCTGGGGACCCATTTATGTGCAGACAGGAGGTGGCTGTGCTCCACTGTGTCTAAGCTGCTGGCACAGAGGTACAGGGCTGTCTGGTCCTTCCGGGCCGATGGCATGGTGAGAGGAAAGAACGCTTTCTTCTCCCGAGAGGCCTGGTAGCCTTCAGCCAGGTCTCCCTTCTCAACAAACCTTTCACCTCGGGAGAAGTAGATCAGCCTCAGGCCCTGCCCTGGGTCCTGTCGGTACCAGTACATGTAGTCATGTCCAAAGTCCTGTTCGCACTGCAGGCTCACATCTCGTCCTTCCACTCTGGACAGGTATTTTGGGGTCTGAGTGATTCTACCACCCACTGTGCCTATGGAAGAAAGAGGAAGGTTCCGGAAACACAGCCCAAAGGGTGCCCCTACTGCTTCATGGGAAAAAGCTTAGTTAGACCTGGAAGGTGGCACCTTTCAGACAGGAATTTGCTCCCTGAACCCAGGACTCACCTGCTCCCAGGAGACAAAGGACCACGCAGCAGAGCACCTGGCTGCCCATAGTGGGAAGGGGGTCCCCTTGTGCTACAGGCACTTGCAGGAAGACAAATGAGCCAAGAGACTTAGCTCTGGGGATCCCCCCCTTGTGGGTGCGGGATGGGCAGAGGGCTAGGAAGACAGTGGGGAGAGACCCTGGCGGTGTTCAAGACGGGCTCTGTAACTCTGCAGATGAGGAGACAGGGCGGAGGAGACCTGGATCACTTGCACCCCATCCACCCCCTTGCGCCTCCCTCTGGCCTGAGGGGGGCTGTCCCCCAGCCGAGTCTCACTGTGACTGGCCCGCTGGCTGTCCCCTTCCTAGTGAAGGTGAGGTCTGCTCGTGACAGCAGCCTGTCGTCACGCGGGTCACATGAGAACGTGGAATTCATCTTCAGTCCCATCACTGCATGGATACCGCTCTGCTCAGATCCATCCTGCGTTCACGCAGGGCCCTGTTTCATTCCAGAACCTTCTCCCTCGCCGGCTTTCCTGTTGCCATTTTTAGTCTCTGAGATGTTTCCCTGGTTTTCTTCAGGGCCCGAACTAGATTTCCATCTGAGTGTTCCGTGGGTATCTTTTATGCATTCTTCATTTCTGAGGTAGGTTTGTCTTTTGCTCTCATTTCTTTCCTGACTTCAATCAAAAAATATTTTTTCTGTCTCTGTTTTTCCTTTTTCTGTTCATAAATTTGATCTTCTGGTTTGTTTTCTTCAAGTGCTTGCTTGAATATATTTGTTTGAATTGTAGACTTAAATTTTTCTTTTGACACTGATTTTTTTTTTTTTTTTGCAGGATACAGTGGAAGGTTTTTTCCTGTATCCAACGGATTTTATGTTCCTATTGTTCACTTTTATGAGTTTCATAATATACACAGCTTAATACCTTTGTTCTAGCAAAGTCCAAATGCTTCCGTAAGTTATTTTTATGGAGTGGCGGGTGCCATGAGTCCTGTGATTTCATAATTCTCATCTATTTTCCAGGACTCTAAAATTTCCCCTATTTCTTCTTTTTTCCCTTCACTACCCAGGGTGCAGAGGACTCTTCTTCCTTCCATTTTCACTTTTTTCCCTCCCTCAAGAGCTCAGTATTCTGAAGTCTTTCTCTTTAAGTCTGGTACCTGGCACTTTAAATGGAGTACACTTTGACCCTCTTCCTCCAGTCCTGCTCAGGTCTGACTCCAAGGAGACAGGAAGGGGGGCTCTTCCCCTGGGGTCTCTCCAACCCTCCTCAGCCCTCTCTGTGTGCAGGCAGTTTTTCTGCTTCCCCTGCTCCTTCAGGGCAGGGGGAGGAGGGACTGCAGTGTGTGCAATAATTTCAGAAAATCAAGAGGCGGGACACGTGGCCGAGTAGCGTGGTTTATACCCTTTCCTGGCGAGGGTGGACGTCCTTGGTACTAGGTGCTTGAAATGCTTTTTATCAGCCTTTTGGTTTTCTGAAATTGTTTTGTGGAATAAAGGAGAAGAAACTGTTCTCTAGGTTCCCAACATCTGTTCAGCGATGAGTTTTAGAGAATTATTCAAAGACATAACAAAAAGTTGAGATGGTATGTTTCCAATGAGCAAAATTTGAGGGCCAGACAAGTCTTCTATATTTCAGACAGATTTATCTAACTCTATTTTCTCCATCTCTGGGGCATCGTATAGCAGCTCAGGCACAAGGCCACGAAACCAGGATTATTCCAGAATGATAAGAGGCTGTATAGCCCGGTGCACAAAGCTCAGACTTTGAGGCACACAGACCCTGGTTGATAGGTTTATGTTCTCTCTCTCTGTCTCACTTTTCCAGCTCCCAGCTCTACTGAGTGTGAGCAAAAAACATAAACTTCTGGAACCAGATTTTCTCCTATGGAAAATGAAGAAACATTTTGATGTTTGCTTGATTTGCTTGATGATCTTGCTTTTTCAATAAAATTCTGTACTTAAAGCATGCAGAGAGGACTTGAAATAGGCTATGAAGTAAAGAAAGGAGATGTGTCAGTCAATAAATATTTTACTTCAGAAGTTATGTCACCCTTTGCGGTGACAGAGTCTGAGTTGGCGCGCATGGGCTGGGAGGCACCCGCTCCAGCTGTGGCTGTGTGGGGGCGGGACCTGGAGGAGGTTTGCGCTGTGGGAGAATGTGACTCTGAACTGGTGTGGACATGGAGCTGGCACAGAAATACACCGCGGAGTCACCAGGCTCTGCCCTCTGGATGTTAAGGACGCTGGGCCCCTCTTTGGGAGATCTGGCAGAGAAGCGTTTCGAGGGCATTCCTGACTCGTCCATGATTTGTTCGGTCCGCAGGGAAATCATGAACTTCAGCCCTTCCTCCGGGAGCTGCTGATACCAGGAAACGTAAGTATGGCCTTTCACGGGGCTGCACCTCAGGGTTGCTTCCTGTCCTTGCCCCACGACCAGGTGCCTGGGGTGCTGGGTGACGCTGGCATTCGAGGGACCTCAGGGGAGAAGAGATGGCATGAGACAGAGTCCTACTGGCAGAAGAAGTTTGTGGCTTGCAATGAAGCGACCCAAGGTGAGCGCAAATAGCTTTGAAGTTTTCCTGCGTCCCTTTAAAAATTCACCTGAATTTTGCTTTTTGGCCCATATTGCAGTTTTGTTTTATATAAATGTCAGTATCTTTCAGGAAGTCTTGGGCCACTTGGAGGTCCAGAGTGTGTTTGAGACACAGCTAAGGAGCCACAGACAAAGGTGCACAATGCCAGTCGTCAGCCTAGGACTCACCTGCCCCCAGGATCCAGACCAGCACCCAGCAGCGGAGAGTGGCACCCATGGCAGAGTCGGGCACCAGGGAGCCTGTGGGCAGCGCCAGGAAGCTCGGCCTGCAGCAGCTCAGGGAGCTTGGCCTCACAGCTGCCGCCCAGGGGGCGGGTCTTCCTGTGACGTCACCCTCTCCAGTGGATCCTCTGGTCTCTACAAGTGATCTTGTACATCAGTGGAATAAGACATCTTTTTTTCAGAGCAATATGAACAGCCTGGCTCAGCGTCGTGCAGGGAAAGCTGAGGGAGATGAGCACCTTCGTTATTGGTCCTTAGCTGATGAACGATTAATTTGCACCCCATCCCTCTCCATGTTTTATTTTTTATTGAATCTAGTGGGGTGGCATGGGTTAGTATAATTACATAGGCTTCAGGTGTACGATTAATATTAAATCATCTGTACATTGCGCTGTGTGTTCAGCACCCCAAGTCAAGTGTCCTTCCATCACCATTTATTCCCGCCTTTACTGTCTTCTACCCTCTCTGCTCTCCACGCACGTTTTCTTAGCATTTGTTTATGTCCCTTGTGTTGGTCCACCCTGTCTTTCCGTGTGGTGTTGCTGAGCAGAGGTAGTGACCAGGTAGGATACGTAGGTTCACAGGGAAGTAGAGACCCGGGTGGCTGGGGAAAAGAGGAAACATTAGAGGCAGGAAATGATCTGACTCAGTTTCCTTCTTTCCTCCTTCATCTCAGCTAAGCGATCATTTCAAGCGTCTCGAGGAAGCTGATTCGATGGCTCATAATTTGTTTTGCTCATCTCTTGTTATTCTTCTTTTTTTTAAATATTTTTTTTCTTTTAGATTTTATTTATTTATCTTTAGAGGGGAAGGGTAGGAGAAAGGGAGAGGGAGAGAAATATCAATGTAGGGTTGTTTCTCGTGTGTCTCCTGCTGGGAACTGGCCTGCAACCCAGGCATGTGCCCTGACTGGGAATCGAACCGCGATCCTCTGGTTCGCAGGCCCGCGCTCAATCCACTGAGCTACACCAGCCAGGGCTCATCTCTTGTTATTCTATTTGTGTTTTTAATGTAAGTACATATTTCAAAGAACAAACATTAGAAAAACGACAAACTCTCCCTCTCGCCTCATGTCCTTGGATTCTGCGCATCTCTCTGAATTATTCTCTTTCATCACGGATGGGCTGCTGATGCTTGAGGGGTCTTTCTTCCTTCCATTCTCCTGTTCTCCTTTCCTACCCTGTGGCAGTGAATAGAAGTTACGTGAAAGCCCACTTGTTGTTGGAAGAGTGAAAAGAAGAGTCAAAGAAGAACAAGGCACAATCCCACCCTGTTAGAATTTACAGGGTGCCTTGAGGAGATGCAGCCTGTACCTCTAGAACCCCCCAGGCTTTGAGTAATAAATAAGATCACGTTAATCTTTAGTGTCCCAATCATGGCTCACGGCTTTGTCTTATTAATAGCAGGATCCTAATGAGCAGCCTCCTTCAAAGGCTCTCTTTATTTTGGGGAGAATTCAGTAGGCTTCCCCAAATGTATAGTTTAAACAAAATGCAGCTGCTCAGAATCAGCGCAGTTATTTCTTCTGGAAATACTCCGAATTGCTCACAAATGCTTTTGATGGAAATGCCATCGCTGAGCACCATGCCTAGCCCAGGGGGACGTGTCCTGGGTGCTGTGAGAGCCACCCACCCTCAGGCTGCTAGGGCAGGGTTGGAGTTCACACAACCACGGGGAGAAGGACTGTCTCATCATCTCTGAGCTGACCTGCTTACTTAGGGCCCAAAGAAACTCTGCAACTTGTGAACGGTTCCATCAGCTTCTGGATGTCACCAGGCTTCTGTCTGCAGGCTCAAACGGAATCCAAGGGGTCAGGACAGACACCTAAACCATCCAATTTTACTCTTTCCTGTCCACTACTGGGTGTTCCAGAGCAAGCCTCCCTCTCACTGTGATGAGTACCTAACGGATTCAAGCAGCAAGCATATGTTGGAATCTTCAATGGTCGGAGTATTGTCCAAAGTGGGGCCCTTTAAAATGTAAAAGAGGGTGCCATTAATAATTATGCCAGGACCACAGGCCTGGACGAGGACAGCCATAGTAACCAGAGCCTTTGGTCACCTTATATGATTTCTTTCTTTCTTTCTTTCTTTCTTTCTTTCTTTCTTTCTTTCTTTCTTTCTTTCTTTCTTTCTTTCTTTCTTTCTTTCTTTCTTTCTTTCTTTCCCTTCCTTCCTTTCCCTTCCTTCCTTTCCCTTCCTTCCTTCCTTCCTTCCTTTTTAATATTTTTAAAATTGATTTCTAGACAGATAAACATTGATTTGTTGTTCCACTTATTTAGGCATTTATTGGTTGATTTTTGTACGTGCCCTGACTGGAGACCAAATCCGAAGCATTGCCCCATAAGGACGAAGCTCTCACCAACTGAGCACCTTGCCAGGGCTAGTGGACTTTCTGACATGTTCCTCTACTGCCATCTGGTGTCACTGGGGAGATTGCAGGAAATAGATACGTTACATTTTCTTTGACACGAGCACATTCCAAGTCAATGACAATGTTGAAACGTATGGGAATGACCTATCGTGCCCCTTCCAACCAGATGGTCTCTGGATTGATGCTATCCCCATGTCCAGTGACACTCAGTAATTGCCGGATGGCTGCAGCCTGTCTTCCGCAGTGGTCCCTGATGGTCACACACATGGGAAAACGTGAAGATCCACAGTGAATCAAAGAATCATAGTCATGTCGGACCTTGGAGACCAAACAGTGCGGTCTCTTCTTTTAAACAGGAGAACGCTGAGTCCCAGAAAGGTGAGGGCACTTGCCAACATCTTGCAGCTAAAAATGAATAAGTGACTTAATTAAATTTTTAAAAACCCTGCATTGATTAGGAAGCAGGCTCCCTGATTCGGTTCCAGTGTCCCTCCGGCTCTGGAGCCTGCAAGAGAGAGAAAGGAGAAGTTGGGTGTTCGAAATTACTGCGTAGAAGTCCTTGCTTCCTGGGCAGCTGGGCAAGGACTTGAGGTTTGAATTCCCTGGAGTGGCCCCCGAGTGCGCATTACTTATTAGCGTCTCTTCTCCCTTCCCCGGGAGGGGTGGCGGGGGGGGGGGCGGTGTCTGCACCCCCACAGGTGTTCCCGAGCAATCACGGCCTTGAGGAGGCTCAGCGGTGTTGCAAGCGCTGCCTGCACCTGCAGTCGTCAGCACTCGGTTCTTCCACCGAGAACGCACCGCCTCTGCGGGGCACGGTGACGGGCAAGCGGTCTGCAGGGGAGACGGGTTTGAGACCAAATCAGTCGGGGTTTCTTCATGTTTTGATACCGTCAGCCTCAGATATCTGGTGTTACTGGGGGGCTGTATTTATAAACTTGGGATCCACGGACTGCTTGATTCCGCATTGCTGTGGAGGGATTTCAGCAGTCCGGGGGCAAGCCCTCTCAATCAATCACTTAATGGGCAATCTATGGTTTTGCTCTCTCCTGGGGGCAGCTGGAGACACCACAGTCAACCTGCTCCTTCTGAGGCAGAGAGATGGGCAAGGGGCCTTTTCAAGTGTCTTCCTGGACTTGGGGGGAGAGGAAGAAGCTAGCGCATGAGTTTGCACCCTGGAGGGAACTGCAAACTTGGCCTCATCCGTGCCAGTACCACCGAGGCACAGAGATGCGGAGCAGGGTCCCCCAGCTCTGTGGGCTGGGTCTTCAGGGTGAAGCAGGGTCCGCTGTGTCTTCCAGCTGAAAATCATTCTCAGGCATTCCCAGCTTAGCCTCAGGCTGTTGGTATTGGGAGGAATTCCATTTCCTGCCTGAGATTTTGTCAATACCAGTAAACAAATACGTGCCCAGAAACTGGATCACATCTCAGAATCACCCCTGTCCCACACGTGTGACCCTGGGGCAGGGACTCCCGCTGCCTCCACGGCCTGCGTGTCCTGTGGGAGGTGAGAGAGCCACAGAGAGTGAAGGGCAGCCCGAGGAAAAGCGTCTTCTACCCAAGTCCCCACGCACTCCCAAGCTCACCCGCCTCCAGGGGCCAGAGCGTGGGTCCAGCAGAGGAGCCGGGTGCCCCGGGCAGGGTCAGAAGCAGGATGACGCTTTTCCAGCAATGGTTTCCGATGCGCCACAGCAAAGAGTTCCCTGGGCCCCACAGGGTAGGATCTGCGGGGACATCCCACAGTCCTGGGGGCGCCTTCTGCGTGAGAGAGAGAATCCGTGGTCCAAACGTTTGGCTGCATGTTTATTTTGTTACATGGATATGTCAACAGGCTCCAACCCACGTGAGGGTTCTTAGGGAAGTCGAAGTTTAGGGACAACATAAGAGGAAGTGGAAAAGGGAAAAAGTAAGAAGAAACAGAAAGAGCAAGGAAATGGTTGAGGGCTACACTAGAGTTGCAATTTTATCAACCTCATCAAGTTCTCTCTGCTGAGTTCTCAAATTTCAGCATGAACAAAAATCACCAGGAGGCTGGCAAAATTATGTATATTCCTGTAACCCACCTCCAGAAACGCAGACTCTGAAATCTGACCCCGTCCTAGAATATACCTGTTGAATCTATACTTTAGGCGACACTGAGGCTTGTTGTCTCAGACAGATTAAAATTTTTTTTTTTGAGTAGAGATTTTAATAGGCTACACTAACAAAAAGACTGCTTAACGCATTAAACTGGGATGCTAAAATTTAAGTAGAACAAGGAACAAGAGAAATTTTCCTGAGAAAGGAATATTTAATGGACTGATTCAAGTTCTGGATTAAAAAACTGCATTAAACTGCATTAAAAATAAAAAAGAACACATGGGAAATATGAAGCCTAACTGAAAACAATTTGACTAAAACTGAAAGAAGAGAAATTTCCAGAACCTAAGCTTTATTCAATATTGTCAAATGCTTCAAAGAGATTAAGCAAGCGGAGAAACAAAAACAGACCTTCGGTCTAGTAAGAATATAGTTTTATTGTTTAGGAGGATAGTCTCAGAAGAATGGAAATGGTCCGAGAAAAAGCTGACGATAGCATTCAAAGGAGTCGCCCGGTGTGGGAAAGCAAAGCAAAGGTGTGGGTCAGCGGGAGTCAGCCTGGGTTTGGAGAGGAGCACACATGGGCATGGACAGGCACTCGCTCCTGAGCACTGGGAAAGGGACTTAAAAACAGAGGCCCCGGCACTGGATGGACCAGAAGAGTGGGGGCTTCTCCTTCCAGGGGTCAGAATGAAAAGAAGTACATTCGGACTTTGGGAGTGAGACAACTGGGCTTAGCTTATATGGAAGTAAGAGCCGATGCGATGAGACAGAGTGTATAAATGTCGCTGAAGCTCAGTGGAATGACCTCGCTCGGTGGGGCCAATGCCAGGACGCCTCCTTTCCTGTACCTTTGATGATGAACGTGTTGGTCCCCGTCACGATCTGGATCACATGCCTGAGGGTTTTTCCGTGTCTGCATCCGCTTTCCATTGCACCGTAGGTATTTTGTCACCGTGAACACACGAATCTGTCTCTTCCCTCAGCTCTAGGGACGCTAATTGGTGACTTTGTCGGTAGGGTCTAAATGAACATGCTCTTTGCACTACCTGGATTTAATTCCTTAAAAAACAAATTCACCCGAGTCCCCACTTGGTCTGAGATTCTAAAAACTAAGGATTTAATTGCCTCTCTAATTCCTTCTCTTTTCCTAGGTTCTCTGTGTCCAGCAAACATAGTAATAATGCTTCGTTAATTACTTGCGAGGGACATCTGCTGGGTGTCCTTGATTCATAAGTTCAAAGTGACAAGCCCCAAGCTGCCACGTTGTTCAAAATAACCGCACCCTCTTGGCTAATGTGGAATTTTCCAAGAGCATGTTCTTGAGTAAAACAAATTCAATCCCCCCTGCCTCCCCATTTAGTGGATTTGTAATCTAGCATGAGGGAAGGTCAAGTTGGCCCTTCTCCATGTGGCTGAAGTGCTGCCATCTGAATCTATAAACTTGTACCCGCTGTGAGATCTAAGAAATGGAGAGGTCAATGAATAATAAGGAAGAATATGGGGCCAACAAGACGGAGAAGGAAATGAATGGTCAAATCAGCCGTGTGATGGCTCCAGGACTTTATTCCACTGTGTTCCGGAGAAATCCCCGTGGTCTCATTTCGGTGCCCTGGGCTACACACACATTTAGCCTTGCAACAAATTCGGCTTTGGTGCACGCTAGCTCTAGCTAGCTGTCATTGCCCTTTGACCGGGTGTGCCACCTGCTTCCTGAGCTAGGCCCAGGGTGCTTTTGTGCACCAGGCAGAGCTGATATTGAGCAGTGTGGGTTCACTGCTGGCGCAGAGATACGTGGCTGAATCCTGCAGCTCCGTACCCCGGATCTCCAGGCTACAGGGTGAGTCTGGGGGATACTCAGCTAAAAATCTATTCTTGGGCATCTCTGTTTCAAAAACATTTTTGTCCTGGAAGGAAACCAAGAACTTGAACTCTTTTGCCAGGATCTGCTGGTACCAGTAAACATAACGATGTCCCTTTTGGGGGACACAAGACATCTTCACATTCTGTCCTTCCCCTTTGATCAGGTGCCCTGGGGTCTGGGTGACTTCCGTATCAAGGGCGCCTGGGGAGAGAGCAGACAGAAGTTGGAGACCTAGCCCAGGGGGGACACTGAGGGCATGGAAGCAGGGAACTGACAACTCAGAACAGGGACTTACCTGCACCCAGGAGACAAAGGACCACGGAGCAGATGACTGTGGCGCACATGGCGGACTTGGGAAAACACAGTCAGGTGGCGGGGCCTGCGGCTTCCTCAGCCCCGCACGCAGCTGCTCTGTGACGTGATCGCTTCGTCCGTAGAGCCCAGCAGTCTTTGCATGGAGGCACCTTTGCTTTTGTCACAGTGGAACCCCTTCTTTAGCTGCCGTCTCCAGCTTCTTCATATATTTTTTTAATCTATATATTCTTATGAATTATTCTCCGAATGATTAACATTGCAGACGCACTAGAACAAAAACGTGTGTTTGTTTCTGTGCTTGCTTGATCCCTTTGAAGCATTTGACAATATTGATTATTCTGAAGTTCTGGAAATTTCTCATCCCTCAGCTTCATTCTTATCATTTTAAATTAGTGTATGTTTCCTAGCTAGTCTTTTTTTTTTCATGTACTTTCCAGTGCCCAATTCTATCCTTTAAATTCAGGATCCTGCTCTGATCAAGTTAAAAAAAAAAAGAAGAAGAACATGAAACAACTATACTCAGTTGTTGGAAAAGTCGACACAGGACTGTGATTCTTCAAAAGCAAGATAAAAAAAGGGGCCATGTCCACACACAATGTGGGGTGGGGGACAGAACATAAAAAATTTTCCAAGTTGAGTAGACAGAGGTTAAAGGTTAGAGGGGATGAAGGCAGCTAGGGTTTGTAAGGAAGACTCCCAGAGAGGAGAAAGCTACACAAGAAATTTGGAAATCTTTGTAAGGACCAGAACTTTTGTCTCAACAGTGTCTGTATAGGATTAACCAACCCCTCCCCCCAAAAAAAAGCAATTTTAGGGCCCTCATTGGATGGCTCAGTTGGTTGGAGTGTTGTCCCCTACACCGAAAGATGGTGGGTTTGTTCTATCCTCTGTCAGGGTGCGTACACAAGGTAACTGGTTAATGGGTTAATGTCTCTCTCTTCCCCTTCCCCCTCCCCCCTCCCTCTTCCTTTCTCTCTAAAATAAATACACTTATCCTTGGGTGAGGATTAAACAAACAGACATTAGAGAGGAACCGCAGAGAAGATTCCCCAGCATCCCCAGAATGGCCAAGCTTTAGCAGTGGGACAGGATTAGGCTAGGGCAGGAGAAGGCAAATTACAGCCCAGAGGCTGGCCATCTGTTGATGTAAATAGATTTTAGGGTGAGAAGCATTTCCACAATGCCAGCACGAAGAGCTTTGACTACCCTCTCTCTAGAGAAAAAAATGTAACTGTTGAAAATTTAGAACCAACCAGGGAAAGCCTTTGAAAATTATCTCAGGAGGCTCTGGCTTGTGTGGCTCAGTGGACTGAGCACTGGCCTGCGAACCAAAAGGTCACCAGTTTGATTCCCAGTCAGGGCACATGCCTGGGTTGCGGGCCAGGTCTCCAGTAGGGGGTGCATGAGAGAGGCAACCACACATTGATGTTTCTCTCCCTCTCTCCCTCCCTTCCCCTCTCTCTAAAAGTAAATAAATAAAATATTTTTTAAAAAAGAACATTATCCCAAGAGCATACAGCGATGGAGAGCACAGGGACCCATCCGTTCCCCAGGGAGGGGCAAGCTGCCGGCACTTCTCATCCCCACCAGCTGTTTTGTGTGGAAACTCTGTTCTGGCAAATGCAGCCCAGACATCTGGTCCATTCCTCTTTGGAGCACCCGCATGGAGGGTGGCCCCTCTGTTCCAGAAACAGCAGGCCAAGGACAGCTGGTCCCAATCTTCCCCATTCTGGCTTCCTTGTAGGGTGGAGATTCCATGCTGGGGGCAGGGGGCAAGTTGAGAAGATCAGGCATACCACCCCATCCAGGGGCCCCCCCAGAGAGCAGGGACTCATCCCAAGGGAAGTGGGCCACTGTCCCTGCCCCCCACCATGGAGCTGTGGTGCAGGGTTCTGTCCGCAGGGCGAGGCAGGCCACAGGCATAGCTCGACCTTGACGTGGGGACCCACCGGTGACCTTTCTTATGACTTTTTTTATGAATGAACTTCTTTGCTGCTTTCCTCCTTTCTTCCTTCTCTCTCTCCTCACAGGGGTCATGGTTCTCCCAGGCTCCCCAGTCCTTCCCATTTTCTCTCACAGGCATTTTCGAACCCAGGCTTGGCACCTGCTTCTTGGAGGACCTGAACTAATGCCCATGGAGCAAACTCTAGTAATTTTAATGTATCTTCTAAAGCCCCACATTGAGCTTTGGATATGAGTCCTATCTGTGCCACTTAAATGGTTCACCGATTTATTTTTTTTTAGACTATTTTTTAAAAATATTTTATTTATTTATTTTTATTATTTATTTATTCATTTATTTATCTTTAGAGGGGAAGGGAAGGAGATAGGGAGAGAAACATCAATGTGCGGTTGCCTCTTGTATGTCCCCTGCCAGGAACTGGCCTGGCAACCCAGGCATGTGCCCTGACTGGGAATCGAACCTCGATCCTTTGGTTCGCAGGCCCGAGCTCAATCCACTGAGCTACACCAGCCAGGGCTGGTTCACTGATTTACATCAGGAGAAATAGTTAAGTGTGTTGGGAATAACGCGTGCTCCAGGCAACACCTGTGCCTTTGAATCTGGAACGAGTTTTTAGCAGTTCTAGCTGTCCTTATTGATGAGAAACCTGGGGGGTGGCCTCTACATGCCTACGAGGGTGGCTTCTTCGCCTTTGGGAGAGGATTTATGGGAGGGGTCTGCCTCTCACCTGGGCCCGCTCTTGCAGGGGTGTCCAAACTTTTGGCGTCTCTGGGCCACACTGGAAGAAGAAGAGTTGTCTTGGGCCACACATTAAATACACAAACACTAACAGAAACCAAGAAATCTCGTAATGTTTTAAGTAAGTTTACAGTTTTCTGTTGGGCCTCATTCATAGCCATCCTGGGCCGCATGCGGCCTGTGGGCCACGGGTTGGGCGCCCCTGCTTAACATATTGCTAAGTCTCCAACTTAAATTAAAGCAAAAAAGGTTTCTATTTGTCTACTGCAGAGAACAGAACAGGTGATTAAAGTGATTCTGGGAAAACACCACCAACTGAAGGTTGGGCGAGTGTAACCACTTTTCCGCCCTTGGCATAACCGTCCAGGGTTTTGTAGGTCTCTGCCAACTTCCATCTGCACAGGAGATCATGACTGCCAGGAACCCACTTCCCACGGCAGTTGCGGGAGGGTGGCGAGGTCTGGAGACGGTGCGTGGACCCGGGGCAGGTTTGTGAGTGGAAGGGAGGCAGCACTCTCACTCTGTGTCTCTGCTGCTCGCGCAGAGGTACACAGCGGAGTCGCCCAAGCCTGGCGAACGGACGCCCAGCGAACAGGAGGATGTGTTGGGCCGGCTGGGTTGGAAGTTGTCCGAGGTGTCTGTTTCCTTGTTAAGCATCTGATCGTAGTAGTAGAGCAGCAACTTTGGGGCTTGGCTCAGCTTCTGTTGGTACCAGTACATGGTGTCATGATTCAGGTCCTGAGAACAAGTCAAGGTCACCGGTTTCCCCATCCTGGTAATCTGGTATCTTGGGCTCTGGGTGACCATGGCACCCACGTGACCTGCAGAAAAAGAAGGAACATTTAGAGACAGAGTCAAGAGGGAGATGGATGTTGCTGCTGTAAAGAAAGACACTGAATTGGGGATGTGACAGCTTTAAGTAAAAATGTCCTTCTGCCCAGGACTCACCTGCTCCTAGGAGACAAAGGGCCACACAATGGAGAAGCCTGGGACCCACGGCAGGGCCAGAGCAGGCGTGGGGCATCTGTCCGTCCCAGACCCTGATCTCTGGGTTTGGCGGCAGGAGCTCCGAGAGCCCCTGGTCCCTGAAAGGCAGGTCCGTCTGTGATGACAGAGCTACTGTTGATGTCACCAGGGCAAGGGCCACTCCTTGTGATATTATACGCAGCTTCCTACGTGGCTGGAGAGGCTGGGCTGGGCTGGACCCGGCATAAAGCCGAGGAGATGTCTTCCTGTTTGTCCCTCTTTCCGTATCTCACTCGTGTTCATCCAGTCCTCTCCTCGCTACTTACATCCTACGCATGGCAGGCCACGTGTTCCCCAGCACATGGCTCAGGTTGCACTCATAAATCTACGGTGCCATGTCTTTGGTTTGTTATCTATGTCCTTGGTGCATGAAAGTTATCTGCCCACCAGCCCCACCAGAATGCAGAAATCAAGCCCTGTATTTTCCAGAGCACATCAAGGAAATCGGTGGCAACACACTGCCCCCTTCTGGCCACTAGCAAAGTGTTGGGAGCAGCCTTCCCACCCTGCAGGAGGAGACCAGTGAGGTGGCTGAGGACACAGAGGGCTTAGAAATGTGTCTAGCCCCATTCTGCTCCTACTAGACCCGTAGGGCACAGACCGGCACATGCCAGGGGACTGGCAAGCATCACTAAGGATAACACAGCCCCGTTGTGACAACTGGAACTGGCCTCTAAGACCTCAGGATTGGCTGACACATGTATGTATAAGGCTAACGCATGTTTTCTCCATTGAAAAATTGGACTGATGGAGAAAGGAAAACCAGCTTTCACGGGTGTTCATCGACTTGGCCATCCCACTCAAAAGGGAAATTTTAAAAAGTGTTTGGAAATGGATTTGTGTGGGACCAACGTAACTTAAACTTACCACCGCCCTTGCCACCTCTGTCAGGGAGCAACCTACAAACCGGGAATACATGCGTGTTTACTCCTGTTTTTATTTCCATCAGGGAGTCATTTAAGTCGTGAGGAGAAGGGATGTGATGATGTGGCCGCAGTCAGAGTCCCAATCCCTTTCAGACCAGAGCACGCGGTGGGCAAGAATCACGCCGTGCCTCCCCCCTGACGACACACTCACCTCAGAAGCAGAGGTGACGGACTGTGCTCTGCGCAAGGAGCCTCGGGACCTGGACCACAAACGTGTCACAGATACTCTTGCCTTTCAAGAGTTAATGCCGGTTCTGCCTCTCTTATGCTCCGTGGCGGACGAAGCTCCGGGGAGGACTTCTGTCTAGGGCTGCCACTGGCGGCGAGGGGCAGGCAGAGCGTGCGTTTTTGCACAGGAAGGGCCTGAGTCTGAAGCACTGTGTCGAGGCTGCTGGCACAGAAATAAACTCCAGAGTCCTCTGGCCGTGCAGGCTGGATCTTCAGGGTGGAAAACGTCCCTTCGGTCCTCTCAGCTGAGAACCGATCGGCGGGCATCCCAGATTTATCCCGTACAAGCTCTTTTAGGAAGCTGATCAGGAAGGTTATTTCTTTCCCCGAGGCACGCTGGTACCAAAGAAGAGTCTCATGTCCAGAAATCGGGTCACACCTCAGAGTCACGGCCTGTTCCTTCTCTATGACCCTGTGGCTGGGGAACTGAGTGACTCCAGCGGAGACGGGTCCTGTGGGAAAAGACGAGAACATAGAATACGTGGCGAGAGTGTCTCGGGCAAAGGCCACATGGAGACATTCCCACGTGGAAGGACTCACTTGCTCCCAGGAGACAAAGGGACACCAAGCCGAGAAGCCTGCCAACCATGGCAGGATCCAGATAGAAATAAGAACTTTTCCAGATGAAGGGACAGGTAAGTGTGAGCAAAAATGAAAGCACATCCGTGTCCCCTTGGCCCTGTAAGATGTGTCCCCGCAATAACATAACCATGGTCACCAACACCTGTAGTCTCAGAGCGCCCTCTAGGGAAGAAGAAGCGTAGTAGGAAGAGTGAAGTTTCTCGCGAGTTTGTGCCTTGAGGGGTGATGAAGAACCAGTGCCAACAACATTGACCTGTCTCTGCATTTAAATACGAACCGTCCTCCTATGTGTTCCTGAAGCAGCTGCCGCAGTAAACAGTGTAATTTCCTTTCCAGGTCGGTAGGTTTTCATCCTCTCAGAATGAAATGGAAGGCCTTAAAATGTCCCTGCAACTTAATTGGTCCCTGACCAATAAATGTTTCGGTTCAGTTGCGCAATTTAATTACGATGTACCTGGGATGCTGTTTTGATGGACCAGGCAGCTTCCTAGGACAGGGGACACGGTGTGCGGCGGACAGACCCCCGTTAGATAAGGGAGAGAAAGGATTCAGATATTTACGAAGAGATCAAAAAGACCCAAAGAAACATGTGCCTGGGTCTACCCTGGTTCTAGTCTTGTGCTAATCTGCATGTGTGTTTTGGAGATAATAGAGTGCGATGTTACATGTAAGTGAAATTACGCATATGACGCATGGACACGGACAGTGACGTGGGGACTGATTGGGGGAGGGGAAAGGGTGGGGCTGCGTGGAGGTGGGAATATGGGGGGGAAAAGCAGGAACAGCTATAACAGAGTAAACAATGAACAAAGCGAATCTCCAGGAATGTAAAATGGTACAGACACCCTGGACAATAATTGGGTAGTGTCCTTGAAAAATAAAAATATGCTTCCCATACAACCCAGCAATCTCAGTCTCACTCCAGGGCATGAATGGACCCCAGAGGAATACGAGTTTATGCCCACATGGAACTCTGTGCGCAGAAGTTCGTACATAGTCACCACTTAACTTGTAGTAGTCGAAACTTGGAGACAACCAAAAGTCCTGCTGTAGGTGAGTGGCCACACGGGCTTTGGTGCATCCATGCTGTGGCGTGCTTTTCCGCAATAAAACAAACAAACAAACAAAAGACTTACCGATAAACGTAACAACTCAGACGAGTCTCAAGGGCAGTGTGTGACTGAAAAGAGCCAGTCTCCGAAAAGACCACCTACTGTGTGAGTCCACGTATAAAGCATTCTCAGAATGACATCACGGAAGTGGAGAGTTGATCGGTGCGTCCCAGGGGTCAGGGAGGACGTGTGTATGCCGTGTGTGCATGTGTGATTGGACAGCCTCTGGTGCTGCAATAGCTCTGTGTATCGATTGCATCTTCATACGTGACTAAAAATGACTTAGAACTGCTTGCACTTGGCGACAAGGTCAATTTCCTGGCCTCCACATTTGAGGGTAATTATGGAAGACGTGACCATTGGCGGAGACAGCATGAAGGGTACACTGGAAACTTGCATTCTCCTTTGCAACTTCCTGTGAATCTACAGCTATTTTTAACTGGTAAGTGAAGGAAAGGGGACTTCTGAAAATGTGGAAAAGGTGTGTCGTGACAATTAGAAAGATAATCACGGAAGCGTTAGGAGAAAGTGGAAAGGGCTGAGCAGATCCGAGGATATAACTGTACTCCCACTTAACCACTGCAATGGTGCAGGCAAGGGCAGCAGCGACCAGCCGAGACAGTCCAGCCGACATAACGATCGGTGTGCAGTCGCTGAACGGTTTTCAGCGACTTCATCACTTGAAAGCCCCATGGGATACGTTAACCCTCTGCCCTGGGCTCAGCCACCGTCTGTGGAAATTTGTGAGGAGTGCCAGAAACCAGCCCTACTGCCTTTGTTTCTAGAAGTTTCCTAATGTGGTACAGTCAGTGGATTCTGTCCTTGGCTTCCCTACGGAGAGGTGGGGAACTAAACCCCTGCCTGTGCTCTGACAGCAGGGAGCCCAGCAAAGCCAGCTGAGGAGGGATGGGGCTGGAGGGGAAGCAGGAGGTTTCTGCACAGGGAGGGGGCGGCCGTGCCGCGCTGTGGCTAAGCTGCTGGCACAGAGGTACACGGCTGAGTCCTTGGGCTCTGTGGGCTGGATCGTCAGAGTGGAGAGCGACCCGTTAGGCATCTGAGCTGAGAATCGCTCCTTGGGCAGCCCTGTGTCGTCCACAGGGCGTTGATTGCTGAAGTAAATAAGAAACTTTATTCCCTCCACTGAAGTCTGACTGTACCAGTAAAGGACAGGGTGGCCTGAAATTGGCTCACAACTCAGAGTCACTCCATGTCCCCTCTTTGTCACCTTGTGCCTGGGTGTCTGGGTGACTCCAGCATGGGTGGGCCCTGTGGAAGAGGACAGAGTTTGGGAACAGCACAAAGAACATAAATGGACACAGAACTGGGACTATTTGAAAAATGCAGGTTCCTCATTTCTGGGGACTCACCTGCTCCCAGGAGACAAAGGGCCACCCAGCAGAGGAGCCTGGTGGCCATGGCGGGGTGGGGCAGGAGGAGGCTTCCCCCAGAGGAGGCCCTTGTGAGCCTGAGCACAGACAGGGGCAGGGCTTCTGGTTCCTCTGGGCTGCACAGGGTGGAGAGTGACATCGCTCTCTCTCTGTCACTGCCCATGGGCCCTCCTCCCAGAGGTGAACATGAATCCTGTGCAGCAGATCCCTGGGACGGTCCCATGTGGCCTGGGGCCTGGCCCTGAACATGGGCCCTTTCTGGTGAGAATCACCGGTCGTCTTCTGGCCTTTACCCCCTCCCACTGCTCAGAATTCGTACATCTCTTTCTTTAGAGCTGAGAATTCTCCTTTTCTTTTTTTTTGTATATTTTATTGATTATGCTATTACAGGTGACCCATTTCTCCCCCATCATTCCCCTCCACCCTACCCACCCTCTCCCACCCACATTCCCCCCTTTAGTTCATGTCCATGGGTCATAAGTTTTCTAGCTTCTACATTTCCCACACTATTCTTGCCCTCCCCCTGTCTATTTTTTTCCCATTATCTATGCTACTTATTCTCTTTACCTTTCTCCCCTCTCTCCTCCTCCCACGCCCCTGTTGCTAACCCTCCATATGATCTCCATTTCTATGGTTCTGTTCCTGTTCTAGCTGTTTGCTTAGTTTGCTTTTGTTTTAGGTGTGGTTCTTGATAGCTATGAGTTTGTTGTCTTTTCACTGTCATAGTTTTATCTTCTTTTTCTTAGATAAGTCCCTTTAACATTTCATATAATAAGGGCTTGATGATGATGAACTCCTTGAACTTGACCTTATCTGAGAAGCACTTTATCTTCCCTTCCATTCTAAATGACAGCTTTGCTGGAAAGAGCAATTTTGGATGTAGGTCCCTGCTTTTCAAGATTTCAAATATTTCTTTCCAGCCCCTTCTTGCCTGTAAGGTCTCTTTTGAGAAATCAGCTGACAGTCTGATGGGAACTCCCTTGTAAGTGACTGTCCCCTTATCCCTTGCTGCTTCTAGAATTCTCTGCTTCATTTTAATCTTGGCTAATGTAATTACAATGTGCCTTGGTGTGTTCCTCCTTGGGTCCAACTTCTTTGGGACTCTCTGAGCTTCCTGGACGTCCTGGTAGTCTATTTCCTTTGCCAGATTGGGGAAGTTCTCCTTTATTATTTGTTCAAATAAGTTTTCCACTCGTTGCTGTTCTTCTTCCCCTTCTGGGACCCCTATAATTCGGATGTTGGGACGTTTAAAGATGTCCCGGAGGTTTCTAAGCCTCTCCTCATTTTTATGAATTCTTGTTTCTTCCTCGTTTTCTGTTTGGTTGTTAGTTTCTTCCTTCTGGTCCACTCCATTGATGTGAGTCCCAATTTTCCTTCCATCTCTATCAGTTCCCCATGCATCTTCCTTCATTTCACGGATTGTAGCCTGCATTTTTTCATCTAGTTTGTGAGCAAAATCAACCAATTCTGTGAGCATTTTGATGACCAGTGCTTTGAACTGTGCATCTGACAGGTTGGCTATCTCTTCACTGCTTAGAGGAATTGGCTCTGGGGCTTTTATTTGTTTTCCGGTTTGAGCCATTTTTGGTGGTTTTTGTTGTTGTTGTTGTTGTTGTTGTTTTGGTTTTAGTCTGGTCGCTGCTCTCCTTTTCTTTCCTTTTCTTTTTCTTTTTTCTTTCAAGATCTCATATGCACTGAAGGAATACTGGGGAGCAATACTTTACAATGACCTTGGTAATAAGTGAGAGAAATTTATATATAACACAGCACTAAGCATCACCCCTCTTCCACCTCCAATCCCACTTTGTTGAACTACTGGGAAAACCTTGATCTATACATTTCATAGGTTTGTCCGGGTTCATATAAATTTATAGTACAACAAGGCACACCTGAAAGACATATGCTTTTGTTTTTAGCAAAGTAGAAAGAACTTCTATGCATTATCATGTAATTTGTAAAATTTGAGAAAATATACAAACAGTTCTCTACTTCAGTAGGTATAAATACATATCTATTTATTCGCTTTATATATTCATATATATATTCACATAAAGGGGATCATATCCTAATTTGAGCTTCATTATTAAGTTATTGTATGAGTCTTATTAATTACTGATTGGATGGTTACAAAGTTTCTTTTTTTAAAAAGGCATTTTATTTCTTTATTTTTAGAGAGAGAGGAAGGGAAGGAGGAAAACAGCAATGTGTGGTTGCCTCCCACACTCCATCTGCTGGGGAACTAGTCATAACACAGGCATGTGATCTGACTGGGACTCGAACCTGTGACTCTTTGGTTCCCAGGCCAGAACTCAATCCACTGAGCCACACCAGCTAGGGATGAAGTTGCTGATTTTAATAAAATGACACCAACACACCTGGTCAATGGAAATAGATCTTTTAAATGTCAGCAGAGCGTCCTATTGGCCTACGCATTTCCTGTGCACAGCAGTGAACCAATGGAATGCTCTTCAGTGAGGACCAGAGGACTCCTGTCAGTGACCAGGCTGTGTCCTGATCACTGCCAAGTGCTCTCAGTGACTCAGAATCCCTACTTTGCCATCCAGGGCTGCCCAGAGGGAGCTGGATTTGTCATAGTTGATAGTGTGGTCATATACCTTGAACCTAGCTGAGAAGATGTGAGAATTAAGAACATAGGAATTTAAAAACTGTTAGGTACAGGAACTGAGGGTCAGTGGCTAAAGGAATCTTGGGAGGATGGTGCTGAATTAGTGAGAAGAAAACCAACATGAAATGGTAGGACAATGAAATGATTGAAATTGAAATTTTGGGAGGAGCTCATTGGTATCTCATTCCACAGATGGGAATTACCGAAGCGCATCTGGAAAGTATTGGAGGTAAAAATTATTGCAAGTGAGGAGGTCAGGAGACTGAGACACCAAACCCTTCTAGAAAGTGTCTGTGTGATGATGACGTCTCCAATGGTGACAGCTTCACTGGTGGGGAGAAGAAGTGAATGAGGACAGAAATGACAGCAGAGAAGTAGCAATAAGTTCAGCAACAAAGGGCAATGCTCTGATGCCATGTGTGTGAGGAGTGGGTATTGAAGCTGGGGGAGGGGGCTGGTCTGGAAGGAGCAAGGAGGACCCAGGGAGATAAAGAATGCACTGAAATTAGGCATCATGTGTTCGATTCTATGTTGTGAAATAAACACAGAAGAAATGTTATTGCATATCCATCTTAAAGGGCAGAGCACCTTAATGGAGTAAATTAAGACAATCATAAGTAGGATTTGGCTACATGATACAACCCTAAAATACATTTGTGTGTGGGGACGGGGGCAGGGTGAATTCTGTTAGCACCTTAGAGAGAGAGAAGAACGGAGGGCTGAGGAGCCCTTACCAGAAGCTCCCACAGTTCAGATGGAGAGGCCAGTGCAGGAGGGCAGGAACGTGCACGGTGTGGGGAACTGAGGTCTGTCCCTCAGGTGTGCACAGTGCTGAGCCCTCAGACAGTGTGGGAGGACAACCTAGAGCCCATGTCCTGCATTGCTTCCTAGGCAGGGTTTTCTCTGTGGATATCTTTTCCTTTCTGCCCTTGTGATGCCCCAAACCCACACATGCCTCTTGGTGACAGCGGAGCAGAGAAGACTTTTACTCAGGACCCCTGGGGGCTGGTGAGAGAAGGGGAAGCAGGAGGTTTCTGCACAGGAAGCGGGTGACTGTGCAGCGCTGTGGCTAAGCTGCTGGCACAGAGGTACACGGCTGAGTCCTCGGGCTCTGTGGGCTGGATCGTCAGAGTGGAGAGCGACCCGTTAGGCATCTGAGCTGAGAATCGCTCCTTGGGCAGCCCGGTCTCATCCAGAGGTTTTGCATAGCTGAAGTAAATCATAAACTCCAGTCCCTTTACTGAGGTCTGTCTGTACCAGTAAAGGTAGTCATGGCCTGAAATTGGCTCACAACTCAGAGTCACTCCTTGTCCCTTCTTTGTCACCTTGTGCCTGGGTGTCTGGGTGACTCCAGCATGGGTGGGCTCTGTGGAAGAGGACAGAGTTTGGGAACAGGGTAAGGGACATAAATGGAACCAGAACTGGGAATATCCAGAAATGCAGATTCCTCATTTCTGGGGACTCACCTACTCCCAGGAGACAAAGGGCCACCCAGCAGAGGAGCCTGGTGGCCATGGCAGGGTGGGGCAGGAGGAGGCCTCCCCCAGAGGAGGCCCTTGCCATCGTGAACCGAGGGGCAGGGCTTCTCATTCCTCTGGGCTCCGCAGAGTGGAGAGTGACATCACTCTCCGTCACGGCTCAAGGGCCCTCCTCCCAAAGGCGTCCTGCACAGATGTCACTGGGTGGTCACGTGTGTCCTGGGATTTGGACCTGCACCAGGGCTCCTTCTGGTGAGGAACCCCGGGCATTTCTCTGGCCTTGACGACCCCTCACTGCTCTGACTTCACACAACTCTACTTCACGGCTGAGCGTTCTGCTTTCTTTCTTTAAAGAAAGATTCCTTGCGCTCTGCCAGGATTTCCCAGGTAATACTTCCTCAGTTCCTTCGCAGTAAGGGACAAAGTGTCGTATAGAACAGAAGGCTGGGCAACAGCACTCCGTCCTTCCTCCAACCCCACTTTTCACCTATCCTAAGAAGAACTCGATCTGTAATGTTTGACAG
Organism: Glossophaga mutica; assembly: GCA_039655065.1. Lineage (NCBI taxonomy): Eukaryota > Metazoa > Chordata > Mammalia > Chiroptera > Phyllostomidae > Glossophaga > Glossophaga mutica. The sequence goes on from CM077313.1 coordinate 8,760,985, forward strand.
GTTTATCCTTGCTCATAAATTTTTAGTAAAACATGGCATATAAGAAAGATGTATTCTTTTTTTAATCAGTGTAGAAGCAGCTTCTGCACATTATCTTGTAATTCATAAAATTTGACAAAATATATACACATTCCTGTACTTAAGTAGACATACGTCTAGCACTGTTTGCCTGCTTTCTGTATTCATATAGATATATTTTCACATAAATGAAATCATATCCTATATTTTGAGCTTTGTTATTTAGTTATTTTATGGTTATATGGTTTCTCATATATAATAAAAAAACACCAAAACACCAGGTCAGTAGAAATAGATCCTTTAAATGTAAGCAAAATGTTCTATTGATCTACGCATTTCCTGTGCACAGCAGCTAACCAATGGAATTCTCTTCAGTGAGGACCAGAGAACTCCTGTCAGGGATCAGGCTGTGTCCTGATCACTGCCAAGTGCTCTCAGTGACTCAGGAACTCCCGCTTTGCCTTACACAGGTGACAAGATGGGTTTACCAGCCTTGATACTATAGCCTCTAACCTTGAATCTGGTTTAGACAATGCGAGAATTAAGAACATGTGAGTTTAAAAGCTGTTAAGTATATGAACTGAGGGTCAGTGGCTGAAGGAATCTTAGGAGGATGGTGCTGAATTAGTGAGAAGAAAACCAACATGAAGAGGTAGGAGAATGAGATGACTGAATTTTGGAAGGAGCTCATTGGTCTCTCATTGCACAGACTGGAATTACTGAAGTGCATCTGAAAAGTGCTGGAGGTAAAAATTATTGCAAGTGAGGAGGTCAGGAGACTGAGACACCAACCCCCTGTAGAAAGTGTCTGTGTGATGATGGCGTGTCCAGTGGTGACAGGGAGAAGAAGTGAATGAGGACAGAAATGACGGCAGGGAAGTAGCAATAAGTTCAGTAACAAAGGACAATGCTCTGATGCCGTGTGTATGAGGAGTGGGTATTGAAGCCGGGAGAGGGGCCTGGTCTGGAAGGAGCAGGGAGGGCCCAGGGGGATAAAAAATGCACTGAAATTGGACATCATATGTTCTATTCCGTGTTGTGACATAAACATAGTAGAAATTCTATTGCATATCCATCTTAAAGGGCAGAGCACATTAATGGTGTGAATTAGGACAATGCGAAGTGGAATTTGGCTACATGGTACAACCCTAGAAAATGTGTGGGTGGGGGAGAAATCTCTTAACTGCTTAGAGGGATTGGAGAATAGAAGTCTGAGAAGCCATTACCAGGAGCACCTACCATTCAGATGGAGGCTAATGTAGGAAGGCAGGAAATAACAGTGAGAATAATTAAGGTCTGTCTCTCAGTGTGGTCACTTTCGAGTCTGCAGTGTATGAGAATTCCCTAAAACCCATTTCGTACATTGTTTCCTACAAGGCAATTCTTTTCTTGATACCTTATCCTCTCTGTGCTTGTCATGCCCCAAAGCCAAGCATGTTTCTTGGTGACAACAGACAAAAAGGACCTTTACTGAGAACACCTGGGGGCTGGTGAGAGGAGGGGAAGCAGGAGGTTTCCGCACAGGGAGGGGGCGGCCGTGCAGCGCTGTGGCTAAGCTGCTGGCACAGAGGTACACGGCTGAGTCCTCGGGCTCTGTGGGCTGGATCGTCAGCGTGGAGAGCGACCCGTTAGGCATCTGAGCTGAGAATCGCTCCTTGGGCAGCCCTGTCTTGTCCAGAGGACTTTGACTGAGGAAGTAAATCAGAAACTTTATGCCATCCACCGAGGTCTGTCTGTACCAGTAAAGGTTGTTATGGCCTGAAATTGGCTGACAACTCAGAGTCACTCCATGTCCCCTCTTTGTCACCTTGTGCCTGGGTGTCTGGATGACTCCAGCATGGGTGGGCCCTGTGGAAGAGGACAGAGATTTGGAACAGGATAAAGAACATAAATGGACACAGAACTGGGACTATTTAAAAAATGCAGATTCCTCATTTCTGGGGACTCACCTGCTCCCAGGAGACAGAGGGCCACCCAGCAGAGGAGCCTGGTGGCCATGGCGGGGTGGGGCAGGAGGAGGCCTCCCCCGGAGGAGGCCCTTGTGAGCCTGAGCACAGACAGGGGCAGGGCTTCTGGTTCCTCTGGGCTGCACAGGGTGGAGAGTGACATCGCTCCGTCACTGCCCATGGGCCCTCCTCCCAGAGGTGAGCATGAACCCTGTGCAGCAGATCCCTGGGACGGTCCCATGTGGCCTGGGGCCTGGCCCTGCTCGTGGGTTCTTGCTGGTGGGAAACACCGGTCTTCTCTCTGGCTCTTACCACCCCTCACTCCTCTGACTTCACACAAATCTTTTCCTTATAGCTGAGATTTTTTCTTTTTATTTTTTTAAGATCTTACATGCACTGAGTACTAGGGAGTAATACTTTACAAATGAACTTGGTAATAAGTGAGAGAAATTTACATATAACACAGTGCTAAGCATCACCCCTGTTCCATATCCAGTCCCACTTTGCTGAATTACTTGATCTACAGATTTCATAGATTTGTCCTGGCTCATGCAAATTTATAGTAAAACGAGGCACACCTGAAAGACATATGTGTTTGTCTTCAGCAAAGGAGAAGCAGCTTCTATGCATTATCATGAATTTCTAAAATTTGAGAAAATATACAAACAGTCCTATACGTCAGTAGGTATAAATTCATATCTATTTATTTGCCTCCTTTCTTTATTGATATATATATGTATATGTATATGTGTATATATATATATATTCACATAAATGGGATCATATCCTATTTTTAGCTTCATTATTTAGTTATTGTACGAGCTTCCTTATATATTGATTGTATGGTTACAAAGTTCCTTTTTTGAAAAAGTATTTTATTTATTTTAGAGAGAGGAGATGGGAAGGATAAAGAGAGGGAAAGAAACATCAATGTGCGGTTGCCTCTCATGCGCCCCCTCCTGGGGATCTGGACATAACACAGGCATGTGACCTGACTGGTAATTGAACCTCTAACCTTTTGGTTTACAGGCAGCACTCAATCCATTGAGCCACACCAGCCAGGGCTGAAGTTGCTGATTTTAATAAAATGATACCAACACACCAGGTCAGTGATAATGGATTCTTTAAATGTCAGCAAAGTGTCCTATTGACCTAAGCATTTCCTGTGCACAGCAGCAAACCAATGGAATGCTCTTCAGTGAGGACCAGAGGATTCCTGTCAGGGACCAGGCTGTGTCCTGATCACTGCCAAATGCTCTCAGTGACTCAGGAACTTCCACCTTGCCATCCACAGGGGCCCAGAGGGAGTGGATTTACCCAAGGTTGACATTAAAGTATCCAACAAAAAACCCGGTTTAGACAGTGGGAGAATTACGAACATATGAGTTTAAAAGCTGCTAAGTACATGATCTGAGGGTCAGTGGCTGAAGGAATCTTGGGAGGATGGTGCTGAATAAGTGAGAAGAAAACTAACATGAAGGGGTAGGAGAATGAAATGGCTGAAATGGCAATTTTGGATGGAGCTCACTGGGGTCTCATTCCATGATCTGGAATTACTGACGTGCATTTGAAAAGTGTTGGAGGTAATAATTATTGAAAATGAGTAGTAGGTCAGGAAGTAGGACTTCCCCTGTGGAAGGTGTCTGAGTGATGATGACGTCTCCAATGGAGACAGCTTTACTGGTGGGGGGAAGAAGTGAATGAGGACAGAAATGACAGTAGAGAAGTAGCAATAAGTTCAGCAACAGAGGGTGATTTATGTTCTGATGCCATGTGTGTGAGGAGTGGGTATTGAAGCCGGGAGAGGCGGCTGGTCTGGAAGGAGCAGGGAGGACCCAGGAGGATAAAGAATGCACTGAAATAGAACACAAAATGTTCAATTCTATGTTGTGAAAGAAACACAGAAGAAATATTATTGCATTCCCATCTTAAAGGGCAGAGCACCTTAATGGTGTAATTAACAGAATGATAAGCGGAATTTGGCTACATGATAGAACCCTAGAAATTGTGTGTGTGTGTGTGTGTGTGTGTGTGTGTGTGTGTGTGTGTGGTGGGCAGACTTCTGTTAGCAGCTTAGAGGGAGAGGAGAATGGAGGGCTGAGGAGCCGTTACCAGGAGCTCCTGTGGTTTAGAAGGAAAGGTCAGTGCAGGAAGGCAGGAAATTGCATGGTGTGGTTAACTAAGGTCTATCCTCAGGTGCAGAGTGTTGAGCCCACAGAGAATGTGGGAGGAAAACCTAAAGCACATTTTCTATGCTGTTTCCTACACAAGAATTTTAAATTCATAACTTATCCTTTCTGTCCTTGTCATGTCCCAAACCTACACATGTCTCCTCGTGAGAATGGAGCTGAGAAGTCTTTTAGTCATGACCCCTGGGGGCTGGTGAGAGAAGGGGAAGCAGGAGGTTTCTGCACAGGGAGGGGGCGGCCGTGCCGCGCTGTGGCTAAGCTGCTGGCACAGAGGTACACGGCTGAGTCCTCGGGCTCTGTGTGCTGGATCTTCAGAGTGGAGAGCGACCCGCTAGGCATCTGAGCCGAGAATCGCTCATTGGGCATCCCTGTCTTGTCTATAGGTTTTGCAGAGCTGAAGTAAATCAGCAACTTCATGCCTTCCACTGAGGTCTCTCTGTACCAGTAAAGGATGTTATGGCCTGAAATTGGCTCACAACTCAGAGTCACTCCTTGGCCCCTCTTTGTCACCTTGTGCCTGGGTGTCTGGGTGACTCCAGCATGTGTGGGCTCTGTGGAAGAGAACAGAGTTTGGGTATAGGATAAGGAACATAAGTGGAATCACAACTGGGAATACATAAAAAAAAGTAGATTCTTCATTTCTGGGGACTCACCTATGCCCAGGAGACAAAGAGCCACCCAGCAGAGGAGCCTGGTGGCCATGGCAAGGCAGAACAGGAGGGGGCTCCACCCGGAGGAGGCCCTTGTGAACCTGAGCACAGGAGCAGGGCTTCTTGTTCCTCTGGGCTCCACAAGGTGAAGTGTGTCTTGGTAGTGACATCACTCTCTGCCATTTCTCGCAGGACCTCCTACCAACGGTGAATATTAATTGTCATTTGAATTGACTGGAATAGGTCAATTTTGGCGTCCGTTTGGATCATTCCAAGGCTCCACGATTTCACCGATTACCGCTTTGCCCACCCCTGTGCTTCCACCGTTCCCTGTTCTCTGCTGTATCCATCGTCCACCGTCTGCTGGCCACGGCGGCGTTCGTGTGGCGTAGGCACTGCAGAGTCTGGCCGAAAAGACAGTTCTTCGATCTTCACATCCTTCAAAGTCCTGTCAAGGCACTCCCGGACTCCCAGCCCCACAAATCTAAATAGTTTCTGGCTGAGCTGGGGTTTTTACCTCATCTGTCCACGAATCATTTAGACTGGACACAAGGGTGATTATGAAGGGACAGAAACAGATGCCCCGGGAAAGGAGGGTTGGAGTCAAGCAGCGTTGACTTTATGGTAGTCATCCTTGTACCTGGTTTAGATAATATGAGAAATAAAACACGAAAGTTTCAAAGCAGTCGGGTCTACGGGGTGCAGTTCAGTGACTGTAAGAATCGTAGGGAGCAGGTTTTTCGTTAAAGAAAGGGGAAAGACAGAGGAGCATGGATGTGAAATGCACATTTCGGAAAGAGATGATCTATACTCACTCCATGGTCTAGACTTGGAAGTGCTCTTGGATGGGGTTGGAGACGAAATATTACTGAAACGGAAGAGATCAGGAAAATGAGAAGCCACGCCCGTGTATAAATTGGGCACAGGATGATGACGTCCCCAGCGGTGGCTGGGTCAGTGGTGGGAAGTGAATGAGGACAGGTCTGAGGGTGGAGAAGTCAGGGCAACATGAAAGGCAGTATTCTCATCCATGTGTGTGAGGAGCTGGGTATTAAAGCCAGGGAGAGGGAATGTTCTAGAATAAGTGGGTAGGATTTGGAGGACCAAGTACACAGTGAAATTGGATAGAGAAGCAGATTCCCACTCTTGATATCAAAGTAGGAATTTTATTCTATTTCCAAGTTGAAGATCAGGGCCCTCGGATGACAAAATGAACAATAACGAATGGAATTTGGCTGTAAGGCAGACTCTAGAAAACATGCGTGCATTCGTGCATGTGTGTGTGTAGTCATGGGGGGATTCTGTTAGCAGCTTAGAAGGGGAGGAGAACGGAGGGCTGAGCAGCCCTTACCGGGAGCTCCTCTGGTTTAGATGGAGACGCCGGTGCAGGAAGGCAGGAACGTGCACCGTGTGGGGAACTGAGGTCTGTCCCTCAGGTGTGCAGAGTGCTGAGCCCACAGACAGTGTGTAAGGAAAACTAAAGTCCATGTCCTACATTGTTCCCTTCCCAGGAGTTTCTCTGTTGATATCTTTCCCTTTTTGCCCTTGTCACGCACCAAACCCACACATGTCTGTTTGTGCAAGCAGAGCAGAGAGACTTTTACACAGGACCCCTGGGAGCTGGTGAGAGGAGGGGAAGCAGGAGGTTTCTGCACAGGGAGGGGGCGGCCGTGCAGCGCTGTGGCTAAGCTGCTGGCACAGAGGTACATGGCTGAGTCCTTGGGCTCTGTGGGCTGGATCGTCAGAGTGGAGAGCGACCCACTAGGCATCTGAGCTGAGAATCGCTCCTTGGGCAGCCCTGTGTCGTCCAGAGGACTTCGATTGTTGAAGTAAATAAGTAACTTTATTCCCTGCACCGATGTCTGACTGTACCAGAAAAGAGCAGGGTGGTCTTTAATTGGCTCACAACTCAGAGTGACTCCTTGTCCCCTCTTTGTCACCTTGTGCCTGGGTGTCTGGGTGACTCCAGCATGGGTGGGCCCTGTGGAAGAGGACAGAGATTTGGAACAGGATAAAGAACATAAATGGACACAGAACTAGGAATATCCAAAAATGCAGAATCTTCATTTCTGGGGACTCACCTGCTCCCAGGAGACAAAGGGCCACCCAGCAGAGGAGCCTGGTGGCCATGGCAGGGTGGGGCAGGAGGAGGCCTCCCCCAGAGGAGGCCCTTGTGAGCCTGAGCACAGACAGGGGCAGGGCTTCTGGCTCCTCTGGGCTGCACAGGGTGGAGAGTGACATCGCTCCGTCACTGCCCATGGGCCCTCCTCCCAGAGGTGAACATGAATCCTGTGCAGCAGATCCCTGGGACGGTCCCATGTGACCTGGGGCCTGGCCCTGCACATGGGCTCTTTCTGGTGAGAAACACTGATCATCTTCTGGCCTTTACTGCCCCTCACTGCTCTGACTTCATACATCTCTTTCTTTATAGCTGAGAATTCTCCTTTTTTTTTTTTTTTCATTTTTAAAAGATCTCTAATGCAATGAAAAAATACTGGGGAACCATACTTTACAAAAGAAGTTCATAATAAGTGAGACAAATGTACATGTAACACAGCACTAAGCGTCACCCCTCTTCCACCTCCAGTCCCACTTTGTTGAATTATGGGGAAAACCTTGATCTATACATTTCATAGATTTGCCCTGGCTCATACAAATTTACAGTAAAACAAGGCACACCTGAAAGACATATGCTTTTGTTATTAACAAAGTAGAAAGAGCTTCTATGCATTATCATGTAATTTGTAAAATTTGAAGAAATATGCAAGCAGTCCTATACATCAGTAGATATAAATCTACATCTCTGTATTTCCCTGCTTCTTTAGTCGTACATATATTTTCACATAGATGGGATCATATTCTAATTCGAGCTTCATTATTCAGTTATTGCATGAGCTTCATTATTTAGTGATTGTATGCTAACAAATTTCTTTTTTTTATTATTATATTTGATCTTCTTTTTTTTTAAGATTTTTTATTTATTTATCTTTAGAGGGGAAGGGTAGGAGAGAGGGAGAGAAATATCAATGTACGGTTGCCTCTCGTGTGTCCCCTGCTGGGAACTGGCCTGCAACCCAGGCATGTGCCCTGACTGGGAATCGAACCGCGATCCTCTGGTTCGCAGGCCCGCGCTCAATCCACTGAGCTACACCAGCCAGGGCACAAATTTATTTTTTAATTAAAATTTTAATTTATTTATTTTCAGAGACAGGGGAGGGAAGGAGAAAGAGAAACATCAGCATGTGGTTGCCTCTCGTGCGCCCCCTACTGGGGTCCTGGCAATAACCCAGGTTGTGACCTGACTGGGAATGAAAGCAGCCACTCTTTGGTTCACAGGCCCACATTCGATCCACTGAGCCACCCCAGGAAATTTTGGAAGGAGCTCATTGGTGTCTCATCGCACAGACCGGAATTACTGAAGTGCATCTGAAAAGTGTCGGAGGTAAAAAATTATTGCAAGTGAGGAGGCCAGGACACTGAGACACCAAACCCCTGTAGAAGGTGTCTGAGTGATGATGGCGTGTCCAATGGTGACAGCTTTACTGGTGGGGAGAAGAAGCGAATGAGGACGGATCTGATGGTAGAGAAGTGGCAATAAGTTCAACAACAAAGGGCAGTGTTCTGAGGCCATGTGTGTGAGGAGTGGGTACTGACGCTGGAGAGAGGGGACTGGTCTGGGAGGAGCAGGAAGAACCAGGAGGCTAAAAAAATGCACTGAAATCGGACATAAAGTGTTTGATTCTATGTTGTGACATGAATATGGTCGACACTTTATAGCGTTTGCATCTTAAAAGACAAAGCATGTAAGTGGCGAAAAACTGAGACAATGATAGTGCAATTTGCGCATCTGAACGAACTGAAAAAGCCTGTTTGGGCCCTGACTGGTGTGGTTCAGTTGGTTGGAGCATCATCATGCAAAGTGAAAGTCGCCTATTGGATCCCTGGTCAGGGCACACACCAGGGTTGTGGGTTTGGTCCCCCGTTGGGTTGTTTAGGAGAGGCAGCCAATTGATGCTTCCTTCACGTGGGTATTTCTCTCACTCTCTTTCTTCCTCTTTCCCCCTCTCTAGAAAATAAATAAATAAAGTCATTTAAGAAAATCCTGTGTGTCAGGGAATGATTCTGCTAACAGCTTACATTAATTTGAGAATGGAGGGGTGAGGAGACATTACCGGGAGCTCCTGTGGTTCAGATGGAGCGGCCGGTGCAGGAAGGCAGAGGCCTGCACTGGTGGGCTAACCAAGGCTTATTGGCAGGTGTGGTGAGTTCTCAGACCACAGACACGACGTTGAGAATTTTTGAAACTCATTTCCTATCTTGTTTTCTAGTCAAGTTATCCTGCTGCTACCCAATCCCCTCTGTCCTTGTCTTGACCCAAACGCACACATTTCTCCTGGTGAGAGCACAGCAGAGAAGACTTTGACTCACAGCTCCCAGTGGCTGGTGAGAGGAGGGGAAGCAGGAGGTTTCTGCACAGGGAGGGGGCGGCCGTGCAGCGCTGTGGCTAAGCTGCTGGCACAGAGGTACACGGCCGAGTCCTCGGGCTCTGTGAGCTGGATCGTCAGAGTGGAGAGCGACCCGCTAGGCATCTGAGCTGAGAATCGCTCCTTGGGCAGCCCTGTCTTGTCCAGAGGACTTTGATTGTTGAAGTAAATCAGAAACTTTATGCCTTCCACTGAGGTCTGTCTGTACCAGTAAAGGTACTGATGGCCTGAGACTGGCTCACAGCTCAGAGTCACTCCTTGTCCCCTCTCTGTCACCTTGTGCCTGGGTGTCTGGGTGACTCCAGCATGTGTGGTCCCTGTGGAAGAGGACAGAGTTTGGGAACAGGATAAGGGACACGAATGGAAACTGAACTGGGAATATTTAAAAAAAAATGCAGAATCTTTATTTCTGGGACTCACCTACTCGCAGGAGACAAAGAGCCACCCAGCAGAGGAGCCTGGCGGCCATAGCAGGGTGGGGAGGAGGAGGCTTCACGCAGATGAGGCCCTTCTGAGCCTGAAGAAAGAGGCAGGGCTTCCAGTTCTTCTCAGCTCCACCAGGTGGAGTGTGGCTTGGTAGCGACATAGTTCTTTGTCATTGGTCATAGGACCTCCTCCTAGGGGTGAAGAGTGTTCCTCTGCGGAACATGACTGGAATGGGTTATGTCTTGTCTGGAATGTGGTTGGACCTTTTAAAGTCTCCAGGACTTTTAGCCCTGGCTGGCGTAGCTCAGTGGATTGAACCAAAGGGTCGCAGGTTCGATGCCCAGTCAGGGCACATGCCTGGGTTGCAGGCCAGGCCCCTAGTGGGGGCCGAGTGAGAGGCAACCACACAGTGATGTTTCTCTCCCTCTCTTCCCCTCTCTAAAAATAAATAAATAAAATCTTTAAAAAAAAATAAAGTCTCCAGGACTTTTAATAATAGCCACCTCACGCAACCTGTGCTCCTATCATTCCTTGCTCTGTGCCGCAGCACGAGTCTGCCTCTCCCGGGCATTTCAGTGTGGGTGGGCCATCAGCTCGGCAGACTCTGGGCCCCAAGACAGTGCTTCCTGTCTCACAGCCTTCACACTCCTCTCCAGGCACTCCCTTACCCCAGACGCACAAATCTCAATAATCCTGGCTGAGCTGGGGCTTTTACCCAGTCCCTCCAAGGAGCATTTAGAGTAGACTCAATGGTGATTATGAAGGGACATAAACAGAGGACCTGGGAAAGGAGGGTTGGGCTTAACCAGGGTTGACTTTATAGCACTAATCCTTGTACCTGGTTTAGATAATGTGAGAAATAAGACACGAGAGTTCCAACGCACTTGGGTATACGGGCTGAAGTTCAGTGACTGTAAGAATCACAGGAAGTAGATTTTGCATTAAAGAAACAAAGGAGAAAGAGATAGGAGTACAGAAGGACGAAGTGGACATTTGGAAGCAGATTATTTGTTGTTCATCACATGGTTTATTATTGATGCTATTCTTGGAAAAGACTGGACACAAAATATTAGTGAAAGTGAGGAGGTCAGGAAACCGAGAGGCCAACCCCCTGTATAAATTGTCCACATGATGACCACGTCGGCAGTGGTGGCAGGATCAGTGGTGGGGAGGGAAGTGAATGAGGACAGATGCCATGTAGAGAATTCAGGGCAACACGGATTGTTCTAACCCATGTTCTCAGGAACTGGGTATTAAAGCCAGGGAGAGGAGAATGTTCTAGAAGCAGTAGGCAGGATTGGGAGGACGAAGACTGCACTGACATTGAACAGAGGAGCAGAAGGTCTCTTGGCATTCACAGTAGGAATTTTCTTCTATTTCCCACTTGAAGATCAGCATCCCTGGATAACAGAAAGGACAATGACAAGTGGAGTTTGGCTATAAGACAGACTCCAGAGAACACGTGTGTGTGTGTGTGTGTGTGTGTGTGTGTGGTCATAGGGTCGTTCTGCTAGGAGATTAGAAGGAGAGGAGAACGGAGGGCTGAGCAGTCCTTACCAGAAGCTCCCACAGTTCAGATGGAGAGGCCGGTGCAGGAGGGCAGGAACGTGCACCGTGTGGGCAACTGAGGTCTGTCCCTCAGGTGTGCACAGTGCTGAGCCCACAGACAGTGTGGGAGGAGAACCTAGAGCCCATGTCCTACATTGCTTCCTAGGCAGGGTTTTCTCCGTGGATACCTTTCTCTTTTTGCCCTTGTCGTGCCCCAAACACACACATGTCTCTTGGTGACAGCGGAGCAGAGAAGACTTTTACTCAGGACCCCTGGGGGCTGGTGAGAGAAGGGGAAGCAGGAGGTTTCTGCACAGGAAGCGGGTGACTGTGCAGCGCTGTGGCTAAGCTGCTGGCACAGAGGTACACGGCTGAGTCCTTGGGCTCTGTGGACTGGATCTTCAGAGTGGAGAGCGACCCGTTAGGCATCTGAGCTGAGAATCGCTCCTTGGGCAGCCCGGTCTCATCCAGAGGTTTTGCATAGCTGAAGTAAATCATAAACTCCAGTCCCTTTACTGAGGTCTGTCTGTACCAGTAAAGGATGTTATGGCCTGAAATTGGCTCACACCTCAAGGTTACATCTTGTCCCTTCTCTGTCACCTTGTGCCTGGGTGTCTGGGTGACTCCAGCATGTGTGGGCCCTGTGGAAGAGGACAGAGTTTGGGAACAGGGTAAGGGACATAAATGGAACCAGAACTGGGAATATCTAAAAATGCAGATTCCTCATTTCTGGGGACTCACCTACGCCCAGGAGACAGAGGGCCACCCAGCAGAGGAGCCTGGTGGCCATGGCGGGGTGGAGCGGGAGGAGGCCTCCCCCAGAGGAGGCCCTTGTGAGCCTGAGCACAGACAGGGGCAGGGCTTCTGGTTCCTCTGGGCTGCACAGGGTGGAGAGTGACATCGCTCTGTCACTGCCCATGGGACCTCCTCCCAGAGGTGAACATGAAATCTGCTCAGCAGATCCCTGGGACGGTCCCATGTGACCTGGGGCCTGGCCCTGAACATGGGCCCTTTCTGGTGAGAATCACCTGTTCTCTCTCTGGCCTTTACCACCCCTCACTGTGCTGACTTCTCACAAATCTTTTTTCATGGCTAGAATTCTCCTTTTTAAAAAAAATATACCCTGTGCCCTGCAAGAAATTTCAGAAGTAATATTTTACATGTTACTTCAGCAATAAATGAGAGAGAGATGTATGTGCCACAAGGCTTTTTGTCTTTCCTCCAGTCCCACCTTGCAGAGCTGCTGGAAAAAGAATTGGATTTATAACCTTACATAGATTTGTCCTGGTTCCTATAAAGTTATAGTAAAAATTTATGGCATACATGAAAGACATATTCTTTTTTTAATCAAAGTAGAAGTATCTTCTATATACTATTTTGTATTTTCTAAGATTTGAGAAAATATACAAACAGTCTATCTATCAGTAGATGTAAATAAAGCTCTATTTATTTGTCTGCTTTCTTTATTCATATAGATATATTTTCACATTTTGGTATCATATCCTATATTTTGTGCTTCGTTACTTAATTGCTGGATGGTTACAAAGTTTCTGTTATTTAATAAAAAGACACTAACAGACAGGTGAGCAGAAGTGGATCCTTTAAATGTCAGCAGAGCGTCCTATTGACACACGCATTTCCTGTGCACAGCAGCACACCAGTGGAAGGGTGTTCAGTGAGGATCAAGGATTCCTGTCAGTGACCAGGCTGTGTGTGATCACTGCCAAATCCTCTCTGTTGACTGAGGGACTCCTGCTTTGCCATCCAGGGTTGCCCTGAGGAAGCTGGATGTGTCAGGATTCATACTATGGTCTTAAACCTTGAACCTGGTTTAGACAATGTGAGAATTAAGAACATATGGCTTTAAAAGCTGACAAGTATGTGAACTGAGGGTCAGTGGCTAAAGGAATCTTAGGAGGATGGTGCTGAATTAGTGAGAAGAAAACCAATATGAAGAGGTAGGAGAATGAGATGATTGAAATGGAAATTTTGGGAGGAGCTCACTGGTGTCTCATTCCACAGACGGGAATTACTGACATGCATCTGAAAAGTGCTGGAGGGAAAAATTATTGAAAATGGTAGTAGGTCAGGAGACTGAGACACCAAACCGCTATAGAAAGTGTCTGTGTGATGATAACGTCTCCAATGGCAACAGCTTTACTGGTGGGGAGAAAAAGTGAGTGAGGACAGAGCTGATGGTAGAGAAGTGGCAGTAAGTTCAGCAACGAAGAAAATGTTCTGATGCCGTGTGAGTGAGGAGTGGGTATTGAAGCTGGAGAGAGGGGACGGGTCTGGAAGGAGCAGGGAAGAACCAGGAGGATAAACAAGGCACTGAATTTGGACATCACATGTTCGGGTCTGTGTTTTGACATAAACACAATACAAATATTTTATTGCGTTTCATTTTAAAGGCTTAATGGTGTAAATTAAGACAATGATAAATGGAATTTGGCTACATGATAGAACCCTAGAAATTGTGTGTATGTGTGTGCGGGAGAGAATTCTGTTGGCAGTTTAGGGATAGAGGAGAATGGAGGGCTGAGGAGTCATTACCAAGACCTCCTAACAGTCAGAGGGAAGGTAATGTAGGAAGGCAGGAAAATGAACGGTGAGGTTAATTAAGGTCTGTCTGTCAGGTGTGGTGAGTTTTGAGCCCACAATGTATGAAAGTTCCCTACATCCCATTTCGTACCTTATTTCTCACACAGGGTTTTGCCTCCTGACACCTTTTCTTTTCTGGCCTTGTCATGCTCCAAAACCATGCATGTCTCCTGGGGGGAGCTGAACACAGAGACTTTTGCTCAGGACCCTGGAGGCCAAAGAGAGAAGGGGAAGCAGGAGGTTTCTGCAGAGGGAGGGGGCGACTGTGCCGCGCTGTGGCTAAGCTGCTGGCACAGAGGTACACGGCTGAGTCCTTGGGCTCTGTGGGCTGGATCTTCAGAGTGGAGAGCGACCCGCTAGGCATCTGAGCTGAGAATCGCTCACTGGGCAGCCCTGTCTTTTCCAGAAGTATGGTACTACCAAAGGAAACCAGAAATTTTATGCCTGCCACCGAGGTCTGTCTGTACCAGTAGAGGTAGTTATGGCCTGATATTGGTTCACAACGCAGAGTCACTCCTTGTCCCTTCTTTGTCACCTTGTGCCTGGGTGTCTGGGTGACTCCAGCATGTGTGGACCCTGTGGAAGACAACAGAGTTTGGGAACAGGAGAAGGAACATAAGTGGAAACAACTGGCAACTTCCACAAAATGCAGATTCCTCATTTCTGGGGACTCACCTACTCCCAGGAGACAGAGGGCCACCCAGCAGAGGAGCCTGGTGGCCATGGCGGGGTGGGGCAGGAGGAGGCTTCCCCCAGAGGAGGCCCTTGTGAGCCTGAGCACAGACAGGGGCAGGGCTTCTGGTTCCTCTGGGCTGCACAGGGTGGAGAGTGACATCGCTCTCTCTCTGTCACTGCCCATGGGACCTCCTCCCAGAGGTGAACACCACATCTGTCCAGATAGAACTGTCACATACGACAGTCACAAGTGACCTGGGATGTGGCCCTGCATCAGGGCTCTTTCTGCTGAGAAACAGCGCTCGTCTCCCTGGCCTGTACCACCCCTCACTGCTCTTACTCACATATCTTTTCTTTGTAGCAAATTTTTCTTTTCTATTTTCTAAGATCTTGTATGCACTGGAGGAACACTGGGGAGCAATATTTGACAATGAACTTGGTAATAAGTGAGAGAAATTTATATATAACACAGTGCTAAGCATCACCCCTCTTCCACCTCCAGTTCCACTTTGTTGAACTACCAGGAAAAACTTGATCCATACATTTCACAGATTTGTCCTGGCTCATACAAATTTACAGTGAAACGAGGCACACCTGAAAGACATATGCTTTTGTTTTAGCAAAGGAGAAAGAGTTTCTACGCATTATCATGTAAGTTCTAAAATTTGACAAAATATATAAACAATCCTCTATGTCACCAGATATAATTCTATATTTATTTGCCTGCTTTCTTTATTCATATATATATTTCCACATAAATGGGATTTTATCCTACTTTGAGCTTCATTATTTGGTTATTCATTAAGCTTCATTATTTAGTGATTGCATGGTTACAAAGTTTCTTTTTTAATTAAAATTTTAATTTATTTATTTTTAGAGACAGGGGAAGGGAAGGAGAAAGAGAGAAATATCAAAGTGCGGTTGCCTCTCGTGCGCCCCCTCCTGGGGATCTGGCCATAGCACAGGCATGTGACCTGACTGGGAAATGAACCTCTGACCTTTTGGTTCACAGGCCAGCACTCAATCCATTGAGCCACACCAGCCAGAGATGAAGTTGCTGATTTTAATGAAATGACACCAAACCACCAGGTCAGTGAAAATAGATTCTTTAAATGTCAGCAGAGCATCCTATTGACCTAAGCATTTCCTGTGCACAGCAACGAACCAATGGAATGCACTTCACTGACAATCAGAGAATTCCTGTCAGGGACCAGGCTGTGTCCTGATCACTGCCAAATGCTCTCAGTGACTCAGGAACTCCCACCTTGCCATCCACAGGGGCCCAGAGGGAGTGGATTTACCCAGGGTTGACATTAAAATATCCAACAAAAAACCCGGTTTAGACAGTGGGAGAATTACGAACATATGAGTTCAAAAGCTGTTAGGTACGTGATCTGAGGGTCAGTGGCTGAAGGGATCTTGGGAGGATGGTGCTGAATTAGTGAGAAGAAAACCAACATGAAGAGGTAGGACAATGAGATGATTGAAATGGCAATTTCGGAAGCAGATCACTGGTGTCTCATCCCACAGACTGGAATTACCGAAGTGCACTTGAAAAAGATGGAAGGTAAAAATGATTGCAAGTGAGGAGGTCAGGAAACTGAGACACCAAACTTGTATAGAAAGTGTCTGAGTGATGATGACGTCTCCAATGGTGACAGCTTCACTGGTGGGGGGAAGAAGTGAACGAGGATGGATTTGACAGTAGAGAAGTAGCAATAAGTTCAGCAACAGAGGGCAGTGTTCTGAGGCCGTGTGTGTGAGGAGTGGGTGTGGAAGCCGGGAGAGGGGGCTGGTCTGGAAGGAGCAGGGAGGGCCCAGGGGGATAGAGAATGCACTGAATTTGAACATCATGTGTTTGATTCTATGTTTTGAAATATGCACAGAAGAAATTTTATTGCATATCCATCTTAAAGGGCAGAGCACCTTAATGGTGTAAATTAAGATAATGATAAGTGGAATTTGGCTGCATGATAGACCCATAGAAAACACGCGTGTATTGGGGGAAATTCTGTTAGCACCTTAGAGGGAGAGGAGAACAGAGGGCTGAGCAGCCCTTACTGGGAGCTCCTATGGTTTAGATGGAGACGCCGGTGCAGGAAGGCAGGAACGTGCACTGTGTGGGGAACTGAGGTCTGTCCCTCAGGTGTGCAGAGTGCTGAGCCCACAGACAGTGTGGGAGGAAAACCTAAAGCCCATGTCCTACATTGTTCCCTTCCCAGGAGTTTCTCTGCTGATGCCTTTTCCTTTCTGTGCTTGTCATGCCCCCAAATGGAACGTTTCTCTTGGTGAGAGCACAGCAGACAAGTCTTTTACTCACAACTGCTGGGGGCTGATGAGAGGAGGGGAAGCAGGAGGTTTCTGCACAGGGAGGGGGCGGCTGTGCAGCGCTGTGGCTAAGCTGCTGGCACAGAGGTACACGGCTGAGTCCTTGGGTTCTGTGGACTGGATCTTCAGAGTGGAGAGCGACCCATTAGGCATGTGAGCCAAGAATCGCTTGTTGGGCATCCCGGTGTCATCTACAATAGTTTTACTGCGAAAGTAAATCATAAACTCCAGTCCCTGCACCGAGGTCTGTCTGTACCAGTAAAGGGCATCATGGCCTGAAATTGGCTCACAACTCAGAGTGACTCCTTGTCCCCTCTTTGTCACCTTGTGCCTGGGTGTCTGGGTGACTCCAGCATGGGTGGGCCCTGTGGAAGAGGACAGAGTTTGGGAACAGCACAAAGAACATAAATGGACACAGAACTGGGACTATTTAAAAAATGCAGATTCTTCATTTTTCCCCTCCCCTGAGCAGGGGACTCACCTGCTCCCAGGAGACAAAGGGCCACCCAGCAGAGGAGCCTGGTGGCCATGGCGGGGTGGGGCGGGAGGAGGCTTCCCCCAGATGAGGCCGTTGTGAAACTGAGCACAGGGGCAGGGCTTCTGGTTCCTCTGGGCTGCACAGGGTGGAGACTGGCTTACTAGTTTCATAGTTCTCTGTGATTTCTCACAGCACCTCCTCCCAAATGTGAATATTAATCCTCTTTAGAGGCATTGATTGGACTAGGTCATGTCTCTTCTGAGATTCGTTTGGATCATTCAAAGTCCCCACGACTTTTAACAATAGCCACCTCACACAACCTGCCATTCAATCATTCTTTATTCTCTGCCGCTACGCACGTCTGCCATCTCCTGGGCATGTCAGTGTGGGCGTGTCAGTGGCACTTCAGAATCTGGGCACCACGACAGTACTTTCAGTCTCACACCCTTCATCCCCCTCTCAAGACAGTCCCGGACTCCCAGACACACAAATCTAAATAATTCCTGGCCGAGCTGCAACTTTTACCCAATCTCCCCTAGAAGCATTTTGATTGGCCATCATGGTCATTATGAAGGGAACTATGCAAATGCCCTGGGAATAAAGGGTCTGATTTACCCAGGGTTGGCATTATAGTGTTTAATGGGGTATAGGCAACGTGAGAAATAAGACATGAGCATTTCAAAGTAGTCAGCTAAATGAGGGCAGGTCAGTGATGCTAAGGAACATAGGAAGATGATTGGGCTAAAGAAAGAAAGGAGAAATAGATAGGAGCATGGAGTGATAAAATGGAAATTATGGAAGGGTCTCATTTGTTGTTCACTCCGTGGTCAAGGGCACTTGGACAATGTTGGAGGCACAATATTATTGACAGTGGGGAGGACAGGAAACTGAGAAGCCAAACCTGTGTATCGGTTGTCCATGCAACGGTGATGGCGGCACCAGTGGTGGCAGGATCGGCAGTGAGGAGGGACGTGAACGAGGACAGATCTGGTTGTGGGGAAGTGAGTTTAGCAACAAAGGCCACCATTCTGATCCCTGTGTGTGAAGACCTGGGTATGAAAACCCAGGAGAGGAGAATGTTCTAGAGCAGCAGGTAGGATAGGAAGGACAAACAATGCATTAAATGGAACACAGAAGCAGCGTATGCCTTTCAACGTAAACACAGCAGAAATTTATTCCGCTTTCATATTGATGTTAAGGGCCGCTGAATATCAAATAGAAGGACAATGACAAGTTGAATCCGTCTGTATGATAGAACCCTAGAACACGTGTGTGGGGGGCGAGGGGATTCTGTTAGCCGCTTTGAGGGAGTGCACAATGGAACGCTGAGGAGGCAGTACCAGGAGCTCGGACAGTTCAGGCGCAGGCAAATGCAGGAAGGCAGGAAAATAAACATCAGGGTGACTAAGGTAGATCCCTCAGGTGTGGGGAGTGTTGAGCCCGCGGACAATGTGTGAGGGTTCGCCGAAGCTCATGTCCTGCACTGTTTTCTACGCAGGAGACTGACGTTGATACCTAATCCTTTCCGTCCTTGTCCTGTCCCAGACCCACATGAATCTCTTGGAGACATCAGAGCAGAGAAGACTTTTAGTCACGACCCCTGGGGGCTGATGAGAGAAGGGGAAGCGGAAGGTTTCTGCACAGGGAGGGCATGACTGTGCAGCGCTGTGGCTAAGCTGCTGGCACAGAGGTACACGGCTGAGTCCTTGGGCTCTGTGGGCTGGATCGTCAGAGTGGAGAGCGACCCGCTAGGCATCTGAGCTGAGAATCGCTCCTTGGGCAGCCCTGTGTCGTCCACAGGGCGTTGATTGCTGAAGTAAATAAGAAACTTTACTCCCTGCACCGATGTCTGACTGTACCAGAAAAGATCAAGATGGCCTGAAATAGGCTCACAGCTCAGAGTGACTCCTTGTCCCCTCTTTGTCACCTTGTGCCTGGGTGTCTGGGTGACTCCAGCATATGTGGGCCCTGTGGAAGAGGACAGAGTTTGGGAACAGGATAAGGAACATAAATGGACACAGAACTGGGAATATCAACAAAATACAGATACCTCATTTCTGGGGACTCACCTACTCCCAGGAGACAAAGGGCCACCCAGCAGAGGAGCCTGGTGGCCATGGCGGGGTGGGGCAGGAGGAAGCTTCCCCCCGAGGAGGCCCTTGTGAGCCTGAGCACAGGGGCAGGACTTCTGGTTCCTCTGGGCTCCACAAGGTGGAGTGTGGCTCAGTAGTGACATCGGTCTCTGTCATTTCTCATAGGTCCTCCTCCCAATGGTGAATATTAACCCTCTTCAGTTGAATTGACTGGAATAGGGCATCTCTCTTTTTGGGGTTGTTTGGACCATTGAACGTCTCCAAGACTTCGATCAATCGTCACTTCCCACGGCCCTGTGCTTGCACCAGTCCTTGCCCTCTGCTGTATCACATGCCCGCTGTCCGCTGGGCATTTCCAAATGCACGTGCGATCGGCGCTGCAGACTCTGGGCCCCAAGACAGTGCTTCCTGTCTCACGGCCTTCACACTCCTCTCCAGGCACTCCCTTACCCCAGACGCACAAATCTCAATAATCCTGGCTGAGCTGGGGCTTTTACTCAGTCCCTCCAAGGAGCATTTAGAGTAGACTCAATGGTGATTATGAAGGGACATAAACAGAGGACCTGGGAAAGGACGGTTGGGCTTAACCAGGGTTGACTTTATAGCACTAGTCCTTGTACCTGGTTTAGATAATGTGAGAAATAAGACACGAGAGTTCCAACGCACTTGGGTATACGGGCTGAAGTTCAGTGACTGTAAGAATCACAGGAAGTAGATTTTGCATTAAAGAAACAAAGGAGAAAGAGATAGGAGTACAGAATGGTGAAGTGGACATTTTGGAAGCAGATTATTTGTTGTTCATCACATGGTTTATTATTGATGCTATTCTTGGAAAAGACTGGACACAAAATATTAGTGAAAGTGAGGAGGTCAGGGAACCGAGAGGCCATACCCCTGTATAAATTGTCCACATGATGACCACGTCGGCAGTGGTGGCAGGATCAGTGGTGGGGAGGGAAGTGAATGAGGACAGATGCCATGTAGAGAATTCAGGGCAACAAGGATTGTTCTAACCCATGTTCTCAGGAACTGGGTATTAAAGCCAGGGAGAGGAGAATGTTCTAGGAGCAGTAGGCAGGATTGGGAGGAGAAAGAGTGCGCTGAAATTGAACAGAGGAGCAGAATATGTCTCTTGGCATTCACAGTAGGAATTTTCTTCTATTTCCCACTTGAAGATCAGCATCCCTGGATAACAGAAAGGACAATGACAAGTGGAGTTTGGCTATAAGACAGACTCTAGAGAACACGTGTGTGTGTGTGTGTGTGTGTGTGTGTGTGTGGTCATTGGGTCGTTCTGCTAGGAGATTAGAAGGAGAGGAGAACGGAGGGCTGAGGAGCCCCTACCAGAAGCTCCCACAGTTCAGATGGAGAGGCCGGTGCAGGAAGGCAGGAACGTGCACCGTGTGGGCAACTGAGGTCTGTCCCTCAGGTGTGCACAGTGCTGAGCCCACAGACAGTGTGGGAGGAGAACCTAGAGCCCATGTCCTGCATTGCTTCCTAGGCAGGGTTTTCTCTGTGGATACCTTTTCCTTTTTGCCCTTGTCGTGCCCCAAACCCACACATGCCTCTTGGTGCAAGCAGAGCAGGGAAGTCTTTAACCCAGGACACCTGGGGGCTGCTGAGAGCAGGGGAAGCAGGAGGTTTCTGCACAGGGAGGGGGCGGCCGTGCAGCGCTGTGGCTAAGCTGCTGGCACAGAGGTACACAGCTGAGTCCTCGGGCTCTGTGGACTGGATCTTCAGAGTGGAGAGCGACTCGTTAGGCATCTGAGCTGAGAATCTCTCTTTGGGCATTCCTTTGTCATCCAGAGGTTTTGCATAGTTAAAGTAAATCATAAACTCCAGTCCCTGCACTGAGGTCTGTCTGTACCAGTAAAGGTTATCATGGCCTGAAATTGGCTCACAACTCAGAGTGACTCCTTGTCCCCTCTTTGTCACCTTGTGCCTGGGTGTCTGAATGACTCCAGCATGTGTGGGCTCTGTGGAAGAGGACAGAGTTTGGGAACAGGAGAAGGAACATAAATGGACACAGAATGGGGAATATCCAGAAGTGCAGATTCCTCATTTCTGGGGACTCACCTACGCCCAGGAGACAGAGGGCCACCCAGCAGAGGAGCCTGGTGGCCATGGCGGGGTGGGGCAGGAGAGGCCTCCCCCAGATGAGGCCCTTGTGAGCCTGAGCACAGGGGCAGGGCTTCTGGTTCCTCTGGGCTGCAAAGGGTGGAGAGTGACATCGCTCTGTCACTGCTCATGGGACCTCCTCCCAGAGGTGAACATGAATTCTGCTCAGCAGATCACTGGGAGGGTCCCATGTGACCTGGGATGTGGCCCTGAACATGGGCTCTTTCCCGTGAGAATCACTGGCTGTTTCTCTGGCCTTTACCACCCCTCACTGTGCTGACTTCACACAAATCTTTTCTTCATGGCTGAGAATTCTCCTTTTCTAAAAAAAGATTCCCTATGCCCTGCAAGAAATTTTAGAAGTAATATTTTACATGTTGCCTCAGCAATAAGTGAGAAAGAGTTGTATGTAGCCCAAGGCTGGATAATACCTCTCTGTCCTTCCTCCAATCCCATCTTGCAGATCTACGGGAAAAAGAATTTGATTTATAACCTTACATAGATTTGTTGTGGCTCCTATAAATTTATAGTAAAGATTTATGGCATATATGAAAGACATATTCTTTTTTAAATCAAAGTAGAAGTACCTTCTATATATTATTTTGTAATTTCTAAAATTTGAGAAAATATGCAGTCATATACATCAGTAGATGTAAATATAGCCGTGTTTATTTGCCTGCTTTCTTTATTCATATACATATATTTTCACATAAATGGGATCATATCCTGTATTTTGAGCTTCATTATTCAGTTATTGTATGGTTATAATGCTCCTGTTATTTAATGACACTAACTTACCAGGTGAGCAGTTAGATTCTTTAAACGTCAGCAAAGTGACTGATTGACCTATGTATTTCCTGTGCACCGCAGCAAATCAATGGAAAACTCTTCAGTGAGGATCAGAGAACTCCTGTCAGGGACCAGGCTGTGTCGTGATCACGGCCAAATCCTCTCAGTGACTCAGGAACTCCTTCTTTGGTG
Organism: Glossophaga mutica; assembly: GCA_039655065.1. Lineage (NCBI taxonomy): Eukaryota > Metazoa > Chordata > Mammalia > Chiroptera > Phyllostomidae > Glossophaga > Glossophaga mutica. Next base: position 8,783,520 of record CM077313.1, read on the forward strand.
TCCACAGCTGCCCAGATGAAAATGGATTTCCCCAGGGTTCACATCACAGTCTTCAACAATAAACTTGGATTAGACAATGAAAGAATTGAGAACATATGAGTTTAAAAGCTGTTAGGAACATGAACCTCATGAGGGTCAGTGGCTAAAGGGATCTTAGGAGGATGGTGCTGAATTAGTGAGAAGGAAACTAATACGATGAGGTAGGAGAATGAGATGACTGAAATGGAAATTTTGGAAGGAGCTCACTGGTGTCTCATTCCACAGACGGGAATTACTGACATGCATCTGAAAAGTGCTGGAGGGAAAAATTATTGAAAATGGTAGTAGGTCAGGAGACTGAGACACCAAACCGCTATAGAAAGTGTCTGTGTGATGATAACGTCTCCAATAGCGACAGCTTTACTGGTGGGGAGAAGTGAATGAGGACGGATCTGATGGTAGAGAAGTAGCAATAAGTTCAGCAACAAAGGGCAGTGTTCTGATGCCGTGTGTGTGAGGAGTGGGTATTGAAGCTGAAGAGAGGGGACGGGTCTGGGAGGAGCAGGGAGGACCCAGAAGGATAAAGAATGCACTGAAATTGGACATCATATATTCAATTCTGTGTTTTGAAATAAACTCAGTAGAAATTTTATTGCATATTCATCTTAAAGGGCAGAGCATCTTAATGGTGTAAATTAAGACGATGATAAATGGAATTTGGCTACATGATAGAATGCTATAAAACATATGCGTGTTGGGGGAAATTCTGTTAGCATCTTAGAGGGACAGGAGAACGGAGGGCTGAGGAGCCCTTACCAGGAGCTCCTATGGTTTAGATGGAGACGCCGGTGCAGGAAGGCAGGAAAAGGCACAGTGTGGGTACCTAAGGTCTGTCTCTCAGGTGTGCAGAGTGTTGAGCCCACAGACAGTGTGGGGGGGGAAACCTAAAACACATTATCTACACTGTTTTCTATGCAGGGTTTTCTCTGCTGATACCTTATTTTTTTCTGCCCTTGTCATGCCCCAAAGCCAAGTATGTGTCTTGGTGAAAGCTGAGTATAGAAGTCTTCTACTCACAACTGCTGGGGGCTGGTGAGAGGAGGGGAAGCAGGAGGTTTCTGCACAGGGAGGGGGCGGCCGTGCAGCGCTGTGGCTAAGCTGCTGGCACAGAGGTACACGGCTGAGTCCTCAGGCTCTGTGTGCTGGATCTTCAGAGTGGAGAGCGACCCGCTAGGCATCTGAGCTGAGAATCTCTCCTTGGGCATCCCTGTGTCGTCCACAGGACTTTGATTGTTGAAGTAAATAAGTAACTTTATTCCCTGCACCGAAGTCTGCCTGTACCAGAAAAGAGCAGGGTGGCCTGAAATTGGCTCACAACTCAGAGTGACTCCTTGTCCCCTCTTTGTCACTTTGTGCCTGGGTGTCTGGGTGACTCCAGCATGGGTGGGCTCTGTGGAAGAGGATAGAGTAGGGAACAGGATATGAAATATAGATGGAAACAGAACTGGGAATATCAACAAAATGCAGATTCCTCATTTCTGGGGACTCACCTGCTCCCAGGAGACAGAGGGCCACCCAGCAGAGGAGCCTGGTGGCCATGGCGGGGTGGGGCGGGAGGAGGCCTCCCCCAGAGGAGGCCCTTGTGAGCCTGAGCACAGACAGGGGCAGGGCTTCTGGTTCCTCTGGGCTCCACAAGGTGGAGTGTGGCTCGGTAGAGACAGCACTCTCTGTCATTTCTCATAGGTCCTCCTCCCAAGGGGAATATTAATCCTCTTCAGGTGAATTGACTGGAATGGGTCATGTGACTTTTGGGGTTTGTTTGGACCATTCAGCGTTTCCAAGACTTTCACCAATATTCACCTCGCACAACCCTGTGCTTCCACCCCTCCTCGTTCCTGCTGCGTCCATTGCCTACCGTCTCTTTGGCATGGCAGTGTGCACGTGCCGCTGACCCTGCAGACTCTGGGCACCGAGACAGTGCTTCCAGTCTCACAGCCTTCATCCTCCCCTTAAGGCACTCCCTGACTCCCAGACACACACATCTAAATAATTCCTGGCTGAGCTGGGGCTTTTACCCAATCCCTCCAAGGAGAATTTAGATTGGACGTACGGGTGATTATGAAGACATGTAAACAGATGCCCTGGGAAAGGAGGTTGGATTTAACCAGGGTTGACTTTATCGTACTAATCCTTGTACATAGTTTAGATTTTGTGAGAAGTTAGACATGAGAGTTTCAAAGCCGCTGGGTATATGGGCTGATGTTCAGAGTCTATTAGAATCCTAGGAAGTATTTTGCATTAAAGAAAGAAAGGCAAAGAGATGGGAGCACGGAATGATGAAATGGAAATTTTGAAAGCCGATTATCTGTTGCTCACTCCATGGTCTAGACTTGGAAGTGCTCTTGGATAAGATTGGAGGCAAAATGTTGGTGAAAGTAAGGAGGTCAGGAAACTGTGTATAAATTGGGCACAGGATGATGACGTCCCCAGCGGTGGCTGGGTCAGTGGTGGGAAGGAAGTGAATGAGGACAGGTCTGAGGGTGGAGAAGTCAGGGCAACATGAAAGGCAGTATTCTCATCCATGTGTGTGAGGAGCTGGGTACTAAAGCCAGGGTGAGGGGAAGGTTCTAGAATAAGTGGGCAGGATTTGGAGGACCAAGTACACAGTGAAATTGGACAGAGAAGCAGATTCCATCTTTTGGCATGAAAGCAGGAATTTTGTTATATTTCCAACTTGAACATCCGGGCCCCTGGATGACAAAAAGGACAACGACAAATAGAATTGGGCTGTAAGACAGACTCTAGAAAGCGTGTGTGTGTGTGTGTGTGTGTGTGTGTGTGTGTGTGTGTGGACATGGGGGGATTCTGTTAGCGGCTGAGAAGGAGTAGAGAATGCAGGGCTGAGGATTCCTTACCAGGAGCTCCTACGATTGATATGGAGAGGCCGGTGCAGGAAGGCAGGAACGTGCACCGTGTGGGCAACTGAGGTCTGTCCCTCAGGTGTGCACAGTGCTGAGCCCACAGACAGTGTGGGAGGACAACCTGAAGCCCATTTCCTACACTGTTTTCTATGCAGGGTTTTCTCCGTGGATACCTTTTCCTTTCTGCCCTTGTCGTGCCCCAAACCCACACATGTCTCTTGGTGCAAGCAGAGTGGAGAAGTCTTTAACCCAGGACACCTGGGGGCTGCTGAGAGCGGGGAAGCAGGAGGTTTCTGCACAGGGAGGGGGTGACTGTGCAGCGCTGTGGCTAAGCTGCTGGCACAGAGGTACACGGCTGAGTCCTTGGGCTCTGTGGACTGGATCTTCAGAGTGGAGAGCGACCCGCTAGGCATCTGAGCTGAGAATCGCTCCTTGGGCATCCCAGTCTCATCTACAATAGTTTGACTGCTGAAATAAATCATAAACTCCAATCCCTTTACTGAGGTCTGTCTGTACCAGTAAAGGTATGTATGGCCTGAAATTGGCTCACAGCTCAGAGTCACTCCTTGTCCCCTCTTTGTCACTTTGTGTCTGGGTGTCTGGGTGACTCCAGCATGGGTGGGCCCTGTGGAAGAGGACAGAGTTTGGGAACAGGATAAGGAACATAAATGGACACAGAACTGGGAATATCAACAAAATGCAGATTCCTCATTTCTGGGGACTCACCTGCTCCCAGGAGACAAAGGGCCACCCAGCAGAGGAGCCTGGTGGCCATGGCGGGGTGGGGCAGGAGGAGGCTTCCCCCGGAGGAGGCCCTTGTGAGCCTGAGCACAGACAGGGGCAGGGCTTCTGGTTCCTCTGGGCTGCACAGGGTGGAGAGTGACATCGCTCCGTCACTGCCCATGGGCCCTCCTCCCAGAGGTGAACATGAATCCTGTGCAGCAGATCCCTGGGAGGGTCCCATGTGGCCTGGGGCCTGGCCCTGAACATGGGCCCTTCCTGGGGAGAATCACCAGTTGTCTCTCTGGCCTTTACCACCCCTCACTGTGCTGACTTCTCACAAATCTTTTTTCATGGCTAGAATTCTCCTTTTTTGAAAAAAGATTCCCTATGCCCTGCAAGAAATTTCAGAAGTAATATTTTACATGTTACTTCAGCAATGAATGAGAGTTGTATGTAACACAAGGCTAAGTAACACCTCTCTGTCCTTCCTCCAATCCCACCTTGCAGAGCTACTGAAGAACTTGTTTTATAACCTTACGTAGATTTGTCCTGGCTCACAAATTCATAGTAAAAATTTATGGCATCTATGAAAGACATGTTCTTTTTTTGATCAAAATAGAAGTATCTTTTGTATATTATTGTGTAATTTCTAAAATTTGAGAAAATATGCAGTCATATACATCAGTAGATGTAAATCTAACTCTATTTATTTGCCTGCTTTCTTTATTCTTATAGGTATATTTTCACATAAATGGGATCATATCCTATATTTTGAGCTTCATTATTTAATTATAGTGTGGTTATAAAGTTTCTGTTATTTAATAAAAACACACTAACAGACAGGTGTGCAGAAATGGATTCTTTAAATGTCAGCAGAGCGTCCTATTGACACATGCACTTCCTGTGCACAGTGATGAACCAATGGAAAGGTGTTCAGTGAGGACCAGAGAACTCCTGTCAGTGACCAGGCTGTGTGTGATCACTGCCAAATGCTCTCAGTGACTCAGGAACCCCCACTTTGCCATCCAGGGCTGTCCAGAGGGAGCTGGATCTGTCAGGGTTGACACTGTGAGTCTTACACCTTTAACTCAGTTTAGACAATGTGAGAATTAAGAACATATGAGTTTAAAACCTGTTAGGAACAACTGAGGGTCAGTGGCTAAAGGAATCTTAGGTGGATGGTGCCAATTTAGTACTCCTAAGGTGTAATATGATGAGATAGGAAAATGAGGTGATTGAAATGGAAATTTGGGAAGGAGCTCATCGGTGTCTCATTGCATGATCTGAAAGTGTAATACTGAAGTGCCTCTGAAAAGTGTTGGAGGGAAAAATTATTGAAAGTAAGGAGTTCAAAAAACCGAGACACCAAACCCCTATAGAAAGTATCTGTGTGATGATAATGTCTCCAATGGCGACAGCTTTACTGGTGTGGGGAAGTGAATGAGGACGGATCTGATGGTAGAGAAGTAGCAATGAGTTCAGCAACAAAGGGCAGTGTTCTGAGGCCGTGTGTGTGAGGAGTGGGTATTGAAGCCGGGGGAGGGGGCTGGTCTGGAAGGAGCAGGGACGGCCCAGGAGGATCAACAAGGCACCGAACAGGACATCATATGTTTGATTCTATCTCTTGGCATAAACACGGTAGAAATTTTGTTACATTTCCATCTTAAAGGTCATAGCATCTAAGGGTCAAAATGGAAGACAACGACAAGCGGAATTTGGTTACGTGGGAGAACTTAAAAAAGCTTGTACGTGGCTCCCACGTGTTGGGCATCATCCCGCAAAGCAAAGGCGGCTGATTTGATTCCCAGTTGGGGCACGTGCCTGGGTTGTGTGTACGAGAGGCAGCCCCATACCGATGTTTCTCTCCCTCTCTTTCTCACTCCCTTCCCCCTCTCTAAAAATCGATAAAGTCTTTTTTTAAAAAGCGTGTGTTCGTGTGTTGGGGGGAAATTCTGTTAGCAGCTTAGAGGGAGCAGAGAATGGAGGGCTGAGGAGCCGTTACCAGGAGCTCCCACCATTCAGATGAAGAGGCCGGTGCCGGAAGGCAGGAAAAGGCACAGTGTGGGTACCTAAGGTTTAGCTCCCAGGGGTGGTAAGTGTTGAATCCACAGACAGTTTGAGAGGAACCCCAAAACCTATTTCCCACATTGTTTTCTATGCTGGGGTTTCTAGCTTTATACCTTATCCTTTCTGGCCTTGTCATGCCCCAAACCCACACATGTCTCTTGGTGTGAGAGGAGCAGAGAGACTTTTAGTCGTGACCCCTGGGGGCTGGTGAGAGAAGGGGAAGCAGGAGGTTTCTGCACAGGGAGGGGGTGCCTGTGCAGCGCTGTGGCTAAGCTGCTGGCACAGAGGTACACGGCTGAGTCCTCGGGCTCTGTGGGCTGGATCTTCAGCGTGGAGAGCGACCTGTTAGGCATCTGAGCTGAGAATCGCTCCTTGGGCAGCCCTGTCTTGTCCAGAGGACTTTGACTGAGGAAGTAAATCAGAAACTTTATGCCTTCCACCGAGGTCTGTCTGTACCAGTAAAGTTCGTCATGGCCTGAGACTGGCTCACAGCTCAGAGTCACTCCTTGTCCCCTCTCTGTCACCTTGTGCCTGGGTGTCTGGGTGACTCCAGCATGGGTGGGCTCTGTGGAAGAGGACAGAGATTTGGAACAGGATAAAGAACATAAATGGACACAGAACTAGGAATATCCAAAAATGCAGATTCTTCATTTCTGGGGACTCACCTGCTCCCAGGAGACAGAGGGCCACCCAGCAGAGGAGCCTGGTGGCCATGGTGGGGTGGGGCAGGAGGAGGCTTCCCCCAGAGGAGGCCCTTGTGAGCCTGAGCACAGGGGCAGGGCTTCTGGTTCCTCTGGGCTCCACAGGGTGGAGAGTGACATCGCTCTGTCACTGCTCATGGGCCTCCTCCCAGAGGTAAATATTAATCCTCTCAGAAGAATCGCCTGGGATAAGTCATGTGTTTGGGGGGTTTGTTTGGGCCATTTGAAGTCTCCAAGACTTTCATCAGTTGTCACCTCACACAACCCTGTGCTTTAGCCATTCTGTGTCACCTGCTATAGCACACATCTGCCATCTGCTGGGAATTTCTGCGTGGGTGGGTCATCGGCAGTGCTAGTCCCGTATACCAGTAACGTACTTTCTAAATCTCAAGTTCTTCATACTTCTGTCAAGGGAATCCATTTCTCCCAGACACACAAAATCAAAATAATTCCTTAGTGAGTTGAGGGTTTTACCAAGATTCTTGGAAAAATTTTGATTGACCACCATGCTCATCTGAAGGTATACAAACAGATGCCCTGGTCCCTACTAGAGCGGTTCAGTTGTTTGAGCTTTATCTTGCAAAGTGAGGGGTCGCCAGTTCGATTCCTGGTCAGGGCACATGCCTGGGTTACGGGTCTTGGCCCGGAATGGGGAGTGTGTGAGAGGCAACCGATGAATACTTTCTTCACACATTGATGTTTCTCTCCCTCTCTTTCTCCCTCCCTTCCCTTTCTCTAGAAATAACTAAATAAAATTGTTAATAAAACACCCAGATGCTTTGGGCAGATGGAGTGGATTTATCCAGGGCTGATGTTATGATTTTAAACTTTAAACCTGATTTAGACATTGTGAGAATTAAGAACAAGGGGGTTTACAAGCTGTTGGGTGCAGTGGCTGGAAGCATCCTAAGAGGAGGATGCTGGGTTGGTGAGAGGGGAAGGAAGAAGGAACACCTAGGCGCAGGGGATGATTGAAATAGAAACTGGGGGGGAGCTTATCTGGTGTTCATTCCATGGTCCAGAACGACAAAGTGCACCTGGAAAGGATTGGAAGCAAAAAAAATCATCAAATGTGAGGAGGTCAAGAAACGAAGAATCCAAACCCAGCTGCCAAAGATGCTCTCAAAGGGACTGGGAAGGGATGCAAATAAGACCACAGAAGAGTAACATGATTGTTCAGAAGGGACTGCAGGTGTAATGTGGAAATTTCTGACGCAAATCAATATAAAATACAGGCTTGGGTGTTGAAGACATATGATCAGGTAGGAAAGAGAGCTACGTAAGACCAGACAGGCCTGCAGGCCTTTAGATGTCCCAATATGAAGTCCATGTTTGTCGTTCCAGATTCAGCCACTGAAGAGGCCCCATGAGCATCCATGCGTCCTACACGAGCCATTGGGGGCAGCAGCCTCTGCAGTCAGGCCTGGGCTCCCTGCGGGCGGCACGGAGACAAATTCCAGGATTCGAGAGTCATGTCTTCCACCTAATGTCTATAAAACATCCGCTTTACCAACGTCGAGATGCTGTGATTGAAATGAACCCCATATAAATAGCAAGATGATATTAACATTATAAAGGGATGTGCACAATCAAAGTAAAGAGGTTTTAGTACAATGAAACTTGTGTGTGTGCGTTGGGCGTGGATTCTGTTAGCAGCTTAGAGGGAGAGGAGAACGGAGGGCTGAGGAGCCCTTACCGGGAGCTCCTCCGGTTCAGACGGAGAGGCCGGTGCAGGAAGGCAGGAACGTGCACCGTGTGCGGAAGTAAGGGTTAGCTCACGGTGTGGCGAGGTTTGAGACCACGGAAAATATGTCCGCAAATCCCTGAAGCCTACATTTTTTCATACTCAAGTTTTTCTGTTGATGCCTCATTATTTCTGTTCTTGTCATGCCCCAAATTCACTCATTTCTCTCGGTGAGAGAGGAGCAGGGGAGACCTTTATGTTACTGGGGCAGCTGGTGAGAGCAGGGGAAGCAGTGGGGTTCTGCACAGGGAGGGGGCGACCGTGCCTCGCTGTGGCTGAGCTGCTGGCACAGAGGTACACGGCTGAATCCTCGGGCTCTGTGGGCTGGATCGTCAGAGTGGAGAGCGACCCGCTAGGCATCTGAGCTGAGAATCGCTCCTTGGGCAGCCCGGTCTCATCTGCAGGAGTTTGACTGCTGAAATAAGTCAGAATCTCCAGTCCCTGCGCTGAGGTCGGTCTGTACCAAAGAAGTGCATGCTGGTCAGAAAGTGGCTCACGGCTCAGAGTTATGTCTTGTCTCATCGTTGTCACCTTGTGCCTGGTGTCTTGGTGACTCTGGCCTCTGTGGGCTCTGTGGAAGAGGACATACTTTAAAGACAAAATAAGAAAAACATTGGAGTCACAGTAGGGAAACACAGCATGAGAATGCTAAATATTTCGTGGACTCACCTACTTCCGGCAGCCAGAGGGCCACACAGCAGAGGTCCCAGGTTCCCATGACGAAGTGCGGGAGCTGTGGAACAGCCCAGCCCAGGGTCCTTGTGAGCGTGAGCAGAGAAGTGCATTTTGGGACATTTTATCTCCACAAGATGCTGGCATCACTCTGCATGATCCCCTATCCTCAAGTCAGGGGGCTCCATTCAGAAAAGAAGGCTGCATCTCTGGGAGGTGAATCCGGCAGGACTGAAGTCCATTATTACTGACCTGGCCTACAGATTTGGGCACCTGGAGGTCCCCTGTGGGTATCGATGTTATCAATTTCTAATGCCTTCTCTGTACTACCTTTTATATAGAGCCTTACAACTATTGCCATTTGAACTTCAAATACTTAAAGACAAATTCATCATCTCGTTGCAAGCCAGCGGCTCTGAAACTCAGATCCCTCTCACTGGTGACTTGATGCTGCTGGTCATATACCCATACTCACCATGACCCAGCAGTTAGGAGCTGGGCTCTGAGCTCGCCAGGAAAAACAAGGCTAACCCCTGCAATGTTAGGGCTTCGGGGACTGACGTGACACCCTGAGAACTGAATTTAAAAGCTCTTGTTTGCCGTGAAAGACCTCTCTGAGTTTGTTTATCCTTGAGCTCCATTCAATTCCCAAAGCCCATTGCCTGTAATCTACATTTTCCACCCCTCCCCCGGGAAATAAGGGTTTTCTTGTTCTGGAAGATTTGCACACAAAATACTGTAGAGTTGATTTAAATCTCATTCTTGCTCCTAGAGAAACTCGATGGTCTTCATGGCCTTTTCCCTGTCAAAGGAAAGGACGTTACAAACCCACTTCCTCTCGTGGTAGAGGTTCTGAAGGGCTGGGAGAAGCCTCTGTTTCTTGGGTTGGTCAAAAAATTCCTGTCAGTTAGGTTGCATGTGAACTAAGAAGGCCCAGTTTAAGGCCGTATTTTTCGGTTGGTCCAGAGACATACGCCGAGGCTCCTGGACTGAGGAGCAGCTAGTTTGCAGGCTAAAAGGTGTGACCTGAGGGACCTGTTTCCCTTGTTGGGCCTGTCTCTTTTGTTTCTGCTGGATCCAGAACATAAAACTTTGGCCCGTATTCTGTTTCCAAAAAGATCATTGTTCCTCTTCTGTTACCAGGCACCTAGGTGCGGAAGGTGGACTGCTGGCTCCCCAGGGATGTCCATGTCTAGTCCTGGGCATTGTGGATGTGTTATCTTACATAGCAAAGGGGAATTAGGCTCCAAATGGCACCAAGGAGGCTAATCAGCTGACCTTAATATATGAAGGTTATCCGGGACTTCCCAGGTGGGTCCCCTGTAATCACAAGGGTCCTAAAATAAAATGTGGGAGAGGGAGGGAGAGTCAGAGTGGTGTAGCATGAGGACAGACTCGACGGTCATTGCAGTCTTTGGAGGTGGAGGGGCCACGAGCCAAGGACTGTCAGTGGCCTCGAGAAGCTGAAAAAGATAAGAAAACCGATCACCCATTAGAGCTTCCAGAAGGAATGAGGCAAAGCCAACACATTTGTGTCAACCCAGTTAGAGCCATGTTGGACCTCTGATCTCCAGAACCAATGTGTGTGGCTTTAAGCTACAGAATTTGTGATAATTTTTTACAGTAGCAACAGAAACCTAATACTCAACAGGACCCATGGGACTCAGTGTCTGTAGAAAAGGCAGAAACTAGATACAGTACATGATAGGCACACAGTCACATGGAAAGAACTTGGAATCTGGCCAAGGGAAGCCGAAGAAAAAATACTTCTCTCTGCCCAGACCTCACAAGCTTTCACGGATGCACAGAAGCATGGCGTGACTGTCAAGTTCAGAACTGCATTGTGGCATCTTCCTGCTCACAGTAAATGTTCCTGGGGAGAAATTCTGTTGCTCTGGTGCACCCTCGTCCTTGTCTGATAAGTGGATTTGCTGGTGGTGTCACTGTGATTGTCAGCTCCTGGGACCAAGGTCCCCGTGGTATGGTCCAGGGTAGCACCAGCATTTCTCCCTGCTTATCCTCTGCAGAACAGCAGAACAGGAGGTGGGCTGGCCTGGGGTGGTTTGGGCCGGACTCGCTAAGGCTCCTCTGACACTCCTCCTGCTCGTCTGCTTCTCCCAGCATGGGCCAGCTTCACCACCAGCTCCCTGGGCTGCACAGAGTAAGCCAATTTGGAGGAATGCCCACTGCAAGCCCACCTGCCCTGCGGAGCTCCATTCAGAGCAAAACCCATCTGCGCAATAGAGCAAGAAGTGTTGGTCTCTGTTCTTCATTCTCACCATCATTCAAGGGGTCTGCAACTCCCTTAGTCTAAGCCCCGCCCCAGGATGTCCCTCTATCTTTCCCCTCGGGGAAGAACCTCCCGCAGACTTTAGATTACACGAAGCCACAGTGCCCCCTAGTGTCCAGTGAGCAGAAAGAGTACAAACATGCTTTCTTGACAGGACCGAAGGCAAGGGGTGCTTTGTTTCATTGAATACAGGGGATATAAGGTACTGATATTATGATTTGCTGGTGTTGGAGGATCCACAAATAAAACTGTAATATTATAGCCTAAGATGGAACCACATGAGAGCTGGACGTTGGAGTCAGATGTGTGAAGATTACGTCAGTTTTCATATTGGTGAAGAACAAGACCCAGGTGTGAATCCGAGGGGGCTGGCGAACACTGCACAGGGTCAGAATTTAAGTCACTTCTCTCCCTTCCAAACTGCAGGTGGACCCCGTAAGAAAAGAAAGTTCCCCAGTGATTTTAGTGCATGTTGAGAAAACACCAAATAGTCTATCTCTTCTCCAGGTTGCCAGTAAGAAAGCAAGAAGACAGAGACTAAAGTGAGATGAAGAGATTAAACAAAACACTTTAGTGCCTTCTTGTAGAGAGGATTCCACAAGGAACAGGAAAATCAGAACAGGGGGGTTCTTTAGGGAAGTCCCCCAAATGGGAAGTGTGGCTTTCCCACAAGACTGGGTTTCCGTGGGGAAATAGAGCTAGCCACATATCAATTACTCTTCCCAGTTCCAACCACTTGTCCTCGGGCATATTCATTTAAAAACCGCATGTGTTGCAATAGCAATTAAACAAATTGTAAGTCTGTTCTATACTTTCTGACCAAATCTAAATATTAAGTCCCTATTTTATATCCTGTCTTGTCACACGGTTCAATGGAATGTCAGAGGTTATGCAATAAAAATTAAAAAATCATAAAAATTCCAATCATAAAATGACAAAAACAAATAGCTGTCTCAGTTTGATTTAAATACCATTGAAGTTTTTTAAAAAAAATTTTGGTTGAAATTAAAGTTGATATATAAGTCTCTATGTCATTTAAGTTATTTAAAGAAATGACAAACTCAAAAATAATCTGACATTATTTTTTATTTAAAATTTCACATAAAATTATTTTGACCTTAGTCTTAGTAATTACAGATGAGAGCACTCAAACCAACCCTCCCTGATGGTCTAAATAGTTGGATAAAATAAAATAAAAAACTTTAATTAATGTCCTAAAAATACAGGGAGGGACAGTAGGCTGGGATCTTGGAGAGGGCAAGTACCTAGGGAGGGGCACAACCGTCCCTTTGCCCTGGGGGCATTTGCCCACCCAGTCTCAGTGCTCACGGGACAGGGGGACAAAGATCAAAGGCCAAATGCACCAAACTGGGAACTGGGACAAACTCAGTGCATGGATGATTGAGAGGTAAACGTGTTCTCTGGCTGATCCGGGACACCCCACGCCTTGAATGCTAATTCAGGTTGCCCCACTTTGCTGATACTCCTTGCAATTGGCAAAAGCAAAATAAAATTCTCCTTGGAGAAAGATTCATCCATCCTAGACCAAAAAAAATTATATCTACAAAGCCAGTGTCTGGCACCAAGTCAAAGATAATCAGATGCATAAGCAAAACATACCAACACCATCAAAACACAAACAGCATGACTGAGAAGCAGCAGAAAACCAATTAAAACAGCCCCACAGAGATCTCAGCTGTGAAAATTATCAGCCTCTAAAACCCCTGTTTCCTGTGTTTAAAGAGATCAAAGATAATCCGGGGGAATGTTATTAGGAGTTTGTAATTACAAAATGTGACGTAGCAGATTGGAAAGCAACCACGTGAGCCTCGGGCAAGGAGATGGCGGGTAGCTGCGCCCGCCAGTGACTGAGGTTTGCCAGACACGGCCATTGGAGGGAGGGACACATGGACAGAGGAGATGAGGGTACGCAAGGTGTGAACGGACAGACGTTACGGCTTGCGGTCTTGGCTGGACAAGGAGGAAGCGAAGCCCGCAGGGGCTGAGCAGCAATGGCGACACCTCCAGGAAAATCTCAGTGTGCTGCCTTCCCCGTGATTCCAGCCAGCATTTCAAACTGCCTTCTCGTCCTAGAGAATCCAGGCAGAAGTTAGAGTACAGGGTGTGGACCCCCACACAAAGAAGGCACAGTATCATCAGATGGGCTCATTGGATCAAGGGCAATGGATTGTTTCAGAAGTTTTTACTAAGGAATATTTTAATGCACTAAGGAGCCATTTTAACGCCCCAGGGCAGACAGCTGGAACTATCCAGTTCAACAGCCTCTGAACTGGTTGGCTCTGGCCCAGAAATAATGTTGAGCAGTCCTGCTTATGTTGAAGAGTTAGACCACCCCGGAGAAAGTAGGATTCGTTCCGAGCTGAGATTTCGGACAGGTTGCCGCAATATTCATGTGTGTGTGTGTTCCTTCGAAGTAGGAAAAGGACTGAATAAAACAGCTGAAATCATCGCCATCATCAGCAGCATCATTATTATCAACACATTTCCAGAAAATGGAAAAAAAAATGTTTTCCAAACATTTACTGTGTATGGACACTTTGCTGCAGAAAATTTGATAAGAAAGGCAGAGAGGAACCGAGAGAGAAAAGGGTATCAATTAAAATCATTTAGAGGTTAAAAGCCACCACAAAGGGAGAGCCTGCTGTTTGCTCCTCTCCCAGAATCACCATCTGTATTATGATTAAAGTAGATTGTACATTGTTGGTGACTGGATAATTTTTATAAGAGAATCCTCACTAGCGCCTGAGGGCTGAGTCCATGAGACATAAGTCGCTTTCAGTTTCGCATCCTTGAATCATCACAAAAAGTGCTTCAGACCCCTACGTCGTAATTATTTTCAGCCCTGACGTTTCAAGAAATAATTCACGTCCTCCCTTCACGCAAATCCTAGCTTGTCTCTGCAGACTCGCTTCTTTCCTGTGCACGAGGACCACGGGAAGGCCTGCGTTCAGAGCTGCCGGGAGCGGAGCAGAGAGAGGAGAAACCTGATGTTTCGTGCACAGGAAGGAAGCGTCTCTGTGGCGCTGTGGTTAAGCTACTGGCACAGAAATACACGGCCGAGTCCCCCAGCTCTGCACGCAGGATCTTGAGAGTTGAGTCTGTTCCTTTGGGCCTCAGTGCAGAAAATCGATCCTTAGGCAACTGAGAATCATCCACTGCTTCTTCATTCTCAAAGCGGATCAGAAGCCCTGGGCCCTGTCCCTGGAACTGCTGGTACCAGTAGAGGGTTTGGTGGCCCGAAATGGGATTACACCCCAAAGTTGCTGCCTGACTTTTTCCTAGGATCTTATGTCTGGGGGACTGGATGACGCCACCTTCTGTGAGCTCTGTGAAGGGAAAAGACAAAGAAAGTAGGAAATGATTGGAATGGTCCCTGGAAAGACAAAATGCAGAGATCTTGGTGTTCTGAGGACTCACCGGCCCCCAGCAGACAGAGGCTCGCCCAGCAGAGGAGCCTGGGGCCCATGGCAGGGTCAGGACAGGAATGGGAGGTTCACCAGGTCAGGTCCTTGTGAGCAGGAGCAGAGGAGGAGGGACGTCCCTTGTCCCCACAGGGCTGCCCCCACAGTGACATCACCGTCTCCGCAAATGCTCTGTCTTAAAAACCAATTGTTGCAAACTAAAACATGCCTACAAGTTTGTTCAGCATAGTCACAGACTGTGTGTAAGCTCATCCAAGAGGCCTCCGCTCATTGCTCCAGGGCCCGCGTGGTTGGGCCCCCACCCCATCTCTACATCTCTCATCACCGTCCTCTGACCCTCGGCTGATGTTTCTGCTGGGCTGTGGCCAAGGCCCATCGGTTAATGACCTCTGCATCATCGTCTGCGATGGCCCTTCTCTTTGGATGTTTCTCTTTTATGGCGGTCTCCGTCCCCCCGGTCACAGGCGCTTAGACAAAGTGAAAGCTGTGGTAATTCCCACAACTTCAGCCTAGAAACACAGGGAACCAACGGGCACACTTGAACCTAGAGAGATGAGATGAAGCCCAGGGCTCAGACGGAAGTCGGAAGCTTTTATTCTGTCCTGAGGTCAGAGACCACTTTCCTCTTTGCTTTCGCCGACCTCCATGATGCATGGCGAACTGAAGCCTTCGTCTCCATGCTGCCGGCTTCCAGGTCATGGATGTCAAATATCTTATCTGCAAGGGATGGAGAACTCTCTTACCCCCGAAAATGCCAGGGTGGACACAGTATCAGCAGCAAGAAAATGAACAGACCTTCTGGAATCTGAGAAAATCTACTCCTCTAACATGACTTACAAGCGAATTTCATGGCTTTTTAAAAAGAGAGCAATGGCCTTGGCCACATGGCTCCATTGGTTAGAGCGTCGTTCCGTGAACTGAAAGGTTGTGGGTTCGATTTCTCATCAGGGCGCGTATCTAGGTTGCAGGTTTGATCCATGGCCGGGGTGTGAAGGGGAGGTAATGGATCAATGTTTTTCTCTCACATCAATATTTCTCTCTCTCTCTCTCTCTCTCTCTCTCTCTCACTGTCTGTGGTCCCTACACCTACGAGCAAGGCCAGGGATCCAGAGCAGCCTGGGGAGGTGCTGGCCACGAGGGGTCTGTCACACGAATGCGGCCGACGGGTGTCCCTTCCTCATGTCCCTTCCCAGTCTGCAGCTTACCCTTCTGTGTTTCGTGGTGTGTTTTGTGCTATCTTTTGGTGTACAAGGGTATAATTTAATGCCACTGAAATTATAAATATGTTTGTCAATATTTGCATATTATATCATTTTTAAGTATTTATATTCTTTATAAATATGTTTGTGTTTTTTCGTGTCTTTGCTAAAAACACCCTCCCTTAAATGAATGCCTAAATATATTTCCTTCATTTCTCCTAGTAAAGTCTAAGTTTTCCTTTTCACGTTTGAGAGTAAGTGTGCCTAAAATATATTGTCACATAAGGAATGAAGGGGAGATCTAGCAATAAGAAGGCAGGACATGGGTTCCGTGCAGAACGAATAATCTGTAAAACAGATCCCTGAGGAGGCTCATCTGAGGGAGGAACTGGATGCAGACGAATGAATCTAGGGCGGGAGAGAAGAGGAGACTTGTACGAGCAGACCGTGGAGGTCAAAGACGAGGTGAAGGGAAACACTATAGGACCTTGTAGGGCTATTGTCCCATAGGAGAAAGGCAGCCAGCGGCAGATCCGTCTGAATGAAAGTTTGTGACTGTAAGTTGAAGGGAATAAAGGGTGGGGACCAGCATAAACGAAGAAGTCACTGAAGCCTCTAGGAGAGCGTGGGGACTTGAGGATTATCAGGGGAATCCTCATACAACTCAGCTTACGATGCATTTTCCTTTCTGCAAAGAGGAAGAGAGAGAGCGAGTGTGTTCAGGTGGCTGGCCTCCAGTCAGGCTGAGACTGGTACAGAGAAGGACTTCAGCCCTGAGGGTCACAGTGCCCAGTGCCGTAAGGCCTCCACATTGGCAGGGACTTCCTGGGGTCTGGGCCAGGACTCAGAGTGCAACCTCAGGCTTCCTACCGACACTTTCTGTGCAGGGAGGAGGCGGCTGTGCAGCACTGTGGACTCACTGCTGGCGCAGAAGTACACAGATGTCTGGGCGCGGGTGGCCGACTCCAGCGTGAGAGAGAAGTCCTTTGTCTTTGATCTAGTGACACTGTACCCATCGGGGACCTCTCCTTTGTCAATGCTGCCGATACCATACGAGTGATAGATTGGCCTCAGCCCGTGACCCGGATCTTGTCGATACCAGCACATATAGTCGTGGTTATAAGTCTGGTGGCAACTCAGTGTCACCTTCTTTTCTGTCCCTGTGACCTTGTATCTTGGACTCTGGGTGACTTGGGCATCCAGGTGTCCTGTAAGACAGAGTGACATAGTGTGAGGTTGTCATCCTAAGATGAAGGCATGAAATGAAGCCTTGGGAATTCCAGGGCAGGAAGCCCACCTGCACCCACCTGCCCACAGGAGACAAAGAGCCACACAGAAGAAGCAGCTGGTGACCATTTCGGGTCCAGGGCAGAACGTCACAGGTTCCGGGTCTGTTTGGGCACATAGGACTCGGCCTCTCAGTGACTCAGTGACATCACTGACCTTCACAAATGCTTGAGCTACAGAGCTAAGCTGCCACGCCCCTCCCCACAGGAACAGATCAGTGACACAGAGAAAGTTGAGCAGTGCAGCATGGGGAAAATGTGTAAGTCTGTTTTTAAAGAACTCTAGTAAGTAGTAAGTCCTTTTTTCCTGCCTTCAGGTACGAAATTCATGCCTCTACGCATAATGATACAATTCCTTATTTGAACCTTGCTACAATTTTTAACACCATTTTTGGTGCTTTGGCAGATTTCTCTGTGCATAATATACCTTCACATATGTCTACCAGTTTTTCCCTTTGTATAAATTCTGGACAATTTCGATGTCAGCCCACAGCAGTCCCCTCCATTAAAGGAACTAAGTGATACCCAGAAAGTTTGCAAAGCCTCAGGGTCAGGGTCATTGGAATCTGAAACTTGTTTTACATTGTCTCATGATTCACCCGCTGGTGGGAGCCCTGCCACCCGAGCTCAGGTCTCTGGGTGCTCACGGGTAAGAGTCCCCTTGGTTCCAGCTGAGGCCCCGGGAGACCGGACACCTCTGGCCCTGTGACTGTGCTTTCTGTGAAAATTGAGAGGCCTTGTCAGTGACGTGGATGAGGTATTCAGCCATAGGTCGCCGTGCTGCTACTTCTTACACAGGTCATACCTCCGTGTGAGGTGACCCTGTTTCTGTGACTGTGTATCTTGACGTCATCTTGATGGGCACCCACAATCACCCAGCAGTGAGAAAGGACACGGAGCCAGAAGTCAGAGGCCAGGAGGATGCGACACTCCGCTGCTGTCTGCAGCTCCTCACCTGGGCAGATGTGGCGATTTCGGATTTTCTAACGGAAAGTGGTGGAGCTGAGGCCAGGCTGGGACCTCTCATCCCCTCCCCTGTCCAGTAGTTTAGAAACACCCATTCCCTCGTGAGCTCCCAGAATGCTCCGTGGCACTCCTAGAGGGCTTCTCTTTCCCTCCTAGAGTCTCCTGACAGACCGGAAATCCCCTGGGTCACTTAGCTCCTCTTTTAGGAGGATAGTATGGCCTCACTCTGTCTGGAACTATGACAGGACAGACACACGTCCTCTGGCTTGAAGCTGTATGTCCTAGCAGTTGGCAGGCAATCAGCCGTGTGCCCCACCCCTGAGGGGTGACCTCTCATCCCAGCTCAGATGCTCTTCAAACGGGAGAGACTGTGGTCTGTTCTATCCAATGGACCAAGGCCCGGGCAGGACCATGGAACCCAGGGGCTTGTTGACTTCCCAGGCGTGGACATGGAGGATGGGCAGGCACGGAACGTTTGGAACGTCCAGGAGCTGCAGCTCCCTGTCCATGAAACGGTGCACTGAGTGCTCCCCGCTCTGTAAAGTGGGCACACGGTGTCCACCAGGACCGTGTGCTGCAGCACACAGCGTGGACTCCACTCTGTCACAGAGGAGGGCTTCCTGCCATGTGCTGGGAATTGCACGGAGCTGGCACAGCTGGGAGAACGTTCAGGAAGGCTCTGGCTGAGCTCAGCAGGGCAGGGAGAGAGTTAGAAAGGAACGAAAACCAACAGCGGAACTCAACAGAGGTCCCCTCCCTCTGCCTGTGGCTTCAGCTGGGACAGGAAGGTTTGGGTACGGAAAGGCATGGGCCCTGCAGGGCTGTGTCTAAGCTGCTGGCACAGAGGTACACGGCCGAGTCTTCCCGCTGCAAGGTGCGCATGGCCAGCTCAGAGCTGTAGTCACTGAGCACTTTTGCTGAGAAGTGATCTGGGATGTTTCTTTTTCCATACTCCTCCTTTTCATAAAACTGAATGAGGCACCTGGGTTCCTGCCCCTGAGCCTGTTGGTACCAGTACACGCTCTTGTGTCCGGAGATGGGGTGGCATTTCAGAACGGCCTCCCCACCACGGCCTTTGATGAGGTGTCCTGGGGACTGGGTGACTCCAGCAGCCGCTGCCCCTGTGGAGGAAGGAGACAGAGCTGAGACCAGCCCAGGAGGCAGGTGGACACTCCAGCAACAGTCAAGAACGCTGGGTTGGAGGGACGTCCCACCTGAGCTGAGACTCACCTGCCCCCAGGAGACACAGGACCACGCAGCAGAGGATCTGGGTACCCCTGGAGGATTCGGGCAGGACCCGAGCCATGTCTCTGCTTAGGGCTCTGGTCTTTTAGGTGAGACAGCAGAGGCTCGTCCCTCCCTTTGCTCTCGTTGGAGGGCTCGCCTGTGACGTCAGTGTTCTGATAGCACTGTCTTTGTAGAATCTCGTGGGTACCCACGCATCCAGGATAGGCTCAGCTAGTCCTGTGTTCCCTGAGTTTGTCCATCACCTATGAGCAGGTGCAGCTGGCTGTGCTGAGTTGGACCACGGGGGTACAGGACAGGTGGCCACAGCTTCTCTTTGCCTTGGAGCAGGTGCTCCTTGCTCCACACCTGGTTTGGATTTTCCATGCTGCTCACTGAAGCCCCATCACACTCTCCACCAAACGCAGGCTCCAAGAGAGGCTACCACTCATGCAAGGCCACATTCATGGTTTCTTGCTTTGTGAAACACACCAGCATATCCATTAAGGAAAAAGATGTGATGAGTGAACCTGTGATTCATGAGACAATCTCCCTAATGCAGGCACCAAGCCAAGCCTGTCTTCCGGAACCCACCCTGTCCGGCAGGGCGCCGGCAGCATCTCGCTGTGTGGATCCACAGCGCCCTCCAGTGGCCACTTGCAGCAGCGCCTTTGTCATTGCCAGAGCTGGCTGGGTTCTGCCTAAAGGAGTCATCAGGGAACCCCCAGGACTCTGCACAGCTCCTGCTGATCTCTTGTTTACCTTCCTCAGGCTCACCCTTTGCCTGGGGTGGCGAGGGAGGCCTGATGCCTTTTTCCAAAATGGGAATGAGAACTGCAGCCTTCATCAGTGAGTGATCCAGGAAAGAGGACGCCATGCACGCGGCTGCCCAGGGAAGGGAAGGCAGGACCCTGAGCAGAGCCCTGTCCTTACCCAGGGGTTCCTGCGGAGGACCGACAGCGGGCTCCCGTCAGCCAAGAAATCTCCTCGGCAGCTGCAGAAACCCCTTTACGAAGGAGGTGCTGCCTGCTTATGTGTTTTCTTTTCTGGGGAATCACTCTGCTCAACGCCTTTGCTCCTTTTTTAAATGGACCTACATGTCTTTTTGTATTATTGATTTCTAGGAACTATTTACATTTTGGGTCCATATCCTTCTTCAAATATACGAGTATATATGTGTACGTATATATACTTCCACATACGTGTGTGTGTGTATATATTACTATCTTTTGATGAACATGATTTTAAAACTTTATGAAAAAAATGTGCTTTTTAAGTTCAGAATACTTTTTGTCCCAGGAGATGTTCGCCTGACCGCACATCGGGAAGGCACCGGCTGTGCTTCCTTTCAGAAGCTTTGTAGACCCTTGTGAACGCTGACCCATCTCACACGCACTTTGGTTACCGCCAGTCAGCCGGCTCTGTCTGTAAAGGGGCAGGTAGAGAGTTTGGTTTCTGTCCCCTACACTCAGCTCTGCCACCGTCTTGTCACAGCAGCCGGAGACACTGTGTACCTGACTGAGTGGGGACAAGGTCCCATGAACTTTGTGTATGGATCCCCGAATCTGAGACTCCTGTAATGTTCGTATGTCACAACATATTCCTGCTACTTTCTTCAGCCAGTTAAAAATGCAGGCAGTGTTGGTTAGCTTCCGGGCCCCAGAAGAACCAGGAGAGGCCAGGTTCGGCCCACTTCTGCTTTGTGGAGTGAGGTAAGTACTGAGTGATGCGGACCTCGGCTCGTGGGGTCCGCCACATTGTCGATGCGATACAAGACATTCGCACGGACTACCCAGTCCTGTGGAGGAAAAGGGACAGCGTGGTTTTTCTCTCAAGGGGGGAAGAACCCCGGCCTCTGCCATGACAAGCCTTTATTTCTTTTTTCTGGGCACCCTACATGATGGTCCTCATTTACTATGCACAGGTTCCCTTTAGGGGGTTACCTTGTACAGATGACAAATGAGAGGATGCTGCTAATCACATCACAGAAGAAGGATATTAGCCAATGCAAAGGGAAAAGTGGTTGAACTGGTTACACTCATCCTTGGAAGGTTTAGCATGGATTTTACTTTGCAGGAAATGTTTGCTGCCTCAATTCAGGGTGAGGGAGTTTTAGCAAAAGCAAGTCTGCAAAGCCTGATTACCCACGGGAGAATCTATCTGTGGGCGTGGGTCCTATGCATCTCTCAGTGGGAGCTGGGCCCACACCACTCAGAATGGTCTCCTACACTGAGGTTCCTTATTTTTCCCTAGGGATCTGGGTTTTCCAGCACGACTGTGGAAATGACTATTCCCCGCTTTCATGCCACCTTTCGTGTTGGATCTATGGAGTGCGGTGTGCGTCTTTACCTTACCGTATTCTACCTCCAAAAATGTTGCTCAGCCTGGATTTTTCACAGATGCCCCGGATTAGGGGAAGGGTGTTTCCAATTACTGTTGATTTAAGAAGAGTTTTGATCAGGAACAGATGTTGGAACATATCAAATGTTATTTAAGCATCTATGGAGATCATCATGTGATTTTTTACATTTTAGTGTTTGAGATGTTAAACGTCCTGGATGTCCTTTTAAATGTTAACAGTCAGGACTACGTAACACTGAGCTAGACCCCACTTGGTCATGGTGTGTTATCCTTTTCAATGTCGTGTTTGATGCGCTGGCATTCTAAAAGGTTTATTGATCTGTGTACACGAGGGATATTATCTGTAGAGTTTTTTTATTTTTTTTCTTTTCTTTTGTTTGGGTAATACCTATTTTTGATTTGGATAAAATAGTCCTGTCTCAGGATGAGTAGGGAATTATTCCCTAATTCTCAGGTTTCTCCCTAAGTATTCCTAGTGTGGCATTCTACTGATTTTGATATGCTGTATTTTCATTTTTAGTAGTTAAAATCCCTTTACGATTTACTTTTGATTTGTTCTTTGCCCTATGGGTTATTTAGAATATTGTTGTTTAGTTTCTAATATTTGGGATTTTCCTAGAGCTCTTTCATTTATTAATTTCCAATTCAGTACCTTTGTGTTCAGAGAACACGGTTTGTATGCCTTGAATTCTTTTAAATGAATTGTTCCTTATTTCATGGCCAAAGTCCCTAGTTCATCCTGTTACATAATCTGTGGGCCTTTGGTAAGAAGGTGCGTTCTGCTGCTGTTGGGTGAACTATCCTGTAAATGTCCATTAGGTCAAGGTGATCGATAATGTTCTCTATGTCCTCAATATCCTCACTTTTTTCCTTTGTCGGTCAAGTTGTTCAATCGATTCCTGACAGATGCTGAAATGTCTGACTGTAATTGTGAATTTGTCTCTCCTTGCCTTTTTGGCTTCAGCATTTCGAAGCTCTGTTTTTATTTTTATTTATTTTTATTTATTTATTTATTTATTTATTTATCTTTAGAGGGGAAGGGAAGGAGAGAGGGAGAGAAACATCAATGTGCGGTTGCCTCTTGTATGTCCCCTGCCGGGAACTGGCCTGGCAACCCAGGCATGTGCCCTGACTGGGAATCGAACCGCGATCCTTCGGTTCGCAGGCCCGCGCTCAATCCACTGAGCTACACCAGCCAGGGCAGCATTTCGAAGCTCTGTTTTTAGATGCATAAATATTTCTGATTGCCTTGTCTTCTTGATTGATTGGCCCTTTTATCATTAGAACATGGCCTTTGTAGTCTCCAGGGATAGTCTGTGCTCTGAGATTTGCTCTGTCTGATGCTGACATTGCTGCTCCAGCTTTCACCGGATTAGTGTCAGCGTGGGGTACCTGTCCCTCTTCACCTGTGAGTCTTTATGCTGCTGGTGCGTGCAGTGGTGGTAGGTGGCATTCATCCGCTGTCTTGCTCTGGTATCTGTGATCACAATCGATGCTTTTGAATTTGGACATTTAGACTATTTAGAGTTGATGTACATATTGTTCTGGGTACCTTCATGTCTCTCATTTTGCTGTTTGTTTTCTATTATCATGTCTGTTCTTTGTTCCCCCGTCCTTTGTTTCATGCCTTCTTGTGTATTAATTAGGCATTTTTATACTAATCCCATTTCGGTGTTTGTTGGCCTATGAGCTATCTAACTGTGTTTGCTATTTCAGTGGTGGCTCTGGAGTTTGCGATTTCCCTCTCAGCTTTATCACAGCCTAGACCCCTCCACACAGACCAGGAAGATCTCACAGCGGCGAGACACGGATGCCTTACCTGCTCCCTGTCTTGCTACTGCTGTCGCACATTTTACTTTTACCCGCAGAAGTCCCCCCTTAGCTGCAGTTTCGCTTTCCAAAGATTCCGTTTCCTAAGGTCAACTGTGGTCCCAAAATATGAAATGATAAATTCCAGAAAAAAAGAATTTAACACTTCCAAATACGTGTCATTCCGAGCAGCGTGATGGAGTCTGGTGCTATCCCGCTCTGTCCCCCCGGGATGTGAATCACCCCCTTGTCCAGCGTCTCCGCACTGTGCTCTGTCCCTGCCTGTCTCTCCCCGGGCTGTCTCTGTTATCAGACTGACTGTCATGGTCGGGCAGTGCTTGAGGTCCGGTCACCCTTATCGCACTTACAACATCTGTGAAATGCAGGGATTTGCTAGTGATGCTGGCAACCAGATCGCCCAAAGAGATGCCACAAAGCGCTTCCTTCAAAGTGAAAGGTGCGTGTGTGTAGGGAAAACAGCAAACACTGGGTTCCATCACACCGTCAGCAGTTTCGGGCATCCACTGGGTCTTGGAAAGTATCCCCCAAAACAAGGGGAGATCAGTCTAACTATTATTTGGATCTTATTTGAATTACTTCCCTTTAAAATCTCCTCAAGTAGGGTTTTCTTAATCCAAGCTAAATTTATATTTCTATTAAAAATAGGCTAGAGAAGAAGGAAATTAAACATAGAATGACTGCAAGAGTGTCAAGAAAAATAATGAAACAACCTATGGACATGCATCAGTGGGTATTACTGTGCATGAGTGGTGCTCGTGAATGATTCATCTCAATGACAGTTTTCACTGAGGAGTCTAATGATTGATTTTTAAGGCTGGTGGCTGCATGTGGCCTAACAGAGCTCTGCATGGCTGCACACACGTGGGCATCACATGTCGTCATCACTGATACTCAGGACAAGTAGGTTGTCGTACATGTGCTGGAACTTTCTGTTTCACCAGAGAAGACTTCACCACACCTGAGGCAGAGATCTGATGCTCAACCACAATTACAGAATCTCGAGGTATATGGATGAATCCCGGAAATCCAGCATGCGCTGTTCTGGTCCGTACTAACAGCTTACTATCAGAAAACGCACTGCAAAATGCAAATGCCCTTATTCTTCTTGATAAGGGAAGATAGGACACCTCCTTTGCTGGGGAGCCTGGGAACCAGGAGCAGAGGGGGGAGCACAGGAGGGTTAGTGAGCAGGGAGGCGGTGACGGTGACACACTGTGGTTGCACTGCTGGCACAGAGGTACACGGCTGAGTCCCCAGGCTCTGCAGGCTGGATGCTCAGAGTGGAGTAGGAGCCCTCAGGTCTCACGGTGGAGAAGCGATCATCAGGCATCCCGGAGGTGTCCACGGCTTCCTTGCCTTGAAAGTACACCAAAAACTCTGGGCCCTGGCCCAGGGTCTGTCGGTACCAGTAAAGAACGGTGTGTCCAGAAATTGGATCACACCAAAATGTCACATTCTGTCCCCTCTTGGTGACCTTGTTCCTGGGGGACTGGGAGACTCCAGCCTCTGTGTGACCTGGGGACACAGAAGTTGACAACAGAAGGAGGAAAACAATTGTAATCGTCAAACACACATACACTGAAGCAATTTCGTTTTCCGAGGACTCACCGGCCCCCAGCAGACAGAGGCTCGCCCAGCAGAGGAGCCTGGGGCCCATGGCAGGGTCAGGACAGGAAATGGGAGGTTCACCGGGTCAGGTCCCTGTGAGCAGGAGCAGAGGAGGAGGAGCGTCCCTTGTCCCCACAAGGCAGCTCCCACAGTGACATCACTGCCTCTGTCAGGCCCCTTGACCTCAGGGACACGCGGTGTGCAGCAGAGCACACGTGGATGACTCCTTTTGAACAAAATCCACGCACAGCTGTCACTTTGGATCTGTGCTGTCTGCATGCAGAGGACTCACATGAGTCTCCTTCACCTGTCACCTCGGTCAGTTGGCAGTTTCACTAGGACATGTCAACAGCGTCATCCATACAACACACCGAAGGGTGAATTCACTGTCTTCGCTGCAGTTCAGGATCTCCGGGGAGCACCCTGGTCTGTCCCCATCCCCTCCACTCTCCCAGTCACACATGCTCAATCCTACCCCTTTCTGAGGCGAGGGTGGGCATCAGGGAAGACCCGGCTTTGCCCTGGACGCGCTGACACGCTCCGAGACGCACAGATGGGGCGGTGCCCTGGGAACATCTCAGTAGGAAGCTCCTATTCCTTCTGCAGGTCTTGACCAACCAAGTGTCCCATCTGTGCTCATTAATTTCCATGTGGTTTCACATCTCCACCACCCACAGAAAAGCCTCTTGTCCTTCTAAGTCACCATGCATTTAAAAACAGGTTTCTCACAGCTTCTTTCCAGAAGAAGACTCAACATTTCTCACCTGTAAGACACCTGTGTGTGATACACAAGTGGGCAAAGGTGTGTCTAATTACTGGTGACAGTCCATCCTGATGGCCTCTGACTCAGGCTGGTGACAAGAAAAGCAAGAGCTGGGGAAGCACCAGACCAGCTGCATAGGACAGACAGACAGACAGACAGACAGCAAAGGTGGACACCTGTGTGTCCCAGGCCCAGGGTTTGGTCCCGGCCTGGCAGACACTGACCTAGAGGGCAACCCCAGCACACACAGAGGCCATCGGGGGCTCTAAGGTGCAGGAGTCTGCACAGGGCTCCCCTGTGCTGAGTCCGGGTGCTGCCCCTCCCCCGACTTTCTGTGCAGAGAGGAGGCAGCTGTGCAGCACTGTGGACTCACTGCTGGCGCAGAAGTACACAGATGTCTGGGAGCGGGTGGCCGCCTCCAGCGTGAGGGGGAAGTTCTGTATATTTGATCTAGAGACACTGTACCCATCGGGGATGTCTCCTTTGTCGGTGACCCCAACGCCCACCGAGTAATGGATCAGCCTCAGCCCGAGACCCAGGTCCTGTCGGTACCAGTACATAGTGTTGTGGTTCAAGTCCTGGGTACACCTCAGCGTCACCGTCTGTCCTGTTGTCAGGACCTGGAATGTTGGGGTCTGAGTGATGCCGGCCCTTCCCAGACCTGCGGGGAGGACAGTGGAACAGATGCTGTAGCCACCAGGGAGCGGCTGGGTGCAGGGCCTGGGACCTCTCCCCACAGAGGGGCCCAGCCCAGGACCCACCTGCACGGAGGAGGCACAAGGCCACGCAGCACAGGAGGCGGCCACTCATGGCAGGAGCCGGGCCGACGCAGGGTCCCTCTGGGTGTGTGGGTGGCTGGAGGGGAACAGGGCTCTCCAGGGAGTCTCTCTGCGCTGTCACTCCCACCGCCTGGGCCCCAGAGCCAACCTGTCACAAGGGGACACGCCCCTTCCCTGAGCATCAGATCAGAAACAGGTGGGCAGGTCAGCAGCTTGGAGTGAGAAGCATGGGTGTGGCCGAACTGACAAAGTCCTACAGTGGTTCTCACCCCGTGTGTGTACACGGTGTGTGACTTCAGGGGGTGTGCACACGGGGTGTGACTTCAGGGGTGTGTACACGGGGTGTGACTTCAGGGGGTGTGCACACGGGGTGTGACTTCAGGGGTGTGTACACGGGGTGTGACTTCAGGGGTGTGTACACGGGGTGTGACTTCAGGGGTGCGTCATCCTGTCCGCAGGTCTTCACGACGCCCTGGTTTGCTGCGTGTACAAGTCTCTGCGCTTTTGCCTCTGAGGGAAACCCCTGATGGCTTTCTGCTGCCTTTGGGACTCTTGGGTCCCAAGTCCTCCCCCAGCGTCCTTTTCTACTTTGCTGGTCGTCCAGCGTCTTCGCACTGTCCCTCCTCCCGCAGGGACCCTCCTGGTCTCTGGTGGCCAGACCTCAGGGGCAGGCTCGCCACCCCTTGAGGATCCTCTGGCTCTGTCTCCTCTCCATCCCCCGACAGATGGGGCCCCAGTCACGTGCTCCACAGGACCTTCAGGTTCACCTGAGACTGGGATTCCCACGGTCCGGGTGAGGCAGGGGCCGGCACATCCAGCCCAGGCGGGGACCTCCCTTTCTGTGTGGTGCTCACTCTGCAGGGGCCCTGCTGGCCCCTCCAGTTACAGCTCTGTGAGGGATGTCGGGACAGACACTGCCTCCAGGGTGAGAGCATGAAACCACTGTTTT
Source organism: Glossophaga mutica (assembly GCA_039655065.1). Classification (NCBI taxonomy): domain Eukaryota; kingdom Metazoa; phylum Chordata; class Mammalia; order Chiroptera; family Phyllostomidae; genus Glossophaga; species Glossophaga mutica. The sequence goes on from CM077313.1 coordinate 8,811,025, forward strand.
TTTTTTTTAATTGTGACCTTGTTCCACAGGGACTATCCCCCGTGAAGAATTGTTGACCCCAGTAATAAAATAATGAGTCCTTAAACACCTGTAGCCAATCTACCCACAGTCCCACACTTTACCTAACCCAAAACCTGCTTCAGGGCTTTGTGTAGGTCACGGTGACGGCCACAGTGCAGGAAAGCGTGCCTTTCTTTGTTGTCATTATGAAGGATGGATGAATATTTGTTTCCATGGAGTCAACGTTACTGAAGCTCTCAGGGAAGAGGATGACAACCCTGATGGTGTGTGATATTCCCAGGCTTGTTCATCTCAACCTGGGACGGGCAGCCAGATGTGGCCACGCTGCAGGGAGAGGTGGAGGGGACCCATCCACAGGTGATGAGGAGCAGACTTGAGTGACGGTTTGCTCCCCGGGTTATGGAATGGGAGACCCAGGAACATCACTCCCCATCACGTGTATAAACAGGAGCAAGGATACTTAAGCTGCGTGATGTCTGTGAGCATCAAATCCTACCCCATATGTAGGCAATAGAACGGTGCCTGGGACAGGCAGGCTGCTGTCCTAGGCCTGAGCCCGTCTGGCGGGCAGCTGGAACTTTGCGCTCACTTCCTGAGGGGGGCGGAGTGTTTTTGTGCAGGAGGCTGCCGCTCCTGCAGGGCTGTGTCAGGGCTGCTGGCGCAGAGATACAGGGCCGAGTCGCTCAGCTCCAGCGAGCTCGCGGTCAGCTCCGAGCTGTAGTTCCCGAACTGCTGCACTGAGAAGCGATCGGAAAGGTTCCCCTTTCCACGCTCTAGCCCACTATAGTACTGAACGAGGAAATCGGGGCCCAGACCCTGGGGCTGTTTGTACCAATACACAGAGAGGTGTCCAGAGACATAGGAACACCCCAGGGTCATTTGCTGTTTTCTTGCTTTGATCAGGTATTTCGGGGTCTGCGTGACTCCAGAGTCCACTGGGCCTGTTGGGAGGAAACAGAGAGAAGCTGGGGGTAGAGCGCAGGGAGCCTCCCGCAGCAGCCGTCACCCCCAGGCTTGTATGTCAGGGATGGGACCGCGGGTCCAGACTCACACACAGTGTCCGGGGCTCACCTGCTCCCAGGAGACAGAGGGCCACACAGCAGAGGAGCCTGGGGCCCATGGCAGCTTCCCAGGACCTCTCCCAGCTCAGGGTGGGGTCCCTGGGGTGAGCAGTCTGCAGTCCTGTACTCCCCGTGCCCTGATAGGAGCATTAGCTATGACGTCACTGCTCTGATGTTGTTGCTGCTCTGATGGGACTCTCCAAGGAGGCTGCCCCCTGGTGCTCAGAACCCTTGGTGGGACCCAGGATCCAGATTCTGTTCACCACTCCCTGTCCTGCACAGCCCCATGGCTAAGGGTTGGATGCAGCTTCCCCACTGTCCCCAAGTGCCTACAACATTGTGCCGCCATATTGTCCCTGCCTGAACTAATTACCAGCCCTTGCTGCTGACCCTACATCCCGTCTTCCCCTGTGGGCTCAGGAGACGTTTCCTTGGTGTCTCCTGAGGTGCAGGCACGTCCCCCCTCCTCAGGGGCAGGAGGAGCCTGTGCCAGCTCCACATCTCAGGACCCCTCGGTGACCCCAGCTGCTTCCCCCCACTGCAGACATGTGGGGCAGAGGTCCCTTCACTGTCCCCCTGTGGCCCACTCCTGGTTTGCCACAGTCCTCAGGGACAGTTGATTCTCTGCTGCACCTGGCCCTGCCTGCAAGGCTGCCTTGCCCAAGTCCTTCACCGTGGGTCTTTCATCGTTTAGCGGGACCTCCCACCCAGTCCACAGCGGTAGGTAGACTAGTGGCAACTGAAAGCTGCCTCAACATCTGCCCAGTGTTGGATCCCTGCCCAAGTCTTCTTAACCCTTTCCTGCTCTCCCAGACTCTCCCCAGAGCCCCTTCCAGGTCAATGGCTCCACAGTGCCATCTGGTGGTCAGAGACTGACATCACATCACTGTGTCTTCTGGCATAGCCCAAGGGATGCTGGGAATGTCTGCCTGGTCTACAGGCAGAAGCTTCCAGAAGCACTATCCTTTATATGGTGTCTCAACATCCTGAGCCCTGCTCCCAACTTTAATACCCACCGTGACCCTGTTTCCTTCAGGTTCCACGCTAATATCCCACCCCTCTTCTACCGAAGCACTCTCACCTAATCTGCAGCTACAGTCTGGGATCTGCGTCCTTCAAATTGTCTTCTGAAAGGCAGAGGGACAGAAGGGGAATGGAAGGAAATAATGCTTAGTCTAAAGTAGGAAGGAAAACATACAAGTTGAAGTGTAGAGAGTTTCTTTTATCTCCATTGCTAAAAATAAACATAATGCAAAAAAGAAAACAGGCATTTGGTGTTACCTCGAAAATATACATCCGCAAAACACTGGGAAGATAATGATATTACCTTCAAGATTGAAGTCAAATGTGTGGGAATAAAAGTCAAATGTGTGTGAATTAAAGTGACCCACCTGAGCTGACACGGGGCCACGCAGCAGAGGAGTTCGGTGCCCCTGGAGGATTCAGGCAGCACAAGACTGGCCAGGTCCCTCTCAGGGCTCTGGCCTTGAGATGAGACAGCAGAGGTTCTGCCCCTCCCCTTGCTCTGTTTGCAGGGCCTGCCTGTGACGTCGCTCTCTGTGTAGGTCCCACACACCCTGCACACCCCAAACCGGATATTCTCATCCAGCTGTCCCCCATTCTGTCCATCTTCCTATGAGCAGGGGCAGCTGGCTGTGCGGAGCTGGGCCCCCAGGGTATTGGGCCAGAGGCCACCCCATAGCTTCGGAGCAGGAGCTCCTCTCTCTACACCTGGCTTGGGTTTTCCAGGCTGCCTCACTGAAGCCCCATCACACCCCGCACCAAACATAGGCTCCAAGAGAGGCCATAACTCCATGCAAGACCAAGTTCATGGCTCCCTGCTATGACAGGCACCTGCATATCTGTTAATGTGAAAAGACATGACCGGCAAACCCTTTGATTCATCTGATAATTTCCCTAATGGAGGAACCTAGCCACGACTCCCCCCTTCACCCTCCCTCTCCCACAGAACATCACCTGCTTTTCACGCCATGGATCCACAGCGCCCTCACGTGGCCACTTGTGCAGCTGCACTGTTGACACCTCCTTTGCTGGGGAGCCTGGGAACCAGGAGCAGAGGGGGGAGCACAGGAGGGTTAGTGAGCAGGGAGGCGGTGACGGTGACACACTGTGGTGGCACTGCTGGCACAGAGGTACACGGCCGAGTCCCCAGGCTCTGCAGGCCGGATGCTCAGAGTGGAGTAGGAGCCCTCAGGTCTCACGGTGGAGAAGCGATGATTAGGCATCCCGGAGGTGTCTAGAGCTTCCTTGTTTTGAAAGTACATAAAAAATTTTGGGCCCTGCCCTAGCATCTGTTGGTACCAGTAAAGGCTGATGTGGCCAGAAATAGGATCACACCGAAATGTCACATTCTGTCCCCTCTTGGTGACCTTGTGACTGGGGGACTGGTAGACTCCAGCCTCTGTATGACCTGGGGACAAAGAAGTTGACAACAGAAGGAGGAAAACAATTGTAATCGTCAAACACACATACACTGAAGCAATTTCGTTTTCCGAGGACTCACCGGCCCTCAGCAGACAGAGGGTCGCCCAGCAGAGGAGCCTGGGGCCCATGGCAGGGTCAGGACAGGAAATGGGAGGTGCACTGGGTCAGGTCCTTGTGAGCAGGAGCAGAGGAGGGACGTGTCTTGTCCCCACAAAGCAGCTCACAGTGACATCACTGCCTCTGTCAGGCCCCTTGAACTCAGGCACGTGTGAGGTACATGAGGCCAACTTGGGTGACTAGTTTGAGTAGTTATGAGCTGTCGGGGAAGAGGCTGACAATCCCTGATGGCACTTCATCTCCCCAGGCCTGTTCATCTAGACCTGGAGAAAGGAAGCCAACGCGGGCGCAGCTCTGGTAGCAGGGAGCAGTGGGGCGCATCACAGGTGCTGAGGAGCGGACTTGAGGAGTCTTTGCTTGCTGCTCGGGTTCTGAAATGGGAGTGCCAGAAGTTTCCTTCCCATCACGTGTATAAACAGGAACAATGATATTTAATCTGCACGATATCCGTGAGCACTAAATCAGTCCCATCTGTGAGCAGCAGAACCGCGCCTGGGAAAGGCCTGAGTCTTTGGGGCTGGCAGCTGCCACTTCCTGAGGGGGGCGGAGTGTTTTTGTGCAGGAGGCTGCCGCTCCTGCAGGGCTGTGTCAAGGCTGCTGGCGCAGAGATACAGGGCCGAGTCGCTCAGCTCCAGCGAGCTCGAGGTCAGCTCTGAGCTGTAGTTCCCGAACTGCTGCACTGAGAAGCGATCGGGAAGGTTCCCTTTTTCTCGCTCTTGCCCGTTGTAGTACTGAACGAGGAAATCGGGGCCCAGACCCTGGGGCTGTTTGTACCAAAACACAGAGAGGTGTCCAGAGACATAGGAACAGCCCAGTGTCACTTGCTGTTTTCTTGCTTTGATCAGGTGTTTCGGGGTCTGCGTGACTCCAGAGTCCACTGGGCCTGTTGGGAGGAGACAGAGAGAAGCTGGGGACAAGTGCAGGGAGCCTCCCCCAGTAGCCGTCACCCCCAGGCTTGTATGTCAGGGATGGGACCGCGGGTCCAGACTCACACACAGTGTCCGGGGCTCACCTGCTCCCAGGAGACAGAGGGCCACACAGCAGAGGAGCCTGGGGCCCATGGCAGCTTCCCAGGACCTCTCCCAGCTCAGGGTGGGGTCCCTGGGGTGAGCGGTCTGCAGTCCTGTACTCCCCGTGCCCTGATAGGAGCATTTGCTATGACGTCACTGCTCTGATGTTGTTGCTGCTCTGATGGGACTCTCCAAGGAGGCTGCCCCCTGGTGCTCAGAACCCTTGGTGGGACCCAGGGTCCAGATTCTGTGTACCACTCCCTGTCCTGCACAGCCCCGTGACTAAGTGTTGCCCGTAGCTTCAGCACTGTCCCATGTGCCTACAACATTGTGCCGCCATATTGTCCCTGCCTGAACTAATTACCAGCCCTTACTGCTGACCCTACATCCCGTCTTCCCCTGTGGGCTCAGGAGATGTCTCCTTGGTGTCTCCTGAGATACAGGCACGTCCCCCCTCCTCAGGGGCAGGAGGAGCCTGTGCCAGCTCCACATCTCAGGACCCCTCGGTGACCCCAGCTGCTTCCCCCCACTGCAGACATGTGGGGCAGAGGTCCCTTCACTGTCCCCCTGTGGCCCACTCCTGGTTTGCCACAGTCCTCAGGGACAGTTGATTCTCTGCTGCACCTGGCCCTGCCTGCAAGGCTGCCTTGCCCAAGTCCTTCACCGTGGGTCTTTCATCGTTTAGCGGGACCTCCCACCCAGTCCACAGCGGTAGGTAGACTAGTGGCAACTGAAAGCTGCCTCAACATCTGCCCAGTGTTGGGTCCCTGCCCAAGTCTTCTTAACCCTTTCCTGCTCTCCCAGACTCTCCCCAGAGCCCCTTCCAGGTCAATGGCTCCACAGTGCCACCTGGTGGTCAGAGACTGACATCACATCACTGTGTCTTCTGGCATAGCCCAAGGGATGCTGGGAATGTCTGCCTGCTCTACAGGCAGAAGATTCCAGAAGCACTATCCTTTATATGGTGTCTCAACATTCTGAGCCCTGCTCCCAACTTTAATACCCACCGTGACCCTGTTTCCTTCGGGTTCCACGCTAATATCCCACCCCTCTTCTACCGAAGCACTCTCACCTAATCTGCAGCTACAGTCTGGGATCTGCGTCCTTCAAATTGTCTTCTGAAAGGCAGAGGGAAAGAAGGGGAATGGAAGGAAATAACGCTTAGTCTAAAGTAGGAAGAAAACACCCAAGTTAAAGTGCAAAGAGTTGCTTTTATGTCCATGCTCAAAAAAAAGAGAAACATAATGGGAAAAGAAAACAGGGGCTTCAGATTATCTTCAAAACACAGATCAGCCAAAGACTGGGAAGAGAACGATATTACATTGAGGACTGGAGTCAAATGTGTGTGAATAACAGTTGAAATTGAAACCCAAGTAGAACAGAACACAGGTGGTTTGTTGGCAGTCGTGGAGACCAGACACCGAATGGGGAGCCACGGGCGCCGGAACCGAGACCCCGAAGCGCAGTGCCCGCCGGAGGGGCGGCCGGCACGACCTGCACCCGCTGGGCGAGCTCGGGGCTGAGTCTGCGTAAGGCAGCGGCGCTGGGGGAGATAAGCAGACACCGGCCCGAAACAGCATCCTGAGGAAGCAGGGCGGCCAGGGTCAGGTGCTGGGCGGTGGCAGTAATGGTGACACAGTCCGGGAAGGGGACCCTGATGGCTTCGCAAGGACAGGGAGCCGCCCTGGGAGCCCAGGCCTTCCTCACTCCCGGGAGGCACAGGGACCCGAGCACAGTTCAAACCAGACCAGGAAACGTCCCTTCCTGGGCCTCTCGTTCCCTGGGTAAGCAGATTTGGTGTCATGGCTACCACGACTTTTGGGAGGATTTGGAGGGACTGTCAGTGTCCTTACCTGCTATGCAAGGCTCAGGCACCTTGATCGGAACTGATTCTGTGGCATTGAGTCCCAGCCTCGGAGTCATGGGTCACCTCTCAGGACTCCTGGAAACCCAGGGTCCAAAGGCCTAAACCTCTGCTCATGACCGGAGATTTAACGCATGTTCTCAAGGAAATAACACGTCATATCGAGTTAAAGAATTCAGGGAAATTACTTCAAGTCAGAATGGGAGGACACCAACAGAAACCCTCATCTCTAGGAGGATTCCCCCATGGGGTCAGGAGGAAACCGAGAGGTCGTGGAAGTGCGCTGCAGTGTGACACTCAGGATGGAGCGGGGGAAAGTGAAAACAGAATAGAGTGTGAGCTCCTTCAGCCTCAGCGAGGACATGAAGCCTTACTGTTATCACTGCGGTGATTCTCAGTCAAAGGGCACAAAATTGGTGAAGACCTTCTCTTCCAACAGGAAGGCAGGTTTGACGAGATGCTGCAGAAAGCCTCCGATGTAGCAGGGCGGCTTAGAGAAGGATGGGCAGGAAGAGGGAGTCGCTAACTTTCCAGATGCGGACAAGCCCTGAGGAGCAGGCAAGCTGCCTACCTGGAGCAGAGGTGTGTTTGGGGCCGGGACCCACAGTCCTGCCAAAGATTGTTCGTGTCCATAATGTTGGGTCCGTGCCTTGGAGCACTGAGCTGGCTCTCGCAATCCTTATTTTTAAAAGATTATTCATTTACTTTTAGAGAGATGAGAAAGAACGAGAAAGAAAGGGAGAAAAGCATTGATGTGAGAGAGAAACATGGATCGGTTACATCTCGTATGCACCCAAACGAGGGTCCAAAGCTGCAACCCAGGCATGTTCCCTGACCAGGAATCGAACCAGCAAGCCTTTGTTTTAGCCAAATGAGGCACAGCTGGCAGGGCTTTGTTCTCGCTTCCCAACGAGCAGCTGACCCATCTGGACAGCCGATGCCCAGAGCTCCGTCTTCACTGGGGAGTGATGAGCAAGGAAGGGCTGCTTAGAGTGGGGGAGCTGCACGGACACAGCAGTATGAGGGTGTGTGCGAATGAAGGGGTGACGGTGCCGTGCCGTGGTGGCGCTGCTGGCGCAGAGGGACACGGCTGAGTCCCCGGCTCTGCAGGCTGGACCCTCAGAGAGGAGGAGGAGCCCTCTGGCTTCTCAGCAGAGAACAGGTCCTTAGGCATCGCGGAGGAGGCTGGGGCATCCAGGATTTGAGAGTGCATCAGAAACCCTGGGTCCTGTCCCAGGATCTGAGAGTAGAAGTAAAGTTCAAGGTGTCCACAAATGGGCTCACACCTGAGGGCCACACCCTGGCCCTGCTTGCTTGGGGACATCTGGAGTGACGCCCAGGAAACATCTGAGTAGGACGCGCCAGCTCCTTCTGCAGGGCACGACCTAGTGCCGTCCCTCTGCTCACTAACCTCCACGTAGCATTGTGTGTCTCCCCTGCGCACAGCAAAACCTCGAGTCCCTCTTAGTCCCCACATATTAGAACATCAATTCTTATAGCTTCCGTCTGGAGTAAGACTCAATTTCCCCGACCTTTAAGACAGCTGTGTGTGATATCCAAGAGGTGAGTTGGATCCGATTATCAATGACGTTTCGCCCTGGAGGCATCAGACTCAGGCTGAGAACAAGAAAGCTGGAGCTGGGGAAGCACCTTCCCAGCGAACATGGCAGCTGATGGGACGGACAAACCGAGGGAAAGCAACCAGGGAAGCTTGTGTGCCTGAGGCCTGGGTCCAGGTCAGGCCTGGCAGACACAGCCCTGGAGGGGACCTCTTCACACATTGAGGCTCACCCTGCAGGCAGGGGCCACTGGGGGCTCTAAGGTGCAGGAGTCTGCACAGGGCTCCCCTGTGGTGAGTCCTGGTGCTGGGCCTCCCCCCGACTTTCTGTGCAGAGAGGAGGCAGCTGTGCGGCACTGTGGATTCACTGCTGGCGCAGAAGTACACAGATGTCTGGGAGCGGATGGCCGACTCCAGCGTGAGAGAGAAGTCCTCTGTTTTTGATCTAGAGACACTGTACCCATCGGGGATGTCTCCTTTGTCGGTGACCCCAACACCCACCGAGTAATGGATCAGCCTCAGCCCGAGACCCAGGTCCTGTCGGTACCAGTACATAGCGTTGTGGTTCAAGTCCTGGGTACACCTCAGCGTCACCGTCTGTCCTGTTTTCAGGACCTGGAATGTTGGGGTCTGAGTGACGCCGGCCCTCCCCGGACCTACGGGGAGGACAGTGGAACAGATGCTGCAGCCACCAGGGAGCGGCTGGGTGCAGGGCCTGGGACCTCTCCCCACAGAGGGGCCCAGCCCAGGACCCACCTGCACGGAGGAGACACAAGGCCACGCAGCACAGGAGGCGGCCACTCATGGCAGGAGCCTGGCTGACGCAGGGTCCCTCTGGGTGTGTGGGTGGCTAGAGGGGAACAGGGCTCTCCAGGGAGTCTCTCTGAGCTGTCACTCCCACCGCCTGGGCCCCAGAGCCAACCTGTCACAAGGGGACACGCCCCTTCCCTGAGCATCAGATCAGAAACAGGTGGGCAGGTGAGCAGCTTGGAGTGAGAAGCATGGGTGTGGCCGAACTGGCAAAGTCCTACAGTGGTTCTCACCCCGTGTGTGTACACGGTGTGTGACTTCGGGGTTGTGCACACGGGGTGTGACTTCAGGGGTGTGCACACGGTGTGTGACTTCAGGGGTGTGTACAGGGATGTGACTTCAGGGGTGCGTCATCCTGTCCGCAGGTCTTCACGACGCCCTGGTTTGCTGCGTGTACAAGTCTCTGCGCTTTTGCCTCTGAGGGAAACCCCTGATGGCTTTCTGCTGCCTTTGGGACTCTTGGGTCCCAAGTCCTCCCCCAGCGTCCTTTTCTACTTTGCTGGTCGTCCAGCATCTGCACACTGTCCCTCTGAAGGATTCCTGACATTAATTGTAATAAATATAGCGAGGATTTAAACACTTTTAGCTAGTCTACCCATAGTCCCATGTTTTGCAGGACCTGCAATGTGCTGTGCGCAGGCACAGGTGACGGCCACAGTTTAGGAAATCTTGCCTTTCTTGGTGATCACCAGAAAGGACGGATGAATATTGGTTGCTTGAAGTGAAATGTTCCTCGAAGCTGTCAGGGAAGAGGTTGACGGCCCCAGATGGTGTGTGATCTCCCCAGGCCTGTTCATCTGAACCTGGAGCAGGGAAGCCAATGTGGGCGTGGTGCTGGGAGCGGGGGTGGGGACAAATCACAGGAGTTGAGGAACAGACTTGAGTGACGGCTTGCTCCTCCGGTTATGGAATGGGAGACCCAGGAACTTTACTCCCCATCATGTGTATAAACAGGACAATGACAGCTAAGCTTCATGATGGGATCCAATCCCACCCTGTCTGTAAGTAGAAGAACGGTGCCTGGGACAGGCAGGCTGCTGTCCTAAGCCTGAGCCCGTCTGGCGGGCAGCTGGCACTTTGCGCTCACTTCCTGAGGGGGGCGGAGTGTTTTTGTGCAGGAGGCTGCCGCTCCTGCAGGGCTGTGTCAGGGCTGCTGGCGCAGAGATACAGGGCCGAGTCGCTCAGCTCCAGCGAGCTCGCGGTCAGCTCCGAGCTGTAGTTCCCGAACTGCTGCACTGAGAATCTATCGGGAAGATTCCCTTTTTCTTGCTCTTGCCCATTGTAGTACCGAATGAGGAACTCGGGGCCCAGACCCTGGGGCTGTTTGTACCAATACACAGAGAGGTGTCCAGAGACATAGGAACAGCCCAGCGTCACTTGCTGTTTTCTTGCTTTGATCAGGTGCTTCGGGGTCTGCGTGACTCCAGAGTCCACTGGGCCTGTTGGGAGGACACAGAGAGAAGCTGGGAGCAGAGCGCAGGGAGCCTCCCGCAGCAGCCGTCACCCCCAGGCTTGTATGTCAGGGATGGGACCGCGGGTCCAGACTCACACACAGTGTCCGGGGCTCACCTGCTCCCAGGAGACAGAGGGCCACACAGCAGAGCAGCCTGGGGCCCATGGCAGCTTCCCAGGACCTCTCCCAGCTCAGGGTGGGGTCCCTGGGGTGAGCGGTCTGCAGTCCTGTACTCCCCGTGCCCTGATAAGAGCATTAGCTATGACGTCACTGCTCTGATGTTGTTGCTGCTCTGATGGCACTCTCCAAGGAGGCTGCCCCCTGGTGCTCTGAACCCTTGGTGGGACTCAGGGTCCGGATTCTGTTCACCACTCCCTGTCCTGCACAGCCCCATAACTAAGGGTTGCCTGTAGCTTCAGCACTGTCCCATGTGCCTACAACATTGTGCCGCCATATTGTCCCTGCCTGAACTAATTACCAGCCCTTGCTGCTGACCCTACATCCCGTCTTCCCCTGTGGGCTCAGGAGATGTCTCCTTGGTGTCTCCTGAGGTGCAGGCACGTCCCCCCTCCTCAGGGGCAGGAGGAGCCTGTGCCAGCTCCACATCTCAGGACCCCTCAGTGACCCCAGCTGCTTCCCCCCACTGCAGACATGTGGGGCAGAGGTCCCTTCACTGTCCCCCTGTGGCCCACTCCTGGTTTCCCGCAGTCCTCAGGGACAGTTCATTCTCTCTCTGCACCTGGCCCTGCCTGCAAGGCTGCCTTGCCCAAGTCCTTCACTGTGGGTCTTTTATCATTTAGCGGGACCTCCCACCCAGTCCACAGCGGTAGGTAGACTAGTGGCAACTGAAAGCTGCCTCAACATCTGCCCAGTGTTGGGTCCCTGCCCAAGTCTTCTTAACCCTTTCCTGCTCTCCCAGACTCTCCCCTGAGCCCCTTCCAGGTCAATGGCTCCACAGTGCCATCTGGTGGTCAGAGACTGACATCACATCACTGTGTCTTCTGGCATAGCCCAAGGGATGCTGGGAATGTCTGCCTGGTCTACAGGCAGAAGCTTCCAGAAGCACTATCCTTTATATGGTGTCTCAACATCCTGAGCCCTGCTCCCAACTTTAATACCCACCGTGACCCTGTTTCCTTCAGGTTCCACGCTAATATCCCACCCCTCTTCTACCGAAGCACTCTCACCTAATCTGCAGCTACAGTCTGGGATCTGCATCCTTCAAATTGTCTTCTGAAAGGCAGAGGGACAGAAGGGGAATGGAAGGAAATAATGCTTAGTCTAAAGTAGGAAGGAAAACATACAAGTTGAAGTGTAGAGAGTTTCTTTTATCTCCATTGCTAAAAATAAACATAATGCAAAAAAGAAAACAGGCATTTGGTGTTACCTCGAAAATATACATCTGCAAAACACTGGGAAGATAATGATATTACCTTCAAGATTGAAGTCAAATGTGTGGGAATAAAAGTCAAATGTGTGTGAATTAAAGTGACCCACCTGAGCTGACACGGGGCCACGCAGCAGAGGAGTTCGGTGCCCCTGGAGGATTCAGGCAGCACAAGACTGGCCAGGTCCCTCTCAGGGCTCTGGCCTTGAGATGAGACAGCAGAGGTTCTGCCCCTCCCCTTGCTCTGTTTGCAGGGCCTGCCTGTGACGTCGCTGTCTGTGTAGGTCCCACACACCCTGCACACCCCAAACCGGATATTCTCATCCAGCTGTCCCCTATTCTGGCCATCTTCCTATGAGCAGGGGCAGCTGGCTGTGCGGAGCTGGGCCCCCAGGGTATTGGGCCAGAGGCCACCCCATAGCTTCGGAGCAGGAGCTCCTCTCTCTACACCTGGCTTGGGTTTTCCAGGCTGCCTCACTGAAGCCCCATCACACTCTGCACCAAACATAGGCTCCAAGAGAGGCCATAACTCCATGCAAGACCAAGTTCATGGCTCCCTGCTGTGACAGGCACCTGCATATCTGTTAATGTGAAAAGACATGACCGGCAAACCCTTTGATTCATCTGATAATTTCCCTAATGGAGGAACCTAGCCACGACTCCCCCCTTCACCCTCCCTCTCCCACAGAACATCACCTGCTTTTCACGCCATGGATCCACAGCGCCCTCACGTGGCCACTTGTGCAGCTGCACTGTTGACACCTCCTTTGCTGGGGAGCCTGGGAACCAGGAGCAGAGGGGGGAGCACAGGAGGGTTAGTGAGCAGGGAGGCGGTGACGGTGACACACTGTGGTGGCACTGCTGGCACAGAGGTACACGGCCGAGTCCCCAGGCTCTGCAGGCCGGATGCTCAGAGTGGAGTAGGAGCCCTCAGGTCTCACGGTGGAGAAGCGATGATTAGGCATCCCGGAGGTGTCTAGAGCTTCCTTGTTTTGAAAGTACACCAAAAATTTTGGGCCCTGCCCTAGCATCTGTTGGTACCAGTAAAGGCCAATGTGGCCAGAAACAGGATCACACCGAAATGTCACATTCTGTCCCCTCTTGGTGACCTTGTGACTGGGGGACTGGTAGACTCCAGCCTCTGTGTGACCTGGGGACAAAGAAGTTGACAACAGAAGGAGGAAAACAATTGTAATCGTCAAACACACATACACTGAAGCAATTTCGTTTTCCGAGGACTCACCGGCCCTCAGCAGACAGAGGCTCGCCCAGCAGAGGAGCCTGGGACCCATGGCAGGGTCAGGACAGGAAATGGGAGGTTCACCGGGTCAGGTCCTTGTGAGCAGGAGCAGAGGAGGGACGTGTCTTGTCCCCACAAAGCAGCTCACAGTGACATCACTGCCTCTGTCAGGCCCCTTGAACTCAGGCACGTGTGAGGTACATGAGGCCAACTTGGGTGACTAGTTTGAGTAGTTATGAGCTGTCGGGGAAGAGGCTGACAATCCCTGATGGCACTTCATCTCCCCAGGCCTGTTCATCTAGACCTGGAGAAAGGAAGCCAACGCGGGCGCAGCTCTGGTAGCAGGGAGCAGTGGGGCGCGTCACAGGTGCTGAGGAGCGGACTTGAGGAGTCTTTGCTTGCTGCTCGGGTTCTGAAATGGGAGTGCCAGAAGTTTCCTTCCCATCACGTGTATAAACAGGAACAATGATATTTAATCTGCACGATATCCGTGAGCACTAAATCAGTCCCATCTGTGAGCAGCAGAACCGTGTCTGGGAAAGGCCTGAGTCTTTGGGGCTGGCAGCTGCCACTTCCTGAGGGGGGCGGAGTGTTTTTGTGCAGGAGGCTGCTGCTCCTGCAGGGCTGTGTCAAGGCTGCTGGCGCAGAGATACAGGGCCGAGTCGCTCAGCTCCAGCGAGCTCGCGGTCAGCTCCGAGCTGTAGTTCCCGAACTGCTGCACTGAGAATCTATCCGGAAGGTTCCCTTTTTCTCGCTCTCGCCCGTTGTAGTACTGAACGAGGAAATCGGGGCCCAGACCCTGGGGCTGTTTGTACCAAAACACAGAGAGGTGTCCAGAGACATAGGAACACCCCAGTGTCACTTGCTGTTTTCTTGCTTTGATCAAGTGCTTCGGGGTCTGCGTGACTCCAGAGTCCACTGGGCCTGTTGGGAGGAGACAGAGAGAAGCTGGGGACAAGTGCAGGGAGCCTCCCCCAGTAGCCGTCACCCCCAGGCTTGTATGTCAGGGATGGGACCGCGGGTCCAGACTCACACACAGTGTCCGGGGCTCACCTGCTCCCAGGAGACAGAGGGCCACACAGCAGAGGAGCCTGGGGCCCATGGCAGCTTCCCAGGACCTCTCCCAGCTCAGGGTGGGGTCCCTGGGGTGAGCGGTCTGCAGTCCTGTACTCCCCGTGCCCTGATAGGAGCATTTGCTATGACATCACTGCTCTGATGTTGTTGCTGCTCTGATGGGACTCTCCAAGGAGGCTGCCCCCTGGTGCTCAGAACCCTTGGTGGGACCCAGGGTCCAGATTCTGTGTACCACTCCCTGTCCTGCACAGCCCCGTGACTAAGGGTTGCCCATAGCTTCAGCACTGTCCCATGTGCCTACAACATTGTGCCGCCATATTGTCCCTGCCTGAACTAATTACCAGCCCTTGCTGCTGACCCTACATCCCGTCTTCCCCTGTGGGCTCAGGAGATGTCTCCTTGGTGTCTCCTGAGATACAGGCACGTCCCCCCTCCTCAGGGGCAGGAGGAGCCTGTGCCAGCTCCACATCTCAGGACCCCTCGGTGACCCCAGCTGCTTCCCCCCACTGCAGACATGTGGGGCAGAGGTCCCTTCACTGTCCCCCTGTGGCCCACTCCTGGTTTGCCACAGTCCTCAGGGACAGTTGATTCTCTGCTGCACCTGGCCCTGCCTGCAAGGCTGCCTTGCCCAAGTCCTTCACCGTGGGTCTTTTATCATTTAGTGGGACCTCCCACCCAGTCCACAGCTGTAGGTAGACTAGTGGCAACTGAAAGCTGCCTCAACATCTGCCCAGTGTTGGATCCCTGCCCAAGTCTTCTTAACCCTTTCCTGCTCTCCCAGACTCTCCCCAGAGCCCCTTCCAGGTCAATGGCTCCACAGTGCCATCTGGTGGTCAGAGACTGACATCACATCACTGTGTCTTCTGGCATAGCCCAAGGGATGCTGGGAATGTCTGCCTGCTCTACAGGCAGAAGATTCCAGAAGCACTATCCTTTATATGGTGTCTCAACATCCTGAGCCCTGCTCCCAACTTTAATACCCACCGTGACCCTATTTCCTTCGGGTTCCACGCTAATATCCCTCCCCTCTTCTACCGAAGCACTCTCACCTAATCTGCAGCTACAGTCTGGGATCTGCGTCCTTCAAATTGTCTTCTGAAAGGCAGAGGGACAGAAGGGGAATGGAAGGAAATAATGCTTAGTCTAAAGTAGGAAGGAAAACACCCAAGTTAAAGTGCAAAGGGTTGCTTTTATGTCCATGCTCAAAAAAAAAAAAGAAACATAATGGGAAAAGAAAACAGGGGCTTCAGATTATCTTCAAAACATAGATCCCCCAAAGACTGGGAAAATAACGATATTACATTGAGGACTGGAGTCAAATGTGTGTGAATAACAGTTGAAATTGAAACCCAAGTAGAACAGAACACAGGCGGTTTGTTGGCGGTCGTGGAGACCAGACACCGAATGGGGAGCCACGGGCGCCAGAACCCAGACCCTGAAGCGCAGTGCCCGCCGGAGGGGCGGCCGGCAGGACCTGCACCCGCTGGGCGAGCTCGGGGCTGAGTCTGCGTAAGGCAGCGGCGCTGGCGGAGACAAGCAGACACCGGCCCGAAACAGCATCCTGAGGAAGCAGGGCGGCCAGGGTCAGGTGCTGGGCGGTGGCAGTAATGGTGACACAGTCCGGGAAGGGGTCCCTGATGGCTTCACAAGGACAGGGAGCCGCCCTGGGAGCCCAGGCCTTCCTCACTCCCGGGAGGCACAGGGACCCGAGCACAGTTCAAACCAGACCAGGAAACGTCCCTTCCTGGGCCTCTCGTTCCCTGGGTAAGCAGATTTGGTGTCATGGCTACCACGATTTTTGGGAGGATTTGGAGGGACTGTCAGTGTCCTTACCTGCTATGCAAGGCTCAGGCACCTTGATCGGAACTGATTCTGTGGCATTGAGTCCCAGCCTCGGAGTCATGGGTCACCTCTCAGGATTCCCAGAAACCCAGGGTCCAAAGGCCTAAACCTCTGCCCATGACCGGAGATTTAACGCATGTTCTCAAGGAAATAACACGTCATATCGAGTTAAAGAATTCAGGGAAATTACTTCAAGTCAGAATGGGAGGACACCAACAGAAACCCTCATCTCTAGGAGGATTCCCCCATGGGGTCAGGAGGAAACCGAGAGGTCGTGGAAGTGCGCTGCAGTGTGACACTCAGGATGGAGCGGGGGAAAGTGAAAACAGAATAGAGTGTGAGCTCCTTCAGCCTCAGCGAGGGCATGAAGCCTTACTGTTATCACTGCGGTGATTCTCAGTCAAAGGGCACAAAATTGGTGAAGACCTTCTCTTCCAACAGGAAGGCAGGTTTGATGAGATGCTGCAGAAAGCCTCCGATGTAGCAGGGCGGCTTAGAGAAGGATGGGCAGGAAGAGGGAGTCGCTAACTTTCCAGATGCGGACAAGCCCTGAGGAGCAGGCAAGCTGCCTACCTGGAGCGGAGGTGTGTTTGGGGCCGGGACCCACAGTCCTGCCAAAGACTGTTCGTGTCCATGATGTTGGGTCCGTGCCTTGGAGCACTGAGCTGGCTCTCGCAATCCTTATTTTTAAAAGATTATTCATTTACTTTTAGAGAGATGAGAAAGAACGAGAAAGAAAGGGAGAAAAACATTGATGTGAGGGAGAAATATGGATCGGTTACATCTCGTATGCACCCAAATGAGGGTCCAAAGCTGCAACCCAGGCATGCTCCCTGACCGGGAATCGAACCAGCGAGCCTTTGTTTTAGCCAAATGAGGCACAGCTGGCAGGGCTTTGTTCTCGCTTCCCAACGAGCAGCTGACCCATCTGGACAGCTGATGCCCAGAGCTCCGTCTTCACTGGGGAGTGATGAGCAAAGAAGGGCTGCTTAGAGTGGGGGAGCTGCACGGACACAGCAGTATGAGGGTGTGTGCGCATGAAGGGGTGACGGTGCCGTGCCGTGGTGGCGCTGCTGGCGCAGAGGGACACGGCTGAGTCCCCGGCTCTGCAGGCTGGACCCTCAGAGAGGAGGAGGAGCCCTCTGGTTTCTCAGCAGAGAACAGGTCCTTAGGCATCCCGGAGGAGTCTGGGGCATCCAGGATTTGAGAGTGCATCAGAAACCCTGGGTCCTGTCCCAGGATCTGAGAGTAGAAGTAAAATTCAAGGTGTCCACAAATGGGCTCACACCTGAGGGCCACACCCTGGCCCTGCTTGCTTGGGGACACCTGGAGTGACGCCCAGGAAACATCTGAGTAGGACGCGCCAGCTCCTTCTGCAGGGCACGACCTAGTGCCGTCCCTCTGCTCACTAACCTCCACGTAGCATTGTGTGTCTCCCCTGCCCACAGCAAAGCCTCGAGTCCCTCTTAGTCCCCACATATTAGAACATCAATTCTTATAGCTTCCGTCTGGAGTAAGACTCAATTTCCCCGACCTTTAAGACAGCTGTGTGTGATATCCAAGAGGGTGAGTTGGATCCGATTATCGATGACGTTTCGCCCTGGAGGCATCAGACTCAGGCTGAGAACAAGAAAGCTGGAGCCGGGGAAGCACCTTCCCAACGAACATGGCAGCTGATGGGACGGACAAACCGAGGGAAAGCAACCGGGGAAGCTTGTGTGCCCGAGGCCTGGGTCCAGGTCAGGCCTGGCAGACACAGCCCTGGAGGGGACCTCTTCACACATTGAGGCTCACCCTGCAGGCAGGGGCCACTGGGGACTCTAAGGTGCAGGAGTCTGCACAGGGCTCCCCTGTGCTGAGTCCTGGTGCTGGGCCTCCCCCCGACTTTCTGTGCAGAGAGGAGGCAGCTGTGCGGCACTGTGGACTCACTGCTGGCGCAGAAGTACACAGATGTCTGGGAGCGGATGGCCGACTCCAGCGTGAGAGAGAAGTCCTCTGTTTTTGATCTAGAGACACTGTACCCATCGGGGATGTCTCCATTGTCGGTGACCCCAACACCCACCGAGTAATGGATCAGCCTCAGCCCGAGACCCAGGTCCTGTCGGTACCAGTACATAGCGTTGTGGTTCAAGTCCTGGGTACACCTCAGCGTCACCGTCTGTCCTGTTGTCAGGACCTGGAATGGTGGGGTCTGAGTGATGCCGGCCCTCCCCAGACCAGCGGGGAGGACAGTGGAACAGATGCTGCAGCCACCAGGGAGCGGCTGGGTGCAGGGCCTGGGACCTCTCCCCACAGAGGGGCCCAGCCCAGGACCCACCTGCACGGAGGAGACACAAGGCCACGTAGCACAGGAGGCGGCCACTCATGGCAGGAGCCGGGCCGACGCAGGGTCCCTCTGGGTGAGTGGGTGGCTGGAAGGGAACAGGGCTCTCCAGGGAGTCTCTCTGCGCTGTCACTCCCACCGCCTGGGCCCCAGAGCCAACCTGTCACAAGGGGACACGCCCCTTCCCTGAGCATCAGATCAGAAACAGGTGGGCCAGTCAGCAGCTTGGAGTGAGAAGCATGGGTGTGGCCGAACTGACAAAGTCCTACAGTGGTTCTCACCCCGTGTGTGTACACGGGGTGTGACTTCAGGGGTGTGTACACGGGGTGTGACTTCAGGGCTGTGTACACGGGGTGTGACTTCAGGGGTGCGTCATCCTGTCCGCAGGTCTTCACGACGCCCTGGTTTGCTGCGTGTACAAGTCTCTGCGCTTTTGCCTCTGAGGGAAACCCCTGATGGCTTTCTGCTGCCTTTGGGACTCTTGGGTCCCAAGTCCTCCCCCAGCGTCCTTTTCTACTTTGCTGGTTGTCCAGCATCTGCACACTGTCCCTCTGAAGGATTCCTGACATTAATTGTAATAAATATAGCAAGATTTAAACACTTTTAGCTAGTCTACCCATAGTCCCATGTTTTGCAGGACCTGCAATGTGCTGTGCGCAGGCACAGGTGACGGCCACAGTTTAGGAAATCGTGCCTTTCTTTGTTGTCACCAAAAAGGATGGATGAATATTGGTTGCCTGAAGTGAAATGCTCCTCAACACTGTCAGGGAAAAGGTCGACAACCCCAGATGGTGTGTGATCTCCCCAGGCCTGTTCATCTGAACCCGGAGAAGGGAAGCCAATGTGGGCGTGGTGCTGGGAGCGGGGGTGGGGACAAATCACAGGAGTTGAGGAACAGACTTGAGTGATTTCTCGCTCCTCGGTTATGGAATGGGAGACCCAGGAACATTATCTCCCGTCACGTGTATAAACAGAAACAACGAAGCTGCACGATGTCTGTGAGCACTAAATCAGTCCCATCTGTGAGCAGCAGAACCGCGCCTGGGAAAGGCCCGAGCCTTTGGGGCTGGCGGCTGCCACTTCCTGAGGGGGGCAGAGTGTTTTTGTGCAGGAGGCTGCCGCTCCTGCAGGGCTGTGTCAAGGCTGCTGGCGCAGAGATACAGGGCCGAGTCGCTCAGCTCCAGCGAGCTCGCGCTCAGCTGGGAACGGTAGTCACTGAAATGCTTCACTGAGAACCTATCTGGCAATTTCCCTTTTTCTTGCTCTTGCCCATTGTAATACTCAACCAGGAAATCGGGGCCCAGACCCTGGGGCTGTTTGTACCAATACATATAGCGGTGTCCAGAGACATAGGAACAGCCCAGCGTCACTTGCTGTTTTCTTGTTTTGATCAGGTGTTTCGGGGTCTGCGTGACTCCAGAGTCCACTGGGCCTGTTGGGAGGAGACAGAGAGAAGCTGGGGGCAGAGCGCAGGGAGCCTCCCGCAGCAGCCGTCACCCCCAGGCTTGTATGTCAGGGATGGGACCGCGGGTCCAGACTCACACACAGTGTCCGGGGCTCACCTGCTCCCAGGAGACAGAGGGCCACACAGCAGAGCAGCCTGGGGCCCATGGCAGCTTCCCAGGACCTCTCCCAGCTCAGGGTGGGGTCCCTGGGGTGAGCGGTCTGCAGTCCTGTACTCCCCGTGCCCTGATAGGAGCATTAGCTATGACATCACTGCTCTGATGTTGTTGCTGCTCTGATGGCACTCTCCAAGGAGGCTGCCCCCTGGTGCTCTGAACCCTTGGTGGGACCCAGGGTCCAGATTCTGTTCACCACTCCCTGTCCTGCACAGCCCCACGACTAAGGGTTGGCTGCAGCTTCAGCACTGTCCCCACATTCCCTGCCTGCCTGACACTATCCGCCTAGCCTTTTCCACCCCAACCCCCACATCCCGCCTTCCCCTGTGGACTCAGGGAGTCACATTTTTGGTGCCCTCTGAGATGCAGGCATGCCCCCTCCTCCTGGGCAGGAGGAGCCTGTGCCAGCTCCACACATCCCAGGACCCCTCAGTGACTCCAGCTGCTTCCCCTGCAAACGCATGGGTCAGCGGTCCCTTAACTGTCCTCTCCTGGGCCTCTCCCTCAGCCCCTCCCAGGGGTGCTGGCAGTCCTGTGGGTTGACAGCGCCTCCCAGGGCCAACGGTCCACATCTCTGAGATTCACATCTATCTACATTAAGAGCCAGAATTTGCCCCCACCCTTGTCCCTGCAGCCCCCACCCCCCTTCCCCTCCCACTGGCCAGCTCAACTGTTTCCCAGCCTGGCTGATACAAGGTTGATCTTCACATGCACTCTTCATTTTGAAGCAGAGATTGTATGAACCAACATTTCAGTTAGGGAAAAATTATTTTGCACCATTGCAATCAATGTCCAATAACAGAAGAGACAGCCAGAATTATACGAGCCCCAACAATAAACAGTCTGCGGATCCCAAGCGGATCTTGCCTGGAAATGCTCTACCCCATCGCTCCTCCTAGTAATCACACCCATGTATTTAGTTAGATCCAAATATGTAGTTGGATACTCTGGCTTCTCTCTAGATTGCATTAATCTTTCCCCTTTGACCAAAGATGTAGTTAGAAGCATTATTAGCACATGTTAGATAGTGCATTTTTAAAAAATATTTATTTATTTATTTTTAGGGATGGGGAAGGGAGGGAGAAAAAGAGGGAGGAAAACATCAATATGTGGTTGCCTCTGGCACGCCCCCTACTGGGGACCTGGCCCACAGCCTCGGCATGTGCCCTGACTAGGAATTGAACAAGTGACCCTTCACAGGTGGGCACTCAATCCACTGAGCCACACCAGCCAGGGCAGATAGTGCGTTTTTACAAAGACAGTTTAAATATTTTAGCTATTCATTTCTGAGACTATAAACCTTGCAAACACCACCCTGTGAGCTCTAGTTAGGTGAGACCCAGTGGGGCCAACACACGCTGTCCTTACCCAGAGTGTCCCTGAGCCCTGCTCAGTGACGCGACCCCTCTAATAAATGCCCATGGAGAGAAAATACTGCTGCTTGGTGTGTCTCCACAGGGCAACACACACACGCACACACGCACACACACGCGCACAGACAAATCCATGAGTGGCAAGGACTCCAAGGGTCTGTGACTGAACACAGCTGTCTTTTCTGAGCATTGAAGGGTTTGGGAGGATAGAGAAAAATGATCTGATACAATAAAAGATATTTAAAAATCTTTTAGCTCTGTCTTTATTTTAAACCATCTTTGCCATATTTTATTTCCTAGGCTTCCTCCAGAATCTGAAATTTTTTTCCATGAATTTATAAAACAAATTCTGGGGGTTCTATCCGCTAGACTACATATTTCACCACAATATTGATCCTCTCATGAACTCTCCCTCCCAAAAAAGAGCGGGCCAGCAATGAAATTACCAATCTTTCCTCTGCCCGAGAACCCCAGAGTGCCAGGCAAGGAAGGGGAGGTTGGAGCGGGCGTGTTGATGTAGCACCAGAACGGAAGTTCTTGTTCTCTGTTGCCCGAGAAAGCCCGAGGCAGCACCCCGAGTACCCAGCGGTCCCCAGGTCCTCCCAAGTCTGTCAGCTCTGAGGTAGTTCCACGCTGGGCCAGAGAGGTTTGTGCACAGAACCCAGGTGACTTTGCGGGGCTGTGCTGAGCCGCTGGTGCAGAGATACAAGGCTGAGTCCTTCAGCACCAGGGAGCTCACGGTCAGCTCAGAGCTGTAGTCACCGAGCTGTTTTCCCGAGAATCGATCAGACATGTTGCCTCTTTGTTGCTCTTCCCTGTTAAAATACTGAACGAGGAACAGGGGGCCTTGACCACGGGTCTGTTGATACCAACAGACAGCGGTGTGTCCAGAGATCGGGGAACACCTCAGTGTCACTGTCTGTCCTCTGGGTTTCACCAGGTGCCTTGGAGTTTGCGTGACTCCAGAACCCACTGGGCCCGTGAGGGAGGGAGACAGGAGATGCAGAAAGAGCAGGGCCCAGACCCTGAAGGAAACTGTAAATGGACTCAGGTGCTGTCAGGAGACATCCCACCTGTGCCAAGGGCGTACCTGCTCCCCGGAAACAAGGGGCCACACAGCAGAGGAGCCTGGGGCCCATGGCAGGACCAGGCAGGACAGGGCAGGCGCCTCCCTGCTCAGACCTCTCGTCCTGTGGAGCTGCCATTCTGGGCACCTTCTCTGATTGGGTGTTAGGCAGTGATGTCTCTGCTCTGATGTCATTGTCTCTGCTGGTTCCCGCGAGTTTGGGTGCCCTGCCAGCTCCCCGATTCAGCTGATCCAGGCCCCTGCTTTGTCTTGGAAAGGCTCATCCCTGACATGCAGGGCTGGGCGGGGACGATGGGGCTGTGCCTGGTTCAGGCAGCATGCCTGTCCACTCAGTCCCTTTACTTCTCCCTCAGGCACCTGATTCTCCCCTGTGCCTGCTCCCAGGGCCTGCAGGCTGCCCCACCCCAGCTCCGCACCCCGAATTTACTTCCCCTTGTCAGCTCAGAGAGCCTCCCTAGCCCCTGCACAGCGGAACTTTCTGGCTCCCCCCCGAGACAGCACCTGCAGTTAGTGCTTATGCTATCTGACCTTGTAGTGGATAGAAGCACCATCAGGGCTGTGCCTGAACCCTTGCCATCCCAGGCAGCTAGGTCTGACCTTGTTCTCTCCCAGGAACTTCTGGAGCTCAGCAGTGCCACAGCGCCCCCACGTGGTGTGTTGAGGCAGAAACCAAGATTTTGCTTTGGCCATGATGCAAGAGGACAAGACTCCAGAGATGTGTTTAAATTAGGAACGATTTTACCATTTGCTGATTGCACTGTACTTTTAAACACTAAAGGTACAAGAAACTCAGTTCTAGCTGATCTGGAATTCATGTTGTAACAGAAAACATGGTGGTCTTGGAGATGGACTGGGGATGGACTCCCAACGACTTTTTGATGATTCATAATTAACAGAGGTTGTTTTAACTTCAATGACCCCAATGGTTGACTCAAGGCAGGTAATTTGCACAGGCCTCTTGGCAAGAGGCCCACTAATCACCTTACCCCCAAACTGAAGTAAGAATAATACACACTGTTCTCACTGCACTGAAAAATTTATTTCTCTTCTAACCTCTCTTTTTAGAAATACTTTTTTTCACCTCTGTGTATTGATAGTAATACAATTCCCAATTTCCCATATGGGACTACACACTTATATGTGTTTAATTTCCTCTCAGTTTTTCTCTGATGCCCAAGCAGAAAATAGCACATACTAATTCTCTACACTAGAAAGCGGGGAGGAAGAGGCCCGTCTGAATGAACAACAACAACAACAACAACAACAAAAAAAAAAACAAAAAAAACAAAACCAAAAAACCCTAACAGAGGGATTTGGGAAAACGGAATCTATGAGGACTCACTTCAGATCAGATCATGCAGTAAGACCCCCGGAGCTGTAGGTGGCCCCCGAGAGCTGCCTGTCATGGATGGGGAGACTGTTGCCCTCACCTCCATCTCTACGGGAGAGTGCAGTGCACACCCCCCAGTCCAGGGTGAGGGGTCCCGTCGAGCTTGCTCAGAATCCGTTAGAGGGCATTTCCAGCGCCAGCTTTGTATCTCTTCCCACAACATGCCCTGCAAACACATCTCTGACTATGATATGAATTCAGCACTGGCTCCTGGGTCAGCCTCAGTGTTTGGGCTGCGTTTGGTTGATACCACTACATTGCAAATGGTTTATATCTGTGAATATTCTAAGACAAGCTTTTTTTTTTTTTTTTTATCTCCACGACAGAAATCTTGGCACCTGTTTGACCTGAGCATCCACGGGTTCCATTAATGAAGGCTACGGAAGCTCAGCTGGAGATAAGGAAGCAAGCTGTTGTCCAGGTGAAGGAAATACTGAAGACCTGGCAGTGAAAAGCTCAGATCAAAATTTCCCTTCTGTTTCTGACTCGCCCAAGCTCACAAGCTCCCAAGGTCACAAAACAGAGAGGCTGGTATACATGGCAGGTCAGGGAGGGAGTGTGTCCCCCCAAGCTCAGGGCTCTGGCGTTCTAGCATAAGGACTGGCACTCCGAGCCTTAGTGCCTGCATAGACACGTGCTTGCTGGGGCTCAGCCCCACATACTGGAGCACGGAGCCCGCAGGCTTTCCCTGAAATACTGCAGCTACAAAGGGCCCTCAGAGGATGGCCAGCAGGGCCAGGCTGGAAGACCTGCATCCAAGTGGGACCTCGTGTCCTCTCTCACAGCCAATTCAGTGCCACAGTCTAGAGGCCTGAACTCTGTGGCTTGTAGTTCTGATCAAGGGGGAAAAAATAACCCAATTGAATGAGGGAACTATTGTCCTCAGGGGTGGGAGCTGACAAAGCCACCTGGTGAGGGAATGAGAGGTTTTGGAAACAGCCTGGGCACATTCGGAGCTGGATCAGGGCTGCGACCCGGGTCTCACCTGCATGGAAAGAGAAGTCAGGGAAAGGTGCCTACTAGAGGGAGGCTGCCGGGGCCAGGCTGGAACGTGTCTCATGAAAGATGTCCCAGAGTCACAAGCTGATAGGAAGAAACTGAAGAACTTGAGCTCGAACCTTTCTGTCCAGGCACAGTCTTGTTCATGGACATCGGTTCTTGGAACCGAGCATCGCCAACCCAGTGAATCGTGGGCCGGATTCTGCTCTGAGGTTGCCGTCTCAGGTCTCGCAGGAAGTGCCCGAGGCAGCCTGGGTTGCCCCACAGCTTCCTGGCTGGACCCTAGAGGTTTCTGCACAGGGAGACAGTGCCTCTGCAGGGCTGTGTCTTTGCTGCTGGCACAGAGGTACAGGGCCGAGTCTTCTGGGCCCAGGGCAGCCACGTGAAGGTATAACTGAGAGGTGTCTGGGCATTCGGGCGTGAAGCGTGTCGGCACTGTGTTGTTTTCAAGGAGTTCCTTGTAGTTGTAGATAAACAGGAGCTCCAGGGGCTTGTGAGCGCTCTGTTTGTACCAGTACATAGCATTATGTCCCAGATGTTGTTCGCATTTCAGAGACTTCTTATTTCTCATTCCCATCACCAGGAACTTTGGTATCTGAGTAACTCCAGTGTCTGGGCAGACTGTTGGGGGAGAGGGACAAAATTCAGACCAAGCCCAGAAGGAAGGGTGTTGCTGCAGTCGCAGGGGAATGGCTGAGGGTCTGAGGGCAGCCCCCTGGAGCCCCAACTCACCTGCTCCCAGGAGACAGAGGGCCACGCAGCCCAGCAGCCAGCAGCCCATGGCGGAGTCAGGACCACTGGCCTTGTCTAACTAGGATGTCCTGGCAGGGATGGGGCGGGCTCTGGTCTCCTTGGCCTTGGTTGGTGGCTCTGCCTCTGATGTCACAGTCCCTGACAGTTCCTCCAGTCCCAGGGAACAGTCCTCTCCCTTTCATGCCTTGTACAGACTCTGATCGAAGGTGGATCTCCATGGACTGAGCTGGGTTATTTCCCTGATATTTGCTCTATTTCTATTAGCTGCCTTCCTCAGGACATAGATTCTCTCCCTAACACTCTCCCTTCCAGGACCCCCTCTCAGCCACAGACCCTCTCAGTCGGGCAGGATGTCTCTCCAATGTCGTTTCTCTCAGCGTCTACCTCCTTGGGGTCCCTTTGCCCAACTGAGTGAAGGGGGGACGCTTGGATGGACCCACGCCCATCAGTTTAAATGCATGACTGCAATCCCAGCCCGGAGCCAGACACCTGGGAGGACGCTGAGGGAAGGAGAGACGACCAGCCTCTGCACCTGCATTGAGGGTACAGGGCTTGGCTGGGCTGAGCACCAGCGGTTATGGGAAGACAACACAAAGCACTGGTTGAAGACAAAGGGAGATCAATTGGACACCGATTTTAGTTTCATATCATTGGGATGTCTACAACTGGTGCTCTCAGATGGCATGAATATGGAACCCCAGGCCCTAGCGTCCCACCTGGTCGGAAGTCTTCCCCGCGCCCAACCTCCTCCCCTCCCCCAGCGCACCGGTTTCAGTGGAGCCACAGCTCCTCCTTGTGGCCAAAGCAGAACATTCCTCAGATGTCAGGCCTCTTACCGGCCCAGGGCCAGCAGTGCAGACCCACCCCTCATCCCATGGGCTGGGAGCAGCTGTGATGGGTGTGCAAACCTAGGGGAGTGTGAAGAGGAAGGAAGCATCCAGAATAACAAAAGAAGTCGGCAACAGCACCCGCTCATCCACGTACCTAGGACAGGCATCGCTTACTCGACAGAGATGGGCTGTTTCGGGTTCTTAGTAATGAAGGAGACACAGCCCTGGAGGAACAGCCCAGCCCCTGGGGGGCTGAGCAGCCAACTTAGTTCAACAAATGCTCACCAAGCAGCACCCAGGGGCAAGCACCGAGCATGTGCAGTGGGGTCCTCGGACACAGTCACAGGAAACGGCCAGGGGACTAAATGCATCATCCAACGTTTGAGAAACGCATTCAGTGTTTCAGGGATCCGATCACGTCCTATGTGTGACGCTTTAGACAACGATTACATGAGGGGCTGCAATGAAGTGACCCCAAAGCCCCGTCCAAGTCTAACATGTTAGCAACCAAGCCAGGCCCGTCATTTCTGCAGATGGCTCTCCAGTCTGGCGCTAGTCAGCGTGACCCACCAGGAACCATTCCTACCTCACTGCCTGTTTATGCTTTTTATCTGCTCAGTTACTGGAGTGCCATCTAATTTGCTTACAGGGGCCACTGGGCCAGAATTGAATTTTCATCTCAGAAAATGTAAATGGATGAACGAATACAAAACTTAAATGCTCTATAAACTGCTAAATGATCTTTTACCATGCCATGTATTACTTTGTTCAGTATTTATGACCAAATTGGAATAACAAAGATTTATCTCAATCCATGTTGGGGGTAAAGAAGATCGATACCCAGGCTGTAAGTCACAGTGCTGGGTCGGGGGGGAAATAGTAGTGTTTTCTAAGGTAATAAATTCTATCAGGGTTTAAATGCGGTCCAAAAGAGAAACTAAACATAAAGGCACACGGGTTAGAACGTAAGCAAAGGAGGGTGGATGCTCCCCGTGAGCATGTGGCATGTACGGTGAGCCCTCAATCCACCGCGGCTGGACATACTCCATTCTCAGAGAAGAACCTGAAGTTAGCCCTCGTTGCAAGGCTGGCATGATTTCTATCAACATTGTTACGATACAGGCATCCACTGTAGCAAGAAGACACTCTGATGGCCCCTCTCCATGAAACGGCAAAAGTCTGAATAAATAAAATTGCATTACATTGCTTGGCTCCCAATAAGTAAGAAAAGTTCCAAGGATCACAAAAACAATCAGAACTTAACTGAAACCTTGAACGGTGAGGGAAAGTGAAAGGCTTGGTAGCTCTGATACGGTAGCCAACGTAAATGATTCTCGAAGCACGGGGTAGGTGAAAGGTGAGTTAAAGTTATCCAACTAGGGAGTGAGCCTGAAGGAGGAAAATAACTGAAGGGTGGTCTGCATGGCAAGAAGGAATAGTGAAAAAATGAATAGTGAACATCTAAGTACAGTCAAATAGAGGCATTGATGTAAAAGAGTAACAGCACATGTCGCTTGAAGATAACTAGGAAAGACATAACTGATTCCAAGACAGCTAGGGTTTGGAGTACAGGGAACAGAAAGGGAGCCCCAAGGATGGGTGGAAGGAACTCTGTTTCGTGACCAGTTCCTACTGGGTATGGACAGTGAGGGCTCTAGGAGGCTGAGACCAGAACAGGTGGTGGAAGGCTGGAGAGCTGAACAGAGAGTTCAGAAGACTCTCACCTGGGTGAATACGCTGTGATTCCCTCCAAGACCCCAGCAAGTCCAGGCACTTACAATAAGGACACTTCCACGGGCTCCCGAAGAGAAAGGAACCAACTGAAGTAAATCCACATTCCAACCCGCCAGGAGAACACTTAACACTCCTTAGAAGAACATAACATAACCCAGAGTCCCTATTCTGGATTAAGCGATCCACGCATGCACCACATAAATCCCTTTATAATCCTTCATGTAGAATATTTTAGCGGTTTCCTAATTGTTCACTCCATCCCAAATCTATACTTCTACCACTGTGATTGCACGAAAACACAAATTCGATCAGGTCATCTCACGTCAGGTGGGGTCGAGGACTGGCCACTGCCTAGAGATTTGTGTCCAAAGTCCTTCCTTTCCATGTCTCATAACATCCTCCATCCTCTTGCTGCTGCCTCCTCTGCGGGCGGCTTCTGAGATCCGAGTCAGAGTAGGGAGGGACCCCTGGTCAGCTCCTGCGAGTGAGAGTCTGCAGCGCGCAAGGCCACCTCTGTCGACCCTCCCCCCTTTCTTTCCAGCTCATCTATTGACATGGACTTTTCCAAATACTTTTCTATTAAGCAAGGAATTCGCCGATAACCCGAATTTTCTTTTTGTCTTAGAAACTTTTACCCTCACGTCTCCTTTTGGCTTTCACCCATCAGACATTTCTAACAAACTGTGTTTTTAGTGATACCGTTCTGTATAACACGCACCAATGCGTACGGCAGAGAAAGGAAAGGAATGGCTCCTCCCACCAGTGAAGAGCTTCAGTGCCCGGGCCTGCCGTGTTGGTGGAGTCCCGAGGACCTCGGCGAACTTGCTGGACACGCCTGCTGGAGCTGGGGGGTGGAGCCTATGAGAGTTCCGGGTGCGCGAACTGCTGAACTGCCCCGTTGGGCAGGATGGGCTGTGCTGTAGATGAAACTCCACCGGGGGCCTCACAGATGCGCGTAGGGAGCCTGGAGCTGGTCGAGCCTCTGGTCCCCACAGTTTCCTGGCGGGGCCTGCAGGTTTGTGTAGAGGGAGGCGATGACTTTGCAGGGCTGTGTCTTGGCTGCTGGCACAGAGATACATGGCGGAGTCACCCAGCTCCAAGGAGTCGATGTGAAGTTTCAAATTCGCTTTGTTAGGAGATTCTGGTTTGAAGCGACTTGGCACTGTCTCGTTTAGAAAAAGCTCCTTATTATTGTAAGCAAACATAACCTTCAGCAATTGCTTGGAGTCTTGCCTATACCAGTACATAGCGTTGTGGCCCAGCTTCTGTTCACATCCTAGGGACCTCTTATTCCCCGCCTGCGCAACCAGGTATTTCGGAGTCTGGAGAACGGCTGTGTCCGAGGGACCTGAGGAGAGAAGAGGCAGAATTCAGACAAGACCCAGGGCGCAACCTGTCTCGGTTTTTGTGACTATGTTAGAGACGCTGAGTGGGTCGCGTGCCCTGACTCCACACTCGCCTGTGCCCAAGAGGCAGAGGGCCATGCAGCAGAGGAACCTGGAGCCCATGGTGGGGTCTTGCCGCCTCCGGTGGGAAGAAGACCAGACCGCAGTGCTCCACGGTCCGACTGGGCGTTGCTGTGACGTCACAGCCTAGAACGATTTCCCCATTCTCAAGCTCTCCTAAATGGTTCTCTTCGTTCTTCACCTCCTGCCCTTGCTCCTTTTGAAGGAGTTTCAACTTGTACTGCTGTCAAAGCACTTTGGGATTTCTAGGGTTAGTTGAGTGGGGGGTGGGCACGTTGTCTCAAGGATGCTCACCTGACGTCATCCCCTGTGCCAGCAGCCGCCTCCCTCCCCTCTCCCTGCCCCAGCGTCTGGCCGCCTCCTTCCTTCCCGCCCCCCTGCACTCAGCCTGGTCTCCTTCAGCGTAATGCAGGCCGATCCCACTCCCATCTGGGCTCCCTTCACTGTCTGATTTATGCTCTCACGTTGTTTCAGCTGTGGGCAGAGATTGATTGTGAGGTCTCCCCCGGAGAACTAGCAGAGACCATTTCAAATGGCGTGAACTGATGGTGGTTAGGAGCAGACCCTGTCGATGGGTCCTTGAGGGGGATGGACTGAATCCCTGCAGTTTTTCAGCCCCGGCAATACTGCCATATGGCGCAGGGTAATTCCTCCTCGTGGGGGCTGTTGTCTTGGACAGACAGGATATTTAGTAGGATCCCTGGTCTCTATCCACCACGTGCCAGTGGCACTCATTGCCAACCCCCCACTTATGCCAACCAAAACTGTCTCCAATTCTGCCCAATCATTATCCTGGAGAAAGAGCAGCTTCTTCATTCCTTCCTTCTGTCCTTCATCAACCTCAGGGGTTTTGGTGGGGCCACAGCGCCTCCTGGTGGTCAGCAAAGTGCAGTTCTCAGCTCTCAGGGTCCACTGGGCCAGGCTCCAGCCAGCCCTTAACAATCCCAAGTCATTAAGGACCGAGGATGAGGCCGGGAACCAGGGCTGCCACCTGCCACAGAGGCATGTTACACTTACACTTACACACACACACACACACTGTTTGGCAACACTGTCAATCCATGGTGGGAACCCCTTCAAAGAGCCCCCAGTGGTTCGCGTTTTCCTTATCTGAACACAGAGCAAGGTCTGGAGATACAGGAGTAAACCAATCAGGTGGAAATAGTAAAAAAAATTAAAAAAAAAACCTGACAAGAGGCTACATATAATATTTTGAAGATATGTTAAGATTGTGAAGATATGAAGTGTAACCATTGTTAACAAGTAGATTCCGGGAGAATTATACTTTAGCGTTTTTTGCAAGAGCTCTTGAAAAATCAGATGCGCTCATCCAACGAGATGCCCATGAGCCCACTGTAAAGAAATGTGAGCTGGTGACCTAAGGTCAGTTCTGGTTGTTTTATATTTGTTACAGGAGAGGTAGAAAAGGACAATTTTTTTGTTGCCTGTCAAGAATCATCCAAGGGATAGAGCGGAATAAGGAAATGAGTCCTTCGTCCCCTCTTTGCTGAACTGGAGAGGGGGAAGCCTCCACAGACAGAATGGCTGGCTGGCACTGGGGTGCCTGGGCAGTGCCAGGGTTTGGTCACAGCAACTAAGTAAAGGGGAGAAGAAACCGCAGTAACATTAGTGTGAAGACAACTGGATCCACGAGGAGGCGGGGAGTCCGGGGACCGGTGGGGACGAGGCTCAAGAAGAGCTGGAACAAAGGGGCCGTGGGCTGGACGGGAGCAGGGTGTGCACTTGGACATCGGTCCTGTTTGGGGCTGTCCGATGTTTACGCCTCTGCTTGTGTTTGGACACTTGCCCAAGGCCTGGGTATTCCTGGGAAAAGGCATGTGCGTTGGTTTGTTTCAAAGTCAAATCTGCTTTCTATTCTAGAAACAAGACCTCCGTCATTGCTTCCGTTTTGTGTGACTTCAACAGGGACAGGACTCCGCCCGGCAAAGCTGCCTCCTTCCACCAGGTTCCGCCGAGAACTCAGCAGGAAGCCCAGGCTACGTGCTCTGGGGGTTGGGCACAGAAAGGAAACCTCTTGCGCCCAATTCTGTCACACTTAGTTACCTGGGCACCGAGTCCCAGGGAGATCCCGGTTTCATCAGACTCTGTCTCTCTCTCACGGCTGGTCAGAACCGGCTTCTAAAACTAGGACCACAACCCCGCTTCTGTTCTGCTCGGCTGGCTGCTGGGTCCTGCTGGCTCTGACCCTGAAAGAAATGCCCTCTCTGTCTGATACAAATGCAAAAGTCAACATACACATCAGCTCTTGAAGTCACATGCCTGCAGGTGGATCAGTGGCCGTTGGTTTTCCGAAAGAAAATCCAGATCCAAACCAGATTGGGACAGGCTGCTGCCCCGGGTCCTTCACCTTCATAAACCCTCGGTTCAGGCTGTTGCCCTGTTTAGCTACTGAAGTCTCGTTTAGCCGCTGAAAATCTTTACACTGACTGTTTCTGCTGGATTATAAGTGTTTCATCTGGAAGTCATTTGAATGTAGCATGAGCAACAGTGAACAAAAATGAAATGTAATATTATGATGCACAGGCTTTATTTATTAACTTTCAAACATGATTATATGTCACCTGATTTTTTTTTTTAATTTGGAAGAAGCCGTAGGTGTTTTGGGGCGTGAGGAAGATCCGGGGGACTCTAACTTCTCAAGCCTTAAGTTAAAGTTAGTCTCCAAGAACATTCACTATTGAGTTTATAAGTATGAAGTGTTTGTTTCTGTGTTTTCTGACATTTATAACTTTCAGCTGATTTTGAAAGTGACTCATAATACAGACAGCTAAGAAATTTCGAAAGTCACCAGAGGGGAGAGGGGAGGGAATTTCAGGGGAAAAGGGGAAGGAATTACAGGAACAAGTATAAAGAACACATGGACAAAAACTATGGGGGTTGGAAATGGGAGGGAGGTGGGGAGGGCTGAGGTGGTGGGTTCAGGTGAGAATAAAAGACAGAAAACTGTACAAGATCAACAATTAAAATAAAAATTTAATAAAATAAAATATCAAAAAAAAAGAAAGAAATTTCGATTCACATGTAGGCAAAGGAGTTGGCTGTCTTTAGCAGGTTCTTCTGTCCCATACTAAGGTGAACCGCAAAATTAACCTTCACAGAAGGGCCAACGGTTTTCCTAGGGCTAAGGGTGAAAGTGCCCGCCCGCTAGACTTCCCCGTCAGGCCAGACAGTCAGGTGGTATTCTGAAGCTTCCTCCTGCTGCGTAAAGTTGACATTAAATGTAATTTTGTGGATTTCTGGGATTTTTAAGAAGCAAGGAAAATCCCAAAGGTTAAAAACAAATCGAAACAAAACAGGAGCCTGGAGCGAAAACAGTGAGAGGATGTCTGTCTTTTCTATCTCTAGCTGCTTCGGTATCGAGTGTTTGTGTGTGTGGACAATCCCAGCTACCTACCCTGCGTCACAGTACGGGAGACAGCATCTGAAAGGACACCTGTTGCTGGTATTTTGACAGAACCGTTTTATCAAACCCAGGAGGCTTTCCTGTCATTGCCCAGAACTCTCCTGCTCCAAGAACTCAGAAGACCACCCAGCAGAGGGACGAGAATGAAACCCTTCCTGGCGCAACTCCCTGATACTCTGGAGTGAGGGGAGAGGGGCCCTGAGTCGCCCTTAGCCTGGTAGTTCGATGCCCCTAGGTTAGTGTCATCTCTGCAAGGTGCCCAAGAAACTCCTGGCCTGTCAAGCTCACTGCCTGAGCTCCAGGAGCTCCCCTCCCACCCCCACAGCCTTCAGACTGTCTCGGGGAAGCCCCTGCCTGCACCTGTGTGCGGGCCCCCACTCCGCACCACCCCGCCCCCACTCCTCCTACTCCCATGCAGGCCCACAGCGGCTGGCCTGGCAGCGCAGGCTCTGTGCTGGGACAAAAACACCTGCAGGTGGACACCAAGCAGAAGACTGTGCATTCAACCCCTGCCACCGCAGCGCCGACTCCCAGCCTCTGCCAACCGCATTCTCCCACGTTGCAAACAAAACCAGACTTTTCCTTAACCCTCTTCCATCCGGGGGGGGGGGGGGGTCCTCTCCACGGCCTCCTGTGTCTCCGTAGAGTCACAGCTCCTCCTCGCGGCCAAAGAGAACCCGAGTGTCAGCACCTGGTTCTCCCTTCGTGGAGACAGGAAAGCAGTAGGGGACTTAGAGAGAAGGACCTACAGTCAGAGGGTTGGAATGAGCCCCCAGCCCTCCGGTCTCAGAATAAAGTCTGTCAGCATGAGGCTCACTGTTGTAGCTAGTGTCAACGGAAGACACGAACCTCAATATGAGGCTGCTTGAGTTTGCACCCTGTGTTGACCACTTAATAGCTATAAAACTTACTGCAAAACACATAACTGCTCTGGGCCTAACCCTCCTCACCTACGAAAAGGTAAAAATCATAGGCACAGTCGTAAAGCTGTTGGTGAGGACTGGATGAATCGACGTATGGAGATTCTGTTCACGGTGCTTGACGCATTGTGAGCACTCCGCAAATATCAATTGTCTTATCGTTGGCCAAGAATTCTGTCATCTTGGTCTCTGGATTTTGGTGAACTTACTGGGGAAGTGTTTCCCAGCGGTTAATAGCACAGACTCTGAAGCCCGATTTCCTGGGTTGGGACCCTGATGCTACCACGTACTTGTTGCGTGATTTGGGTCAAGCTCCCTATACTTTTGTGCATCTCCATTTCCCCATCTGTAAAGTGGGGATAATAATAGGTGTTTGGTAGGGCTAGTATGAGAATTACTAAATTAACAATAGGCAAAGTATTTAGAAAAGTACTAATTTATAGTAAGTTCCAGATAAATGTAAGTTATTCTTTCCCTCGCCTGTTTAGATCTCTTGTAATTGCAAATCAGAATGATTTTTCTCTTCTCAGGGGAACAGGTTGTTTCTTTTAGTCTCGAAAAGCTAACATGGATGTACGAGACCAGAGCTGCCACAAAAAAAGTTACATAATTGCAGAAGAGGCAGAGTTAATTCAACATCAAGGGTGTAGTGTACAAGGTCGTCTTCCGGATGAAGGTTCACAGCTGGCGGAGGAGACTTTTGCCTGGGAATCAGGCCACCTGCAGCCCTGTTCCATGACCTTATTCCAACTTACTTTTCTATTACGGGGAACAGCTCCCACCAGGTGGGGTCCTCACTTTCATTCCCATCACCTGTTGGGAAAGTGGTTAATGTTTACATTTAGTGCTGAATTATCTTGAATTTGATACACAACTGAATTCTAAATTGGGATTAATAAGTTGCGCATGAAATCACGTGTCTGGTGCCCGTGGCCATGGTAGCGATGACAAGCCTGGAGGATAAATAGGGGATGAAAGCCCTTCATCCTGCGTGAATCCGGAGCTGGTGAGCAACCATGAAGGCCTTCATCTTCCTCGCTCTCCTGGGAGCTGCTGGTGAGTCTCGGTAGCTAAATAAACGCATAGGTGTCTAGCACGTATTTAAGATGGCACGTCGTACTCTGGAAGACAGCAACGAGTGTTGACTATAATCTCTTTTGTACTCAAGAATCTTAAAATATCGAGACAACAAGGGCGTAGTACGTATGTCCACAGACACGTAAATCCCACTGGTCGAGGAGAGATCGCTGAATGGAAGTGATCAGGGTAGAGCAGGCACCAAAGGGCAGAACCTGCCCTAAGACTGAAGGTGACCTCCATGAAGGAGAGAGGAAAGGAAAGGATAGTCCATGGTGAGGAAATGCACCTCTGACCTTGCTGAGGATTTGGAGTTAACGGCCAGGACTAATGACGAACCTTGTGCCCCTTGCAGAGGCTGGGAGGGTCAGCCCCTGAGTCTTCTCTAGACTAAAGGGCATCTTAGCAGGATGGTCACAGGCCAAGATATTTTATTGCTCATGAATGAAAGCTACGGGCAGGGTTTTACATCTCTGCTAAGTAAACCTCTCCACTGTAAAAATAACGTGGCAGTCAATCAGCAAATGAGATAGAGAAATGACTATTTTTATACTACTCAATTTTCCCAAATTGGGCAGGTATAGATTCCATACAGTGGTCTGTATTCCCCAGAAATGTCTTTCTCAAAACTACTTTAAAATACATGGACGATAGGACACATGTCATGAAATACTTTTGGAGTCATAAGAAATCCTAGTATATTTGAATCAATTGAAGAATGTTGGAGAGATAATCAGGGGAAAGGGAGAAAGGTAGGAGATGGAAAACTTACAATGTTCTATAAACTTATTTTGTGAAAATTTCAGGTGAGAACCTAAAAGAATTTCTGGGGTGGTGGAGGGGATGGAAGTACAAAATTCCCATTTTTCTTCTAGGACAGCCCATTCTCAGGTGGTTTCTGAAAGCTTTCTTTCTGTTACCTCCTGGGCATGCGTATCCTATGCCAACGACCACAGACAAACATAACCCTGGGCATTGCAAAGCTGTACTGAACACCCGTTCGCATGGCTGCTGAACACAGCTTTACTCTTAGGGAGTGGGGTTCGGGACATTTATGACGTAAAGAGTCTCCTATCTGTGGGGGAGGGGGCATTCCGTATGAAGCACAGGGTATATTTATCACATTTAAAGCATAAACTAAAAATCATGCCTCTGGCAGGCATGGTTCAGTTGGTTGGAGTGTCATCCCATAAACCAAAAGGTCGCAGGTTCAGTTCCCAACCAGGGCATATGCCTGGGTTGTAGGTTCGGTCCAGAGTCGGGGCGACTGCGCATCAATGAGAAACATTGGTGAGATGTTTCTCTCTCTCTCCCCTGGCTATCGCTCCTTTCCCTTCTCTCTAAAATCAATAAGCACGTTCTTGGGTAAGGATTTAAAACAAATTAGATACTTACCACAGGATAAGCATGGTATGTGTTAAAGGTACAGAAAAATTAGGTTTTAGAAAAATTACATTAAATATCACCATTTCCTGATCATGTGTGACAGGAAAATGTCATTTGACCTTTCTGGTTAGTCTGCAAATACCCGGAGGTGAGCCCAAATTCCAAGACGGACCAGTTTAACAGGTAGTTTTCCAACTTTCCTCTGGCAGTTGCTTTCCCCAGCGATGACGACGACAAGATCGTCGGGGGCTACACCTGCGGAAGGAACTCCATCCCCTACCAGGTGTCCCTGAACTCTGGCTACCACTTCTGCGGCGGCTCCCTCATCAACAACCAGTGGGTGGTGTCTGCGGCTCACTGCTACAAGTCGTAAGTAACCAAGGCTCGCATCCCTGTGCTTAGAACCCACTCGTCCCCCGGCCCTGCCCCAGCCCGAGTCGGGTAAACAGCAGACTCAGGATCGAGGGCTGAACACGCATGTTCTAAGAACTCCATTATTCCCCCAGGCCCTGAATGATGCGTTGAGGGACTTCACGTGGCGCCCCTGGAGTTCCCTGAGGTCCTTCCCAGTAAAGGCATGGGAGGGGAACAGGGAGTACTGAAGTACACATACAACTAGCTTGAAAGCCTTAATCCTCACAGCTCACCCAGAAACAAGGCCGCATGGAGGTCATAGAATACACGAAGTTTCCAGGACATTGACAATAAGCAAGCTCATTCTGCTCTCATAACTCCGCTGCCACATCTCCCTACAGCAGTTGGTAACCCCAACCAGGGGAGAAATGGCAGGTTTCCCTTATCTCCCATTGTTTCACTGGTGCCATTTGGTTCCCATTCCTACGCCTTACTCTTCCAACAAGAGCGGGGGCTGGGAGTCTGTGTCTGCAGTGACACCCACCTAAGCAATACTCGTGCCCGTGACTAGGGTTCCCCAGGAAGAGGGGAAGCTCCAGTTAAAAACTTAGCTTTTAATCCTATCATCCAGCCGAATCCAGGTGCGTCTGGGAGAGTACAACATCGAACTCGCTGAGGGCAACGAGCAGTTCATTGATGCTGCCAAGATCATCCGCCACCCCAAATACAATGCCAAGACCATGGATAATGACATCATGCTGATTAAACTGAAATCACCCGCCACCCTCAACTCTCGAGTCGCCACTGTCTCTCTGCCAAAAAGTTGTGCCAGTGTTGGTACCCAGTGTCTCATCTCCGGCTGGGGCAACACCCAGAGCAGTGGCAGTAAGTGTCACACGAAACACGAGCACCGGGTCTGAGAATCCTGGAGGTCAAAGGCATGTGGAGGGTCAGTTAGTCCAAACTGCCACTCAAGACAAGGTTCCCAGAGGGCGTCTGTGGACACGTGGAGCCTTAGAATATATTCATGGGAACGAGGAAGATTCCTTTGCTGAAAACACAACACAAATGAACTGTAATAAAGATGCCAGGTAGTCAACGGAAGCGATTAGCGATTTGCAGGGAGATGGGAACTGAGAGGTAAGCAGGGCTGAGGCTGAGGGATTTGGAGCTGCCTGAGGCAAAGACCTGCTTGAGAAACGAAGGCTCTAGATGTGAGATCTGCGGTCACTGACGCCAGTCTCAGAGAGGTAACAACTAATCGACCAAAACTCTTTGGAAGGCCTTCCGGATAAAAGTCGTTCTTCCAAAGTAGAAGTTGCTGGCAACCTGAATGAAAGCGTGGCAGTATTGGGAAGGAGGGGAGAGATCGTGGGACAGACGTTTGCGAGGGACCCTGCGGACAACCTTGTTCTCTCTTCACGCCCGTGCCCAACAGGTAACTACCCGAAGCTGCCACAGTGTCTGGATGCCCCCATCCTCTCTGACAGCGCCTGCCGCAAAGCCTACCCGGACCAGATCACCAACAACATGATATGCCTGGGCTTCCTGGAGGGGGGCAAGGACTCCTGCCAGGTGAGTTCCTTCTCTTTGCAACTCCGTCTCACCCACCTCCACCCAATTTTCCCTCTCCTGGAACACAGACCATTGAAAGGCTTTCTCCGGGACTGTTCATGAGGGGTGAGGGGTAGGTTCGTGACAAATGGCCGTTTTTCCTTTTGCCACGTGAATGGTTAGAAGTAAGGGTCAAAAGATACACTGAAGATGATTTGCAAATAGGACACCTAAGGCGCCCTTCGGAGGAGGCCTCCTGTAGAAAGGGCGGGGCTCGCAGGGCAGCCTGACGCTCACCCATCCCCCACCTCTTCGTGCACGACTAAGGAACGAGAAGGATCTAGAAGGAGGGAGGAGGAAGAATGGGGATGCAGTGTGGAGATGGAGGCCGAGATTTCCAGCGGGGAGAGAAGGGGCTTTATGCAGGACCAGCAGCCTGAAGAGACGGCCCCCGGATAATGGAGGGACATTGAGACTTGACCCATCTGGGCGTGGCTGAGAGTTCTGAGCGGCTTTTTTCATCTTGCTCAGGGTGACTCCGGTGGCCCTGTGGTCTGCAAAGGACAGCTGCAGGGTGTCGTCTCCTGGGGCTACGGCTGCGCCCAGAAGAACAGGCCCGGGGTGTACACCAAGGTCTGCAACTACGTGAGCTGGATTAAGAACACCATAGCTGCCAACTAAGTGCGCCTCCCTGCCAGACAACATCGCCTCCTTCCTGTGCCCAAAGATAGTGCCTAAATAAAAGCGTTTTGTCCTGCACCAAGTATGTCCAAGAACTGGCCTTCCTGGTACTCATCGGCTTTCTCTGGAAACTGGCTGCTGCGTCAGAGGGCGGATATAGAATGGAACTATTCTGTGAGGGTAGAATTTGAAAGGTTGTTTAGTTATTTGTTCACCTAATCAAAATAACTTCACCGCTCCCCTACTCCATGCCAGGCTGTATGGGACATTGAGGATACGAAGATGAAGAAGGTGAGGGGTCACTGTTACCATCACATTTTTAAACAGATAGTGACACTACAGTGCAGACAGTTAAAATCACCTTCCTGAAGTTATTCGGCTAGTGCATAGGAAAGCTGGGAGGAAGCCCTGGCTGTCCTCACTCCCCAAGCATCCCTACAGCTGCCGCCCTGCGCTCTAGCTACGTTATTCTCTAATCTCCATGCAACTCTGTGTGGCTGGATAACAAACATCTCCAGAAGGAGGAAGCTTTTAAAATCTCAGAGTTGCTGCATTATTCAAGATTTCACCTATTTATGTGCAAGCTGCCCAACATCTTTCTTCTTTTCTAACTGGGATGTTATTGCTACAACAGGCATGATGCCTCAGCAATTTGGGCCCCTCTTCCAACACCAGTCTCTCCAGCCTCCAGCCCAAATTATGTACCATTCTGAACTGTATGAAAAAAAAAGTGTGAATGCAGATAAGATTGCAGAACATAGATCTATTGCTTTAAGGTCATAGAAGTCTTGATGAGAGAGAGCAGATGTTTGTTCTCTCAGTTCTATCTGGAAAGGCAACACGGGCAGCCTGCTTTAGCTCTGCAACACCCTCCCCCAAGTTCTAGGTTGTTCCACAATCATCCAGAGGATGGTTGGGAGCCCGAGTTCCAACAGGTGGTTTCTGCGCATATCTGGCATGGCTCAAGGAGAAAGACACAGTGAGGTCTGAGCATGGAAATACTGGAGTAGATGGGGGAGGTTTGAAAGAGGAAAATGTTTGTGGTCCAGTGGGCAGGTGAAGGAGAGGTGTGCCTTCATCGGTTTGAGCTGCTGTCACCAAAGAACTGTGGACTTGGTGGCTTGAACAACAAACAATATCTCACAGTTCTAGAGGCTGGGAAGTCCAAGTGCCAGCAGGAAGTGGTAAGAGACCACTTCCTCATAGACAGCTACCTTATCCCGTCTCCTCACATGGCTGAGAGAGCTAGTTCTAACATCTTCTCCTTATAAGGACACCAATCCCATCATGGGGATTCCACCTGCATGACCTCAGCTAAACCTAACTACCTCCCAAAGGCCCTAACTCCCAATACCTACCCTCTGGGGGTTAGGGCTTGAACTTATGAATTTTGGGGGGACACAAACAGTCCACAGTGGGTATTGGAAGACATGTGCCCCCATAATAAATTTTCTATCCCTTTGTAACTTGGGGTGGTATACTTGCAGGGAGCAGCCCTGGCCCCTTAACACCACCTATTGCTGCCATTGGGATAAAGTCCAAATTCCTGAGCTTTGCATTCAAGGGTCTTGAATATTTGGTCATAATTAATGGGTCCTGTCTTATTTCCTTACTTCTCATTGAGTTGCTTCTATATTTGCATATGGCCTAAATTAATTACATATACAACTTCTCTTTATTAAAGTAAGTAGCCTTAGATCTACTCAATGAAACCTATCAGGCTTCTCCCCAGAAACAAATGAGCTGAAAGATTTCTGTTCCCTCTGAAATGCTTTTCCACCTCTCTCACCCCCATCATCAACCTACAGCTATGCACCGAACTACCTCCAGCAGAGGGGGGATTCAGAGACCTGACAAGACAAGTGAGATGCGTAAGAGAAGAAGGACCAGGGCAGCACCAAAAAAAGTATTAAAAGGGCAGACGAATCATTTTTCTTGATGCCACCCACAAGTCCCTTTTCAGCACATCTTGTCACTTTCTATCTCTTTTGTTTAAAAGCTGTTCACGGTTTGTGAATTTATATTAGGGTGGAAGTCCGTATGCTCCTTAACCCAGGAATCAACTTCTGGAAATCTATCCCATTAACATATGCATATAAAACGTGTAAATGTGAGTGTATGTTTAGGAATCACCTGGCTGTAATGAAAAGAATATCCAACTCACGCAGCCTTAAAAAATGTACTAATAACAGCCCTGGCTGGTGTAGCTCAGTGGATTGAGCGCGGGCCTGCGAACCAAAGGATCGCGGTTCGATTCCCAGTCAGGGCACATGCCTGGGTTGCCAGGCCAGTTCCCGGCAGGGGACATACAAGAGGCAACCGCACATTGATGTTTCTCTCCCTCTCTCCTTCCCTTCCCCTCTAAAGATAAATAAATAAATAAATAAAAATAAAATATTAAAAATGTACTAATAACAGTTTAGAATTAGGGAGGCCTTCAAGGATGGTTTGATCCCAGCAATTCAAAAATGTTATCAAGGGCCCACTTTCTTTGTGTCTGCTCTCAGCGTTACTGTCGGCTTTCCCCTAAGAGTAAAGTCTCAAGGCAACGCTCTCCCTGGTTTGCATCTGGGCAGAGAAAGAAACAGAGTGGCTCCCAGAAAGTCTAAGAGGCTTCCTTTCCCAGAAGCACCCAGCAGGTACTGCATGGTATTGCCCTATTGGAATTTGGTCACTTACAGACCCCTAAGCCAATCATTAAATGGGATTACACTATTAACTTACAATTGAGTTTCACAGCATACCATCAGAGTGAGAGGTGGACCTTTCGCTCCGGGATAAACATGACCCACATGGTACATGGTTGGCTAATAAAATAATTTAAGGGTAGTTGTCAAAAGGAGGAGGAGGAGTAGGTGTTAAGAAGGCAGCCATAAACTCCACTAGAATAATCCAGGATGTTTATCAGTGCACTGTCTACCTAACCCTGAAATTCCAGCAACAACTCCCATATCTATTAATAGAGCATTGATTAAATATACCCGGTGAGTATATTTACGCCCCCGGTGTGGGGGACTCAATGTAACTCTTCCATCCATATATCCAAGCCTCTACTCCACACCCACTTATCGAGGGCCTGTTGGGGGCCTGACCCTGCCTTAGGCACTAAAGATACTTTAGGGAAGAAAGCAGTCAAAGTCTGTCTTCATGGCATGTGTGTGCTCACTGGGTAAACCAAAAACAAGCAGAGGTTATAGACTCCATCACTGATCAATGCCCACGCCCCCCAGCAAACTGGAGAAAGGAGTGGGTGACCGGAAAGCAGACCTGCTTGTAACGTACTGCAAGGAGCATCAAGACCTATGAAAACACAGTACAATTTAAAATAAAAAGCCATTTTGTAGTCAGAAGAGATAGCTCTGACCAAAATACATTTACTACAAATAAACACCGAATTCCTGATCCAGTAAGACCCAGAAAGACATGGTATTTTTGTAACGAGGAAAGTAAAGAGGGAACCATCTGAGATGAGGGACGATGAAGAGAGACAAAAGGTTTTGGTTTGGTTTTGTCCAATTATAGTAACGGGCAAATTTACTTATCACTTGCTCCTGAAAATTCTGAGGAAATGGCTCTCACCTGTCAACTCTGAGGTTATGACCTTTTTCAGCATGAAAGATAAAGCAATATCAGCACGTAGAAGCTTAGCTGTAATTTCTTTCTTTTTTTTTCTCATAGGCTGTATACCCTGGGTAGAAGGAACTTACTTCTACTTGGTACACTCCATAATCTAGTCTCTCGGTAGAGGAAGCTCTGCTGAACTGGGGACACACACCTTCAACCCACAGGCGTGTGACAGTTCTGAGTTCCGGATCCCCGACTCCAGGAGGAAAGGTGTTCTGGGCCCTGCTGGGGCCGAACACACAGTCTGTGGGCCGGGAACACGCTGAGGGTTTGCTCCTTGGCAGAAGTCAGGATGCATTGCTCACTTTTGCAGAGAGGCAAATACGTATTAATAAAAACAAGCACTGCAAAGTATTTTCCCTGTGCCACATGCTATGTTTGTGCTTTTAAATAACATTTAATTAGTTAATCCTCACAAGTATCCTATGAAGTAGGTACTAACATTGCTCTTATTCTATGGTTTAGAATCCTGGGGCTCACAGAGGTCCCGAGGCTGGGACTGCAGCCCTAGAAGTTTGACCCCATGTTCTCTGCTCTTTGCTGTTATGTTAACAAACATGAAAATGCTCCAAAGATTTAAGGACTTCACAACAACACCTGGCCGCTCAGATAAAAAGATGTCCCCAGAAGCCTGGAAAACATGGGGATCCTAAGGTTACAGCTATTTTATTTCACAAGTATTTATATAGCATTTACTGTTTGCCACTGTATGTCACCATTCTAACACTTTATAAATACAAAATCTGAACAAATAACCAGCAAAGAGATGACAGTAAGCAAAAACAAACAAACTCCCAACACAGAACACCCCAGAACCAGAAGGCTTCTCTGGTGAATTCTACCAAATATTTGAAGAATTAACACCAATCCGTTTCAAACTCTCCCCCCCGAGACTGAGGAGAGACCACTTCCGATCTCATTCTACGGGGCCAGCACTACTGTGACACCAAGGCCAGAGAAGGACACCCGCAGAAGGCTATCTAGGGGTGTCCAACTGTTGGTGTCTCTGGACCACACTGGGAGAAGAAGAGTTGTCCTGGGCTACACATTAAGTACATTGCAACATACAATCACACACACAAA
Source organism: Glossophaga mutica (assembly GCA_039655065.1). NCBI lineage: Eukaryota > Metazoa > Chordata > Mammalia > Chiroptera > Phyllostomidae > Glossophaga > Glossophaga mutica. The sequence continues at coordinate 8,854,584 of CM077313.1, forward strand.
AAAAATCTCATGTTTTCATTTTCGATTCTGTGTTGGGCTGCATTCACAGCCAGCCTGAGCCACATGTGGCCTGCGGGCCACGGGTTGGACACCCCTGCAGAGCCCTGACTGACCCCACTGTTCATCATCCCTTGGGGACGGAGGACTGGAAAGTTTTCATGTAAGGCTAACTTACAAAGATGAGTGTGGCCCACTGGAAAGAGGACGTGGTGTCAAAGACACCTGAACAGGTAAAGAGATCAATTTTATTCAGACTCTTGCAATAAGAAGACATTCCAGACTCGAAGAAAATGTCTCAGCAGGATGGTTTTGCCTCAGATTTTTATTGGGAGAAACAGACAAGTTGCAGGCGGGGAGATTCACAGAGAGGCTGTTTTGCAATCAGGGCACTTCTAGGTCAGCCATCTACGTTTAGCTAGTTTTGAGGGAAACAGCTCTAAGCTCAGCTAATCATTCATGAGGCAAAGAATGAGGAGCTGGAGGGTCTGTGTCCCGTTCAGGGTAAAGGGGGAAGGTCTGTGCTTGACCTTGTCACGGGGAACCAAGGAGTCATCTGAAGTCTTGTAGGAGCCTCGAGAAAGTCTCTTCTAAGTCACATGGGGAAGGGTATTTCTTTGTGGCAACCATTTGCCAGAATACAAAACTCCCAGGGGACATTTTTGCCCACTGTTCTCTGGGAGCCCAGGGCTCAGGCACAGGGCAACCTGCCCCAGGACAGCCAGGTCCAAGTCCTGATACTCACTGACCTCCGCGAGGACCACAGCATCCTCATCTCTAAAACTTGGGGAGGGGGAGGGGATGATTGATTAAATTTGTTTCCTACCCCAGTGTTTCAAGCGTCTATGAGATGGCTCCTTGAGGGCCTCTGGGGAAGGGGAGGTGGTGAGTGAGGGTGGGGAGAGAGGGTGGCAGTCACAAAGACAGGAGGGGACAACAGAGGAAGGCTATGTCACAGAGAGGGGAGGGGAAATGTCAGCAGACACCTCACCACTCCGGAGATTTCTGGGGCAGGGAAGAGGCACCAGGAGGCTCACGGGGTGGGCTCCTTCCTCTCTTTCACCCACAGCAGACATGGTTCCCGGCGTTTGCCCTATAAAGGGTTCAGATACGCACTAGTTGGAAGACTACTATAAGATCCCTGCATCTCCCCCTAGCCCCCAGTTAAAGTTACTCCCAGCTGTTCTTAACAGAGACACTTGGAGCAAAGCCTGGAATTGTTTCCAGTTTGAGTCAACCTGTGTGCTCCCGGTGAGATCGTGACCTCCATGAAGCACTGTCTCATCGTCGCTCTCCTGGGCGCAGCTGGTGAGAGTCTGGGTCCTTGCCGCCGCCTCGGGAGAGATAGGTTGGGGCGGAAGGGTCAGAAAGAGAAGTAGCTAGCCACAGGGGAAGGGCCAGGAAGCCGAGGGCATTTCCTTCAATCAACTGATGAAAGAAACGGAAGGAACCACACTCGCTCAGGGGCACAGCCCACCCCGTCAGCACTCTCCCCACGCCCTCTGAGGCCTGGGAGCTGTTAGATGTGCCTGACTCTTGAGTGTGGTGTGTGCTGGTGGCCATGGCTCCTGCACAGCCACAGCAAAAGTAGGCCTTCCCTCAACGTGGGCTGCAGAGGTTTGAACATGGGAAGCCTCGTGGCCCCACCCCAAGCTTGTCCATCCCTTTGGTTACCAGGAAACGCAAGTTAGGGAGCTCCCCCTCCTAAAAGATGTTACTGGGGAGACCTGAGTCGGGCTCCCCCTCCTCAGTTCTTACCTTGCCCACAAGAGAAGAATTTATACGAGAGACAAACACGTACAGTGGGAACGAGATAGCAAGTTTGTTCATGGAACACATACAAGCCCGAAGCTGCAAGCAGGCAGCCAGCTAGTCTGAGCGCCCTCAATATGGGGGAAATAAAATCATTAGTGAGTTTGTTTTAAGTCTATCAGTAATTTTGCTCTATACACCTGAGCACCTGGCAACAAGTGGACCCTCAGTTAATCTGAGTGTACTGACTATTGGGGTTCAGGGGTGATGTACTTCAGTCAGTGCCTAAGTTCCCCTCTTCTTCCCACTTCTAGACCTTGGGATTAATCTACAGTCCTAAAGGTTGTCTTTCCCAGCTAGTGGAGATGATAGATAAGAATTTCAAGGGCTCCCCTTCTCCTGAGCTATCATAGTGTTGCTTGTGATTCTCCGAGCGCCTGGCAATCACATGGGACCAGGCTCAGGACGGCTGGGTCAGCGGGTGAGACCTGTCTTTCTTTCGTCTCCAGCCTCCCGTGTTAAGTTCGCTGTTGACTGTCACAGCAGGGGGCCCGGCTTTCCTTCCCCTCCAGCCACTCATTCCCAGCTGCTCCCTAACACTTTCACCTGCCAAGTCAGGGAGCATTTAGCTTCTTCCTTCCATGCCTGGCAGGGACAGTTGTCGGTTTCCTTAACATGGACAGCTTGAGCAGCACGCCTGGTTCTCCCTAATTTAAGATGAATATTGAATGCAATTTGAAGACTTTGAAAATATCTTTGAAAACCTTGGGCTGGGAGAAACTACCCTGGCCCATGCTCGCCTCTCAACCTCTTGGTCTCTCTTTCTACCTACGACCTCATCAATTCTTTAGCAGTCATTCTGGCCAAGGAGTCTGAAAAGGAAAAGTTGAGCTCACCAGGCGACTTTACTGTCCCTTACTTGGTCTACCTGCAGTCCAGCCCGGAACCCTGTGTGGGCTCTCTCATTAGCCCCGAGTGGATCCTGACAGCTGCTCACTGCCCCTTACCGTGAGTATCCCTTGGCTCTCAGGCGCCCCGAGGGGTGCAGTTAAACAAAAGCAGGTCTGGTGAGGCATTCCGGCGGGTGCTAATGGCATCCTCAGGGAATAAGAGGGCCCCCCCCCCATAAGAGAGAGGATCTTCTTCCCCAAGGGGAAAATCATACACATTTGTCAGTTTAAGAGAAGTCAACAGCCCTGACTGGTGTGACTCAGTGGATTGAGTGCCAGCCTGCACACCAAAGGGTCACTGGTTCGATTCCCAGTCAGGGACTGCTTAATGCACTGAGAAAACGGCAAGGGGGAGAAGATGGAAATACATTTCCCCTCATGGAGCCTACATTCAAGTAGAGAAAGTAAGCCAAAATAAATAAACAGCCGAAAAGAAAGCATGAAAAGAGCGGCATGCTGTAATAAACCAGAATGAAACACCAGATCCGCCTCAGTGAGGGCGGCCACGTGCGGCCGCTTTGCCGAGAAGGGACCCACGGGAAGAGGAGGAGGCAGCCAAGTACCTATAGCCTGGGAATAGAGTCCCCAGGTCATCAGGGTATTTGAGAGCCCAGTGTTGGCTGAGTACACCGAGGGGGCGGGGTAATTCCCAGGATGCGGGCAAAGCACCAGGCAGGAGGGGGGCAAGAGTGCATGGCGCAAAATAACGCTGTCCCTTGCACACCTCAGCGTCTCCATTGTGACTGGGTCCCAGGGCATGGTGCGACCGGCACCTGTTCAGAGTGTCAGGGGCACGCAAGGGTCGTTTCACACTCAGAACTCTCAGCCACCTAGCTGCTTAAGACAACCGACTTGAACACAGATGGAACGCCTGCTCCGCACACTATGAGAAATAGAAAGGAAATAAAGACACTCATCTCCTCTAAGAAACTGACATTCTGCGTGAACTGTCTGTACCAGGCAATGGCTCCTGGACGTGGCACACGACTGCATTTCTGGCGATGGAAGCGAGTGGGTTTGAATTTGTCCGGGGAGCATAACGGAAAATGGTGAATGGGAGTCCCAACAGACTGCCGAGAGTCGGGTGGATCTGTGATCAGTGCAGGCGGCACGTGGTTTCCCACAAGGACGTGGGCCTGAGAGGAGCTGGGAGGGTCCTGAGGATGTCTAGAAACGAAGCGTACAATATGCTTTCTCAAGAGGTGCCTGAGACAGTGTGGTATAGGCAAGGGTGCTGGGATGATGCATTGTGGTGCCATCTCTATTGCCTGCTCCTTCAGATTATCCAAATCATCATCATCATCATCATCACAATTAGATTGCACAGGTATGCCCCAGGTGTATATATAAAACCATGTCAGATTGTATATATACATTGACTCTAACATAACGATGCTCTAAATGATTGTTACTACTATTTTATAGACCAAGGGAGGTCATTTCAGTTCTCAGGTCTAAGCGAGAAAATTAAGATGATTGTAGAAAGTTGCCTCTGTTGTATCTTGCAGCTCTGACATTTTATGACCCTGTTTTGTTTTGTGTGTGTATGTATGTGTTTAACCACCTCTCTGCCCTCTTTCTTCCAAAGCATTAAAATTCGACTGGGAGTTTTTCAACCCTCCATCAAAAACAACAAAGAGCAGACACGGAATTACTCGTTGACCGTGCCCCACCCTGAATTCAACAGGCACACGCTGGAAAATGACCTGATGATGATAAAACTGTCCGAGGCTGCTGCACTCAGCACCCATGTGGGAACCATAGCCATAGCCCTGGAACCCTTGGAACTTAACGACTCCTGCTTTATCCCGACCTGGAGGTGGAATGAGTATAAAAACTGTAAGTGTTTGGCTCCGAGCTGGGGACAACCTGGAGGGGTATACTTGAGGGAAATAGGTGCTCTGAGGTAACGTTCTTGACTTCAGAGCGATTACTTTCAGGACTTAATAATACTGAGCTTAGAGGCCGAAAGATAAAATTCAGAGAGGCTGACAGAGCAGCCAATGGACATCAACGAACAGAATAGGCAGTAATTGTTACATCTCCGGAACCAGAATCTGAGTCCTGGGGACTGACTTGAATGAAGGTGGGTTAGTGGCTCACTCTAAAGGTAATATCAAGGCGTACTGTGGGAGGGTGCCTTGCTGCCTCGGGGATGACTACTGGAAGTCCACCAAGCCATCACTGAGACAGCAGTGGGGAAACCAAAATAAAACAGGTGCTATAGGAAGGCAGCCGAGGATACGTCCCACCCCGACCACAGACAATCCAGCCTGTATTGATGATGCTTCAAGCGGACCCTGAGCGATATGGAGGTGGCTCGAGGAGGCGTCTCTCCTGCCGTCAGATCTGTTTCCACAAAGAGAGAGCTCTTCTTAGATCTGCTGCTCCATCCGATGGTTCCCACTTAGGGGTGGGGACTGGCAGAGTTCACAGGAGTTGATCGTGAGGACACGCTCCTGGTGTCTCTCTGGGTGTCCCTCTGGCCAGACAGGCATCGGAAAAATTGCCACAACCAAAACATGCGGCAGGCGCCCTCCGCCCTCTGAGCTCTAATCGGTGTGAGCAGAGGTCTGATCTCTGCAGGATCATGTTTTATCGAGGGCATTGTATGAAGAACATTGCTTTCTTACACATGTGTTGGTCCTTGGTGGCCTTTGCTTCATGGGGCTGCTAATAACCATTATGTTCATTTTAGGTATTGTCAAAGGATGGTGGAGCCACCACTCAGTATCTGACCTGAAAGGATAAAGCTAAATGTATGGGTTCTTATAGTAAGGAAGAGCATGCTGAGCAGGCATAGTGTCGCTGAGCAGAGATTACTGGGCTTGTGTGGGGTTTTGTGGGAAGCTTGTGGACAGGGATTGGAGGACTTTCAGAGGCTAAAGAGGGTTGACATCATCTGTAAGAAGCATGGTTACTTGGGTGAGGTTGTTGTTGATTGGTTGGTCCTCTGAGGAATGTTTTTTGGAGGGGTCTGATTGGCTGACTTTAAAAAGTGACATCGATTGACTGACTTGCCAAAGCTGTGTCCACTGAGGCAAAAATGTCATGGACAGTAATCACATTTAAACCCCAGTGGTGGTTACAGAACAAGTCATCTGTTCTGTAAAAACAAATATAAAATGGGAACTTTTAAAATAATTCTCTTTTGCAAAAACAAATTAAACATGGGAACTTTTACATTCTTCCCTTTTGGCAATTTCATTTTCAGTTTAGAAGCCACATTCCTGGGAATCTAAGTGAATATGTGTTCTGAACAAATCAAAGATGTATGATCTTTGTCCTTGACTTTATAAGTCTTATTCAAAGTAATTACATCACACATCACAAAAGCAAGTTACTACATACCATTTGAAAATAAAATAAAATTATAGGAAAGTTTTATCACACAGACCCTGTGTGACAAACCCATGGTGAGGTCCTGTTACCTGCAGGTCAGGATCATGGTGACAAACTAATTCTATAAGCTCTCTGGTGCGAGGCTCCCAATCGTTACTGAGAGTTCCTTATTTCAAGTAAGTAGTTACTTTCACCTAGCTTGTTCTACATATTTTGATTCAATTCCCCTAAAAATTGAAAACTGAACCCCACCTCTCTCTTTTTCTGACCCGACACTTTCTGGTCTAATCTGCTTTAGGACATTAGATTGGATACACCCCAGGAGAAAAATCCTGCTCCACCAATCATTAAGTTTTGCTTGAGCAATCTCTGGTCAGTTTTTTGTCTCCTCCTTGCTATTCTCTACCAGAGATTAAAATTGTATAATATCTTGATTAGAATCCTTGCACCCTGACATTAGCAACTGCTATCATAGAGATACTAACAACTACTTAAAGGAAAATATGTATGTATATTTACACAGATACACATCTACATTTATAAATAATCCGTTTAAAAATAAACATCACAAAACACTCTTAAACACATTAAAAACAGTTTTCTCCCTCTATGACTACATTTAAAGAAGATGAAGTAGGTGCAGAAAAGACAGATTTCTTGGAGACCAAGGCTTTGCGTCTGTCTCTTCTCATGGTCACTCATGATTTTCTCCTGGGTCCTCAAAGATTTCTGAATTATGCATGGTGGAGAGGACCCAGATCCGGCATCCGATGTGAGGAGGGACTCCTGCACTGAATCCACTGCTCCGACACAGAGACACCGAACCAGGGACCCTAGAAGGATGGAATGTTCACTACCGGCAATGAATATTCTCAGGGATTCATGCATATGCAAAATTGAGGCTGATCCCAGGAGGACCTGGTTCTGGACAGTAAGTCAGTCTGGGCTTCATTTCTCTTCTCTTTCCCACAGTGAGTGATCCTGACATCCTCACCTGGACGAGCCAATATTCTCTTCCCTCCCATGAGTGCCAGGGTATACTAAGCCAAAGAATGACAACCAACATCATGTGTGTGGGACGACCTCTGAACACCCTGTATGGAATTAAGGTATCTTCCCCTCTCCCCGGACAGGACGAGAGCAAAGGCTCCATGAGGAGGGAAGGTGACTCTGGAAAATCCAATGATACTTATGCCAAAGGCCTGAAGCCCTTCTCCTTTCCCCACGCAGTCTCTGGGTTTGTCATCAATTCCTCTTCCCTCCTTCAGAGTGGAAGAAATTCTCAGTAGAACCGTTTGTCCTTTCTTCACCTGCTTGCTCTTAGGTTGGGCCAAGCTTGACCCAAGGGAGGTGAGGTCTGTGTGGGTGTGAAGAGAGGGTTGTTCCCTCTAAAAAAAAAAACAAACAAAAAAAAACCCAGTCCCTTCAATGCCCCTGCTGCTATAATGTGCCACTCGTTGGGATTTATTCTTGTTCCATGAGGACAAAATGACATTGACCTCTTGTTCCCTCTCCCTGGCAGGAAGTTTCAGCTGCTCCAGCTATCTGTGCTGGAAGGTTGCATGGAATCTTGTCTTGGGCAAAAGGCAGTGTCACCCTGGGAGAGGAAGGATTCTTCACAGAAGTTCACCCCTATGCAAGATGGATCCTAAAAATCATTAAAAGCCACTGAGGCTCCGTGTTCCTCCCTTTCCCCAGCGCAACCCCTTCATGACTCCTACACCGGATCCCCAACTTCACATTTAGAATCCACATTTTAAAACCCAATAAAAATGACAATAAGAATTCATGCTCTGATCCCTGCCCTCTTCCTCATATCGAGAACAGTGAGAAATTCAGCAGCATCCTCACCATGTGTTCATTCATTCAAAATTTATGGAATCATCGGCTACTCAGAGGGCGTCACCTATGCTAGGGGTGTGGGGGTGAATATGACATAGTCTTTGCCATCAATCAGCCAATTATAATAGCCTGTGACAACTGCCGTAATAATGATGAGCAAAACGTGTTGTGAGAGCATAGAATAAGAACATGTCACAGGAGATGTCACCAAAGAGACAAATCAGGAGACAATATTATAAAACTGAGGGGGTACTTAAGTAAAAGTCAGAAAAAGCATAAAAAGTGTGGCATGTTCTAGAAAATATTTGTAAATAAGTAGTACTGGAGAGAAAAAGGAGAGAGAATGTGATAAAAGATTGCTGTTTGTAGGTGAGTGAGTGTCAGCAAAGGACCTGACCTGTTCTGTGAAGAAATTTAGATTTTCTTGTCTTGTAGGCATCAGAGAGGGCATTATTAATGTCTCCATGCTAGAGAGAATACCGCCAGATTGCTGAATTGGGAGAGAATGCGGAAGCTGTGTCTGTACCATAAATCCACAGATGAATTTGACTGTGAGTAGAGAAAAGAAGGAAGTGTCTGAGCTAACTCTCAAGTTTCTGACTTGGGCAACCGGCTAGGTGGTTCTCAAAGACAATATAAACAGAACCAATGTTTCCATCTCTGAAGGATCAGGAGCATGAGAATGAATTAGGAGAGATGGGGCATGTTATTGCCCCCTCTGTAGGAGAGGGACAGTGTAACATGGGTCAGGGAGATGGGGGGAGAGAGAATTGTGCTATTGGAGAAAGAGACTCTGCAAAGAATGAAGAGCTTAGGAGATCCATCCTTTGAGGGAGAAGTGAATCCGTGTGTTAGTAGAGATTGCAGAGGTAGGCTGGTTCTTGGACATTGATATATGGTGAACCTGAATGCTTTTTATCCCCTACCAAAGTGAAAAACAAAACAAAATAAAAAATAGATCTGGGTTCTGACTAATATCCACAGTTTAATCCTCTCATATACACAAAAATTATCTCAAATTTGGACACTAGGCCATTTCCTTCAACTTTGCTGCTTTTTCTTGTAATAGCTGGCCCATCCAAACCACTATCCTCTCTGTTTGCCTTATCTTGGAGCCTCACTCCTGGTTTCTCCGTGCTTCCTGCCTCTGATCCATTGCCCAATGTGCCCTGCTGTGATCACTTTATAACTCTGAAATTATGTCTTCAACGCTTACTGACAATTCTATATTCTCCAAGTCCATTGTCTGTGCAATTCTCCATAATGGCCACATACATCTTCCTCTCTCTTGTGACCTTTGGGGCTCACCATCAGCAGGTGATCTCTGGGAGTCGAAGGATGGTGAAACCCTCAGAAGATACCTCATGTAACTTCCCACCACCCAACCTACAAGCGTTTTTTTCTTACTATCTTTAGCTTCTTATCTCTACCCTTCATATGGATCTCATCTCCTATGACTTCCTCATGGACTTGCCTTATACATTATCTCCCCTTTACCTTATTTTTCAACTTCCTCAATCTAGTGGATTCTTCCTGTCAACATCTAAGCAAGATAAAGCCTCTCCCATTTAAACTACAGAGGCCAAGGACCTTCTCCCTGGATCTACTTTCTGGTTGCCTCCTCTGTCTTCTTCGCAGGATATTCTTGACAATTCCTGAAAGTTCTCTTCTGTAAAAGTCTTCTCTGTCTCTCTTCACGCTTTGGTATGCACTCTGCTCTCTTTTCAGTCCTGGTTCATCTTCCTAGCAATTTCTTCCACCATGCCTTCCTTTGGTGAACTTCTCCCCACCCTTCTAGCCTCAATCAACCAGCACTTCATCAAGAAGGTCTTCTGATCCGTACATGGCAACTCCACTACGTGTTTCTCTCTCTCTCTTTACTTCCCACAGTGTGACATTCATGGAAACATCCACCTGTTTCCCCTATTAGTCTTCATGATCTGTGAGAGCTGGATTCTCATCTCCCTTACCATTACATCATCAATATCTAATAAAATTCCAGCACGCCATAGTCATATGTGTTAGTTCTCTATTCCAGCATAAACATATTACTACCAACTGAACAGCACAAAACATTTATTTTATCACAGTTTCTGTAAATCAAGAGTCCAGGCATAGCTTAGTTGGATCTTTTCTTTAGCGTCTACAAAGGTTTTGAAGGAAGCATTTGCTTCTAAGCTTATTCAGGTGGTTGGTAGAACCCATTTCCTTGTGATTGTACAACACAGGACCTCTGCGTTTTCTGGCTGTCAGCTGAAAGCTGCCCTGGGGTCCTTAAGATTCTCCTCAGTACACAGAGGCCACCCACACGGAGTTCTTTGCCAAGTGGGCTTTCTTCAACAAGCCAGTGGGAAGAATCTCTCTTTGCATGCTAGCAAGTGGAGGCATATACATAAACATAACCATGGGGAGGACAGCCCATAATTTTTGCCATGCTCCATTAGTCAGAAGCAAGTCATAGGTCCCACCCATACTCAAGGGGAGGCACTTGAGGATTACTCAGGGCATAAAACATGGGTGGGTCTGTCCTCCACAATATTCAATAGAATTTTGTTAAATAATAAATGTATTGGCTCCTGATCTACCCAGTGAAGACTTCTGCAAGCCTTAAATATGCAAGGCTTATATAAGAAGGCTTTTCATGACTCGGTCCTGCTTGTCTCTCCTCCCAGCTCTTAACATTCTTGTAATACTCATAGATCCACAAACTCACCATGTCATTTCACATGTTTGTGCCTTTACAGAAGCCTCTCCTTCTTCTTTAATACTTTTTTAAAGACTTTATTTATTTGTTTGTTTGTTTATTTTAGAGAGAGGGAAAGGGAGGGAGAGAAACATCAATATATGGTTGCCTCTCACGAATCCCCTACTGGGGACCTGGCCTGCAACCCAGGCATGTGCCCTGACTGGGAATAGAACTGGTGACCCTTTGGTTTGCAGGCCGGCACTCAATCCACTGAGCCACACCAATCAGGGCCCTTTCTTTCTTCTCAAATTATTTTTTTCTCTTGCTTTCATGCCGGACAAGCTCCTTCCCCTTCTCTAAGCCCTAGAAGAGTATACTCTCTGGGTTCTCCTTTCCTACACACACTTAAACAAAAGTGTCCTTAACTCTGCGCCCCAAGGCAGAAACAATGTCTTCCCACTTAGGCATCCTCAACAGTAAGCGCAGAGCCTCACACAAGCCAGACCGTAATTTAAATTATGGGCTGGCTGGTTGAATAAAGGCGTGAGTAGTGACACAAAGGAAAGGGCTAATGTATCTGGAGGCCGTGTGCGGTGGGACACAGGGGCCGAGATCAGCACAGGATGCGGGGTTATAGCCCCAGGAGATGAATGTCAGCAGCACACAACCAGGGGCCTACATCACATAGAGGGGTGGGGCCAGCACCCGGCAGGGCGTTCAAAGAGGGACAGGACTTCAGAGATTGACAAAGCAGGGGCCAGAGGGGAGGAGGCTGTGGACACACTGTGAGCGTTCACAGCTCTCAGATTAGGGACTTTCTAATCTGACAGAGAGCAAAACACTGATCTGTTCTCTACCGTGTCTCAGCCCAAGTCACCTGATCTCTGTTCTTGTCCTTCTGACGCTTGACACCACAACCTACTCTGACTGACCAACCCCTCTTCTGGAACCGAATCCTGCCACTGCAAGAATGCAGATGATAATTTTTTCTAAGCCTAGAACCCCATCCTGCCTTATCATATTCAGTCCTTTACTCTCTCTCTCTCTTCTCTTCATCCCTTCCAGAGACCCGGAGCTGAACCTCATTCTTTGAAAAGGCTTTTGACATCATTATGAAGTTTATCCTCTTCTGGGTGACCTTGAACCTGCCTTGTGAGTGTCTGCACATTTTTCTCTACTGGCCAAAGAGAAATTCTAGGGGGCAAAGGAAAGGTGGATAAAGACAGGAACAACTTTCCAGACTGCACGTGTAGGCTTGATTCTCGATCCCTCGCCACTGCCGCCATCCCTACTAGGTTGCGTCCTGTGCCATCACCTGCCTGCCTCACCCCAGGCTGATTGTTGTATGCTTTGGGGGGAGGCATGGGCATTGGTCCCCCAATACTGGACCTCCTCCTTAGGAAGACTGAGGGCTGTCCCTCGGCCTGTCTAGAACAAGACTGACTTTGGTATGAGACACTGAGAAGTGGAGGCAGGGGTTGAGAGCAGGGGTCCAAATAATGGACCCAGAAGAGCCCTCGAGGGTTTGGGAGTCTAGTCCAGGCATGGTTCCAGTTATTTAGGCCAAAGCCACGGAGACAATCAGAAATCCTCTTTCCTCACATACCACGTCCACACTGTTCGGACAATTGCGTCGACTCCGTCTTCTAAACAAATTCGGAATCCAATCACATCTTACCACCTCCACTGCTCACCATGGTCCAAGCCACCATCTCTTGCCTGGATTATCAAATTGTAACGGGCCTCTCTGCTTTAGACGCCTATACTCAACACTGCTCCCTAAGGGCACTATCATCCCTCCTTTATCACACACCCCATTTCTCTCACAAGACAAGTCCACGTCCTTCCCACGCTCTACAAAGCCCCGCCCGCACCACTCCTTTGGCCCCTCTCCTTCCCCGCTCTTCCCCCCCTCGCTCGCCATGCCAGCCACATCAGCCTCCATGGAGCTCCTTAAACAGGTGTTCGGGCTCTTCTCCAGCTGCACCCTCTGCCCCGGATCCTGTTCCCCGGACATCCGATTACTGTATTTTGCTGTGTATAATGCGCACCCACATTTTGTGCCCACAAAACACGGGATTATTATACCCATGCATTGTACTCATTACACTTTTGTATAATGCGCATCCTTATTTTTCCCTCAAAATTTTTGGCAAAAAAGTGCACATTATACACAGCAAAATACAGTCTCTCCTTCCCCAGGCTTCATTTCATTGTTCGCCCCTCACATCCACGAGATCTACCCCGTCTACTGACGTGATACCACACTGTGCCTCCCGCACACGTGCGTGCACACACACACTCCTGCTACTACCTTCCTCTCTTTCCTTGTTCCACTTTTTCCAAAGCACTGATCGCCATCCAACATACTGAGTCATTCACCTACGATTGTGGTTGTTATTGTTGCGTGTCCCCTCTCACCAGAATGTGTGAGAGCAGGGATATCTCTCTGTCTTATTCGCCAGGCAGCCCAACCCCTCAGTCGGAGGAGCCTGGCACGCACCAGGTCCTCAACAGTTTCTTGTTGAACGAACGGATGACTGTCCCTCCTTCGACTCTGTTAGCTCTTGGTCTGTTCTTTAAGTGGCACTTATGTCATTCTGCCTTGCATGGTTGTTGGGAGGACAGGATGAGATCGGTCAAAGCATTCTAAAAATGCTAAAAATAGTTCCGTCCTTCGTGAGTTGATGTAACATATGCCCACTGACTTGTGGAAGGTATTTGAGAAAGCTTGTGTTTTCACTGCAAGGATATTTACTGACAACTAAAAGGGAAAACGCCTTTCAACTTTTGAAATAAATACATTTCTATAGTTTTCTTTATGGCTTACAACAAAAGAAACGAGCTTACAAATTCAGCTCACAGTTAAAGGTACTACCGGTGAGAAAGGCAGACGAAACTTGGGTCTATTAAGTCATTTTCCTTTTTCTTTTTTTTTCCCAACTGATTCCTGAAAAAACACCTCAGAATTTCCTGCCTATGTTTCTCTTTCCAGGCGCTTTGACCTATGACCCAGATCACACAACGACCGTCACTCCCCCCTACCTGGCCTACTTGAGGTCCGATTACCTGCCCTGCGCTGGAGTCCTGATCCACCCACTGTGGGTGATCACCTCTGCCAGCTGCAACCTACCGTGAGTCGTAAGCCCCCAGAGCCCCTTCACACTTGGGGCTCTCGGGTTGGACCCAGGTCGAGACCCCCGCCTGGGACTGCTGCCCGTTAATTATATGGGGTTAGGGAGGCCTTCTGGGGATGTTCAGGAGCAGAGACATAAGTCTGCGGGGAGGAGCTAATAAAGGCCCAGATGGACAGGTGAGCCAGCTCTGTCCGGCCCCCTCAAGAACACCCATGTTGTTCCAGGAACCTTAAGGTGTTACTGGGGGTTACAAACCCCTCAAGCCACACTGAACGAAATGTGCAGGTCGTTGGCCCTGAGAAGATGATTAATCATCCGTACTTCTCGATCACTTCGATTGAGAATAACCTGATGTTGATCAAGCTGGAAAGATACATTGAAGTCAACGACTACGTGAAACTGGTCAGCCTGCCCCGAGAACCTGCCCCCGAAAATGCCATGTGCACCGTCTCCACCTGGGGCTACAACAGATGCGACCTCTGTGAGTGATGTCCGGACGCTCCTCTCTCAGCGTCGGACACGCTGCCATCCCTTGTCTGCTCCTGGCCTCCCTCCGCACGGGTCCCCAGCTCTTTCCCCGACCTCGTTATTCATCCGTTCCATCTCCCTTCCCCTTTCCCTACACCTCACTGAGGGGGTCCTCCGAGCTCCGCCCCCCCCCACTGTATCCTTCTATCATCTTTGCTTTCAAATGTGATCGAAGTGGGTTAGTGGAGGGAAGACATTTGTATTCTGGCCGTAATTTGCTGCATGACCGTGGGCCGCTTCACCTTGGAGCTTTAGTTTTCTTGACTCAAAAACGTGGCACAAACTACATCAGATGTTTTCAAACTATTCCAGGCAATCAAGAAACTTAGAGCCTGGAAATAGCATCAATAATATTCATGCATTAAACATGAGGTATATACATAATATTGTGCTTAATCAGGCAGACTTTCCATATGCAAGACTGTGATATGGATAAATAATTACAAGTTTAAGAAAAATATTTCTGAAACACTTTGAACTGATAACATTCTGAACATTCTCTCATTTATTCAGGAAATAAAAAAATGGCCCTGATGATTTTTTCAGTAAAAGTTTCCCACATATAATTAGAAACCACTGAACCACACATTCTAAGCTTTCTTCTTTGTCACATTTTTCAGATTCCAAAAAAAAAAACAACAACTTTAAGTTAAGACAGCTTTCTCTTGTCTAGGTTTTGTGTTGTCTGCTCCTATCCCATTCCAAAAATTTCATGCAAAATTCTAATGAACTGCAGCTGTGAATCAATATAGCCATGAATACTGGGGAAGGGGTGCTGATTTAATTATGAGGAAAACAGAACTGTGATGTTGTCCCTTAGGAAAAATCACTGATAGAATTTTACTTCTGAGTAACTTATGTAAGTCTGTTTAATATATATCATCCAACAGGTACCACAGTGTGGGAGAAGAGTCATTTTGAACAAGACTGTCAGCTTATATTCATCCACCCACCTCTACTTTCTTTTTCTAGAAGCCAAGGGGTGGCTACACATGTATCCTAATAACGCCGCCATCACGCAAACCTTCGTTAACAGATCTTCAGCAAATACTTTCAGATCTCGGGGCATGTTGTTTTCAATATATCAAAGAGTAGAAATTGTTTTTTCCCCCAGCTTTATTGACACATGATTGACAAAAATGCATATATTGTGTATAATGGCATGTTTTGATGTAGGTACCCATTTTGGTATACGTACACATGTGTGTACTCGTGTGTGTACATGTGCGGTAAGAGTTACAAAATACACAATATACTATTACACACTGTAGTCACCGTGCTGTACATTGAACCTCCACAGCTTACTCACTTTGTAACGGAAAGTGTGTGCCCTTGGCCAGCACGCCTCCATACCCTCCTCCCTGGCCCGTGACTGCCTTGCTAGTCTCTTTCCGCGAGTTCAGCGTGTTTCGATTCCACATTTAGGTGAGAGCATGCAGTCGTTGGCTTCCTGCATCTGCCTTCTTTCACTTATCAGAGTGTGCTGTAGACAAGCAGAAAGTCTTTGTTCCTCTGAGGGTCAATTTGAGTTTTGTAAATAAGCAAATGTCCCTCTCGTGAGCAGTATGTTTGATTCATTGTGTCTGCCAAAGAGCAGGGACTTACCAAAAAAAAAAAAAAATCTAGCTCATTTGGATTTGGCTCATGAAGTAGCGAGGCAAGCATTTCTCGAAAATGCATCTGCAGACATACAATATGCTATGCAATTGAAACTAATACAAAAGAATATTTAATGTCAACTGTCACTGAAATATTTTTAATTAAAAAAAATAAAAAATACATTTCCAGAAGAAATGTTGACCCACACAAATTATTGCTAGACTAAAAACTAAAACAAAGAACTTTAAACATGTTCTTTTCAAGAATAAATATACCATTTACAAATAAAGACATTTATATAAACACACTGCCATTAGAAAAACGAAATCTCAAAATAAAATACTTCTTTCCAGTGAAAAGTCCTTGGCAAGAGCCCCTAACATACATATCAATATTATCTTGTTCTTGTTTTTCTCATTTTATTACATTAAAAAAACTTTGTTATGGGTCTACGCAGTCCATAGTATTTGTAAACCAATGATATAAAGAAACTAACTTGAATTAGGAATCAAGAAACACTTTTAAATTCTAGTTTTACGGGTTTAAGAAAATCACTCTTTGAGTGATTTTTTGTTAGCAGATTCTAGATTTTTTTGACCTGACAATTAAAAAACTAAGGTGAGAGGACTCTACATTTCTTTAAACTAAAAATACACATGGAGCAACCAGCAGAGAAGTAGGTCCTGGAGATTCAATGCACAGTATAGTGAATATAGACAATAGTATTGTATCACAATTGAACTTGCTAAGAGACTAGAGCTTAACTACTCCCACCACAAAAAAGCAACGGGGATTATGTGACGTGATGTTGACGTTCACTGTTGCTACAACGGCCATCATATCGCGCTATGTAAATGTATCAAATCAACACGTACACCTTAAATGCACACAGCCTTGCAAGTCCAATATAATTAAGTTTTTTAAAGATTTTATTTATTTTTTTAGAGAGAAGGGGAGGGAGGGAGAAAGAGAGGGAGAAAACTATCTCTGTGAGAGAGAAACATGGATCAGTTGCCTCTCACACGCGCCCCAGCGGGGGACGGCGGGATCTGCAACCCAGGCGTGTGCCCTGACCGAAATCAAACCCCTGACCTTTCACTTTGTGGGATGACACCCAGCCAGCTGAGCCACACGGGTCCGGGCCAAGCCAAATAGATTTCAATACATATACTGAAAAGGAGTCAGGGATGAATTTAAAATAGGGGACAAATAATAAAACCTAAAACCTAAATAAATAAGTAAAATTCCATCCCAAAGGGCACTCTTCCAACGTTTAAATTTCCAGAAGTTTTTAAAGTAATGTCTTTCATGTCATTGCCGAGATCTCTCACGTTTACATATAACTTCCAAGAGCTGAATCTGTTTTGTAAGGAGACAGACACTTGTATTGTGAGAAAGCGTTAACCCGAGAATTCCCGGTCGTCCCAGTGGCCACAGTTCTGATTTCTCTCCGTGCTGGGCCTCCTTTCCTTTCTGCTGGGAGAAGAAGAAGTGTGTTGGAACAGAGGGGAAGGAGAGGAGAAGGCCTGGTACCTAATCACGCTCACGGACATTCCACTTCTCTTCCCTCTAGCCAAGGAACCCGACTCGCTGCAGAGCGTGAACATCTCCGTCGTCCCCAAGGTGGAGTGCCACAACGCCTACGAAAGCCACAACATCACGAAGAGCATGCTGTGCTTGGGCATTGTGCCAGGGAGAAGGCTGCCCTGCAAGGTAAGCTGCTCTCCGCCCCGTCCGGCTCCCCTTTTGCTCCTGGCACCTTCTGCCAGACGGTAACCTGGTTTCCGTTTTTCCTGGCAGGAAGTCATGGGGGCCCCGGCAGTCTGCGATGGGATGCTTCAAGGAATCCTAACTTTTGCAGATGGATGTGTTTTGAGAGCGGATGTTGGCATCTATACCAGAATGTTTAACTACGTACCCTGGATTGAAAACACAATCCGTAACAACTGAGCTCCCATGGCTGGAACTCGGGGCCGCTGATGCAGCCTGTACCCATGTCCAGCCTCAGAGTCACATCTAAATAGACTCCTTGGGTTGCACCCTGCATCGTTGTCTCTTCTGCCCACAGAGCAGGTGACTGGTACATACCTGTACTGTGACTATACGTGACAGCCCTTCTTCTTCCCCTCTGAGCGAACACAGCCAAGTCAATATCCCTTAGGCAGCTGAAGTTGATGAAGTGGGGATAGTGTTCTCTCTAACAAACTGATCACGGATTTATTGAGAAAACAGGTCAGTCGGGAGCCATTTTGGGTATCAAAATCCCCACTACTTGCACTGAATTGAACATGCGCAACTTACACATGCCAACAGGAAAAGGGCGGCGTGAGAAGGAGCGAGCTAACCAGAAGTACAGATGAGGGGAAAGAGCTTAAGGAGGGAGGTTGTGGAAGGTAGTGCATTTTGTTTCTCCTCGTCCTTATGACTCCACACCAGGCAGAGGAATCTGGTCATTCATTTTGCGGGATTCTGTGCAGGGACTTGAGCCAGGAGAGGTCAATACAAAAGTTCCCTGGGGCTTAGGACAGAAGAAGTTACAGCAGTAAACTCTATCCTCTCTATGGTCCTAAAACCTCTAAGGCAACGAGGCCCAGTGTGTAGTGCTGAAAGCAACGTTTTGTACATGGGTTATTAAGTTCATTTGTGAGAGCTTCACCTCCATGCAAGTTATGACTGAAAGTTTCACTTTGAGAGAAACAGGTGGTTTTTGCAGGAGAGCACCTCAACCTCGGGAAGTGTTTCCCAACTTGAGGCGGTGCTAAGATTTCAATAGGTCATCCTGATGTCTTATAAGCTCAGATGAGTCCAGGTGAGGAAGCCCGTGTTAGGGGCACTGAATTCCATGGACGTCAGCTTGCTGTATGACCACTCTCATTGGAAGGTGACTTCCTTGGTTGAAAACTACGTTCCTTTTTTGTGGAATAGATAAGGCATTCAGTTAATTCTGGATGGTGGGGCTGGGAGTGAGGATGGCAAGGGAAAGAAAACCCAAATCTAGAATATGTCATTTTTAGTGAGGACGGGGCCCTACTACCCCCACTGGCTGGTGGGTTACCTGGCCTACAGTAATAGATTGGGGCTGAGCTTGGTCACTGACACTGCAGATGGGGTCTTTAGCAGACATGGTAGCCAGGTGAGACTTGCAAGAAGTCCCTACATGCATCCAGTTTGGTTCCATTGTTCCCTTGGTTTATGAAGCCATAAAAAACACTTGGAAAAAATGAGGAAAAACTTCAGAGCAGACCAGCGTGTCCATCTGATTATCAAAGTTTTAAGTGAGAGCATTTTGGTGAGAATTCTCATTGGAGGCAATTATTCTCCTGCACAAGCTGATGCTGACAACCCATCCTACATAATTCTTTTCAAACAGCGTACCCTCATTCCCTCCATCATGCCCTCTGAGCGCTAGCCACTCTCAAGAAATCCATATACATCTAGACCTCCAGGAAGAGAACAACTAGATACGCTGATTGAATCTCTATCCCCTGAGAAGACTTCTCTTCCCCTCTTTCCTTCAGGGCATCTCTCTGAGGGGTTTTAACACCACAGAAGTACACATGTGGTGGGTAGCAATGGAGCAAACAGAACCATTCATAACCGACATGACATCTTCTCATCCTCAGTGCACTGTTCATGGAAAAGTCTCCTTGAG
Source organism: Glossophaga mutica (assembly GCA_039655065.1). Taxonomy (NCBI): domain Eukaryota; kingdom Metazoa; phylum Chordata; class Mammalia; order Chiroptera; family Phyllostomidae; genus Glossophaga; species Glossophaga mutica. The sequence continues at coordinate 8,874,069 of CM077313.1, forward strand.
GTGCGGGTTGAAGAAAGATGGCCCAGAGGAATTACTTACGCCACTTACTTGGACCTTCGGGGCCTCGTTCACTTCTGTTCTGTTTATGCTTCTCGCTGAAGATGGAGCACTACTGAGTCCATCCAAGTGGATGGCACAGAGGCAGCCCACCTAGAGCACGTCCCATGGCCACCTGGTGATGGGGAGTCAGGCATTTAGTCTCCACCAGACCACAGTCACAAACCAGAGGCCGTCTCCCAAACAGGAGAAAGGAGCATGACTTTGCTGCCCAGAACAAGGGATTCTTGTTCTGGTTTTCTTATTAGGCTTTGCCATGAGCTTCATTGGGCAGGCTCAGGCTACTTGTAGCACTGCTGAATCTACAGAGTTTAAACCCAAGAAACAGAGCCAACTGGACTTCAACACCTGTGCTGGGTGGAGAGTCTTTTCTGACTTAGTTCTCACACTAAATTAGCAATTTCCTAGATCTCTCATGAAATGGCTCAGAGCATAATATCCTAATGAGAGATATTTTGCTTATAAAATGTAGAGGCCTCCAGGCAGCATTCCTAATAGTAGACAGCACAAGGTACAACAGGAAGTTCATTTCAGCGGAAGAACCCAACATCCACCCACAAGTTCCACTATAGAAGCAGGTGACAATATTTTCACCGCTTGTATCACCTACCCACTACCACATATCTGTCTTTGCAAGACATCCGGGAAACCTCCTACTTCCTCTTATCTAGTCCGATCAACACAATATCATCAATATAACAGACCACTATGATACCTTTTGAGATTGTCAAGTCCAGGGCCATAGATATTGCTGCCCCTGACAACTGAAAGCTAATTAATTCCGAGCTTCTCAAAGACAATGTACAAAATGTACTTTCTAGGTGAATGGTTGCATACCAAATGTGAATGATTGGATTTGCTCTGGTAAGAAGACTACCTATGGAACAGTAACTATAATTGTTACTTCCTGATTACCCAGTAATCAAACACCATCATTCTTCATTATTCTTTTGGCTTGGCCATGCTGAAGTACTGAATGGGATTATAATAGAAATTATCGGCCAGCAAACTTCAGGTCCGTGTTGGTAGTTCTGATCATTGCAATGTGCCCATGTTTTAGATTTACGAACGGGAAACTTCACCAATTTCCCCTTAGCCCTTCCTCCAACAAAAGCCCTCACTTCAGAAGTTAGGCAGCGATTGTAATAGTTGTAGAGGTTCTACCAGTTGTACAAAAAACATACAGCTCCCGCCCCCATCCCCCACCCCCTGCTACAGTGTACATAGAAAATAGGGGGGGAAATTCTAAATTTTTTTAATTACTCTTGGAAAGACTTAGGTTAAAAACCCATTTATTCATCAGTTTCCATAAGCCTCACCCTGACCAATGGATCGCATGGATAATAAGTCTCCCCCATGACCAGCACCAACACAAATTAGTACTAATTCTGATCTAGGATCCCTCAAAAAAATTAGCTATGTTCTTGTTCCTAGAGCACAAGTCACCAAGTAAATAGACTCAGGTCACTTTTATATAGGCTAGCAGGAAGACTGTGTCAGAACAGGGTCCATTCCCTCGGGTACCCAGGCAGGCTCCCCTTCATTCAAGGGGCATTGATTCAGTCAATATAGTTACATTGAGTTATAACTGAGTTTCCCTGACTCACATCAGCCCACTAGTATCAAATATGCCAGGTGTTTTGTTTGTCTGCTTTTTGGCTATGTAAACACAATGGAATCCATCACTCACTATCCTGAATGGTGGGTTAAGCCTTTCCAACTTTAACTTGCAGCCTTGAGAAGCCAGACATGGCCACATGTCTAAGCTACACCCTCTATTGGCTCTTTAAGTAACTTTGCTAGAAATTTCCCTCTCCACCTGCCTTACTCCTTTATCTCTCTCAATTTGTTCAGAATTTATGTGAGAAAATAGGGGTATCATTCATTAGCCTCCTCAAATCCTAATGACATCAAGATAGGACTTGGAGAGCATTGAGTAAGGGGATACCCCCTAAAACTACCTTTACCAAGGCTGAAAAGCTAGGATCCCCAAACCTTATCAGTTTATACTTAACAAGCACCCATCAGGGCCCTATGCATATCTGTACAAGCTCAACAGACCTGAGTGGATCCTGAAAGCCCTGATAACTATTAATCCATTATCACCTCCCCTCTCCCCAGGCTCACCTATATGTAAGCCCTTACCTTCACAGACCCTGTTCCTCTCCTGCTCAGGGGCCCTGAAATGATGGCCTACGGGCCATAAACACAGGCTGTGTCTCTGATCCATGCTCAAGAATCTGAATTATAATAAAGGTGTTTGTCCTCCTTTCTCTGCCTCTCAGAACTGCCAGGGAAAATTTAAGTTCATGCTTTCTGCTCTCTGAGGACCTCCTAAATGAAAGAATAAGGAAGGAAAGAAGAGGGATAAGATTCGGAGGAAGTCGAGGGGAAGAAACATGCCTTATATGTCTTGAATGTCACTCCATATCTTTCCAGTGAAGTACTGGAAACTGAGTAGGTAGTCTACACACTTATTAATTTGGAGAATGACTGAGACAAAGATCAATCAATAGTTGTCTCAGGTGGCTATATTCACCTGCCCGTTCTAGAATTCCACAGTCCTAAAATTAATCCGAACTTCGGGATAACCATGGAGCAGAACCAGATTCACACAATCAGAAAATATATTACTTTCCCTCCAAACAATTAGATTTGATTAGGATAATTCTGTCTATTCCCACCTGGTCCTGTTGAACCCCAGGTATTTGAAAGTATTAAATGAGAAACTAAAGTTGAGTACACCAGAATAAACTCAAGATGGATAAAAGACGTAAATGTAAATTGTGAAATCATGAAAGTCCTAGAGGCAAACATAGGAAGTAAAATTTCAGATATCCCTCATAGCAATATTTCTTGATGCTAGATCTCCGAGGGCAAGGGAAATAAAGGAAAAAATAAACAAATGGGCCTACATCAAATTAAAAAGCTTCTGCATGGCTAAAGAAACCACCATCAAAATGGAAAGGGAACCGAGTATATGGGTGAACATATTTGCCAACGAGAGACAGGGCTTGATCTCCAAAATATATAAAGAATGCATACAACTCAACACCAGGAAGACAAATAATCCAATTAAAACATGGGCAAAGGACCTGAATAGACACTTTTCCACGGAGGACATACAGATGACTCATAGACCTATGAAAAGATGTTCAACATCACTAGCCATCAGAGAAATGCAAATTAAAACCACAATGAGATATCACCTTACACCAGTCAGACACCTTATACCAATGGCTATCATCAATAAACCAATAACAAACAAGTGCTGGCGAGGTTGTGGAGAAAAGAGAACCCTAGTGCACTGTTGGTGGGAAGGCAGACTGGTACAGCTCCTGTGGAAAACAGCATGGAACTTCCTCAAAACACTAAAAATGCAACCGCCTTTCTCAGCAATTCCAGTGCTGGACATATCTCTTAAGAATCCCCAAACACCAATTCAAAAGACCTTAGACACCCCTATGTTCATAGCAGCACTATATACAATAGCCAAATGCTGGAAACAGCTTACATGCCCATCGGTAAATGAGTGGATCAAAAAACTGTGGTACATTTACACATTGGAATACTACACAGCAAAAGAAAGGAGCTCCTACCCTTTGCAACAGCATGGCTGGAACTGGACAGCATTATGCTAAGTGAAATAAGCTGAAAGACAAATACCATGTGATCTCACCTATAAGAAGAACCTAATGAACAAAAATAAACTAACAAGCAAAATAGAACCAGAGGCACGGAAACGTGGAACAGAGTGACAGCGACCAGAGGGCAGTGGGGAGCACAGGGGGGGATAAAGGTGGAAAGAAGGGGAAGAGACTAGTCAAAGAACAGGTATGAATGACCCATGGACGTGGACAACAGAGTGGGGACTCACTGTGGGAGTTGGGGGTGGGTGGGCGGAGGAGGGCAAAGGGGGAAGAAATGGGACAACTGTAACAGAATAACAATAAAAAAATAAATAAAAGTAAAGTTGCGAATACTCTGTAATGACATGGGCAAAGCAGTCTTATCAACCTAAGGACAGGAGACTGCCAACACATAGATAATTCCTATCTGAGTATCTCAGCACGAGGGGTTGGATAGCATGATTCGTTCAACGGAAAAGCATTGTGTGGTGAATACAAAATTCAATGTCAACTGTAATTGAAAACATTTTAAACAATTTAAAAAGCAAAACATTCTCAGATTGGATGGCAAAGCACAACCAAACTATAAACAATGAATTAAAAGCTATACCAGTAACGGCAACAAAAAGCGTTGTTTGAACTCTTAGCACCTGTCAGTCTGGGAGGCCTAACCACCGTGGAACCAAGGGTGGGCAATGGTATTTGGTGAGCGGAACTGCATCTGGGAGGTCTCCGGGACCCAAGTTAAAGGGAACCCATCACAGCAATGGTGGATTCCATCACTCCAGCCAGAGATTCTGGGCTCTGGTAGTTTCAAGAGCTACCAGCAGGGGGTCTCAACTTAAAAAAAAAAAGCAGGTTGCCTAGGGCCTCTCTGGCCTGCCGGTCTCCTCGGTATTAAACAGCCTCTTGGTGGCCAAGGGCCTCCCAATGAAGGTGTTCTAAAATAAAGGTACCCTTCCTGGAGGAAGGTGAGAACACAGGCATCAGAATGCCCCCGGGGCTCTGGGCCGGCCCCTGGACCTCCTCCCACGCCTTGTCTTTGCTCTAGAGCTGGGCGGGTGTTCCCCACAACATCTGAGAGGGGGCTGAGAGAAGAGCAACACCTGTGGCCCTCTGTCTGCGCAGATAATGGCGAACTGTGGGCAGATGGCGCCCCCAAATGGAAAAAGCGCCCCCCTCTACACAGACGTAGAGGAAAGAGCGCCTGCAGCCCCTCCCCGCGCTGTCAGAGATGGCAGTGCCTTGGCAGCGCCTCCTCTTGGCTCACGCCCGCCGCCTCGCACCCCAGTTACCTCCTCCTGAGGGATGGAGAAGCTCCGAACTGGAAGCAGAGTGGCTCGGCTCCTGCAGCCGTGCGGCCTGCGGGCTCTACAGAGTTCTCAGGATCTGGGCCTCTCCCACAATGCACCTCCCGGCTGCCGGTTCCGAATGTTTTTGGGGTCTGGCCTAGCCCTGCCTTCCCCTGACGCCAGGTGCAGAGCCGGCCCTGAGCAGTGGCTTTTTAAAAGGTGCTGGGTAAGCCCTCCACTGTGGATTCCGGATCCTGGACCTTTCCAAGTCAGGGCCTCTCCGAGGATCTTAAGTTTTGAGTACTGATCAATCTGAGATAGGGGTGTGAGAAGCTGAGGCGGTGGTGAGCACCGAGAATGGGGATCTAGTTGGAAAAGTGGGTGTTTATCTATTCCAGGGGTGTGAGTGGGGGCCACAGGTTGAGACATTCATTCTCCCCCTTTCTGAGCTCCCAGAATTCCTCCAGGTTTCTTTCCAGTGCCCTCTGGACATTGAGATCGGTATGAAAGTACAATATGCTTGTTTCTTGTGTGCAGACTGTGCGGACAAGAGCTAATGCTCTCTAAGTGCTTCCCGTGTACCTGTGTCTTATACTAAAGGCTTTACCCGAACTGGGGTGTTTAATCCTCATAGGGTCCTGTGAGCTGGGTAGAGCTCCTGTCTGTACAGACTCGGAAACTAAGTTTCAGGGAGGACGTCTTCTCCACAGCTCTCAGAGGGCAGAGCCAAGGCCTGCGGGTGAGTCCTCCAGAGCCTGTGGGCCACCCCTGCGCAGTGCAGGCTGAGTCCACGTGCAGTAAGGAGGCGGGAAGGGAGGACCTGGGGCAGGGACAAGCAGCTCCGGTGCTGTAGGGCCAGAGGAGGAGGAGCTTGGGCCCCTGGGTGGGAACCCGGGGAGGTTTTTATTCATTTGTCCAAGGAGAGTTTCTCACTGTGTCTTTGCTGCAGCTGCAGTACAGGGTTCTGCCCTGTGTCACATTGGCCACGTGCAGCCTCAGCTCCTTGTCATCCACGCGCGTGACCTGGTAATCCGCTCCAGGAAGGGATACGACCTCCTTGTCCCCAGAAAACCGCAGACTGGCCAGCACCTGGAGTTGCCCCTGGAGATCCTGTTGGTACCAGCTCATCCAGGGGTACTGGGTATCCTTCAGAAAGCATTGCAGCACTTCAGCCTGTCCGCGGCGCACCAGGGCCCACTTGGGCCTTTGCTCCACCAAGCTTGAAGTGGCACCTGAAATACACAGGCGGGTCAGGCTGGAGGTCCTGGGGCTGGAGGTCACCCCCAGAAATAACTAGGGCGGCCAAATCCTGAAGACGGGATTTGCCAATAGGGGGTTATCTGGGAGCAGGAAGGATACTTTCTCAGGACAAGAGGCTGTGTCTAGGAGGACCCGGGCCAGGCTGGGACCAGGAAGCAAAACCTTCTGTGCCTCCTGGTGCCCCGGGGACCCTGTCCCGCCTTCCTTCTGTCCACCCACTGAGTGGCTTTCTCTGCCCAGCTCTGACCTGTCCTCACAGCAGCCACAAGCACCCAGCCCCACAGAATGGGAAGTGCTGCCATTCCCTGGCCCCGCAGGTGGTCTCCCGCAGGTGGTCTCCCACAGGTGGTCTCCCGCAGGGCCAGCCAGGCAGGGCAGGAGAGCGGGCCCCGGGCCTGTGAGGCGGCGGTTAGTGGCTGATACTCCCTGGGCTTGACTCTTAAAAGGGAGTGGCTTTTCCAGGAAACACCAGGTCTCGTCTCATCTTCTCACTGAGGCTCAAACCTCAAACTGGAGCGCGTTTCTTAGTTCCTGGCCCAGCCCCCACACACAGGCACACTCCCCACCGTCACTGAGCGCCTTCACCGACGGGTCCTGCACCCTCCCAGCTGTGTCCTGGAGGTTCCTGGAAAGGGATTAACATATCTCCATGCAACCAAAGGACCCCTGTGGATTACAGGAAGACCTCCCTGCTCCCCCAATGTGTCACCTATGGGCAGAGGCTGCTGCCGGGCCACACTGGGCCTCGGGCAACGGATGCTCATCTCCAGTTTCCCAAGTTCTGCTCTGAAAGGGCGAGCACAAATTCAGCATCAGACGCTTAATTCTCCTGGTTAAAAATAAGGGAAGGGTCTTCCCTCCCCTCCATTTTCTTAGTGTTTACGTTAGAAAACTTGTAAGTTCTTTCTCTGTCTCTGAAATGTATGTACATCTTTTTTAAAAATATTTTTTATTTACTTATTTTTAGAGAAAGGGGAAGGGAGGGAGAACGAGAGGGAAAGAAACATCAATGTGTGGTTGCCTCTCGAGTGCTCCCTACTGGGGACCTAGACTGCAACCCAGGGATGTGCCCTGACTGGGAATTGAACCGGTGACCCTTTGGTTCCCAGGCCCACGCTCAATCCACTGAGCTACACCAGCCAGGGCTGTATGTAAATCTTTTTAAAAGCCAAACAGCTCTCCTATCCTGGTGGCTCAGTTGGAGCATTGTCCCATACACCAAAAGGTTGAGGGTTTGATTCTCATTCAGGGCACATACCTAGGTTGCAGGTTCGATTCCCAGTCAGGAGATGTACAGGAGGCAACTGATCAATGTTTTTCTTTTTCTCTCTGTCTCCCTGCTTTCTTTCTTTCTAAAAACAATGGGGAAAAATGTATCCTTGGGTGAGGAATTAAAAAACATTTTTTAAAGACAAAAAAACTGTTGCCAGGGTTAAGACCCAGGAATACCTTTCTCAAAAACCCGCAGCCATCCCTTTGAAATATAAACATCTAGGAAGATGAACCTAACTTAATTTAGAGCAGACAGCTCACACCACGTCACAAATGACCCCGTCATAAAGATATGCCAAGTTTATTTTTCCTTCAGATAAAGCCAACTAGCAAACATAGAGGGACACCCCGGTTACCCAGTGACTCTGGGGTGCGCTATGGGTTAACAGAGGGTCCTGTCAGGCCCTCTCGTTTGAGGACCAGACCTTGCTTATCTCGAGAACAGGCCTGTAATGGGCTGTGTCTCCAGGCCTGTGCAAAAGGCCGAGGTTTCTCTGTCTTGCAAATCTGTTAAAGAAATGCCAGGGGCGAGTGTCACATTCTGATTTAATGCTGATTGAATAACGGAAGGATTTTCTTTCTCTTCTGCCTTTGGTACAGGATCTGAGTTGGGAGGAGGTTTTGTTTTCAATTGCATTTTCCCAGTGACTCACTGTGCTGCCGTCCTGTCCTGTAGCAGTGTGACCTTGGGCCTCAGTGTCTCCATCTGTAACGTGCAGATAATAATGAAAGTGACTTCATACCTGGCTGGTGTGGCTCAGTGGATTGAGCACAGGCTGTGAACCAAAGGGTTGCTGGTTCGATTCCCAGTCAGGGCACATGCCCGGGTTGCAGGCCAGGTCCCTAGTGGGGGCCACATGAGAGTCAACCACACATTGATGTTTCTCTCCCTCTCTTTCTCTCTCCCTTCCCCTCTCTGTAAAAATAAATAAATAAAATCTTTCCAAAAATGGGCAAAAGATTTCTAAAAGAAAGTGACTTCATAGGAATAAATTAAAAACACATGAAAAATTCTTAGAGTAACACTTGGGACAGAGTAAGCACTTTGTAAAACTGGACTTTGATTATTCAATGGCAAGTTTCAAATTCCATTAAAATATGATCAAATTAATAGTAGCATTTATCTTTCTCTAATCGTCTGTCACTTAGTAATCAACAGAGATTAGAATCACAAGTTCCTCTAACTTTTTTGTAACATTAAGAGGCCTCGTTTTTCCAGAAGGTTCGGAAACCAGTGATTCCCCCACCTCTCCGACCTCCGCATTTTACAGGTAACAGTACGGAGATACGCAGGAGTCAGCAACTGAACTTCACTGTTTCAAGAGGTTCAAGTCAGTGTTCCGAGTGGGTGTCTGTTCACCGCAGAGAATAAATGAAGATGGGAACTGGAACAAGGCCAGACCACAGAGCCGTCCGTGTCCCTGGAAGAGTCCCCACGCCAGGGCCCAGCCACAGCGGCCTGGCGTCTGGGGGTTTACACCTCCCAGAGTCACTGTTTAGCTTCTTATTCTTCCGAAGGTGTAACACAGACAGCAACAGGGTTCCCGTGACTTTGTCGACGGGTCCACGGGGAGGCAGCACAGCACAGTTTATAAATTCGCTTGGCTTGCTGACTCGGAAATTGTGTGCTTCTCGATTTAAACAAAAGACAGATTTTTCATTCCGTACAACTTTGTGTATGAAGTGACTTCACCGATATTTTTTGTATCACCCTATTTCAAAATTGCACAATCACCTGCTTGTGCACAAAATGTCCACGGTGCTACCTTCTGAGCGACGTGCTGATTCACCTTCACGTTTCGTTCTCTTACCTGTTCTCAGCCTCATCACCCGGAGAGGCAGAGGGCTGAAGCTCCGGGTGGCATCGCCCACATCACGCGTCCCGAGCACCAGACAAATGCATTTCATCCTGCGTTTTGCTGCGGGGAGTCACTCTGGGGATCAGACGGTGAAAGGACAGGGGTCTGGGGAGCAGAGGACAGGGGGATGAGGCCGTGGGCAGCAGCCGGCCAGGGCCCCGAGCAGACCCCCTGAGTTGCCGTGGCTGTGACTCCAGCTCCTCCCCGTGACTCTGCCTCCTCCTGAGGCCAGCGCTGAGGCCGTTGGGCAGGTCTCGGCCCCAGGAATCCTGGGCACATCTCGGTTTACAGGGCTGGCGGTCCTGCCTCCCTGCCATCCCCTCCCTTGGCCTTAATCCCCACATGTGATTGGGATCAGAGTGTCTCTGAGACTCCTGTCACCTCCTCCCCGGATCCCTGCTCCTCAAGGTCGTTGCCTCCCCAGGCTCCTCATCTGGTCTTGGCCTGGCTCCCGTCCTGGGCCAAGGTAAGCCTCTTCCTTCCAGGTGGCTGCCCAGCTCCCCACCTCCTCCCATGCCCCGAGCCGGGCATTATGGCCGCCCCCCTTGGAAATGTGTTTTTGCCCCCACCGCACCCCAGTTACTACTCAGGGGCTCAGAGCCGCTGCACACCACCTCACCTGGGTCCTTAGCAGCTTCGAAGGACTCATTTGGTAGGCAGTAAGAACACACAGGTGCTGGATGGAGGCACGGGCAGGTGTTCCAGGTCCGGTCCACCCCTGATGAGCTGAATTCCTGTGTCCGGTGGGGGGGAGGGGGTCCAGTTTCTGTGCCGGGAGAGCCTCTCCGGACACGTGTCCTTGTTAACTTTTCTGAGCCACTCCACTGACTCCTGGAGGAAGGACCCCGGGGGTCAGTGGGGCGACTTCCTGCTGCAGAGGAGCTGTGTCCGACCTGGAGCGGGGGAAGAGCTTTGGGGTCCGGGTGAGACTCTGGTGCCCTTGCTAAGAAGCAGTCAGGGATGACACCAGCTGCCTCCAGGACAAGCCCTGGTGGGAAGGTACGGCAGGGGTTGGGGCCTGGGGAGGAGGGGTACCTAAGGGAAGGTCGGAGAGACCACTGGCCTGGGGACAAGGCCCTGTGTCCTGTGCTAGCTCTGCCTGGACCGCGACATCCACTCATGTTACCCTTGGTGCTTCTGTGTCCTCATCTAAAAATTAGGTGGATTGGAATGTCTCTAAAATTAAGTGGATCTAATACTCCTTTTTACTCTTGTGTTCTTGTATTCTACTATTGCTTCTGCCCTTTGATTATCTGCCTGATACCAAAGTGCTGGCCCGTGGGCCAAGCCTCCAGTGGAAGGCCCTAAAGGTGACTCCTCTGAAAGGCAATTTGGGGGAGGAAGGATAAAGCACAAAGCCTCTCAAATGCAAGTTCATGTTTATCTCCATCTCAGGCTCTTCTTCCCCTCACTGTCCCCTCCCCCTTGCTCCTCCCCAAAACGTGCAGAAACGCAAAGCTACCCAGGCTCGCCCACCTGAAAGCTGATTACAGCTCCTTCACCTCTGTGTGTCCTTTCCGGGATTAGCAGCAAAGACTCCGCGGGGAGATGGAAATCGCAACCTTCCCTTGACCCCTCCCAGCAATGTCGCTCCTTCCTGCTGGGCTGGGAGGCTGAAAGGCTGGCTCCCATGCACCCCTACGGCACCCCACGTGTGCTCCAGTTCTGGACAGAGACAACACAGAAACTGCCCATGCAAACTGGGGTGGGGGACGCCCAACGATCCAGGGATGGGGGAAGAAAGAGAGGGAAGGGCGGGAAGGTGGGAGGGAGAGGGGAAGAGAGGAGAGGAGAGGAGAGACCTCCTTGATTCCGTGAGGTCCCTGTTGGCAGGACACCCACATGAGGCTGGGTGGCTGAGTTGAAAAGATTCACTCCTGAGAATCTGATGCCCGGCGCCCAGTCCAGGGGCAAAAGCAAGGTGCTCCGCATGCTCTCTGGACGCCTCACGCCTCCCGGGTTATGTAAGCGGCACCTCTGTGAACCCAGGGGCTGATGATCAGATCAGAAGAGCCCCAGTCTGTCCCTCCCCTATGGCTTGGTGCCCGGCACAGGGAGAAGCACATATAAGTGCACACCTCTTGAGCGTCCACCTCGGGAGAGATGCCCCCGACCCCAGGAGCCATGGCCTGCACCCTCCCTTTAGGGCTCCTCCTACTGACTGTCCTCGCAGCCCCCTCCCAAGGCAGCAGCCAGGGCCCAGCATCTCGCTTGCGTTACTCCAGGTTCATAGATCCTTCCAATGCTGTTTTCCTGCGCTGGGACTTTGACCTTGAGGCTGAGATAATCACCTTTGAGCTCCAGGTCCGGACAGCTGGCTGGGTGGGCTTGGGCCTCATGAACTGCTACACCAGTGTGGGTGGTGATCTGGTTGTTGGAGGCGTCTTGCCGGAGGGCAATGTCTACTTCTCGGTAAGTCCCAGGGCGACTTTCTCCCCAGGGTGAGGGTCTCTTGCTGGGTTCAGGATGGCTCTGAGGCCAGGAAGGAGTCACATTTTCCAAACATAGGCAGGCACATGCCCAGAACCAGCCACCAGCTGGCGGCTGCCTCTCCCAGCAGACGGGTCCACTGGGGGGATTCAGTCTACGTCTTCCAGACGGCGTGTCCCTCGGTGCTCAGGAACAGACCCACTGGATGGAGAGAGGCCTGACCCACATGCCTGCTAATAGCCCCTAAACGCAGGTCACCGGGGGGAGAGGCGCAGCTGCTGAGATATAGTCTTCATCCCCAATTTCCTGTAAGCTCTGTCAGGGAGACCACGGCATGAAATAGTTTAATAACCACAGCCCCCAAGGCCTTAACAGCTTAGCATCGTCATGCACTTTTGATTAACCAGCCATTGCTCCAAACCCTCTGCACGTTAGACCTCACAGCATCACTATGAGGTGGGTGAATATTACTCCATTTTTCAGATGAAGAAGCTCACCGGTCTCCCAATCTCATCCCTCTCATCTGTGTTTATTGGGAAGCATCAACACTAAGAGCCACAGGATAGGAGGAATAGCACAGAGAGTTCAGGGAGTCGGTGAGCTTTCCAGGGTCAGGGATACAGGAATACTAGGACTGATGGGGATGAGACTTGAAACGGAAGTCAAGCAAGGTCAGGTGACGAAACTCCCACCAGACGCTGTCCGTTCCTCTGCCCAAAGGCTCTGCCCTTGACACCATGGTCTGTCCTAGGAGCAAACTCCCCGATAAAGCCCTGGGTTCTGTTAAGCTGGTACCTTGGGGGAGCTAATGGGACATGGGCTGCTCCTAAGTCCTGAGCATTTGGGGCTCCTGGTTCTTACTCCTCGACCTTCCCTGGACCCCAGGATCAGCACCTGGTGGATGAAAACACCCTGGAGAAGGACGGCAGTCAGGACGCCGAGCTGCTGGGGCTCACGGAAGATGCCGTCTACACCACCATGCGCTTCTCCAGGCCCTTCCGTTCCTGCGACCCTCACGACCAAGACATTACGGTAAATTTGGGAGCCAGGAAAACATTGGCTCATAAGGCCTGTATTCTTCAGGGGAGGGCATGGTCACCCCCACGCTGGAGTGCCCATGCATCTCAGGTGGCCAGTCACAGTCCCCAGGACTTCCGTCCCTCCTGCCCCAATTGTCCCCTCTTAGAATCCACAAGCCCTCGGCAGGGTGACTTCCCACGGACTCAGCAGCCACCCCACCCACCCCAGCCTTCCCCTCCTGAAGAACCCTGCCCGACCTCACTGAACTTTGGAGTGTCACTTGCCGGATGTGGACACAGGCATAGAGAGGGAGTAAGAGAGGGGACGTGATTTGCTCAACGTTCCCGGCAAGTTGGCCTCGGAGGCAGAACTGGGCCCTGCCTGGTTCTGACCCTCCAGGTGGAAGCCCTTTCCACCCCACTGTGTACGTGTGAGCAGATGGCTTGCGTCAGCCCCTGGGTGTGTGTGTGCGTGTGCGTGCCAAGTGCCGCTCATGGGCGCAGCACCTCGATGCTTGTGATCCTCCAGAGTGACACCATGAGGGTGCTGGCTGCCTACGGCCTGGACGACACTGTGAAGCTGGATCGGGAGCGCACATTTGTCAAGTCCATCTTCCTGCTACAAGTATTCCACCCGGACGACCTCGACGTCCCTGAGAACACCATCATCCATGACTTGGAGATCACCGATGTGAGACCTCCCCCCACCCCGCCCAGCCTGCTCCAGCCCCCCCTTCCCATCGTCCGGCTCTGGCCAGACCCTCCCCTTGTCCCCAGGACTCAGTGCATTCCTAGAACTGCAGTTTCTCTGACTTCCCTCGGTCCCCGGAGGACAGCCAAACGGGCCTCCAAGGGAACACCCTTCCCTGGCCTGGCGCTCTCCTTGCTTCCCCGGGAGCCACCCCGCCTCCCCGGCCCAGCCTCCGCGTGTCTCTCTCTCCAGTTCCTCATCCCCGAGGACGACACCACATACGCCTGCACCTTCCTGCCTCTCCCCATCGTCAGCAAGAAACACCACATCTACAAGGTATGAGTGAGACTCATAGGGACCCTGTCAAGGCAGCTCAGTGGGCAGAGCGGGCGCAGAGGGGATGATGTCAGTCGGTCGCCGGCGGGGAGGAAGTAGCGAGGCTAACCTGCGGCCAGGCCGAGTGGGGTGGACGTGGGAGTGTCAGGGGTTCCTGAGCCCGGAGCTTCCGCTCCCAGCACTGTTTCATTCGAGCCCCACACTGCAGCCAAGATGTTGATGAAGGTCACGAGTTAATTAGGAGCTAATTAGTTTTTGCAAACAACCAAATGCAAGCCCCACTCTGGCCCCAGAATTGGGCCTCAGCCCAGGAGGCGGTGTTGGCTGGGAGGGGCGTGGCCAAGGGAAGTCTGGCCGGAGGGAACGCACACTTGGGCACCTGAAGACACATTTGAGTGATTCCAGTCTTGATCATATAAATAACTGTGATCTTGCAACACGTGGCAAACATGTGGGAGCCATATATTCTATAGAGAGCGCGTCCAGCAAGGCGTGCTTATGCGCCCAGATGGCACGGACCTGCGGGGTTATTCGGGGAAAGGCTGACATCACGGGATTTAGCGTGCCGAGGTCTCAGGGAGGGCTTCTGAGAGAGGAGTCAGACAGGGGACAACAGTTTGGGGAGAAAAAGAGAAGAAATGGAGGAGAAAGAGAAACAGAGAAGCAGGGGACAGGTGTGGTTTTATTTGGGGAAGGGGAAGGTGGGGACTAGAACTGAACACGGAGGATCCTGACTGTGCTCCGCCCTCCTCCGCCCACCCAGTTCGAGCCCAAGCTGATGGACCACAACGAGACCATGGTGCACCACATCCTCTTGTACGCCTGCGGCAACGCCAGCGCTCTGCCCACGGGCATCAGCGACTGCTACGGGGCTGACCCCGCCTTCTCCCTCTGCTCCCAGGTCGTCGTGGGCTGGGCTATCGGGGGCACAGTGAGTCCTGGGTTGAGGAGCTAGGTGGCTAAGCGGCGTGCGCTCGGGAGCTGGGGTAGCGGGGCTGGTGGAAAGGCCGGGGGGGCAAGGGAGGTCTGGGATGGGTCCCTGCACTAGCTCCCAGCCCTTCTCTCCGCCCCTCTCCCTCCACGCAACAGAGTTACCAGTTTCCGGATGACGTGGGCATCTCCATCGGGATGCCTTTGGACCCCCAGTGGGTCCGCCTGGAGATTCACTACAGCAACTTTCACAACCTTGCTGGTGAGCATCGAGAGCGTTTCCGGAGGAAGGGCTACCCGACGCCTTTAGGAGTTGGGAAGGGGTTGTGGGAGGCGAGCGGACTCCGGTCACTCACGTCCCGCCCCAGCTTTCCTGTGCCTGGGCCCCCGACCTCGGGACCCCCTCTCCTGCCCCCTGTGATCGTGCCTTTCTGCACCAGGGGTGTACGACTCCTCCGGCGTTCGGATGTACTACTCCGCCCAGCTGCGCAAACACGACATGGGAGTCCTGCAGCTGGGCTTCCTCACGTTCCCCATCCACTTCATCCCCCCGGGCGCCGAGTCCTTCCTGTCCTACGGGCTGTGTAAGACGGAGAAGTTTGAAGAGGTGAGGCTGGGAGGTGGGCCCGCCCTGAGAGTGCTGGTTCCCCACCACAGATCTGGCCTGAGCCGCACGCTCCGACGATGACCACAGCGGGGCGCTCAGGAACATCAGTGCCCGGGATCGCACGGGATGGACGCATCAGGGCTGTGGGGACTGACGACGTTGGGGGGTGGGGGGAGGAACTGCAGCCAGGAGGGCCCGGTAAAAACTAAAGGGGTTCATGTCAGTCATGAGAAGAAGGTGTCAGATACTAAGGGCAGAAAATCAAGGGGCAGGGCAAGATGAGAGTTCTTACCAAACCAGATGCCTCCCCTCCCCGTCACAGATGAATGGGGCCCCAGTGCCGGACATACAGGTGTTTGGCTACCTGCTCCACACCCACCTGGCTGGGCGGGCTCTGCAGGCCGTGCAGTACAGGTAAGGGCAGGAGACCTGCATCTGAAGGTTTCCCTTGTGCATGTGGGAAATAGAGCTTAGAAACAGTTATTTATTCTGCAGCGGAAGGCTGGGAGTGAGGAGGGGCCGGAACCGTCCACAGAGCAGAGACGCCTGGAGGAAGACGGTGGGAGGAGGAGCCGTGTTGCTTTAGGGACGATCTGTACCCGCAGGGTGACCCCACACACGGCTTCTTCGTTGACAGACACCCTCCCACTTCACCCCCCTCTGCTTATTCCTGTCCCCTCTCTTCCTCTCCCTCTAGAAATGGAACACAACTCCGAACAATCTGCAAAGATGATTCCTACGACTTCAACCTGCAGGAGACTCGAGATTTACCGCATCCGGTGGAGATCAAGCCGGTGGGTGCCTGGGGGAGGCACAGCTGGAGTCGGGGGCCAGGCAGGCCCAGGGCTCATCACCGTCAGCCAGGGGGGCTCTAAGACTGCCCCAGGCCCCTCTGCCTTACCTTCAGCCTTTGCGTTTCACTCTCAATAGGGAGATGAGTTGCTGGTGGAGTGTCACTACCAGACGCTGGACCGAGACTCCCTGACTTTTGTGAGTAGCTCCCGCCCCACCACAGTCACCATGACGACAGCTTCAGAGCGCAGCCCCATCCCGGGCCTTGGCTATCAAGCCACTGATTGTTCCAGCTGAATCCCCCTCCTTTCTCCAGCCGTGTTGCCTATATCACACCCCAATGATTGTAAGATGGGTGCAAGGATTCCCGGAAAGACAGCATGTCGTCACAACTCAGAGCTTGGACTCAGGGCCTTGTGGCGGCCTAGGTCAGAATGCCAACACCGCCATGAGTAGCTCTCTGACCTTAGACAAGTTACTCAGCCTCTTCGTGTCTCGGTTTCCTAGTTCATAAAAGAGCAAACCATGCTGTCTGCCCTGGAGGAGCGCTGTGGGAACTGATGGGCATAAGGCACCTAGGCCATCCATCGTCTGGCTTGCGGAGATGCTCAGTTAGCCTTAGTGTGTCAGGGACGGTTCCGCCCTTGTTGGAGTCAAAAGGCATTGCTTGTCATTGTCTTCGGGGAAGAAAATGCAGCCGTTCAGAAGACTCTGCTACGAGGTGGGCAGTGAGGATGGATTAGGAGCAGGAAGGAGAGAATGCCCTAGGGGAATTCACAGGGGACAATCGTAAGATCCTACCCCAGTGATAAGAACCTGTGACGTTTTGGGGTGTGTCCCACTTTAGATGTTCACGGATGGGGTATTCTGGAGGAGTTCCCGAGGGAATGACTTTTTTCAAAAAATTCAATATTGTATCTTATCTTCCCAAACCAAGACAGTGGCAGTGGAAGTAGAGAGGATGGGGCAGGTATGTGGGATTGTTTTTGGAAATCATACCCATAGCTGTCCACTGGTCGGAAATAGAGGAGGAGGTGCGGTGAGCAGGGGTGAGTAAGGATCAGTGAGCTGGCAGGAAGTTTGGGGGGGGGGGGAAGGAAAGCACCGTCATTGGTGGGATCGCCCCTCCCTCACCTCCCCCGGCCTTGTTCCCCCTGCAGGCATTTGTATCTTTGTCTCTCCATCTGCCCCCTCTTCTTCTCCAGGGTGGTCCCAGCACCATCAATGAGATGTGCCTCATCTTCCTCTTCTATTACCCCCGGAACAACATCTCCAGCTGCATGGGGTACCCTGACATCATCTCCGTGGCCCATGAGCTGGGGGAGGAGGTGTCAGAGTGAGTCCCCCTGGATGATGAGCCCCTCAAATGTGACCTCTCAAAGTTAGATCCTTTGCGGACAGATTCTCAGCCCGCCTTTTTCTCATGCACGACCTGATGACTCATTCAGACTGTTTACTTTCCGGTGGTGACTCTCCTTATTTGGGGGCAAGGGTCCTCCCTGAGGCTCCAAGGAGAGCTCTGAAACTCCTTTGCAAGAAAGAGGGACATCTACATAGAAATGCCCCATTTCACATAAGATTTGCAAGCATTTACAGGTTCCCTGAAGTCACTCCACCAACCTCCTTGAACTTCAATGGCCCGCAGAATAAAAGTCACTTCATTAAATCATCAGAAGTTTCCCTTCCCCCCTCATAAAAGTTCTCAGCTCTGAGTTCCAATGATACTTCTCCTTCGCCAACCTCCTGGTGGTCTCACGCAGTTGTAGGACATTCCTTAGAGTTTACGCAGACATGAAACTGACGCTGACAAAAAGGAAGGGATTTCACACACGTTTTGTCAAAGCTCTGAGTCGCTCTTAAGCTACTGTCCTCCCCCTGCACCCCGCCCCCACCCACACAGTTCCATGGAGGGCATGATGGCCATGAACAATGTGGAGTGGACCCCGGAGAGCATCAGGACGGCTGAGAAAGCCTGCAAGGAGGTGCAGCAGATGGTGATAATAAAGACCATTGATGTGAGTGTCCCAGGAGACACCGCTACCTCGGGTCAGGGAGGCAGGGGTAGCGATGGTGTTGGGAGAAGCCAGGAACAGAGAAGAGTGAGGGGCGTGCGGGATGGTAGGAACACGGGGCTGCGACGGAGAAGCTGGGGGAGCCGGCGGTTGGGCTGATGCAGCTCCAGGTTGGGGGTGGGACCAGAGTCTCCCAGTTAGCCTGCGAGGCTTCAAGGACAAGGGATGACCAAGTAAGGTCTGAGGACAAGAAACGAGGTGCGGGGGCTTCCGCCTCAACCTGCTTTTTCCCTTCTCCTGCAGGAGATGGTGGAGAACACAACAGGCTGGATCCCGGAGATCATCCCCACGCCTCGGGGGCCCTGCTTGGAGTCATCGGGGGGCAAAGTGGAACCCCAGGACGAGACCCCTGCGGGCTTCAGGGCTGCTGTCCCCACGCCCCTCTCAGCCTCGGGCACGGCCGCCCTGAGCCACCTCCCCCTGGCTGCCCTCCTGTTGGGGCAGGGGGCCTTCTCTTGGCTCCTCGCCACCCTGCAGGCTGGAGCCTGACAGTGTCTCCTCCCGTCCAACCCCAAAGCCTCTCTCTGCTCAGCCCTCCCCTGGCCACCAAACTCAGAAACTCCCCTCTGCTTTGGTTCCCCAAAGCCCCCCATCTGCGTCCCTTCCCGTGGCCCAGGGCACGTCGCCACAGGCCCGGGCACTGTGGTCCTCTGTGAAGCAATGCAATTCATCCTGGAAAGCTTCAGACGTGCTGGTGGGGCCACAGATGTTCCAACCAAATCGGGATCCAAGGGCAGGTGTGAGGCGGTGGGACACTCCTAGGAAGTCTCCTGCCCCGGCCCACTCAGGGGGAGGCCATGTGGGGAGGAGGGGGCTCGAATGCAGATGGAGAGCACTGGGATCCCTCCTCCCCCCGTGCTGGCCCCTGAGGGGGCTCCTGCTTCTCTCTTCTTCTGACATTCTGTCCACCCCTCCCCATGAGGCAGAGACGGCAAGCCACATGGGGGATACGTGGTCAAGAGAGACGCTGTGTTTATAAAGGACAAAGCTTAAGAGATCTCATTAAATAGGACTAAACTTGCTTCCTGGCGCTTTCTCTTTCCTTTAAGCCTTTGGTCCGGGACAAGCAGCTGGGAAGGCTCTTGAATTGCTTGGTAAAGGCATCCTCAAATGCCACGTATAATGTGGTCCTTCCTCTCCTCACCGTGCCTCTACCATTGGATGATCTTAATTTATCCCCAAAAGGTCACTGCAGGGGGCTCCGCCCGTAGAACCCCCCGTTCATCACGGATGAAAATAAAAACTACCAAGATATCTTCTGCTTGGGGAGGAAAGGGGTCAAACTCTCAGAGGAGAATGACCCAGAGCCCCATCCTCACTAGGCTTTTATTGGGCTCAAATACACCGGAATACAGGTTTAACATGTCAAAGAAATCTGAGGGCTTAATCCAAGCCAGTGTTTGTCAGGAAAGGGGGTTGCCAGACTTTGGGAGACATGCTCATTTCCTCCTGGGACACTTATCATCTAAGGAAGAGCACTCTTAGCAAAGCAGGTTTCACAGGACTTTAGGAATTCTTTCTTATGCCTGATCACCCAGGGAGCCGTCCTGGCCAGGACAGGGCTGCACTGCTCAGCCCCACAGATTCAGGCTTTAAGGCAATTAGGAAGCAGGAGACATCTCCCAGATGGAAATGAGGACTCGGGCTATGTCAGAATAGCCGGGGGGGGGGGGGTGGCGAGGGTCCATCACATCCTCTTTGCTGCAACCCCCCGAGTCCTTCCATGAGGCCTCCCAAGTGGTCGCGTCTGGCTTAGGTTGCCCCTCCCATGAGGAGTCTTACCCGTCATTGACTGCCAACCAAGCATTGGGGCCAGAGATGGGTAAGGCAGAAGCAGTGCCCCTGCCAGGGAGATAAGCTTTGTCTCCTTCGTAGGTCACGTCCTTGTGACAGAACAGACCCAGATGAAGTGGGTCCCTTGGGCTCTTACACAGCCCACCATGGGGTGAGGGTTACAACTCCTGAAACCAGGCTGAACAGTCCGCAACAGGT
Organism: Glossophaga mutica; assembly: GCA_039655065.1. NCBI lineage: Eukaryota > Metazoa > Chordata > Mammalia > Chiroptera > Phyllostomidae > Glossophaga > Glossophaga mutica. The sequence continues at coordinate 8,894,307 of CM077313.1, forward strand.
CACATTTTCAACACTCAAGTCAGCAGGTGTGGAGAGCCTTCCGGGGCCAGGCCAGCAGAACTGGGCTCTGAGAACAGGTCAAGGGCAAGGTGGGGAGGGGTAGGCCTTAGTTCAGGGGCGCAGAGCATGTAGAGGAGGTTCACACGGACAAAGCTGGCAGGTCAAAAACACCGCTGCCAGGCTGGTGGTGGAGGTGGCTGCTCTGAGAGCGCCTGGGGGCACTCTGTCTTCTAAGCCTGAGAAGCTCTGTGCCACTCTGTCCTTCGGGGTTGAATGTCACTGCGCCGCTCTGTGAATTGCCTGGCTCATTGTTCATGTCCGCGGAAGCGATCGCTACTCTGGCCACGCCCAGGTGCTGAGACGGATCTGGATTCCTGGCAGAGGAACGACCGCCGTCCGGGAGTGCTGAGGCGCGTGGGAGCTGGCCAGTCCTTTACCTTCACTGTCATTCCTTCGGGGGGATTCTGGGTGCTCCCTTCCGAGATTCCACAAACCCTTCGGTGTTCGCATTTAGCTCCTCCAGTCTCCGCTGGGCACTCGCAGCGCCGGGGGCCACTCAGCAGAGGGACTTGCTGTCTTCAAATCAAGGAGGCTTTTCCGAGTTCACGGTTATGGGGCAAACTAGGCTCCCCTGAAACCAGAGGGCCTGTGCCCCCTTTTGGGCATCTCTGTTGTCATCGTGCAAGGAAAGTGGAGGCTTTCCTTTCAGAAAAGTGACCGTTTTCCCAAGCAAGAGTTCTTGACCCCTCTGAGCAGGGAATCCCAGTCTGCCTGCTGTAGGATGAACTTGAGCTGTCAGGCATAGCTAGGGAGCGATACAATGCATTTCCTAGAGCTGCACATCACTAGATTTTGCAGACAATGATTTAAAGGGCTATGTCATTGAAATGGCTACGTTTGGTAGAAGTCAACAGGCCGGTTTTGGGCGGGGGGGCATTTTTGAACCAGAGGTCACGAGAGGGGTGTTGGAGAAAGAGGGAGCTTTAATCCGGACGATTCATAGGAAAACAGCAGCCGCACTGAAAAGAGGAAAGGCTAACAGAGAGATGGTTTAAGATGAAAAACAAACAAACAAACAAACAAACAACTTTTGAGTGGACTTCCGAGAAGCCAAACGTTATCTCCGTATCAGAAAAATTAACGCTGCCCAACAGTTCAACGGGCAAACTTCCGAGGAAGCATGTGGATGTTGACAAGGATCAGAAGGATCGGATGCAGAGGACACTTTTTAGGAGATGGAAGTGTCCAGCTGCGTGGGCGGGTGCTTTTGCGTGGGCACGTACTGGGAGACAAACTTGTGTCACATACATAACGCAGCTGTCATCCGCATTAGCAATGCTCTAATTAATCAGCTTTTTAAATCATTAACTAAGACTATTTTTTTCTCCAGCTGGAATTAGGAATATAAATATTTATGAAGGTCATGGGAATTGTTGCGATGTTAAATTATAATTTGCCAGGGAGAAAAATATAACCTCCAGCCTAATCTGAAATGAGTGTACCTCGTATTACTCTTGTCATTATCCTTTGATAAAACTTCTAGCCTTGAGCAGTTTCCCAAAGATCTTTAGGTATCGTGTGCCAAAATGAGCAATTCTTTGCCTGGGTTGAGGTCGACGTCTCTGAGGGTTTTCCAACACTGAGTGTCATTGAAACACCTGCTGCTTCTCCTCCCAGTACAGAACCAGCCCCATCCCGCCTCACACCCCTGCACCATGAGCAGGTGAATTGAGTAAGAGCTATTAGTCTGTCCACACCTGAGAGCAGAGACTGCAGGTGTAGGGGGAAGCTCGACATCTCACTCCAGGGCAGGGCTAAGCCACGCCCTCACGAAGCAATAACGCTCACGTTTATTCAGTGAATCACCATCAAATACAGTGTTCTCTGAAAAACCGAGGAAACACTGATAAGCTGAATTTCATCACACAAACCAAAGACAACTGTACTGCCAGGAAATATGTTTGCCCTATAAAATAATGCACATGCACGCACGCACGTGCGCGCGCGCGCGCGCACACACACACACACACACTGCCCTTGTGAACTGGATTGGCTATTTCAAAATTTTTCTTCTGTTATTTGTTGGTACATTGTGTTCTCAGCCAGAGCTCTCTAGAAGGCAACATATGAATAGCAGCATGTATAAAAAGCTTAAGAAAAATAACAAAATTCCACTGACTAATTTTGTAAAGTGAGGAAAGATGGGCATTATTTAACTTAGCAGTAAAACATTTTGTTTCAGCTCCAAACGAGCAAACAGAAAACAACCTTTTCCCCAGAAGCCCAGTTTGAGACCCGCTAGAAACATTCCCGGAGAAAAATTTTCTTTTACAAAACTTCAGTTTGAAAAAAAGAGGCTGGGAGCAGCCCCCTTATAAAGCACCAGCACTAGGGAGAATGGGCTGTGCTCTCAGGAAAGGCAAGGGGGAGAAGAAGGGAAAAGTCTGCACAGACGTCGGAACGCTCAGGGAATTGTGTAATAGCCGCGATAAACCTTGCATCGACTTTCACAGACAGAAAGTGCATCTGTGAGCACGGCAGCTCCGATGCTTGTCACCTTATAGACGGGCACACCGAGAGAGGAAAGGAGTGTCGCCCAGAAGCAGTAGTCCCTTCGCCCACCTGGTAGCGGGTGATGCTCTCAGAACTGGTCCCGTGGAGTCCCCTGTGTGCAGTCGGGTCTCGGGGAGGCCCGGGCGCCGGCAGATCCCGGAGTCGGAGCAGCGTGCTCATGTTTGCTGCAACCCCCTCCCTCTCCAGGTTTTCTGCCTGTTTCCAGGGCCCCACATCTTATGTGTAGACTTCAAGTTTCCAATTCCCAAGTGTCTTCAACCATCGGAAGTTAAGTCCAGGTTTTCTTTTTTCTGTTTGCTTGTGCTGTTTTGTTTTCAGGAGTCCTGAGCGTTCAAAATCCCAGGCTTCAGTCACAGTTGAATTCTACACACGAAGGACTGAATTTCAATAACTGCAGAGCTATGGTTGTTCAGACAAATTCATGCTCAGTTTTCCAAACCCCAAGTGTTTTAAGTGAAGTCTTTGGCCAGCTAGTCTGCGCTGGTGTGGGGCTGGCTGCAGGACCGGTGTGCCTCAGGACCCAGAGCCCCTTGTCCGCTGTCAGGGCTTGTGGTGCCAACAAGGTAAGTGCACTGGGGACTCCCTCAGTTAAGGACCACGTGAGGGAGTCCACAACCAACTCCACTGGCACAGTTGAGAATTAGGAGTTCTGTTGTGTTCGGAGTTGGAAGGGCATGTGAAGAGGCATGTGTACCCTGGCATAAGGTCTATCAACTTTGTTCGGAGGACGGTTGCTTCTGCGTGGATTCCAAAAGGCAAATGCAGCTAACCAATGATATGTGTCCCTCACGTGGAACGACATCAAGCCACTCAGACAGTAACCCACAGCCGTGGCAGTAGGTCAGAAAGTTGTGCAAACGTGTTCAGAGCAGGCGGTAGACATTCGGGTGCAGTAAGAACCTTCAGCCACAGGTGCTGGAGCTCCTACGTGGCTGCTACGTGCCGGGGAAGCTCATAGCATAAGTGACCAGGCCCCGAGAGTGAAACTAGGACGTTGTTGCCCCAGGGAAATGCTCCCCAAACCCTTTGATCTCAGGACCCCTTTACATCCAAACTCAGTGAAGGCCCTTTGCTTCGTGTAGGTGGGTTAGATCTGCTCGTATTTACTGCATTAGATATTAAAATTGAGTCATTTGGCCCTGGCTAGTGTAGCTTAGTGGACTGAGTGTGGTCTGTGAACTAAAGGGTCGCTGGTTCGATTCCTAGTCAGGGCACATGCCTGGGTTGCAGGCCAGGTCCCCAGTGGGGGCCACGTGAGAGGCAACCACACATTGATGTTTCTCTCCCTCTCTTTCTCCCTCCCTTCCCCTCTTTCTAAAAAAAAAAAAATTAAAAAAAAATAAATAAAATATTTAAAATAAAATAAAATTGAGTCATCTGTACAATATTCTGTAAAATATTTTAATTCATTAAAAATAACAATATAGCAACTACATGTTAACATAAATAATACATTTTTAGGAAAAACAACTATATTTTCCAAAGCAAAAACAATATGAGTGAAAAGAATGACACGATTTTATATTTTATAAAACTGTTTAGTGTCTGGTTTAACAGAGGACAGCTAGCTTCTCCTAGCTGTCTCTTTATAGTCATCGATGGTGACATCACACGGCACAGAGTCTCCAGAAAGTGCCACTGTATCCTAACGAGAGAATGAGAGTGAGGAAGGCAAACAACGCCACGACAGGATGAAAGCAGATTTGAGCTTGTGCACCCGAGGCGGTTTCGAGGCTGCCCATGCGTCCCCAGACCACGCTGTGAAAATACTGCGCTGGGGTTAGGCCTTCAATAGCATTCAACCAAGAGTCTATGCGAGGGAGTCTGGGTGATGTGAGAAAGTAAAGGATCAAAGACAAAGAGTGAATTTGGGTATGAACGACCAAGAACATGCTGGAAGTCCTAACCCCTTGAAGGAGAGAATGATAAGAAAGGAAAGGCTTGTGCATACAAGAAGAAACAGAGGAGACCGTGAACTCCGATTCCAGGGCAGAGACCGCTTCCCTCTTGCTGGCGCTGTACACGCGCATCTCTGCCTGGGGCACTTCCGGTCTCCGAGAGATGAGATCCTTGCAAGGGAATCCAGCCACGAGTGGTAACAGCAGGGATCGAAAATGATCTCCTAAGTAAGATTAATTGTAATTAATGGTAATTTAGTGTCTATAAATACAAGTGCTCATCAAATCTGCAGTATCAGTAGTACCTATGGCAGCAATGGCTGCCAAGTTTGGGAAGTTAGGTTTTTACCATCTATCATCATATTTTTACTTCCTCTTAAAGTAACCTGTAATATTCCTTATTTAATGATTTCATTTCCTGGCATCAAAGTATATAGAAGATTTACTACAATGGTAGCGTTTTTCATATTTATAACTATAAATAGAAGCAATAATACTTTCAGTATGTATAATAGCAAATTACTACATTGGTAGCCGTGGTATTTGGAAAAGCTCTTAGGAATCTAAAGTGCAATGTTTAGCATTCTAATCAAATAATGCACTGTAATACTAATAGCTCTTCTCTAGCAGGCATTTGAGTGGCAGGCATCGCCAGGCTCTCAGGTGTGGCATTATCATCTGTGATGCCATCACTGAGGTATGGTACTACAGAACAAGTCGGTTATTCCAATGACAACATCTAAGGCAATAGTATTTAGAGAACAAGAACATTTACAGTATTATCTAAGATATCAAAATCACACGTGAAGTCTGCAGCAAGATGTATAAAATATCTGTAGTTTACCCAATGGGACTATCAGAGGTATAATTCTAATTTACAAAATGGTCGTAGATATTTTGGTTCCAAAAGAAGTCCCCACAGAGTTAGTACTGGGCACATCTTGAGATCTGCCTTCAATGTCTTCAGTGCTTGCATTAGCCACAGCTATAAAAGCTAGTGCTAATATTTGTGAAAGACGTACGGAGTATACAATCCTGTATCAGTTCATTGACTTCCACTGTCTGGAATAGTTGTTTTTCAAGAGCTGCCTGGGGGTGGTCATCCTGCCTTGAACAGTATTCAGGGAACTAGAGCAGTATTTGTGGTGTTTGCCACGTAAGTCGATGCGGTGGCCACATTCACGGCCTTTCTATCAGGAGCAGTAGTATCGAAGCATATACGGTAGCATTTGTAATGTCTGGGGTAGCATCGGTTGCAAGTACAGGTAAAAACCTGGCTGTAGCATTTGTGGTCACAAGGCAGCCAGTCAGTGTACCTAGGGGAGCAGAGGCTAACGTGTCTGAGGCGACTGTGGTATTTGGAATGGAAACATGTGCGGTGTCACCTGTGACACTCCTGGAGCTCCCTGCATCAGCAGCACTTCCTGTGCGCTCTGTACTGCTCCCAGTTTTGGTGGTGGGAATAGCTGTGGTACTTGGAATGGACGTGTTAGTTGTAAGGACTGTGTCAGAAGCAGTCATCGAATTTGTCGTTTTAGTGCTGAAAATATGTGTAGTGATGGTGTCAGTATCTGCTGTGGTGGCATTTTCAGTCGCTGCAGTAGGAGATTCAATACCTGCCGTGTTTATGTGTGAGGGTGTGGCCAAGTCTGCAGTACCAGTAATTACTGTGTCTGCAGTAGCTGAAAAAGTGTTCACAACAGGAATCGTCGTGGTGTTAACATCAACGGGAGTTGGGCTGTCTCTACTGGGAGTTCCTGTAATGTCACTAACACCAGTTATTACACTGGTAACATTTGCATCAGGGGTGCTCTCGGTGGCCGTGGATGTGGTTCTTGAAGCACGGGTAGGGCTATCTGGAGGATAAGTGGTGGTCCTGACACTGGTCGGCGCCACTGGAGACACACTGTCTGTGGTGGTGGTACCAGCGGTACCTGTAGGAAGTGCTGTGGGCACGATCTGAGTGGCAGCGTGTTCAGAACTAGCATTTGAAACCAAAGTAACTGTGGTGATGCCTGTAGTTGTTTCTGCGCTCCCTGCAGTGGTGGTACCATTTAAAATATTTGTAGTAACCGAATGCATGCTAGTAGTATCAATACCAGTGTTTGTAAGAGAAGGAAGAGTTGTAACTAGAACAGTGTTGTTAGTGCTAGTGGCATCGGGACTTACTGGGGAAAGAGCAGTGACAATACCAGTAGTACCAATGGTAGTATTAGTAGTACTTGTTGGCAAAAGAGTGGTTGTGATAGGAGATGTAATGTAAGGGCTAACAGTAGTAGTATTTGCAGGGGAAAGTGTAGTAGTGTTAGGAACAGTAGTGATCCTTGTCACTTTAATAGAACTTGGAGAAAAGGTAGTTGTTCTAAGGAAAGTCAGTACTCGTGCTGGCAGTAGTAGAATTTGTAGAGAAAGGAGTAGTGGTATTAGAAATAGCAGTACTAGTTGTAACTTCGGGAGTGCCTGTTGGGAAAGAAGTGGTTATAGTAGGAAAGTCAGCACTAGTGTTGGTGGTGGTAGAATTTGTAGGGAAAGGAGTAGTGATATTAGAAATAGCAGTAGGAGTTGTAACTTCAGGAGTGCCTGTTGGGGAAGAAGTGGTTATAGTAGGAAAGTCAGCACTAGTGTTGGTGGTGGTAGAATTTGTAGGGAAAGGAGTAGTGGTAGTAGAAATAGCAGTACTAGTTGTAACTTCGGGAGTGCCTGTTGGGAAAAACGTGGTTGTACTAGGAAAGTCAGTACTCGTGTTGGCGGTGGTAGAATTTGTAGGGAAAGGAGTAGTGGTATTAGAAATAGCAGTAGGAGTTGTAACTTCGGGAGTGCCTGTTGGGAAAGAAGTGGTTGTACTAGGAAAGTCAGTACTAGTGTTGGTGGTGGTAGAATTTGTAGGGAAAGGAGTAGTGGTATTAGAAATAGCAGTAGGAGTTGTAACTTGGGGAGTGCCTGTTGGGAAAGAAGTGGTTGTACTAGGAAAGTCAGTACTCGTGTTGGTGGTGGTAGAATTTGTAGGGAAAGGAGTAGTGGTATTAGAAATAGCAGTACTAGTTGTAACTTCAGGAGTGCCTACTGGGAAAGAAGTGGTTGTACTAGGAAAGTCAGTACTAGTGTTAGCGGTGGTAGAATTTGTAGAGAAAGGAGTAGTGGTATTAGAAATAGCAGTACTAGTTGTAACTTCAGGAGTGCCTACTGGGAAAGAAGTGGTTGTACTAGGAAAGTCAGTACTCGTGTTAGCGGTGGTAGAATTTGTAGGGAAAGGAGTAGTGATATAAGAAATAGCAGTAGGAGTTGTAACTTGGGGAGTGCCTGTTGGGTAAAATGTGGTTGTACTAGGAAAGTCAGTACTCGTGTTGGCGGTGGTAGAATTTGTAGGGAAAGGAGTAGTGGTATTAGAAATAGCAGTAGGAGTTGTAACTTGGGGAGTGCCTGTTGGGAAAAATGTGGTTGTACTAGGAAAGTCAGTACTCGTGTTGGCGGTGGTAGAATTTGTAGGGAAAGGAGTAGTGGTATTAGAAATAGCAGTAGGAGTTGTAACTTCGGGAGTGCCTGTTGGGAAAGAAGTGGTTATACTAGGAAAGTCAGTACTCATGTTAGCGGTGGTAGAATTTGTAGGGAAAGGAGTAGTGATATTAGAAATAGCAGTAGCAGTTGTAACTTGGGGAGTGCCTGTTGGGAAAAATGTGGTTGTACTAGGAAAGTCAGTACTTGTGTTGGCGGTGGTAGAATTTGTAGGGAAAGGAGTAGTGGTATTAGAAATAGCAGTAGGAGTTGTAACTTCGGGAGTGCCTGTTGGGAAAAATGTGGTTGTACTAGGAAAGTCAGTACTCGTGTTGGCGGTGGTAGAATTTGTAGGGAAAGGAGTAGTGGTATTAGAAATAGCAGTACTAGTTGTAACTTCGGGAGTGCCTGTTGGGAAAAATGTGGTTGTACTAGGAAAGTCAGTACTCGTGTTGGTGGTGGTAGAATTTGTAGGGAAAGGAGTAGTGGTATTAGAAATAGCAGTAGGAGTTGTAACTTGGGGAGTGCCTGTTGGGAAAGAAGTCGTTATACTAGGAAAGTCAGTACTCGTGTTAGCGGTGGTAGAATTTGTAGGGAAAGGAGTAGTGATATTAGAAATAGCAGTAGGAGTTGTAACTTGGGGAGTGCCTGTTGGGAAAAATGTGGTTGTACTAGGAAAGTCAGTACTAGTGTTAGCGGTGGTAGAATTTGTAGGGAAAGGAGTAGTGGTATTAGAAATAGCAGTAGGAGTTGTAACTTCGGGAGTGCCTGTTGGGAAAAATGTGGTTGTACTAGGAAAGTCAGTACTCGTGTTGGCGGTGGTAGAATTTGTAGGGAAAGGAGTAGTGGTATTAGAAATAGCAGGAGTTGTAACTTCGGGAGTGCCTGTTGGGAAAAATGTGGTTGTACTAGGAAAGTCAGTACTCGTGTTGGCGGTGGTAGAATTTGTAGGGAAAGGAGTAGTGGTATTAGAAATAGCAGTAGGAGTTGTAACTTCGGGAGTGCCTGTTGGGAAAAATGTGGTTATACTAGGAAAGTCAGTACTCGTGTTGGCGGTGGTAGAATTTGTAGGGAAAGGAGTAGTGGTATTAGAAATAGCAGTAGGAGTTGTAACTTCAGGAGTGCCTGTTGGGAAAGAAGTGGTTATACTAGGAAAGTCAGTACTCGTGTTGGCGGTGGTAGAATTTGTAGGGAAAGGAGTAGTGGTATTAGAAATAGCAGTACTAGTTGTAACTTCAGGAGTGCCTACTGGGAAAGAAGTGGTTGTACTAGGAAAGTCAGTACTTGTGTTGGCGGTGGTAGAATTTGTAGGGAAAGGAGTAGTGGTATTAGAAATAGCAGTACTAGTTGTAACTTCAGGAGTGCCTACTGGGAAAGAAGTGGTTGTACTAGGAAAGTCAGTACTTGTGTTGGCGGTGGTAGAATTTGTAGGGAAAGGAGTAGTGGTATTAGAAATAGCAGTAGGAGTTGTAACTTGGGGAGTGCCTGTTGGGAAAAATGTGGTTGTACTAGGAAAGTCAGTACTCGTGTTGGCGGTGGTAGAATTTGTAGGGGAAGGAGTAGTGGTATTAGAAATAGCAGTACTAGTTGTAACTTCAGGAGTGCCTACTGGGAAAGAAGTGGTTGTACTAGGAAAGTCAGTACTTGTGTTGGCGGTGGTAGAATTTGTAGGGAAAGGAGTAGTGGTATTAGAAATAGCAGTACTAGTTGTAACTTCAGGAGTGCCTACTGGGAAAGAAGTGGTTGTACTAGGAAAGTCAGTACTTGTGTTGGCGGTGGTAGAATTTGTAGGGAAAGGAGTAGTGGTATTAGAAATAGCAGTAGGAGTTGTAACTTGGGGAGTGCCTGTTGGGAAAAATGTGGTTGTACTAGGAAAGTCAGTACTAGTGTTAGCGGTGGTAGAATTTGTAGGGAAAGGAGTAGTGGTATTAGAAATAGCAGTAGGAGTTGTAACTTCGGGAGTGCCTGTTGGGAAAAATGTGGTTGTACTAGGAAAGTCAGTACTCGTGTTGGCGGTGGTAGAATTTGTAGGGGAAGGAGTAGTGGTATTAGAAATAGCAGTACTAGTTGTAACTTCGGGAGTGCCTACTGGGAAAGAAGTGGTTGTACTAGGAAAGTCAGTACTTGTGTTGGCGGTGGTAGAATTTGTAGGGAAAGGAGTAGTGGTATTAGAAATAGCAGTACTAGTTGTAACTTCAGGAGTGCCTACTGGGAAAGAAGTGGTTGTACTAGGAAAGTCAGTACTTGTGTTGGCGGTGGTAGAATTTGTAGGGAAAGGAGTAGTGGTATTAGAAATAGCAGTAGGAGTTGTAACTTGGGGAGTGCCTGTTGGGAAAAATGTGGTTGTACTAGGAAAGTCAGTACTCGTGTTGGCGGTGGTAGAATTTGTAGGGAAAGGAGTAGTGGTATTAGAAATAGCAGTAGGAGTTGTAACTTCAGGAGTGCCTGTTGGGAAAGAAGTGGTTATACTAGGAAAGTCAGTACTCGTGTTGGCGGTGGTAGAATTTGTAGGGAAAGGAGTAGTGGTATTAGAAATAGCAGTACTAGTTGTAACTTCAGGAGTGCCTACTGGGAAAGAAGTGGTTGTACTAGGAAAGTCAGTACTTGTGTTGGCGGTGGTAGAATTTGTAGGGAAAGGAGTAGTGGTATTAGAAATAGCAGTAGGAGTTGTAACTTGGGGAGTGCCTGTTGGGAAAAATGTGGTTGTACTAGGAAAGTCAGTACTTGTGTTGGCGGTGGTAGAATTTGTAGGGAAAGGAGTAGTGGTATTAGAAATAGCAGTAGGAGTTGTAACTTCAGGAGTGCCTGTTGGGAAAGAAGTGGTTATACTAGGAAAGTCAGTACTCGTGTTGGCGGTGGTAGAATTTGTAGGGAAAGGAGTAGTGGTATTAGAAGTAGCAGTACTAGTTGTAACTTCAGGAGTGCCTACTGTGAAAGAAGTGGTTGTACTAGGAAAGAGAGTGCTAGTGCTGGCAGTAGTAGCATTTACTGGGGAAGGAGTGGTAGTATTAGGAACAGTAGTAGCAGGTGTAACTTCACCAGTACTTGTTGAGAAAGAAGTGGTTGGAATAGGAACGGTCATAGTAGTGCTCACAGCCGTAGTACTTGTAGGGAAAGAAGTCGTAGTGTTAGGGACAGTAGTATCTGGTGTAAATTCTATGGTACTCGTTGGGAAAGAAGTGGTTGTGCTAAGCAGGGTAGTCATGGTATTTGCAGTAGCCAAACTAGTGACAACAGTCCCAGAAGTGGTAGCCTCAGTAGTAAATGTAGAATGTGGAGTAGTCGGCAAGATGGTACTTGTCCTCGGTGTAGTAGAAACTATGGGACCACCGTGAATCCAAGTGACCTCAGTTAACTTTTCCAGGCTGATAATCTTGTCACCCAATTGAATATTTAGTATCTGCCAGGAAACAAGAAATAACATTAGTATTTTAGAACTTCTTAAATACCACATTTAACAACCACCATCAAAATGATGTATCATTTTCTTCCCAGAGAGTAATAAAAGGTTTGCTCCTACATCACACCGATTCAGACAGTTCAATATGGAGAGGTGTGCTGGGCATGCTTCTGACCGTGCACTTCATTTAGGTAGGACCACAGGACTCCCAAGTAATTGAGCCTTTGATGAATCAACATTCATAAAGATCTCTTGGTTCTGCCTCTGGATTTTAACCTTCCTGAGGGCAGGCTGCTTTCCCGTTTCTACCCACCGCAACCCGCAGCACACTGCCTCGCACACAGTAGGGTGGTGGGAGCCCTGCTGTTTGTGTTTTATTTCTTCTTCTTTATTGTGCGTGTCTGACTTAAGCTTCATTCGCCAGATCTGTCCACTCCAAAGAGACATCCACCGCAAGCCCATGGAGGCTCCTTCGTTTTCACAATCTGCGTTGATTTGAATAATGATTTGACCTTTGGGCCACTTGTTTGTTTTCTCTTCCCAGGCTGGAAATTCACCATGTTATGTACTATTTTTTAAACATTTATTAACTTTAGAGAGATGGGAGCAGAGAGAGAGAGAGAAATGTCGATTGGTTACCACTCATACACACCCAACCTGGGATGGAGCCTGCAAGCTGGGTATGTGCCCTGACTGGGAATTGAACCCCCAACATTTCGGTGTGCAGTGTGCAGGGACAACACTCCAACCAAGCCACACTGGTTAGGGCAACATTCACCCTATTTTAAATTCACCAATAAAGAATGATCCCTGGAAGCCCCAGACCCCCCTATCCTCCACCCCCAAAAATGCTGAACCCTAGGCCCATGCCCAGGCTCTCTCTCTCTCTGCCCGGGACCTCCTCGTATGGCCCTGGGGCTGTGTGGTTTCCAGGACTTGTTATAAGCCTGCATCTTTCCAAAGTTTCCTGATGGTTATCGCTGAAGAACATCTTGCCTTCATATTAAGAACCACAAGAGCTAGTCTGGCCACAGCCTTGGTAATTGATAGGTTCAGACCAGCACAAAGCGAATAGGTACGATATGCTGCAAACTCTCCCCCAAACGAGGCGTTCAAAGATCTTCGGTTATCAGTCTTAAGTAGAAATGTTCACTTATGAAGAGTGGTTTTGAACTCAATAGTTCAAGAAAAATGTTTTGAAGTAGAGGACTACAGGAGACTAGAGAGAGAGAATCCATTTGAACTCCAGAGGGTCATTTCCCAAAATTCAAATACCAGCCTGGGAAGCTTTTCACCTTTTAGAAAACAGTAACTATTCTTACCCATTTTCACTTTCCTAACCCGCCCTCTCTGAGTTACGGAATCTGTATTTATGAATGATCTAGTAGTGTTCAAAAGTGGGACACTCCTCCCTCTTTTGTTACTCTTTGTAACTCTACTTTTAATTTGTCTTCTGACTCGTTAGATGTGGTTTCTAGCGCACCCTTTACGAGAAGGTTAAGTAGGGTCTGTTGTCTCGGTCACTATTTTGTTGACCAAATAACTGATCTCACATCATGGGTGGGACGTATTCATCGTAGTTCACTGCCAGTTTTCACCAGCCCAGAAAACCCATTTGTCCCCCACCCTTCCACCTCCGTGTGGACAGCTGGTTAATGGGGTTTGTTTTTAAAGCTCACCCTTTTCTTTGTTTGAGCCTCTGCCGCAGGCCTAAGTTTTGTTACGCGAGCCCGGGAGACCACCCTCAACATGGAGCAGAGTTTCTTCGGGACATGCACGGAATGGGTCTCAGGAGACCGTTGGCCATCGCTCTCCGGGGGAGCCACTGGTATTTTATATTTTACAATATAATTCAACATTCGCAACTTTTCAGGAACATATCGATTATACGTATCTATAACCTCTCAAATGTAGATGATAATAACAGTGGTGAAAACTTTGCAGAATAACAAAATTAATGTAGGATATAACAACATTATTTTGAGACGTACCTGTTGGTAAGGGTCACTGATGAAATTCGTCACTGTGAGTTGCTGGTTGTCATAGGTGACACGGATTTGTGTCACATAAGTAGGGTGGACCCCCCAGACTGTAATATTTCCAACTTTCAGTGGATTCGAGTTACTCAAATACTTATTGTGTACGGTCTGGATTCGCAATGTGTTCTATAAAGAATGCATAAAAATAAAAAAATACACATTACATCTGTTGATCAGCTACGTTGCACATTAACATGTTAAGAAACCTCCGATTACTACTGTGCAGGTTTGCTGTTTTACTTTTAATTAAATACTTTCATGAAGACACACTTTCTGAGTACTAGCAACAATAAATTTGCTGATACCAAATATTAACATAACAATCATATAGAATAGTGCAGCTCTAAGAATTTCTCTAAATCCTGGGTACCATTTTTAAGCAAAATCTATACTAATAGTAGCCCAAATGGAATAACCGGATCTGAAAACTAGTTTAAGCACAGAACAGGGGGAGTTTGCCTGGAGGACATAATTCCAAGAAGAAGGGGCAGACAGGATATACGGCAGACATCATCGAATGCCTGAAGCACCGTTATGTATAAAAGACCCATTTCCCCGCAGCATTAGATGAATTGCAAGTTTCTTTTTATTAGAGTGATGGCATATTGGATGATTATCAAAACAAGGGCTGTTTCTTCCTTATCTTAACATCAACATGCCTGATTCACAAAAACAGAAAGGTCTTCCCATGAAGACGTGGGATGCTACATTTACACAGTTCATGGATAATGTTTAATCTGTTGCTAATGGAAAGAGGATTTCCAAAATCCGATTTAAAAAGTCTTACCTGAGCTGCTATGAAATTTGCCAAGAAATAGTTTCCATTTTCATAGGTATCTGCAAGCAAGAAACAAAATAAGCAACTACTCATTCCTTCTACCATAGCAGATAATCTAACATAAAGTCCAAAAGTGTCTGAATGGGATGGCAATTCCTGGTCAGGATACTCCTGACTTCTCTGGGGAGCACAGACGAGAGGAGCTGAGGGGATACCCCACTCTAGGTCAGTGTGGGGAGATACAGGTGGGACAGGGTGTTTGGGGGTAAGGGCCAGGTGGTTGCAAAGACCCGAGAACCTGGGTTGAACTGAGGTCTCCTATCACAGGTGAAGAAGTGTGAAGGCTACTGATTTTTTTTTTTTTTCTGTGACAACATAGCAAGCCCATGGCCGTGAGAATTCACATGGCTGTGATGAGACAAGTCCAAAGCAAAGGAGAGCAGTTAAGGACTCAGGCTTTCAAGTCAGACCGACATTCAAATCCCCACCCTTGTACTTAGCAGTTGTGCAAACTGAGGCAAGTTCCTTAACATTGCATCATCCAGAAAACAGAGATTTAAAAAAATAGGACTAGTTCTAAAAAAATGGGCAATAAGGTCCATACCACGCCCTTGGGCCCAGTGAATGCTCAGAATTTGTGGTTCACTGTCATCACCAAAGTCACCACGGTCTTCATCGTTACTATTCTCTCCCTACTCGGAGCTCACCCTTCCACAGCGTTCCGCATCCCAAGCCCTCTCACCTCTCCAGGACTTACTCCTTCAGTTCCTTCCCATCCCTACCTACTCCTCCAAGCTCCAGTTCGGCTCCAGAGCATTCCATTCGGACAAATCCCTGACTTTTTTCTCCCTGTATCAAGTTACCATGTCTCCTATCTAGCGCCATAGGTCTCAAAAAAAAAAAAAAAAAAAAAAAGGTAGCCTCTGCTTGTTATGTCTGCGTACTCAAGTCATAATTCAATTCTCCATCTCCTATACTAAAGCTCCTGTGTCCTTTTTTTGCTGAGTTGGATCCTTTCAAAGTCACCAATGACGTGGTACATTAAATCTTAACACTCACGAGGCTTCTATACCTCCTTCCTATTTTCTAAAAGTCCGTTTCCCTTCACGTTCCTGCCTTGGCCCTTGTCGTCACTCCACCTCTTACCAATATCAGAACATGTTCTCTCCCTGAACCAGCAAATCCTCTTCTCCATTCTCCAAATCACCTCCCCTCTTGAGGAAACAAACAATCATAAAGGGCTATTTTTAGTCTTTAGACTTTAAACTTAGTCTTGGCTAGAAAACGGAACCTAAGCAAATATTATAGCCTATTTTAGCAGTTTGAAAGAATGTTTAAAGAATGAGTCCTGGCTGCTGTGGCTCAGTGGATTGAGCACTGGCCTGCAAACCAAAGGGTCATCAGTTTGATTCCCAGTCAGGGCACATGCCTGGGTGTGGACCAGGTCCCCAGTAGGGGGTGCACAAGAGGCAACCACACATTGATGTTTCTGTCTCTCCTTCCCTTCTCCTCTCTAAAAATAAAGAAAATCTTTTTTTTTAAAGAATGTTTAAAGAATGAGATTCTGTTAACATAGGTGATTTAAGATCTTTAAACTAACTATGAAATCTCCTTATATAAGTAAGGAAAAGCTTAACAGTCACAAACCTGTTAATGCAAACTTTCTATTAAATTTATACTTATATTGTATCTTCTTCCTTTAAATTTGAATGTTTAAATCTGTTTGGTGAAGCAGAGAGCTTCTCTATAGAAATTAAAAAGCTTAAAACTTTCAGGGACTATTGATTTTTAACCTCAAGACTAAAACCTATTCCTTGTAGAAACCTAAAATTTTATAGAAAATTGGTTTTTCTCTTAAAATTTTGAAATACAGGGTCCAGCAGAAGTAAGGCCTGCTTGAGTGTGGTTGGTAGGGTCATAATCTGGGTGTAATAATTTATAGTTTTAATTTGAACATTTCACCTAAAATGTCATATGCTGTGCTTGAGTGTGATATTGTTATGTTACAGAATTACATGCTTACGATTTTGTAATAAAAATTTTGCAATAAAAGAGGGGCATTACTTTTGCTGGACCCCCCGTACCTTGTCCATAGGGGGCTGATTTTACATCCTCACTGTGGGGTTATTAACCCACGGGGGCATCGATCACCAGTCCTGATCAGGCCAAGCTGATAAAAAGACTCTAGACGCCCGTAAAACACTGGTTTCAACTAGCAGTGACTTTGCTGGCGAAACACTTGGCAAAATCTAGAGACACATTTGGTTGTTACAACTCGGGGTTGAAGGGAACACTTTGGCATCCAGTGGGTAGAGGGTGGAGGTGCTGCTGGACATCTTGTGAGTAACAGCCCAGCCATCGCCAGCAACAATGAATTATAGCGCTGAAAAGGTCCATACTATTGAGACTGAGAACACCTGCTTTGAAAAAGCCATGTCCTTGGGGAAAAAAAGGAGGAAGTTGGAAGATTTTCTTCCTGGTTTCAAAACTTACTTCAAAGTAACTGTACTCAAGACAGTGTGGTGCTGGCACATGTATATATATACACACATAAATAGAATCTTTTATATATAATAGTTATATATAATATATACATGTATGATCTTTTTAATGTGAAGGTTTTATCTGTGTCTTCAAGTGTGCATATATACCTTCACATTTAAAATCAACTGATCTTTAACAAGGGTACCAAAAGAAAAAAATAATTCAATGGTGAAAAAATAATTCAATGATGAAAAAATCATCTTTTCACAAAAAGACTGGGACAACTGGATATCCACGTGCAAAGACCAAAGCTGGACACCCCCCCACCTCACACCATATACAAAAATCCACACAAAATGGCTCAGAGACCTAAACATAATTGCTTTGACGACGAAACTCATAGGGAAAAAAGGGTAAATCCTTGTGACCTTAGAGTTGGCAACGGTACACAGAAAGTGCCAATGACAAAAGAAAAAAAAAATAAATTTGACTTCATCAAATTGAAAAACTTTTATGTTCCAAATGGATACTTAATAAAGTGAAAAGACAATACACCACATGGGAGAAAATATTTGGAAATCATAAATCTGACGAAGGACTTACCATCTATCTGGAAAATAAAGAACACTTACATTTCAATAATAAAAAGGCAGCCTAATTCAAAAATTGACACAGGCTATGATACACATTTCTTCAAAGAAGATACATAAATGGCCAGTAATTACATGAGAAGATGCTCAATGCCATCAGTTTTCAGGGAAATGCAATTCAATTGGAACCACGGTGTGATATCACTTCACACCCACTAGGATGACTATTCTCAAAAAGACAGAAATAACAAGTCTTGAAAAGGGTGCAGAGAATCTGGACCCCTCATCCACTGCTGGTGGGATGTAAAATGGTGCAGCCTCTTTATAAAGGAACCTGGGAGTTCCCCCAAAAGTTAAACATAGAGACACCGGTTGAACCTTGAATACATTATGGTAAGTGGAAGAAGCCAGTCCGTCATAAAAGACCATAGTTATTGCATTTATATGACTCTACATGATTCCATTTACATAAAATCTGCAGCATGCGTAGATTTGTAGCAAGTAGATTAGTTAATGCCCGAGGCAGCATGCATTTCCTGGGGCTGGAGAGAATAGTGGGCGGGGGATAGAGGGGTGATATCTGCAAGGTACAGGGCTTATTTGGGGGGTGAAGAAACTGTTCTGTAACTGATCGAATAATAGTTAAACAACTTGGTGCACAGGCTAAAACCATGAATTGTACACTTTCAATGACTAGATCACTTGGTGTGTGAATTATATCTCAATAAAGCTATTATTAAAAAAATTAAAGTCAGGACCAACATTTCTTTTTCATAAAAAACATGCTTTTCCAAAAAACTTCCTACTGACCACCTTTACAATCCAGCGTGTGCTTTTTACGTGTCATCGCACTCCCAGGCCTATGCTCCACTCCTCACCGGGGTTTCAGTCAATCGTCACGCCCACGTGTCCAAACTCCATCTGCCTCTCTCCACCCAGGAGACCCCCCACGCATCTCAGACTGCAAGTGTGCCAAGCTGACTCCGTGTTTCATTCTTCCCTAAACTGTCTTTATCGCCCACGTTTTATACCACGATGGCGGAAATACTGGGCTGGCCAAAAGCCCTGTCTAGGTTTTTCTGTACAATAAAGACACATTTTTTATTTTCACCAATAACTTCATGGGTTTGGATATTTTGAGTATGTCGGCTCTCTCCCGCTATTGGCTTCTAGTGGGTAGAGGCCAGGGGTGCTGCCAAACATTTTCCAATGCATAAGATAGCTCTGCCACAAAGAGTTCTTTGGCCAAGAAACTTCACAAACCAGTTTTGACATGTTTGATCAATCACAGCACCTTCTCCATACACCGCACAAACCTTTTTTTTTGCACTTCAGTTGTGTTTTTACCTTTCTTGAAATGATAAAGCAGAATATGCTGAAAATGTTGCGTATTTTCTTCCATCTTAAATATTAAAATTGCTGTGTAAAAAATTCACCAATTTTTGATAAGTTTTTTTAATGCATGCTGAAATGACAGCTGTCACAATACAATCTAACAAACTTGTTTTTTTTTTTAAATGTAGTTAGAGACAACTAAGCACTACTTGAGACATCATATGGAAAAAAATGTAACAGACTTTTGGGCCAACCCGACACTTCCTGTCTCGTCACCCACATATATTCTTGGCACGATCTGACAACGCAGATCGTCTGGAGTGGCACCTCCAGTGGCACCGTGGCAAGGGTGTCTCTGAAGCGACAAAGGGTTGAACACCTCAGTGCGGACACTAACTCTTTTTGCTGTGAATTCCTGCTCATCAAACAAAAATCCTGGATGAAAATTTCATCTTTCACTGAAGGAAAAATATGTATTTCCCAATAGATGGGAATATTCTAGTCCATTAATAAACACCGTTGTCACATTTAAAAATTGGCATTGTGGTACAGACCTCTCTCACAAGGCTTAAGTCCTGCCACTCCCATAAAACCTGGGTCTCCTTTCTCTGACATTGGAACTTTCTGTCGTGATAGTAACCACAATGATTTAAGTGTAAAATATCTCATCTTAACAGCTTATAATGGAGGTTTATTTATCTTGCATGATAATGATACTTTTTATCAGTATTCATGGGCCAGGAATCCTCTGCATAGATTAAAACATGTTATCTGTCTATGTACTTAGGCCTCCATATTTATAAAAGTATTCCATTACCTTGATTGTCATGATGGCTAAACAGCTATATACATTTGTCAAAGCTTATTAAACTATATATTTAAAATGGATACATTTAACCTATGAAATATTACTCAATAAAGTTGATTTAAAAAAAAACAGTAATTTCACTTCTAGGAATCTATTCTATGGAAATAATCTGAAATAAAAATAAAAGTTAATACTAAAGGATGTTATATTCAGAAATAAAAAGTGAAAATATCCTGTACCCTGTATAGAAAATAATTATAGACAGATAAATTATGGCATAATCTTCCAATGGAATATGCTAATTAGAAATACTACTAGTGAAAAATAAGTTATACTTTTGGAACATGTGACGTATTACAAGATTAGGTAATAAATACTGGACGTAAGTATTGGAAATACTTATCAGTATTGGAAAATGAGGTTGACTGGTTAACAGTACATCAGTGTTTCCCTGGAAATGTCTCAGGATGAGGATGTTTTCATTACAGTGACAAATACCAATTATCTAAAGTAGAACTATCAGGTCCCTAGACTGAGGAAAGGAAGCACACATAGTACTATTTCTTTGATAGAGGGATCCTTTTGACAATTCCTTGTTTCTGAGACACCAGGAAATTTTCTAAGCTCTAATTTATCTCCTGGGTGGCCCTGTTTAGGGGGAAAAGGGTGGCTGGTGATGCACGGCTAGCCCAAATAATACAGCCAGGTCTGTGGACCACCGAGACTGACTGAACTGTCAGCCTGATATTTGCAGCCACCTTTTTTTTTTTTTTTTTTTTTAGAGTGAGACAGTTATACAGAGATAGTGCACCCCAGCTGAAGCCATGAAATCAGTTTGCTGAACCTCCAAAGCTGGGGGTCACATACTCTTCTATAATAATTACAGTGTGATATCAAAATGAGCAGGCAAAGGGTGCAAGAATCCCCCCAACACCACTGCTTTACTAACAGCAGCAGAAATGAGAGGGGTTTTCAGTTTATGCCAATTACATCCCGAACCTCGGGGGCACGGATTTTCCTGAATGGCGTGTGGAGAACACGGGAAGTTCCAGCTCACCAATGCTTTCTCCATCATCCCAGAACATCTGGCCTTCAGCTCCCCCGGTGTCATCCAAAGCAACAATCAACCCCATCAGATTTTGTCGACTACGGAAAAAAAAAGTTATTTTTTCTCTAGATAGTAAGTTGTAAAGATAAAAGACAGCATCTATTGAAACTATTATTCATCCAGAACAACAAAATAAAGATAATGGAGTTAAAATGCACATAAATCTCCAAAAACAGGTAATATGAGATAAAATACAAGGTAATTCAAAGGCAGTGGAAATAATATTTAAAGTGTAATGAAACATTTGGTACAACTTCAACTTTCAAAAACCAAATACACATCCTTTACTTATAATACATATTACAAGTAATACGATGAGGAACTACTTCTTTATAGGAAGAGGACACCCCCCAAACAAACAAACAGACAAACAGAAACCCTTCAGTAGCTTTCAGAGCAGGGAATCAGCACCGGATAGCCATCGCAAATCAAAGAGCTCATCAATACGTCCCATATTTTTAATAGCACAGAAAGAGAGGTACGTGCTGCTGTGCCCCGCAAATTTTCTGCCCCGCCCTCTGACACAGCGCTCCAGAGACACCGTCTCCCCGAGGCTGCTGCGCGATGAACTCGTCCTCCGCCGGGTCCCGCTCCGAGGGCACTCACAGAATCGGAGGAGCGAACTGCCTGGGTCCGGGGTTACTTATGCACAGAGCCCCCCATGGGGTGGGCCTGCCGCGGGAAGCACCGCGCCCCCTCACCTGGAGTGGGTGTTCATTCCCGCCTCCTGCCAAGGCAAGATGGAGCCTCCTCTGATGTGAACGTTGATGTGGTCGAGGGGGGCCTGCAGGGTTCTCCACTCGCCTGTGGACGCGTTGCCAGATCCCTAGAAGGGAGAACACAGGCAGGGGTCAGCGGCAGGGGAACCGAACGCGTGCTTCCTCACCTGTCGGTCTTCCCCGAGGGAGTGTGTTGGGAAGTCAGCAGAACACTGCAAATCGAAAAAGAGAATTTCCGATTTTCAGCTTTGCTGAAAACGCTGGAAAGCTGGTCTTTTCTCTTTATTCTCCAGAAAAGGTGGGGTGTGGGGGAGGACTCAGGGTGATATGGCAGTCAGATTTTACCTAGTTACGCTTTGCTGGATACTTTTATTTAAAGAACCCTTGCACCGCTGAAAGGTTAAAAGCTACCACCTCATCAAATGGGTGTCCGGAAGTCAGGAGAATACTCCGGCCACCTCTCCAGCCTGCATGGACCAACCCAGTTCTTCACAAAATACCCCCCTTCATTCTTACCGTGCTATAGTCATACCAACGGGCCAGGGGAAAATAGGCTCGGATCTCAAACGTGTTCTGAAACAGAAAATCAACGGGTCCGTGTGAATGTCTCAACAATCCAGTTTTAATTAAAAAAAAAAATAATCCTCTCTGTAGCATTCACGTAAACATGGGAATTTTATTAATGATTTTTAAGAGTTTGGGAGGTTTTGTTGAGCAAGATCCTGGGAAATTTGTTTCAAACACAAAGAAAAATAATTTTTTTAAATGGTCAACTTTATAAGGATGGATGGTGACAAAACATTAAAACAAGAAATCAGCCCTCGCCAGTGTGGCTCAGTTGGTTGGAGCATCGTCTCATACACCTGAAGGTCATGGGTTCAGTTCCCAGTCAGGGCACATACCTAGGTTACAGGTTCGATCCCTGGTCAGGGTGCATACAAAAGGCAACGGATCACTGTCTCTCTCTGTCTGTCTGTCTGTCTGTCTCTCTCCCTCCCTCCCTCCCTTTCCTTCTCTCTAAAATCAATAATCATGCCCTTGAATGAGGATTAAAAAATAATTTCAAAAAACCAAAAACTCCACTGAGGTTAAGTTTTCATTAACGGAGACCTTGAAAAAAAGAACCCCCCCCCCCAAATATTCTAGAAATAGTGAGCTGGACCAGATGGTCTTTCAAAGCCCTTCCTGTTCCTCAGGTTGGAGGGTTTGTGGCCTGGGATGGAGAACTCACAGCCTGCAGCACGGGGCTGACTAAGACGGCAGGGCCCAGCATGAACTGACGGTCTATGTCCCACGTAGTTCTGTCCTTGCTGAACCTTAAAAAGTGAGTGTAGAAAGTCTACTCAGACCTGCAGGGCTGCAGCGGAGGGTCGCTCCCAGGCCACGCCCAGACCCGCGGCTGGGGAAACTGGCCGCACTCACTCGTGCAGCAGGGGGCGCACGACCGTGCTGCCCTCCGCGTGGGCCTTGTGCATCAGGGTGTAGAGGTAGGGCAGCAGCGTGTATCTGGTCTGCAGGACTCTTCTCGAGTACATCTCAAAGGTGGAGTTCCAGGCCACGGGATCTTGTCTCTGAGGGGATGAAGGAGCACAGGAAAGAGCGCCTCTTTTTCACTCTGTCCTAGTGACGTCAGAGAAGCACCGACGGCATGTACCCCTTAGGTGGGCTCCACAACACTCCTCCCTCCGTTTCTAGCCTGCCCTCCCCCCACTCGCGCCTTCTTACTAAACCCGAGCATCTTGCTTCCTCCTCTGTATCTCGGGCTCCTTCTGCCCCTGCTCAGGTTAGTCTTGGCCCTGTGCATGTGCAGAGAGATGGGTCTCTGGGAGGCACTAACATCTCTAGGATGGACTGGAGCAAATTGTATATTCACTACTCTTAAAGGCAAAGGTGGCTTCTTTTATTTCAGCCCCAACAGGGCTGGCACTGTCAACAATTCCACCAAGAGATGTGAAAAAGTATATTCTTGAAAAATCATTGGCTATTACGGGTTTTTGAACTCGGTGGGTTTTCTGAGGAAATGGGGGTTCTGTTGATCTGTATGAGCTTTCTCCGTAAGTAATTACAGTCCTTTTTCATATCGAAAGCAAAGTCCTGACTTGAGGACACGGAACACCCCCCGCAGCACCAACTAGTGCCTCACCCTGGTCCCCACGGTGTTGTGGTTCCTGGAAAAGGGGTAGAAGGCCCCCAGCTGCATCCAGCGAGCGCACATCTCGTATTCGGCATCATTAAAGAACCCGCAGATGTCTGCCCCTGTCTGAGAAGATGCAGAATCGGGGTGTGAGGCGGGACTGCCGGACGTTGCGGACCCCCTGAAATCCGCCTGGGCAATTAGCAACGGCCCCAGCAGGACTTACATAAGGTATTCCGAAGAGGCTGAACTCCATCATGCCTGCAATGAGAAGACACAGCTGTGCTGGACTGAGCGGCCCTTTGGGAGGCCTGGCGTGCCCTGTCTCTTCTGCACCCCACTCAAAAGCCCCGGCCCCGTCGTGGCGAACAAATAAAAAGATGGGTGTAGACTGAAACTCAGGCCCCTGGAGAACTCAGCCACCTCCCGCAAGGACGGCGATTAGACCTAAGCGATGCATAGGCCCCGGGAAGACCGCGCACCGATGATAGATTTCTGCAGCTGGTCCCACGCGGCCGTGTTGTCTCCCAGCCAGTGCGCTCCCCAGCGGCCCGACGAGGGGAACGTGGAGCGGGTGATGACGACCCCTCGCTTTCCTGTCGCCTCCTGCACAGCTCTGGTTGGAGGGGCACAAGGAGGTGAATCGGAGGATGGCCTGGACAGCCACGGAACTTCCTTCACGAAGGAGCAAAGCTTCAGCCCCGAGCACGGGGCGGCAGCGGGGCTGAATTTCAGCCCAGAGAGCCTCTCCCCTCCAGCCCCTGCTACTTAAAAGTGGGGCTGAGGGTCCAGGGGAACTTCAGAGCCAGACAACCAGACACAGGGCATCACCTAAGGTGTGGATTTCCTTTCTTAAAAAAAAAATCGAGTTAACTAGCTGTCCACATGAAGGTAGGAGGAGGGTGGGGTATAGGGCCAATGTATCTATGGAGCAATTACTCTGTTCCAGGTACTATACTGGTCACTTGCGTGTGCATGTCTCACTACCTCACAAGGAGGGCTTCCTTCAGCTCCTTGTACTGTTGAGAAACAGGCTCAGAGAAATTAGATCATTTGTCAAAAGTCACTTGAAGAGCAAGGAGGAAGATATGGGACCTAAACGAAAGTACATATGACTATAGCTTTTTTGGGGGGAGGTAATATTTGCTCTCCTATGCAGCTCCTCAAAAAGCAGACTCATGTTTGCACACAGAGACTAATATTCAGAAAAGATGTTTAAATAGTTCTTGATTGAAGGTGGGCCTTCTGCACGCAGCCTCGGTCAGAAAATAAAAACAATTCGTGTGAGAGAAAAATCAATGCAACCAAAGAAAAAGTCTATTAACGGATGCTAGGACATAATACAATCCAAACATTTGCTAAATAAAGCATCACAAATCAATAGACACAGATAAATCATTCAATAAATGATGTCTGGAAAAGAAGCCAGTGAGTGTAGTGGAGACTAACCCACTTAGGTCACTTCCAATATTTCACAGCAAAATAAATCCAAAAATGGATGGAGATTGCTCACATGCGTGCACACGTCTGAGTAAAAGATAACACAGGCCTGCCACAGGCAGAGATACAGAGTGATGAGGGATGAGAGTGATGTAGAGAACTCTGCCACTGACCAGTTCAGAACTTTAGAAATTCACTAGCCATACAAAGAAGAAGAAAAAAAAGTTGTCTATTCAGGAGAAACTACTAAATCTTGGCAAGACAGTGAGTTAGGAGGGATTTTTAACTTGGCCTCTTTCCAGTCTGACTCTCCCCCAGCTCACTGGCACCAAAAGCCAGGAACCCAGAAGCAAACAGAGAGGTGTGACTGTTTTTGTAGCTCTGTTAAAAGCCCCATCCCAAGAGCACAATAAAATTGTTATTTCTAACTTCTGGTCTTCTGGAAAATCTCCGTTCCCAGGGTGTTGTGGCCATTTGATTAGACTCAGAGATCAACTCAGCAGAGAGCAAACGTCCCCCATCTACCCCCAGGGATTGACTAAAACAATAACCATTTTCTGGAAACATCACAGATACTCAGGCTGCGGTTTCAGTGGGGGCAAACAAAAGCTTGGCTGGTAACTTAAAAGTCAGTCCTGGAGAATTAGAACCTGCTAACAAAAAAAATAAAAAAAACCTTTCACAGCCAAAAGCTTTTTGGAAAGAAAGGGTTTGTTGAGCCCCAGGCTGGCCAGAAAGAGGACCAGGGCCTAGGGCATTTGTGGTCTAAACCTCCCACAGCAGGGCTGGGTGGGTCAGACGCTTGTGCACCATCACCATGGAGAACTTGGAGAAGTTCCTACGTATTCCTAAGGATCTAAGACTGAGTAAGCACCAGGCTTTGTGCATACCCAAGAAAGAACCAGGGAAGGAGAAGGTCTCAGGGACTGACTTCCAGCTGAATTCAAAGGCCTGAGCAGACAGGCGTAAAAGGCTGTCTTACAAACTGCCTGAAGCTGGAAGGTGAGCCTTCTCACACTCACCCCCTTAGCAAGGGGCGAAAGACACAGGGGCAAGGCATTTAAGGGCACTGGGAAGGCTAACCTGAGGCAGGCTTCTTCTTGACTACCCTGAACCTCCCTTTGAGAACATCTGCTTTAGAAAATTTCAACTGCAAATTCTGCGTCCCCGGAATCTATCAAATGAGACAGCAAAGTTGCTAAACAAATAAGCGACCAGTTGAAAAACAAAAGCAGCAATAAAACAACAAACCCTGTGGGGGTAGATTCTTATGCCAGAGTTGTTACAATGTATTATTTAACATTATCGTGCAAAAGAAACCCCCCCGGAAGCGTGCTATACACACAGGGAAAAAAGAGGTCATGGGAAATGTTGCTGAGAGGCTGAGCAGAGACTTTAAGTTAGTTATTATATGTTCAAAGAGCTAAAGGGAAGCATATTAAATAATTAACAAAGTATGACAATGATTTCCCACTACATAGAGGAGGGCCATAAAGAGACAGCACCCTTTTGAAAAGGAATAAACGGAAATCCTGGAGTTGAAAAACACAATAACTAAAATTACAGATTTCCTGTAGGGAGTGAGCTCAACATCAGATTTGAGCTCCAAGAAGAAAGCATCAGCGAAACTGAAGATAGGTCAACAGATATGATCCAGTCTAAATAACACAAGGGGAAAACTACAAAGAAGAAAGAAGGAAGAAAAGTAAACAGAATTTCAGAGACCATCAAATGTAGCAGCAACACACACATAATGGGACCTTGGAAGGAGAAAAGGAAAAGGGGTAGAAAAGAATATTAAAAAAAAAAATAGTGCCCAGGAACGTACACACTGAAAACTGCCAAATGTTGCTGAAAAAAGTTAAATTAGATCTAAAGAAATGGAAAGACACCCCATGTTCGTGGATCAGAAGACAACATTATGAAGATGGCTCCCCGAATAGCTCTACAGATTCAACACAATCCCTACCAACATCCCTGTTGCTGTTTTGCAGAAATTGACAGGCTAATCCTAAAGTTTATATAAAATGTAAGGGGCCACCCTGGCTGGTGTGGCTCAGTGGATTGAGTGCCTGCCTGCAAATCAAAGGGTCGCCAGTTCAATTCTCAGTCAGGGCAAATGCCTGGGTTACAGGCCAGGTCCCCAGTAGGGGGCGTGCAAGAGGCAGCCACACACTGATGTTTCTCTCCCTCTCTTTCTCCCTCCCTTCTCCTCTCTCTAAAAATAAATAAATAAAATCTTTTTAAAAACTGTAAGGGACCCGGAATAACTAAAACAATCTTGAAAAGGAACACAAAAGGCCACATAAAAGGAGCCACAGATGAAGCAATCTATATAGATAGAAAGTAGATCAGAGGTTTCTGGTGCTCAGGAGGTGGGGACAAGGGTGGGGCATGACTGCTGGTCGGTAGTTACAATTATACAGCTCTGTGGATATACTAAACACAGGGGAACTACTTACCTTGTTCTTTTAAAGAAGTATATTTGACATGGAACATTGTGCACATTTCTGGTGCACAACATGTTAATTTGATACATTTATATATTGTAGCAAGAATGCCATAGTAGCAATGACTAGTGCCTGCTCACTTTAAACAGGTGACTTTAGCAACCTGCTTGGTTGATACAACTCCGAGGTGGTGCGGTTGCCTAGGAAACCACTCCAGATAGTTTGACCTCCATCCATTAAACTCGCATCGCTCTACATGTGACAAGCCAAAAGTAACAATGTGGAAAATGATCCTCACTGCAAGGGACTGAACACACTCACTCGTAGGTGGGTCTGGTCTGGGACCACCCGTACAGGCTGTGCACGTCGTAGTGCCGCACCCGGGAGCCGTCGGGCAGGACCTGCTCGCTTTCCATGCACAGGGTCTTGCTGCTCAGGCCGCTGTCCCTGGACTCCAAATCTGAGAGGAAATGCCGAGTTACGTTCTGAACAGCCTGAACTGCCCATTCGCTGGAAATGCCCGTCACCCTGGCACTGCTCTATTTCCATCAACGACTCTGTTACCAGTAACGGCTCCAATTTCAAGAACTGCTTTTGTCTAAAAAAAGGGAAAAATCAATCTTCTGTGACCTTGTAACTAATGAAGGGTAACGACAGGAATGGAGCTGGTCAAGGCACACTCCCTGGGTGTCATGACTGTGGCTCCCACTAGATGGCAATGTTCTCAAGGGAATAGATCTGGTTTCAATCAAGTTTGTACTGATGTTGCTAAATGGTTCTGGTTGGTCAGTACTTGCCTGATGCATAAATATTAAATCAAGGAGGAAAACAAGGAAGGAGGAAGGGAAGGAGGGAGGAAAGGAAGTATGGCTGTGACCTAGACATTAAAAAACTTGATTTCCAGATTTCATCTCACAAATTACTGGCATGGTGCTTTTAGGAAGGTGAGTCCCTTCCTTCCTTCCCCAGGCTTCTGCAAGGCAAGAGAGCTCTACTTTCTGAGATGCCTTCGATCTCCAAAGCCTAGGATTCTCTGCTTCTGTTTGTACCATAAGACAACCAGGGCACATGCGAGTGTGTCCAGGGGGGTTATTTACAGTTGTAGCCATCAGTTCACAGTTACAATGTCATCAGATGCACCCCACATTGCTACATTCCACACCACATCCAGTCATTATTTCTACGCTTGATTAGCAATTTACTTGCACTTTATTCAAGGTTATTCTATGTGGGATTTTAGCTCGTGTTTGAGAATGTTTTTCTCACTCCAAAAGGAGGCTTCACTTTGACAACAAGGGGAAAACTTTCAAGGGTTTCTGAGCCAGGGAGGGCATTTAATGAAGTCATCATTGTACATACGTGGCATATAAGGTGGTTTATTAAGAATTTCATTGCGGCAGCCCCCGACAGATCCATCCACAAAGTTTGATGGCTCATTCATATCCTGAAATGAGTGGGCAAAAAAGGTTCTGTGATGTCAGAGTCCGTATGGCCTTAGCTTGGGGGCATGCTGACCTCCTGGAGACAAAAGTGTCTTAGTTAAGCCCTCACACAGCTGCTTGATTCCCTGACCCAGTTTAATCTCAGGCACGGACCCAAATGGCCCCAAGAACGCATGTTGGTTTAAGTAGTGTGTTCCATTCCCAGTCGAGGTTATAGTTTTCAGCTTCCGAGGACTGTTTCCTAGTGGCAGAAAGACAG
Organism: Glossophaga mutica; assembly: GCA_039655065.1. Lineage (NCBI taxonomy): Eukaryota > Metazoa > Chordata > Mammalia > Chiroptera > Phyllostomidae > Glossophaga > Glossophaga mutica. The sequence goes on from CM077313.1 coordinate 8,923,257, forward strand.
ATGAAGCTGGATCTAAGACCTCAGGAAATCTCCTCTTGATTCAACTCTCCCATCTGACCTCGCTTTTTTACAACCTTTTTGTCGGTGGCCAATGGTCACTGTTCTCTTCCCCTACTCCTTCTCAGTCCAGTAGCTGGACTCATCGGGATACCAGCACAGTCCAAACTCGAGCAGCAGTGTCTCACTGTCTGCCGTCCTGAGAAGCTGCTGGAGACTCGGAAACAAATCTGGAAATCAAGGATCCTTGCAGGGGTTTACTCCTTAAATGCAAGAAGTAGCGATTCCTACAGCAAGTGGTCACTGCCCGCTTGACCCACAGAAAAGTTCACACTTTGAGTATCGGGCTATCTTAAACAGGACATACGGAAAGGCAAAGACAGGTATTTCAGAAACGAGTGACTGTTTTGAGTTATTCAGCTACAGTTCTGCTCCAGTGGAACAAATATCCTAAAGGGATCTCCATTCCTCGGAGCCCCCCCCCACCTCTTCGCCATGTGCTTGACCTGCCTGGGTTAGCCTGTGCCCTTTTAAACGTGTCTCCTCGGTGCCCATCTGTCCTAAAAGCCAGTGACCAGGAAGCCCCAGCGCTGCCGATGGGCTCAGACTTCTGTCTCTGCATGAGTCACGGGCAGCCCGGTGCAGCCCTGAGGGGCTCTTCAGAGCTGGCCTGGACCCTGCACAGGGTTTTGGGCTGCTGAGCCACGGGGAAGGAAACTGGGATGTCGCTACACTTCCCATCCCTAGAAATGCGCAAACAGACGAGCCTTTGCACACCTGTCCCAGAGACATCCTGGAGGCCCTGCTCTTCTGCTCAGCTGACATGTGTCACAAATACTGGAGGCGTCTCCATGAGCACTGTGATGAACATCTATTTTGTCTCGGATCCGGGCCTTCCTTGCCCCGAGTCCTGCCCTGTGTCACAGGATGGCTCCCAGGTCACTTATTGCTGCCTTCTGGGTAGGCGTGGCCAGCGGGAGGCAGTGGCAAGAGATTGGAGGAGGGGAGATTAGAGAAGCCAGGGGATCGGCTGCCTTTTCCTCTGGCAGCCTCTCCAGTGGTGGCATGCCCCTCCATGGCCTCCGACTTCCTCCACATAATATGTCCCTGAGACCCCCTCCACTTGTTCTGGTGGTCCCGGCAATTCATTCTGTGCTAGCACCCTCTCTTTCACCCCTAGCCCCCTGCTTCACTAGTCTCAGAATTGCCTCTCCAGGTTTGTATCGCTGTCGTTTCCAAAGACAAACCACTAAGGATGCACTTACGATCCACAGTCCATCGAACTTCAAGCTCTTCCTCGGCTCCCGGGGGTTGGTGTAGAGCTCTCGTATTTCCCTCTTCCACCACTCAGCTGTGCTGTTCCGCAGGAAGTCAGGAAAGGCCACGTGGGCTCTGAACCGCTGTAAGAACAGCACACGCCCTCACACTGGGTCTCCGCCTGTCCAGGGACAGGAGTGCGGGGACCTGGAAGGGGCCTGAGCAGGTGCCGTGAGAGGCGCCACGCCCAGCAGGGGGAGCCCTAAGCTGGGCCTGCCGCTTCCGCGGCACAGATTTCACTGCAGGCGCAGAGACCAGGGGCGGCTGACTCAATCTTTATTTTCCCAGGTTAGACGGTCTTGAGTCCTTTTTAAGCATAGGATTTATTTCATGAATGGACGTTTTCATCGTAAGAACTGGAAAATTAACTGTCTGTGTCTAAACTACGAGACGTCAGAGATTCCAGTACTGCTTTCTACCCGGGTCGGATGAAGACCAGCTGCCCAGCGGAAGCAGCACAAGTGAGTCTCGAGTAGGTGGGGTGCTTGGATGCCTGAGCCGAGGGGGCCCCAGAGCTGAGATCGGAGACGTCGCTCCTTCGAACTGGATCCCATGCTGACAGTTCGCTGCCCCTCAGTGTGTTCACGCCCTCCCCAGTGAAAATACTCTAGGCTCGGGGTCAGTACTTTTGGAGCAACATTAAATTCAAACGAAACAACCCATTGAAAGCACGCCTGTAAAGGCATTTCACTTATGGTTCCCTCCTACGCATCCCCAGTTTACTTGCTTGTTGAGTTCTCCATTTGGGGATCTTTTCTTCTGCCAAGAAATTGCCAGGCGATAAACACCCTCGACTTAGAGCTACTTAACCAAATGTCAGCATAAAACTAGTGAATATCTAAATATTTAGGGCAATGGAGATGAAAAAAAAATTTCTCTGTAATGATACCTTAACCTGCGTTTCATGGTCAAGGGATGTATCCACCTCCACGTTGGGCAGATCTGGCCAAACCTAGAGAAAAACGGGAAAGACTCACACCTTTCAAAGGCATTACACACAGGTGGTGAGATGTTTTACATGTTACACTCCACTGACATGCATCTCCATAACAGTCTCGGGGATCTTGGCCATTAATCGAATTCTAAGGTCTGGGTGAACGAAATTCCGTTAGGTGAAAATAAGCTGGGTCTCCTGACTCATTCTGTAAGCTATCAAAATTTCACTTTTGAACTTAATGATCAACTAAATCCATTTCAAGTAAGTCCTCTGAACAAATCACCTTTCAAACGATTACTTAGTTCTCTGATGTGCTTGTCATGGTCCTGTAACAAAATTCCCTTTTTTAAATAACAAATGAGATTAAAGAAACAAGACTGATTTCCATTTACAACCCATGAACTAAGCCTTAATACTTTTAAGCAGCATCATGACTTATTGGGAAACCCAAGGATATGTAGCATTAAAAAAATCTATATTATTGTCCTGGCTGGTGTGGTTCAGTGGATTGAGTGCTGTGCTGCCCTGCGAACCACAGGGTCACCGGTTCAATTCCCAGTCAGGGCACATGCCTGGGTTGTGGGCCAGGTCCCCAGTAAGGGGTGCGTGAGAGGCAACCACACATTGATGTTTCTCTCCTTCCCTTCCCTTGTTTCTAAAAGTAAATAAAATCTTTTCAAAAATTAAAAATTATCCATTTTTAATTAAAAATATCAATTTTTAATTTTTATTTATCAATTAATTTAGGACGTTAACTATAGACATGAATTAATTCATTCAAGAAACACTCATTAAGCACTTCTCTATGCCAGGCACTCTTCTACAGTCTGTATTGAAAGAAAGAGTCCTTATTCTCTAAGAGCTCAAAGATGGAACCTAAGTGCTGTGTTCTTTGTGGGCAACAATGGAGAAAAGGGAGGAACAGGAAACTAGGCGTTGGGTGCGTCCTAAGAAGGAATGTTTGAGCTGCTCCTGAGTACACGAACTACTTGGGCACGCTGGGAGAAGGCGACACGCAAAGGCACCACGGGCCTGGCACACACCAGAGCGAGAGAAAGTGTGCAGTGTCATTATGTACAGTGTCATTACAGAGCGGAGTGGGGCTCCTGGCTAAGGGCCACTGTCACCTGGAGTCGGGGAGTTCACCCAAAACCCTGTTGCTCTGTACCAAACAATAAGGATGAGGACCGGGGCTCTGAAAAGGAATTAAAGGAGGCGAAAGGAGGAGGAGAATACGTAAGAGTTAGTGGTTTACTTAAATATGAAGGCTGATTAAGCATCATAGGCCAAAGATAAGTATGAGTCTTGAGTGCGGGTGACTGGGAGACCCAGATTTCAGGGCCGTTCTCGAAGGGATCCTTTCTGTGTGTTAAATGACCCGCTGGCCTACGTGAGAGGCCATAGTATTTCCAGGTAACAAAATAAAGCTCATCGATATTTTAGAGATGGGACCTGTGACCTTGGTCTTATTAATGTCCACTAAGCTAATCAGCATCAGACAGATTTCTACTCACTCATAATGTATAAATTACCCGATATGCATTACCAGGATTTAGTAAGAGCATCTTTTTGTCGGGACACTGCAATGCTGATTAATTATGGGCATCGCCTCCCAGTCCTCACCTTTCCCCAGACAATGTCACTGCTGTTCGGCCACTTGATGAACACGTTGCTTTCCTGGCCTCTGGTGAATGGGAGATACTGGGTCTCATTGCCAGAAATGGCTGGATCCTGCAGTAAAAGGGTTAAACACAGAAAACATGAGAAAAGGATTTCCGAGGAAAATGCTCTCCAAACCTTTAACAATTCACAGTACAGAAAGAAATGGCGAACTTCGACACAAACAAACGAACGAACCAAAAACTCAACCCATGGATAACAGGCCTTAGGTCTACTGGGCAGCTGAGAAGTAAAAGCATATATTGACGTTTCTCTATAAAATTCCCAGGGGAAAGAAAGGATGCCAGTGTTCCTAAACAAGTCCTGGAGATAAGCCAGGTGAAGCAGACAGTACCTCCAGACACAGAAAGGCAGCATGCTGTGCTGCAACAGTGCCACGGCGACGCTCCTGCCGGCAACGGAACTTCTTTCTTCTATTCTGCGGTCAGACCTGCGCATCTTCCCATTAACCCCATCCCTCGCCTGCGCAGTTCCTTTCTATACGTATCCTATTTCCCGATGGTCCCATGACTCATCATGATGCAAAATTAGATTGTTAATGTTTATTTATTGGCTGTATGCCACCAATAAAGTATAATCCCTCTAAGAAAAAGGACATGGTCTTCTTCATTAATTTAGATTATACACACACACACACACACACACACACACACACACACTCCTTTTAGAACAATGATTTTCAAAGGCCCCGTGCTTAATAAATACTTGAATGAATGAATGAACCAACAGAAGTCAGCAACTAATGCTCTAATGTATGGAGGCTAGAAGGGAGGACCATTTGCGGGTAACTACTTCTGTGTTTGACTTCCAAAGTGAAAAAATAAGTTGGTCTTCTGGATCTCCACTAGGTTGTTTGTGAGCTTTGTTAAGGAGATGTAAGTCCCCTGAGCCTTACCACAGCTGCGCGATAAGGAAAGTTAGGTTTTCGAAACCCCTCCAGTAAAGATGAGACTAAGATTCAGTTATTCCAAGGCACAGCCTGAAACAGTGAGACTTTTTTTTTTTTTTTGCTATATTTGGTGTTTTAGCCCACAGTTCTAGCTCTACCAAGAGTAAGAAGAACTCAGTCATGAAAAATAAAGATTGTAAGTATTATTTTCTTAAAAGCCCTTTTTGTTTGTTCTTTTTTCCTTGGTTTATTTGCTTCTTTCAAACTTAAGAAAATAATTACAGATCCACAGGAAAATATTCTATGCTCTTCACCTCATCTCCCTCAACGGAACTATTTTTAAACCATGGACACAGAAACAGAAAATGAGGCCTCATCTTCGCAAGCACCTACCAGAATGAGGATGAATCTCATGCCGTTTTGCTTCATTCGATCCATCAGGAGACCAAGGTTTTGAAAGCTGCTGCCGAGGGTGAAGTCCAGCTTCCGGTCCATGTAATCTATGTCTACATGTTGAACATCCTACAGGAAGGGGCAAGCAAGGCGTTCGGGGTCCCGCAGCAGCATCCCTCAGGGCACCCAACTGCTCTGCCAGGCTCCCGCTCCGTGGCTCGCAGACCCCAGCCCAGGGCCCTCCGAATTTATCTGCTGACTCCGCCAGAGGGGCTTTTGATTCGGCTGATTAAAATCGCTGCCTGGTTCCTGCACACAGATCGCCTGCTCCCATTCCTTCTCCTTCCGCCCCTCTTCCCCGAGTGGGACTCTCTCCCCTTTCCTTCCCTCAGCTCAGGTCTTTTCCATTCCTCAAATCTCAAACTTAGTGAGCCTCCAAAAAAAAAAAAAAAAAAAAGATGCTAGTTAAATGTCCAAAGAAAGCAAGACTCTACTGAAAAAAAGAAAAGGTTGTATATCTGTTTTCTCATTTCCCCTCCCTGAGGCCTGACTGAATTTATTCACATTTAAGAACTACGTTACTTTATAGCACCCTAAAGTAGACTAATAGTCACCATCCCCATTTGTCCGAATGGTCTTTGAGATGAGAACCTTGCCTTCCTTTTTCTCAGCACAGCACGAACCAACCTAGGTTTCTGTGAATGAAATGGACCCGGTTCAGGGTTGTTGGATGATGGCTAAAGTGGTTAACACCATATTTTGCTGTGTACAATGCACACCTTTCGCCCAAATTTTTGAGGGAAAAATTTTTGAGGGTATAATAACCCCATGTATAATGTGCACAAAAACCATGGGTATGTATTATACACAGCAACATATGGTATTGGGTGAGGTAAGAGATATGCCTTTTCTTTAGCCTGAGGTTATAATCACCTGTATGGTCTTGTGACTCTAAGTCAAACTTGTTTGAGGGAACAGAGACTTGGGCATAAGCCAAAGCTTAGAAAAGAATGAACCAACATATATTATTAATATTGGTTGCCTTGGTGAGAGGGACCTGTGGATTTCTTTCATCTTTTAGTTTGCCTACCTTTTCTAATTGATGTTTAAAAGATATCTTGTATAGTAGTATATAAAAAGGAAAAAAAATAAGTCCGGGTGAATGTTTCAAGCTATCCTTGATGAGAACATTGGAACACTTCATTCTCATCTTCTAATCATTGATTGCCCTCCAAATCTCAGGAGGAGGGTTCCAAGCAGAGGAAGAGAGTGTGCGGTGAGAATTCAATCATTACAAGAGAGGAGAGAACGTGCCGTTGGTGCAATCCTGCTTCTTGACAGCGACCGACTGCACTTCTCGGGGCTTATCTAGTGGCCAGGTTGTCACTGCAGGATTTACGTGCACGAGGATTTGCATTTAAGTCAGAACGAAGGCTTGATTTTAACTACTTTCTTTCATATTATCACTTTATACCCATCCCCTCCAAAAATAGTCACGGTATAGTCTAAAATTGTCATAATCTTGACATGATTCCCACCTAGAAGTCCCCAAAGTCATGGCTTAAGGCCACCTGTGGCTACTGTAGGATATTTCTGGCAAGAGGCAGTAAGTAACAATATCCTCCACGGACTTCTGGAGGGTTTCTGCCCTTCAATTTCGAACCCTTGATTTAAAAGGTGGCATGAAATACGTTTAAAGAGCGATGTTTCCACAGAGGACGAGCTCCACAGCTACATTTGTACCGAGGTAGTCATCAGTGATTTTTACGAAGATATGTTCAATCTATAGTAAGCCACAGATTCCCATAACTAATTAAACCACAGGCTAGGGGAGGGCTTCGTACATAGGGAATCTGGGCCTCCACCATGGCGTCGTACAAACTGGAGATTTCCGTGTCACTCTGGTATCCATAGCGACTCAGCTGGAATCCCAAGGCCCAGTACGGAATCATTGCTGGCCGACCAATCAACTAGAATAAAAAAGAAAAATGGATCCAGGTAGATTTCTTAGGGAAGGAAAGATGGCTGGCTTATGCTTGAAGGAACCTGTGCACTTCTGCTGAGTATTGTCTGGTCTCAAAGGCCTCACTCAAGACAAATAAGAAAGTCAAATAAACGTGGCACAGCCGTGGGGAAGCAGGACGATGGAAAGCCTCCCTATATTTTAGAGCTTCTGCTCCAGGAAACCTGAGAATTCAATGGTAATTGCTGATCGTTAGCAAATAGTTAAGAGACATATGGGATATCAATGCGCTTTTATAGACCCTTCACACTAAAACCCTACTCTCAGAAAAGGCAGTGATAATGTAGTAGAGACACCCAAAATTGGACACTCTCAGTGCTACGAATGTGGCAATACTCAACGACCATTGGATGGTGTGTTAATGAATAGGATGACTTCTGACCTCCGTGTATTGCTGGGTTACAAGTTCGGGGGTTGGCCCCAAAACCACATAAAAGTCCAAAATCCCTCCCGTGGTGCGATATGTCAGGGCTGGAGTGGGCTGGACCGTCACATCTGTTAAAAAAAAAAAAAAAAAAAAAGGATGAGGCGCATCCTTGGAACTATAAATTACCCAGACAGGAAATCTGCCCTAACATTCGCTATTTTCAAGCTCTACCTTTCATGCCCAGCTCCTCTAGAAAGTCTTTTCCCATGCAGTGGGATCAGAGAGCGATTTTCAGGTGCCCTAAAACATAATCTCAGTCTCAACATTTTCTAACCCTCCATGAAAGGGAAGTAAAGTGTCACAGTAAAATAGGGCCATGCACAACTAGGGACCCTGTTTAGTCAGAAGTTTACTTCTAATACCTGGGCTAGAGATCTTAATAAACCATGAAGAAATGAATGAATGAAAGGTCAGGTAATGCGCCCCGTTTCCCTCCTTGGCCCCGCATGTCCTTATTTCCATCGATGTCCCAGATCCCAGTAAAGTGGACATGGGAAGGAGCCTCTGGCCTACCCATGGCGTTGCTGTTGAGCAGAAGCACTCCGTGGGCACTGCCGTCCTCCTCCAGGCCCATGTAGTACGGGTGGACGCCGTAGGAATTCTTCTTGTACTGGGAGAGTCGTGGGGAAGGTAGGCGGGAGACAAAGAGACAAAAGCCAAAAAATTCCTTCCACCTCATAACCCAGACAGCCAACCCCTCTACTCAACACTGAAGGTTTAGGACCATGTCGCGCCCTTTATGAAGCCTTCCTTGACCCTCCCTTCCACCCGAAGCAAAAAGCTAAGTGTGGTCCCTTCCATGCCCTCCTTGTTCATTATCACACAGTTCTGTTCTCACACTGACTCCATGGCCACCACTACCTCTGCATCTTACTCATGAGCCTATAAGCCACTGGAGAACAAAGGCAGTGTTTTGGGAAATAAGACAGCGACTTATTAAATAAGACTGTCTTATTTTGTGTGTGCCTGGCACATCAAGTATATTAAATAAAAGTTTACAGAATAAAATTCATAGTACACATAGAATACAGTGTGTATATATTATACATATATAAGTATATATATACATTCAAAAGACTAAAAGACATGTATGAACAGAAGAGTATATCTAACATGTGGCCTATTCCATTTGACAGCACAATTTATCAACATAAGCTGAAGTTAGTGAATAGGGTACCACATATGAAGTAAAATAGATTTACAGAGTGCCCTGGTCAGGTGGCTCAGTTGGCTGGCACTTTGCCCCATACACTAAAAGGTTGCGGGTTCAATTCCCAGTCATGGTCCATGCCTAGGTTGTGGGTTCAGTCCCCAGCTGGGGTGCATATGGGAGGCAACTGATCGATGTTTCTCTCATGTTGATGTTTCTCTCTCTCTCCCCCTCTCTAAAATCAGTAAACATCCTCAGGTGTGGATTAATAATAGTAATAAATAAGTAAATTTACACAGGGGGAAACTGATCGATAATCTTACTCTTCTGTGCTTACCGCTGGTGGCTCATCTCGAGCAAACATTCCCCATGTGTTCCAGCTCATGTTTCTTCTGAAAGCGGCGTGCTCAGTTTCTCCAAAGCCATAGATGTTTTCAGAAGGAAGGCGAGTAGAAATGGAGAGGAACTGGTCGTTGAAGGTGAAGCCGGGGAGCTGAGAGTCCCAGCTGCAACACAAAGGCGTGCCTTCGAGCTGAGCTGCTCACAGGCCCGAGCCGACAGGGAACACGACCAGGACGTCTAGCTGATTCCGAAACTTGCTGAACGACTGCACACCTGGATGCAGGTTCAAATACTGTGAGCTGACCTGGGCTTTATGCGTGGCCATGACTCACTGCCGAGGTTCTGTGTTTGCATCTTTATTCTGTGGTTTGCAAGACTGACAACTCCTTTTCTGATTTATGGACCCCTGAGAGTCTCACTCAGCTCTGTATTTTTAGTTCTCATTGCCTGGCATATCAGCTTGAATCAATGAATAATGTCCAAGCAAATGTTCCAATAGAAAAGTGGGAAACTCGGACTTTTCTGGATTGGCCAAAGCGCTTCTTACCAAAGAAGTCAACAGACAGAAAGTCAGACACATGGTCAGTCACAAAGAGAGCCGGAGGCTGTCCGCATGTGCCCATACGGGTGACGGTTTCTATTGGGGTGGGGAGCTTCGGCCCCAGGCAAAACCCAGACCTTGGGTTCGTGCCATTCAGCAGCAGGACTGGGATGAGAGGTGGCAATTCCTTTCATGCTCAGTGTGGTGAAAAAGCTGTAAGTCTACAGTGTCAACAGAAGCAAAGACCATAAGACACCATTTCTCTCTCCTCTGTGACCTTTGCCCCTCTCCTGACTCTTCTGTTACTGTTTCTTTATGAGGCACATAGAGTGTTCTGTTCTACTTAACAAGAACAATGAGTAGGATGTGTATTTTCTTTTTCTGAAATCAAGCAACACTTAGTGCTTTTAAACCTTTGATTGATTAATTTTCTTGTTGAGTTAATGACTAAGAGAGAATGAAATCCCTGTTGAAATGGGGGAAGCAGATATTCTCTCTGCAGAAAAATAAACACACAGTCTCGAAGGTCAACATTTCACTTGCATTAATTAGAACCACTGTAATTAGATCTACAATCACTCTAATTAGAACCAAATAAATAGTGCTTACATCACAGTGCCCGAGGCTTTTCGTCGAATCTGGATCCCGAAAGGATTGCTTTGAATCTCGACATCATACAGACGGTTCTCGGGGGAGCCAACAGGAGACGAGGGGGTGTTCAGAGGCACTGGGACCTCGTACCTTTTATTAGTGGGGTCGTAGATCTGACGAAAAGAGAGGAGGGGACTTGCCGGTGGGATCTCAAACCTGGGGGCCCTCACGCCCGCTCAGACAATCCGGTTCCCATCAGGAGGCCTCCACTGTCCCAAAGCAAACAGACAGACTCGGGGACTGCCCACCCACTGTGCCCAACGCAGAGCCTGAACTGCAAAAACGCCTCAGCGACACGCATTCAAAGCCAGGCAGGGCACATCCTCTAAAGAATTTGTCGTTTAAGGGTACAGAATCTCACGGACAGGATGGCGTGTGTTTACCAGTGCGGCGTGTGAACAGGTATGTGCACGGAACTGCATGAGACCATGCGTGAGCACGTGTGCGTATGGCGGAACTCAGAGGACTGAGCTGTCATACAAATGCTGAGATATTCTTACTAGTTGAGCTTCCAGATGTTGCTCAGCTTTTCTGTTCTGCAGATTGCTCCTCTGTGCCTACCACTCACTTCTACCCACCTAGCAGGACTGCTGTGCGGGCAGAATGAGATCGGGGGCACGTGTCATGCAAGGTCGGGTTGTGTCGCCGTCCTGCCGTCACGAGCGATCACCCTCGTTCTCAAACCAGTATCACCCCACATATTATGCTTAGGACACATTTTGTTGGAAGCCTTGCTTCTCCAAATTCTGTTTCTCAGACCAAAATCAGCAATGTTATCTGGGAGCCTGTTAGCAATGCAGAAACTCAGGCCCCGCCCCCAGACTTTCTGAATCAGAATTTCCATTTTCACGCAATCCCTACGGTGATTCCTCCCACGTTAAAGTGTGAAAAGCAATGTCTACAGCGAGCTGTCCAGGGCGGTATCCCCTGCCCATGTGGGGCCATTAAACCCTTGAAATGTGCTAGTCTGAACGGACACTCACTGCAAATGCAAAATCCACACCAGATTTTGAAGACTTACTATGATTATAAGATTCAAAAGTATCTCAATAATTGTTTTTTTTTTTTTTTTTAGATTTTATTTATTTATCTTTAGAGGGGAAGGGAAGGAGAGAGGAAGAGCAATTTCAATGTATGGTTGCCTCTGTTCGTCCCCTGCTGGGAATTGGCCTGCAACCCAGGCATACGCCCTGACTGGGAATTGAACCGCGATCCTTTGGTTCGCAGGCCCACACTTAATCCACTGAGCTACACCAGCCAGGGCGTATCTCAATAATTGTACTTGGATTCCATGATGAAATGAAAACATTTTACCGCATTGGTTGAATCAAATGCTATTACAATCAATTTCACCTGAATTTTCTCAAATACATTCTTAAATGCATGGTTATTGGAAAACACACGTGCTTCTCATTGTATTTTTCCAAGTGTGGTCCCTTAACACGCGAGCAGCACCTGCCTCACTTGAGAACTTGTTAGAAATGCAAATTTGTGGGTACGAAACCCTGGGCAGGAGGCCTAGCAATCCAAGGTCGAGCAAGCCCTGCAGGTGATCCAGATGCATGTTAAGCCAAAGTATCAGCTGCAGGAGAGGCAACTGTAACGTGGGAAGTGTGTTAATACCACTCGTATGAGCTTATCACAAAGCAGGCAAATTTCTCTCTGGGCTGAGGAGGGATTCTTGGAGGGTCCTTCTGATGTAGAGGACCCATCACTGTAGGGACCTGACAACTCTTGGCGCCCACAGCCTGGCCCTGCTACCTCCTAACTTCCTGACCTTTATTTACCTCTCTGGGCCTAGGTGCCCTCATCTCTAAAATGAGGGATCTGGACGAAAAGATGTTCCAATGACTTCCATCCATAAGAACACCCTGTTGAGGACCCGAATCTGCAACACAGGGGTTACCTTGAACTGCAGCATGCTTTCTGTGTGGTAGGTCACGCTGAGCTTAAGGAAGCTGATCTCTGCAGAGAGAGGGTCAGAGGTCGCAGCTGCTGCACGCGGAGGGAGCGTGCCCCGTGGTGATGGTGGCGGTGCTGCTGCTCGTGGAGACTCAGAGGCCATCAGATGCGTGAGGTCTATGCTGATGCCGGTGGGCAGATACTGAATGTTACTGGCAGCGTAGTTAGGGATCGTGTCGTAGAAACAGGTGGGCACGCCAGGTACGGTTGTGGGCTGGAACGAGAGGAGGGATCTCTCAGTCGGCCTCTACCACCACACTCGGAGGCTCTAATTACCAAAGAAGTTAGGGAACCCGGACTAGGTCCCTGACACCATGCCCTTGTTATGGTTTGAATTGCATTCCCCCCACAATATGTTAGGTCCCGACACCTTGTACCATCCTTATGTGGATGTCTATAGGGCCTTTGCAGATGGCCTAGCTAAATGAAGTCATTAGGGTGGGCCTACTCCAATATAACTGTGCTTATTAAATAGGGAGATTTGGACACGGAGACCAACATGCACCCAGGGAAAGGGCACCACGGAAAGCTGAAGGCAGAGATTGCGGTGAAGTTTTTATGAGCCAAGGAACACCTCAGGTTGCCAGGAAACCACGAGAAGCCCGGAGAGAGACCTGGAACAGATTCTCCCACCCAGCCCTCGAAAGGAGCCAACCCTGCTGACACCTTGGCTTTGAACTTGTAGCTCTCAAAACACCGATGTGATATAGTTCTGTAGTTTTCAGTCACCCAGTTTGTGGAACCTCATTACGGCAGGTCTAGCAGATGAATGCTATTGAATCTATTGAACACACACACACACACACAAACACACACACCCCTCCTGTAACACGTGAGCAGTGAAGGGTCAGCAGGAAGCCTGACCTGGAGACTGGGGTCCTAAGGCAGGCTCTGCTCCCAGCCCCCCAAAGCCACACTGCTTTGCCGTGGGATAGTCGCCCCCACTGTGACGCTGCAGAAGTCATTTATTTTCTCTGGCTTTTATTCCCTCCACTTTTCAAGTGGAGAGGAAGGCTCATACCTTACCTTCTTCCTTGGACTCTGATGGATGAGAAAAAAATCACTCAAAATACTCAATGCATAGTGTATTATTATTATTATTATTTTAAAAATGAAAGCAGGATTTAAAATAAGTCAGCCGGAGGAAAGAGAGAGCCAGACCAGCAAGGAGCTGCCCCCGACTCCGGCTCTCTGAGAAAAACACCGACCGCCTCTCGCTCAGAGCTCACAGGAGAAGGCCCCGGTCAGCGCAGCGTTGAAGCACGGGAACCGTTCTACCCAACAATGTTCGCAAGTGTTTTCCAGGTGCTCGATCACATGCGTGGCAGTTTCGACCAACTTCCTGCCCCCTGGGGTGATCTGGCCCTCATCCTTACCTCCCACAGGCACCCCCGCTGACTGCACTTCTCCTCGGAGGCGGTGGGCTCCTCGGGGTAGCAGTTGAACTTCTCCAGGTCGCTGACCGGAAGTTTCCACTCAATGGAGAATTCTTGTCCCAGTACCAGCCCCTTGAGAGCAGTGATCTTCACCACCTGCAGAAGGAGAAAGGAGGCCACGGTGACAAACGAGGAGAGGTGGAGACACCTGGATAACGCCCTTCCCTGATGGTCTGGATGTCAGGACGGGGGGAGCTAGCCGTCCCTGCCACACAACTCTGCCACGGGATAGCTGGGATATTACTGTTTCTCCTCTGGGGCTTTTCACATCCCTGCCGGGATCACTGAGGGACAGCAAATGGGAAGGCCTTCCATCTCGTTCACGGGTACGGATTGTGGGCAGTGCCATCGTTGTTAGGCAACTGCCTTCTAGGAGCGGTGCACACACCTTTTCATCGTGATGGCAGTTACAACAACAGCTGAGTTTTATCGAGCATGTGTATGGGCTAGACACTGTGATGACTACGTTGTATGCATTCTCTCCATTAATGCAGCTGCAATCCCATACTGCGAATTGGCTAGCTCCAATTTGGCTATCTCCGTATGGCTATCTCTGATTCGTAAAACAGAAAGCTGAGGTTTGCAGAGGGTTAATGCTTTACCCAAGATCTCGCAGCTAAGGGATGGCAGAGCTCGGACTGGAATCCCATTCGGCCTAACTCTAGAAGCCCAGCTCCTACCCTTGGCCATAGGTGTCTAAATGGAAGGGGTTGCCCTAAGAAATGGTGCGTTTCCCAGGACTTGGCACACTCAGCTAACATGGAAATCTTTTGTCCGAGATTATCATGTAAGAGAATCATTCAATAGAGACAAAACGGAACTACCCCTTGTGTTTTATTTAACTCCCCTTTTCTCTAATGATACAATAATTGCTTAAAACACTAAGGAAAACTATCAGCTGTGTCTCAAAGGGAGTCTTTAATTTAAATGAGAGGGGAGATGGGTAAATGCCCTCCAGAACTGGGCTGATGCATTAAATGATATAGTTTGAGCCTTGGCTGGGTAGCTTGGTAGGTTAGAGCATTATCCCGATACACCAAGGTTGCGGGTTCAATCCTTGGTCAGGGCACGTACAAGACTGAACCAACAAACACATAGATAATTGGAACAAAAAATTGGTGGAACAACAAATCAATGTCTCTCTCTCCTTTCTCTCTAAAATCAATAAAAATAAAATAAAAATTAATATAGTTTGAACACTGTATCAAACTGTAGCACAGGTGGGATCAGCACGCCTAGCTTTAAATTTGCCAGGAAAAGAATTGCCTTCTTTTGGGGTCCCATTGACACAAAGCACAGGGGTCCGTGCTTAGCAGGCACATGTTTCTCCCTCTGCATCCTGCCTGTGTGGGGTGGATTTCCCAGAATGCTAGTCACCTCTGTGCCCGTCCAGCCTCAACAGAGCAAGGGAGCGCTGCCTGTCAGAATCTCGGGCCAGGGCCTTCGGCAAGGCCCCGCAGGACGGCAGGACGGAACAATTGCCCACCTTCGTGGATTTGTTGTAGCTGACGTTTGCAATGGGGGTGGAAGCACCAATAAAGAGGGTGAAATCAGCAGGTTGCTTGTCCATTCCCAAGATTGTGATATCTGTAAACATGAGGTTGTCGGTGTCCTTATAATTATTAGTCGTGATCTTTGCCTGTAGACGGTTCTGGGGGAAAAAAAGTCAGTTTAGAAAACAAGTACCTCGGACTCTAACTGTGCCCAAATGCCACGCCACATCTTTCTTCCTGAGACTGAAGTCACACCCTTTATTGCTGAGGTTCTACATGGTGCCACAGGCTCGTCCCAGGGGACTCATTAACCCAGACTCCAGATGGTCCTCAGCCTTTTAGTAACCGTTTGTGCCTGCCCTGGCTCACTGGTTATTTCTTGATTCTCTTCCTCAGGAAACAGGTTCCTGACATCATGGAATTTTCAAGCAGGTAAGATGGATACTAACAAAGCAAACAAAAACACTCTCATGTGTGAGAAACCCACGGCACACAAAGGTATAGACATGCACATACGCACAAAGTAGTGCCCAAATAATTTTTCTTTTTATTTCAATGATAAGGTGGATAAGAAGTAACTGTATAAATGCATACAATGTGCCAGGCACTGGGCTAAGCATTTTACATGTATCACCTCATTCAATTCTCACAGCAAACTATGAGGTTAGAGCTATAATGATCTCCATTTTCCAGATGAGGAGACTGAGGCCCAGAGAAATTAGATAACTTATTCAGAGAACCATAGTTCAAACACGACAAAGTTGAGCGATGATGAAGAAGGTATAGCTGAAGACTAAAGAATAAAAAGGGGGGTCACTTTGATGTTTAAAAAGACGAGGCATGCCCTGACTAGCCAGTCGCTCAGTTGGTTGAGCGTCACCCCACAAAACGAAAGGTCACCAGTTCCAGTCCCGGTCAGGGTGCATGGCTGGGTTGTGGGCGTGCGGGCCAGGGGTTGTGGACTGGGGCGTGCGTGAGAGGCAACCGATGTTTCTCTCTCACAGTGATGATTCTCTCCCTCTGTTCCCACCCCCCTTCACCTCTCTCCTAAATAAACAAACAAACAAATAAATAAATAAATAAACAAATAAACACAAGCTTTTAAAAGTAAAATAAAAAATAAGAAGACTCAGCATCCCACAAATAGGAGCAACTGGTTTCCACACAGGCGCAAATGCCATGCGGTGGAGAAAGAAGAGCCTTTTACCCAATGAGACTGGGGCGGCCGGGTGAACACAGGGAGGAACTTAGGCCTCAACCTAAATTTCACATCAATACAAAAGTTACATGTCGACTTACACATACTGTGTGATTATATAACTCAAAATAGATCACGGACTTCAGTGTGAAAAGGTCAAACTATACTTTTTTTTTTTTTTTAGGTAAAAATAGGAGAAAATATTCAAGCTCTCAGGCTAGGAGGAGTTCTTATTCTGGACACCAAAAAGTTTGATCTACACACACACACACACACACACACACACACACACACACAAGGATAAATTGGACCCATTAAATTTAAAAATGTTTGCTCTGTGAAAGACTTTGTTACAATGATGAAAAGAGACACAGTCTGAAAGAAAATATTTACAAACTGTAAATCCAACAAAGGACTGGTTTCTAAAACATTTTTAAAAAACGCTCTCAAAACTGAACAGAAAAATAAGGCAAATAATCCAATTAGAAAATGGGCAAAAGAACGGGATAGACATTTGACCTAAGAGAACATAGAAAAGGCAAATAGGCGCCTGAAAAGATGGCCAACATCCTCAGGCATCAGAGAAAGAGAAGCTGGGACCACAGCGAGCTGTCAGCACGCCCCTATGAGAACAGCTGAAATAACACTTAAAAATCATGACATCAGAGGCTGGGTAGGATGCGTGGAAACTGGATCACTCACATATTGGTGGTGCGAATGAAAAATGGTCCAGCCACTCTGGAAAAGTTTGTCATTTTCTTATAAAACTAAATATGCCCTTACTACAGAACCCAGCGCTGGCCGTCCTGGGCATTTACACCAGAGAAATGGAAACCTACGTTCCCACAAAGAAACTGTCCATAATGTCCACAGCAGCTTGTTCAAAACAAGCCCCTGATAGAAACAGCCCAGATGCCCTCTACCGAGTGAACAGCTCAACAAAAGCTGGGCAGCTAGGACCTGGAACACTACTCGTTATGGAAAGGACCGTGGATACCCAACAATGTGGATGAATATTGAGGGATACACTGAATGAAAAAAGCCCATCCCCAAGACTACAGCCTATATGATTCCATTTAGAGAACATTCTTGAAAGGACAAAATTATAGAGAGGACAGACAGAATAGTGGCTGCCAGGGACTCAGAAAGGGGGAGGGGAGGAGGCAAGTAGGTGTGGCTATGAAAGGGCGACTGAGGGATCCCTGGGGTGATGGAAACGTTCTCCATTTTGAGAGCATCAGTGTCAGTATCCTCGTTCTGAAATCGAACTGCGGCTTTCTAAGATGCTACCGCTGGGGAAACTGGGTGAAGAGTGAAAGAGACCTCTCTGTGTCATTTCTGACAACACCACCGGGCTCTACCGGCATCTCAAAAGAAAAAGTAAAAGTGAAAAAAAAAAACCAATATAAATTTAAAAGAAAAGAAATAAGGGAGAGATCCCCATAAAAGAAATCTCTGCCCTCGCACAATTGGACTTCCAAGAAACCCAAACGCGAATGCTCCTGTCCTCTGGTGGATTAATTGCCTTTCTTCCCCCTAGTCCCCCTGGGAAACAGACGATGCAAATGATGTTCTCCCAGCCTCTCAAAACCACCACTTTATACCTGTGCCCAAGGCCAAGTTTAGGAGCTGGAAAGGAAGGTCATTATGGAAAGACCTCAAACAGGCACCGCACCACTTCCCACTCCCACCCACACCCCACCCCCCCCACACACTTGCAGCCCCACCCCCTGCCAAATAAGGGTGCATCTTGGAAGCCACGACTCATCATATAAAACTCAGAGTCAGGGAAATTTTTCCAGAAAAAAAGAAAATGACTTCTTCACCGAACTCACAACTGAATTCTTATAGACATATCTCCAACACAGATTAAAAACTCCCATTTGAACTTTCATCCTTTCCAGGATTGTTGACATCAGGCACTGTCCCTATTCCCCATGACTAAGCGTCCGTAGCAAACCCAAAACTCAAAAGCGGTCACAGAAAAGAATGTAGCCTGCATGTTCCTCGAAAACAGTACTTACAGAGGTGACAGAAAACTCATAGAGAGTGTAATTCTTTTCAGTCACAGCATCTGCAAGAGAGAGGGAGGGAGGAGACCCCATTACAGGGGAAGAAGGGGCGTCTCTCTTCCGCCGGAATGCCTTTGCCACTGGGTCCCTCTTAGCTACGGTGACCTGTTTTTGTCAAACCTCCCCAAAGGCTTCCCGGCGCCTCGGCTACAGTACAGTGCTCCGCCCTCCGAGCTCCCATGGTGCTACAAAGTACTATTTCACTGGCATTTAAAATGTTTGACTCACGTTATAGTTACCCACATGCAGGGTGTATCTATCCTGCTGCACCAGGACATCCTCAAGTGCAATGTCTACGCTTCGGTGACCTCTCTATCCCCTGCATACAGTGCAATGATAAATAGCCAATAAATATTAATAAATGTTGATTCTGCACAGGGCTGGATTTTCATATAAGCATAGACCATAGGCTTATGTGAGGTGCCCACATGGAAATCCTACAGCGGAAAAACATTCTACGCAAATGAGATCCTTCCCCTCAATAGTAACCAAAGAAGTATTTTGCAAAACTACTAGCAAAATGTGTTATTAGGTATTACTAACGATACCCAGAGGAGAGAATAATTAAATCCAATAATGTCTGTCGCTTGGATAGCGTCAATAACATCCATGTTGATCACCTGAAGCCTACTGCATTGCGCTTGGCCAACCAAGCCTCAGAATAAACTGGCTGTAAGCTGCAGAGGTAAGCGGCAGTGACAACAGCGTCAGCGCCGTCCTGGGCAGCCTGCGACAACTAGTCTCACGGAGCAGCAGCGCAGTGACTGACGGCGCGTGGGGAAGTCTACCTGCAGATTCGCCGTCATCCCAGTACAGCTGTCCCGCTGCTTCTCGCTTCTGGTCCAAGGCGATGATGAGCCCCAGGGAATTCTTCCGGCTGTGAGAGAGCATGTCTCCGTTTCAGAGAATGAAGATGAGATAAGAGCGGGGCTACACCAGCCCCCGTCGTGCCCCACAGGCAGGTCACCCCAGGGTCTCTCCCAGGCACTGTGCGGATGCTGACCTCGTACGGAAACAGGGGAGCGGGGTGTGGGTGGACAGCAGAAATTAGCAGGGAATGAGTGTAACAAGAGGAGTGGCAGGAGAGCGTTGCTGCTGAGAACTGGGTTTGTGAGAACAGTAACCATCAGGGGAGCGCCATTAGGGGCTTACCATGTGTCAGGAACTCTTCTGACCGTCTGATAATGCATTAAATCGTTTATGTTATTCCTTTCGACCCTTATCATAACTCTAAAAGTTAAACTACCATCATCCCCAGCTTTCAAGTGCTAAGCAGAAATACACAAGTAAGTGGTCATCGTAACCCATCTGGTATGTTGTAGAACTGGGGCTTAAACCCAAAATGTCTAACTCTTGACCTTGAAGCGATGTTGACTTTGGCTCCTGCATTCTCTCATGTCTAAGGGAATCTCGAGGGCAATTTTTGACCATGAAAAAAAGTCCTCCTGAGCGATCATTTGACTCTTCTTGTAATCTGATTCAATCCATAAGTGGAAGACCATGGAAATGCACAGGAACGGAAGCTACATTCACGCCCCTCAAAGTGAATTCTAAGATGCTAATGTTGGGTCAACCCTGAAAGGAGGGGAGGAGGACCCCTGACTGGAGATGTCCTCCCTGGCTTCCTCCACATTTTGTCCCTATATTTGCCTTTCCCACAACGCCCTGCCTCTTGGGGCTTGAGAGCAGTCGCACCTTGGAAGAGTGAGGAGCTTACCTGGCCTCTGTGGTCGTGCTTGGCTGCTGGGTGGGGAATATGTAGCCCCCTCGAAGGTGAAGTCCTACCCTATCAGGGGGCAGCAGCATCTGCACCAATTGTTTCCTCCACTGGGTGGCTACTCCCTAATCAGCAAAGGAAAACAGATCGTGATCATTGGCTGTTTGGGCCAGAAGGCACCTTGGAGAGGTTATTGCTCAGCTGCCTCATTTTAAATAAGAGAAAACCAGACACCACCCACCCCTTGCCCCCGCCAAAGTGAAGTGACTTGTCTAAGGCACACGGGTAGTAAGTAGACAGCAAAGCTGAGACTCCCGCCCACCTCATTTCTTTGTACGACCCCACGCTGTGGTTCCACCAGGGCTTTCATTCCATAAGCTATCCCAGCCTATGTCCAAATGGCTAGTCCTGCGAGCGGCAGGGTGGCCAGGCGGACATGATGAAAATTCCCATCAACCTACCCCAGTTATTCAAATTATTTCATCGTACCTCTGGAAAGGCCTTCCACAGGGAATAGTACCCACAATCAACTACAGGTAAAACCTTGTATTATCATCCTTCCCCAAGCTCCTAACACAGCTGCTGCCTTAAAATGGTCCTTTGCGAGAGCCAGGTCTCTGGGCCAGGTGCATCCCCTCACTTACGGTCTCATAGTCGTACCAGACGGCATCTGGTATGTATGCTTTCACTTGGTCCACACCCTAGGGCAACAACAGTAATGAGCGACATTAGCATGCCCCTTTACAGTGTGCACACACCTCCCAGTGTGGCCCCATGTGCCCCTCTGAGCAGTCCTCCCAGTTCACCAAGAAAAATGCAGACACTCAGTGAGGCTGAGCCGTACCAGCAATTAGGTTTGTTTTGCTTCCTGGCTCCTGAACTTCCTAAGAGATGCAGAGGAAGTTCATTCACTGAGTTACTTGTGTAATCGGACAGGTGGGAGGAGACTGAGCTAGTCAGGCGCCCAGGAGAGCCTTCCAGCAGGACCCCTCACTGGTCAGCTGGACCCGCCATGGCACGGTGTGGCGAAGACGCCAGCTCCAAGGGCCTTTGACATGAGAAACTTGGCGATCTTTCATGTTACAAACCGATCGGCATACTGCTGACCGCTCCCCTCTTTGCCCCACTCGCAGCTGCCCCAGATGACACCATGAACTCCACGGGAACGCCCCCCCCATACCCTGCACTCCTCTCTCCCTCCCTGCTCCTTCTGCACCCCAATTTCACATCCTCTCTGGTCAAAGGGAAACACAGGCACGTGGCCAGCCCAACGCATTTCAGGGCCCTGTCGACGTCCACATGCTTAAAGACACAGGCTTGCAAAATGGAAATTGTTTTGCTTGGCCAGGCAGTGGGACCAAGAGTTACTATTTTTCTATTTTCCAAACTTTCAGAATCTTTCTCTCCTTTATATTCACATTTATATTTAAATGCAGCCAAAGACACCCAGGCTCCAGCTTACTCAGCTATAGAGCCATGAGGACAAGTGTGAAGTCCCACCCCACTGTTTGGATTATAAACATACTTCATGCAAAACCGGCGTGATGAGGAGTCCGGGCCCCCATAAGAACTGCTCGTGCACCTCCCAGGTAGCTGGGTCCTGGTAGAACCTGGAAAACAGAGAAGGCAGGTGAAGCCCCCAGTACTGGTGGGCAGCCCATTGTATGGCAACGAGGTCCTCGTGAACCTTGTGAGCACTAACAAGGGAAGGAGAACCGGGATCTGAAAGGATGTCTTTGTGGGTCAGGAAACTCACTCATGGACCAGGGGCCTGGCCACAGTCTCCCCCAGGGTGTGAGCGCGGTAGAAGAGGGTGTAGAGGTAAGGCAGCAGGGTGTAGCGGATGTTCAGATAGTGCCTGGAGGAGTTCAACAGCAGGGAGTCTTCACCAAAGGCCGCAGGATCCTGGTCCTAGAAGGAACCGTAAGCAATTACTAGGCATTTCCATCACAGTTTAAAAGTTCCCTTTGATAAGAAGCTTTCTCATATGAAAGGAGTTATGTTATCGAACTTGAAGGTGTCAAAGCGTGTCCGGCACTGAAAGGAGCTGGGTCCTGCCCCTTCGTTTTACAGATGAGAAAACCACAGCAGAGGTTACGTGAGGTTCCCAGGGCAAACTGCAAGTGAGCGGCAGGGTTTAAATTTGGAGGATGTCTTCCGACATCGGTCTGTGGCAGCTTCAGAGTGATAGAGGAACCTACAGACATTGCCAAGGAGATAAAGGGCCTAGCATGGGCTCTGCCCCTCAGGGCTGCTCCAGTCGATTTCATATATTGAGGTTTCTCATCCTACCTCATTTGGCAAATAAGAAGGATAAAGTCATCCCGCTACTAAAAGAGAATTTGAAACCTATTGCCCTAAGCCACGTATTATTGCCTAGCCACCATGATCCAGAATCCATCTCTTCTCTCCATGCTCTTCTATGAACTTGAAATTTTATTGATTTTTTAAATGTTATTTTAATTAAAGTTGATAAAGAATATATTAGTTTCAGGTGTATAACACAGTGGTTCAACATTTATATACCTCACGAAGTGGCCACCACAGTTAGTCTAGGAACCATCTGCCACCACACAGTTATTCTCTTATTGGTTCTGTTCCCTCTACTGTACATTATATCCCATAACGTGTTTCATCTATTTTATTTGTTGCTGTTGCTATTGTTACAGGCGTCTCCCGTTCCCTGCCCCACCCCCACCAGGCCCTCGCCACACCGTCATCCGTGTCCGCGGGCTGTGCATCTACGATCTCTGGAATTTATGTCTGGCTTTGTGTGTAATGTTTTCGCCAGCAAAATTTGTTTTACTTTCTCTGTCCCAAAGACAGCGACCTCTATTTGTTCTTTAATACGCGAAGTGCGAAGCAATCACGAAGAGGGTTTTTAGCAGATTTTAGCTAGGAGGAATGAAACAACCCTTCACAAGGGAAATCTAATTGTCTTAGGTCCCAGGAACATAAATTTCCCTTATTTTGTTCACTCCCTTGTACTTTGAAAGTTGTACATATAGTCAGACTTGTCATCCTGTACTGTATGATGGGGACTGAATTTTAGAAAAAAATTATCTGAATTTACCCCCTTCTTTTGTTTCTTAAGTTGCCCATTTCCCTCTCCAAATAGAACTACTTACTCTATGAGACCACTCAATGCCCCAACGTAGGGGTCAAGGAAAACCCTGAGGCCAAACACTGAAGAAAATAACACTCCACATCATCCTACATCACCCTGGCCTCCAACTGGGAAAACCTAGAGCCGCCCTGCCCCCCAGGGCAGCCACAAGCCATGTGGGGCTACCGAACACTTGAGCCGTTGTTAGCAAGATTGAGGAACTACACTTTTAATTATATTTAATTGTACTTATTTTAAATATAAACCTGAAAACTGAATCAATGTAAAATATTTTTTTTTTCAATGAAACACAACTTTATTGTTCTGGTGGGATTACTCTTCCCTCCAGCTGCTGAAAGTGTAGCATCCAAACTGAGATGTATTACAAGTATAACATGCACACTGAATTTTGAAGGCTTAGTATAGAAGGAAAAGAATATAAAAATAGCTCATTATTAATATTTTGTATAAACTAGGCATTGAAATGATGTTCAGGATAGGTGGATGTTGGGAACCAATCTGCCTGGTTTTAGGAGTTGTAACCCCCCCAACTAAGGCTGAGTGAGCAACCTTCAGACCATAAGCCACTAAGGAGACAAAGCTTATCTCCCTGGAAGGAGCGCCGCTTCTGCTTCATCCATATCTGGCCCCCAGTGCTTGGTTGGTTAGCCAATGGTGGTTGAGATTCCCTCAAGGGAGGGGTCACCTAAGACAGGCATGACCACTTGGAAGGCCCTCAAGGAAGGACTCAGGGGACTGCAGCAAAGAGGGGGTGATGGACCCTTGCCCCCTCCCAGCTATGCTGACATAGCCCGAGTCCCCATTTCTGTCTGGGAGATATCTCCCTGATCTCTTGCTTCCTGGCTCCAACTGGCTTAAGCTTGAAACTATGATGGAGGGCAGTGCAGCCCTGTGCTGGCTAGAGCAGGCTCCCTGCATGATCAGGCATAAGAAAGAATCTGTAAAGTCCTGTGAAATCTGCCTTGCTAAGAGTACTCTCATTTAAATGATAAGGGTCCAAGCAGGAAATGAGTTTGTCTCCCAAAGTTTTGTAACCCCTTAGCTGACAGACCCTGACTCAATTAAACCCTCAGAGTTCTTTGAAATGTTATCTGTTGTTTGATCCTTGCCGCCTGACATTGATTGATGAGCTTTACCTGCATTCCTGTGTGTTATGAATCTAATAAAAGTCATTGAGGAAGGGGCTCTTGGCCCTTCTCCTTTGAGAGATTGGCCACCTCTCCTCCCCAAGCAGATCATGTCTTGGTAGACTTATTCTCATCCATGGTGGACGGATGGTGTTATATAAAATAAATTAAAAATAATTACTCCTGTTTCTTTGTGCTTTTTGGACCTGCTTCTAAACTTCCATGTGTGGCTCCCATTGCACTGTGTGGTCAGCAGTAGTTGAGGGGGAAGAAAACCAGCCCTGTACCCAGGCAGCCTGAGTGACCATGCCCTCTGACCGAAGAAAGTCCTTCCGGGCCATCTCTTCAGGAAGAGCACCTGCCCTCCCTGCTACCAGCCACCTGCTTAGAAATCAGGAAGAGTCCATCCCTCTCTAGATCACAAATGTCTAGGAACAGCCCGGGGATAAAATCCTTTGAAGATCCAACTACAAGTCTCTCCCAGGTCAGAGATATGACATTGGATAAAGTCAAGAACTGCAGCTAAAATGATTATCAGTGAGTTACTCTAGTGAGCCTATTAGGAGCTAAACTACCCAATTAGCACATTTCTTCACTGAAAGAAAGGGCCTCCCACCCAACTTGCTCCTACCATCACCATAAACATCTCCTTAAGAGGGCCCTTGAACCCATTTCTATGTGCTTGCCAAAATCATCCAAAAATATGATTTCGGATAGAAGAGAAAGGTGGGATATGTCATGAGAAGTAGTGGGAAGTGGTCTCTCAAACCATTCGCAGAAAGATAAAATGTTACAACAAGGGGAAAAAAATGTTGAGATCACAGGCCTGCCCCTCTTGAAAGCCTTTCTCCTTGCTCCACTATATGTAGGAATCGTTTCCCTTGTATTGATTGAAGTATCAATGAACTCCAATCGACCCGCCTTATATAGGAGGTAATAGAAGTGTCACAGCAGCACTGCAGGAACTTCAAGCACCCTTCTCACCTTTGTTGGTGAGTTTCCAACAATAATACATACCTACCATCCCCATACCATGGTTTTTAGGTCTATCACTCAAAATTTATCTACTTTGCTGCTGCAATTAGGGCCAACCCGGAGGATACTCTTCAACATCTCTTTGACAACAAATAGATTAGATAACCCAAGAAGTTTCCATCACTTCTCGTGGGGACCTTACCCTGAAGCCAGGCCCATTGTGATTCCTCGCGAGTGGATAAAATGCTCCAAGCTGCATCCATCTTCTGCAGAGCTCCTCTGTGACATCTTTTGTGTAACCACAGATATTGGCACCTACCTGGAGAATTAGCACACATAAGAGCACAGTGGTCAGCGAGAGAGGAGAAAGCACTGACTGTATGCCCGGGAGGTAAGGGAAAAGGGAATCTCTTATTCCCGTCATGCCATGCTTCAAGAGGTCTCAGGCTTTCAGGGCAAATCCCCCACCCAAAAGGGGGAATGAAACAAGCGTGCTGCCACGGACCGGCTGAAGAGAGGAAGGCTGACTGTTGAATCAAGGGCTCATCCCGAATATTCAGTTCCCAATTTCACTGATGCTCTGTTAATGTAATTTTTCTGATACTAACACATTTCACTCATGGAGGCTTCTTCCTACTTTCAGAGATTCCGTGGACAACAACCCAGTGGTGAAATGCTACTATCCAAGCTTCAGAAAGTAGCTCACACCACATAACAAAAATGGACTTTTGCAATGCATCTCACAGTGAGACATATGCTCCTTGGTTTTCAGACACCTCAAAGACGGGTACCGGAAAGAATGTCCAAGGACAAAGGGCGAAAGCTCCAAGGTGAAACTCACCATGGGGATGCCAAATAGGTTGAACTCAAGGATACTAGGGATGGACCATCGGAGATCATCCCAGGTGGCTGCATTGTCCCCCAACCAATGAGCAGCAAACTTGCCAGATCCGGCAAAAGTAGAACGGGATAAGATGAAGTTCCTCTTTCGCGGGAAGATAGTCTTCAGGGCCCTGAAAACGAGCACAGCCAGCTGAATGGGAAGTGAGCTGTGAGAGTCTGGGGCTCACCCATTCCTAAGGCAGCCGTGGTTTCCGATCAAACTGAGAAAAGATGGCAGGGCATCATGAAGGTGAGCAGACTAAATCGGCCTCTTTAAGAGCTTCTATCTCACTTCTAGATAAGGCTTCAGACCTCAGATGAGAGAATACAAGTGTCTACAGTCCAGCACCCCAAGGGACTCTCTCTGGGCTCCCGTCCTCCTGATTATGTTTTCTGCTTCTTGGATCTGTTGTGCTCTTGCCCTTTTGGTCAGCAATACATTAGAACCGTGGGTTCTTGACCTTCACCTTCTCCCACTAGAAAAAATTTCCCAGCGTCCCTGGGTTCTGTGCCTTACTGCCCATTTATAATCCTGTTTAGCTCAACGCCAGCTAAGGTCAGAGCCCTGTATCTGCTGCTTGCCTGAGAGGAGACTTTGTGTACCATCTGGGCTCCTCTGAAGCTTCAGAACTTCTTATTAGCAATTCCCAATGTCAGGCGACCTTAATCTGCACAAACTAATATCAATTAAAACAAGTAAGTCTCAGAAGATGGCATATGATACTCTCAATGAAGTGCATAGCAACCAAGATATGAAATATTTTCATTGTATTATATATAAAATATTACCTATCCAATAAAACTATATAGAAAGTAGAGCAAAGGAATTAAAGACGAGGAACTCAGAAAGGATGCGGGGGGAATAACATACAGTGACATGTAGGCAATTTTCCTAGCTTTTATTCGGAATGCTTTTTCAAATAGGCTTCTCCCTGCCCTCTCCTTTCCTAAACAGTTCACGCGTTCTTTTAATGTTTTAAAATCGAATGATATTGCAACTAGAGGACAGTGATAGCTGAGCCACGATCACTTCTATCCAGCTCTTCGCAGGCAAGCTCTGCTATCTTTCCTTCCAACACATGGTCTGAGACAAGCGCACCAGCAGGCCCTGGGCTGTTCCTGACAACACTATCACAACCCCCAACGCTTTCCGTGTTTGCATCCCTGAGGATGTCTTGGGGAGTCACACAGGCAGGACAACTGATAATGGGCAAGGGGGGTAATTCGGAAATAGAAGACTCATTTAAGAAAATAAAGTGCCCCATTCCGACAATTTCATGAGCAAACTATCAGGGTACAGCGGAGAGGACTCACTCTGCAACTCCTGTCCTCATTTCTCCTTGATCCGGACTAATGAGGCTTTGCCTTCATTACCACCGGCTAGAGGGTTTATTGCACCCTGCAATCACCCGTCATAAAAGAAACACATTCAAGTGGCAAAAAGTGAAACTGAAACAGGAATGAAATTATCTGAGTCTAGGGTTTAATTAGTCAGGCCATTTTGGTTACATGGGTTAGATGACAGTCTGTTTTTTATTTTGGCTTAGAGGAAAAATTTTACTCAGACATCCCCAAGTCCCTATTTTGCATCCCTCAGGTTTGGTCTGTTTATGGTCAGGTCTTCATCTCTGAGAGGAACTGGTTTCCTTCTGCTTTTAGGCCACAGGAAAATGAACTTCATTGTCATAGTAGGCCAGTAACCACTGTCCCCAAGCTTCACTTCCTGCTAAGGTTGAGCCAAATCTTCATCAGATTTATGACTTAAATTCCCCTGATGGCCAGATCCCACTGAATGAGAATCTTGTCTGCTTTTTAACCAACTCTATCTGATGCCCAGATGCCAAGTTCCATTTATCTCCACTGTTCTCTGGGAACTTCGACCTTTTAACCATTAACCATAGCTATTAGGACTTATTAACCAACCCCATTAGATTTTATAGCACTTGTATCACATGGAGACTCTAGCAATAAAGCAATTTGAATCTTTCCTTCCTCCCACGTACCCTCTCTTACTCTTTCCTTCTCACCCTGGCCATTTACTCACTCTCTCCCCACCTTCCAGTCTCAGAGAGAAGCATCTGTGAGTTGAAATAGATCAGAACAAGGGATGTGGGAAACATCAATCCAAGACTCTCACTCCAAAGATGGGGGAACTGTCTTATCCACCAGGAAAGGCTGAGTGAGAGAGAAAGAGGTCAGAAAAGACAAGATAAAATCAGATGCGTGTCTCTCTTCGTGCAGCATTTCATTTATTGAAATAAAAACGTCTGCATTTGCTGGACAAGGATGCTCTCTCACCCGGACAGGCCAGCAAAATAGTTAAGTCACGAGGACAAAATAGTGCAGGAAAATAAAAGAGGCCCAGTCTCCGCCTCCAAGTCACCAGGAACCTTTGGGCCTATCCTGCCCTTCTTCTCTTTCTCAGGCTAGGCCTTTATTCAACGACCGGGCCTTTAGGACACACCGATTCCTGAGGCTAAGAACACACGGGGTGACTGCACCCTTGAAGAACTTACAGTGCAGAAAGGAAAACAAAGTGAATAAAAATTATAATACAGATGTTTGGACTTTAGACATAGTGCAATACGAACAAAGGTAGCACAAAATAAAGGCGGAGGGAGGAGATAATCTTTCCCTAGGACTGTCAAGTAGGTTTCCAGAATTAACACGTGAGGTGAGGCTGTAAAGATAAGTGCATGCTTGCAAAGTGGATAGGGTGGGGAAGGGCGTCCCTCACGGAGACAGCCACGTAGGCGAAGGCATGGAAGAATAAAATAGCTTTCGATTCAGGAGCAGGAAGCAGTTATGTTTACCACAGCACAAAGTATGAGAGGTGGAGGAAAAATACTAAGAAAGGGTTATTTTATGAAGTACCTCACAGGTTTGGCTAGGGTGGCTGCCTTTTATTGTATAGAAGATACCAAGGCAAAGGGAATTTTTCAGTGGGCAGAGAGGCGAGCAGATTTTCATTGGGGAGAGCGATGAGCAGACGTGTGATGCAGGAAGATGACCTCAGCAGTGGTAGAGAGTGGTGCTTTGGAAACTTCCGCATTCATTCGGTAGCCCTGGAAATCCTGCTAACACTCAGATTCTCATTTCCAAGGTCTAAGGTGAGGGCTACGATGCTGCATTCCTTATATGTTTCCAGGTGATGCTAATGTGGCTGGTCCTTGGACCACACTTTGAATAGCAACAGAAGAGGACAGATGAGTGGGAGATAAAGCTAAAGTCAGGGAAGGAAGACTAGTAGTCACGGAACTCATGTACGCTTCATGTGAGTATTGATGATGGAAAGAAGTGTAGGGGGATGGTTATAGAAATGTTTCAGAATTAAAAGGATTGAAGACGGATTGTAAAAGAGGGTGTGAAGGGAAGAAATAACTCAAGGATGATACCAAGTTTCTCACTTGGGAGGCTGGGAGATAGGGATGGTGTAGCTACCAACCAAGATAGGTAGTTTAATTGTTTCAAAAATGATTAGCCAGTCTGTGGGGATTGGGCAGAAATAGGTAACAGAGTAAGGTGAATGGCATTGGAGGTACAAGAAGACATCCAAGTAGAGAACATCAGAAGGTTGTTGTGGATATCTGGGTCTGAAAGTCATGGAGAGACCTAAGCTATAAAGTTATGAAATTATAGACTTTAAAATGATCAAAATAAATTACAGTAAAAACTGAAAAGAAATACATTACCTTTGCATTGGCAGAGAATGGAAAAAAAGGAGTCTAGGGATTGACCCCTAAGGCTTATCCACAGTGAGAGAGGAGACGAAAAAATCCAGAGGTTGAAAAGGAACAGAGGTCAAGAGGGACAGCTGGGAACAGAGCAGGTGTGCCAAGGGAGAGCAGTGTGTCGGAACCAAAGGAACCGAGTTTCAAAGAAGCGGTCGGTGACATCACACACCCTACAGAAGTCAAGTAAAAGGACTGAGAGAAGTTCTATAAGGACATCAAAGTCTCCCTGTCCTTATTCCCTACCATGGAGTCCTAGAAACACCAAAACAAAAGGAAATAAGAAGAGAAAAACCAAGACACTCTTCCCTAAGTCACTCCATCTGTTTTGTACGTTCAAATTACAATCTTCTTAAGCTTAGCCCCGAATTTCTTCTCTCCTAGGTGTAATGGTTATATTTTATCACCTTCCAAGGAAGGAACTTGGTGGGGGTTTGCAGGCAGCTAGTCCTCCATTCACAAAGTCATTAGCAAAACATGCACGTGACAAGGTCTGGAAAGGACTGAATCCTTTGCAGGAAGCATCTGCCTCTTTGTTAGACTTTCATACTGAGTGGTGCTGATGGTGGTGGTGGTGCTGGTGGTAGTAGTGATGGTGGTGGTGGTAGTGCTGATGGTGGTGGTGGTGCTGGTGGTACTGGTGGTAATAGTGCTGGTGGTGGTGGTGGTGCTGGTGGTAGTAGTGATGGTGGTGGTGGTGGTGGTGGTGGTGATATGTGCATCTTGGGGCTGAGGGGAAAATCGAGAGGGAGACTGGGGCAGGCAGCAGGGAAGGAAGCCAGGAGGGCGTGGTATAACACTGCCATACAAATACAGGCCACTCAGGTAAACTTGAATTTCATATAAACAACGAATAGTTTTTAGTGTATGTATGTCCATTGCAAGCTTAACTGGGTGTGCTGTATTTTTATTTGCTGAGTCAGGAAACCCTAGTGTGATGACCATAGCATATTCAGTAATGGAACCCAAGCAAGAGCTGACTTCCAGTTACAGGTTCTAAACACCTTGCACATTGTTGCCTACTAGTAACAAGTCCTTAGTCACAAGCCAGTCAAAAATAATCCTGTGCAGAAACCAAGAGGATATATGAGAAGCCCTCTTAAGCAGCCTGTTATATCTGAGTTTCTAGATCCTTATAATCACAGAATATATTTGAAAAATGTACTTCAAGATGACAAGAGAAATCCTCCACCGCCCAGCTCCCCACATCTGGAATCGAGTGCTTACGCGTCGGTGGCTTTTGCCATGGAGTAGCCGTACAAGCTGTGGACGTCATAGTGGAGGCCCCAGTAAAACTCGGCTTCCATGCAGAGCGTCCTTGCAAAGAGCAAGCGGTCCAGCACGCCTGTGGAGAAATGCCCATCAGCGAGCCCCTTCCCCGTCAACAGACTCACACAAAATAACCGCCCTGTGTGCTTCCTGGTGCCTGCACCTTCCCCACCAATCTCCACCTGACGAAACCCTTTCCAGATCTTAAATCCTATCCTAAATGCCCTTCCTACCTGGGGTATACACTAAGCCCCTTGTGGAGATGAATCATTAAAATTAATTTGCATTCTCTTGAGCTCACAGAGAATGGTGCTGAGTGGAGGCAACCCAGAACAAGCTCAGAGCAACGGAACGTTGACCGGAGATAAAATATAAATAAAGCACACACATCTAACTATATCGATTTAATCTAGGAGAGCTGAGTGTTCAAAGAACAGATCTGAGGGCAGTGAAAAGGGAGCACATTCATTCCAATATTACAAGCATTCTCACCTCAGTCACACTTTTTTTAAAATATGAGATATGACACTTGAGTGGTTTTATGAATAAGAACTTAGATGCTGCCTTGGGAAACAGCATTGTTACTGCATTTTCCCTTTCTCATGCCTAAAATGCCCCACATTTTCTGTCCTGGGGCCTGCAGTCTCATTCTTCTCCTTCTTCCAGACCAGTACCTGAGGGGCCCCACCTCCCCTCCTTCAGGAAGCCTTCCTGTTCCTAGGACCTCAGTCTGGGCACAGTTCCACAGAGAGGTGGAGCCAGGAATGACTGAGGCTGAGTTTTCCCACCAGCCCAACAGAATCAGGGTTCGAAGTGAGGAATTACATTGAACAATAAGGTATAAAGACGGCTACATTTCTGGCATGGCAACATCTGTGGCTTGAGTTTCACAATCACTTCGATTATAAGACAGGACACTAAAATTGTCCCATGGGCCAAGGTCATACATCTAAATCTTTTTCAAGCTAAAGCGTTCATTCTATTCCTGAAAGGTTAGAAGTAGACCAGAGGCTGAGCAGCTCGTCCTGTGCAGGTAGACAGGAGGCGGGGAGGTAGGGAGTGGGTGCTTCCCAGAAGCAGACAGAAGGTGAATGAGATTGCAGTGTTCTGCAGCGAAACGACGACGACAACTTAGTTTGGGCTAAACAGAAGATTAGGAGATTAAAGGAGAATACTAAGAATAAAAGGCAGATACAAAATGGACAGGGGGAAGTTAAGAATAGTATGGGAAATGGAGAAGCCAAAGAACTTATATGTATGACCCATGGACATAAACTAAGGGTGGGGAATGTAGGAGGAGGGAGTTGCAGGGCGGAGGGGAATAAAGGGGGGGAAATGGGACAACTGTAATGACATAATCAATGAAATATATTTTAAAAAAGAGATTAAAGGAGAAACATGATGAACTAATCCACAGTGGAAAAAAAATCAGGGAACAAAGAATGAGCAGAGAGGAATAAAGAATAAGCAGGGGAAGGAAACAGCAGACCTTGCAAGAAGTTCAATGGTTTGAAGTCAAGATTTCCCCTAAAAAGTTCTTCATTCCTTCGGTGCCCTAATGGGGTAAAGGAACAGTGAAACCTTGCTCCGAGGGTACAAGTGGAGAGACCAGAAAAAACTGGTACAAACTGACCAGATGCTCACCAAGCCCGTGTCTTCTTCCTGGGAGTATAAGATTACATGCACATTTTCGCTTGAAGTTTAGTAGAGACTATCTGATTGGATTCTGGCCAAAAAATTGTGAAGATATGGAACTCACCACACTTCCAGGCCTCTCCATAAAGCTCCCACTACCCTTCTCTTTCTCCTTTACCTAGGAAGCTGTAAACAAAAGGCTCCAGAAAGGAGAAGCGGGCAATGGAAGTTAACTAGATTCCTGAGTCACTGCGTGGATGAGAGTACCTCCCACAGTGGAGTATTACAGGAGCAAAAAATAAACTTGTAATGTGTACTCTACTGAGATGTTGGAGTGCATTTGTTTCCACAAAGAATATACTGTTGAACACACACACACACACACACACGCACACGCACACACTCTTTTAAAATCAGGGCCTGGAAAATTGACTTGGACTACAAATGGGACTCAAAATAGGAAGGAGTAGCAGGAACGCTCGACGAGGCTGTTGGTAACGAGCTAAACAAACACACACACAAATTACAGATTTACTCCAATGGAAGGTAATGTGTACTTTCAGTATTCGGACACTGTCATGAAGTTTAAACTCGAACTACATTTTAAAGGGGTTTAGAGGCAGTGAACAGGGTGGGAGCATGTAGAACTCGAGACAGGAGGCACCGCCACGGGAGATATGACCTTCACCACACGCTTGCCCTTGGATTATGCCAGCGAAAAGGCAACAGAGCAAGCAATGCAGCAAGGTCTCCAGGAAGGGGTGGTCGGGGGTCTTCAGTGGGGGGAGTCCCTTACGCTGAGAAGGAAAATTGCTCCTGGCCACACTGAGTTCCACTGAGGTGGTTTTAGATGTCTCGTGCCTGCATCATAGCAAACAGGTAAAAACTTACGAGGAGTGAAAGGAGGAAAGTTCAACTGGTTGGCTTCACAGCTAAGGTCAGAAGCTGGGAGCAGGTTAGAGACTTCATCCAATTCCTTCAAAGACACAAAATACACAGAGTGGAAGGGTCACCGATAAACAGGTAGTTAGTTGTTCAGGGATGTTCACTGAACTAGAAGATGGACAGCTGGGGTCTCTTATTAATAGATTTTGGGCTCTTAAGTAATCTTCTCAAATTTTTCGACCTCTGTTTCATCTTTTGTAAAAGATGAGTTATATGATCCGAAGAGAAGCCAGAGTAAACCATCTTTTGGATTAGATTGTATCTAGGGTACCTTTAAACTCTAAATGATATCAGGTACATTTAACCTTTACATATTGATTGCAATCATTTAATTAAGAAATACAATCTCACAAGCTAATTCTTATAAGTTATGATTTTATAGTTACTGATATGGTTTCAGTATTGTTTTAAAGAACCTAAGATAGGGTAACATTCTGTTTTATAATTTTCCCTCTTATTCTGCTTAATGCAGTGCAAGAAGATACAATTGAAATCAAATCCACTTCTTTAAAGAAGGTTAAAAGTAGGCAATGCATAATCTTGCTAACAGAGAATTTTTTCAAATTTCAGACTCTTCCCCACTTCCTGTTCTCTAAAAATTAAAAGGTACCCACTAAATTTTTCTCTAATGATTTACTTTAAATTTTAATGAACCATTGCTACTAATAATAGTACTTGTAGTTTCTAATAAATTCATATTTTTTAAAGCTAAAAGGAAGTTAATGAAGCAAAAAGCTGAAGCCACGAGAAAGCAAAAGACTTTCTCAAAAAGAACTTAACCAGTTGGTAGCAGACTGAGAATTAAAATCCAGAGTGTTGAGGGATCTAATTTATTGCATATAAACCCAGCATTAAGTGAAAGGATTTTAATATCGCTATAATAAGTAAAATATTTTATTACAAATTAGACTCAAAATTCATCTCAAAATTTGAAATATCTGTCTCCAAAATAAGTTTAATCCTGGAATAATGACTTACAATCCACACTCCATCAAACTTCAGAATTCTATGAAATTTTTGGACCTCTTCTGTCCACCACTGAGTACAAACTGGATTCGTATAATCAGGAAAGACTGTCCATCCAGGATACCCCTACAGGACAAAGAAGGCCAGGCAGTTTTTTGGATGGGTCACTCATGCATTCATTGCTGGCTACTGACTCTTCTACATGGAAATTCACCATTTTAGATAATAATTGGTGACTCTCCTCCCTAAACTAAACATTACAATAGATACAAGGAACCAAAGCAAGAAAAGAAAAAAGGAAAAACAACTTATTATGTAGATGAGAAGCCATCAAATGTTTTTTTCTATGATTAAAAAAAAGCAAAATTTCATCATGTTAGACCAATTGAGAGAATTGTTTAAAATACTAGAAAGTCTAACTAGATAATATTTTAGAAAGGAGTGATTGAATTTGTTTAATATGTTGCTAATTGAAGGTCATCTAAAACTCACTTTGAATAATGCCGTTTATAAATAATATGTTGGTTTGAAGCATATAAACAATCTTTTTTAAATGGTTAAATGAATCTTGTGCTTCTTAGGTTAAATATTTCATATTCTAACTTCTCATCCTATCTATTTCTATCAAAGATTGGCTTTTAACATTTTCCACAAATAGCATAAAGGTATGATCATAGCCAAATTGCTGAAAATCCTGAATTAACAGGATACAAGCTTTTGTGCATACATTGTTGCTTGTTTTCCCAACGAATTTGTAGGTTGTCCTTGAGGGACAACATGACGTTCAGGCAGTATAATGAGTATCTATCTCTCTATCTCCTGGTTCTTCGTTTTAGGTGATGGGGCACCACGTAATAAACACAGGTAACTTTGAACCTCAGGGAACAGGTAGTGTGGCAAAGTAATCACCTACAGCAACACGGTACATGGAGCAGGCTCTGGAACATTCATTTTAGCCAAATTCCTTTATAATTAACCCACACCACCTCTGGCACTACTACCTGTACCAACATCTTAGGTCAAACAATTCCTGTTATCTATTGGTAACTGGAGGTAGCTATCTATCATACTTAAATTTTTGTAAGTATATGCAAATTCCTAATGATATACCACTCAAATAAGAACATTACTGAAAAGACTCACAGGTCTGGATAATCTACTTTTCAGATAAACAAAACAATATTTACATGACCATGGACTGGTTTTGTACTTGCATATGAAATCAGTCTACCTGATACTTTAGAAATTCACATCAAACAAAACAGTAAAGGCAAATAATTGGTTTGGAAAAGGAAGGAAACTTCTCTACTGTGTCATGAAAAGTTAAACCAATGAGAAAGAAAATCAATGGAAGTAAGTATTGTACACAAAATTGATGGTAAGAACTATCAAGTGGGCAGTTAGGTAATGGGTCACTGATAACCCTGAAAAGACAAGTTTTGCAAAGTTCATTGCCCAGGAGCAACAAGAAGTACAGCCACGTGAACTTTTAGGTGAAGTACCAGTTTTAATAAATCTCCCATCATCCAGTCCTCGAGGGCTGACTCCACATGTAACTGGCAGAGAAGGCTGACTACATGATTTGATTTAAAATGTTTTCAAAAGCTCAACTGCCCCTGAAAATCAGTTCCTAAGCAGCCTACTTAAATGCCTGAAATGTAAGTCTCATGTAAACTAAAAATACATGAGCTAAGATAGGTTTCACATGAGCCTGTCTGCATCTTGCTCCATTATCACAGTTGAATTTATCGTCATGGGAAAGAAACAGAAATTGTGAGGCAAGAGGACTTTAAGAATAAATAACACTTTCTTCTAATCACATATTGCCTCTCAACTGTCAGTATTATTAGAGGGTCAGGGGCAAGCTTTCTAGAGACTAGATCTTAATCATTCTACCAAGGAAGGAAGGAAGGAAGGAAGGAAGGAAGGAAGGAAGGAAGGAAGGAAAGGAGGAAGGAAGGAAGAAAGGAGAAAAGGAAGAAAGGAAGAAGGAAGGAAGGAGAAAAGGAAAGGAGGAAGGAAGGGAGAGAGGGAGAGGGAAAAAAGAAAAGGAAAGAAAGAAAGAAAGAAAGAAAGAAAGAAAGAAAGAAAGGGAGAGAGGGAGGGAAAGGGAGAGAGGGAGGGAAAAGGAGAGAGGGAGGGAGAGAGAAAGAGAGTGAGAAAAAAAGGAAGGAAAGAGAGAGGAAGGAAGGAAGGCAGGAAGGAAGGAAGGAAGGAAAGGAGGAAGGAAGGAAGAAAGGAGAAAAGGAAGAAAGGAAGAAGGAAGGAAGGAGAAAAGGAAAGGAGGAAGGAAGGGAGGGAGGGAGAGGGAAAAAAGAAAAGGAAAGAGAGAAAGAAAGAAAGAAAGGGAGAGGGAGGGAAAGGGAGAGAGGGAGGGAAAAGGAGAGAGGGAGGGAGAGAGAAAGAGAGTGAGAAAAAAAGGAAGGAAAGAGAGAGGAAGGAAGGCAGGAAGGAAGGAAGGAAGGAAGGCGGACCTGTGATGTGACGAGGGCAATCATATTGCAATAGTGAAATGTAACAAATCAACAGGATGAGCACCTTCAATGTACGCAATATTATATGTCAAATACAGTTCAACTAAAAAAATAAATCCTTAAGAATTTTAATCATTCTACTATTGCATCAACTGGTTAAAAATAATAATAACAGAAACCTCTACAGCTGTGATAGGTAACTGACCTTCCTTCCACCCCTTGTCCTACCAAAAGCACAAACTTCCCCAAATGACTGTCATTTACTCTGATTTTTTTTGAGAAATTACCTGCCCAAGGACAAAGCCGTTGTCCCCCAAGACCCACACTCTCCTTTTAGTTCCGTTTGTATAGGTATAATAGTCAGAATCATTCGAGATGCCGGGATTCTAGAAAACAAACAAGATAATAAAATATTGTTTTTATATATATATATTTTGCATTTTAAAGGAAAAACTAGGCCACCAAATAAGTGTTTCAACATACCATGATAATGACATATTTCAGTCCATGTTTATGTAAGTTCTCGGAAAAACCTGGGAGACCAGGGAAAGCCTTTTCATCAACAGTGAAGTCCTTCTTTCCATCCATGTAATCTATGTCCAAGTACTGAACGTCCTGGAAGACAGTGCTGGCCAGTTAGAACCCAGGCAATATTACCACGCTGATACGGTAACTCTGGTTCTTGACCATAAAAATGGAAGCCATATTTTCTCCATGATCCTGGAACTTCCAGGACGTGGCTACTTCCTAGGGGTCAACAAGCCCTTCTTGAAGGACACAGGCGCTCTTAGGTTGCCTCTTTGCTTTGATAGATGCCTGTCATAAGGTACTGGGAGGAATGTGATAGTGGGACTGTGAGTTGCTTGTCCCTATGATTTGAGGGCTTAGATGCTCACAATAAAACAGGTGCTCTTCCAACGTTTGTTTGAATGAGCCCATGAATAATATAACCATGTACTAACTTAGACCC
Organism: Glossophaga mutica; assembly: GCA_039655065.1. Classification (NCBI taxonomy): domain Eukaryota; kingdom Metazoa; phylum Chordata; class Mammalia; order Chiroptera; family Phyllostomidae; genus Glossophaga; species Glossophaga mutica. The sequence goes on from CM077313.1 coordinate 8,961,583, forward strand.
TAGACATCAAGCTAGACGATAACGTAAGAGGAGGAAACAGTCTTCTGTTATAAAACTTCTAGGGTAATAATTAACAAAGACAAATGACAAAGGGATAGAGCTTTAATTAACCAAACTCTCACACACACATTATTTTTGTGTTCCCATAGCAACCTGTGGAGAGCAGATGTTATTCTTAGTGAGAAGTTTGAAATGTGAAGGGGTTGAGTGACACTTCCCAAGGTCACACGCAGGAGTGGGTAGGGGTTCAGCTGGGGCTTTGGTAACAGACTCTTTGATTCCATGTCCTCTTTAGTTCCACTGTGCCACTACTTCGAAGACTCATGAAGGTCTTTGACATAAGCGTTCCTTCCGCAGTCGTGCCTTAGAGACTCTAGCCTACAAGCCTGAAGGAAAACGTGGCCTGTGTCCTGTCGCTAATGCAGCACCATCAGTTCTAATACTGGGCAGTCAGTTAGGACCCAGGGACCCACCACAGCCCTATGGCAGGAAATGTGTGGAAGGAAAGCTCATTTGTTTCAGAATCAGCAAGACCTCAGACAAGCCCTCCCCATCAGAGGCCTGAGGGTGGGCTGAGACCACCATCACATGTAGCCGAAAGGACTATTGGTGGGTCCTGGTCCTGCCATTTGGCTAGCTGCAGTGACCTCAGGGAAGCTATTCACCACGCACCGTCTACATTTCTCCATTTACAAAATGCCAGTCGGTGCGGGTCAACCACGAATGCGAGAGCAGGTTAGCAAACAGTGAAGATGTGGCAAGATTTGGCCTGACTCCTTCTGGAATTGGGGGTTTGCAGATAGCAGACATGGGAGAAGGAAAACAAAATACATAATCCTTTCTCCTTAACAACAAAACAACACAGGGAGCAGGTTTTCTCACGGGAAAAATTTTCACCTTGCTGCTACTCTGAAAGGGGACTGAACACTCCTGAGATCAGGCCAAAGTCATCGCCAGCCACAACATCTTCTTTCAGATACCAACCATCTGTCTGCCTCACAGTTCCCAAGGTCAAGCCCCACATAAATTGATTTGGTAACTTCATTAACCAGGTGCTATGCATCTCCGGGGGGGGGGGGCTTTGCAAATATTTTACACTAATAATGATCTTTTTATTTACTAGTGGACATTGGACATCATAAATACTTTACAACCACAAAGCTTTCAAACTTAGTCTGCTAGAGCCGGAAGGAGCACACCAGGTCGCTATGAGAAACTCACTCACCGTAAGTCGTCACCATCATAATCAGCACTCATTAACCGTGCCACGCAGGTGCTGCTTTCCTTTAGAGAACAGCCGCCCACTCTGATGGGGTTCATCCTCTGTGCGACATGCTGTGCTACGTGCACAGATAAGGCATTCCTCGCAACCCGCCCACCAGGGGAAGTCTTAGATTTTCACTTTATAAGGAGGGAAAATAAGACACAGAGGTGATCATTAACTGGCCCGACATTGCACAGAACTAGAACAGGAAAAGCTGAAATTCAAAATCATATCCGTCTGACTCCATAACTGTGCTCTTTCCATGATGACATAGGTTTAGTCTGCAAATTTATGAGAGGAGTTCTGTCTGTCTGTCTGTCTATCCATCCCTCCATCTACCCACGCATCCATCTACCCATCTATCCAGTATATTTGAACGAATACATTGAATTAGGTACAAAAAAATAAAAGATACAAAATACATAAGAGAAGTTCCAACTTACATATGGGATCCCAGCTTTCCGAGTTCGGTTTACAACTTCTTCCAAACCGTCAATGCTACCATAACCCCTGCGACTGAGCTGGAACCCAAGATTCCAGTAGGAAGGCAAGAATGGTCGCCCAACAAGCTAGAAAAGTAAAGGAGTATCTAAGCATTTGGAATAAACACTGTTTATAGCACCACGTCGGACACAGACAGCCCTGATTCCACTGCACTTTCTGTTAAGCTCCCAGATCCAAAACATCAGAGCCCAGAGTAACCGCTGAGGATAATCTGCAAACTTCCATAGCTCCCATCTTTCTTTACGAAGTACTAAGTACACTCCCAGAGCCAGCTGCAACACCAGTGAATGATGGGATTTGCATAACATGCTTGAATAACAGTGTCAGCTGAGGAGGGAAGAAGTGACATTTATTCACACAACAAATATTTTCTCATTGTTGGTGATACGACAGGTGCTAATGGAGGCACTTGGGATACGGTGGCGTAAAGCGAACAGTTCTGCTCACACAGAGCTTAACGGAAAGCAACACACGTCCAAGAGAATTTCAGGTAGTTGTGCGTGCCAAGGAATAAGGGCTGCTAGGATTCAGCGTGGGATGGTGAAGGAATGCCGCAGTATGTTTGAAACCCGAGTCTGCAGGTCACTCAAGCCCACATTCTGAGAAGACCTCAGACAGAGTCCTGTCCTGTAATGTCCCGTGAGAGGCCCTCCACCCCCCACAGGCCCGTCCCCTCAGCACCGAGCTTTCTTTCACGCCTCTGCATTCCCGCAGTTTATCTGTGCCTCATTAACGGTATCTATTATAAGGTGTTTCCGATGATAATTATTTTAGGCTGCCATGTTTCTCCTAATGGACTCTAAGTTGGCTGGCACCTGGACTATACTTCATACACCTTTATGCATCATCTCGAACAAATCACTACCTTTTTTGGGACCTGATATTTTTCGTCTGCAAAGTAAAAGTTTGGCCAAATGATGTCTAAAGTTCCTTCCTGTTTTACAGTTTGAGTCCAAAAGAAATAGCACAGTTCCTTTCATGTAGTTTCTTTTCACTAAATGACTATTAATTGAATGAGTGAATAACCTTCGCTGATGTGTGGCCTCAGATCTGTGGAAAGATCGATCATACATGGATGGACTGTGTGTTTCTTGAAAACAGCATAGCATCTGCCATGTTGTGCATTTCTCAAGCCTTTTGCACAGTGACTCCTTCATATGCAGAAGGCACTCAATAAATGTGCATCAGAATAAACGTACAATGAAAGAAAGACTCACAATCCCAACATTTGTAATCCATGATTTACCCCCAAATTTTATTTTTCTTGGGCTGTAGCAGCAATCGATAATGACTATGTAACTGCAAAGCCTCACCTCCAGGTACTCCTGAACCACTTGTTCTGGGGTGTCTCCCAGGAACACATAGAAGTCCAGAATGCCCCCGATGGTGCGGTAGGTGACTGCAGGAGCAGGCTGGAGGGTGACCTCTGAAAGGGTTAAAGAGCTATTAGGATTTCATGGTTGCACATATGTTCTTCTCTGGAATTTAAATACCTGAGCTACCCCAAACAGTCTCGGCCTTATTTTGGAAATCACAGCTGTTCCTTTACATGGTTGCTGAAGTTTATCAAAATATTAAATGGGCACAACACCAATGAGGAATTGATGTTTTTAAGAAAAAGAACAAATTCAATGAATAATTTGGCCATATCAAGAATGGGATGGGCCAGCGATGTAATTAAACAATGTTTAAAACCTTACTGGATGATTTTACCTACAATTAAAAAAAATACAACCTTATTAGAGCACTGTTAGTCCAGGAGCTGGAGGGGGAAGATTCTGGAGTGGGGAAGGGGTGGGCTATGCAGTGGACAGCATGGTTTGCACGTTGAGGTCTACGGGCACCTTTGGAACATGTTTATCAATGAACCCTGCAATCTACAAAATATCATGGGAAGCGTTACACGAAAAGAGGTCCCTGAAGCAGTTTTCGATAAAAGTAGCTTTCAGCACGAGCTGGAAACCACTTTCTGTTTCTAGTTTCCTTAGCACACAGTGGGTCCAATACGCTTTCTGGTAAACACCGATCTCCCCATGCAAATCAGTTTTATAGAAGCAGCTCCCCAGACGTACTCCCGTCAAGCTAAAGAGATGCTTCCTACCCAGAGCATTACTGTTCATCAGAAAAACCCCAAAAGCAGAGCCGCTGGTGTCTTCAAGGCACAAGAAGAATGTGTGAGCTCCGTACAGGTTAATCAAGCCCTGTCAACAAAACCAGAAAGAAAGAATAGCGTCAGTTTCAGATGTTTTTATTCACCCCAAAGCAACATCAAAAGCCACACACAACATGTACTGGGTTGACACTGGATGTAGTTAGCATTGTACAAAAAAGGTGTGCAAATGGTAGCATCAGTGTGTGCATGATCCAATGGGATACTCTAATGACAAGAAACGAAATGCTAATGCATGCAACACCATGAGTGCATTTCATAAACGCTGTGCGCAGCGGAAGAAACAGACGCAAAGGATCCTCCGATATGGCATCACTTCCCTTACATAAAATGACCCGAAAAGCCAGATGGATAGAGACAGAGAGCAGATTAGTGACTGTCCGAGGCAGGAGTCGGCACAGGGCTGAACACAGGAGTTCAGTGTCAAGGGGTAGAGGGATCCTACTGGGGAGATGAACGCTTCCTAAACCTGGGTTATGGTGATGGCCACACAGCTCAGAGAGGCACTGAAATCATTGCATTGTGCACCTAAATGAGTTTTGTGGTATGTGTTATACCTCAATCAAGTTATTGTTGAAAAATTGGAAAACATTTGCAATGAGTGGTATGTGTTATACCTCAATCAAGTTATTGTTGAAAAATTGGAAAACATTTGCAATGACATAGAATAAAATAAATGTTAGTGGAAGGTGATGGTGTTATGAGAAATTTTGTGTTTCCTCTTTATGCCTAACTGTATTTTCTACTCTTCCTATAATTAACATATGATGCTTAGATAGTAATAGTTAAAATTTTTTTTAAATATATTTTATTGATTATGCTATTACAGTTGTCCCATTTCTCCCCCATCATTCCCCCCACCCTGCACACCCTCTCCCACCCACATTCCCCCCTTTAGTTCATGTCCATGTGCCATAAGTTCTTTAGCTTCTACCTTTCCCATACTGTTCTTGCCCTCCCCCTGTCTATTTTCTATGCTACTAACTCACAGCTATTAAGAACCACACCTAAAACAAAAGCAAACTAAGCAAACAGCTAGAACAGGAACAGAACTACAGAAATGGAGATCATATGGAGGGTTAGCAACAGGGGCGTGGGAGGAGGAGGGGGGGAAGGTAAAGTTTAAAATTTTTAAAAATGAAGACGATACATTGAACCTGTCACAGGGCCCTGATGAGGGCACTGATATAAAGAGATAGTGTGTATAATTGTAAGTGACATGAGAATAGAAGATATGAGATTATAATATACAGAAAGCTTTACGGAAGCTCCCTGTGGGATGTTGCAAAATCAGTCCTTGGTATACAGGGCAATAGTACCGATAATGCTAAATTTCAGGAGAGGAAAAAAACAATCAGCATGATAGATAAAGTAGAGAAGATCAGCAGACCTATGCAAAACTAGGCCAGATTTAAAATTATAGCCAGGAGAGATTATGGCATCAGCACTTGGCTAGAATACAGACTACATTTAAAATACTAAGAAGGAGAGGTAGGTAGGAAAGAAGGAAGAAGGAAGGAAGGAAAGAAGAGAGGAAGGAAGGAACAAAGGGAAGGGCGAGGCAAACTAGCTATAATATAGTCACTAAATAATATTTTATTAAAACGTGAAGTGTTTTTAAAAATTGATGTATTAGTATTGTGAGTTTATACACTGCAAAAAGAACAAATATTCTCCAACATGGACAGGCCTAAATTGGGCAAAGTAGCAAACAGATGCCCCTCTGTGGGCCCCTTTTCTCTGTAGCTTACCTCCCTCTGTAGGTTACTTTCTGAAAAGCGAGGAGGTCCTCCTCACTGCGAGCAGTCAGGAGGGGGGGCCCTCACCTGGGTCGGGGTGGCATCGCGGGCGAAAATGGGCCAGGTCTGCCAGGCCATGCTGTGGCGGTACTGCTGGTGCACGTGCTCCCCCAGCCCGTACACGTTGGCGCTGGGCAGTCGGAAGGACAGCTGCAGGTACTGCTGGGCAAACAGAAGGGGCCCGATGTCCGTGTTCAACCTGGGCAGCGGATTAAGGGCGAGAGTTACCTCTGGCTGTTTCTGCTTCCGTCCTCTACCCTTTGAGAACGGTGGCTTCAGGTCTTACCATCCGCTTTCATGCTGTTGAAGAAGGCCTGTCTAGGGTGCCTCTGACTCTTTCATTCTAGAGGAGTGTGGCCCTGGAGATGCGAGACTAGAAACTCAGGGGGGATGGACAGCCGTGACCTTACATTTTCCGTGCATCCACTTCATGTACACACTACGCTGGGTGCTTTACAAGCATGACCTCGGGACACGTAGCCACCGTGACATCCTGATGCCCTTTCCGTGGACAAGGAACCGAGACTGAGGTGGCAAGTTGCTGCACCTTGGAACACAGCAGGCTGGTGAGCCGCTCGGACCAGCATCTGAATGCAGGTTTTACTGACACTGAGGCTTGTAATTCCTCCAGTGCCATTTGTGATTTAAGCTCAGGCTAGCATTAGGTGCTTGATGGTAAGTTTCTCAGGAAATCATAATTTGGAATGATGCACAGTGAGGCTGAGTTCCAGTGTGAATGGTTATCCAAAATAATAAAATTCCCTATTTCGTAACCTACTCGAACACAGGAATATTTATATAACTCGGCAAAGCAGTGCACTGCATGTTAGGTTTTTGTTGGTCTGTAATCATAACAAATTAACAGTGTTAATGATTGGTCCTAAAGGCTTTGACATTTTTCTGTGCTTCGATCATTTTCCCAATATAATTAGTTGATCGCCTGCCCACAGGAAGTCAGAATGAATGACTCTGGGACTGTGTATTCCAAAGACACGCAAAGAGTGTCGAAAAGCTCACAAGACTTTGTTGTTGCTCGTCCTTATTATTTTGATGCTGAAGGGTTTGTCAGTGACCTCGATATGATAGCTCAAGTTGGCGGCACCCACAGTGTCATTAAATGGCTTAATATTTTCATGGGGGACTTCATAGCGCACGTTATTGGGATCCGTGATCTGTCAGAAAACAAAACAAAACAAAACAAAACAAAACAAAACAAAGGGACAGCTCCAGATAAGACCATTTCCTTGTAGAGCTACAAAACATTCTCACCCCCACATGGCCCCAATGCAAATAGCTTCTCATTCTTAACCCTGTGTTTCCCGATTTGCGAGAAGAAATCCCCCAATCATGTGTCCCTCATCAAATAAAAATTAGCCTGCCCACCAAATCCGGAGATCCGGGCAGAGGGAAACAGAGGAACACTCTGCCTCCACACGTCTACGCGGTGTGGAAAGGAGAATGTACTGCACCCGGCGTGCGGGCCCTGCTTTCTCCAGAGACACAGTCAGTGAGAACTGCCAAACCGACCTTAAAACGGAGACGGTGGGATGTCTGGTATTCAGCTGTGAAGAGGGCATCGGTGACATCATTTCCAAAGAGAGACGGGGACGGCGACCTTTGCAGCCTGGCAGTAAACCCTGGGGGTAAGGGAGGAGAGAGAGAGGGGGGTGGGAGGGAGAGAGAGAGAGAGAGGGAAGCGTTTAGCCTTTATTCTGCTTTAACTTACCTGGTCGTAAAGAGCTGGTGGGGGACACAGTGCCCACCTGTGCTTTGCCTTCCCTTGCTGCCACTGCTGACTTCGTAGCCCCAGTTCCTGGGGAAGAAGCACCTGGGGACATTGGGGTCTGCCGTAGGCTTCCAGCAGCACTTATATCGCCACCGGCAGTCTTCCTGTGACAATGGCACCAAGTTAGCGTTACATGAAATGAAAGAAGAAAACTACTGTACATCTATTAATTATACGTTTATTCATTTATAACCATTTTTCCCCCAGGGAGAATTTAAAATGGCTCATAATTCTTTCAGCCACTTCTCCATGCTTCCTTTATTTATATATTCATCTAGCCGTCCACTATGCACGAATTACCTACCAGACAAGGAACTAAGAATATAGATAAATAAGACACAGTTCTTGCCTTGAGCACACGTATCCACTAGTAGTACCTTCAACACCCTGATGAGATTAGTGCTCCAACGGATTGTGCCCAGGGGCTGAGGGAACAGCACCAGGCCTTGTACCCAGCCTAGAGGGCTGCCAGTGGGCGGGGGAGGGCTTCGAGGTAGGTGAAAGGTCAGTTCATTCCCAATGTATGAGAAAAGGTTAAACAGGGGGACAGTGGAGCGCTATTCCAAGCAGACTCAGGAAAGCCACAAGTTCATTGCGCCAAGAACACTGAGTAAGAGAAATGAGGCTGAAGGCACTCAGTATCCCCACCAGGGGTGAGCTGGGTGCAGGCCAAGCAGATTGGACTTTCTCACGAGGAAGGGTCACAGAAATGGCTAACCACACGGCTGGAAGAAACGCATTTCTGAAAAGTAAGCAATAGAGAAACTTAAGATAGAGCTAGGACAGAGGGTGACATTGAAAATTTCACAATGTCAAAAATAAATCACATGTGGCTTCTCTGAGTGGTTTGATGATGGATTTTTAAAATTACCATTATTTGGTGAGAGGTATTTTCTAAAGGCCCTACAACTTTCAGGTGCACTTATATAAAAATTCTTTTATTATAATAAATTAAATAGATGGCAAACTGAATCAAATGTTGAAATAAACACAAACACCCACCTCTTCACCCAACTAAATTTACATGAAGTTGACAGAAGTGCCAGTAAGAAAAAAATATATGTTCATTATAAAACAGCAAAATATGCAATATGGTAGACCAGAATGTTATGAAACTCCTGAAACACAGAAACTGGATCTTATCAACTCTGGGGGAAAATGTACTCATAGCCTAAAGCACAAAGTGCTTCCCAGATAAGGTCAGGTTCAAGGAGTCCATCATCACCAAGCCCTTATTATATGAAATGTTAAAGGGACTTATCTAAGAAAAAGAAGATCAAAAATATGAACAGTAAAGTGACAACAAACTCATGACTATCAACAAATGAACCTAAAGGAAAAGAAAAACAACAAAAACAAAAACCGAGCAAACAACCAGAACAGGAACAGAATCAGAGAAATGGAGATCACCTGGAGGGTTATCAGTGGGGAGGGAGACGGGAGGGATGGGGGGGGAGGTACAGGGAAGAAGAAGCATAATTAGTAGGCATAAAATGGGAAGAGAGAAAAATGGTACAGGAAACAGAGGACTCCAAGAACTAATACGTACAAACCACGGACATAAAGGACAAGGGAGGGAGTGCTGGAGGGCTGGAGGGGCAGGGCGCAGGAGGGATAAAGGAGGAAAAATTAGGAAAACTATAACAGCATAATCAATAAAAAATACTTTAAAAAAAGCAGAGGCAGGCAGTGCTCTCGGCCAGGTCAGTGTGGAGGTTAAAACAGGGAAGGAGCACCCGCCCTGTTACAGGCAGGCCTCCAAGGGCACGTGACACGGAGCTGTCAGCAAGCCTCGTAAATGGGACAGACGCCACCACGACCTTAACACACCTTGTTTCCACTACTGAGCCGACACGCCAGTTTTATTATAAACTAAATGTAAGTGCGCACACGTGAGAACACGAAGAGGCATTTTGAGATGCTCTACTATATTCCAGTGGCGCAGGTATCAATTCCTGCTGTAATTCCGCACTGATAATTACTACAGTGTGAAGCTATGTTTGGCTCTTCGTTTGGCAGATCAATAAATCTAAAGGAAAAGATCAAAGAAATATGAATTTTTCTTATCAAATCCTAACTTGCCAAAAAAGAAGATGAACCTGGTTAGAAATAAAAATGGGGAATGACAACAGATACATATGAGTTTTTAACACAAATGATGATAAGACAACTATTTGTAGATATATATTTGCCAATGTATGCAAAGATGCACTTTAAATCTGTAAAGAGTAAGATATTAAAGAATGAAAGTGAGAAGAGAGAGAAAACCTGCAATGGACCAGTGGCCATGGGAAACTATAAAAAGTCATCAAAGACATTTTCCTAAAAAACTGGTATCTTGTCCAGATAATCTGGGGAATAGAATATTCTCATATTATATATCTATGCCTTTTAAGGACAGTGGAAAAGGTGGAAACTTTCCTGACTCATTTTATTAAACCAGAATAATTCTAACCACAAACTAGACAAGGAAAGTCCGAATAAACAATTAAGCAAGACAGTTTCACTTAAAAACATGATGAATAAAATTTTAATTAAATGTTAGATTTGAAGTCATTAGTGCATTAAAAAATGAATGCATAATAGCCAAGTAAGGATTATCAAGAGAAAACTGGAATGGTTCAGAATTAAGGAATCTTCTAATGCAATTTATAACATTGACAAGAGAAAATCATAAGATCATCTAAACAGAAGCAAATTATTTTAAAAATACAATAATGTAGTAAATTTAAATGTCCTGAATTTAAAAAGAAAATTATAAAATAATACAGGGTCCAGCACAAATGACAACCCTTTTTTACTATAAAATCTTTTAGTACAAAATCATAAGTGTGTAATTCAGTAACATAACAATATCACACTCAAGCACACCAGATGGCATTTTAGATGAAATGTTCAACTTACAGCTATAAATTATTGCACCCAGATTGTTACCCTACCAAGCAGGCGTTAGTTCTGCCAGACCCTATATATACGGTATAATCAAATCTGTGTAAAAAATACATGAATATCTCTGCAAAACACGTAAGTAAATGCAAAAGCATAGAAAGCCAAGAGAAGAATGCACACCAAGCTATCGACTGGTTCTGGGGGGTGCGTTTGGAGGTAGAAAGGAAACTTTACGAATAGGACTTCCCTGTTCTTCCTGTACGTAACTACAATGCCTGAATCTTTCTTGTTAAAAGAATGTGTCCATACAGATACTGTGATTAAAAAAAGAATATGTCACAACACTACTCATTTGGAAAAGGTATCGTGCTGACAAGTATTTTAGATGCAATTGCTCTGAAAAACCACAACAGGAATACAACTTAAATCAATGTTCCAGGCCTATTATAAACAAAGCAATCACATTATAGCTATGAAGCCTTCCTAAATGTATTCCTTTGCTCTCCACATATGTAAATTATATTCAGAAAACAAAAGGCCAAGGGCTCCACGGAGAAGGAGTTTGGGGGTACAGGTACCCTCTGGAGAACTGATCTTCCTAAGTCTGAGACACTTCCACTACCTCTGAAACTGAGGTCTGCAGAGTTCAAAAGGTCAGTTTCATTGTTGTAAATTGTTCCAAAGTCTACAGACCTCTATAAAAGTCAGTAAGATGAGCGATCCAGTACATTCAGGTTAACACAATTATTTTTGCATGCAGTCTTCCCTAACATCCGTATTTCAGTTTTAAGCCATTATCAGTACCCTAGAAATCAAAGGTCAAACTTTTGACAGATATACAAGGTAGGGCAAAAGTATTTTTACAGCCCTGGCTGGTGTGGCTCGGTGGATTGAGCCCTGGCCTGTGAACCGAAGGGTCATTGGTTTGGCTGCGGGCCGGGTCCCCATCTGGGAGTGTGCAAGAGGCAACTGGTTGATGTTTCTCACACATCAGTGTTTCTTTCCCTCTCTTTCCCCCTCCCTTCCCCTCTCTCTAAAAAGATAAATAAAAAATCTTTTTTTAAAAAAGTAGGTTTACAGTTATAAGTATGCAAAATACAGGCTATTCTTTGTATTATTATTTATTAATTATTGTATTCTTTTCCATGCAAGCAACTGTAAAGCTACTTTTGCTTCACCCTACATGTTTCCTTCTTCTTTTCCCATTTTCAATGCCATCACAACAGCACAGACCAGCACCACGTAGAAAACATGATGGATCGTATTTACGATAGGAACTATGCAAATGAAAGACCTAGGAAAAGGCTTCATACTGTATATGTAATAAAGTGCAATGTAATATGTTACTAAGAAAAACATAAAACTCAGTTGAGAAATATATATATATGAGTTAAATTGCAGAGATTTTTTTATGTTTTTAAAATAGGAAGATTCAAAATTATGGAAACGTCAATACTGTCTAATTTTAAGCTAAAATTTAATGCAATGCTTATTAATATCCCAAAAGGATATTATGGGATATAGAATATAAAATATGAAGTAAAGGAATAAAATCTCAGTGTATACAACCTTTATTAGAAAGCTTTTAATCAAAACTAGCAGGATTCGAATAGCTGATTTCCTTGTAGCAGCCACTCAGGGGAAGAATCTGGTTTTTAGCTCCTGTGCATTGGGATCTGCTGCCAACAATACGATTCCAGAAGGCTCTTGTTACAACAAGTCGCTGAGTTCACCAAGTGACCTGGTCACCCGAATGCGCTTGATGGCCTCTATTCTCAGGGGACACAAGGTCCAGCCCACAGAAACCTCTCCAAGGCTGCCCTTGCCCTTGCCCTTGCACTCAGGACACATTTAATCGCGCTGGGAACTTCCCCGACTCTGGACTTTAGACCCCCTGGGCCGACAGTCCTGTGAGCTCCCCCTCCCCTTCCCGCTACCCTGTCCTGCTCCCCCCACTTCCACAGCGCTGCCGTTTATTTCAACAAGGCAAGGACGACATCACTCCAAACACATCAGAGGCCCACAGCCCACTCCTCCCCCACCCTCCCCCACTCCACACACCCATTTCTCATACATAAAACCCAGGCGGCCAGCCGCCAGGAGCCCGTTTCTCTGACCTCTGTCGCCGTCTGACCAGGTGCACAGTCTATCCTTTCGGATTCGGGGATCTCTGGGCACTGTGGAATGAATGAAGTATCTGCAGAGGAATTAAAGCACAAAGTTAAACATCCGTGGCGTAATCACAGTTCCGGGAAGGAAGCAGGCAGTGGCATGGTAGGCTTTCGGCCGGTTCTCCACTCGGTGGTCATTAGTAGCTTTTGTATACGTTTTCCACGTGTTAACCACATCTGCTTTCCATTGGTTGGGTTTTCTTGATATGTAATTCACATACCATGAAACTCACCTCTTTAAAGTGTACAATTCCATGTTTTTTGAGTATTTTACAAAATTGCACAACCAATCACTACTACCCAATTCCAGGCATTTTCGTAATGCCCAAAGAAGTCACATACCCATTAGGGGTTGCGCCCTTCCCCTCTTCTCCCAGTCCCTGGAAAACGCTAATCCATTTTCTGTCACTACGGATTTGCCTATTCTGACCATTTCGTATCGACGAAATCATGAAGTAGATAACCTTTGGTGGCTAGCTTCTTTCTTTTGCCATGTTTTCAAGGTTCATCCATGTTACGGTGTAAAACAGTACTTCGTTTCTTCTCATGGCTAATCACATTCCATTGTATGGCTGCGACAGGTTTTAAGTCTATTCATCAGCTGATGTACAAGTGGGTGGTTTCCACTTTTTGATTATTATACCGAATTCTTCTGTGAACATTCACATACAAGTTTTTGTGTGGACATATATTTTAAATTCTCTTGGTGACATACCTGGAAGTGGAATTGCTAAGGAATATGGTTAACTCCACCTTTAACTTTCTGAGGGACTGCCAGTGTCATTTCCAGAGGGGATGCGCCGGGTTATAGTCCCATGAGCAGTGTACGAGCAGTGTTCCAATTTCTCCCCATCTTCAACAACACTTGCTGTTGGCTTTGCTTTTATGAGGGGATGAAGGGTATTTCGTTTTGACTTGCATCCCTCAAAACACCAATGATGCTGGATATCTTTTCATGGCTTATTGGGCATTTGCTGATCTTCTCTGAAGAAATGTTTGTTTAAACCCTTTGTTTGTTTTAAAAATTGGGTGTTTTTACAGCTTTGAACTGTAAGGTTTTCTTACAGAGTCCAAGTACTAGACCATCATCAGACATGTCATTTGCAAATGTTTCTCCCATTCAGTGAGTTGTCTTTGTGCGTCCTCGATAGTGTCCTTTGAAGCACAACATTTTTGCATTTTGAAGTTCAAGTTGCCTCTTTCAGCTTCAGTTGCTAGGTTTTGGGTGTCACATCTAAGAAACTGTGGCCTAACACAAAGTCACTAATATTTATACCTATGTTTTCTTAGGGTTTTTTATTTAGGGCTGTTACATTTCAACCTTTGATCCATTTTGAGTTAATTTTCATGTATGACATCAGGTAGGGACCCAACATTATTTTTTTACATGTGAATACCCAGTTGCTCCACAGTTCTTTGTTTGTTGTTTTTTTCCACTCAGTTTCAACAATCTGTGAGGTGAACTGGGAAGATATTATTGTCCCCACATGAAATAAAGACTCTCGCTGAACATGCGATCCTTCCTTCGGCCTCGCTCACATTTGCAAAACTCCCCCTCCCCTTCCATGTAACAACATCAGAAGTGGTGTCAGGTTCAGTGGGCCCCATGAGCATCCCAAACCCAAATTCCATCTGACGTTTGAAGCAATAGTTACAGCCTGCATAATAGACATCCTTGAATACCTCTGATTTTTGTTTAAAGAAGACTTCAAAACATCTCTACTACCTTTATGGCTCTATACTTATTTGTATATATACTTAAATAAAAATTGTTTTAAAGTTGGATTAAAGACTTAAATGTAAGAGCCCTGTAACTGCAAAACTCCTAGAAGGAAATGTTTCCTGAGATTTGTCTTGGCAATTATTTCATGGATATGACACCACAAGCACAGGCAACAAAAGCAAAAATAGACAAATGGGACTACATCAAACTAAAAAGCTTCTGCACACCAAAAACCAACCAACCAACCAACCAACCATCAACAGAATGAAAAGGCAGCCTAAGCAATGGGAGAAAACATTTGCAAACCATGTATCTGAAAAGGGACGATTTCTAAAATATATAAGGAACTCCTACAACTCTAGCAAAAATAAAACAAACAAAAATGAATAACCCGATTTAAAAAATGAGTTAAAGACTTGAACTGACATTTCTTTAAAAAAAGACATACAAATGTCCCACAGGTATGTGAAAAGATGCTCAATGTCACTAATCATCAGGGAAATTTAAACCAAAGCCACAAAATGAGAGATCAGCTCATTTGTTAGGATGGCTATTATAAAACAAACAAAGGAAAACAAGAATCGGTGAGGACGTGGAGAAATTGGAATGATTGTATACTAATCATGGGAATGACGCAAATCGGTGCAGCCACTATGGAAATCATTTTGGAGGTGCCTCAAAAAATTAAAAACCGAAGTACTATATAATCCAGCAATCCTGCTTCTGGGTATTTATCCAAAAGAATTGAAATCAATACCTAGAAGAACTATTAGCATTTCCATGTCATGGCAGCACTGCTCACAGTAGCCAAGATGTGAATGCCCTCCAATGTCCATTGATGGATGAAGGGGTAAAGAGAGTATGGTATATACATGGAATATTACTACATGAAATGGAATACTGCCTAGCCTTAAAAAAGAGAAAAATCTGGTCATTCACTACAGTTTGGAGGAAGCTTGCAGACATTATACTAAGTGAAATAAGCCAGGCCCAGAGGACACATACTGTCTGATTCCGCCTGTATGATATGTATCAAAAATCAGTCAAAGTCACAGAAGCGAAGAAGAGAATGGTATCGGCCCAGGGCTGGGGGAACGGAGAGATGGGTTGTTGCTAATTAACACGTATAAAATTTCAGCTGTGCAAATGGAATAAATTCTATGGGGCTGATGTACAAAATTGTGCCTATAGCTAACAATGGTGTACTAGACACTGAAAAACAATATAGTAAGAGGATAAATTTCATTTACGTGTTCTTACCACAGTAAAAAAATAAATAAAAACTCCTTTTCAACTCGTGGAAATGTATCTTCACAAAACACATCAGGAGCAGTCCACTGTGCAAAATGAGTACAATTGGAACTATTCTACATGAATTAGAGTGTGGCTTAGAATGAATGAGGTGTGCAGGTCCAACTTTATGTTGAATAAAAGAAACTACTTATTCATCTACACTGGACAGTAATCTCAGGGGACTTGCTACCCCCAAAAAGTAGTTTACAGGGAAAAAGTAGTAATAAGTCAGGAATGGCTTATATCGATGGATTTCAAATCATCTTGCAAAGTCATAACTGCTCCTAGGAAGTCTCTAGTTCACTGTGGAGAGCGGTGAAGAGATTGCGCAGGTAGGGTTCCGCTATCCGTATAATATCTCTTTGCTGCAAGCTTCATCTACCTTTACCCAGGGAGCCTTATCGAGCAGAATCAACCTCAGATTTCATCTTCATTGAGAACAGATTTTTTTGTAGCGCATATTTCAAGTATAGCATGTATTACTTTTTTTTTTTTCTTATTTTGTCTATAATGCGTGTTTGGAGGAGGAGGTGTTCTGTTTGATGCTTCTGTGAGAGGCAAAAACCAGTTCCAAAGGTCTCTATGAAGAATCATAGCGATTCCAATCAGAATACAGGCTGGGGGGTAACTGGAGGAGCCAAATGTAGGTCCGGTGTATCAGCCCTAAACTTTCCTGTAGCCTAATCTCCTTTTCCATAGTGTAAAGGGATTGGGTGCTGTTTCCTCAACTGTTCTTTCTCCTTGAAGGCTCTACTAATTCTTGACGCTAGGTTGAAAAACAGGCATTCGATGAGCTTACTTGTGCGTCTTGTTAAAATTCCTTCCAGTGGGACTCGTGACACCCTGCGTATCACTAGCATTCAAGGTTCAGTTGCAGAAAAAGAACACGTCTTCGGGGGATTGACTTAAATTAGTTATGGATGTGAACTGTAAACAATGCAATGGGCCAGCGTGCCGAAGAGGGAAGGAATTAGAAAGATTTCTTCGGCATCCAGAAGGGACTTCCTTTACTAGTTCTTCCACCCCAACAGCCACAGCATCTCCCTTACCTGAAGGTTTCTCCAACACCAGAAACAGCAAGAAGACGTCCACGGCCAATACAATCAGGAAGAAGATGGTCAGAATGACTTCCAGCACACTGAGCTTTCTCGCCATCTAGAGGGACACAGATAACAGGATTAAAGCAAACCACAAAGTCCCCTCAACTGAAAAGAATAGATAGCCATCATGATTAGAATAGGAACTCCTGCCCTAGCTGGGTGGCTCCGTGGGTTGGAGCACCCTCCCAGGCACCAAAAGGTTGCCGTTTTGATTTCTGGTCAGGGCACATACCTAGGTTGTGGGTTTGATTCCCAGTCACGGCATGTACGGTAGGCAACCCATCAAAGTTTCTCTATCACATGGATTTCTCTCTCTCTCTCTGATTTTTTTAATTTCACTTCTCCTTCATATTTTCATTCTGTACCCCCCTGCTTACTTCAAAGCCAGCCCAATGCCATGACCATTTCTCCAAGTATTTTCATATACATATCAGTTTCACTTGTTAATTGAGGCAGCCTTTAGGTTAATGTGTAATGAGCCAAGAAAAGAAGCACCTTAATTGTAAAATGGGGTGAGAAGCAAGATCTACAAATAATTTTCCAAGGGGGAGGTGGGGTTAGGTTTGGGGTTGGGAATTGAAGTTGGAGTGCATAACTATTCCTTCTTATTAGCCTAAATCTATCTATTAGGTGTCTCTCCTCTAGTTTCAATTACTCTAAGGTTTATTCTAATCCCGATAAGCTATATATCATCTTATTATATTCCCGTAAAATCCCCACATCAAAGTTGATCGGGCATGGGTGAAAGCTGACCTAAGTTCAGCCATTTGAAAATGGAGCCAGGAAAGCTCTCCCAGAGAAACTGCCTTGCACATCTTGCCCTTGAACCTTTGGAATGTTGGGAATGGGCAAAATAACCTTCGGGCTGGGTCATAGCAACACTGTTTTACAAAAAACTGTTTGCAAGCTAACAGGAAAGCAGGCATCCTGACCTCAAGGACTAATAATACTACAGACTCTCTTAGGATTCGTAACCAGCCATGTATGCTAAGGAGTATCTCAGCTGTTCCCAAGAATAGAAAGTCCTTTCCTCTGTTCATGTGATCATCTTCCTTCCTGTTCCCATAAAACCCCCTCGTCTTCACCCTGAAATGGGGACACAATATGGGCTTCTGCCGGAATCCGTGTTCCCCAGTTGCTGCTTCTTACTTTGGCTTTTATTTTTAGAGTAACGCAGGCCATCAAGACACCCATTTTGTAAATTAATGCTGGGAATGCTGTCTAACCACAGTTAGTAGTAGCACTGAGGCAGAGCGGCCCCGCTTCTTACATTGGTCCTTGAATACTCTCTCCACAGAGTAGCCTCGACTGCAGAGCTAGAAGATGTGCAGGCTGACTCACCAAAGGTGGAATTTCAGAAGGCGAACGCAGTCTGAGACCCGCCCGCACCTGCTCACAATACCTAGTTTAGTTTCTTAAACCTACAGCGCATGACCCAATAACACAGCAAACCCACTGGCCATGGGTGAGACGCCTTTGCTCCTCTCCATGGGGAGGCCTTCCTTCCCAGCCGCTACAAACCAGAAGCGGGCACCTCTCCCACAGCTGCCGAGCCCTCCTGGGGCAGCAGGTTCAGCACCTGAGGCTGAGGCTGGGGCCACTCGGGGGCCACTCCCAGGCATTTTTCCTGTCATGGGAACTACTGTCACCCAGGAAGCGGGTAGGAGTGGAGAGTCCTCACCGTAGAAATTCTTCCCTACTTAGACACCCTCCCCGCTCAAAGCCACTTTTCTGTATCCAACAAAATTTTAGAATAATTGAAATCCAGGTTATTATGAAAAACCTGAATCACTGTATAGCCTGGAAAGATGTGTCCACCTCACTCTCAACCCATGCCGCTTTCAGCCAGCTGCCAGAAGGATCCCATCTGATTATTCCTCCCTCGGTTTCTCCCAGTGAGAGAGAAACATCACACATTAGACCTTCCCCTTCTTCCCCACAAACACACACACGCCTGTCTCCAGGCAGCCCGTGACCCCATGCACTAGCTCTTCCCCTCTCCTCACCGGGTATATAAAGGAAAGAAAACCTCAGGACCAGAGGGAAAGTGCGGGCTGGCCAGCTCACTTAGCAGAGGAGTCGGGGACGTTTTGCAAGAACACAGGAACGCAACTTGTTCCGAGGGCCACCTGTGTGGGGAAAAGTACTCACCGCATAACCGTGTCTTCTGATTTGCTGTGACTGTCCCTCAGTGGTTCTTCGGGAGCACTGAGCAAAGGTGGCCGGGCTGACAGAGCCAGCTTCTGCCAGGGTTGATTTATTGCCCTGTAAAGCCGACGGCAATTGGAGGTGAGGAATGCATTTTCCTACAGACTGTAAAAGGCCTGACTTTCCCGGTGATACGGAGGAGGCTTCGTTTGTTAACGAAAGAGGAAGCTGGAGTTTTAATCTAACAGTTATGCCTTCTCTGCGTTTCTGTTCGTATCCAATTTCTTTGCTTGTCACACAGCATTATTCTTGCTTGCCTCACCACGTAGCCGAAAGAGCTCAAGAGCTAAGGTCTCATGCATCTTCTTCATGGCTGTATCTCCCATGCTGGGCACTTTGCCCAGCATCCATAGATATTTTAAAATATATAGCTATTTGTTGAATAAGCGAAAGAAGAAATAGCTCTTGGTTCAGCACACTGTTCCTTTCTCCATGTTTGTCTCCCAAAGGTCTCTTGGTATATAACTCAGCCCTTCGTCAACTGACATAAGCCTCCCCACCAATCATTCTAAAAAAGTGAAACACCATTAAAATAGAAATGATATAGCCTTAAAGTGGGAAGATAGCTCTACTGGAAACTTCTCATGCTCTTTGATCAGCACCATAAAAAAAGCCTCTAATACTTGAGGAACTTCCCACTTGGAGAATCCTACCTTCCCAGGGAAGAGACTGGAAATGCTCTTTCCCAGGCTGCCTTTTAGTCAAGGTCAAGGCCAATGTCCTGTGCTTGGCGGATGAGATGTGCGTGTGACCCAGAAGACAGTGGAGAAATGGACGACGTACCATGTGGAATTTAGGACGGTAAAGAGACCATTTCAGAAACAGCAGGGCAGACAGGGGAACTATTGGCACCCCACTCTCAATATTGGGGGGCAGGGTGTGCAAGCTGCTAGACATGTGCTAAGGGTAGTGCAGGGGACGCCCCCTCAGGGTAATTGGGTTGCTGTCCCCAGCCACCTAGCCTACAAACCTGATACTCTAGCCCTTCTGGAGTTTCAGTGAGTCTCTAACAACTTTTAAATTCTTCAGTTCTCCTTAAGCTAGGTAAGAAAAAGAGTAGTTTTGAAAAAAATGGAAATGTAATCCACATACCGTGACATTCAACTCAACCTTTTCAAGTGCACAGTTCAGTGGCTTTTAGTATATTCGCCAAGTTGTGTAGCCATCACTGCCATCGACCTCCACGGCATTTTTATCATCTCCAAAAAAAGATATACATTCAGTGGTGGTCCCTCCCCGTTCTCCTCTCCCTCATCCCTGTGACCACCGATCTCTTTCTGTCTTTATAAATCTGCCTATTCTGAACATGTATATAAATGGAATCCCATAATGTGTGGCCATTTGTGTCTGGTTTCTTTCACTCGGCATAATGCTTTCCAAGTTCAATGCTGTTTCAGGTCTCAGGCATCGGCAGGGATCAGCGCTTTATTCCTTTTTACGGGTGGATGATATTCATTAAATACAGCACATTGTGTTTATCCACTCATTACTATGTCCATTTGGGTTGTTTCTACTTTGTGGTGATTATGAATCATGCTGCTATGAGCGTGGATTTATTCGTGTAGACATATATTATCAGGTTTTGCGGGGATTTACCTAGACATGGGATTTCTGGGTTATATGGTAACTCTATTTTAACTTTTCAAAGGACCAGAGAACTGTTTCCCAAAGTAGTGGCAACAGTTTACATTCCCATCAACAATCGATGAGGGCGTATAGTATGTATAGGGTGCTGCCTAGTCTATATATGCAGGCATGCCACCTTCTGATGGGGTCTAAGATCTGAAAGTGATACAGCACCCGTGGTAGCCCACGTCTGCTTGAAATGCTCAGTGTGTGGCAAGTACACACGCAGACACACACACAAACTCGGTTTCTACCTTTAAGAACTCCCCACCTGATCTTCCTGCCAGTACAAAAGTGCCTTTGTTAGAGGGAAAATGCACTTGGCAAAAGATCAAGGAAGGAGATTTATTATTAAATAAGATCTTTCTATTCTTTGGGTGATACTTCCCCCTTAGCTCCCCACACCCCGTGCTCATTTGTGACAGTGTTCACAGGACCGTGCTCACTGGCAATCCCACTATAACCTGATTTTTAAAGCGCACACAATAACCGACTATGCCATGCCTTCTTGCTAATTGGGCACCTGGAAGGTATCAGGTCACATGCTTGTGTGGACCAATGAAAAAGGAGCAGAGGTATTTTGGAGGTAAGAGGCAAGCATGTGAGCCAATAACTTTCCACTGATTATTAGTCAGGAAGGCATGGTGACGTTAGTTCTCGACAGAACTCCTAAGGCGACCAAAGCAAGCAGGCGGTTGCAATCATTGGGTCACCGACACTATGCGTGACCCTTCGCTCTCAGCACGCCATCCTGCAAGGCCCACAGCCGAACTCCCGATGACGTTGTTGCAATGCGCAGAAGAGAATGTTGGTGACACCTGGACCATATTCACCAAGGCCAATGCAACCTTGTTTCTGTAGGGACTTATGATGATTAATGTTATAATGATGCTTTTAATAAGAAAGGGATAAAATCTTCCTTCTTAAGTGAAAGGCTTTAGGATTGTTATTTATTTATTTTATTTTGGCACACCCATGAAGAGATAATGGAATTCCATGATCTGGAGAAAATATGTCAAAAAGACCCCCCCCCCCCCCCGCGCCCCGTCCCCTAATAGCTGGCCAGGAGTTGTAAGGGCAGGTCCACGCTGCAGGGGGCGCTCTGGGGTAGCCAGGTGGGCGTGGCTCCCGGCGCAGTGGCTCTCCAAGCGCGCTCTGGGAGGTCCCCGAGACCCATTCAGGGGGTTTGTGAAGTAAAACTATTTTCACCAAGATACCAGGAAGGTATTTGCCTTTCCTACTCTCTTTCTCTTGGGGGTGTACAGTGGAGTTTTCTAGAGGCTACGTAACCTGTGCTGGCACAGAGGATTGAATGTGGAAGCGGATATGAGAGTTCAGCTTTTTCCATTAAGCCAGATTTCAAAGAGATCCGCAAAACTGTAAAGTAATACAACGATGCTGACTAATTATTTTGGTTTTGGAAAACACAGATATTCTATTATTTTAACATTTTTAACTTTATTTTTACTGCTGGCACTATTGCAGATGTCCCCATTTTCCCTCCCTTTGCTCCCAGCCCCCCGTCCCTCTGCCCGTCCCCACACTGCCGTCGGCATCTGCGGGTTGTGCACACCTCATCTTGGGCTGCTCCCTTCCTCTTCTTTTAATGTTTAATAGGAGAAATAGCAACATATGTAACACCGGAAACAAAAGCCCTCGGATTCCTCAGTAATTTTTTAGTGTAAAATGGTCCTAGGGCCAACATGTTTGAGGACCGCTAACGTGATATACTAATTTTCAAACTTTTTACGTATGCATTATATGTGTAAAGTATATGGGAATATAGGTGTGTGTATATGTATATGTATAAAGTATATGGGAATGTGTGTGTATGCATATAAATTATATAATATAAATAAAATTTATATTATATAAATAAAATGTATATAATTATATAAATAAAATTCTTTACTCAAATACAAGCCCAGTATATAGAGAAGTGAATGACCGAAGCCAGGGTGGGGCGCTCTGAACCCCGAGGTCCTCCTCTCCCAGGGGGCAGCGGGACACCCTGAGGCTCTGCACAGCACCTGGTTCAGAAATCACAGCTTTGGTCTGACGCCAGCATTTTGCAGATGAGGACACATCATCCCAGAGAGACAAAGGACTGAAATCAAACCTCCTGACCTTACAGACCGCTTCCGAGTTCTTCTCACGCAGACGAAACCAGCATGAAATGCCCCGACCGCGCACCTGGCGCCGGAGGGAACGCGATGCAAGCCTGTCGTTGGAGATGGGCAGCTCTTCTCCAGACACAGAGACTCGGAACCGCAACCCCAACGGCCCCACTGATCGTCCTTCCCCGTGGAAAAAACCTTTCTAATTCTAGGCTAAAGGTCTTCATGTCCACCAAAAAACTGTCAAGATGGATAAAGGAAAGTCTGTTGCATTCCTATACATTAATAATAAATTCTCAGAAAGACAGGTTAAGAATACAATCTCATTTACAATTACATTAAAAAATACTTAGGAATAAGTTTAACCAAGGAGGCAAAACCCTGTACATTGAGAACTACAAAACATTAACATCAAAAATCGAAGAAGACACAAATAAATGAAAGCATCCATATCCATGGATTGGATGAATTAGTATTGTCAGAATGTCCATACTACCCAAAATTCCAGAAAATTTTCACCAAAATGTCCTATAATTTACATGAAACCATAAAAGATCCTAAATAGCCAAAGCGATCTTGAGAAAGAAAACCGGAAGCAGAAGCATGACACCTCTTAATTCCAAACTATATTACAAAGCTATAGTTTGTGAGAACAGTGTGGCATTGGCATAAAAGCCTATACATAGGTCGATGGAACAAAACTGAGAGCTCATAATTAAACCCACATATATATGGTCAATTAACTTACGGCAAAGGAACCAAGAATATACGATGGAGAAAGAACAGTCTCTTCAATGAATAGTGTTAGGAAAATTGAATAGCCACATATAAAAGGATAAAACTGGACCACTGTCTTATCCCATAGACAAACGTTAACTCAGAATGTATTAAAGACTTCAAAGAACCATAATACCTGAAACCATCAATCTCCTAGAAGAAAGCATAGATGGTAGATTCCTTAACATAGATCTTGCCAATAATTTTTTAAATCTGACACCAAATACAAAAGCAATAAAAACAAAAACAAATAAGCAGGACTGCATCAAACTGAAAAGCTTCTGCAGAGCAAAGGAAACCATCAGTAAAATGAAAAGGCAACCTACAAAAATGAGAAAAAATATTTGCAAATTGTGTCTCTCATCAGGAGCTAACATCCAAAACATACAACTCAATAGCAAAAAAAAATAAATTCAGAAAAAAATGGGAAGAAGATATAATTAAATATTTTTCCGAACAAGACATGCAGATGAGCAACACGTACATGAAACAATGTGCTACATCACCAATTATCAGGAAAATGCAAACCAGAACAACACTTATTAGAATGACTATTGTCAAAAACTGTAGAAATGGCAAGTGTTGGTGAGGGTGCAGAGAAAAGTAAACCCTTGTGCACCATTGGTAAGAATGTAAATTAGTGCAGGCACTATGGAAAACAGCAGGTAAGTTCCTCAGAAAGTTAAAAATAGATCCACCATATGATTCAGCAATTCTACTTCTGGGTATTTATCTGAAGAAAACAAAACACTAGTGAAAAAGATACAGGCATCCCCATGTTCATGGCAGCATCATTTACAATAGCATGTATACATGTATACAATGTATACAATAGCATGTATACATGCTATTGTGTGTGTATATGCTATTACATATACATACATATATACATATATATGGAAAAAACCTTAAGTAATTATTGAATTCTATTTCAATATGAAGTAAAATATCATGATCTCTTACCCTGAAGTGAGCTCCTAATTTTACCCTGCAAGTCAGGCATAAGCAAAAAACACAATCCTCTGTGAGTTTTTTCCAAAAAGGGGATTAACGGACAGACTTCACAAGCAGGTGCTGGAAGAGGATGGAAGTCCACCGGGGGCCACCGGGGCCGTACAGTTGAGAGCAGCAGGAGGAAGCCACCCGCCCTCTGGCTGTGGAGACGGAGTGGGCGGTATTGCTTACACCCAGGAGCAGGAACAGGAACGAGGCAGGCCTGTGCCAGGGCCGTGGCAAGGAGATGTGGAGGAGCTGATGGAAATAAACTTACGACAGTAGAAACAAGCAAAATGAACATCGCACGTATTAGTATACTGAACTTTTGAAATACTTGGGTGCTTGTATTGTATTGGAACGGGATTTCTTTAAAACTGCGTGCATTTTACTTCATGCAGTAAGAATGCATCCTAGTGGGGGGTGCAGAGACCCCCAGGGGTCCATGACCCTGCCGACGTTGCCGGCCCTCCCGTGCCTCACCCAGGAGCTTGGCAATCAGGACTCTGCGGTCGGAAGCTCTCTCCTTGAGTATTCTGTGGCGGCAACCTCCACTAGCGTCCTCAACTGTAACCTAAACTACTTCCTAAGTATGAAGCAAGTAATGCTTTCCTCCTGTGGACTTCCTGGCCTGCTTAGAGGAGAGCTAATGGTTTCCCACGTGTTGGAACAAGGGACTCCCAGGGTCACCCGTCCACATCTCACACTAGTTGTGTGCTTAGCTCAACCTCTCACCCACAAGTCCCTTATTTTGCTAATTAGACCATGAAGCCCATTTAACTAGAGTGTATGCTGTAGCCTTATGCAGGCCCTGACCCAGGAATCTACAAGCAGAATGTGGCTTCCTGGTGTTAAAAATAAAAAAAGGCACAGGGGCAGAAATACATTCATTTCTAACATACTCATTTTCAAGTCATACTAACTAGAAGTAATTATCCCTATTGAACATGAATACATAGTTTCTTTACCCCGAAGTTTAAGCATCTAGTGTTTTAACCAGTAATGTTGCAACTTCTGTTTTGCCAGCGTTGACATGTTACCACATATCACAACTGCTAGGGTGATTAAAACAACTGCAACATCCAAGTCCCCTCTCCCACAAACCTAAATCCTGCAAAAAGCCAAAACGGAAGGAAAAGGGCGAGTCCTCCTGCAGCTAACCATTCCATGGGTGGGTCAGCCCGCAGAAACCCTGATGCCAAGGAGAAGAAGACCAAGTCACAGGGGTTTGCTGAACAAGACGCTGCCTTGATCTGACGTGGCACGACCCGTGGCCAAAACATCACAGAATTCAGAATCTCTGGTAAATACGCTGGTTTTATTTTGCTCTGGCACAGCAGTTGCATGCATTGGTGTAAACTGGGCTTACGGACGCTGGGCACAGGGTAGAGAAGTAAGGTTTACACATTTCGAAGCACACCACTGTGAACGTAAGTTATTTTTTGCATTCGAACTCCTTCCTTCAGATTTGCCTGCTTAAATTTCATCCTCAGCCCCCCTTCCATACGCTAAATAAGAGTTTCCCCTAACCCTTCTTGCTTTCCAGTGATTTGGCTCTTCCTTTCTCCCCACCCTGGGGCTAATCTTCCTAATATCTCCACATCGTCTTATTTGCTGTGATCACTTTTACCACCATCTGTTCACACTCCTCTTCCCTGCTTACCTTTCCTTGTGTTTGCTTGTTTTCCCCCTTTACAGCCTGTTCTTGAAATAACACTCCCCTCTCCCTAGAACCAGCCGGCAGGCATTCTTTCTGGATACTTTCTGGGAGTGTTAGCTCCAGGGCCTGGAACTGGCCTGGCAAGCTTTTCCTTGTGTAATTAGTTGGAGAGTGGGACCTAGTCCCAGGACACACACACACACACACACACACACACACACACACACGCACGCACTTCACTAAGGACATGGTTAATCTTCAGCAAATGTGTGATGAACAGTAGATACTGCACTGATGACATGAGGACATTAAGGTCACCCATAGATGTTCCACACCTCCCTACTGCCTGTCCCACGGGGCGAAGACACAGACGAAACATGCAGCGAAATGTGTAAAAGACTGTACCCAGACGAGGCACGAACCAGTGAGCAACACACAGTAATTGTATAAACATGAAGTAGAAGGAGTTTCGAAGTCATTCATAGGATCTTGTTCTTAAAATTCACGGAGTGCTTTCCCATGTCAGTGAAATGGAATGATGTAGGCTGATGCTTCTGCTGGTCACGTCGATATTTAACACCTGTTGGGGACCAGAGGAAAGTACCGGGCATCAGATGACTGAAGTTTCTGCAAACAAATCAGACACGAGCTGATGGTCTACATAACACGGTGATACTTTCGCAGGCGCGGCCTAGCTTCCAGAGTGCTCTCAGACTTTCGAGTGGGGGGGACTTTCTTCATCCCTTATAGTACAAAGACCATTCAGCCCCGGCTGGTGCGGCTCAGCAGATTGAGCACCAGCCTGCAAACCGAAAGGTGGCTGGTTTGATTCCCAGTCAGTGCCCATGCCTGTGTTGCGGGCCAGGTCCCTGGTTGGGAGCATGTGAGAGGCAATCAGTCGATGTATCTCTTGTACACTGATGTTTCTCACTTTCTCCCTCCCTTCTCCTCTCTCTAAAGGCAAATAAATAGAACCTTAAAAGAGAAAAAGACCATTCAAGAATGCAACATGCAGCCCCTGTAGAGACACAACCCCACTGACAAACTGGAGAAAATGCCCCCATTTCCATTCATTCAGAGCACTGGTTTCCCTCACACTCCCTTTACTTCCCCCTTTACTTCCTCCTGCTGCTTCCTGCTGCTGGTCCTTCACCAGCCCTGATGAGCACCCGTGAGAGGCCAGCACTCTGGCCTTCTTCTAGGCAAATCCTTTCTGTCAAGTTTCCGTGCGTGTGCAGTCTGCACGTGGGTCAGCGGCAAATATGGGTCAAGTCTTTCATGAGCTCCGGTAAACTCGGGGAAGTCGGTCGACAAGAAAGCCACAAATATGAGGGAACAAATAAAAAATGCAAAACAGAAGCAAAACTTTTCTTTCGGGCCTTGTAATCGGGGAGGATTATGAAAGAAAAAGAGTTCACAGAAAAGCAAGGGGTAAGCACAGAAGAAAGGACCCCACCGGCCACGAGGAGCGGTGTCAGAAGCGCATTAACCCCCAGGGGCAGAGTTCCCGCACATCTAGCCCTCCCGAGGCCGGAATCACTGTGAGCCCAGCAGCACTCACCGCCACTGTTGCTGTCTGCGCGGCCATGGCCGCCTCGGCTGTTACTGGTGTTAAGGATGGGTGAACGGCAAACCTCTTAAGGATTATTTTGGGAAGGGAAAGGAACCCTGGCCGACAGTAAGATCAAGAAAGTGCTAGGATGGCCCTGGCTGGGTGGCTCAGTTGGTTGGAGCATCGTCCCATACACCAAAAGGTCACGGGTTCGATTCCCAGTCAATGCACATAAATAACTAGGCTGTGGGTTCAGTCCCTGGTTGGGGTACAGACGGAAGGCAGCTGATCAATGCTTCCGTGTCTCTCCCTTCCTCTCTCTCTCAAATCAGTAAGTATATCCTCGGGTGAGGATTTTTAGAAAGTGCTAGGATGAAAACATGTAAACATGTTGGTGCCTTGAGAGAAAAATCTCATAGAGAATGTTGGAAGATTTGTATGAAATTCTGAATCACCAGCACCTCAGAGAGTGCACAGGAAATGCCTTCACCCACTAGTGCCATCTAGTCCTTTAGACAGCAACACATAAAATAATAAGAGACTTAAATAATACAATAATTTAAATATTTAAATACAAGAAAACCATGGGATACAGATTGGTTAAGGTATTTCTAATATTTCTCCATGTTCAGGGTCTCCTTCTTCTCTGCATGACTGAGGTGGTGTCATCAATGCCTGGGTGTCTCCACCCATCATTCCCCCGCCCCTCGTGACCACTTCACATATTACAATGATAAAAACCTGTGTCTCAAGAAGATTTACAAAAACTCCCCATAAGTTCAAAAAATAGAATTTTCAGTGACGGGAAAGTACCAGGTCATCGTTTAGTCCTACTTTTTTTTCATCTCCGTGGCACAGGAAATAACGGGCTAACTTTTGACTAATGGTACCTCACCGTTGATGAAATACGGTAGTTCAAGCTATTAGGGAGGCGAA
The DNA here is from genome assembly GCA_039655065.1 of Glossophaga mutica. Classification (NCBI taxonomy): domain Eukaryota; kingdom Metazoa; phylum Chordata; class Mammalia; order Chiroptera; family Phyllostomidae; genus Glossophaga; species Glossophaga mutica. Next base: position 8,990,151 of record CM077313.1, read on the forward strand.
TCTCGGTGGCAGCGAGGTGAGGGAGCAAAGCATGGGTTTCCATAGTTTTGCAGACAAGAAGACGTGCGCGGAAAGTGCGGATGCAGACCCGCAAACCCAAACGAGGACAAAGCCTGATTTCCCCGCCACCGCCGTGCTACCCGTTGTCGGCACACTGAAACCGCAGGGACTGGCGACAGGCTTTGCCGGAGAGGCTGCCGTCAGGAAGGAAGCAGGCAGGCCCTGCACAGCACACCTGGGGGCTGGTCACAGACCTGGGTTGCGGAGTCGTAGGTGAAGCTGGGTGTTACCGCCACGCCTCTCACCGAGAGGCTGACGTCGGCAATGGCGGCACCGCGCACTCCCCAGATCTCGATGTAGCCCAGCTTCAGAGGGTTTGCGTCACTGATGTACTCGTTGAAATACACATGGCTCTCCATCATATTCTGTCAAATTGGAGACAAAAGAAACCGGAAGAAAACAGCAACATTCCTTCAAAAATTTTCCCCATTTCCTTTTAGGCACAAACATAGATCATGAAGAAAGACAACCGTCTTGTGTCCTTGTAGTGGGGACCATGATTCTGGGACTTACGTCCTGTTGCCAACAATCATCCACATTCTTATTGGCTCAAAAGCATCTGCAAGGGCTCTAGAATTGAACTCCTGAACCCTAAGGAGACAAAGAGTCTCCACTCTCAGGCACCTTACATTCCACATGTGAAGTCAGAAAACGCAGACCGTTCCAAGGCAACTTAAGAACAAGGGCTAGATAACGTTGAAAGAGGTGCTCCTCTCAGCCTTGGTAAATGGAAATAAGTTGCTGATGAAACATAAATGGGTCTGATCAGAGAAGCCTTCCTGGGAACACACTGACTCTACCCAAAACCTAGAGGAAGGGAAGGATGCCGACTAGCAAGGTGGGCAGTGAAGGACTTGGAGATGGTGCTTTCTGCCCTTGTGGTACCCAGCACCCTTCTAAGCCAGCAGAACTCTCGTCCCCTTTGGTAGTATCGGTCACACTCACCTGGCTGGCAGAAAAGTGGGCCAGGTAATAGATTCCATTTTCATAGGTATCTGCAAACAAGCAATAAGGTAAACGTGATCTGGAGTTATGCTCCGAAATTCTCCTTGCCTGCCTCTCTTGGTTGAGAACATAGGGATTGTTTCTGTTTTCTATTTTATTTTTTTCTTTATAGATTTCCATCTTGTGATTTAAGATCTCTTTATAGAGATTAGTCAGGCTCTGCCCGCTACCTCCACTTACACAGGATGTTTGAAATGAGTGTGTGTAGACACAGCTGTCTGGCAGAGTCACCCCACAAAAGGCAGCTTCCCCACACCACCCTTCCATCCACTTCTCTCCCTTGTCGTCTACCACTGCCAACCTCTTCCCAGGCCCTGAGAACTTTCAGATTCCAAACTTATGGGAACATACATGCCTGTCCACACATGTCACAAACACCAAGACTGGTGTCTTGGTCAGTTTGTCTTAAGAGATACCAGGCTATTTCTTAAATGCAATCTGCAGTCTTTTTAGCCTCAATTTCTGCCGCTGGACCAGGTGGAACAGAAAGCTCAGGTTATCCAGCACAGGTGGGCTTACCAGGCCCTTGCTGCAGGGACTCCCACCCTACTCCCTCCCCTGTGGCTTGCTCACTTGTCCCCATGGGCTCCCCTCTTTCTAATTGGCTGACCACTCATTCAACCAAAGGGCATGGGCTATGCTCCAGAATTGTGCTGCCTGAGGTAGCCACTAGCAAAATGTAGCTATTTAAATTACAATTGATTATCATTAAGTAAAACATAAAACTCAGTTCATCAGGTGCACTCGTCACATTTCAAGTGCTCAGTAGCCACCTGCGCCAAGGGGCTACCACATTGGACCGCCGACAACAGAAGAGTTCCATCATGGCAGAAAGTTGGGTCAGACGGCGCAGGCCTTGAAATGGCTAATGATACTGGAGCCATCCTCCCGAGAGAGTTCACCAGTTCCCGTAAACTCCCAATGGAAAATGCCCCCAAGCAAATAGCACAGCTGATAGAAGCATTATTTCTCTTACTGGGGCAATAAACCGTGCAATCAGGGAATGTGCCCTTGAACATAAACCATACGGAAGCATATTTCTATTGTTTACAAAGAAATTTTTGCCATGGCTCCCATTCGGCTGTCTTCCACAGTGGATCTGGACAGTGGAGGATGGTGGGAGAGTCAGAGCTAAGCTTCAAGTACGTGCAGCGTAAGGACCAAGTGCATTATGAATTACTCACCTCAAAGTAACGGCTATCTTTAAAAAATGCAAAATTGCTTTAATGTGAAAGGGGAAGAACAGGCCTGCAGGCTATTCAGGAACCTAGTCAACGGTACTGACGTGAGTCTGAGGCAACCCGTACTCACCAATGCTCTGCCCATCGTCCCAGAAGAGCCAGCCTTCCGCGGTCCCCTTATCGTCCAGGGCAACCTTGAAGCCCATGAACTGCTGGCGGCTGCAGTGAAGCGGGAGAGAGGCCTTAGCGAAAATCCAAGCCTCGGTCTCAAACCAGGGGTTTTCAGAGCACACAGTCCTTCATGCTGTAAGGACTGAGTGCGGGATTTCAAGAGACTCGTGATCCACTTCCAGTTCTGTCTCCATTAGCTCTCTGACTCCCTGCCAGGAGTGAATGAACTCATGACTGAGGTGAGGGGGGTCTTCCTTTGAGGTTCTCCCAGCTCTGCTGGAAACTACTGCACACTCGGTGGCTTCCTTCCCTTCCCTGTTGCGGGGAAAATTCCTCATGCTGTGATCTTTCTGCTCTCGGGACCTAACTTCGAAAGACATGTACATACACAGTTATAAATGTCCTCAGTTCTTCAGTTTTTAACTCGGTTTTGGGACTCAAATGTATAGGGTTCTAAGAATTTCAACGTGATGTCAGAAAGACATAGATTTTAGTCCCCACTTGACTACTTTCTAACGGCGTGACTCTGAGCTCATCACTGGCCGCTCCCCAGATCGCAGAGAAGCCTGCCCATCCGTTACATGGGGATAATAACATACTTACACCAGAGGGCTTGTTTTTTAGCTTTGCTTAAGGAAAACAGAAATTTCCGTAGTATTTCAGTTCTAGACACAGCAAGTAGTCATTTGATGTTAGCTATTATTTATTACAGCCAGAATTTTAAATCTGCATATGAGGAACCTCGGCCTCAGGCATCAGCTACTTTATGGCTCACACAATTTTCCAGCAACAAATCAGTGGAGAGTCCGCCTTCTCAAACTAGGCTGAATCGTGGTGTTCCTGTTCGATTTCAATTACCACTGATCCAGGGGTGTCCAACTCATGGCCCAGGATGGCTATGAATGTGGCCCAACCCAAAATTGTAACTTTACTTAAAATATTATGAGATATCTTTTGTGATTACGTGTCACAACATATTTAACGTGTGGCCCAAGACAACTAGTCTTCTTCCAGTGTGGCCCAGAGATGCCAAAAGGTTGGACACCCCTGGATTAGACCCAGCATCTCATCCTCTCCAGTCTAAGATAGTTGTTTAGAATTGTTCGAAGAGCATAGTCTGAAAAAGGTTAAAAAACAAACAAGCAAACCAACCAACCAACAAAGACGTTTAGCACAACCGTGTTTGGGCCTGAACGTTGCTTACGGATTCGTGGGCTGCGCCAGGACCTGAGCTCACTGGCATGGGAGGGAGGAACCGGTCCCGTCACTCACCTCATGTGGGTGTTCAGTGCAGGCACTTGCCAGGGCAGGATGTAGCCACCCCGGACGTGGAGATTGATGTGGTCAAGAGGGGCCGACAAGGACTTCCACTCTCCCCTTGCTCCAGTGTCCACACCCTGTGGCCAGAAGAAGGTGACACATGGCAAGGGAGAGAACACCATATTTAGCGCCTTTACCAGAGTTGGTCCTCTCTTCCGAACCTGCTGCCTGTTCGCCATCCTTCCACACATACCCATTATTACATTTCCCACGGCCACCCGGCTCCCGTGTGGAATCTTGTGCTGCTGCCACGACATCATATCACGGTCCCTTGCCTTTTGTGGCTTCCACAGTACCTACCACACAGGAGGTCATAGCATGGGTCTCACTCTGCCCCCTATTCCCGTGGCCCAGACCACAGCTAGAGGAGGCTGAACGGTCCTTCCACTCGTTTCTTGTTGGGTCTGGATACACCCCCACAAGGGCGTGTCTATCCTTCTCTTCCACTCTGTCTCCCCTTTGTCTTCACCTCACCTGTCTTCACTACCCCTACGCCCCACACCCACCAACTAAACTCACACGCTTGGCACGTTTCACAGGAAAGATTAAAGTGAGCTGACTCAGCTTACAAATCTTTATCTCCACTCACTGTGTCTTCTTTCACGTTTAAATCCTGATCTTGCCTCCTGTGTGACAGGGGGAAGCGCTCTTTGACCATAACTCTGAGTTCCTAAGAAGCCAATCCTTCCACATTTTCTCAAGCTTCTCAACTTCAGCGCTGTGAACAACCGGGGCCAGATAATTCTGGGTTGTGCTTTTTGGATGTTTATCAGTGTCTGCTCACACCTCTGCCACACATGACAACCAAAAATGTCTCTGGGTATTGTCAGATGTCTCCCCATAGTCAAAATTCTCCCATTTGAGTGCTTCTTTAGAGATAAAGGTACCAGAACACGCCTTTACTTTCGGCTCCTGGCATTCATTTTATACAGACTCAACCTGAATGAAAGTGTAGGGGGAGGTGGTGGAAGGGGGCCATGTGACTGATGACACATTCACTGGGGTGGACCTGTCTGGGGACTCCACAGTCTCCAGTACTCAATAAAAACTCCTGCCCATGGCTCTGGGAATCTTCCATTTACTTGCAGATATCACAGGAGAATTGGAAGACGTGCTCTCAAATGACATTTCACGCCACTATCTTATGAATACTGCACATTTTCCTCCACTGACTGTCCTATCTTCACCTGAAACTCAACACACGAACAATCGTCAAAGTTATCTCAGGGGTATTTCCATCCTCTTGCACATTATGGCTGAATACAATAAGCTTTTTCATCTCATGATTTCGTTTCCAGTGCCTGATGAGTCACGAGTTGTGCTTCCCCTTAACTAGTTTCTGACCAGGATAGCCTAGCTAATTTCTGGTAAAACATCCATAAAGATAGGACTACAGGATGAAAGACAGAAACAGCACTCTTAACGTAAGAAAACACAAGCTAACGTGCCTCAGCACAAGAAGTTTCCATCAACTGCACAATCGCCGATTACAATCGAGAAGCGCTGTTTCAGAAAACCCAACCTAGGTCCTGCGCTGTAAACAACCCCCAAAGCAGCCACAAATAAAACGGTAAAAACTCCGATCCATACACACTGTCTGCCTTCACTCTTCCAAATGAAGTCTACAAACCAGAGAGCCCAATATGACGGAGGGAGAAGGGAGGGGGTAGAAACCCTTCATAGTGTGCTCAACCCCATAGGCTTGGCTGGGGCAGCGCAGAACTCTACAAAGCCTATAAACTGATTGTGCAGCTTATCAGAGGACCGGAGAGTCAGGGCTGATGGAGACCCAGCTTCAGTCCCGAAGAGCCCCTCACGTTAAACGAAGCCCTTCACCCTGCCCTGCATCGACAAGGTGCCCACCACTTCATGAAACCAGTGAGGCCCCCAGGCCAAGCAGTGAGGGACAGCTTGTTCCCTGTTGCTTCTGGTAGTCGGAGCATAAGAGGGACAGTGCAGGACCGGAGTTCCAGCCACCAAGGCAGCTGTGGTATGAGGAGTCAGGATCCCCGAGAAATGGGAACCAGTGAGACAGGAGCCTTATTCACACTGCTTCCCCCATGCTTTGCTCAGGCTCCACTGGACAAGCAGCAAGCAAACTGTGCAAAAGTGGTGACTAGAAAGCTAAGCAGGGCTTTCTTATTTCCTTTCTCCTACTTTCCATCTATGCCTCTTTGTTCTGCCTTCTCGGTCATTTCTTAGATTGAATTTATGATTTCTTTTTAAACAAAATTTTAAATGTCTGCATTATGCCTTCAATTTCCAAGGATTGTTTTGTGAGTATACCTGTTTATGGCATGATTTAATACTTTAAGTATAATATCAGTTTATCATTTTGAGGATATGAGTTCTCTAGTGAACTTTTCAATAGCGTAGGTACAGAAGAGGTCCCAAATCCTAAGTATACGGTGCAATAAAATTTTACCAAGTGAACGCACCCATGAAGTCACCACCTAGCTCAAGGAAGGAGTAGCACCAGAATTCCAGAAGGCTCTCTCATTCCCCTTCCTAATAAGCACCATACCGAAGGTAGCTACTGTTCTGATTTTATCTCTTGTTCTTATTTTTGAAATTATATTTGATAAATGGAATTCTATGTTCTTTACCCTCTTGTAGAGGGTGATTTGTGTTCAATATTATGTTTAGCATTCTCATTTATGTAGCAATAGTTCATTATTGTCATTGCCCTATAGCATTCAGTTTGAAAAATGGAACATAATTTATTTGTCCATTTTACTGTTGATGGACATTTGGTTTATTTCTAGTTTTTTTTTTTTTTTTTTTTTTTGCTATTTTACATGTAATGCTGCTATGAAACATTCTTGGACATCTCTTTGGATGAAAATATACACATTATAGGAACAAATGTATAACATTTATCATTTCTTCCCAGATACATGTATATAATATATTAATGTAATATATAAGACTATAATGACATATTATACATATATATACTACACTTGATTAATATAAATCCTAGTGCAAGTATGCTTTATTTTCTGAATTGTTTTTTTGTCTTTGGGGAGAATATCTGAAAATAACAATCAAAAATACTTCTGAAAAGGAGAGGAAACATTGGCCTATCACACATTAAATCATACTAGAAGGATACAATCATTAAAAATGTTCCATACCGACAGAATAACAATTAATAAATTAACATCAAAAACAGAAAAGAGAGAATTCTTTCAGAAAAATTCTAGCAGATATAAGAACAGTATATCATAACAAAGGTTAGCAAACAAAAATACTGGAAAAATTGACAATTTGAGAGGGAAAAATATTATGTCTTACTCACTAAATGAATCCTAGGGACTTAAAACATTAATTTGATTATATAAAAGTCAAAATCTCTATCTGAAGTCATAATCAACTGAAAAGCAAATGTCAAAGTACAACAATGGCAAAGTGTTATTAACTTAAATATGTAAATATAATTTAAAATCAGTGGGAACAGCTTAAATATCTTCATAAGAAAATAGCAAAAGGATAAAAAGGTCGCAGAAGTATAAATGGCCTGTCAAAGGTAATTGCGAATCAAATCAACAAGGAACATTAGAAACTACATTGCCTGTAAGAGTCATACAAAGATGAGCATAAAAATTTAAAAAAAAAGAAAATGTAATAGTCAAAACTGACAAAGAGTTAGGGAGATGAACATTCTCATCAAGTGCAGATGGGAATGTAAATTGTTTCTGGGATTTTGCCAACTGAAATTAAGAATTCTTGCCTTGAGCATCCTCTCAGGCAAGAAATTTATGTAACCACTGGGCGATGGGCGGGGTGGAGCCCACGCTAGGGTACGTTCTCCTGAACACAGAAGACGGAAAGTTAGACTAACTTAACGTTCGGCTGAATGGCAGGGACTGAAATGTAGGCTCACTGCGGAACCAGTAAGACTTGACCCGCCGTCTCACGGGAGCCTACAAAGCAACCTGTGAGACACCAGGGAAACCTGGTTTAGGAACAACATCTGCTTGAACCTGGCGCTGCAGGTGGAGAGCCTGTCTCCATCCTTCTTTACCAAGTCCAGGCACTTTCCGTGCCTTTGCCAGCGTCTGTGAAATACCCCTCCTGTTCCTCTCTTAAACTGTTAAATGAGATACGAGTGTCTTTATCGGTACTTCTGTCAATTGTCAGGAGGACTGGGTACAAAATATTGAGTCATGTTAATATGTTCGCCTAACCCCACTGCAGTTCCCTTGGCGGAAGGGCGCTGGAGCACGCTCGGCCTCTTGCCCTCCGCTGCCTCCTTTCTGTGCTATCTTCAGCCCTCGGCCTCGTTCTCCTCCGAAAATCCAGGGGAGGGGGCCTGCGTAAGGGAGAGGAAGCCCTGCCTGGGACTCTTCCTCGAGAATGCTGCCCTGACCTGGGGAATATCACGGTGCTCAGTGGAATATTATGTCAGATAGAAAAAGGCAAGCACCATGTGATCTCACTCCTCCATTGAATATAAAACAGCACAGAATAAACAAACAAACCAGACAAACAAAAAGTCACAGACACAGATAACAGTATAGCGATTATGAGACAGAGGGGCCGGGGTCAGTAAAGGGGAAAGGGGTCAACCATAGACACGGTGACGGGGGGAGATGAGACTTTGGGTGGTGAGTACACAATGCAATGCGCAAGTGTAGAATTGTACACTCGAAGCCCATATAATTTGCTTAGCCAGTGTCACCCCAATAAAGTTAATAACTAAAAAATAGTGCCCTGAAGCTGCTTCGGAAGACCTTATTTTCCCAGATGAGTGTCTGGGGTACAGTCTAGGGTAGAAATGTTCCACCACCGAGAACGCTGTGCTCAGCGGGCACTTCTCAGTGGGCCTGCCTTGCCCGGGGCGCAGGGGCGGGGCCCAGAGCTCCCTGCACTTCACACAGGGCCTAAGACCTCCGTCCCCCTAGGGAATTAGTTTAACAGCTCCTCCTTGCGCATCTCCGAGATACAAAGAGAGGAAGAGGCCTCTTATGCTCATGAACTTGCAGTCTAGCAGGGGAGAATTAAACAAAAACTGCAGATTCCAGCACTTCGTAGGGTTACCATTGTACGCCACCGCGAATAGTGCTGGTGGAAGGAAAGATAAACACTAACACGGAAAGAACACGCTCGCGGAAGCCAGGCAGTGAGTGAGATGCTTTGTGTGCCATTCACAATTCTGTGAGGGAAGTGGTTTTCTGGACTTGGGGGTGAGAAAACAGAGGCTACACGGTTAGAGCTGACTGGACATCGGACGGGTCACAGGGCCACGATGTGGGTGGAGGTCTGCCAGAGCCTAAGGCCCAGGCACACTCCCGCTTTCCCTGGTCGTGCAAACAATCAGAGAAACTTACCGTGTGGTAGTCATACCAGCGGGCCCTAGGGAAGTATGCAGTGACGTTTCTGGCGTTCTGAAATTAAGCACAAACAAGTCCTGGGCAGTGGGCTCAGGAATCTAAGGGAGAGTAACCCCCTCCACGACCTTTGACCCACATGCTTCCCCTCTCTAGGGGTCAGGATTGTGGGGGAAGCCTTCCTCTGTCCCTGCTTCAGACAGGGGAGATTGGCCTGCCCCAAACTGGTGCCTTCTGTAAAGTCCTTCAGGATCCAGGGACTTCGGGGGAAAAATAATCATTTGCTTATAGACTTAACCCACGTACCCTCTTGAAAGACAAGGAGGTGGGGTCTGGGGCAGAAGAAAATCTGGTAGGTTTTATCGTACCAGTCCTTCAGAGATTATTATTACTGCAGTGAGTTTTGGAGAAGATGCAATTGACTGCGGTTTTCAGCAAAAGCCTAGTCATCAATGGAAAAAGTGAGAGGATGTCTTTTGCTGCCACAAGACCTCTTACAGAGGAAGGCTGGGGCTAGCCCTCGACAACAGGATTATACACCTTGTCCCAAGCAACCCTTATGCAAAGCTCTGTGTTACAGGTGCCAGAGGACTGTACCGAATCTCCACAGTACTGCGCCCACCTGACCCATACTCCTTATTTCAGTTAATGCAGAAATGATTACATCTCCAAATATATCACAAGGTGTTTCCCTTCTCCACTGTCCTGTGAATCAGAATGAGTTAGGATGACTTTAAAGATGAGGGAGCTGAGGACGGGAACACCTAAGTGATGGGCTTCAGCTCAGAGGGAGAGGAAGGGACAGAGGCAGGAGAAGGCACCACTGGACCCCCCAGTCAGGCCTCTTCTCTGGGCCCCACCCGCCAGGCTTCATGACGGGGCCCCCTGCTCAGCAGAGGCCTCGTACTCACAGGCTCCAGGACAGGGCTGACCAGGAAGGCGGGGCCCAGTAGGAACTGCCTGTCTATATCCCAGGTCACGCGGTCCAACACAAACCTGCAAAGGCAAAGCAAGGGACCACCATCAGGTCTCCAACGGGGGCCCAGGCCAAGGCCTTGAAGAAACTGCTCAAGTTCAGACCCAAGTCAGAAACCCAGCTTCTCTAACTTAAATTACTGTCTCTCCCTCAATCCAATACGCATTCACCCTCTACATGCCATGTTCTTCAAACTCCAGACATGATTGGATTTAGACATGTTCTCCCCTATAAACACCTCCAGGTTTCTTAACCAGGGCACATCCTAAGTGCAGGAAAGGCCTTCATCCCTCAAATCCACCCCTGGAATGCCTTGGGACCTGAGACTCTACAGAAGATGGGCAGGCCCTTACACGCCCGGTGTAGCTGGACACTCACTCATGGAGAAGAGGCCGCACGACAGTACTGCCCTGCGAGTGGGCCAGGTGCATCAGGGTGTAGAGGTATGGCAAGAGGGCGTATCTGGTCTGCAGGACACTTCTGGAGATATTCACAAATGCGTCATCCCAGGACACAGGGTCTTGCCTCTACAGGAGGGAAAAGGAGTCGTAGAGCTCACCGTAGGGGAGCTGGGGGACTTGAGGCTGCATTATTGCAAATGAAAGTCACATAGAGTGAAATCGAAGAGGATTGTAGATGAGACTCAGAGAATGTTCTTTACAGACTGGAAAGGTCACTGAAGCTCTCCCAGGACAGCCGAGAAAATTTTCCAGTAAGACATTCTTTTGGGGATCTATTTCATACAACACAGCCTAAATGAAAAGAATACTCTAAAGAACACTGAAAAAGATGGTTCATTGAAATAGGAGGATCTTTTCAGGAACCTATTGGCCATTTGTGTGTCTTCTTTGGAAAAGTTTCCATCCCGTTCCAGTGTCCATTTTTTAATCAGATTGTTTGGGTTTTCCTGTGGTTGAGGTTTATGAGAGCCTGATATGTTTTGGACATTAACCTGTTTTCAGATACATGGTTTGCAAATATTTTCTCATATTCCATAGGCTGCCTTTTCATTTTCTTTTTTTGTTTCTTTGCCATGCGACAGCTTTTAAGTTTGACGTCATCCCATTTATTTATCTTTGTTTTTGTTGCTTGTGCCTTTGGTGTCTTAGCACAAACAAAAATCATTTTTAAGACCAATGCCAAGAAATTTTCCCCTCTTTTTTCTTCTGGGAGTTTTATGGTTTCAGGATTTATGATTAAGTCATTAATCCATTCTGTGTTAATTTTGTGAATGATAAGATAGGAGACCAATTTCACTTTTCTACATGTTTTCCCAGCACCATTTATTGAAGAGACTAACCTTTACTATCAAGTATTCTTGGTTCCCTTGTCAAATATCAGTGGACTGATTGTGTAAGATTTTATTTCTGGGCTTTCAATTTCTTCCATTGATCTATATTTCCATTTTTATGTCAATATGATACTGTTTTGATGACTATAGCTTTGTGATATAGTTTGATATCAGGAAGCATGCTATCTCCAGATTTGTTGTTCTTCTTCAGGATTGCTTTGGCTATTAGGGGTCATTTTCATTCCACGAGGCTTTTAGGATTTTTTTCCTATATCTGTGAAAAATTCCATTGGAATTTTGCTAGGGATTGCATTGAATATATAGATGGTTTGGGGTAGTGCAGACATTTTAGGAATATTAATTATTCTGATCCATAGACATGGGATCTTTCTATTTGTTTGTGTTTTCTTCAACTTTTTCCATTAATATCTTATAGCTTTCAGTACACAGGTCTTTCACATCCTTGGTTAAATTTATTCCTAGGTATTTCATTGTTTTTTGATGCTGTCATGAATAAGAATGTTGTCTTTATTTCTTTTCATGTATTTCATTGTTGGTGTATAGAAACAAACTTATTTCTGTATGTGGATTTTGTATCCCGCAACTTTACTGAATTGATTGATTAGTTTTAATAGTTTTTCAGTAACATATTCAGGTTGTTCTCTGTATAAGACCATACAAACTATAAGGAGAGACAATTTACTTCTTCCTTTCTAACTTGAATGCCTTTTCTTGCTTTTCTCATCTGATCATTCTGAATGGAATGATCAATAGTACTAGATCATAGTACTAGAATTTCCAGTACTATGTTGCATAGGAGTAGTGAGGGTGGGAACCCTTGTCCTCTTCGTGATCTTACAGAAAAAGCTTTCAGACTTGCACTATTGAGTATGACGTAAGCTGTGGGCTTGTCTCATATGGCCTTGTCTCATTATGTTGAAGTACATTCCTTCTATACCCAAGATGTTGAGAGTTTTTATCATGAAAGGATGTTCTATTTTGTCAAATGTTTTTTCTGCACCTATTGAGACAATCATATGATTTTTATCCTTCATTCTGTTAATGCGGTGTACCACATTTATCGATTTGTATATGTTGGACCATCCTTCCATCCCAGAGTTAAACCCCACTTGGTCTTGTTGTGTGACCCTTTCAACGTCCTGTTGAGTTTGGTGTGCTAGTATTTGTTGAGAGTTTCTGGATCTACACTCAGCAGGAATACTGGCCTGTAGTTTTCTTCTACTGCGGTGTCCTTACCTGGCTTTAGTACCAAGGTAATTCCGGTCCTGTAAGACATGCCTGAGCATGTTCAGTCCTCTTCAATTTCTTGGCAGAGTTTGAAAAAGACTAGCATTAGTTCTTCTTCAAGTGTTTGATAGAATTCTCCAGGGAAGCCATCTGGCTTTTCTTTGGTGGGGAAAAAAAAGTTATTACTAATTCGGTTTCCTTACTCATTATTGGTCTTTTCCAATTTTCTATTTCTTCATGGTTCAGTCTTGGTAGGTTGCATGTTTCTAGGAATTTATACATTTCTTCTATGTTAGCCAAATTGCTGACAAATAATTAATTATTTATAGTAGTCCCTTATGATCCTTGGTATTTCTTTGGTATTAGTTGTAATGTCTCCTTTTTCATTTACAATTTTATTTATCTGAGACTTCTCTCTTTTTTTTTCCTTAGGAAGTCCAGCTAATGGTTTGCCAACTTTGTTTCTTTGAAAAGAAACAGCTCTTAGTTTTGCTGTTCTTTTCTATTGCTTCTCTGGTCTCTATTTCACTTATTTCTGTTCTAATCATTGTTATTCCTTTCTTCTGCTAACTTGGTTCTTCTTTTTATACTTACTTGAGGTGTAAAGCTAGGCTGTTTACTTAAGACCTTTCTTTTTTCTTAATGTAGGAGTTTATTACTATAAACATACTTCTTAGAACAGCATTTGCTACATCCCATAAGTGTTAGTATGTTTTTTCCATTTTCATTTGTTTCAAAATATGTTTTTGATTTATCTCTTGATTTCTCTTTTGACCCATTGGTTGTATAATTCATACATATCTGTCAATTTTCCAGTTTTCCTTCTGTTACTGATTTCTAGTTTCCAAAGAAGACATGCAAATGGCCAATAGGTACATGAAAAGATGCCAAACATCACTAATAATCAGGAAAACACAGTTCAAAACCACAGTGAACCATCACTTCACACCTGTTAAAATGGCTATTATTAAAAAGACAAAAGAAAACAAATGATGGTGAGGATGTGCAGAAAAGGGAACCCTTGGCACTACTGGTGGGAATTTAAATTGGTACAGACACTGTGGAAAACAGTATGGAGGTTCCTTAAAAAATTAAAGATAGAACAACTACAAGATCCAACTATTCCACTACCAGTACACATTCAAAAGAAATGAAATGTGTCTCTTGAAGAGATACTGCACTCCCAAGTTCAATGCCGCTCTATTCAAGGTAGCCAAGACATGGAAACAACCTAAGTGTCCATGGACGGATGAGTGGATAAAGAAGGGGCGGCATGTACACAACAGAACACTATTCAGCCACGAGAAAGAAGGAAATCCTGCTATTTGCAGCCACATGGACGGATCTTTATGGCACTATGCTAAGTGAAATAAGTCAAACACAGAAAGACAACTACTGTATGATAATACTTCTCTGAAACAGAGTAACCTAAAAGGGAATCTTAAAAAGTAGAATTCGTAGAAACAGAGAGTAGAATGGTGGTAATCAGAGGCAGGGTGCTGGGGGAAACAGGGAGATGTCAAAGGATTAAAAACTTCCAGTTATAAAATAAATACAGGGTGGGGCAAAAGTAGGTTTACAGTTGTTCACATGGAAAACAACACAGTAATTCATAGACAATAATACAAGAATAAACTCTGTGTTTTGTGTACTCACAAGTGTAAACCTCCTTTTGCCCCACCCTGTATGTTCCAGGGATGTAATATACAGCGTGGTGAAAACAGCTAACAATACTCTATTGTATATTTGGAAGTTCCTAAGAGAGTAGATATTAAATTAAATTCCTTGTTACCAAAAAGAAATGGTAATTATCTGAGGTTGATGAAGGTGTTAACTAATCCATCAGGGGTAAATCACTTCCCCACTGTTGAAGTGATTTTATTTCCATACTCTTAATATGAGTATCAAAAAAAAAGGAAAGAAACATGAGTGTTTAACAGTTTTAAAGATGTCCCTGGGGAATATGATCAGCTCCAAACTGGAGGCTATGTGCCCAGTGACACCCCTCTCCTACCCTCGTCCCGATGGTGTTGTGGTTCCTGGAAAAGGGGTAGAAGGCCCCCAGCTGCATCCAGCGAGCGCACATCTCATATTCGGCATCATTAAAGAACCCACAGATGTCTGCCCCTGTCTGAGACAAGATGGAATAAAATAAGCCTGTTGGTGACTTCTGAAAGACGTCATCATCTTCTTGGGCATCAGGAGGGACCCAAAGGGCACTTACATAGGATATGCCAAAGAGGCTGAACTCCATCATGCCTGCAATGAGAGCCACAGCTGTGTCAGACACGCCACGCCAGGCCTGCTTCCCCCAACTCTCAGAGCACCCTTCAGTGGGCTCCCACCTCCCCTCCCCACCAGCACGGGCCCTGGGGTGAGCTGCGCACCGATGATAGACTTATACAGCTGGTCCCACGCGGCCGTGTTGTCTCCCAGCCAGTGTCCTGCCCAGCGGCCTGATGAGGGGAACGTGGAGCGGGTGATGACGACCCCTCGCTGTCCTGTCACCTCCTGCACAGCTCTGGTTGGAGGGGGCACAGGGAAGTGACTGAGATCAGAACAGGAGAAAAAGGCCACAAAGCATCTCCTTCCAGAACTTCTGATCCTAGGGCGTGGCGACAAAACGCCTCCTGATACTGCAGGGAGTGTGGAAATGTGAGCTAGAGCGAGGTCCGCACTGACCACCCACAATGGTGGAGAGAACAGTAACAGTTGTACCTGCAGAGTGTTTACGGTGCTTCACAAAGAACTTCACCTTGGTCCAAACTCACTGCATCACTTACAACAAGAAGAAATCACCAAATCTTACTGTTTATACATTTAGTACTTAGTTTTATATATTTGGGAAGAAACAAGATGAATTCCTTTTTAAGGCTTTCCTTAGAATAATTCTTATTACTCATTGACCGAGCCCACAAAACAGGACAAAGCCGATTCAGTAGGACACCAGTTGGCTATCCAGCAACAATGACCAGGAAAAAAAAAATCCCCAAAGAGATAAGTGACTTTTGAAATAAAGGAGCTATCCAGTCCTCTACATCCTCTTTTCTTCTTATAACTCACGTTGTTACAGCATCAGCTGCCCTGTGTGTGTGACAATGGCCTTGGTCATCTGCTCTAGGGCTCTTGGACTCTCACTGGCAGGCCCAGCCCTTATGTAAATCTGTCCTGATAACTATGACCTCACAGCCTGGCTCCATGCTTGTGAGTATTTGTCTAACAAGTAAGAATTGCTCTGTGATTGTAATTAAAATCTTTTTAACCCATTGGGAGAAGGAATGAGAGGAGACACAGGACCGCTTCATCAGTCGCTGGCTGTCCCCACAGGTTGCGCCAGTCAGTGGAGACGACCACTCACTCGTAGGTGGGTCTGGTCTGGGACCACCCGTACAGGCTGTGCACGTCGTAGTGCCGCACCCGGGAGCCGTCGGGCAGGACCTGCTCGCTCTCCATGCACAGGGTCTTGCTGCTCAGACCCCTGTCCCTGGACTCCAAATCTGCAGAGAAAGAACCAGTGATGGGAAAGCCACCCTTGGCCCCGCTTGTCCCTGACCTCACTTCAAGAGATCGAACTCGACTTCTGCATGGGTCCCTCTCCTTCCCAGAGGCACGGGAACGTGTGTCTCCAACATCAAGTCCTCTGGAGGGCTCTCCAGGAGGAGGCCAAGGGCACGGGGAAGAGCACAGAGTTGTCGAACACTGTGTGACGGGCTCCAGCCTAAGTTTTCAACATGGTAATTATGTCAGGTATGTTATTCTATGGGGAAGATATCATTAATTATCCGTTCACAGTTTAAAAAACTGAGATTTGGAAACATCGAGTAATCTATTGAAGGTCATACAACCCACAGGGAGAATTCAACTCAACATATGAACACAAGGATAACGCCAAAGCCCATCAACGCCATGGTAAGGGGAGACCGCTACTTTGCACCCACTGGCAGCACAGCACCTTGGCGTGGAGGGGTTAACGTAAGCCTGAAGAATTAAGGGAGGTAGCTGTCGAATCCTCTGGAGACATAACCCCACTGGTAAGTGTTTTCTGAACAAGCTCAAAAAACTCACTCAGTGGGGCCAGTGATTTGCACACGCCCAGCTGGGTAAAGTGCTTGAAGTGTGTTTGTCATGCCCTTGCCCCCAACAAAGAAACCCCGAAGCACCACTGCAGATGTGCCCCGAGCAGTGAGGTTAAGCCCCTGGACACGGGGCTCCTGCAGGAGTCACTCCCGTGGCCAGGACCTTGCCGGGAGAGGGGCCCAGGGTCCTTACATGGCATATAGGGAGGGTGGTTCAGGGTGGCGTCCTTGCAGCCTGGAGGCACTGCCCCATTCACAAAGCTGGCTGGTTCGTTCATATCCTAGAAACATCACACACAGAGGCATCTCACTGTTTAAAATAGTTGCAGGCTGTCAGTCAGAGAGAAGGAATAGTGAATAAATCATTCACCACCCAGTCATCCAATCCAGCTGAGAATGGACTAGAAAGATCAATGAAGCCCTCCGAATGACTGGCTAGAGGATTTTGTTTTTTAATTCTCCTTCAGCATTGTGAAGTGAGTCTCGGTTCCAAGAAATTTCTAGTAATTACTACGGGGTTCTACAGCAGGAACTGGTGGCAGGGTACAAGGTCTGAGGACTATAGGGCTGGTCCCCTCCCGACGGGAGGAGCCGCAGTCTGATAGGTCCAAAGTCTCTCTGGGATGATTGTAACCCCTCTCGGTTAAAGGTCAGAGGTGCAGACACTTGGACACACAGAGAGAGACACACCCCTACTCACATGAACACAGACACAAACACTCACAATCCACATGCCATCGAACTTCAGACTCTTCTCAGGATCCCGTGGGTTGGAGTACAGTTCTTGCATCTCCCTCTTCCACCAGGTGGCGGTTGAATTCCGGAAAAAGTCTGGGAAGGCCACATAAGCTCGGTATTGCTGTAAAAATCAACGATAATTTCTTTGTCGCAAATATATTAGGCAGCAAAGAGGCATTTACTGAGAATTGAATTCATGCATAGCCTTCACTTCTCTGTGGTGATAAATAATCTGAACAGAACCTAAGTAATGTTCTTCCTTATTTCAAATACAACAGTGCAGGGGTGGGGGGAATTAGCACAAATTAGGCACCTCCTTAGCATTTGGAAAGCATCCAGAGGCTGACTTCCTCTCCACATCAAGGTGAACAGTAGCAGCGAGGACCGCCTGACCTCACTATCTCAAGTCCTAGATGCCCAACCCTCAACTTCCATCTGCAGTTCCCCACGCACGCCTCAGAGACAAGGCGTCAGCCGGGGCAGCCTGAAAGGGGCAGATGTCAGGTGCCCTGTCAACAGGATGGGAAGGAGCTTCCAGTTCATTCTCCCATGTCTCATTACCACTAGGGAAACGGGGTGAGAAGCAAGATTGCACCTGTGTGTCAAGTAAGTTGGGAGGACTTGAGGAGGTTGTGACTGCCCCTTCCCTTTAATTTCCTCAAACGATAAACGTCATGTCTTTATTAAAATAAAGCCTAGAAAGTAGACCCAAGGTATAACTCCTTAATACAGTGTAAGATGTTTGAGAGCAAGGACCTCGTTGCGTTATCCTCTGATCAATCTCTGTACTCCCCCACAGTGCTCAGCTTAGGACCCGACACAAAATAAACAGTGAGTCATTGTGAACTCACACCCCTTTGCAGCAGCAAATACTCATCAATTTCCATATAGGCCATGTTGCTTGTTACGGAACTTCATGGTTCTTTGTATGTCTCCGTAAATGGGTTCTCTGTGTTCACCAGTGCATTTTAAGAGCTAAAAAGCTCAATAATGCTGGTGGTAAGGGGCGGGGAGCAAGAGCAAGGAGGCCTGGCTGAGGGAACCTCTGGCTCTTCTACACACAATACACAAAAGGAAAGTAGGAACCCGTGTGTCTAGATAAAAAGGCAAAAAAAGAACACGGAGAAGAAAACAGAAGCAGATCAGTAGATGGGGATTTGGCTAACAGAGAAGTGGGTGGGGAGTGAGCCACTTTGCTGAGAATCTTGTGAGAGGGAGGCAGGCCAGGGACGCCTTTTTGTTAGAAAACCAAGGTGGACACATGGAATGGGAAGAAGAGAGTGTTTCACCGAAAGCAGAGACCTCCAGCTCGGGCAGGTTGGAAAACACGGGGTATGGGAGGGCGATGGAGGACTGGAACAAAGATTAATAGCAGCTGTGTCTGAGTCATTTTTAAATAAAATAAACCAATGAAATGATAGACCTTCCCGGCAACCCTAACCTCCCCCAACATCCACAAAGGCCCTTTACCTCCACTTGGCTGTCCCAGTCCAGAGAGCTGTTTACGACGACATCAGGGAAATCGGGCCAGACCTGTGGGGAGAGGAAAGCTCAAAAGCAGTGCAGCAGGTAATTCCTCTCACACAGCGCGTCCCGAGAGACGGTACGCCGTGGTCCCACGGGTGCCCGCACTGTGATTTTCGTGCCGGACCGATCTAGACAGAAGCGCATCTCACCACACGCACGTTGACAGACAGCGACTGACAAAATGAGAACTTCTGACCTCAGAGCCCCAGCAGAAAAGGTCAAACGACAACAGGCACAAACACACAGTGACCTGTCCCCAGGCTGCACAGGCGCTGCGATCAGACCTTTCCCCAGACGACGTCTCCGCCGTTGGGAGCCTTGATGAAGACGTCTTCTTCCACACCCCGGGTGAACGCGGGGTAGGGCTGTGTCTCGTTTCCAGAAATGGCTGGGTCCTGAAACCAAAGCGCAGGTCAGCAAGAAAACCAAAACGGGAGACAGAAAAACAAAACAGAACAAAACAGAAAAACTCCTCAAAAGGCAAGCAACCCCCTGCCACCTGAACTATGAACCCCGGAAAACATACTTTTCTTTTTGACCCTCAACTTCTCTAGTTGGAAGATGGAAGGAAACACAGTCACATATAAAGCCTTCTCCACCAAAGCTCATCGGCTCCCCCAGGCAGAGCCCTCGCATTCACACTGACCAGAATGAGGATGACCCGCATCCCGTCGGCCTTCATGCGAGAGATCAGAGCTGGGAATCCGGCAAAGCTGGGGCTGAGGGTGAAGTCCAGCTGCCGCTCCATGTAGTCGATGTCCGAATACTGCACGTCCTGGGGGCACATGAGGGGACTGAGTGGCTGCTGGTTACAAAAGTCCATGTTCTACGTGTGAATGACCCACCACTAACCCAACCAGCAGTGAATTTCGGACGCATCTTTCTGATTCTTTCAAATCCCAGTCCTGTCACTTGTTAGGCACTAATTTCAGGGAAATCCACCCAACTTTCTACTTTTCCTTTGTAAAATGCAAAAATCTAAATGAGCAAAACATCAGATGACAATGCTTATCTGGGCAGGGCTGTTTTGAGGACAAGTGTAAACAGTGGATGAGGAAGTGGCCAATATAAGGAGTGACTGTGGTTACTCCCTGCAAGTGGCTGCCTTGGTATCAGTGGTTCGAGTTCAGAGAAAATAACGTAATGTAAATTACCCAGTATGAATACCACACGGATGGTGAATCTACCAAAACAAAACAAAACCTCTAATTGCTTTGGAAGAGCCAATCCCGGGGGTCGATAAACATAGATTTCTTATTAAGAATGAAATATTGCATGCTGTACTTTCCTTTTGTAGAAGCATTGGCAAATAATGAGAAATAAATAGAATGAAATTAAATACAGAGTTGACAGAGTAGATTGACAGTTGTTCATATGGAAAATAATACAATAATTAATAAATAACGGTACTAGAATAAACTGTGTTCTGCGTACTCACAACTGTAAACCTACTTTTGCCCATCCAGTATGTAATAGGTTCATGGGATCAATTCCCTGATTATTGGGCCCCTCTTGTCCTCAAGTGGAAGGGTTCTCTTCCACATGTATATTTCTAGAAGCCAATTCCAAGACTCCTACATTCAGCGGGGATTAGGACAAAGCTGGGGGAACACTGTGCTCCGACACTGGAGAAGTGTTGGAACTGAGATTCCAGCCACACGCACGTGGCCTGACGGAATTTGGGTTGATTTTTTAAAACTGAAACAATACTACTGTTTGGGGGATCCTTTTATTCTTATGGAACCAGGGATGTTTTAGGCAGAAATTTTTGAAGAATTGTAGCAGAAATGGAAGCATGAATGAGCAGAAAGAGCCCTGGAGCTGGCCCTCTGTCCTCCTCCTTTTACAAATTGCGGTGACTCTAAGGTGGGGACCATGGCCCCCCACTTGTATTACTGGGCTCGGGTGAGGCTCAGTGTGGCATTGCATGAGAAAGCACTTTGTAACTTTGTGGAACCCTGTAGAAATCAGACAAATGAATCCAGATAGGGAGACGGCTAGGCTGGGCAGTGAGGACCCATGGCGAGTACCCCACAGACTGAGAACGTACATAGGGGACCTGGGCAGCCACCATCTCATCGTACAAGCTGGCGATCTCGGAGTCGTTCCGGTACCCGTAGCGGCACAGCTGGAACCCCAAGGCCCAGTACGGAACCATCACCGGCCGACCGATCAACTGGAAAACAGACAGGAAACATTAGTGCTTAAAAAGGAGAAGCTGGCTTGAAGTCATACACAAAGTAATAAGAATACTTTTCCAGTGCTCCAAGTTAGACAAGCAACAAATTCAGATCTGGAGAGAGACTGAGAAGGTGCACAGCCACTGGGATAGCTTGGAGCCAGCTTCCTGCTAGACTTGATCTCCCTCCCCAGGAATTTTGGAAAACCTTATTTTACTCTGACACCTAGAGGTAGTCCAGCATACTGAGTAAGAACACAGAATCCAGAGGCAATGTGCTTGGGCTCCAATACCTGCTGGCTGTGTGACCCTAGGCAAATGTTAAATTACTTCTTACCCATCAGTTTCCTCACTTGTAAAGTGAGGATAACAATAGTATGTGCTTCATGGAGTTTTCGTGAGGATTGAATGAGCTAATATATAGATATGTAAAGTGCTCTGACATGAAGTATTATATTAGTGACATACAGGAAATTATATATATGTATATACGTATATATGTATATTTGTTGCTGTTGCCAAAACAACTGTTATGACCACCACCACCACCACCACCACCACCACCACCATCACCACCACCTTTGCCACCTCCACAGCCAGCACTGGCACCATTAACTCTGCTTCTCTGCAGTGCTTTGAGAGGCTATGAATGTAATGATTATTAGGATGTATATATTGTTCCCTATTTTATAATCTACCTGTATCCCAGTAAGACCAATGATCCAGTTATTATCTGAGGACTGTACTAATGAATGTGGGTTTTGGAACATAAAATATACTGTTTAAATACTTGGTAATCAATTGAATTCCTCTTACCTCAGTGTACTGCTGAGTGACAAGCTCAGGAGTTGGCCCCAAGAACACGTAAAAGTCCAGAATCCCTCCTGTGGTGCGGTATGTCAGGGCTGGCAGGGGCTGGAATGTCACATCTGCAAGTGTAGAAAATACCAATCAAGCTGCAAACCTTTGATGTGAGGAGCTACCCCTAAAATGCATAACTTCTTCCTCTTTCTATGCCTCCATATTGCAAGAAAGCATTTTGCACTATACCTATATGGAATTGAAGAAATTAAGTGAACATCTCAATTATTTCCCCTTTGGTGTTCTTCAATATCTTATTATATGTTTTGTCATTCTTTTAAGTTAGTACAACTTTTATTTTAGGATAGTTTATGACATAAGTTGCAAAAAGTGTACCAAGTGTCCCCTTGTAGGCATTATCCATTTCCCCGCAATGACAGTATCTTACATGACCACTGGATGCTGTCAAAACAGGAAACTGACACAGATCTAATACTGTCACCTCAGGTATAGACCTTACCCAGATTTCACCATTTTTTACGTGCATGCTTTCCCCTCTGCCTCCTGATTTTCCAACCACTTGCCAATATCCTATACAAATGTCCCTCACATCCTCATACCCACACAGAGTCCTCTTACCCATAACTTCATCACTAATTCAATTTATATAGATAGCTCCCACTGGCTGACCTCCAGGATATTTGGACCTTGCTTGGTTTTGCTATCCTTTCTTATATGTCCTCTTACATGAGGACAAAAATGTCCTCACCAGAGGACATTTTTTTTTTCATTGCTTTCAGAGAGAGAAAGAGAAAGACAGAGAGAG
Source organism: Glossophaga mutica (assembly GCA_039655065.1). Taxonomy (NCBI): domain Eukaryota; kingdom Metazoa; phylum Chordata; class Mammalia; order Chiroptera; family Phyllostomidae; genus Glossophaga; species Glossophaga mutica. The sequence goes on from CM077313.1 coordinate 9,012,883, forward strand.
AAACATCAACTGGTTGCCTCTCATACACATCCTGACCAGAGATTAAACCTGCAACTCAGGTATGTTCCCTGATCAGGAATTGAACCCGCAACCCTTTGATCTACAGAACAATGTTCCAATCAACTGACTCACTCCAGCCGGGGCCCTTTTTACATGATTTTTGCCCCCCCCCAAAAAAAGAGTTTAGTTAATTCTTATTAACATACGTTACTGAACTGAAATAAATGGAAAGATGAAATAGAAAGTCTACATAAAAAATACTGCTCACATAATAATGATTTTGACCTCAGGCTGCAGCTAGATTAAACATGTTCTAAAGTTTCTCACGAATGATGCGTTCCCAGAAATAAGGGGAGAGGCGGGCGTCACCTTACCCATGGCGTTGCTGTTGAGCAGAAGCACTCCGTGGGCACTGCCGTCCTCCTCCAGGCCCATGTAGTACGGGTGGACGCCGTAGGAATTCTTCTTGTACTGGGAGAGTCGTGACAAGAAGCGGTGAGAGGTTAGAAGTCATTGTGGCCGTAAAAGACACCAAAACAAAAATTAATTGGTAAGATGCGCCTAACCTTCTCTGTGAGATAAATTAAATGCATAAGGAACAAGGAGCCTGAGAACTGGCCCACTGGTCTAGAAGCAGAATGTGACCACCCGTGGTGGGCCGGGGAGGGTGAACCGAAAAGTGTGCCCAGTGTGAGTGGAGAGAGGCAGACGCCCAGGCCCCCACCTCACCCCCGGGGGCTGGTCTCGGGAGAACATGCCCCATGTGTGCCAGTTCAAGTCTCTCCGATAGGCGGTGTGCTCGTTTTCTCCAAAGCCATAGATGTACTGGGAGGGAAGGCGAGTGGAGATGCGGATGAACATGTCGTTGAAGGTGAAGCCGAGGCGCTGAGAGTCCCAGCTGCAACACAACGAGAGTAGATTTGGGAAAGAAATGGGCTGTTCTGTTGGCTTCAAGCAGTTGATTTTTCAAGGACAAGTAAACTCTTGATTCCCTCGTCCCCCACCCAGAACCCCACTGATCTCCCAAACCCAACAGAAAGTCCACTTGATTAAATCATAGATGGCTCTGCTAAAAGCCTGGCAGCCAGCTTCGTTCCTTATCTTCCTGCATCACTGCCCCCACTCAGGTCCCCTCCAGAGCGCCCATCTCATTCCATGCTCCCCCCCAATTGCTTCCGCTCTGTAACAACCCCAGCTTCCGCACTTGCTCCCCTACAGCCCATTTGCTATGAAGCGTCCAGGGTGAGATGTTTCCAAGTATCTCACAGCATGTCAGGCCCCTTTTACAATGCTTCAGTGATTTCCATCACAGCATCCTATGAAGTCTTCAAGGCCATACCCGACCTGAAACCCTCCTAAACCCCATCATCTCCCTGCTTAGTACACTGCACCAACCATATTAGCCATTTCGCCCCCTAATATGCCAAGTTTGCTGCTGTTTCACGGCCTGTGCACTCTCTAGCTCCTCCGTCTAAAGTGTTCTTCCCAACCCCTCAGACTTCCACGTGGGTGCCTCCTCCTCCTCCTCCTCACCCGGGTCCTGTGTTCAATGTCACCTCATGACAGACCTACTCTGACCACAGTGTCCAAAGCAGTGACCTTCCGTAACTCTCAATCACCCCGCTCTTTTCCTTCTTAACACTTGTCACACTGCACATTTATATTTTAACTTGTCACAATCCTTATTTATATTTTCACTTGAATTGCTTTTGTTATTTACTTACTATTTTTTGTCATAAAACGTGAGGCCTTGTCATCTATAACCACGTAACAGGGACAAGACACTCCCATAAACACATGTTGACTGAATCCCTAAGTGCATGCAGCTGCCTCTAATTACCCCCAGGGGACCGAAACTTTCTCAGAAGAACAGACCCAAAGGAAATAACTTATTCATGAATCTACAAATGGACGGCGCGGTGCTTTGAGCCAGGATATGTCCAAGGACAATGTGCGGAGCGGTTCCCAATCAGACGAGAAGCCATTTACATTACGGTGCCTGTACTCTTCCGGCGAATTTCAATCCCAAATGGATTCTTCTTAATGAGGACTTCATACAGTCGACTCTCAGGGGTGCTGGATGGATCTGTGGCTACATTGAGAGGGACCGGAACTTCATAACGATTGTTGTTGGGGTCGTAAATCTAGGGACAGAGGAGATTGATTTTAGGTGAGTAGAGTACTCTTAGAGCCTATGTCCTTGGCAGAAGAACCCTGATGACTCTGACAAAGAGTCTGAATGCTGTATGTCTTTGTCTTCTTGAAACTCATGAGACTTTGGGGTTAATTAACTTATCAAAGAACAATGTCAGATTTAACGTGTGAGTCTGTCATATCTCATTTTTAAGGCCTCTATTACAATAACACATTCACTTTGACATTGGTGCTATCCTTGAAAATCAGTCTAGAATCAGTGTGGTATTTTATGAATATATAACTTTACGTGTAGGTATATGAATCTATGTGAATACCTGAAAACTCTTCAGAATTGAAAGAAACAACCTCCCTTCAAAAACCATAAACTGTACTTGATTAAAAATGTCAGATGTCCTTGCTAAAAACGGGATCTAAATTGAGCCATTGTGTATCTCCTATATTCCCACTCACACTGTGCTGGAAACTAGGGACAATTGCACTGCCTCGGACACATTATTGCTGCTACGAAGTCCCCACACCAGTGGGGGGTGAACGAGGGGCACCCACAGTACTCGAGCGGCAGCAGCTAAGGTAGAGCTACGTAGCAGTGTTGTGACACTGTGGGGAAGAAATCCTAACACTGTTTCAGGGAGATTGAGATGGTTTCATGGAGAAAATACAGGCTGAGTCTTAAAAGCGCTGCAGCCAGGAACCGGGCACATGAAGGAGAGCAAGTCGTTCCCGGTAGAGACATGAACGCAAAGGCACCGAGTATTAAAGCAGGGGCAGAGAGAGGCAAGTGTTTTGGAGAGAGCGCCTGTGTGTGATCAGGAGACAGAATGGTAAAGAGGTAAAGCTGGACACCTAAGTAAGGGGCCACTGATTCCAAACCCAGGAGGTGCCTATCCCATGCCACCAGTGCTACGGCGAACATAGACAGGAACATAAACGAGCTTCATCCTTGCATTAGACGATGTACAAGAACTCACGGTCCAGGCTGATGCTGGGCTGTGAGGAACCTTTCAGGCAATGCCTGAGGTCTTTCATTTATTCTCTCAATGAACAGCTGAGTGCTACCTGTCTACCAGGCTCTGTGTCGGGATTCAGAAACCCAAAGATAAAAGGACTAATTCCTGCCTTTCGGAAACGCACAATTTAATAGAGAAATACCCACAAAGCAATCCATCTCTGGGTCCTTACAGGTAACAAATCATAGAAAAGAGAGATCACTACATTGTCATGGCTGTCTCACAGATATCCCAGATTCGAGGTCCCAAACTGAACTCAGGGTCCTATTTTGCCCACACTCAAACCTTCCCAGGGTTCCCACGCCAGTTAATCACCAGTCCACACAGAGGTGCGGGCTAGAAACATGGCAGTCATCCCCGATGCTTCCCTCTCATCGTCACCTACTTGCCATCGTCACCTACTTGCCATCGTCACCAGGTCCTGTGGCAGTATCTTCTCCGTCTCTCGAAGACACCCACTGTTCCCCATCTCCTTCCTGTACCTTGACTGAGCTCAAGCCTTCACCTGGACTCCCTAACTGGTAGCCTCCTAATTCGTCTCTCCTCTTCACTCTTATCCTGGTTTTCCTCACAGCAGACACTTTTCAGTGTGCAAGTTAGAGCAGGTCTCCCGATTCCATCACCAGCTTCTCACTGCTGTTAGGATGACGATCTAGGACACTGTAGCATGGCCGACTGAGGATAGCAACCTTATTTAGGGTTCTGGACCCTTGACTAGCGAAAGGTGACGGCACTGAGGAGTGCCTAGCCAGTAATGGACGCACAGACGGTACACACGTACCTTAAACTGCAGCATGTCCTTCTTGTGGTAGGTCACACTCAGCCGGAGGGAGTCCACAGGGGTGGAGGGGAAAGCGCTGGCATAAAGAGAAAACTTTGAGAGGACAGCTGTGGCCCCGTGTGCGTCATACTGAATGTCACCAACAGAGTAGAGCTCATTGGTGAAATAGCAAAAAGGGACTCCGGGAGAAGTGGATGCCTGAGAAGGAAAGTCAAAGTCAGCTCAGCATGAGGTCCAGGGTTATCACATATAAAGGGGCTGGGAAAGGCAATTTACAGGGAGGCAAAGCCAGACTATCACTCACCTCCCTACAACCTCACTGGTTGAGATACAAATTTAAACTCTTGGTCTCTGGGCAAAATATTTGTAAATTAACAAGAACAACAGCAAACTCTCATTCCTGTCCCTAGCTGTCCTTCATATCCAGGTAAAAACTCAGGTTCCTTTGGAAGCCCTTTCTTCCCGTGGATTCTAAGTAATAACACAGGTCCTGGTTCTATGCTCGTGGAATCGCAGGCTAAGGGTAGAGCCTTCAAACGCAGGATAGCATCAGCAGCACGGTTACCTCCCAGGCACAGCCACGGAGAGCACAGCTGTATTGGGAAGCACCGTTCTCATCAGGGTAACAGTCTATCTTTTCTGCATCCTGGATCTTCAGGTCCCATTCCACAGTGTATGCTTCTCCCAGGACAAGATCCAGTCCCGTGATAAGGGCAACCTATAGGAACAGGGAGGTGACAAGGAAATGGACCCTCAGGACAGAGGCCTTGAGAGACCTGAGACTTCTTTTAGGAAAGGAGTAGAAGTCAGGCCAAACTCAACAATTCAAGTAACATACAGGGAAGCTGGGGTGGGGACCTGCTTACGGCAACAGGGCAAACGTCACAGCTCTACGTGAATCTTTTATATAACATTTTTAAAAAGAATGTGGTCAAATACAATGTTCTGGCATCTTTCCTTTCTTCCCCAATGCCTCCTCTTCCTCGTGTTGTCAGGAAGGCTCTCTGCTGACCTCCCCTGAAGCACGACGCACACAAACACAGATGTCATCCCGAATTGAGTTTATCTCCCTGCCCTCCGCTCCCCAAACCAGCATCCCCCACTGTCTGGACAGATGCCAAGAGCAAAGCAATAACACTGCTATGGCTTGGATGCCCATCTCCATTCTGCTGCGGAAACTTAGACAAATTATTTCAATTCTTTGGGTCACAGCTTCATCAGCTGAAAAATTGAGGAGTTGGCAAAATTATTTCATTTCCTTCTATTTCTAACATCCCAGCGTCTTCATTTCTCTAAGCCCAACACCTTAAAACTCAAAAACTTCTTCATATTCCACTCACTGACTGTATTTTTATGTTTGTCTCTTCTTTAATTAGCAATTTCCTTAGAAAAAATCGTATTTGTCTAGAGTTACAAAATTGCATTCTGAGAATCATCATCCTTCTTCCAGCCTCTTCCCAGTCCAAGTCCATCTTGCACTTCCCTGCACTACGAATCCCACCCTGCTCCATAAAAACACTCTCACAACAGCCCAGCCTTGATTTGAAGAGCAATAGGAGACCCTTTGAAACTTAGGTCAGATCCTTCTCGTTTCAATGCTAAGACCTTCCAAAGTCTGACCATAAGTTATGTGTCTGAATAGATGTGCTTCCAAAGGTGAATCTTACCCACTCTAGCTTTACAATATCCACAGATTAATGTAAGCTCATCTCTTACTAATATAAGGCTACACTTAGAGTGGCTCTTTCGGATTTCTCATCTTTGAAGGCTTTATCCAAGCAAATGCCTTTTCTAGAAAAATGTTGCCCGTCTGTGGAATACACTGCTAGTTGCCTGCCCTACATGAAAGTTCCATTCTTACTCACTATTTCAGTTTAGAATACTAGAGTTCCCACTTCGGAATGACATTTTTAATTCATGTAACACAGCTGTGGCTATTAATAGGTAAGTGCAAGTCCCCTGGAAATTTCTCAAGTCTTTCTTTCTTTCTTTCTTTCTTTTGTTTGAACGCTTGTTTTTAATTCTTTTTTAATATATTTTATTGATTATGCTATTACAGTTGTCCCATTTCTCCCCCATCATTCCCCTCCACCCTGCACACCCCTTCCCACCCACATTCCCCCCCTTTAGTTCATGTCCATGTGTCATAAGTTCTTTAGCTTCTACATTTCCCACACTACTCTTGCCCTCCCCCTGTCTATTTTCTACCCACCGTCCATGCTACTTATTCTCTGTACCTTCCCCCTCTCTCCTCCTCCCACTCCTCTGTTGCTAACCCTCCATATGATCTCCATTTCTGTGGTTCTGTTCCTGTTCTAGTTGTTTGCTTTTGTTTTAGGTGTGGTTGTTAATAGCTGTGAGTTTGCTCTCTTTTCACTGTCATATATTTAATCTTCTTTTTCTTAGATAAGTTCCTTTAATATTTCATATAATAAGGATGCTCACAGAATTGGTTGATTTTACTCACAAATTAGATGAAAAAATGCAGGCTACAATACGTGAAATGAAAGAAGATGCATGGGGAACCAACAGAGATGGGAGGAAAACTGGGACTCAAATCAATGGAGTGGACCAGAAGGAAGGAAGAAACAACCAAACAGAAAACAAGGAAGAAACAAGAATTCCAAAAAAATGAGGAGAGGCTTAGGAACCTCAAGTGTTTCTTTCTTGATTTAAGGGCTGGCTTACTTCCTTCTGCATCCTCTTCCCCCCACCCCCACCCCCCTAAGCTCACCCCCTCCCCCATACTAATAACAAGGCCATAGTGACTGACATTAAGCAAGAGGCACTCCCAAACACAAAAGAAGAAAAAAATCCTGAACCCCAACAACCTTGAGATACTGAACCAATGCCAGCAACTGACCTCTTTCTAACCTCTTATTTCATAAGAGAAAAAAAAAATCCCAATTTGTTTAAAACACTATTTGGCTGAGTTTCCTGTCATTTGCAGCCAAATAAATGACTCCCTACCTGATGCATGTCTTTCAAAGTCCAGCTCCATTCCTGCACTCTCCAAGGGCTTTATTCAAGTGCTCCATAAAGCTTTGAAGTTTCAATTAGCACAGTGTAAGTTAACACTTCCTGTATGTCGACTTGGGTTGCCTGTCCCCTTCCCAGTAGTTTCATGTGTATAAATCGTGTCTCCCCACCACCCAAACTGAAACAGTTAAAGTGTCCCTTTGCTCTTATATTAATCGATATATTTAACAAACACTTATTGAGTTCGTTTTCATATCTGCACCTATCAAATGGCTTGTACTTGGCTGTACTCATAAACGAAAACATAACAATTCCCTTCTAACTTTATAATGTATGCATCCTCAGTGGATGTTGTCAGGACAAATGTCCAATGGCATTGACATATCACTACAGTAGAAGACAATCTACTCATTTTCTCCGAATCCGGAAGGTCCCCCAGAAGCCACGCTGCCCCCGCAGCTGCCTGTCCGTGACCACACCTGCGGGGAGGCGCACCGAGGAGTGGGTCCCTGGGAACGCTAACCTCTCAGAAGGACGCGTGACAGCCTGCTCACGAGCATCAGGTCTTGTCACAACTCATGAAAACTATTTTCTCGTTACCATCTAACCAAATAAGTAGCCATTAATTAGTGATTCTTTGACTTAAAAATATCTCCTAAAAATGTATGGGTTGGAGTGAGAATCCATATATCTCAATACAGTAAAAAACAAAAAAAACAAAAACAAAACACCTCACTTCAAAATTTTCATTAACAGGAACCCCATGCCCCATCTTTACCTTCCTCACATCAGCCAGCAGCTTTCAGACCTACGTCTCCTCTCATCCTGTCCCCCCACACTCCTAACTTCTCTCCTCCTCTGTCTCAGTCAGAGAGAACGGAAGACCGAGGGACCAATGGGGGGCGGTGAGGATGAAAAGTTACCCCAGTTTCCCAGCAGCTCCCCCACTCACTCCAGTTCTGGCCCGCTCCTCGCTTTCCCCCTCTCCTAACCCTCTGAGTTCCCACCCCAGGCGTGAGTGTGTGCTGGCCCTTCAGCACCCACACGACCCTGGTGAGAAGGGACACCGTGACTATGAAAAATTCCGGATAAACTCTCTCAGCCAAGTGGACTTTTACCTGTAGGTTAGAATCGTAAGTGACGTTAGGAGAAACCTGACTTGGGGCACCATTCTGCTTCACCCTAACGTTGTTAGGTTCCTGGGTCCCAAGGATTTTAATCTCTTTAAATGCTAAATTATTGGGGTCTTTGTAGGTTGACTGTAAAATCTTCATATCCAAGCGGTTCTGCAAAACAATTGAGCACAAAGGTCTAATTAGAAAATGCAGCTTCTCAAGTCATTCGAATATTCCATCCTAGACCACATACCCAAAACTGCTTTGAATGCTTCTTGGCTGTCTCTAACTAATGGGTGCTTAATCGGTAGAAACTGATTTTGTTACACCCTAGGCAGAAAGAGAGAGAGAGAGAGACAGATTGAGAAAGAGAGAGAGATTTTTAAAAACAGCATTTGAAAAACTGACAGCTTTCTTCGTCCATTCCATAGCCTCTCTGGTCCTAACATGGATGATTCAGTTGTTGGAAGAATGTACTCGTCTATACCATAAATGTATACGAAGCTACAAGTATAATAATAACACACACACACAAATGCATATGAGCCTCACGGTCAGGTAAAAACTCACACCGAAGACTCACAAAAACATTCTACTCACTTGGGTGACGGAAAACTCGCATAAGAGGTAAACCTTATTGGCCACCGTATCTGAAAGTGAGACAAAGACAAGTCAGACCCCGGTCTGCCCGGCACAGAAGGACAGATTTCGCCCTGGCTGTCGCTGAAGCTGCATCCTGAGGATGACGAGATTATAGACAGTGCCTCCCGGGCCACGCCACTGTTTCCCTTTCCCCTTCTCCTTTAATCTTGAAAAGGTTCCTTTCCAAGCGCTTCCGAGGCATGTACCTCAAGTGAGTCCATTTCCTGAGCTCAAGCCACAAGAGTTGCTAGTATATCGGAAGGAGACACATGGGCTAAGAAGCAAGAGATGGACACTTAGCTGCATTCTCGCTGCCTCGCTGGGTATGTTCTTCATATCGCTGACAGTGGTTCATCGGTGTGTGGGGGACAATGTCTTCACAGAACGGCAGGGACGCTCTCAAAAATGTCTCTTTCATTGTGGGAGGTGGGGGTGGGTAGGGCAGGGGAGAGTTATGGGGGCAAATAATGGGGACAACTGAATGATTTTTTTTAAGTTTAAAAAAGAAAAAAATGACAATGAAATGAGAGCCTGTGAATATTGCTGGCCAATGGGAAAATTCTAAGAGATAGAATGTATTTTTCTTCCACCAGGGTTCCATCTACTACTAGCCATGAACAGCGCTACTAAAAACAAAACCCTGCTCTCCGGTGACTGATATGACTACCGTGCTTGGTGAGATTCTCCCGCAGCCCAATGACCGGCAGGAGTAACTCAAAGACGCGGCTTCAGAAAAGGTGACCTGGTCGGGACAGTGCTCACCTTTTGTTTCCCCATCATCCCAGAACAGTTCTCCTTTGGCTTCTTTGTTGTCATCCAGGGCAATGATGAGACCAAGAGGGTTCCGTCGACTGCAGGAGAAAGGATTTATGTGAGAGACAAAGACTTAAAACGCAAAGAACTGGGTCGAGTGAGCTCAGAGTGATTCTCTCAGATTTCTAATGGGAAAGGATCCTAGCAGCAGATGGCTCTGCTTTTCTTCAGGCACAAGGGCAAAATCAACAGGTGCATCTTTGTCTAAATCAGTAACGTCACAGGAGGTAAAAACACCCCCAAACGTGGGCAATAAACGTCTACGTAGGAGGCAGGAATTTAAGCACCAGCATCGCTGCAGTAGCTGCTTAACAGCCGCCAGCTCTAATTTAGAACACAGACTAGGAGAAGACAGAGAAATCCTAGACAATAAGGTTCAAACTAACCATTTTAGAGATGATACATAAGGGAGTAAAAACTGCGGTTGGGGGGATTTTTCCCTGCCAAAGAACCACTTTGACTCAGAAAGCAATAAAATATGGTAAGTTCTATCTCTATAATGGTACCTTTCCTAATTTTGTTATTCACTACTAGTTTGTTTTGAGAGAAAAAAAATTCTAACGTTCTGCTGTATAATTACAAATAGGATACACAAACACTGCTCAAAAAGCCAGTAAAGTAATAGAGGGACGTAGAGAAAGAGGGGGAAAAGAGCAAGGCCAGCAGGAATCGTTCCTGTGTGGGCACCCCTCTAGTCTCCGCCCAGTTTCCCGCTCCTGCTGCAGTGTCACTGACCCCACAGTCTGGGCTGGTCTCTGTCACAGTTCAGCCTTCCGTGATGCCCTACTACGCGAGTCGGTTCCACTACGAGGAAATCACCTGCTCTCATCTAACATCTATGCATGCGTTGAGTGGTTTTTTTTTTTTTTTTTTTTTAAATGTGCTAGGGAGTCTAAGAGATCCAAAGACAAACAGATCACAAGCTATGGGTGACCTTAAATATTGTAAGAAAGATTAAACATATTCACCAAACAATCAAAGCAAAAAAGCAAAGAGTGACACAAAAGGTAAAATAGTTATGGGAGTCCCAAGGGACACTTCTAGCACCGTGGTGGACTAGATGTCCTGGGGGACCCACCCACTCAAACACTACTTGGTCCCAGATAAAATACAACAGGGGATCCCCAGAGGGAGCTAATGCGACCCCAACTTGACCGCAGTCCTGGCTCAAAACCAAGGAGAGGGCAAATCATCTCCAGAAGAACGAGACCTACATTCGGATCCTTAAGGTCTCCACATTTGAAACACAAGAACCGCTAAACACACAAAAGGAGAAGCCCGCATGAAAGCTGGCAAAAACAAATGACTACTGCTTTAGATTCCACCAAGGACTTCAAATAATAGAACTGTCAAGTATAAAGTATAAAATAACTGTGATTGACATATGTAACAATATTAAGAAGGAAAGAAAAAAAAATCAGCTAAACAGCACAAAAGCACAAGACGTGACCAGGAAGTCAGAAGTAGCAGCACTCCCTCGGACTTGCTGCAGATGAAACCCGAGCTTAACTGGAAGGGTCATTAAGAATGCGCCAGACAAAGAATGTTGGATCTTGAGAACAGCATGCTAAGTCCAATCAGTCGGACAGCAAAAGTCCAGAACCATGTGATTTCACACACATGTGAGACATAAAACTGCAAACAACGAATGAGCAAACAAGAGAAACAAACAAGCATCGCAGACACAGACAGCAGAGTGATGGTTACCGGAGGGGACAGGCAATGGGGGCGGGGGTCATGAACGGTGGAGAGGGTCCAGTGTGTGGGGATGAAAGGAGATTGACTGGGAGGCGAGCACGCAATACAAGGGACCGCTGACGTATCATAGAACTGTACACTTGAAACCTATATAATTTTATTAGCCAATGTCACTCCAATAAATTTAATATTAAAAAAAAAATACCCGGCAAAGAATGTTGGAAAGGGCAATGTCTGCTGCAACCCAAATGCAGTAAAAGAGAAGAGTATATTGGGGGAAGAGCAGTATTTTTGGCTTGGTGGTCTACAGGTGTGTCCAGAGACACAATTATTAAGTAACTTGGAACTGGATTGTGATTGGCCTTGAATGTCCCACTAATGAAAGAGTTTGCTCTAAGCAGGGGACCAACAAGCTGAGATCTTCATTTTGGAAAGATAATTTTGGTATCAGTATGCAAAACAGCATGAAGCTGAACACTTGGAGACAAAGAAAGCAGCTGGTGTTGGATGTAGAAGTATTTTCCATCAGTATCATAAAAAGCCTAAATTTGAAAAATTAAAGTAATAAAGGAGGTTCCAAAGAAAAGACAGGTTTCTAACCTCCAAAGAACTTTCAGTGTATTAAAAACAAATAAGCTTATACTTGTAGAGGCTCAGATATAAATGTGCACCTCATCAATATAGATAGAGTCTATAATTTTAGAATCAAAGAATCATAAAAGAAGGATCAGTGATGAGAGTGATCTGAAGTATATAAGAAGTAATTTTTAACCCCATTTTTCATCACAAGAAATAAATGGCTCCGGTAAGAAAGAAAAGGGAAATTGAGATGATCGGGAAATGGAAAGTGGATGTCACCCCCACCCCCCACCCCAGTCCCTGGAAATGATGGTGAGTGAGTCTGGCCGGGGCAGGTAAGGTGATCAATAGACTCCATTTGTCTGGAATTGAGAGGTTTCCCAAGCCATGAGACATTCAGTGCTCAAGCTAAATTGGTCCTGGGAAAACCAGAGATTGGATGACCCTTAGAATTAGTGTTCTTTAAGGAGAAATTCAGAGGGGTTCAGGAAGAGCAGGGTTTAAGATGTTTCAAAACCCATCTGAATGCAGCTCTAAATCACGGCTCCCTCAGAAGAGGTAGAGGGGCAGAGATTAAGTACCAATCACACACACACACCCCTACAGGGAGTCTTCTTCCCACCCTCCATGTGGGAGCAGCTCGGAGCAGCTCTGTTAGCTTCCCTGCTCAAGGAAATGCCCAGCCATGCTGTACCTGGCCACAGTGGTGGTGGCTGGCTGTTGGGTGGGGAAGATGTAGCCTCCTCTAAGGTGAAGTCCGATTTTGTCTCCAGGAAGTTCCATTTCCACTTTCTGCTTCCTCCATTTCACTCGGCCTCCCTGACGCATGAAGACAAACCAAACACGTTAGCACGACAGGACACTCACCTTCAGCTCCCATCCACCCCCGTGCCGAGCTACCGATGGCTCTCTCCTTTACCACCCAGACGAATGATGGTCTAGTCACACAATCGAACAAGAGAAGGGAAAAAATCAGGAACAATGGGTTTTGTCTTCAGTTGGTTTTGGTGGAACTTGTATGCCACGCTGAGGCTATGGGACATATATGAACTGACAGTTCCAACTTGTAACCAAGCTCCAACTGTCCATTGGCCCCTCCAGCATTTGCCACAAGGCATTCTACTTGAGTCTTTATCTTATTGATTCAAATAAAGTACATGGAAGTATGTTTGTCAGATTTCACCATGACTGATGTGAAGTGACTTAGGCTCCCTTCATCGACCTGGCTGAAGCTACAGAGAACACTACAGAAACACTCAGTTTGTGGGTAGATGCCTCTCTCTTGTCTACACGGCCACAGCCCTGGTCTTGAAGAGTTCTTGAAGAAGAGTCAGTGCTACTTACAGTCTCGTAATCGTACCAGATGGCATCAGGCATATAGGCCACCACTTTCTCTGCTCCCTGAAATTAAAACAAAATAGTGATCTTCACTGCCCAGCCACTGAAAAGAATAAAGTAAACATCCTAGCGTTCTTCACCATATTTATACTGAGAGTGCATAAATGGCTTTTCTTGGCCCCGTTATCAAATCATGCCTTTCTTGTAATAGGAATAATAGAGGCGATAACTCAGCAACCAAAAAAAAAAAAAAAAAAAATCCTAAATGGAACCATATTCAGAATAATGATAATACCAAAACATGTTGTGGTGAAAATTCCAGCTTTACCTTGATGATCTCTTTTATACATCACAACAGTCCCCAGTGATAGGGACTGTTGTCCTCTCACCTTCTGGCTGAGGAACCAGCATGACGACTTGTGCTGGATCACATGGGCATAAGTGGCTCGGGCCACGGTCATGCCCTGATCAGCTTGACCATAGGGTGATGCTGGGTCGCTGCTCTATTCTGCCTCTGCCTCACAGAGCAGAGAACCTGACAACTGCTCTGAGAACTTGACAACGCACAGGACCGTTCTCAAACCCAGAGTCGCCGCTGTGGGCCCCTACACTGGTTGGGAACTTGGTCAAGGAAAAAAGACCAAGACCACATTTTTTCTAGAGAAAAAAAAAAGTGTGTACCAGATATCCACCCTCCCCAAGCCCCTCCACACTGCCTTCAAGGCTGACTCAGCCCCAGAGGTTGGGAATGGGTTTGGAATAAAGAGCAGAGAAATGTTCAAGAAGAGGGTAGTGAGGACAGGGCAGAGACCACCAGTGTGTCTCTCTGTGGACACTTGCCTTGTCCAGAACTGGAGTGATGAGGAGGCCGGGCCCCCACAGAAACTGTCTGTGCACATCCCAAGTGCTGCTGTCCTTGTAGAACCTGGAGATCGGAGAGACGCGCTCTGAGGTTTGGGCGGGCGCTTCCTGGAGGCTCTGAAGCAAAGCCCCCGCGTAATTCCATGACAACTGCTCAACTGCCACCTCCCCACTCGTGAGGAGAGATCTGCTTGCCTCAGCCCCTGCGCCCTCCTCGTCTTCCCCAGTATGTATGCCAGACGGGTCCAAGGCTGAACTCTGTCTGCCATATCTCCCTTGTTAGAAACCGTAAGTCAAGCAGCTAATACATTTTAAACGTCTAGCTATCAGGAAGGAACTGGATCTGATCAGGAAAAGCAGCAGATCGTTAATAATTTTACTCTCTTAGGTTACCTGCCTTTTAAGGGAGAATTCCAGGAGATGGCAAAAACCCAAAAGAGTGAATATGTAACAGAGCAGGTACATGCCCAAGGGTTTCAAATGTCAGGCACGTAAGGACATTAACCGTATTTTGACAAGGAAAGCCTCTGAAGTCCATAGCACCTTGCAAAAGAGACCCGGTTCCAGCCACCAAATCCTCTAGATGAAAATTGAAGAAACTAAGGATAAAAGAACTCAAATGCTTGTCTCGGATAAAGAGTTAGCTGTTGACAGAACAAAGCAAAGAGCCCTGATCCACGAGGTTTAGTCTGGTTTCCTTCCCGAAAGAGAACAGGCTGTGACACTTAAGACACCCTCAGAACCGCAGGCAGGCAACAGCAGCCTTGCAAGTTGTTGAACCCACTGGGCTTCCAGACAGGTTCTGCTTCAATTTCCACTCTTCCATTTGACGATACGGTCAACGCCACCCAGCTGCATGAACCAAAGTCTTTTGGGTGAGGTGCACCTACTCATGCAGAAGGGGCCTGGCCACGGTGTCCCCCCGGCTGTGAGCCCGATAGAAGAGGGTGTAGAGGTAGGGAAGCAGGGTGTAGCGGACGGTGAGGTAGTGCCTGGAGGAGTTCAACAGCAGGGAGTCAGCTCCAAAGGAGGCAGGATCCTGGGCCTGGAAGGAAAGAAGTTGCAGTTGAGGTCCGGGTAGGAAGCGGCCATCCCGTGCCTTGCCACTCAGGCCCCGTCACGCACTCTTTAGGGGTGCCCTCTCGGGAGACTGCCCTGTAAACCCCTTTGAAGCATTTCATCATTTGATTCTCATTGCAAAACGCGCAATGCGGATAAAGTGTGCAGAGGGTACATGAAAACCTCCACAGACTGGCCCCTTCCTTGACTGCGGCAGCAGAAATGGCAGCGGCTGCGTCACAGGGCATTCGGATGGTGCAGCTGAGGTCCTGGATGCTTGCCGACAGAGGCGCAATGTAGCCTAAGTGAAGTACCAGGGAGGAGGATGGCTCAACACTACCCCCAGCCACCCGCCACCAGAGGCCGATAGGTCCAGTCCGAACGTAGGCCAAGTTCATTTTGACCCTGCCCCCTGGGAGACGTACCTTGTAGCCTTGGCTGTTGTGATTCCTGGAAAATGGGTAGAATGCCCCCAGCTGCATCCACCGCCTGCAGAGCTCCTCGGGGGCGTCCAGCGCGAAGCCACATATGTCAGCGCCCACCTGGAAGGACACGCAGACAGCTCAGGGGCACACCCCCCTTGCTCCTACCAGGGACCTCCCACCTGCTCTTTGCTAACCTCTGACTGAGAAGGCTCTATGGTGTGATTGAATTAGGTCACATCCTGTGCCCGCTCCTGCCTGCCAGGGGACTCCCAGTAACTCACCTAACCCTCCTGTGCCTCAGTTTCCTCACTCTGCTTAGGTAATCACTCATTACCTACAGAGGGTTTTACTAAATGAAATAATGTCAGTAAAATGCTTGACACACAATAGCTTTTCGATGACTGGTTACTAGACGTACTGGTGATGCTATTAGTTTGACCACACCACGATCGGAATTAATTTCCCAAAGCCTCAGTCTGACGCTGTCGCTCACCTATTCAACACTGCCAGGGTCTCCTCGCAGCTGATCCTGTTAGCCCCCCAAAACCTGGCCCCAACCCACCTTCCAGCATCACTCCCCACTCCAGTTCCGCACACTCGCCCGCACAGACCCATCGGCACCTCCCTTTTACTGCTTCGGCTCATATTTATTTCTCTATATTAAAATGACCTCCCCCCACGAGTCGGATAAAACGTACCCACTTTTCAAGGCTGAACTCAAGTGCTGCCTTTTCCATGAAGTTTCTGTTGACTCCCTCCCCTGACCCGCTCTGTCCCTTGTCATCTTATCGGAGCTAATAGGTCCCGGTCACAGAATCTCTCTTAGTTTACCCCTATTGGTCATAATCGTTTGTTAATATGTATGCCTCCTCTTGCTAAATTGTAAACTCTTTGGGGAAAGAGAAGAGTTTCTGTTGCTACACTTATGGGTTTCTCCACCCTCACAAGCATACCTAACTCAGGACACGTAGTGGGAGCTCAACAAATATATATGTTGAATTGAACTGAGAGATGCGACAGCCACCGTTAGGGTGCTGGTCATGTTACGTTCCCTCCTCTGGGTGCTGTACACACAGACATATGCAGTGCACGAGATTCATCCACTGTATACTTAAGGGTGTGTACACTTCTTTGTGTGTATGTTGTACTGTAATAGAAAAAAATGTTCCAGTGATATCCCCTCAAGGTTGAACTTTCTCTCTTTGCAAGGCAACAGAGGAAGAACGTCGTGGTGTCAGAGCCACATTGATGTAGCTAAAACACACACTCTCAAGACATGAAGTCCCTGGGCCCCAGGGAGCAGGTGAGGGGAGCCTCGACTGGAAAACTTTCCAGAACAAGGCTTTCTGGGAACCGAGGTTCATAAGAGAGCTTGGGATGGGCACTCACCATTGGGATACCGAAAAGGTTGAACTCCAGCATGCCAGGGATGGACCACCGAAGGTCATTCCAGGTGGCCGCGTTGTCTCCCAGCCAGTGGGCCGCAAACTTGCCAGATCCCGCAAAGGTGGAACGGGTTATGACGAAGCTTCTCTTATTGGGGAACACAGTCTTGACAGCTCTAGAGAAGGAGAGAGAGAGACCTGGGCGTCCACATGCGACCTTAGTGTGTCTCAGCCGACCAACGGACACCAGGGACCTCGGGAGTCAATAACCCCCCCTCCGCCTCCTCTAGTTCCGTCAGTGGGGTAGAACTGCTGGTGGGGGCAGGCCGCACCGGTAAGTGTATTTATGTTTTCTTTCACTTTAAGGGTTTTTTTTTTTTTAAATTTTTTTTTTCTTTTAGATTTTATTTATTTATCTTCAGAGGGGAAGGGAAGGAGAGAGGGAGAGAAACATCAATGTGCGGTTGCCTCTTGTATGTCCCCTGCCGGGAACTGGCCTGGCAACCCAGGCATGTGCCCTGACTGGGAATCGAACCGCGATCCTTCGGTTCGCAGGCCCGCGCTCAATCCACTGAGCTACACCAGCCAGGGCACTTTAAGGGTTTTTTTTAATGTACATCAATAACTCCATAATTTCCAAGACTTATCAAAGCAGACTTGAGAAGGCTAGGAACTAGAGGTATATAATTTTTAAGGAACGAAGGTGATATTTAAATTTGCAGAGCTGTACATGTACAGGGTGGGGCAAAGGTAGGTTTACAGTTGTGAGTACACAAAACACAGAGTTTACTCTTGTATTACTACTTATTCATTATTGTATCATTTCCAAAGAAACCACTGGAGCGCTACTTTTGCCCCATCTGTGCATTGGTCTTTCACGTGGTGTGATTTTAGACATACACAAAAATGAACTGATGAATCCCCTCTTGGAACTTAAATTGTGTTTCAGTAAAATCCCTTTGGTCACAATTTCATAATAAGAAAAGACATTTAAAAATTATATGTCTATGTGGGGATTTTTAAGTAAATATAAATAATATATTATCTATATTTTTAAAGTAAGAAATCTATTATATGCTTACAAATGTTTGCTTTATAATTTTTTTTTTTTCAACAACTGTCAAGAAGGCTGAAATGAGACCATGACTTTGCTAACGAATGACTGTGGTTTGGGTCTGGCCGCCTTCAGTCACAGCTGCAGTAAACAGAGCCAATTCCCAATGTCTTCTCCTCACTACAGAGTCTGAGTCCACGCACAAAGGCAGACACAGCTCTGTAGGAGGATGCTGGGCCAGCATCTAAGGTTCCAAAGCACGTGAAGTTAAAATTACTTGGTCGATAACAGTGTGGCAAAGAAGATAAATGGGTCTAGGACTCTTGTGGAAATGGGCTTAAATTCTGCTTGTACTATTCATTAGCTGTTTGACCTTTATCAATTACTTCTCTTTCTTTCCTCCAACCTTCCATTTATTAATTTATTCACTCATTCTTCCAGTACATAAGTTCCGTAAATATTTATTGGATTCCTTCTTCCCATGGTGCTAGGTAGTTTCTTCGTCATTCAGTAATAGTAACCATACCCCTCTTATGAAATTCTCACAACACACTGGCACCTCACATCTAGCAAGATCAGCAACTCGCCATGCAGAAAGGCCCTAGCAACGGCGGCCTTACTCTGCTGTGGCGATGGCCATGGAGTAGCCGTACAGGTTGTGGACGTCGTAGTGCTTGCCCCAGTGCTGCGCTGCATCCATGCAGAGGGTCTTGCAGAACAGGTACCCGTCCAGGACCCCTGGGAAAAAGAGGGATCGGAGAGTCGGCGCCGAAGTTGCACGTCCCCTGCTCCTTGACCGTCACAGACCCTGACTGCGCTCCCCCGGGGAAAGCATTTATTGGGGCCACCCTGTGAATGAACACACGGCTTCCTTGCTGTCAGAGGGCTCTAGATTTGGGGCAGTTTCTCTGATGTACAAAGAAATTGCACCGGCCCACCACATTCTCCCACCCGGCCGCTCTTGTGACTAGAGGCAGGCATTTGGAAGTGAGAGGATCCAAGGAGATTTGAGATTCAATCTGAATTCGTCAAACTCAGCAAAGTTAAAGGGTTCAAAGATATAAATATTGGATGAAAGTAAAAATTAATTTCTCATCCCTTCTCTCCGCTGACCCGATACTATAAAGGGCGATTGCCCAATCTCTCTTCCACGCATGGATTCTTTTCCGCTCTGACTGCACCAGGCTGGTTCAGGACCAAACGACCTTTGGCTCTTAACGATTGCAAAGTGTTCTTAATGGCTTATTGACTTCTGACCTCTTGATCTTTCTAATCCATACTGCATACTGATGCCACGTTAATACTTCCAAACCACTTGTCTATCACATTTTCCTTTTATTAAAACGTAAAAAGATTCTCTCACAAGAAGAATAAAGTGTGAGCTGCTTAACCTCTCATCCAAGTCCTTCAACATTTGGTTCTGACCCGGGTGCTCCAATTTCCTATTTCCCACCAGATTAGAAGTCATCACAAAATGCTATTATTCTAGCAGCTCATTCCTTTCTGGATGAAGACACAATTGGCTGGAGAGCCTTCAGCTTTCTTTAGACTACAATTAACTGCTGTGATTTCAGGGCTACACCCTGGGAGGCAGTGCCATCCCAAGCACATCAGAGCTCTTTTGCATCATATTCACTGACTTTGAATTTGACTTCCTCAGCCATGGGTTCTGGCTTCCTTCTGTCCTACGGCTCAGGTCCGTTCTTCACACTCTTGGTATCACCAGACTTGACCCTCATCTAAAGATCAAGCCTAATGACCTGGTCTTTCTCCAGTAAATCCTGACGTGTCGGGGAGACTGCAGAGCCACACAGACTAACCACTAGCCACTGGCTTCCACAGCACATCTTCTCCAGAACTTCCTCCAGAAACAGCTCGGACAGTAAGTAGAAGGAATAGACTGCTCCCTTTGAATTGATTCCTCATTTAGGAAAGCATGAAGTGTTTTGATTTTCTTTCTTAGTTTTCTTTATATATCACCCACATTCTCCTTTCCGTATGCAATCTTATGTACAAACACCCTTGCCGAGTTGCTTATACATATCCTTATGAATTTAAAATACCAAATGTGCATTGCCACTTTCATCAGACTAACCACCAAGACTTACTGGGAGTGAATGGGGGATAATTTAGATTGCTCGTCGAACATCCTGAAACTGAACCATCAACGAAGTTGGAGACCTCATTCATATCCTACAGGACCAAGAACAAAAGTTATTAATAAAAGAAAACATGTCAGCACATGTTGTACTAACGGTGTCTTTTTTGAGGAATCAGAAAAAATGATCCCAGATGTTTTTAAGAGGTTCTTATGTACATGGAGAGAAATAGAAATTCCTATCTTTTCTACACATTGAAGATTTCATAAAGACAGTTCTTAAAAATACCTTCAAAATCATAGATGTTTGTAATTACCGACAATGAAAAATTTCCAACACATTAGTTGAAAAAAGATTTCAATTTATATGACTCAATATATATCAACTGACACATTCTCTGTATATCCAAATGTAGCTATGAACATACACACATGTGCACACATACACGTGTACGTAAGCAGAGAGAGCAAGAATGTGCCAATGGCTGTGCACACGTGAAGGGCCCGGAAGACACATAGCACAACATGTCTTTGGATGGCATCATTTTAGAAGACTTTGCTTTCATCTTTTTAGCTCTCTGTATTGTTTGAATTTTCTATATTTCTCTTATAAACAGAGAAAAAGTTCAACTCGAGAGCTCCCTCAATTTTGCTAAACATCTGTTGCTTTGCATTTGTTTTCATTTGACAGCATGTGAGATATTTGTCCTTCCTACAGTCACAGCTTTGTCATGCACCTGGGTACTCTGGCTCTGACCAACTTGTCCAATATCTCCAAATGAAAGGGCTTTGAATGGATAATTGAACAATTTGTGTACCTGTGACAATGTAAGGAGTATATGACCTGTGAGTATTTCTATTTTGGTTCATTCATTTGTAAAAGGTGCTACTGGGGTTAGGGTGCGGGGGACGAATTACTTTCGGTTCTAATGATCTGATTTTCATTCTAAGCTGCCTGTTTTAGTAAGACTATTTGAACTGGAAAATAGGGAATTTAAACATCAAGTAGTTAAAATCATGACCACAAAAGAAATGTACAACTTTAACAGACAAGGAAGGCATTGAAATTGTTAAAGATTTTGCTTACCTTGGTTCAGTCATCAATTTAAATGGAGACAGCCACAAAATCAAGAGAAGGCTGAGATTCAGAGGGACAGCAAGGGGAGAATTAGGAAAGACCATCGCGAGCAAGAATGAAGGTCCTTAGAGACCAAAGCCGAGCTCATCCACATGCTCCTGGTTGCAGTTGCTATGTATGGATGAGAAAGTAGGCAGCGGAGAAGGCTGGTACCTTGGACCAGCAGAAAGACAAACAAGGGGGTTCTAGAGCACAGGAAGCCTGGAACATGGCTGGAGGCAACGATGACAGAACTGAAGCTGTCCTGTCTCAGACACATCATGAGAAGACAGGTTTTTTAGAAGAGACAAGAATGCTGGGGAAAACAGAAGGCAGCAGGACAATAGGAAACCAAATAAGAGATGGAAGAACTCCATAAGAAACCACAGGCATGAGTCTCAGGGGCTGAGCGGGGCTGCTGAGGATGGGACATGAGGACATCGGTCATTCACAGCATCTCCGGGGTTCACAGCTGACTCAACGGCATGTGACTCACACAAAATAGGGAACACTTTCCTACTGCCACACTTGCTGTCCTCTCCTTCATCTCCCCCTCTGGCCCACGACCCAGTGATATGGATATGCGCAGTCTGAATGTCAGTCCCCTAATAATCTAAACATTACGAACTCACAATCCAGATTCCATCAAACTCCACTTGACTGTGGAAAAGCTCAAATTCCTTTGCCCACCACACAGCGCACTCAGGGTTGGTGTAATCGGGAAACACAGTTTTTCCAGGCCAGACCTGTAGGAGAAGAAAGAAAAACAATCAGATTAAATAAAATGAACACAGAGTAAAAGAGAGTACTTTGAAAAAACTTCCTGATATGAGCATGGCAACAGAGGTGCCTGAGCACAGGTCCTTGTCAGGAGCATGAAGCACTTCATGTGTGTCAGGAGGAGTCCATCACTTGAAGAAAAACTGGTTTTAAAAAACTGGTTACGTCCTTCAACTCTGGTTCACCCTTCCCTCCCGCTTTTTCTACTCCCAGTCCTCGCAACGGTAAATGAGGGAGAGTGCTGCGTCGGCTGCAGCCGGCCCTTACGGACTGTGGGCTCTAACCACCAGTGGCTCTTCTCTCTTCCTTTCTGCCCCCTCCCCCTCAGACACCGTGTACCCGGGTCTGCAGTGCGCTGGAGACGAACCAGCAGGTAACAGCTTCAGGGAAGACAAGGACAAAGGAAAGTTTGAGAAAGAAGCAGCCAGACTTGTCAAATACTATGGAGACTTCGAGCAAGAAAAGGAATGAAAGAGCTCCAGTGGATCTGCCAAGCAGGAGCAGCGTCAGTAAAACGATGTGGGGAGAAAGTGGACTGCGGTCAGCTGACGAGTGCATGGGTGGGGGGCGCGGAAGTGGGTGTTCCACTGGGGGCTGCTGTGCAAAGGGGCTTGACCGTGAAGGGAATGTAGCAGCCAGCTAGGATGGCTGGTAAGTGTTGGGGGGTGAAAGGACAGGGAAAGAGTAGCCCCAGGATACATACGGCACCTGAAAATGTGAAACAGAACCATCACACACACACACACACACACACACACACACAGCCCCCCCTTCAGCCCTCAGTTTCCCCATAAGTTACCTCCCCGATGAGTGGAGTCACTCCGTCTGAGGCATTGACCCATATCTTCATAGCTGAGCCCCTGTCATACGGGCCGTAGGGATCGGTGGAGGGAGAGTTGTTGGAGATGGCTGGGTCCTGAGAAGGGGGGAAACACAATGAAGGACCCAGCTTAAAGCTGGAGGCACTACAAGGAGCTTGGGAATTGGGGGGCCAAGGAAACAGAGCTGGGCATAATGACAAGGAACAGCAGTCCCCGGGGTGGAGGGGACACGAGGATGGCACATACCATGATGATGACCAGTTTCTGTCCATTCTTGTGCAACTCCTGAGCGAACTCCGAAAAGCCCCTAAAATCCACTGGGTTATAAGTGAAGTCCCTCCTCCCATCCATGTAATCGATATCAGCGTGCTGGACATCCTGAAAGAACGCACAGGGGCACAGCTGAGTGCCCAGGACCTTCCCCGTCACGTGATTCGGCCCAGTTATTAGTGTTCTATTCAAGGTACCCAGTGACTCGGTGCTGGTCTCTACACTGGGCTCTTAATCAGTCCCTGGCATCTAAGGGTTCCTTTTTCCAGTGGTAATTTCAAAACAAAAGTCCCATTATTTCTCTAAGGCCTGGCTCCGCCCCTGAATCAAGTTAGCTGCACCATCCTACCTTGTTGCTTGGTCTTTGGCACTAAAAACCAATCTAACAAACAAACCATAACAATGACAAGCAACCACGATGGATATCAAAAGCAGAGCCATTCCCCCAATTCTACCCCAGACACAGGATGAAGGGAAGAAGGGGCTGTCTTCCCCCTCATGTCATCACCCCTCGTTTTGTTGGGCTGCTCCTCTACTTCGAGTCTTCTCTGGTGATTACTCTTTCCTAAGGGAGCCTGTATGAACATAGTGGAGCCCAGAGTGAAACTGACTCTCGCTCTAGAACCTGCGGACCTGCCTCCAGTGAGCTGGGATGGGGGAGAAGAGGATTATTCCTGAGACTACTGGGTTTTTCTCTTTGCATCGCTCGTAAAAACCTCACTCCACAGTACACAATAGACACATTCAAATTTAACCAATTAAACATAAACATAAACATATTTCATCACATGTATGTCCTGTATCCTTTAGCTCACTTAAATTAGGAAAAGAGAAGTCTTGAAAATGAAATGCATTATGTAAATAAAATGTATTATATGAAGCACAGTTAATACAGTAAGCATAAAAATTTTTACTATTAAAAATGTGATAAGAAAAGATATAGCAAAAACAGATTATCTCCTAACCCCATAACTGTTGTCTCTTAGTACTATTTCCTACTAAAAGAAACAAGTTCCTTGAAGAATGGCAGACCCATCCAAAAAAAGTCTACCACTCTAAGTACATAAAAATCTTTTTAAAAGATTTTATTTATTTATGTTTTTTTAGACAGAGAGGAAGGTAGGGAGAACCAGAGGTAGAGAAACATCAGTGTGTGGCTGCCTCTCACGCGCCCCCTACTGGGGACCTGGCCCCCAACCCAGGCATGTGCCCTGACTGGGAACAGAACCAGCGACCCTTTGGTTTGCAGGCCGGTGCTCCATCCACTGAGCCACACCAGCCAGGGTGAAATACATGAAAATCCTTATACTACATTTAAAAAAAAAAAAAACCTCAGGGGGAGAAAGTATAAACTATTAGTCCTATTCCCCACGGGGACACTTTTATTTCAGGAGGAGTTTTTAAAACCTTGCTTACGTGAGGGAGCCGCGCCGCTCGGTTTCTCTCCACGATGTCCTTCATGCTGTCAAGGGTGCCGTAGTCATGCCGACTGAGGTGGAACCCCAGAGTCCAGTAGGCGGGTAGGGCTGGCCGTCCAATGAGCTGAAAGAAGTATTTGAAATAAAATTTAGCAAATGCCCCATTTTTAACAAAACCTTTACTAAGCATTGGTGTAGTAGTGCAAACGCTCCATTGTCCAACACCCTTTTCCATTAATGTCAGGCTGTTAGTCTATTTTCCCATTCCCTCTACCCATCGTTGAGGGTAGGGTCAATTTGTAGTAACAGATTTACAACAGCTACTTATAATAACAGATTTTCACGAGTCACACTTGTCTGTCAAACCTGCTTTCCTTTGTGCTATTTGGGATTTTCTCACCTCCAGGTACTCCTGAACCACTTGCTCCGGGGTGTCTCCCAGGAACACGTAGAAGTCCAGAATGCCCCCGATGGTGCGGTACGTGATGGCTGGTGTGGGCTGAAGGGTGACCTCTTGACAGATCAAAAATGAAGAAAATACAGATTAGAAATTATTCCAGAGGAATAATCACCAAGCTTTAGACCAGAGGCTGACGGTTGTCCGAACATGAATAACGTGACCTCGGATGCCGCACACACAGGGACGGACTCCGAGCATCAAAGCCCACTCTCCCGGCACACGGGGGTCCAAGCCTCGGTTCTGTGACCGATTTTGATCATTGGTGACGGGAGGGCTGTAGCTCCTGCGGTAGGGCCCAGGCTGCCTTGAGGAAGTAGCCAGTTTCATGAAGGCATCCGGAACAAGCCACTGTAGTGTAACATTTATTTGAGGCTGAAGACGTTCAAGTTTCTGAAATCTCTTAGCAACCTACAAGCAGAGCCTCCTAAAAGTACTCAGTTGTCGTAAACCCTTTCCCCTGGAGCAACCCTGATCTTCCCTGAGACAATGAAGTAGCACCACATTCAAGCAGATACTCAGGGCTCATTTGCTTTCTCATAAGTGCCTTGTACCCCTCCCACCTCCTCGAAGAAGCCATTTCTTTGTTTTATCATAGTGCTTCCCCCCCCCCTCCCATTTGCCTATTAGGATGCTATACGTAAGCCCCAAATTTAACCACCTCTTTCAGGTACTCTTCCCTGAGCATGCTTGTATGTATGCATGTTACATGTGTAAATAAACTGTCTTTCCTTCTGCTAACCTGTCCTTTGTCAATCTGATTCATAGCCCATCAAACCCTGAACTTAAGTGGGTAGAGGACAAAAATGTTTTCTTTGACATTCACAACTACATAACACACTGTGTCTGCCCTGCCCCCCACCGTTACTGCAGGAACATAACCAAACTGGACACACGGGGGCAGTAGCCTCAATGAATCTCACATCAAGCAGGAGCCCATCTGAAAACAAAGGCAAAGAGGATAATATAAACTCAAAATCCCTCTAAGCCCCAAGCACGGCTCCCTCTCGGAAGTGAGGTCTCCCCATGCTCTTGGTTTGCACTGAGGGATGAAAGTCCTCAAAGTCTACTGAAACGTACTCTGTGGCCCTAAGAACAACTCACACAGAGCGCCTCGGGTCCCGAGGCCTTTCCCCTGTTTCCTGGTCCCTTTCACTGACCTGACACTGCACAATCCTTACGCTATCTCATTCTCTTCTTAGACTACTAGGTGTCTCAGAGTCACCTACAATGCTATTAGGTGTGTTAGAACCACTTGAGATCAAGTAATCCGTAGTGAAGGGTCAGATCATAGCTTTTAAATTTATAATTCTTTGCGAACTGATACTTCTGTGAAATGACATGACAATGAACGACTAGGAAAAGGTTCTCTGTGTGCACTTGGGTGCTACGACAGTGCTTACTCTCAATGTCTGCGCTTGTCTCACTGCAGAACTGAAACAGCTTGTGAACTGTGCTCTGAGGGTCATGGATCTGGCCCACTGACACTCCGTTGAGAAGAGGATGAGGATCAACGTCCTAGGCCCACTCTCGACCCTGGAAAATTCTGATACATCCCTTCTTCCCTTGTGGTGACCGATGCATTGCCACCAGGGTCTGTTGATGCTGGTGCAGGCAGGAAAAGAGTAGCTGAGAATCCCTGATCTGGTTTAAAGCCTTCGAAGAGGAGGAAGCTGGTGGATTTCTAGACCCCTATGACGTCACACGGTTTGGTCTTGAACACTCCGACCTTGCTCGGCATGACCCTTGCCACTCCACTTGACCCTGCTCCCCTTGGAGTGTCTGAATGTGACACTCACTGCTCAGTTTAAGTCCCTAGTTAGGCCCAGCTATTGCCTTCAGCAGGCCCAGAGCAACTGGCTGGTTCCCACCAGAGCTTATATCAACCCCCTCCTGGATGGACATCTAAGGAAGGAGAAGAATAAACTGGTACAAACTGCCCCCGAGCAGATTATAGGAAAAGGTTTGCTATCTTAACTCTGTGATAGAAAATATTCCAGGAGAGGAGACACATTCGGGGGAAACACACGCTAGGGGAGAAGCCCTGCTCGTGGAGACTAGGTCAACGCACGAGGCCTTACGCTGTGGCTCAGCCCTTCTGAAAGGTCTCCGTTCCTTTTACCATCGTGCTGCCAGAGAGGACTGAAGACCACTCTGATGCATTATTTTCGTGACTATCCTTCTAGTCCTTTACCCATGGCATTGCTGTTCATCAGAAACACGCCAAAGGACAATCCGCTAGCGTCTTCAAGGCACAGGAAGAACGTCTGGGCACCGTACAAGTTAGTTCCATCCTGCAGAAACAAACGTAATGAAAAGCCAAAAATTCACAGTCTAGAAGACTAAGCTCCACTGGGCCAGAGATGACTGAGGAAATCAGCGCTAATCGTGTGAGTGACTGACAGGAAACTCATGGTCCAAGAAGACACAGCTGCGCTTTGAAAATGTAAGTTTGATATTTGGTTGCTGTTCCCATTGGTGAACCAGTGTTCCCTGATGAAATGAGCCAGCTGTGACCACTGAACGAGAAAGAATGTGAGAGTCCGTGGTATCTGTTAGGGTGCGGGAGAACAAGAATTTTGAAACAAAAGCTCTAAAAGGCTCTCCTTTCAGTGAGGCTTCTCTTCTCTGACCTAAGCCCATCTGCAAAAGTTCCGTCAGGCCTTAATGTGAATCAGGCCCCTTTCTAACGTGCCGCTAGATGGCGCTCTTCTCCAGCTAGCGGCCCTTCTGGTCTTCACAACAGGATAGTTTAGAACTTAAGCTGGTCTTCTAGACTTCAGAGTCGCACGGTAGTTCTCAAGCCGGGCTGCACCCCAGCCCAATGAAAACGGAATCCCTGATGATGGAAGGAAGCACTGATGGTTTGTTCAGCTTCCCCAGGTGATGCCAGTGTGTAGTTATGATGGTGAATTGCTGCTCTTGACCAGCATTTCTCAAAATTTGGTGTGTGTACAAATCATATAAGCATCTTAGTTGAACGTGGATTCGAATTCAGTAGATGGAAGAGGCAGCTGAGAGCCCACATTTCTCACACAGTGGGGCCCATACCGGACACTTCGAGTGGCCAGGACTCCGGCGCCTCATTAAGGACCCATCACCGGCCATTCCCCAATAAGCTGCTCTGACTCAACAGCTTCTCTGTTTTTCTGATGGGCGTACGTATAGTATGGAGCATGGTTTCAAGTTCAAAAGGCCAGGGATCAGATCTTATCTCTGTTACTTACAAACTTTTTTTTTTTTTTTTTTTTTTGCATGAAGGGGGTTATTTGGATTTTCTGAGCCTCAGTCTCCTCATATGTTAAATGGAATAAATTATACTTTTTTTTTCAGAGTTCTTTTGGTAAATAGTAATAATGTATTAAAATAGTCAGTAAATTACTCCGATGATCTCTTTTCATCCAGCCACTGGTTCTGCTTAGTCAGGAAATTGGCTGAGTAAGACCTATACTGCTGAGCCTAGAATAGACCTCTGCCCTGAATTAGCAGTCGAAGCAAAACAAAACACAAAAGCAACAAAAGAAGAGATCAACAGCAACAGCAACCATAAAGCGCTTCTTTCACTGCCCTAAACATCCTTCACACAAAGAACGATCAATACAGTGTCTTAGTTGACATTTTATCCTATTTTGCTGACAAACCTGGTCAGTGGTTGGTGATTGGTAAAGGTCAACCTGAAATATGCAGATTATAACAAACATATTGTGCAGAGTCCATATCAGTGATGCTTCCCCCGGAACCAGTCAGTCCAAAAGGAAGATGTAATGAAAAGTAGTTGATATTAACTGAGCACTTTCTATGTGGCGGACACTCGTTCAGAGACTCTATAAGCACCAATTCATTCAATTCCCACTGCAGCCCTATGAGGCAGGTACGGTGCCCCCATTTTAGAGGTGAAAAAAAACACACAAAGAGGTAACTTGCCCAGAACCACATAACTGGTGACTGGCAGTGCCAGCATTCAGACCAAGCGCACCCCTCCCCCGCCCTCCCCCGGGCATTCTACTCTTAACCATTACACTGTGCGGCTGGGAGCAACCTCCAAGAATGAGGCTGCCATATTCAGTGCAGACGGGCCATCCCCAAAGCTTACCCCATTGGGGGCAGTGTCCCTGGCGAAGATGGGCCAGGTCTTCCAATTCATATCATGGCGGTACTGCCGGTGCACGTGCTCCCCCAGCCCGTACACGTTGGCGCTCGGCAGCCGGATGGAGAGCTGCAGGAACTGGTCCGCAAACAGGAGGGGCCCGATGCTTGAGTCAAACCTGGACACCGACAGAACACCCAGCGATGGGTGGGCAGGCCGGGTGGGGAGAGCACAGCTGCTTAGAAGAGTGGTCTTTCCGTGTCGACGACTCAACACCCCCACTTAACTGGCCCCATTCGTCCTCCTGGGCATTTTTCCGCGGACACCAAGAGATCAGGACTTCTTGAGGGCAGGCGCCATAAGGCACACTTCTTAGGTTTGTCCCATAGACACCCTATCACATGACCTGAATACCATTCTTACATTATAGTAGCTGTTCTGTAAACAGCTGCTGGTGGATAAGTGTGATTGAGTAAATGGAAGGAAAAGGGCAGGGGGGGATGGCATAGCTCAGTCTCCGGTTTATGATAAAGGCAGTGATAACATAAAAGGGGTGGAGGGAAGACGGAGGCGGGCTGAAAAGAAGTGTATGCATTAGGCGGTGGGGAGCCCGGTCTCCGACAGGCTGCTGGCAACCTTCAAACGCGTCGTTGGAATGCCCCCCTCCTCGGGCTGGCAGAGCCCCCTCCCCTTCCAACTCTGTCCCCTGGGTGGGTTTCCCAAACTTACAGAGCACGGTTGTTGCTTCTTCTGATCACTTTGATGCTAAATGGCTGTTCAGAGACCTGGACTTCATAGGCCAGGGAAGAAGCAGCATTTCCCTTGAAGGCTTGGACATGTTCATGGGGCACTTCGTACCGGTCACTGTTTGGGTCAGTTAACTGTCCAGAGAGATGAAGGAAAAGAAAACCAAAATGAAAATGTCTGTTTTCCCAAAACAGAAGCCTCACTACCAACACCGGTGCTTCCCAATATCTGGGTTCATGGTACTGGGTCTTGGGTCCAAAGGGCACTATGTCTAAGGGGCGTGCATACATTATATTATCAAATATAAGTTAGTCTTTAGGTAGAAATATACACTCCAAGTCTGCAGAGATGAAGTCTCTAGAATTTTCCAAGAAGTGATCATGTTTTCCTTCCCTACTACATTTTGCATGGTATTAAGGGCAAATAAATGAACACCAAAGCTCACCAGTAAGCTCTGTAATATATATTAAGAAGTCGTCACACTGAGGGAAGACTAAGATGCCTTTGACACACAGGTGTGGAGTAAGAATAATGGCAGAAGAAAAATATACCACTAATGGCAAAGTTTTCTGCTTTCTAGTAATTGCAGTCATCAGCTAGGAAGTGAGAACCTCTCAAAAAGAATTTTTAAAAAAATAAACCAACTGCAACCTTAAAGTGGAAACGACTAGGTGTCTGATATTCCGCTGTGAGAAGGACGTTGTTGACATCATTTCCAAACAGAGACGGAGAAGGCAACCTTTGCAACTGGGCTCTGAATCCTAAAATAGAGAGGGAAAAAGATTGATGCAGCTGGCTGTGTGCATTCACAACAGATTTTTGAAGGTAAGGAAAGGACACAGACCCCACCATGCACTCACACAATCCCGGACCAGAATCTGAAGCCAGATACTGTCATTACCTCATCCAAAATCCCCGCCTCTCGTCTACAGAGTTTTGTCGGAAACCTCCCCCAAAAGG
Source organism: Glossophaga mutica (assembly GCA_039655065.1). NCBI lineage: Eukaryota > Metazoa > Chordata > Mammalia > Chiroptera > Phyllostomidae > Glossophaga > Glossophaga mutica. The sequence goes on from CM077313.1 coordinate 9,043,531, forward strand.
CCTAACTCTCATTCCACCAGCCCATCAGGGACTCTGTTAGTCACATGCCCTTCGCACTCTCAGCCCTCAATGTGTATATATACTGCATTCTGTCCCAATTATTTTCGCATTACATTACAGGTGATATACACACCGATGCCATCTCCCTGGTTAGGTAAGCCAAGTGAGAGTGGAGACCTTAGAAGAGTCTCCAGATGGGGAGCATGTCTCTTTCTTTATACTACGAGTCTCCCCAAAGTATATAGTTACCCTCTGTGATCCCCTGGATGGTCATTAGTATGTTTTGCATTTTAGGGTGGGAGGGAAAAGAGGGAATGTTTAGTCCATGCATGCTGACATTGGTTGACCTTCCTAAAAGGCTGCAAAACTTGGAATTGTTTTCCCATCATTAAAACCACATTATATTAGTGTTGTAAGTAGTTTCAGATTACTGAGTCCAAATCCCTCTCTTTAAAAGTTAGAAACTTGGAAACCGAAGAAGCCACGATGTTTGCACAAGGTGACAAAGGTACATAAAGGGACAGCCAGGAGTCGAGTATGTCTCTGAAGGCCCCAGACCCAGTGACTTTTCCTTGACACCAAAATAAGTTCCAGTCCGCCTTCCATCACCTGGCTGAGTGTGGCGGTGCAGAGGGGCACAGCCACCTCTGCTGGTCGCTGGGGCTCTCCCCCGGAGCAAGCAGAGCTGACCCCTGGGGCGTCTGTCTGTCTGGAGCTCCTGCCCCTGCCCCTCACCCACCCCCACCCCCGCCCCCGCCCCACCCAGCTTACCTGCATCTGTGCCTGCGAGGCTGCCCACCAGCTCGTAGCCGTGGCTCTTAGAGTAGTAGCACCAGGGCACGCTTATGGCTCCCTGGGGCTTCCAGCAGCAGCCACGCTGCTCACACGTGGCCTGCAGTGAGAGAGTTAGTCAAAGTGACCCCATTTGTGACACGAGCTCCATCACTTATCATTTGAGCATGTAATGCCATTAACTTCATTTTACAAATAAGGGAACTGTCACTTAGAGAAATCGTGTTATGTCCCCGTTGATGCAGAACTTGTACTCGGAACCAATTATTCTGGCGAATGTCCTTCCTTCTTGTTGTTATTACATCACAATATAGGGATCATATGCAGTCCATATCTCTCATCACAATAACACTGAGTTTAAGTATTCTAAACGATACAATATAGTTATATCACCAGTAACCCAAAATTACAATCGGAGCTTCACCTATATAGGTTTTGGCTTTAAAAAGAAAGGAGCTCTGCAATCAGATTTAGTCAGAACCTTTAAATCAATTTGTTTTGAGATTTGCTTTGACTTTTAACATATATATATATTGCCATATATAGGTATATACATATATGACATATATACACATATGACACATATGATATATGGCATTTATGCATTTATTTAGTCTCTCAACTCCTCCCAAGGGAAGTAATTGTTCCATGAAACCCAAATAGTTTCAATTCTTCTTTGAGAAAGGGGCCTCCTCTTACCACAGTTCATGACTGAGTCAAGTGGAGACTGAAATGAAGACAATCCATTCTCACCTCCACTAATTTGAGAGAAGCAACCAGGTTAAATATGAAAAAGTACAAAGAAACCTCTCCTCTTGCATGTGGCTAGACCGAGTGATCATAGAATGCAGCAAAAGTAACGGATTAGATCGGACCACAGGAAGACGGTGTCCGCTGGCTGGCCGGCTCTCCTCCGCTCACTCGGTTGGAACCTCACTCTGGCAGAAGTGGCATGTGTGGTGCAAGGAGCTGAAGGAGGTCCCTGGCTGATGGCAAGCAAGGAGCTGAGGTCCCCACTCCACCGTGACAAGCTGAATCCTGCCATCAGTCACGTGAATGAGCCGGAAAGGGGTCACCCGCAATCAGAGCAGATTCCGTGATTCTGTCTTCTGAAAGACTTCCAGCCAAAAGCACCCAGCTAGACAAAGGCCAGACTTCTGACCATAGAAACTGGGAGAAAATGGTATTTGTTGCGGTAAGCCATTAAGTTTTTGATAATGTGTCTTACAGCAATAGATAATGAACACATTCTGTTACAGTATTTTAGAGATGAGGCAGCTGAGGCCCCAAGGTAAAGGTTCATGCAGGTGAAGTGGCCCAGCACAGGTTCTATGCTCTGGAGAAGGCCAGGACCAAGCCTCGTTCTCTTCTGCCTGTTTCCTTTGGTCTACAGTCGGGGTTGAGTATCTGCTGAACACGTTTTTCAGGAGGATATGGCCTAGACCTAGGAACAATTAGATTTAATCCCATGCTAATTTTTAAGCTAATAGCCAATAGTAAGGATGGAAAAACTATGTCCATCTGTGGTTTATATTGCTGTGAGGTCAGGTGTCACTGCGAACTCAACTTCAACCAGCAGGTTTTGCTTTTTCCTTTAAAAACACACTCAGATGAAAGCTCAGAATCACAGGAAAAGTGTAGGTGTTGAAAAGGGTGCTAAACAGAAGTTTCCATGTGCTCCCCAGAGCTTCACAATCTCTTCATCGAACTGGAAAGGGCAAAGATCAAAGAGGGGCCAAAGCAGGAAGAAAAGGGAGCAGTGTGTGCTGGCCAGCTGGGATCCCCAGTCTCTGGCTGAGCCACTGCAAGGAGACGTGGGAAGGGAAGCAAAGCATGTCACATGTAGGCGAGAGCGTGAACGCTAGGCGAAACCCAGGAAACGCTGGTAGAGAGGAGCTCAAAAGCACGACGGCCTGACCCGAGGGAAGGCAGCAAAGAGAAGGAGTCCCAGCCCACAGAAATGCCCCTTTCAGTTGGACGTGAGAATTAGAGTTTAAGAGAAAGCTTAAAATTTAAGGAGAGAAAACATGTATAGGAACAGTGGGGGGGGGGGGGCGGGCGGTAGAGAGTAGCAGATTAAAACAGGATGAAAAACACAAAGTGAGACCTTAGGAAAAAATTGTCATGTCAATTATCTTGTTCTAAATACTTAGCTTTAAAGATAAAGATAGTCTGATTGCATTCAAATAAACACATTCAGCTAAATTTGCTTCAAGGGCACACCGAAAATCGAAGTTCACCAAAGAATCAAGAGTAAAAGTGGGTCAAACCGATATATGAGAAAAATGCAAACAAAAGGCCGGTATAACTATAGTAATATCAGAAAAATAGGCTTCAAATAAAAATTCAGTATTAAGGAGACATTGAGTCACTATGTGATGATAAAAGGTTCAATTTACCAGGAAACTTGATGTACAACTAATAATAAAGACTCAAAATATTTGCAGAAAAAAAATTTAAAGAATGATAAGGTAAAGTTGAAAAAGATAGTATACATAATAAAATATTTGTAAAGAGCTCCCTCAGTAATTGATAGAATAGACAAAAAGTAAAGATACTTTGCTTTTTACATAATGGAGATAAAGGCTCCTGTACCAACACAAGGAGAAGGACTGAATTAAATTCCGGGTGGAAACCAGATCCGGAAGATGCTGTTCAGGACCTAAGCAAGCTCTGTGCCGCCCAAGTCCTATTCTCCTTCAACCCCAATGCTTCCTAACACTTAAAAAAGCGAAAAAACAATGAAGTATTTTATACCACAGTCAGACATGAAAGAGAAAAGAAAAACTAGGGCCCAGTTTTATCCATGAACACAAAATCAAAAGCCTTAAAGAAAAAGGAAACACAGCTTTTTCAGAAATCAGCAACATATTCAACAATGACAGAGTAGCACTCTTTCCAGAGATACAAGGATCTTTTAATATTAAAAAGGTCACTTGTGTGATTCATCACAGTAACTTATTAAAGGAAGTACAACATATAATCATTTAAATTCATCAGCTGTTCATGATGAAATTCTTCAGCAAACTAGAAATAAACAGTACCTTCCTTAGTGGGATAATGGGTACCCACCTACCAAAGGGTGAAATGTTAGAAACACTGCCTTTAAAGGAAGGAAAGGAAGCGGGGTGACCCACGTTCATGGCTTTTTGTAATTAAAAACATATCGGAGGTCCTAACAATCCAACAGGGCAAGAAAGAAAGTGTGTAAGATTGAAATGATGAAACCAAATTATCATTATTTTCAGACAAACTATCTAGGTCAAAATCCAAGAAAACATATCCAAGAAATAAATAGAAAATAATAAGTTAATTACTATTATATTAGATCCTTTGTTTTCTTCTTAAAGTTGTAACTTTTTCTGAACTCCAGGGGCTAAAGGTCAAGAGTTGCCGCTACCGAGACAGGGGAGATGTACAGAGAGCAGGTGTCGGTACGTACACATGTGTGGGAGATGCAAAGTTCAATTTTGACGTGCTGGTTTTGAGGTAACTGTTAGACACCCAGGTGCAGATGTTGAATAAAGGTGGGATTCAGGGAAGCGATGTAGGCTGGAGGCATTACCTCGGATACGTCAGCATACAGGTGTTACCATGTATAGACGTGATATTGTGTGAAATCCCTGAAGGACTGAGTGTGGGTAGACAAGAAATTTTGTGACGTTTAAGAGGTCATGTGGAAGAGGAGAAATCGCGAAGGGGATCAAAAGATACAAATTCCCAGTTATAAAATAAATAAGTCACAGCGATGTAATATAGAGCATGGTGACGATAGCTAATAATTATGTATTGCGCATTTGAAAGTAGATCGTAAAAGCACTCATCACAGTAAAAACAGAATTTTGTACCTAGGTATGGTGATGGATGTTAACTAGACTTATTGTGGTGATCATTTTGCAATACATACAAATATTAAATCATTACTGTGTACACCTGAATATACTATAATGATCTATGTCAACTATACCTCAGTTTAAAAAAAGCGGGGAGAGAGGAATTGGCAAAGGAGACTGAGAAAAGAAGTGGCCGGAGTCCTATGAAGAAAGACAGTGGGAGCTGAGAACTCCTCCTTTTCAGGTTTAAGTTGCCCACACCTCGCTCTTTCTGGGTCATCCGTCTTGCCTCAAGGTATGGCATTCATAAATTATGTTTCTGTAGAGCGACAGCTAACGCTGGTGACCGACTCAGGCTGACTCTCCTGGGACCTGTCTTAGACAACACAATGAAGTGTTTGAACTTGACCCAACATACAGTCGTGAATGCTGCAGGTACTCAAGCTAGGCGGAAATGGAACGCAAGTAAGACAGTCAAGACAGCAGTTTCCACGAGGCGTAGAGTGGAACAGAGCAGGGATCGCTGCAACTCAGAGGAGAGGCTGGGAGGCCCCTGGAATAATCCAAGCGTGAGGTTATTTATGGTGGAAACGAAGTGCTGTTCTGGAAAATAGTGTTGAGGAACGTGTTCTAAAGCCCATGAAATCCTGTTCAAAGGCGTAAAGGTGGGAGCCAGGCACACGTTCCGCGCTTTCTGCCTCAGAGACTGGAAGCACAGTAGAACCACCGACAGGAACCCAAGAGTTGAGGAAGGAAACCAGATTTAGTGAGGAGGTGACGGCTTCAGGGCCCCACAGCATTTTTAAAAGGTCTCATCATAAACCACCAAAGAACAGGACTGAGGCGGTAACGACTTGGGAAGTTTACCAGCAGCCAGGAACAAGATGGGTGTCATAGGAGAGGGAAGAGACTCGGGGTGCATTGCTCCCATAGGTGGGCTTCCGAGCAACCAGTTCCCTAACGCACCATGACAGAGGCAAGCGCAGGGGGATGGGTCAACTTGCTGCAAACCTGGTGCGACAAACATCCTGTTTGGGGACAGCATGTCTGGTCCATGGCTCCCCAGTCCCACCGACAAAGCAGCGCATTCCACTTCCTCTGTCGCCAAGCTCCGACCCCCTTTACAGGCTCTCACGTTATCTTCTCGCTCACCTCACGCCTTGGCCACGTGGCACCATGAACACATCACACATGTGCCTCACAGTTTCCTCTTCTGTCACTTAACTCACATCATGTCTCCTATCTCAAAATCACTTTCCATTCCTCCCATCTGTCAGAATCGTACTTATCTGCAATTGCAGGCTATTACCTTTCCCTTGATGGTAATCTCCTCTGTTTTCTGATCACTGCAGTACTTCTTTCAGATCTTACGAATTTTTGTTTGACATCACAGCCATATACTTACTTAATTTGTCTCCTCTACTGGAATCGATGACAAGAAATATATATGTATGGTTTATAGTTTATTATACTATAAACTATATACTTTAGTATACTTTAAAGTATGTGTGTATGTGTGCATACACATATGTATATGTGTATACATATATGTGCCTGCATACATGTGTGTATATACGTGTGTGTGTGTGTATGCATGTATACACACACATATACTTTATTTGAACTCATAATCCAAATGCTAAACTTTGTGGCATTTGGCCCCATATGGAAGTGCTTTTGTTTTTCTTTCCCCCTTGTGTTCTTCTTTTTCCTTTATTTCTAAGTCTTTTATTCTCTTTTTTTCTCATTACATGATTTCATGCATCCTTAAATGGCTGCTCCCAGCTGCTGTGTACAAAAACCAACCTCCTGTACATGATTCCCAAGGCTTTCCAAACTCCAAATCCACCTTTCCTGTTCAGCCTCAGCTCTCCCTACTCCAAGTCTCTATACTAACCCAGGAGAAGCTCAGGGTAAGATGTCCAATGAGGGAAGGAGCCAAGCACTACGGTGGTCTCAGTAAGGTAAGTGCGACTAACTGGGCTGACTCCCCCCTTCGCAGGCTTGCCGCCCTTCTGTGCCCTAGTAGCTGGTCCCAGCGCTGCTTCATCCCGTCCTGGGGATTTCCTGGTCATTAACTCTCAATCCAATTGCATCTCTCTGTTGCCTTCGAAACAATCTCTGATGAGTTGTGTCCCCTCACTCTGCTCCGATCCACACTTTGGAGGCATCATCTCTACCCCAACCTCTTCATCTGGCTCTGGCTGCCTTCCGGGCCCTAAGTCCAGCTTCCCCCAGGCCTTCCCCCAGCTCATTCGTGTACACCACTTCAGCCAACACCAAAGGTTCAGTTTAAAACAATTTCCACTTTCCACAGCCCCCACCTCTGTGACTTTGCCCATGTTATGGGCTGAATTGTGTCCCCAGGAAAGAGATGTTGAAGTCCTAATCCTTGGTACCTCAGAATGTGATCTTATCTGGAAATAGGTTCTTTGCAAATATAGTTAATATGAGATCATACTGGAGTAGGTGGGCTTGTAATCCAATATGGCCAGTGTCCTTAAACACGGGAAATTTGGATGTACAGAGACTGAGGGAGAGAACGCCATGTGAATGTGAAGGCAGAGATTGGAGTGAGGCGGCTATAAGCCAAGGAATGTCAACACCCGACACCGTCATCAGAAGCTGGGAGACAGTCAGGGAACAGATTCTTCCTCGGATCCCTTGGAAGGACCAGCCCTGCCCACATTTTGATTTGGTACATTTAGCCTCCAGAAGGGTGAGAGGAAAACACAGAAAATTGACAACTGTCTTTTGGTGTTAGGACCACTGGATGAGCCGGAGCATCAACCCCTGAGCGCACTGCAGATCGTCCCAGCCCGGGAGCAACAGGAGGGCCTCAGGGACACACGGGAGAGGGCCACCTGCCCAGGCGTCACCTGCAGCAGCACCTTCCTGTGTCCGATCCAGCTCTGCCACTTCAGGCCGTGGACTTCACCCCAAAGGCTGCATTTTGCTCTTATTCATTTTTGATGTAACAAGGGGGTGATATAGTAGGAACAGTGTCTTTTACGATCATAATATCCAGCTGGACTTCAGCTGATGATCCAGAAACACTGCCCTAAAGTAAACATCCAGATGCTGACACTATCTTCAATCTCGCATTTATTACTCTCTTCTCTCAAAGCCTGGCTTTTGGAACTTTGTCCTTATTTTGAATGGGTTACCCATGTATATGACTTTTTATTGTTGATCCTAGATAACCTCCTGGAACTGTGACAGGAGAAACACAGAGAAAGGGCAAGAAACAGAGGCAGTCCTAGAGTCAGAGAGAACCAGTAACCAAGTAATATCGCCAGAGGAAAGACAAAACCATTACAGTGTGAGTTCCAAGTCTTGCATGGGAGATAGTCAATACTTACACTAAAAAAAAATTATTCATTGATTCTCTGAAATTCAAATTTAACCAGGCAGCCTGTACTTTTATTTGTCGAATCTGTCAACCCAAAAGAATCTTCCAGCTCTTCCTCTCCCAAAGCTGTACCATCACACGAGGATGGATATGGGATGAATTTGCCTGAGCCACCAAGAGCTGCAACACGAACAACTCTCTGGGAGTTATAAACAGAAATCAAAATACACAAGAAATGACTCTCTAACAGTATAAATTCTTAAAGGAAAACAAGACCCGTAACACGAACCTTTGTGGGCAACTGGTCAGGGATGCAGTTTATCTGCTCCAGTTCATTTACCACTGGGCACTGAGCAGGGTCAGGAGTACTCGTCTCAGCACCTGGGATGACCCCAAAAGCAAACACAGGATGACCGTTACACAGACAATATCACATCCAAGATCCCTGTAGTTCCTCAATATCTCCAATTAAATTAACTCCACTACCAACTGGCCTGCGCTCCGATGTCCTTGAAATGCATTCACTTTCTAAAGACTCACTTTGTTCTCATTGACTGCATTTACCTCCACACATACCTGCACCATCTCCTTCTACCACCAAGTCCCTCCCCTTGGAGACAGTGCTATACGAACAGGGAGCCTGCTCTGGCTGGTGTGGCTCAGTGGATTGAGCACCGGCCTGTGAACCAAAGGGTCACCGGTTCAATTCCCAGGGCACATGCCTGGGTTGTGGGCCAGGTACCCAGTTGGGAGCATGCGAGAGGCAAGCACACATTGATGTTTCTCTCCCTCCTTTTCTCTGAAAATAAAATAAATAAAATTTAAAAAGTACGAACAAGGAGCCTGACTCTGCCATTCCATTGGAAGCACACCAAGGCAGAAACTGAGTCTACGTTTTCCAGTTCAGGGATCAGCAGGCAACAGCCTGTGGGCCAAAGCAGGTCACCGCCTGATTGTTCAATGTGAGGTTTTGCTGTAGCACAGCCGCATCGGCTTTTACATATTGTCTGTGTCTGCTTCTGCGCTACACTGGCAGGGTTAAGTAGTTACGCAGAGACTCTACAGCCCACAAAGCCTAGAGTATTCAGCATCTGGCCCTTTACAGAAAAGTCTGCAGATTCTGCGCGGGTGCTTGACTTCCATCCCAGCAGCTGTGTCACTGTAGGTTTGCACACGGAACACGTGCAGCGCCTGTTGCGGTCTGCAACGTGACCACTGTCACCACGGCAACCTCAGTTCTGCCGGCTGGGTCAGCAGGCTCCCTCCTGAGGGCCGCCACTCAGAGCAAGGAGCACGTCTGAGTAACGGCAATCTTTCATCAACATCACGTCTCATTTGATGTAAAATGTAAAGGGAGCCCCCAGTCTAGAAATCGGCAGCTGGAATCTGCCCAAGGGCTTCGATGCACATTTTTAAATTAGTAAAAGTTAAGAAGGCACATTTAATGCATTCTAATGTAAGGAAGTGAGATTTCTTGGAGACACTACAGTAAATTAATAATGACATTAAGTTGGGACAATGAGGCTTTTACTTCATTTTCATTTCATTAGGGTTTTCCAATTCAAAAGTGCTGGATTAAAAGCACTCCACATTTGTACCAGTTTCTGCACAAGGGCTTGAGCTCCACTCAGAGAATTTTAAGGCGTGAACGAACTTGAGGTTATTCAATCTAACTTCCCATGAGGGTAGAAATGGCCAGGACTGGGAATGAGAGGAAAGGCCCAGAGGTTTCCTCTAGCCACAGGCAGACCCTTCACTGGCTGGAGGGTGAGAAATCCCGGATGACTCAGCACAGTCCAGCCTGTCTTTTAAAATCCAATAGTTCAATAAACTTTTTCATTTTTTAATTATAGTTCACACTCAGTATTATTCTGTATTGGTTTCAGGTGTACAGTGAAGTGGTTAGAAAATCACGGACTTTATCATAAACTTTTAATGAAATAACTCTGGTAATTGTTTTTTGAATTTATGTATTTATTTTTAGAGAGAGAAGAAGGGAAGGAGAGAGGGAGAGACATCAACATGTAGTTGCCTCTCACGTGCCCCCTACTGGGGAGCTGGCCCACATCCCAGGCATGTGCCCTGACTGGGAATCGAACCTGCGATCCTTTGGTTCACAGACCTGTGCTAAATCCACTGAGCTACACCAGCCAGGGCTAATTGTTATTTTTTTAAGGAACCAAACTTTGGCCTAAAATACTTTAATGGATTATATGCTTATTTGACCACCTTCTGTATAAGGGTGTTGTTCATCATTATTGTTAACAAAAGTAGAGTTAGTCAATAAAATGTGGCGAATGTGTCTCATGTCCATCGTGGAATCCTGCACTGTACGAAGTGGGAAGTGAAAGCGTCAGAACCAACAGTGATGCCCTACTGAGCTGCCACGGTTTAGTGAGACGCTCCCCAACACCTACGACCCACACACACACAAGCTCACTCACAGCAAAGAACAAGGAGCACCCCTCCCCCACCACCCGTGTGGCTTGTGCTCTGGTAGGAGCAGCCTGTGGAGGGAGCGCTCCGGAGTCCCAGGTACCTTTGGGCCCCAAGCACTCTCTGGCAGAAAGCACGAACAGCGGGATGAGGACGATGAACAGGATGAGCAGGAGGGCGCAGAGCATGAGCTCCAACGTGGTGAAGCTCTTCAACTTCGCTCCTGCCATCTGTAAAAGCAGAAAACGGTGCTAGATTTGAAAATCATTTTAAATTTCCTGTACTTAGTTAACATACAGCTAGTCAGGTTTTTAATGGGAAAGTTCAAATGTATACCTAAGTAGCTGAATAACAAATCCCATATACCCATCACCTAGAATAAAAAATTACCAACTCAGCCAGTCCTGTCTTTAGTCCTACTTACTTCTCTCCCCGACCTTGCATTATTTTAAGCAGATCTCAGATTTTGTATGTTATAATTTGAAAATGTTGAAGTATATTTATAAAATAAGAAATGTCACAGAAGACAAGCAAAATATCATCACATCTAAGATCTTTTTAAAATAATCCCTTAATCATCAAATATCCAGTCAATGTTGAAATTTCCATCATTGTCTGATAAATTATTTTATAGTTTGTTCTACTCTCATAAGTATGCAAGTGAGATTCATACATTATAATTAATTTTTAATCAATAGGGTTCGGTCTGTAGATTTCCCCACTACTTGGATTTTATATATTGTATCCCGATGCATGCCAGTATGTTTCTCTATAAATTAATTATTAGATCTAGAGTTTGGACCAGGTACAGATCTAGAGTTTTGGCCAAAACCAGGAATGGTGCATAGGTGGTGGAGTGTCTTCCAGCAGGAGGCATGTTAACTAGCGGACTCTCCCTTCTGTATGTTAACAGCCATTGGTGAGCATTGCTGAGATCCATTATTGGACTAGGAGTTACAAAATAGTGGTGCAGTAATTCTATCATTCTTTATTTACTGGGAGAACTATTCCTATAGAAAGACAGTTCCCCTCACCTATTATTTGGATCATAAAGGTACAGTTCATACAGGAAAAGTCGGATAAATGTTTGACTCTTTACTGACAGCTTTTCAAAATCAGGAGCAATCTCCTGAGCATCCCCCGAAGAAGACCAGTGAGATGATCTGTCCGAGATCTTTATGAGCTCACAGGCTTAAATACATTGTAGCCATATCAGCTCTTCGATGTCATTATTATTAAGGCTCATGTCCCATCTCTATCCAGTAGGAATGTCTTCGAGGCAGCTCCAGGGAGCCCCTGGCAGCCTCCTTGCCTCCTGCTCTAACCGGGTAACCTTGGCCACATGTTGTACATTTCCTGCCCCAAGACCCAAACCCAACAACTCTAAGGAGTCACTGCTCTTTTTAGTGGGATGAGGGTTCAGAAACCATAATTTGGAGGAAACCCAGACAGACTTCCAGAACAGAAGGTACCTATGGGTCATCTTGACCTGTGGCTTACCTTTGGAGTCCTTAAGGATTTTCAACTTCCACAACGTACAAAAAACACACATTTACCTATGTTAGACTTGTTGTGAATTTTAGCTAGGGGTTTGGATACTTCGTCAAGAAGTTTATACCAGCTGCGCAGCACCTACTCCCTGCCCCGGCCTACTTAATTGGATCTCTGGGGTTAGGCCTGGGTATCTGATTCTTTTTTTAGGCTCTATACATGACTCTGACATGAAACCATGTTTCAGAAACAGTGAACCTGTTATAGGTTGACAAGCTGTAATAAACATGTTTTATTAGGCAAAAATATTAAAACATGGTATCCACAAAGTTGAAAAACAGAAGTGGAACTAATGGATTCATCACTTCCCTTCGTTTCATAGATAAGTAAAGTGAGATATCCGGGGTGAAGTGCCTTGCTCAGAGTCTCACAGTCTGCGGCCAGAGCCCATATCGTCCAGGTGGATATAGTTTTCTTTGGCTACAATGGCTGTCTGTTAGGCACAGGTACCCATTCAATAGGTGGGTACCTTATGAATGGAATGCTCTGGACCCTACTACAACCTGTCTTCAATGGCTTTCCTCGACCTATTCCCGTCACCTTCTTCCAACCTGCTCTCATTGCCCTCACAAGCCGTGTCTGTCCTAACCTCCTCCGTCAGATTGGATTCAAGGTATTGCCTTCCTGACTATGAAGGACTTGACACAAGTCAACTGACTACTGTAAGCTGCCTCGGAGTTGAATGCCCTCCTTTTTAATACATCGGACTTTCGGGACCCCCAACCACAGAACTTTCCGCAGGGACAGTGTTCTCCCTCATGGAACCTGACACACATGTGTGATTCCCCAGTTCAGCGCTTCTGCCAAACTCACTCCAGTATTCCCACAATGCCTCAGGAACTCCAGGTGCTCACAAAACACAGCACACTGAAATCAAATGCATAAAACTCATCTGCTTGGGATGCTCAATTTGGACTCTATCTAAGTCGAAAACTGTGTCTCAAATAAAGATTCACGGAGTTCAAAACCTAAAAATAGTACCTTGGTATTCAAAGATCCACCCTACATTGGACTTTGAAGTGTGTCTTCTCACTAGTGAGGAAGGATTCAGCAAAGTCACGCACACTCATCAATCTCTCCGTGATACGAGAAGTTATAGAGCAACCTGTGCCCAGAGATCAGCTGGACTGCTCAGACAGATGGACACTGAGATCAGCTGTCCAGATATGGAGCCTAGAAACATAGCAAATGTTCAAATAATGACACAAAGTACCCCATTCCTAAGGATTTCTGAGTGTTGTGACCTACACAGACATAGGACTTGAAGAGAAGAAGAACTGGCAGCTGTCACAGCAGGGCCCACTGGAGGGTCAGTGTCACCCGGGCCTCTGTGCTGGCTCCCGCAGTCTCTGACCAGGATGGCACAGGCCACGTTTAAGGCTTTGCTCCTGAAACGGAGTTAACCACACTGCACACCTCGGATGAGAAGCATGCCTCACATGCAGTCCGCTCCAGAAATCTTCCTCAGCGCCTTCATCGTGGGACTTCGTCCCTTGTTAGAGACGACTCTGGTTCTAGGCTGAGTTCAGGCACCGACCTGCCTCAGCAGCAAGGAACATAAAGCCTCATCACTTGTCTGTCCCTCTCATGGTTTTCCCGGATGTCACCGCTGTTACCCCTTCCTCCCTCTGACCCTACTACTACTGTCATTCTTTATAGAGTTTGTTCTTCGCAGGTCAGCACTCTGTACTAACTAATGTTAACCGAAACACATCTCTTGGTCACTCGTGCCAATTGCCAACAGCATCTTGGAAAGGGAAATCTTGCCATCTGGTGCCACTGGCTTAGCTAAGACCCGAGAAGCCCAGGACAGCCGCCGTTAACTAGGAGAGCAATACTATGCACTGACTGCACTCTATCTTCGCAACAACACTGAGATGTAAGAACATCCAGGCTCATCTTTCCATCGGGCAGATGCAAGGACGGGGGCACTTTAATGACACTGCCCAAAGCTGACCACCAGCCAGTGGGACAATTAGTAGCCCTGACTTCCACCTCAGGGATTCTCCTGATGACCTCAGGTTAGGTAAGGGCACATCTGTCTTTCATGTTTCGTGTGGGAATACATATCTATGGATACTTTTCCTGGAGCATGAGAAGCTACGTGGAGCCAGAGCACAATGCAGAAATGAGCCACTCAGCAGGGAATGCAGCCGATGGCAAGTCGCAATCAATGCAGGAATTGGGATGGAGGGAGAGCCTTCTCTTAGTGCCACGTAAGAGCTTATACAGAAGAAGTGAACAAATCCATTGTAAAGTTGGGCGGGGTGATGGAATAATTTCTAAAATGAGTTTCACTGGCATAGCCAACCCCTCGTATCCCCCTAGGTTGTCTGTAGAATCAGACATAAGTAAAAGTGTAAAGGGGGAAATGGGGAGAGAACAGAGTAGTAGGAAAATTATCTACATGAATGGGGTCATTGGTCTTGAGGCCTGACCAGCTTGCACCAGCTTCGTAACTTGTGATACCGAAGGGTGTCACCTACAGTCTCTTATAAAAGAAACTAAGGCTTTTTTTTTTTTTTTTTTTGGTGGGTGGGTGGGGCTTCTGTGTCTCAGCTATTTTCCAGACATTACTAGTCACCTTTAAACCCTGCAATCCAGCCATTCTTCCTCTTTATTTTACAAGAAGAAACAGAAGTACAAAACTTGTCCACAATCCCAGAGAGATAGCAGAGCTGAAACCCACGCCCCAACTCTGCTCCAAAGGCAGGCTTCCTTTCCCAGCTGCATCAATCAAAGCCCATCCCCTCCCCAACTCCACCAACTTCACCCATCAGAACCCTGTTCCTTCCGTTCAAATGGTATCTCCTCCAGGACTCAACGCTAATCAGCCTTCCCCCTTCTCTTTTTCCCAAGCACTCTATCTGCATCTACACGTATAAAGGATAACATTGAGGAGCATCCATCTTTTCTACTGATTTTTAAGCCACTAAAGAGCAGCGAGCAAGCGAGAGCACCCCACCTCCTAGAGTGGCCCCTCTTGGCCTGAGAGCCCGCACCCCTGATTCTTTGGCTCTGTGGGCAGCTGGGCAGTGGAGCCAAGGCAGAAAGCCTGGTGCCTTCTTCTGCTGCCAGTTGCCTCCTCTGGAAATCCAGATCCCTTTCGGCCAGCCTGTGTTCATGATGTGAGGAGTGTTGGGGGGAACCCCGCATCGCCTCTCCGAATGCCTGCTGGCCGGTACTCTGAATGAGCGTTTGCTGGTTTGGGAGCAAGACTGAGTGGAAACACCCCCACAAAATCTGTTCTGCCCTGGAGGACTATGGGGCTGCATTCCTTTTTCCCAAAAGGTAAGGGGAGGATGGGGTAGGAGCTGGGCCAGGAGCCTCACCAGTATCCACGTGAGTACAAGCAAAAAGAAGAACGTTTGGATTTAAAAAATAGTGTATATTACATTGCAGGGCTGCTGTTCATTTTACAGAAGGATCCAAGTCTAGACAAGGATCCATGGTATTTCCATGCACCCTCCCTGCCCCAGCTCCACAGCAAGTTTTCCTAAGGCTTTTCCTCCAATGGCGTGTCTGCTTCCTTAGCTTGACAACAGCCCTCCTCTCTCTCAGACTGTGAGTTCCCAGACTCCAAGAGTTATGCCTGCTTATTCCCCTTTATTTTCCTCCTAAGTACTTAGTAGTCGTATCTGCATAATCAATACTCATTGGCTGATAATATTTCATTCCCTAATTAAACATTTGCAAAATACCTGCATACTTCCTACTGATAGCACACCATGCAATCATTTTAGGGGATAAAATGATGGTACCTGCCTTCAGTGAGCTTGAAGTCCAGCACCGTTACTTCCTTCTACACAATGAACGCAGTGCATGATAGGAAGAGTGCTCTTCCTGGAGAATCAGGAGATCTGAATTTTATTTCACAGTCTGAAAGTAACTAGCTAGATAACCTTGAGAGATTTACTTAAGGTTTCTGGTTCTCAGTTTCCTCACTTACAAATTAAAGAGGTTGCCCTGGCTGGTGTGGCTCGTGGATTGAGCACCTGCCTGTGAACCAAAGGGTTGCCAGTTTGATTCCCAGTTAGGGCACATGCCTGGGTTGTGGGCTGGTCCCCAGTAGGGGGCATGTGAGAGGCAACCACACATTGATGTTTCTCTCCCTTTCTTTCTCTCTCTCCTCCCCTCTGCCTAAAATAAATAAATAAAATCTTCAAAAAAAAATCAAGGAGGTTGAACTAGGAGATCTATAGAATTCATACCAGCATTTAATATGTCATATTTTGAATGAATCACACAAGCTGCTTCTTTACTCCTCCATACCACAAAAGATCCCTGTGCTAAACATTTGGTTACCATTTTCCTTCGTCGTATCCCCACGTTCTCCTTTTCAGAACAGCGAACATGCTAAACACAGCACAAAAATCCTGGAGCTTGATCCCTAGCCCTCCCACTGTTTACTGCGATGGCCTAAATAATGTCCTTAATGCTCCAGAGTTACAGTGTTCTCAACCGTGAACATGGAATTAATAACATCTACTGTTATATTACCTATCACCACCTTATTGTGAGAATCAAATGAAACTACTTTAAATAATAAGCACCACATACCATTATGTTATTATTTGCCACGGAGAAGACAGAGGGCACTGGGTAAGACACTAGTCAAAGCCCTCTTTCCATGGGTGTGGCAGCGGCCCGCACCCAGCACTCTGTGAAGGGCCCCTGTGTATTCCTGCCTGCTGTCCGCGGGAGCCTACTCTGATAGAAGCTCCTGTGTGCTGAGTGCTTTATGGCCCCACGTGCCAGGGGACTCATGTGTCATCTGGGCCACAGGTGCAGAAAGCTTGGAAGAAACTGGAGGAGCCTGGAGCAGTCCTGCCCATTCAGGGTCCACGTTCCCCCCAAAGCATCCACTGACCCTCTCCCAGGCCACCTGTAAATCACAGGATCCTCGCTCAGAAAGCGCATTTTCTTCCTTCGTTCCTCGGGCCTCAATTCAGAACTCCCCAGCTTGGGAATCATACCTCGACCTGAGCGTTTGGTACTTCCTCGCAGCCTCCATCATCACCCACTCAGTGCCCACTCAGCGTGTCCTCCCGCAACCTCCACTTTCTTCTCCGCCTTCCTCAGTCCTTTGCCCAAAAATTAAGTGGCAAGAGGGTTTGTTTCCCACGCACTGGCTGAGAAATTGCTGCTCGTCAATGTAACGCTCTGTTGCTGTAAAAGAAATGCGGCCGTACCTTTCTCAACAGCAAGGATTGCCTCGCTTTTTCTAAAATACATTCCCCAACTCTAGTCTTTCTCACCAGCCCTCCCCTCGATACCTCACATCCTCCTAAGACATCCCGTAATGTCAATCTCTCATGCAAAATCCCATAAAGACTAATAACCTTCCAGGCCTGGTGTGATTAAGTGAAGTAATAAGGTAAAGAGCAGTCCGATGCTTCTTTTCCTAGTGACACTCCAGCAGGTGTATAGATAGGCCTAGCAGCGAGGGAGGAACTGAGGCCCTTAGCCAGCAGCCCTGGGAGGGAGGCATCTCAGAAGCAGCCCCGCCAGCCCCAGGCCAGCCTTCACAAGACTGTAGCCAGGCAACACCTTGTCTGCAACCTCCTGAGAGACCTTGACCTAGAACCACCTACCTAAGCTGCTCCGGCTCTCATAAGCCATAGAAACAGGGAGATGATAAGTGATTATTGTTTCAAGCTGTTAAATTTAGGGGTAATTTGTTTCTCAGCAGTGGATCATTTACACACAGGGGTAAATATGACTTCTGAATAATATATCAATTGCATTTAAAAAGTATCTGTTTGCCTCTTATCAAAAGTCCTCATGCATCATATAATCAAAAATGGTTACCTGCTCCATGGTACAATAATAATTATTTTCTAGCTATAGAGGAGAAATATTTCCTTAGCAGTAAGTGTGGGGGAAAAGCCCTTATCAGCATCTTCTGACTGACCTTCCTTCCCAATTTACAGGGATGCAATTTAGGAAAAATCAAAATCAAGAAAAATGGCAAAATGCAAATAAACTAGGAAGTAATCTATATAGCTAGCCTTAATTGTTTTTAGAAGAAAAATATGTTTTTAAAAATGGCTACTTGGAAGTCTGTCATTAATCTTTGAATATTCTATTTCAGATGACAAAGGCAAATTGTGTGATTTTAATGACAAAGATAATATTAGCTAAGGACAATTGAGTGAATGTGCTGAGACTTCAGAATTTGTCACAGGCAATCCTCCTAACAACCCCAAGCTAGTGACTGCCACCAGCCCTGCTTTCAAGCAGGGAGATTAAGCCTCGGCAAAGTCAAATCCCTGTAGGAGGTCACATAGCTGATAAGGAACAGAGCCACAACTTGAACGCCTGCCCTCCGACCCCACAGCCCGAGCTTTCCACCATCATTCCACGCTCTCTGCTGTAATGCCCCGCATCGCATGCCAGCTAAGGCGTTCCGTGCGATGGGATTTTATTACGTAATGCCTGGGTCTTCAACCAAGGAGTTGGAGGGTGTGAGGCACGATGCTGAGCACTTACACGCGTGATTTCATGGCATCCTCTCAACCACCCTACAAACCTACTGTGTTATCCCTGCTCTGTAAGTAAATTAGCTGAGCCTGACAGAGGCCAGACTGGCAAGGCCCACACCTCACAGCCAGGCTTCAGACAGGCAATCTGAACCCACAATGCAATGTAAATGCAGAAAATCCATATCCTCAAAACTGATGACAGTTGCAATTAAGTGGAGGTGGTACAGGAAGGTGCTTGTGTCCTTCCAAAGACCACCATGGTGTTGGCAGACTCACGAAAAGAAAAGGAAACAGAAGTTCTGCCACAGTGCACCTGGGGGACTCAGAGCGCCTTTTGTAAGCATCTGTAGCGGTCAGAGCACTTTAAGTCAGGGCCGAGTACCATGTTAAACTCTCTGCAAGACCAAGAGCAAGTTGCTGACTCACCACAACTCTTATGGAGTCGTCAATGCTTTGTCTTTGGAGGAACGGGAGACCTCATGAAGTTTATTTACTCACTCATCGATTATTTATTAAGCTCCTACAAAGTGCCAAGCATTCTTTCAGGAACTGGTTATACAACAAACAAAACAGATAAAAATCCTTGCATTCTTGCGGGTACACAAGAGACAATAAGCCAAATAAATGTACAACAAATTGGACTGTGATAAATGCTATGGAGAAAAATAAAGTGGGTGTGGGGAGAGATGAATACGTGGATGGAAGCTGCAATGTTAATTAGGCTGTCAGGGAAAATATCACTGAAAAGCTGCAAATGGTGGTTGTATATACCTTGTGCAGACTCCAACAGCCATTTTTTCCTCTTGGACTAAAAGAGGAAACCACCAAGGCTGGTACTGTTATAATTATTCAGGCAAAGCAGACAGATAAACCAGGTGGGGGTCCAACTTCTGGAAATAGCCACCTAACTTCATTGGGAGGAACTGGATAATTGACTCTCTCTTCCTTTCTGAATTATAATGGTGTCTGGTTCACATGTGGTGAGCTAAGCCTTTCCTTTAAAAACCCTTTGATAACGCAAGGCAAGAGATCCTAGTAGAACAGACAGGGTCAGTTTTACAGCGACTGAGAGTAACTTGCAAAGAGGACCCCAGCAAGCCATGGCCAGTCCTCGAAACTCCTGGGCAAACGTGAGTGGGTTGGTCCTCTGTCTCCAGCCACTTAGGGAACAGGAAGGGAAAAGTCTGGGCACATCCAAAGTGCAGAGACCGGAAAGCCAGCTCCGACCTTCCTCAGCTGCGTGCCCTTGGAAAACCTTCCGGAGCCCTCTGGGCCTCAGCGTCTCCATCTGCACCACGAAGGGCATCATCACCTCTAGGAGACAGCCGTGACCCACTGTGACCCGGGGAACCAGGGCTTATCCTCCTCATCACATTCAGTGGTTCCCCGTGCAACCAATTTTAAATGAAAATTGTATTCTTCTAAGTCCGTTAGTATTCCATGCTTGCGGAGCAGTTTGTATGTTCCTTTACCAACCCATCGAAGCTCATTGGTGAGCGCATGCCAGTGAAGAATCACAGGCGTCCTGTTTAAGTGCGAGTGAAGTAACGAGCTACCTTAACAGCAGAGCATGGGATGGAAGATGGGATAGAAAGCCCTCCATTTCATTAGATCCCTGACCCAGCACAGCAACCCAAAGACGCCGCCCCTCCGTCCCTCCTTCCCCAGCACCGTACACTCACTGACACAGGACACCAGGAGGTCCCTTTAGCTCAGACCCTATGTCAGGAACCATTGGCAGCCTTTCCAGTGAGACCCATGACTTGACCTTGGCCTCTCTCCCTTTCTCCAAGGGTAACCCTTCCTTCCCACCTCAGTGGCCAGTTAGAAGTGCCCACGTGTGTGTATAGCTAGGCTGACAACTAACTGTAGGTACTTATCAGAGAGGGACCAGCAATAACCCATGGCCTTCCACTCCTTCCCTCGGTGCTGCCATTCAACGTTCACGCCTGCTGCCAGTCCGCACGCTGCCTCTTCCCCTTCATACCCTCCGTCCACCCGAAACCGCTCACAGCCCCCACTGCACACGGCGCGCCCCCAACCCTTCACATGCACACCTGTGGGCTTCCCTGTAGCAATCCTTCAATTGATCAATAAAGGCACAAAACTCACAGGGGTTGTCACAGTTTTCTCAATTTCTGAGGATGATGAATTCTCTATTCACCACTCCTCAATCACAGTTCTACATCCTTTGGGAAGGAAAGTCCCCAAATGCTGTAACCTAACTCCCAGACCTCATCTGCCCAATCAGAAAGAATCTCCACCAGAAAGAATCTCCACCGGCTACCTCTCCCCGAGTATTATTAACTCGTTTATGGCTCCACACACAAACACAGGTTTAGCTACAATAGGGCTTGCAGATCCAGCCTTGTGCCAGATGAATACACTCTCCACAAGAAAAGAGGTAAGTGAGTCGAATCTAGTTTTACGTGTCTGTGCAATTTGTGCCTTGTTGAGGATGCTTATTTCTGTGTTTAACAAATTAGCAAGGAGATCAACACAAGTCCACGCACACTTGCACACACACATCTGCAGCCACAGCGAGCAGAGTCTGCAAACATACCTCGCGGCCGCCCACCACTGCTCCCGCTCTCTCTGAAGGACCACCTGGCAATAAGGCGGAGGCACACGGTCCAGAGAAAGCCACCTCAGCCCCGTAACTGGTTACTGCGTTCTTCACTTAATGAATTTCAAATGCAAATGACTGCCCAGCTCTCATCCCTGGGCTCAGATTTACTAGTTAATTAGTAATCACAGTCTTTCCAGAGGAGAACATCCCTAAGGGCATGGAGCGAGCTGCAGCCACCCTTGACCCCCTCCAGCCTCAATGGGCACCAAACGTTTATTCAGCAGGAAGGACACTCCAGGTGCCTGGTAAAAGAACACAGCCCGACTCCATTTGTAGACAGATGATCAAGAGCAAAAAAACAATGGACCCAGTGTTCCAGAAGAGTCCCCTCTCTCTCAGGGACCCCAGCCTCCCAGGAACCCACTGACATGTAGTCATACAATCAGCTGATTTGTGTTTGAAGGAAATCATTTTGAAAGTGTTTCAAAGCAGCTGTCCTTTTTCCCTTACCTCTGGAAGAGGTGTCTTTAAGCTTTGCTGCATGTGTAGCCTCCTTGGCAGCCTGGCAGAGTCTGGAGGAGAGGTCCGCTCCACTCAAAGCCCACTCAGTAGAGCCCGAAAGGATCACCAAGCATCCCCCCTCATTTTACAGATACGGAAGCTGGGACCGGGGGTTTTGTGAGGTTTGCATGAGTGTAGCCTCTAGAAGGTGCCAATCTCAAGTCAGGAGACCTGAATTCAAAGGCTACTTCTGCTGACCGGCTGGGGATGCAAAACCGAGTGAGCCTCCACTTCCTTGACTTCATTTCAGTGAAGATAAAACTGATTACCTATCCAGTCACATTGTAAGGATTAAACAAAACGATGCAAAGACTTGGTATCACATAACTACTCAGTAAGTGCCAGTTGTGATAATAATCATTACGATGTATCTGCCGCCACTGTGACTGGAACCTAGAACCCGGACTTCCAATCCAAGCCACCTTCAACTATGCCGACATGTCCTGCTCTCTTGAATCAGAATTCTCCATGCAATAGGTGCTCCTTGATATCTCAACAAGGAACACCATCAAGCACCTACTTTGTGTAAGGCCTCGTCGTACCTGCTGACACCAGTGACACTGCCCAACTGCAGCCCCTGGGTTGAAACCGAGAGCTGATCCAGGCCGGACCAAAGAACGAGGCCCATAATGCCCACAGTGCGTTGCTGTCCCGGCCACATGGCCTCACCTGGGCACGAGGGTGTCAGGAAAACGTGTCTGTTTGGGAGCCTTGGGGGCCAGGCAAAAGTGAGAACGAGCAACGCAGGTGATGAACCTCGCTCCCCATTCCTTACTCAGACCCTCATGATCCCCGTGTCTGGGTCACACGCATCGGCTCCTGGGCTGCCTCTCAGCCTCTGAGCCCTGAAATGCAACAACAGCCACTTCCTCAGCACAAGTCAATTCAACGTGTATTTATTACAGGTGCGCTATAAACAAGGGACTATCCAAAAAGCAATAACAGCAACATTGCTGAAATGCTTCCTGTGGCCTATGCATTCAGCGATTAGCACCCACAACTTCATTTCCTGCTCGTAGCTATACTGTGAGGTACTGTTTCCCTGTTAAAACTCCAGATGGTGATTTAGTATCCCCCGTATGCTGCCACAGAAAGAGCATGGGGTTCGGAATCAAACTGGCCTGCTTTGCTATCAAAGTCTCTACTTACTTGCTACAGGCCTCGGGCAGTCATTTGCATTTTCTGAAGCTCAGCTGCTTTTTCTGTGTATTAGACATGGTAATATGCACACCACAGTCAGTTTCCCAGTCCTTTCTCAGCTTGTCTTTTCTCAAAATAAAGTCAAAGAAAATCCGGCCAGCAATGTCATTCGCTCAACTGATGTTGAGAATTCTTCCTCCAGGTCATCCACTCCCAGAAACAGCCTCACTTAGCGGGGGATGGAGGAGGTGGTCTCTTCCAGCCGTAGACCACTGACAGACAAGCAGAGGGCCTTGGAGCATCCTACACCAAACAGATTCCACGGCCAACGAAAGAAAGCCAGGCCCAGCCCATCGCTTTAATCTACACGGCTCTGCAGTACACTCTCCCTCCCTCCGTCTCTCTCTCTCTCATTCACACACACACACACACTCACGCACACCCCGTATCACACTACTCACCCTCACAGCACACACCACCATCTACACCCCTTCCTGTCACCAATCACCTCTAACAGTCTCCATGGAGCCTACAAACTGTAAATTGTACCTCTTGCTCTTTTCTGCAGCCAGGTTGGTTCT
Organism: Glossophaga mutica; assembly: GCA_039655065.1. Classification (NCBI taxonomy): domain Eukaryota; kingdom Metazoa; phylum Chordata; class Mammalia; order Chiroptera; family Phyllostomidae; genus Glossophaga; species Glossophaga mutica. Next base: position 9,066,831 of record CM077313.1, read on the forward strand.
CCTTCTTTGGTTCCAAATGTAAGTAAGCCCTTCACACCAGAGGCTACCTGGAAAGGAAGAAATGGAGTTGTTTAGGGGAGGAGTTACTTCTCTGCCCGGAAATGTCCAGAGGAAGGTGAGAGTAGTAGCTACTTATACGGATCATTACAACACTTCCTTCTCTGGCGAAATGTCTATTATTCGGCGGTTTTACAACACCTTCCATCCTTCCCTGCCTCTAACCTACACAGTCAGGGACCTTGGGCCCACAGGAGGGAGTACTCTTCTGTACTCCTCGGAGTACTCCTCCGAGGGGAGTTCAAACCGATAATGCATTACCTGGCACCCCCATGTCAGTAATCGAACCCTCCCTGTGTAGAGAGCACCTTGCAGGTTTTGGAGCACTTTAATCTACACTATCTCTTTAAGCACAACCCTGCGTGGTAGGGCAGGTATTTTCGATCCCCATGCACAAACAAGGGAATGGAAACAAAGCAAAATGACTTGCTAAAGGTCAAATAACAGCAGAATCAAAGTGATATTAATTTAATTTCATTCCAGTAATCCAAAGTGCATTGAGTCTGAAGTCTGTAAATCCGGAAAATTGCTTTTTCAGGCTAACTATTGCTTTATTCATCAAAAATGTCTAAGTTCACTCCCTACCTTGTCTCTCAAAGCGGAGACCCTCCCTGCGACCCCATCAGTTGTCAAATTCTGCCATCCCCCCCTCAAAGATGACTACTCCTCTTCAAGCCCAAATCTTGTACGGGAGATGCCCATCACTTCCTCCCTAGCTCCCCTCCCCCACGCTCAGAGAACACCAGCCCACTCCTGGGAGGGAGCTCCACATAACCCTAACCCAGTGGCCATGGGGGACTGGACCAGCACTGGACAGTTGACCCAGCCTGGTCCAGCTGGACTCTCCCAACCAGAAATAAGGATTTGAGACAAAGAGTCTGACTCATGTTACATTGGGCACTAAGTATTGAGAGGCAGAAACTAAGAAGTTTTACTGAAAATACTTGTTTTCCCAAAAGAGAATGGAATAGACATGTCGAAAGAAGCAGAAATAAGAGACCATTCGAACCCAAAGAAGGAAAAGCAGACGGCCTAGCTGCCAGCGTTTTCCCTATTGTTGTGAAGGCCGATGTACAACTGAATTTCATGTAATCCTCCTGCTTCTTGACCAAAATACTTTCTCTGCTATTACCACCACCACCACTTCTACCAACCATCACCACCACCACCACCACCACCACCACCATCATCATCATCCTTGTTGTCATCATCGTCATCATCCTTTCTATCAGCCAGGCTCTGTGGGTTTCTCTGCCTGGAAACCAAATAGTCCCTGATAGCCCTGCTCTGATAGGCTCCCATTGCTTCCCTTTGTCCAGTGGAAATCTCTTCACCAAAAATCACTTCTACCCACTGCAGCAGAACCTGCGAGTGACATGCATCCTCCTCCTACAACCTCTCTGTTGCTGCCTCTATAATCGCTTGCAATTGTAGGACCTTCAAATCCCCACCAAGTGTCTCTGGATTGTTTGGTGTCCCCATAGAACTGTACTTTTCAGGTCAGGACACACGTAACCGAGGGGCATACAGTGACATACTGAGAGGAACATGGCACATCTTCTTGGAGTTCAGTTTTAACCAAAGATCCTTGGAGAAGAGCAAGTAATTTGAATCAGTACTTTGAATGACAAGAAATGTGGCTGTATCATGTCATGGCATGCAGATTTGCCTGCTTTTTTCAACACAAAACACTAACTCTTACAGAAAGTTTCCCTGCGATGAGCCCCTGGCGAGCCTGCTTCTCCCCAGAACCCTCCCAGGGGAGGGAACATGAAAGGAATGCCGCAGGGAACGTCTTCAAGGCGCTTGGCAGTGTCTTGTGGCCGTCCAGAGGCTCTGTCCTGGCCGCTCTCTCCTGCAGCTCAGGCCCTCCCCCACCAACCCTCTGTCCTGTGCTCTGCGACTCTGACAAAGTGCCACCCCGAGCAATGTTCTCTTGCTTTCTTATTTAGAGAGAAACGGAACAGGACTGGTTGTCATCCAATGTCTCACAGCTCTATCAGCTTTTACTTAGAACCTCCTCTCGCTTAATTCACATTAGTGGAGAAAATGAAGTTTAAGAAGGGGTCCAGAGCTCCCTCTAAAGGAATCTCCACCTGCAGGTGCCTGCTGAGGAAAGTGACCTTACTGCGATGTCCCTAATCCCAAGACCTCGTGCTGGTCCCAAAGCTGACTGGGCTGGGATGGCACCCGACGCAGACAGCCAGTCTTTCTTTCAGTGGGCCTGCATCTCATGAAGCAGCATATTGTGTGGCCACCGGATGACTCAGATTCCCTTTCTGAATGTGAGACCCAGGGAGACCAATTAGTAAGTGATGGATCAATGAGTGACAAAGGCAAAACCGAAAGGTAGAGAGGCAGAAAGATGAGCTGTGTGAGACAATCTTTAACCTCATTGCTTCATAGGAGTACCACTCACCCTACCTCCTCGTGACTGTTGGGATGGACAAAATAGGACTTAAAACACAGGAAGCAGAGACAGTGTTCCTTTCCTTTCCTTTCCTTTCTGGCCCTTTCTGTCACGCGCCTCTTCCTGACAAGCAGCCTAGGCAGAGAGCAGGCCGACCTCCTCTCCTTGCCCCTGCCTGGCATCATCTCCTGCTCAGACGGGCAAACACACTCAGGCCCTTCTTCCCGGCAGCTGTGAGTTAGCAACTGCATTCAGCCTCCAGGAACAGTGGCCCGAGCACTGCAACTTAAAGACGCACAGAGATCACCTTTCTCACGTAGGGAGGAGCCTGGAATGCAGAACTGCTGGTGAAGTTGGTCCCGAGCACTCAAAAATGGCAGGGAGGGCGGGGGCTTGAGACTCTCCGTGTTCCCTCAGGGGTGAAGCACCAACAGAACACCCGAGTGTGGGCACAGAAAGAAGAAAAGGCAACCAGGGCTTTCTAAGGAATCCCACTCAGTGACTTCTGGCATCTTGTTGGCCACTCTGACCTGAAAGAAAGAGAAGAAATGCATTTGGGAACACCGGGGCACCGAACGGCGCAGGAGTTCTCTCGGCAGTGAAGAGGAGAGTGGACACTGGGTGTGCGATTACTGGCATCTGCCGTGAACAGAATGGCAAGGTGGGTGTGTAGACTCTGCCCAGGTCCTCCGCATGCGCCAGCCCAGCTTGTCCGGGGGCTGGTGTAGCTTTTAACAAAGTCATGCCCCACACTCCATTTCACCGCTGTTCTTCTCGGGTGACAGGAGTGACTGGCAGAGCAGGACTGGGGGACTTGGGGGACTCTTTTCTCCACATCCTCACCAACACTTCTTTCGTCTTTTTGGTGGCAGCCATTCTATGAGGTGTGAGGTGGTAGCTCTGGGCAGCTCCCCTCTGCCTCCCGCCCTGAGGTCTGCACCCTATCTCTGTGCTCCCCCAGTTCCTCTAATAACTGTTCGCTCTCCAGGGTGTCGTCAGTGCCCATCGCAACCTCTCAAATACATTTTTGCTCTTAATGAATGTAATTCAATATAGCCGTTGGCTATACTTAAGCGAGTCATTGGAAATGCTTCAGTAAGGCATCCTAAAGGAACAAGGTTTGATATGACTAGTAACAACATTTTTGTGTCAAGCCAACCAATAGCAATTTTTAAAGATCATTTCGGAGAATTCAATTCCAATATCCAAAAAAGAAATGGCAGCAAATGTCCGAACACATGTATTTTATGCAATTTGTAACATCCGTTTATTTGCAAACTTCAAGCGACTATGATGTTTTATCACATCTCGTGAGAATTTTGTTCCGGCCCCTGCCCTTAGCACTATGATTAATTTAGCCATTCTTAGCTTCCTGAGTGAACCCGTTTTCTAAAAACGGCCAGATGGTAAAGACCATCCGCACAGATTAATCCCAAACACCATGTGCACATAAATTAAGTGGAGGAGGAATACCTAGGGGGGGTTTTGCTGCTTGTCTCTAAAATAGCTACTGATCGTTGAAAGACTGTGGTGGGATTTGGTACTCACGATGATGTTATTGATTCTTGATACAAAAGCGTGTAACGGGGAAAAAGTGGCTGTAGCTCTGTGTTTACGTATCTCTGCATCTCTGCTGGTGCAGTAGAGCAAGGGTTTTCCATCTGGGCTCTCTAGGAAAGCCAAGGCTTTTCCTGAACACCTTCGGTACAATACTGCCCCCTGGCGTGGTGAAGAGGGGTGGGGCGGGAACGAGCTTCAGCTGGAAGCAGAGAACTCTGTCTTGGTATTTGGCATTCTAAAAGCAAAAATGACTGGACTGAGGTGGTCCAAATAGGATGAATTGAATATAACTTTAGTGCTATGTGACTTTGTACGATGGAGGACTGTCTGAATACCCGCATAAACATCTCAGAGTAAGACAGGAGCGAGTATTTTTAATAAGCACTGATTTATGTCACATTTCTTACAAGTAAAAGCGAGGAGCTTTAGTTAACAGAAAACATAACAAAGACAAAAGAGTCTACAGAAACAAGTGGGGCTGCCCAGGTAACTCTCGGCTTTAGGAACATCTTAAAGGGAGATGCAGGAAAAAGGGCTGCATGTAGGACATCAAGGATGAACACATTACAACAATGTTAATAATAACTAACGTTTATTATTTTTTCACCCAGGAACATAATATTTATTTGAGCTTCTTGAGTATATATATATATATACACGTATATATATATATATACGTGTATATATATATATACGTATATATATACATATATGTATATATATATAGAGAGAGAGAGAGAGAGAAAGAGAGAAAGTGCCACTTTCTCAATAATTTCTTGTATATTTTATGTTAGATTTATTCCTCGATGTTATATACTTTTTGTTTTATTATAGATTATAACCTTTTGAGTTCTTCTTAATGAAGACTATATATATTAAGCATGTACAACATGATGCTTTGATACACACAATGAAATGGTTCCTGCAGTCAAGCTAATGAACACATCCATGTCCTCAGTCACGTGTGTGCGAGTGTGTGGTAAGAGCCCCTGAGATCTGTTCCCTTAGCAAAATTCCAATACCTGATACAGTGTTAACTCCAGTCATCCTATTGCACCACGTAACTACAGCCTTTTACTCCTTGAGCAACATCTCCCCATTTTCCCCACCTCCCCACCTCCCCCAGCCCTGGTGACCACTGGCTCATTCTCTGCATCTACGAATTCGGCTTTTTTAGATTCCACACGTAAGTGAGATAACGCAGTGTTTTTTCTTGCTGGGTCTGGCTTATCTCACTTACATAATGTCCTCCAGTTTCTCCCGCATCATTGTAAATGGCAGGATGTCCTCTTTCGAGGCTGGATAATATTCCACTGTCTGTATTGGGTTGGCCAAAAAGTTCACTTAGTTTTTTTCTGTACAATAGCTCTAGTAGTGCTTAGTTGTCTTTAATTTCATTAGAAACAACTTTGTTTGACTGTAATGTGACAGCTGTCACATCAGCGTTCATTAAAAAAACATTAAAATTGGTGAATTTGGGGGTAGCCATTTTAAAATTGAAGATGGAAGAAAATAAGCAACATTTTCAGTGTATTTTGCTTTATTATTTCAAGTAAGGCAAAAACACAATGGAAACACACACAAAAAGATTCGTGCCGTGTATGGAGAAGGTGCTGTGACTGATCGAATGTGTCAAAAGCGGTTTGTGAAGTTTCTTGGTACTGTTGACAGTTTGGCCAAATAATCCTTTGCTGTGGGGCTGTCTTCTGCATTGGAAGATGTTTAGCAGCGCCTCTGGCCTCTGCCCACTAGAAGCCAATAGTGGGAGATAGCTGACATACTCAAAATATCCAAACCAATAAAGTTATTGGTGAAATTGAAAAATGTGTCTTTTATTTTATGGAAAAAACTGAGCAGACTTCTTGGCCAACCTAATATATACCACCGTTCCCTCATCCACTCAGAATAATGTGACTGGCATAATAATGACGTCTATATGACATCTCTGACAATGGCAGTCACACCAGTCATACAATGGTGCCTGGGAAGGAGGCATGCACTTGTCCACATTAAAAACAATGTCTGTGATTAGAGTCATGCGCAGAGGTGATGGAAGGCGTGCAAATAGAAAGGGGTACCATTTCAAGCTATTGTTCATCGAGGCATATGCTTTGCCTGCTGCCCGTTCCCTTGAAACTCATAAGCAAATCCTACTCTCTTCTTCACCTATGCAGGTGCAGATGGGCATGCAAAACCGGGCTTGGGTAATGAAGACCGTCTGGTTTGCATCCGAGATGCTGTGCCGTGGCCCTCTGGGCAGGCTGCTGCACAGGAACACCTAGGTTTTTTTAAAAAGCTTCTGCATCACCCAAGGGATACAACCATCATTCCTGTACTCTTACGGTGAGCCTTCATGCGTATCCAAGAAGTATTCTAAAGCAACAATATCCACCTAAGTTACCATCAGAACTTTCTATGAATTCGCTTCGGCGTAGATCCTGCCCAAGAGTCAAATGCCTTGTGAAGGAAGGTCCTGCCTGAGAATAGACACTTAATCCTCTCTCCTGTGCGGACTGTGTGAGTCTTAGGGTAGCCGAGTAAGAAGCAATATTATGTGGACTCTGACTCCCGTCGTAACTGTGTCCTATGAAGTCAAGGGTGTATTTCTCTTCCTTTCAGTCCTGGAGTTTGCAGCGGGGATTCTGATCAACACCTTCATTTTCCTGGTGAATTTCCGGGATGTGGTGAGGAGGCAGCCCCTGAGTGACTGTGACCTTGTCCTGCTGATTCTCAGCCTCACCCGGCTTTTTCTGCATGGGCTGCTATTTCTGGATGCCCTCCAGCTTACCCTGTTCCAGAAGATGGAGGACCCGCTGAGCAGCAGCTACCAAACCATCATCATGCTCTGGATGGTCGCAAACCAAGCGGGCCTCTGGCTCACCACCTGCCTCAGTCTCCTCTACTGCTCTAAGATCGTCCGTTTCTCTCACAGCTTCCTGCTCTGCTTGGCAAGCTGGATCTCCAGAAGGATCTCCTGGATGCTCCTGGGTACTGTTCTCTTCACCTGTGTCTGCACTGCCATCTGCTCTTGGGACTTTTTTAGTAGATCTCACATCACAGCCACACACACGCTGTCCACGAAGAACTACACAGAACACGATCTGCAAATTGAAAAGCTCAATTTTTTTCAGTCCTTCCTCTTCTGCAGCCTGGGCTCGATCCCGCCTTTCTTGTGTTTTCTGGTTTCCTCTGGGGTGCTGATTGTGTCCCTGTGGCGCCACATGCGGACCATGAGGGCCAAGACCAGCAACTCTCGCGACCCCAGCCTGGAGGCCCACATCAAGGCGCTCAAATCCCTCATCTCCTTTCTCTGTGTCTATGTGGTGTCACTTTGCGCTGCCCTCCTCTCGATGCTGCTACTGTCGCTGTGGCACAACAAGCCTGGGGTCATGGTGTGTGTAGGGGTGATGGCGGCCTGCCCCTCGGCACACGCGGCCATCCTGATCTCAGGCAATGCCAAGCTGAGGAGAGCTGTGGACAGCATCTTCCTCTGGGTTCAGAGCGGCCTGAAGGTAAGGGCAGATCACAAGGCAGACCGCAGGACGCCAGGCCTCTGCGGAGAGTGAGCACGGAGTGGGGTCTTCACGGCCACGTCTCGGACTGTTCAGAAGCCTGTTCCAATTTCTCCCGCAAACAATGACAGTGCAGTCTCTTCGTTCTACATCAAGGGACTCACCCATAGTAGGATAAAATAATAAAGCCCCGAATATGGCCTAGATAAGTAGAATGATAGTAGTTCCTGAGGTTTCTTTTGATAAAAGGAACAAAATAGGAAGGTGAGGTACTCAGAATAAATGCTTTGTATGCTATAGCTTATCAGTGTTTGGTATGAGCCAAACCATGAGAAATCAGGTCTTCTGAAATAATATCTAATTCCCAAGATAACATGGCTGGCTTTTCAAGTGACTGCTGAACCTATTTCTTAAAACAGGTGCTAGCATAATGTTTGAAAATGTGCACCACCACGGTGATTCGATAATCCTCCTCAAGCTCCACAGCTTTACGAGATATAAAAAAAACAAACTTGGAAGAACAATGATGTCAGCATCAAGAGGTACCTTCCTTAAAACTTCTGCAGGAACCAGAGGATAGGGGGCATTTTGTCTGGAAACGCACTGACTCAGAAATGCGCACTCCACCTGCTGTACAGTGGTGGGCAAGGGGGCAAGAGAGGCAGACCTTTCCTCAGCAGGCCCCCTGGACACCAGCGCCTTGGGAGCGCCTTCAGGCTCTGCTTGATTGGCCCTTGCAGGCAGTACTTTGCCTGGTACCAAACACTGATCAAGAGAGCTGGGAAACCTGCCAAAATAGCCTAGACAAAAGGTATGTTTGTAGCAATTCAACATTCTCTTTCTGTCTGCACAGCAGCCTAGCCAGAAAAGGTCTCCTCAAATCAGATCCTAAAAAGCTCAGTAAAGAAAAAGGCGTAGCAGACATACAAGGTCTGTCCAGAAAGTACCCAGCTATATACTATGAAAAATAGAGACATTTATTGAAGAAGATACAAAAAACACTGTACACAGGACAATGATGCCTCGGTCCCCTTCAAAGTAGGCACCTCGGGACCTCACACAGTTCTCCCAATCGCCATCAGCTGCCCTGTTGTATTTTCCTGAATCTCATCGACGATCTGAAATCTCTGCCCTTTCAAAGGTGATTTTAGTTTTGGGAAAAGCCAGAAGTCATAGGGCGCCAAGTCTGGGCTGCAGTGGGGCTCAGTCTCTTGGGCAATTTGATGTTTTGCAAAAAAACTCTGCATAAGACATGATGCATGAGTGGGTACATTGTCCTGATGAAGCTGCCAATCACCAGCTGTCTATACCTGTGGACTTCTGAATCATCCAAATAGTTTCTGCAGAGGAACGTTCAAGGTTAACACAAAATTTGATGCATAATCATTGCTCTACTCACTCTCTTTGAATGTGATGGCCACACAGTACACATGCTCACTCAACAGTATCTGCTGCCCCCACTGGCTAGTACAGTGAAGTCATCACTGTTCATACATGTGCATTCCAGTCCACTCTCCTTGGCTGCCAGGTTACATCAATGTCATGCAGACTGTTCTCATTATATTAACAGTGGCTGGACTTTTTCCAGACAAACCTTGTAGATCTTCATGAACTTCAGAGGCAGAGCAAGGACATCCACAGTGTCTCCTACTTCTGCCAGCTGTGGGTGCTGCTACAGAACTGCTTCCTTCTCTCAGGCACCTGGCCTTGATAAATCCAATTCTTCCTCTTGGTTTTCCCAGATTTTCATCACCTCCAATGGCTATGGATTACAACTTCATCTTTCCTTGAGGGACACCGAAGCTGTCCTAAGTTTCCCTTAAAAGATAATAGCTCCAACTCTTAGCTGCACAGTAAAATCTCCTGGGAAGCTTTAAAAAATGTCAATACCCAGGTGACATACTAGGTCCCTGGAATGGAATCTCTGGAGGTGGGATCCAGGCATCATTTTCAAAGCTCCCCCAGGGGACTCCAGGGTACAGCCGATGTTGAGACCCTCTGTCCTAGATGCCCTTTGTCTTGACCTGGAGGATGGGATTCTATGATCCCACTTTCCCCTTGAATGCTTGGAGGAATAAGATCATAAAAGAAAAACAGCAGAGGACATTTTCATTGTTGACTTTTTGCAGAAGTTGTCTCTGGATAGGTCTCCACAGTTTACTGCTCTCCATGGCTTTATGTTTAACATTATATTTTAATACAATTTCAAATTTATAGAAAACTTGCAAGAATTCCTGTATATCTTTTTCCCACACTTACCCATTATTTACATTTGGCTCCATTTTCTCTCCTCTTCCGTCCCATCCCATGCTGATACCTCCAGTTCTGACCCAATCATATATGATTTGCTTTAGTCTTCTCTTCTTCCACATTTAATTCCCTTCTCTAATCATGAGAAATATCTTCCATTTATGCTCAATGTATTTGCTTATTTACCTACAACCAGAATACAGAAAAGTGGTTTCAGAATTGCTATCCTACAACACTGCAGAATGCAAAACAACTAACTAAAGTTTAGTATGTGTTTACAGCAATTTTTCATTTTTAGGTAAGATTTACATACAGCAAAATGCCCAAATGTTAAATGTGTAACTTGGTGAGGTTTGATAATATATACAGGCATGAAACCAACACCCCAAATAAGACACATAAAATTTCCATCGACACTTTCTGTGCCACCCACTCACTATGGGCAACCACTACACTGATTTCTTCCCATAGAATAGTTTTACCTGTGTTTGTATGCTATGATATAGTAAATTTGTTTTTGCTACTTTCACTCAACACAGTGTTTTGAGATTCATCCTTAATAGTATGTGAGTCACAACTTGTGAGTCACAACTTGTTTGTACACTCATTGATAATGAATATTTGTATTGTTTGCGGTTTGGGGCTATTATGAATGAAGTTTTTATAAACATCCTTCAATCCATCTTTTTGTGGCTACAGTTTTGGTTTCTCTTAGTAAATACCTTGGAGTGGAATTACTGTGTCATACAGTTGATGTACGTGTAACTTTACAAATAACGGCTAGAGAGTTTCCCAAAGTGATTGTCACTTTATGCTCCCCTAAATAAGGCGAAGGGTTGTTCCACAGTCTTATCAACAATTGGTATTGTCAGGATTGAAATTTTGGCCATTCCCATTCTAGCAGGGGTGAATGCTATCTCACTGTGGTTTTAATTTGCGTTTTCCTGATACCCAATAATATGGAACACTTTTTCATGTGCTTCTTGGTCATTTGTATATCTTCTACTGTAAAGTAACTATTTGATGTTTGCCCTTTTTAATATTGAGTTGGCTTTTATTATTTATTTGTAGGAGTTTATTGATTCATAGCATTTGTGTGTATGTATATTTATTCTGGATATAAGTACTTTATTTGATAAATTATGTGTTGTGAATATTTTAACCTAGACTATGATCTGCCTTTTCATTTATTTAATGATGTCTTCTGATGAATAGAAATGTCGAATTTTGATAAAATCCAATTTATCATATTCTTTCTTTAATGCTTAGTGCTTTTTGTGTTCTAAGAAATATTTGCCTGCCTCTAAAATGCAAAAATAGTCTGCTATGGTTTCCTCTAGCATTTTAATAGTTTTTATTTTTATGTATAAGACCATACTTAATTTTGAATTAATTTTTGTATATAATGTTAAAAAGGGTGAAATTGTATTTTTCCATATGTCTATCCAGTTATTCTAGTACCATTGTTTTGAAGATTTCCTTTCCTTGCTGAATTGATTTGACACCTTTGTCAAAAATCATGACTGTATATTTGTGGATCTCTTTCTATATATATTATACATATATTCCATATACATATTATGGATCTTTATATTGTATTCCATTGATACACTACATTTGTCTGTTACCAAAATTCACCTTCTTTTTTATTATTTTTTAATATATTTTATTGATTATGCTATTACAGTTGTCCCATTTCTCCCCTATCATTCCCCCAACCCTGCACACCCTCTCCCACCCACATTCCCTTTAGTTCATGTCCACGTGTCATACGTTCTTTAGCTTCTACATTTCCCACACTATTCTTGCCCTCCCTGTCTATTTTCTACCCACTATCTATGCTACGCATTCTCTGTACCTTTCCCCCACCCCCCTCCTCCCATGCCCCTGTTGCTAACTCTCCATATGATCTCCATTTCTGTGGTTCTGTTCCTGTTCTAGTCATTTGCTTAGTTTCCTTTTGTTTTAGGTGTGGTTCTTAATAACTATGAGTTTGCTGTCTTTTCATTGTCCTATTTTTGATCTTCTTTTTCTTAGATAAGTCCCTTTAACATTTCATATAATAAGGGCTTGGTGATGATACACTCCTTGAACTTGACCTTATCTGAGAAGCGCTTTCCAGGCCCTTCTTGCCTGTAAGGTCTCTTTGGAGAAATCAGCTGACAGTCTGATGGGAACTCCTTTGTAGGTGACTGTCCCCTTATCTCTTGCTGCTTCTAGAATTCTCTGCTTCATTTTAATCTTGGCTAATGTAATTACGATGTACCTTGGTGTGTTCCTCCTTGGGTCCAACTTCTTTGGGACTCTCTGAGTTTCTTGGATGTCCTGGTAGTCTATTTCCTTTGCCAGATTGGGGAAGTTCTCCTTTATTATTTGTTCAAATAAGTTTTCTACTTGTTGCTCTTCTTCTTCCCCTTCTGGGATCCCTATAATTCGGATGTTGGAACGTTTAATGATGTCCCGGAGGTTCCTAAGCCTCTCCTCATTTTTTTGAATTCTTGTTTCTTCCTCGTTTTCTGTTTGGTTGTTAGTTTCTTCCTTCTGGTCCACTCCATTGATTTGAGTCCCAGTTTTCCTTCCATCTCTATCGGTTCCCCATGCATCTTCCTTCATTTCACATATTGTAGCCTGCATTTTTTCATCTAATTTGTGAGCAAAATCAACCAATTCTGTGAGCATTTTGATGACCAGTGCTTTGAACTGTGCATCTGATAGGTTGGCTATCTCTTCACGGCTTAGAGGAATTGGCTCTGGGGCTTTCATTTGTTCTCCAGTTTGAGCCATTTTTTGGTGGGTTTTTTTTGTTTTGTTTTGGTTTTAGTCTGGTCACAGCTATTATGTAGTGAGGGGTGGAACCTTAGGTGTTCCTCAGGGCGGGGCAGCCCAGTCGCTGGGTAGTGACGCTGTATGTGGGGGCAGGGTCTGAGAGGGAACAATGGCGCCTGCTCCGCTCTCTCCTGGATTCAGTCCCTTCCACCACTTCCCCTCTGCCTGGGCCGTCTGCGTGCACGAATGTGGGACCACCTGGTCAGCCAGCCACCTTGTGCATCCTCACTGGGTCTGCACAGTTGCTCCCCTGTGCCCAGGGTCCGCCAGCTGCTGCCTATGGGCCTGGGGACCGCCAGCCGCCACCTGTGGACCTGGGAACTGCCAGCCGCTGCTGCTTGCATTCCTGGGTCCGCACCTCCACTTTTTCCTGCCCCTCCGCCCCTCTTACTGGTCTGGATGAATGGTTGTTGGACTTCCGTACAGTTCAATTTTCTATGTGGTTTTCTTGTTTCTAAATATTTGTTGTCCTTAATTTTGGTTGTGAGAGGAGGCACAGTGTGTCCGCCTACACCTCCATCTTGGCCAGAAGTCTCCCCAAAATTCACCTTCTTGATCACTGTAGGTTAATGGTAAATATTGAAACCAGATATTGTGAGTCTTCCAAACTTACTTTTTTCCCCAAAATTGTTTTGCCTCATCCAAATTTACAAATCTGGGATTATTTTTTAAATTTTTTAAAAATCCTGTTAAAATTCTTATCATGCTGAATCCCAAGGTCAACTTGAGGAGAACTGACTTTTTAAAAATATTCAGTCTGACAATCTATAAATATGATATATCTCTGCATTTATTTATATCTTTAAGTTCTCTCAGCCATGCATTATACCCTTGCATGTAGGGGTCTTACATGTCTTTTGATAAAATTATCCTAAGTAATACTTTATAATGTTATCATATGTAATTTTTTTATTTTATCTTTCAACTATTTGTTGATAGTATATAAAAATGTAATTGATTTTTGTACATTACCCATGTGCCTTGTTACTTTTCTAAATTAGCTTATTAGTTCTAATATTTGTTTCTTCAAAATTTGATACTTAAACTATTATGTCATCAACAAATAAAGATGATTGTAATTCTTCCTACCCAATCTGTATGCCCTTTATTCATTTTATGTAACTTATTTCATTGGCTGGAATATTCAGTACAATATTGATTAGAAGAATATGAATATACATCCTTGCTTCAGTCCTGATTTTAGGGGAAAAACATCCACTATTTAATCATTAAATACAATGTTAGCTATGACTCTATATTATACATACATACCTAATGTAAGTTAGATCTCTGTTAGATCTCCACTGTTAAATTAAGAAAGGCTATTTTTACTCCTAGTATGCTAAAAATTTTTATCATTAATGGGGGCTGAGTTTTATTAAAAAACCTTTTTTCTGTACTTACTGAGATGATTGCATGTCTCTTCTGCATTTTGTTAACATAGTGATTTCCACTGAATAATTCTTGAATGCTAAATAAATCTTGCATTCCTAGGATCAATCGCTGCTTAGTCATAATGTATTATTATTTTTATATGTTGGTCTATTTTACTTGCTAATGTAAAAAATTTTTGCATGTATGTTCAGAAGGACTATTAACTTCTATTTTTTTTTAATATCTTTATCAAGTTTGGCATCAGGATTATCCTGGCCTCATAACACAAATGAGAAGCAATTTCAGCTTCTTAATTTTCTTTAAGACTTTGTATAAAATTGGTATTATTCCTTCTCTAAATACTTGATAGCATTAATCAGAGAAATCATTAGGGCCTGAAATTTCTATTTAGGAGGGTTTTTTAAATTATAATAATTACAATTTTATTTTTATATTTTATTGTATTTTTATTGTATTTTTCCATGACCATTTAGTCCCCTTAAAACCTCCTCCCCCAGTCACCCCACTGCTGTCCATGCCCATGAGTCATTTTTCCTTTTTGCTCAATCCCTCCCCTACCTAACTTCCCCTCTCCCCCTTAGCTGTCATCCTGCTCTCTGTGAGTCTATCTCTATTTTAATAACTATAGTATTATCAATATTTTCTATTTCTCCTTGTGTCTATTTTGGTAAGTTGTATTTTTCAAGGACTTCATCTATTTCAGCTAAGTTTTTTAATTTATTGGCATAAATTTAATTATAATGCCCCTTTATTGTCATTTTAACATTTGTAGTATTTGTTTTGCTATACCCTCTTTCATTCCCAATTTTAATAACTTTTGTTCTCTTTTTAATTTATCACTCTTCCTAGACATTTATCAATGTATTGATATTTCCAAACTTCTTTTATTTTCTTCTACTTATTTTCTATTGCTTATTATTTCATTTCTTCTACTTTCTTAGGTTTAATTTCTCTCCCTCATTTAGCTTCTTATGGCATAAAATTGCACTATTAATTTCTGTTTTTCTGTTCTAATATAAACATTTTAAGCTTTAAGTTTCCCACTAACCGTTTCTTGCCATACCCCAAATTTCAATATACTGCATCCCCCCCATTATTGAGAAAGAATATAACTGACATATAATGTTTGTAAGATTAAGGTATATAATGTAATGATTTGATACACATATATATTGTGAAATGTTTACCATAATAAGGTTAGTTAACACATCCTTTACCTTGCATAATTACCATTTTGTTCTTGGTGGTGGTTATGGTGCAATGATTAAATCTCAACCTTCATGGCAACTTTCAAATGTATATACAATTCAGTATTATGAACTGTAGTCACCATACTGTACATGAGGTCCCCAAAATGTATTCACATTATAACTGAGAGTTTATACCCTTTGATCAACATCTCCCTACTGTCCCCACCCCCAACCCCTGGCAACCACCATTTCTGAGTCCAATGATTTTAGATTTCAAATGTAAATGAGATCACACAGTATCCGTCTCTCTCTCTCTCTGACTTATTTCACTTAGCATGATGCTCTCAAGGTTGATCCATGTTGCCTCCAATGGCAGGGTTTCCTTCCTTTTTATGGCTGAATAATATATATCACATTTTATTTATCCATTGATCTGTTGATGGACCTTAGGTTGTTTCTAGTTCTTGGCTATTGTGAATAATACAGCAAGAACATACAGGAAATGCAGACAGTGCTTCAAAACAGGGATTTCATTTTCTTCAGATGTATATCTAGAAAGAAGTGAGATTGCTGGATCACAGGACAGTTCTATTTCAGTTCTTTGAAGATCCTCCACACTGTTTCCCATGGTAGCTGTACCAGTTTACATCCTCACCAATAGTGCACGAAGCTCCACATCTTCACCAGCATCTGTTATCTCTTGTCTTTCTAACAATACCCATCCAACAGGTGTGAGAGGATGTCTCATTATGGTTTGGATTTGCATTTCCCTGATAATTAGTGATGCTGAGGACCTTTTCATGTACTACTTGTTGGCCATTTGTATGTCTTTTTTTGGAAAAATATCAATTCACATCCTCCTCCAATTTTTAATAGGGTTTGGCTTTTGTTCTGTTTTGTTTTGCTATGGAGTTGTATGAGTTGCATACCTATTTTAGATATCAATCCCTTATCAGATATGTAGTTTACAAATATTTTCTCCCAAAACTCAAGAGACTTGTTAATGCTAATGACTATAACAGAATCTGAAATAGAGAAATGACGTGACCATAACAGTGACTTTATAATGATTTGTCTGATGGTGTTGCCTAATACTGACTGGAAGCAGAGGAAGCAAAGGGTTTCAGCCATTTGCACCCCAACTGTGATTAAAGATTTGGACTTGGATGGAGTAGTGGGAATGGCAAAGGTATAAAAGAGCTTTTGAAAAACATCAACTAGTGTTTTAATATGTGGTTGATAGAAAAGGAAGAACCAAGGATGTGTTCAATGTGTAGGTGTGTTGTAATATGACACAATCATTAACAAAAATAAAGAAGTGGAGAAAGGAAGTTGGATTGAGTTTGGGGAAAATGATAAGTAAGTGTGGTTTGAAGCTTAATACAACTGGATTGACATCATGTCACCTAGTTGGAAAACACCAGCCAACTCGTGAAAATGAAGAATGGAAATTCAGGTTAGAGAATAGAAGTGGAAATAGATGTGTGGTCATCCAAAGAGAAGCTGGGAAAGGTAAATTAAGAATTGGGTTATAAAGGTAGAGAGAAAGGCAAGGCTAGAGGCCATAGCACTGGGAGGAGCAAGCAGGTAAGAGGTAGTGAGGATGGCAGGAACGGACCAGATTTTTTTCCTTCCTACTACCCTCTTGCTTCTGAGAACCACCACCTACTTCTGCAGGTAACTGCTCCTCCTTGGCTCCATCTAAAATGTTTACCATGATCCTGCCCGCACCATATTTGATGGGTCAATTCCAGGTCTTAATCCACAAAAAAATCTGTAAGACATAAAATTCAAAAGCTTGTCATGGCTATGTTTCTCGTCCTATTTCCTCTCACAAACAGAAATGAACATAGACTAGAGGTAGATATTGCAAAACTGGGTTTCATTTGGCTCCTGATGTTCCAGAGGTCCAGCTACATCCTTGTCCTGCTTTGGTTTCACTGTAAAACACTTTATTGTATTCCATGAGTCAATACATATCACTCTTTCCTACATTTGGCTGCAGGGAAGTTCTTACACCTGTAACCAGAAGATCTATAATGTAATATAGATGGGACAAAATCCATAAATGGAACCGGTAAGCCCATGAGCAGACACAAAGATGGTAGAACCATTTCACTCAGCTGTGGGCAGCCTTATAGGCACTCAAATATCACCTCCCCCAGGGAGCCCACTAATCATTTCAATAACCAAGCAAGTAGGGACTCTTGGGGCTGACGCTGTGTCTGTGTTCCTTCTGTTCATCTCAGTGTTGCTTAGTGTATGCATGGAGTACAGTAGGCTGTTCGGTTCACCCTGCCAAGCCCTGGCTTTTCTGTGTTTCTGGACTTTCAGGCGTGGCTGGCACACAGCTTGCGTTGCCACATCCAGGAATCTCCCAGCGCAGAGAGCTTCCTGATGAATGATGCAATGAGCAGATCTCAGTGCCTCGCCATTGCAAAATGCCATCCTGGTGGTTTTCAGCTCACAAATAAGTCTAACTTTAACAAGTCCCACCACAGAAGTTCTTGCTGGCCACACTTAGGAATTTGGCTTTTCTATAGGAAAATGTCAAAGCTTTTCTTAGGACACAGGTACAGGTCATTTCTTGATGTTGTAAATATCACAGGTACCATTTTAATCATTCAAAGTTGAGATGGGACCTGATATTCAAAGAATTGAATCCTAGAGGACTTGATACAGGAAGCCGGGTGGGGGACGGGACAGGGTTTTTTGCCTCTAATCTAGAGGCAACCTGAGCAGGAAGTCTTACTGCTAAGCCAATGTTTCCTCTGCCTAGTGCTGTGGCGCTGGACAGAAATGGAGTTGTGTCCTCACTATTCCTCTGCAGCACGGCTTGTAATTGATTCAGGAAGCCACTGCTCGAAATGCAATTGTGACAGTTACCCTGGAATCTCTGCTTCCCACAGCCACCCCTCACCTCCAGGCCCTGACGCTTCAGATGAGTGTATATGTCACCGAGTTCTATGAGGGGGTCCTTTTAGTGACTCCTTACTCTGTTCATTCTATGAATTCTGGCTTCTCACATGGTCTGAGTGGTGACCTACCTTAAAATCACACAGTATCAGTAACATATAAATGAATAAAAATTTATTAACTAGGGGGTGGTTAGTTGTCACGGAAGTACTATGGTCACAATCCTTTCTTCAGGGTGGTTATTTAAGATGCAAAGTTTTCTAATCAGAAATCGATCCCTGCAGAGATGGTTTAGCACTTAAATTATTCTTACTGAAAACTACAACAGCAAATTAATTAGTATAAAGAATTTTGCAAAAAATTCGTTAATTGATTAGAAATACTTTGTAGGCCCTGCTCCCCCCTCTCAAATAAGTCATGAAACCCAATAAGCCTAGAAGCCTGAGGGTGTGCTGGAGTCACAGTGGTGGAGAGCCACCCAGCCCCATCTCCAGGGCTTCCTAGCGTCCAGCAGGGGAAGCACACAAATGCACTATAGTGCGATAAGCACTCTCAAGGAAAAAGGACATGACATAACGAGACCATAAATAAAGGGCACCTCATCCCAGCTGGAGCAGGGAAGGAGAATCGGCAGGCAAGTTTTCCTGAAAGAAGTGACATTTAACCTAAGTAAGATCCAAAAGGTAAATCAGAATTATCTAGAAAATAGGGGGAGGGCAAGAATAGTGTGGGAAATGTAGAAGCTAAAGAACTTATGACACATGGACATGAACTAAAGGGGGAACTGTGGGTGGGAGAGGGTGTGTAGGGTGGAGGGGAATGATGGGGAAGAAATGGGACAACTGTAATAGCATAATCAATAAAATATATTAAATTAAAAAATAAATAAGAATAAAAATTGAATTAAAATAAAAAAAGAATTATCTAGTTAAGCGAAAAAGAATTATCATGTATAGAGGCATGATGTGGGTGTGCTTGGGAGATGGGAGATGGTTCTATTGGTGCTTTGCACCTATCATATGCTCCACAAACATTTTTCCCGCATCCCTATGTTCAAAACTATTCCATTTCTAAATGAATCAATATCTATTTTTTTCTACCTATCTACTCATCTAGGAAGAATACACACCCAGAGGTGTTAACAATGACCATAGTTAAATGTGTGAACTTATATGGATGTCTCTCATTGTCTCAAGTTTCCTTACCAATATATTCTAATGAATCCATGTAGTTTTTTAAGGGAAAATGTAATAAAAGGAAAACTTCAAATTTAACAGGCAGTAAGCACTCCTTGATAATAAGACTTGTGCATTGTTTGCCCTCACTTCATCCCCTGTACCCAGCAGAGCGCCATGCTCAAAAAATACTGAGGAGTCACCATTGTCACAGGGCACACGATCTGGGAGGTGAGGGGCTGGGGCCAGAAGGAACTGAGCCAAGCTGTATGACAGGCAGTGAGTGGACAGAATGGGGCACGTGAGGACCCGCTCACTAATATCTGTGACTTCAGATTTGCAAAAAGGTGGCAAGGAAAGAACAAATAATTCCAGATACCCTTCATGCAGGCTCCCTATATGTTAAGAGTTTACTACATTTCCTTCCCACTGTATTTCAATGACATTCAGATACAGAGAAAGGATTGATCTGCATTGAGGTATTTTGTCTTCCAAATTCTCCTAAAACAGGTCCTCCGTATCGGAACTGCTCTGGCAGGAACCTTCCTCTCGCAAAAGCTGTCAATTCCCTTCCCCTCCTTGCCCCACCCTCTCTCTTTGCCAAGAATGCTGAACAGGAAGAAAGGTTTGACTGGGGATGCTGCCAAGACACAGAGACCGTGAAGAAGGAAGGACATCGCCTTCCTTCAGCAGAAGGAACATATTCTCAGGAGAGGGGGCTTCTGCCCACTGCGCCGGGAATAAGACCACCTGGAAGATCACCACCTGCCAACAAGCTCAGCCTCCCAGGGCGGGAACAGGTAAGTCTACCTGTCTGTCCTCTGCACAGATGGCTGGCTCTTCCCCAGCACCAAGACCTTCAAGGACACCCCTCCTATCTGTCAGCTCCAAGCACGGTCCTTAAGACTGAGACTTCTGACAGCTGAAGTCAGTATGGCCAAGATGACTAAGGAAGGTGCTAGGGAACAAGAATAATTTCAAGGCTAAGGGTTTTCAACGTCCAAGAAAGGATTTATTTTATTAGACAGAATTTAGTAGCCACAGATGGGGACAGGGCTGAGGCCCAGAGCTAAAGGATGGGTAAAGGAGAAGCATCATGCCAAGTCCAAGTTCTAAGGCTCCCAACCAGCATAAATCCCACCCATCTTCGGGGCCTCTGCTGCATCTCCTCCTGGCACCTGTCAGTGGCACGCCTGTCTCCCAAGTCCCCTTCCCAAGGGTGCCTGAGGAAGACGCTGGCATGTATCCTGGTGGAAAGAATTCTCGTCCCCAGACACTGATGGTGGCACTGCGCTCTGATCCCCACAGGCCTCCTCAGCTCCTTCATCATGAACTGGCACATGGTCATCTCTGTGCTTATCGTGGTGATGCTTAAAATTGCCGGAATGACCTTATTTCTGCTTTATTGTGAGTATTTGAGCAACCTCTTACCCCAGCTCCATACTGTCTTGTCCTTTGGCTCTTTTCTCAGAAGGTGAGGTTAAGTGCCCAAGTCTTTCCACCTGCGAGCCACTGACACTACCCTTCTCACTTCCCCAAACGCACCAGGGGCCAGGTTCCTCAGTCTACCTTGGAGATGTAGAACCCCACCCAAAGCTTTTGCCCTGGAGTATGAGTCGGGTAATCTGAGCTAAAATACTCAGCGGTGCTTGTTGTTGTTGCCAAAATGTGAAAATTCAGCCGCAGTTCATCCTAATGATAGGCTGTACTAAGAGCAGTAATCTAAGATAAAGGATTTCACAGAGGCAGAAATTGTCTTCTGTGCGCATAGAAACTTATTTGTCCAAAGCATAGAAAGAAAAGCCTCATATTAAGGGATTTTGCCGCAACTGCAGCAAGTAGAATCTTCTCCAGGAGGGAAAATAAATGAGGGAGGGAATGTGATCAGAAGGCAGCAAGGTGGGTAAGAGCTGGCTTCCTGATGACCCAGCCTGAAGGTACCATTCCTATCCCATCAAAGAGCAGGAAGAAAATACAAATAGGAATGAATGAACAGTCACAACATGTATGTATCTTTGCCCACCTCAGAGTCAGAGAGTTAAAAATTCTCCATGAGTCGTCACAGTGCCTAGCAGCCCTTGTGGGGATGTTTGTTATACTCACCCCGCAGTTGGGGCTGAGCCACAGCTGATTTCTTTGCAGTCCCATGGATTTTTGGTGAAAGTAACGACACAAAGAGCTTCAGCCCCACAAGGAGCTACGGAACAGGTAACGTGCGTGACAATAATCCCCTCTCCACCAGGTTCTTAGGTGCTGGATTCTTAAAGACCTCTCTCAGGGACTTTCCCCAAGAATTCATTTGGCAGGAAGTGTTCATGAAGATCTCCTAATTTATAAGATATATAAGTTCTGGGGGTGCACATCTAATGTACAGCAACCTGAGAACCTTGGTGACTACAGTTAACAACACTGTATTCGATGCCTGGAAGTTGCTAAAAGAGTAGATCTTAAATGTTCTTACTACCGAAAAAAAGAAGGCAACTATTTGAAGTGATGAAGGTGTTAACTAATCTCACTGTGGTAATAAATTTTGCAATGTATATATGCATCAAATCATCACACGGTGCACCTGAAATTTACACAATGTTCTATGTCAGTTATAGCTCCATAAAACTGAAAACTAAAATAAAATAAATGCAGCACACCCAGAAAACAATCTTCTAATTTGTTCCCTTCCTTTTATAGTTGGGAATCCTAGACTAGACCGAGTGAAATGGCTGATCCTCCGTTTTCCTCCTGGGCATGAGGAGGATTTGTGTGGCATCACTGCAATGTAACGGGAAAGCACTTAATAAACTCCAACGTGCTATGCCCCTAAAGGAATTATTACAAAGAAGCCCATTCCCCTGGGGAAAAATGTATTCAGCACCTCCGTGTGTGCCGAGCACTAGAGCGGACCAGCCACAGAAGAGGAATAACAACAGGGAACGCTCGTCGACTATAAAGTACAGGGCGTGATGGCAGAGTTTTGGGGGTCAGGAGATGGGAGGCACGGCTCTCTCCACTAACCCCACCTCCTCTTGAAACTTTCCTGAGGATCTCCTTCTCACTTTCTCTGAAGACACCTCCTACTATGTACACCTTTAGGAGGAGGATAATCTCTTGTTTGTCTTTGTACCAACTGAGGCTCTCAGTGGCCTGAGCTCCATGGCAGAGATGCTCATGAAGTATTTATGGAGTGGTGTCAGTTTCTGGCGAAAACCAGGTTATTACACATATATCACAAAGAGCCTTTGAACTGGAGACTGAGATAAAAGGAGAGTGCAAACTTGTATGTTTTATTAATATAATTGTAAGCGGCTAATGTGGTATCTGGGTGAACTAAAGGCATCTCCCACCATAATTAGGCCACCGAGGATGTGTTTGGCCACCCCCAGAGCCGCTGCACCTTCCTGCTCAGACAGCCAGCGTCCCGGGACAAATGAGGCCTCTCGGAATCTGTCAACTTCCTTATTTCTATTCCAAGAAATGTTTCACTCCTTTCTGCCCATAGGAATGTTCACCTGCCTTCTTATCTGCCAGTAGGCAGCCCCTGATCCTGAAACTTGTTCTAGTTAGCCATGGTCCTTGTTGCTGAGCGCTGCTCAGAGAAGGGCCCAAAAATTACCAACCAGGATGATGCGTTTTCATACAGGGTTTGAGGCACCAGACCTGGGGAGGGCAGCGAAGATGCTCTGTGGCGCCTGCAGGGAAAGTGGCCCAAACAGCCCTTTGGGGAAAATACTGTCAGAGGTGGCCGTGAGAAGCGAGTGAGAGGTTTCCTTCTGATACTAAATTCATCCCTTCCTCTTCCTTTGTCCTGTTCTTTCTCTCAGCATTTCACACCGACTGCCACATCAGGGGAAAAAAAAAAAAAAACCCCAAAAAGACATGAACTAGAACTTGGGGTGTGGGGCATGGCAAATAATGGTAGTAGTTAGATGGAAGGTTCCAAGAAAGAAAATCTCTGAAAAATTCTAGCACAGAGTGACCGAGAGCCCCCTGTCACCTCCACTGCCCAGAGACAAACAGTCGCAGGGACTGAACAGCTGCTCTGATGTCTGCGTGTTACACTCGTCACACACCTACCTTCAGGACTGCTTCTCATTTCAGTCCCACAGATTTTCGGGGACGGCAACGTCAGCTTCACTCCCACAGAGAGCTCTGGAACAGGTAAAGAGCAGGGTTATTACCTCCTCTCCACCCTCAGGTTCTCACGTACCAACTTTTTTTTAATCCTCTCCCATGGATATGTTCTTACTGATTTGAGAGAGAGAGAAGAGGGGGGAGGGAGAAGGGGGATGGTAGGGAGAGGGGGAGAGAGAGAGAGAAACATCAATCAGTTGCCCTCCATATGTGCCCTGACCGGGGATGGAACCCACAACCTTTTGGCGTATGGGACGCCCCTCCAACCAACTGAGCCACCTGGCTCCGGCTCACGTACAAAGTTCTTAAAGACTTTTCCCACTGCCCTCTTTCTTATGAAATTTTTTTGCTCAAGGGGATACAGAAAGACCTTCTAATTCATTCCCTTCATGTTATAGACAGGGAAACTGAGACTCAACTGGATAAAATTTCTTCCTGGATTGAGGCTGATTCGTATGAACATAATCGTTATAAACAAACCCATATGCCACTATTTTCTGACTCAGTTCCAGGGCTCACACCCTTGACCGCTACTCTCATACTCTCTTCCCTTCACTTTTCTTAGTCTGCCCCAGGAGGTGGGATTTTCATCAAGGAAGATGTTTTCTCTTGTCCACCTCTGAAATGCCCTGGGATGAAAGCAGAGCCATTTGTGAAGCACAAGGATCGACTTTGGCCATTGTCAACACCCCAGAGAAACTGGTGAGAGTGTTGGGAGGGCACGTAAAGCAGCCCACCTGCCGCCAGCCTCAGGGGGAGGAGGTGGTGGGCAACCTGCCTGGCGGAGCAGGGGCACGCTCCGGGTGACGGGTGGAGAGGTGGCTGGCTGGGAGCTCGAGCTCCTTGTTCTCAACAGGGGGACTGGAGACCCTTCCCAATAGACCTGGGGTGTGCTCCTCAGGTCCACTTGAACTCGTGAAAACCACCCTCTGTGGTTTCTCCCGGGGGGCACAAGAGCAGACTGGTATCCTGGGAATGGACCAGAACACCTGTAGTGCAGGGAATGGCGAAATGAGCTAATGTGTATGAAAGTTGTTTAAGAACTGTGGAAGACTGCAGAAATATGAACTGTTAATTAATGTTATCATCGCAGTTTGCCTTGTAAATAAGGAAGCTGCAAATTAACAAAATGAGTCATATAAAAAACACAAAGAATTAGGTCATAGAATTGGGATTGCAGTATACAATTATGATGAAAAAAGCTAACACTATGCAAAAAGCTTTGTTTTATTATCTCTTATTGTCAGAACAATTCTGAGGAGGTGTTATTATCCATAATTTATATATGAGGAAACCAGGGCACCGAGGAGTGATTTGACCAAGGTCAAACACCTACTTCGTGACGGCATGTGGACTTGAGAGCTCTCTAACTCCAAAACCTAAAATTGACTCTCTAGTCAATTTTAGACCGTAATATAGTTTAGTTTATAGTTGCCTCTCCTGCAAATCCTAGGCATTCGTGGAGTGCTAGACATTGTACTGCATACAGTAATCTTGCTTCCCTCCCCTCCATCCCTTCCTCCTTCTTAGAATTTGTACAAGGATCTTGGATGTAGCTGTCCAACAAAGAGTGACAGATCCTTTAGGGCTAAGGACCCCCGCGGGAAGAAAAAATACAGTAGAACGCCAGGAGCAAGAGAGTGGGGAGAAAAAAGAAGAGGAGAAGTGGGGAATGGAACAGAAAGTTGATAGCCTCTTTTCTTCTACTCAGCCCTTAAGTCTTGGTGCATCTCAAATGCCATCCTTGGCATTCTCTACCACTCACACTCCACACTAAGCCCAGAGAAAGCTCCACACCAGTGGTTTGCTGAGCATTCTCAAGTCTGTATCTACAGCTCAACCTCTTCCGGCTAGCTCTCTCCAGACCAGACAGTACATCAAATTCCCCTTTGATGTTTCAAAGGCACCACAAACTCACCATATTCCAACTGAGTCCACTAAACTCTACCCACCTGCCCCTCTTGTTACGTTCCAAATACTGGTGAGTAATCTTGCCACCCAAGATCAAATGCTGACAGTTTGCTGGGACTTGACCTTTTCTCTTCACTCTTAACTTAGTCACTAAACAAATCCTTTCCTACCTATCTCTGCAGAAAATAATTCACCTCTCATCTAGATTTCTTCAAAATTCTTCTAACTCCTCACTTGGCCCCTAGTTTTGACCCTTCTTACCTATCCTCCATGGAACCGATCTTATAAAATCTCTGTAGCTCCAAACTGTCTGTGCCATTTGCCAGTCCAGTGTCCCTAGCATGACACACAGTCCAGCCTCTCAAGGTTTGAACCCCAAGCCATCTCTCTCCCACCTCTGCACTAACCACACTGAACCCCTTGCAGTTCCTCAACTGCTCCAGGCTGCTCTGCAGTCTACCTGGGACCTGATGCTCCCTCTTCCAGAAAGTCAAACCCTGACCCACGCCCTTGCCTAGCATTTGCCTAACAGACAGCTATCTGCCAAAATTCACCTCAAGCATCACCTCTTCTAGAGTCTTTCTGGAAAACCCCAAATTCATGCAGAACTGATCACTTCCTCTTTCGGCCTGTGCCCGATGTAGCATGTATTTCCTGGGGCACAGCGTGGTGCCAGCTGACTCATCTACCTTCTCTTATTGTAGCTTCACATCTTCAACACGTTGGCATGACTGAGGTCTTAGAACTGGAGGTGAAATCTATGCACCTCTTCCCAGAAACATTACATGATCGCAATATTTTGAATACAATTCTAACAGCTTCATAGATCCCCTAGTAAGCTTGTCCAGCAAAAGAGTTAAGAGCCCTTGTGTTAGACCATAAGTCAGCACATTTTTTCTTAAAGAGCCAGGTAATATATATTTTACGCCTTCCAGGTCATCAGGTCTCCGTCACGACTACTTAATGCCGCCATCATACCTCAAAAGCAGCCATAAACAATATTTTCTTTAACGTAGGCCTGGCTGTGTTCTAATAGAGCCTTATTTACGAAAATGGGCTACAGTCTGGATCTGGCCCACTGGCCATAGCTTGCCAACTGCTGTTTTAGATAATAATTTCTTTAGGAGAAACCAATTTGTTTCCATATCCCCAGCCTCATACAATGCCTGGCACATAACAGACACTGGAATGTTAATTGAGTAAATTTGGTCATTGATTTTTAAAAGGAATAAAATTGGATATTGCCAGGAAGGAGAGCATTGGGAAAGGAGGGACTAAGGCACCAGCCATGGGGAGGCAGAGATTATCCCAGTGGACTCAGATGTCCACTGGGTGTGTGAAGAGTACAGAAGAGGCCAGGAGTTCCCAGCCTGTTGGCGGGGAGATTTGCTATTCTTTAATTTAATGCAGAAACTAAGATGCCTTGGATTAGTGTCAAGTCAACAAATGCTCAATAAACACTGATTATTTCTCGTGGAATTATCTGCTTCAGCAATACACTTTAAATCTGTTTTCTCTTGCCAAGTACTTGACAAATTCACTTGACCAAAACTCACTTGGAATGTAAAATTTCTGGCAATCAGTGAAACAATCCTATGCAGAGTGCCAAGAAAGGGGATGTATTTGAAATTACCTTTTTTTAATAGAGGGTATAGTACCCTCCCCTGTCATTTCCCATCACTTGGGAATATGGTAGAATCTAAATCCTTGATCTAGCACACTTCCCAGCCTGTTTTAACAAGATCCCCAAGTGATCCTGATGCCCTGGGTAGACCGAGAATTACTTCTCTGGGGTTTATGTTGGCTGCCAGCAGTAGCCGGTCCCAGAGTCCCCTGCCAGTCTTCCTTGATCCCAGAATCAGATATAATCATGGACCCACCGGCACAAGGGAAACAACAGCAAAGAACCTTCTGCTTTCTAGAAGTTTCTCCAGGACATAACTGGAGCTGAGAAGTATTTTATTGGCTTACAATACCAGCAAGCAGAGAAAAGGTGGCGTTGGATCGACAATTCCATTTTCAATGGCAAGTACGTAAACATTTCACATTTTCCTAGGGATCCTTGTTTGCCTGAAGAGTCTAGACCTGAGATTCAGTGGGTTTGTCCTGCATGACACAAAGGCTGAGACCTACATCTTTGTTCTCTTCCTCTCCTTTCTTCCAACCTATCTATTCCCAGGGACACATTTTTCTGTAAATGTTTTAATATTATGGAACATATCAAACATTTCTAAGTAGAGAGAAGAGTATTCCTACAACAAATTATTTTGTTCAAATTCGGATCCAAATATATCTCATAAGTCTCTTTTAACCCATAGATCACACTTTATTACTAGGTTCTTACAAGTTCCCCAGATGTGACTTCTTTATCTAAAGAAAGGAAATCATAAGCAAGTTGTCTGTGCCTTATATCTATGCATGTTAACTCCCAAGAGCTATCTCCCATCTGCCATGCCATGGACAGAGCACTGGTGGACAACATGACATTGCAACGTACGTCAGGAGAGGTTGAGTCAGACAAAAAATCGAGTCAGCCCTCCAGCCTGTAAGTGGGCATCCCACAGAGGAGAGGAAGTGCATACTCACTGTCCACTAAGGGCCAGGCCCTTTACACATGTCGTTTCTGCAGTATTGACAGTGATGCTGTAGAAAAAGCTTTTATTAATCCTCATTTAACAGACAGTCGAATGGAGGATGAAAGACTTAGAAATGTGTCAAATGTCACCAAGCTGGGAATTGATGGAGCCACGATTTGATCTCATATCCACTTGATTCCTAAACTCCTGACCTGTCCATGAAACCAGACTCTTTCCAGTCAGACCGGAAGGGACAGAATGACAGAAAGAGGTGGGAGACGGCCAACAAGTGTTTCCTAAAGCTTCCTGCTGCCCAGAAAGGAAAGAGAAATCTCTTCCTCCTCCTCTCAGTCCTCCCACTGTGCTCATACCTTGTACCTTCAGTATGAACACATTATTTCTGGGAGGAAATGGAACAGATGACCCATGAGATGTTTCTGACCAAACACAGAGTGAATTAATCCAAGGCTGTGAGTCCAGAAAAGCTCACAGGAGAGTTCATGTGAAAGGGTCGGTTTAAAGACGAACTTGGGATCTAAGGGAACTGTAATCAGGAAAAAGCAGGGCTGGCGTGATGGGTTGTAACCACACGATCTTTTCCCCTTTAGTGTCACCAATCATCTTCGGAGTTTCAACTGCGTGACCGTGGGCCTAACAAAGACACTTGATGCTGCACTGTGTGACACCCCACACCGCTGGATCTGTGACCAGCCCGCCAAATGACCGTGTTCTCTGTGGTCTCTGACAAGAACAACAAATATACTTATGGAGACAGCAGAAGAAAACAGCAAACATCAAACTACTGCGCCGTCTCCCACAGGTTATGGGCAGAGCCCCCTGATGACTCCTTGGAGCACAGGCACAGGCCCCTCCACAAATGAACTTGCGCGGACACAGCTGAGGCGCACTCCCTACTCTGACCCAGCAATTCCTCAAGACCCCACTTCCGGGGACAGTCACACCTGTGATTCTTTTTGGCTCTGAACAGGTCACTGAGTCAAAGCCCCCTTCATCCATGTAAACTGGAAGAGGTCCTGGCCTGCTGAGTGGGGCATGGGCTTCTGAACTCCACCTTGGGGGACTGGAGACCAGCCATGTCCAGGGGGGAGGGTCAGTTTCGTGGAGGCACCTCAGATGGTATAAAGTCGGGTATGCTTCTATAGAACCGAGCATCTCTGACAGGTCAACAGGGTTTCGCCTGCTACCTCTGTGACCTCATCTCTGTTCACAAGAGGCCCCTGTCCCATGACCCCAGCCCACCCCAGGTGGGACAGCACAGGCCCTCCTCGGTCTGAATTGAGGCCATGGTTGGGGAAGGGCTCCTGGAGCCAGGCTTGGAGCAGAGAGAGCGCTGTTCCAGGGGAGAAGGAGGGGTTTAGGCAAACAGGAATCTGCTAGGAAACCCCTTTTAAGACAACCAGCGGCCAAGATGACCAAATATCTGTTCTCCAGCAAAGCCCTAAGAGAAACTCAAGCTAAAAATTTTCTTGGTCTTGACCTGAATCTTCACTTTAACAGATTCTGATTATATTTGATTATATCTGATTATAACAGATTCTATTTGATCATATTTGTTGTATATATTTTAAGAAACTGGGATCATCTCTTGGGCTTCAGTGATCACATATCCCTCCTTGCAGTTCTGGAGAGACTTGGCTATCAGGGAAAGCCTACTGATCCAAAGACACCACAGCCTTGCACTGGTTGGCATCATGCTGGCCCTGGACAGGTCCAGCTGATCAAGAAGTAGAAAAAGGAGAGGGATAGGCCCTGACTGGTGTGGCTCAGTGGACTGAGTGCAGGTCTGCGAAACAAAGGGTCACTGGTTTGATTCCCAGTCAGGGCACATGCCTGGGTTGCAGGCCAGGTCCCCAGTGCGGGGCATGCAAGATGCAACCACATACTGATGTTTCTTTCCCTCTCTTTCTTCTTCCCTTTCCCTCTCTCTAAAAATAAATAAATAAATAAAAATCAATTTAAAAAAAAAAGAAAAAGGGGAAGGATGCTCAAGGAAATATTGGGTGGAGGCAAGGAGTGGGCATTTGGGGAAAGGGGACACCGGGGACAAATGGAAATCATGCGGGAGGAAATGACGAGTTCATTTGGCCAGACGGGAAGGAGGCAAGAAAGAGGCAGAAGAGTCGTGGGGCATCCTCTCCCTTCTCCGCACTCACAAGATGACTTCACCTACACACCCTCCTCAGTGCATGGCCTGGGGCAAAGAGATGCTGTGGGTTTTCAGTGACGAGAAGTAAATCATGGGAGAGACTTACAACGTTAATGGAGATTATAGTCACCTAAGTAAAATGCCTAGCATTTATTTACATCAAATGACAAAGTGCCACAATGATTGTCATTAGATGGGTGTCAAATTAAATTGTCAGTTTTGTTTTTATTACACCACTAAGCTCTGTTCCTGTATTTCTAGGCTTCATGATATTTGATTAATTAGCATGCCACCTATTCATAATTTTTAAAAATGAGATAATGCATTAGGTGTTAGAATTTGCTTGAAGGAGATTGCTGGGAATAATTTGAGTTTG
This sequence comes from Glossophaga mutica, assembly GCA_039655065.1. Classification (NCBI taxonomy): domain Eukaryota; kingdom Metazoa; phylum Chordata; class Mammalia; order Chiroptera; family Phyllostomidae; genus Glossophaga; species Glossophaga mutica. The sequence continues at coordinate 9,097,277 of CM077313.1, forward strand.
GGGTAGAGTGGACATTGGAACTATATTAGTAATCTGATGGTGTTAGCAAAGAAGAGTGTCACAGCTAGGGAAAGGAAAAGGAGCTGAGTTTGTGGTTAAAAAAAAAAAAAGAATAAGCAGAATTCGAACCAAAAGTAAGCCCCAGAATTCAGACTACAGAGAGGACACAACAACCGTTCCGCTTTGAAAAGGGAGAACTGTGGTTGCCACACTTCCTATTCTATGACAGAATAAACTGCAGACTTTCAGAGTCCGGAAATGTAGACATCTAGTGATTTTCCCAGGAGACAGACAGCTCAAATTTTCCCCACGATGAAGAGGTGTTCTGCGCAGTTCTAAACGGGGTCCCGTGGGCTGGGCTGGGGTGTGGGTAGGGAGTATAAAGGAAATATGAGGACTACAAGTTTATGACTGAGGGACGGGGGTGGCCAGATCCTTAGAAGGATAGATCAATGTCACCTTACAGGGTAGCGGTGGGGTGGATTTTTAAAAAAGCAATGGAAATCTAATACATCATTGGATTACATTTCTGACTTTGAGTCCAATATGCTATGTGAATCTGCAATTTCTTATGCTTTCTGTGCCTTGATTTCCTTACTATAAAACAGACCAGTAATGCCCTTCTCACCAAATGCTTGTGTCTATTAAATGATCCCCGCCATGTGCCTCAATGGCAATATACAACAGGGGAAGCCCTTTGTGGACGATTCGCAGTTGAGATCTTTCTCTTCGAAGTGGCTCTTCAACTTGCTTTTTCACTCTCTTGATGGTGTCCTTGGATGCACAAAAGGTTTTACTTTTGATAAAGTCCAATTTATCTATTTTTCCTTTTGTTGCCTGTGTTTTTGGTGTCATATCCATTAAATCATTGCCAAATCCGGTGTCATGAAGCTGTTCCCCTATGATCTCTTCTAGGAGTTTTATAGTTTTAGCTCTTATATCTAGATCTTTGATCTATTTTGAGTTAATTTTTGTATATGGTATAAGGTAAGAATCCAAATCATATCCAGTTTCTCCAGGTACTGATTTTTTTAACTCTTAGGATTGAAAACAATGCTCTATCCATTTTTTTTTCCTTCTTGAATCTAATTATAAGCATGTATCTAGATTATAGAAGGAACAGACTATAACAATCAAAGAAAAGTACAATGTTTAAAGTTACCCTTTTTTAGACACACATGATCTTATGCTTTTGGATTGAAGTTAGACGTTGTGGTAGATGATGTTATTGTTCACAAATTCACTGTCCCTCCCGGCAGGAGGACAATCCTTTCTTACCGTGCTGACGACAGGCTTGGCCATGCCACTTGCTTTGGCCAGTGAAATCTGACCACAGTTTACCCCACTCTGTCCCCCCAGCCCATTAGAGGCTGCCCCTGTTAGCCTGGACTAGGCTGAAGACCACCAGGAGCAGAGGGACACTGACCGTGGTGGACCAACACCAAGAACACAATACGCGTTGGCTGTTGTGAGCTACGGAGATTTCTGAGGTTGTTTGTTACCACAACATAACCTAAACTATCCTGATACAAGAGTGAATAACAAGCAGTTCAGACGAAGACAGACCATTAGCACTGCACAATGTGGCAGAGTGGGCCGTTTAGCACAGTGGCTAAGAAGGTGAACTCTGAAGCCAGCCTGTGTAGGTTTGGGTCCTACATACTCACAGTGTGAGCTTGGGCAAGCCCCTTCCTGTCTTTGTGCCGCGGTGATGTTCTCCTTCACTCCCAGCTTTTATGTTACATTCTAAAAATATTTCCCAAAATGTTTTGATTTAAGAGGAGGCTCCACTTACTAAACATCTTCCTGTCAGAGAAATATGTATGTATCAATAAATAAGCAGGTATTTCTGTGTAACAGAGGGAATAAATACATCAATTCACAAATAAAAGATGAGAGGATGAACGACTACATCCCTAAGACATGAAAGAAACGCAATTATTTTATTTGTACGGGCGATGCACACACGGCCATGCGCCGGGAACGGCCGGGCTCCCTTCCTCGTGCCGCGTGCCCGCTCCCCACTAGATTCTACCTCGCTGCCCACAGGCGAACATAAGCAAACGCAAACACAAATATGCAGCAGGTCCTCCCACTTTGGTGATAAAGTTGCCGTAGGAATTTAATTCCCGTGTGTATCAGTACACTCACGGTAAAACTGGTTGTCCAATACATCATTTTGCCACAGTTTCAAGAGCCTGTCAACAACGTTAAGTGAGGACCCACTGCACATCCTTTCCACTCCGTCCTTACGCAGGAGGCTGAATACGAACTTCAGTGCGCTTTGCTTTCCTCACTTAACAATATAGCTTGGAGATCATCTCTCATCGTTGAAAACAGGGCTTCTATATTCTTTTTACAGCTACACAATATTCCATTGTTCAGATAAAACGTAATTTCTTTAACCAGCCATCTATGCATATTCCACTCGGCTATCAGTATTTTGTTATTACAGAAACGCCATAGTGGGTAAAATTGTGCTTATGACATAAGCAATGGAAACGTTGACTGGAAACAGGGTGGGTCAAGGTTGGGACACGCAGGAAACCGGCATGGGGACAGCTCAGTGGAAAGCTGGGTCACAGCACGGTGCACTCGGGATGCTGAGGGGGCAGAGGAAAAGGAGAACTAAGCGGTGTGCTGGAGAACCAGAGCCGCAGGCAGAGAGCTACCAAGATGAGTCAGGGGAGGACCAACAAGCGACAGGACAGGAAGCCAAGGGCGGGTATGGCGGACCACGCACAGGCTGGAGCGTGTGAGAACAGCAGGAAGAGGCTGCCCCTGCCTCTGCCCTCGGCGCCCACCCCCTCAGCCCAGAGAGCCCGCCTGCCCTTGTCACTTCAGCCCCAGCACAGCTGCTCCACTGCCCCCCGACACCCACCCCGTGGCACGCAGCATGGTCTGGGTGCTACTGCGTGAGAGAGCGCCTCCTCGCCTCGCGCTTCCTGAGGCAGTCCCCAAGTGACAGGTGTGTCGGTGTGTAAGACCCGGCCACCCTGGTGCTGTAAAGGCGTCCGGAATCGTGGGATGACTTCCTTCTCCACACTCTGCGGAGAAGAAACGAGGCCACAGGGCTTTGGGACAGAAAATCAAGACACTACATTTGAGCCAGGCAAGGAGCAGGGATATTAACATTCAGGACACAAACCGCAGGACACGTCCTGGCAAAATGCTCAAAACCTAGAATTAAGTAGGCAGCTAGCCTTTTCTGTTCAGAAATCTAAATGTCACACAGCTATTTTTTTACATTTAGTTTTTAAAAGTTTTACTGTGAACCATACTGTAACTTGAAAAACCATACACTTACATGTGTACACACACAGGGGTGGGCCAAAGTAGGTTTATACTTGTGAGCACACGAAACACGGAGTTTGTTCTTGTATTATTATTGACTAGTTGTGTATCATTTTCCACGCAAACAACTGTAAACCTGCTTTTGCCCCACCCTGTATATGTGTAAGTGTGTGTATGTATCTTTAAGATAATAAATTTTCAAGCTAACCACCAACCACATGGAAACCATGGTGACGCCGTGTTAGACTTGTGCTGCACACAGACCATTTGGTGAGGACGAGACGCAGCTCAGAGAGGAGTAAGCACTTTGCAGGTTATCCCAGGCTGCACAATAAGAGTGTTCCCATGCAAAATGCCTTAGGGGGAGGCTGGCTCCTGAGTAGCTCGCAGCATCGTTTCACCCCATCCCCAAGGGCCGCTCCGACTTTGTCCTTTCGGAGGGCGAGGACGAAAGGGTTCAGGAAAGGGGTTGCCACAGAAATAAACAGGAAAACTATCTCATTGCACTCGGCTGCCTGCGTTTGCTTGGGTTTCACGAAGAGGAAGAGGCAGCTGCCGTAGCCGATGATCACACAGGTGAAGTGGGGGGCACACATGGAGAAGGCTTTCCTGCGGCCAGAGGCTGAGGGGATCTTGAGGATGGTGGAGATGATGTAAGTGTAGGAGACAATTGTTGGTGCCAGAGAACTGACAAAGAACAAAAACAGCCATTAAAAAGAGACTAAACTCTACGAAAATAGTATTATTGCAAGAGAGTCTGAGCGGTTGCCCTCGGTCACATAAAAAATGGCCTAGCACGTTTGATCTGCAGAAGGTAAGCTGAAACGTGGCGTAGACTGGCCAGATCTGGAAAAGGGGCCCAAAGAGCCACGACACAATTACCACCCAGCTGCAGGTGTGGCTGTTCATAATGATGTTGTATCTCAAAGGGTTACAGACAGCCACGTAACGGTCCACGGCCATGATTGCCAGTAAGGCAAACTCCGTGGTCCCCAAAGCAAGGTACAGGAAGAGCTGGGCAACGCATCCTGCCAGAGATATTGTCTGCCTCCCCGGGAGCAGCAAGCCCCAGAGCATGACGGGGATGATGACGGTTGTGATCAGGATCTCCAAGGCAGAGAGGTGGCTGAGGAAGAAATACATGGGGGAGTGCAGGCGCTTATCCACCCAGACACCCGCGATGACGACCGTGTTTCCCATCACTGTCACCGAGTAGGAGAAGAGGAAGGCAGCGAAGAGCATGTGGTGCAGTCCTCGGGAGCCAGGGAAGCCAAGGAGACAACATTCAGAGGCACTAGAGTAATTGCTCATCATTCAGTTCTCGCTCCTGTTCCCTATGAAGTAAGTCTAAAGAGCACAAGAGAAAATGTTTCTGATCTCAAAAAGATTAAAGACATTTCCAACTTGAAGAAATATATCTTGCTCCTAGATTCCACAACACGATGCTATTATTTTCTGCATAAGGCTGGGGTGAGAGGGTTTAGGAAGAACATAGGGGCTATACGAAGACAAATGTGTACGTCCAAGAAGATGAGCAACGCTCAGCCAACCCCAGTCCAGGCAGGAAAACCCGCCCACCCCAGTGCATGCGCCCTTGTCTCTCACTTCACTGCACGTCCGGCCTCCAACTCTGCTCCGGCCTGCCTCCCTGCCTTCTTCCCTGACCACGAGGTACCCATTTTTGCCACCACCCCTCCCACCCTGAATGCCCTCAGCTGTCTTCTGTGCCTGTTAGGTGCTTGCCCTCCAAATACATTCAAACAGTTATAAGAAAGTATTCCTAGCCAATCCCATCCAGGCATGGTTGTTGCTTTCCTGTGTCTCCTCTAAGCATAGGTTCTATTTGCATTACATTCATTTCAAAGTTTTTCCTCGGTTATATTTACCTTTGGGAGTGTTTGGGGAAGTGGGGATCTAACCAGGACTTTGTCATAAGAAAAGAGCAGTTTGAGTCTTTTCCTGACTTCTGGGGAGCTGGCTCTCTGGAGTGGCTTTATCTAGTGTTTTCATTAGTGCTATGATGAAAGCCATCCTCCACCTCTCATTCAATGAAGCTCCGAGAGTTCTCATCTTCTCTAGCTCTGAGATTTTGATTCTTCTGGTCTCCAGGGGACAACAGAGAGCAGGGTCCAGAAGGAGCTTCCATCTCTCCTTTATGGTCTCCACCCTGAGGCTAGGAGACACGAAAACAGCTGTGACAAGGAGGCAGCATCCTCTACATTCCTCAGGCCTCAACCCTGTCATCCCAGCAGGGGAGACAAGACCCGGGCAGTGTGTCCCTCCATCGAAACTTCAGTGACCTCAACCTCAGAGAGCAACTAGGAAAGTTTCAAACAGCATCTCTGCTTGCCTGTATGGCCTTGTATTACCTCCAGAGCCCTGGGACAAGGAAAAGTGTTAGAAAACACCAAAATAGATTATACTGAGCTCCTTAGGGTGTCTGGGCTCCTTCACCTGATCTTGAGTAAAAACCACGCGGACCTTTACTCAAATCTTTTCTCTTTCTGAGCCCTTTCTCCCTCATTCCCTCTAAAGCGATATGTGTACAATTTCTCTGTTTTAGACTGTATTTTTATTTCTTTTGGCTCCCATTAACATCTCAAGTCCTATTACACATTGACCTGATTATTAATTTCTCATCAAAATCCCATGTTAGAATTAACTACCTTGAAGGCGAGCTCTGTCTTTCTTGGACCAGCACCAGGGACAAGAAGAGAGTCTGCCAATATCTCAGTGAATGGATTAAAGAACAAATCACTGAAACAACCCGACGACCTTTCCCTCCACTCACTCTGCTCTGAAGTAGGGCCGGGTCAACCTGCAGTCCCCCCTGCTAGAGGTCCCCTACAAAATGGCAAGCAGATACATGGAACCAATGAAGAGAGAGAGCAAGGTGATGGCAGAGACATGTCTGGACAGCCTCAGTCTTGAACTCCTTAGTCCACTCCACAGATTCTAGGCACTCTTGTTTTAGGAGGCCCTCCCATGATGCTCTTCTCCTCTCTCCTTCACTGAAAGGGATTCTGGGAAGACACTTACCTCCAGAGAAGGGGACTGGATGGACTGGGAAATTCAGTGGCTCTTCAGGCACCAATCCACCTGGTGCAGAACCATGCGTGGGAAGCAGACAGCTCCTGCTGTCTCCACTCATAGTAAAGAGCACTGTCCCCATGAAGGGACTTAGGAAAAAGTGCAAAAATAACAGTGCTCAGGGCAATCCGGCTGTCTCTCCCCTGTCTCATGCTCCCCACCTCCTTCTTTCTCTGCCTGATCTGTCCCCACGGACAGCTATATACTGAGGAACAATTTGCACAGGTTCAGAGACACACTCAGGATACATTCAAGGAAAAGCTGAATAAAATTTCACTAGCTCCCAAAGCTAATGAAGTGTTAGAACAAGGAAAAGTTTCATGCAATGGGCACACTTGATGTCTCCCAGGCAGGAGTTTCTCAGCTCCCGGCTGCCTTCCTCCCCGGCCCTCACCTATCACCAAACAGCCCAAGCCGTACACAGCCAGCCCTCTGTCTTCTCTGCTTCTCCCTGACCCCACTTAGCCCTACGGCACCTAAGTGACCCCAAGCTGATCACCCCGCTCATGGCTCCAAGATGTGCATCCACAGCCTAGAGAACACCCAGTGGGCTTCCGTCAGAAACTTCTTTTCATCCCCAAGGTTTCGTGAAGCCTATTTTCCCCAGATGACCCTTGCCCTGTCTCTACCACATACCACCTGGCCACTGTCATGGGAACCTGGTAAGAGAGAAATGGAGAGGACCGACACCTCATCCAGCCTCACACTCGGTTCAGGCCACGGCCCGTTCCCGTGTCTCTGACAAGCATGCATCCCAGCTGCGGCCGCTCAGCCACTCGGTTCCCTTTCAGGTCTCAAAGGCTAGCAGGTCATCTCCCTGAACTGCCTGAATTGAGGGACAAAGCTTGAAGAAACGATATTTGGGATTGGCAAAGAAATAAATAAGCCCTCCAGAAAAGTGAGGATGGGCAGGATGCTCAATTAAAGAGCAAAATCACATTTAAAATAATTAGTTTAATACTTTGAAAAACAACTGTCATTTTTATAAAATTAGCACAGGTCATAATTCCAAAGGTCAGGTGGGAAGACACAAGGTAAATGTCTCTCTCCCATCCGCTTTATTCTCCTCATCCATCTCCTGGAGCTAAACATCAACATAAATTCCTAGTGTAATCATACAGAAGTGTCCTGTGTCTGCACATGAGTATCTCCATATATTCTCCTTGAGTAAATGGTATTTTAACAAACATACTGTCCTGCTACTTTATTCCTTAGATATAAAATGTAATCGTCTGTGTCTGTGTGCATGCATGCTTGTGTGTGTGTTAAACCTTTCCCTTTTAGCAATGATATATCAATCACACTTTAAGTGATGGCTTAATAAATATTTGCTTTATGGACATACTGATCATTTACTTAATGAGCAGGCTGATGAACATTTTGTTTTCACCAGTTTCACTTCTATAAATACTGATGCAATAAATACCTTCACAAGTCTGTAAATTTGTACATCTTTTTCATTACAGTAAGTTATTAGCTGCTATCAAACCACCCTCCAAAGAGTTGAATCAATTCATAATCTCTTCAAGTGACACCATCCCAGGCCCATCCCCAGAGCTCCCGGGAAGGATGTTTCTTTTTTTTTTTTTTTAAGTACTTTTTTTTTTTCCTTTTTAGATTTTTTTTATTTATTTATCTTTAGAGAGGAAGGGAAGGAGAGAGGGAGAGAAACATCAATGTGTGGTTGCCTCTTGTATGTCCCCTGCCGGGAACTGGCCTGGCAACCCAGGCATGTGCCCTGACTGGGAATCGAACCACGATCCTTCGGTTCGCAGGCCCGCGCTCAATCCACTGAGCTACACCAGCCAGGGCGGGAAGGATGTTTCTATTTCAGTGTTAACCCCGTGCAGATCCCAGAACAACACTAACGTATCAGGAGGTGGTGGTGGTCACACTGTGAAGGAGGGAGCCAACCCGGAGGCCCTCATCCCCGTGGGAACTGTGCTGACAGCTGCCCAGGACGCCTCTGTCCCAGCATCTGCCTGTGAGCCTCTGAGCAGCTGTGCTGAGTCACGTGCTATATCTGGGAAAACGTGAAGCCAGGCTGATGGCAAATGCGGACTCCAAAGAGGACGGACTCTTCCTCTTAGAATCCGTGTTGCAGAACCAACTTCCCTAATCCAAGGTATGGTTGGGTTTCTCTAGATATCCTTCCAGGGTTGTCTAAGGCCACAGCAGCCCGGTAGGCAATTCGGAAGTAGGAAGCAATGTAAACTAGTGAAACCCTTTGACCCAGCAACTCTACTTCCAAGTAGAGTAAGTACTCTACTTAGATATTTACCTAAGGAAAAATATATATGTCCTCTCAGACTTCCACTAGAATGTTCATAGCAGTTTACTTCTTTATAGCAACTGATACCAAATGTCAACAATAGAAATGCTACAGTCGACGCTCACTGTCCATTTTACCCTCCCACCCCACCTGCTCTTTGTCCTTGTTAACTCCTTTTTTATTCCTTTTAGTATGATTGGAGAGCAAGGAGAAATAAATGGTCAGCTGAGCATTTTAAACAGAAAGTCCAGTTACTGATTTCTTCTTTTCCCTGGAACTTTACTGTAATATCCTAGGGGTGGTGGGGCGGGCGGTTGTCAGCTGTCTGATTTTCAGGAATCTTGATCCTCCCTGACTCTCTGTTCCTTATCTTATGGCCCTGGACTTGTTAGGGTATGTAGGAGTTATTAGGGTTCTCCTAGGCAGTGAATGCAGTCCAGTTCGGAGAGAACCAGAGCTGTGTTTTGTGGAGAGGAATGGATAAGGTGGAAGAAAGAGCAGATTTAAGAGAGGTTCCTCCTCTGATCTCTCTCTCTCTCTCTCTCTCTCTCTCTCTCTCTCCTCTCTCTCTCTCTCTCTCTCTCTCCCCTCTCTCTCTCTCTCCCTCTCCCTCTCTCTCTCGTGCTCAATGAGTCATGGGCAGAGAACATAAGGCTAATTCAGATTACAGAGCCTGGAAAATATCCCTAAATATCACAAGGAACCAAGATAGGTCACTTCCAAAGTCAATGCCATTGATGCTATAATAGGAGAAGAGGCATTCCTCACAATTTGTAACACAGATATCACAGGGTGGGGCCGCCCTCGGATCCAAGGCTGCTGGTGTTGCACTGGGAAGTGGAGAGGTGGGTGACACTCGTGTGGGGGGTGTGGGTTGACACTTGCATGTATGTGCACACAGGTACCTCATAGGAACACAACTTAAGGAGGTTAATCTCTAGTGAACATCAAGTTCATTCCTTTATTACATCCCCAATGCCACTAGACAGCAGGTGAAGGTGTCTCCATCCCTGAGCATCTGTAAATGTCAGGAGCCATCTCTGAATCAGGAAAAATTTTTTTCTCCACCTAAAAAGCTTCTTTGCACTGACACACAAGGGACTAATTATTTCCTCACTTTGGAAACTCTGTAAGAAATTGAAGCCGTTATCTCCTTCTTCAACGGGTGCACTTCCACTTCACTTCTACTAATACATCAGGGCACAAAGTCACTCAGAACTTTCTCCCGAGAGCCTCTCTGCCGCTGCCCTCGCAGCCTCCTCCTCGTGGCCCTCTCCCGCTCCCGGGCCGAGCGCAAAACCCTTGCTCCTCCCTCTTCTAAAGGGATGCGTTCCTGACTTCCGGGCTTGGGGACTTGCTTTGGAATAAAAGAATCACCCCATCATCCCCAGAATCACACCGGAACAACTCTGTCTCAGACTTTGATGAATAGAAAATAAATTTTACTATGGCACTATTAGGCAGATGTTTTCTTAACCTTGTAACCTGAAGGACCCTGCTAAAAGAGTACTTTATGAAGTATTTGCCATTAATTTTCTAAAGACATTTCTCCTTGCTGATTCTTCTTCCAAATCATATCGCTGAAGGTAGAGTCTGAGAGTTAGAACCTCAGGGATGTTCACCTAAGTTTTGCATTAACTTGTTAGGTAAGCTAGACCAAGTAATTCGGTGTCCAAAATCTCATTAGAATGGCAAGAAAGGGTGTCTTGAAAATTGGGAGAAAAATCTGTCCAGCGAGACTGATCCTTAGGTACGCTGGTCCCCTCACATTTTCTTTTGATTTGACCGGGGCCGTAAGTGTATGGAAGGCCACGTGAGAAACTCTAGGATGGTGTCTGCATGTGCAGAAAAGTGTGCCCTGGGTAGACCAGCTTGCTAACTGGAATCCTTGCATCAGTTTCGTAGTGTCTCCCTTAAAATTCGAAGGTCAGAATTGACTTCCACCCTTTATCTGACCGATGGATGGGGAACATAGCAGGGGGGTGGCTTGTATGAAACTACTCACTACTCCTCTGCCAAAGTGGCCTAAACGGCTTTCAGGAGTTTGGTATGGTGGGTCACTACGCTTCCCACACTCGTACTTCGTCTGCACCCTGGTTAGTAAAAGAAGAGGTATAGAGTATCTACTATGCTCCTGATATTGAGAATACATTTCATGTTGAAGAAGGACATTCTCCGACATAACAAGGATGCCATTATCACATATGAGAAAATTAACATTACTTCAGTAATATAAAATGCATAGTCTGTATTAAATTTTTCCAAATTTTTCCAAATACCTTCATAGCTTTTTAAAAACTCAAAGATCCAATCAAGGTTTGTGAATTGCATTTCATTATTTTTTCTAATTTGTTTTAACTGATCACATTTCCTTTGATCATTTTTATCTTTTTATTTTTCAAATGCCATTTTCTTTTTAAATTTTTCAATGGCAGTTGACATACAATATTACATTCATTTCTGGTGTACAACATAGTGATTACACATTTATATGCCTTACAAAGTAGTCATCCTGATACGCCTCATATTCATTTGACACCATAAATAGTTGTTACAATATTATTGACTGTATCCCTTATGCTGTATTTTATATCCCTGCAACTATTTTTATAACTGGCAATTTGCACTTCTTTATCCCTTCCAACCTTTCCCCCCATCCCTCCAGTCCCCCTCCCATTGGGCAACCTATACTGTTCTCTGTATCTGTTTTTCCGTTTTGTCTGCTCGTGCATTTTGTTTTTTCAGGTTCCTTATATAGGTGAAATATGTGGTGCTTAACTTTCTCTATCTGACTTATTTCACTTCACATAATGTCCTCTAGGTCCATTCATATTATCATAAATGGCAAAATTTCATTCTTTTATGGCTGATTAATATTTGACTGTATATATGTCCCATATCTTTTTTCCATTTCCTCACTTTGTCCATTGGTCTAGATGGACACATAGGTTGCTTCCATATCTTGGATATTGTAAATAATGCTGCAATGAACATAGGGTGTTTCAGATCTCTTCCAAAGTACTGTTACCTTTTTCAATTTTGTCTTCAGTATCTTATAAATTTCCAAGTAGAGGTCTTTTCCTCCTCGATTAAATTTATTTCTAGGTATTTTTTTTGATGCAATTGAAAATGGGATTGCTTTCTTAATTTCTCTTTCTGATAGTTTATTATCAGTATATAAAATTCAACCAATTTCTAAATATTAATTTTGTATGCAGCTACTTTACTGAATTCGTTCATCAGATTTAACAGTTTTTTGGTGGAATCTTTAGGGTTCTCTCTATACAGTATCATTTGCCAGTGATGAGTTTTTACTTCTTCCTTTCCAATATGAATGCCTTTTTATTTTTGTGGTCTAATTGCTGTGGCCAAGACTTCCAACACCAGGTTGAGTGAAAGTGGACATCCTTGTCTTGTTCCTCATCTTCCAGGAAAAAGCTTTCAGCTTGTCACCATTGAATATGTTAACTGTGGGTTTCCCATTTATGGCCTTTGTTATGTTGAGTTATGTTCCCTCTGTGTCCCCTTTGCTGAGAGGTTTTATCATAAATAGATGTTGGATACTGTTAAATGCTTTTTCTGCATCTATTGATATGATTATGATTTTTATCCTTAATTTGATTTAGGTGGTATATTGCATTAACCAATTTACAGATAGGGAAACAAACTTGCATCCCAGGAAAAAATCCCACTTAGTCATGTTGTATGATCTTTTTAAAGTATTGCTGAACTCAGTTTGCTGATATTTTGTTGAGGATTTTTGCATCTAGGTTCATCAGGGATACTGGCCTATAATTATTACTTTTTTAGTGTCTTTGTCTGGTTTTGGTACCAGGGTAATTCTGGCCTTATAAAGTTAGTTCAGGAGGCTTCCCTTCTCTTCAAATTTTTGGAATAGTTTGAGAAAAACAGGTATTAATTCTTCTTTGAATGTTTGGTGAAATTCACCTGTGACACCATCTGGTCCAGGATTTATAGCATGTTTGTTGCGGGGGGAGGGGGGGTGTTGATTACTGATTCAGTTTCATTAGTAATTATCATTCTGTTTCTTCCTGATTCAGTCTTGGAAGATTGTATATTTCTAGGAATTTATCCATGTATTCCAGTCTGTCCAATTTGTCAGCATGCAATTGTTTGTAGTATTTTATTATAATCCTCTGTATTTCTGTAGTGTTGCTGGTCACTCCTCCTCTTTCATTTCTGATTTATTTATTTGGGCCTTCTATCTTTTTTCTTGATTAGTCTGGCTAAAGGTTTATCAATTTTATTTATCTTTTCAAAGAATCAGCTCTTGGTTTCATTAATCTTTTGTATTGTTTTTTAGTCTCTATTTCATTTATTTCTGCTCTGATCTTTATTACTTTTCTCCCTTCTACTCACTTCGTCCTTTGTTCTTCTTTTCCAAGTTTCTTTAGGTGTAAGGTTCGATTGTTAATTTGAGATTTTTTTTGTTTTATGAGGTAGGCCTGTATGGCTAAGAATTTCCCTCTTAGAACTGCTCTGGCTGTGTCCCATAGATTTTGGGTCATCGTGTTTTCTTTGTCTCAAGATATATTTTGCTATCCTCTTTGATCTTGTTATTAACCCATTCATTGTTTGACAGCATGTTCTTTAGCCTCTACATGTTTGTGTTTTTCAGTTTTCTTCTTGTAACTGATTTCCAATTTCATACCATTGTGATCGAAGAACATGATTGACATAATTTCAATCTCCTTAAATTTTAGACTTGTTTTGCAGTCTAACATGTGGTCTAATGTGGTCTAATGTCTGGGAAAATGTTCCAGATGCACTAGAAAAGAATGTATATTTTGCTGCTTTTGGATGAAATATTCTAAAAATATATATTAAGTCCACCTGGTTTGATGTATCATAGAAGGCCACTGTTTCCTTGTTGATTTTATGTCTGGAAGATCTATCTATTGATGTCAATGGGGCATCAAAGTCACTTATGAGGGTATTGCTGTTGATCTCTTCCTTTATGTCTGCCAATATTTGCTTTACAAATTTAGGTGCTCCTGCATTAGGTGCATGGATGTTCACAAGCTATGTCCTCTTTATCATTATTAAATTCCCTTCTTTTTCTCTTGTTACAGCCTTCGTTTTAAAGTCTATTTTGTCTGACATTAGTATTGTTACCCCAGCATTTTTGTTTCCATTTTCATGAAGTATATTTTTCTATTCCTTCACTATCAGTATCTGTGTCTTTCAATCTGAAGTGGGTCTCTTGTAGGCAGCATATATATGGGTCTTGATTTTTATGCATTCAGCCACCATATGTCATTTGATTGGAGTATTTGGCTTATTTACATTTAAAGTAATTGTTGATAGGTGCATAGCTATTGCCATTTTATGTTTTCTGATTGTGTTTATAATTCTCTGTTCCTTTTTTACTGTCCTGTATGTTGACTTTTTACAGCATTATTTTGGGATTTCTATCACTTTATTTTTGGTAGATCTACAGCAGATTTTTGGCTTGTGGTTACCATGTGATTTATAGAGCATCAAGGGGACCACAATGGATGTGATCAGGGTCTCTAGGGCAGAGAGGTGGTCGAGGAGGAAATGCACAGGGGGACTGCAGACGTCCATATCAACACAGTCATGATGACGAGTTTCCCATTCCTCTAAGTAGAAGAGGAAGAAGGTACAAACAAGATATGGCAGAATGCTTGGGGGCCAGGGAACCCTAAGAGATAAGATTCAGTGATACTGGGGTGATTTTCCAACATTTATTTCTGAGTGCTTTTTCCTTATGATATCTACAGAGCAAAAGAGAGATAACTCTTGCTTCTGATCTCAAATGGAGCAGAAACAATTCCAGGTACAGAAACAATCTTTCCCTCCTGTTCATGGGCTCCACAGAAAAGGTCTGTGCTCTAATGTCTCCCCCATGTGGTCACTGCTTTTTTTTTTTTTTTTTTTTAAAGAATATACACAATATATGAAGAAAACAGTCTGGCCAAGAAACAGCCCAGTCACCAAAGTGCCACCTCATAGGCTCTGCCCAGCACACAGCTCCTGCATCTCTCAATCCACAGGTCATCCTGTCTCCCCCTCTGCTCGGAACAGAACAGCCATTCAAGTCTGCCTCCCTGACTACAATGCGCTCCTTTGTACCACTAACTCCCTTCCATCTGGAATGCCCCAAACAACCTGGTCCACCAAGCACATTTTATCCCGTGAGTCCTCCAGTATCACATCCGGCAGAAATGTTTTCTGGCCCCCTCCTACCCAGAGCTGGTTATGGATTTCCTTTGTATCTTCATGACCCAGAGACCGTTCCCACAACGGTCATTTTAAAACTTTTCCTTTACCTCTAGCGTCATTGGTGTTACTGATGGGAGGGGTATGGAAAACTCACTTAAGAGCTCTGTAAGATTTCGGGGGCAAGGACCGAGTCTTTCTCAGCCTACCAGTCAGTGAGTTCCCTGAGTGAATTACTGCGTTCTTCCTCTTTATTCTTGGGAGAAAAGGTCTACCTGGCTTTTCTCCCCAGTGAATGTGTCTTCTCATGGGAGATGGACTAATCAGTACCTGAGCTCAGTCAGTCAGGGCCTATAAGACTCTAATACCAACAATCACCAGACTCAAAGGAGGAAGGTCTCCAGAAGGAACTGGGAGGAGGTTCTACCTGTCCCTCAACCTCCACCTGTCCGGCATCAATCTCATGCTGGGACTGGCAGACAAGAGGCTAAAGGTCCAATTTCAACATCCGTCTTTGCAAGAACTCCAAACGCAAGATAAAGCAGGGAATCAAAGCAGCCAAATGTGAACTCTGGGTCCAGCCCAAGCCCCACAAGTATGTGTCCAGGGTGTCCATTTCAGAAAGTGACCAGAAAGTGAGGCAAGTCTCCCAGATCCAATGTTCCTTTACAGCCAAAGTTTTCCTCCAAAACTATTTGAAAAAAAATAAAGATCCAGTTGTTACTAACATAAAATAGACCCAAGGACTTGAGCCCATTAGGATTTCTGGGATCTGGTCCTCAGTTCCTTAGGGTCTTCACTCAAGTGCCCAAGGTCAGGGGGCCTTTTCTCACCATCCTGGGAACACACACCCCTCTTTACTCTGTCACCTCGCCAGGACCCATTTATCTTCTTAGTTCTCCTCGCCCAAAATTACACGTTTACTTTGTACTTTCTGTTTCCCATTTTACAATGTAAACTTTATGAAAGCAGAAACTCTGTCATGGTCACTTACTGCTTCTGATAGGTGATGAATAGTTTTGAATGAATGAACGAATCAATCAACCAAGGGATGGACCTATGAACAAAGTTCATCTAGTCCTGACTGTCGCTGATTTTGAGGCAACCTTTGCTTTCTCTCCCTCCAGTCTTCACCGAAACACTATCCTATCGACGCGCAGTCCTCTCTCTGGAGATCCCTTATGAAATGGCAACGGGGTAACAGGGACCAAAGATAGGCTTGTTGGGAGACTCAGTATTTTATCTTCCATCACTTCTGTTCGGCCAGGACCCGATGACAAGAAAGGAGAGAGCAGAGTCCTGACAAGACCAAGGAGCTGCGCCTTATCCGACACTGAGTCAGGGAAACACTGAATCCGCTCTCTTCTGTGCAGGGGGTGTTTGGAGATGAGCCCACCTGTTGGGCCGCTCCCCAGGCCCAGTGTAAATGTCCTTGTTGAAGACAGCAGTCAGGCCCAGAACTTCCCATCCTGATTTCTCCTACTCTGGGCAACTCCTGAAAGACACTCTCCTTCAGAGAACGGAACTCGACTGGAAAGTTCTATGGCTCTCCTAGAATCAGCCCAGGCCACCTCCTACCTGACTTGTGCTGAGCAGGTTCTGGGGGCCAGGCAAACCTCTGCTGCCCGCACTCTCAGGGAAAGAGGAAACTGTCTTCACATAGGCACTCAGGGAAAAGTCCAGTAATAATAGGGCTGCAGGAAGTCCAGCTGTCTCTGACCTTCTCCCTCCTCCTTTTCCTCCCCAAGGTGTCCCCAAGGAAAGTCACACACTGAGGAGTCCTAGGGATGCAGTTAAGGGAAAGCCAGAGAAACCTTCTGCCCTTCTCTCCTAAGGCTAATCAAATTGTTGAACTCTTTAAAGTTTTTTTTTTATGGGAAAACTTGAAATCTCCCTTATCAGGAGTTTCTTAGCACCCAAGCTGCCTTTCTCCCAGACCGCAAGTCCTAGTTACCACAAAACAGTCCAAACCAGTCTCCTGTTCTCTCTTGTGCATCTACCTCATTCCATTTAGCACTACAGATGCCCCCAAGCAGAAGACACATAAACAATTCTAAGCTATACATCAAAAAATCACAGGCCAGGGATGGGCAAGTGACGTAAGTGAAATGGTGGAGTAGGCAGTAGTTCCACAGACACATAAGAATACAAGCAGAGGCTGCCAGAACGTTGTCAGAACTCTGCAAAGCAACCAAGGAGACACTGACTCAAGAAATGTTACATTCCCAGAACCACTGGTTTTAGTAATTCTTCGTTTCCTGTTGAATGCTTTCGGAACCTTGTTGAAATCAATTGACCATACACAGTTCAACACCAAGAAGACAACGGATCCAGTTAAAAAATGGGCAGAGGATTTGAATATACATTTCTCCTAAGAGGACATACAGATGGCCCATAGACATATGACAAAATGCTCAGTGTCACTAATTATCAGAGACATGCAAATTAAAACCACAAGATATCACCACACAACTGTCAGAATGGCTACCATCAATAAATCAACAAACAAGTGCTGGTGAGGACGTGGAGAAAAGGAAACCCTAGGACACTGTTGGTAGGAACGCAGACTGGTGCAGCCACTGTGGAAACCAATATGGCATTTCCTCAAAAAATTAAAAATGGAACTGCCTTTTGACCCAGCGATCCCACTTCTAGGGATATATCCTAAGAATCCCTAAACACTAACTCAAAAGAATATATGCACCCATATGTTCATAGAAGCATTATTTATAATATCCAAGATCTAGAAACAGCCCAAGTGCCCATCAGTAGATGAATAGATACATAATGGAACACTACACAGCAGTAAAAAAAAAAAAAAAGAAGAAGGAACTCTTACCTTTTGAAACTGCGTGGATGGACCTGGATAGCATTATGCTAAGTGAAATGAGCCAGTCAGTGAAAAACAAATATCATTTGATCTACTTTTATGTGGAATCTAATAAACAAAATAAACTAATGAACAAAATAGAAACAGAAGCATGAATACGTGGGACAGACTGATAGCTGTCAAAGAAGAGAAGGTACTGGAAAAAAGAAGGTGAAGGGATTAGCCAAAGAACATACATGCATGTTCACGTCCAAGGACATGAACGATGGTGTGGGGATGGCCTGAGGGGGTGAGCAGGGGCTGGGTGGAGGTGGGCCAAGTCGGGACAACTGTAATAGCATAAACAATGAAAAATAAGGAATGAACAAATACATAATCAATTGCCCATGAGTTTCTTTCTCTAAACTCTCAATTCTATTCTATTGATCTATATCTCTATCCATATGCGTGTACTATAGTGTTTTGATTATTGAAGATTCGCAGTTAAATTCTGAAATCAGGAAGTGTTTGAGTTATACATGTAGATAAGAAAAGTTTTGAAATGTACGATAGTCAATATCTAACACTGGAGAACATGAGGTTGAATAACTTAAGGTCACACAACAATTTAATAGCAAAACAGATTTGATGGCAAGGGTCTCCTGATTCCTGGACTAGTGTTCATTATTAATACAAAATACTGTTTTGTAGAGCATTTTCTGTAAATAGTAAATTGTCCTGGAAGATCCCTTAGAACCTACAAACTTTAAAATTATAAGACTCAAAGATACCCTATAAAAATTCTTTCATTTTGGTGTATAATAGATGTTGAGTGAATTTTTTCCATACCTCTTATCCTAGAGTAAGCTCCAAATAGATACAAGGGCTAAATGTAAAACCTGAAAATGGAAAAAAATTGGTAAATTTCCTTTAAATTTGAGAGTACAAAAAGATTTTCTCACTATGATACAATATCCAGAAGCATAAAAGAAATGACAGATTTGACTACATAAAAAGGTTTTAAAGTTTGACCTTTGCCTATCAAAATAACTTTAAGCGAAGTCAAACACAAAGGATAAAATTGGAGAAAATATTGGTAAAATACTAGGGGAGCCTCCCAAAAATGGAATTATCTTCTGGAGGGTGGAACCCTTATAGTACATGCTTCCCCGACTAGGTGGGTGTTCTAGGAACCCATCTGTATCAGTGCACCAGCTGGTGGTGTTGTGAGAGGCTGCATTTTGCTTCAGTGAATTTTTCTGAAAACTCTTTCAACACGTTTGCCCATTTCAAGATGGATGATTTACGAGCGCACCTGCCCATACCACAATGAGTGTTCAGTAGTTTTTGAACAAAAACAGCATGACCCCTGTGCCCCACCCTCCCATTTATCCATCTCACCCTGAGCAACTTTTTTTGTTTCCCCAGATGATAAAATTCCTCAAAGGGAAACGTTTTGCCGATGTGGGAGAGGTGAAACGAAAAGCAGCAGAAGCACCAAAAGGCATCGACAATTTAAAAACTGTGTTGGGCAGTGGAAAAAACATCTCGATAGGTGTGTTGCATCAAACGGAAAGTACTCTGAAGGTGACCGAAGTTTAAACATGTAAGAATAAATACACATTTTATAAATAAATTCTAGTTTGGCGGGAGGGTTCCCCCTCATAGATCACAAATAAAAAGCTAATATTAATATCTATAAAGTCCTCTTAAAATCAAGAAAATAGGTAAAAAAGCTGATAAAAAGTAAAGAGTAGAAATAAACAAACCGTCCTTACAAATATAATGTTCAGCTTCACTCATTTTAAGAGAAATTCACATTAAAATTACATGAGATACCATTTCTCATCTCTAACTTTGGCAAAATGATTTGTTGGGGAGACTGAGGCAGAACAGAGAAAACTGCTTTCTCTGACAACCTCCTCCTTCGTTTGAGGGCAGGTTCAAGGATGCTCACAGAGGGAAGGGGAGGGGCGGGGGGGTGTCTTCCTACTATCCATCCTGTGGCCTTTGGAGGAGTGCTAATAGGAGACTGATACTTTTGGATTATGTCTTGTGATAAAACATCCTCAAGAACACACATAAAAGGAGAAGAGATTGATGGATATAAACAGGTGCATACCAATAAATACATTGCGGCCTATCGCTGATAAAAATGGGCTGAAATGCAAGACTTGGATAGGTGGGATCAATGTACCTCGGGCAGAAATAAGAACTGCTGGCTTCCCCCGGAGCCCACCCTTTTGCAGCGCTGCCCCTGCAATACCCACACAATGGGGCACTGGGGCGCCATCTCTCAGATGAGCCAGAGAAGGGAGGGAAAAGGGGGTGAGCTTAGTTTCTGCCCCGGACTCATCAAACAGAAAGATCTCTCCACCTCCCCTTAGGAGTAGAGAATGGAGTAGGGTAAGAGGTCAGGCGTGTTTAGCGACAACCTCTCCTACAAACCAGTGAGATGTGGAGTAAATGTAAGTACCCTAATAATAATCTATCGCTTCTATCATACAACTGTTACAGAAAAACAAGCCTACCTCCCCCGGGGTCTTTTTTTTTTTTTTTCACTATGTCCATTAATACTGTCTTTGCCCGCCACTGTTGTGTTAGGAATTGTGGGTCTCAATGCCAGAGCTTGGTGAAAAGGAAAGGAAGTATTTACTCAAAAGTTATACCCATTACAGTAATGGCAGAATGTCACCATTAAATCCCAAAATCCCTTTAAAACACCTACAAACACAGACACACAATCCTGCCTCCCCTTGCCAAACCAGGCCAGTCAGGGGCATCCTATCTCAGCAAAAGAAAATAGAAGTCTGAATTTGGCTAGGCTCGTGTTCTTAATCCAAAACTGCATCTTCACGGTGAGCCTGGGAGTCCTTCCACATTCTTTCAAACAGCTGAGAGGGAGCTCCCCACGCTGCTGCACTTGCTTTCCTGCTTCCTAAGCCACGTGGTCAAAGGAGCCCCCCTCTCTGCTCCTAAAACCACGCGGTTAAGTCCCCCCCACAGCTGCCGCACCTGGATTTAAATCCCAGGCACAGATCCTCCTTGCAACTCCATTCTGACTCCTCCCACAATCGGATACACCTGCCAGCACTCCCGTATTTTTCTGCCTTTTTTTGGGCCGCCATACTGAGTCGGGCAGGTGTGGCCCTGCGGTGGCTTGGGGCGAACCAGCTCCAAGCTCTGACGCAGGCGCTGTAACCTGGGAGCTGCCCCCAGCTACATCCCGGGTCATAAGTACCCTCCTGGCTCCATGCAGACTAGAGGCTAGTGCGCCGTTATTGATGTGCAAAATAGCTCTCAGTCCCTGTGCTGCTGCTTTTCCCAGCCCCCAGGTGAGACGTGGGGGGCCCTGCGGCCTCTCAGCCTATGCCCCACTTACACGCCTTTAAGCCTACACCCTGTTACACAAACCTGCCCTCTAGTTACATCCACCTAATCCTCTGTGTTCACTACCCTGTACTCTCCCCATTCTGGACTGTTTACTGTTGGCCAAATGCTTACTTACCAAATGCTGCCCCTATCTCCCTGGATTCAGACTTTGCTGATTCTCAGAACGCCCTCTCTGCCCAGCTTTGTCCATTAACATTGTACCCGAAGTTTACGGACTGGCTCTTTCAAGTAAGCTGTTCTTCCACCCAGCCGTGATCCCTTCCTCTCTGGAATTGCCCGAGCACGCTGCACCCACCTTTCCTCCAGAACTCCGCGGGCTCAGCACTGCACTACAGTTATCTGTGGAAATGCCTCATCCTAATTATGTGGCTGTTAATTCATAGTTCAGTTCAGGGACAGGATTCACTTTTACAGTCTTCGTGCACTTCCGGTGCACTTTCTAACATGGTGCAATTTTTCAGTAAGTTTTTGTTAAGAGAGAAATAAATGTACATGTTAATAAACAAGAAATTCCCCAGATTCTCATTTCTAGAAAAGTTTTGCCAACTGAAAATCCAAATACTCCTTGATATATGCAGACATGCATTGTGATCTTCAAAAAGAGTGATGTGCTTTACAGCCGTAGTTGTGCTGACCTCGGCATAGCCTCAGCAAACGTGAGCAAAACTTGAGTTCTGTAGATCTTTTAAGTAGCTAACGGAAACAACTACCACCACCCATAGACACAAACACAAACGCATGCACACACACTCACACGCACACTGACCCAGGAAAGGTCTTTAAAAGCATTGCTAAGTCATCTAATCAATTTTCAGCAAATTACTGTTCAACTGTGTGGCACGTGGTTTATCTCTTGCCCAGATAGAATCCTGGTAGTTACCGCCCCTCATTTCTACTTGTCTTTTTTGTCCTTAGGATAAAGCAGATAATATTTTAAAGGACTTATCTGAGCTAATAGGAACCAAAGAGCTTCCTGGGTGACTTCCACTTCTTGAAACCACATTCGCGTTTTTGGTGTTACAGACACTCACTCAGACGAGCTGGGGGTAAGCAAGCAAGCAGTTAAAGAAACCAGAGCCAGGCCGGCACCCGGGAGTCAGCACCCATCTCTTTTGAAACTCCGGTCAAGCCCAGGTCCGGGGAAGGCTGGGACGGAGACGCATATGGAGTGGCCGTGGGCCGGCTGGGGTGTGAGGGCGTCGGTGGAGCACGATGTGAGCTTATTTTGTGGAAATCACGTTCTCGATCCACGGACTGTAGCTGTGGAGGTCAGTAAAGACCATGGTGTGTCCGGTCAGAATACAGCCTGTTGCCCAGGACATAATTCCTTGTAATTCGCTGCCACATATGGCAGGTGCAGCTGTGGCCACCTGCCAGACAGAGTCGAGGAGGTCAGAGCTTCCTCCCACCTGAGGATCCCTCCCACCTGAACAAAAATGACAGCCACTCTATTTGTTGTGCAAAGGAGCCCAGCATACGGGAAAGTATGGGAAAGCTCCTTTCCACTGCACTGACTGCCCCCACCTCCCAGCAGTCCCTGCACAGACATTGCAAAGCAGTAGCTGGAAGGCAGCTTTGCACCGCCAGGAAATCTGTTTCTCTCCTCTCTAACACAGGCTGGAGGGCAGAGAGCCATTCTTCAGCTCCTCTCTCTCTGAGCTCTGAACTAACTGTAAACCCCGCCCCCGCTTGACGAAGGATGACAGGTAACAGACACAAAGACAGGCAAATGAGACGAGGAGAGGTACCTGGCATGGAGCTCTGCTGCCCAGTGTGTTTCCCATACAGAACATGTCCGGGAGGAATTTGTCATCCAGTAATCTTTCGCAGTTTAAACCAGGATTCAACTGACTCTGCATGCTGTACAGGGTGCTGTGTGTATTCCCTAAGCACAAGAAACAAGAGGTTTTCGTTCTGGTTTGCACTATCATAAGGCATGCTGCCCCCTCCTCCCTCGGGGCTTATTCTCAGCGGAAACGGACTCAGGGGAAGAACCAGTGCAACTCCCACAGATTAAACATATCCTCCGGCTCAGTTTATCATCTCTGATGGACCATCAGCCTCAAGGGAAGGTTGGTGAAGAGACAGCAAGCAAGATCTGAATCCAAGCTAGGCCATCATCAAGTCTGTGGCCTTGGACAATTTGTTAACCTTCGGGTCTTGGTTTTCTCATTTAAAAGATTTATATCCTAATAAAACATCTACATGATGTATGATAACAACTGAATAATATGTACAGGGGAATTAGTGCCTGGTACATAATTAGCGCTCAACAAATGGTAGCTGTCGTTGACCATATCACTCCTGTTAGATAAAGGGAGAATATGACTTTCACAAATTTTCAAATTAAGATTTAAAGAAGTTAAGTCATGTGTCAATAACCCTATCATAAATAGCAGAACCAATATTCACACATAGACCCCCGGCTCCAGCCCTCTGCAGTGTGTGCCAATGTGATACATGCATGTAACAGCTCGATTTAGGATTTGATTCCCAAAGGCTTAAAGGAGATCACCCTTCTACCTCACAGAGCCAATAGTGTTGCTCTATTTCAGCTTCACACCTGTGCTTAGAAATCTGGCACCGGGCCTACAATTTCCAAGTCCTTCCCCTAATTCCTCAGAGATCCTAAAGATGTGAATATACCTAAGAACACAACTAAGTCTTCTTTGTGATAGCCACTCACCAACAAAATCTGTAGTCTGTAACCAGGTGTGAACCACGCAGTCTTTAACTTCATTATTCAGAAGAGCAGGTAAGTGCAAAGTGTCAGCGGAGAAGAAGGTGAGAGGCACAGACAACTTTATCAGCATCAGGTCATTTTTTGGAGATGTTACAGTGAAGTTTGGGTGAATGAAGATCTTCTTATAAGGTATAATCTCCCCAGTAGTGTCTTGGACACTTCGAGAATGACCATGAAAGATAACCTGAAGATCTCTGGAAAACGGATACAAAAAAATGGATGCTATCATACACCACAAGGCTAATCTCTCCCCCTCACACGCACTCAAACTCATACACACCGTTTTTCTTCTATAATAACCCATTTAATCTTCTCTTCTTAGCTCTGTCCATTTGGTCTTCTATGTGTAGCTACCACAGGTGGTCATGTAGGTTGTGCACTCTACAAATTCAGGAGTCAAGCGACACAATGGCTTGGGCTCTGCTCTTAGCATAATTTCAGAGAGCACCTCCAATTCCAGACCAAGCAAGATGAAAGAAGCACACAAATGCATAGTCAAGGCTTGTACAAAAGTAGTAAGTTCTATCGGGGGCTCTTTGGGAGGAGGAGGGAAAAATAAATGTGCAATTGTACAAAGAAAGTAAGTTATGGTTTAGAGAGAGCTGAAATATTTTAAAGCCAGGAGGACCATCTGAATATATTATGCTCTACTGATCGCTATCGAAACTTTGCTGGATCCACAACTTTTTCTGGTGGTCCTTTAGGAGAGCAACAGTCAAAAGTCCTGGATGTTCCACTGAGATCCATTTAATATCCACGCACTATCATGGCTCAGGACCCTAAATTCAGAACAGGACACTTTCCTGAGGCCCCCAGGTCTCTTACTCAGGGATCTCTGCAACCATGACAGTAGGTTCATTATTGGGAACCGAGCACCAATTTCTTTGCTAAACTTCCAAATACCAAGTTTATTTTGTCTCCTAACGACAATACCACTTGCCTCTCAGTGTGTTCTTGTCACTTTGTTGGGAGTATATAAGATACAGTCTAAAAGGATAAGACAGGAATGGGCCCGATAAGACAGGAATGGGCCCGATAAGACCATCCTTCAGGCAACCCTATGGACCGAGAAGCTTAGGAGATCTCATCAAAGTGGCATCCTTTAGATAAACTTTGCTCAAGGTCAACTTTATAAGACACTGTACAGTTTAAGGGCTCTCCTTTGTCTTGTTTCTGTGTTGTCTTTATGTTCATCTGCTTGCAGTGAAGGATTTTGCGGGGCCCCCGTTGGGGGCGACTGGTCTTGGCCAAGCTGTTCGTACTGACTGCTGTGGTTCTTGGGGGCTCATCTCAGTCTGCCTGGTCCAGTAGCAAACATGTACACGCTGCTCTAAATGGCATAATTCCCCAACGACAACAGGGAATCGCAGCGACCCCTTCGGGGAACTTCTGACAAGGGCAAGATTGTTCATTTGAAAGACGCATTCGAGCAAAAAGGAAAGAAACCCTCATGCTAAGATTCGCTCTTGACCATCTAAATGAGACATCACTTACTGGATCACCTCCTGCACTTCCACACCCTGGGGATTTCTAAGGACTGGCGTTTCAATGACGTAACAGGATGGAATCTTTGGCCTGACTTACTGTTTAAATCAGCTGTAACAGCTCTCTTGTGTGTCTGTTTTGTCAAATTGGCCTTCTCTGCTTCTAAGATTACTCTCCTTTCTTGTAGAAGGAAAATCACTCATGTTTACAGTGTTAATTTAATAACTATATAAAATGGGCCCCCTGTTATAGTTTCTTTTTTCTTCCTCTATTTTCCTTTTCCCTTTCTTTTAAGAATCTACTCTAATTTACCATAAAATATGTTTGTAAGTAAATACAGAAGTTTATATTGAAGAGAGTCCATGATAAATAGATGACTATCTCATTATGGTAAATTATGGTGAGTAAATTTTGGCTTAAAGCAACACAAAAGCATGAAAAACTAAACTATGGTGGATAAAAAAAGAGAATATTGGTCACCTCTGAGGGATATGGATGGAATATACCTGAGAAGGGACATGAAGAAGCCATCAAGATACTGTTTAACCTTAGACTTTGTTACATGAAACAACCATATTAAAATCTATAAAGCAATGGCTAAAGGAACAGAAATAGTGTGCGTACATTCCACAAAAATTAAATTTGAAAGTTATCTAAAAATATTAATCTAGTAAAATGGCAAAAGTATTTTCAGATTAACATAAGCAGAGTAGAAATTCATAATAGGCAGAAAAAAGTCCAAATATAGCAAGAATCAAAATAAATAGAAAACACCTAAACTCACCAGTTAAAAGACAGAAATTGTAATATTGTACTTTTCAAAACTCCTGCTACATGTAAATTAAGAGACATGCTTAAATCAAAAGGATACAGAAAGGCGTAAAGAAAAGGAAAAGAAAAGATGTAACATTATATACCAGGACAATACTCCAAAAGAAATAAGCCAAAGAAAATGAGGGCTGGTGTGTTAATATCTGGCTAAAAAGGTTTTAAGACAAAAAATTATCTATCTGAGTAAAATCAATAACATAATAACATGTTCAACATTATCAAGAATGTACAAAATACATAATTTATAAATGTACCTAAATTTACAGATACTTAACAAAATAACCTGAAAATATATCTTTAATAAACTTATGAAACTATTTTGACTATTCTATTAATACTAGAGAATATTTCAACACAGTTCTCTCAATTGTTAATATCAAGCAAGAAAAAATTAGTAAGAATATAGATTTGGACTGCACAATTTAAGAGTTTAATACATTTCACATATTAAGAATTTTCCACACTAAGATCAGAGAGTATACACTCTTTCAAGCACATGAGGAAGGTTTATAAAAATTGACTCCATACTGGTCCAATGAGCAAGTTTCAATTATATCTAAAAAACCAGTATCACATAGATCACAGTGTCTGATCACAAAACAATTAAGTTAGAACTCAAATATTTTTGCCTTGACTTATGAATTACTTATTTCTGAAAGTTTCCATTTCATATTTTTAAACCACAGTTGACCACAGGTAACTGAAGCCACGAAGAACAAAACCATAGACAGGGAGGACTACTGTGTATACTACTGGTATACAGCTCTAGAGTTATACTTGTAAATAAACACCAATATGTGTACATACCAACACATACAAATATTGCGGATATATATACAAGAGTATTCTTTAAGAAACATGGTACAAATAGGTTTATAGTAACCATGTTTAAAATACAGCGACAGAAAACTAGAAATAACTTAAATCTCTATCAAGAAAAGAATGAACAAGTTGTGTGATATCCACACTGAAATGTTATACAGCAATAAAAAATGAAATATAGTCATATACCTAGCACTTTGGATAAATCTCAATAGAATGATTGTATGATTATTATTACATATATATATATCATACCATGTTAGTTTTCCTTCTGGACCTGTTATAAACATAAGAATGTGAGACATTCCTCAGTCCATTTTTATCGGAGTAACTGAGGTCCTGTTAACCACCACAGCGCTAGGATTTCCTGACTAGCACGGGTTATTTAGAATTCCCCAAGGGGTGTTGAGTCCCAGCCTTGGAGCTTTGGGACAGAGCGGACTGGTCCCCATTACTTACGGTAAGAAGCAGTGTGCAGCTGTTATGACCCACTGAGGCGCAATGAGAGTCCCCACACAGGGCTGGTAACTCGACTTCAGATACAATAAGGAGAACATGTGACCGAACTCTCCCATGCCCGCACATGGAACAGCACCTGCAACGCAGAGAGAAGACAGTCAAGAGACATTCCAGCTGATTAAAGGAAACGGGGCGGGTATGGAGAGTTGGGGATGCCGGTGTCAGACTGTATCAATATTTACCACTTATTCACCACTACTTTATGGTACCAGGAGATCATACTATAAAAACACTGTACTGAGCACTTCCCATACTTTTTTAAAAAATTTTTAATTTTCACAGAAAAAAAAAAACAGTTGGGTAGATAAATTTTAGATCATTTTACAGATTAAGACCCTAACATTAGGAAACTTCCTTGAGGCCATATAAATAGTGTATGATGGTTGGTTCAAGGATTCAGGCTTCAGTCTATCTGATTCCAAATCCCACGTATGCACTTATTCTCTGCACGACCTCCTTACTTCTCTCCAGACACCCTTGTTCATTTCCAGTCTCCTAAAATCTTACTATTTCTTGGCTCTACCCAGAGTCTCAGCAATGCAGCCTTTCCTACATCTCCCTGACTTTTCCTACTAATCAACTGTAGGGACGTGCTGGGACCAGTTATCATGACTCCAACAGAAATGAAAATTAAAACTTTAATTCTGACGTGAGAATGTAGGGAGAGATACTTGGTACAGATGGGCACTTAAATACAGTACAATACTTACTCTCTGGGAATATGCCTAGATTCAGATTCTGGCTCTATCATTACTATTAGTATGAACTTAAACAAATTATGTAAATCTCTGTATCTTAATTCCTTATTTGTACACTGAGATCTTAAACTTCTATCCTAGGGTTATTTTGAGAATTAAATGTGTTAACATATTTAAGTTGTCTGGAAGAATGCTTGGCATATAACGAGTGTTCAATAATGTTATTTCTCAACATTTGCAAATCAATTTGGAGCTTCTTCTTTGTGTTTTTTTCTAGGAATTTTATTGTTTCTGATCTTATGTTTAAGTCTTTAATCCATTTCAGTTCATTTTTGTGGGTGGTGTAAGACAAGGGGTCCATTTTCATGTTTCTGCCTGTTATCCCATTTACCCAACAACATTTGTTGATAAGACTGTCATTTCCCCATTGAGTGTTCTTGGTTCCCTTGTCAAATATTAGCTGACATACATGAAGGGGGTTATTTCCAGCTCTCTATAATCTGTTCCATGGTTTGTGTGTCTATTTTAATGCTAGTAACATACCATTTTAATTACTATGGCTTTTCAGTATAGTTTGTTACCAGGAAGTGTAATATCTCCTGTCTTTTCTTCTTTTTCCAGATTGCATTGGCTATTAGAGGTCTTCTGTGGCTCCATACAAACTTTATGATTTTTTTCTATTTCCATGCACAATACCTTTGGAATTTTGATAGGGATTGCACTGAATCTGTAGATGGCTTTGGGTAGTGTGAACATTTTAACAATATTAATTCTTCTAGTCCATTAACAGAGATATCTTTCAATTTGTTTGTATCTTCTTTAATTTCTTTCACCAAAATCTTGTAGTTGTCATTGTACAGATTTTTCATTTCCTTGATTACATTTATTCCTAAGTATTTTACCATTTTTGAGGCTATTGTGAATGAAATACTGTAAAAGTCCTATAAGAAAACATGAGGAAGAAGCCCCCTGATGTGGGTCTTGACCATGATTTTTTGGCTATGACACGAGCAGCAGAAGCGACAAAAGCAAAAATCAACAAGTGAGGCTATAGTAAACTAAAAAGCACCTGTATAGAAAAAAATCAATAAAATGAAAATGCAACTTACAGAATGGGATAAAAATAATTTTAGGTCACACATTGAATACAGTGTTAATATTCAAAATATGTAAAGACCTCGTATAACTCAACAAAAGCAAACAACCCAATTTAAAAAATGGGCAGAAGAACTAAACCAAAAAATGGGCAGATATTTTTCCAAAGAAGACATCCAAATGGCCAACAGGCACAGAAAAGATTCTCAACTTCGCTAATTATCAGGGAGATGTAAATCAAAACCCAAATGAGATCTCATCTCACACCTGTTAAAATGGCTGTCGTCATGAAGCTATAAAAGTCCTCAGCAAACATTAGGAAATCAAATCTAGTAATGTATAGAAAATTATATACCTAAACAGGGCTTATTCCAGGCATGCAAGCCTAGTTTAATGTTTGAAAATTAATCAATGTGATTCACCATATCAACAGGCTAAACAGGAAAATTTATTGTATTAATGATACAGATGGTGGAAAGCAGTTGAAAAATCCAACATCTACTCTTAATAAAATATCTCAGTAAGTTAGAAAGAAGAATAATTACCTCAACCTGATAAAAAGTATCTACAACTTTGTTATAGACAAAAAAACCCTACAGTTAACATCATACTCAAAGGCAAAAAACTGAATGCTTACCCTTTAAGACGTGAAATAAGACAACACTGTCCACTCTTAACACTCTTACTCAAAATAGTACTGTACATTCTGGCCACTGCAACAAGGCAAGAAAAAGAAATAAAGGACAAACCAACCAGGAAGGAAGAAATATAACCATTCTGTTTGTATGTGGCATGATTCTTTACACAGAAAACTCCAGGGAATCTACAAAAAACCTCCTAGAACATGTGAGTTTAGCAAGATCACAGGATACATGATCAACACACAAAAATCTTCTACATACTAGTAATGAACATATAAAATCCAAAATTTAAAATGCAATACCACTTTCAATCACTCTAAAGAAAATTAAATAATTAGGCATATAGTTAACAAAATATGTACAAGATCTTTATGCTAAAAATTACAAAATGCTGATGAAACAAATCAAAGAACTAAATATGCAATAAAAGAAATGACATGCTATGTGTATAAACTACAAAACTCAAAAGAGTAAAAATGCCAATTCTACCCAAACTAATTTACAGATTTAATAAAATTCCTATTAAAATTCCAGCAAGATTTATTTTTTAATATATTTTATTGATTATGCTATTACAGTTGTCCCATTTCTCCCCCATCATCCCCACCTCCCTGCACACCTTCTCCCACCCAAATTCCCCCCTGTTAGTTCATGTCCATGTGTCATAAGTTCTTTAGCTTCTACATTTCCCATACTATTCTTGCCCTCTCCCTGTCTATTTTCTACCCACCATCTATGCGACTTATTCTCTGTACCTTTTCCCCCTCTCCTCCTCCCACGCCCCTGTTGCTAACCCTCCATATGATCTCCATTTCTGTGGTTCTGTTCCTGTTCTAGATGTTTGCTTAGTTTGCTTTTGTTTTAGGTGTGGTTCTTAATAGCTGTGAGTTTGCTGTCTTTTCACTGTCATATTTTTCATCTTCTTTTTCTTAGATAAGTCCCTTTAACATTTCATATAATAAGAGCTTGGTGATGATGAACTCCTTGAACTTGACCTTATCTGAGAAGCGCTTTATCCGTCCTTCCATTCTAAATGACAGCTTTGCTGGATAGAGCAATTTTGGATGTAGGTTCCTGCTTTTCAAGATTTCAAATATTTCTTTCCAGCCCCTTCTTGCCTGGAAGGTCTCTTTGGAGAAATCAGCTGACAGTCTGATGGGAACTCCTTTGTAGGTGACTGTCCCCTTATCCCTTGCTGCTTCTAGAATTCTCTGCTTCATTTTAATCTTGGCTAATGTAATTACGATGTGCCTTGATGTGTTCCTCCTTGGGTCCAACTTCTTTGGGACTCTCTGAGCTTCCTGGATGTCCTGGTAGTCTATTTCCTTTGCCAGATTGGGGAAGTTCTCCTTGATTATTTGTTCAAATAAGTTTCCTACTTGTTGCTCTTCTTCTTCCCCTTCTGGGACCCCTATAATTCAGATGTTGGGACGCTTAACGATGTCCTGGAGGTTCCTAACCCTCTCATTTTTTTGAATTCTTGTTTCTTCCTCATTTTCTGTTTGGTTGTTAGTTTTTTCCTTCTGGTACACTCCATTGATTTGAGTCCCAGTTTTCCTTCCATCTCTATCAGTTCCCCATGCATCTTCCTTCATTTCACATATTGTAGCCTGCATTTTTTCATCTAATTTGTGAGCAAAATCAACCAATTCTGTGAGCATTTTGATGACCAGTGCTTTGAACTGTGCATCTGATAGGTTGGCTATCTCTTCACTGCTTAGAGGAATTGGCTCTGGGGCTTTCATTTGTTCTCCGGTTTGAGCCTTTTTTGGTGGGGTTTTTTTGTTTGTTTGTTTTGGTTTGGTTTTAGTCTGGTCACGGCTATTATGTAGTGAGGGGTGGAGCCTTAGGTGTTCCTCAGGGCGGGGCAGCCCAGTTGCTGGGTTGTGACGCTATAGGTGGGGGCGGGGTCCGAGAGGGAAGAATGGCACCTGTTCCGCTCTCTCCTGGACTCCGGTCCCTTCCGCTGCTTCCCCTTCGCCTGGATTATCTGCGCACACGAACGTGGGACCACCTGGTCCGCCAGCTGCCTTGTGCGGCCTCACTGGGTCTGCACAGTTGCCCCCCTGTGCCCGGGGTCCACCAGCCGCCACCTGTGCACCTGGGAACTGCCAGCCGCTGCTGCTTGCGTTCCTGGGTCCGCACCTCCACTTTTTTCTGCCGCGACTCCATCCCTCTTACCTGTCTGGATGAATGGTTGTTGGACTTCCGTACAGTTCAATTTTCTATAAGTTCCGGTTGTTTTCTTGTTTCTAAATATTTGTTGTCCTTAATTTTGGTTGTGAGAGGAAGCACAGTGTGTCCGCCTACGCCTCCACCTTGGCTGGAAGTCCCAGCAAGATTTATTGTATTCAGAAAGAAACTTACAGAAACTTTTATAGGAAAAGTCACAGGCTAAAATAATGTTTTAAAAAATAATGGAGTGGAAGAGATCACTGTGCCCACTATGAAGACCTGCTTGCCTAGGCACAGTGTCCCAGACAATGAGGCACTGGCGGACGGGCAAGCACATAAACTGATGGAACAAAACAGAAAACCCAGGAACAGACACACACCGGTATGTCCAACTGATTTTTGACAAAGGTACAACAGCAATTCAATAAAGTACAGCTGTTCAACAAACATTGCTGGAGCAATTAAACATCCAAAGACTGAAAACAAAATCTCCACCTAAAGCACACACCTTATTCAGAATTTAACTTAGATGGATTACAGACTTAAATATATAACTATAACACTTATAGCAGGAAAAAAAAGAGAGAACATTTTCAGGATCTAGGGTTACACAAAGAATTCTTGACACCAAAACCAAAACCCAC
Organism: Glossophaga mutica; assembly: GCA_039655065.1. Lineage (NCBI taxonomy): Eukaryota > Metazoa > Chordata > Mammalia > Chiroptera > Phyllostomidae > Glossophaga > Glossophaga mutica. The sequence continues at coordinate 9,129,992 of CM077313.1, forward strand.
GAAAGGAAAAGTTGATCAATCTGACCTTATCAAAAAAAGACCCTCTGAAGAGAGGTTAAAGACAATTTACATACTGGGGGCGAAATATGTGCAAACCTCATGTCTGACAAAGTACTTGTATCTAAACTATCAATTATATACTCTCAGAGTCAACAATCAGAAAAAAAAACAAACAAACAAACAAAAAAAAAAACCCAAGTCTAATTAGAAACTGAGCAAAAGACAAGAATAGACACTTCCCTGAAGAGAATATACATAGGGTAAACAGGCACATGAACAGATATTCAACAGCATTAGCCACTGAGTAAATGAACATTAAAACTCTGAGATATTGCTATACATGTAACAGGATGGCTAAAGTGCAAAATGATGACAACACCAAATTCTGGCAAGGATGTAGGGAAAATAGCTCACTCATACATTGCTGGTGAGGATGTAAAATTGTGCAGCCAATCTGGAAATCCATTTCGGTATGAAAGTAAACATAAAATTACCATAGAGTTAGAAACTGCATTCTCAGGACTGAATCCCGGACAAATAAAAACTTATCATACAAAATGCAGCAGTGTTTGTGCTTGCTTCAGCGGCACGTATACTAAAACTGGAATGACACAGAGAAGATTAGCACGGCCCCTGCACAAGGAGGACACGCAAACTCGTGAAGTGTTCCACATTTCTATTATGCTGAGTGAAATAAACCAGGTGGTGAGGGACAAATACCATACGATCTCACCTTTAAGTGGAACCTAATCAATGAAACAAACAAGCAAGCAAAATATAACCAGAGACATTGAAACTAAGAACAATCTAACAGTAACCAGAGAGGCGGTGGGGGGGAGATAATGGTGGGTAAGTGGGGGAGGGTTTTCAGGAACGATTATAAAGGACACATGGACAAAACCAAGAGGGAGTGGAAGCAGAGGAGGAAGGTGGGGATGGCTGGGGTCCGGGGGAGTGGTGGGGGGTAAATGCAGACAACTGTACTTGAACAATAATTTTTTTTAAATGTAGCAGATTTGTTCATTGATGCCCTTCACTGGGTAAGTAATTAAACAAACTGTTGTACATCCATACAATGGAATAATACTCATAATAAAAAGGAACAAATTATTGATATGAACACAGCTTGAGAAAGTCTCAAGAGAATTATGCTGGGTGAAGTCACATGAATCTTTTTAAATCATAAATGTGGTCACATAACTCCCATATTCAAAACTCTTTAAAGGCTTTCCATTATAACCAGGACCATTTCTAAAACCAAGGCTAGAAGACCCTCTGCCGCACGACTCTCACCCCACTTCCTTCCTCTGCACTCCAGCTACACAGGTGGTCTGCTGAAAACGTCACACCTCATGGCCTTCACACGTGCTGGTTTCTCTGTGTGAACGAAAAAACCTCCCACCCCTACTGCACTTAACGTGGTTCACTACATTCGGTCTGATATGGTTCAGGAAGCATTATGCATTATTAAAAGATAGACATTATTTTCCCATGTTTCGCATAAGAAAACTGAGGAGCAGAGAGGTTAGGGTATTTGTCCAAAACCGCTTAACTATTAAGCAGAAGAACATTACTGCCTAATTACAGAGCCATACTCATTTCATTGTGGTAAGTTACTTAATTGCTCTGTGCCTCAGTTTCCTCATCAATAAAATGAGAATAATACTTATCTCACAAAGTTGTAATGAGAATTAAATGAGTTAATATGTAGCAAACAGGGCAGTGTCCATTATATAGGTACTATATAAGGATATGCTTTTATGGTGGTGGTGGTGGTGGTGGTGATTATTATTACATACTATGTTTTAAAGCCCAAAGAACAAGATCTACTTTTTCCTTTTGAGCCTTACAGCAAAATATACCTGCTGTTTTTGCTTTCTACGTCTTTTATAGATTCCGATTCCCCCTTCCAGGATCCCCTGTCCATCCTCCCTGCTGGTGTGCCTCCATATTTCAGCCCAAGGAGGTTATCAGAAATTCAGAGGGGTTTTTCAGCCCATAAGAAAAAGGTTGAGTCAGGTACAACAAACAGCGGAGACTTACATGAGATAACTGCTGTATCAGCCACTTCCCAAATGCTCACGTTCTGATCCACCAGCTCTCCCTCTCCTAAAGCACCACAGCCTCACCCACCCCGCACAGGGTCCTAAGCAACTTGACAAAGAGATACCCTCAGTCACTCACCAGTCACCATCAGCAAGACTACTAGCACACCCTTCATGTCGGTGCCTGAATCCTGTTCTGAAGATAAGGATGGGGTGGAAACTAGCCGGCACAAAGCAGGTGTAGAACTTATGACCTGTGTGGGGATTCTGAAGAGCAGGAGAAGGCGCAGGGGATAGAACCGGGATGCGGATTCTATAAAAGTCTGGAGTCTAGAGGGCTCTCCTTCCAGTCTTAGGCCTCCATGTAAAAAAAGGACGGTACACAGGGAAATCTCAGTCCAAGCGCAGTCTGCCCGGGGGGATGATGAGTTCAAGGACCTGGGCTGTACCCGCCTCCTCTAGGGGCAAGGATTCCGAAGGAGGCAAGTGAACCCTCCGTGGAGTGAAAATTCATCCCAAGCTCCTTCCTTTGCCTCACGGTTCTTTTCACCAGCTCCTTCCTCACAGAGTGTGATGGGCACCCCTCCCTCTACATGTCCCACTGGCCCCTCTCCTCTGCGGGCTGCTCTGATGAAGCAGAGCTGTCCCCACCCCTCTGTGTGACTCGCCTCCCCTTTATGCATGTGTCACACTCAGCCCACGCCCCTCAGAACTGCTTCAGTTGCAGGGATTCGTATTGCGCAGCCACACGACTCATGTGAATAAAAGTTCCCCGCCAAGGCCCACGCCGGTGGCCCCCATCCGACCCTTCCATCCGTCCTGACTACACTGCCCTCCCGGACACGGCCCGCACACACTCATTTGCACACTCACTTGCACATACACTCTCTCTGTCAACTTTCTCAGTGGCTGTCTTTTTCAAATTTATTTCTGGTGGCAAAATAGAACAAGAATATTATTTAAATAGAAAATCAGATGGCAGAATAAAACAAGAATAGATTTACAGTCCTATAAATCTGAGATATTCTGTGGAACGAGACCAGGGACTCATATGTCTCCATATGGACACAGAATCTGTTAAAACACCAACAGATAAAGAACTTATTAACAAATAACTTACAAACATGTGAGGAAAAATTGACTATTACACACACGCCATCCATCCGTCCGCCCGTCCGATTCTCGAGTTATTTTTTCAAAGAGAAACTTCAAGAGCAATGTCCACAATCAGCTATCAGTATCCAAGAACAAAAATGAAAACAACAAATGGGATTGACAAACAAAAGGAAGAATTCCAAGGCTAAAGTAATTAGCCTTTGTCCTCAAAAAGGACAAAAGGACCATTCTTTTGTCCCATTTCCTCATGTCCTAAGCTCCAAGCTGTTGGTCAGGACAACCCAGCCCAGCTGGTGATGACCCCCGAGTGATGAGTGATCAACAGGGAAAGATGAGCTGGTGTAATAAAGAAGGGAGGGGCTGAGGGGGAGTATAAATAACTATTAGGGGGTTTAGAGCAAACCTGGGGACACTGTCTTCTTGAGCTAAGGTGCGGAGTCCTGCCCCCCACAGTCCTGGCCTCAGAAACTCCATGGGGAATATAAGTCCTGAGCCTAGGTTCGCTTTCCCACAGACAGCTGAGCTACCTTTGGTCGGAGGGGCCTCTAGGAACGGCAGGTAGAGGGACCTGGATTGAGAAGCCTAAGGAACTAGGCTTCTTTTTCCCTCCCTAAAGGCTCCAAGAGAGGTATAGTTCCCCACCTTCCTGAAGCAGAAGGGCCTCCATCTGTCTATCTAGAACCCTCTTTCTCCCCCCTGTCGTGTGCCCCTATGCCTAACCACAGCCACTGATTCTACCAGGTGTTCTCAAGGAGAAGCCTGAGCTGCAAGTTCCACACTCTGCTGATCTTCTTCTACATGTCACAGGGAAAGATCTGGACCGCCATGAGATTTATCTTCTATTTGGGTGTCCTTGTTGGTAGGTATCCAGGACCTTCTACTCCATCCTATAAGGCAGAGGTTAATGTAGGATGAAGTGAGGCAAACAGACGCAGGATGTGTGGAGGGTGCAAAAACAAGGGTCATGAGCAGAACTAGGGTCCCCCGCGCCCCCCACGCTTCTTATACTCCGTCCACAGCTCTCAGGACAGGCTGAGGCCACTCTTCCAGTGCTAAGCCTGTGGGTGCTTCATGGTGTACACCTGCCTTGAAGAATACTTAACAGTGAGTATTCCCCCCAGGTTTTTTAAAAATGTGGGCCTCGCCACCCACTGGGCAAGTCCCAGGGTAGCCCTAAGGACAGAGAGCTCATTTTGACATCAAAAGCTTAGAAACTCAGAATGCAGAGGGAATGGAGAAGGTGGGAACAAAAGATCAAATGCAAGAGCCCTGCCCCCACACTCCCTGACTTCCACAAGGTTCTGGAGGCAGGATTCGCTGGCGGCATTGGCTGCCTGGGCCGCGTCACCAATTGGACAAGTTAATCAATCCATCTGGGCTTCAGTTTCTACGGTCAAAACGGTATCTTCCTGCCTACATAATAGGGTCACGGTGAAGGTTAAATAAATCCAAGAGCTCAGTGTCTTTTATCCTTATTAATACTCTGCCTTTCTTCCCCTGGAGTTTTTAACTGTGACCACACAGGGGAGCTTACGTGAGAAGCAGCTCTAGCTAAATTGGGGCGGATTAACAGAGGTACTGTACCAAGGGCAGCCCACAGACGAACAGGGCTTTATTTCTGATGCTAGAATTAGCCTTTTTCCTCTTTCATCTCTGGTTTTTTAATAATTCATTTATAAAAATATTACATATTCATGTCAAGAAATTTAGAATATTAAAAAGTAAAAAAAAATAAACATCACTCATAATCCCACCTCTCAGTCAATGTATGCTAATACTTGGCTTGAGTTTATTCCCAGACTTTATTTTATTTATGTATTTTTTAATTTAAATGATATATTTTTGGCTTATTTTTAGATAATTGAATTACTAGATTTAATTATTTTTAACTTAAAGAAAAGGTACCAATACTTCTTTGACATTTAATATGTGCAAATATTATTTATACAATTTTAATATGTATGACATTCCATTTGTACATGTACTTCTTCACTTCAATGTCCAACATCACTGCATTGGACATTGACATTTCTAATGTTTACCTATTGTAGACAGTGCTCATATGAGCAGACTTATTCATAATCTTTGTCTACATCTGATTATTTCAGTGGAATGGATTCTTGGGGCTGGGGCTATTAGGCCACAGGTGACAAATATTTGTAATTCTTGATTATTTCTAAATTGCTTTTCAAAAAGTTAGAATCAACTGACACTCCTATGGGGCAGTGAATGAGAGTCTCAGTGTGCTTTCTTGGATTGAATCTTATCAACATTAAAGAAAAATGATTACTATAAATATTAGATTAAATGGTACATCATTTTAATTTATATTTTTATTAGAAAAAAATGTCAAACATTGCCTGGCCAATCAATTACTTTTTTAAACTGTACATATTCCTTTTCAACTGAGAAACGGTTGCTGGTACTGTTTGTTCTAAGAACGTCTGACATACGAAGAATGTTATTTCCTCAGGGACACTTCTCTCTGCCTGCTCGGCTGTGCAGAAGGAAGACCACGCCCCCTACCTGGCATACCTCAGGTCTCACTTCAACCCCTGTGTGGGTGTCCTCATCAGAGAAAACTGGGTGCTGGCCCCGGCTCACTGCTACTTACCGTGAGTGGTGGGCATCCCCCCCTCGTCCTGGAAATAGCTACTACTCATTCGACATCAGTGATTCTCAAACAGAGGCAATGCTCCCCACCCCACCCGGGGTACAGGTGGCAAACCCCGAAGATATTTTTGGTTGTCACCACAGAGCTGGGAGTGGGGAGGACAGTGCTGTTGGCATCAACTAGTGAACAGAGGCCAGGGCAAGGCAAGGATACTGCTGCAGACCCTACCATGCACAGGACAGCCCCCACAACACAGAATTATCCAGCCCCCAAATGTCAACAGTGCTGCCTCTGCAGAGCCCTGTTCCAGATATTATGCCCCTTCAGTCTCTCACCAGCTGGTCGAAGTTTTCTACTAGCAATATGCAGTATGAATGCGTTTCAGAAGTTAAGGGGCCAGTAGCTAACTTAGAAGGCTCAAATTGGATAAGTTCAGGAGAATTTTTAAAGAAAACTAATGACAAAGGTAGGGACAAGGGAAATAGGAAAAACACAAAGATTGGTTCAGTACTCCCATGGTTAGTATTAGAAAGGTACAGTTACTACCCCTAGACCTGAATGGGCAAGGAGAAAATGGGGACAGGGGGAAGGAGAGAGAAAGGAGTCATATGGAGAGACAGCCTTATATGAGCTGTAACCTTTGGTCATGAGACACAGCCAACAGCCAATCGACAGCAACCCTGCAGAGAGGGAGCTGAGAGGATAAATACTCCAGCCTCAGACTTCTCCCTCCAGTTACTTCCTGGTGCTTCCTACTGGACAAAGCCCATCCATTTAATCCACATGTATCACTTTCCAAAGGTACAGAGCAGGACCACGTAGGGTCAGGCGTGGATCTGATGAAGCAAACAGGAGCTATCCAACACTCAGGTCATCCCATTCCCTTACCCGCACCAGAATGGAACTGCCCGACTGGATAAGCCGGAGCTGCAAGGGAGGGAGAGTAATATAGCTGTACAATGTGTAATTTTCCTCTCCTCTGCACGAGGATGCTTCCTCAGAACCCAGCAGTTAAAGGCTCCGCAACTGACTATGTGACCAAGGTTGATTACTCTCATGTGCCTCTGTGACTTCACCTGAAAAATGGGCACTAAAAATAGAATCCCCTTCACAGATCTGTTGAGTGGTAAATGAGGTAACTCAACATCCAGATGGAGAACTTGCCATAGTACCTGGCGCACGGTAACGTTCAATATTGGCTTTGGTGATGATGATGATGATGATGATGGTGATGATAGTGATTACTTCCAAATCCTTCTCCCTCCAGAAACCTGAAAGTGATGCTGGGAAATTTCAAGATCAGAGTCAGAGATGGGACAGAGCAGATTATTAGCCCCATCAACATTATCCGCTACTGGAATTACAGTGATAGCTACCCCCAGGATGACCTCATGCTCATTAAGCTGTCTAAGCCAGCCAACTTCAGCCACAAAGTCCAGCCCCTTGACCTCGCCACCAGCAACGTCCGGCCAGGCACCGTCTGTCTGCTTTCAGGTTTGGATTGGAGCCGAGACAACAGCGGTGAGTGCACCCCCCACAGCAAGTTGCGGTCATCAGTTATCCCTCGAGAGGGGCACTCATGTCCACACAGCTAAGAAGAGAGGGCAGGAGGTTGGGGGAGACCAAAGGGAGAGACTACACAAGTGGTCTGGCAAAAAGAGACCCACTCACGAGTCTGAAGCTCCTCCTTCCCCAGGGTGTCTAATGCCCCACCCACTTGCCCATCTGACTGTACGGAGGACGTGGGTTCGGATGGTCAGAGACACAATTCACATCGAAGAGGCCGTGCCCCTCCATTCCATACAGGCTCATGTTACATACAGACGAGGCCTCTGAGACCCTGAGTCAGGCCACCTCTTCTTCCTCCAAGACGGGACACAGAATAGAAAGAAAACTCTGCTTCTGACAGAGACAAAAAGGCTCCTTCAAAACCCTCGGCAATGACTCTCATAACCACGCCCAGCATCATCTCCTCCCTTTTCTTCATTCCTTATTTTCTTCAGACACGCAAACAAAACACCAGGTGTAGGAGAGGGCGGTGGCCCGAGGGGCCAAGTAACAACTGTGAACAGGAAGGTTTCTTTATCCTTGATTCCCTCAGGCCGACACCCTGATTTAAGGCAGAACCTGGAGGCCCCTGTGATGTCTGATAAAGACTGCCAGAGAACCGAGCAAGGAAGAAGCCACAGGAACTCCTTATGTGTTAAATTTGTCAAAGTATTCAGCCGAATTTTTGGGGTAATCTTTTCTCTACATTCAGCTTTCATGAACTTGTATGTGTCTAGTTAACTATTTGATCTTGATATTAAGAAAAATGGCAAGTCCTCATCCTCTCAATTTTTTGTTTTAAGAATCTGATAAGGCCGCAGCAAGCCTCTGTTGCTTCTTCACTAATGGGCTCTCCTTACTAATGCCTTTGCTCATTTAAGGGCTTCTTGCAGCACCTGCAGTTAATCATACTGTTATTCTCATAGCTGCAAATGAAAACGGGCATTGCTGAAAAAAAAAAAGATAATTCAGACTTTTCACAAATGGCAACTGGCTTCACGTGGGGGTTGACTCATTTTTTTACATGTGAGTTCTCAGAAGGTTTTTCTCTAACTTTCTCAAGATCACCCAAGGATAATGACAGCAAAGCCAGATAAATGACTCCAGGTTCCTGTCCCCCGCTTCAGCACTCTTTTCGGGACCCAGTTACCACCTCTAGGCAGGGCTCACCCAAGTTGGGGACTAGAGTGCGCCTTTGAGATCTGACCAAATCTCTCTCTCCCTCCCCCTCTCTCTGCCCCGCCTCCGGTAGGAAGTGGCCGTGGCTACTGTGGTCTGCAAAAACAAGCTGCAGGGGATCGAGGTCGGACACTTCATGGGTGGGGACGTGGGCATCTACACCAATGTTTACAAATACGTATCCTGGATTGAGAGCGTCACCAAAAACAAATGAGACCCTGCCACTCGCTCTGCAGCCCACCAGCTCTGCCACTGACTGTGCAAGCGCGCTTTTCCCCAAACTCAAAATAAAATTTCCAAATACAAACATTTGGATGCATCACGCCAATAGGCTATGTTTTCTTATTTTTGTTCTTACCCTAAATTTCTTATTTTGTTCTTATTCTAATTTCTTATTCTAAAAGAACCAGGAACAAAAGGTGAAATGAAAACTTACTACACTGCACCGGGGTACACCTGCTCATAACAGACCTTTGAGGTTATCTTTTATCCTCTCGTCACAAATGAGAAAACTGGAACTAAAAGAGGCTACTTAACATTGTCTATCGCTGGAGGGTATCAGACCCTGGACTGCAACCCCGTAATGTCGGAGTCTCAGTCCCATGCTCTTAGCCCCCAAATCAGAGGAGTTCGTGTGGCACCACAGCAGATGCTGACTCCTATTTTCCTGCTGTCTCTCTCATCACTCAGAGGGCTTGAGATTCTCACTTGAGTCCAAGACCCTGGGTACTGGAATGAGCTCCCCTAAGACTGGTCACGCCTGACTCCACTGATGTACTGACTGCATGCAGCAGGGAGGGAGCTAGTGGATGGGTAGAAAGTAAAAAACAGAACTTCAGGAAAGAGTTACCAACCATAATAAACGAAGTCTAAAAGGAGGCCTGGCGGCTCCAGAGCAAGGCGAAGAAGTCACCTAGATCCAAGAAGGGCATAATCTTGGGGCAGCAGCAGAGCTCAAGAGGCAGAGATGGCTGAGAGGAAGCGAAGGATGGGTACGAATTGGGCTTGGCCACAGATCCGTGAGATTAACAAGGTCCAGAAAGCAGGCACCAGTCCCCTTGCTGAGAACTTGGTAAAACACCTCTCCATATATCCCAAATCTGGAAGTGAAAGAATAATTCTGGGTACCCACGAGACTGAGGCATATAAAACAAGGATGGATAAAGTAATCTCCCAGCAGAAGATAAAGGAAATAACCACACACTATCCTTGGGTAATATTTTATATTACAGTTTAAAATACGATCTACACTTTAATGATTTCTGTGTTAGGTATAAAAATGCCCCTCATCAAAGTGTCCACATCCTAATCCCAAGGCCCCATGAATATGTTATTTTATATGGAAAATGAAGCTTTGCAGATATATGCTTATGTTTGTGGACCTTAAGATGGGGAGAGTATCCTGGACTATGTGAGTGGGACGAATGTAATCACATGGGCTTTTTAAAGAAGAAGAGGAAGTCAGATTACCTGGCCAGAGAAATACGACAACAGAAAAAGAGGCAGTAGATTCAGAGCATGAGGAGGACCTGACCCACCACTGTAAGCGAACAATTCAGAAACTGGGAAGGACTCTCAGCCACCAGCTAGCAAGGAAACGGGGACTTCCACCCCCTCTAATACTGTTCTTTCTAAGGCCACCCATGACTTGTATTATTTCTAAATTCAAAGGTCTCATCTTACTTGACATTTGTCAGCATCATTTGACAAAGTCAGTCATTCCCTCTCCCTGAAAAGATTCTTTACCTGGCCTCCAGGACATCACGATCTTTTGTCCGTCTGCTCTAGTGGCTACCTCTTTTCAGTCTCTGTACTAATGCAACCACTCGAACCTCTTAACATCAGAGCTCCCCGAGTTTTAGTCTTGGACCTCTTCTTTTACCTATATACGCCTACTTCCTTAGTGACCCATACCCCTCTCATGACTTTATTCATTTATTTATTCATTATTGAATCCACTGGCGGACATCGGTTGAATAAACCACACAGGCTTCACGTGTACATCTCGGTAAAACAACATCTGCGCACAGCATCACGCACTCACCATCCGAAGCCAGGTCTCTATCGGCCACCGTTGATCCCCACTTGGCCCTCTTCCACCTCCCCCACCCCCTTTCCCTCTGGCTATCACCACACTGCTGTCCATGCCTGTGTGTCATATATACACGTATTTTTTTTGCTCAGTCCCTTTTCACACAGTCTCCCAACCCCCGTGCCTCTGACAGCTGTCAGCCTGTTTTATGTATCTATGCTTGTTTCTAGTTTGCTCGTTGAATTATCTTGTTTATTAGATTCCACATATAAGTGAGGACATACAGTATTTGTCTATCTCTGATTGACTTATTTCACTTAGCATAATAATTTCCAGGTTCAGCTAGGCTGTTGCCAAAGATTTTTTCACTTTTATAGCTGAGTGGTATTCCATTGTGTAAATGCGTCACAGATTTTTTTTATACCCTCATCTACTGATGGGCACTAGGACAGTTTCCAGATCTTGGCTATTGTAAATAATACTGTAATGAACATAGGGGCACACCTTTATGGTCAATTAATATTTGACAAAGGAGGCAAGGGCCTACAACAGAGTAAAGACAGTCTCTTCCATAAATAGTGCTGGGAAATCTGGACAGGTACATGAAAAAAAAAAATGAAACTAGACCACCAACTTACACCACACACCAGAAAAAATTAAAATGCATAAAAGACTTAAATGTAACTTGTGAAACCATAAAAATCATTGAAGAAAACATAGACAGTAAAATCTCAGACATCTCTTGTAGCAATAGTTTTACCAATGTATCTCGGCAGGCACAGGAAATACAGGAAAAAAAATAAACAGGACTAGGTCAAACTAAAAAGCTTTCGTGCAGCAAAAGAAACCATCGACAAAATGAAAAGGCAACCCACTGCATGGGAGAGCACATTCACTCACAATACATCTGATAAGAGGTTAATTTCCAAAATATATTAAGAACTTAAACAACACCAAAAAGACAATGCAATTAAAAATGAGCAAAAGATCTAGACACTTCTCCAGTCCTGTGATTTTAAATACCACATACAATCTAAGGATTCCCAAATGTACTGGGGTATCTCCAACTTAGACTTGTCCCTTGACCTCCAGTCTCAGGTGTTCAGCTGTCCTCTCTACTGATATCCGATATAATCTCAGACTTAACATGTCCAAAACTCAACTCCAAGCCTTACCCCCAGACCGACATGCTTCACCCACTGTCTTCCCCAGATAAGCTGATGATCCTGCAAGTTGCTCAGGCCAAAAATTTTAGAATCACTTCTCTCACACCTCATGTTCAATCGATAGTTAATCCTGCCAGGTCTACCTCCAAAACATTTCAACAATGTTTACATCTTTCATTTTTAATGTCTTGGAATGTATAATTCAGTAGGTTTTTTCTATTTACAGAATTAAGCAATCGTCAACACTATTTAATTTTAGAACATTTTCATGGCCCTTAAAGAATCCCTGCACACACAGGCAGTCCTTACGCATCACCTCTGTCTTTTGCCCCTGGAAACAACTAACCTACTTTCCATCCCTATAGATTTTCCTACTCTGGAACTTCTGTATAGTAAATGGAATCATATAATATGTTGTCTTCTACAACAGGCTTCTTTCACTCAGCATTAGGTTTTCAATCTGTATCTATGTTGTAGTACATAGGAGCACTTCTTCCCTTTTTATGGCTGAATGATATTCTATTTAGGAATACACACACCATATTTTATGTATCCACTCAGCAGGTGATGGGCATCTGGGTTGTCTCCACTTCTTCACTATAATGCACAAGGCTGCCATGAACATTCATGCCCAAGTTTTTGTGTGAAAATACATTTTCATTTCTCTTGGATATATACGTAGAGTGAGTTGCTGGTTCATATAGTAACTGTGTATTTTTGATATTTGGAAGCACTTCCGAATTTTTTTCCCAAAGTGCCTGCACCAAGTTGTATTCCCATCAGTAATGAACAAGGGTTCCAGTTTCTCCACATCATCAACAGGGGTTATGTCTTTTTTATTTTAGCTATCCTGATGGATATGAAATGGCATCTCATCATGGTTTCAATTTGCATTTCCCTAATGACTAAGGATGTTGACCATCTTTTCATGTGTTTGTTGTCTTCTGGTATATCTTCCCTGGAAAAGCACCTACTCAAACCTTTGGTCCATTTTTAATTAGATTGTCTTTTTACTATAGAGTTGTAAGAATCTTTTTATTTCCTGGATACAGGCTTCTTATCAGATGTATTATTTGCAAATATTTCTCCTATTCTATACTTTGTCTTTTCACTTCCTTGATGGCGTCCTTTGAAGCATAAAAGCTTTTTGAATTGTTGAAATCCAAATGATCTACTCTGTTTCTGTTGTTGTTGTTGTTGTCGTTGCTGCTGCTTATTTTTTTGGTGTGACTCTAAGAAACCATTGCCTAACCTAAGGTCACCGACAGTTATAGAAGTTGTTTCTGAGAGATATGGAGATGTACCATAAGAATTACTCTTAGGTCTATGATATGTTTATAGTGGATTTTTGTGTACGGTGTGAGGTAAGGATCCAACTTCCCAGCACCATGTGTTAACAGGACTTCCTTTACCACAAAATTGCCTTGGCGCCCTTAACTAAAATCATTTGACCGTAATTCCTTAATTATGAGGATTTGTTCCTGGACCCTCAATTCTATTCCATTCATTCACATGTCCCTCCTTCTTCCAGTAAGACACTGTTCTGATTACTACACCTTTGTAGTAAGTTTTGAAAGTAAGAAGTGAGAGTCCTCCAAATTTGTTCTTTCTCAAATTGTTTTGGTAATGATGGGTCTCTTACAATACCATATAAATTTTAGGACCGGCTTGTCAATACCTAAAAAGAAAAAGGGCAACTGGGTTCAGGTACAATTGTGTTGATCTGTAGATCAACGCAGGGAGTACTGGTATCTTACCAATATTAAGTATTCAAATCCATGAACGTGCAATGTCTTTCCATTTATTTGGGTCTTATTTGATTTCTTTCAGCAATGCTGTATGGTGTTCATGTACCAGTCTTGCACTTCTGTTAAATTTGTTCCTTAGTATTTTATTCTTGCTATAAACAGAAAGGCTGTTATTATGAATGGAAGTGTTTTCTCAACTTCATTTTTGAAAGTTCATTGCTAGTGTACAAATACATAATTGAATGTTTTATATTGATCGTGCATCCTTGTAACCTTGCTTAAGTTGTTTATCAAATAGGTTTGCTGTGGATTCCATAGGATTTTCTATATATAAGATCATGACAACAGTTTTTCTCTTTTAGTAATCTGATAGTAATCTTATCAGTGGGTTTTCTACTTAGTTTTTTCAAAGAACAAAATGTGACTTATTAATATATGTAAATCAAAAGAATAGTACACTCAAAGAGATAAAGGAAGAGAAATTAATAATTTATGAAGGTGTGGGCAGGATTAAAGACACTAGCAAGGGATAGCGCAGTACACAGATACTCGGGAAGCCACTGCCAAACCATATTTATCAGGCATTTCTATTCTACATGCTCTGGCTTTAATTATTCCTTGCCAGTGCAAATACTTAGCTACTTTTCCGAAGAGTAGTATGATAATAATACTAAAGGTATTATAGTATGGCGATATTAAATACTTATACATATCACTATGCACCAGGCACTTTTCTAAACACTTCACATATATTAATTCATTTAATCCTCATGATGAACTTACAACAAATAAGTCATCCTGCTATAAAGTGATGTATGTGTTCTCATAAAATATATTTCAAAATCACGCACACAAATTAAAAGAGCATATGAGGAAAATAATATTGGAGAAGACTACTGAAAACCTATGCAACCTTGTAACCCCAGCGCTAACTGAAATAAGAACAATCCTGATAAGAATCCTGGAAAGATATGTATTTCTGCTAGCCTTTGCACTCAGCATCAATCACTCGCAGCTTTTAAACTGGGGCTTGTTCCTCTTTCAAAGAACAAATCTTTGAGGGCACTACTTTCTAACAATCAGTTTCACTACCATTAAAAATACAAATCAGTCATGTAACAATGACTTTTTTAAAAACACAAAAGGAATGTTTTTCAGTTATTGAATTCTCACTCATAATTTCACCAGTAACTCTCAGCATTGTCTAGAATGTAGATTCTTGATACTCCACTAGTTCCCACTAAAGGAAAGCACTTCAGCAAACTTTTCAGCTTTCTTCTTGGAATGCTCAGATATTGCTAAGGCTTTCATTGTAACGGACAGTAAATTACCCCAACAGTTTATTTTGTCTTCAGTCTATACGCTTAATTTTTTGGTCTATTTATCCTGTTTCCTGTACTTTGTTCTATCACATTTTGTAGCATTGGTAATTATTCGTGCTAGATAATTATTCCCCTAGAAGCATCTTCATTTACATGCAGCATTGACCCCTTTAATTTTGTAAAGTCACACCACAGTCTTTCCAAGTCCTTTAGAGTTTCAAGATTTTCTTTTATTGTTAGAACACTTCAGAATTTGCTCACTAACCCATAATCATCAACCCACTAAGCTTTCACTGACATTTTAAAAATTAACTCCCTGCAATTAATGCAAAATAAACATTTTATTTCAGCCAGAAAAATATTTCTAAACTTTTCTTCTTGGTGTTATTTGAATTTAAGAGTAAAACACTTGCCGGAATAAAATGTAATGCCAAACTTTGTTTTTCTGCATTCTGCTGAGAAGTGTCACTGATTTTTGATCTGCTCTTCCTCTCTTAAAGTTCTGGAAACTTTCCTTTCATCTTTGATAGTCTTAAACTTTTCTATAATGTGCATAAGTGTGAAGGATTCCCCCCCCCCCAAACTTATACGTCTTGTTTAACACACTTTGAACCTTTTCAATCTAGTATTTTTTTTATCTTTCTTTAATTCAGTGTAATTTTCGGTCATTAATTCTTCAAATATTTTATTCCTTCTTTTCTTTTTTACCATCTTCTTCTGGGACTCCATTTACACAAACACCCTGCTCTTTCTTTCTTTCTTTCTTTCTTTCTTTCTTTCTTTCTTTCTTTCTTTTGTATTACTTGATTTTATTTTACACTAGGTTGTGGGCACAAAGCAATCATCCTTAATGAAGTTCACAAGTAGCTTCACTCTGAACATTTTTAACAATGCACATTAAAAAATTGTTGCAAATTGTTCTGCAATCCAAATATACAATAGCTTGGAAAATGTTTAAAAAGCAAAAGCCAATGTAGAAAGACAGACTAAAACAACTAGAACAGTACAAGTTTTATTTGGCTCTGATTTCATAGTTTTCTTGCTACAGCATCAATGTCAGAAATCTGTTCTTCTGCTGGCTCCATTGCTCAGGATTTAAAGAAATGCCTTTTCTTCCTTGTTTCACTTCACCTTCTGAATCCATCCAGTACTCTCTACTATCAATTAGGACGTTTCCTTTAATCCCAAACACCGGCATACCTCATTTTCTCAGTCTGAAACACATTACCATCTCTGCTGCTCAGGGTCTGCCTTAGAAGGTGACAGGGCTCTTGAACTTTCATTAGGATTTGCTTCTTTACATGGTTTTCTGAAGAAACTTGCTTTCTCCTCTTTAATTTTTTGTCAATGTCCCTCCCTGTCAGAACGGCTGCCGGAGAGGCTGAGGAAACGCTTTCCTCTGATGGAGGCATTGCTTCCCTTCTGCTCCCCACCAGCCCTGTACTCGCTCGCTCTGACTCTACCCTGTTATTTCTGTGCGTCGTATAGCTTCCTTTCTTTTACCTTTTCCATCTTTCTATTGCTTCCTCATACCTTCTAAGAGAGGTCTTTGGGCCGACCTTCCTGTTCATTAATTCACCATCAACTGTATTGATCCTGCTGCTTAAACTAGTTGATGGGTACTTCATTTCATCCCATCTAAAAATGCATCGTTCAGAAGCCAAACGGGAATCAGACTTTTCCTATCCCCCCACCCCAGGACCTGTCTGCTGGGACCTGGAATCACCCACCCAGAGGCTCTTCATCAGGATTTGTGACCTTGGAGCTATGACTGAAAGGGACATATTCCCAGAGGCAGTGGCAGGGTAAGGACACAGTGCTGACAGATGGGATGTGGGTGGTGGTGCTGGCGCCAGTCCTGTCGAGTAACTTGGTTGTGCTCTTGGTTATTTAAACCATCCTGGTTGCCATTTTGACACTGACTCTGCAGCCTTCCCCCTGATTCTTTCAGATGAAGCCCGTTTTCTTCCAGCAGATTTATTTCCTCCTTAAGCTGCATGGAGCTGAACAATGGGTTGGGTCCTGGGAGAAGGACAGGAGAGTTGAAACACTAACTTCCGCCTTCTACTTTAATTAAGATTCTCTAGATACTGCCGTAAGTTATGGCTCAAAAACTAAGTTGAAAAACGTATTACTTAAAGTTTTAAAATTAATGAATGGTAGAATGACAAATAAATGAAGCCAATCAGGTGTTGGAGAGGGGAACAGATTTGGGGTTGAAATAATCCCCAACTTTAATGAATGGGATGCAGACATTATAGTTCAAAGCTGATAAAACAAATAAGAGGGACAAACCTTACTTAGAATTGTGAAAATAATCACTAGAAGAACTAAGACAAATGGGAAAATTTGACTATATTTGGTCAGTGAGACTAGTAAGAGAGAGAGAAAGAGGCACATGCCGCAGTTCATTTTCTACCTTTCTGAACCATTTAAATCCTTCTGAGTCCTCCTCTAGGCTACGCGGTCACTCCCCATAACAAAAAGGAAGGCTACTGATAGCTACACACACAGGCACACACGCACTCACGCACATGCACGCGGATCCAGCTGCGGCTCTCAGAATGCAAACTACAGAAGGTTGAGTTACATAGGAATCAATTCAAGAGCACAGATTTGCCTCCAGATTTGTTTTCTTGGATAAAACACAAAGCAACCTCACACCCATCATGAGCTAAATCATGTGCAGAAACGGAAGGAAATCTAATCCCGAAAGGTGACTGGGAAAACACGAGGGTTTTGTCCCTCAGAAAAGCACGTCACAGAAACTTCAGATTCTTGCGAGTTTGGACCCTGGATCCCACGCGTCCCACCAACACCAGACTTGCAGGATTAGCTCCTTATTTCACCTGTTAAAAAACAGTCATCAACTGGAGCACTCCGCAGGCCTGCGAGCATAAACTCTTACAAGTCTGAACAAGAGGGACTTCGGGTTTGCTGGACATCCGCAAGACTTGGGAGTCCAAAAATCTGCAACTGTTTTATCTGCGTTTTTACCAGTTAACGGTTGACGATCTTGAGCAAATTATCATTCCAGCCTAAGTTTTATTGTCTGTAAAATAGAGTTAGAATTACTAACTGCACAGAGTTGCTATTAAAATCTAATGCAATGATGGACTATACGTAAGAATACTTGATAAAATGTAAACCCCCCAGAAATGTTAGGTACTATAACTGCCATTACAACGGTTGGTCATGGAGGACGTCTGTACAAACACGGCCGTGGCGTAATGAAAAATTCACACAGCTACCAAAAACATAACCGAAGAGAGGCAGCTCTCTACTTGAGAAGAATGGACTATCACTCCCAAAAAACAAAAGACAGTGCTTGACCTCAACAACTCACTGCGACGTTGGTGGAGCCAGCTCTCCCCTCAGTGACAAACACCCACACGTGGCTCTCATGTACTGCAGTTCACAACTTTCAGCAAGGGGAAGACACGTTAGAGAAAATAAATTAATGACAGTACAGTAGCATGAGGTGTAGGAAGCGGAAAAAACTTTAAGCGTCTTAAGTATCATCCATTAGATCTCAGACCCCCTAGAAGTCAACCAAAAGCAATGTGTTCCTACAAGGCTAAAAACTGAGGCTGAGAAAGCACACGGAAGACGGATGGGGCTTCGAGGAGGGCCTGGTGAAGCTAGCTCATTAGGAAGGCAGCATGAAGACAAGGAAAGAGCCCCGCGCCAGGAGTCAGGAAGCTGCGTTCTGGATAGGGTTCCAGACACTCGGAACCTGGGACACAGCTCCCGCGGCTATGCAGCTGCTCCCAGGGCGCTAGCCGGCTCAAAGCCTCGGCCTGCTCAGGCTCTGACTTCGGGCCGTGGGGAGGCCAAGTGCACCCTCAGGGAGGCTAAATGACCAAAGAGGATGAGGCTTGACCTCTTCGAAGAGAGGTGTTCTTTTTAAGAGCAAAAGCAAGTGCCTCTCACTCTTTTCTCGCTCCACTCCAGGTTTGGGCTTTGAAGCTTTGTATCGATCAAGACAGCCAACTGACTTCTAGGGCTCAAAGAAATGTCCTGAAATATAAAGATGTTTTATTTTGTCTTTTAGTTAGATAACTAGACCTACTATGTTAAAGAAATGGCAAAAGAAAATTAGATACATCTTTTTTTAAAGCTTATCCAAAATGCCTAACATTAAGGGATAAATGAAATTTCACAAAAATTAATCTTATTGCCCCTCATCTGTTTCCTACAACAGGAAAATGTAACTTACATAAGTAATTTAAAAAGAAATGTATTATTTACTATACATAAACAGAATATAACACCTCTTTTACCAAACCTAAAGCCCCAGCGTTGATTTCCATAATGTTAAAATAATGTACTCTGCATTGCCGAGAGAGAGATTATATTTTTAGTCTATGATTCCTGTTGTCCATTTGCGTGAAAGAAGGAAAACTTCAGAAGCTGTAAAAGTCAACTCCCCCATAGAGAGCTGTCAAAAGACTGTCCGATACCCCGACCACTCTTCTCCCTTGGGCACGCAGGCCTCAGGACCACCAAGCACACACTGTCTTCCGCAGGGTCCTCCAACAAGCCTCCTTCACCCTGGGATTCCCCATGATCAATATGACCGAATGAAGAGAAGGATAGGCAGCCATGAGTGTCTCCGAGAGGAAGATGGTGAAGAGATTAGCAGGAGGGAACTTGTAGATGATGGAGTAGGGGCTGGCCACGAAGTAAACCACGTAAAGTATAAGGAAGCAGACCAAGGACTTTAGGACGGTGATGTGAGCCTTGGCCCGAGCATCACTCCTGCCAGCGGTGTGGACCTTCATCTTCTTGTGGTGTCTGTACAAAGAGACAATCAGCATCCCAGAGAAAATAAGAAACAATATGAAAGGCAATATACTTCCTGAATTGAGATACAGTACACGCCGGTAGTGCCAGTTCGAAACGTCGTACAGAATGCTGCTATTTCTTTTGGGAAGACCGTGGAACTCTGAGCCAAGGTAGGCTGCAAGTAACACATTGTTCATGAGTCCCCCTAAAAGGAACCAGCCACTCAGGCAATAAGCTCTCCGCTTCAGCCACAGGTAGACGTGGTGTTCCAAGGTCGTAATCTTCTTGCAATAGAAGACGCTGAGGAAAGTGGCAAACCACAGGCTAGCCTGGCTTACCAAAACCCAGAGGATATTGAGAGAGTGCAACCCAAGGTTGCTCTGCAAGAACGGACACAGGATTAAGTCCACCATGATCAAGCACTGCAGGAGAAATCGGCAGCCAGCCAGGCCCAGGATAATGAGGTTGTAGGAGAGCTCCTTGGACTTTCTGACCCATTCGCGAAGACTCCAGACCATAAGGACTCCGTTTCCAACCAGGCCGATGAGAGACTCCACCACGGCCACCAGCATGAGCAGCCCCAGGGCAGCAGCCGACGTGGCTGTGGAAGGAGTCATCTCAGTTGTCTTGGGAAGTACCCTGTTCTCTTGCTGGGGAATGCCTGCAGCTCCGGGTGGGGCTTCAGGTGCCCCGAGTGCGACACCACACTCGCGGTAAATTTTCACACCACAAAATCTGGATTTGGCCTTGCCCTTCTGCAACCTGTCCTCAAGCAGCCACTGACCAGCCGTGAGCAGGAACAGAGTGCAGAAGCTATGATCCCCTTCGTATTTGCATCCGCACGAGTGAACTCTGAGCGTAGACCCAGAGACCCGGCACAGCAACGCAGATACCCGATTTCCTTCTCAGGGCTCACGGGCTGACGTTTAGACTCCAGCGCATAATGCAAGCACGAAAGTCAGACAAACACAAAAATTTTAAATATATTTCATTACCAAAGAGAGAAGTAGAGGAAGTTTGGGGGCAGAAAACAATCCGAGAGCCAAAACATTATATCTAAGTGCCAAATAAAAAATATATATGTAGGTCAGGTAGAGAAGACATTCTTGTTAATCGGGGTCTTCGAAGCCCCCTGCCCTGATGACCAGCTACCCTCACACACTTGACTTAGCATGTATCTCACATCAAGGTCTCAGAGGAAGGAGACGAGGAAGAAGAGGAGCCCCAAGAGGTGAAAAAAAGATAAGTACAGTTATCAAGAAACATAGGTAAAGCTTCATTTATTATCCAGGCTGCAACTTCCTTGGGACCAGTCCCACGCAGATGTGTGTGTGGTGGACTAAATTCTGAGACAGCCCCCAAGATTCCCGCCCTGAATAATCCTTGAGCTGCAACTGGACTGTGAACAAAATGGGACGGCACTTCTGTGCTTACAGTATGTGAAAAAGATGATGGGCTTTGGCAGATGTAATTAAGATCCCAAATTATGCAAGGTTGAGTTTTTCCAAAAGGAGATCATCCTGGGTGGGCCTGACTCAATCAGTTGAAGTCGGGGAAGAGGGATTGGGCCCTCCTGCTGGCTCTGAAAAGTCCTGCTGCCACGTGGTGATAAACTGCACAAAACCTCTAGATGCTGAGGTGTGCCTGCAGTTGACAGCCAGTAAGAAAACCTTGGTCCTACAACTGCAAGGAACTGAATTCTTCCAACAACCATTGAGTTTGAAAGAGTACCCTGAGCTCCACAGAAGGAACAGCCTGATCAACATCCTGACCACAGTTTCCAAAACCCTGCAGACAGGACCCACGTAGGCTGTGCCCGAACTTCTTGAGCCACACAGACTGTGACACAATACATGTATGTCCCTTGAACCTGCTAAATTTGTGTTGCTACACGGGAAATTAAACAAACAACAATACAGTGTTCGAAGCAGGCTAGATAGGACTCTGAACAAGTGGGAGCAAGAGGAATTAGATGAGAAAGGAGGAAGAAGGCCAGGCTAGCTCCTTAGGAAGGCAGCAGCAGTGTAGTGGGAAGAGTTCTGTCCGAGGGGTCAGGAGCTCCACCATCCAGCCCCAGCACGGCCTTGGGCGCTCTGTGAAGCTGCAGACAGACTGCTACCCTCTCTGGACCTCAGCTCGTCTGCTAAGAATTTAATGGACTGTGGGACAGATTTCCCCTCATGCAAATTAAGATAACATGCTCATTATGTGCCAGGCAGTGTACCAGGCGCAGGACACAGGAGTGAGCACGTGCGGCCCTGCTTCCAGGGAGCACACCTGTGTACCATCTCTACTCGGATGCAGGACCTGGTGCCTCAAGATGCTGGCCATGGCTGTGGAGACGCAGACAAGGTCACAATCTGCCACAAGCCAGAAAACCTGGATGAGACATGCACTTCTCCAAGAGCAGGGTTTCTCATCTTTAAAAAAAAAAAATATTGAATTTATTGGTGTGACATTGGTTCATCACAATGTTATTTACAATAGCCAAGATCTGGAAGCAGCCCAAGTGCCCATCAGTAGATGAGCAGATTTAAAAACAAAACAAAACAAAAAAACAAAAACAAAACAAAACAAAAAAACGCTGTGGTACATCTGTATAATGGAGTACTACTGGGCTATAAAAAGAAGGAAATCGTGCCTTCCACAACAACATGGATGGACCTGGGGAGTATTATGTTAAATGAAAGAAGCCAGTCCCAGAAAAATAAGGATCGGCTTTCTACGGTGACTTCTTGACAGCAGACATAGCTACCCCTTGTCTGCCACCCTGCCCTGTCGCGCTCTAGGTTCTGAGCAGTGAACTGCATACAAAGCATGGTAGTCAAGTGACACGTATCCAGAAAACCTTTTCTGGTCATGGAGTGAGGGAGGGTGGGAGGGAAGGGAGGGAGGGAAGGAGGGAAGGAGGGAAGAACAAAGAAAGAAATTCCCATAAATATGAACGTTTCTTGACAGACTACTTTATTACTGGTATTAAGAAAGCCTGAACCACATGGGGAATTGAGATAATTAGTTAATTCCAATAAGAAAAATGCTTGCCTAAAAAATATCTAGCAATTGGTGCACAAGTTTGTCTTTTTTTCAAACACATGTTATTTCAAAATAATAGGTATTTTTTTACTTCCTTTCGTCAGGGGAGATACAGTGTGTTGGCAAAGAAAATTAAATTGTCTGCAGCAGTTTAGAAAAATGTGATACTTTCCATGCAAAACATGAAAACTCAGTTTTGACTTCTGGAGTTTATTAAAATAATGTACTTTGCATTGCTCAGAGAGCAATAGTTCTGGTTTCTATTGTTTTTCACGTCACCCTCTTATTTTATTTCAAAATCAAAGAAATACTGAGAACAAACATTTCAATCAATGTTACTGCTGGCAATAACCTGGAGTAAGGGCTAACGAGGTCCTTTCCCCACGCATGGCCTCTCGGATCTCCAGCAAGGCTGGTTCTTCTCGGCCATCATGATAGACCGGAGAAAAGTGGAGGCAGCTGTGAGTGTCTTAGAGCGAGCGAGACAGTGATGAGCTGGCAGGAAGAAGAGTTGGAGATCACAGAAGGCTAGCCAAGGCACAAAAAGCCAAGTAAAGGAGAAAGAAGTAGCTGCAAAACTCTGATTTCTAAGCTCAGGTCTGAAACTCCCCCCCTAGAAATGCCCTCCCCCACCAAGTTGCAAGGCTAAATACATCTCCTTCCCGAGTGTACTTAGGACTTGTCCCCAAGACTAGCTCATTGGGTACTCCCACACACAGGCGGCCTGGCCTCTTCGAGGCTTCCTGGAATTGTGTGCTGCCCCTAGATGGCGTCGAGGGGACTCCTCGCTAGCAGGGGTTGACCTGGGCAAATTAATTCTTCTCTTCCTTAATGCTCTGTGTGAGTCCAAGAACTCAGAAACTGAGCAGATTAAGCTTTTAACAAAGATGTGTAACAGGAACAAAGATTGTGGGTATACATACAAGTATATTCAAACTCTTTCCAGCTTCTTTCGCCACCACCTTATGAGGAGGTGGGGTTCTGGCCCCCTGGGTCGGCACCCCTCTCGGGTCCTAGACTGCAGGTACTGGGAGGGGCTGGAGGAACGTGCTCTGGCCGCACAGAGCACCATCGGTCTTCGAGGAAGAGACCAAGCATCAGCAGCACTGCAGGGGTGGACAGTGGGGCGGGGGCGTGGCCACACAGCTGTGCAGGGACTTGGCAGATGGCGGAGCGAGCAAGTCTTCTTGTCTGCTTCCACAAGTACGAAGATTTGGGAAGAGGTAAGCACAGTAGACAAGATTTGGGAACCCCTGTATGAGGCAAGGCTTGACATGCCTTGGGAGTGAGCAGGACTTAGCGACTCCTGACCAGGACTGGAAAGGGAGCTAGAATAACTGGAGAGCAGAGAAACCTGGCAGCCAGCACCTTCACCAGCCATCAAGGGTCACGTGACCAGTGATAAGTCCTGGTGATGCCGCGTAGCCCTGAGGAGACGAGATGAGAAGCGCACGCACCTCCCCAAGGGCCCTTAACGCTGGTCTAACCCTGAGAGAAATGTCAGACACACCCAGGGGGAGGGGCGTTTTACAAAATGCCTGCACAGGAATCTTCAAAACTATCAAGGCCATGAAAAAACGGGGGAAGACTGAGAAACATCTCAGACCAGAGTAGATGAAGAATCCCTGATGACTACATGGAACAGGACATCCTTGTCTGGATGTTGGGGTGGAGGGGAGGGAGAAGAAAATAGACGGAAAACTGGTAAGATCTGTGTAAAGTCTGTCATGTGGTTAGTGCTGGTTTCTTAGTTTTAACAAACGTACTACGTTACCTTGGACAGCAGCATTAGGAAAACTGAGTGAGGAGAATGAGGCAACTCTGCACTCTCTGCAACTTTTCTGTACAATAACACAAAATAAAAAATTCAAACTTTATATAAAACTCAGTTACAGAAAACTGAATGAAAATTACGTTTTCAGCAAGTAGAGAACTGTGTGTTTCCAGAGGAGACCTAGGAGACTGAGGCTTCCCTGTCACATTGTAAGATCACACTGAGCGCGGGGTCAGAGCAGAGTGATCGCAGACAGGGCTTTCTGGGTGCCCGCTCGTCCAGACAAGCGCTCACAGGTTCAGGCTGGCACCCATCCCCAGTGGGACACACACCTCATGACGAGTTCCCTGGGAAGGGGACTTACAAAGGGGCACCGAGGCCATTCGTAGCAAGGCAATGGACTTCAACGTCAGGCAGATTTGGGTTTGCTTCCCAACTCTGCCAGTTAGCAGCTTGTCCTCAGATGAACCAGTTAGCCTCTCAGACCTCCAGGCTCCTCTTTATAAAAAGTGTAATAGTGTTACCTCACAGGGCTATTGTGATGGTACAAGGACATACGGAATTACCCAGCCTGGTGTCTAGCAAATACTATAATTAATGTAACTTTTCTTTCTTTCCTTGGTCATTTCTCTCCATAATCACTCCTTTCAATAAGGTAGGAGGGTACCTGAAGTCTCCTCAGTCCCTGGCAGAACCGAGCTACTGCTAGCTGCTGCTTCCAAAGAAAGGTGGTCTGCATGAGTCCAGAGTTTCTGGAAAGCAAGAACAAAGATGGAAGACTAATTACCCCAGTTCTTTAAAAACATACACTAAAGTTGAAGATACAGAGGTTTTCTCTCTTTTTAATTTTTAGAAAACCATGTTTATTGATCTTAGAGAGAGAAGGGGAGAGAGAGAGAAACATTGATGTGAGAAGCATTGATTGGCTGCTTCCTATATGTACGCAACTTGGTATTGAACCTGCAACCTAGGCCTATGCCCTGACCAGGAATGCTTCCCACACATGCTCAATCAGGGAT
Organism: Glossophaga mutica; assembly: GCA_039655065.1. Lineage (NCBI taxonomy): Eukaryota > Metazoa > Chordata > Mammalia > Chiroptera > Phyllostomidae > Glossophaga > Glossophaga mutica. The sequence goes on from CM077313.1 coordinate 9,155,376, forward strand.
AGAGCCCACAACCTAGGCATGTGCCCTGACCAGGAATCAAACACCCAACCTTTCGGTGTAACGGGTAACAGTCCAACCAACTGAGCCACACAGGCCAGGGCAAAAGATTTTCTGAGCAATATCAGTATATTTCACTATTTCTTCTCTTGACATTCAGATCACCATTCTCAGTCACTGCCCCCACTACGAAAGCAGCAAAGTTGAGACAAAGAATCTCCCTGTTTTTAAAATAGGTCAGAAACAGTACCAAACAAATCTGTAAAAGATGCACGTGTGTTTAGACAGCTCATTTGCCAGCAGGCTGTACACACGTTGTGTCCTGTACCAGGGCCTCTCGCTCCTTGGGAAGGAGGCAGAGCTAGGCATAGCCTTGCCCTGTGCGCCCTACAGCTGTCATCCGCACAGTCCAGCTGTTCTGGCGCGATGGCACCACCGTGCTCCCCCAGAACACTGACCTCACACCCACCACCCAGCGTGGGCGGTGGGGTGCAGTCCATGCCCCACCCCCTCCTGTCCTTACCCTTCACACTCCCTGTCCCCTCTCCTCCCTGACCTCCATTAATCCTATCACTTCCTTGTTAATTTCCATGCCAGGCAAATCCACACACACACACACACACACACACACACACACACACACACACATGTGCAGAGTTTCACCCTTTTTCCCTTTCACCCTTTTTCTTTCAGGAAGTTTAACTGGCTATGGGCCAGTGATCCAAATTCCTGGAGTGTTCGGTCAGACCACTTCAATGGGACGCAGGGCATACAAAATGTGAAGAAAAGTCCCAACAGACTGCTCTCCCCTCTCCCACCCTCTTTGAGAAGCAGTGGGCTAGCCTGGAAGATCCATCTCCAGCTTTCATTTTGAAAAAGCACGTTCCTGGGAAACTTACTTTAAATGCCTTCAGTGAGATTCAGGGGCACCTACATTCGCTTCAGGCTTTACGTGATAAATGTCTCCTTCCTCTTTACTCCTTCTTTCTTTTGTTTGTTTGTTTTTTAAACAACCAGGAATGGTTCATCAACAGAATGCTGGTAATAGTATGAGGGATGCCCAAAGTAACACAGTTAAGTGAAATGTGCTAATATAAGTAAATGTTTTAAACCCTTTAACTGCCTAAGAATTTAATTTAGTTGTTACATGAATTCTACTTTCTTAGCATCTATTAGCCTATTCCTTCCAGTAGCAGCATTAAAAGAATTTTTTAATGGTTTCTTCTCTAATGTTAATACTTCTTGGTTTAAAATTGTATCTCACCTAAATTTCAGGACTAAAAGCCCAATATTTACATAACACCATGACACTTGTCTCACCTAAAGGAAACTAAACACCCACAAGGTTTTCATACCTTCCTTCCCCAACCTCAATAGATAGATAGATAGACAGGCAGACAGACAGACACATGGAAATAAGTAGATAAATATTTATTTCAGTAGCTCTGAGTAGGTTTTTAGGCTGGACAAATCCTGCTTTGGACATCATTTTAAATATTTTCTTCCTCAAGAAAATAAAGCTTTATTATTGGGCATGATACTACTCCATCCCTATGTCTCTCAACCTATCCTGATATAGTAGAAAAAGATCGGATTTTAGAGCCAGAAGATGAATTGGGGCCTTGGGTCTACCCGCTCCTAGACTTACTATAATGAGCCATTTAGTTATCCTGTCTGTGTCTCGATTTTCTCATCTGCATAATGGGTATAATAATACCTAAACTGTCAAAGAAGTTGCAAAAAAACACAATAAAAAAACATGGGAAAATATAGCTAAGACAACACTACACTAGCAGCAATTAAAAGTTAATGGCAATGCCCCAGAGTCAAGAGCTCCCACGGGCTCTCATGATGTCATACAGACACTTCCCTGGCATCCCCCTTCATTTCCAAGAGTGACTCGTCTTATTAGAGAGTTCTAAACATCCCCTCCCTGCCTGAACAGGCAGCAACTATAGCATTAGCAAGCCTACAAGTTATCATATCTTGAAGAAACAAACTCCAATTTTTTTAAATTCCTGATGAATAAGTATTTAATGGCAAGGCACACTGGAACCAGCAAAACTCCAAACCCACACCCACAGTATCACTAAAACTGTGCCCACGGAGAACTTGGGGCCAGCACCTAAACAAAGACTCAATGGATCGGAACACTATGGTCCATGTACACGATGGAATGCTATGCAGCAGAAGGAAAGAAGGAGCTTCTACCCTTTGCAACAGCATGGACGGAACTGGAGAACATTATGCTAAGTGAAGTAAGCCAGGCGGTGAGGGGAAAATACCGTATGATCTCACCTATAAGTGGAACCTAATCAACAAAACAAACAAGCAAGCAAAATATAACCAGAGACATGGAAAGTAAGAACACTCTGACAGCAACCAGAGGGGAGATGGGAGGGGATAATGGGAGCAGGGGAGAAGGGCTTTCAGGAAGAAGTACAAAGGACCCATGGACAAAACCACGCGGTGGCGGGGGGGTTTGGAATCAGGGCAGGGAGGCTGGGATGGCTGGGTTGCCGGGGGAGTGGGGGGGAGAAAGGTAGACAACTGTACTTGAACAATAAAATAATTTTTAAAATTCCAAAACAAAAACCCGAAATAAAGACTCCAGACTTCCATCAAACAGCAAAAAACAGTGCTAATACAAGTCCTAATGGAAAAACAGCACATCCGGCCCAGATGGGGGGAGGAAAAACAATGTGGGATGATCAAAAAATGAAACGGCAGAATTTTGCCAATACAAGAAAAAGAATGCAGGCTAACCAGAAGAAAGGTTATTCACTTAGCCTCCGCTACACAGGGGAAACTGGATGTTAAGATCAGACCACCCTATATGCCCTTTAAATAGACCTATAGGTAGACCTATAGACAGACAAAAAGACAGATAGATATTTATATACCATGCATATTTTAAGGTATGTGATTTTTCTGATTATAGAAGAAATATATGGTCATCATAGAAAATTTTGAAAAAAAAATTACTCAAAACTTTCCACTTGAAGATAAATTGCTCTTTGCAATTTTCTTTGGATATACATACTTTTTACAAATATTGGTATCATACGGCATATACATGTTTTTATCTTTATTTCTCTTATCACAAGCATTAATACACGAGTATTCTCATAAGTCATATAAAATGTTCTATGACTATAAGAAAATAACTACAAACTGCTTCATCATGAAGATCTATGTTACTGTACGTAATTATGGTTTAGCATAATTTATTTGTAAGGCAAGAGAAAGACAGGGACCGAAAGAATGGAGATGTCTATCTCTCACGACCAGTCCTGCGAATCAGAGGTCCGGAGTCCAGAGCTGGTGTGTCAGCTCCACAGTGCCAGGAACTACGGAGCCAATTCTAGGATGGGTAACTGTTCCACAAACCCCAGGTGGTCACCTCGCCTGCGTGGTCCAAGATGACCAATCGTTGCCATCCAGCACACGGGAAGAAGAAAAGGCAAAAGGGGAAGGAAGGACATGCCTGTCCAGGGCCGTCCCCTGGATGTGTGATTACACATCCCCTCTGCTCACAGTCTGTTGGCGGAACTTGATCACACGGCAACACCTGCTTATAAGAGAAAGCTGTACAACGCAATCATCCGCCAAAATTCTGGGTAGCTGGAAACCCGTTACGATGGCGGAGAGGGGAGGATGACAGATCCTGGGGAACCAGGAGGTGTCTGCTGCTCACGTAGAGCTCTCACGTCCTAACGGGCAGCTCATCACTCCGAGTAACCCTTTGTCTCCTAATGCTAAGGCTCTAAAAGCAGGAGTACCTCCAAGTTTTCTAGTATAAAACATTGGTTTGGGTAATCCTTGCTAAATATTGCAGTCAAGATTCTAGAGGCCGCAGTGAAAAACTTTATGTAATTTGTAAAATTTACTGATTTCTCATTTGCTGTTACTAAGGAGAAGGTTATTTTAATAAGACTATTTACTTTCAGGTCTAGAAATATTATCTAAGTGTTTTGTACACGCCGAAAAACTGTGTAAATTATTATTCCCCAATTCCCATTCCAAAACTTACTGATATTCCATCTTCGCACTGCTGTTCCTCTGCAGCCATAGAGCCGCCGTTCCAACTAAGAAAAAGAAAGCCCCGGGTTCTCCCAGGGCACTGTGCGCGCCCATAGGACTCAGTGCATGACTGCAAGACGGGATGGCGTCGACTCGCCAAAAGTCAGGCACTCCCACCACCAGCCCCGCGGCTCCACCTGGCTCCCTCTGGATTCCATCGTCACACGCTGGGGCGCCATCTTCGGTGAAGCTGCACACAGGCTGTGTTGATGCCACTATGTGGAACCTGCTTTTTCTACATTTGAAGATCTCGTCCGCTTTGATGAAGAGAGTCACGAACTGGTCAGCAACCCATCAAGTAACTGGAAGGGCACTCTCTAGTTGGAACTTGCTTTTGACCTTGACCTTAGTTAGGCTAGCTACCTGGATTTTAAGATGCTTGGAACTATCCTGGATTGGGCTTCTTTAATACTTATCACTTCCCTCCACCTAGCAACTCTGACCCTTCCCTTCTTTCTAGAAAAAAAACTAGAAAATCAGTCTCCATACTGTTTTCCAAGACATGGAAACAATCAAAGTGTCTATTGACAGATGGATGGATAAAGAAGATGTGGGATGTGTGTATGTGTATGTGTGTGAGTGTATGTGTGTGAGTGTGTGTATGTATATGTATGTGTCTGTGTGTGTGTATTCATATATACATAGCTCAGTTACTATCACCAGCAAGTTGAGGACAATTTTTATGTGCATCGGCCACCATGTATACCTATTTTCTTTCACTTTTTTCTTTGCTCCACTTTCTCTCTGAAAGTTCCCTTTTGTCCTTTCTGCTTTGCACTCTCTGGTGATGCTTTAAGCCAATCCATTGACTCCCGGTGCTGAGTCCTTGCACAGGACACCTCAGCTAAACCTCAAAAATGTAACTAAAACATTGTGTGCTGGTCTCAGCCTATCGATAACCAATATTGTGGCTGGACAGGCAGTTGAGTTCTTATTGTGACTGCAAGACACCCTTTAGGAAAAACTAGCAGGAAACTTTGCAATGATAAACGTTTATTACTTAGAGAACCTGGAAGTCACACAAGACGCTTGGGGTCACACAGCAAGGTCACAGGCAGGCAATGAAAGACAGACAGACAGACAGACAGAGAAAGAATGGACCTAGGGTTCTGCTTTTACTGAGGTTGAGGGGTGGGGGCATAGGGTTTCTGAGGGCTCACTCTTTTTTGGTGAATTTAAAACACAGGAGTGGGAATTTAAAGTGCAGAAAAAGAAAAAAAAATGTGGCCCCAATGATCGTTATTGAAACCAACCAAGATCTCTAAAACTAAGGCGCCTCAGTGAGGGAGGTGGCCTGGCTCTTGATCTAGTCGTGTGCCTAGCGATGTGGTTATTCTCTGAAGTGGATGCCTTGCAACACAAGGTTAAGGCAGGTTGTCTCGATATCTTGGCTACTGTAAATAATGCTACAGTGAATATAGTGAGACATATATGTTCTCAAATTTTTGTTTTCATCTTCTTCAGATAAATACCCACAAAAGAGATTGGGGGGTTATTTGGTAGTTCTGCTCTTATTTCTTTCAAGTATCTCCATACTGTTTTCCAAGATATGGAAACAATGAAGTATCCATCGACGGATGAATGTATAATGAAGATGTGGTACATATATCCAATGGAATACTACTCAGCCATCAAAAGGATGAAATATTGCCGTTTGCAACAATATGGATGGACCTTGCGGGTATTGTGCTAAGTGAAATATGTCAGATGGAAAAGTATGAAAACTGTATGATTTCACTGGTACTTGGAATATAAAACAAAAAAGAAACAAATGAACAAACAAAACACAGCAAACTCATGGGTACAGACAACAAATGGTGGTCACCAGAGGGCATGGGGGTGTGGGAGGGTGAAATGAGTAAAGCCAGTCAATTATTTGCTCACAGATGAGAACTAGTCATTTGGCGCTGAGCGCACCACAGCGTATCAGACAGCGAATTACAATATTGTGCACCAGGAACTTATATAATGTTAATAACCAATGACGCCTCAATTTTTTTAAAAAAGAGAAGAGCTTAAGTCAAGAACTTCAAGTACAGAAAAACAGATAAACAACTGTCTTAATACTACACATGTGAATTACAATGTATTGGTTAATTTGGGGGAACATTCCATTATATTTCAGTAGCTGATAAAAAAATACCCCAAACAAGTCCTAATAGAAAGTGCCTAATTTTAAAATATTAGCAAAAAAATTGAAGCATTAACTGAACTACAGGCAGATGCAAAGCTACTCTGACTTCTACATAGCCTAAGATCATATCAGCAATTACAAAGATGAAGCCCTCAGACTGACAGCAAACCTGCTAACAGAGAACAATCTTGCTCCCGAACTATGAAGTGACTGCAGCCACTATTCCCTACTGATAGTCCACCATTTGTTGAAACACAGAATCTTCTTTGCTTTTGTTTTCAGTTTAGGATGTGTGACAATAATGAGAACAGAATGTCCTGGGTGGTAAACAGCGGAGAGAACCACACACACGGATCTGGTTCTCAGATCCATCCCTACCAAAGACGGGAGGTGCAGGGACAGGGCAGCCACAGAGTAGGGGATGTACAGGAGGAGGAAATAGACCATCAGCTTCATAGCACCCACGTGGGCTTCGGTCTGGGGATTCCAAAAGCCACTGGCGTTTCTCTGCAGTGTCTGTATGTGTCTCCTCAAGGAGTGTATTAACAAGGAAGCAGAAGTCACATTAATGATGAACTGGAGAAATGAGCTCAAGAACAAAGACATCACCAAAGAAAAGATGCGCTCATTGACACTGAATTCTGTGCCGTTCCTCCTGGTCACAAATTTAGGAAGCTGTAGCCTCTGTCTGAGCACAGCATACAGAAACGTGGTGGAGGCGGAAATCAGCACACAGGCCAGCAGCAGCCTCAGGGTCTTTGAGGAGAGATTTTGTTTCAGCAGGAGAAAAACTGAGTGCTGCAAGTTAGTGATCTTCACACAGTACAGGACATTGAGCGCAGTTACAAACCAGAGACTGCTGGAGTTGAAAAACACCCAACACAGCTGGACAGCAAGCAGGCTGGCTGGCCTTCCGACACGTGGAGTGATGAAGTGGTAGATGATGACCAGGAGAGACAGCGCCAGCATAAGACATCTGGTGATGCCCAAGCTGAACATGATCTTATCGGAGGAAGACATTCGGTGGCTTTTGACCCAAGTCTGGCAATTGACGACTGCAATAAACAGATTCACAATGAGTCCTACAAAATTCAAAATTGCTGAGACAATAATAGCAAAGAGTATTTCCAGCATCTTCTCTCCTTAAAGGGTTCAGTGGATGTGGTGCTGATGTTGGGAACAGGAGAAATACTGAAATGTACGAGGAGGCACCAGTATCCAGCCAGGAGGAACATTTCCTTTCTTCATTTTCCCCAGTGTGGCAAATGAGCCATTAGTGGTCTAAGAGCCTGCTGCTTTTACTAAGATGCAAATCTTCCAAGGATCACATTTACTTTCTCTTAACTGGTGCCCTGTTTTCCTTAGAAATGCCTAATTCAAACAGCCTGGGTTAACCTGGGAGTCTACTCCTCCAAGAGAAGGACAGCTGCAGGGGCAGTATTGACAAGCTCCAAGGACATCCAACCCAAGTGACAGAGTTCCCGTCCAGCACTGTTTCAGTCACTGTATCACGGTGAAGGCAGCTTGTCTTCACAACCCCAGAATGTGCTTCATCCCATCCCGTCCACCCCCATCTACACACCCATGAGTTGCCTGAATCCACCTTCTCTCTCCCCTCTGATCTGCTCATGTCACAGCGGTCATTCTGGCCATGCCAATATTCCTCTTTCATCCTTAGCACCTACAGTGATTGACAGTTGTCTAACAATCAAGTTCAAGGACCTGACACATCCTTGAGAAAGCCCTTTTCAATTAATTCCATCCTCTCAGGATGATTCTCACTCTGCATTCCCTCCCCAGTCACATATAGGGACTGGGTCATACTCGTTTGCTGCAATCTGCTTTCTCCTGGAGAAGAACTGCCAGCCATTCCACGTTTCCTTTATCGATCTGGGTTTATGCTTAGCTCACACGTGACTATTCCATCTTAGGCACTTAACTAACTGCCAATCAAAGTACTCCGGTACCAGATGCACAGTAACACTTTAGTTACAGTTTTGTGGGCCAAATACACAGGCATCTCATTGCCTGATTTCTCTGTAATTGCTCAGGGAGGAAAGGGTACACTATTTCAAGCAAATGATGTTACTGAAAACCCTGAGTGAACGCAGCAGTCTGGCATCTCTTGTCTGCTCTAGCAGTCAGGTGAAACCACGGCACAACCCTGCATGAACCAGTCTACGTCACCAGCATCATGAAGCATCCGAAGTCCTGTTACCAAACCCAAATAGGAAGAGGCGAAAAAGAAGGAGGTAAAATATGAAGATTACTCGGTCCAGAAGGGGCAGTAAATTCATGAGGCCCTTTCACACGGATGACTGGAAAACGAGCCTTGGAGAACTCCTTGGGCAGGAGCCCAGCTGGCCTTCAGGCAAAGAGCTCTTGGTACAAAACCAATGGGCACTGACAGGGGCAGGCCCAGGTGAGTTACACAGAGGGACCAGCAAGGCACTGACCGAAGGGAAGAGTATACATGTCACAGAGCACATATTTCCACTTAATTATCTGTAAAACAGACTACTGCTTTAAAGTAATGAGGTTGAAATATTGTGAGTACCACATTAAATAAAATGAGTAATATGCAGTAAGATATTAAATTAAATGTTCCCCAAAGGGGGGGGCCCACTATGGGCAGTGACCGACTGCTTTCAGAGTGTGACACACCACATTTGGGGTTCTTAGTAGCCGGGGAGATGACAGTTATGATGTGATCGTGTTGTTGGCATGATCAGCTGAGTAAGCTGGTTCTGTCAGAGGTCATTTCTGACAGAGTCAACACAGGAAAGGTGTTAACATCCTTTCTTCCTCTGCACGAGCACTTGACCTTCAGCTAAATGTAAATATCTCATGAAGATCCCTGACTCTGACCTCCCCGAAAGTGGCGGCTCTTCTTATGTGTTTGTCCCTTGGCTGAGCCGCAGAAGCTATGTCTGCGAAATCATTCCTAAAAACAGTGGCTCCTTTGGTACAGGAAGTTTTTGTTGTAGGGGAGCTCCCACCCTTCCCTGCAGGGAAACTTAAGGGCAAAGAGTCAAAGCAAAAGAATGACTTAGCTTAACTTGACGAAGTACTTCAACGTTCTTTTCGAAAAGTAAGAAATGGGAAGATGAATCTAGATAGGAAAAAAAGGGCCAAATGAGGAATGGCTTTATGTTCCAGGCTAAGAAGTTTGGGCTTTATCCAAAGCAATAAAGAGCACTGCAGGAATTTAAGAGAAGAGTATTATGATGCCTTTTCACTGTATGAAGAACATAATCCAAGTGACACAGGAAGGTTTTGCTGGTAAGGGATGGAACCGGAAATAGGAAATTAGTTAGAATCCTGTTGCAGCCCCTCTGATGGACTGAAGAGTAGAAATCGAGACTGGGGGGCACTTGAGAAAAATGTTTACAAAGTACAACCAAATGGATCTAGTGACCAAACAGACATGAAAGATAAATATTGAATCTGAAGGAGAAGGAAGAATGGGGGACAATTTCTAGAATTCTAGTGCACCTAAAGAAAATGCCTTTTAGTGACAAGAAGCATAGGCTGAAATGGTATTAGGCTTTCAAAAGACTGTAGGTGGTAGGGAGGAAGAGGAAGTGGACAGAGTATTCAGACAGTAAAGTAGGTACACCACCTGTAAAAAAGGAAGGGGGGAGGAAGAATTCAGTAGGGAGAGTGCCAGCTACAGCAACGTCCCCCAGAATATTCCACCAAGCTCATGGAGAGTCCTTGGGCCAAAACTGCCTGTTGGAAGAGTCTCACGTCTCAGGGGAATGTACTGCCTTCGTACCCCACAGGCCCCCATCACGGGCTGAGAGCAACCAGCAGGACCTGTGGCCTCAAAGTGGTAGATCTCAGCAGCTGGCATCATCTGTCAATCATGTGCCCTGCTGCAAGGGAACTGAGCAATGCATTTGCATGGCTGCCAAGACAGGGAGCTAGACACGAAGGTCACCTGAGCCAGGACCCTCTGTAACAAGACGTTCCGTTCCTGTTGCGGGGAGCATCTGTTTCAATGGTGCAGAAATGAAACACTTGCATCCGTGTGTTTCTTGCCCACTAAATAGGATGATTTTGAAAACAGGAAGTGATCTAGTATAGTACTCAGTGCAAAGTGTTAGATGAATATCTGTGCTGTGAATGGACAAACCAGATTCAAGATAAGCCAGAATCAGGGCGATTGCAGTAGCATGCAGCAGCAAGCCAGAAGCCATTCCTTTCTCCAAGAGCTCTGCCAGCTGGGCAGTAAGAGCACCACCTTGAGCAACCTCAAGTAGTTCATACATCATCCCTCTCTAGCTGGAAAGTACCCTATCTGGCAATAAACAGACATCAAAGCCAGACAGAACATGCTGAGAAAGTCCACTCATGAACTTCTGAAATTGTATTTTCCAGGGTTAACCTGGAAATGTTGCTCTGATCACCTGGCCAGTTCCACCAAGTCACAATGACAATTTAATTATAGCAAAGTCAATGAAATGTACTAACTCTGCCAACTCAGAAGTATGAGGGGAAAACAAGGGTCTGAATTTTGTCTACAATAATAAGGTTTATGTCCTGAGTCCTCACCTACTGCCAGGGGTGGGGGAGGGACTGTTTAACCCGATGCGAGAATGTGAAGAATGTCTTCAGAAAAATGTTCAGTCTCTCTGGATCTAAAAGAAGAAATCCCAGGCAGTGAAAGATAAATACCATATGATCTCACCTTTAACAGGAACCTAATCAACAAAACAAACAAACAAGCATAATATAACCAAAGACATGGAAATTGGGAACACGCTGAAAGTCATCAGAGGGGGGAGGGGAGGGAATTTCAGGGGAAAAGGGGAAGGATTTACAGGAACAAGTATAAAGGACACATGGACAAAAACTATGGGGGGGGGTGGAAATGGGAGGGAGGTGGGGAGGGCTGGGGTGGCGGGTTCAGGTGAGAATAAAAGACAGAAAACTGTACAAGATCAACAATTAAAATAAAAATTTTAAAAAAAATAAAAAATAAAAGAAGAAATCTCAGAGGCGTCCTCCCCATGCCGTGCCACGCTTCTCCCCGGTAGCCAGGGCTCAGGTGCATGGGGAAAGGGGAGAGATTATTTCTACTTTGTGGTGGCAGACAAGGGTCAGGTCCTGGTCTCCTGGGGCTTCCAGAAAGAGCTTCTTGGCCCCTGGTTGCTGCGTGCCCTGCCAGCTCTCAAGGCCGCGGTGCCTACGCTTTGCTGCTACCAACTGCAAACAGGCAGCTTTCAGCCCGTCCTCACAGAGGGGCACAATCAGGACTCTCACCTGCCCCCCTGCCAGCCCTCTTCTCTCCCCTCCCTCCCCCCACCCTCTGGAGGCTGGAAGGAGCAGACGGCCCCTGGCATCCTGTCCTCTTGTGCCACCAGCAACAAGGAAGCTCCTGATTCACGGTCACAAGAGCGAGAATCCCTGAGTTACATACTTCAGACTAAAACCACGACAGACTAAAACACGGACTGCAGATATCTGTGGTGCATTTACTCTGCTTTAGTAGCTTAAACACTTCACATACGTTGTCTTATCTATCCTCAAACCAAGCCTATGAAGCCCATTTTATACTGAAGGAAACTGAACTCCAAGGAGATTAGTAACTTTTCAACAAATACGCATCTAAATAGTGGTGGGTTCACACTTGCACCCGAATGTGTGTGATTCCAGAACTACCATGTTAGCCACTACATTACACATATTTCTAGTACAGCAAAATGTAGAAATACTAGAAAGTAATATAGGACTGTCAGCAGCAGTGGTTGGAATTGAACGAGAACAGATAACATTGGTTTTTTACTTATCAAAAGCCAAGAAAATCACAAACGCAACATTAAGATGCTCAACGTCGCACTACTCATCAACGGTGGGGCATATAAGGGACGCTGTGCGAAGTAAACAGCAGGGGAAGGTACAGAAACTGAGAAATTTCTGAATGCATTTTTCTTGTTGCTCTGCTGTTTCTTCTTTTTATTGATAATCCTCCCACACCCAAACTATAGTTCAATCTCATTAATTATCAAGATCTATGAACTTGGCCCAAGAGGTCATAGAGCAGTAACATGACAGACAGCCCCACCTGACATAGCACACAGGGGCACTGGAGGGAAACTTGGAAGGTCTCATGAGCTACTGTCATAAGCTTCCATTCAGTCACGTGTCACAGTCCCTCACAAAACACCAAAGAGCAGACGTGTTGGGAGGGCCCACGTGGCCTAGGAACAAGCTGTGACATACGACTGGACTCCAGATGCAAGGACAATTCTGATGCCCACACTGTGACCCAACGGACCTGGTTACAATGGCGGAAAGGCATGCGCTGGTCCCTTGTGCAGCGAACAACTGCAGTTGAGAGTTTTACGAGGATTAGCAACTCAAGTTAACTCATTGAAAAAAAACAACAGTGACAACCAAACAAAATTAACAAGATGGTCCCTGCCAGGGTCTCTCACAGCTGGGCCTGAGGCACTAACTAGGTCATTCCTCCCCATGTGCTGGGATTCAATGAGGGGCTGGCGGATGAGGCAGTTCCCTGGTGGGCGTACAAGACCATCTAGTCTCCATAATGGCTAAACATCCCATGGCTGCACTTCCAGCAATGGATGAGTCTCTCTCCCTCAGACACTGACCCACTACGCACACCCATGTCCCCACTTCGACCCCCAGCTCTGAGAATGGCAGTCCATAGATGGCTGATACCCCATAACAAAGTCTGAGGTTGTCCAGGAGTTGCCTCCAAATTTCACAGAAAGAGGAAACAGGGGAGGCGTTGGCAATGTCCTACCTATGACTCTGATGCCACACTTACTGTCAGGGAGGGCAACTCTGCACTCAGCCACACGGAATTCTACAGCAGGTTTGCCAGCCACGCTCTGGGCTCCGGCAGAATGAACAGTGGTGGGGACGTCAGCGTGCTCACTGCCCAGTATGTGAACTGGGCGGATCAGGGTAGGATTTAATGGAGCCACAGTGAACACAGAAGGGAGGGACCCTTCAGAAGCTGGCCAAAGGCACCAAGAAGCAAACGACAGCCAAACTCTCTACTAAAATACTACGTTCCATCAGAAGAGAGGAAAATCACCACAACTAAGGCAGAAGTAAGAACCAGGAACTCAGGTAAGGGCTGGAGAGCCAGAAGGTCAGAGCCACGCAGGCAAGTTGCCAAAGGAACGGAAAACAGCAACGAGTGTCCAGGCATGGGGGAGGGGGGACTGGAGAAGAGGGGGTGGGTCAGGGTTAGCAAGACAGCTGTCCACCCACACGGCCTGGATTTCCATAGTTAAACTGCCCTGGGCTGAAAGGAAGCACCAATTTTACGAATTACAGAAGGAACCGTTTCAGAATCCTTGTATTTTAGTAAAGTAAGAATGAATACTAAATCAATCTTGTAGGTTTCAACACATACCTTTTTCAAAGGGAATGTTAAATTACTTCAGAATTAGGAATTTTCCTAGCAGGTTCAAGAGACAAGTATCAATTTGAAAGTACACAGTTTTGACCAAAACACCTTTTATTCCTGCAATTTAGAAATGAATATATAAATTCCAGAACAAACCTAAAATTAATTTCTGGTCACATATGACTAAATCCCAAGTAATGTGCTGATCCTTCACGCCATGTCCAAGTGTAACAAAATAACAGCAATAACAAAAACAGTATTTACTGAATGTTTTTACTCCATGTGGGGACTTGAAGCAGTTTCCATGTTAACGCACTCACTCCCTCCAACAACTCGACCAACAAAGTACCATTCCCACTGCACAAATGAGGAAAGTGAAGCAGAGAGAGGCCAAGGAGCTTCCCCAAAGTCACCCAGTCCCTGCGGGCAGGGCTCAGGATGTGAACCCCGGCTGTCAGAGCCCACCTTGCCGCTGCAACAACTTCTCGCTGCAGAGCCCATTACTGATAGAAGCCTGGACCCACACTGCCACGAGACCTGAGCATGTGGTCTCGATGATCTTAAGCACTAACATGCTCACTGAGTTGTCACCCCTGTTCAGGGACAGGAAGTTCATCAATGCCTACGTGATTTTACTACAGTGAAAGTGATCAACTGCTTAAAAAATTGCTTGTATTATTTTTTAAATAAAACTCGAGAAATTTTAAAAGCAGATACCTATACTGGGACATTAACAAATTCCTTGGACTTTTGTCCAATCTAAGAAATAAAAATGTTACTTGAAAATTGACTTTAGCTAAATTCTCCTGGGAATCTGTCTGGTGCAGGGATTCGTGGGCCGGGAGGTTTTTGATCACTGTTTCCATTTCACCACCCGCTATTGGTCTGTTAGGCTCTCTGCTTCTTCTTCATTCAGTTTTGGAAGATCACATTTCTCCAGAAATTTGTCCATTTCACTCAGGTTTTTCAAATTTCTTAGCATATACTTGTTCACAGTAATGTCTTACAATCCTTTGTATGTCTGTGCTATAGTTGTAATCTTTTCTCTTTTATTACTGATTTTATTTATTTGGGTCCTCTCTCTTTTTTTCTTAATGAGTCTGCTCAAAGGCATCAAAGAAAGAAGGAGCTCCTACCTTCACAACAGCATGAATGGAACTGGAAAGCATTATGCTAAATGAAATAAGCCAAGCAGTGAAAGACAAATATCATATGATCTCACACATAAGTGGAACTAATCAACAAAACAAAAGAGCGAGCAAAATATAACCAGATACATGAATATAGAACAAACTGACAGTAACCAGAGGGGAGGGACGAGGGGGATAATGGTGGAAAAAGAGAACGGGTCATCAGAGAACATGTATAAAGCCTCAGGGACAAAGCCAAGGGGTGGACCGGATGAAGGAGGGAGGTAGGGATGGGTAGAGTGTAGTGGGGTGGTGGGGAGAAAATGGAGTCCACTGTCACTGAACAACAACAAAAAATAATTACGTTAATAAGTAAACGACCTGAATTTTGGGGAAAAAAAAAGAAGGAAAATAATGTACTTTAGCATAATGACAAAGCAATGCAAGGGCAATTGGAATGGAAGGGAATGATTTCACTGCTACAGGACTGGATGGAATCCAGTATCCCAGGGTCTACTTGTCACTCCATTGTGTGATGACACCATGGATTTGTGGAAACTAATGTCATTGTGGGAACTGCTGCACAATTCACCGTTCGTGACAACAGCAGCTTCACCAATTGAGCACTTCACACAGTATGCTGAACTAAAATGTTGGCACACATGGTCTCGTGGATTCCAAAGCCCTGTGAGGGTGGCGTCACAGCCCACATTTTAAAGTGAGGGATGGGAGGATCAGACAGGTGATTGGAACACCTTGCTGAGGCCAGTTCAACCCAGTCTGGGGGACTGCGATGCTTCTGCTATGTCCCATGATTCACTACCCTGTTTCACTCACATCGGCTTCTCACTGTCAGTACAAACTTGACATAAAAGCTAGTATTCGGCTCATTATGTTGGGCTGACAGTTATTGAAATACAACTCCATGTCCACATATTGAGAGTGTTCTTACTATACCGACATTTTCCAAAGGCTGTTCTACAGTCTCCAAAATAACCACACAAATGGAGGCCATGCAAAGTATCCTTGGGTGGATCAGGTCAGCAGTACTGTCTCTGTCCTACTCATGTCATAGAACTGGTGCCTTGGAAGCATCGGGAAGAGCCCTACAGACTTGAGCCAGGATGAAGGACTCCAGACTCTTGCCTGTTCCCTCCGCCAGTCTATGGGGCAAGGGGTCCTTTGGATCCAGGCTTCAGATGACCAGACTCACACCAGAGCAGATCCAGAAAGATCCGCTTCAGCTTGTTGTTTCCCAGAATGAGAATGAATGAGTGGCCAGCAGGATAAAGCATTGTAATTATTTGTCCAGTGAACTTAGCCACCTCACTGCTTGGTAGGAAACAACTGGAAGACGTAATTAAAAAGGCAAGACAATAAAACAGGAACAGAAAGAGGAAGGAGAGGATAATTCTGACGGCCCTCTTGTGGGCCTCGGTGCTTACATCGCTGAGGCTGGTTCTGTTTTGCTGCATCTGCTGCATGTGCCTCCCCAGGGAGAGGATGAGCAGGATGTAGGAGGCCAGAGACACAATTAGGGGAGGGAGGTACCACAGCATCCCAAGAACGTGGGCCAGCTGATATTCACCCATTTGCCTTCTAAGGTGCTCAGTCGCATTCCCTGTGCCAGCAGTTTCACGGACAAGAGGATAGATCTGAAATTCACCAATCAGAGATATGGCACTGCCACAGGAGAAGAGCAGTGCGCCCAGCAGCATCCATACGACCACCCTGGACAGTCTCCACTTGAGCCAGAGGAACGTGGGGTGGGAGAAACTGGCGATTTTCAGGCAGTACAGGACACCAAGGCAGGTGGCCAGCCAGATGCTCAGATGGTTTGTAAATGTCCAGAAAACATCAGTAACCTCCCTTGCTGAACCATCAGTATAGACGTTGAAAAAGAACACTACAATTATAGAATCAGCGAAGAGAATCCACAGCAGAACAATCCTGGAGAGAGCCAGTGCAGTGATGATGAAGTCAGACCAAGAGATTCTCTTGCTCTTGAACCAGCTCCTGACATTGACCAACCCAATGAAACCATTCCCCAGCACTCCAAGAATGAACAGAGTGACAGAGAAAAACAGAAACACTGACTTGGCGAGTGCCGGCATGTCAGCTATCAGCAGACGTGGTCTTTGTTCTTTCTGCTGATGTACAGTCTCCTTGTCATTTGAAATTTCTCCCCGTGAACCAAATGCCTGTACCTGCTGCTTTACTGTGCCTGGGTCTTCTCTCTGCCCAGTTTGGTCTGTTGTACACCACAGTCTGCTGAACCCTACCTGGCTCTTTCAGGCTAGTCTGTCCTCTTCACAGGTGACATGGAGGGTCACATTCCATCTATGATCTAAACTCAGCAGCTCTTTGCCAATATGCAAACAGAGCAGTGTCCAGTGTCACGCAGACACGGAAGGGCTGAGCCATAAGAAGATGGAGGACTTGGACTCAATTTCTGAGCCACCCAGGACAGACAGGTGCGTGTCACCACAAGAGTCACACACACAATCCAGAGGGAGGACTCCGGGACACACACGGAAAAGGGGGAAATTCCAGAACTCCACCACAAGGCTCTATCAAAGTTACCCTGGGGCAAGGCTCAAGTCCACAGATAGGTAAAGTGGAGTCACTGCCACCAGTGTGCCTCTGGGGTGTGCCTTACTCGAGGGGCCCCGAGTTCCTCCCCAGTGAGCCAGGTCCTCAGAAATCCTCGCAATCTGAACACCCAAGTGCTAGCACTAATGGAGTACAGCATACAAGCTATACGAAATATGAATTTGCCAGAGCGCTTGACCACTATATTGATAAGTAGTTGAGCTGACAGTGATCACACACAGATACTACTTGTCAAGCAAAGAGGAATTTATCTAAAACAGGGCCTTACCAATTTGACCATGACCAACAGTAATATTTTATATGACTTTTATATATGTGTGTATGTCACTACATAGAAAACATAAATGTCATGATCTACAAATATGTACATAACATACAAGGTCTCTCTGGACAAAGTCCAGCCACTGTAAATATAAAAAGAATGGTTTGCATGACATCGATGTAGCCTGGCAGCCAAGAAAAGTGGACTGGAATGGGCATGTGTGAACAATGACAGCTTCCCTGTACTAGGCAGTGGGGGTGGTAGACTCCATTGAGTGAGCATGTGTACTGTGTGGCCACTGCATTCGAGTGACTAAGTAAGTAGAGCAAAAAATGGGCATTAAATTTTGTGTTAAGCTTGAATGTTCCTCTAAGGAAACTACTCAGATGATTCAGAAGGACACAGCTATGGGCAACTGGTAACTGGCAGCTTCATCATGACTATGCACCCGCTCATGCATCATATCTCACACACAGTTTTTTTGGCGAACCATCAATCACTCAGGTGACTCAACCACCCTACAGCCCAAATTTGGTGCCCTGCAACGTCTGGCTTTTCCAAAAAAAAGTCACCTTTGAAGAGAACAGATTTCAGACTGTCAATGACGTTCAGGAAAATACAAGTGGGCAGCTGATAACGATTGGGAGACTGTATAAGGTCCCCAAGGGGCCTACTTTGAAGGGGCCTGAGGCTTCATTCTCCTAAGTACAATGTTTCCTGAATCTTGGATCTTCCTCAATAAATGTGTCTATTTTTGATCTTACAAGTCTGGATAACTTCTGGACAGACCTCATTTGTTGCGGACCGTTCAGCCTGGTTTCAGGAGTTGTAACCCTCACCGCATGGTGGGCTGTGTAAGAGCCCAAGGGACCCACTTCATCTGGGTCTGTTCTGTCACAAGGATGTGACCTATTAAGGAGACAAAGCTTATCTCCCTGGCAGGAGCACTGCTTCTGCCTTAGCCATCTCTGGCCCCATAGCTTGGTTGGCAGTCAATGACAGGTAAGACTCCTCATGGAAGGGGCAACCTAAGCCAGACGCGACCACTTGGGAGGCCTCATGGAAGGACTGCGGGGGGTGGGGGGGGTTGCAGCAAAGAGGATGTGATGGACCCTCGCCCCCCGGCTATTCTGACATAGCCCGAGTCCTCATTTCCATCTGGGAGATGTCTCCTGCTTCCTAATTGCCTTAAAGCCTGAAACTGTGGGGGTGAGCAGTGCAGCCCTGTCCTGGCCAGGATGGCTCCCTGGGTGATCGGGCATAAGAAAGAATTCCTAAAGTCCTGTGAAACCTGCTTTGCTAAGAGTGCTCTTCCTGAGGTGACAAGTGGCCCAGGAGGAAATGAGCATGTCTCCCAAAGTCTGGCAACCCCCTTTCCTGACAAACACTGGCTCGGATTAAGCCCTCAGATTTCTTTGACATGTTAAACTTGTATTCCGGTGTATTTGAGCCCAATAAAAGCCTAGTGAGGATGGGGCTCTGGGTCATTCTCCTATGAGAGTTTGACCCCTTTCCTCCCCAAGCAGAAGATGTCTTGGTAGTTTTTACTTTCATCCGTAACGGAGGGATGGGGCTCTGCGGGCGGAGACCCCCCACATCTGGCACCCAGGCCAGGGTTCCCCAGCACTCATTTATAATACATGCGTGCTGGGGAACTCAAAGGTTTTACGAATCCATGTTTCCCTTTCCACATGTGTGGCTCTCTGATATTCTCTATCATACTCTATTTCTTCCAATGTTGCTTACCGATCACAAACTTGATTGTGCAACCTACTAGGGGATGGGTAGGGTGTGGAAGAGTGGTAGGGTGGAAATGGAGACAACTGTACTTGAACAATAATAAAAAATAAATAAATAACTTGAATTCAGAAAAAAATCAAACAGAAAAAACATTATTTACTTTAGCATAATGACAAAGCAATGCAAGGGCAACTGGAATGGAAGGGAATGACTTCACTGCTACAGGACTGGATGGAACCCAGTATCCCAGGGTCTACTTGTCACTCCATTGTGTGATGACACCATGGATTTGTGGAAACTAATGTCATTGTGGGAACTGCTGCACAATTCACCGTTCGTGACAACAGCAGCTTCACCAATTGAGCACTTCACACAGTATGCTGAACTAAAATGTTGGCACACATGGTCTCGTGGATTCCAAAGCCCTATGAGGGTGGCGTCACAGCCCACATTTTAAAGTGAGGGATGGGAGGATCAGACAGGTGATTGGAACACTTTGCTGAGGCCAGTTCAACCCAGTCTGGGGGACTGCGATGCTTCTGCTATGTCCCATGATTCACTACCCTGTTTCACTCACATCGGCTTCTCACTGTCAGTACAAACTTGACATAAAAGCTAGTATTCGGCTCATTATGTTGGGCTGACAGTTATTGAAATACAACTCCATGTCCACATATTGAGAGTGTTCTTACTATACCGACATTTTCCAAAGGCTGTTCTACAGTCTCCAAAATAACCACACAAATGGAGGCCATGCAAAGTATCCTTGGTGGGACAGGTCAGCAGTACTGTCTCTATCCTACTCATGTCATAGAACCGGTGTCCTGGGAGAGTGGGGGAAAGCCATGCAGTCTTGAGCCGACCTGAAGGACTCCCAGGCTCCCCCTAGTCTCCTCTGCCAGTCTATGGGGTAAAGGGTCCTTTGGACCCAGGGTTTGGATGACAAGACTCACACCAGAGCAGATCCAGGAAGGTCCGCTTCAGCTTGTTGTTTCCCAGAATGAGAATGAATGAGTGGCCAGCAGGATAAAGCATTGTAATTATTTCTCCAATTGTCGTAGTCATCTCAGTTCTTGGTAGGAAATAACTGGATGATGTAATTGAAAAGGCAAGACAATAAAACAGGAACAGAAAGAGGAAGGAGAGGATAATTCTGACGGCCCTCTTGTGGGCCTCGGTGCTTACATCGCTGAGGCTGGTTCTGTTTTGCCGCATCTGCTGCATGTGCCTCCCCAGGGAGAGGATGAGCAGGATGTAGGAGGCCAGAGACACAATTAGGGGAGGGAGGTACCACAGCATCCCAAGAACGTGGGCCAGCTGATATTCACCCATTTGCCTTCTAAGGTGCTCAGTCGCATTCCCTGTGCCAGCAGTTTCACGGACAAGAGGATAGATCTGAAATTCACCAATCAGAGATATGGCACTGCCACAGGAGAAGAGCAGTGCGCCCAGCAGCATCCATACGACCACCCTGGACAGTCTCCACTTGAGCCAGAGGAACGTGGGGTGGGAGAAACTGGCGATTTTCAGGCAGTACAGGACACCAAGGCAGGTGGCCAGCCAGATGCTCAGATGGTTTGTAAATGTCCACAAAATATCAGTAACTTCCAGTGCTCCCAACTCAGCCAAGACTTTGGAAAGGAACGCCATTGATGCACAATCAAGAAAGAGAATCCACAGCAGAACAATCCTGGAGAGAGCCAGTGCAGTGATGATGAAGTCAGACCAAGAGATTCTCTTGCTCTTGAACCAGCTCCTGACATTGACCAACCCAATGAAACCATTCCCCAGCATTCCCAGAATGAACTGAGTGAAAGAAAGAAACAGTATTCCCAACTTCGCAAGTTCCGGCATGTCAGCTATCAGCAGACGTGGTCTTTGTTCTTTCTGCTGATGTACAGTCTCCTTGTCATTTGAAATTTCTCCCCGTGAACCAAATGCCTGTACCTGCTGCTTTACTGTGCCTGGGTCTTCTCTCTGCCCAGTTTGGTCTGTTGTACACCACAGTCTGCTGAACCCTACCTGGCTCTTTCTGGCTAGTCTGTCCTCTTCACAGGTGACATGGAGGGTCACATTCCATCTATGATCTAAACTCAGCAGCTCTTTGCCAATATGCAAACAGAGCAGTGTCCAGTGTCACGCAGACACGGAAGGGCTGAGCCATAAGAAGATGGAGGACTTGGACTCAATTTCTGAGCCACCCAGGACAGACAGGTGCGTGTCACCACAAGAGTCACACACACAATCCAGAGGGAGGACTCAGGGACACACACGGAAAAGGGGGAAATTCCAGAACTCCACCACAAGGCTCAAGTCCACAGATAGGTAAAGTGGAGTCACTGCCACCAGTGTGCCTCTGGGGTGTGCCTTACTCGAGGGGCCCCGAGTTCCTCCCCAGTGAGCCAGGTCCTCAGAAATCCTCGCAATCTGAACACCCAAGTGCTAGCACTAATGGAGTACAGCATACAAGCTATACGAAATATGAATTTGCCAGAGCGCTTGACCACTATATTGATAAGTAGTTGAGCTGACAGTGATCACACACAGATACTACTTGTCAAGCAAAGAGGAATTTATCTAAAACAGGGCCTTACCAATTTGACCATGACCAACAGTAATATTTTATATGACTTTTATATATGTGTATGTCACTATATAAAAAACATATAAGTCATGATATAAACACATGTATATAATATACGAGGTCTGTCTGGACAAATTCTAGCCATTGTTAATATAATGAAAACAGTTTGTTTGACATCAATGTCCCCTGGCAGCCAAGGAGAATGGACTGGAATGCTCATGTACAAACAATGACAACTTCACCTTACTAGTCAGTGGGTGTGGTAGACACTGTTGAGTGAGTATGTGTACTGTGTGGCCCTCACATTGAAAAAAACTAAGTGAGTAGAGCAATGACTCTGCATCCAGTTTGCATTAAGGATGTCCATCCAACATGGAGTAGTAGGTAGATACACATTGCCTCCTCACACAACCAAAAGAAGAACAACAAATTTAAAAAACAAACAAACAAACAAACAAAAAACAATCAGAACCTCCAGAAAAATCAAACTGCATGGAAGTCAAACCACCAAGGAATTAAAGAAGAAACATTCATCCAGACTATTAGGAGGGGTGGAAACAGGCAGCCAGGGCAGAGAGGACTGGCTGCGGGCGGCTGGAAGACCAGGGTGGTCCCGCATTTTCCTGCAGATAAACCGGGAGAATCAACTGGGGAGTGAGACAGATAATGCAACCCAGAATTCCAGCATAAGGAGATAAAGTCTCAAAACCTCTGACTGGAAAAACCTGTGGGAATTGCAGTGGCGGGAGATACTCCCAGCCTCACACGTAAGTTCATTGCAGAGACCCACAGGTCCTAGAACAAACCCACCCACCTGAGAATCAGCTCCAGAAGGGCCCAATTTGCTGGTGGATAGCATCGGAAGTGACTGAAAGTTGGCAGAGAGCTTAGCAAGCGTCACTGTTCCCTCTTGGAACCCTTCCCCAAATACAGGGCCAGGACACAGCCACATGGATTGTCCCACCCTGGTGGACACCTAAGGCTCCACCCCTGACTATACAACAGGTGCGCCAAGGGAAAAAAAATATGGCCCAAATGAAACAACAGGTCAAAACTCCAGAAAAAATACAACTAAGTGATGAAGAGATAGACGTGGAGTTCCCAACACTGGTAATCAACATGCTCGCAGAATTGGTTGAGTATGGTTGCACAATAGAGGAGAAGTGAAGGCTATGAAAAGTGAAATAAAGGAAAATGCGCAGGGAACCAACAGTGATGGGAAGGAAACTGGGACTCAAATCAACAGTCTGGATAGAAGGAAGAAAGAACCATTCACCCAGAACAGAACGAAAAAACAAGAATTAGAAAAAATGAGGACAGACTTAGGAACCTCCAGGACAACTCTAAACCTTCCAACATCCTATCATAGGGGTGTCAGAAGGAAGAGAGGAAGAGCAAGAAATTGAAAACTTATTTGAACAAATAATGAAGGAGAACTTCCCCAATCTAGAAGAGGAAATACACTTCCATGAAGTCCAGGAAGCTCAGAGAGTCCCAAAGAAGTTGGACCCAAGGAAGCACATGCCAAGGCACATCATAATTACATTACCCAAGATTAAAGATAAGGAGAGAATATGAAAAGCAGAAAGAGAAAAGGAGAGGGTTACCTGCAAAGGAGTTCCCATAAGATTATCAGCTGATTTCTCAAAAGAGACCTTAAAGGCAAGAAGGGGCTGGAAAGAAATATTCAAAGTCATGAAAGGCAAGGACCTACATCCAAGGTTGCTCTATCCAGCAAAGCTGTCATTTAGAATGGGAGGGCAGATAGAGTGCTTCCCAGATAAGGTCAAGTTAGAGGAGTTCATCATCACCAAGCCCGTATTATATGAAATGTTAAAGGCACTTATCTAAGAAAATGAGGAAGATCAAAAATATGAGCAGTAAAATGACAACAAACTCAACTATCAACAACTGAACCTAAAAAAAACTAAAACCAAAACAAACTAAGCAAACAACTACAACAGGAACCAAATCACAGAAATGGAGATCACACAGAGGGTTACCAGTGGGGAGGGGAAGGGGAAGAATGGGCAGAAAGGTACAGGTTATAAGCATTAAATCGTAGGTACAAAATAGACATGGGGAGGTTAAGTTAGTATGGGAAATGGAGAAGCCAAAGAACTTATATGTATGACCCATGGACATGAACTAAAGTGAGGGAAAAAGGATGGGAGGGGGGATGGAGGGGAATAAAGGGGAGGAAATTAGGACAACTGTAATAGCATATCAATAAAATATATTTAAAAGAAAAATGTTTCATTAAGCTTGAACATTCCCCCAAGGAACCTGTATATGACAACACAGCCCTCATGCATCACGTCTTGTGCAGAGTGTTTTGGCGAACCATCAAATCACTCAGGTGCCTCAGCCCTCCTACAGCCCAGATTTGGTTACCTTGTGACTTCCAGCTTTTCCCAAAACTAAAATCACCTTTGAAAGAGAAGAAATTTCAGGCTGTCAGTAAGATTCAGTAAAATACAACAGTGCAACTGATGACAGTTGTGACAACTGTGTGAGGTCCCAATGTGCCTACTTTGAAGGGGACTGAAGCATCATTGTCCTGTGTACAATGTTTCTTGTATCTTGGATCTTGTTCAGTAAATGCCTCTATTTTTCATATTACAAGGTGGATAACTTCTAGACAGACATCATATATAATAAATATGTATATAAATTGTATGTGAGAGCCTCTTCTGCATACCCTCCTGCGTGTACCAGGATCCAAGACACATTGTACCATATCACATGGTCTGAGTTGAGGCGCGGGCTTTACTGGAATTAGGGAAAACTTACATCCACCAAAGTGAATGCGAGGCTCCTCCTCACCACCCTGGGAGTGCACAGAGGGCCAGGGCACCACTGGCTTTGCAGTGTGGTTCTGTCTGCCCAGGGAGCCTTCTTGGGCTCACTTCCGGTGAGTAGAGTGTGAGAGCAACTCTGTCACTAAGCTGCTTCATGCTGAAAAATCTGGATTTGGGGAGCTAGCAATTACAATAGTTGTCTGAGGAGGCCAGCTACGCAGAACCTGGGGAGCGTGGAGCCCATGGGATGTAACAGTCCCAACTGCTAGAAGGAGAAAGCCTCCAGTTCTGTGGGAACTGAGCTATGTGAAGCACTTTCCGTTGGGAAACGTGGAAGAAACCCTTTTTTCTAGCTTGTTGTCCTAGCAACCTAGGCCAAACTCGTAGAGTCACTTTGGACACCTTTCCTCATGGGAGTATACGTTTCCTACAACAATGATCACATTTCCCAGTTTGTCCAGGGCAGTCCTGGGATGTGCCCATCACTCCGAGTTATTAATAATCCCCCCTTTTGTTGTCTTACTCACTGAATACTCAGGCCATACAGTCAGTCTTTGGAACATATCACAATAGAACCTCAACAAATATACATCGAACAAATGAAGTTTTAGAGGTTGGACTTTTGTCTTTAGCTCATTTAATTTTTAATGGTGTTGGCTTTCAGGAAACGTACTGGGAAAATAGGTGAACTGCTAGAACTTAGATTCCACCCCTGTGTCTGCCACTTACTCGCCTAACATTTCTTGAGCACCTACTATGTGACGGGCACTGTGCTCAGGACAGGAAATCATGGGCTAGGCAGCCAGAGACACCTCCACAGAAAGACCGCATGACGGTGTGACCAGTGCTGTAAGAGACAGACACAGAATACACGTGCTGGCACAGAGGAGGGACCAAATTCCATCCGAAACAGTCACAGGCTTGAAAGGAGAGATGATATTTGAGATTGTCTTTAAAAATGAATGGGAGTTCACCTGGCAGGCAAGGCGAAGAAAAGGGAATTCCATGCACCACAGAAGCAGGAGGGAGAATGGCGGTGATGATTTATCCATAAACGGATCGCACATTATCTGAGCTCGAAAACAATAAACATACACAGTGCTGAACTACACACTGTGCGTCGTACTAAGGTCTCCAGAACAATCACTTCATCTTCAACCATGAGGTGAGCACCATTGTTGGCCCCATTTTTAAGAGGAAGCGGCTCAGGCGGATTCTCACAGAGTTGTGGCAGCAGAGCAGGGACTCTCTCTCACCCAGGCAGCCTGGGTCAGGATCCACTGCCCTAACTGGAGACCTCAGAGGTCACCTGCTGGTGACACCCCAGTAAGTACGAGGGAAGAAACAGGGCCTCGAGCAGGAATACTAGGTCACGGGCAAGATCTCAGACCCGCTTCCTCTGTCTCACACGGCGCCCTCTGCTCTGGCTCCTGGTAGGATGCAGCTCCAACCCACAGGTGTTCGATGCGATCCCCGCAGCCCTGCGGGTCCCCTGCGGTGCCTCCAACGTGACTCCTTGTCTGTCTCACACATTGTATCACATAATGATCTGCCGCTGTGGTGAACTGGGAAAACCCTAGAAGATACTGGCATCCTCGTCCTAGCCCTGCTTTACACTAACTATGTGACATTCGGCAAATTGCTTGATCTTGCTGACCCTCAAGTTCCAAACAAATGGAATGAACAGCGACCCGATAGTCAATGTGAATGAATGGCTAAGCCTGGGTTCAGGCGTCAGACCTGGAGTTAGACCTGAGAGCCACTCTTATGTGACCTTAGGCAGTTAAACTCCCTGGGCTTCAATCTGCTCATCTGTAACGTAGGCGTAGTAGTCATAGTAGCTACCTATTTATTATAGAGTCGTTAGTGATTAAACTATACAGTGCCTTCAAAATGTATGAGGAGGGGGTGTTCTTCAAATGTTAGCTATTATTATCATCAGCATTAACAGGGTCATTGCCCTATACACGACCTATGCTTGAGGTATTTTTATGGAAATTTGTTTAATGTAAAAGTCAACACATAGAAAAATACATGCTATATCTATGTAAGTTATAAAGCAAACAAAACAAGCCCCCACGGCCCCACCACCCAACTTAAGGAGTCGGGCATCACCAGCAGTGGCGCGGCCAGCGCCCCGAGCGCCTCCCTAGCCACCCCCTTGTGCCTTCCCATTTCCTGCGGCAACTCATACTGAGTTTTGTATTCATCATCCCTTTCCTGTATGAACACTTTTACCACATAGGTGCCTATCCATAAACGTATTTCCTACTTGTGTTTGACTTTAACCTTGTTGAAAGTGACATGCTACACAACGTTTTCTGGAAGCTAATACTGATTCCACGTGCTTTATAAAAGTTACTCTGGTCACAGCAACAGCTGCAATTCATTCGTGCTGCCATATAATGTTCCACCGTTGAGCATTCATTTGCCTGTTTGCTCTGTTGATGAATCTTTGGGTTGCTTCCAGTTCGTTACGCTTACGTACGCTGTAGCTACAAAAGTCCTCGGACATGTTCCTTGGCCCATGTGGGCAAGTTTCCTGTAGTGTGCACCTTAAAGGTGGGATAACCAGGTGAAATCTCAACACTGTACGTGAATGCCAAAGTGTCTCCTCAAAAGGAGGTGCGGATTCCCACTCCTCGCTTTGTTACAATGGACATATGGAAACGTGCCAGTGTAAAGGGCTTAAAATGAAATTTCACTGCAGTTCCTGGCTTGCGTTTCTTTGATTATCAATGACCACATTTTCGTACATGAATGGATCCTTTATATTGACCTCTCTCCTAAATGCCTCTACGTCTTTGATCATTTTTCTACTAAGCTGTTGTTTTTGTACTGCTTTGTAGGTCTTTACGTATTCTAGATATCTCATTCATGTGACTGAAGAGATCTTCTCATTTTGTGACTTGTCGTTTTGCTTCTTGGTGACTTTTGATAAACAAGGGTCATTTTTTTCCTTTTAATCTTTTTTTTTTTTTTTTTTTTATTTTCAGTACAGTTCACATACAATATCAGTTTTAGGTGTACATCCCAATGATTAGACATTACATAACTTAGTAAGTGATCATCCCAATAAATCTCACACCCATCTGACACCATACATAATTAGACTATTACTGACTATATTCCTTATGCTGTACTTTATACCCATGACTGTTTTGTAACTACCATTTGTACTTCTTAATCCCTTCACTTTTGCACATCCTCCCAACCAACAAATGTCATTTTTTTAAATATATTTTATTGATTATGCTATTACAGTTGTCCCATTTCTCCCCCATCATTCCCCTCCACCCTGCATACTCCCTCCCACCCACATTCCCCCCTTTAGTTCATGTCCATGTGTCATAAGTTCTTTCGCTTCTACATTTCCTACACTATTCTTGCCTCCCCCTGTCTATTTTCTACCCACTATCTATGCTACTCATTCTCTGTACCTTTTCCCCCTCTCTCCTCCTCCCACTCCCCTGTTGCTAACCCTCCATATGATCTCTATTTCTGTGATTCTGTTCCTGTTCTAGCTGTTTGCTTAGCTTGCTTTTGTTTTAGGTGTGGTTCTTAATAGCTGTGAGTTTGCTGTCTTTTCACTGTCATATTTTTCATCTTCTTTTTTTTAGATAAGTCCCTTTAACATTCATATAATAAGGGCTTGATGATGATGAACTCCTTGAACTTGACCTTATCTGAGAAGCACTTTTTTTGTCCTTCCATTCTAAATGACAGCTTTGCTGGATAGAGCAATTTTGGATGTAGGTCCCTGCTTTTCAAGATTTCAAATATTTCTTTCCAGCCCCTTCTTGCCTGGAAGGTCTCTTTGGAGAAATCAGCTGACAGTCTGATGGGAACTCCTTTGTAGGTGACTGTCCCCTTATCCCTTGCTGCTTCTAGAATTCTCTGCTTCATTTTAATCTTGGCTAATGTAATTATGATGTGCCTTGGTATGTTCCTCCTTGGGTCCAACTTCTTTGGGACTCTCTGAGCTTCCTGGACGTCCTGGTAGTCTATTTCCTTTGCCAGATTGGGGAAGTTCTCCTTTATTATTTGTTCAAATAAGTTTTCCATTTGTTGCTCTTCTTCTTCCCCTTCTGGTACCCCTATAATTCGGATGTTGGGACGTTTAACGATGTCCTGGAGGTTCCTAAGCCTCTCCTCATTTTTTTGAATTCTTGATTCTTCCTCGTTTTCTGTTTGGTTGTTAGTTTCTTCCTTCTGGTCCACTCCATTGATTTGAGTCCCAGTTTCCCTTCCCTCTCTATCAGTTCCCCATGCATCTTCCTTCATTTCACATATTGTAGCCTGCATTTTTTCATCTAATTTGTGAGCAAAATCAACCAATTCTGTGAGCATTTTGA
This sequence comes from Glossophaga mutica, assembly GCA_039655065.1. Taxonomy (NCBI): domain Eukaryota; kingdom Metazoa; phylum Chordata; class Mammalia; order Chiroptera; family Phyllostomidae; genus Glossophaga; species Glossophaga mutica. Next base: position 9,184,465 of record CM077313.1, read on the forward strand.
TGACCAGTGCTTTGAACTGTGCATCTGATAGGTTGGCTATCTCTTCACTGCTTAGAGGAATTGGCTCTGGCGCTTTCATTTGTTCTCCGGTTTGAGCCATTTTTGGTGGGGTTTTTTGTTTGTTTTGTTTTGGTTTTAGTTTGGTCGCGGCTATTACGTAGTGAGAGGTGGAGCCTTAGGTGTTCCTCAGGGCGGGGCAGCCCAGTCGCTGGGTTGTGACGCTGTATGTGGGGGCGGGGTCTGAGAGGGAACAATGGTGCCTGCTCAGCTCTCTCCTGAATTCAGTCCCTTCCGCCACTTCCCCTCTGCCTGGGCCATCTGCGTGCGCGAATGTGGGACCACCTGGTCAGCCAGCCGCCTTGTGCAGCCTCACTGGGTCTGCACAGTTGCCCCCCTGTGCCCGAGGACCACCAGCTGCTGCCTGTGCACCTGGGAACTGCCAGCCGCTGCTGCCTGCACTCCCGGGTCCGCACCTCCACTTTTTCCTGCCGCGACTCCGCCCCTCTTACCGGTCTGGATGAATGGTGGTTGGACTTCCATACAGTTCAATTTTCTATCAGTTCTGGTTGTTTTCTTGTTTCTAAATATTTTTTGTCCTTAATTTTGGTTGTAAGAGGAGGCACAGTGTGTCCACCTACACCTCCATCTTGGCCGGAAGTCAACAAATGTCATTTTTAACAGTACAATTGATCACTATTTTCTGTCGTATGTTCACATTTTTCCTTGAAAACTTCCATGCCCCCAAGTCATAAAACCATTGTCCAGTATTTTCTTCCAAAATTGTTAGACTTTTGCCTTTCATAAACAAGTCTTTAGATAACCAAGAATTCATTTCTGCATGAGGTGTAGAGACCCAATTTCATCTTTTTGTATGGAAATTTTCCTAGCATCAGTTATTTAATAATGTCTACTTTGCCTAGTGATTGGTGAGGTCATCTTTACCATGTAGCATTTTCACAGACTCGGTCTGCTTCTGGGTCTTCCATTCAACACCACTGTTCTGTTTATTGCTGTGTCTATGACTACAGCCTTATTTAAAAAAAAAAAAAAAAGTCTTGCCAACTGGGAGCAAGTTCCCCATCTCCTGCTTCCTCTTCAGGAGTAAATTGTCCTTGCTTATCAGTAAATCTTTATCATCACCTTGACCAGTTACCCCAGAACACTGCGAGGCATTTTTATTCATTTTGATCTGTCTGTAACATCAGTCGGGAAAAGGCTGACATCTTTACGTTATTGGCACTTCTAATGCATATGGCATGGCATACCAGTACATTTAGTCTTCTAATGTATTTCTGTAGACCCTTTAAAAAGTTCTCCAGAGACCACCCATTTAGAGACTCCTTTCACTTTCCAATATTCTTGTATATGGTATCTTGTTAAAATTATGTTTTCTTTGCCATTGTTTGCCACTGCCTTTCGTATACTGATCGTTTCCAGCAATGCTTAATTATTCATTTATAGGTTTTGTTTTCTGTGGAATCACAGCATTGGTAATTTTGCTTCTTCCTTTCCAATCTTAATTAACACTTTTTCTTTCCCTTCCATAACCGTGCTTGCTGGAGTCTCAGTAAAGTAGGCTGCTAAAAAATGCTCTCTTCTTTCAAGACTGTTGGAGGCACACTTTTAAATGCTCTCTTCTTTCAAGACTGTTGGAGGCACACTTTTGACACATGCCTTTGTTTCCAACCCACAATGTCAAGATTAAAAAGCATGGAACCCCCTTTTTTCAGTGTTCCCCACTTACTGCTCTAGTTTCAGCTCCTAGTTTAAAACTCATCACTTGGGGAGGTCCCTTTCCTCCTGCAAGCTCAACGTCATGGATGAAACTGTCTCCTCAAAATTCACACATGGCCCTGGCCAGTGTGGCTCAGTGAGCTGAGCACTGGTTCGATTCCCAGTCAGGGCATGTGCCTGGGTTACAGGCCAGGCCCCCAGTTGTGAATGTACAAAAGGCAACCGATAGATGTGTTCCATGTGCATAGATGTTTCTTTCTCCCTCCCTTCCCTTCTCTCTAAAAACTGAAATCTTTTTTAAAAATCCACATGCTAAAGTCCCTTTCTATGCCTGCATGCACAAAGAGGTCATGTGAGTGCATCACAAAACGGCAGTCACCTACAAGCTAGGAAACAAGCCTCACCACAGAAACTGACTATGCTGGCACCTAATCTTGAACTTGAACCTACAGAATGGTGAGAAAATAAATGTCTGCCGTTTAAGCCAGCCAACCTGTGGTATTTTGTTATGACGGCCTAAGACATCAATGATGCAATAAAAACGATGTTGTACTTGGGATCCAGTTGTTTTGCGATGGAACGCCTCCTCACTCTGAATGATGTGGTCAGCATTCTACCAGGGAAAGCATAAGGGCAACACTTCTGTCCTTAACCTGAGCGCTCCTTTATGTAACAGGGGACTGGTGACTAAGAATCCTCACTGGGAACTACAAGCACAACTAAACTATTTACTTGATTTAAAAAATGTGCTTAAATTCACTCTTTTTAACGCTATTGCTAAGCTTTTGTGTACATTTTATATCCCAGTTCCCTCCCAAACTTAAAATGAGACATAGGTTAAAAGCCTAAAGGACCGTGGGAGCGGAGGCGAGATTACACTTTTACTTGCAGCAGAAGGTCATCTAAGAGAAAGTATAAGAATAAAGAGCTGATCACGTATATGAAAATGAAGGTTAACATGCATAAATTCCTAAGGACTGGGTTTAACGACAAAGAACAAAAGAGCAGCTGAAACAAGGGAGAGGTTTATTTGTGTCTCCCAGAGAAGTCCAGAGGTAGACCATCCGGCCTGGTACGGCGGCTCCTTGGTCATCAGAGACCCCAGCTCCGTGCCTTCCGTCCTGAAGATCATCTCAGGGTCCACGGTGGCGACTGGAGATCCAATCATCGTGTCCACATTTCAGACAAAAGCCAGATGAGGGTCTGGAGAAGCAAAAAGCATGAGCCTCCTGACAGAGTTAGCTCATTTAAGGAACTTCCTTGAAAGCTTCACCAAATGGCTTCTGCTTGTACCCCCTTAGCAACCCTTAACTGCAAAGGAGAGTAACAGTGCGGTGTTTTAGCTGTGCACACTGTCACCCCCGATAACGTATGGATTCTGTAAATGCAGAAGGGATCATGGATAGTGGGTAGCATATTAATCATGTTGTTTTCTGTATTTCATGATGCACTGATATCCTGGGGCTTTGCAGACTGTGGGAGGAACTGTCCCCCTCCCAGGTTTAGCTACTTCCTAGAAATAGTAAATGACTTGCCCATGAGCACGCCTTTGCCACGCACACCAACCAATCCCGAGTCCACACCCCCGTTAGCCTCCCTTAATCAGCCTTCTACAGGACAGGACACTGCTCCTCTGCACAAAATCACCCCAGGGCCTGGCACCTGACAACTAGGGACCACCTGCACAGCCCAGAGCCTGCTGAAAATTATGCACACTGTCCAGTCCTATACTTGCTCAGCTTGCCTATCCCGTCTCATCCATTTCTACCCCATGAAAAACCATAATAAAAGCTCTCACCCACACTTCCCCCTCGCTCCTGCCTCCTGACCTACCCATGTGGTCCCACAAGGGGTGGTGTGGTCCCTCCTCTCGGGGACAGTCAGGAAGTTCTCTCTCAAAGGTAGCTGTAGCTACATCTGCCGCCTCGCCATACCAGATTAAAACAAACCCCAGGTAGGCTGTGAAACAAGCCGGCAACTGCAAAGCTTTCCCGCATTATACTTTTCCACAACGGAAAGCTGGAATGTAGGCAACATTTGAAAGTTATTTCACAAAATCTGTTTGCAATGTGCTCGGCAGAAGAAAAACAAAAAGTCGCTCATCTCAACTTCTCTGCTGAGCTTCAGACTCACCAATCACAATCATCACCCTGGCAAATAGAAGCTTAACCTTATCTATGCTCAAAGTGAACTCATTACCTTCTCCCTTCTCAAATCTGCTCCCACATCCACAGTCCTTAGTTCCAGAAACAAAGTGCCACCACCCGCACAACTGCACACGCCAGGAGCTTCAGAACTGCCTTAAAATTGCCTTTGCTCTTAGCACCACTGTGAGATTCTGGGCAGTGGGTACATGTTCTTACTATCCCTACCCCGGAGCCCAGCAAGCGCCTAACACACACCTGGCACACAATGAACGCATCACTGTGAATCCCAAACGCCTCTCCCCCACCTCCCGTCCCCACTCTACTTACCCTTCTAGGCCTGCTCAGCAGCTTCCTAACTGCCTGCGTGCTTTTCCCTTCTGGCCCTCCACCTGTCTGCACTGTTCTTTCTGAAGCCCACTTCTGACGGGCTACCTCCTCAAACCTCCCGGAGCTCCCCATGGCCAAGGTCCTCTGCAAGCTTCCCAGGCCCTTTCTGATCCACCCCGCCCACTTTTCACTGCTTCGACGTTTTGAAGTTTCTGACCGTTGTTTATGCTAAAAACTAACCTAACTATTCCCCTCTGTGCCCTGCACAGGGCTTCATTTCTACCGGGTCACACTTAGCTGTACAGCCTCCTGTTTATCGTCCCCACCCAACCCTCATCTTCCTAGATTACAGCTCCTTCAATGCAGGGCTCCTGTACATTCATCCCCATACCCAGGCTTGTTCAGGTGCATGGCATACAGCAGGTGTCCAATTGACTTTTGAGTTTACAAAGCTGCCAGGTTAATTGTAAAAAGTCATGGAAGATTAAAAACAAACAGCAGAAAAACACTTCCCAAGGGGAATACGTGCTCAGTAATCCATGGGTGTTGTTAGTAACAACAAGGTCCAATACAACACACTGAAGTTAATATGCTTATGCTCTCGTAAGTATCCACGGGACTCGATGACACTGGCTTGGTGACTGAAGGAGTCACAGGCCCTGATTGAAATAACTACGCGGTAACAAGAGCCCGCGTGTGTTGAGCACCTGCCCCAGTCGCTACGTGCTGAGTAAGCTCCACCTGTGGTTAATGCGCTCGTCATAGCAGGCCTATACAGCAGACACCACTGCTGCCTCTGTTTTATTTACAGGAAAACAAAACCACCACATCCAAGGCAGGGAGAGTTAAGACCCTCACCAGAGGCCGCCCAGCTGGTGGAAGAAGCAGAGATTCAAATTCAGGCTTTCTGACTGGACAGCCTGAACTGAACTAGTACAACAGACCACCGTTTTCCAAATGACAGGTGTGGCAGAAAAACTACAAAATGTCGACATGCACTACTGTATGGACGAAAAGGCCCCGAGGTCAAAAGCACAGGAGAGCAAAAGGATGAAGAGACAAAAAGAGAAACGTCATCAGTCATCACCGTGGCTGCCTGATTCCAGCAGCAGGAAAAGCCACACCCGCTCCCGGCAGGACGGTGGGACCGACACAGAGGCAGTCACAGTAGTGAGGGGACTCACAGTAGTGAGAGGCAGGATCACCCGAGGGTGACGCCTGCCAAGTCTCATTCTCAAGGGAGCCTGACAAATTCTAGAACACCCTTCCTGATGGTGTCATCCCTCAGCAGGAAAGACAGTGAGGGGCAGACCCTCAGCCTTATTTAAACCGGCAGAGACACTGCTTGATTAAAAAGCAGAAGAGGATGCCACGATAACCTGGTACAGAATTTATGACGTATTTTCCTGTAGGTTATCAGAATGAAAATCGGAGAGAATAAGGAGGCGGAGGCATTGCTCCCTCAGGTGTGCTCCTCCCCACACCAATTATGTGTCCAAGTCCCAGTGAGATTCGGAAGCACCCTGCATGGGGTGCCGGGACAGGTTAGCAGTGGGGGGGCCTGGATACCAGGGGCAATGGGAGTGGGAGGGTGGCCAGAGGCAGGCGGTGGGCAGAAAGCAAAATGTAAACTTCACACACCTGAGTGCAAACTCAAGGTTGCCTCTTTCAAGCTGCATGACTTTACTGTGCTACTTAACCTCTACTTAGCGTTGTTTCCCCCTCACAGGTAGAACAGAGGTAACACGACCTTCTTCACAGGGCCAAGGTTAAATGAGACGACGACAAAAAGCACTGAGCTCACACTCGGCATGCAGCATGCACACGAGCAATGCCAGCCATGAATATGGTCGCTGTGAGAGACTTCCGCCCAACTCGTCGCCTACAACCATCTCTCACTGCCAGTTTGCTTGCTGTTGCTCCACCCTCTTCATGGCACATAATGCAAACCCTGGCAGAAAACGAGGTGAAGTGACCCTGCCCGAGGTGTGTCAGTGAGCTCCAGCTGCACGACAAACACCCACAATGCCTTGAAACACTGCTGTGCTGGGCTGAGCTGGACAGGGCAACAGGCAGTGTGAGTCAAGGCAACCCCAGCTTACGGCATTGCGTGACCTTTGGGGAACGGGGTAAACTACCACTGATTTCTCCTGAGCTGCAAAGGCTGGGCTGTATCCCAACTGGCAATGACAAAGAATCCCCCAAACAGCCAAACGTGACCTTGGTGTTCTGGATGTCGCATCCATGCGCTACGAGGGGAATGAAAAGACACGGTGAGGCCGTGTCTAAGCATGAGATGCCAAGGTGCAGGTGGTGGGGGATACACGAAGATGACCTGTTTGCCTCCAGGACACATTGAGTACAGCAAGGATGGCTTGGACAGCTTTCCTCCCAAAAGTGGAAACAGCTTTGTTTATTTGTTCTTATTATAAAAGTAATGCACTTTCAATGCTTTAAAAAAATTAGGATGTACAAAAGTGTATGGGAGATCATGCAGAACCCAGGCACAGAGACCGTAACAGAATCTTGTGATAAAAGGCACTGTGCGAGCACAGAGATGAGTGTGCACATGCGCAGCAACAGACTGCCAGGGAAACGGGGGAAAGGGCCGTGCCTGCAGCGCTGCCCTGCAGAGGCAGCGTCAGCGGCTGGTCAGGGAAGCTCCCGGGGAGCTCTGGGCCAGACTAACAGAAGAGAGGACGGCAGCTGAGAACAACAGGGACCAGCAGAACCGCAGCGCCGGGGTCACCACCTGCAGAGGACGATTTCACCCCTCGTTACAGTTCAGGTCGTTACCACTAGTAAGCTTTACTCCGTAAAGGCTACCCCTGAAACTGTCCACAAACAAAAGGTGTGAAGAAGGTAGGTTAGTCTGGAAGCTGTTTAGGTCAGATACCAACCTGCTCAGCAACCCCCTTCGACTTGGGCTAAAGCTTAACATCCCACTGGGATCGTGCCTGTCAAGACTTACCCAGCCTCCGTTCTACACTGGGCACGGGTTACAGTGCGAGTGCACGGAGAAGATAAAGTCCTTGCCTTCAGGTCCACAGAGCAGGCAGGTAGTGAAATGAGTATCTACAACAGCGAGACGGACGCCTGACACACAGCGATGCTCAGTGAATCCCGAGTGGCCGGGTCAGCGCTGGAACAGAGGCGCGCACAGACAAGGGGCCTTCCCAAAGCACGCTCATCCCCTTGCCGTAGCACAGGTAAGCCTGACAGTTCCCTATTGTGCACACTTGTACATAAAAACCATTCCTACGAGAATAAACAGCTAGTGGACGTCATATGAGACAGGAACTAACAAGGCTGATGGCACAGAAAGGGGAGCAGGGAGCGACAGTGAGGAGAAAGGAGAAATATTATCACTCATTTTATATAAAAGGATATTTTAATTACTGTCCTTAGAACTATAAAGACTATACATGATTGGGAAAAGTGACTGTACCCAGCGCTGGCCAAAGAAGAACGGTCCACTCTATGCCTTCTCTTTCGTCTGGTCACTGAGAAATATGATGTTATCTGTAAAGAAGCCAGAGCAAGAACATTATTTCCAGGACTCTTCACCACCCCATGTAATCGCTTCCCTCTAAGACACACATACTTCAATGCTGTTAACTAAAAAGACGTTACACAGATCCTCAAAACGTTAACCAACCCCCGCGGTGTCCACGAGAGGCGTATACGACAGGCGTGACGGAGCTCACAGCCGGGCTGCGGCTATCTGTCAGCCAACGCGGGCCTCGTGAGAAGAGGTGGGGCATTCCTCATCTTCCCTGCAGAGAGCTGAGGTCTTCTCAGCAGTAACTTTCTACCAAACGAGCCGCAAATTTCGAAGCTTTCAGCGCTCAGACAGACGCCCCCAGAGCAGGCAGCACACCCTCCCGCAGGAGAGGACCCCGGCCCAGCATTCCGATGCCGGGGAGTCGAGGGGGGGCAACGCGCGACACAAGGTCTTGTGAGCCAGGACGGACTTATTCAGGTTTCAAGGAAGTCTGAGTGCTCACATACAAGCATTTTATTTTTAAGTTTCAAAACATTAACTTTTACATATTCATTCTTTGGAAAATTTTTACTACTCAATATTAGAGCATTTTTATCTAAGACCATCAGACGTTACTCTTAAAATGCTGTCCCAGATGGAGTTCGTTTAGGACAAGCAAAGGAAAAGAAGTAAGTAGTACTTCCTGCATAGCTCCCAAAGATCCAGATTCTTTTAACTTTGAAATTATTCAAAAATGGTTATTACATAATGACTGAGTATTTGTTCATAACCATATGCATCTAAAAACAGAATATTCTGAGGCAGAATGGTTATTTCAGAAGAGTATCAGAGCTGCGACACTGTGTGAAGGCAAGAGCGCCACCCGCTGGTGGGGGTTTCTAAGTTACAGACATGACCCTTCAGAGGAAAAAATACAGCCCTGAAACAGATCAACCAAATAAACTCTACTCCCTTCAACTCAGATGTCACTAAAAACCTATTCATTTTCACCATGAGCTATAAATCTACGTTAATTACTCAACCACCCATGCTAGTGAATACTAGTAACAAGAAAAACATAAATTAGCAGATAATCTGAAATGCATCTATTTGGCTAGGTTCCTAATGATTCACACAACCCAAAATCAGCCCACACATTTGGTGTACAGTAAAATAGGAAAGTGTTAAACACTCATAAATAAATGAGAGAGATACAGAAATGTCAATTATTAACAACTGTCTTATTTTAGCACTTTATCCAAGAATGGGGGGGGAAAAGGGACCATTTATCTCATTACAAGATGAACTATCAATTAAATCTTAGTTTTTCTTTTTTTTTGGATAAATTTTTTTAGAGCAACAAGTATAAAGGACTCATGGACAAAAACTATGGGGGGTGGAAATGGGAGGAAGGTGGGGAGGGCTGGGGTGGTGGGCTGGGGCGGGGTAAAAGACAGAAAACTGTACAATATCAACAATTAAAAAATACTGATTAAAAAAAAAAAGATCAGGAACAAGATAGGGATTTCCGCTTTCACCTCTCTTATTCAACATTGTACTGAAAGTTCTAGCTACAGCAATCAGATAAGGAGAAGAAATAAAAGGCATCCAAATTGGGGAAAAAAAAAAAGATTTATTTACTTTTTTAGAGAAAGGGGAAAGGAGGGAGAAAAAGAGGGAGAGAAACATCAGTGTGTAGTTGGCTCTCACACACAGGCCCCCCCCCCCCCCGAGGACCTGGCCTGCAACCCAGGCATGTGCCCTGACTGGGAATTGAACCAGCGACCTTTCGGTTCACAGGCTAGCACTCAGTCAACTGAGCCACACCAGCCAGGGCAGTTTTTCTATTTATATATTAAAGTTGTTTTGGTCAATTATGTACTAAAACTAACTGCAATAACCCAATGAAGAAGAAATGTAACGTTTAGTACCTTACTTTCACAGAATTAGAAAAAAAAAATTTAATTTCTATTTATGTATGTAATTTGTTACAAATATAGCAGGACAAATAATAAGAGATTCTTAACTATACGGTTTATTATGATGCACTTGGGAGGAGAAAACGGAATGGACACACACGTTCGGAGAAATGGCAATGCAGTCACACGCCACTTGATGGTGGGGATGGGTTCCAAGAAATGGGTTGCTGGGCGGTGCCGGCGCTGTGCTGACGCCATAGAGGGCACTGACACAGACCCAGATGGCTCAGCCGGCCGCACACCTGGCTGTGTGGTGCAGCTTGGTGTTCCTGGGCTACTGTACCCAAGTACACACCATCAAGTCAGGCACAGGAAAAAAATGATACAACCCAGAGCTGCTGGGTGTTAACACTCTCCGTTCTATAGGAAAGTTTCTTTTCGTAAGTAGAACGAGTACACTCTAAAATGGTAACAGTATGGTAAATATACAAACCAGTAACACTACCGAGTATCATGTACTGTACAGAACTGTGCATGCTACACTTTTACACGACTGGCAGCGCAGGCTTGTTGACACCAGCGCTCCTCGCACAGGTGAGTAACGCACCGTGCTGTGACATTACAATGGCTACCACGTCACTAGGAGATAAAAAGTTTTCAGCTCCATTGTAATATTATGGTTCTGCTGCCCACATGTGGTCCTTCGTTGACCCAAAGGTCGTTATGTGGTACCTGACAGTAAAATTTCCAAATGGCTTTAGAGCTTGTTCACAGATTTTTTTTAAATGACAATAGGTATCAAATTACTATGGTACTGAGATCCATTAATACATTTATTTAAGAGTAAGAATGTCATATTGAAAAAATGTTAATGTCAAGTTAAAGATGTCCAAAGGGGTATAGTTTTGAAAATTCCTGTAGCATTCTGAAACCAGTCTGAAAACTGCTCTAGGGGATAGCTTAATATTCTTTAACTCTGTGCATCTATCTTTTCCAGGTTATTTTGTACGTTGTTTAATGAGAACAATAGGAATTTAAAACAAAAGCATCATGGTAAGTACCAAAAAGGTTCTGACTAAATTTGCACGAACACCCACTGCCACTCACACCGGTGTAACTCGGCCTTGCCACAGGCTTCCCCCTGCTTAGACCGTGCCCTTCAAAGACCCTGCGTTTCATGTGGCTAGCTCCAGGGTCAGACCAGCACAGACAGTTCAATCCATACTCAGCACTGCTTGTGAATTAAAGCGGTCTGAGCGTGCGGACAATCTTCTAAGGGAACAGGGAAATGCGCACAGGCCCGCAAACCACACTCAGAACCCCTCTGGTGAGCGGCACTACAATCCGTCAGCATCGGCACCCCCGGCCCAGCCAAAGTCACTTACAGCACAGCCAAGCTTCTAAAGGGGCGAAGAGAACGGCTGTTACCACAAGCTTCTTACCAGCTATGATTGTTGTTGCTTGCCGCCTCACATTATTTTTATCCATGTATTCACCGTAGTCTACTTTCCCTTCCACATAAATTCGAGACCTGAAATAAAGTGTACAGCTTTTAGTCTGGAGATTAATATGCTTTACAGGAGAGAATCAGATCAGAAGCAGTAATGAGTATACACTAAGGATGAAATATACAATCACAGATAACCTCATTTTTGCTACCACTTTTCAAAGTTCAGAATTACTAGTACTGCAACGGAATGCACAGACTTGACTCATCTAGTTAAAAAGGACAACATTTTCATCCTTGAACTATGGTCCCAAGAAAGTTTAAATACCCAAAGAGGACACAGAGATGGCCAGCAGACATGAAAAGATGTTCAACCTCACTGATCATCAGAGAAATGCATAAAAACCACAATGAGATGTCACCTCACACCTGTCAGAAGGGCTATCATCAATAAATCATCAAAGTACTGGCGAGGATGTGGAGAAAAGGGGACCCTTTTGCAGTGCTGGTGGGAATGCAGACTGGTGCAGCCACTGTGGAAAGCAGGGTGGAGACACCTCAAAAAATTAAAAATGAATCTGCCTTTCAACCCAGCAATCCCACTTCTGGGAATATATCAGAAGGAACCCAAAACACTAATTGAAAGAACATAAGCACTCCTACGTTCATTGCAGCATTATTTACAATCACCAAGATATGGAAGCAGCCCCAGTGTCCGTCAGTAGATGAATAGATAAAACAATTATGGGATATTCACACAATGGAATACTACTCAACCATACAAGAGAAGAAAATTTTACCCATTGGGACAGCATGGGTGGACCTAGAGAACACTGTGCTAAGTGCAATAAGCCAGTGAGAGAAAGACAAATAAATACCATATGGTTTCACTCATAAGCGGAATCTAATGAACAAACTGAACTAACAAGGAAAATGGGGACAGACTCATAGACGGAGAGCAGGATGACAGCTAAGGGGAGAGGCAGGGAAATTAGGGAGTGAAAGGACTGAGCAAAATGGAAAAAGAACTCACGGACATCGACAACAGTGTGGTAATTGTTGGGGAAAGGGGGGAAGAGGGGACTAAATGGTGATGGAAAATAAAAAGTTTTTAAAAATTTGTTTTCAAAATCTTAAGCTAAAATTAAAAAAGAAAAAAGAAAAAGCAACCTTAAGACCACGAAAGGGAAGGGTGACCTAGCTGAAGCCTGTAAACATCTCGGGTTGATTTCCAATGTGTCATTTCCCTTGACCCTTGATTTTGGACCCCTAACAGATTTGACTTTCACTTATTTTCCAATTCCTAAAGTTATTCTCAAGAGGCTTAAATTATTAAAATTCAAAGCAGAGGCTTACAGCTTCATGTTTCACTCAGAGTTACTAAGACTGTCTCTGCACTAGCTGGCAGGCTGAGCCAGAAGACGCCCAGAACGCACCAGTGGGTGAAACTGCAGGCACACGTTTTCCTCGAGACTTCCTACCGGTTTGCGTGTGCGTGCACGTGTTCATACACACGTGTATGAAGGACAACGGAGGCACACACGAAGAAAAGGTATGCGGTCACTGAAAAGAAACTGAAACTGCGGTCGCCGCTGAAGTTACTTTTCATGCCGTATGTTAACTGCGGCTACAACTGCTGTTAAACACACCCTTCTGTCCTGTGGGTGTGGAAAAAGCACTTGTTACACGTAATCAATCCAAGCACCCAGAGAGACCTAAGAAGCCTACACAAAAATGTCACCTACAGAATAACTGATGTGAACATGACTGTAACACCTCACCATGTCAGGCTTCACACAGCCCAGATCCTGTGCCAAGGCCGTCACGTAGCAGACAGACACACGGCACCGCTGCCGGGACCCCTATAAACCTGTGCCGCACGCGCTCCAGGGCACCTGGTACACCTGCCTTCCCCCGGTCTCATCTGCTTCTATGTATGCACACACCCCATTTTCCCTAAGCTCTAAGTTCTCAGAAGACTAAACCAGGTTTCATACACCTTTTCACACAAAGCAGCACTTGCATAAGTATTAAGCACTGAATAAATCTCTCGAATTCACCTAATTAGTAGTACTCAGGAACAAAGGAGTTACACATTCCACGAGGAATACTCATCAGATTTTAAACCACTTCAGTTGCAAGGTTCTCCCTGCCTCAACTTACCCCTTTTTCACATACTGATACGCCACATCTCTGAGGCCTGGCCGGAAGACTGAAATTCTGTGCCACGTTGTCTTTTGACTGACATCACCTAAATCACAAGAACGGGAAACAGGGTTACAAAGGCCAGCAGACAAAAGAAATGCCAAAGGATGCATGCCCAGCAAAACCAGTGTCCCCGTGTCCCAGACAACAGAGCAAAGCTAGAGAAGAAAGGTCCTTTCTGAAAGCAGCTAATCTCTAGACAGAGAATTGGAAGTAAACAACGTCTCTTTACTGCTGGTAAAATTACCAACCCAGTCTTTTACACTCACCCATTTGGTATGTTTCGTTTTCTCCTGATTTCCACATCTCATTTGTGGCTAGAGAGAATATTGTGACTGGGTTTTTTCCTTCCGCCTGTCTCATGACAGGGTCCTGACCCACTCGCCCGAGTAACTGCACACGGTTCAGAGCTGAAATGCAACACGTAGGTAAAATGAGACCGAGAGAAATGTCCACAAGAGGAAAATCAGTTGAAGGGGCAAATAATGAGAGATTGGGAGAAGAGGGTGGACAAGAAAGGAGAAAATATTCTTAGGGGAGCCCCACAAAACATGTTAAGCTCTTTATCTGAAATTCCTCTTTAAAATACCTTTAAAACAAACAAACAAAAAAACTGTCTCATTAAAAAAACAAATCTGAGATCTGAAAATCTTTACAAATACAAAAAAATGCTTCTGTGAAACAACAGGTTTCACAAACTTTCAGTCCCGTGGCCACACAGCACATAACCTTCAAAAACGCAGACAACCAAATATGAGTCAAGGCAATTCTACAGCAGGAAAGCAACCAGAGGGAGTGAAAACTGACTGGTAACAGAAGGGCCCAGTTTACACTCGGCCCTGCAGCCTGATGGGGCAAGCCAAGACCCGAGAGGCCAATGCGAGCCAAAGGCACGATGACTAACAGACCATAACCCAACCAGCGCACCACGTCTGAGGAAGTGTTCGCGCACTGCTGGGAACAGCACACTTTAAAGCTCAATACTTGGAGCTACTACTTACATCTTTCAAGAACCAAGCTGCTCACTGTTTCAGACTCATGTCTTACAAACTGATGAAACACCTAAAGTGAAACAAATGAATAAAATGGGTATAGTTTTTTGGAATTTTGGCGGATAGGCAAACACAAACAGGAGACCTCCTCACGTTCGGTCACCACCCAGTCAGCTGCTCCCAAAGCGCACATCCACAGAAGACTAAAGCCGCACACTCCCCACGCTGTCCCATCACACAGTACCAGAAGGACCATGCACCAGTGAGGGGCGGCCTACTACAGAAGCCCAAAGGTGCTGGGTTGGCCAGAAAGTCTGTTTAGTTTTTTCCGTAAAATAGAAGACACTCTTTATTTTCACCAATCACTTTATTGATCTGGATATTTTGAGTATGTTGGCTATTTCCCATGTAGTATAACACTGAGTGCTCTCAATTAATGTCTCAATTTGATCACTAGCAACTTCAACTGGCCCACCTGAACGTGAAGCATTGTCCAGTGACGAATATCTAACACAAAACTTCACAGAACACTTTTGACAATTCAATCAGTCGTAGCACCTTCTCCATGTACTGCACAAATCTTTTTTGCATTTTCAGTTGCATTTTTATTTCTCTTGAAATAATAAAGAATAATATGCTATAAAGAATAATATGCTCAAAATGTTGCGTATTTTCTTTATCTTCAATATGAAAATGGCTGCACAAAAATTCACCAACTTCAGTAAGTTTTTTTTTTAGGTGCACGCTGATATGACAGCTGTCACAAGACAATCCAACAATATTGTTTCGAAGTAAGTCAAAGACAATTAAGTGCTACTAGAGCCATCTTACAAAAGAAACCAATGAACTTTTTGGCCAACCCAGTACAACGGAGGCACCAGAGAGCATACCCCAGGAAGTGAACTTAAGAGTCTGCCCCTGTGTCTTTTGTGGTAACACTCTTGACTATGGTGCTTCTGTGGCTGCATGCAAAAGGTAAAATCCAGTATATGCAGGAAAAAAACTCACGTTCTCAACAGGCCAAAGAAAAAAGGCTCAAATAGACAAATTTGGTTCTTTGAAAAATTTCAAAGATGTGACTGTCCAAATGCGTGTGCCAGAAAAAGGCAGTCACTGCTACATCACAGCAGCACTCGCTGATGATGACAGCCACCATGGCCCAACACTGACCAAGTGCCTTAGCTCGTACCAATTAATCCTGAGAATAAATCAATAAACTATGCAAAATTACCCCCACTTTAGGGATGAAAGAAAATGAAGTTCTGAGACATTAAGTAACTTGCCCAAATCCTACAGAAAGTAAGTGGCAAGTCACGCCTAGAACCCAGAACCGTCCAACATCAAGGCTGCTTGCTTTCCCAGTGACCTCTGGCGCCTCCTTAAAAGCACCCTGTTCCAGGGCTACTGCTAAGAAATGAGTACACATCACCAGGTTCAGAGTGCTAAACCATGACATCAAAGGAACCCCATGCGCCAAGTGGCAGCCCTGTTAATGTGTAAAGCAGATGTCCACCAATCAAATGAATACCCATTTCTAGGGTACTGTTGGCTATCGAAGCCTATTACTATGTTTTGGGGCCGAAGGTGGATAAGAAAATAAAGATGTGAGTCAGAACATACTCAAGAATCAAGCTGCTAACTAGTCATCTGTGTCATGATTCTTCTAGAAATGCACTAATTTGAGTATGCCAACAAATCAGGTGGGCTCTTAAGTCTTATGGAGTAATACATTTCATTTTGGGCACACAAAAATCAGGACCCTCCATATCAAATCAGTACACATCAAGTGGGTGGGCTCAAAGGTCTTCTGCCTCTGCAGCCAAATTTCTAGAGAAACCTAACCACAGAGGCTGATAACAACACATCTCGGCACTAACATGGAAACGTGACTACCTGTAATACAGGCCTTCGAAACATTGCTTCTGTTTTTCTTTTCCTACAATCCAATCTTCAGTCTTTTCCTGAAAGGAAAAAAAGAGAGCGATAAATTAATACTACCTCTCATAGCAAGGGCACGGATTCACTACTCCTGAATTCCTACGTGCATTCCTCACTTTTACACCACTCACCTATGACATAACACATATCCTGGACAGTCCTGCACAGCTGACGAGGATTCCTCCCAAAAACCTGACACCTTATCTTTTTGATTCCCATCAGCTCCCTCATTCTCCAACTCACACACAAAAAATTCTTATAGTGAATTATTCCCATTTCCATTCCACTGTCCTCTCAAACTTCATTAAAAGGCAAGCTCCTAGAGGGCAGGGATTTTTATCGGATTTACTCACTGTCAAACCCAATCCACCTAAAACAGTTCCTAACACATAGGAAGGGCTCCATAAACATTACGATGTCAGCAAGGGACTTAAATCTGAAACTTGTTGCTGCAAAAATTATCGCCTCCATCCCGGTTAGCAAAGACTAAGGAGATTGCTGGGTTCCCCAGCCTTGCCGCTAGGACAGCAGGCGCCCTTTCTCAAAGCGGCTCTCCCAGCAAACAACATAGAGGGGCTGAGATGTGAGAGGGAACCGGGAAGTCCTCCCCACGCGTGACAAGAGAAGGGACAGACACCAATAGCACCACCTCCGACCCACGCAGGGCCGCACGCACACCCAGCACAGAGCTCGTGCCTCGTGCTGTCCTCCTATCCTCACCGCACGCACCACCCAGACAGCACCGAGACAGGAGGCCGCTCACCGGCGCAGGTGTGACGCAAGACTCGCGAGAGGAAGGAGAAGCCGGAAAGTCCGTGGCGTGCGTAGTAAAAACGCGGCGCGCCGTCGCCGCGGGAAACACGCCCCCTTAACGCGTTAGTTCCGGGAGCTTTTTCTCCGGCGGGAGCAGAGACGTCAACGCCGCCAAGCGGTGAGTGGGACTGATTTCAAGTTTAAGATGAAACGAAATTCCCAACCGGGCCCAGGGAGGGTCGAGGTAGGCGCCAGAAAGGGTAGCTCCGCCCCTGGAAAACTAGAGAGTCAGACGTCCTCAAGCAGGAAGAAGAGTGGGCGTAGAGCTGAGAATGCAAAATAAGGAGTCGCCAAAAAACTGGCAACCAATACAAATATTTTAATGCAATGTTTAAAAAAGCAAAAATTGAGGCAAAAAAATTCGTGAACAAAAAATTTAATATTTTAATTAAATGCAGGATTCGAACCATACTGGATTCTGAGGCACTTGGAAAGAAAAATGCTCCCCTGTATTTCTACATATATTTTAAAAAATGTTTTTCCAAAACATTAAATTTTAACGAAGAAATATTGAATACTTGAAAAGTAGATGTATTAAAACTCACAATAGTGTTTAAAGTTTAAATGTTTTATTTATACAAAAAACACTTTATTGTAATTTTATTTTCCTGGCGTTAATGGACACAGGCTGGTTAATAATATTTTCAATATCTACTTATTTCCAACTGCAAGAATTGTCATGTCTGACAACTTTTCTTGACCAAGTGGGCATCTTGAATAATTTTAATTAACTTCAGCTTACAGATCTTGTATTTATTTAAAATTCTGGCATTTTTGTTTATCATGGATATTTTTATTAATTTTAATATTTAAAAAATATTGCATTAAACTATCATTAACCTGATGGCTGAATTTTTGGTGCCCCTTAAATTTTGCCTCCTTCACCCTAATCTTGGTCCTGGTAATAAAGAGGAGTCTGGAGCCCCACAGATTGCAGAATAAAGGCCAGAGGGGGTCTCCCCCTTATCCTGGTCCTTGCATTGTCCAGCTTTAGAAAAGGAAGGTACCCTCCAGAACATTCTAACACATGCAAATTTCCTCAGGACCCAACTTAAAACTCTTCAATGTCCACCTTTGCCCTTGAAGGAAAAACTATGAATTGCTTAACATGGTTTCCAAAACACACCTCGACCCACTTAAAAGCCTGACTTAATTATTGACATAGAACGTCCCAACCCTGTAGAAAAGTTGTACAAGTTTATTGAGCTAAACTGATGACATATGATGGGGAGCAAGAAGTGACATACTCTGTAGAACGGCAGTTTTGCAGCTTATTTTACACACTAGAGTCAAAGAAGATGTAAGGAAGGTGCACGAAATTCATTGACAGTAGATAAAGAAAGTGGAAGAAAGCATGGGGGGAGCGGGAAATCCCTAGGCTTGGATACACGGCAAATGGAGAAACTTCCTTTTACATTGGAGGGTACAGAATAGTAATAATTAACACAGCACATGGAGATGGTTGTTAACAAGATAACAATGAGGAGTTCTGTGGTCTCACACTGCGGTGCTGATGATTGTGTCTTCAAGGCACAAGAACATGAAATAGACTCTGACATTTCAAATGTTATGCTAGCTGAATAAGAACAATGGACAGAGGTGACTTAAAGATTGACCTTTGCCAAAGGCCTGGGATGCCCAGTGAAGAATTTGTAATCAGACCATCCTGTGGGGTTACTCTGGGTCACTGAGCTTGTCAGGCCTGCCGTGTGCCCCCCACCCCCTTCACCAGGCTTGCCGGTTTCATTGCACAGTCCTCTATTCACTCACAGTGTATTTCTAGACGCTTAGCTCCATTGTATGTCTCCCCTCACAATGTTTAGTTCCTGAAACACTACTGTTAACCAATAAAGATTCGAGGCTGTAAAACAAATTAAAAGTTTATTTGGAGTATTGAAGGATTCAAATCCAAACAAGGAAGGTTCAGGAAGCAATCCAACTGCGCTCTGGAGAGAAGAACAAAGGAAGGTGGGGTTTATAAAGGCAAAAACCCACAAAATGTTATTCTTTCATGCAAATGAAGGATTGCTGCTAGCTTATCAAGGATTGGTTGATTCCAGTATGCAAACGAGGGGGTGAAAGTACAAACAAGGAAGGTCCACAGAGGTCCAGGTAGCAGCTGTTGGCCCAGGATGTTTATCACTGGGCCTTGAGCTGAGTTTAGCAACAGGTTTAGCAACTTAATAGTGGCTCTGAGAGCTGTGGCACAAGGTGTACCTGACCTCCTTAATAGCCGCCTGACTATTTTAAGGGACCCCCTTAGCAACGTTTATTCCATTTTATTACACTGTCTTTAGGCCTTGTACGGGTATGAATCATTCCACATTCCACCCACTGAATCACTGTCAGTGCCCTTCCATGATTTTCTATTTAAAAATCCTCCTTCCCCTTGAGATGTTAAGTCAAATAGAAAACTAAATTTGTCTTTTCCTTCAAAGACAACGTTCCCCCTTCCAAGCTCTTTATTTGTGTTAATGCTGCCAAGATTCTCCCAGACTTGAACTTTGAAATTATCTTTAAAACTTCTCCCTGATCTCCTGCATCTATCCATCCATATTCAATCATTTGGCCCTAAAAGTTCTTCCTTTGTTATACCTCTCATCACTCCCTCTTTCTTTGTGTTCACAAGTACTTTGTGGGGAGAAGCATGGAAAAGGTTGGTCTAAAAAAAAAAACAAACGGAAAGCACCATGCACATTGAAAATAGACCCAGTATCTCCCACACCCAGCAGTGTCTATGCAGCTACCTTCGCTTTTGGTGACTTCCTGCCCCATGGGGACCAGCAAAAGAGAGAGGGAGAGAAACCAATAATCTGCCACCGGCACGTTCAAGTGTCACCGCAGGAACGTGGTAGAGAAGGCATCATAGTCCCTAATAGGAGTAGTTGTTATTGGCTAAGAAGACAAGTATAACCAAAAAATTCTTGTCCATACATTGCATACTCTTAATCTGCCTGTTTATAAATCCCAAATTGCAGTTGACCTTGTACTCTACTGCAAAGGACAAGGCCAGGTTGGGAGAAGCGAGAGATGAATTAACTCAATTTTAAAACCTTGAATAAAGATTGGTTTTTAAAAATGGCAATGGGCAATATGGAGCTCTATACCCCACTAAATTCCATGGAAAGAATGCTACTGTAAGACAGAGGAAAACCTGTATGATGTTTTATTCAATTGAAAAATAACATAAAACTTAAGGGAAAAGAAGAAAATAAGGCATAAAAAAACCTTCCAAACCATTTATAGGCTACCTTTATTCATGTGGCACAATTATCAAATGCCTTAATGACCATATGTTATTTTATATCATAGACTGGCCATTATAAGCTTTTGGGCCTATGAAACTGGGCCTCAAAGCCAAGACCTGTTGGCACAAGCCTGCTAAATTCTGTCGCCTGTCTCCTTGGGCAGTGGTTTCCAACATAAGTTTCTCATTCTTTGGTAGTTACATGTTACAAAGAAGAGTGCTTTACCCGGATTTGGCTTTGGACAAGATAAAAACCTTTATTTACAAATATTCTATTCCTTTAAAAATATGTACAGAGAAAAGGATTTGGGATAAAATATGATAAAAATCACAGGAAACCAAGCCAAATTTGATAAAATCAAGGAGAAGTTGGTGACATGCAGAAAATCAAAACCGGTCATAGCACTTACAAGAGCGTCAGGGCGAATAGACCGCGGAGAAACAATCACATCGAACTCCTCTCATCCCCTCCACCCAGCACTTTTGTCCCATCAGTTAACGGCCAGCTCAGAGCCTTCAAGTTACATGTAGTCTTACTTCTACTCACCTCAAAAAATGATGAAGTCATTTATATTTAATAAACACAGTATCTGAGAAAAAGATCGTCTCCATTCAGAGAACACAGTAGGAAGGAAAACTAAAGTGGTTGAGAATTCCTTCACGAACGCCATCGTGTAGCCTGCGAGACATTTGTTGAAATCCAGGTGCACTCTCTTGTAAGCTGATGCCTCCACTCAGACCAAGGTTGTGTTTCTTTCTATGTGCAGGAGGAGCCACTGGGATCCTTCCTGGGTAATGAGCTACAGCAGCCTCCTGGTCCACAGGCTGCAGCGAGGGCTGATTCCTTCTCTCCCATCAGTTCAGAAGCCCATGCTTTTCCGTTGTGCCCAATGAATGTGAGAAATGAACTCTGGGTGGGCGGCGTTAGGATATAACAACAGAGGAGATTATTGTGCCGGAGACCGTTGCTGTAGGTCGCCTCAGTCACTTTAGGATCTTGGCTATAAGTGCTAGATTAGGAATACTTTTGACATCTTCGGGCATTCAAGTTGGTTAATCTTTCCATCTACAAGAGGGAGTTTGGCACGGTCAGTGTTTACTGTGGGTCGGTGTGAAATGAGTCCCTAGGAGGAAGAATTCCCCTAGATGAAGCTCAAAGACTTCATACTCTTTCCTCCCACCAGCCATTTGGTGCATGACCCTGTGGGGCTCCCCAAGACCTCAGGGTCACTCTGGCCTTCCTGGGGGGACAGGGCCTGCTGGACTTCTCTCAGTTTCCTGGCAACGAAAGAGGAAAAACATGTTACTCGATCCTAAATTAGAGATATTTATGATCAACACTAACGTACGAACAGCTATTTCTTTTTACTTCAGTATTTACAGAAACAAGCCTAAGCTGTACATGGAATAGAAAGTCTGCTCCTGTGGTCATCTTAGAAGATGGCCAGCACGCACAGCTGGTTAGTTTCCCAAATCCTGCTGATTGGGGCATAAATGGTCTTTAAAATTTTAAAAAGAAAGTTGGGGGCTGGGAGCAGCGCTACAGGCTATATATGAAAGCACAGCGCAGCAGCCCCTGGGCCACGTCTGGCCAGCCACCTGCTTTTGCTAATAAAGTTTTATTAGAACACTTAGCCACCCTCATGCATTTACATGTTGCCTATTGCCATTTTCACATTACTGCGGCAGAGGTAAGTCATGGCAGCCAAGATCAAATGGCCACAGAGTGTAAAATATTTACCACCCAGCTCTTTATGGGACAGTTTGCCAACCCCTGGTCTCTTAGACAATTGCAGGAAGGCAACTGCCCCTTCTCTAGGATGGGTGCTCGTTACCGGTCATTACCAATGACAGTCACCTGTGCCCATATAGGGGGCTTCGCAGGATGTACACAGCATGCCTGAAGGAAAGGTTACATTCCTGTGATTGTGTGTGTGTGTGTGTGTGTGTGTGTGTGTGTCTTGTGTTTATTAGCTAGGAAGATGGAATCCAAAATGAGAGTAAAAAGATACTAAGTTGCTTATTAGGAATGATTACCTGACTAAAAGCTTAGAGTCTCCACAGGTCATCGCCAAGAAATCATTTTGGGGCCTTTTCAAGTTAATTACTCTAAAATGGATTGTGTATCCAAAAGAAGCTGGACTTCTGAGCTTATTTTACACATGAACCATTTTTTCATCTCCTTTTACATTTTCAGGAGTGCACAGTGTATATCACAATCACTTGTAAATGCCTTCAGAACTCTGCTGGCATGTCACTGCCTGACCTTTACACCAGCCCCACCCCATCTCATTAATTCCCATTTGTTTAATGAGGGAAAAGATTAATGAATGAATGTGCCCATGAATACAAGCTAACATGAAGAAGTAATCAGACTGCTGCTGTTGGTTTGAAAAAGTATCTCTTCCTCTGAACACCTACCAACAGGGAATAATAGCTGCCTGCCCCTGAAACTTAATGGAATTCTGAAATAGGTCTCCTCCCACCTTAACTAGGGTTCCCTTGCGTTGGGAGATCGTCCATCAGTTTCTAGAACACCTGTTGTCACTCGGAATCCTACTACGACTTCTTTCCCAGTTGTATTCCCTTCCATTCCTCACTCTGCTTCCCTCACAGTAACTGAACGCACTGAGTCACAGGGCCTGCAGCCCCATGCTGCTACTCTTTTTCTGGGTGGAGACCTATGTATTACGGTGCTGGGTTCCACTCGCACCCATAGAGAAGATTCTCCAGTCATGTCCGTATGAGTAGTACACAGATAGGCTCCTTCTCAACGCCCATACCCAACAGCTACCTTTCCAGTGTGGCTGTCTTCATCTTCTCCAAGTTAAGCTGCAGCTGGAGCTCTTCTGCTTTCCCCAGCGAGGAGCGGAGAACTGGACTTCTAGCCAGAGCTGCTGCAGAGGGTCTCTCCCTCGGGTCCGGGTGGATCATACTCTGATGACCGAAGGAAACAGAAGCTTCACTGTTGAGGAAGTCTCCCCACCCAGGCCAACTCCAAGCCAGCTTCTGCTGGCGGATTTGCCGAAACTCTGCTTCTCC
Source organism: Glossophaga mutica (assembly GCA_039655065.1). Lineage (NCBI taxonomy): Eukaryota > Metazoa > Chordata > Mammalia > Chiroptera > Phyllostomidae > Glossophaga > Glossophaga mutica. Next base: position 9,207,760 of record CM077313.1, read on the forward strand.
TTTGTGCGGAGGGAAGAAATAGGTGACAGCTTAGCTCCACCTGGGACAGGCCATCATCTGCATCTGGTAGCATCAGTCGCCCATACCTCTGACTTATCTTTAAGTATCGTAGTTTAGAGCTGGTTGGATGATTAACTAGTCTAATGCCTTAATTTTAAACAGGAAGAAATCGGTCCTGCAATAAAAAGTGGTTGTCTAAATCTTTGACAGGACCAAGACTAAAATCCAGGTTACCCAGCTCCTAGTCCGGCTTGCTTTCTACCACAGCGTGCTCCTTTCTCACTTAAAATCAATTAAACATACTGCACCGTGGCAACATATCCCTACAGCACTTGTCCTCAGGTGGGGGTGGGTGTCTGTAACCTAAAACGACTTGAAGGCAGTAGAAAACACCGAATTACATGCAGCAGTTAGCAGTGTCGTATCATGAACCTTCCGTCTGGGGACTGAAGTTCAGAGCCAGTTCCACCATCGGCTCTGTCGTCCTGAGCAAGTCACTTCACTGTGCTGAAACTCAGTTTCCTTTTCCCGGTGTTTGGGACAGCGATATTCACCTTCTGGACTGTTGTGAGAGTTGAGTGAATTAACATATATGTATCCCCTCGAACAGGGCCAGAACTGAGGCACTCGATAATTTCCTGCTGAATTGGAGGGTAACTTACCCAGAAAACTAGGTGGTTGCACTATGAACAAAGGCGGTTGCACTATGAACTGCGAGGAAGGATTTGCCTCCTCCTTTCAGGAAAGTGGGAGTGAGGCAGCACAAACTTGTAATTAAATTTGAAGTTTTCAGGCAGACTGTGAAACTCAGATTTAATCTCCAAGATGGTAGATTATTTCTAAGACTGTTTTAGGGGTCCTAGTGGATCCTGTTCCTTAAGCCCAAAAGTAAGTCTTACATATTTTTTTTCTTAGTGTAAATCTAAGCTTCTCGACAGTGTAGACTTTTTTGTACCTCCCTGTTTCAGCGTGAGACCTCCCTTCCCTTGTCCCTGCACACACTCAGATATCACTGAGTACAAGTGACACCCAGATTCCTCAGTTGACATTACGTTTGTTCCAGTAGCTCAAATGGTTGGTGGTATTGTCACTTGTTAATCCATAAATTAGCTTATACTTTCTTCTATACACTCAAAACTCAGGGGTTTTTGTTTGTTTCTTTGTTTAGTAATCACATCACTGCTACTACTGACAATGGTTAAAATCCCAAAATAGAAGCAAAAAGACCAGGTTTGATTTTGGAGTTCTTTGATTACCGAAGGTAGATCACAAGATGTTTAAACCACCGCATGACAGGTCTCTCCGATAGTCTCTGAGTGCCCTCGAGAAGCCTTTGGTCCGCCGCGTCTCTGCTGGCTTCCTGGTCGTGAGCCCTTTTCCTTCTGTCAGTGGCACTACCAACATCTCCACTTCCCTTCCCCCACCCACTTGCCATTACACGTTTTTTAAAAATACGTATATTATTTCATCTCTTCCTTCCACAAGAGAGATCACCTTGAGCAGACTGTAGAAGTCTCCCGAGAGCTCCTGAGGAATGCGCGGAAGGTTACCCTGGCGGATGTGATGCCACAAGTCGCCGTTGCTGGGTAAGGGCTCTGCGCCCGCGGCCACTGCGATCGTCAGTCCCAAGGCAAATATGTCTCCTTTGGGGAGATGCTGATAATCCTGCAAAACAGAAGACAGGCAGGCCAGTTGGCTTGCCGAGTGACGTGAGTCTAGACTAAAATACACCTGGTGAGAAAGGTTCATCTCGGTGCATGTGGGCTTAAACAGACTCAGGGGGCAAGGTCACATCCATGATAGTGAGAGGTTTACTTCTAGGAAGACGGAGGGCAGAGCACAATCCACCCAACGGACAGCACTGCGCCAGGCCTGACCCCACGGACATCCTAGGAGGCGGGCAGTGACTACAGGCCTTCTCACTGGCCAGAGCTGGCATGCTGGCAAAGGATAAGTAGCGTGATAACGATGGGCTGGACCAGTAAAGCCTTCCTTCCTACTAGGCAATCCATGAGTTTGGGAATTCTAAGAAATACTAGAAAGAGTAAAGAACCTTTACAAAGAACAGTACAAATGCTGATTAATCCATGAATGAGCCAGCTTTCCTCATGCTTCTTGGGGAAAATTGCGCTCCTATTTTTGGTCTCCATTCTGAATAGGAAAAGGGATAACATGAGTTTAAATAATAAATATGTACTTTTCCTTTTTTTCATTTGAGAGTCAGAAGGTTCAGTGGGTTTCAAAATGGCTTCCATTCCCCTAATCTATACCTCTTGCAAAATCTCCTTAGCCAGGAAGTGAATATCTCCCTCTTCCACTTTGGGTTTGCTTATTGATGTTGCAAGACCTAAGTCTCCTGAAAAAGAAAGAAATAGAGCTCCTTAAAAGCATGGCTTTCTTAAAACAGAAACGGATGGAGTCATCGGTATAAATGTTATAGGACAATAGAACGTAGGTCAGGATACAAGGCAGCCTCACCGATTTTGTACATCACATTAGTAGAGAGAAACCAATCGTCATCATTTTCAAGCTCTTCTTGGACTACCAGAGAGTCACTTTGCATCTGATGACAAATGAAGATGTTACCTGCAAAAATACAGGATTGACATAAATAATGATTCCTAAGATTTTTCACCCCAAAGGCTTTTTGGATTTGCCATATCAGCCACTCCACTCCCCTCTCTTCCTCTTCCATGTGGCTGTTACAACAGTAACGAGGTTTCTTTGCTTCCCCGGAATCTCTCAAGCTACCTATGAGCAGTTTGTTCAATGATTGACAATGCAACACCTCATTAAGTGAAACTGACATCAGACATAACCCCATCCTCCAAAGAGGCTGGTGACCTCAAAACAAAGAAATACGGGGTGGGGCGAGGGGAACCCACAATACAGTAACAACATTTCCTTGAGTTTCACATTGACGAAGGCCAAAGCCATTCATTTCTGCTCCCTTCAGTCAGTGTGAAGGGTATAGCACCAGTAAACACAGGACGTACCCAACATGTGGTCACTCAGATTTGTGGAGTAAATTAAATACTTATTTTCATAGCTCAACTTCACTATCTGGGGAAGAGTCTTTTCTCCCTCTGTCCCCTGGGCCCAGGGAGAAAATGGTGAAAGCCATTTAACTGAACTTGTTTAGGGGAAACTCGTGAAAGGAAAGGATTCTGCCAGCAAACAGCGTCTTTGACATTAGACAGACACACAGGCAGACTCTGAAGCATAGAGAGAACTAAACAGGGCCGGAGGGGCCGAGGGGAGCCGTACTGACTCGGTTTGATGTCCATGTGCACCATGCCAGCACTGTGGATGTACTTAAGCCCCAGGGAAATCTGTAGAAGGATGTCTTTGAGTTTCGGCTCTTCGAAATGATTGCCAGACTTGGTATTTTCAGCTATAGCAGCCTGCAAGCTCCCACCTAGGAAAGAACAACCAAGGGGAGGCCCCCCGCCCCCCACCAAAGAATGAGAGAAAAGGTATAAATCTCACAGATGAAAGCACAATAAACAATTGATAAATTTCTTATGAATGAACCCCGTCCAGCGAGTCTAGATGACTCCAGTGTCAACACAAAGCATAATATCTCCCCTTGTCTACACCACAGGCATGTTAGAAAGAAGGGTTACAGGGCCTTTAAAGAGGAAACGAACATGTCATATCCCCAATATCCAATATGTGGCCCTATTGCCTTGGGTATGCCTCAACTAACATTTTCAAAGTTTCACCTAATCATTAACCAGCAGGCCAATCAGCCTAAGTCACACAGATACTGTTGGCATGATGATTAATTTCATGCCAATGGCAATCTAGTCATTATAGCCCATGAGTCACTTTAATGTAATTGATTCTAAGTTTAATTCCTTTAAAAATATATCATGAAATAAGAACATTTCAGCACTGCTGACCCAAGGGAAATATGAAATGTCAAAGCACACCTAAATCCTATCTGAGTCACTGTATCTGCACCCCACCTATAGGCCCCTGCTTTGTCGCTGTCATCGTAGTACATGAGGCCTGGGCTCACCTGACTACCTGATCCTGATGCCCCTACACTGAGGCAGTAGGACATGTTTGAACCCCTTCTTTCATTAATTAGCATTTATCAGTGGCCCCTTCAGTCAAAATTACAAAGTCCTGTGTCTCCCTGGCCGTTATAAAGCCCATAGTTCCACCCTTCAAGTGCACATCAGAATCGGATCTCAGATGGCAATGGTATTTTTAAGGAAATTCGTATTTAAGAGTATCCCATGAAAAAACTGAATTTTAAGAGTGATCTGTCATGCTAAAATAATTAAGTTCAGAAAGGAAAAGAATTCAGCCCCTTTCAGAAACACAGAGAGGGGCTAAAGGTTGTTTTTTCCACCCTGGGAACCTTCAAAGAAAAAAATGTACATCCTACAGATGACATCCATTAGAAAGGAAGACTAAGTGAAGAACGAACGTGTCGGAGCTTGTTGAAAACGAAGTCACCTCGAGACTGAGTTTGCAGGTGGGGTTCTGAGGTGGGACAAGGAGGGGAGGGCTGCGTCCAGGCCCCTGTCCACTGGAACTCTCGTTTCTCTACCAGCCAGGGTGCCCTCTTAGCACAGGGCCTGCATTGCATCTTCCCTTGCCCGAGGTCGGGCACATAAATATTTTCTGATCTGAATGTCTATCCTGGGCAACCAAAGGAAGAGAAAGACCGAGTCAAGGGTCCTGTAATAGGTATGGAAAGAAGGAAGCATGCTGGAAGTACTCAGAAACCCTTTCACATGTTCTTGTAGATTAGAAGCAGAAATATATCTAATCCCCTGAAGAACTGCAGGTACTTGGTAAGGGTGACTAGACCAGTGCTGGCAGCCCATGTAATTACTCAGAAGGTCTGTAGGTAATATTAAAGTTAGCCAAGTAATAATTAAAAATAGTGGAAGTTACTGAAAAGTACCCATGTATGCTGTATGCAAAGGTACTTGAATATTCCTATTGTGTTACAGCTAATGCTGATTGTCCCCTTCTTGGAGAAGAACATAATTAACTGTTCTTTACTAAATAGCACATGCTAACGAGGAAGTATGTGTTTGTGGACATAGCCAAACTGAATGGACAGGAAACATTGCCCCTGCTAATCTCACCTAACTACACTGGAGCGTCAGCTCCGTAACCCCAGGTAGCCCCCGCAGAGGGCCGTTGCCAGCTCTGTGCCCTGGAACGGATCGACCAGCTCTGGGCGGCCCTGCTCATACCACCTTCAGGAGATGAGTTGCTGAATTCCTTCCTTCAGGTAAAATAAAGGTACTTCCCCTCTTGGCAGGGGGAAAAAAAACCTTAAGAGAAATATATCTATGTTTTCCTGTCTGCTCATGAAGCTAACTGAAACCAAACCAAATACATAGTAATAAATAGCAAATGCAGACCAACAATTCAACAGGATATTTTGTTCATACACTTGTAGTCTCACAATCTTGGTTTGATGTTGCTACCTTCAACACAAGTTTATTTTGCTGCTGGTAAAGGGTTCCTGGTTTGGTGGAAAGTATAACCAGTATTCATGGTATTTTACAGGGGACACCAACTTCCAGATGTCACATCACTTGGACAAACGTGAGAACCACCATTCTAGATAAGCATGCTCTGCCAAACTTCAGTGACAGAAGACGTCACTAGAAAATACAGCCTCTAGGGAGAGACTCATCGTCCAGTCCTGAATCAGGTAGGATCCCGGTGGTTGCAGAATCAGCCTGCTACTGATTCTAAAACCTTCAGATTGCTGAGGCTGACCCTGCGGTGACTTGTAGGGGATCTTGGCGAGGGTTGGGGGAGGAGGAGGGAACATCGGTTCCCTTCGTTGGCTCAGGGCTCTGCAGAGACAACAAGGGATTTCAGATGTCTGCTAGTTTCTAGTAGTTACAGTCGAAGTTACCTCGATCATCTTATTTACCGTCTGAGTTAAAGCCATAACTGTGCATGTTCCAGCCTGATACTATGACAGGCTGGGGGCACAGGGGGAAGGTGGGCATGAGGAGGAAAAGTTGAAGGCGGGGGCCGCAGGGGGAGTGAAGGGAGGAGAAGGAACGAGGCACTGGCTACTCTGCTACCTGACAGATTCTTCGGACTCATCTTGTATTTAGAGCCACAGGGCAAAGTCTCAACATGGAGTATCCATAGCTCCAGACAAGACAAGGTAGAAGGGCACGCTTTATTTTCCCCGATCAGTTCACATTTGAAAGGTTCGGAATACGTGAATTACGTTTGGAGAAATCAGAGTTATGTTTTACTTGGTGAGTACTCCGTGGCGTTAGTGGACCAGCATGACGAATAGACAGTGATTGCTCCTGCTCTGTTACCTCCAGTCCAAATCCACTGCCTGGCTGTCACGGCCCTCTTCGGTCTTCCCACAGTTCACCTGAATTCTATTTCCAACTATAGGGGTCCTCCATCCCATTGTGTCCCTACTGTCTGTGAGGCCAGACCCACTGCCAGTACCATCATGCCCTTTGCCTGCAGGCTGTCCCCTAACTGGATGGGTGTCTTCCCGGTCCTTCCCTGAACTCTCGCAGTCCTCTGCAAGTCTTCCCTCCTGCAGGAGATTCTCTCAGGCCGGTCTGATAACAACTGTTACAGACTTCTGACTATGTATCAGCTATTGTCACTGTGCTAGCATTTGATGTAGATGGTTGCTAGTTGTCAAACTGCTCCCTTCAATAATTACTAGTCTCTTAACTCGGTGCGATAAGTGACATCCCAGCGATCATACAACTAGCGTGCCGTAGAGGTGGGCTTCAACCCCAGGTCTGCCCAGTGCAAGAGCCCTGGCCCCTTCCACCACTCCACGCTGCCTCTTGCTGACAGTCCTCTTCTCTGAAAGCTTTTTATCCATAGTTGTACCATCTGACTGTGCACCTAATTGTCTCTTGTGTAGTCACTGTAACGGAGCACGTGGAATACAGCTCCATGAAGACAAGGCCTCACCTTGTCTCACTGTACAGTGTTGCTTACCTAGAGCTTAATACAGTGGCCAGCCTGTGGAAGGTATTGGAATGTTGAAAAGAATTAAAGGATGAGTTGTAAGAGGAACAATCACTCTATACTCTATCTCATTTTTTTGCCACTTTGAAATCTTTGCATTGCCCCAAATCTGTTTTGGTTTGCTTTATTGATTTTTGTTGCTTGACATTATCTTTGTTAGTAGCTAAAAGTCATAAAATTAACAGAAATAAAACCAGTATTCTTACAGAGAGGAGGAGGAAAGGAACAGGGAATCTTGGGTCCTGGTAAGGGAAAGTAGGAAGAGGGGATGATAAGAGAAGTCTCAACTTTTCAATCCCCACTATAAAGATAGGCTCCATTTTTTTTTTTTATCTCGGAGAGACTGAGAAAAATGGCTTGGGGTGAGCTTATTGAAGGAAAACCCCACAAAGTCACAGACAAGGCTACAAAGAAATCAGGCTATAAGGAAATAACAAGAGAAATGCCAAATCATGATTTTGCAGGATATTTGCACCATTTTGTACGGTTCTAGCATTTCATAATGTTATTTACTTACCCACCTGTGTATTTAATGGTGCATACAATGAGGAAGCTTTACCACCAGTCTCTGAGCTCACAAGCCAGGCTGGTCATGCGTGCCCAGGGAAGACAGACTGCGTGCCAGTGAATGAGCTCGGGGGGAGGTGTGCCGGGGGAGGGGGGATGCCCTTTTCCAGTATCACCATGCCGGAACACGGCCTGCTGTTCCCCAGATGATGGCAAGCTTCTATTCAGCACGGTGGCACTTTTATACTTTACCACTGAACTTTATGATGAAAGGTATTTTCGAGAACAACAGCACATGGCTGCTATTAAGTCAGCCCCTTCATTGTGGATTGGAAATATATTAAAACAGAAGACCACTCTGGGACTTCAGAAGCCCAGAAAAAAACGTTTTACTAGTTATCATGCATGTACCATCCCAAAGGGCCTAGGAGAACAGATCTGGAGTCCCTGAGTCTCCGACCCAGCCCCTCACCCCACACCCTTACTCTGGGGAAAACACTGTAGCTCAGAGGAAAGAAGCAGCAGGAAACACGACCAATTCCCAAACTCAGCAGCCCACTTGAAAAGCAATCAAAAGTTGGCTGTCTAAATTTACTGCCGCCTCCTCCAAAAATAGTGGGGACTACGCCTATATCTTTTAGAATACCTAGCAAATGGTAAAAGGATGGTTCACCCTCCAAACCACTGGGGTCAAAGCTCTCCAGCATTAAGTAAAGTGTGAAGGGAGTGATAGCTTCTGTGAATCAGCTACTCATCAGCTTCAAGAGCAATGTGGAATAGCATAAACCTGAAGTCCCCGCCGACCCAACCCGTGTCCTCCAGCTCTCTGCTTCCAAGCAAAACGGCAGTGCAGACATGGGGGTATCCCTCTGCCAAACCTGGCATAAGCTACAAGGAAGAGGCAGCGATTTTCTTCTGAAGACTTACAAGTTCATCCCCCTCTCCATTGTTGTTAGTCCTCATGCTTACCATTGCAGTATTCGTTCTGAATGACCATGTGGTCATCCTCTACCCACGCAGAGTAGTAACGGACCACATGGGGATGATGACCAAGCACCGCGTGAGCATAAACTTCATGCAAAGCTGAGTTCCTGAGACAGGAAAGCATTGAGAAAAATGAACCAAGGTAACAGACGCGCAAATGTTTTTAAAAGACCAGACATGGAGCATTATTAACGATGTCAGAACATTTATTGAATGCTTACTGCTTGCTTACTATTTTATCTCTAATTTTCATAACTACCAGTAAGATACGCTGGCAAGGATACAGGCTTTAGATTCTAAAGCCCCTGAGTTGACACAGGGGTGTCTAACTCATTTTTACTAGGGGCCACATCAGCCTCACGGTTGCCTTCAAAGGGCCTAATGTAATTTTAGGACTGTGTAAATGTGACTACTCCTTAAGAGTTAAGCGAGAGCTCGGCACTGCTGCCAGGTAGAAACAAGGTGCCAGGCCGGATAGAACAAGGTGGAGGCCTTGTCTGCCACCTCTGCTTTAGAAAAGTCAGTGACTGGCCCAAAGTCAAGCCAGTGATAGGAGGCTGCAGACCGGAACCTTGGCCATCTTGGTACCAAAGTCCGTGGCTTTTGATCAAAGATGGCATAAGTAAAGAGGAGGCTTAGGTGCTGCCACCTCAACAGCAGATATGCTTTGGCTCTTTATCTCACTGTATCATAATCAAAATACCTTGATGGGCTTCACAAGAAGGCCACTTTGGACTTGACTGTGGATATTGCCTTGGGCCCTCCATCTTCTCTAGGAAGACCAGACAGTCCAAGTCAATGTCAAACTCAGTCAACTTGGAATTGCGGGGATAGTCTCGGAGAGGAATATTTATTGTGGAATAGGAAATCCAACACAAGGAAAGCAAAATACAGTATTCGGTGAGTTGCCATATAAAAATGGAGAATTCCAAAATCTATAATTCTAGATTCGGCTTAAGTATTATATCCCCACAGTTCATTAAAAGCTTTGGCTGAGTCTGAAAATGTTTGTTTTACTTGGGAAAAGGAAGAACAATTACTTCTGGGAATGAAATTTAAATTTCCGTTAATCTTTTCTTGCTTGTAGTCCTTGAAACTTGGCAATTGAATTCAGTATTAATACAAAGGAGAGATAAACCAAGGAGTTAACAATAACTTCCTACTTGGCAATATTTCTGATGAACTAAACAGGCACCATAAGGTCATTCCATAAATCTATTAATTTTTAAAAAGCAGTTAAGACCAAGGAGTAAAAGCCACAGAAACCACACAAGCGCACGAGCGCGCACACACCACAAAATGACCCCAAGTGACCATGGTGCATTTTAGGAAGTAACTCACCTCTGATCTGGAAAACTCAGAAAGGTTGCAAATGTGAGACAACATATAAACGGAGGGGTTGGGGTGGTCTTTAAAAGCAGCACATGTTGTTCATAACATCAGTGCTATTATTTAAAGTATTTTGACAAGAAACATGCTTTCCAGATCCCAGTTTGCGTCTCTAGGACATTTCAAAGGTACTCACTCATTTGATAATTGTGCAAAAGACTTCGTGGAGCATTTTATTGCATAAACACATCCATCCAGCCTCTTAACGCACTTGTAGACTGTACCGAATTCCCCAACCCCGATCTTCTCTACCTCCATGAACTCTTTTTCATAGCGGGACGTCATGTTGGTCTCTCGTAGGACACATCTCTGAAATATTTTAGTACAAACAGTTAAAATAATCCTTCCTAAAAAAAAATTGTGAGCGATAAAATTGAGGCAGATTCCTAAATTTCTCTAAGTTTTCAAAAACGACTTCTGGGGCAATCCACTGGATTCTGTCTGTATCAATAGTCACGGTAGCAAGAACCTCCCCAGTAGCTGACTGCTTCTTCTGCACTTCCATTTCCTGTCTGGCCTTGCTGTTCCGACCTGTCTGTTCCTGCAGGGGACACATCCCCTCGCAGCCAGAGCTGCTGCCCTTTGGCTGAGACACTGACCGGGGCCTGAGTGGAGCACGTTGGGAAAAAACAGAACCAAACAACCCGGGGCCTCCCTTGGACCCTCCTTGCATGCCTCGCACTCTAGCTGCTAATGTTTTTTATCTCAAGTTGAGTAAGCATACTTATACTTGAGTTCAGTTTGCTTCCTCACAAATCTTAACTTGGAAAACACTTGTCAACTTGATTATTTCAGGTTGCATGCTTAGATATAGCAACCGCTTCCCCTACTGGGCAAGTAACAGCAGCACTGGTTGCCCAGCTGGTAAATAACCTCAGGCGAGTCAGCTTTCTCATCTGTCAGATGAGGTTGATAGCAACTAGTCCTCAGGGTTCTTTTAAATACTACTCAAGAAAGGTGTGTGTGTGTGTGTGTGTGTGTGTGAGACAATGTGGAGCACAGAGTAAGTTTTCAGTAAATGGTGGCTCTGATTTTCATAAATTTCTATGAATCCCAATCCAAGCTGATTTACCTCACAAAGTCAGCATGATCCCAGCGTCTCCGTCAGCAAGAACTCTTCTTCATCTAACTTTGAGTGTTAAAAATCTTGACTCCCTAGCTCTTCATTTCTGACATCCTACACCCGTCTTCATCAGCAAGAGCTGCCCCTCCTGTGGCCCTGAGCCGGGCCCAAGCTCTGGTTCCTCCCTGGGGGGATTCGCTACAGCTGCCGGCCCTCCCTCCGTCTCCTCCAACAGTAAGAATCACTTCCGCCGAAGGAAGGACACTGCAGAATCGGACACGCCTGTTTCCTTCGAGGATCCCTCTGATCAGAGGCCTCGAGGACACCGACCAATCACCCGCCCACTACACTACCTTCCCATCCTCACCGCCAACACCAGAGAAGCCAGCTTGCCGTCCGCCCCTCACACTCAACCCCTCCCCTCCCCTCCACTTTTGTGCACGGACCGCTGGACCACATAGCCATGTTTTGACGGCAAACATCTTAATGGCGATGTGATATCCCACTGGCTTTAAACTGTAATTTACTTGGCCATCCTATTATTGGACACTCAGTACTCCCCCCTCTTTTATTTTATTTAGTTTTTTCGCTGTTACAGTTATGGCTGCAGTATGATATTTACGGTGATGATATTTACGGTGCTATTTTATTAGGTTAGATAATCGAATGAGAGATACTAGATCAAAGATTATGAGAATTATAACAATCAATACTGGCACACTGAAGAGCTAAAATTTTTACATAGAAACCTCTGGCTTCATGCTATTTTTTTTTTTCTGTTCTGTTTTTCTTTGTTGGGACCTTGGTTATCTTGCTTTCTCCTTTATTTCTCTACCTCATGAGAATAGAATTTGCCCCCAGATCAAAGACAAAAGCAATAACCTTTAATATAAAAATACTCCAAGGTAACGATTCAGCAATATACCTATCAGACACTGTCAGGCGAAGTAACAAGTGGCTGGTAATACAGACCCTGAGGAGAGTCCAGATGCATTCAGATGCAAAGCACATTTGCTACAAAGTTCTGGGAGTAGGGCGGAGGGAGGGAGGGAGGGAGGGAGGGAGAGAAGACTGAGGAGAGTGAAGTGACCGTCACCTTGGCATTGCGTGCAGAGGACGGTGCTCACCTTGGCAGGCAGCCCTTGCTCTACCTTGCCTTCCCCTGGATCAGCTTCCTCGCTTAAAAAAAAAAAAAAAAAAAAAAAATACACAATTAGCACTTACTGAGCTTGATACTACGAGGATATGAACAAGGCATCAAGGGATACTGTGGACAGTTCCCAGTGAATTATTTCAAGAGTAAAAGTCTTTCCCAAAAGAGAAGATGTGTAAGCTAGGATTCCAGGACCGGGCAGGAGCCCGCTAAAGGGAGTGGGGCTTCAGGCAAACAGAACAATGTCTGCTGAGAACTGGGGGCAGGAAAGCACACAGAACACGTGTGAGACTATGGGTGGTCCTCGCCGCCACCCTGCACGCTCCCCTTCCAGCACCCACCTCCCCCAGAGCCCGGCTTCGTGTGGATGAGGGTCCGGGTAGAGTGTTAGTGTAGCAGACGGAGTTCTAACGCTGGCTAAGATGTTGTCGGGTACTTTTCAATGAGCTGAAGTCTCTGACAAACATCCTGTTTGCAAGATTTTAATTCCTACATCAGCCAAGCTATAGATTTTTCTTCTGGAGAAGTACAGGGTGGTAACGGCAAATGGAAGGCATCACACTTATGGAAATAAATTGATGCTTGGCATTTGTAACTTAAAATAATATTACATTCGAACCTTTATAAAGTAACAACACAATAAATAAGAAAAATACCCTCTCGGAAGCACTAGGTAACATTACCAAATTGTCACCAATTTCGTTGCCAGGAATTCAGATTAACTGTCTAGTCTGACTAGCTTCAATGACAAGTGAAAACATTCATTCTGATGATTTATAAATAATCCTAAACGGCGAAAACCAATAGAATCCTTGGTGACAAGAGTGGGCGGTTTACTTGCGCTGAAGTCTGTTTATTTAAGATCCTGGAGGCAATGTTGAGAAAACCTATTCTGGGCCCAAGGCTGGGTAATACATTGTCATTGATCCCAAAAGAAACAACTCAAGGTAACACATGAAATGCTCCGAAAAGTTCAGATTGTTAGCAGTGCATTATTTTGCTGAGCTCATGGCAGCACAAGTGACTGGCTCATTTCAGAGGTGGCTCCATTCTGTAAGAAAGCAGCCTTGGAGAGATGTAGCAAAGAAATGCCCCGAGCGATATGAGGAACAGTGCGGTCCGCTTTCCATTGTTAGCACCTCTGAAAGCAACACTGTCTCCTTCCCTTCGGCCCATCTTCCATCACCTGCGGAGAAGTTCAACTCCTTGCCCCATAGCTCCCGCCACCAGTCAGACAAGCTGGCCTGGAAATGGAATGTACTGTTCGAAGTGTGAGCTGCACCTTCCCCACCTGCTGCCTTCTATTGCCAGAGGTGATCCCTTGAAGGCAATTCCATAGCCCATTTAACTCCCTAATGGAGGTCAGAGGTCTCCTGCTTTCTCCGCACTGTGCTTTCCTGGAGAAGCCGCCTTACAGTACACTTCAGAATGGGGACATGCTGGAACCTCCGAGGCAAAGCCCGTGGAAACCAACGTTGACATTTAGGAAGGAGAGGATATGTAACCCATGTCAAAGTCACGCTAGCAGAGTTCTTGCTCCTAGTCTCACTTTAACACTCTCCCTTCCTCCCGACCACGGCAAGATCAGTTCTCCAAAGTCGCAGGCCACAGCATACTTACAGATCTCCTCGGATTTTCCTCTTGCCGCTGGATTGAAAGAATTGTTTCCTATAGGACTCCGGGGTGAAGGGATTAATATTAACCAGAGCTGATGAGGTCGCTTCATCCGTGAAGGACACAGGTGTGAGCCTGAAGTGCTTAGAGCCTCGGGAGGGCAGCTTCCCTGTTGAGGAGATCACGGGCTGGCTCAGCTGGCCCTGGATGAGGATGGCAAAAGGCAAAATCAGAACAGGGTTAGTAAAAAAAGAAAAAAGTTGCCTATCAGCTGGCTAGTTAATATTTGAACCAAAGACTGTCATTGCCGAAAGGGGCCTTAGAGGTTATCCGGTTCCATGTAAACTAGTCCCTTCATAAGTGGTCCTCTGACAAAAATGCAGATTCCCAGTCCACCTCCTGAGAGTCTGCCCACGGGAAGCTGTACTTTTTTATGTCCCCAGCCAGTGCTGGGGCAGTTCTGAGAGGCAGCTTGGAAAACCACCGAAGCCAGTCCTGCCTCCAACTTTTTTTAAGGATGCCATTTAAGCTTAGACAAATGAAAATGACTTTAGAAGACCTGGTCCTTGGGTTCTTAGAATGTATGGTTTAACTTCCCCTCAGTTCTTCATCGAAACGTGGGCTCGGTGCCCACTAAGTAGCTAAGGTGGGGAGCCAAGGTCAATTCCGGTTCTTTAGAGATGAGCGGTCCATCAGGCAGCGGCTCATCAATGTTTCAGAAACAGTCACTTGGTAAGGGAAAGATTTCATAGACTAAACACGGAAGAAGAAATTTCCAATTCCCCTTACGACGCAGGTGCCCAATGAAGTGGGGTTAAAAAAAAAACAAAACTGAGAAGTAACTCTCAGCCCCTCAGCGTGAACGCCCTGCAGTGGCTACAACTAACATACCACTAGGAAGAAAAACGTGTGGGACGTAACCACCACAGACAGGAGACAGGAGGAGACCACAGGCCTGAAACCTCGCCAGAACCAAACCGCGAAGCAGAGGGGAGCGGTCAGAGACACAGAGCTCCGAAGAGACAGCAGGATGCTAGTATGACCCAATGCCAGGGGCCCGAGGAGGACCCGAGCCACCACGGGTCCTCGAGAGCACATGGTGGACACGGAGGCCCCGGTCCTGCACCTCGAGGCTCTTTCTGAAAGATTTCTGCTCTTTCCCAGAGTCCCTGCCCGTGGCTTTTCAGTGCAGACACAGAAGGTGGGTCGCAACACGAGTCACTGCAGGCCAGCATTCACGTAAATGTAAAGAACTCGAGGCTACAGAGAAATGAATCTTGCACTGTACCTACTACGTGATTTCTGCAAGCAGAAAAGAAGGAAGCTGTAGAGCACACATTGTATTTTTCTTCATTTAAAAAAAACCCTAACATTTTTTTAATGAAGAAAACAATGTTATTGCCAGAGTTGAGAGTTTGTACGAGGGTTTTGCACGTGTTAGAGTTCAAAGGATGAACGAACCTGTGGAGACTCAGGGAGAGCCATCAATGACAGTCTTCCCACACGTTCATTACAGGGCCCAGTGTCGGTTCCAAAGACATGCAACAGCGCAGTACTTCTCAGTTGTCGTGTGACTCAGGAAATGAATTTAGAATTACAGTAGACCATTCCCTGAGAGGTTTTTCTTTTTTTTGGATGTTGATCATCATACCGAAAGTAAATGTATTTATCCTACATGAAGCAGGGAGGCGGCCACCCCTGGAGGCTGCACAGAACGCTCTGGCTACCACACCTCAAGGACCACAAATAAGGCCTGGACATTTTCCAGGTAAAAGGAAGGAAAAGTATTCACATCTGGGCAGACAATATCAGAATCCCTGGTTTGAAAATGTGACAACTGACAGATTTTGTGATCTCCACTTAAAATATAGGGAAGGGTATCAGTTATATTCATATGGATTGTATTGCCGGAATGGCAGAATTATGAGTAACCTTTTGAAACGTAAAAGAACGTTGTTTGGAACAAGATTTATGAAAGGAATTTCAGAGAAGTAAAGCAGGTTGAAAGTTTCCGGAAAGATGACCGGGTTGAGGGTGTAACTATGCCCCAGACAGAATAGCTCATTCCATGAGTAACAGCTCTATTATAGAGGGTTAAGAGAAAACAGGGAAATTGGGGGAATGGCCCCCTGGCTTCTGAGATGGTGGGAGAAGGTGGCAACCTCCCACTAAGGCACAACATCACAGGGTCTTGGGACTGGGGAAAAAGCGTTAAAGGCCCAGTTGGTACAATTAGCCCCTGATGCTTGAATCCCTTCGACATTTCCACTGAGTGATCATGTAGCCACGGGGGCCTCACTGCCTCCTAAGGAAGCTCTTCTGTCTCTACCTCCATCCTGCTAGGATGTCCAGATGGTGAGCCGAAGTCACTTCACATGATTTCTGGTCCTAACCCTTGGGCAAGGCTGAACTAAACCAACATTCCTTGCCTGAGCGTCCTGGTCTCGGGCATAACATCTCCAGTTATCACTGCCTTAGCCTCTCTCCTCTGACGCTGACTCAAACCCTGTTCTTCATAAAGTATGTACTTTCCCAGTTGCATTTCCAAGTTCCCTCCCAAACTCTGTTCTCTGCTCAGAACAGAGTTTGAATGATGCCAAGATTTGCCTGTCCCTCAAGTCTTGGCCTCATCCAAGATCCCTAACTTGAACCACTTCCCTTCTTACTCAGGCCACACGGGCTCATCCACACCCAAGTCCATATATAGATCTCCAACTTCTATTCTTTTCCTGTACTCAGACCCATTCAGCCAAGTATCTACATGACCTCTCTGCTTTTGCCAAACCTGCACCTCCTCTCGTGTCACCTGTCTTGATTCGAGGAACTCAAACCAGCAAGAGGCCGACCGCACCCGAGGTCTCTCTTTTCCCCTCAACTCCTCCATCAGGTGAGTTACCCATTCCTAAGCACCTCTCCGTTTACCGTGGTTGCGATTCAGCCTCTTCTCCTTTCTCAGCAAATCTACCAAGAATACCCAGCCCCCAGCTCTCTCCTGCTCCGTCCGGTCCTTCATATGAAGGTCATGAGTTGGCCAAGAGGCCTCTGCCCCAAACCATTTAATGGGCCCCCTCAACAACTTCAAGATAAAGCCTGGACGGCACTCCTGCCTGCCGACTCTGGCTCGTCGCCTGCCCTCTGTCCTGCACGGACTTGTCACCTGGAGCAATGCGCGGCTTTCCCAGGGCGGCATGGCCTCTCCCCTCCATCATTTGGTAGACGCTTTTCCCTTGGCCTCAAGTTCTCAGTCCCTCCTTCTTTGCCAGGTGAACCCCAACCCATTCTTTAAGACTTCTCTCAACCATCACTTTCTTTGGCAAGGCTTCTCCGATGTCTTGAGACCTAAATCCCAATCCTTTCTCCTCGTGGGTACCACTCCTCTGGCAAACCTGATCTGAACTTGAGTGATCGATTCAGGCATGGGCTTATCTTTATTTTGTGGGTGCTTTTTGGAGGCAGTAAATGGGCATGACCGCAGAGGGTCAGCCAGCATGTCAGGGTGTTCAGTTAAGTCTTAAACGAGTGAATGAAATACACACACCACGTTTTCTTTCCCGTGTCCCTTTGTTCGGCGCCACATTCTCTCAGCCCTCCCTCTACCTGCTTGCTACGTGTCAAACCCATACCACCTTCCGTGAACCTTCACATGCCTCCTTCCCCTTTGCAGCTTCCCTGAGCAGCAGTCCACCCAAAGAACCCCGGCCGCTCTTGAAGCACCTGCTGCCTAGTGTCCGAGGCCCATCTCATCTCTCTCAGACACCGTGTCTTATGCTCCTTGCCCACAGTGGGTTCTTGAAAAAACAGAAATCAGTGAATGAGTGCTTGGTTGGTTGGTTTGGGGGCCTTCGAGAAACCCACGGGTGGACCCATGAGCATAGGAGAGTGGTTGGTTTACAGTGCAGACAAGCAGCCTAGTGCTCCCTGTGGACACGGGGCCCACACTCAGTGGGAGCTACAGAGACCTGCGGGCAGGGGCTGCGCTGTTCTCAGAAGCACGGAGGTTGTCACGATGACCTGCAGTACTTCACGCTGAGCCAGCAGAAAGCAGGGCTAATACCAGCCCTCAGGCTCACACACCAGGGCCCAGCCCATTCGAGGCTACCCCGCCGAACCCTGGCTTTAATGATCTACATGCAGGATGTAGCAGGAGACCAGTTGCAATAAGAATAAAGGAATATGCTAACTGCTTGGAACCTGTACTTTCCTGCAATCCTCAGCTTATACAGAAGTGTCAACAGGTCACCTCTTTGCTCACAGACAATAGCAGAGCCTGAACTTGACAAGGCCCAGGAGAGGAGAAGACTTCCTTCTGGGAAGAGCAGCAGCCAGGAAACACGCATATGCTCAAACAGAGAATAGGAACATTCTTATGTGAGAAAATATTAGGAAATAATCACACAGATAGAGCCAGTTGTAGTAATGGGAAGAATAGGCTCGGACCGAAAGATCGGGTTTCTAGTCCTGTCTCTGCCATTGGCTGAGCAGAAAGCCAGGTTATCTCCAGAGACCTTGAACTTCTTCTGAGCAGCATGCCTGCTGGTGCCACTGTCCTTCAGGAGGAACTTTTCCCCGCCCAACATTCACCTGTGGCTTCCACCAAACAGTCGCTGGCACCAGTGGTTTTGAGAAGACAGGGGGCAAGACATTTAACTCTGTTTTCTGAAAACTTTAAAGTCTTCTTCACTTTCACCCATAAAAACATAACTGGGGATAAGAGAGGCTGGGAGGCAAGTCTATCACAGACACACAGAGGACCAGTCCTCTTTCTCTATCAGGCTGAACTGAAGGAACCGGGGTCCGTCTCCCCACAACTTACGCACTTTGGGAGTGAAGGGGCTCTCGCAGTGTAGCGGCTTTCGCCTCTCGTCTGCCCAGGCTGGTGTGGCAGGGCTGGTTAGAGCTTCTGACACCGGAGTCCTCGGAACGGGCTCTGGACTCAGTTCGTCTTTGTCCTGAAGCACGAGTTCTCGTACTTCGCTGAGGGGTGTCCTGGGAGGTATAAACTTGGCCTTGGAGTCAGGCGCTTCAGACTTCTCGGGGGTGCAGCTCTGGGCCTCCCTGCCCTCTGGGTCTTCCTGCTGTTCTCCGCTCTTACTCTCATCTTCGCAACCCGAGAAGTTTAGTTTCTGCTTTAGTTCTTTGTTAATACTGTTGTCGTCCATCCCGGCCAGAGCTGGGCGGGAAGGCCTGGTCAAGGGAAGCAGTGAGGAGATGCGGGGTAAGGTGGAGACCTTCGGCCAGCAAGGCCACAGTCTGGCCAGGCTTGCCGCTTGCCCTCTGCCCTCTGCCCTCTGCCCTCTGCCCTCTGCCCTCTGCCCTCCACCGGCCACATGGAGACACCGCTGGGTCTCTCCCTTAAGTACCGCATGTCTGCAAGCTCTCAGCTTGTCCTTATTTCCATTCTGATTAAAGAAAGCGGCAGCAACTCTTGGAGCAATTAAAGCTAGGTTATGTTGAAACACTTCTAGATCTTACACACAGTCTCCCTGAACCCACGGGCTACAGAATGCTGGTGAGACAGTGGGTTTTTTTTTTTTTTTAATTTAGCGTAGATTTAAAGACACCAATTAGCCAATCTGGGAACAAACTCATTATTGAAAAGAAATTATTTTCACTCTTTTATACCTACCATTTAGAAATCTCACCCCCTCCTCTCTTCCGATCCCTGCCTACCCAGTGGCTAAGAAAAGTTAATCAGACTTCAGCATCACTCAGATATAATAACGATCTTTAAACAGCCTCTAACACACCTAGGCTGGAGTTCATCTCCCAAATAGAGACACATCTTAGATCTTTGCCAGACACACCTGCCTTAATTCAGGCGTCCCCCACCCACTCACCCTGCCCTCCTCCAGGTGTTGACGGTTAAAGATTTGAAGGAATCGGACAAATTTTCAAACTGACAAACGAAAAGCTTGAAAGATCAGTAACACAAAGAGGCAGACGCGCGTCACTTGAAAATGGCAATCACTCTGGCCCCCGGTGCCTCACTGTGAAAAACGCGTTTTCTGACTGCTTGGGAGTCTCTGGCACCCGCTGGTCAGTCTCTTTCTCAGAGTGGCCCCCAGGGGAAGGTTTAAAAACTCTTTGAAGAAAAAAACCCCTCCATGTCCCTTCGTAAGAGAACGCATGTGAGAGGCAGTCCCTGAAAAAAGGAAAATGACACCCCGGAGCCCTCCCCACCCTCGGGAGAGACTGGGGGTGTAGAACACGTGAGGAATTGTTTATATGATGAGCGTGGGTCCAGAGAGAGGCCCCGAGGATAAGTCTGATGTTGACTGAAATGAATTCAATTCCCCTTCTCTTGACAGCCTTTCCGTTTCTCTCTCTTCCCCGCTCCCCCGCACCCACCTTCTCTCGCACGCCTTTTCAATTCCCAACCTGCTTCCCCGGGCCTCACCCAAGTCTGTTCTCCAGCCTGCAGCCAAAGGGATCCCGCTGTAAAGGATCCTCACCTCAGGTCCTCCAGGGCCTCTTGCCTCACTGAGAAGGCGAAGCCAGCCCCTGTACCAAGACCCTTGGGTCTCCCCCCCCCGCCCCCACACACACACAACCTGTCTGAGTTCTACCATCCCTCTCCCACACTCTGCTCTAGCTCCCTACAGGTCCCACTCACCAAGGCTCCGTGCAGGTGTCTCCCCAAAGGTCTCCTCAACAACCCCAAAGAAGCGCCATCACCCATCCTCGGGCCCCTGACTCTGTGTCACATTCTTCACAGCACTGACGGCTACATCATCTATTACGTAGTTAATGGTTCATTTTCCAAAGTGTGTCTTCCCCACCCCACCCCCAGTGGAATCTAAATTCCACAAGGGCAAGTTTGAGGTCCTATGCCCATTGCCTGGGACAGGGCTTCACATGTAGCCGGTGCTAAGAATCGAGGCGCCTGCTATGCATTCTGTGTATTCTCATGATGGGCTTTCCCACAGAGTGATACCGTTTATGAGTTTTCCCATTTTGTGATTTTCAACTCTAACGCAAATTTCAGAGGCCTGAAAGGCAGGAGTATGCTGATTTTAAAGAACTTAGTGACTTTGAATATATATCCTATCTTATTAATCCCTACACCAACCTGAGCTCAGCCTCTGGGGTCTGCGATTTACTGTCCTTCCAACCTAGGACACACCACCTAGTGCCTGTGGCCCAGATGATCTGGGAGGGGTGAAGGGCAGTATCAGTGCAGATGGGCTGGCCTGACAGCTAGCAGAGTCTGGTGTATGAAATAAACACAGGAAGGAAGCCAGGAGTCTGAACAGATCAGGAAGTGTCTCCGGATGGCTGTGGGTCCTCAGTATCCGACCGTGGGACTAAGGTCCACAGTCAGGTATGGGTGTAGATAGTCCTCAGTCATTAGATTCTTTTTGTCATCTCCTGCATTCACATTCTTAATTGCACCCTGTGACATGTCAGCCTGTCCCATAATCTGGACTCCTGCCTGCACCACCAGGGTTTGCCCTGGCTGGCTAATGACGCAGAGTGATCACGGAGGCCAAGTAACCCAGTCTTCACTTGCATGCCAGGCTGCTCCTGGGAGAAAGAAGTGGCTCAGTTATACAAATGTGTTGGTGTGTCTCCAGTAAGCGCTTAATTCTTGTGCCGTTTGAATGGAAAAAAAAATCCCACTTGTGTTTTTGGAAAATGGATAAAGTAATTTTAAATTTCACAGGAAAAGATAATTGTCAAAAAAAAAAAGAGCAGAAATTTTTTTAAAGAGTAGAAAAGACTACCTCTCCAAGAGGTAAAACTTTAAATTATACATGTATATTATTTTTTTAATCCTCACCCAAGGATATATTTATTGATTTTAGAGAGACGACAAGAGGGAGAAAGGGAGGAACAGGGGGAGAGAGAGAGAGGAAGAGGAAGGGAAGAAGGGACTGGGGGAGAGAGGGAGAAAAATCAGTCCAGTAGGTTGCCCCCACATGTGCCCCAACCAGGGACTGAACACCTGCAACCTAGGCATGTGCCCTGACTGGGAATCTGGGACTCGAACCTGTGTCCTTTTGGTGTACGGGATGATGCTCCAAGCAACTGAGCCACCTGGCCAAGGCCATGCATATTATTTTATCTACACACAATTAGTGTGGTACTAGTGTAAGAATAGACAGGTCAATGGGGAAGAAGACATAGATTAGTAAATGTCAGTAATTTAATATCGCACCGTAAAGGGGAATTATCATCATAGGACATCAAAGGCTTATTTAATAAGTGATGTAGCAATCATTGGTTAACTATTCAATAAAAAATTTTAGAGCCTCGCTTCATATCACATATCAATATAAATATCAAACAGATTGACATCAAAATCATTCTGCAAATACCCAGAAGAAAATAAAATTGAATGTTGATCAGATTTCTGGATGCAGACCAACTTTCTAAATGTCAAAGCAGCATAAGAAATCACCAAAAGAATCGCTAAATTTGACTACACAAAATTTAGAATTTCAATATTTCATTAAACAACTAAGCAGCATAGACACCACACAATAAATTGGAAATGATAATAACAAAAATCACGCCAGGCAAAACATGACTATTCTTAGTGCCTACAGGAGGCATGTGATGACGAGAGCCTAAGGACCCCCTGGGATGAGCAGGCATGAGGCAATCTGGGCGGACAATTCACGGACGAGGGACCGCATGTCCCCAGCATGCAGTTTGAAACCGTGATTAGGTTCAGTCACAAAACATTCCCTTAAAACAAAATGTCATTCTCATCTGAAAAATCGGCAAAAAAGCTTTCAAACAGCAATATCTCCCTTGGACAAGAGTGCCAGGAAACTGATGCCCTCAGACACCTGTGAGTCAACGATTTGTCAGTGCAACCAAGACCCTTAAGAACACGAATACAGTTTCACCTGGTGTTCCCATCTCCAGCAACCCGTCATAGTCAGCAATTCAAAGGCTGATTGCTTTTGCCCTGCCTGTCACCTCTCGTTCTGGAATTCATTCCTTGCCCACTCGCTGCCTTCCCTGCGAGGCTGTCAGCCTGATGAGAAGGGATGTCTGTCTTGCTCACAGCAGGGATTGGCAGACGAGAGGCACCTCATACTAGTTCACAGTGGAGTTCGGCCAGTGCTTTAGGCACAACACAAAAAGGGAACGACTTGCTCTTCCAACAGTGAGAGCTGGAACGGTTAAGTAAATTTGCAAACACAGAGATAATGGAAACCATTAAAATGAAGCCTGTAAAAAGTTCTAATGGGATGGCAAACGGCCGCGTTCTAATGCCAGAGTAAAAATACGAAACTGATGTGCAGTCTGGTTTCTACATGTAGATAGAGAAAAGAAAACCATGTAAATCTATCATCTAAGAATAAAAAGGGCCCAAGATGGGAAGTCTAAAATGACACCCTGGGCGGGATTGTGACAAATCGACCTCCCACGCAGCAGAGAGACCCAGGCCAGGACACGTGCTCGTCTCGGCCTTGCCATTGGGTGGACGGAGGAAAAACCTCCTCAAAGAATTTGAACTACAATCCAGGAATCACCCTGGCTTGTGTTTTAAATCTGTGCTGCCAGCGTGACTCAAAGAACCTCAAGCAGAGAATTTAACTCAAAATAGGCTTGGGTTGGTGGTGCCTCGAAATGGCTGACAAAAGCAAACACAAATCTCTGGTGAGAACAGGCAGGACCTCAGAGAGGCCGGCAGCAATTATGAGTCACCCTAGCGATGTGAGCAAGTCAAACATCCTGCATCCTAGAACTGATGAAACAGGATGCGCAAAACCGTAAAAGGGGCCAATTCAGTGGTGAGGTTACCGATCAAAAACACTTTCATGCAATGCATGTTTTATGCGCACTATGTTTTTATATATCGCAGACATATTTAGATAACGTGGATTTAGTTTACATAATGTATTCTATATAGTAAAGATATATTTAGTATTTGGAAAGCAAAATAATGTTATTTAAAACTTTTGACGTATGGGGGTTTTCGAGGAACTCGTTGAAACATGTAGCATTATCGCAGGGCCTCTGAATGTGAGGGCCCTTCATCCCTTCTTGCCCCTCCCCCTGGTGTCCCCAGAGCTCCCCTGATAACTCAGTTCAGTGAGCTCCCTTCCTATCGTCTTGCGAAAGACCAGTGACACAGAGAGGATAACTGATGGTCAGATTGTGTGAAGAGGTGTGCCATCGCCATCATTATTTTTGACTTATTTTTACAGAGGGGAAAGGGAGGGAGAAAGAGAGGGAGAGAAACATCGTTGGCTGTGTAAGTGCCCGACCAGGAATAGAACCAGCAACCTTTCGCTTTGCTCTGTTTAGAAAGACACCCAGACAACTGAGCCACACGGGTCGGGGCACCATCATTAACATTTCCGAGCACTGCTATGTGCCAGCTACTAGGTTACGGCTGGCAGGAGGGGCCAGCCGAACAGAGAGGTACAAGTCTCCACTTTCCTTCATTGGCTTAGCTGACAAAGGGTCCTGAGTGCCTGTTACGCAGGGCAGGAGGGAAGGCTGGAGCGCTAGAACCCGCATGTCAGTGAAGAGTGGGCAAGGCACTGGATTTAGGGCTTGGACATTTGGGGCTTCTGTGTACACAGAAGATTGATTAGGGTGCGTAGTAGGTGTTCGTTACCTGGGGGTGGAGGGCGGGGCTCACCCAAGAGATCAGGAAACGGGAGTCCCTCTGGGGAGAAAGAGCCAAGTCAGGCCTAAAGCTGACATCTTTGGAAAGTAAGGGTTTTCTAGAGCCCCTGTTTTGTGTTTTAAAATAACATTTTGAGTGCTGCAACCATTGGGATAAATCTGGTGGCCGAATCCCTCTTACAGAGGAGGGGGAAATAAGAATTAGGAATAGCTATTAAGATAATGGGAAAGGACATGGTGAGGAGAGAGACTTGTTCGGACACCTGATTCATCCAAGATTCAGGAAGGTGGTCAGCTTGCCGCCTCTGGGAAGGATTCAGGCCAGGCGTCGTTACCAGGGGGTGCTCATGAAGAGCCTTAGCCCATGTGCCAGAGACGAAGATAATAAGAGTTAACCCCTCTTCCTAGGGAGATAATCAATGACCAACCAAGACTGCTACTTCGAGGCCAAAATCTATGACATAACAATAAGGAATCTATTGATGCAGCATTTTACCCCCCCCCCCAAAATAGGAACTGCTTTCATCATATAGATTTAGTTCAACCTCTCCCCAAGTCCCCCAGGGGAGGTGACCCTCCACCACGCTCTGGGGAAACTCAGTCTGAAATGGACGGGGAGCCCCAGACAGGGCCCAGCAAGGCCAGGGCTCGCCAGACAGGGCTGGAGACGCACCGCTCCGGGCCGGACACCAGGCCCCACCCCAAGCCCGACAGCACCTGGCAGGCCGCGCTCCCTCTTGCGCTTCAGTTCCCAGCACAGCGGCGGTTTGGCCGCACACCCAGGATTATGTAATGCACATCTGTCTTGGTCCATATGACGGGCGGGGGGGGGGGGCTTTGAAAAAATAATGGTGACATATAGAAATTCACGGCGATAGTTATCCCACGGAATCCTAGGTGAGACGGCGCCATCGCCCAGGCACAGGTAGTCAGATCCAGGTGGACGTGCGGCAGGTCGCCACGCACTTCCCACACCCGAGCGCGCATCGGCATCCAGGCACTCGCAAACCGGGCACGCCGTTCAGGGGAGCCTGCTGAGGGTGGAGGGGGACTTGGGGGGAGGACACCGCCTCCGGTGGGAGGGCGGCGGGGGCAGGCGGGGCCGCACGGGGCAGGTGCGGGCCTCTGGCGGCGGCAGCGCGGGGCCCCGGGGGCCGGCCCGCGAGGCCAGTTCCGCAGCCCGCCCCGGCGCCCGCCCCTCGCCGCCCGCGGCTCCTCCTCGCTTCGCCATGGTGGAGCGAGGCGACGCGGCGCCGCTGCTGCGCTGGGCCGAGGGCCCCGCGGTCTCCCCGCCGCAGGCCCCGGAGCTGCAGGCTGGAGGCCGGGGCTGGGGCGGCGGCGGGGGCGGCCGAGCGGCCGGGGAGCCGCGGAGGAGGCGGGAGACCGAGGAGCTGGGTGCCTCCGAGGTGCTGCTGCAGCCCGGGCGCCTGGAGCTGGGCGACGTGGAGGAGGACCAGGTGGTGGCCGTGTTCGTGGTCACTTTCGATCCCCGCTCGGGTGAGAGCCTCTCGGGGACCGAGGGCGGGGAGAGGGTCGCCGCCCCCACACCGGGTTCGGCGGGGGAGGGGCTCGCGGCGCGCGCGCCCACACACCTGCACCCCCACCCCGCGCCCCGGCTCCTGCGGAGCGAGCGGGCTGTGGGCGTGCGGTCTGGGCGCGGGACGAGGGGCTTTGTTCGCTGTACCCTCCGACCCGCTCCGCTTTGCGTCCCGCAGCTTCTCAGCAGCTCGCGGTCTGCGCCCCCGGCCCAAATGCCTTGTTTGCGCTTCTCCAGTGATCGAGGGTCCTGCTTGCGGCCGCGGACACACGGGCTTTTGTTTTGTTTTCGTGTTTGGCTACAAGGTCCCCCCCCCCCCACCCCTTTACGAGGAGGAACGCCCTGCAGGTTAAGTCCTGAAACTTAGTGTACTAAACTCCCCCCCCCCCGCGCCCTCCCCACCCCACCCCACCCTCCACCTGTCCCCGCTCCGGAACTTTCCAATAGGCCAAAGTCACTTTCTCCGATCGTGTTATTTTGAGGAATTCGTACCGGCGGCGTTCGCGGGGAGGAGGGGCACGGGATTGGGGGACTAAGCTGGAGCTCGATTAAAGAACGGGGAAGCCTACTCAGGTGGGCTCTTGGTGCTCTGCTCGGAGAACTAAAGGGTGGTGGCACGTAGACTTTCCCCGGGCCACCCCGTCAGGAAGTGTGCGCTTTCGTGGTGAGAGACGTCCCTCTCTCCGCCAGTCCTGGCCCGCGAGAGGCCTCTCGCTCCGAGAGCTGCTTTGTGATCATTACTGGAGGCAGGAGAGCTGAGGTCAGGACCCCGGGGTGTAAGAACGCCCAGGTGCGCCGTTGTGTCCATAACTCGCACGGAGTTGCTGGCGTGCCGAGGGCCTATTAGGGAAAGATACCTACCTGCTACTTTCTGGAATTTCCCTCCTGGTCCTCCCACGGGGAGCGGGGGCCCATTCTGGAGAGCTTGATGGGTGCCATGCAGGGGGATGAAACATGGTAAGAACCCCGGGAAGGGGATGCAGACAGGGCGGCAGACAGGGTTCCCCGGGGGTAATGCAACTGGGCTCAGGGAGTCTACGCCAGCGAGACACAGGCAGTGCCCCGGCGTTGGGCGGAGACCAGGCCTCTGACTCTGTTCCTTGGCGGCATCCCCATGGCTCTCACGCAGTTTTGGCTGTGACCCACCCTGTGAAATTAATTTTACATCAGATCAATGTCCTCACGTACGTACATTCGTGACTCACACAAAAGTTTCATGAAATAGTACCAACGTTTTGTGCGTGTATGTAGTGCGTGCTGGTACTGTCTAATCCATTCGTAAAAATGTTTATGCTATTCACACACTGATTCCCATATGGTTAGGCCTCCCAGGCGCCAGTAGTTTGAAAAACTGTTCTTTTTTGACCGAAGTAACCCTTACTGCTAGAGAAAAGCAGATACTTTGTAATTGATAATATTCATTATACCCTACTGCATCACCTACTGGTCAATATAGCTGGTCCTCCAATAACATTGTTTCATTCAACTGCTTTTGTTACAACATTGATGGGGGAGGGGGGAGGGGATCGATTCCTGACCAGGGCCACCGTCTGTGGAGTTGTCACATTTTTCCCTGTCTCTGCGTGGGTTTTCTCCTGGGACTCCAGTCTCGTCACCCCTCCCCCCGCTCCGACGCCCCACATCCCAGGGATGGGCACATGAGGTGAATGGCATTTCGAAATGGCCCCATCTGAGTGAGTGTGGGTGTGAGTATGGGTGCAAGTGTGCCCTGGGTGGATGGGCGTCCTGTCCAGGTTGGTTCCCGCCTGTGCTCTGACTGCCAGGAGAGGCCCCAGCCACCTGTGAGCCTTAACTGGCACAGGCAGATTAGAAAAGAGTTGTTTGACTTGTGTTAATCTTCCTTAAATGGTGTGTAGCTAACATTTCCCGCAATGTTTAATATCTGAAGTGTTTTGGGGGGCCTTTATTTAGAAGTTTGGTGATGTTTTTGAGACCAGCAATAGGTTGTAGGACCTTCACACTTGTTTCTGTCGATTAGCCTTTGGTAAAGTTGGTGTTGTTATATGTCCTTTCCCTTTGAAGCCTCAGTTGCAGAGACCCGAGGGTCCAGGTTAAGTGAGGACTTCCTGTTGATGGGAGCTTGAGACTCATTCTGGGAAGTGCTGGGCAATAGCAGAAGAAACAGGGCGTCAGCGGGGGGTCTGACTGAGCGGTGGTGGCTCCGGCAGAAGAGTGCAGGGAGGGGGAGGAGAAGAGCAAGTCCCGTGTCAGCCACAGGTGCAGCGGCTACAAATGAAAAGCAGTGCCGGGGCCCTCCCCCTGCCTTGGCCGTCACAGCTGGTCCGCGCAGGGGTGTGGCTTGTGTGGTCCAGGCACCAGCCCCGTGTATAATGGTTTTTCAGGTCACGGTCACTGTGGAGAGAAGGGGTTGCGAATGATACGCAGGCACCGACCTCACGCAGGCAGGCATTTTGCCATAAGGCTATTTGTTTCATTTGATCCTCATCCCCACTGTTATTGGATGACCACTTACACCACGTTTATACGTGAGACTGTAACTCTACTGGATGCAGGAGAAGAGAGTAATTCCTTTATACCGTTAGGTACCAGGTTTGGAAAGCTGGGCTGGGCGTCTGCGAAGATCTGAGAAGACGTTATTTCCACTGGACTCATGGTTTGAAAATGATGGTTGGTGTAGGATCTACAGATGATGCGAGGACTTAGGGGCTTGTGCGTGTGCATGTACACACACACACACAAACACACACTCACGCACTCTGACATCCACACACTCAGTCTTTATCTGGAGCAGGGAGTCCCTAGGATGGTGGTGCTGGCCATCTGGGCCACAAAGCTGCTATTGAAACCAGGCCCCGATGCTTGTGATGCAAGCTGGTGGGAGAGGGAGGTGGCCAGGGTACCGCTTTCTCATGTGTTCAACCCACTCTGCAGGGCCCTGATTTAAAATTTTTGTTTTGTTCTTTGGGTTTCTAGTAAAATGTTCTCGCTGTTCTCTGTTTAAGGGGAAAGGTATCGTCACACTTGGAAATCCGCCTTCTCCCTCCCTGTGGAGGGGGCACAGCTGTCTCACCGTGGGACTGAGGACTTGCGTGTGCGCCCGAGGCAGATAAAGCTTTGGACCCGCAGTGCATGACACCTGTGAATCTTTCTCCTTGGGCTGTTTCTTCACGAGATTCACTTTGAATGGCTGCAGTTTCCCCAGAGTTATTTTCCGGGTGTGTGGGGGCAATTCCTGCCCTGTGTGTGTGTGTACTGGGGCAGCCTGAGGGGGGCGGGGGATGATGGAGGGGCAGAGAGCCCACTGAGGTTTTTAAGGTTTCTTTTCCTTTTGTTCTCCTGATTAAGGATGAATTACTCTCTGCACCCCCACCTCAATCGCTACCAGTGCCTCAGTTACATCTAAACACCTATTTAATGCGGTGCACCTGAAATGCTCCTATGTTTACGTCAAATGAGTGCACACAAGTCACTCCCACGAATTTCAATCTGCATACCCGCTCCACGAGGCCAATGACGCATGAGCGTTTTCTTTCCAACAATGGAGCCGGAGGAGGTGCCCGGGATGAGGGCTAGGTGTGGCGTCTGCGCCCGACCTGGATGCTGCCCAGGTCATCTGGCCTGTGCAGACAGCGAGTGGCTCCAGCCATGGGTGGGACACTGACAGAGTGCAATGAGAATGGGAAAGCTGGAGGATAATTTTGAGACACAAAGAGCTGCCCTGAGAATGGCTGGCCGACAGGGACCCAGAGAAGGCCCGTTCTGAGAGCCAACAGGAAGGTCTGAGGATGATTCATGCGGCCGCGTCCTTTCTCCGTCATTTCCATCAGGTGGCAGCGAAATACGACTGCGGCCAAGTTCATCAACCCCACATTGGCAGGACCTTTCCCAGGCTGCTGGTGACTCACCTGCTGTGGTTTTCAGAAAGGGGTCCCTGTGTGGCTCTCTGCCGCGAATTCTGTTTCTTCTCTTGAAAGTCTATGGAGGGTAAAGCAGGAGTGGGGATTCTAGCGCCCACTGGGTACTGAGCACCTACTGTGTGTTGGGAACTGTGCCGGGAATTTCGAGGACCTTGCTTCTAATCCTCCCAGCAGTCTTCTCTGTGATGAGGAGAAACACAGAGGACCAGAGCTAAGTCATCTTCAGTCACAGAGCAGAGCGGGACAGAGCCCAACCGCGGTCCCGGGCAGCCTGTCCCCAGGGCAGGCCCTCCTTGCCCACACCACACGGCCCAGGGTAAAAGGATGCAGGGCCTGAGAAGTGGGAGGTGGTTTTCCATGTAAAATGCATGCCCTGGGTTGGCCTAGGGCTGACTTGAATTTCCTCCTGCCTCAAGTTTCTCTGTGCTGCCTCTTCCTTCCTTTGCTTTGGGTAGCTCCTCCTCCCAGGGGTTTTCAGATTACATATTTAAAGCGAGTTAAGGCCCAAACCCAGTGATACAGGCTGCTCACTTTTCTGGTGCTGGAGTCTGCGCCACATCATCTTTTGAGGTCTCCTCCGTGTGGCATTGGAGTTCTCTGGGATCCGTCTTCTTCCCCTCTGGAATTAGGGCACGTGTGTGGGGCATGGGGAGAGTGGAAAGCAAGGCGGGCGTTGGAGAGGGGAAAACTGGTCCAGGGAGCTGCACCCAGCCCTCCAGCGGAGGCAGCCACTGCCTCCAACGTGAAGACCTCACCTCGGGCGGAGATCCTTGACTGGGAAACACCCAGCCACTTAGGAGGAGGAGGAAGGAAGCCACGTATTTCCCAGTAGAGAGAGACTGTTTTGCCTCCAGAGCACTGCCTTTTCTGCTTTCAGTAGATGAGATGAGCTTTCTCACAGGCAGCCATGGCCAGTGCCTAGTCTCCCTGAAGAAACGGTGGCTCATGAACTCTGAATGTGCCTGGGGGTACGGTCACCTCACATTTAAGCTGAGATAGAAGACAGAGGCAGCCCTGGGCGTAGATAGGACAAAGTGTGTGCCGCCTAGTGGAAGAGCTTATAACGTGTCACCAGCTCTGAGAGGCCCTCACGCAGAGCTGCCAGGCTGGCCTTGGAGCAGCAGGTACGTCCACAGCCAGGCTCAGCATTGCCCTCTGGCTCCCCGTGGGTAGTTGAGCCACCAACCCAATAAGCTGTTAGTCCAGGTTCCTTCAAACATGGACGTATTTGCCTTTGCGGGAGCCCAGGTTATGTTCCACCAATATTTACTGAATGACTGGCTGCATGTACACAGGGCGGGCTGCCTCCTTTGTTCCCCGGGTGTTCCTGTGGACCCCTCCCCAGAAGCTCTCTTTGCTGCTGGAGGCTGGGCAGGGCCTGTAGGCACCTGCAGTAGCCCAGGAAAAGGGTGGGTGTGGAGGCAGAAGGAGAGAGAACGGGGGAGGGAAGAGGCATGGTCCATGGTGACGTGGCCCTGTTTGATGGACTGCCCCTGGGTGAGCCCTTCTGTTGAATCTGTCCCGGCCCCAGGTCCCTGGCCGAGTGCCCACAGTGCGGTGAGCATGTTTGGGAAACCACAGGCTTGGAGTGAGCAGACTGAGCCGGGGGGAGGGTGTGTTCAGTTTCTCCAGCACTACATGGCTTGCCGCGAGGATTGCTGTGTTTGTGAAATCACTTCCCTTTCAGCCTCAGTGCCAGGGGGTGTCCGAGCTGCAGCCCACAGCCCTCGCGCAGCCCAGCACAAAATGAGGAATTTACTTAAAACAGGATGAGACTTTTTGTGATTACATGTTGCATTGTATTTACTGTGTGGCCCGAGGCCACCTCTCTTCTTCCAGTGTGGCCCGGAGATGCCAAAAGGTTGGACACCCCTGGCACATTTCCTACACCAGCTGGTTTCCAATTTCTGAGGAGAGTGCGGTGTCTCTGATCAGGGATGCCCCGTCACCACGGTGCCCCCTCACCCCCCTACTGATAACACTTCACCTCAGTAACTTTTCCCTTTACCAGCGTCTTTATCTTGCCTTGTGTTTTTCCACATCTTGGTTATTTCAATTATGTCCCCCAATTTGTTGATTTTTTTTTTTAAACCCTCTGTAAAGCTGGAAAAATGCTACAGTAAAAACCTGTATATCCTTCACTTAGGTCTTACTTTGTTGGCATTGTACTGTGTTCTGCTACAAGGTGCAGCGTGCGTTCCTGGGAATCGGAGGCCCGAGAAGAGGGTGGGTGTGGAGCAGGAGGGGAGAGAAGGAGGCGGAAAAGGCGTGGTTGGTGATGATGCGTGTCCCTTTGACTGACTGAGAATCACTGTGCTGTGAAAAGCGTGCAGTCAAAGTCACGGGTTTATGGGGGGAAATGGGGCAGGGGCGTATCACTTGACACTGGCAGCAATGCATCCAAAAAATGATGGGAACCAAATTAAAAAAAAAAAACGGTAGGACAGTTTTCTGTAGGATCCACGGTTAAATTCATCCATACTCAAAACATGGCGCTTTACCTTAAAAAAGACCCGAGGTTTGCATATGAAGGAGGGTGCTGGAGGGGTGGTGCGTTCCTGGGAAGGGTGGGCGACACCGTGAGCGGAGGGAACCGGCAGGTGTCTGCGGTTTGCGTGGGGGGGGGGGGGGCTCGTGTGTGCTCCGTGCAGCTCCGGGCAGTTTCCTGCGTTCCCATTGGAACCTTGCGGTCGAAATCACATTTCGGCCGACAAGAGATCCCCATGATCAGATCGCTCCCTCATGTATCAGTCGCTGCGGAACAAGCTCAGTATTTGAGAGAGAAAGCCAAGGTGGAGTGCTGAAGAAAATTTGCATTTCAAATACATACATTAGAAAAGAAAACTTTTAAA
Organism: Glossophaga mutica; assembly: GCA_039655065.1. NCBI lineage: Eukaryota > Metazoa > Chordata > Mammalia > Chiroptera > Phyllostomidae > Glossophaga > Glossophaga mutica. Next base: position 9,240,356 of record CM077313.1, read on the forward strand.
AAGAATGAGCTATGTGTTCATTTCGTGATGTCAGAAAACGAAGAGAATAAACTACAAGGGAAAACAGTAAGACCTGCTAGGGTTCCTTATCAGTTGCAGCTCACGTTCAACTCCGTTTTGGACGTTTCAGGTGTGCGGCTCAGTGCTCCCCCGTTACCCCAGGCACCCACCTGGCACCACACAGAGACACCACAGTGTCCTTGGCTGTGTCCCCCATGCTGCGCCTTACGTCCCTGTGACGGTTTTGTGACTGCCTGTTTGTGCTTGTTCATTCCTTCCCCCTGTTCACCCAGTTCTCCACGCCACTCCCTTCTGACAGCCGTCAGTCTATTCTTTATATCTATGAGCCAGCTTCACTTTTCTTTTTGGTTTGTTTATTCTGTTCTTAAGGTTCGACATAGAATTCAGATCATGTGGTATTTGTCTTTCTCTGACTTATTTCACTTAGCATCATACCCTCTGGGTGCATCCATGTTGTCACAAATAGTAAGATCTCATTCTTTTTTATGACCAAATAATATTCCTTGTGTGTATGTACCACCACTTCTGTATCCACTCATCGATTAATGGACACTTGGGGCCGCTTTCATATCTTGGCCATTGTAAATAGTGCAGCAGTGGACATAAGGTGCTTATATTCTTTTGAATTGGTGTTTTGGGTTTCTTTGGATAAATATCCAGAAGTGGAATAGCTGGGTCATAGAGCAGTTCTGTTTTTAATTTTTGGAGGTATCTCCATTCTGCTTTCCACAGTGGCCGCACCAGTCTGCATTCCCACCAGCAGTGCACGAGGGTTCCCTTTTCTCCACACCCTCACCAGCACGGGCTGTTTGTTGATTTATAGATAATGGCCTTTCTGACAGGTGTGAGGTGATACCTCATTGTGGTTTTAATCTGCATCTCTCTGATGACTGGTGATGTTGAGCATCTTTCATATGTCTGGTGGCCATCTGCGCATCCTTTTTGGAAAAGTGTGTGCTCATGTCCTCTGCCCATTTTTGAAATTGGATTGTTTGGGGTGGGGGTTGGTGTTGATTTGTTTGAGACCTTTGTAAATTTTGGATATTAAGGCCTAATCAGATGTATCATTGGAACATCATCTTCTCCCATTCGGTAAATTGTCTTTTCATTTCATTGACAGTTTTCTTTACTGCACAAAAACTTTAGCTTGGTGTAGTCTTCTGTTTTTTTCCCTTTGGCTTCCCTTGTGTTCCACACTCTCTTGATTACTGTGGTTTTGTAGTAAGTCTTAGAACTGAGTAGTATTAGTGCTCTCACTGTTTTTCTTCGATACTGGGCTGGCCAAAAATTTCATTTAGTTTTTTTCCATACCTTGGCTCTAGGAGCGCTTTGTTGTCTTTAACTTCATTTGAAACAATTTTGTCAGATTGTATTGTAACAGCTGTCATATCAGCATGCATTTGAAAATATCAAAATTGGTGAATTTTTCAGCCATTTTAATATTGAAGATGGAAGAAAATACATAACATTTTCTGTGTATTATGCTTTATTATTTCAAGAAAGGTAAAAATGTGACTGGAATGCAAAAAAGATTTGTGCAGTGTGTGGAGGAGGTGCTGTGACTGATCGAACATGTCAGAAGTGGTTTGTGATGTTCCTTGGTACTACTGACCTTTTGGACAAACAGTTCTTCACTGAGGGGCTGTCTTCTGCGTTGGAAGACACTTAGCAGCACCCCTGGCCTCTGCCCACTAGAAGCCAATAGTGGGAGAGAGCTGACACTCAAAACACCCAAATCAATAAAGTTATTGGTGAAAATGAAAAATGTGTCTTTTATGGAAAAAAACTAAATGGATTTTTTGGCCAACCCAATGTACTCTTGGCTATTTTGGGCCTTCTGCCTTTTCATATAAACTTTAAAATTAATTTTTCAATATCCACAAAGTAACTTGCTGAGGTTTCGATTGAAATTGCCTTGAATCTATAGCATAAGCAAATGGGAACTTTCCTCTGCTCCAGTTCTTCCCTGAAACATCGATCGTGTTGACACGATTCGGCAAACGTCACATCAGAACTGACCACACACATAGATCTCCTTTTCTGCCCCCGAGCTGTTTGAAAGTAGATGCAGACAGGGTGATCCTTTACCTCTAATACTTGTGCATCGGCGCCCTAAGGAGAAGGACACTCATCTGTATAACCACACTTAGTGCCCCTAGGGAAATGAACATTAAGGCATCAGTTAGCGTTTAAACAGCATGCCTGCCCTCAATAAAGCTGAGGCTTTTTTTCGGTTTTCTTTTGTTTTTGACGCCTGTCCTGTGCTAATCGCTGTGCTGTGTCGGGATGTGAGGATGAATAAGCAGAGTTCCTGCGCTGAAGAGGGTCAGTCCCCGGGGAGACAGAGAGCTAATACAGTGGAGATAGCGCGCCGGGATGAGGGCCGGGGTGGCTTTATCCACTTCCCTCTCCAGGGGAGTGTCAGCAGAGCGGCCCTTCCTGGGAGCTAGAGAGCTCCTCCCCGAGTGGTGTTCCAGAGCCTGGGCTCCGTCCATCGTTTGTCAGCCTGATGGGCCTTTCTTCCCAGCCCAGAGGGGCTTGCGTCTACCTGGACGTGAAGAGTGTAGTGAATGGGAGGTCATTCAGTCCATCCGACACTTCCTGTTTCTATATGTTAAGGAGTGGCCAGGCACCGAGGCACCAGGAGGAAGGCTTTGAGAACCAGCTGAGGAATGGGGACTCAATGCTATAGGTCAGCTGTGTTATGTAAGACCTGGGGTCAACCGTGAGTACCAGAGATGCACATTAACGGTGGCTTAAGATAGGTTCTTCTTTATCATGTATCAGTCAGGAGATCGCTGGCCCAGGAGGGGCATGCGGGCTCCGATCCATGAGGTCACCCGGGGACCTAGACGCACGTTGGCTCTTGCTCCTTTGTCCCCTCCATGATGTGCCGGCAGAGCGCACCCTCCTGCATGATTCAGTATGGCTTCTCACCACGTCCACGTTCCAGGCGGCAGGATGGAGGAAGGGGCGGCATTCTCCTTCCCATTAAGGCACGTTTTGGAAACTACACGCCTCACTTTTGTCCACAGCTCATTGGCTAGAATTTACTCACAGAGTCATACCTATATGCAAAGAAGGTACTGAGAAACATGCTTGTCATTTGGTTCCGCTCCCTGTGAGAAAGGAGCAGTGGGTACCGAGGGTCAACTTGTAGCCCCTTGAACACTAGCATTTCTTTAAAAAAAAAAAAATGCCTTCTATAAAAACATGCCTTAGATGCCCTTCTCTTTTAAAGATTTTTTAAATTTATTTATTTTTAGAGAGGGTAAGGGAGGGAGAAAGAGAGGGAGAGAAATATCAATGTGTGGTTGCCTCTCGCACTGCCCCTACTGGGGACCTGGCCCACAACCCAGGCATGCACCCTGACTGGGAATTGAACCAGCGACCCTTTGGTTAGCAGGCTGGTGCTCAATCCACTGAGCCACACCAGCCAGGGCTAGGTACCCCTGACAAATAGGTTTATTGGCCCAAAAAATTGCAGAAACTTCAAACACTGTATTCATTTCATAGAGATTCACAGTGCAGAGCAACATATAAAGGCCCTAAAGAAGTCCTGCAGTGCAGTAATGTGTCCGTCTTTATATAACTTGAACAAAGGTGGTTTGGCTAAAATGCGTTTTACGTTTTGCAGAATCCCTGTTAACCTAACTTTGGAAAACACTCCTTTGGGAGTTGTTGGCACTTCTTTCTAGTTTGCAGTGACTCACGCATTTTTGCAGCAGCTGGTCTTGCGGTGCGGGCCACAGGAACCTGTGCACGTGGCGTCAGCCCAGGTTCAGTCTGGGAGGCGGAACCAGGGACGCGGTGTTGCACAGGGTGGCCGCTGGGCAGACTCGGTGTGAGGCTGTTGTCTTTGTGTCTGGTGATGGAGCCTGGCGTGTCCTGGCTGAGCAGTTACGGAAGAAGGGAGTAAAACTCGGGGGGTGGGGCAGGGGGAGAGAGCACCACACTGGAACTGATGAGGTGGGATGGGAACCTGGGTCAGTCCGTCACTGCCTCCACTTGAACAGCGTGGGTGTCCCTATGAAGCTGATACCCAGACTGCTATGGAACCAAACACACTCCTTGCTCGGGAGCCAGAAAAGCTAAAAGAGGACCCAGGGGAAGGTGGGCCTGGCCGCAGCAGGCCTGGCTGCCACCCCAAGGTGTGAGCTGCCTGGCGCTCCTGCGCCAATCAAACGTAAATACATCATGGCGCCGCCTCACTTCCGCCTCCCCAGTCTCAACAGGATACCTGCAGGGAAGGGAGTTCTGAGCGACGGAGCTCGGCCTAGCCATGTGTATTCCGCAGATGGCTTACAGCAGTGCTATTTGTAATAGCATTCCCTTGAAAATAAACTAAATTAGTATCAACAACTAAGTAAACAGTGTCACATACATAGGATGGAAGTAATCAATGAACAAACTATTGCTCCAGGCACCAACATGGATGAATCCTGCAAAAAAATATATTGATTGAGCAAAGTGAAACAGACACAGAAGAATGCAAGCTGTGACCGCATTTCTAAAATTTTAAGAGCAGCAAAGCTAATGTGTGGCGTTAGAGGTCAGAACCATCGTTACCGTGGGAGAGGGCTCATGACCTGGCGGGGACTCGAGCGGCTACCGATGCGCAGATGATGCCTGCATCCTGGTCTGGGCGCTGGCTACATAGGCATGTGCACGCTGGGGAGATTCTTTGCGCTGTGGGGCTATGAGGGCACTTTGTATCAAATTTTCTGTACGTACACAGTACAGGATTGAGGTAAATCAGAATTTTACAAGTCATCGATACATTTCCCGAGAAGCTGTGTGTGTGAGCCCTGCACTCAGCCTTGTTCTTTGCATGCTTTTGTTTTTTTAATGCGTGTTCTCCCTTCCCCACAGGAAACATGGTAGAATGGTGTTTACCTCAAGATATTGACCTCGAAGGCGTTGAGTTCAAGTCTATGGCCAGTGGGTCCCATAAAATCCAGTCCGATTTCATGTAAGTCCTTGGGGATGTAAGTCTTCTCTGTACCATTTCCTCTCCACCCTTTACTTTCCCCAGAGCATAAGGCTTCTTACCGGGGGTCTGCAGGAGGTGTGTGTAAATGCCCTGGAAAAAAAATACATCTATAGTTTTGTGTTTACATCATTTTTCTAGCAAGAAGGTCCCCACTTTTCATTAGGTTCTCAATGGATTTCATGACCCGACACAGTTAAGAACTACCATAGAACTTCTTTCCCTTCCTAAGAAATGACTGGACCTCCCTTGAGCTTTGGCTTCAACGAAAGTGTGGAGTTCTGCTTTAGTTTCAGTTAACTCAAGCTGTTTATGTGCTAAAACTGGGAAGCCCAGCTTTCAGTAAGGCCAGTTTGTGGTCCTGTGTAGTTAAGACTCTTGGGAAGAGCAGAGAGCATCCAGGTGATGGAGTGGCTTTCATCTTCTCGGTGGGCCGCAACCTTGACCAGCCAGCGTGAGAAAGGGGAAGGGAACGCCGCAGCTCTGGTCGTGGGTTCTGTGAAAGGCATCAGGGCCCCCGGAAGCGAGGAAAGCATCAACACGGTTGATGCTGATGAAGCGGAACTCTGGTTTTAGACAGGCCCGCGGACGGTCTGTGCCCTGGGTCATCAGTTGTTGGGCAGGAGCGGGGAAAGGCCCCGGAGTAGCAGGCTTGCCAGAGATCAGTCCTGGCTCCCGCTGGGCAGCCCTTGGTGAGCTCCATCATTTGTGTGAGCCTCGGATGTCTTGGTCATGAGGCTGAGCAGCTCAGGCTAATTGTTCCCCTGAGGTTCTAGAAATGTGTTCTTTTTGGGGGCTGAGCTTTCTCACGTAGATCCCTGGACACAGTTATTCCTTTCCTTGGTGACTGCATCTCAAATGGAAAGCCAAAGCAACACAGAATCTCTGTCTCTGGTTTCAAAGCTATTTCCGGAAGGGGCCCTTCTTCGGCCTGGCCTGCTTCGCCAACATGCCCGTGGAGAGCGAGCTGGAGCGTGGAGCGCGCATGAAGTCGGTGGGCATCCTGTCTCCGTCCTACACGCTGCTTTACCGGTACATGCACTTCCTGGAGAACCAGGTTCGGTACGTGGCTTACCTGCGACGTGCGAGGGCGGGGAGGCGGCAGGGCCCTGCCGGCCGGTGCCCTGATGGGCCCTTGGCGGTCCGGGTTGCAGGCCCACGCACGCAACAGGCGCCGTGTTTCCGTACGCCTCGGGTGCAGGCCTTTCGTTTCAGCCAGCGTCCTGCATACCACTCTTCATGCTGTCGCGACAGCTGGGGTAGATTTTGCTTTCAGGTTACTCTGCTACTGTCATCAGTTTGGTCTCATTAAACAGTTTGCTGCCCTGCGCACCGTCTTTGTTTTTCTGCGCCACAGTAATTGCCTCGTTGCCCTGGGTGGGCAAACAGACTCTTAACTTCTTTTAAGCCTCATTATTTATTATTTAGGGTAATTATTACTCTGGTGGGTAATAGAAAGGGAGTTCTTAGCAGAACCAGCAAAGCTATTTGTTAGTCATTTAATAGTCTTTTTCATGATGTAAGCATTCCAGTTTCATTTCCGATTTTTGAGGGAGAAATCTATCCACAAACCCTAAAGCACTGTTAAAATTTTAGCACATTTGCCTCTTCTCTCCTGTGTGTGTATGTGTGTGCTTTAAAAAATAAATCCTCTGCATCATACTCTGTTTTGAAAATTTACCATTATTTTGATTTTTAATATAATAATCTTTCTTGATCATTATCTTTGAAAGAACATGAAATTTATTGCTTGTGGGAAAAAACATGTTCATTGAATAATTTATATAGAAGTGCAAGCGAACTTAAAAAATCCCCCCAAATCTTACCACTCAAGAGATATATCCATTCTCAATATGCAGTGAATTCCATTCTAAAATAGAAGTAATTTTACAAAACTAGGATTCTTATTTTATGAAGATTTAATTTGATCAAATAGCAACCTATGTTCATGAACTATATTTAATTTGACTTGTATTTATCAGGAAAAGAGGAAATGAAACTGAAGGAATTGACAACTTTAAGGGAATTTGTTTTCACAGTAAGATATATTATCTCTTGATCTGTTCCCCCAAAGTTAAGAAAAAGATGATGGAAAGCAGGAAGACATGGCTCCATCCCTATTTTTATTGAGAAATAACATGTACAATAAAGCGCAGAAACCTTTGGACAGGTGTCATTGGCTGGAAAGTTGTGTTTCAGCTGCTGACAGAGCCCATTGTCTTATCCGCCTGCCCAGCGCCTCCCCTGCTTCCTGCCTGCGTTTTATGGCGTGCGAGATCCATGACAAGGAGTTCTGGAGTCGTAATGCCCCCAGTTCTCCTGTCTCAGTCGCGTATTTCCGACCACATCCGGGGCTCCACATGGCTTGCTCCATTCCTGAGTTCCCGACTTGATTTATTTCTTGGTTGGTTGCATTTTGCCATCAAGCACTTTTTTTCCCCCCATGAAAGGACTGTGGGCGCTGCCTCCCCTGAGGTCTCGCCTGCTTAATCCTTTTGTTACCTTTACTCTCTGCTGGTTCCGAGCGTGAGTCTGTCTTCCTTCCGCTCAGGAGGCTGCCCAGAATGCTGTGCTGCCTTCTACTCGCCAATGCTGCATGGAAGCTAGAGGAGGAACCACCACGTTAAGTCCTGCTTGAAAAGGGAAGATGCGAAATGCAAGCGTTAGTCCATAACCATAAGGCAGCTCCACCAGCAGGGACCGCGGAGGCTCCTTGTCCTGGCTCCTTGGCCAACCTTCGGTTCTGCTCTCCAAAGTCCTCTCGGCCACGTTCCTGCATGACCACTTCTGAGCCACTTCTTGGGGCTGCATAGCTGTAGAACACCTTTTCTGCTAGTGTAGATTTGGGCGTCTAGCGGTTTCTTCCAGGGTTGGAAAGTCACAGACTTTTTAGGCCGGTCATGGGACCATATACACCCCTCAAAAACTGATCGGGCTCCAGTCAGTTGGCTCCAGGGGTAAGCACCTGCTGCCGAAGGTCTCTTCTGGGCCTCGGTTTTTAGGGCCTCAGGTGGACTGCAAATTAGTTACCGGTGTCTGTTCTCGGCCCATGCATCTTTCCCTCATTTTAAGGGCAGCTCCCTGGAGGTGGGGCCCTCAATCTCATTTTTACAAAGGGTCTGATTCCTATGTCTGGCCAAGAATAAACTCAACTAGAGAGGCTTTGAGAGAAATTCTTATCTCCTGCATTTGGGGTACAGAAGCAATTGCTTTTCCAGTCCCGAATGATTAGAGTCTCAATTAATTTGCATGGCAGAGCTCAGGGAGAATGCACCACCCTTAGGCTGCATTTCCTTCCACTTCGGATACAAACCTGCCAGGTCTTACTCGCGGAGTAGCTCACTAAAACCAGCAGGGAGCAATCAGTGTCCTGTCTCCCACAGCTGCCCCTAAAGCTCCCAGTTCAGGTGACACGGGACCTGTCTTCAAAGTTATTGACGTTTTAGTAAATCTTTTGCTCCAGTGTAACAGGGGTTACCAGCTTTAGAGTCTGCAATATCCGTTTTCTTACCACCTTCCCTTGCCAGCTGCTAAGCCGATGCCGCAACATGGTTTTGACACTGTGGTAACTCATTTCTGGGTATCGCTTTCGTTAGGCAAAGTCACTTTGACAAAGACATCCAAAGTGCAGTGAATCAAACAAGACAGAAATACAGCTTTTTTTAGCATGATAGCCCCTGAGGGAGAGAAGCACCCCAGAATGGTAGGTGGCTCTGTGTTACTGGGTCATCCCAGGACTCCAGTTTTTGTCTTGTATTCTAGAGAAGTGTCTTTATCCACAATGTAGAGACCTGCTCGTTAGCCAGTCCTGTTCCAGCAGACAGGAGGGCGCAAGACGCAGGGATCTCAGGAACGCATGGCTTCTGCTCACCTCCCATTGGCCACTTCTTAGTCACTAGCCATGCCCAGCAGCAAGGGAGTCTGGGAAACATGGTCCTTAACTTGGCGGCCATGTGCGCAGCTAAAATTTGGGAGGCTCTGTTACTAAAGGAAGAAGAGAATGGCAAACAATGAAGCGTCTTTACCCAGTTCCCACATCCATCCAGTAACCCCCGGAATCACCGTCAGAGTCTCGTGTCTCTTTCTAGACTCTGTGTATGTGTCTGCGCAAACACAGGTGTAGATTCTCATTTCCCCCTTTTCATACGAAAGGCAGCAGGTGTACCTGTTTTGTACCTTGCCCTTCTATTCAGTGATGCGTCTGGGAGGTCTTCTCATCTCTCCTGTCTTCAACAATGAGTTTCCTCATCGTTTCACCCTGTTGTAAAGGTGCCCTGTATATAAGAACCGTATTTTCTTTGTCAAGTCATATAGTGACAGGCAGTTGGTTCTTTCCAGTCTGTTGCCATCACAAATGATGCCGCACCGAATGCCCACAAACAAGTGTCGTCTCACATGTGAGCAGAGCGCCTGCACGTCAAATCCCCACAATGAAATTGGCGGTCCAAAGGGTCTGTGTATCTATAATGACAACAGACGTCGTCACACTGCTTTCTGTGCAGATTGTACCGTTTGCATGCCCTGCAGTAACGCAGGGGCGTGTTGCTTCCTCACGGCACACAGCTCAAAGTTTTGGGGTTTTGGCATTTTGCTAGGAAAAACATGGTACGTGAGTAGTTTTAACTTTCATTTTTATCCTCATAAGGGAGGTTGAGTTTGAGCCATTTGTCTTTCCCATGAACTGTTCCCAGCCTTTGCTACATTTGCTTTTGGTTGTTGGCCTTTTAACGATTAATTTCTAGGAAGTTCTTTATATAATGGAGGATTTGTTCTTTGTGATAGAAATTGGACGTATTTTTCCACTTTGTAATTTATTGTTTAACATTACTTTTTTGTCATGCAGAGTCTTTTCTTCACTGAAGTCATTCATCTTTTTCTGGCTTCTAGACTGTGAGTTATAGCTAGACAGCTTTTCCAGCTTGGTGACTACAGCGGGCTCAGGCGACAGGAGAGAAGGGACCTGCAGGACGGAACAGGAGGGAAAGCAAGCAGCATCGGGAGTGAGGCTGGGGGCTGGGCAGGGACGCGGCTTGCTCACAGCCCTGACGTGTGTAGAAACTAACCAGACTGCATTTCTGAAAACACCTAACCTCTGCCTATATTCATTCTTATTTCTGATATCTCTGATATCATGAACTTATTCATTTGTATTTCTCCTACAACTCTTGGCTTCAGTATCTTCTAGTGAGAGAGTCCTTTCTGTAACTGTTTCTTACTAATTAGAAAATATTGGAGAGCTACTTTATGATATAAAAGACTTAGAAAATGGAAGGCAGAGTAGGGTACAGATAGGACCATATTGATAAAACATTGATCACAGTTGAAGCTAAGCTGTCGATCTATAAAGGGTTTATTATTGTCATCTTTCTATACTCTGTGCATAATTCAAAATTTCCACACCAAAATGTTTCAAAGACTAAATGCAAAAATCAACATATAGTGATCAAACTTGGAAAAATAGGCAAAAAAATCAAAGAAACAAGACTACAATCCCACCAGCCAGTCATGTCTACTGTTAACATTTATATCCTTCTCGTCTTTTCCCTGTGTGTAAATATGCTCGCGGTAATTTTTTGGAAAATCTATCACTCAGCATCTAAATTTTCTAACTTGATACGTCGTCAGCCTTTCAGTGTGTCATGACGGACAGTCCCCACCGTCACTTGGGTGGGCTCATAGCATGTCAGCCCACAGGCGACCGCAGTTTGTACAACTACTTCACTGCGTGGGGGCCTCTAGGTGAGTGGTTACTCCTCACCACTGTAGAATGAGCACCCCATAGGTAAGTGAGTGTTCATGTCCACATAGAGTTCTTTTGGCCATTCCTAGAAATGGCATCTTTGGGTCAAAGGCTATTCACCGTGTATAATTTAATACAAGTTGCAAGTGACCCTCCAGAAGGTGGAACTATTTTGGACCTGCACCAGCCGTCCCTGGGGAATGCACGCTTTTCCGTAGCGGCAAAGCCCGAAGACAGGCTGGTTCGCACTGGGGGTGAATCCACGGGAGCGATGGCGTGTCGTCCTTGCACGGGGGCACCTGTCGTTCTCACGCTGCGTGGCTTACTGCTGGGTGTGGCGGGGAGAGCTGCCGTGGGCGTCTGCGCAGTCACACAAGCATGTTATCAGTGAAGTGGCTGTGGGTTCAAGGAGACCGCAGTGTCTCTGGGGATCCTTGATGAGTGTGGCCCAGAAGCGGCACCCCAGATCAGTAGCTTAGATTGTGTCAGTTACAATGTCAAGTGTCTTGGGCATCTCCCATAGATGCTCGGCCTGCATTTCCACATGGCGGTATCGTAATCTGTGCCTTCTTCTAGGTAAGGTCACCAGGAAGGTCTCCTTTTGCGTCCTCTTGGACGGCCACTTTACCTTCTGGCACTCTCAGCTTTGCTTCAGTGCCTTTCAGTGTATCTTCCTAGTGTGGTTTGATGATCCGTTGTATTCATTGCAAAATCTATAGAGTGTTTGAAGTTTGAGGCTTTCACACCACCGTTGTTTAGCATCTACGCAGGAACTGCCAACTCATTTTGATGTGTGGGCTCCTGGTCTGCATTTCACGTGCTTCCTGTCCCTGTCCGGCTCCCTCGGTCAGGGGCGTCGTCGGCTGTCAGGGGGCAGGGTCCTGCAACGGGGCTGCAGGACTCTACAGGACTGGAGTCACGGGACTCTAACCTAGAGCTTCCCTTTGGAGCCTAGGGTCAAGGGGGGGTTCCTCCTTTCTAGCATCTCTGGGCCACACTGGAGGAAGAAGAAGAGTTGTCTCGGGCCATACATTAAATACACAAACACTAACACAGACTGACGAGCAAAAAAAGCATTGGAAGTAAATTTACGATTTTGTGTTGGGCCACCTTCTTAGCCATCCTGGGCTGCATGTGGCCCGTGGGCCGTGGGTTGGACACCCCTGGTGGCACAGCATTTGATATGGCTGAACAGAAAAGACAGTCATTAGAGCCGCAAATCAACAGCAAACCTAGGAAATGACGAAGTATCACATAAATTACCCTGATGCAGTCCCCTTTGATGCAGAAAATGCATTATTAAAAATACAATGAAATGATTCCCACTGTTCTTTTTAGGGAAATTAGGTCCTAAGGAAAACATCCTTGAACTTAATAATCATCTTTGTGTTATGTTGTATGAATCAAACTCGCATCGATTTGACACACTCCCTCAAAGGTACCCAAAATCTCCCATCTGCTCAGCGGAACAAACATACCTGAATCACCGCAGATTCCCGTCTATGCCTGAGCATTTCGTGAGAACAAGAGAAACGGCCGTAGCGCCCTCTGCAGGGTCCTCACCCATCACAGCCTCCTCACACAACGCTGCAGGCGGGATGCGCAGGAGCCCGGAGTCAGGGAGCCGCTCATGGGGAGAGCCTTATTTTGGTCATTGTTTGTGGAAGGTCGTTGATGGTTTCTTTCTTTTTAAAATGTGAGCTTACCTGAAGCTCTGTCCCAGGGCTCGCCCAGAATCGTCCCGTTTACCTCGGCCCTGAGCCCTTCCCAGCGCCCGGGTGAGGCACCGCAGGAGAGCTGGGAGGACGGAACCTAGCTCCCTGGGAGACAGGTGTCACATGTGGCTCGAGCTGCTTTTTCTGCCTGGTCTCACTTACAGCTCAGAAAAATACCGAGGTGGTGCCAGCGTCCACCAAAATGTAGTGTCGGCATGTTAAGGAAAGAGAAAATAGTGGATTTCGAAAAGCTCAGTGAGTTGCCTGAGATCTGGCAGAGGCGAAGTGGCAGGTGTAGCCTGGACCCGGGAGCGCTGAGTCACTCCGGAGGGGCGGCGGGTGGAGGGCGGCGGGCTGCTGACTGGACGGTGAGCATCTCCGATCAGAGCGGTCTGTGCCACAGCGGCACTTTGGGGAGCTTGCTCGTGTTAGTCTTCGATGGTCCAGGCCCCGTTGTAAGCAGGGGCGCCTCCCCTTGCTCAGTAAAGCTGGATTTCCATTCTTTTTTGTTTCCATGTGAGGGAAATTGTAGGGTGCTGCAAAAATACGAATGGGCTAATAAAAAATGTTCAAGTGCCTTTTTGAATTCCTGCCTGTGTTAGTGTCCTAGGGTTGCTGAAACCAGGTACTGGGTACTGGGCGACTCACAGCAACAGGAATGTGGCTTCTCAGGGTCCTGGAGCCCGAAGCCGTGTGCGCTGGGCAGGGCCGGCTCCTCCCAGGCTGTGGGGGCTCTGCCCTTGCTTCCCTCCCGCAGCTGCTGGTTTGCTGGCGGTCTCGACCTCTGTGGCTTGTAGGTCATCCCTCCTGGCCTGCGCCTTCATCATCTTCTCATGACATCCTCCTCGTGGGTGTCTCTGTGTGTCCAAATTTCCCTTTCAGAAAGATCCCAGTCATACTGGTTTAGGACCTAAGACCCTCTCTCCAAATAAGGTCGAATTCTGAGGCTTCCAACATATTTTTTGGGGAGAGGGGACACTGTTCAACCCTTAACACCCCCATTAAACATAGTGCCAAATAGAATTCACTGCGCTCCTGCACTCACCTTGAAGGCGGGATTCCCCACTGTCGAAGTGGTCAGGGGGCCTCAGTGCAGCTTTCTTGGTTTGGGGGTCAGGGGTCAGGGCCACCCACCGCCAAGGCCCTGCCATCCTGAGCAGGGTGGGGGTAGAAAGAGAAGAGATTCTGAGTGTTTTATTTATAACTTGGTGCCGAGGTTCTGAGCCCTTAGTGACACCCTACAATAATGGTTTCCTCTTCTTTGAGACACTGTGGGGTAAGCTTCCTCGTATTCTTTTACAACAACAAAGCCAGCCAGCCAGCCTGAATCCCAAACAAAGGGCAGCTTGAAGCAGGGAATCGGTGGTCTTCCAAGTCACCCCTTCTCCTGGCCCGCGGCCACGCTCTGGGAAGCCCGCGCAGTCGGTCCCTAGCCTACCTCACTCGCGAACAAAGGCATTAGTCACAGTCCGTTGATTCTGCCTGTTTCCCAGGAGAAGGGGAGTGAGTTACAGAGCAGCGTCAGGGTGCATCGGACCCCACACTGGAGCCTTTCCCAAGACTCTTGCGTAATTCCCGAGCAGGCCTCCTGGGCAACCTCAATAAAGGCGCCTTTTCGGTTTATCTGGGCCTTTGCCCTACGTGCGGTAGCCGTCGGGGCCGGGGAGAGGGGCTGGCGAGTGACCGAGCTGCGGCAGCGGCCCCTCTCACTGTGCACCTGTGTGTCTGCAGACACCAGCTGGAGACGCCGGGACATTACTCCCATCTGGCTGCCTTCTACGAGGACAAGAAAGGGGTGCTCCATGCTGGGCCCGGGGGAGGCGGCAGCCTGCCCCCCGTCTACTGGCTGCCATCTATCCACCGGTACATGTACCCCGAGATGAAGGTGAGCTCTGCCATCCCTCACGTGCCCGGGACTCGTGTCTGCGTTCAGTAGCGCTTAATTATTTTCTTAATTAATAAGGAATTTGTGTCTTGGGCTCAGGCCCAAAGTCTGCTTTTGATAGAGTAGCATTGCTAACTTTAGCATGTGGGTTCTCTGAGAACATAAAGCAGGTCCTCTGAGAATATGCTTTCTAGACTCCTCACCGTTGTGGTGCAAAGCTGTACTCACAGGCGGTCCTCGTGTATTCCTGTGGGGGGAAGAGGTGGACTTGATTTTGTTGATTCTCGCTTCAGATATTTTAAGGTCAGACATTTGAGCTAACGATAAAGCATTAAAACGGGTATAATATTTCTTAGTTGCAGTATTTTGGATATTATGGTATTGTGTATTTGTCCTGAAGTACTTTGCCTTTGTACTAGACTAAGTTTGTTTACAGTTCACGAAACACCCGGCCAAGTGTCAGGTGTTGGGAGGGAACACAGATGACTGTGAGTTTGAAGTTCCTGCCCGCCTTCCGTGTACGTCATCATAAGATACTTCTGTGGACACCTCGGCTCCTGGTAGACAAATTAGGTCATGGGTTCAAGGGAGAAATCTGGGAAGGCCTCTTGGAAGAGGAGGCGGACCCGGAAGTGTTTGGTGAGGCAGAAAAGTGAGGGAGGCCGACTCCAGACTGAGGGAAGGCATGGCCAATGGTGCTCCCACTTTCATGGTTGAAACCAGTGCATATTTATGATCTTACAGTTTCGGTGCATCAGGAATCAGGCTTAGCTGGGTCCTCTGCTCTCGTGAGACCTCAGCCAAGGTGTCAGCCAGGGTTGGGGGTCTCACCTGAAGGCTCGACTGGGGAAGTGTACCCACTTCCGAGGTCACGCAGCTGCTGGGAACTGCGAGTTCCTTGCGGGCGGGCAGTCGGGCGGACTG
Organism: Glossophaga mutica; assembly: GCA_039655065.1. Classification (NCBI taxonomy): domain Eukaryota; kingdom Metazoa; phylum Chordata; class Mammalia; order Chiroptera; family Phyllostomidae; genus Glossophaga; species Glossophaga mutica. The sequence goes on from CM077313.1 coordinate 9,255,631, forward strand.
AGGCCTCCGTACCGTGCTGACCGGGCTGACAGGCCCCCCGGTCAGCGTGGCAGGTGGGATGGCAGGCGCTGAAGGGCGGCGGGCCGCGGCGCCAGCGGGCCCCGTGGGTCTTGCTCCCTGTGCAGACACCTCGTTCCGCACGGAAGCCGGGTCCCGATACATCTGGGGCCCTTCCCTGGGACTGTTCGCGCCTCGTCGTGTTCCTCCCAGTGCGCAGAGATGTCGGTGGGTTGAATGTCCTCGGCAAGGTGTGCTGTCCCTTCACAGGCCCTTATGTTTCCGACGTTTAAGAAGCTGCGTCCAGTCCTGTGTCCTTAGTACCTCTCTCCCCCAACTGAAGTAGTTGACCATCCTCGAACCTGAACTCCAGCGTCAGGGGAGCTGTTGAATTACAGAAATCGGGTTTCAGGATGAGACTTTGGGAGAGGAAAACGCCATTTTACGCGGCAGTAACCATCCCTGCATTTGGTTGTACTCGGGGGTTTTTACTCTCCGGGGCGGGGGTTTGCACACACCTCTGTTCAGTGTTTTTTGCAATGATGCTTCTGACAAGCTGTTCCTCCCTCCCACCTCCCTTTTGATTTTTTTCAGATCACACACCCAGCTGGCTGCATGTCTCAGTTCATTAAGTTCTTTGGAGAGCAGATCCTCATCCTTTGGAAATTCGCCTTACTTCGAAAGCGCATTTTGATATTTTCTCCCCCTCCTGTGGGCGTCGTGTGCTACAGAGGTAACGAGAGGCCGGTGTCGGGGGTCTTCCTGGGTCCCCAGGGCGGAAGCTGCTTGAGTCTTTCCGTTGTTGACCCAGTTCAGAAGAGCTGGGGCCTTGTCAAGGGGGTCACTGGTTTCCAGCCTGGGAGAGACGTGGCTGGATTTGTGTTTTCGAACGTGGGCTCTGGTGGCGAGGCAGATGGGCTGGGTGACGTGCCCGTAGTCCGGTGACAGATTAGGGTCGGCGCTACGGCAGAGAAGGTGGATTCCAGATGTCCTCGTGTTTAAGGGGTGGGCTTGACAACAAATGGGGTGTGGTTGGGCTGGGGGATTCTGACGGCTGTGAGGTTGTGATGGAGGACCGGTCCAGGGTGACGAGGATGGTGCGGCCATCAGACGGGACCGGGAGGCGTAGGTGGTGGGAGAGCGAACCTTGGACCCAGGGAGCGTGTGCTGCCGGTAAGGCCGTCCACTGGGCACCGGCGCCGCGGGGACCAGTGCCACTGGGGCAGCACCCGGAGGGAGCAGCTGGGCTGGAGAAGAGGTCGAGAGGGCCTCGTACTGCACTGGCGACCCCGGGATGGATGGCGTCCTGTGGGGACAGTGCGTGGGCAGAGGTGCGCCAGGGTTCAAGGTGCAGGCACAGGATGGGAACTGTGAAGACAGAGGGGACTGAGGCGCAATGGCAGTCGGGAGTTGGGAACGGGCCGGGGGAAGGGCTACGGGAGGTGGGAGCTGGGACGAGGCCAGCAGTGCCGCACCCTAGGCAAGCCCAGTTGCGGAGCGGGCTGAGACCTGTCCACTGGGTTTGGTAGGGCATCGCGGAGTGGCCTTGAGATCAGGTTCTGCTGTGGCACCTAGAAGTGCCCACCCACCATCTCCTCAGAAAGCAGGACCCCTGGTTCCTCCGGGACCAGGACGGCACCAAGCCAAGCCCTCAGTAGCATCGGGGGAGGCTGGCTGCTCCGAGGTGGCCAGCGGGCTTTGCAGGAGGAGGAGGAGCTGGGAGGGACAGACTCGCCCCCGTCACTGTCTCCGCCCCGCAGTGTACTGCTGCTGCTGCCTGGCCAACGTCTCGCTGCCCGGCATCGGGGGCACCATCCCTGAGTCCAAGCCTTTCTTCTACGTGAACGTGGCTGACATCGAGAGCCTGGAGGTGGAGGTGTCCTACGTGGCCTGTAAGCATGCCCCCCACCCCAACCCCCTGCCCCCACATCCCTACCCAGAGGACAGCCTCCCAGCTCCCCAAGGGCCCTTCTGCTCACGGACTCCGGGCTCCCGGCTCCTGGTTTCCCTGGCCGGCTGGGTTGGTGCCCTTGGTCATGTGACAGCCTCGGGGCTCCCACGTCCTGACCTCGGGCCCCACAGGCACCACGGAGAAGATTTTCGAGGAGAAGCGCGAACTGTACGACGTCTACGTGGACAACCAGAACGTGAAGACGCACCACGACCACCTGCAGCCCCTGCTGAAGATCAACAGCGCTGACCGGGAGAAGTACCGGAGGCTCAACGAGCAGAGGTAGCGGGGCCGGGGCGCACTCTGACCGACGTCCCCCAGTGGGACCTCTGAGCCAGGGCCCCAGTCAAACCCGTGCTACCCACCCCGTCCCTCGCAGCGCACTCCCGGCAGTGGGCCTGCCGCCTGGGCAATGGGCGGTGAGGAGGCTGCGCCCCCCCCCCCAAGAGCGTTGGACAGGGCAGCAGACCCCCGGGGGGGACTCCTTTCTGATGGTCATCCGAAGGCCAGGCCCTGAGCGTCTGGTGTGGGCGCCATGGCGCTGAACACACGCTCGTGCTTCCCCTGGTGTGATTCCCCGCATTTGGTTATCCTGTGAAACAAACGGCCTCATTTTCATCCCTGCTGGACGGGCACTTAGGAAGGGTTGTCACTTGCCTCAGGGGGCCCAGGGCCAGCACCAGCCCTGGGCCTGCGGAGTTTTGACTCCCAGCCCTGTTTATTTCCCAGGCCCTTCTCTCCCTGCCTTTGGACAGGGTCAGGGGGCTCCTCAGGGTCACTCTCCCTCCCGGGAGGGGGCGGCCTGTGCCATGACCTAGTGGATGAGGGCCCTCGCAGCTCACACAGTCTGATGGGGACTCCCCACGACAGGCAGACGCTGCTGTACTCCCAGGAGGTGGAGGAGGACTACAGCCCGTGTGAAGAGGACCTCTTCGTGCTGTAAGTCGCCTGGGCTGGGCCGCCGGGCCTCCCCGAGGGTCCCTTAGCACCGCGCTGTAGGCCTGGATCCGTCCAGTGTCATGCCGCAGTCCAGGGGGCCCTTTATTGCTGCTGTCGGTGTGACAGATGCCTGCACCTGTAGAGCATTTGTGTGGCTGTATTGACCAAACTGACAACAATTGCTGGGAAGCACAGTCTCAAGTGCTCCAGAGAATGGCAGTTTGCAGCTTATTTTAGCCATCAGAATCGACAAAAGGAAGGTTACAGGAGATCCACTGGTGGCGGACTAAGGAGGCGGGACAAAGCAAAGCAGGGAAGTCTCTAGGACTGGATACAAGGCAAATGGAGAAGCGCATACTTCTTTTTCATTGGTGGGTGCGGGATAGCTAGTAATGAACACTTACAGCACCCCCAGAGATGGGAGACCAGGACGACAGTGAGGGAGGGGCTCCGTGGTTGGTGCTCTGGTGCCGGCGGTCCTGCCTTTGAGGGGTCTGGAAAAGGAGTCGCTCTGATGTTTCAAAGGCAGGTTACCCTAGCTGTGTGGGCACAGTGGGCAGAGCCCCCTTGAAGACGGGCCTTCGCTAAGGGGGCTACGCACGCTCCGGGGGTGTCACTACCAGCCGTGACCTGCCCGGTTAGGTGATCGGAGCATCCTGCGTGGTTCCTTTTGGTCACCGAGCTTGGCAGGCCCGCCGGGCCCCCTCCACCCGCCTCCCCGAGGTACCAGGTTTATACTCAGCCCCTCCTGTGTTCACACTGCGCAGGGCCCAGAGCCTGAGATGCCGTCAGCAGGGGACGCAAAGCAATGAAGAAAGGCGGCAGGGAAAGGTCATTCGGGGAAAACGGGGGCCCTGGGGTTCGTCCACGGCACGGAAGCTCTGCCTGTCGCTCAGGATTCAGGGACTTCTCACCCATGGCTCCCTTCAAATAGAGCAGTCCTTTGCACCGTCATGGGATAATCTGAAAACTCAGCTCTCACACCCCCTGGAATCTTGCCCCGAGACCTGGTGGTGGTCAAGGCGGGAGCCTGGCCTGTGTCCCTTAGAGCGCTGTGTCCTTCATAAGCAGATGATGACACAGCACTCAGTGATGAGGCCAGAACTGCATCGGCTTCCTGTTTGGGCTGCCCGCCCCTGTCCTGGGAGGCGGGTGGGGAGCAGCAATTGCGGGTAGCACCTTTTCTGGCTTTGATGTTAAAAACTTACTGTTGACACTTCTACAAAGTGCACTACTGGGATTCAAAGACAGTGTACTTTCTCATGCACACTTGGAAAGCTGTTGAGATATAATAAGTGTCTGGGAATTGAGCAAAGAGGTCTCCTCAAGGTTTGACACCCTCACCTGTACCTGAAGTTCCAGAGCTTCCAGGGTGCGGGGCACCTTTGCAGAGCCCCAGAGCTCTGTGGGACGCAGTGGGAAAGTCTAGATGTTTAACGCCTTTTCTGAACACGGCTCGTCCACTCACGTAGTGCTAATGATCGGTGGCATTGAGGTCATGCTCTGTGCATAAGTTAAAAAAAAAAAAAAAATCGAGAAAACCACCCAAGGATGGTGGCGAGACAGGGCAGTGCCGGTACCTGCAGCTCCCGCCCCCGCTCCTGGGAGCTCCGCCTTTGGAGTGTGGTTGTCCGCGTCAGCCTTGTGTGGTCCGCGGTGGCTCAGGGGCCACCCAGGTGCCCTTCAGTTCATTTCACGTCCTGACCTCAGAACGGCACGATTAGGTGTTTGGTTTTTAACTTCCCCTCATGACTAAGCAGAAAGAGAGGAATGCGATCTGCGAGGGGCCTCTCCCCAAGGCTGTGTTTAAACCCCTAGGAGCCCCTCAACAGAGAAGGAGCTTTTGGGCAGTCCGGCCGTCGCTTGCTCAGAGGTTTTGCTAATTATACCGTGATTAATGCCAGTGGATTCTTTGCAAATCCTAGTAGCATTTTAATAACCCTTCCATTTATCTTTGATCCTGTTTCCTTAAAAAAAAAAAAGAAAAAAAGATGTCTGGTTTTTAGAGCCAGTTCAAGGCACACTGAACAGAAAACAGCGTCGCGTGGTCCCCGTGCGGTGACTGCGTGGCGAGCTTCTGTCTTTCCCACCCGCCCTCTCCTGTGTCTCCCTTGCGAATGCAGGTTTTTCCTGGAGCAAAACAACCGGATATTCCAGACTTTGCTGGAGGTGTCCGCCAGCCAGGACAAAACGCTGACCGCCGAGCATGCCCGGGGCATGGGCCTGGACCCCCAGGGGGACCGCAGCTTCCTCATGGACCTGCTGGAGGCCTACGGCATCGACGTCATGCTGGTCATCGACAACCCCTGCTGCCCGTAGGACGGGCGGGCCGGACCGGTGAGCTGCTGTCACGCGGGACTGCAGCCCAGGCCCAGAGGGCTCGTTTTTTATTAAGTGGACACCAAGGAATCTTGTTTATACTTCCCATCAGATGTACTTTTGGCAGTCTCCGTTCTTCCCGTGCTCTGGAAAGGTAGGATGGGAGGAGGCTGCCGTGGTTTCGTGTCCTGCTTCACAGGACGTGGGAATCGACCACGTCCCACGGAGTCTGCCCGGCTGGGTCTTCAGCGTCCTCGTTGATGTTTATTCTCTCACTTCCCTGAGTGACCTGAGATGTGGCGAAGGCCCTATGTCACTAGGGGTGGCTGAGCTCTGGAAACACGGGGGCGGGCTGTTCGGGAAGCCTATGTGGTCTGTGTCCCCTGACATATTCAAGAATGGGACCACTGTCTTCCCAGAGTGGCCTTGGATGCCCATCCCTCCGATGGCAGAAGCTAGACCATGACCTTTCAAGATTTTTAGCAGTTCTGGGAGTCCCGTCTTGGGATCGGATCCATTTTCCTGTTTATAGGGATGAGTCGGTGTCTTCTTGTGAGGAGAGACCTCAAAGTGGGACAAGGGGATGTGTCTGACACCAAGTACGAGCTTCCCTAAGGACAGGATGACAGGGAGAGGCTGCTTATCAGTCAGCTGGTGACTGAAATTGTAGCATGAAGCCTTGAAACTTGCCTCAAAGTTGATGGCGGCCACTCAGTGTAATATCCCTCTTTCTCAGAGTCCCCGCCTCCTGGGATGGGTTGGCAGATTGCTAAGGGCCAGTGCTGGCCCTGGAGCTTCTGAGCAAATTCATTTTGCAGATGAGTCTCCTTTAAGGGCTAATCGTCCTCTTGGAATACCTTTGGGTATTTCTAAAGAGTGGCATCTGTTGCCACCGAAGATAGAGGAATTGGGGTGCAGGGTAGAAAAGATGTTTCTCCATCCGGATGAGCCCTCGGGTGGCGTTACCAGCAGAGCCTGGGCATGAGAGCCGAGTCACTGGATGCTGTAATCTAGCGAGGAGCTCTGAGTGTGTTGACAAGACTGCGCGCCGGCTCGGTGCCCGCACAAACTTCTTGGCAGAGAGGACGTTCCTTGAGCTAAGTAATTGGGCCAGAGACCCAGCAGATTTGCCAGAGAGCAACTGTGGCAGTGCCTTCACCCAGGAAGTGGTCGGGAACCCCCAACGACAGGGACGTCGAGTGTCTGTTTTCCTCTAAAAGGTGGTGGCCTGGCCACCTCCCCGAAGGCCCCGCCTGTTCCCTTGGGCTGGCGTTCGCTGGAGGTCAGCGCAGGTGAGACAGTGCACGGGAAGCTGGCTCCTGTGAGTAGAGTCTTGGGGGCGTAACGTAGGGTTTGGACTTGGGGCGCTAGGCCGTTGGTGACAGGGAACTCCTCCCCGCCACCCTTCCTGCCCAGCGGCTCCCGGAGTAGCCGTCAGCGTGCCAGTGTCTGAGCACGCTCCCGCCAGGCCACCGGGCGCAGCAGAGGGACGACTTTCCAACAGGCCGATCGCACGTCTGATCTCAAGACTAGGTTTTCAGGGCGTGTTTTACTCAGACATGCTTCCACTGTGGCTCCTGACACAGAATTCAGGACTTCAGAAGTTCACGTGCGGAGCTGCAGAGACACGTGGGTTCGATCCGTTTGGGCGCCGACCTCCCGTCTCTGTCCTCTGTCCTCTGCGGGGTGGGCGTAGCGTCCTGCCAGTACCACACTCGTACACAAAAGAAGATGATCTGCGGGTCGAGGCCGGGGCTTCACTGCGCGTTGCCTTGAAAAGGAAGCTTCTCCTCTTGCTTCCCAGAGTGGCCTTCCTAAGGGGCTGAGTCCCGGCTGCTGCTCGTGGTGTCCGAGAGGTTCGAGGGTTTCCGACGTGGGTGGGGGTGGGTGGTCAGAGCAGGGTAGGGGTGAAAGGGTGGGTCAGGTTCTCTCGGAGGACGCAGGCCGACCCTCTTGCCGTGGAATCGGGGAATCTGTTGGAAGAAGTCTCTTTTTAAGCTCTGCTGCTGCAGCCTGTCTGTGTGCGGACGCTTCGCTTCTGTGGTTTTGTGACTCCAAGCTTGGAAGTGCTGCGTAACAAGCAGTGGGGTGAAAAGGAGCTTCCTGTGGTTCCCTTTGAATCGTGGGCTCCTCTGACTCCCACACTGTTGTAGGCAGCCGTCTGTCTGGCAGGTCTGTGCGTCTGCCCTCACACGCGTGCAGAGGGCTGGGGTCTGGGTGCCCTGGTGGGGGACGCACCCCCAAAGCAGAACGCGCACGTCCCCACCCTGTGCTCCATCCCTGTGCTGAAGCTTCCTCTCGAGGCCAGGAACCCAGGGCGGCGCCCCTCCGCCTGGCTGCCCAGACTGCTTGCTGGCTCTGAGGTGACCTTGGTCCAGGTTTGTCAACTCCCGAGTACTTCTTGCTTTGACTGAGATATGGAGGTCACCTTTGAAGGCTGCCTTTGTACCTGACGCGCCCATCCCCCTGCCTTCTCCCCAGCGCCTCGGGTGGGCAGCCCAGCCCAGCATCGCTGGCCGCCAGTTTTCTAGAAGGGAAAGAAGTGTGCGAGGTGCCAGGCAGGAGTCCCTGCGCAGTGACAGCAGAAGCTGGCAGCCACATGGATGTGGTTTCCTGTCACTGTTGAAATACTTTCTGAGAAACCATCCACTGTGGTTTGGAAGGTGCTGGTGAGCATCCTTTGGGGTTTTGCCTTCTAGTCTGTAAGCTCTGAAGGGCCAGGGACGATGACTGTGACCACTGCCCTTCTGGAAGGGGTTGGAGACCTTCCGTGGGGTGTGGTCCCTTGACTGAGGGGCGTTGTTGGAGCACCCCAGCCCCCTACCCCAGCTGCTGGGTGCCCCTGGGGAATTTCAGCCTGCTCTAGTGCCCTGCCGGGGGCTGTGTGCCCACCTGACCCCTGGGCTGCCCTCTCGTCCTGAGACCACGCTGGAAGAAGGTCCGGTGGCAGGAACCCTTGTGAGGCCTGGAATCCAGCCTTGGGGCTTACTGATGTTAGACTGGGTTTTTCCAAGTTTGCCGGCTTGGCAGATGGTAGCACTGAGCCTCTGCGACAATGTCTGCGGGTCTTCTAGCTTGGGACTCTTTCTTTGGAGAGTCCAAAATGGTAGGGCTTCTCTCTCGACAATTAGAGAGAGCGGGCCAAGTCCTTGGTTGAGAGTTAGCTTTGGCTTTCACCAAGCACAGAGCTCTGCTGAGGCCCCGGGTCCTCTGGGGACTGTGATGGCCGGGAACCAGGAGGCACGTGCCTCCACACCCATCACCCGTTATGGGACCTCTTCCTCCATTTGGTTGGGGAAGGGACACCGGATTCACCGATGCGTTGGTGGAAATCATTTAGCACAGGAATTTGCATCTGTAACTTAACCTTGTTTTCGTCCACCTGAGTGAAGTCGGGAGCCCGAACGGTAGCACCGGGTGCAGATAATTCTAAATACCACCTGGGAAGGTTCATTTATCAGTGTAACAACCTGTGACCTTTTAGCTAGAAGATAAAGATCAATTAAATCCTAGCGGAGCAGCTGCTTTTCCTCCCGGTGGCAATGAGGACGAACTGGCTATTTGTCTCGATACACTGAAAGCCCTTCAAACACAATAAAAAAATGAGATTATTCACTTTTAAACTGAGGCCTTTAGGGAACCTTTTGCAAAGGCCAGTAAAGAATTAACCTTTTAACAGTAGTACAGGAGTACTCCGGGTAGAGGCTGGGACCTCAGGGACCTTTTTTTTTTTTTAATTTTTTTTTTTTATTTTTTGATGAAACTGCGTGGCCCAGGGAACGGACTGAGATGCTTTCTCCAGTCCTGGAGCAGCTCATCCTTGCAGAGGTAAAGGAGGGAGGTGAAATCAGAAGACAACGTTCTGACTGACCGTGAACTTGCCTTAGTGTGATGATGGTTCTGAAAGAGCAAGACAGTTCACCTGGGGACCAGCAGGCATGCCCAGCTTTACCTCCCCCGTGAGGTTCCTCCCTGGTGGGCTGTGAATCCGAGAGAAGTCCAGGCCGCAGCTTCCCCCTGCCCTTCTCTGCTCTTGGTGTCCTGGGGGTTGGGGTGCGTGAGGACCCTGGGGCCAGAGGACAGGAACAGCCTTGTCTGATTCAGGTAGGGGAAGACAAGGAGGCGCAGGCTCCTTTTACTCCCAAGTCCTGGACTTTTAACCTTCCATTTGTGTTACTAATATACCTCCGTTCCCAGGAGCTGTTGGAGCGCAGAGCGGCATGGGAAAAGGCTAACTGTGAATTCAGTTCATGTTTTTCTTGTAAGAAATGGAAGTTTATTTTTGTATCATTATTACTGTGTGATGAAATGAGTGTGCATATCTTCAAATGGAAAGAAATTTCAAAGCTGTAATTTTAGGAGAATTGGGCAGTTTTGGAATTTGGAAGCAACTTGAGACCCCCATAAAAGTTTTATACCTTAAATGTTCTGGAGAGTGAACAAAGACTGCGAAACTGCAATAGCATTCTTTAGGAGACCAACTTGACCCTCCTAGGGAGGATGACACAGAGTCTCCAACCTTAAGAAAGACTCTCGTACAAAAGGGGGTAGGTGTGAGAGGTAGTTTTATAGCTGGCACTTTGATTCACTTTTGGAGTTGGAAAACGGACAGCTGGATGAAGCTGCGCATTCAGAAATCAGAATTCTAGTGCTGATGGATATATAAATAATGATGGAGAAGTTAGGCCCTCTTTCATGTCCTTAGTTTATTCTAGAAGCTCAGCACAGCAGGGCCTTTCAGAGGTAATAGGATCTAAATTCAGAAGATTGACTTAATCACTGTTAGTGGGACCACGTTTGCTGTGGAATGGGCATCTAGACTAAGGATCCACTTACTTGCTTTCTGAGGAGGGTTGGGGGTGCAAGGGGTGGGGGTAGGGTATTGTTATAAATTGGCCAGAGACCCAAAGAATGGAAACTCTACACAGAGGGCACTTAGTTAGCTGACTGCTAATTTTCTTCCCATGAGAGTGAAAACGTCCTCTGGGCACCTTAAGCAAAGATAAAAGCGCTAAAAACTTTCGAAGGTGGCGCAGGGAGAGTTTCAGTCCAGCGAGCCACAGCGAGGGGAGTTGCAGGTCCTGGGCGTTTGGACAGACAGGGTAGGAGGGGACATTAGGGGGACAGAGTACAGGAGAACAAAGTTAACTTATTTACCCCAAGCTGGCTGGCTACACCTTTTGTAGGTGTGGGAAATAAGCCTTTTCTGAAAAGAAACAGCGTCAGCTTTGGGAAAAGGGTTGCCTTTATTTCCAGGTTAGGGAAAGCGCCGCGTCCCCGTCGCCTTAAATGTCGCGCCTCTGCTTTGATTAATGCCCCGGTGTCGGAGGAGTTCGAGCAATAAGAGAAACGGAATCTGTTTTTGTTTCCAGTCCTTACCTCACGTTATGAATTCAGCGTCAGCTGATAAATTTTACCCTGAGTACCAGTGCTTGCAGGTGCGTTAGTCTTGCTCTGTTTTCAACGGTGATAATTCTAAAGGCCTCAAGCCGGGGTTACCCCGAATTCCAGAATCAGTGTCTCTTGCAGCGATTCTGTCCTGTGGTACAAACACCATCTGTGTGTATCATACCTGTACATACCTGAACCAAGTTGTGTGCGGAGGGGCGGATATAACTATATTTACAGACAACACTTTTTACAATTAAAATTCCCATTTTACCACGAACACGTGTGCTGCGTGCGGTCCTTCACCCAGTCCAGGAAACGAGGTTTGTAGTAGGAAGGAGGGGCCGAGCAGCGCCCTCGCCCCCGCCCCCCCCCCCCACCCCCCGGGCGGGTGGGCCAAACCGAGAGCTGCCGGCGCCCGCCCTCCCGGAGGCCGAGGTCTGGACAGACGTGCTCCAGGAAGTGGGGGCCGGAGCCGGGAACAACTGCCCACCCTGCGTCCCATCGGATGACTTCCAGAGAAGGACCCCGCAGGGACCGGAGCCCTTTGGATTCACGTCTCTTCCCGTGAAAGGTGACTTTAAGACCATCTACTATATTTTATACGTGTACGACACACACACAGGGTGCAGCAGAAGTAGCGCCTGCGTGTGCTTTTAATGCGAACATTCACCTAAAATGTCATGTGGCGTGCTTCAGTGTGATATTATGTTACAGAATTACATGCTTATGATTTTGTACTGAAAGATTTTGTAATAGATTAAAAAGGGGGGGGGCGTTATTTGTGCCAGACCCTGTATCGTGTGTGTATATATAGGCTGAAGTTTCATTTTACTTTTAACCTGATTTTTAGGCAGCAAATTGCTGAGGTGGCTGCGGTGTGTTCCAAGTCAGGCTCCGACTGTCTGGGCCACATGACCACTGTGATGTCGCCCACTTCTCAGGGTCGTTAGAACAGGGTGAAGCAGTTGCTTGTATAAAGCACCACACAGTAATTATAACCGTGCATGCGAATTGGCCACAGGTTAAGGAAAAGGCTTTCTTTCTATCAAACTATTTAATGGAAAGCATCTATATTTGTAATAGAAACAGTCTCAGCTTGTGAGCAAGTCCCACGGGAGGGAAGGTTACAGTCACCAGGAGGCAGGGCCCCAGGTTCTCCAGCTGCTGCGGGAGGGCCCGCCCCGCCCCCCGGGCTGCGCTGGCAAGGGCCTCCACTAGCGCACGTGATGCGCATGAACAGGGCAGTCTACGAGAGTAGGCAAACCACATTCTCACAGGAGATGGTCTGAATCAGGAAAACAACTTGGACCAGGGCATACTTATATTTAAAATGAATAAGAGTACTAATCTGGATTAAATATCCTTCCCCATATGAAATTGCGCGATTTCGATGGAAGGATTTGAATCGCACGTGTGTGTGCCGGTATCCTATCAAGGCTACGGATTCTGGGCTGGGTGGCCCCTTATAGTTTGCTCTAGACTCAGGACGTGCTAAATTCTCTCCGCTCACGTGCAAACTGGTTTCCCAGCCCGCAGCGTCCCCTCCCCTCTCCGAGGACAGTGTGGAGCACGTGATCCTCCCGCCATGCACTTGGACCCGCTTGTTCCTGTTTTTTTTTTTTTTTTTTGGGCAGAAGGTCGGCTTCCAACGCTGCTCCGACGACGACACAGGTGAGCCGGGTCTTTGTACAGCTCACACGTGGGCTTTCCGTAGCCGCTCTGTGACCCCGTCAGCGGCGGTCGGCCCTCTGCGCGCGGCTCGTGGGCGGAGGCGTACCTGCTGCCCCAGCGCCGACCTGCCAGGCCGAGCCAGGAGCTCAGACCGGCCAGTCCGCTCACAGCCTCCGTGCCTCTTTACGAGAGAAAGGCGTCCCTCCGCCTACGCTGCTCCGCTCTCCCCTCTAGCGCTGGAAACCCCAGGGGCCCCGAACCGAGGAACCGGCGCGGGTGGGGTTCGAAGGGAGCCCTGACAGGGACTGGCTGGCAGGTCAGGTGGCATCAAGCTGTTGAAGGATCATTATTAATAACTTTTGATATCACTGGGGTTTTGCACATGTAACTCCAAAGGAATTCAAAGAGCTACAGACATAGAATTCTTTCCATCTCCGGTCGTGTGCTTACACCTACCAAGAATGGGACAAGGAACGTAGTATGTTGAGTCCTACTTCATCTTAGCTGTAACATTACGTGCTCTTGCATAAATGAACTAACAAGGATAAAGAACATTCTAATACAATTAATTTTTAATTATCAAAATCTTATGATCATTGATATACAGTTGATGAAAGTAGCATCTAATGTTCCATTGTCAGTAAAGAACTACAACGTTTTAAGCATGAAAACAGACGGAACCATGATGGCATTCTTTGCTGAAGGAGGTATGGAAACATACAAGCAGAAAAGTCAATTTAAAATTCTCAGGTACTGAAGAACTTGTTTATTTTTTGGTAAATGGGTGATGTTAAATTGCTGTGTATTTACATTACACTGAATATGTTTAAAAGCGTGAAGTAACAGTTCTGATTTTAAAATATCAACATTCACAGGACAGCAGGACGTACATCCTTTGACAACGCTAACCTCCCGTGACAGACTTTAGACGTCAGCCTTAAGTTGTGACGGGACGAGCGGTTTCCAGAAGACTCCCAGGAAGCCCCCCGCTCTCGCCCCGGCTGTCCTGGGGTGGCAGGGGGCCCGCAGCAGTCACCTGGGGAGCGCGGCTGCTTTGCAGGGAAGGCAAAGATTGCTGGGCTCCCCCTGGACTGAGTTATTCAGGTTCGGGCTGGACCCCAAGTCCCTCAGTTCTCAACAAGCAGCCTGGATGGTTCAACACGCAAACCAACATTTAAGAACCACCACTAAAAAAACAAACAAACTAGGACTTGACGGTATTTCAGCCGTGGCTGAAGAGGGAAAGGCCTCACGCACACTTTTGTCTGGATCGCGGCTCCAACGGAAACAAGCGAAGGAAGGATCAGCTCACCAAGCAGCGGTGCCCACGGGGAAGGCTGGAGCCAGGACAAGGTGGCGGGCAGTCCTCCGGGGCCACGGGACAGACAGGGACGGAGGAGCGAGGCCAGGATCCCGCACGCCCCGGCGGTCGCATTTGCGGGAGACGACGAGGGCTAGCCCTTCCCCTCCACTGAGCGCGAGAACGTCCTCGAACTAGCCTGAGGAGCGGGCAGCTGCCTCGCAGAGGTCGGAGGTCGGAGCAAGCGCCGATGGGAAGGAAGCAGGTGCCCTGCGGGAGCAGGTGAGGCGTCTGTTCCCTTTGGTCCCACGGTGGCCCCGGGCACGGTCTCGGGGTGTGCCCTCCTGGGCACTCACTGAGCCGAGCTGGGCCTCAGCTGCTCTCTCCTCCGAGGGTCACAGAAGAACTGCAGCTTCCGCGGCAGCAGCTTCACCTCCACGGGCATCGCCTCGTACTCCTCGCTGTCGATGCTGAAGGAGCCCCCCGCGCCCTGTGGGGAAGACAGTGCTCAGAGGGCCATGTGCACACCGGTGCGTCCTCCCCGCCATGCTCTCGGAGGCCGGGCCTCTGTTCCTTTAAGTCACTAACTCATTCGGTGCTGGCTCTGGAAACATCCCATCCATGGAAGAGGTTTCACTACGACGCTGGCCTCTCATCTCCTACGAGAGTACCTGGGTACTTGAGAAGCAAGGCCGTAATTTTCCAATATACATTAAAAGACAGGGCCCATCTTTAAGGAAGGAATCCGTGAACATAACGCATCACCGGTCCTTCTTACCCCCGTCCTCCTCAATGAGAAAGCCCTCATATCCTCTTAGGAAAGCCAGGAGGGGCCCCTGATTGTTTCTGGGCTGCTTCCTCGGGACTCGCTTAGTTCTACGTGCAGGCAGAGCAGGCACGCCGCCGAGTCTCTCAAACTCGGCCGGAACGCGTGCCTTTAACGTGGCACGTCTATGCTGAGACGCTGGCGGCACCCCTGTGGGGGCGCCGCGGTCCTTCGAGTGCGGAGGCGACCTGGGGTAGCTTTGTTCCTGAGGTATTTATTGCTAATAGAATAACGAACCTTACAAATGAGAGAGTATTTCCAACTGCCCACTGATACAGGTGGTTCTTCTAGGCTTGGCATTTCACAGCACAGAAAAATCTGGCGCCATTCTGAAAACTGCTTCCAGATCTTTCATAACAAGTGTGAAGGTAGATTCCACTGTTAACATTTGAGGATTTTCTGTGGGATAATATAGTAACTGCATAATTTACATCTGGGGCCGGGTGAGCTCAGGAGACCCAAAGCTCGCTTTAGAGAATGTTGGCTTAAAAACATTGGATCCTGTCATCTCTTGGGTCTGCCTCCTCTGACCCAGAGGCTGGCAGCGCGCTCAGCACATCAAGGGGCCTAAATGAGGTTCTGTTACTGCAGAGGAAGGGGGCGAACAGAAAGGGAGAGACCAGGAAAGACCCCAGCGCTGCGGGACCGCCCCGCCTGCTTACCTCGGGCAGGAGCAGGGCGCACTGGCTGGCTTGGAGACACTCGGTGCCCTCGGCGCGCAGCTTGGGGTCTCGCACCTTTTTGCTTCTGTCAGCAGAGGAAAAAGCAAGTTTGGAAACCAGTGCTGGCCATGGCACTGGGCTGCAAGAACATGGCAAGTTCTTTCTGGTTGTGATGAGGTTAAGCAGAGGGCGCCCAATCCCTCTGCTTGAACACTGTGGGGTCCTGTGA
The DNA here is from genome assembly GCA_039655065.1 of Glossophaga mutica. NCBI lineage: Eukaryota > Metazoa > Chordata > Mammalia > Chiroptera > Phyllostomidae > Glossophaga > Glossophaga mutica. The sequence continues at coordinate 9,270,916 of CM077313.1, forward strand.
GTAATTTTTCCCACGAGGTGTCTTGCTCAGCACCAGGACTTGTGCCAGAGCGAGGAGGCTGACTTGCTGGCAAGAGCTGTGCCTGGAGTCGAGACCGCCTGATTTTAAATCGCCCCATGGACCCAATTCTTGGTCTATTAACGACCCCAGATTTAACAGTTAGAATGAAATTAAATCCGAAGTACTAAGCTTTTGTTATTTGGTGGTACTTGGGAGTGAGTGAACTTTAGGAGAAACTTTGGATTTCAGTTTAAGACACTGGTTTCTTTTTCATGCGGGAAGCACCAGGCTCCCTGCCGATTCTCCATGGCAACAGCCTGCTTGGCCCAGCGTCTGCTTACCCTCACTAAGGGGCTGGAGTAAAGCTGGTCGCGTGACTATCCACGCACAACCCACCATTCACTGCTGGTCACGGGAAGTACAGAAAGGGCAAAAGCTAATCCAAGCCAGTCAGCCCATTCTTTTTCACTGATTGACAACAGTGATTCTTCATCAGTGAAACCTCATCTGTTTCCTAAAGCAACTTCTCAATGGGTATGCAGATACCCAGAGGACACAGACATTACCTGATTTCACTTCCTGTAGAGACCAAAGGGGACCATGTTATTGCTGCCGATGCTCGCAATAACGAGGAACATGATGACTTCGCTTACGCATCACGATCGATTTTCCATTTTTGGATGTCAGAATTGCAAAGGAGATCGGGGCAGAGCAGGCCCCACTGGTCAGACTCGCAGTTAAGACAGTGACAGGCATCTGCACACTGTTCCGAGAAAGGGATGTGTTTCCCCTCCTGCTCACCACAGATACCGCAAAGAAACCAATGGCTGCAGGAGCAGCTACTCAGCAACCGAAGAATCCCAACCGGCAAACACACCACGAACAAACGACAGTGTAGTGAGAGTGCTGGTGCAGGCAATGAGGTTGCCATGGAGACCCGCTCCCTGGCGGAGATGTTTAACCCCGCAGTGGACGCCAGGGGGAGCTCTGAGCCAGAGCACAGAACGCAGCCGCAGACTACTAGTTGGCATGGAAACGGGTCTGTGATGCTTTGAAGGCTGAGGGAGGGCCTAGAGCATTCTTAACCAATAAAACTGTGGCCAAGGCAGGGCTGAACAAATCAGATGGGACCCGAAAGCGTACTTTGTGGTGGAAAAGGGAAACCTGGAAAAGGTCCCAAGTGCTCAACCCCTTTTCAGGTTTTTCATTAACACCCGGAGAGCAGGACAAGGGGGACTGACCGGCAGTAGCTGATGCTGGGAAGTCGGTCACGATGAAAAAGGCCTTCCCCGCACAGTCTCTCACCTGAGACCTGAAAACGACCCTGAGAGAGTCAGAGGTGATCACATCACTCCAGTCCACACGCAGGGGGATTCAGAGAACTGAGGATTCCGCCAAAACGTGAGGCCAGAAAGGGGCAGATCCCAGCGACTCAGGCCCTGTGCCACAGCACGCTGAGCTCCTTCGGTAGAAGGGCAAAGACCACTGGTCTTCCCACAACGAACAGGGAAGGCCAGGGAGAGAGAGAGGAGCACTGGGCACGTCAACCCAAATGAAACGAAGAAAGCTGTGACTCCCAAGCAAGACGCGTCCTTCACTGGGTCCCTTGTGCAGACCTCAGGGGCACCCCGAACACGATACAATACCATGCGATTCGATTCAAGTGACTTCAGCCTCATTTCCTCCAGGCCCCGCACCTCACAGTTAGGAAATCTCAGTCCACTTACCCTATACTTATGAAGTCTCCTTTGCTGACGTTGTCGGGTTCAATGCAGATATTCATGAAGTCTTCTGTGCTCTGAGAGGTTAGGAAGACACACAGCAATACTCTACATTGTGGTTAATGCCGCCTGTCGTTGCCTTTAAGACCCACAGGTTCACATTTCGAAGCTGTGTATTAATTATGCAGAGGACTTTTAGCAACTTAACCTTTTCCTTTTACATTAAGACCTTTATTGAGGTAAAATTCATCTCCATTGTTTGTTTTTTACTACCTATATACGGCAAGTAAAACTCAGGTTTGGAGGTTTGTCAAAACTCAGAGTGGGGAGTCTGTGAGGTTCTGTCGTTAACGGTCAGCACCCTTAGAGGCCGAGCAGCCCCTCCCTGCAGGCCAAGCTTCGAGCCCAGGGAGTCTCACACCGGCATCGCACCCGCTACAGTGGCTTCTCGGTGGGCAGGGCCTGTATCTTTTTTAAAGAGCTGTACATCAAGTTTGGTGTGCAACCAGAGCTTAGGAGAGGCAGACCATTATGCCAAGGTAACGTTTGAAGAGCCTTCCATTCCCAACCACAGAAAGCTTTGAGCTACAAGGAAGTAGCTATGAAAACAGACTTGGTTCTAATACTTCCTGCTCCCTCGATTTACTCGTGGTCAGTGGCTAGCAGTACGAGCCGGGCCCTCCATAATCCAAGCCCAACCCGTCTTTCTGTGTCTGCCTCACACGGAGGTTTGCTTCTCTGTGGACAGGCAGGACATCTGTCTCCCCAGCTAACCCAGAGGCCGAGAGCCGGCGGCCCTGCCGCGGGTCACAGGGCTGACCCAGCACGGCTTCCCCTCCCACCGGGCGCTGTGAGGCCCAGAGGAGGGGGCTCGGCTCTGCGTTCACCTTTCATTTAACACCGACTTACTGGGTGAACTCCTCCAGGTGCTCAGGTTACATCAATGACCCGATAACCCAACAATTCCTGCCTACAAAGAATTTACATTCTACCAGGGAGGCTGAGGGATAAGCAAAAAAAACAAAATAACAATCACACTGAAACAACAAATGACAGAATATTAGAAGAGTATATCAGTACAAAAACAGCAATTATGGAATGAATGTATATGGCATAAATGGTAAATTACAGAGAGCATCAGAAAACAACTATACTAGAGTCTATTAGAAAAATCAGGAAAAAAACTAGGTCAAGGACACGGGGCATCGGTGGCTTTTTAAAGGGGACCAGGCGGGCCATGGGGAGGTGGCCTCCGGGCAGACCCTTCCAGGAGGTGAGGGGAGGAGCCACTGGACGCCCCGGCGGCGGTCCTCAAGCCCCAGCGAGGGCCACTTGGAGCGCCTGTTACAGCCTGACTCCAACCCCGTCCTCAGAGGCGGTCGCTCCGTGTACCCGGGGAGACCCAAGAGTTCTTGTCTCTAACAAAAAGCCCCCGAGTGAGGCTGCCGTTGCTGACCCCAGGCCTGCGCTGTGAGAGCCTCGGGTCTCGGGAACAGCGGCGGTCCACGCAACGGTGGGAGCGTGCCTGGCAAGTGCGAGGGCAGCGAGGGAGCCAGAGCGGCCGCAGCAGAGTGGGCGAGGGGACAGCGGGGTGGAGCCGGAGAGGACAGGACAGAGCAGCAGGGCCCTGCAGACCACCCCAAGGGATGTGGCTGGGAGCCCCAGGAAGGTTCCAGGCCGGGCGAGGAGACCTGGCTTCGTTTGAATAGGGCCTCGCAGGCCGCTCTGCTGGGAGCAGAGTAAAGGGGAGCAGGGAGGCGGGGAGACCACACGGGAACCTGTCGTACGACATGGACCAGGTAGCGGCAGGGGTCCGGTGAAGCGCTGGCAGGATTAGAAGGTGAAGCCACCAGGACTTCCTCCAAGATCAGACGTGCGGAAGATGCAGCCAAGAGTGGCCCCGAGGTACCCGGACAAATGCAGGGCCGGAACGAGGACCGGCCGCGGTGGGGGAAGGGTGGGTAAAGCAGGTTTCGAGGGGCGGAGTCAGGAGCTCAGTTCTGGACAGGCTGAGACGAATGCATAGGAGACATCTCAGAGGACGAGTAGACAGTTGTACACACAAGTCTAGGATGTGTCTTTTGCAAAGAGTGAAAATGCAAAAATCAACACGTTGTACTACACTTACAGATTAAATGAGAAAACCTTATCTCAACGGATGCAGGAAAGGTACCTGATAAAATTAAACATCCACTCAGGATAAACTCTTAGTAAAGTAGGACAGAAGGGAACTTCCTTATCGTATAAAGGGTAGCTACAGAAAGACCCATCAAACTCAAGAATGAAGCAATGACCACTTTCCAAACTCTCCATCAGGAGAAAGACAGTCATCTCCACTCAGCACTGTGCTGAGGTCCCGGCTCAGGTGCTAAGTAAGGAAAGCTCGCAGGTCAGAAGGCCAAGTGTGTGAAAGGAAAGAGCAAAACCTGCACTGTTTGCAGTCAATATGACTGAATCAATAGAGAACCCAAAGGGAGCCGTGACCTTCACATAATTAATAAGAATTTAGTTCGCTGACTCAGCATCAATGTAAAAAAATCAATTACATGTTTCTCTACTGAATCAGTTAAAAAATGAAATTTTAGGAGATACTATTTACAATGACATCAAAAACTAGGATAACCAGGCATATCTACCCAGCAAAAGGCAACATGTTACAGAGAAAACTAAAACTTCACTTAAGACGTGAACAAACCTAAATGCATGCGGCGCTACTAGGCTGCGGCCATCTGACAGGGGCGTCGGCACCGCAGAGATGTCAGCTCCCCCCACGCTGATGATCTGCAGGTTCAATGTCCTTCTGATGAACGTAGCAGAGTTTTATGTGGAACTTAAGAAGATAAACATTCCAAGGGATTTACAGAGGTCAAAGAGTCAAGAATAGCCAAGCGACTCTTTAAAAACAGGAAAAAACAGACTTATAAGACAACGCTAATTAAGAGAAGCACTGAACTAGAACAACTACAGAGAAACGGTGCAACTGCGCAGAGGCACTGCGGGCGTTTCCGTCCGTGCCGACGCCGGACGGGTGACAGGTTTTGCAGCCCGTGCCGGGTGCACACTTCGATGTGTGGCACCTGGACGACTAGCCTTCCGCATGGGAAGAATGGAAATTGGGGCCTTACCTCCATCACCCACAAAACTCAATTACTGACAGAAGCACTTCTTTTTAAAATAAAATGAACTCATTGGTGCAAATCATTTAACCTGGTTTTTCATCTAACAATACACGATGAGCATCTTTCCCTGCCGTCACTACAGGGAGCGCGCCTTAACCAAATGCACCAAACGGCGCCGAGTCGGTCCCCTGATCGGCTTGTTCACGTGTGGTGCCGCCGTGACTACAGCGGACACGGCTGCCCGGGAGTCCCACTGCCCACGCTCCACACCCGACGCCTCGGAGACTCTGCCAGCGCTCTTTACACGGTAAATGAACATGTGGAGCCATCACTTGGCACCTTCATTGTCTTTGAACATTTTACTGCGCTTTTACTTTAACAAAGGGGTGTGGGAGAAAGAAAATGAATGTGCCGCTACAGCGCAGTGTCATAAACTTTCAAAACTGGCACCGAGGCAAAAGCCCTGCGCCTTCTGCATGCGGCTGGTCTCGGGCCACTGTCACCTACACCTGCACTCAGTCGTCCGCTGGTGTCCAACTGCCAGAGAAAGGAGGGGTGTTCCAGAACACCCGCAACGTGCTGGAAACACATGTTATCGGACCGGGTCAAAGGGAAGTGTATAATTAGAGATCTTACCTTTTGGAAATTCTTCTAGAACTGAATCTGTTTGTTGTAACCTTAATATGTTCGCTTGCACCAGTGTTTCCAGAATTCCACGATGTAAGAAGCGGGGGCTGACTACACTGTGCACTAATCTGGTGATTCCTGCAGGATCAGTGCTAGAAATACACTTAACAGGCCCAGGGCAGGACTGTACCTTCGGGGCTTCGCTTATACAGCCGAGGAGCCACTGAGAAAGGGCGACTGCTTTCTGTGCCTGTCAGCAGTGCTGAGACTGCCTGTCCCCGCCCCACCAGCACCGACCGCCAGCGTGCTCTCTGATTGACGGCAGCTCGATAGCTGCTGGGTCAGTTTGCATTTTTTCATGTTCAGCACTTTTCCCATTTCCTTACCTATAAATACAGGTAACAGTTACATCTACCTACTAATGTAGATGTCAAGGTTACATGCATTGATGCATAAAATTCTTAGTGCACAGCATGTAGTATACATTCAGTAAATGTTAGCTAGTTTTTTCATTTTTTGTTTCTTTTGTGAATTTCTATTCTTGCCCTTTGCCTGTTGTTTATTTTGGTCCTTTGCCCATTTCCTATGGATTTATCCTAAGGAGTTGATTATAAAAGAAAGCTATTAATTTCCAGTCTACCGCATTCTACAGATTATTTTCCCCAACTTGTCATTCAGCACTTTGTCTATAGTTCTTTTTTAATTATACCGAGGCAAATGCATCAAAACGTGACTCCTGCCTTAGGCTCCCTCCCCAGCGTTCGGCTGCTATTCCCTCGACTCCACTCGAGGGCTTCCACGGTTCTACTTTGCACACTTAATTCTTACACTGACTGGCAGTAACTTAGACGGTGAAGGGAGCTGGGTCACACGATGGGCACACATTCCTGTTATGATTAGGGAACGGCTCAGTACGCCGCTAATACTGGAATCCAAATGTGCCGCACGCTCGCCTCACCCACCCATCTCAGCCCACTCACACGACCGTCACTGCGGTCACTTCCATGTGCCGGTTTTCAGAGTGACCAGGTCAACTGTGAACACTGCCCTGACTGCATAAAACCCGATGACAATAAAGAGTCCAGAGTCAAGGAAAGCTTCCTGCGGCGTTCTCATTAACATGCACTGCTGCGGGTTTCTCTAGCCGAGGGCTCAGGAGGCTTTCCGTGAGTGGCCAGACAGCGGATGGTGGAGGCTCCGGGGTCACCCAGTCCCTGTCACAACTCTGTCCCCACAGCGTGAAGGTGGCCACAGACAACACGCATGTGTGGGAATACAGCTGTGCTCCAGTCCAGCCTTACTTACGGATATTGAACTTGAATTTCATATACTTCTCATGTATCGCAAATTATTTTCATTCTCTCCCGACCATTTACAAACGTAAAGCCAATTCTCCGCTAGACCAGACTGCCAGCCCCTGCTTGGTTTCAGCGCCCGCTCGGGCGTCATCTGCAGCAGCGCCCCCGCAGCACCTCCGGCAGCATCGGGGACGTTTCGGGTCTGCGCTTTCCTGGGTGGTAGCCACCAGCCCCAGACAGCTGCTGGGCTCTGGACAGGCGGCCAGTGTGCTTACAGACATGAGTTTTCAGTTTTATTTAATTCTAATTAAGTTTAAATTGCCACATGCGGCTGGTGGCTACCATATTGGACAGGACGTGCTAGTAGACTGGACTCAGATAATATGTAAACGTGGTGTATATGTTTACACACAGTTAAAAACATACACAGCGTTTTCTCCTGGGGACCTGAACGTACCTATTTAATACAGTCACGAAAAGAATGGACGTTTTCTCAGGGGGAAGCCCATGACTTTTCATCGCTGTGACGAACGAGAGCAGCTAGCCTGTCCTCCCCAACGGCCTCCCGCCCGCAGGCCTGCCCAGCCACGCCACCCGCGCGATCAGGCCTGCGGGCTTTTCCTCCACCGGGACCACCCCACTCCGCCTCCCTTCTGGTCGCTACTGTCCCCGAAGGCGCCCCCCATGCCCTTCCCCCACAGGGCGCACGTGAGAACGCGGAGGCAGTGGGAGGGCGGGCCGCCTGCGTCGGCTCCCCCAGACACCAGTGCTCGTCTAACAAGAAAGCGCACTCACGGTCAGGTCGAGCTGGCTGTTCCGCGTCGTGATGGACAGCTCGATGGTGGACAGCTGCACGTCCCTCCAGACCTCGGGGCTCGCCTCCCGGGAAAGGGCTGTGCGGGGGCACCAGACGCAGGTCAGCTCCTCCCGGGAGCCTGTCCCGCCTGCGCCGGCGGCCACTGCTCCGCCCAGCGCGCCAGCCGGGCTCCGGACGGAACCTCTGGGCCTGCAACACGCTCCCAGCGCACCAGCAGTGCAGGAAGGCGGTGACAGAGGGAGGGAGCCACCGTTTGTCTCAAATGACGCGGGGTGTTTGTAACCCCAGGACACCGTTTGTGCGCAGTGGCACATGGCAGGCCTCTGCTCTAGGGAAGCCTGGCGCGGACTCGGGGGTCTGCTTTGGGCAGCTCTGACCTGACCAGCACCTTCAACCCTCAGCCACCCCGCTGCTCACCGTCCTGCGGCTGCGCCCAGTACGACACGAGCCTGCGCAGTATTCTCCGGTACAGAGAGGGCCGTGGGGGCGTCTCCTCGGCGACGCTGGGAGGTCTCGCTTTAGGTCCCGTGTACGAGAGGGAGGCGTGATGCGTCTGAGGCCACTCCTTTGAAAGTGAAGAGGGAAAAACATTTGTCATGAACGCACAATTTCGAACTCGGGAGTTCCCCTACGCAAAGGCCGGTTAGTGTTCTACCTAAACCTGCTGGGAAGCTGACTACCCTGTCACTGGGTGGCGTCATCTCTGACGCGGAGCGTGGGATCCTCGAGCTCTCGTTTCCTATTGAGGGTCTGCCCTGAAAACCATGCACCCAGGGGCTCCGCCCCCACGGACCTGCGCAAGGTGGGGCGGAGAGAAGATCGGAGCAGACCAACAACCGCGGCTTGTACTTGTCTAAAACCCCCGATACGAATGGGCACCGAGTCCACCCCACGATAAATGTATCGTTGGCACACTGGCGATGGCACCAACAAGGAACTGACGAAATTCAGTTGCTTCAAATACGCCGCTCCCTTCCGGAACCACATTCCACACGGAGGCCGGAATGGTCTCGCCCAGCCTCAGACCCCGCTCGGGGCTTCTCGGGCCTGCTTCACGGACAACGGTCCCCGAGCTCTAGGCTTTTCGTCTCTACTACCTGGCAGCCCAGGTAGGTCCAGTGTCATCCTGGGTCCCACCACTGTCTGCAGGAATCACTAAAACAATGGCCTCGCCCTCCAGCCCTGGACGTCACCTGACTCACCACAGCCACTCACGTCCAGAGCCGCATCTGGTCCTCACCGCCACCCGAAACTAGTCCGTCTTGGACGTCATGTCCCGCATTCTGTTTGTCCCAGTCTATTTGTGGCCTACATGTCTCTCAGGGCAGACTAATCCCTTGTTCTCGAGTTTCCATGGGGTGCACCACACAAGAGGAACTTTCTGACCCATCTCACTCCATCTTGCCCCCTTCTCTCCAAATCCAGAGGACCCGGTAGGCATGGGCCCAGCGCCCCACTCGGACCCACAGCGGGGCCGCCTCCTCACTGCGAGCTCCTACGGCAGCCTCTGCCCTAGAGGAGACGATTTAAGTGGACAATTCAATTTGGGGCATCAGACTGTGACCACGTGTCTGAGGGGTGCCCTTCACTCCTGCTAACATTTATAAAGCTAACATTCGGATCTCCATCTGCCTGTTCCTGCATTTGTTTTCATAACTTGATTCAAACTCAGAGGAGGAAGAAGGGGGTGTTATTTTTGGCCCCTCAAGCTTGTAACCAACCAAGTTTTCAATCACGGTGGGGAGCCCAGTCCCTGACAAGCCGCTTTCCCTCGGTGCCGAATTACCAGTTGATTACTGCGAGTCGTGCTTGTTCCGTCACCCCCGGCCCTCTCGTGTCCTTAGTCTCCCAGACTGTGTGCCCGGGCTGGACGCGCCCCGTCTCCAGGTCTCTGTGCTCCTACATCCTGGCTCAGCATCTCGGGGAGCAGGGAAACACGCCTGCCAGGTGCTGACACGGGAAAAACAGTCGCCCACGCACGCATGTCCCTGTCACCACAACTTCGTGGTCTCAGGTCCTCAGCGCCACTTTATGATCCTTCTCCTCCATTTCCATCTTCCTTCCAAGTCCCCGTGCAGCCGCCGCCACCTCATTTCCAACAGGTCGCGGGGCTCCCTGCGCTCCGCCTTAACTCTCCACGCATCCACCTTTCACCGGGACGGCGCCTTCCTTTCTCCCCCGTCGGGGAGAACGTGCCCCTCCCCTGCCCGAGGAGGCGACCCAGGCCTTTGGGTCCCGCACCCTTCCACTTGCTCGTGGATTCTGCCAGCTCAGGCGTGCTTTTTCTCTCCTTTCGTTCACCTCTTCCCTTCTTTTTTCCTGTTGCTTCAGGCTGGAAAGACACGGATCTCTCTCCAATTACGAAAACAACACTCGTTTGACCCCATTTTTTTCACTAGCTTTTGCCTTTCCTATCTCCTTTCCTTCCAAGTCAAGCTTCCTGCCCGGGCGGCCTACCCTCGGGTCTCCACTGCCCTCCCCTCGCTGGCTCTCAGCACCTCTCGGGCCCCGCGTCTGGTTCTCCACACGCCGACGCTCCGACGGGCTGCTCCCAGCCATCTGTTCTCTCGGTGGTACCCTCTCCGAACCCACGGTTTCGACGCTACTCACACGCTGAGGCATTTCAGTGGTTTCTTCAGCCCAGATCTCTGCTGAATCCCAGACGGACATCACGACTGGGCCTCCCTCCACTCATCTGCCCCGCGGGCAGGATGGACTCAGTCTGCGCCAAACAAAAACTTCCTCTTCCTTCACAACCTTGGTCTTAACGCCAGCGTCGCTGACCCTCATGGAAAACTCCGGTCACCAAAGCGCAGCCCTCAAACCGGAAACCTGGGGACGCCAGACCCTCCTCGCGGCCTGTGAGGGCTCTGCCTCAGCATCTCTGTAACCGTCTCTGCTGCCGGCGCTCGCTGAGACCACCCTGGTCACCTCGTCACCAGATGACTTCCGCAACCTCCCGACAGCCTTGCCGCCAGCTGCCCCCGCCAATCTCCCGTCCACGCCGCTGCCAGACGACGGCTCTGCACGTGTCACCTCCAGGAGCTCGGGGCTCAGTGAGTGCCCGCGCTCTCACAGGGCCGGCCAGGCCCCACCTGCCACGGGCTGCCCCCACCGCCCTTCAGAGTCCCCTTCCCGCCGCCCTCCTGCCGCAGCGACAGACCGTTCACACCGCCGTGACTTCACGCATCCTGGCCCCGTTATCTGCCCTTGAAGACCGCCAGCCCTCCTCTCTGCTCCCTTCCGCATGGCTCTCGTCACACCTGCCACAGACTGACCTGCACCTCCCGCCCGGCACCTGCACCCTTCGTGAGGGCAGAAGCCTGGCTTATCGGCCTTTGTCTTCCAAGTACAGAGAAGGGCTGGCCGCACAGCTGAGAGGCAGTGGGTGGCGAGGACCTGGTGGGCAGTCTGATTCTGCCAGGTTCTACAACTTAAATCTGTAGTTACTGGATTTCTTCCTAAATGCACTCACCACTCCACCACAGAAATGATTCCCTTGAGCAGCAGAAAGAATGCATTTTACTCACTAGAACTTATTTAGAAGGTGAAGGGAGCTGTTTTCCAAATGTTCTGCAGGAGACATGTACCGCTTTTATAATCAGGGAACCACGTCATAATCTGAACATTAACACAAGAACCAAACTTCATTCAAACATCATCCACCAGTTCTCAGATTAGCCAGCCAAACAGCGAGTAGACTACGCTGATTTGCATAAAAGGCAAACACAGTGCGTGGTCCACAGGTCAGATGACTCCTATTAGCATTCTCATGAGTAAGCGTTGCTCAGGTTTGCTCTGGGCCGGCATTGCTCGGTGCACAGCCTGAAGGGGCACCGCCCGACGGGACTTTCCCTGACGGCAGAGATGCCTGTGTCTGCACCGACCGACACCGTAACTGCTGCCTATATTCAGGTAGCACAGTTTGGAACCTGCTGAGTTACCCGTAAGCCTGTATGATAAGATACACTCAGATACAAATCTCCCCTTCATTTCTAGATACTCACACAGACCTGCAAATGACTGATGACATAGGTCATTCTGTTCAAGGTTTGCCCGGCAGCAGTGTGAATGAATAGGCAAAGGGAAGTGGAATATGAAAAAGAAACTAACTATTGGATTGGTACTGGAGGGAGTGAGTTGGTACATGAGAAGTGACTTCATGAAGCGAGGACATTTTCATTTTTTCAACATGTTTTCTCAAATGTTACTTCATGGAGCGACGAGGGAATGACGCGGGGAGCGGCCCACACTGTGAACCGCCTTTACCTGCAGAGTGCTGAAGAAGTGAGCTGCTTTGGTTTTCAGAGGCCCGAGATACCAGTACCTGAGAAAGATGAAGACACAGCTCTAATCAGAACATTGAAGGAACGAGGGATGCGGCAGACAGCTTGGTGACAGATGCGCCACCGGAGTCGGCATCGCACCTCTACTGGCGTCTGCTCTGAGGACCCTGGTCTAGCATAAAAGAGTGTCACAGTCAGCTTTTCATCTGCATCTCAATGCGGGCCCGTGTCACGCAGCCCACAATTAGTGCCGCGCAGACAACCCTTGCAACGCACCAGGGGTAGATAACCAGTCTCCTGGAACCTCCACATTCATCAGCTCCGCAGTCACGTGTGCTTCCAGCCACAGACGGGGGCTGAGAACACGCTCGAGCACGGAGCAGAGGTGACGCTGCCGCAGGGAGGGGCAGCGCGGTGACCCCGAGGTGTCACCCACAACCTAGAGCGCATCGGCGTGTTCTCTCACACACCAACGTGCGATCAAAGTGGCAAAGCAGCGTGATTTCACACTACTCATGCCGCGCAGCTTTCAAGTGGCGAACGTGAAACCTGGGACGGAAGGGTCTGCTTCGCACCGCTAGCTGCTACGCAGAGGCTGCTGCAGAGGGAAGGACGCCTGCGTGGAGCAGGACAAGCGGCGTGGAGGAGATCCCTCCTCACAGCGCGTGTCACCAACCAGCCAGCCCCCTTAACTGCTCCCTCTCCAACTCTGATCGATAGGCGCTTATTTAGCAAAAGAAACACAGAGCATAAAATTCCTGCCTTTGAGGGCTATCATTTTATAAAATACGGTCCAAACAAGCACCAGAAAACAGTAAAGACTGTATAAACATCTACGACACGGCATAAACTGGCCACTACTTATTGGTAAGGAGAGTGAAGACGGACGAGGAATCACTGAGGCCCAGACTCCTGGGCTGGGCAGTGGCTCAAGCCCGCACTGAGGGTGTGGAGTTCACTGCAACACGCAGCCACAGGCTGTGTCCCCAGAGGTGCCTCTCACTCGGCCCCCAGATGAGCAGGGTGCGGGGGGACAGGCCATCCAGATGCCCTTCAGTGTAGCCTGAGCCCCCAACAGTCGGTCTGGAAACAGAGACGCACCCCTGTCCCCCTCAGCCACCGCCACGCCAGCGTGGAGGAAGCCGGAGCCTGCCCAGCCTGTCTGCAGTGAGGTATGAACCTTTACCTCCATTAATCATGCATCAAACTCCAGACCCGCCAAATCTATTCCTGGAAGATCAATGTATATTGACACATCAAAGAGAGGAAGAGAAGAAAAAAGCTTTTTGAATCAACCGTCACACATCCGCAGAATAAGTCTTTACTTGCTAACTTTGACGCCAGCATCTCGGAAGGATCCCCACCGGAGGCCGGTCACCGCAAACACGGGCTGCTCCTTCTCGCCCTGGAAGAGAACGGCATTTCGCTGGGATTAATGACTATGGCAGCTTGCAACTCCGCGCAGGTTAAGTACCCCGCAAAGGGTCACGGCCTACTTTTCATCAAATCAAAATCTAAAAGGACGTTCACAATTTAAGAAATCAACTCTGAATGCTCAGTGAAAGTACTTGAGTAAACCGCACTCTAAATGGAAGTAATTTTTGTGATTAGGCCTCACGAATCGGCTGCGAGGGAACCTATTAATCACACTTCAGACTGAGAACTAAGAAGCGCCCAACTAGGCTGGTTTTCAGACCGATTTCGGTTCCCACGCACTTGACCAAGGCCAAGGTAAGGTAGGCCTGCGTTCCCCTCGGAGGCCGAGAACTCTCAAGTGCGAGCGGAACCCTGGCTCTCTGGAACGCGTCACCGGAATGGGACAGCAGTCAGGTATTCGTCCTAACGGGTCGGAACACAAGGTGGCCTGGCTTTAGCCCAGTGCTCTACGGTGAAACGTTGCCCATACATATCACCACCGGCGAGTTTCTAATAAGCCCGTGAGATGAGCAATGGACACACACAGTAAGGAAACATGTGCGATACAGCCACCACCTCAGCGCGTTCCTGCGCCTGCGTGAGCAAAGGCCAGGGAACAGAGATGGGAGGGCAAGGGGGGCGGGGGGAGCAAGGCCGCCCCCACTGGCAGTGCGGGGCACCCCGTCTCCTGGGGCCAAGGGCGCGGTGAGGGAGAGAGCAGGGCTTTGCGCCATCCCACTGGATGAAGCTGATCGTTCGTGCATTTTGCTCCCCCCAGGATTCCGGTTAGCGGACACAGACTACATGTTAGCGGCCAGCGATAACAGCGCGTCTGCCCTCGACGGGCTCCAGGTGCAACGGGGACCAGACACAGACGACACAACACAGTGCGTGAGGTTCAAACAGCATCGAGGATCATGACCGTGCGGAGCAGCTGCGACTGTGTGACACGCGTGGGGGGAGCAAGGGATGTTCGGGGAAGATGCACACACAATTCACAACCGAGCCAAGGAAAGGGTGAAGAATCAGCGAGGCCGGGGAGAAGCGTGGAGGGAAAAGAAACGAAGGAAGAAAGGGCGCTCTCGCCTCCGAGCAGCAGCAGCACTGTGTGCGTCTGCCGGGAGGACGACAGGAGCGCTTCCCCCGACGGTCTGTAAGACGCTGTTAAGTGGCACTAACTGTCACTAAGAATAATGATGACAGGGAGTCCATGGTTTAGCAAGTGGGAAAATACCAGGCTCACTTGGTTTTAGCAGGTCACGTTTACCGCAGCTGTTCTTGCGCGTCTGGAAGAAGGGAACGCGCATCATTACAAACCCCCCCAAGGAGAGATACAGCGCCCGGTCTTCCGGAGCCGCAGGCTGGGAGGACGCTCTGTGTCGCCGGCGTTCCTGGGGAAGCGCTGCCCCGTGCCCGCGGTGTGGGCACCAGCGCTGACACTTCCGCACTGGCCTCAAGACGCTCTTCCCGCGTCTCGGGGGAAGAATTTTAGGACTGTTCTGTTCGGACTAACGGAAAAGCCTTGTTAACCTCAAGGTTCCCCTGAGTTGGGGACTATGTCCTAGCGAGGGGTGGCGATGGCCCTGGACGACAGGAGATGCGTGTGAGAAGCTCTAACACAGCCCAGCCAGCAGCCGGCGGCCATAGAGCCACCAGGATTCGTGAGGGGCCCGAGGGTCGGTAATGGAGAGGCTGGCCCGTTGGGGACCACATGAGCGCAGGAAGAGCAGGTGAGCTCAGAAGGACGGAGGAGGAGCCACTGGACAGTGGCCTCTCAGCCTGAGGAGGGTCTCGGAGGTCATCAGGTCGTGAGACCAATGGGTCCGTAAACTGGAAGAGAAACAGTCACACAAAGAGCGAGGATTTGCTGCCCCAGTTCACAGACTCTCCTGGAAAGAGGAAATCCCTCAGAGAAAATGGCTTTGTGGTTTGCAGAGGAAAAGAACTGGGGGAGAGAGCTGGTTGGAATAAAAGCTTAAGGAACAGTGAAGAGAACTCCTGTCAACTAGACAGGTGCCTGATCTAGGAGTTTCAGGGGTGCTAGGTGAGGGGGAGGAAGTGAGGGAGGGGCGCTGGTTCGGAAGCAGCTGCATCCTCCCACGGAGGGAACCATCAGCGCCGGGTCGGGACGCCAGGAGGCCCAGCCACCAGAGGCCCCGCCACCAGCCAGGGCGCACGCAGGAGGGCAAAGGAAGCAAGGCCCCCTCTCTCACCACCTCCCCTATGCTCCCCGCTTGCTTCTGGGTTGGCAGGGTCCAAGAGAGTCCGACCGGAACAGCGAACTAGAAAGCATTCCCTAAGTCTTCCCAGTAGTTACTTTAAAGTCAGGTGCTGGGCATCACAGACGTCTGCGCAGGGAAATGCCCTTCGAAACGCACAAGACAGCGCCAAGAGGGACACCACCCGGGCACAGTGAAGCGGGAAAGCGATGGGACGGAAGACAGAAAATCTGGACACCACTCCTGGCCCCAGCAGGGCCAGTCACGTGACCAGAGGACGGACTTTCTTATTTGTCAAATGCGATACTAATGCACACCTTGCCTTCCTTGTTGCGGTGGCGGTCCAAATGAGATTGAACACACACTGAACACAGTGAAAAGCTAAACCATAGCTCCCAAGCATTATTAGAGCTTCCAAGGACTATTGCTTTTTATCTCTGGAACTTTCAGTGATATGATTAATCGGGTTGGGATCTGTTTCCTGAAAGAAGAGGGATGTGGTCTTGGGCTTCAGCTACGCCACTACGGAATCAGGCTTCCCCTAAGCGCAATGCTTGCCCGTATTCTGAAAGCAATCTCCGAGGTCAGGAGAAGAGAGAAGACAAACCCGGCTGAGCTGGGTGCCTCAGAAACCGCCGTCGAGGCTGCTGGATGTCGTCTGCTAGGAACTGACTTTAAGTCTGCTGCTTCCTGGCTTGTGTCGTCAACACACAGAGCCCGCAGAGATTCTGACGCTGCTTTCACCCACGCACAAAACCAGTACGTGGGGAAGGAAACGTAAGGGACACAGGAGACGTTTACGAGTGCCCGGTTCATTCCCAGTCTCTCTGGGATGCACTGCTTCTCACACCTGTGCGAGGGGCGGCAAGTCACTCAGCTACTAACAGGCATGTCCGATTCACCTCCCCGGGTAGTAACAAGGTTGCAAACGATCTTCGTCGACGTTGGGCTGTGGTGACTGCTAGGCTAGGATTGCAGCACAGCCCTCCCATTCTGTGACCGCGACGGAGCTTTATCAGAGGCCGAAGACTCAGCGGCAACCGAAACCCCCTTGGTCAAGACCAGTGAGGTCCTGGCCGGGAGCCGGGCGTCCCTGCATGGAGCGCGAAGGGGGAGAGGCCGCCCGCCAGCAGCGGGGCTGCAAATACGCAGGCGGCCCCCGCTCTACACCCGTGGCAACACCGCACGAGGGGAGTTTTGTTATGCACGTCTCCCTCCGTGATTACTACGCAACCTGATGCTGTGTGGGGGTCTGCCCCCAACAGCCTTGCGTCTGACAGCTGTGGCTGCCCTGGGGACCCCCGCCCGAATCGGTGCCTCCACTGGCGACGGCAAAGTGGTAGTTCTCCCACACGGGCATTCCCGCTGCGTTTACAAACCGGAGTCTTCTGTGAGATCACTGTGGGCGAGGGTTCTTCGTTAGCATTATTCTGCTTTTTGATTCCCGCTGTCCCCAAACCAGCCGGTCAGTAGGATGCCACCAGGCTGGCTCTCTGTCTGTCTGTGGTGCCTCCCCCAGTTTTTGAGCACTTCCCCGCCTTGTTCTCACCCTGCCTCTGAAGACCAGTCCTTCAGAGAGTCCTGGTCACTCAGCTCAGAGAACGGCTTCCAAGACCAAAACCTGGGGGCCAGGTAGGCTCGCTGCTGCGGGGAGTTACCAGTTCTAAGCAATACAGCTGCAGAGCCAGCACGTGTATCTCTAAAGCAATTCGAGAGTTCACCTACAAATCAGCCAGAGTGCGTCAGACGACCCAATGGGAAAAATGGGAAGTTCGGCTGCCATCTAGGGTGTCGGACGCTCCTGAGAACAGTGTTCTCTGAAAATGAGAAAAAGCCAGATAATCTACAAAATCAAACCACTTCTTATGCCCGTTGGAGGGCTGAGATTGTAAGACAGCCAAGTAACCTGAATTCCAGAGAAAGACAAGGCCCTGCAGAGCACAGACGGACAAGAGAGGGACTTCCCCTTTTGGCAGAACGCGGAAGACGGAGGCGGCCACCACGCGCACCGCGCACCGGGGCGGAGAAACCCGGCCTGGTCCAGAGCCCCTGGGCGGCTCCCGGTGCCCAGAACGGCCACCAGAGGCAGAGGCACACCGGAGGCCCAGAGGCAATCAGCGGGGGAACCAAACACAGTGACACAACGATACTGGGAGGAGAACAGACGAATTCTCAGACGTGACAAAGAGGCCAAAGGTAAGGTCAAAAAAGGATAAATCAAAAACTAGCATCGCAGACTTCGCAGTGCTGGACTGCATGCTTAAAAGTGGTTACAATGGTAAATTCTATGTACATTTTCAACCACAATTTTTAAAAGTAGCACCATTAGCATACTTCCTGGTGATAAGCAGAGTAAACAGGTGAAATTCTTTTTCTCCAGGGAGCTGTACTCGGGGTAGGAAAGGCTAAGAAGGGGGACTGCTGTTTCAGCATCTCAGTTGAACGGTGACATTTTGTTTTCTTTACGTGTGTTGCCTTATCAATGTTTTCAAACCCAGGAGAGGACTTTACCTTGATCTGCAAGACATCGAGTGGGACTGTCTCTCCTCTCACAATGGCAAGTGTGGCGTCAGTAATACGTCTGCAAGACACCAAGAAGGAAGTGGTCGTGTTGTGAAAAATAAGCAACACCTCCCCACCACACACACTCTCTCTCTCTCTCTCTCACACACACACACACACACACACACACACACACACACTCACTCCTGCCCACAGCACTAATAGTTGGCTCAGGAAAAAAAGACACAGTCCTTCAAGATACTCTGGGAAAACAACCAAGACGTATAAAAGAATTACTAAACAAATTCCGGGGAAGGCTCTGGTACAGACTCGAAGGGAAGGCTTTGGCAAAGAGAAGTTTACACCAGGTACCAATCATTTAATTACTTGACATTCACCGAGTCTCCACATTACGCCTGATCCTGACTACTGGAAAATATCCTGCTACTCAAATGGGTGACAATAGAGTGTGTTTCAATCATTTTAAGAAATTCACAAAGCAGTATTTCTTACTGCTCTCACAACAGCCCAAGGGTAACTAAAGGAAAGGATGTGTCAGAGTTCTCAATAAAATATATAACCCAGAACCCAAGACGCAGTTCTCTTATTTTCCAAGATTATTAGGATGTACTTCATTTTAATTGCTGACTTTTTTGTTCAAAGACACAATGACATTCCTGTTTACACTCTGACAGCTGAAAATCCACAGGTGAAAAAGGTGTGTTCTAGCAACATCGATGGAGGGTGTGAAACTATGCCAGGCTTAGAAAACAGTTCTCGAGTTCACACTCTACTAGAGCCAAGGTCAGACACACATTAACACACACAGACAGTCAGCAAAAGAAACAATAAATCACCAAGTGGCTGGACAACCAGGTATTTGCCCTTGGAGCAGGGAGGAGTGGACCCACATCAAACCTCTCCTGGCCCAGCCTGCCTCCCGCCACCTGCGTCGCTGGCTTTTCCCACCCTCAAGATCTCGGCTGGAACGTCACCGCCTGCCCTAACCAGCCTAGACGTGGTCCTTCCCTATAATCCTCCACCACTGAGCTGTGTTCATTTTCTCCACGGAATTGCCTGAAGGTCTTTGTCAAAAACAAAACAAAACAAAACAAAAAAAAACAAGTGTCTACACATATGTGGGCCTAATTCCAGACACTTTTACTGATCTCTCTGTTTTCTCGTTTGCCAACACCAGGCTGCCTTGGGTTACTGTAGCTCTGGAGTAAACCTTGAAATCAGACAGGGTAAGTTCTCAAAAATTTTTACTCTTTTCCAAAATTATTCTGTCTATTCTAGTTCTCTATTTTTCCATATGAATTTTAGACTCTACTTGCCAATTTCTTCAACAAGTCTTCAGGAACTTTGACTGGGACTGTGCTGACTTTGTGTCCATTTAGAAAGAGCCGACAGCTAAATACCAAGCTGTGAATTGCTGAACACGGGTATCTTCCCATGCGTTTAGATCTCGATTCCCTCTTCAGTGTTTTGTAGTTTCCACCATATAAATCTTACACATATTTTGTTAGACTTATCCCTAAGCAGTTCAGGTTTTTCTAAAAGCGTAGCAATGCTGGTATTCTATTGCCTTTATTATTGCTATATTTTAGAAAAGTAAATATAGTTGTTATTAGTTCTAAAGTAAAAAATGTACTGTGTCTGGAGTTTAAGGACAGCTGCAAGACAGGAGTTATTTAGAAATTACTTTAATTTCCATTAAAAAAGGAGCAGCTTCTCTCCTAAGATGGCCCCTCCTAGTTTATTCTGCTCTGTACAGTTCCTTTTTTAATTTTAATTTTTTTAGAAAGGGGAAGAAAGGGAAACAAAGAGGGAAAGATACATCAATGGGTCGCCTCTCCCATGTCCGCAAATGGGGACCTGACCCGCAACCCAGGCATGTGCCCTGACTAGGAATTGAACTGGCGACCTTTTGGTTTGCAGGCCTGCGCTCAACCCACTGAGCCACACCAGCCAGGGCTACTCTATACAGTTCTGATTAATAATGTGAATTTGATAGGCAAGTCATGGCCTTCATGGTAACTGATGGAATACCTATAAAATGTTTTCCTTTTTTTAAAATAGAATATTTTTTATTTCAATATAGTACTTTTTTTTAGATTTTATTTTTAGAGAGGAAGGGAAAGAGAAAGAAATAGAAACATCAGCATGTGGTTGCCTCTCACACGCCCCCTACTGGGGACCTGGCCTGCAACCCAGGCATGTGCCCTGACTGGGAATCTAACTGGCAACCCTTTGGTTTGCAGGCCTGTGCTCAACCCACTCAGCCACACCAGCCAGGGCTGTTCTTTCCTTTTTTTAAAAATATGTTCTAGGTGAAACAGTTTGCAAGAGAATTTAATTATAAAATCTAATTTCAGTAATTACACAGTCATCCTATTTGTTATTTACTATTTTCTATCCTAAAAAATTTTTCAATAATAGGCATAAAGTCTTCACTGTATTGCATAGCTTGCTGAGCATGATTACATACTTACCCAGCTAGTCTTTACTTTGGGTTTTAAACAATCTTCTGAAATAAGTACCATTACTGTGCATTTGACAAATACGGGGGGGCGGGGGGCGCGCGGGGGAAGTGAGGTTCAGCGAGATTAAGTAAAATTCCTAAGATCGCTGAGCAAGCCTGTGGCAAGAACTGACTTCAGGTCTTCACCCCGAAGGCGCGCTCCCTTCACCTTGTGAGGCTGCCTCCGACACAGCATTCAGGTCACCAGGGATTCCCAGGGCAGGCCCACACCTCAGACCTGTGCCCCACTGATGTCCCCATCGGTGCGGCCCGGCCGAGAATGTACACACCTGGGGCAGGAGTCACATCCACTTGAATGGGCGTTGCCGACAAAGTTACAAACAACTTCAGATACTTCAAAACCCCCAAAATATACATGTTAATGCAAATGCTTAGGTAATATACGGAACCACCTATTTTTACCTTCTTGTACTTCATTATTGAAACGCCTTCACCCCATTTTCTCCCTTCCAGTACAGATGCTACCCATGAAGTAGGCAGCCCTTTTGAAAACGAGATCCGATCAGGAAAGAGCAGGAAGCAGGGTGGCCGGTGCGGCTGAAATGGGCGCGTTCGCTGCGAAGGGAGCCGCTGGAAAGGGTTCCGAAGCTCTGGGCCAGCACATCGACAGGCTTAGGAGGTGCTTTGGGGAGACCTTAAACCCTAACGCTGCAACTCAGGAAACCTTTTCATAGTGATTTTACCCCCAAAATTGTTCTGCGGAAGATGGCTAAAATGCAGCCTTAAATGTATCATTCTCCAGCAATACCTGCAAGTTCCACACCGATCAGCATTGTAGCACATACGGTTCCCTGCGCCATTCCCAATCCCTTTCTCTTCCCCACTAATCCTGGTTCCACGGATCTTGACAACAGTACAAGGAACGAAAAACCTTGTTCTCTGCAATAGCCTGGGGCATCTGCCCTGTTAAGAGGTCTGCTCGGTTCTGAACCCAGGGCAGACTAATTACCTAAGAGCCCTGGGGTGTGCTCTCCAGTAAGCTTTCTAAATGTTTAAGTTAGAAATAGAAGCAGCAACAGCGTTAGCTTAATTACAGAGGAAAACCAAATCCGCTTGCCCCAAACCGAAGGCCATGAAGACCTCGGGTGGCCACGCTGAGCACATGCTGGCTTTTGGAAGGGCAAGGGGTGCTCCGAGCAGCAAGGTCTACCACCTTCTGGATCACCGACACACCTGGGAGTGTTGGCCAAGCAGTTCAAACATCTACGTTCATACCAAGGGGAAGACGAGCTCTCTGAAGTACCCAGGACCCAAACCGGATAGGATTCATCTGAGATAAGCAAAACTGAGTAATTCAGGGTCATGTCTACTGCCCCTTGGAAAGTCTACACTGGGCACAAAAAGTCTGGCAGACTGAAACGGCCTCAGGGTGACTGACTGGCGAAGCGCCAGCCCCGTTAGACTGAGGCTGGGAGCGCGAGAAGCCTTTCCATGAAGGTCCGCTGTACGGCTCCGTGTGCGCCTGGTGTGTGGTACACGGACCCAGGCTTATTTTTAAAGATGCAGAATTGTTAAATCATATAAGATGACTCCTAAAATTACAACAGCAAAAATAAAACCACAAAACTGGCCAAAACAAATTCCCAAAGAAGAAAAAAACTCAAAGAAGAAAATCACCTGAGAATTATTATTGCTATTGATTCTAGAAGGTTATAACCAGAAATCGTAAGATTCTGATTATTCAACAATTAATTAACTTATTCAATAATGAATAAGTTCATTATTCATTTATCTGTTGACCCTGCCCTCAGGTATGACATTGCTGTCATTAAAGATCAGGCGACCAACTGAGCCTGGAAACAACTGGCTCACGATTACATTATTCACCACTGTCAAATCCAAGACTCAAACGCCAAGATCCCTGTCCACTCAAAAGCCAAGAGCTTGGTGTACGAGTGCTTTGGACAGAAACGAGCAACAGCAGCAGCGACCCGCCTGACTCCTGAGGACACTGTTGGACTCGCAGCAACTGAGCGGGGGCGTCCGCGCTGCCCGGGCCCCTGCCCCCTCGCTCGCTCCACGCCCCTCCCCCGCAGGCACTGCCCCAAGGTGTGGCTCCGCGGTGCTGTTTCAGCTGCTGACATTATCAGATAATAAAGCCGAGGCTGCTGGTTCAGTTTTCAGAGGAGCTTCTGTTTTTCACTAGAGACTCTTACAACACAAAAGCGTGAACACAGTTTGGGGAGGGTCTCTTTGTAACGGACAGAAGGACATCAGCGCCATGTCTGTACCTGGTCTGGGGACTTGGATGAGATCGCATGAGTCCCG
Organism: Glossophaga mutica; assembly: GCA_039655065.1. Lineage (NCBI taxonomy): Eukaryota > Metazoa > Chordata > Mammalia > Chiroptera > Phyllostomidae > Glossophaga > Glossophaga mutica. The sequence goes on from CM077313.1 coordinate 9,293,734, forward strand.
CACACACCCCAACCAGGGAACAGACAGGTGAACCTCCGGTCCAGGTCCTCGACGACCGGCGGTTTCAGGCTCTCAAAGCGAAACACAAGCATCGCATCCCACATGTGGACTGCCCACTCCCAGGCTCGCTCAGCCACAGACGCCCCCACCCCACAGCGACAACCTACTGGACGTTGTTCCCACTTTCGGCGAAGAGGGTCGGACTCAAACTGCTGGTCTGCCCCAGTGGGATGAAGCCGATGGGGATCTTGCTGAAGGTGGCCTGGGAGGAAAAGAGGAGGCCAGTTTTACTGTTACGGTCAGCAAATCCGACAGGCGCAGAGGTGCCTCCTTGACAAGTGACCGGAAGTGACCCTGGGCCCCCTCCCTAGACCGGCCATCGGGCAATACCGAGAAAGCAGTTTCTAAAACGAGGCAGTCTGTGAAGACAGCATGACTTTGAATTTGAAAGAAATATTCTGGTGCTCATTAGTAACAATTGGTTGAGAAAATATTGGTTAAAGAAATGAGGATCTTAAAGTTCTTAGACAAACAGACAACTGTGACAGGGGCTGTATCATGTTGTCACGCTGTTTGAGGAGGTTGCAGATAAAATCCAACTGCGAATACCTAACCCATGTACAGTAACTGGTGACAGGTGGAAGGGCCTTATAAGCCATCTCCAGTCTAAACGCGGCAGAGAGCGTCCGCGAGTCTGAGCAGAAGGATTTAACGAGTGACCACAAACAAAGAGACACTGCAAGGTCCCTAAGGACTATTTTGAAGGCAATCTACTGCTATTACCAAAGGGACTGGGAAGGGTCTTCTTTCTTGTTTTACTGGTAACATATTTTAAATTCTTGTAGAAAAATGTTTAAAGTAATGTCACACTCATACATCCATGACCCACATTTAACAAACGTTGCATTTTGCCATATTTGCTTCAGATGGTGCAGGAAATGAAATGACGACATACCACTGAGGCCACCTCTCACCCTTCCCTTCTCCCTCCCCGCACCGCAGAGGGGGCCAGTCTCCCGAGGAGGCCGTGTGGGGTCTCTCCATCCTCGCTGTACCGTGTGCAGCATCCTTAGCGGGACGCTTGTTTTTTAAGCTTTAAAACTTCATAGAAATGCATAACATACTTTGGCAACCTGCCTTTTTTACTTAGTATTTTTTAGATTTCAGCATGTAAAACTTCATAAATGCAGTTCATGCACTTTAACCTCTGTATGCCTTCCAGTATATGAATATGCCACAATTTACTTATAAAGGAATCCTTTGAAAAAAGATTGTATAGAAAAGTTGTATTTTAAACAACTCTTGGTAAAAGCTCTTGGATACTCTGGATTCCCAAGGCAGAAGAGCACACCAAGGGTTAACCCGGTGCCCTGGGACACGGAAGCTGTGCTTGTCTTTCTGAAATCCACAGGCATACAACCTAGGTCCACCTTAAAGTAGAAAATGGGCAAAAAGGTAAGAGGAGGAAGTAAAGAGAGAACAGAAATGTAAAAGCTGAAATGCAATGACTCTTCTTAAAAGCTTACCTCATCTGCTCTTCGAAGAACTCCAGTAATAACCTACAAATGTTAAAGAAAAAATGTGTATTTCCTTTATCATAAAAGAACTGGATTCAATGTTCATGGACCACAAACTTGTTCCTGTTCTCTCCCTGGAAACGATGTCTAAAGATGTACTGGCTCTTGAAACGCACAGGATTCTCCAACAGGGTCAGAGCTAAACTACATTTCATTCTTGACTGAAGGCCCCTAGCACAATAAAGACTAAGATAAAAGAATTCTAAACTCTCCGCATCATGGTAGCAAACTTACGTTTTCAGGTCTAGAAGATGGGCACAAACGTGCTGCTCCCATCAATTACACCAAAGGCCCTAGTTCGCTACGACCCAGTGGACACGCAGGAAAGAACCGCCCCGGGCTACACCCAGAGGGGACCGCCGCTCAGCCATGAGCAGAGAGACAGGGGGACAGTAGGCCCTCTGTTAAAAGATATGTTCCATTTGCATTTTTACACAATTTATTTTTACATCTGAAATATAGTACATTGTGCCTTGTAAAGACTAAACAATACCTGAGGAAAAAAATGCTTCTTCATAAACCCGCTCTGCGGAACAGCCACCATCCATCAGTTGTTGATAGTTTCGTACATTTCCCTCTAATTCCTTTTTCACGAGGGCATATTTTTTATGGCTGGATTATAGCAAATACACAGCTGGAATCTTTCTTAAGAAGATTTTGCGAGGGAAAGGCTGATGCCAATCTCCCCCCTTCACCCCCTGCCTCGTGCCTTTTAGGATTAAAGGGGGCTGTCAGGAGGTCTGCTGCACTCTTTGCTGACATGCTATCAGTCTTCTTCACACTCCATTAGAAAGCCATTAAAACAATTACAAGATCATTAGCACACTCGTTTTAAAAGCAGCTTACTAAAGCTCACAGAATTGCCAAGCCGAACAAAGCATAGAACAGTGTGCCATCGGCGGGGCCAGCTCCCGGTGCCTGAACACTGCTGAGGCCACCGCATGGAGGGGCGGCGTGAGCTGTGGTCACAGCCCGCAGACTGACTGCGCGGAGGGCGGCCTGCGCCCCGGGCTGGGCCCCTCGCTGGTTTCCCACCTCCAGGGGAGGTCCCAGCCTACTGCTCAGAGAAGGGCTCTTCAAGGCAATACACTCGCAGCCCTTCCCGGGCCCAAGTGAGCACCAGGATGTGGAACCAGAGAACAGAGGCGGAGGCAGCCATCGGAACGTGGAAGTCACAGAACGTGTGGCAGAAATGAAGTGAGAATGAACAGGTGCCTCTGATAAGGGAAACTTCGTTTACTGCCTAAGAAACATCCCTCGCAACTGAAACTGTGATTCCCATAACTAACAGTCTTCGAACTACGAAAAGCTTATCGTGTCCACCACCAGTTTGTTTCCTGTTGTTTTCAAATTTATGGGACTTTTAAAAAAAGGCACATGAGAAAAATGTAATGCCGTGCTTGTCTGAGAAACGATCCTGAAAGCCGGACAGGAAAGAATCACTTTCTTAAACGATGCCCACGGTGTGCCACGGCTCGAAGGCCAACTTGCTGCCCACCCCGCCCCCCAAAGCGGTTTCGGAGAGGACAGCGGCCGCACCTCCTGCAACGTCCCGTCGCCTCCGGCCACGACGATCACGTCCGTGTTCTCCATCAGCTCCAGCAGTTTCTTGGCCTGGCCCTCATAATCTGTCTGAAACACAAAGGACGCCTTTGGTAAAGGTATCATCCCGGGGCCACCGGTGACAGGTTTAAAATACAGGCTATTTTCTGTAAAATTTTACACTGAGTCTTCTCTTAAATTCTGTATAATTGACAGACATGAACCACTGGAAGCTAACAAAGCAACACGTCTGGTTTTCATAGCTCTGTGCCCTTGGAGCCGGAAGGGACCTCCGAAACCACCCCGTCAGCCCCTCCCGTGATCTGCCTCAGTTGCACCGTGAGCTCATCGAAGGGCCACCCCCGGTGCAGTGCGGACTCCAGGACACCACTTAGCAGTGGCTTTCCTCTGAAGGCAGGGAGTCGAGTGGGAACGCGAATGAGAAGGAGCCATGGAATGAGAAGCGCCCAGATTTGGGAGCCCAGGGGACCGAGATTAAGTCCTGACTCTGCTACTTTTTTAGCTGAGTGGCTTTAAACTCTCAGGATCCTAACTTCCTTATCAACAAAATTACCGTATTTTGCCATGTATCATGTGCACTTTTTTGCCCACATTTTTGAGGGGAAAATAAGGATGCGAATTATACATGCATTGCACCTGAAATACCTCATATGTATTCTTGTGTTTTGTAATTATTTGTTACATAAAATTTCTCATACCATAATATGTTCAAAAATTAGTGCTAAAATTCCTTTATAATACAAAAAAAGTATCTGAATATAAATAAATAATGAATTTAAAAACTAAAAGATTTTTTCCTGAAAGTGTGGGCCAAAAACTTTGGGTGCGCATTATACACGGCAAAATACGCTATGTGCTGGGCGGGGGGCGATCGTCAGAGCTTCCCCATAATCCTGTTGTGCAGCCGGAGGTAAAGCAAAGAGCACGGTAACCGTCCATGACTGGTACTGGGCTCAATCAAAGAGGGTTACCACGGTACACACAAATATCGTACGTAAACTACAGGGATGACCCAAATTAGTCAAAACGTACCTAGGCATCACCATTTTTATCAATAATATTTCATCTCAGCTATGTACGTAAGGTAAATGAACCACCTAAGCCACCGCCTCTAAAACCAAACACCGAATTTTAACACACACAGTGCAACTAATGCTGAGAGAAGGAGACGCTCCCTCCCCCCGACGCTACACTTAGACACACTGACAGGCAGAAGTCAAAGACGTGGGCTTCAGGGAGGCTGACGCATCCGAGCCAGCAAGTCCGTTCACACGAAGGAAAGAGAAAGTCCCTGAACTAATGCCACTTAGTTTTCTGATCAATGGTCCTACTTTTATTCTAAAATTGAAGTGACTGGCTTTATATATTTTCAGATATTTCTTTTAAAAACTATGCCAATCCTAATTAATGGAACGGTTTGCGAGCATCCTGAAATGGGTGATCATTGGGAATCAGCACGGGGCACTGAGCAGGAAGCCTCTCAGAAGCCTCCTCCTCCTCTCTGACAGATGACCAGATCGGCCGTCTGGGAGACTGGTCCAACACTGTAACCGGTTTCCAGCAAGGCACCTGCCCGGCTATTAGATAATAGCCTTGGGGACCAGGTGGGAAAATGTGGAAATAACGTGTTAGAATATAATGACATTAGTTGCCAACTAAGTAATGTCTAGGCTCAAAGTGAGATGCTCGGTGAAGTGACATCAGCGTGCAGGCAGCTTCTCATTGACTTTTCTTTGGGGCGCCCCCTTCAGCCTCTTCCTACACACGTCTTCACCAACAATGGAGGTAGGAGGTAATTTACTGCTTACCTCGTGGAGACAAAGCAATAATCCTGCCCCTCCTCCCTTCTCCAACCTCATCCTCCCTCTGGTCTCCCCTAGCTCATTCCTCTCCAAGCACACTGCCCCACCCCCGCCAGTCTTCCTAAATGCCCGGTGCACTCCTGCCCTGACCAAGCAGTGTGCACGGCCTGGGTTCTTCCTGTCTCGGAGCAGCCACATCGCTCACTCAGTCCCTTCGGGTCTCTGTCCTTGGCCTTCGGAACTAACCTACCAACCCCACTATATCTAGTCTCTTTACCCTGCTTGATTTTTCTCCTTGGCATTTATCACCAGTGGACAAATCAAATGTTTATTTGTGAGTTTCTTTTCTGCACCCCTTCCTTTCACACTTCGCAGGGGAACTCTTTGAGGAGAGATGGGAAAAGACTGTTTTGTTCTGACTGTATCCCCAACACCTAGACAGGGCTCACCTCACAGTAGGCACTCAATAAGCATGTGCAAAAAATTAATCAATGCGAATAAGTGCATGGAGGAAAGAACCAAAATGCAAAAAGATCTTGACCAATTTAACAGACCCTAATTTAAAAGGTTGCGTTAACAGGCGCAACACATTTGGGGCTCTCTCTGATCCTCAGATGAAAATTCCAAATGCACCAAAAAAGGAAGGATAAAAAGTGCTGTAACGAGGCAAAAAGATGAATCAACACACTGAGCTTACACCTTTTGCAAAGTTAACACAAAATGGATGATAAACTTAAATGTAAATTAAAAAAAAAAAAAAACACTACAAAACTTCTAGAATATAACGTAGGAGAAGATCTAGACCCTGGGTTTGTTAATGAGTTTTTAGATAAATCAACCAAAAGCAAGATCCATGGGAGAAAAATCGATCAGTTGGACTTCCTTAAAATTAAAAACTTCTGCCCTGTGAAAAACACTATTAAGACAATTAAAGAACAGCTTTAAAAGACAGTATAAGAGAAAATAGTTGCAAAACACGTATCTGCTGAAGGACAGAAGCAACTCTAGAACTCAACAACAAGAAAATGAACAAAAACCTAATTATTAGAAATAACCTAATTAAAAGAGCAAAGACTTGAACAAACACCTCACAGAGAAGATACACAGATGGAAAACATGCAAATGAAAAGGTGGTCAACAGTCTATGTCACTAGAGAACTGCAGAGAAACCTACTTTTGCCCACCCCTGTGTATACTCGTTAGAATGGCTAAAACCCAAAACACCGACAACACCAAGTGCTGACAAGGATGTGGAGTGATGGAAATTTCATTCATTACTGGTAGGAATGCAAAATGGCACAGCCACTTTGAAAAGGTGGCTTGGCAGTTTATTTTGTTTATTTTTTTTAATTTTTATAAAAGTGTATTGAGTGAAACTGATGACATGCTGGGAAACACGACCTCAAATGCAACCTGGCAGGTTCTTATAAAACTAAGCACATTCAATTACACTCTTAGGCATTTATTCAAATGAGCTGAAAAATTATCTCCACATAAAAAGCTGCACATGAATATTCATAGCAGCTTTATTCATAACTGTCAAAATGGGAAGCAACCAAGATGTCCATCAATAGATAAAAAAGGCAAACAAACTGTGCAATGGAATATTAGTCAGTGAGAAAAATAATGAGCTATGAAACCGTGAGAAGCCATGCCACTGAGGAGCCCAGGCTAGACCAGCAGGGGAACAGCTCTGAACACAGCCTGCTGACCAACAGACTCAGAAGCAGAAAAACAGTTGTTGAGGCAGTTTGTTATAAAGCAACAGGTAACCAGTGTAGATATTAATCTAAATATATCAACAATTATAATAAGTGTTCATGGATTAAGTGGTCCAGTCAAAAGACAAAAAAAAAAAAAAAAGAGAGAGAGAGAATGATTTTTAAAATATCCTGTTTTCACGCCTTTACAAATGATGCATCTAAAATATAAAAATACATGCCCCAGCTGGTGTGGTTCAGTGGACTGAGCACCAGCCTGCAAACCGAAAGGTCTCTGGTTTGATTCCCAGTCAGGGCACATGCCTGGGTTGTGGGCCAGGTCCCCAGTTGCAAGTGTGTAAGAGGCAACTGATCCCTGTCTCTCTCATACATCCATGTTTCTCTCCCTCTCTTTCTCCCTCCCTTCCCTTTTAAAAATAAATAAACACAATCTTAAAAAGAAAAAAAAAATATATATATATATATATATATATATATATATATATATATATATATATAAAAATATCAAAGGCTGAAAGTAAAAAGATGTACAAATTACACTAGGCAAGAAACTACCCAAAGTAAGCTGGTATAGTTACTAATCGTAACAGGTAAGATGGACTCTGGCAACATGAAGGATCAGTGCTACAGAGAGTCACTCAACGCCGGGGTCAAAGTGCAAGAAAAATAATTTGAGACTCGAGTGCAAAGTCTCACGGTATCAGAAGCAAAAATGGACAGAACTATGTAGAGAAACCGACAAGTCCACAATTATAGTGGGGGATCTCTAACACCTCTGTCCCTGAACAATCTGTAGTTAAAACAGAAGAAAAGATCGGTGAGGACACAGAAGATCTCAGCCACACGACAGATCTGACTTAACAACAGACACGGTCAGAACCTGATCGCCAACAGCTGACGCAAGTTCTTTCCAGGCGTACATGAGACACGGACGACACAGGCCACCAGGCGGGCCACAACGAGGCTGCGCAAATTTTAAAATCCTGGAGTTACATAGACTTCACTCTCTGACCAAAACACAGTAAAATCAGAAATCATTACGATAAAGATTTGAAAAAACTTTCAATTTAGAAACTTAAAAACATGCCCACATGGCACACAGGTCAAACAAGAATCATGATGAAAATACTTGGAAATGAAAAAGTTACACATCTACACTTGTAGCTTGCAGCTGAAGCAGCAGAGTAACATGCAAAGCTTTCAACACCTACAGCAGGATCGAAGGGTGCGAATTAATGACACAGGACCCACAGCCCAGCGTCAGGAAGGGACAGCAGGAAAACAAAACCCCAAGAACGTAGAGAAAAGGAAAGAACAGAGACAAACCAGAAATTAACGAAACAGACACAAGTGAGAGGATCGACCGAAGATAGCTCTCGGCAAGGATGAGCTACGCACGTTGACACAACTCTCACAAGAGTACGGAGAGGAGGAAGAAAATGAAACAAGGGGACAAACAAACCATACTAAGCAAGAAAATGAGATGTTACAGGCATCTAAAAGGTCAGGAGGGATTTATGAACAATTAATTTGAAAACATTGATGAAATGAACAAATGCCTTGACAAATTTACCTTACCAAAATTAATTCAAGAAGAAATAGAACTTGAGTACCTCTAGAGCCATTAAAGAAATTTAATACATATTTTTTAAAAATCCCTCAAAGAAAGCTCCAGGCCCAGATGGTTTTACTTGTGAGTTCAACCAAACATCCCAGGAACAAACAGTATCAGTCTTCAGTAACCAGCCTATGATCTCTAATACACAGAGTCTGGAATCTGCACTTCAGGAACTTACATGGATGTTAGTTTGCTCCCGCTCCCTCAGTCCTGGAGGCAGACAGCTGAAACCCTAACTCTCAGACACGCTGGGGAAGAGAGTTGAACACTGTGTGGGTAGGTTGGGCTGAATGACCTTTTAATTGCTATGATTCAATGGAAGTATGTAATGTTAAAAACAGGCTAACCACAGACTCACAAACATGTAACAGTGGTTCCCACCCACTACGCATACCCACGTACACACCACGCACAGGTCACTTAAAAGACAACAAAGTGGTACCCTGAAGCATCTTCTGAAATAACACAATGCCCTTGAACTTATTTTATCACCTTTTCTTCTTACCTAAATCTTGCAAATTCTGAAGCTTTACCATTTAAAATTCCTCACCAGAAATAATTCCTCACCAGAGGAAAAAATGTTTACTGGTCTGTGGAACTAGCAAGAAATTACTCACTCAAACTTGCAGGCTTTGTTTTTTTTAAAAAGGAATTCTTACAGCTACAACAATTTTCATCTTCCGAGAGACAGCAATTCCACATCCTACTTTCACATGAAAGGAGTCAGTTTTCTGCCTCCGCCTAACCCTCCTCTGACAACAAGAAGCTGTCGATGCTCTAAGGAAACAAAACCACTTTCATCATCAGAAGCAGCACACAGCATCGACCTCTTTGATTGTGTCTTCAGTGACACTGATTTCTGCAAATAGGCCAAGAGAAGCTGTGTCACAAGCCGCGCGTGGCAGCTGGGACAAGATCGACGCTCTGCCGCAGGTCTCACCTTGACGACGGTCACATCCATGCCGGACAAGTGCAAGATCGGGGCAGCATTTTTTTCAAACAGAGTCCTTGCTTTGCTGTAGACAAAGGAAAAAAACACGAATATTTTAACACAGGTTCTCAAGAGAAGAACAAAAAGCCCAACCACCTTCCGTAGCATAGGACAAGAAAGACACTAAGGCACACGGGCTCCCTTTATTAGGTCACGTGTAGGAAGTTTAACAATGAGAAATGAGTGTCTTTGGCTAGGACACAGACTCCGCACTTGGGGCCTGCAGGAGTTCAGTCTGTGTCCGATACAATAAGCTCGTATCCATTTGGGATGTTTCAGCTCCCGGAGCAGTTCCTGAGGAAGAATGTACACCGGATATAGAGCCACCCAAGCAAAAATGTTTTATTCAGTCAACAAGTATTTATTGAGCACCTACTATGTGCTAGACAGGTGTAGGAGTGGGAGATACCACATGACAAAGCAGACAAAAAATAGTTACGATTTAATTATAATGTGTTACGTCCTCAAGAAACTTATTTGTATTCCAGCGGCGGAAGGAGAGAATGTATTTACTGTATTTACCATTTTTCACACGGCCCCAGGAACAGACAGAACCAAACAGAATATCGCTTAATTCTAACCAGCGAGCACAACCTTTGCGGGAGAAACACGTCATTTGTAACATTTTCAAATACTATCTTTACTTCTTAAGTTTTAAACCTCCAGTAAAATCCCTGGAGAAAGCAGTATTGTTTCCATGATGGCCAAATTTCTGCTGGATAGAGAGAAGTTAGCAATGAACCACAGGGTAATCAGCAGCTTCCCAGACTCCCAGGCCCGGCCCGGCCCGGCCCGCCCTTCTCTGAGCTGCCCCAGCACTGGGTCTGTGTCTCCCTCAGGGACTTTCACACAGCAGGGTGATGAGGGGTTTGCGGGACAGTCTCCGGGACCAGACTCAACGCCTTGCAGAGACAGACGCCAAGCAGGTCCCTGAGTCTCCGGGCCTCTAGGAGTGTGTCTGGTGCAGGTGGAACATACTTTTTCAGAACCTAATGAATTAATGCACAAAGGAACGCATGAATGGACCCACCCTAAATGTGGACCTGTACATTCCGAGGGGAAATGACATGACTATGATGTAACACGAGAAACAGTTAAAAAGCCCTTAGAAAAGTTTAAGTGTTTTAAAAATATCAGCCCTGGCCGGTGTGGCTCAGGGGAGTGAGTGCTTGTCTGCGAGCTGAAAGGTTGCTGGTTTGATTCCCAGTCAGGGCAGATGCCTGGGTTGCAGGCGGGGTCCCCGGTTGGGGGTACATGAGAGGCAATGGATTGATGTGTCTCTTGCACACTGATGTTTCTCCCCCTCTATTTCTCCCTCCCCTCCCCTTTCTCTAAGAATAAATAAATAAAATCTTTAAAAAATAAAAAATACACATCATTCTGATAGTGACTCTTGTCCAATTCAGGACAGGATGCAAAAAAAAAGCAAAGGAATCAAGAAATGCAGAAGTTGCCAAAAGTCCCCAATGGCGCAGTCTCAAAGCTCAATAAATAAGTGTGAAACATACCAACCAGGAGACCTGCCTTTACACCCAACTATTTTCAACTATCAGGTCAGAAACAAACTAGTCCTGCCCTGGCTGGCATAGCTCAATGGACTGAGCGCTAGGATGCGAACCACAGGGTTGCCGGTTCGATTCCCCGTCAGGGCACATGCCTGGGTTGCAGGCCAGGTCCCCAGTGGGGGCCATGTGAGAGGCAACCACACATTGATGTTTCTCTCCCTCTCTTTCTCCTTCCCTTCCTTTCTCTCTAAAAATAAATAAAATCTTTAAAATGAAAAAAGGAACAAACTAGTCCTTTCGAAACAGTCAACTAGCCAAATATCTAATTGTTACATCCACATTTACTCAGCTCTCTTTCAAAAAGTTTTTTTTTTAACCAGTCACACCTGCTTTGACTTTGAGAATGTTTTATACTAGAAAGATGCAAAGTTAGCTAATGACAACACGTACAGATCACATCCCACACTCTCTACACTGAAGAGAGCCACGGATGGCAAACAAAATGCAAAACCTCTCTTATTATGAATTAAAATGGGAATTGAGAAGCTTGGATAGATGTTCACAAGAACCATTTGAGAAATCCTCTCAAGCCAAGGGCCTAACTGAGCAGGTGATAAGCAAATTACCCAGATATCCCGCCTTTTCCACGGCTCTGAACGCTTCACAGAATTAACACGAACGTCTAAACGGAGGGTTCTCCTCGCGGCTCACCAGGTCTGCGGCTCACCCCCAACAGCGCAGGCTGGGGCAGTCACGCTGCACACACTCCTCCGTCCTGGGAGCTCTCATTACCGGATGGGTAAGACAGGAGCGGCTGGAGGTGGGCCAGATCCATCTCTGAGAAGCAAATCTCTGAAGAAGTCTCAATCTGCGACATTAACTACTTAGAAAAATCTGTACGCTCCCTAAGTTAGCTTGAGAAATAAGACTTGAACATTTGGGCCTGTACTCGTGGTTTTATGTGATGCCACAGGCACAGAAAATTTCTGAAAGTGAGGACACTGTTTTCCTTTCTAATGTTCCATGTAAAAGAATAAAAACTGGGTGTTACAGTACAAAATTCATTATTTATTGTAAACCAAGGGTGAGGTAGCACTGGAAATAAAGACTGTATATACCTGTAGCAATTTCTGGGTTCATGCACACACACACAAACATAATTACTCCTTAATGCATTATTTATGAATGATAAACACACACATTATTTCTTAAAGCTCTTATGTAGTGTTAAACCAGTACTACATATTGCTACACAATAAATTATAAATTACGTGCCAGGGCAGAGTCGAGATGAGAAAAACAGAGCAATAAATAGCAAAAGCTTTAAGAAGTGACGCCGGGGCGTTTCGGAGTGGCTGCTTGCGAGCGCCACGCGGGGTCCGGCCTGCTCAAGGGGACGGCGACTTTAGGGAAGACAGCCTTTCCCGAGCCTCGCCTTTAGATAAAGTCAGTACGCTTTTAAGCAAGGATCTATCTTTAAAAATGCAAATCCATTTACGTGTACAAATGTGAACAAACCTAAAAAATAAAGTCTTTGAAAATGTATCTCTTAGAAGTAGAAACTCGATATAACTGATTGTAGCCCAAACAAACTGCCGTCTATTTTTCTTCGTCGGAATTAACGAATTGCTAAATTACTCGTTTTCCAAAGGACTAGGACCTAGAACAGTCCGAGGAGGCAGCAGGAAGGGTACACGCACTTTCGGGACGGGCGGGAGAGCAAAGCGGAGAGACCTGGGAGCCCACAGGTAAACAACGGCAGACGCAGCAACTTGTATCTCCTTTATCCCACGCTTGCTTGGACACGGAAACCTGCCCGACACCTCAAAGGGATTATCTCACTGCACCCTAAAGGCACCTATTACAGAGGCGGTTTTGTTAGGTTACGGGCTATTGCTTTTCCCATTTTACAAAAGAGTAAACAGAGCATTTGAGAGAAGTAGCTCCCGCAATATGACAGAGAGGAAAGGCGTTTACGGACCTGGTCCTTCCAACTCTGAAGCCCACAGAGTTCTGTGCTACTTCCGCCACTGACCACCGCTGGCCACTGAGTTATCTGGGGTGTTTGGACTGTGTCGTTAGGCTCAACAGCTGGTATGACGCAGTAATGCTGTTAAACAAGAACGATCAACAGGCATTATGACTGGGTGCTTATAGGGGAAGGAAGTGGCTTTAAAACACAGCCACACAAATAGGATTCAATTAGGCAGAGTAATGGAACCGATTTAAACAGTCTGCAGGTGAATATCTTAAACTGTTGAATTAAAAAGAAATACGGCATGACGTGTCCTCATATCTGTGAAGCCACACTTCATCCCGAGAAAGTACAAGAGAAACTCATTTCAGAATCTGAAAGCGTTTCCTCTAAGATCAGGAACAAGGCCAGGACGGCCGCTGCCACCACCTGCGTGCAGCACAGCACTGAAGTCCCAGCCACAGCAGCCAGACGAGACAGAGAGAGAGAAGGCATCCCAAGTGGAAACAAAGAAGTGAAACTCTCATTGTTGGCAGTGACATGATAGTACACATACCGTAGAAAACCCTGAAGACTTCACCCCAAAACTGTTAGAATAGATAGCTTCAGTAAAATTGTAGGATACAGAATCAATACACAGAAATCTACTGCATTTCTACACACCAATAATGAATGATAAGAAAAAATTAAAATAAAATCCCATTTACAATTGTATCAAAAAATATAAAACGCCTAGGAACAAATTTAACCAAAGAAGTAAAAGACCTGTACTCTCAAAACTATTCTAAGACACTGGAGAAAGAAACTGAACAAAATACAAATAAATGGAAGGATATACCTTACTCATGGACTGGAAGGATTAATATTGTTAAAATGTCCTTCCTACCTAAAGCAATTTACAGATTCAATACAATTCCTATTAAAATATCAATAGCATTCTTCTCTGAATTAGAATAACTAATCCTAAAATTTAGATGGAAACATAAAAGACCCCAAACAGCCAAATAAATCTTGAGAGAGAATAAAGTGGGAAGTATCATGCTCCCTGATATAAAACCATACTACAAAGCTACAATAATCAAAACAGTATGGTACTGGCAGAAAAACAGACACACAGACCAATGGAACAGAACTGAGACCCCAGAAATAAACCCATACTTGTGGGCAACTACTTTTCAGCAAAGGAGCCAAAAACGCACAACAGAGAAAGGAAAGCCTGTTCAGTAAGTGGTGCTGAGAAAATTGGAAAGCCACATGCAAAACAATAAAACTAGACTGCTATTGAATACCATACACGAAAATTAACTCAAAATGGATTAAAGACAGCTGAAACAATAAAATATATAGAAGAAAACATAGGTACTAACCCTTTGGACCTTGGTCTCAGAGAAGTTTTTGTGACTTGACCCCAAAGACAGAGGAAGTAAAAACAAAAATAAGTAAATGGGACTACATCTAACTAAAAGTTTTTGCACAGCAAAAGAAACCATCAATAAAACAAAAAAGCAACCAACTGAAGGGGAGACGGTATCTGCAAACGATACCTCTGAGAAGGGTCTAATATTAATATCTAAAATATAAAACAAACTCATGTAACTTAACAACAAAGAAACAAACAGTCCAATTTAAAAAGGGCAGAGGACCTGAACACTGTCCCCAAGAAGACAGATACATTAAAAAAATGCTCAACTTCACTAGCAATGAGTGAAAAGTAAACCAAAACCACAATGAGATACTACCTGTTAGAAGGGTTATCAATGAGACAAGAAATAACACGGGGAAAGTGGTGGCAGGAAGATGGAGACAACTGTATTCAAACATAAGGAAGGAAGGAAGGAAGGAAGGAAGGAAGGAAGGAAGGAAAGGAAAGGAAGGAAAGGAAGGAAAGGAAGGAAAGGAGGAAAGAAAGAAAGAAAGGAGAAAAAGAAGTAACAAGTGTTAGAGAGGATACAGACACAAAAAGAACTCGCATTCACTGCTGGTGGGAACGTAAATTTGTACAACCACCGTGGAAAACAGCATGGAGGTTCCTCAAAAAATTAACAACAGAGCTCCCACATGGCCCAGCAACCCCTCTTCGGGGGAATCTACCTGAAAAACTTGAAAACATCTATTTGTAAAGATGCGCGTGCCCCTCCGCCCCCTGCAGCACTACCCACGACAGCGGAGGCGCAGACGCAGCCTAACGGCCCTTCCCCCGCTCAGGGGACGGAGAAGAGGTGGCACGCACACCGGTGTCCGCAGCGGACACGCAAAGTGAGGCAATGCTCCCGTTTTCAACCAGAGATACGGATGCTGACCGTTTCGTGCTAAGTGAAATAAGTCAGGTGCTAAAGGACAAAAACCGTATGATTTCACTCATGCGTGGGACATAAAACAAAGCAACAAACAAAACAAACAAACTCACTGGTGCAGACAACGGTTCGGTGCTTACGAGGGGAAGGAGAGGTCGAGGATGGAAGGACACGAGGCAATACACGGGTGATGTACTAGAGAACTGTATGCTTGAAACTTATGCGATTAACCAACGTCGCCCCCGAAATTCACCTGTTTAAAAAAGCGCCGAGAGTCCCACATACTCCTTGCCCCGCTGCACACACAGCCCACCCACCTTCAGCACCGCACGCCAGCGTGGGCCATCTGTTACAATAACAGGCAGGGACACGCGAGTGTCATCCAAGGCCCCAAGTACTCCTCACACCGGGATTCCCACATTCCCTCACATGACCCTGCCAGCCAGCCAGCCAGACCAGTTCACTCACGGTCCTGCGACGCAGCAAGAAACACAATTAGTCACTCCCGGCCGAGGCCCCTGTCCACGGACCATCTCCTCAGCCCAGAAGAGTGGGCGCTCTCCCTCGGGTGCCCTCCCCGGCCTGCCTAAGGCTCACTCCCCCAGGGAAGAACGCTTCTGGTCACGGTGGCAGGGGTTTCCCCAGGGGGCTGCTGCCAGGCAGGTAAGACTTACTTGCGAGTGTTAATTCTGGAATGATCAGTGAACTTCAATTAGCCAAGTTTGCTAAGCATCACCGTTAGCTTTACCGTTGTACCTCATTAACTGTTATTTCCTCACCACACATAAATCTTTTTGCTGGAAGAGTACTGAACCTAGTCTTCTAGTTCCAAACAATCCAACCAGCTGCCAAATAATTCAGTGATTATTTCCCCTGCTTATAAAAACTGAACATGCCCCAAACCACTACTGCGTACGTGACAAATCCCCTACCCTTTGCAAGCGGCAGGGTTGAGGAAGACAGTTGCCTTCTTCACTTGTGCATTGGGAGGAATGAGCTGATTGCCAAACACCTAGAAAGGGAAGAAGAAAAGTTTTAAGTGAATGTCCTTTTATTCAGTTAGTGATCACATATATTCTTTCATTCCAAAAGAATTTACTTCCAGAAGATAAAATACTTACTCTAGGAGAAAAAAAAAGTTCTTTCATGATTTCACATTAACACAAACACCATAAGCAACAACACAAAAGCATCCCATTCTCTAATAATAAACAAACCCTGCTTTACCTACTAGAGGTAACTTGTGTTTTCGCCACAAGCTATGGCCAGGTTTACTATAAACACGCAAGTGAGACAAGGGCTGCCAGAAGGGGACTTTAATCCATTTGTCTTTAGTTTTCAGAGTATAGTCTTTTTCCACTTCAACTTATCACTAAAGCTTACTTATGAAGAATCTTTGTGTTACCAATTGATCTTCATATATTTACATATAGCCGAACTAATACTCTACCTGCCTCCTCTGCTCTGCTACCTTGCATGATAACTAAGTAGCACCAACTGTGACAGGAAAAGAAATGTAATCAATGTTCACTAAGCACTTAGTATTTGCCACTTTCACACGCATTTTTCTTAGTTCTGAGAAACCTAGGAAGCCTTAAACTTTCCCATTTTAATAGATTAGCAAGACGGGATTCAGAAAGATGGAATCAAAGTCACATTGTTAATAAATCACAGCCTAGCATTTACATCGACAGAACTCCAAAATCCAAGCTTCTCCTTCTTTATCAGCTCTAAAGAGCAGAGGAAGGGCGGGGCAGAACTGAGAGGCCTGGAGACCTAGGGGTGGGGACTAACAGGAGCACAAGACCCACGAAGAGAGGAGCAAAGCAGCGCAGACAGCAGAGCTCCGAGTCTCAGACGGTGGGGAGCAGGTCTGGGCCTGGAAGGCAGGGTTCCCGAGTAGATGCACAAAGTAACTACAGGGAAAAATGAAAGGTAATGACTGGATCTTCATTAAATAGCTGACTCTAAATCTACCTCCTGCCTGACGTCCACTGGAGATCCTTTCTTACCATTGTCTATTTCTTGCTTTAAAAAAATAAACTTTTTCTGAATACTTCAGAAAGACATACTGCTTCTTTGTTTAAAAAAAAATTACACTTTGGTACATTGTAATTTCTACTGTTTTCAGTCTCACTGAATTAGACCTTAACGCTTGGCTGCCAGATCTCTAAATATTATAATTTGTTCTTGTTCCATCCATACTATTTCTGGAACGTGGCCACAAGTGACATAATTAACAAGTTCTCGTGCCCACCCGGTTCCGGATCCACCGTTCCACATTCTTCCCCCTCGTCCTGGTTTCTACGCTCCGGAACACTTACTTGCAACTCAAGTTTCAGGTTGACAGCAGGTTAAGGAGTTTATGTAAGACTGTGATGAGCTAAGTTTACATGAAATTAAAAAAATCATATTCTTTAAAAAATTTAGACTTAAGAGAAGGGCATAAATAGGAAGCATAACTAGAGGATGCTCTAAGAACAAATTCACTTTTATCAGACAGGAGCTAAGTGTGTGTGTTGGGAAAAGGAGAATTAGAACAGTGAGAAGAGCACCAGCTTGTGTGGCTCAGTGGACTGAGTGCCGGCCTGCAAACCACAGGGTTGCAGGTTCAATTCCCAGTTGGGGCACACGCCTGGGTGGTGGGTCAGGTACCAGTAGGTGGCACACAAGAGGCAACCATACATTGATGTTTCTCCTTCCCTTCCCCTCTCTAGAAATAAATAAATAAATAAAATCGCTAAGAAAAAGAACAGTGGAAAGAGGTAAATAAATGAAAAAGTGGAAATAACTCAAGGAACACAGTCTCTGAAAAAGTAAGAGGGAATGGACTTTTGAACAAAGGTGGAGGCATTTATCCTAGGCAAGGGAGGACCCTACGACCGTCCTTTTTTCTCTTGGAGAGAGAAAAAAAGGGTTCCTCTCCCAATTTTCCAGCTGCTAATGGAAAATTAACTTGTGGTGGGGATCATCTCAACTTGAATACAAAGTTCATTTCCAAAACAACTTAGAGCCATATGAGATACGACAAGCGACCAAGTGCTCAAATTCAGAAAGCAGATTTAGAATGGTTAGGCAATCACAATAATGGTACCTATTGTCACCGTCATCCATGAAAACATTTCAGGAACAAACAGTAGGCTTGCCACCCACGTCTCCTACTATAGACCTCATCATACCTTTTTCATTTCCTGTTTCTTTTTTTGGTATTTCTGCCTTAATAAACTTAAATGGCATAGAACAAGAAGGCAACTCAATCACGGAATTCACCTGCCAGGTACGGTGTACAAGTTTGGAGGGGAAAAAGAACAAAAACGTGGTCTTGGACTTGAAAGGATTTACAACTTTACTGTAAGGAACACAGCCAGACACAGGAAGCTCTAAGCGCACTATCACCGGGCGGGCTAACGGCGCACACGGAACGAATCAGTTGTGCCGAGAGAGTTGAGCTTTAGAAACATGAACCAACAGTTGTAAGAAGATTTGACTCTGAGAAGGGACGCCTGTTCTGAACTGACACTCTATGAGGTTCTCCGGCTCGGGATGAGTCAGGGCTCAGCCTCGTCCTCAGTAACGACTGCGGATGGGAACAAATTCCCGGAGCCCCCGCCCACGAGACACCGGACCCACCCCGCGGTAAACAAGCCCACCGGGGTGGGCGGCAGAACTGCTCTGCACCGGACCGTTAACTTCCTCTGTGGGCTCTCCGCCTGACTCATCCCCGGAGAGTGGGAGAACACCCACACCTCGGGGTGGGGGTGCGGCCCGCGTGTTCCACGCAGCAGGGACGAGGCGCTTCCACGATCTCACAGCGCGTGGCGTTACCTGAGCTTCTTGGCAGGCCGCTCTCCTCAGCAGGTTATCACTATCAGAGAAAACAAAAGAGAGGGAATGTTAGCTTTAGTAAGCAGGTTAAACCCCAAACAAAACGTTTTTTAAAATATGTACAACTCTTCCCTATGAAATACCCGACTGAAAGTTTCTTGAAGACCTATGACAAATTATGAGCGTGTCTGAAAAACACGTCCTCTGAATGAAATACGGTGTTAATGACTTTCATACAATGGCAGGCAGGATAAGGCCCCCTGAAATGGCCACATCTGAACCCCCAGACCCGGAGGCTCTGCGGCATCACAGGTGGGAGTAAGTGTGGCACCTGGAGGCGGGCAGACTCTGATAGTGTCTGTGCAGGTGGCCGAAATGAATCACCAGGGCGCTCAGAAGCAGAGAAACTCTCCTGGCCGTGAGGACGAGCCAACCTGATTACGGAGGATGGATGGTTGGGAAGAGGCAACCCTGCTGGCTTTGAGGGCGAGGCCAGGACACGGGGGGCAGGGGTGGGGGGGGTGGGCTGCACCTTCTGGAAGCAGGAAAGGCAAGGACTTGGGCTCTTGCCGACAGCCTCCAAAAGGAGCGCAGCCCTTGCCGAGACCTGGACTTGAGCCCCGTGAGACCGTGCTGGCCTTCCACGCCGCAGAGCTGTAAGACGATAACTCTGTCCTGCGGAATCACTAAGTTTGCGCTCGTCTGGGAGGGCAGCCACAGAGAGGTAATGCACCCCTTCTGCACGTTGCTGACCCAGTGCAAATGGCTCAGGTCGTTCACCAGAAACAAATTTGATGTTTAGTTGCTTCTGCTGCATTTTATCTAAACCTCTTATTTTTTGTATCACTGTCAGACACCCACTTATATCCTAAAGGGGAAATTGTGGCATGAGGCAAAATTTTGCCTTTCAGGAAATAGACATAGAAGTCCAGGAAGCATAGAGTCCCACACCAAGACACATCATAATTAAAATACCAAAGGTTAAAGATAAAGAGAAAATCTTAAGAGCAGAGTTACCTTCAAAGGAGTTCCCGTTAAACTGCTTAGCTGATGCAGGCCAAAAGGAACTGGCAAGAAGTATTCACAGTGATGAAAAGCAAAAAGCAAGGACCTACAACCAAGATTACTCTATCCAGCAAAGCTACCATTTAGAATTGAAGGGCAGATGAAGTGCTTCCCAGACAAAGTAAAACTAAAGGAGTTCATCATCACCAAGCCATTATTACATGAAATGTTAAAGGGACTTATTTAAAAAAAGATCGAAACTATGAACATTAAAATGGTAAGAAATTCACAATTATTAACAACTGAATCTAAAAAACAAACTAAGCAAAATATACAGGTCGGGGCTGACCAGGGCCTGCACCACCCAGGAAACCCCAGGGCCAGAGCTCCCAGCAGACAGCTACAGACCATGTGGGAGCACCACCACCCTGCCCTTGCACAGCTGATCCTCCACGGAGGACGGAGGCTGGTGGTCAGTGGTCACGGCCAGTCCTTGCAGCTGAATGGCCTGGGTAAATCCCTCCCGTTGACCTGTCAACAGCATCCAAGGCTCAAGCACAGGAGAAGGGTGTACTCAGCCCACACAAAGGGCGCACCTCAGGTGCCCAGCTTGGGTGATAGGGGAGGCTGTGCCACTGGACCCTACAGGACACCTACTACATCAGGCCACACTGCCAAGACACGGAGTCAAAGCAGCTCTACCTAAACATAGAAACAAACACAGGGAGGCTGCCAAAATGAGGAGACAAAGGAACATGACCCAAATGAAAGGACAGATCAAAACTCCAAAAAACAACTAAATGAAATGGAGACAAGCAATCTATCAGATGCTGATCTCAAAACACTGGTTATAAGGATACTCAAGGAACTCAGGGAGGACCTTAACAGCATAAGAAAGACCCAGTCAGAAATGAAGGATACAGTAACTGAAATAAAGAACAATTACAGGGAAACAACAATAGAGTGAATGAAGCCGGGAATCAAATCAATGATTTGGAACATAAGGAAGCAAAAACCAACCAATCCGAACAACAAGAAGAAAAACGAATCCAAAAAAACAAGGACAGTGTAAGCAGCCTGTGGGATAACTTTAATCAACCCAATATTTGATTCATAGGCGTGCCAGAAGAGAAAGAGCAAAAAATGGGAAATCTATTTGAAAAGTAATGAAAAGAAACTTCCCTGATTTGGTGAAGGTAATAGACATGCAAGTCCAGGAAGCACAGGGCGTCCCAAACAAGATGGACACAAAGAGGCCCAGCCCAACACACATCATAATTAAAATGCCACAGGTTAGAGATGAAGAGATGGGAGGTGACTGTGGGAGAATGGGTGAGAGGTGAGGGATTAAGAAGTACAAAAATAAATAAATAATTTTGCCTTTCAAAAATAAAAACATTCCATCAAAACATCCATGCAACACAAAGGTCTCTAAAACGTGTGTGTCGTGTATACCGTAAGAGCACTCGCGATGGCTGACTGCCCACTGGGCCCCAGAACCTTCTTCTCCTTGTAACGCCTGCTGCTGGCACTGCCAACATAACTGCTGTTGTTCGGGTTGAAATTAAGAAAACTAGTACCCAGAAAGGATGACCAACATACAATTTACAGAAAAGAATTAAAAGGAGAAATGAGCATTTCATTTAAATTCTCTTTCTAGACCTCTTTCATAACATCGTTGTCCTTGAATTTTGCAGCTTTATAGTGATTTAAACTAAATTTTGATATTTAAGGTTGAACTAAGAGAAATGAAAACAGCCAACCATTTGCTTGTGGCCACAGGGGTCATCTAAGGCTGCCCAGTGATTTTTCTTCCAAAGCCAGGCCGGAGAAGCGGCCTCAGATGCCACCGCGCGGCCGGCTTCCACCAGGATACCCTGTCCCAGGGCACGTGCCAAGGCTGCCCAGCTGAAACCTAAGACCCAGGTGCCAGTAAAACCGCAATGACACCGACCCCCCGAAGTGCTGCTGTGCTGTGACAAAGACTCCACGGGAACCAGGCCCTCGTGAAGTCCAGCTCACAAGGCCTTTCCCGCCAGGCTCAGCCCCCGCGTGCCTGAGTGACACTGCTCCGCGACCACCCTGTGGCAAGAGGGAGTTAGCTGTACACGCTCCTCTCTCCTCCCGCACCCAGGATTCTCGAAGAGCCATGCATCCCTCTCCCCGCCCCCACCCCCTCCATCATTCTAGCACCAACAAACGTATGTGCGCGCGCACACACACACACAGGACGAGGTAAGTTCAGGATACAAACTAGCGAAATAGTTTACAATAACCAACAGGCTCCCTTTACGGCTGCCTCGATGCCTCACATCCACAACCTTCTGCGCAATGACGAGGGGACGCACCGAACCCTCAGCAACCGCTGGGTCGCAGGCTACAGCGGGGCTCCGTGCGGCGACCTGCGCCCTGTGACCGGTCCCCGTGGACTGGGAGCCGCAGTCCAGCTTCCCGAGCCTGGGGTTTCGCTGCATCCAGCCTTGCCCGGCTGCTCCCCCAACCACTCGCCTGAATGTTTTGTCCAGTCCGGGCATCAACCCGTGCCTCCAATTTGTGCCCATCAGCACATCCTGGGGGTTACGCTGCGCATGTCCTCTGTGCCTCTGCAGAAGCTGAGTGCCTGGCTCTACATCCCCGTCCTCGCCCCCGGCGGCTCCCCCCTTCCGCCAGGAACAGGTCCCTGCAGGGGCCCGGTTCCCCTGCATCACAGTGGGACCGCCTTCCGCAGTGCGTGTCAGCCACACTCACTCCTGGGGCCCTCGCTGGAAAGGGAACAGCCCCAGATTTGTGTAAGAATACGGGGTACCACCTCGGGTCATTTTTTCCTAAATTCTTCTTTCCTAGAAGGAAAATTCTGATAGTCGACTGGTGATTAAGAATATTATTAAAGATGTCTCTCTTGAGCTTACTAACATGCTCGATTTTATCAGAGTGCTATTCAAAAATCGAGATTTTTTGATAGTCAGTTTCCCGAATGTTAATGCATCAAAAGGAATATGCTGTCACTACTACTTGTGGGAAAGCCGGAATATGTATCAATCTAGATACTACAAAGGAAAACCGCATGGTAATCATACTTTTATTAATATCACAATGGTGTTAACCATCTTGGTCTTACTCTGTGAACCAGGCTGTTCCTAAAAATCCAACATTCTCAAAGAAAAAGAGTTCTCCCATTGAGGTATTCTGATGGTCTACAGCAAGCTCTGCAAACTAGTTCAGAAGAGAAGTTCCCTCCCTGCGCGGTGTGGCTCAGTTGGCTGAGCATCATCCCATAACTGGAAGGTTGTGGGTTCAATTCCCCATCAGGGCCCGTGTCTGGGTTGCAAGTTCGAAGCCTGGTCCGAACGTGTACAATCCCCTGTCCAGGTGTGGAAAGCCTGCAAGTGCTGGAAGGTGACTGACACAGGAGCCTGAAGGTGGGTGGGGACAGCTGGAGGTGGCTGGCCATGGCAGTGGCAGCAGGAGGTCTGAGGAGTCAGGCACAGGCGGGTCACCAAGGGCCTCTTAAGCTATTTAAAAAGTCTGGACTTTACCCTAAGGGCCACTGAAAGGTTTTGAAGAAGAGAACAGATGTAGTAACCCCCTTCCCATTTCAGAAGGACCCTTCCGGGTGCAGGGTGAGGATGGCACTGGCCAGGGGAAGACTGAACCGAGGAAGCCCGGGCAGGACCCTTCAGGAACTGCAGGTCAGTGATGGCAGCAATGGTGACGGCAGCGACCACGACGGACCCCGGCAGCAGCGGGGACAGAGGGAAGAGGACAGACTCAGCAGACATTCAGCAGTAAACTTGAGGGCTGGCTTGTGGGAACGGAAAGGGCGGGGTCAAGTGACGGCGGCAGGCGCTCTTTGCAGAGATGACAGGCGGGAGGAGGTGCCGGCGGAGGAGGAACTGGATCTGTGGGCGTGCGACCGTGAGGAGACCCCGGGCGGCCTGTCCAGGGGACAGCCGGACACCCCCCTGGAACAGCAGGCTGCCGTGCTGACTCAAGATGCGCACGGAGGGGCGTGGGGAAGATGGCACAGAGGGACGAGGAGCAGGAGCGGCAGGAAGCGCCAGGAGGCTCAAGTAGACGGAGACGCCTCCTCCGAGGGCCCCACGGGAAACGCGGTGGGCGACGGAGGAGCAGGCTAAGCGCCACTTTCCTGATCCCCCAGCGTCCCCTGACACTGCCTCTACGCTCCACAAACTGCAGGTTTGCTGTTTCTAAAAGTCACGGTGATTTGCCCCTCCAAGGATCTGATCATTTTATCCCCTCTGCCCTTAAGAAATAGCAGGCCAAACACATACCACCCGCGCCCTTACCCCAGCACACACAGAACTGAGTGTCTTAGCTTTCATCCTTGACTGTAACTGTCTAAGGTCATGGAGAAGTCACCACTTTCTCTTCCAGAGCACAGACTCTTACAGCTAGAAAGTCCTCAGTGAATACCTGTGCGATAATAAGTAACAAATGTTTGAACAGGAGAGACTGACTCACTGCAGGAAAGGCTGAAAGTGGTTGGTTGTGTGAGTATTCAGCATCCTTGAACCCAGACATCAGCGGGCTGGTCCTTCAGTGGGGCAACCCCCAAAAGCAAGAGGAAGAATCACTCTGGTGAGTACAGGAGAGGATAAAAAACTTACAACAGTCATGGGCATGTTACTAGAGGCAAGGGTGTGTGTGTGTGCGCGTGTGTGTGTGTGTGTGTGTGTGTGTTTGGGGAGAGGTAACGGAACTAGCACCCTCTAAACAAGCTAAGTGAGGAACCACAAGACACATCCCAGTGGCTGGGACCTGTCATCGGAGAAACCCTGGAGTGCTAACGGTCGGGAATCTGAATGTGAGCTAAAAGCCCTGTCTCACACAGACAGACACACAGACGCACAACTGCTGTGTATGCATTCCAAGCCCGTGTTCTTTCCACTACACCGTGTTGTCCCCCGGGAGAAGTGATGCTAAACGCAATCTAGAAGAGGTGCTGCAAGATGGAGTCGTATCGAAAAGGGTCCCCGAAGATGTGCTCAGCGTGAAATGCACGTATTCTTTGACAGAAAGAAATTAGAAGCTCCTGGATTATAAAACGGGAAAAAAAAAACCTGATGTCAGTCAGCCCAAGGCTTTAAAAGAACACGAACGTGCCCACCACCACAGGAAATGAGATGCTCTCAATTCATTCTGAGCCGCGAATGTTTTATTTATTGCTGCGGGACTGCAAAATGAGATAAGTTCTTACTTCAATAACAGCTTCACATGGAGAGAAAAACCCCATCGATCCATCCTGCTTCCCTAAAAACAGTACTTCCCGCTACAGGCCAGAGGCAAATCATAGTTTCCACCACCAGCTTTTCCCTTGGTGTATGCAAACACAGTTTTGCTTTACGTGAAACAGATTTCAAGTTTCGATACTCATAGCAATTACTTCAACCTACCCGAGCTCCCCAGAATAATTCATCATTACATCGCCAGGGGCAGTGCCCACTGGTGCCCCTGTACCAGTGGGGATGGGGTGGCGGTGGAGGCATAGATGAAAGTGAAGCTCAGAGAAGGGATTCTCTTGAGCGCAGAGAGGAAGAACTTTTTCGAATGAACATCGCCCCCCCACCTCCCGTACGCCCGACTCCCCACCCACACAGATGATGACTTGGGCAGTGCGGCCCTGCAGGCGCGGGAAGTGCTGGCCTCGTCTGCCCAAGAGAAAGACATGTGACCATGAGGAGGAGACGCCGCCTGCTCAGGAAGAAAGCCTGGTGTTCTGGACCTAAAGAGGGCTCATGTGGCTAGGAGACGAAGGGCAGTGTGAGAGGTGAGAAACTGAGAACAGTAAAAATGAGGATTCTAGGGCCTTCTGGCCTGGCCTTTCCAGCAACCTAAGGATGATCTCTTTTCTCGTTCCTCAGGCCTCCCCATCACGTGCCACCTGCTACTTAAGAAATCTGCACCTTCTTATCGGTGCCGAGCACAGGGACCTGGAGACCTTCCCCAATATCACGGAAGTACAAAGGGCCGGGAAGAAGCCCCTTGATTACTGTGCAGGAAGGGCCGACCCCTCATCTCAGGGCCCCTTAGCGCGCACAAAAGGAGAGAGAAAACAGAGGCCCCTAGGCGGTCACTGGCATGAAAACGCCACCATCTCTGTTGCTGATGGTGGTGGAAGTTCAGCAACAGGAAAACCGAGCTAACGATGCCTACCGTCACCCACACAGGACGAGGGCACTGCTTCCCTCTGGACAAGTGGCAAGTGCACCGCCCTTGTGATCCGGGGCTTTGAGGTCAAATGGTGTCTCTGAATGGGTTTCTTTAGTTGGGGGTCTGTTTAGCAAGGCCACCAAAAAAAACCCAACACTTTTAATAATACAAAGCAAACCAAGAGCATTTCCCCAAGTCTAAATTTGCTAAAATAGGAAGGAAGGAAGGATGGAAGGAAGGAAGGAAGGAAGGAAGGAGGGAGGGAGGGAGGGAGGGGTCTTATTCTTAGTTAACAAGAATGAACGGCTCAGCACTGAAATTGAAAATCTAGTAAAAATCGCTATTCCGAGGAGTGAGCCGATACAAAAGGAGCTGCGGTATCTCACGTCTCTATAAAGTCAATCCTCCCCGTGGGCCTTTGCCAAAATACGTTTTAACCTGCTTACCGCATGAGACGTGTGACTTAGCCCAGATAATGAATTTACCCGCTGCTAACCACAGCTTCCTGAGTGTCTGCAGCAACTTCCAGGTCTTGAACCCCCGTTTTCGCTCTCTTTGCCTACCTCCCTGTCAAAGTACCAAAGCCCCGCTGCGGCCAGGCAAATGAACTGCCTGTATCACAGGTACCCAAGCCCAAGTTCTAGTTCCTGAGCACCTCGAGTGTTGAGGTCGGGAGAGTCCTCAGAAGTTGTCTAGTCCCACGTTGTCCACCTCGCCCCGCACAGGCCGATCCCCGCCAACCAAATGGTTCGGCAGCACCCCAGGGGTAGCACGGCCTCTACCACCGGTGATCCGGTGATTCTCACTGGGGCGAAGTGACACGCACACGCAGCACATGCGCCATAGCTCCGACCCGAGTCTCGAAGCCCCGGGGAGTCCGGGGTGCTCCGTGGGGGAGGGTTCCGTTCAGCAGTGCCTTCTCCTTCGGGCGCCTGGACCCCAGTAACTGCTGTCGTCTGGGACGACGCCCCACCTGGGGGGTGGTCCGACGTGGGCCCGAAGTTACTGAAGACAGCACTGGGAGTCGCGTCCCCTGATTCTCAGCGTGGCCTTTTTCTCTCAGTGTGCTGCTCCTACCCTGTTCTCTAAGGGCCTTCCCAAACGACAGAGATGCGGCCGATAAGGGTCTGTCCACGGTTTAATCGCATCCGCAGGCGAACGCCACCACCTGCAGTCGGCTCAATTCACGAGTTATCACCATAGTGATGTGCCGTTTCCTCTTCTGCAAGTGGGCTCAGCAAAAAGCCCAACTAAACCCAGCCCCGCTCTTTATTCGTTCATTCAAAAGCACTTAGGAGCCAAAGCCTCCATCTCCCCTCAATGAGAAAACTCCACTTATAATAACAGTTAATAATTTAATAATAGCTGCACTACCCTCTGAAATACAGAAATGGAACACCCCCTCCTCCCAGTCTTACTAGTTCCCAACCATTTTAGTCTACACAGGGGGGTAAAGGTAGGCTTACAGTTTTTCTTATGGAAAACAATAATTAAAAACCAATAACACAAGAGTAAACTGTGTGTCGCATGCTCACACGGTGAGCCGACGTTTGCCGCCCTGGACGGAGGTGTACTTCAGCGGAAACAGCCACTACCTGCAGACACGTTAAGTGCCTCCAAATTTCTTCGGTTTTCTCCACACAACTTGTTCCCCTCCAGTTCGGGATCGGAAATTACTTAATGAAAACTGCCATCCCCCAAGGGTCCTCTCAGACAACCCAGCTGAGCATTTGGAAAGCTTCTGGAGAAGCGTCAGCAACCAAGGAGGTGCACGTGGATTCTGCAGGTTATTCCCTCATTCCACGGAGAAAACTGGAAAGGGGGGGAAGCCTTTATCTTCACATCTCGCTCTTTTTCTCCTCCGAGAACACATAATTACTCTTTTCACCCTCTTAGTCTAGCCTCAGCTTTCCGCAGAAATAGCAGTTTCTGCTCCCGCTCCAACATCCTAACACTCACAGGAGCCAGTGAGTTGGCAGAGCTCTGTGGACTGTCTCCGCGGGCTGCTGGGTTCACGTTCAAGTCCAGACAGCACCATGTCAGGTGAGATTCCCGCTGCCCCTAAAGGTCCCCGTTCTGAGCTGCTACCACCAGCCGCTTTTGCAACGATTCTCACCCCTGCATAACTCTCCTTAGCATTCTACTGGCATTCTTTCACGGCCCATTTACTCCTTCTACTTCCCGCTCTTTTTTCCATCCATTTGTTCACACCCAACACCTCAATTTAAACCTTCTACGCCAGATACTTTTCTTCCATTTACTATAGCTTAACATCAACTTCACTAGGCAATCAAAACCTAGCTCTTTGTTTTACTGACCACTATACGTTTGCATACACAGCTACAAACACACACGTACTGAGTGTCCATTACATACAAGAAACTCCAATCTACAGGGATTGTAACAGCTCTTCAGGAAAACAAGCCGCCTCCCACCCAAGCAAGTTGTTCTTATAAACACTGTTACACAGTGATGTTTACTTCGGGCTCCAGGATGCAGCACAGATCTGGACAACCCCTGACCTATAAGCTCAAATTACATGGTCAGTATTTGTGTTGGTCCATGACCCAGAACATATGAGAGGTCAGTTATTGCCTAGCGAGGGGTTAGAATAATCACAGCTGATGCTAAAACTGTCTGCAGTGCTGGGAACGGCTAAAACCATTGATATTAAACATCACTAAAAATGATGTTAAATCAACAAGGCAAACTATAACTTAAATGTATCTCCTGCCCTTCCATCTCAGCACCCCCCACACCAATAAACATGAGGAAAAAATAAAATAAATAATATAGATTTTAAAAAAATAATGAACATCTGTTATCTAAGTAATCTGACAAAAGAGTTGAAAGGAAAAGGAATATAATGAAATTTCATTGCACTTTTTTAAAAAAAGCCCTAGCCAGGCTACTTAGTTGGTCAGAGCGTCACCCCCCATGTGCCAAGGTTGTAGGTTCAATCCCCAGTCAAGGCACATATAAGAATCAACCAATGAGTACATAAAGAAGTGGAAGAACAAATTGATGTTTTTCTCTCTCTCTCTTTTGCTCTCAAATCAATAAACAAAATAAAATGCATCTTTCTAAAATAAAAAAAGGTTCCCCGATTCCCAATCAAATCAGGGCTGACATGCATATATATTATTTAACTGTCCATAAATGAGCTTCTTTAAATAGTAACTATTAATACCCCAAATCTCAGCATCCGCTTGGGCACAGAGTGACAGACATGAACCTTGAAATGACCAAGAAGTCAAACAAACTGCTTTCTTAAACTTGTAACACAGCGCGGGCTGGTGTGGCTCAGTGGATTAAGCACCCAGCCTGCGAACCAAAGGGTCGCTGGTTCAATTCCCAATCAGGGCACATGCCTGGGTTGTGGGCCAGGTAGGGCCCCTAGTAGGGGGTGTGCGACAGGCAACCACATGCTGATGTTTCTCTCCCACTGATGCTTCTCTCCCATTCTTTCTCTTTCCCTTCCCCTCTCTCTAAAAAAATACTTTAAAAAAACTGTAACACAATCTGCAATGAAGAGAAGCCACGAGGGGGAAAGTCCTCACTACCCTCTGCGGTGGCTGAACCAGCCTGGCCCAGGCCACTGACTGCCCAAGTCCGGGGCTTCTCTGGACTGATGTCATGTAAAATTCCTGCTCTGTCTGAAATCCCAGAGATACTGACCAATGAAGCACAAGACATTACTGAAACCGTGATCTATACCAAAAACAAAAAAAACAAGTCCAGTCAAGTGTGGCTCCCTCCTAATTTCCCCCTGGAATCTAACAACTCCCCCTGGAGAGCCTGCCAGCATCTCAAAACCATCACCTCTACAAGGGAACAGAACACCGTCTCCTTCAACTGATTCTCCCGGCAACTTTCCTCTTTCCGCACAGCCAGTCACCCTTGTCCTGACGCCAAAACAGATTCTCCTGCCTTCCTCTCCCTCAACCAAACACCCACTCAGCCAGTAGTAATAATAACAGCTAGCATTTTTCGAGAAGTCAACAACTCGCTAGGCACTAGACACCCAAAACCAGCCTGCTAAACGGATCTCAGAATCCCAGTTACCTCGGAGGAAGCTGAGGCGCAGTTCCAAGTTCAGTAACTTGATGAAGGTCACTCAGCCAATGAGCAGCAAGACCCAAGCCCGAAAGCAGCCTCTCCTACACGCCACGCTCAGGCGGCATTCACGCCATTGCAGCCTCACATTTGCCCATGTATTCGTCCTCTTCCTAAGGCCGCCACGCTGGCTCCTGCCTTTCTTCTATGCAAACTACAGACGCCCTCTCTACCCTCACACTTCCCATTGAAAAAAAGAATGCAACTCTACAATGAAGTCCAATTCTCTGCCAGTCTCCAAAGATACACTATGCATTTCCATTTCCTGTCTACGTTGAAGTCATTAATATCAAGGGGAGCGCTGTCGCAGTCACTCTGCAAGGCCCGATTCAAATGACACCTTTGCTGTGACACTTCCTCTGATAAGGAGGGGAGAGCCACAGAAGGGAAAAAGAAGCGCTGTTCCTGACGGAGCGCTTGCTTTGAGGGAAAGCCTGCAGGGCCCCCCAGGGAGACGGGAGCTGCTGTACCCTCTCCCTGTCTGCAGACAGACCCGACACGTGGGGGTGAGTACCGCACCCAGGGCGGCGCGGCTGGTGAGTGTGAAGTCAACATTCACATCCACGCCCACAGGTCACTCTAGTGAACTCTCAGGAGCCCCTTCTTAACTTTCTCACGGGTGGATCGGGCTGACCACGGCTGACTCCGCGGCTCAGTCTCGACGTCCCCAAAGCAGGACACCAGGCACGGGTACTTCCTGATGGGGCGCATCGAGGAGAAATCAACATGCCTCCGACCCAATCCTGCCAAAGCAATTCAACTTGCGTCCAATCACGCCTCCCGAGTGGCGCTCCTCAGATGTTAACTTGCACGCAGATCCCGAGGGCTCCGGCTAGATGCAGATTCTGATTCAGCACGACTGGGCGTGGGCCTGAGAGTCTGCATGTCTAAGAAGCCCCCAGAAATAACCTGTGCTGCTGGACCACGCCCATGCTCCGAACAGCGAAGCCCAGAATCTGGACCTGACCCCGCGGTTGGTAAGACACAGGGAAGACAGAGGAACAAATTAAACAACTCATGGCTGGAATGAGGGGAGCGAGGCACACGCCTCAGATACAAAATTTAAGGGCAAAAACACATAGTAATAAAGATAAATATTTTAATACAAAATTTTAAAAATTAAAATAAATGCAAAAAAAAAAAAAAAAAAAGACCCATGATGAATACAATGTCCCAGTTTTAAATGAAGACGATCAGTATCACGGATCTTTCTTTCTGTCTCCTACTCCAATACGGCCGCA
This sequence comes from Glossophaga mutica, assembly GCA_039655065.1. Taxonomy (NCBI): domain Eukaryota; kingdom Metazoa; phylum Chordata; class Mammalia; order Chiroptera; family Phyllostomidae; genus Glossophaga; species Glossophaga mutica. The sequence continues at coordinate 9,325,138 of CM077313.1, forward strand.
CAGCGCTGGACGCTGCAAGCGACCTGCCACGCCCAGAGCATGGACGAGTCCGGGGCAACGGGGACCTGCCTGGTCTCTGAACCACATCGGTCCTACAAAAGGGAGGGGGCATCACGAGGCTTCCGAGACACACACCTAATGCAAAGCAGGAAACTCGTTCTGACATTGATGAGAACCCAACCGTGCCACAGAAAACGGGGTGACAACAGGAAATACAAGCAGACTGAAGAGTATTAGGTGATACGGGAGATTGTTGACTCTGAAAGGTTCAAGATAATGGTTCTGAGGTTTTCTAAAGTCCTTACTCATTGACATAAGGTACTGAAGTATTTAGGGGTAAAATGATATGAGAGAAAATATCTGGGATATTCCAGGGAAAAAGAAAGTTACAAGACAAGATTAGTAAAATGTTGCTATCTGTTGAAGCTGGGCGATGGTATGTGTGGATTCATTATCCTATTCTCTCTAATCTTTGTACTTAAAGTTTCCAGAATGAAAAGTAACTAATTCCGTTTTCTTTAGGCAGCCCTTCCATTTACATTGAACCACTCCACTCAGACAGGACACAGCACAGAGCACCTTACACATCAATAACACAAGTAGCTGCTCCTTTCAGCACGTGCCGGGAGCTGTGATGATCTCACTGAGGTGTCACCATACTGCAGTGAGTGACTGTGCCAAGAATAAAAGTGAAGTTCAGCAAGCTGGAATAGCTCACCCGAAGTCACGGAAGGCTGGAGCCCAGGTTTGACACCATGCATTAAAACATCCATCTGATGCCACGTGGGGCTTACGGCACAAGCGACCTCAGCTTATAGTCCGTTTCTCTCCCGGCACCGAAACAGCGGAGCCACTCCTAGTGGTTAAGATGAGGACTACCTGGCTTTGAATCGTGGCTCTAACACTCACTCTCCATGTGACCTGGGGCAGGTTACTTCCTACTGTCCCTCAATTCCTTCATCTGCACAGGACTACAAATCTCATACTACTAGGAGATTAATTACTGTCTTATAAAGGTGTTAGGAAGACCAAATGAGTTAATAAATGTAAAGTGCTTAAATCATGGGTGACACGTGGCCAGCACTGATTAAGTGTTAGCTATTGTTACCATTATTATTACTGAGTTCTCACTACAACTGAATGACACGGAACCCACCCCTCAGGCAAACTCCTAGCCATTTATTTTTACATCTTCTAAGCAATTGTATCTGAGCGCAGGACTTGAAAGGTGAGCTGCCACCAATGTTTATGAAAGCGCATGCATAGTAATCAAGACTAACGTTCCTATATTCGGGGGGAAAAAACCCAGTATTAGTAAAAATGTAGAGACAGTGGGCCCAGGACCATCACTACAGTATCGCATTTGCTTTGCAAGTTTAAGGTCAAGGAATTCATGGTGTTCATAGGATTTAAAAATCTCCAAGAAGGTACTGGGAATTCCTGCTAAGCTGAGAGGCTGGATGCCCCACAAAAATGAGGAGGGAGCCCTGGGTCAGGGTCGGGGTCAAGGTCGGGGGCAGAGCCGGTGCCAGCAGAGCCGGTGCCAGCAGCGCTGAAACGAAGGAGGCTAAGAGCCAGCAGCCAGGGCTGAGCCGAGAGGCCCAGTGGAGGAACTGCGTGCACCAAGGCGCACCAGCCAGGACCACCGGAGGGGACAGGCGGGGATGGGCGGGGGCGTGGTCCCAGTGGTGAAAGGGACAGTGGCTCCGACCGGGCTTGCTGGTTTTAACGGCCCCCCTTGTGGTGATGCTCCGTCGGTCCTAACATGACGCTTCTCCAGCTGCCCCTCACAGAAGGTGAAACAAGGAAGGCCCAGAGCTTCCCGGGCCGTCGGCCAGGCCCCGTCTTCCCCCCTCCTGGCGTCTCTGCACTCACTCACTGGCCCGCTGCCAGCACGCATTCGCTCTACCTCCCCGAGTACCCAGCGTGCGCTGCATCACACGCCCTCGCAATCGTGAGCATTTACTGAAGCCTGAGATCTATCAGGCACGTGCTAAGCGCTTTACAGTCATCTCGCTCGGTCCTTCAGCGATCCAGTGAGGTCCTGTGACCATCCCCACTTCACGGAAGAACCTGCGGCCACGGAGCCCACGTGGTCACACTGCCACGAGCGTCGGTTCTGTTGGACTCCAGAGACGGCCTCCTTTCTGCTGCCTTTTGTTAGCAGACCTTTGTCCTGACAAGGCGAGGAAGGAGGGAGAGCCCACCGCCAGGAACCCGGAACACGACCTCCCCCAGGGAGCCCGGAAAGCTCGGAGGAGCAGGCGAAGAGGCATGAGCAATGCTTAAATTCCCTCCACTCTGGGCGCATGGGCCGCCGCCGCCTCTGGTCACTCGCTCGCACCGCTGCTGAGGGCGACGGTCCAGGCCTCCCCTGCCGCCACCACGGTCACACGGAGGGAGGCCACGCGGAGAGGACAACCCCCAGCGGAAAAGAAAACGTACAAATGTAATAAAGCCTACGAATAACTAATAGCTATGTCAAGAGACAAATGAAAAGCAACCAAGGGGAGATAGAAAAATAAATTAATAATTTTTTTACAAATCTGTTGGAAAAAACTTTTCCCCTTAAGAGCAAACTATAGTTTACACTATTACTTCATGTGCATTATTTAAAATCTTAAAATACAGGCAATTATCATTATTGCCATGTGATTCCTACCTACATCAGATGTTCTTTTCCTTTCAAAGCACAGAATAAAAGGCAAATACATATGATAAAACAAGTCGCTTGCTATTCAAAATGAGAAACGTAAAGTATTATGTTCGCTAATCTTTGAAATCAAGATCAAGGAGCCTGAAATTCTGTACGTCTCAAATAAGTGCTAGGCGATTACCTTCCAGAACACTACTCAGCTGCAGAGAAGACCACACGGACGAGCTGCAGTAAATGCAAGGACAGGGACGAAGCTCAAAGCCACTGTGCTGAGAGCACAAGGCCTCGCGAGAGGGCCATGAAGAAGACACGGACGGAGCGACGGCAGCACCTGCCCCGTGTGGGGACCTCGGTCACGCAGGTGTGCGCCTCTGACAGAACTCCGCAAACGTGCACTCGGGGTCTGTCCCCCGCATTCCGAGTTTCACAAGCAGGGAAACGAGCAAACACGGAACTCTGATTACGGACATGCACGGTCAAGTATCTAGGCGGCAGTGCACTGATGTCTACGAATCACTCTGAAATGCATCAGAAAGTAAGACTGAGCCCTGGCCAGGTGGCTCGGTGCGTTGGGGAATTTTCCCGAGCACCAAAAGGCTGCAGGTTCAACCCCTGGTCAGGGCACATACCTAGGATGCGGGTTTGATCCCCGGTCAGGGCGTGTATAGGAGGCGACCAAGAGACAGTTTCTCTCTCACATCTCCCCCCTCCCACACGCCCCCACACACTTCTTCTCTCTCTCAAATCAACAAACACATCCGTGGATGAGGATAAAAAGAAAAAGCAAGACTGAGAAAGGGATGCAGAGATACACAGATATGCAATAAAGCAAACATAACAGTAAAATCTAGAATCCAAGTAGGAGATAAGCAGGTGTTTATCGCAAACTTCTTTCAACTCTGCTGTACATCTGAACATATTCATAGAAAAAAGGAAAAATATACTTGTCTATATATTAAACAGGAGACTAAGGAGACTAAGAAAAGGACATAAGAAAGTAAAAGGCAGAGTGTAAGGGAAAGAACAGTAAGTAAAAAGGAGAACAAATTAGAAGGGGAGTCAGACAAAAAATGTAAATTGAAACACATACAGAAAACTGAGGGCATGCAGAAAGAACCAGAAACACTCGGGGACTTTGCGATGAGTGTCTTGGTCCCTGGGCCACGTGTCCAGTTCTTACCATTAACCTATGTTAAATGCTAACCTCCCTGGCTGGTGTGGCTCAGTGGATTGAGCACCAGCCTGCGAACCAAAAGGTCACCAGTTCAATTCCCAGTCAGGGCACATGCCTGGGTTGAGCGCCCGGTCCCCAGTAGGGAGTACTCAACAGGCAACCAGACATTGATGTGTCTCTCCCTCTCTTTCTCCCTCCCCCTCTCTCTAAAAATAAATAAAATCTTTATTAAAAAATACATGCTAACAAATATGTTCTATTTCATAAAGCAGCTTCATTCAATCTGAGGGCTGAAAACGTAACAGGAACATGACATTCTAATAAAGTTACTAGGAAAGGCGTTTAAAAGGCAATGCCATTAAGAAGTACAGCACACTGTGTATGCTGAAGTGAGCACTGCTCTCCAAAGCTGTCACAAGCACAGAAATTGTGTGAGATTTAGAGCATGATTAACCTGCATCCAAATCCCAGTTTCATGAATAAGCAGCCATTCGACTTAAGACAAGTCACTAATCCCTCCAACCCTCCATCTCCTTATCTGCGACATGGAAATAGTACCACCTCTCTCCCAGCGTGATTTTGAGGAGTCAATGAGCCCATATACATGGAAATGACTCTCCCAGCACCAGGTACCAAGTAATTCTTCATTAGATATTGTTTTTCTTCCCTCTTATTCTAATAGCGCCATCATTGCTTTACACAGTTTTGTGATGCACTTTTTGAGTTACGGACCAGAGGAAGAAGAGAAAAAGTGTTGTGGGTGGAGGGGAGAACATAGGTACAACAGATGTGAGGACCTTCTTTTAAAGGCTACTGGGGCATGGGGGTCGGGTTTAGAGGTCACAGAGGGAGGATGAGAAGGGGTGTAAAGAAGCAGAGAGCGAGACAAGGGCAGAATCGGGCAGGGCCCGTCACGCCATGCTGAGGAATTGGGTCTTTGTCTTCCAGGCACTGGGGAGCCATTTACAGGTTGTCGGTGGAAGAGGGACGTGGTCTGAGTTGTCTCTTAGAAAGAATATTCTGCCCTGGCTGGTGTGGCTCAGTGGATTGAGCGCCAGCCTGTGAACCCATAGGTTGCTGGTTCGATTCCCTGTCGGGGAACATGCCTAGGTTGCAGGCCAGGTCCCTGTTTCGGGGAGAACAAGAGGCAACCAATCAATGTTTCTCCCCTTCTCTTTCTCCCTCCCTTCTCCTCTCTCCAAAAATCTACACTTTTAACCTAAAACATCTAAAAAAAGAAAGACTACTCTGACAGCTGACTGCACTGTACAACTCCAGGGACACTGTGAACACCGAATGTCAACAGAAACAAGATGTGGACTGGAACGATATCGTGCGTCCAAGACCTAAGCACCACACCCGAAAACTCTGGTGTGGTTATGACCACCTGACAAGCATGGGGAATGAGGATGGAACCAGGGGACACCCACCTTTACTGAAGGGACAAGCAGAGCAAAGACACCCTACAGAAAACGGAAGAGGATGCCGTCAAAGAGAACCAAATGTGGCCGCTATGGACGGAAAAGCACCCGTCCAGTGTAGTGACGAGGAGGCTATCGCGGACCTTGTCAAGAGCGGTTCCATCAAGTGACGGGGCAGAAAACAAACCTCACTAAACCATTCTAAAGTGGGGACAGAGACTGCGCGTGTGAGGCGCGCTTTCAAGAATGGTGCACACAGGAGAGAGACAGGGCAGCGGGTAAATGGGGACACACGGTTGAGAGAGCACTAGGAAGAGAGAGAAATGGGGGAAAGAAGTGGGAAAGATGAGTGGAAAGATGCAAGGGAGGACAAGGGTAACGGGGCGGGGGCTGGGATGCAGGCCGGGGTGGAGGGCCGGCCTTGGGCGGAGCAGGCAGCCTCACCCGGACACAAAGAACGAATGTGCACAACAGCTGTCCTGCGCTCTCTACTTTCTCTTTGCAACAGGAGTGACAGTTGTCTAAGAATGAGTACGGAGGAGGCGGAGCAGGAAACAGGAAATCTGCGGATATTTCAAAATAAACGTGTGGAGCACGAGAGAGTGACCTGGCTGTGGGTCTTGTGCCTAATCCCCTCCAGGAGCATTCAGCAGCCTGGGTGTGTGGGTTCCCCCACCGGCCCAGGCCTGGGATCCTGCCCTCTGGGGACTCAGACCTGCCTGCTCATGTCGGTCCCTTCCTCCGTAAATAAAGTATGTGACAAGTGTCTTCTACAGGTGGAGCGTTGGGAACAACACTGAGAAAGACAAACAGGACTTCTGCTCTTTTCAGTCTTCTGCTGTGAGTGAAGAAACAGACGGAACAAGGGAATTCTCAGCAGCGGTGAGTATCACACAGAGAGTTCACAGCACCATGAAGAAAAGTAGGAACTGCCTAACCGAGATTGTCTCCCCAGACAGGGCAGAAATGATACGAGACCTGGAGAAGCGGCAGAGGGCCGTCACGTGAAACGGGAAGAAGAAAGAGGGCGAGCATTATTACACGAGAGGACAGCATGTGCAAAGGCCCTCCAGGGAACCCCGACACAGAAAGAACACGTCGCTTGGCAAGACCTGGAAGTCCCACGTACTAAAAGGTCAAGTGTGGCAAGGGGACACACGTTTTGTGGGGATGTATCCACAGGGGCCCACGGCATGGAGAGCTGATGAGAACTGTGGACTTGAGCCTCAAGAGCAATAGCAATCTGCACTTTTAATAAGACTGTTCTGGCAATGGTATGCAAATTAGATTAGAAAGAGACCAGAGCAGATGCGAGAAGGATGGTTAGGAGCCGTTCAGTAAGAGCCCAGGCCAGGGGTGACGGTGCTACAAACAAAGGCGGTTGACAGTGAGGACAGACAAAAGGAATCAAACAAAGTGAGAACCTTACAAGAAGCAAAGTCACTTAGAATGTATAATCGGAAAGCGGGGAATAAGGATGAAGGACAAATGGAAGACGGTGGTCAGTTTTCAGTTTGGGAAATCAGTCGGATGCTGAGCGGTGCTGATCACTGAGAAGGGACAGGTTTGACGGGAAAGCTTTTGATTTTATTTTTTAGTCCACTGAGGCTAGGCACCTGTGAAGCATCCAAGCAGACAGGTTAAGTGAGCAGCCGAATGCATACATCCCTAACGTTGTCATACAGCAGTCCTCGCATTCCTTATAGTTGTAAAAAGACAATAGAGGGAAACTTCCTCAACATGATAAAGGCCATATGTGACAAGCCCGCTGCTCACATCACACTCAACGGTGAAAGATTTAAAGCTTTTCCTCTAAGATCAGGAACAAGACAAGGGTGCCCACTCTCGGCACCTCCATTCAACACAGTATGGGAAGCCCTACGCAGGAATGAGGCAAGAAAAAGAAATAAAAGGCATCCAAACCAAAAAGTAAGAATTAAAACTATCTCTGTTTGCAGCTGACATGATCTTATATGTAGAAAACCCTAAAGATTTCATGTGAAAAAAAGTTAGAAGAAACGAATTCAGCAAAATTAATGATTACAAAAGTTAACGTGCAAAAAATCAGTTGCATTTTTATACACTAACAATGAACAATCTGAAAAGAAATTATGAAAATAACCCTATTTATGATAGCGTCAAATAGAATAAAATATTTAAGAATAACCAAGGAGACAAAAGATTTGCACACTAAAAACTACAAAAAAAACTGCTGAAAGAAATTAAAGACAAATATAATGGGAAAATATCCCAATGTTCATAAATTGGACCACTTAAAATGTCCACACAGCCCAGAGTGATCTACAGATTCAATGCAATTCCTATCAAAATCCCAGTGGCATTTTTTGCAGAAATAGAAAAAAATCCTAAAATCTATATGAAATCTCATGGGACCCCAAATAGTCAAAACAATCCTGAAAAAGAACAGAGTTGGAAGACTTACGCTTCCTAATTTTAAAACACACCACAAAGCTACAGTAATCAAAACAATATAGCACTGGCATAAAGACAGAGCAACGGAACGGAACAGAAAGCCCAGAGGTAAATCCGTGCGGATACGAGCAAATGACCTCCAACAAGGATGCCAAAACAACACAATGGGGGGAGGCTGAAAATGAATTTAAGACCTAAATATAAGGCCTAAAACTATAAAAATTCTGGGAGAAAACAGAGAGAAAGGTTCATGGGAGGCTGAAAATGAATTTAAGACCTAAATATAAGGCCTAAAACTATAAAAATTCTGGGAGAAAACAGAGAGAAAGGTTCATTAGATTTGGCAATAATTTCTTGGGTGTGACGCAAAAGCAGAGGCAATGAAAGCAAAAACAGACAAATGGAATGACAGCAAACTTAAAAACTTCTGTGCATCAAATGATACAATCAGCAGAGTGAAAAGGCAACCTACAAAAAGGGAGAAAATACTTGCAGACTTACATAGCTCATAAGGGGTTAGAGAATGCTTCCAACTCAACAACAAAAAACAAAATAACTTGATTTTTTTTTTAATGGGCAAAGGACTTAGACATTTCTCCAAAGAAGATAAATAAATGACCAAGAAACATATAAAAATATGTTCAACATCATCACTCATTAGAGAAATGCAAATCAAAACCACGAGATGCCCTATCTCACCCACCAGGATGGCCACTATTAAAAACCTGGAAATAAGGAGTGTCGGTGAGGATGCGGAGTAACGGCCCATGTGCACCCGGCGGGGATGAAAAGTGGTACAGCTGACATGGAAAACAGTATGGACGGTCCTCAAAAAATTACAACTAGAACTATCATGTGATCCAGCAATGCCACTTCTGAGTGCACACCTGGAAGAATGGAAAACAAGACCTCGAAGACGCAGCTGCGCACCTCGGCGTACCGTATTAGCATTGTTCGCAGTAGCCGAGGGGTGGAAGCAGCCCAGATGCCCATCAACAGATCAGTGGATAATGCAAATGTGGTGCATACACATAATCAATATCACTCAGCCTTAAAAAAGAAGGAAATCCTGCCACATGCTACGACATGGATGAACCTTAAGGACATCATGCTAAATAAAATAAGCCAGCTACGACAGACAAATACCACGTGATTCCGTGTACAGGAGGAATCTCAAGCAGTCTAACCAAGAGGCTGAGAGTAGGAGGGAGGGTGCCAGGGGCTGCGGGGGTAGGAAGTGGGGAGTTGTTGTTTAGTGGGTAGAGAGTTTCAGTTTTGCAAGATGGAAAAGTTCTAGAGATCTCTCGGGCAGTAATGTGAATAACTTAACAGCAGTTGCCGCACAGCTAAAAATGGCTAGTGTAAGGGGGTAAACTTTATGTTACGTGTTTTTTACAGTTGTTTAAAAAGGGGGGCTAAATTTAAAGAGGGCAAAATAGTACCACAGCACACAGGAGAAAAGTTTGAGGACAAGAAGAGCAGCAGGAGGATGGGGGTGCATTTAGAGCAGTGACCTTGAACGTCAAGGGGGAGACCGCCAAGTGAGGCTTCCAGGCTCCCACCGCACGTCTAGTTCAAGGTGTTTCACACCCAATTCAGCACGAGGCCCCCGCAGGAAGTAGAGTGGTGGACGCCAGGTGCTGGGGGGGTGGGGGGTGGGTAGAGGGGAGGAGCTATTGTTTCATGAATACACCCCGTTCTGGAGGTGGGTGGTGGTGATGGCTCCGTAACTATGCAAATGTATTCGATACCACTGACCTGCGTGCTTAAAAAACGGATGGAGACGTTAAATTTTATGTTATGTGTATTTTACCCAAGTAAAAATTGTATAAAAAGAGAGAATGAGGCCTCTGGTGTGCAGGAGACTTGATGGAACTTTTCAAACCTTCTCCTTCACTCCTCACCAAAGGATACGTTTTTATTGACTTGAGAGGGAGAGGGAGGGGGAGAGAAGCATCGATGGGAGAGAGAACAGGGACGGGCTGCCTCGCACTCTTGCCTGGACCGGTGCTCGAACCGGTGTGCGCCCTGACCAGGAATCCAACCAGCAACCTTTCGGTGCACGGACGACGACGCTCCAACCCGCTGAGCGACGTGGCCAAGACTACACCGACAAGAAATTAGTATGGGGCCCCTAAAGACACCCTGAACGGGGGACACGGTTACTTCCTCGGATCTGCACCCAGTAACAGAACGGCAGCAGCCCTCCGCGGGTGGGACGTTCTCCCTGACTGAGCTCGCCAGGGCCTGGGTGCCCGCTCCCGCACGGCAAACCCTCCTCGTTCCTACCTGCCAGGAGGTACAGGAGCTGTGTCCCCAGGCCCAAAACGGCGTCACTCGTGCCCAGGATACCAAACGTAGATTTAACTGCTGACCTAACTGCAGATTCCACCTCTCCCGGAAACACAGGGTTAATCAACCAGTCTGGGGTTTTCTGGTCAGGCGCCAGTAATCTGTCACACGCGCCCCCCCCCCCCACGCCCTTACCACCGACAGAAAAGGCAGGGTTAAACCCTCCCCCTTCTCTCCCAGCCCCCTCCCCCAAATATCCTGGACCAAGAAAAATCCTTTCTTTCGTTAATGGCTCCCTTGCCCTACCCTTCTCCCTATCAAAACCCTCCACTGCACACCCTTCCAGCTGTGAGACGGGGTGCTGCCTGATTCCTGAATCTCTGCAGAGCGCCCATTCGATCTCCACATCTACTGTTAAATTTTGTGTTTTAAAGGAGCCTCTCCTTGAGGACTCGAGTATAGTTAGAAAAGGGAGGAAAAGGCAAACACCGTGGATGTCATATCCCATTTGGTAAAACCTTCCCTCCACCCTTTTCTTTTTTCTATATGACCAAATTTAAGTTTCTTAACATCTGTTCTTTATACACCAGTTAATGGACTTCGAGTGCTTAGTTTAGCATTGAGAATTCTTAGAAAGAAAGCAGGGAGGGGGAGTTTCATCTTTTCTGTAGTTGCAAAAAACTAGACGCCGTGCTGCGTCATAAGATTATCTGACAGCGGAGAACAGAGGACGCTCCCAGGGGTACCAGGACGAATCCCCTTTCCGATGTGGGGACTTTATCAGGAAGCCTCCCTGGTCGTCTTCTGTTTGACAAAGCTGTCATGGAAGACACCCGGATTGGAGCGAAACTTGCTATATATTTAGGATGTAGCCTTTAATCCCCCCAAAGCCTGCAAATTGATTGGCTCTCTGAATAACCTGTATAATTTTTATGCAAAAACTCTTGTGTACTTAAATCTTAGTACCCTATTAAATCAGAAGAGGTGCTCAGGTGCTTTCTCCTCCCTCCAGGCCTGAAGGCTAATAAAACCCAGGACTCCCTGGAATTCCTTATTAAAACAAAAGATCTGACAGCCTTTTTCTCATTTAAATGAACCCAAGCTAGAGGGCTGGAGGACGGTCACTGGGGCTGGAGGAAGCAGAGGCAGTCTGGTCCAGGGTCAGGCAACCAGAGTGATAAGAGATCAGGAGACAGTCTGAAACAGAAGGAGTGAAACCCCAAGGGGACACCGGTTCCAGTCCCGGTCCTGCTCCGCTGTTGACATGGCAGGTGCCTTTCTCTCCCTAGGCTGGGCTCCCCTGCTTCACCTCCCCAACCCACAGCCACAGCCACCGCCACAGCCACCGCAGCACCAGTGCGAGTAGCACTGCATAGCTCCAACTTTACAGATCGGGTTGCCACAAGCAGCCTCTGTCTCTGTGGTTTTAAGACTTATTTTTCTTTCTACGCCACAGCATTTTATAGAGACCGTGTTGGGAACCACCCTGCCTGGTTTCAGAAACTGTAACCCCCCCATGGCTAAGGCTGAGCAAAAAGACCTTGAGACCGTAATCCACTAAGGAGACAAAGCTTATCTCCCTGGCAGGGGCACCGCCTCTGCACCCTCTTACCTCACCCTGCTTGGCCCCAGGTAAATGACCAGTTAGCAATGACAGGGAAGATTCCTCAAGGGAGGGACAGCCTAAGACAGGCAGGGTCACAAAGAGGCCCTCAGGGAAGGACTTGGGGGCTACAGAAAAAGGGGGTGATGGATACTTGCCCCTTGGCTTTGACATAGTCTAAATCCTCATTCTGTCTGCAAGAAGTCTCCTAATCTCTTGGCTGCCTTACTTCCCCCACCTGACTTAAGCCTGAAACAATGCAGGCGGGCGGTGCAGCCCTGGGCGGGTTCCCAGGGACATTGGGCCTAAGGAAGAATGCTTAAAATCCTGTGAAACCTGCTTTTCCAAGAATGTCCTCGATTTTCTGATAAGCGTCCAAAGCTTAATACGTTTATACGTTTCCCAAAGTTTTATAGCCCTTTAGCTAACTGACCTGACTTAGAATAAACTCTCAGAGTTCTTTGAATCTTATCTACTGTTTGATCCTTACTGCCTGACAATGACTGATGAGCTCTACCTGTATTCCTAGGCAAAGTGAACCCCATAAAAACCCACTGGGGAACAGGTTCCTGGCCCTTCTCCTTTGAGAGATCAGCCACCTTTCCTCCCCAAGCAGATCATGTCTTGGTAGACTTATTCTCAACCATGGCAGATGGGGGCGGGGAGGGGGCGCTCTGCGGGCAAAGCTCCCGCACAGAGACGAGCACAGCTGAACAAGATTTCACTCTCAGGCCCCCGGGACAGTTTGGTTGCAGGAGGGAAGGCGGGGTGGGCTGGGCTGGGGGCTCTCAGGTAGTTACCAGTGTTTTCCGTACAGCCAATGGCTTCCCCATGTCAGCAGGCAGACTCCGGCTGTGGTTTTCTTCCAATGACTTCGAAGCGTTTTGAAGAGCACAGTCATCTTCTAAAGGCAGAAAAAGAAAAAACGACACCCGTGATCATCCGAGGCCAGCGCGGGGTGTCCCTGGGACTCTTCCACGTTCGCCCCCGACGTTCCCCTCCCTCGCTCCGCTTCCTTCTCTCGGCTTCCCGGGCCTCTGCTCATCTTCTCCCTTCTAGTCCCACAGCCCTGACCTTCTCACCTGCCCACCCACCTTCTGAAGCTCCTTTCTTCACTTCTTTGCACCTAAACTCCATGTTCCCCTCTCTGATCACTTTTACTCATCGTAGGGGGCGGGAGGGTGCAGAAAGGCAAGACGGGAATTCTAGGCTTCTCTGTTGTGTGTGTATAAAGGACTCAACACCAAATCAGTAATGTAAGAGCTTTTTCAAAATAGAGGAGAACACTAGACCCCCAAAAGGAGAACAAGCAGAGAACAGGCACAGAAACTCAATGACGAGGAAATGTGTGTGGCTTCGCCCTGGCTGGTGCGGCTCAGTGGACTGAGTGCCAGCCTGTGAACCAAAAGGCTGCTGGTTCGATTCCAGTCAGGGCACATGCCTGGGTTGCGGGCCAGGCCCCTGGTTGGGGGAGTGCAGATCGATATATCTCTCACGCATCGATGTTTCTCTCCTCTTTCTCCCTCCCTTCCCCTCTAAAAATAAATAAAATATATTTTTTAAAGTTTGGCTTCCTGAGTAATCAAAGACATGCAAATTACAAAGAGCTATAGATAGTCACCTATAAAATAAAATGTTTTCAATGCTTACATTCACCGATGACAAAATGAAATGAGACAGTCCCTCACACACTCCCACGTGGAAGGTAAATCAGCTCACCTTCTCTAAAAGACGAAGGGATAGTGTATATCCTTATTCTGTCTGTCTTCTTCCCAGCACTCATCACTGATGATCCTCACTTGCTCATTTGTTTACTAGCTCCTCCCACTGGGATGTAAACCCTGTGAGTTGGACTGTTCTGGACTGTTCTGGTCACTGCTGTGTCCCCTGTGCCTCAAATAAGACCTGGTACATAACATCTTTGCAATAAGTAACTGTTGAACGTGATGAAGTTCAGGACAAGCCACCCCAAAATATGACACCTTGGCATGTTGAATATTTTAAGCAGAACGGGTCTGACCTCCTCCCTATTTTACCTACTGGCCTCGAACAGGTCAAAAAACCCTCATATGAAAGGTGCTCTCTTTACGCCTAGAGAAGAGCATCCTTCTCTCCCAGGGCAAAGGGGTGCCAAGGACAGTCCTAGCAGACGGCCCCTGCTAAGTTTCGCACCTACCGCAGTTACCTCGTACCCTTCATTCGGTCACATTCCTCCACTCCTCATCAAACCTAGCATAACATACTCAGGTCGGCCTGTCTGCTCTTGCACCTCTTCTGAAGTCTCCCGTGTCACGTAAAACTTGCTCTAAATAAACGTGCCTGCTTTGCTCCTGTTACTCTGTCTTTGTCGGGTTGGTTTCCAGGCCCGGGCTCGGACCACATGAGGGTCAAGTGAAACTTTTCCTCGTTTCTCAATGTTTCTTCGCTGAGGATTTTTGATGTGGGAAAAACTCAAAATACAATGGTAAATAAAATCAGCAGGCTAAAAAGCCGTATATAATTGGCACTACCCCAGTTATGTCCAAACATAAGTATCAATGGGAAAAACACCGACAGAAATAAACACACAAAAATTTAAGCAGTTCCCTCTTGGTTGTGGGATAATGGGCGACATCTGTTTTATTTATTAAATTACAATGTATTTTCTAAGTTTTCTAAAATGAAATAATTTTCTAAACAGATAAATATTTAAACAGAATTTTTTATGACTATGTGTGCATGTGGTAAATAAACCAATAAAAAAGAAAAAAACACAGCTGCTTTCACTGAAGATTCTGCTTCTCTTGTTACTCCCTAGAACCGCAGACAAAGGCTCTCTTCTTCCCTGACTTTAACCAGGTTCCTCTGAGCTCTCTCTCTGCTGGTCTAAGCCCAACCGTGGGTTCTCCTCTGTCCTAACAGAATCCAGTTCGGACAAGAATCCTGTCAAGTTGGTTTAGCGCGCGCACGCACGCACACGCACACACACACACACACACACAAACCCACCTTGGTTTTCTGACCACCCTGCCAGACTGAGTCATTCTAACAAGAATGCCCCTTATCCCTGGTATTTTCTGTAAGTAATTTTTCATCCACTGACCTCCACCTGGTTCTTTGCTGTACGCCCCCACCCTCCTGAGTGGGGTCGAAGCCCGGTCTTCCGCTCCTAGGCCAACACACCCACCGTAGTGGTCTCTATATCCATGGAGATAGATGCCTCTCCCCCGCCCCCTCAATAAAATCCGCCTTACCACTCTTTAACAAGTGTCACAAAATAACTGTTTTCTTTAACACCACCATTGGTTACAATTCCTCCCAAGACAAGAAACATCCTTATCACCAACAATAGCAAGAGCAGTACCAGAAAGTACAGCTGCCTGTGAACCAGGGGCCCAGTCCACGCTGGCAGTAACGGACCCAAAGGCACACCTGGTGGCAGACCGGAGGTGACACAGAGGTCATGGTTGTGCATGGTTGGGGAAGTCTTCCCAGGAGTGACAGTGACACTGAGTCTTGAAGAACGAGGAGGAGTTACCAAAAAAGAGGTTAATGAGACTGATGTGGACAAAGGCATAAAAGATGCCAAAGTGAGCTCAGGAAAACACAAGGAGGTAGACAGGCATAGATGAGAACAGGGCAGGTGTGGGGGAGTATCTAGAACAAGGCCTCTCCAACGCTAGTAAAAAGTTGCTGAAGTGCTGAGAATGTATATAAAATGCAGATCCTTGAGCATTACCCTCCAAGACCCTGACTTCTTCTGGTTGGGCTGTCATCATCATTGGTAACAAGCACACCCAAGTTTCTAACTGGGGTCCACACTACACCATGCTTTGAGCAACAGTGGCCAGGAGGTGAAGGATGGGGAAGGTGGGGGAGGTCTGGAAAAGATCAGGAAGGACCTTGAATCCACGCTAGGGACATTGGATATTATGTTGAAGATTACAAAAACCTTCAAGGGATTTAACTGAGTGAGTGATACGATTATTATGTCTGAACTGTAGAAAAGATCACTTCGTAGCAGGATGGAAAACAGACTGGATGAAGCTGAGCTTAAAGCTAAAGAGAGCCAGTAAGAAGTTATTACCATCACCTCTAGTCACCAAAAGGAAGGAAGAAGGAGCAAGCAACGGAGAGAGAGGATGGATTTGGGAGGTCTTTATAAAAGAGAATTTGGGCCCCAGCTGGTGTGGCTCAGTGGATTGAGCACGGGCCTGGGAACCGAAGTGTCACTGGTTTGATTCCCAGTCAGGGCACATGCCTGGACTGCAGGCCAGGTTCCCAGTGTGGGGTGCACAAGAGGCAACCACACATTGATGTTTCTCTCCCCCTCTTTCTCCCTCCCTTCCCCTCTAAAAATAAATAAATAAAAACTTTAAAAAGAGAGAGAAAATTTGGAAGCACTTGGTGATCGATTGATTGTCGAAGGTGAGAGAGCAGGAACCAAGCCGGTTCGTACTTGGGCGACTGATCGGGGAATGGTTTCAATCATCACGTTTGGAGTGTCGGTTTCTGGAGAAAGGTAGTGCACGCACTTTAGGAGATGCTAAGCTTGAGGTGGCTGTAGGGCATCCAAACAGAAATGATCAGTGAAGGTCCAAATTTAGCAGTTTGAAGCTAGGAGAAACGGCGTGGGAGATGCAGATTTCAGAATGATACGGATGTGGGATTCTTGGCTATGAAGCAGGCCAAGTTTGAGTGCAGATAAAATCATCCAAGGGTAGAGGTCGAGAAGAATGCCAGTAAGTTCTAGAACAATCGAAGAGTCCATGTGCCTGTTTAAAGGTCACCACGACCCAATGAATAATTCGTGTGTTATGAGAACAGTGGCAACATACAGGCTACCTCCTACCCAGTGTGTTGTAAAGAGCACTGGTTCAAAGGTCCCGAGGCCTACACTCTATGCGGCTTTGTCACTCACTGGCGATGCTGTCTGGGTAGGTCATTTAGCCTCTGCCTCTATTTCTTCATCAGTAAAATGGGGACCCACCACCTGCTCTGACTAACTTATTAGGCTGTAAGGATCACACCTGACAGGGCTGTGAATGCACTTCCCTCATCAGTAAAATGAAGACACACCACCTGCTTGACGAACTCATTATAATGGCTGCAAGGATCGCATCTGATGGGGCTGTGAACGCACGCTGTAAATTTCTCTGCAAGCATTTAAGCTGTCATCCTGACGTGCTGTATTTCAGCTAACAACGTATATGCCTTCTAAGTACCCAGGGGAATTCTCTTTCCCCAGTATCAGTGAAAGTCTAACTTTTATACGTTCTGATGATTATTTCTAGCCTGAAAAGCAGGGTGTTCTTTCCCCTCGAGGAATTGCCAACATCTAATGGTACTGGACCCCCTCACCTGTCAGGTGGGGGTTCGCTCACTAGACCCCGAACCCCTCACATGCAGGTTCTGTCTAAGGCTCCTGTAGCAAACAGAACCTGGTAAAGCACCTGGAATGAATGAACTCAAATCAATCGACCAGACACTATTCGCCCCGTTCGTCAAATGACTAAGATGAAGCCCAAATAAATAAAATAAGGGTCACACAAGTTCGAGACAGCTCTGGGACCAGACCCCAGGGCAGCTGACTCACACTCAGTGACCACAGGGACCCGGCCATCCGCACGGGGTCCTCCCCGCGACACTGGCGCTGGGCCCTCTAGGCTCCGCCCGCACCCGCGGCCCCGACGCCGGTCTCCAACCCCGAGGTCCCCACGACCGAGCGCGACCCATGCGACTCCGCTCCGCGGCCCGGGGCTCCCCGCTCACGTCCAGTCCCAGCGCCCCGCTGCCCGCTCAGGCCCCGGCGCACTCACCACCGCCGGTCCTCTCGCCGCCCCGCCTTCCTGTGTGCTCCCTCAAGCGTCCTCCGCTCATTTCAGGGAAACCGCTGCCGTCGCCCTCGGGTTCCGGCCCGGGTTCCCGCCGCGCAGGGACGGTGCGGTATGCAGGGGACGCCACCTGGGGGCTGCCTTCATTTTTCCTGCACTCATTTACTCATCCATCCATCATTCAGCTCTATTTTAGGGCCTAGCACTACATCAGCAAAGAGGAAAAAACACTCATGGACATGGATGACAGTGAGGTGGTTGCTGGGGAAGGGGGCCCTAAGGGGCCTAAATGATAATGGGAAAAAATATATAATGAAGATTATATTTTTAAAAATAAAATAAAAATAAGAAAAAAATAACTCAATGAACAGGGCAATTTTAGGTAGCGATAAGGGCCACAAAGAAAATGAAACGCGTGATATAAAGGAGCTGAGTGGGGGAGAACTATTTTAAATGAGGCAAAGATAGGCCCCTCTGGGTGAGGGGCAATTAATCTGAGACCTAAAAGGTGAGAAGGAGCAGGTCAAACAGAGATCCAGGGGAACAGCGAGCCCAGGGGAGGCACAGCCAGTGCAAAACTCTAAAGCCTGAGGCAGTTTGACAGGTCAGGGGTCAGTGCGGGTGAAGCCCACACTTGGGGGGCTAAGGAGTAAGGGGTAGGATGAAGCTGCAGCGGTGGCAAGGCAGGCCAGAGTGTTGAGGATTTAAGACATTAAACCGAAAGGGATAGAAAGGTGTTGAAGGGATTCAGTCCTGGCAACAATGTGATCTGGTTTGCATTTTATTTTAATTTAATTTTATTGATTTTTCAGAGAGAGAGAGAGAAACATCGATTTGTTGTTCCACTTATTCATGCATTCCTTGGTTGATTCTTGAATGCACCCTGACCAGGGATCAAACCCGCAATCTTGACACATTGGGGTGATGCTCTAACCAACTGAGCTACCCGGCCAGGGCTTTGGTTTACGTTTTTAAATATCTCTCTGGCCACATTATAGTGAATAGATTCTAGGAAGCAAGAAAGCTACAGAGAAGCCAGGGTCAATGCTGACCAACCAATAGCACTTTCACTTCTCCGTCCTCCTCCCCACCCCAGTTGGTGTGGAGACCAACCCAGTCAGCCCAGGCTTCCTTCTTTCCTCCTTCTGCCCATCGTTCTGTCAACTCAACATCTGCTAAGCGCGTTCGAGGATGCCCTCATACACAGCACCCTGCACGTAGCAAGCTTAGAGAGCTCGCAACCTGGTCTCCACATTTACAGGCTGCACCACAGCTCAGCTTCGCCCTCTACCCAGTTCGCCTCCTGCTCCACCTTCTTCACAGGTGTTGATTCTGAACACCCAACACTGCGTGCCAAACAGAACGAGCCCTCCTTCCCCAGGGATGCCCCTCTTAATCCCTGGAACCTGCGACTACCTTACACGTGTGATCAAGTCAAGGAGCTTGAGAAGTTTATCCTGGATTACCCAGGTGGGCCCAGTATAATGAGAGGGACCCTCATAAAGAAGAGACCAGAGACGGGGGGCGGAAGATAAGGAAGGAGCCGTAAACCAAGGAATGTGGGCAGGATTTGGAGTGGTGAAATATTCTAAAATTGGTTGTGGTGATGGTTGCCCCACTCCCTGAATATACTAAAAACCACAGAACTGGGTGCTTTGAATGGGAAGATCATCTGCATGAGGCTTACAGCTCAATAAAGCAGTTTTTTAAAAAGAAAGTGATAGTCCCACGGTTTCCCTTAGACAGGATCAAAGGTGTACACGATACCCGAAACTGCTAGGACCTCTGTTCAGCCATGAAGGGAGCCAGCATGGGGCAAAGGCGACTCGCAGAGGATGAAAAGAACCCGAGTCCTTGATGACATCATCAAGCCAAACGGTTCTACCCTGCTGAGAGCTTGCTCATACTCTAGGCATCCTATTATGTGAAGTAATAAAATCCCTTATTGTTAAGCCATCAGAGTCAGGGATTTCTCATCCTTGAAGATAAACTACAAGCCACAGCCTACTGATGCGTACAGGACACAGTGAGGACAGTGTTTTTAAAAAGATGATGTGGTTTTTAAGGGGGTGGGGGGGGAGGCAGCTAAAAATAGATGGCAGAAAGGAGCTCCTTGACATCAACGGTATGCTTAAACTTTTCTTGTTCCTAACATCATCGCCCAACTATTTCCCTGGACCTGTGCCCTGCTCATATTCTATGAGTTTGTTAATAAAACAGAGTTAAAGGTTCAGAAAAAGTGATATAACACTCATATCACAATGAATAGCCTTAAATGTAGCATCTCAAATGAATCCTGCTTGAGGGAACAGATCCTCCCCAGGCAGAACCTTCTGCCACAGAAAATTATCCACACATTCTTTTAACATTCATTTTGGTTTATTTACTTACTTTATGCACAGAGATACTTCTTTAGACCACTTTGTTTACTTTGAGAAAATATATGAAATGGGTTTCTTAGGGTATTTATGCTTAAAACCTCTCCCTTATTGTAACCTTTCATACCCACTGCGTCTGCTCCTGCCAGGTTGGAAACATGTAAATGAGACCTTTCAAGAAAGCAGTGGGTTCCCAGGAGAGCGAGCGACTTCCACATCATAACGTGGAGCTCACAGGAACCCTCCATAATGCCCATCCTCACGTGAGATCCAAAAGGCTCTGCCTTTTCCTGAAGGTGACTTCTTTTGTTCATGGGTCTTCTTGTCATCCTTTGCCACCTACTCCTCCTGAGGACATCTGGCTGGCACTTTCCAACGGCCTGTTTAATGCAGGAGTGAAAAGGGACCAAGGCACGGTCCATGTTGATTGCATCAAGTGAAGCCCCCAATTTTTTTTTTTTTTTTTTGCAAAACCCAGCCTGCCAGACAGGTGGGGTCAGCAGGCAGGAACTGATACCCTGGTTGTGCCTGTTTCCCCAGTGACCTCAGTGGTTGTAACACCCGGCTGAGGGTCCGAACTTCAGATTCAGCAAGAGTATTCTTCTTTTGGTGCCAGCATCCCTTTACTGGGTGTTACATGTTTGATTCAATGGGGATGCTAAACAAACATTTTGGGTGTTTGCAAGCCGTGCTATTCCCAAATCTGCTACTTGATTCCCTGACTCACGTATTCTGGTTAAAGGAGGAAGAGTTATCGCGGATCACGCTGGTTCAAAGACTTTCCTCAGTCTGAGGGTCGGCACTCCATACTGAAAGCGCTTGTTTAACCAGCTGGAGGCACCCACGGATTTTAACACGCCATTCTGCTGCTCTGTAAGGCCAGCGCCCCGGGTATGGTGAGAGCAGCACCTCTCATGGCTGTTACCTAACTTGGGTTCTTGGGTTAGAAGCAATGCTGCCTAAGATACCATGACCATTTATAAGGCCCCTGGTAAGTCCCCAGATGGTGGCTTTGGTAAGGCATGAGAGGCATGGAAACTAAAACCAAATTGTGAATCCTTCCTGGGTCTTGCTGTAGGTTCCATTCAACCTCCTCATCCGCCCCCAGCCCTCAGGAGTACGATCAGAACTGCCCTAGGTCTTCAGGGCTCTGAGTCCACTCAGACCTAATGGCTTTTCACCCACCACTGAAACAGGTCACTGCAGCACACGCAGATGTCACATCTGTTGCCTCAGATGTGTGTCCCTTCTTTGGGTGGAGGGTACAGTACACTGTGTCCTTCACTGTGATGGCCTTAATGGAGTGGGCCGGCCAACAGGATGTCCTTGGGGTGGTGTGGCAGTAAAAGTCTCTTGCCCTCAGTGGCTGCAAGTTTCCAGGGGACCCTAGATGAGGTGCCAAAGGTACCTTTGAAACCTAGGGCATGCAGAGATGGGCAGGTTAAGATGGGCCACTAGAGAGACTAGTAATCCAAGAAAAGATGAAAGATGGCAAAGAAAGTAAGTGAGAACCTTTTTAATTTTGGGGGGGAACCTTGGATATACCATTGTACCACTGAAATCTGGCTCTCCTACATTAATTCTTTCTTGAACAAGGGAAGTTCCCAACAATAATTTTAAAATAAAATTATGCTCTGAGCTCTTTTAGGCAAGTACACCCAACGACTGTTTTAAAAGACTGAATCCGTATTCAGTGCACAACTCTCTCTCCAGACCCCCCAGCAGGTTCTCTCCATCGGCATGTCTCCTGGTGCGTTTACAGAGCATCATTTCACAGCAGAGTTACACACACACACACACACACACACACACACACACACACACCAAACAACAGTTAAAAAAAAAAGAAAGAAAGAAAGAAAAAAAAAAACCTCCAATAATTCCATGGGCATAGAAATCACTAAAAGTGTCTTTATGTTAAAATTCAATAGAACCTTTGATATATAAATGAACGTATGAATTTCCAAAAGAGTAATACAGCACATAGTGTTTTATGTATTTAACTTGGAAATGAAACTTAGACTTCTTGACTTTAAGTGTTGTGGAGTCAAGTGGCATGGGAGCAATACTACCAGACTTCAATACAGGAAACCCAGGGTGAATTTCCAGATCTTCTGTTTAGTTGTTACGTCATTGGGGTGGTTATTTAAAATGTCTGAATCTCTGTTTCTTCATAAACAGATAATTCTCTAACTTACTTACAGGACCAGTCATGAAAGTAAATTAGTTATTGATGTAAAGCCACCTACTACGTGCCAAATGCATGTAAATTCTCTGTTTAACTCCAAACCATGTGCCCCGTTTGTTTGTTTTTTTTTAATGCAGCTTGTAGTGTGGTGATAGCCAGAGGGAAGGGGGGGGGCAAGGGCTGGGAGGAGGGGCGCAAAGGGGGGGATGCGACATCGCAATAATGGCAACAATGAAAATAAAGAAAAAATTCATGGTGAACTGTATGAATTAGACTTAAAATATTACCTACAGAGATGTGCCTAAAAGTTTAAAACTAATGAAGGGGATGTGAGTTGACATATATACTTAATGTAAGCAAATACAATAAGCTGCCATACACATTACGAAAATTCTCTGGAATTTCCCAAACGAGGGACAGAGTGACCCGAAGCCAGTTGGTGAGTACAGAATAGAACAAAGATGGCTGACCCACTGGTAGGAGGACACCAATGTCACTGCAGCAAAACAAAGCAAATAACAAAAGAAAGGGGGGTGGATACTCTGAAGCAGCACAAGGAAAGTAACCTGGCACCCAGCTAGGCTCGCGCCTCCTTCACTGGACACATTTGACCTTGGGCAGTTAACGGAGCCTTGCTTGCTTTAATCAAGAAATGGAAATAACACTTCCTCTGCCTGCGGGTAGGGGCTGGATCAGATTCTCCTTCCCACTTCACTCAGCTGTCCTTCGAGCATCTCGGCGGCCTGGTCCCCAGTTGCTCGACATCCCACACTGCGAAAATGGTAAGCACAAATCCTAAATCCTGCTACTCGCTGTGTATGTAATTGCTGAGATTAGGTTCTATGACTTAAAACTTCTGATGTTAATTCTTATGCTCTTAATATAGTCATTATTTCCACGTGGTCTCTTATCTTAAACCTTAAGAGGAAGCCTCTAATCCTTCTAGGCTGAAACCAGGGCAAAGAAGCCTTGGTTCCTTGCTCGGGTAGCGCAGCCAGCCTGAACCGCGCGCCACTAGATGGCGCTGAAGACCCGATAGTAGCGGGAGAACTGGGAATAAACGCGCCCAAGCCATTTTCCTCTGGGTCTATTGGTTGGCACCAGGCTGTTGTTTCCTTCATTTCCAGGGATCTTGGGGGATGTCTTGGCTTGAATCTAATGCAAACAGTCCCTCCTCAGTGCTCAACAGCTTGTAAAGGGGTCTTCGGTTCAGCAATAGTTTCTCCAGGGCCTTATCACAAGACCATTGATGAGCCGGGCTTTCCGCCGCCGCCCCGCACGCTCGCTCAGTCCCCTGTCTGGGGCCTGGCCCGTGTTTCTCAACCATTCATTCAAGTGTGCACTGCCCGTCGTGAGTGTCGGGCACGCCGCTGGGAGTGACGTGGTTGGACAGGTACCGGACGTCCGCACTGGTTTTTCTCGCTCTGCCATCAGCATCAAGCCTCAGCACCGCGCCCCAGGGTGACCGCTCAGGCCCTGAACTCAGGGGACTGAGTTGCTGACAGCTGAGCTGTGTTTTCAGGAGGGACCCGAGGGGAAGATATTGTGGTTCTTATATTTACGACCGGCCCACAATTCCTCTCTCCTCCAACACACCATCTCCCCGACGGGGTACGAGACTTCCTGCCTACCCTTGCCCCCACCATCAAGCTGCCTTACACCTTTTTCTTTTTAATTCAGCTCTTGCTCTTTAGTAGTTTTAGGTGTTTTATTTTTTTAAGTAAGGAGTCTGTCAAGCATACATTATCATGGATTGTCCAGCAATGAAAAAATGAGCTATCAAAGAAATGATGTGGAGAAACTTTAAAAGCATATTACTAAGTGATAGAAGCCAATCCGAAGGGCTATATACTGTATGGAGCCATGTGACCCCTGGAAAAAGTAAAGCTATGGAAACAGTAAAAAATCCGTAGTTGCCAGGGGTTGGGAGGAGGGAGAACGAAGACAGGTGGATGGAGCACAGGGGATATTTAGGGCAGTGAGACCAGCCTGTGTGATACTGTCACAGGGGACAGATGTCATTACACATTTGTGTCTAAAAGATGTGCTGAAGTCCTAACTCCACGATACCTCCGAATGAGAGCTAATGTGGACACAGGGTCTTTATGGTTAAAGTGAGTTAAGATGAGCTCATGTTGGACTGACCCTTCATCCAATGGGACTGGCGTCCTTAGAAGAAGACAGAAGGATGCACCGGAAAGAGAGCGCCACATGAAGACACAGGCACGTGAGGGGAGGATGTCTGGACAGAGGCAGAGTCTAGAGTGATGCTCCTACAAGCCAAGGAGTGCCCGGGGGTGCCAGAAAACACCGGAGCTAGAGGAGGCAAAGAAGGATTCAGCCCTGCAGGTTTCCCGGGGAGCGTGGCCCTGACGACAGCTTGATTTCCGGCTTCCGGCCTCTGTGTCCACAGCCTCTGGACACGGTTCTGGTGTTTGAAGGCCCCAGTCCACGGTGCTAGATCAGGCAGCCAATGGAAGCCTAGCACAGCCCTCGCTGTGCTTCGATTTCCTCCTCAGTGACCTCGCCCACTCCTGTGGATTTAAAAACCGTCTGTTTGCTGATGATTCCCAGGTTTGTACACCAAAGCTGTATTATGTGGACAGGGATTGCAGCTCTGCCCACTTGGCAAAGGAAAATTCTTTGTCCATTTTCTCACTTTCCCCATTTCCACCAACCAGGCTTTGGTGTCCATTAACCCAGAGAGATGTTGTTGGTGGCAGGGTGGGTTGTGGGCGGGGGGTGAGGGAAGGATGGGAGCAGTGGCCACAAGGCAAAGAGAAAAAGAGGGGAACTCTAGCACTGAGCTTCTAGAGTTCAGGTGCAAGAGATATTAGAGTTTTTCAGAGGTAATTTCTCATGGTCTCTGCTTCAGCCTTACATACTGACTTGACAACTTAACCCCAAGGTCAGATGAGACTATATTCATCCCCTGCCTACACACCACCTCTTAACTCCATCTGGCCTAACTGACCGCTGGACGCATCTGCCGGAACATCTCGCGAGCATCTCAAACAAGAATGTCCAAAACTGCGCTTTGGATTTTCCTCTTTGCAAGAGATGAACAGGCCCAAAAGGGAAAGACTGGTACTTGCCAGAAACCCCCTGTCTCTTGAGCATGGAAAGCCACGTGGAAGGTGGGGAGGGTGGAAGAGAAGGGAAGAACTGAATAGGAAGATGAAGAGATAGAACCTGGTTTACTAAAACCCCGAACGTCTTAAAGAGGGACTTCTGAGAGGAGATATTCTGAGGATCGGGGAAGGTGGAAATCAGCATTGCATTGTCCTGCCCAGTGCTGTTGGTCTGATGATCCCACAACCAACCCCCCCCCCCCACCCCGGTAACGCGGGAGCCCCTCCATGTGCCGGTTCACCTCGGGGAAGAATCATATTTTGCATTAATAGTTTTGGCTTTCAGCCCATCTTCGTGCACTTTCAGGTCTGATTTTTCTGCTACTCACCAGATTGCACTCTCAGTTGCCTTTTAATTATTGAATCGCTGTTCTTTATCTGCAGCCTTGACCGGTAACCTTATTATAACAATTGCCCGAGACTCCGAACCAAACAGTGCACAATAAAAATCCACAATAATGAAAATGCTCCAATTGAATAAAAATCTCCTAACAAGTAGCAGAGCATTCTGGAAGGGACTGCGTGAGTCGCTGACTGTATGATTTATTTTGGAAGTTATATCTGCTGAAGAAAATCATTTCGAGCCCAACATTCAATACCCAGGCCTGTCCTGACACACGAGGCAGAGTCTCTGAGTGAAATAGCCTCGTGCAGTCATTATTAATCTGTAATGACACCCTAATAATCTGTTGGTATTTATGACTGATGTTTTAAAACATATTTGCTGGTGACTTCAGTAGTTACGGCATATTTCTCTTCATTGTCCCTTAACCATACACGTTTAAAACTCTGTGTGCGTGCTGTAAACTCACTATAATAGTTACCATATTTTTCGGACTAGAAGAGGTAGCCCCCCGACATTTGGGATGAAAATGGGGGTGCGTCTTATAGTCTGAATGTAGCTTACCTGGCTCACTGTGGGGGGTTGGCATTGGAGTGGGGTCACAGGTTATTAAATATTTTACCACATTTTTGGCTTCAAAATTTTTTTCCCTATTTTCCTCCTCTAAAACCTAGGTTCATCTTATGGTCCTAAAAATATGATATACTGTGAGTTACAGGGTGAAATCCCCTTCTTTTTCTTATTTTTAAAGGAGAATAAGAAAAGAAAAAAAGTCTCATCACACGTTGAAGAAAGTCCTAATTTTGCAACTTGGAAAAGCAGAATGGTTTTATGACCAGACAACTGGAGAGCTGTGTTCTAAATGCTCTTCTTCTTTTACCAAAACAGCACAAAGTCACCACGTGGGAAGAGATTGGATCAGACACTTTACAAAAAATAAGAGGCAAATGGCCGATAATGACACAAAAGGGCACTCAAGCTCCTTCGTAATCAGGGAAACGCACGTTGGAGTAAAAATGAGCTGCCGCAACAGGACGGCTGTAATTAAAAGACTGACGGACGGGGCTGGGTCTCGAGGAAGACATGGAGCAGCGGGAACGCCCACCCGTTCCTGGTGGCAGAAAACTGGTACGACCACGTTAGAAAACTATCTGAAATCTCTACGGAAGATACCCATGCACAGACCCAATGATTCCACCGATGAGGGCCTCACTGTATTAATTTCTAATTGCTGCCGTAACACATCACCGCAGATTTAGTGGCTTAAAACAACACACGGGTTATCTTTTAGTTCTGCAATCCCAACCTTCGGAATGGGTCTCCTGGGCCAACTCCAGGTGCTAGGAAAGCACCGTTTACTGATCACGTGATCATTGCAGCTTCCAGAGGCCACCGACAGTCCTCGGCTGGTGGCCCCACAATCCGCAACAGCGGGCAAAGTCTCACCCTGTGCCCCTCCAGCCTCCTCTAGTGCCCCTGTTTAAGGACCCCCGAGGTTACACTGGGTCGGATCATCCAGGATAATCTATCTTAAATTCAGCTGGTTAGCAAATTCACCTCCATTTGCTACTTCAATTCCCCTTTGCCCCTAAATGCAACATATTCCTAGGTCCTGGGGGTTGGAACGTAGACATCCTGTAGACCATTATTCCTTTGACTACCACGGCGGCCAACTGCGATGCACACACGTGTGCATCAGAAAACATGTGTAAGCATGTGTCGGGCGAGTGTGATGTTCACTGGTCTGAAGCGGGGACTAACCCAAGCACACGTCAGTGGTAGGCTAGATTGTTGTGTGTTGTGTGTTGTGCTATATTCATAAGACGGAATCCTCTATAGCAACGAAAGAAATGAGTCCCAGCTACAAGCTACCATTTAAACGGACCTCACACACAGAATGTTAAGCCAAGAGCCAGATACAAACACATACATATGGCAGGATTCCACTTACATAAAGTTGAAAAACAGGCCCATGTATCAGTTATACCTCAATAAGGCTGTGGGGAAACCCGGCCCCCTGCGGTGCTAGGTGCTAAGGCAGTGACTGCGTTCAGGGAGGAAGGGGGAGGCGCTGACTCGGAGGAGGTCGGGGGCTCCGGGATACGCTGGGTCCTGTTCTGCCTCTGGACCTGGGCGTGATTGCTTTATGAGAATTCATTGAGCCGTGCAGGTAAATGGGGGCGCTTTCATGTCTGTGCCCTGCTTCCAAAAACAGGTTTTTAGAAACGACACACTGGCGATGCTGTGCCTTATTAAATCTTTTCTACCCAGTGGTCTCATGCCACGCACGGGGCAGCCTGTGGGGCGTGGAAGCGGGTCTTCCGAGGCCTCAAACAGCCACAAAACGAGCTTGGAAGTGGCCCTTGGCACCTTTCCGTGAGACTGCAGTCGGCTGACACCGTGACACGGCCTCTGAGAGGAGCTGAGCCGGGGGCACCAGGGAAACCACGCCCAGACCCCTGACTCCCAGGGACTGTGGCCTAACAGATGTCTGCTGTTCCAGATCACGAAGCGGTGGGCGTAGTGTGTTGCTCGGCAATAGCGCACTGACCGAGGAACCATCAGCAGAGGTCTGTGTGAGAGCCTCGGCCTGCACGGTGCCCACGCCCACGTGGCGCGTAAGTGTGGCGCTGAGCAGGAAGTCAGTCACCTGTCACAGAGCACGTGCGAGGCGCAGATTTAGTGTGCGATCCACATTGGCTGGTCACAGAGCAGCACCTTATATGTATATACATATACAGGGCCCAGCACAAATAACACCCCTTTTTATTACAAAATCTTATAGTACAAAAATCATAAGCACGCAATTCTGTAACATAACAACATCATACTCAAGCACACCATATGCCATTTGAAGTGAAACGTTCAAACTAAAACTATGAATTATCACACCCATATTATTGCCCTACCAACCACAGTCACGCAGGCCTTACTTCTGCTGGACCCTGTGTGTGTGTGTGTGTGCGCGCGTGCATCTTCCTCAAGCCCCCGCTGGGCACCAAGCAGTGCTCCAGGTGCTGAGGTGTTGGATGGATAGCAATGAACAAGTCTTGCCCTCTGGCCTCATGGACCTCCCATCACATCCTGTTGGACAAGTCACAGAGGAACAGACTCAGTAAGTGATCTGTCAGGGAGAGCTAAGTGACACAGGAGAGGCCGGTGAGGGGACGCAGGGAGCGTAGGGGGAGGCAGCATTCCACCCAGGGCGGTCGGGAAGGAGGGAAGCTGTGACCCTGGATGGTCTCACTAAGGGAGTTGAGTACAGGAAGGAATTCCAGAGTTCAGAGACCAAGAGGAATCTGCAAGGGGAACTGAGAGAGAGGGCAGGTCCCAGCCATTTGCCCTGGTCTCAGTGTCTCCCGCACAGCAGTGCCTTCTGCCAGCCCCAACCTTCCATCTGTCCCCAGCTCTCCCAGCAGCCTCTCTGGCCCAGGTCAGACAGTCTGGGTCCTCTGCTCTTCCTGAGCCTGCGATGGGGGGTCAGAAGTGCCACCTCGGGCTCCTTCTTCCTGTCAGTTCCTCAGCCAATGCCTTATAACTGCTCCTTTGTCCCGACAGGTGGGACTTCCCCTGGCAGCTGGGAGCCCCCTCTACGCTGTGCCCAGGAGCACATGGCACAAGCCCACCCTTCACTTCAATGTGCTCAGTCACCCCCAGGACCACACACACACACACACACACACACACACACACACTTAACGGCTCTACCCCTAGCAAGTGGCAAACGAACCTGTCTGATTTCCTATCCCAGCTTGGTCGCTCCTCACTCTTCAACCGTTCTTCTACCATCCACCGGATGGGTCTTCTGTCCGACATGGACCCACCTTTTCTGAAACTCACCCATCCGTCCAACCAGGCACGGCTCCGGCTGCGTTAGAGGGGACGTTCTAGAATTTAGGAGTCCCTCCTCCTTTCCACAGACGCTAGCTTTCATCCAAGACCAAGCTCTTGCTTCAGAGGCCCGATGAGATTCGCTCCTGAAAGGGAATCACTTGCCTGCCTGTTCTGCCCACCTTCTCCTTCCCTGGGGCAGGGAACTCCTGGCTCGGACTTGGGGGGGTGGGGGGGAGGGGGCGGGGCGCACAGTGGGAAGGGCCAGAAGGTGACAGGATCTCAAGGAGAAACAAAAAACAAGTCATTTTCATGTTTTCAAAATAGGATTCCGTTCTCGACTCAACCGTTCACACTCAGTTTACGGTTGTCCCTTGTGTTCCCGCCCTAGGCACCTAACAAGGGGATCAGGAGGTGAACTGTGAATGGGGGATTTCTGGGCCAGTGGCTGGGAAAGTGGGACAGAGGGAGCACGAAGGCCGGGGGGTGGGGAGCAGGTGGAGAGGAGACAGTGCGAGGGGAGCCCACGGATCGCGTGGTCCCAGAGGCCGCCGCCTCTGCCTTCGCGGGCTGGGGAAGGGCTGCAGCAGGGAGGGCACCTATTTTTAACAACCAGCTCCCACTCCTGGAGTCAGGCTCAGGGAGAGGCCCGGAGAGCTTCGGGCCGCGGCCAGCAGAGGGGAGCTGTCACGGAGCCCAGGGAAGATTGAGCGCATTGATTTGTTTCCCCCCCTTCATTTTTTTCCTAGTCGCTGTGGTTCGTGATTGAGTGCAGAGGTTGGGGAGGACGGCCAAGGCTTTTTTTTTCCCCAGGCAAGGCTTTTAAAGGTGCCGATACTCCAGCAAAAAATAAGAAATAGTGGCTGCTAAAAGCGCCTGGATTCCCCGTTCTCCCCGCCTGTGCCTCATTTTTCTTTTCCTCTTTTACTTTCCCGGATGACCCTGCCTGTCCGGGAGGTGATTCACAGCTCTGGTGAAGCACAGAGCAGGCTGAGGGGGTGCTCAAGACAGGGAGTCGGGGGGAGTCGGGAGGCTTGGGTCCTGGTGCAGCCGATGACCCGGCCTGGACTCCGGGCTCCTCTCTTCCTCCCCGTACCCCCTCACTCTTGCACCCCTCTAATGCTCATGGGGTGTCCATCATGCTCCTGGCCCTCCCCATCCATACAGCATGACAAAACAGACACAGCCCTGCCCTCGGGGAGCTTACCTTCTAACCCGGTAGAGCCCTGACTGGTGTGACTCAGCGGCTTGGGTGTTGCCCTGCAAAGAGAAAGGTCGCCTGTTCGATTCCCGGTCAGAGCGAATGCCTGGGTTGCAGTTTAGTCCCCAGCTGGGGCACGTACCAGAGGCAACCGATCGACGTTTCTCTCACACGTCGGTGTTTCTCTCCCATCTCCAAAAAGAAATAAGTAAAATATATAGAAGAATAAAACGGTAGATAATACTAAAGAAATGGCAAGACATGGACGTGAGCCTGCAGGTACTAAGTGCCGGGAAGAGACACAGAACCCCACTGGGAGAGATGCACCAGGCGGGCGCTTCCTGCTCTCGATGGAGGTCAGGGAGGGCTTCTCTGAGAGGGGCTGTTGGAGCAGGGACATGAAATTCAGGGAACCCCCCGATCGTACCCACAAGGGCACTATGCCCAGGAAGACCACAGGCAGTGAGAAACGAGTTCGGTGGGCTCCTCGCACCTGACAAGCAGGTGCAGGAATTACTTCCCACATTTTTTTTTTTTGTCATGCTTATTCATGAACCCCACCTGAAAGGCAGCGTCTGTCAAAGGAAACCGTGTCCAAATGTTTCCTGTTCTTGGGAGGGGCATGCTAAGCCACAGAGTGGTACAGGTCAGTGACCTTTTGAAAAATAGAACTTTCTAAATCAAAAGAATTCGTGAATCATGCTGTAATTAGAATCTAAAATATTTTTTATGCCAAAAGTCAGGAAGCAGACATATCTGTGACATTCACTCTCTTCCTCGTTTTCATTGTGGGGAAAGCCTAAATTCTTTTGCGGAAAATAGGCAATTGGGTACATCCCGGCATCTTTGTCATGCAGCGACAAAGCATCTCCAACTTGTAGACTTGGAGCCATTACCAACAACAGTCATCAAAACCGAGCTGTGCACATGTGACACACCCACTCACACTCCTTCTTTCCCCCTTGTCCACCTGTGTCCATTCATTTGATGCTGGCTGGGAATACACACAGGTGTGGACAGAACAGAACAGACTGTGTCCCTCTTCTGACGCAGCCTAGATTCTGCTGGGGGAGACAGTCAATAAATAAACAGATCCACATGCAATGGGTCTGTTAGCCGTTGGTGATGATAAGAGAAATACAGCAGAGAAAGGGGAGAGTCAGTGATTCATGGGGGTGGGGATTCCTACTTTACATGCATATCAGAGAAGGCAGCATTTGAGCAGAGACCGGAAGGACTGGAGGGAAAGGCTAGTCCAGGCAGAGGGCACAGAGGAGGCAAAGACTCTGAGGCATGAGAGACCAGAAGCTGGTGTGGCTGCCGTGGGTGAGCGGAATCTCAGTGTGCATACTCCCCGAGACAAGGATCTGCACGCAAGCCTTTTCTTCTGGAGGTGCTCTTAGGAAGCACAAGGTAGAATGGGGAAGTGAGAGAGGGAAAGGAGGGAAGCTAATCGATGGGACACTGGTGAGAGGGTTACGGCTGCAGGCAACCGAGGCTCAACCTTGCTGGGGACGTCTGAGCAGAAGTGTGCACCGACCATGCCCGGAACCTCCCCGGGAGCAGTCAGGGGGCTGGCGTGGGTCTGTCCCCCATCCCCTTGGTGAAGATGGCTCTGGAACCCACCCGAGGCCACAGAAGACTTCGGGAAGAGGCAGGAGGGCCACGGGAGCATAGGGCAGTGTCTGCAGGTGACCTCGGGGGCAGGCCTGGGGACGAGGCTATGGCATCGACCTTCTGCTGGTGGAGGGATGGTGGAGATGAGCCCAGAGAGGAGGTGGGGGTGGGGGCAGGGGGGCCCAGGTCGTGCAGGCCTGGTAGGCCACGATGAAAACTTTGGGTTCTATTTTCAGCAAGATGGCAAGTATTCAGAGAGTTTGAGCAGCATGAGCTAACTTCCATTTTTTAAATAAAAATATTGTGACCGCTGTGGGGTGAACAGACCCAGAGGGGAGCAAGAATGGACGGGGAGGGGGGGGCAGTGAGGAGGCCTCTGCGGTAGTGGAGGTGACAGATGATGATGGGAGGTGTGGCGGGGATGCGAGCAGGCTGATGGTAAGAGGCAGCTGGTTCCTCCGTACGTGTGAAGGTGGACCAGCACGCAGAATTTGCCAGTGCATTAGACGCAGGGCAGGAGAGAAAGAGGAGTTAAGACGAACGCTATGGCTTGTGGCTGGAGAAAAAGGAATAGGCTTAGGGAAGAGTTTCCGACCGGCTCTATTTGGAATGTCTCCCATGGGGACAGTTAGGCAGTGCGCTGTGGGATCTGGAACTGAACTCCGGCCGACCTGGCCCACACCTCCGGCCTGTTCCCTCCTGGCCAGCCCAGGGTCTTCTCTGTCTTGGCGTGACACTTGGCCTGGCATGCTGTGGGAGCCCCTCCATCCTGCCTCCACACTTCTGGGTAGGTCCGCTGTTTCACCCGGTTCTTCCCCCCTGCCTCCCCTGACTCCCAGATGAAAAGGCGGACAGGAGATCAGGAAGCATCTCATGCCTGGAAAAAGATCATGTTAAGGCCACCCCCCAACCTACCTCCACCAACCCCTTTACAGTACCCCCTCGAAGGCACAGATGCTCAGGTAGGTTGTGCTGAAGCCTAAATAAACGACATCCGTTTCACGCTCACCCTCAAGCTCCTGAGGACAGGGTTTCTTGGGTACCTGGGTACAGGGACCAGAGTGTCTGGGACAGTGGAAACAAGTCATGTTTGCCCTAGAGACACATGCTAATGCTAACTTCGGATGTAACAATCTCTCAAGTTCAGTGTCTTCACGCATTATAAGTTTACTTCCGGCCTGCATCCCAGTGCATCGTGAATCAGGCATCTCTCCTGGTGGGGGACCCCGGGTCCTTCCACTGTGTGTCTCCTCCACTGAAGAGTCCTGCATGGCCAGAAATTGGGGCATCTTATGGCCAGGCCTGAAAGTGGCACACGCAGCCTCTGCCCACATTCCATGGGCTAGAACGCAAACGCATGGATCCACCCAACCGCTAGAGATGCTGGGTAATATAGTCAACCCACCTGCCCAGGAAGAAGAAATGGGACTGGCAGGCGCCTACCCCGTTTCGGACACGAAGGCTTAGCCCTCCAGGTAAATTAACACGGTGCACTCCGGTTTCGTCTTTACGCTCCTGTGAGTGTTAGTTACAGTGTGACTCTACGTCACCACGATACGCGATTGCTCCAAGTGAATCAAAAAGTTACAGTTTCTGAATCTGCAAAGTTGAGAACCAAACCATGTCGATCCCACAGTGCGGTCAACCTGGGAAGCGCCTCCAACCACATCTCATCAGGAGCGCTGCCCACTGGGGTCACCAGGAAAGGCCCAGGGACGTTACCCATGCCCTGTTTAACACGCCCCGGTGCCCTCCACATCCTCATTTCCAGGAGCTCTTCCTAATTCCCCAGGAAGCCAGGTTTTACTCGTTACAGGCCACCTGGGGCCAGGAAGACAGCTGAGAAAACATGACTCAAAAAAGAAAAGGACAGAGAGAGGGAGGGAAGGGAGGAGAAAAGGCTCAACAGAGAAGAAAAACCTATCACTTGGAGGATGGAAGAGAAACTAAAGGCGCAAGTCAGTGCAGGAGAGAAAGGGGTGGTGGGGAGCCAAGGGGTGACAGGAAGGTGGGGGAGGCAGTGGAGAGGCAAATGCAAAGGGGAAAGGATGCGCGGAGGCGACCTCAGGAGGCAGCCTGGGAAAGGAGAGGCGCTGTAACTAAGGCGGCGCAGCCTCGGGGCTCACCGACCGCCAGTAGCGGGACCCAGGGGCCCAGACGCAGGAAGCTGGGAGATGGAGCGGGGAGGGCTGAAGGGGCGGGAGGGATGCCAGTGGGGAGACGCGCAAGAGGGAGGGGCAACGCTGCCGCTGCGGGAGAGAACCGCCAGGCCACCCTGTGCTGGCCAAGGAGACCCTCTATGCTCACACTTTTCCATCTGCGTTCGGAATAAACACACTTGCCCAGCAAGAGAGGATGGGTGCCCCCACTCCATCTCAGCTGCCCCGTCACCTGTCCTTGGCCGTACCTGGGTGCCCCTGGGCAGGTGCACAGGCTGTCTCCCAGATGTTATGTTGCTCCGTGAGGATGCCAGGGCTGAGGCCGGAGGCCAAGGAGTGTGAGGCGGGTGGGGGTGCCAGGGACAAGAAACCTGTCGGAGTGCTCGGAGGGGACTGAGGCGCGGCATTGCCCATGGGGTCAGCCGCAAAGGATCAAACCGGCCCCTCTGTCTGGTATCCCGCCGCTGCGAACACTGGTTTACTTGGTAACATTCTGCCGACCAGGGCACTCGGCAGACAGAGCATGCGCACGAGAGGCCGTGCCGGCTCGGAGAACAGCGTGGGGCGCGGGGTGGGGGAGGGTAGAATCAAGTCCGGGCCCAGGTGGGGTGGGGCGGGGCGGGGCGGGTCGTGGAGGAAAGGCCCCTCCGGAGGTTCCCCACAGCTGGGCCGCGAGGGCCTCGAACCTCCCAGGACAGACGGTTCACTCTTCTGCTCCGTGAGGTCAGCCTCCAGTTTGTGTTTTCTCCTCTTCCTCTTGTTTCCTCTTCAGGGTTGTCTGTCCCTTGGTTTTCTCCGTTCGGAGCCCATCTGACACTTCTCCCGGCCCCTTAAGGAGGGAGTATCCCCAAGGCCATCTTTCTTAGGCGCCTTGGGAAGTTGAGTCTGTAATCACCAGGCTTCCTCATTGCCCAAGTCCAGCCAAGCCTGTCAGTTAAAATGCACGGTTTACTTTACAGCCATTTAAAGCCTGGAAAGAAACAGCTGCTCTCCACGGCGCAGCGTCCCAGCGGTCAAGCTGCGCGTACAAGCCGCACGGGAAAACCAGGCCGTCGCTGCCGGAACACTGGCGGTCACGTCGCCCTCTTGCTTCCACCCAAACCCCTCTGCAAGGGTTGAGCGCCTTTCAGGGTACCCTGGTGATCACCCCCCTTTTCCGTGCTGTTGGCCAGTTCCCCGGGTCCGGGGGAAGGCCGCCAGCGGATGCCGTTGCCCCTGCGCGCACCCTGCCTGCCTCTTTCTTCAGGGCTTTGGAAACCAAGGCTTGTAAGTTGTCTGAGCTGCCCACCTCTGCCAAGTCCAAGTACGTTCTGGGCTCCACGCTCCCGGATCCCTTCTTCCCTTTGGTTCTCACTCTGCCTCCTCCTGCTCTTGCTTGTAGGGTTTCCGGGTCCGCCCTTCGCTCTGATTCGGCGTACTTTAGTGGCTCTGCCTGTCCCGGCTCCTGCCCTGGCCTCGGCAGTCCCCACCCGCCCTAAATGTTCCCTCTGCTCTGACCCGTAACAGTCCGCAGGCTCCAGGGGTCCTCGGTGAGTCCCAGCCGGGGTCTGCCCTGTGAATAAACATTCTTCAGAAGTTGAGTCACGTGGCTGTCCTGGAGACGCTGCCTCATTTCCCACGTCGACCTCGGGTTCCAGTGGGGGTACAGCCACTGCGCTGCGGAAGGGGGCTGTGAACCGGGTCAGACTGCTGGGAGGTCCCTAATGCTAAAGCACCTTCTGGACTCGGAAAGACGGATCGGATCTGACAGGTCCCCTGGCCCAGTGGTTCCCAAAGGAGACGGGGAGGATGAACAGAGCCCACACGGGCCAGCGACAGGAATCCTGAGTCCGAGCATCTGGCACACAGAGGGCAGGCGGGCAGGCAAGTGGCCGAGAGCCGGCTGATGACCGACTCCCAGAGCAGCCCGGCCGGCCGTGTCTGCTGGGCGCACGCTGCCCTTCTCTGCCGAGTTTCCCTAAAACGGTGGTTTCTGGACACTCTGTCCACCTGCTCTTGTGAAATGTCCCGTCCTCCCTGCCCCTCCTTCAGTGCTGGGCTCCTTCCCTTCACGGTCTCCGCTTCCTCAGACCCTCTGCTCCCCCCCGCACCAGCCTGAGCCCACCCAGACACCCCAGAACAGGACGGACGCGCTCATCGCTTCATACTGACCACGGGCCTTCTCGTCTGCGCTCGTCCACGCTGGCTCCCAAAGGGCACACCGCCCTGATCAGCTCTCCTTCTGCCCCAAGGTGCACACGGACACGGCTGTACCTGTGCGCGCATAACCGGCTGCTTAATACCACTCTTCTAGCGTCTCCTTGTTTCCATCGAATCCCCAAAGGTAGAGACCCATATATCGGGCATCAAGCGCCCCACCTCCTAGCCAGGTGCAGGACACCTGGTGACCCGGGTGAGATAAACAAGCCAGTGCTGCCGGAGTTAACCCTTCACGCACCTGCAGCTTATGGAGGAGAGGCCTTAGGAACAGAGGAGGAGACATTCCTTCAGGAAGAATTGAATACTGTGCGCTCCTCTTAAGTCAGCAGGGGTTGCTAGGGAATACTCGGAGAGCCTGGCATGCTTTCCGGGCTTATTGAGGACCAGTGCATAATACGTGTCTGAGAAATACAAAGGCAAAGGCTTGAGGTGGAGGGAGGGCGTGGAGACAGAGAGAGAGAGAGAGAGAGGATGAGAACCCTGGAAACCACGGGCAGTTGCAGAAGTAACAGACCACTGATGTTTCCCGGTGGGTCCCCTGCGTGGCGTGCTGGAAGACGATGACCTGCCGCCACCTGCACAGGGACCTGGCCCAGAGGCATGGCCTGGGAGGAAGAGTGGACCCAGCAGAAGGGTGGACCGTGAAGCGAGAGCCAACGGCTACACAGCCACTGGGGGGAGCCATGGTCACCAGACTCACAGCAACAGCCCTGAAGCTTCTCCTGGGGCAGGGTGTCTGACCTGTGGCCCGAGGGCCAGATGAAAGGGACACAGAAGGCGTGAGCATCCTCCTCATTCAATAGAATGAATGCACATATTTGCAGCAGCCGGGGTGACCCTTGGCCAGATAAGGACATAACTAAACAAGAATCGGACCCAGTAAAAATAATTGAGAGGGATGCGTACTCGGTATTTGGACCGGTCATTCTGTCCACGATGTTCCTTATGACTGGAGGCTGGACCCACACACCCACCGGCAGGGGGTGCCCTAACACCCAGTGTGGGGGGTGCTGGGGGTCATGGGTTTATAACCCAAACCACTAGGCTTTCTATAGAGTATTGACGAGCATGCTTTTCTGTTCCGTTATACTTTTGGTATAAAAAAATCACATCTTCAATATAACCAGATCAGCATAAACTAGTGTTAGCAGAACATACTATTTTTCCAAATGGTGCTCTCCTACTTCTATAAAGAGACAGGACTATCTGGCTTTTTTCTTCCGAACCCAGAGATTCACGTGTGCACAAGAACCATCTGAGGGCCTGCTGGAAGACAGGCTCCCAGGCCTTGTCCTGCGGGGAGCAGGAGCAGAGAATCCAGATTTCAATCAGCCTTCCCAGCAGCTCTGATTTGAGACAATTGTTTCAATTATTTGCTACTGGCTACTCCTTACTTAATCTAACATTCTGTTTTCTCCTACATTTGAGTGAAACTAGCTTCCCCTGAATCTTTCCATTGAAAGTTATAGCATTTCGGAGGGGCCTAGGTTTTAGCAACTTTACATGATAGTAAATCTACTAACGTTTCTCTCATATGAAAAATTAGCTAGTTGGTTCTAATGACCTGCCTTCTGGTTTTCTAGAAAAATATGTATTTGCCCTTTTTGTGGCTCATTTTCATCAGGTGACAGAAGCAAATAAAATGACTGGTTAACTGTAGATTTACAGTGGTTTTTCCCATCAGAACTTCTGTTCCAGTCAATTACAAACAATTGCTGAAATTTATCCACGAGACATTGTCCTCAGCCAAGATCACACATCCTGATGAGAGTCAAGCCTGCTTCAGATAGGGTGTAAAAATCTAAGCCAGCCCATGTAAGTGGAATTAAACAAGATTTTTCAACAGATAACGTGATGTCTTCGCACACCCGGAGATAATCGGGCAGAAGGAGGTATGAGTGGGTGAGCAGGAGTCGGGGGTGGGGGAACCCTTCCCCTCAGAGATTTAATCGGAGCCTCCCGACGCCAGCCTTCCGGGCCCGTATCCCCTAAGATTCTGCCGTTTGGTTTTTGCTATTGAATTTCTTCGTGGCTTTGGCCCATCGTGCAGCCTGTTGAGAACGTTTAGAGTCTTGGTTTTGTCTTCTACCTAACATTTTAGCTATTCCCCCCCCAGGTTGGTTTGGTCCTCAGTTTGCCTCACCACGCAGAGGCTCTTACACGCTGGTGGGAAGACCTGCGGCCGGACAGAGCCCTCACTTCGCTGCAGGGCAAGCAGACTCGCACACACGTGCATCACCCCAGTTTGCACGCGGAACCTCAGTACACACTTGCGATCACACACACACACACACACACACACACACACACACACAGGGCAGAAACATATGGAATCCATTCTTTGCAGATTGTCAGAGACCCGGACCGGCTGGGAAGGGGGTCAGCAGGAAGGTGGCAGGGAGGGATTGACAGATGTCGGTCCAAGCCCCCAGGATAGGCAACAACTATGACAACAGCAGCTGCGTTTATTGGCACTGACTGGGTGTCAGTCACCAAACCAGCAGTGCACACGGTTCGATTCCCAGTCAGGGCACACGCCTGAGTTGCGGGCCAGGTCCCCAGGAGGGGGCGTGCGAGCGGCAACCACACATTGATGCTTCCCTCTCTCTCCCTCCCTTCCCCTTGGTTTAAAAATAAATAAATCAAATCTTGAAAAACAAAAGAACACGATGGTGGTCACGGCACTAGGCATGGCCTTTCGGAATGAAACAGGGAACTCTTGCTGCTACGACAGACAAGCCCTCAAATCTTAGTGACTTCACATGGAGAAGCTTTACTTCACGCACAGAAGAGTTCAGTGGGGGGCCTTGCACGGGAATTTGGGGACCCGCGTCCCTTCGTTTTTTGCGATCCTGCTAACTGCTGGGTAGAGAGAGACGATCTGAGGATGGCCGGGCGGGGGAGGCGAGGCGTCTCGGACCAGACCGAGAACAAACGCGCATTCCACGGTACCTGGAACCCGGTCCCGTGCTGCTCCGACCACAACCAGGAACCCGGCTCTGTGAGTCCAACAGGCGCAAGAAACGAATTCGGTTTCTTCCGTGGTCGTGAGGGTTAGATGTAAATTCCTGGGACTGGTACCTGGCACAATAAACGATAGTGATTATTACCATTTTTATCAAACTAGCTCTGGCTGCATTCCTTGTGTGTCTTCCTGACCTGTGTCCCAGCTGTCTTAACCTTGCACTGCAGACTTCCCCCGCTGTACCCCGACCTTGGCTTTGTGATGCATTCAAAGCCCCGGCATCTTTCCTGAGCCCTTCGGTCATAACACCAGCGGGACGTGAGGGAGAGGGCAGGCTAGGGCGGTTAAATCTGCAGGAAGAGCCCGGGAGAGAGCTACCGAACGAGAGAGTGGAGTCCACAGGCTGTCGGCGGTGAGCGAACCTACATTTTCAGATACGAGGTGGCGCAAAGAGTGGAGTGAGAGGGGACCAGAGGCGCGAGTCCTGAGGGGCACAGCCGTGGCAGAAGGTCTCCCAGACAGACCTCCGGCATCGGACACCGGGCTTCTGTTCCCTGTACCGTGGTTTTCTGGAGCTTTTTCTCAGTGCACCTCAACTTTAATGTTTATGAGGTTATTTTGTAAGGAAACGTATTACCACTACAAGAAATGAGCAGCTAGTATCACTGCCACCAACAGAAAGTACTCCCCCGGATAATACGATTAGAAACAAATACACGGACAAAACCCTGTTTCCACATTCCAGCTGGTGACGGGTGGTCAGAGAAGGCTCTAAGTCTGAGCCCGCCTTCTTCTTCTCCCCTTCCCCTTCCTCCTTCTCCTCCTTCAGAAAAGGAATATCAGCAAGCATTAGAAAGGTGAAGACATTAATTCCAAACTGAGGCTTTCTCTTAGTTTCAATCAGAAGAATTGAAAGAACTACGAGAGAATCCGTATTCATTCCTACGACACGACTCACACTTCATCCTGTGCTAAGGCGGGGCTCAAACCCGGGGGTGGGGGAGCGCCCGACCCAGTGCACACGGCCCTGCTGTGGCCTCGCACCATCTAAGATGACCCCTTTTGCCACCAGCGGGACGAATCCTTCGCTTTGGGGAAACCAGGAGAGATGGTGTCACGGCATCTGAGGGCAGCAGCGTCCAGGAAGGGAGTGGTCAGTGTCGGGGGCGGCAGAGGGGCCGGGCAAAGTCAGGACAGGGAAGCGCCCCCTGGACTTGGCGGCCAGGGGTCGCTGGCGTTTCCGGTAGCGAGGGGCAAAGGCGGAGCAGCACGCCGAAGGGTGAGTGGGAGGCGCCACTGAGGGAAATCAGCATCAAGGAGCTTGGCTGCGAGGACCGAGATAAGGTGCCACTTAAAATTCAAGGAGGTGTTTGGCTTCCTTGCATAAAACATGGGAGGCACCTGAATAAGCTTTTAGGGAGCAGGGAAGGAGACGGATCCCAGCCTGTAAATACTGGAGAGAGCCGGAGACAGAGGGAGTGAGGTCCGGGTTGGGGGAAGAGGAGACCGTTCAGATCAAGAGCACGTGTGGAGGACCTGGAACAGGGAAAGGGCCCTCTTTTCACAGTTCGGTGTTAGGAGGTGAGGGCACGCTCAAGGCCAGGCAAGTGCAGGGGTGCAGGGGTGGGAAGAGAAGGGGGTTCATGTCTGGAGCCTGATTTTCCTCTGTCAAGTAGGGGGGTGAGATTATTGCTGGGATCAAGGGGAAAACTTGAACTATTTGTTCTTCGGCTGAAAGATTATATTAGCCAGGGTTCTCTGGAAACCCAGAACCAATAAAATGTGTGTATATATCCACCCTATTGAGAAAGAGAGATTTTAAGGAATTGACCCACATGATTGTGGAAACTGGGGGATCTAAAATCTGTAGGGTAGGCCTGCCGGCTGAAGACCGAGGGAAGGGTTGATGTTGCAGTTCAACTTCAAAATCAGTCTAAGGCAGAACGACACTCTCTTCCTCCTGGAGACCTCACTCTGTTTTCTCTTAAGGCCTTCAACTGATTAGACAAGCCCCCCCCCCCCCACATTATGGAGGGTAATCTGCTTTTCTCAAAGTCCACTGCTCTAAATGTTAATCTCCTCTGAGGAAAAAACTTCGCAGTAACACCCAGACTGGTATTTAACCAAATAAATATATGGGTACTATAGCCTCGCCAAGTTAACACATAAAATTAACCATCACAAAAAGTATTAATGATCTCATATATATCAATAGCAAAAATGAGATGACGTGGAGAAGGAGAAGACTATAGAACGGGAGGGGGGGGGAGATAACCCTCTGGATTCTAGGAGGTTCTACCTGGTAGGAGGTGCCCTTTGGACAACAGGGTTCCTAATGGCCCCTGAGCTGATACAGACAGCCACAGGGGCCAATCCACCCACAGGGACCCACCCCACCTTCATGGGGGGTCACCTTCTCAGCACAGAAGGATGGACCCTTTGAAAGAGAACCTTCTAAGTGCAAATTCTGATCTCAAAGCACTGCCATTAACTGCTGGGGATCCCCTCCTGACCTGCAAACAGCAGGACACGGTGCTTTCAGGACAACGAACTACAACAGTTACCTTTTCATCCTTTGTCCTTCCCCTATTCTCAGCATGGGTCAGCGGTACCTACACACACCTCACTGAGATCCATGCGATTACCGACTTTGTCTTCTAGGCTGCCTGTTCTTGGTGGAATAGAATTTCCAGCTGAGCTTATGCTTCCCTTCACTCACAAGCCTGAGGTCTTTCCATATCCGTCCTGGCCCTGGTAAGAATCCTTGGAAGGCAGCCTGGGACAGAGCGAGTGGTGAGCCGCCCGCTCTGGGTGGAGGGCGGATCTATTCTGGTCAAAGGCTTTGTGATAGGGACAAAGGTACCGGGGATGCGCCTGTCGAATCGTCAGGCTCTGCTAAATGTGGGGGCCAGCTGGACTCTGGCAGGAGCTCATGCAAGATAAGGGTTAGTGACTGGGGGAAAAGAGGCCCACAGGAAAGAACTGGGTGAAATTCAGTAGGAGTACATGGCCGTAGACTTCTAACACTTGGACGGCCACTAGCTATGGGACTGTAGCGCAGGGACCGGTCCTCGGATATAGGAGAGAGTTGTGTCACATCAAACAGTTTTGGAGCCAAAGGGACCTTTGAGAAGAAGCCAACCTCCCATTGTATAAGCATCGGGGAAAAAAAGATTTCTTCCAACTTTAAAAGGTTATGGTTCTCGCCCTGGCTGGTGTGGCTCAGTGGACTGAGTGCTGGCCTGAGAACCAAAGGGTTACCAGTTCGATTCCCAGTCAGGGCACATGCCTGGGTTGCAGGCCAGGTCCCCAGTAGGGGGCACACGAGAGGCAACCACACATTGATGTTTCCCTCTCTTTCTCCCTCCCTTCCTCTCTCTAACAGTAAATAAGTAAAATGTTTTTAAAAAGTGATGGTTCTCAAAGTTCCCATCCTCTGAGCTCTCCTGACTCTGCCCCTGATCCTCTCCACCCGAATTCCGTGCACCGGCCCCGCCCGGCCCCCTGGGCCCTGCCCAGCGCTCTGCGGCTCCCCCTTCCCGTGCTCGGCTCCGTCCAGCGCAGCTCTGCATTTCCGAGGCCCATTGTCGTGCCTGCTACATAATTAATGGTCAATAAATATTGATTGAATAGCAATAAAAAGAAACTCCACAGTTGTTCCTCTACGTGGTCATCACATTTTCTCACCTCAGAAACTCTTCTCTGCGCACTGCCTAATTCAGCGACTCTCTCGGCATTGCGGAGGTCAAACTCGGACCGCATTTCACTAGGTGTCTGAGCAGCAAAACACAGAAGGAGAGAAGATGCTTTGTGCCCAGATGTTTCACTGCTGGGAGGAGAAACGAAAGGCTGCATCAGCTTACTTTTAAGGACGCACACCCAGGAAGCTTCCCCCGGGGCTCAGCGGGAATACGGGTGTTTTTGCACGGGTCTCTGCCAAGCTGCACCCTCATTCTGCAGCGTGCAACGACCTTGCACCCCAAATGTGGGACTTTGTATGAATTTGGGGGTTTTAGCTCAAGGTGAAGCTCAACCACAATCGTGTTAACTTTGGGGCTGTCAGTGGCTGCGTTAGCATTCTTCATGGGCTTGGGTCACCGGCAAATTTGACATTTCACCTTTTCTGTTGTTACCCGCTTTGACAACGGTGTTAAAGGGGTCGGGTCTATGACGGGGGCTCTGAGAGCGACCATCCCCTTCTATGCTGACCCCAAGCCACTGACGAAGAGGGTGGGTCATCAGCCATGAACTGGAAAACATGGCCAGACACCCCTTCTCTCTCCATCTCACCCACGCAGATCTTACGAACGATGCGTTCAAAACTGTTGTGAAGTTCACACATGCTTTCTCTACAGCAGTGACTGAAATTTGCCAGCTGAGTAATCCATTAAAATAAGTACAGCACAGCTTGTGCGGTGCGACTTCTTACCACACCTACGCCAGCCCTGGTACTATTGGGGCGTTTTTCAAAATTTCACAATACGACTTATAAATGAATCTGACCGGGATTACGGCCCGGCATGGACGTCAAGCTGACTTTACAAGGCTGGAGTCCCATCCGGCGGCATGTCCAATGTCATTTATCTCTTCCGCGATTCTCAGGCGGTGACCCACCGAGAAGAGGAGATCACAGAACGAGTTCTTCACGCGTCCCGGGACGAAGTCATTCGGACGTGAGGACACTTTGTCGGGGGTGGGTGGCCCTAATAAGCACGGGGCCACCATCACACGCCCCGGCGTGGCCAGGGCCTGCGGTCAGAGATGTCGCTGTTTCTTCCGGTCTTGCCGGACTCGGCAGGACCATCACCCCACACACCCTCGACGCCTGAACCGTCGCCTGGCGAGAGGCCGTCTGTCCTCCTCGCCGGGCGCTTCCCATCCTGTTCCCGGTGGAGAGGAAGAGTCTATACGCGCTCGTATCTGTCTGCTCTTTCCATGCTGAACGACACCCACCGTACCAAGAGGGCAGCCTGATTGTCACAAAATACCAAGAACGCAGAAGACCTTCTAGGACAAACACATCAGACTTCGCGGTGACAGTCACAAGGCAGGCTCGCTCGGTCCCTGACGAGACCCTGGCTGCTCTCGTGAGCTGAGGTGCCGGATTCAAGAGGAAACAGCAGAAGGTCCCGACGGGGGGAGTTTTCCTCTTAGGATCTTTGCTCGGCCCGTGAGCTTTGGAACAGGGTGGGTGGCACCCGTGTTCTCGTTCCCATGATGTGTCCAACAAGGAGATCGGTGACATGTCCTCCGCTGCAGAGCACCAGGCCGGCCTTGGTCTTTCCCATTCAATTCTGGGACTGCAAAAAGCCACACGCTTTTAAAAGGGGACAAAGTAGCGAACTCATTTTATGGACGAGCACCCAAGTTTGAGTCTTCAGAAGGTAGCTTAGAGGTGAAGTGGTGGGACTG
The DNA here is from genome assembly GCA_039655065.1 of Glossophaga mutica. NCBI lineage: Eukaryota > Metazoa > Chordata > Mammalia > Chiroptera > Phyllostomidae > Glossophaga > Glossophaga mutica. The sequence goes on from CM077313.1 coordinate 9,369,954, forward strand.
TCCCCCCCCACAGGTAAGGACACTGCAGTCCGGAGCGGGAGGGTGACTTGCCCAAGGTCACACAGGTACCCCAAAAATGGAGCTGGCCCGCGAACCTGGGCTGTGCAGCCCGGGGTCCCCTTCACTGGGACATGCTGCTGGGCCGTTCACCCAGGAGTTGTAGCTTCTTTCTTCCCCTTTATTTCTGCTCTTCCCGATTCGCAGATTTTTTTTTTCTTCCTAGACGATGTGAAAGAGAACAGAGTTTGAATAGTTGGGGCTTCCGCTGCTACCACGCCACGTTCTCTAAGAGTGGGGATGTGGAGGGTGGTGGGTTCAGAGACAGGGAAGCCAGTCACGGGGAAAGAGTGCTGGCGGGGACACACAGGCGCAGGTGCGACCCAAACACACGAGGGCGGTGACGACTGGCCACGGAGGGAGGGAGGCCGCAGTGCCGCCCCGCTGCTGCGGAGCCGAAGTGGTTCGGGGATATATTTAGAGAAGGGTGACAGGCACAGCCCGGGAAGCGACCCTCAGGCTGCAATCCGCACTAGTCAGGTGTCTGTCGAACAGGACGCCCAGCCTGTCACACTGAAATGCGAGAGCCCGGAGCAGGGAGCTTAACGACAGGCAGTCATTGCTTAGCCTGAACGTTAAGGATTCCGGTTTGCTGAAGGCCACCATTTCCCGGATCCCCCCGCTACCCCCCGATTGCTAGTGCCGGTGGAAACCAGGAGGGCAGAGGTCACCTCAGCCGGAAATTTCCCTCCACCCTGCTGGGCTCTCAACGTAGAGTTTTCAGAACCAGTTCTGTCCTTTCTCCTTGCAGTCAAGGTTAGGATCCCCTGCCTGAGCTCTCCCTCTGCAGAGACCCGAAGGTCTAGCATAATCAATTCTTATTGATTAAGGATGGCTTCTCCACCTGTGCAGGGGGCTTACTAAGCCGCCCCCTGCACAGGTTGGTGACAGGGACTTCAAGAGCGAAGTGTTGCGCGGACTCCGGCTTGCGCCTGACACCCCTGGCTGCCCCCGGCAGCCTCACGGCCTCCGCCTGATTTCTGAGTCTGTCGTCGGCCTGTGCGTGGGAACTGTCTCTCCCTCGGTCGTCAGCAAACCCTCGTGGAAGCCCACGCCGCGACGGGCGGCCTCGCCTCCTCCACACCTGAGCGGCTCCACCTAATGAGGGCGGTGGACGGGACGGGTGAACCTTGGAGACTCGACGTCAGGACGCGTCTGCTTTTGGACATACCTTCTGCAATAATTGCCTATTCGGGGAAAAGGCGGCGATGTCTTTAAAGCGAGCCTTCTCTGTCATGTCTCCTCTGCCCTTCTACAGAGATTTTCAGCTTCATTTAATCTCTTCTGGAAAAAAACAAAGAGACACTCAAAGGAGAAAGCATGTCGCAGGGACCACAAAGCCGTTTCTCCAGGACCAAAGGCTACAGGAGGAAAAGTCCTCGTGCTAGCTCTCTGTATCACACCCCAAAGGAAGTACCCCCCACCCCACAAAAAATAAGTAAGAGGACATTGTGTCCCAGCTGCAGTGGAAAAACTCAAGAAGTGGAGTTCCCGGTGGCTGACCCTGGGACCAGCTGGTCCTTGCTTCTCTCCAAGGAGCATGGTCTCCTCTTGCTCTCTCCGGCCCAGAGCTTGGGGACTCCTGTACTGGGAGCTCTGGGGGTGCACAGGGCCGTGGAAGTGGAGAGTGTAGCAGGGAGGGGCCCTGTCCTCACACGCACACCACCAGAATTGCAGAAGATGGAGTGTGTCACCGCTGAGAGGCCGTGAATGTTCGGGAGCCCAGGCTTTGCGCTCAGACGGACCTGGGGTTCAATACCGCCTCCGCCAGCTCCCCGCCCATCCCCAGTTCACGGTGAGTCTCGACCACACGCGAGGACACCCCCACGGACCTTCCGGAAACTGCTAGTCTCCTCTGGGATCAAACCCGAGTCTGGTGCTTTTCTCTTAATACTTTACCTGGTTCATCTTTCTGTCCCAACATGCTGAGATCGACCTGGCTTGTTTTCACGGCTGTATGGTATTCTGCCATCTCCCAACACTAAAGGTCATTTTTTTAAAAATGATTTTTGCTACAGCAAACAGTGCTGCTATGAATATCCACGTACAAACATCTTCACTCAGATATAGCTGTCGGGAGAGCTCCCAGATACAGAGTGGCCGCGAGTGACTTTACAATTCCGACATTGTTCGATGGTCCCCAAAGAGCCTCCAGCAATCTGGCCACCTGAGGATGGTCCCCAAGAAGTTTTCTTTCTGAAGAGGAGACCTGAAGAAGGGCGACAGGCACGTACGTGGGGGAAGGAACTAAAAATGTCTTTTGTCATCCTGGGACTCGCCCACAAAGCATTGTCGGTGCTATTTTGGGGGCCCTGGGGCGTGGAGTCCGTTGAAGATGAAAGCACAGTTGTGCTTTTCTCGGAAGGGACATCTGTCAGAATCAGGCTTATTTTCGGCGACTTGGCGACAGGCTCCCTGCCTTTCCAGGGGATTCTTGGCTTCCCTCAACGCTGACCCATTTGCGGCTGAACAGTTTGGCTGTTCCCTCCGTCCTGGTACCTCTCCTACAGCCTATTCTGAGAGTTGATAGGTTGTTTCCCAGCAAAAACTGTGGATGAAAAGCCCCCAGATTAGGATCTTATACTCTTGTTACTTGCCTGGGAAGGGTGCGTGAATAAAACACGTTTCTTGTTCTTGTTATTCAATTTTTAAACTTTTTACAAACACACACAAAGATGGATGCAGAAGTAAAGAAGAAAAACTGATCATCAGTTTCAGTGATCACCTCGGGGTCCATCCTATTGACTTGCACCCCCACCCATGCCCACTCCCCACATCACACAGAAGCACATCCCAGACATCGCAGCGTTTCATTCCCAGCTGCTTCAGTGTCTGCCTCTGAAATGCGAGGGCTTGAGAAAAAGAATTTCACATGGCTGTTCGCACCCTAGAATAACGAACAACAATTTTTGAATGTACCAGATTAGTCGGTCAGTGTTCACATTTCCAATCGCCTCATAAAATGATTTAAACATGACTTTTAAGTGGTAGAAAAACAGACATTCAGGGCCAGGAGGACTGAGTTCAAGTCTTGAATTTGTTCCTCTCTCCTCGGGTAACTTTAGGCCATTCTCATGGCTCCTGTTTGCTTCGGTTTCTTAGAATTTGGAGGCTGGAAGAGACCAATCAACCTAAAAACTTTCAGGTCACGCTGATGATGGGAGGAAAGACCAGATTTAAAAAAAAACCCACTACAAGGATTGAAACTAGAGTAAAATCTGATTTCTGCATAATCGTGACCGGGTCTATACATGTCTACTACAGCCAATAAAAGTTACGAAATCCGTCTCCTCTCATCCCCGTGAAAAACATATGTCAGGGTCAGGGGATCCTTACCTTCTCCTCTCGGCAGATAAGTGATTTTCAAAATGAAGGAGATATAGACGCTGCTTTCATTTTAATGCACATAATCTTAGCATAGTGTTTGTGTAAACCTCCTAGATACTCCTCAAAATATCCTCGAGTTAGTTAGGAGACAGGAGACAGGGGACGGGGCGGGGAGGAGGGAAGAGAGAAGACAGTTTTGTCGATGATTCTGGAAGTCCAGCGATGCCGTGGGTAACTGTTATCAGTGAGATCAGGGATGCATACAAAAACGATAAAGTACCACACAACTGTTCTCAGAAAAGCGAGGATCTCCAGATGGTCCTAAATCACCCCTAGTGTTTTCCCCACCGCATTCCCATTAGCAGCCACCCATCCCTCTTCTAAAGAAAACTCCGTATTCTCTATAACACCTGGATGACAAGAGAAGGAGGGGGAAGTAGCCAAACAGAGTCGGATGTTGGCAGGAAATGGAAACTATTGCTGACACCGTTTAAAGTCCTTTTAAGGGAGACCATTGCAAATGCCTTTTCCTTGCCACGCCTACGTGGGGGCGGGGCGGAGCAGGTCGTCCAAAGGGAGGCAGGAAAACGAACAGAAGAGGAACCCGTATTTCTCAGTGTGGTTTGGTGAGGACGGAATGAAGAACACCTTTCCCCAGCAGGTGGATGTGGCTTCCTGGAAAGGTGTGTGTGTGTCTCTCTCTATTTTTTCTGGAGGGTGAGTCTTCTCTCACTTGTGACTCAAAATGTTCAAAAAGCCCCAAGTATGCTCAAATGCCCCTGTGACTTGACATTCCTTACTACCCCTTTCCAGCCGCCTTTATTGCGCTGCCTGTTGCCCAAACTAACGAGGGAATATAATTCCCTAAGCGGAGAGGGAATCCGTTCCTCCACCGGGCAGAAGCTCCGAGAGCTGATCAGCTCCTGCCTGACCCCACCCTGCAGTGAAACGTCTAAGGAATGCAGACCGGCCCCTCGTAGTAAGGACACATTTCTCATGGTATGTTCTTTTGTTTAATCGTGTATTTTTTTTTACTGAGGCGAAAGTCACACACGTTAACCCTTTTACACGTGTGATTCAGTGGCATTTAGTCTACCCGCAATGCCGCACACACGTCTGCCAATTCTCCAAACATCCCTATCGCCCCGGGAGGAAACCTCAAGCAGTCCCTCCTGCCCTTCCTCCCCCAGCCCTGGCCATCACCGGTCTGCTTTCCGTCTCCGTGGATCTGCCCGTCCGGACAGCTCACAGCACTGGGACCGCACCGTCCACCGCCCTTCGTGTCTAGTTCCTTCCACTCTGTCTTCTCCACGAGTGGCATCTTTCTGCCAAAAAGCAGCTCGGGAAGGATGCGGGGCAGGCCTCTCCTCTACCTTTTGAAGACAAGGGCGGTGCTTTGGGTCTGAAGAGGCTGGATGGGTGCTATTCGAACGCCTGCAGGGCGCCGTCTCTGTCCTTCATCTGAACGCAGGGAGCACGCCTGCCCCTGTGACACCTTCTTCCCCGGAATGAACAGGGGGCTCTAACCAGCCAGCCCTCTGTCCCGAGAGCACAGGGTGGGGAGGGAGAGATGCCCCGTGGGGACCTGGGGTGGGGCCCTCACAGACCACCTTGGGACGACCCAGGCGGGGCGTCTGCAGATGGGCGCAGAGCTGCTTCCTCGTGGGCTGAGATGGCCAGAGCAGTAAGACGAAGATGCACAATTACCTTGGCAACCAGATAACAGGCAAAGCTGTTACTTGGCAATTTCCATCGACTCTCAGTCCCCTCCCCCCTACGCTCTTTCTCCCACTGCCACGCGCGCGCGCACACGCACACACACGCACACACACATTCCCTTTAATATGCCTCTAAGACCACAAGACTATTTGTGCATGAGGAAATGAGGGGAAATGAGGAAAACAGAGAGATCCAAGATGCGGGGAAGGAGAGCGAGTTTTCTAAGCACAGGTGGGAGGCTGCAGTTTGAACAACCGCCTCCCACTGGTGACAGGGAGAGAGGAAAGGGGGACAGGGTCACGGGGAAGAGGGAGAGGGGGAGGGTAGGAGCAAAGCAGAGTATCAGGCAGGTTACCTGCTCGTTGTTTCCAGAAACCAGGAGAACGGAACTAAAGGAGAGGACGCGAGGAGACCTCGCCCCTATTCCCATTCTGCCATTCCCCTGCCCCGCCTCCTTTCCCGACGGCCCTTTACGGACACTTGCCCTAAGAGGTCCATGCTCCTCTGGTTCCTACCCAGTGGGTGCTGACCTCCCTTTTTTATTCAGTTATTTCACATACGCCACTGGGTGCCTACCAGGTGCCAGGCACTGTGCTAGGCTCTGAGGCCACAGAGCTAAACACAGGCATAGCCTCTGCCCTAAAGGTGAAGGGGGATGGAGTCCATTATATTGAGGTAGGTTTGCACGGTGACGGATGACTACCAGGGTTAGTGAGGCGATGGCATTGTAAGGTATAAAAACACAGAATCACACATGAAACGAATATAATACTGTCTACCAAATATACTTGAGTAAAAATAAACAAATAAATGAACCAACAAATGAGCAGGCAGCAAACCAAATAATCACAAATCAGAATAAAAGTGCATCAATGAAAATCAACCAGTGACCCAAAGCGAGGGCCTGAGGTTAAGGCTAAAAGAAGAGGACTTAACGTTGGTTTGTTTTTCTTTAAACCTTTTCTTTAGAATATTTTGGGGCATTAGAGTCAAGCTCTTATCGGCCCTTTGCCAAGCTTTCTCTAAGTTCCCTTTAGCAGCTTCGTCGAACTCCAGCTGGTATGTAAAGAACCACGCACACTTAAGGCGCCCAGTTTGGTGCGTTTGGACGTAGGGAAAGGCCTGCGATCCCATCACCACAATCGAGACGAGGAACACGCCCACCACCTCCCAGAGAGAGTTTCCCCATGTCTCTGTGGGTGTGTGCGTGTGTGGTAAGAACACTTGGCATGAGACCTAGCCCCTTAACCAATGTGTTTGGAAGCGCCCAATTCCGCGCTGTCCACGCTAGGCGCTGCGTCCTGCAGCAGATGTCTAGGACTCATTTCTCTCGCAAAATTGAAATGTTATGCCTGTTACATAACGACTCCCCATCCCCCCACCCTCTGGCCCCAACAACCACTGTGGCATTGTCCGCTTCTACGAGTGGGCTCATTCCAGACGCCTCGCCTACGTGGGATCGCGCAGTGCTTGCCCGGTGACTGGCTTATTCACTTCCCATCATGCCCTCCAGGTCCCCCATGTTGTTGCAGAAGGCAGGGTTCCCTTCTTCTTTAAGACTGAGTCATAGTCTCTTGTACGCATGTCCCACACTTTCTTTACTCACTCAGCCAGCAGTGGACACGGATTGTTTCCGAGTGTCGGCTGCTGTGAGTCGGGCTGCAGTGAACTCGCGGGTGCAGCTGTCACAGCTCGGGCGACACAGCCAAAGCAGCACCGAGAGGAAGGCCCTACTTCTGATGAGGGGGTCAGAAAAGGGCTTTGTGAAGAAGGGCCCATCACACCAAGACCTGAAGCCACGGGGCCACTGTGAATGCTGTCCCCGCAGATCGAGAGGAGCCCGTTTACGCACAGCCTGTTCTGCACAAAATATGCAGAAACCATAAGACCCCAACCCCAGTCTTCGCAACCGCTTTCCCCGTCTCCTAGCTATGTATTCAGGCTTCCCTGTGGTCTACTGGCGGCAGTGTGTGTGTGTGGGGGGGTATGGAGAGGTGGGGGTCGGGGGAGAGAGAGAGAAGGAAGGGGAGACAAACGAGGGACATAAGAGGCCAAAACAGAATGTTCTTTATGCAATCCTTCAAAAGGCTAACAGCAGCAGCCCTGCCTGGTGTGGCTCCGTTGGCTGGCGCATTGCCCCATAACCAAAAGGTTGCAGAGTCTGTTCCCAGTCAGGGCACGTACCTAGGTGGCAGGTTGGACCCCTGGTCTGGGCTCGGACAGGAGGCAGCCAACTGATGTTTCTCTCGCACACCAATGTTTCTCTCTCCCTAAAAAGAATGAAAAAAAATGTCCTCGGTGAGGATTTTAAAAAAATAGAAGGTAAGCAACAGGAAAAGCAACAATTTAAGTTCTGACAGTTCTAATAAGGAAACCCACTAAACAATGGAGAGGAAGCCATTAGCAGAAACACTGTGCTAATTATGATGGGGCAAAAGAGGGGAGAATGAAAAGCCGAGCTTTGCCGCCGGGTGCTTGAAGGCAAAGCATGCGCAGGTCAAGTCCGGAGCTGCTGGCTGGAGGCTAGCCTCACTGCCAGCCAAATCATTTTGACGGTGAAGCAGGAAGATGATGAGGGATTAAAGGATGAAACTTCGGTGTGAGAAAGAGCAGGCGCCTGCATTTTCTAAGCTGGTATATCGCTCGTGGTGCGTAACCAGCGTGCTTACTGTGATTTTACCAAGTAACAGACAGAAAGGAAAGATGCCAAAATAGGATCGGTGATTACCTTCTCTGGGTGGTGAGATGCAGCGGAGTCCTTCCTCCTTCCCTCTTTCTCTCCCTCCTTCTCCTCAAACGGAGGTTCTTCAGTTAGATACAATAGCGTATCAAAAATATCAGTTACATACAGTGGCGAAAAGCCATTGTGTATTTCAGTTTCAGAAAAGAGTGCAGTATCAGAGGAATTGGGTTATTCCAGAAGAAAATGCATATGCTAGGATATGCGATATTCGGTAAGATGAATCCACACTTGGCCTTCAAAATAGCTACGGGTACACTTTATTTTTGCCTAGTCCTAGTTTTAGGGGAGATGAAGCTCAATTCTTCAACATTTGAAAGTGATATTAAAAGGCAGACCTCTCGGGGCTAGAAACCAAATTCTCAAGCTCGGATAGCTAGACTACTTTCTGAAGGCCATTTTGTTTTTCATGACCGTTCGGTTCAGAATTAATGAGAACTACTTTGCATATACATCATTTTCCATCCCAGACAGTACCTGTTGGGGATTCTTCCCCTCACCTTGTAGGTATGGATTATCAAAACTAATTTCTTTTGTTCCCAACCCATTACTGGTCTAGTCTGTGAACCTCAGAGATAATTATCTTTGAAATCCCACAATTTTAGAACATCGATCAGCTTATTAAAACCACCAATTATGGTGGTAAACACCTGAGGAATTGGGGGCCTGTTCAAGAGAAAATCAGCTTCAAAGATTTCACTTCGAGGACAGGGCACAGGGAACGAGAAAATCTTCTTGATTACGCCCTCCTACTTCCGCATCTTTTGAAACGATTCCCTTTTCTTCTCAAGCCTCGGTCATTTTCACTTGGGAACAAGATCCTCTGAAGGTGAGCAATGCCTACAGTTTTAGAGATGTCCCCAAGTCTTTTAAATGATGAACGGCCCCCAAAGAACGCAACAGTGGAATGGCATTGTCGCAGATGGGGGGGCCATATGTCGTCACGCAGCTGGCAAAGACCTCCGGGGCCCACGGTGCCACGCAGGGGAACTCCATTCAGAAACACCCTTCAGCGCCCATCTCGGTGGTGTATTCTCAGGACTGGAGGAGGCCAGAGGAACCTCCCTTTTCCTTGGTAGGTCCAACCCTTCCTAAGAAGTTGGGCTACGGAGAGATGAGGCGACAAGTTTGTTTTGAATCCCACAGTTGTGTCAAGAGCGCAGAGGAGTGAGGCTGCCTGGCGTATGCAACTGAGAATGGGTGTTCCTGGCCCTCCGTTCATCCTCTGCCTCGCGTTTCCCGCCGATGGGCCCAGGGACCCTGCCCCTGTATCTTTGCATCCCCGCCTTTCCCTTCCCACTTTCCGATGTATTGTTTTCCGAACAACTCATCGCCCCATCGAAGCCTGCTTATTTTACTGCCGTCTCTCCGGTGCCCGCACTGCGCCGCCAGCTCCTTGAAGGTGCAGACAACTGTGTCTGTTTTGTTCTGCGCCCCGCGCCGTGGACGGGACTGTGCCTGACACAGAGCATGCGCTCCCAGCAATGCCCCCCGAATGCTTCTGGTGCGGTCTGAAATCCGGGAAAAATGGTGACCGCCTCCTTTGGAGCTGATCCGCAAATCTGAAGTGACTGTTCATTTCTACTGACTGTATTTATTCAAGAGATTTCAAGCGATTCAGTTTGAAAGATAGGTGAGTGGAATGTGTACTGAGAGCAATAATATTAGTTGGTTTTAATGATCAGTAGCACTGTTTCATTTTGGTTTTTATCCTGTAGATCAGGGGCGGGGGGACAACGACTTCTCAGGGACAGGGCTAAGTTTGGGCTGCATGCAGTGACTTCTTTTCGAAGAGGACCGTCCAGAGAGGGGAGGAGGGCTTCAGAGCAGCGAAACCTGACAAGCAGAACCTCAGCCACATGGTGGAGGTCAATGTCAACAAATAAGTCACGTTGACAGGATGTCCCTCGATGTAAAGTGACCCCCAAGTACCCTTCAACCCAGTCTCATCACGAGAAAAATGTGAGACACACCCAAACAGAGAAACAGTCTGAGCAGTGCCTGAGGCATGGGCCTCGAGACTGTGGAGGCCGCCAAAACCGAGGGCCGTGCAAGGAAACCGTCAGAGCCGAGAAGATGTGACGGCTACAAGGGACTCGGCATCCTGGTGAGATCCTGGAGCAACATGTAGAAAAGGTAAAATCAGGTAAAAAGGAAGGAACTCTGAGTCAGTGGGGACTTTAGTTAACAGCGTATACAAGATGGGCTCATCCGCTGTGGCAAACACACCTCACGGCTGTGACCCGTCAGTGAGAAGGGGAACTGAGCGTGAGGTACGTGGGAACTCGGTACTATCGGTGCGACCTTTCTGTGCATTTTCAAGTGTTCTAAAACAATGAAGTTCACTCTTCAAAAGGAAACAAACGTTGGTTCCTTTGCCTTACCTGGCACACTGCCAAGGTCCGACGGGTAGGCCGTGAATGAAGTAAGGGAGGAAAAGCTCCGAGTGACCCCCGGCCTCCAAGGTGAGCCTCCTGTCCCAGCCTCGGTGACAAGAGCAGCTGAACGCAGGTGGAAAATGCTGCTGGGGGCCATCTCCGCCTCGGATGCGGGAGTGGAGGGGTCCTGAGGCAGGGCTCCTTGTCCTGCCCCCAAACACTGAGCGACGGAGGCCCGGGAAAAGTCCAGAGGGGTCGCCGCAGTCCCAGCCACGGACCGGGAGGAAGAACAGTGGACGCGGTGGCTCTCGGGGCTGCGGCCCAGTCGCTGGTGTGACACCCTCGTGTGGGAAGGTCACGCCGCAGCCCGTGAAGCCGACAGATGATCGTGGAGACAGGCCTTCCCGCTGAACCGCCCGCACCCTCCCCGTGATGCTCCGCAGGCAAGCCCGTTCCTGGGCCGCTCTTCACGAGGGCGCGAGGCTTTGGCCCCGGCGTCACGCCGCCCGAGCGGCTCCCGCTTGTCGTCGGTGGCCCTTCACCTGGGCCGCTGAAAATTGAATTATTTAATAATAAGTACACATACAGTGCCACCTACGTGCCAGGCACTATTTTTTTTTTTACATTTCTCTCTTTTTTAAAAATATATTTTATTGATTATGCTATTACAGTTGTCCCATTTCTCCCCCTTCACTCCCCTCCACCTTGAACATCCCCTCCCACCCACATTCCCCCCTTTAGTTCATGTCCACGGGTCATAAGTTCTTTAGCGTCTACAGCGCTTCTCAGATAAGGTCAAGTTAAAGGAGTTCATCATCACCGGGCACTGGTTTAAGCACATGGCCAACACGAACCCGTTTTACCCTTGCAACGGCCCCACGAGGTGGATAGGATTGTTGTCTTCCTCAGTTACCGAGAGGGAAACTAAGGCACGGGCGTGCTAAACATCTCGCCCAAGGTTACACCCCTGATAGGTGGGGCCAAGCTTGAATCCGACCAGTCAGAACCGGAGCCCTTGCACAGAACCAGTGAGTTGCACTGTCATTAACTACGGCTCTGCCATCCAGCTCACGAAGACACAAAAGCAGGGGTCTGGGGGATGGGCTTCCACTCAGAACTGCCCCCCCCCTCCCGCTTTCTTAGGAAGAGGACGAAGCAAACTCCTCCCCCCGCGCCACCTGTGTCTGCTCTCCGGCGGTGGCTGAAAACCACGTGGTCTTCCGCACACCTGCTAGCAGACAGCTGCTACCAAATTAACGCTGCCTGACACCTGCTCATTGGAAGAAATGAAACCTAATTACTTGGCTTTGTTCTCCTGGCACTTACCCCCAAACCAAGGTTAGACCCAGAAGCAGGAATCTTTCTTGGGACAGTAGTTAAAAATCATACCTGCTCCGATGTGGCTTTGAAACCTCAGACTGGGACTAATTCTTTTTTTCATTGTCCTTTGAAATCCTCCTGTGACCTTTACCCTAGATAAAAGACATTAGCAGAAGCGTTGAAACAAACTTCCAAGTCATGTCGCCAGGCACCGAATTTTTCGGACTGTAAGACGCACTGGACCATAAGATGCACCTAGGTTTTAGAGGAGGGAAATAGGAAAAAACATTTTTGAAGCGAAAAATGTAAAATATTTAATAACATAAATAACACAGGCCGCACCCCCACCCAAGTAAGCCAGGTAAGCTACCTTCGGACTGTAAGTCACACCCCCATTTTCCTCCCAAATTTGGGGAGAAAAAAGTGCGTCTTACAGTCCGAAGAATACGGGTGAGTAGAAGTTCCAGACCAGCGCAGGCAAACCGCCCGGTGATCACGTTCAAATGAAGGTTCCGATTCGGGGGCTCTGGGGTCGGACTGAAGCTTCTGCACTTCCAGCAAGTTCCCCAGGGCCGCCGATGCTACCGCTCCCAGGACCACACCCCGAGCAGCACTTGTCTCCCTCCCGGGACAGGCAGCGCTCCAGCAAAGGGACACAGGGCGTGCAGTCCCCGATTTCCTCCTCTCCAGAATCGCGTTGCAAGTCACGATTCTGTTTTACATGGCCGGCGGCCGATGCGAGATGGTCGTCTTGACTGAACAGTAGTTGAGTACGATAACTGTGAGTTTGCATTTACATGATCAATGATGGGGTGGGGGGGCCACATTGATCCCCCCACCCCGTCCTCCAGCTTTGGGTGCAGCGAGTGAGCACGGTGCCTGGGGGACTCTGCCAACGGGCAGGTTCCAGTCCAGAAACCCGCCTTAGAGGGGTAAGATCTGAAACCTGCTTCACAACGAAAGGGGACACGCTGTGTGTGGGGCGAAGGGAGCTGGCAGGCGCTGAGGAATGATTCTGGGCCAGGCCCTCTCACCCGGGTTAACACTTTCATTTTCTGAAATAGTAGGGGTCGGGGGAGATGTTGGTATTTCCACACATACAAGAACACATCAACTCTGCCCTCTGCACCATCCGCCTTTGCCAGTTTTGATCTGAATGCTTCAGTGTAGCAAACCACGCCCCTGAGTGCATCAGCTTTTCCGAGTTCTGTGAGTGCTTCTAGCACACTGTGGATGCTGGGGTGGTCCGGAGGACTCCCGATAACACTCTACGAAGAATTTAACACCACCATTGAGGACCAACTTGAGTGGGTGGGTGGGGAAGACCTCAGTTTGGGTCAGATCAGTATTTATTGAGCACCTACTACACACCAGGCACTACTAATTGCTGGGATATGAAGATGAGTGACAATCCCTGTCCTTCAAGACGGCCCAGTTCCTGAGGCAGTCCCCAGGAAAACACTATTCTCACCTGGAAGTGCTGAGTGTCACAAGAGAGAGACACAGCCAGATGCCATGGGGCTGGGAGAACAGCACTTGGCAGGATGGACAATCAGGCAAGGAGGGCTTCCCGCAGGAGGCGCCCCTCCACGGACCAGCCTGGTATTTGGGGCACTTGGTCACAGTTCCTGGAGCTGCCCTCCTCCAATGATTTAACAGCTCTCACAGTGGGCACTTTTGGGTCTGGAGGCATAGGTGCTAAGGTGAGGAAGGGCAGGTGTGTTAAAGCCAGCAGACAGCACGATTCATCACAGACACAGAAATCAAGTTGTGTTTTGTTGGGAAAAGAGAAGAAGCCTGTTTGCCTCTCTGTGGCTCGCCCCCAGGGTGGCTATCCACGGGGTGGCTATCCACGGGGTGCGCAGGCACTGGGCCCAGGTAGCTGCTGGCCCCTCCACCCACCTCTGCAGCCAGATTCACAGGACCCAGCGGGAGCAGCGGCCCCACCCTCCTCGCCCCACCCTGGCTGGTGGGCGGGAGGTCTTCCATCCCACCTGCTGAAAGGCTTTGCTCGTTTCTCAAGGTCAGTTGGGGTTTCCAGTCTTTCTCTTTCCAGGGACATTACTGCTGAGGGGGGAGGGGACCCTGAGGATTCTGGTTCCTCATGTCTTCAAGTTCTTCTCCATCACCCATTCTACAAGGCACTTACCTTTGACCTGCACTTACTTTGAAGACATTTTATTGTTTATTTCCATTGCTTCCAGGATGCTTCCTTTTTTAAAAAAAAAAATTCTACTGCTTGCATTAGTGTCCCTACTGCAGGCTAACTCTAGGCGGGGCGTCTAGTACGATGGCAGATACGGCGCACGTCTTACAAGAGAGGCTCCCAGCCGTGGGGCCCGTTGCGGTCCAATCACACACACGACCGCCTGACCGCTTTTCACATGGACCACAGAGCTGCGGCAACGCAGCCCTCATTCAGGGATGCGCGCTCTCCCCCAGGGGTCCAGCCCAAGGACACTCCTCCTCCGCCTATCCGGCCTCGACACCCCTTCCTAAGTCTGGGGAATTGTCTACTCTATGAACCTTGGCGGGGTGCAGAGCTCACCACCCAGCAGAGAAGCTGAAGACTCTAGGCCTGTTTTCCCATCCCCCTTGGGTGGTGCACCACCTGGGATTCGGAGAGCAGCTCGGACCTGGGGTTCATCCTGGCGAAGGCAGCTGCAGAGCCCAACAGTGTCCAGACTGGACTGGGCTGTGAAACCCACCCCTGGGCGATCATTTCTTCTCGCCTGCACTGCCGGCTTCCAGACCCGCATGTTATCAGTGCATCGCTTATCCTTAGAGCCAGTTCCTCTTCCTTAAAACAACAGATGCTGGCTGACACACACCGCCCTTTGAAAAGCACAGGCCTCCTGCCATCTTCCCTTCTTCCCTCGCTGTCCCGCCCAGTCGTGAGCCAGAAGCTTTCAAAAGGGGTGTGGGTGGCCTTGGCCAGGTGGCTTAGTTGGGTGGAACGTCACCCCATACACCAAGAGGCTGTGGGTTCGATTCCCAACCAGAACACATACCTGGGTTGAGGTTTGATCCAAGGTTAGGGTGTGAACAAGGGATAACCGATCAATGTTTCTCTCTCACATCAGTGTTTCTCTCTCTTTCCCCCTCCTCTCTAAAATTAATAAACATATCCTTGGGTGAGGATGGATCCATGGATAGAAGATAGATAGATAGATAGATAGATAGATAGATAGATAGATAGATAAATGGCACATGGGTGGGAAGGAGCTGTGTGATTCTAAGTTAGGGTCAGAGATGGTAAAGACACGAGAGAGATTTCTCCCCATGTTGATAGCTAGGAAACAGGTTGAGGAGTTAGAATGTAACCAGTAATTCCAGCATCTCCTAAAGTCTCTAAAAAAAAGGTTGTTAAGGTCGGCAATAGGAGAAAAACAGCAGTCACTTCCTCCTTTTCTCTTCTGAATGCCTCTCCACCTTGTCCCCGCCCAGCTGGGAAAGCAAGTACCTTTGGCTTACACATGCTTGAGATGTTTACTATCCATGTCCTTCAAGATTAGAGTTTTCAGCTTGCTATCTACATAAGAGTTGTTCTGTTTTTTTCTATACAAAACCTGAGAGGAAAACATCATCCTCTCTCCTATACAGCAGGGCCTCCCCCACTTCCCCAAGCAGACACCATCACTTAAAACACACAACATGATCTTCTTTATTTAATTGTTTAATCAGTTTACATTCCACAACTGACAGGTTATTTATTTTTATTTTTTCCATGAACAAGTCATTTAATTAATTACCAGACACTTTTTTTCTTCAATCGATGGAAATACAATATTTCTGCCAATTTGAAAAAGAAAATTGCACGATGCAGTCAGTGTCAGTGAAGTCCCCAGATGCTCTCGGCTTCCTCAGTCCTTGCAAAGTCACAGGAACCTGGCAATTTCCCTTTTCATCCCCCCTCCCACTTCCCCGTGAAATTCACCTCTCGGAATAGCACAATAGTTTCAAGATCTGGTTTGGATCACCTTTCGTGTAATTAATTAATTATGAGAAGGAACAGACAGTACAGTAGATCTGATAAGATGTAGCATTCTTGTTAAGATTAAACAACACATTTATTCACATCGTATCAGAACACATTAACATAATATTTAATCTTATTGTAGCACCAATAACCACAGGAATTGCTACCTCCCAGGGCAGAGGCGTGTTGGAATCCTGCAGTACACGCCGCTCCTTGTCTGACCAATCAGAAAGCACTATGCAAATCAAAGGTAAATAAATTTATATTGACTGAGCAATAATCTGGTGGACCATAAACACTCCAGGTGTTGGAGGGTTTTGTCAGCTATGGTCCCTGCCTAATGACCACGTATAAAACATACCAAATCGGCTCATTTTCTCGCACTCAGTAACAAGGCTCAGAATGTTATACTGTGTTTTAACTGTGTCAAACCTTGTCATATTGGCTCTTTGAAAGGCTTTGAGAATGAGGGGTTGCTTGCTTGCATTTTATTCTGTTCTCTGCACTAAGATCTTGCAACTTGTCTTTTTTCTTCCTCTTTTCTTTCCATTTAAAGAAAAGAGGTTTCTTTAAATGTAAGGAAGGTCCCAGGCAGGGAAGAGCTAGGCGATGGTAGACTGAGTACCAGGGCAAAGGACAGAGCTTGTCACCGCCACCTCTGAGAAGACCCCGTCTGCCTGTGGCCACGGCTCCTCCGAGTGTGTCCCCTTCTAGCATCTGACTTCAAGATACAAATTTAAGAATTGAGGATTGAGCAAATAGCTCTAAATATTGGTGAGGTGTTATTAAAAGGTGACTGGAACAGATGACAGAAGGTGGTGGCAATCTTTATTCTTGACAAGGAAAGACCTGTCTGCCCTGTTCCCCAGGCCCCACACCCATCACTGTAAGACAGCTGGGCCTGGATAAGGGGTAGGCTGACGCTCCTGTGGCAGAAGAAGGTGCCTGCTTTGGCCGCGGGGATCTCCACACGTCACTGGGGCTGTGCCCAGGGCCAGTGCGGATACCCCTCTGGGGCGGTTGTGACATGTCCTTGAAAAGCATTGGTCTTCTCTAACTCAGCAGGTAGAGCAAGACAGGACAGCAGCCTGGACATGGCTCCTGTCCCTTCTACTCTGGGCTAACCCTGACCTCTAGCCTCTGTTGGATGTCAGATCTGAGGGACTCACGGGTGAGAAGGGTCCCCTTCTGTCTTGTGACAAAGAGTCCCAACCTTCGCTGTCCTATAGGAGAGCCAGTAGCCACATGGGGTTATTGAGCCCTGGAAAGGCGGTCGATATGAATTGAGATGTTTTCTAAGAATAAAATGCACATTGGATTTCGAAGGCTTTGTTCAAAGGGAAAAAAAAAAAGAACATACTCTACTTCGGTAATTTTTTTATATCGATTCCCTGTTAAAATAACAATAGTTTTTGACACGTTGGTTTGAAATCTCTGTTAAAATGAGTTTCACCTATTTCTCTGGACTTGGAAAAATGGGGCTCCTATTTTTATCTCTTCCTTGAATGATATTTAAAATTGCATTTGTGGCTCTCATGGTATCTCTGTTGGACAGCACTGGTTTAAATTGCCTTCCTTGCTCTGGATGGTGTGGTTCAGTGGACTGAGTGCCAGCCTGTGAACCAAGAGGTCACTTCACTGGTTCCATTCCCAATCAGGGCACGGGGCTGGGTTGCTGGCCAGGTGCCCAGTTGGGGGCGCTCAAGAGGTATCTCTTGTACATTGCTGTTTCTGTCCCTCCCTTTCTCCCTTCCTTCCTGTCTCTCTAAAATAAATACAACCTTTCAATTGCTTTCCTTGTCCCAGAGACGATCCAGGTGGACCGTCAGAGAAGAGGCAGGTTTGGGAAGAAGGTGCCAAGGAAGGGGAGGGGTTTGGTCCCTGGCCAAGCCTGGTGTGAACGCCCCTCCCAGGGCAGCTGGTCTCCTCAGTCCCGGGGGGAGGCAGCTCTTTGTAAGATCACCCACTCGGCTCCTCTTTCCTACTTCCTCTTATTTCAGGGTGCCCTGCCTTTGGGGGCTCCTTCTCTGCTGCCATACTGAGGATGCTCTGCGATTCTGCCATTTTCCCTTTAAAGGGGTCCTATATCTTAATTCCACCTCTGCTGCCCACTCCCATCCTGCCGCCTGCCAGGAATCTCTTCCTTCTGATTTGGCAATCAGAAGCTAGACAGCCCTTAGCCAGACTCCCCGCCCGGGGCACCACCAGCTGGGTCTCTGTGGGGAGCCGCAGGTCACGGAGCGATTCCCATGCATCATGCCCCGTGACAGTGCTTCTCCCGCCCCAGCACTGTCAGCAGCAACAGTAGAGTGAGGCCGTCAGAGAGGGGCTGGGGGAAGGCATCTGAGAATGACAGGTAGATCGAAGGCTTTGGACTCGGAGCACAAGCTGGCTGTGAGCTTGAGGCTGCTTTCTGAGGATGTCAAGTGGGGCAAGAACAGCAGGGAGGGACTCTCCAGATGCACCTCCGTGATGTAAGCACACCCCAGCGTGGGCTCCAAGCCTCTCGAGAAATAGCAGCAGAATGGCCGAGGAGCCCCCTGCAGCCCTGGGAGCCCCCCTGCTCCCGTTTGGCTGGGAGGACGTAGAGACATGGTGAGGTAACAAGGCGTCTCCGAGGCCGCGGGCAAGCCAGTGACAGAGCTGCGCGTGCGACCCCAGGATCAGGCCTCCGCGCTGACCTGCGTGGTCACCTGTACCTTTCGGACTCTGATGACTTGCTCTCGCTTTCTGGAAAAGAGTATTTTACTTGAAAGGCAAACAGAGAGTTCCAAGCACACACGAGTGACTGTCAGAGAAACAACCAGAGAATTGTCCTATGCCAATGGCTTCCCTCCTTCTGAGTCCCACCCAGTGAGGATTTGGGGGCAGTGCTCCGAACGAACACTGAGGGCTACAGCCACGCATTCCTTCAGTCCAAGTCCCTCCCCGTGCTGTTCAGTTTCCACTTTTATTTGTACATTTTTACAGACAGTCTGGAAGAGCAACGCAGTCACGCCAGGGGTGGAGACGGGAACGGAGCATGAGGATGAGTGCGTGGACACTGTATGAGAAAGGCATCGTCGCACTCACGCAGACACCCTGACACACCCAGGCTGGAAAGGGCCCGCAGGTGCACGGGAAAGGAAGGGAGAGGCTTACCCGGAGGAAGAGATGGGAGACAGGAGAGGACAGAGGGACGGAGAACTCCCCGAGGAGCGACAGCCATTCCCCGGAAATGAAGAGGAGGGGTTGCAATCGCTGAGGTTAGTGTGTGTCAAAGGGCGGCCGGGTGTGAGCGGCCTCCAAGCTCACCCCAGGTTTCTCATCCTCAACAGTGAGCAAGCACCCCCTCCAGGGGGGTATCTCCCCTGTGCCTTAGAGAAGTTCTCACTGCAACACCAGAACGCACTGGCCCGCACAGCAGAAAGTGTGCAGGCCCTGCTGAAGTGGACTCCTTCCTTGTGCGGATCCCAGGGCTCGGTTTTCCCCAACGGGATCACACCCAGAACCTGTCCCCGTGAATGCTCCATCGGAAGGAATTCCTAAAAGAACCCACACTCTTCTGATGATACCGTCAACTGCGCCTACCAATGAGAGAAAGGCTCCTTGAATCTTGTTCCCGTCTTAAACTGAATGGGCCACGGAAATGTTT
The DNA here is from genome assembly GCA_039655065.1 of Glossophaga mutica. NCBI lineage: Eukaryota > Metazoa > Chordata > Mammalia > Chiroptera > Phyllostomidae > Glossophaga > Glossophaga mutica. Next base: position 9,389,108 of record CM077313.1, read on the forward strand.
CAGAATCTGATCTCCTCCCCTAACTTGGGCCTGTACAGCTAGACATAATGTTAGGAGGACGGAAAAGAAAAAACTAAGGCATTGACCACATGCCTTGGCTTATACAGTTAACTGTTTTTGCTCACGTATGTGATTTGCCCCATACGGCTTACTCATCCCATCACCTACGGGAACAAGCAAGAAGGAGCAAGAGCGACCTTTGCAAAACTGGCTTTGGACAGAAGGAATGAGGCCTGGGAATGAGTCGATTAGGGAGCCAGCTTCGCTGAGGGACCTGAACGATGGAGTAAGATCCCTAGACAAGCGGCCAGGATGACCGACCGATCACTCCAGACCAGCCGCTCAGCAGTCCGTGGGCACGTGGCTGGTGCAGGGTAATTTGAACAGTGCATAATTTATGTGGCACTTCATGTTTGCACATCACTTTGCAATTTCCTTGACACCCTTCACATACCATGAGGTAAAGTGTTATCGCTCTCCTCGCTGTGTGGATGAGGAAGTTCAAGTACGGAGAAGGCACAGTGCCCAGAGCCGCAGGTCGTTGTGGTACCGAGTGAAACAGATGGACGGGGACTGGGTTGTGCAAGGGGCGCCAAATTACTGTTACTCCAGCTTCAGAGCTCTTGTACCTACACTTAGATTGAGATGGCACGCAAAAAGAAGAAGAAGAAGAAGAAGAAGAAAAGGAAGGAAGGAAGGAAGGAAGGAAGGAAGGAAGGAAGGAAGGAAGGAAGGAAGGGAAAATCCCCAAGTAGGAAACCTTTAGCTCTGTTCCAAGACTGCCACTACACTCGGCACTGAGCTTTTTCAAAGGCCTCTTTGCTCTCTTTGAGGGCACAGCCCTGGGCTCTTGCTGCCAAGAACACAGACAAGGTCAACTCCACACAGAGAGGTCACTGTGGTTCTGCCACCTGGACCACCCTCCTAGCTCCAACTTCCAAACCAGAGACCACAACTGACCGGGAGACACTGGGACTAGGACCCTGTGATGCCTCAGAGTGATGGAAGGATGAACAATCTCTTAGTCTTTTTTTGTATTTTATTTTTCCAATTCTCTACAATGAGCATATATTATTTTGGGGGAAAAAATCAAATAGCCAATAGTAGTGTAGTCTAAGAACTCACAATAATGTCAAAGAAGCATTTCTGCACCATGGCGGCATCAACAGAGAGAGGGCAAGCGCAGCCCACCATGTCGGCCCCTTGGAAGAGGCACCAGAATCTCTTCTGTCCATCACCTCAGGTGGGCTTGTTTAAAAATCTGTCCCGACTCAACTATATACCAGCTGGAAGACAGCCCAGAAGCCAAGCTGGCTGGCATGCACCGAATATTTTTATCTATGATGAAATCAGCTCTCAAGATGACTTGTATTGCCCTGGAAAGGGTCTCGCGTGCCCACCGGGATGAGTGGGCTCTGGGGCAGAGGGAACATTTGCAGAGAGTGGGCTTTACCTTAGTTCTAAGAATCAACCAGGCACCCCACAGGAACTCGACCGAAGACGGCCAGAGTGTATTTCTTCCCATTCCTTCTCCCCAGATACTTGAAAGCCAGCGAATTAGTGCTTTCAGAAGAAGCCAGGTGAAGACAGAGCCAAGTCTAGATGTCTCTGGGCGATGCACTCAATTTTAGTACTCTGGCTCTGACTCAGGAGGGCGGCCTTGGAGACCAAGGCAGCGTTCGCTTCTCACTAACTCAGCACAAACAAAGGTGATGACTGTGGGCACATATGAACGTATAGGGCCCAGTCTCAGAGTCTCGGGATACCTTCTTCCCTCATCCTCAGCAAGAGGACACGCCAGCACGGCACCGGGGCCGAGGTGCTGTTATGGATGTGTGGTCTCGATTGGGTGGAGTTGTCAAGCCTTTGTGACATCCTGATCCCTGAAGTTGGAAGGGTAGAGTCGTTGCAAGGCTGGGGGTTGTAGGAGGGTTGCAGCTGGAACAGGCACATTTTTTTAAAAAAATATTTTGATACCCAGGAGCCACAGACCTCCTTATAAAACCCATGACCGCACCAAACAAGGAAGGGACTGCTGGAGTGCACGAGCATCTCTACGACAAATTCCCTAACGATCTTAGCTGACTGATGTTGACACAGAAGGAAAGTGGAAGTGAGGGCAGAGAGGGAAAGGAAATGGAAGAAACCGTAACTCCCCACATGGGGAGAGAAAGAAACAGGACTTCTTTCCAGGCAGACGCTCCCCACCCTGAATCCTCGATCTCACAGGGTCAGGAAGGAAACAAAAGCTGAAGAAGCCCCTAAGCATGGAGCTCAAAACATACACACACCAGGTCACAGATCTTGCATGGACACCTGGAAGGAATTTGAACTTGACCTGGCCTTGGGGCTGGTGGCCTCAGTGAGGTGAGGTTGCTGATCCTAAATCTCTCAGAGGGTTGGGTTCTACTTTGATGTCAAATTAGCAGAACCTGACTTATAGAGACTTCCAGTCAAGGCTCCCCTCTTCTTCCTTCTCGTATTCCTTGGCTGCCTCACACCACGAAGCTTTAGCAACTGCTTGGACCAGGAAGCTTTGATCTGACCTCCAGCTCCTAGGCTGGAGGGATGAAGGTCACCTGGGGAGTCGTCCCGTTGGTCAGGACTTGCCATCTATAAGAGCTTCCACCCCAGCCACGTGGCTGGGCACTTTCTGGGCCCCAAGCAGGATCGGATCCCCCGAGTGTGTGTGCACGCCTGCGTGTACCTCTATCAGGCCCATCACCAGAAAAAGGCAGCTTAGAGCTTCTACCCTGCTGACGGTGCCTGGGCCCCACATGGTCCACTTCTCTCCCAGAGTCCTCCTGACATTTCAGGGAGGTTTCAAAGGGACTCAGCAAGCTGTGTCCATGGCCTGTCACACAGATCAGTACTCGGAGAGCGTGGACGACCTACCTAGGGCAACCGTGGCGCAGAAACAAGCGGGTGTAAATAAGGCGAGGTCTGCGAGGGGGGATCCTCACACGCGGTCACTCAAGTTTAAATGGATGACAGCTGATGGCTCCATTTAGGACTCTGTCCCTACTTTCCTGCAACGGGAAACGGCTGGACTGCGGGCCGGGTCGCCCACCAGCCCTCCGCCCCTAGAGGGCCTTCCTGGACCCCTGCCTCTCTCTGCTCAGTGGAACCCACTCAGGACACTGGGAAGGAAGACGAGACCTCTCAATCTGAGACACTTCTCACTTTTCCTCAAGCCCAAGTATGCCCTTCCCCTTAAGAGGGGAATCCAACTTAAAAAAAAAAAAAAACAATTCCCCGTACAATTGAAAACTGGATTTTCCTGAAAGTGACTTCCCTTCTTATAGAATAGAGCCTCTGTTTTAGAAAGAATCCGTAGAAGCTAAGGTGGAAGCTAGCAGCATTTCCTGCCTGTACCCCTCCCCCTCAGCACCCGCACACCCATACCCAGGGCACTCACTCACTCACTCACTCACACGCAAGACCTTCTGCAGAAGCTGACAGGTGCCGCTGGCAAGGAAGCCTTGAAGAGGACAGCCACACCTGCATCCAGGTACGTATTGGCAAACGCACACAAACTGCACCAGAGGGATCCACGCACACAGAGACCCACCCTCAGGCCCACCGTGCACACCGGGTGTCCTGTCCGATGGGAGTCACACGCAGTCAGAAGGGCAGAGGGGGAGACAGGCAGGACAGGCCACCTGGCGGAGGGAGCGGCAGGTGCCGAGTGGTTAGTGGGTGAGAAGAGGTGGGCCCCGGAGGCGGAGGTATGAAACACGGGGTGTGGGTGGGAGGGGAGGCTGCTGAGGGGTTGGTTGGCAATGAGAAGTTTGCAAAGCTCATTCATTTCTGAAGCAACTGAAATCTCGGCTCTAGAGCTCGGGGACTCTCTCCTGCCTCCGCGGGGCTGCTCGGCCCCAGCAGGCTCACTGAGGTGGCCGTCAGCTGCTCCTGCCCCTACAGCCTCCACACCTCGCCTGCCTCTGCAGCTCCGCCGCCTGCAGGGTGCCCGTGTGCTCGGAGGAGCCTGAGGCCCAGGGCCGCACTGGCACCGCCTCTGCCTGGGGGCTGGCCGCTGGGGCGGCTCTTTCGGGATTCCTGGCCTTGACTTATCGAGAGGTGGGGGAGGAGGAGGGGAAGCATCGAGGGTTGTCCATTAATTTACATCGTATCATACAAACTTGGGCCCAGGGGACACGGAGGTGCTCTCTCTGCACGTGACCCATTTTCTTTCCTCTGTGCGGACGTCGCCTCTAGGGAAGGGGTGGGTGTCCAGTGACGAAGGGCCGCCTCCAGGACGGGGAGGACAAGGTCTTGTTGGGGGCACAGACTCGTACAAGCGCAGCAGGGGCCGCTTCTGTCCCCCTCCTGAACCGTGTCCCCCCTCTTTGCGCACGGCTCGCGGGCCCCGCCGTGTCGAGGACTTCCGAAATGAGAGGGTTTAAATCCTGTGCTGTCCCCGCGCTGTCAAGTGAAGAACCACGGGGTCCTCTGCCCAGCGGTTTTGTTCTCGGCTCTGCCCTCTGGGAATTTCAGCTGCACTAAAAATAATAGAAAAATGCAACGCCAACGATAAAACCTACCCTCAGCAAACATCCGCCACACGCACACACGCCAGGGATCAGAAGCGGCAGAACTGGCACCCGCGTGGGCCTGCCCCTCCTTATTCTTCCTGGTCTCAGGACCTCCACGCTGGGCCCTGAAACCGCCCTGGTGGATAGAGAGACAGCAGGCATAATGCAGCGTGTGCATTTTAAACGTGAAAAGGAAAAAAGGAAACCACCCAAAATAGCTACACACACGCGCGCGCACACACACACACACACATCACAGCATCACTCCAAGGCTCCGGTCTGCCCAGGGAGTGCAGGTGGGGCCGGGGGAAGGGCAGCCTCTGGTCTAACTCGGTGTAAGGCAGCTGGACGGTAAGACTGGGTTTTCTGAGCATCCGCTGAAGCGTCCTTTCATTGACGCGGATCTCGCCTCTCCGCAGGTTGTTCTCGCCCCCTTTCCACCTCCTGAACGTTGTCCAAACGTTTGGCGGCAGCGAGGAAACTTCCTTCGCGCTCTGCCTTCTCCTCTGCTTCCTGCGCGTGGCTGGGGCACCGGGAAGGAAACCAAACGGGAAGAGCGGGCCGAGGCGCAGTTCCACCCCCGCCTCCCGGTTCCTGGACGGTCTGTGGACGAGAGCGCTGCTTCTCTGCGACGTGGCCGGTGCCTGGGTGACGTAGCCGGTGCCTGGGTGACGTAGCCCAGGGGGTGGCACTTCCGTCCCCACCTCGGCGCCGCTCCAGCCCGCCGGCACTGTCCCTTCCCAGCCCACCACCCTGTCCTCGTGAGTGACGACGGGGGTCAGGAGGCTGCTGTGAGCCGGGCGTTCACTGTGTCTTCGGGGGACCACGGAGCCAAAAGGTGAGAAGTGATGGAAGAGCCGGGTGGCGGGAACGCCCTCCCCATCTCGGTGACGAGGCGACAAGGTCCGACAGGATGCGGGTGCCTGAGCCAACTCCACTCTCCTTGGCACTAGCATCATCTGGATTGAGTTTTGTTTTATATATGTATATTATATATATATTTATATATATATATATGCGCGTGTGGGGGGTTGTTTTTTAGCACACTGTCCCATTCTCGGGTCTGGATTTGGGGCAGTTGGTCCTCGGGACAGGTTGGACAGAAGGGGCCAAGGTACAGAAGAACCCCGAGATGAGCGTGAGGCCCAGGCCCCCCCACGCACAGAACATGGACCATCCGTAGCCATGGCTGATGTCGTCGGGGAGTCCATACAGGTAGCGAGGGTAGCGTGACAGCTCAAAGTTGATCCCGGCCACACAGGTGCACAGTGATATGATGCAGAAGGTTCCTGAAGGACGGGGGGAGAGACAGGGGTGGGGGGACGGAGAAGGAAGGGAAGAGGAGAGGGAGAGACAAAGAAAGAAGTGAGGTTTATCACAGGTTCAGTATTGTGGAGTCAGAAGAAAAGATCAGGTAGGAGGAAGCGGCTAACAAGCTCAACACCTGGAAACAGTCACGGAGAGGAGATGTAGCAGAGGATCGTAGCTTCCTCGGTCTCCAGCAATTGTCCAGTCTCGGACAAACTCGGGAAGCCCCTCCTTCGGGAAAATACCCAACAAAGGTCCCGGTAGAGTTTCATGCAGCGTGGAGTGAGGCAGAGAGCCCTCGGTTCATTTTCCCAAAGCACTTAAAAATTCATTGTCTTTCTTTGGAGACACAGAACACATCCCCTTTGCTACTTCTTTAAAGAGAAAAATAGCTTTATTCTTCTCTTTCTGTAGATAATGTCCTACTACACACTATTGGGGTGTCTTTCGATCTGTCCGCCCACCGGTCGTCAACATCCGGGAAACCCTTTCCCGTTTCCTGTGGGGTGTCTCCCCCACGCACTGACCCTACAAGAGACACTTTCACAACGCAGCAGCGGGACCGACGACCCCTGGGCGCCCCTACACACCACCTCTCCCCAGTGCGTGTACGTCAACTTTTCTAACCTCGTCTCGCGAGGCATCGCACAGGCTTCCTCTCTGTTAGGGCCTCCCCTGTACAAAGACGTCACTCACATGGGCCAAGGAGAAGCCAGCTGTGAGAGACTCGATGTTATAAAACGCTGCAGGAGTTCACACTCATTTTTCACCGGTAGAGCTATCTGGTGTGCCTAAAGTGAGTTCAAGAGCTTTTCTCGGTATTTTCTGTGTCTTGTGTTTCTTCGGTGGCCACTGATGGGGGCAGTGGCCTGAAGAAGCATGCGTGGTGTGGAAAGGCTGGGTTGGGTTGACGGGAGACAGAGGGAGAAGGGTATTTTTCAGGGGTCAGGAATGAGACAGGTGCGCTAGGTTTACATTTATTGAAGCGCTCTTGCCTTCTGCCCTCAGGCCCATGAACTTGGGATCACTTAAAGGGCCACAGTGATGCCCATCAGACCTAACATTTAGTGTTGCATGCTAGGAACTGTGCTAAGTGCTTCACAGGGACTGGTCCTTTAACCCTGGAAACAAACCTGTAAAGTAGGTTATAGTATTATGGCCATTTTACTGACTGAGGAGCTTGAGGCCCAGAGAGCTTAAACCACTTGCCTAAGATCACACAGCTAGAAACTGGCAGAGCCAGACTAGGAACTCAGGCAGGCCAGTCCCAGAGTTGACAGTCTTATCTTCTGTGCTATTCAGGACGGGGGTCATGCAAGGTGGGACCCACCATGGGTCCCCTCTGTTGCACCCCTGGGTTCCAGATGAATTATGTATTGCTCGATCGAGGGTAGGGTAATCTGGGGTCCCAGAGGCACGTCGAGGCTGACTGCTGGGCCCCCCACCTCCGCAGTTTCTGATTCAGCGGGTCTGGGTGTGGCTGGAGAATCAGGATTTTAACAAGTTCCTGGGTGATGCAGCTGCCGCTGGTCCAGTAACTGCACTCTGGAACCACTGGGCCAGGAAGAAGGTTTTATTGGACAGAGACAAAACTTAATGGCCCAAGGTTCAAATCACAGAGGAAGAAATACAAATGGGCCATAAATGTGAAAAACACTCAATTTCACCAACAACCAGAGAACTAAAATTAAAAGTATCGTCATAGACCATCATCTATCAAGTCAGCAAAGTGTTTTAAAGCATCCAAATTTATTTTTGCATTGCTTTGGTCCTGAGTGACTGGCCCCGAAACGAGTCAGGGAGTCCGTGAAGACACGCATTCCTTTGACGCAGTGACTGCGTTCCAGATCAAGAAAACAGTCCTGCCTGGAAACAGAGATGTACATCTGAGGACATTCAGGTGCCGAGGGTGTGCCGAGGGTGTGCCGAGGGTGTATCTGAGGCGTGACTGTTGGAGCAGGGCTCAGAGTGAGCCCCAGATTCTGGGGTGAATGCTGCTCTCGGGGCTGTGAGGTTGGAGCTTTCTGGCAGTGCCTGCAGGGGTCGGGATACTTTGGTGTCTCGGATCCGCATTACCAAAGACCACTACATCCTGGGTGGGTGGAGAGGACAGTGCAGCGGTCAGTCAGGCCACTGCAGACATCAGGGAGAAGCGGGGAGGGGCTGCAAGGTGGGGACAGGGTGAGTGAATGGCTGCTTGGAGAGGCTACTGAAAGCCAGGCATCAGGGGTGACCTGGGCACAGGGGCTGCACGAATGTGTGTGTGCATACTTGTGGAATGTGTGCATATGCATGCACTGGTGCTCAGGTGTGTGTGAATGTGTGTGTGCGCGTGTGTGTGCATGCAAGTGTGTAGGGGCAGCCGTGGTGTACACACACAGAGAGAGAGACAGAGAGACACCAAGGTGCGAGAGATATCGATCGGTTGCCTCTGGGACCTGCCCTGACCAGGGACTGAACTCACCACCTAGGCATGTGCCCTGACCAGGAATCGAACCCGACACCTTTTGGTTTATAGGATGACACTCCCACCGACTGAGCCGCAGCAGCCAGGGCTCTAATACAGATTTGAAATGCCTCTGCTGGAAAACATCTCAATGAAGGGACAGTAACAGATATTACACCACTGGGAATTGCAACGTCCTTCCATTTACCCAGAGGACAGGGCCCTCTGGGGGTGTTCGAAATCCTCCTCCGTCCCACACCAGCAGACCCTCAGCCCTGGGGCCAGGTGTCTAGAACCTGCCATTTTATTTCTCCCACGACACCTGCGCGGGTCCGGGAAAGGCCGACGTAACAACCCCCCTGGCTTTCGGGGGTTTGGGCTAATTCCACTCCAAGTCCAAGACCGACTGTGGCCGTAGTGGAATGATTCGATGAAGAGAGCTGCACCCCAGGCCTTCCCTTTGGAGCCGGGCTCTCTTCTGCACTCACACCTGGCTGCAAGAAGGGGCAGGGCAGTAGGGGCCACAGCAGGAGGCCCGCAGGTCTGGGCTGGGAAGGCAGGCTGACCGCGGTGCGGCAGTGGTGGGGGGAAAGTCCTTCGTGAGCTCCATGAAGCGCAGAACAGCTTACCAGCAAAGGGTGGTGGAGCTTCTGGGTTGGTGCCCAGCATCACGCTAGATGCAGGGAGATAAAAGATAGGATCCCTGCTCTTAAGAATCTTTAATTAAGTCTTAAATACAAAGATGAAAGGCTTGTCATCTAGTTGGAGATAGGAGCCATCCAGGAATGAAAAGTTAAGGGTGAGGTGAAAACAGCAGCAGGGTGGGGGGGTGGGAGACCCGGGTTTAGTCAGCATCAGCTCCGAACCCTCGGTCCGCTCATCTGTGAACGAGGGAGCTGGAGCAGGCGGCTGCAAGGTCCCTCGTGCAGCCAGCAGTCTCTGGGGAAAGGAGGCACTGTGCCCAGGAGTAAGTGGCAAGAGGCAACCCTTTGATGGTGACAGTCACGCAGGGCCAGGGAAGGTTTCCCAGAGGAGACGGGGTCTTGAAGGTTGAACAGGGGCTCTGCAGGCCGGCAAAGGGGGGTGCTCATCTGGTCCCCTTCAACCTCAGCAACCTGTCGCCCTAGGACCCGATGCCTGAGGGGAGACGACGTGCCCACAGAACCACCCCCTGTACACCCCGGACTTCTGAAATTCGAACCGCTGCCCTCCGAGTGGGGCTTCTGTCATTTCCCACACAAACTACGTCATAGATCGTTGCTGTTCTGCCTTCTGTTCTTGCCCCCTGTGTCATAGCCAGTGACATTTCAAAAATTTAGTCAGATCATCCTTTCAATCCGCAGCTTCCTGTCACACTCAGAATAAAGCCCAAACCCCTTACCCTGCTCATATGGCTTCACTTGAGTGGACCTTGCCTCCCTTTCTGTTCTGTTTCTTACCTTGACCCCCTTCCCCCCCACCACCCCGGCCCCACTACCTGCAGTTCAGCCACACAAAGGAGCAATGAATAATGTGTTGTGATTGTTACTTAGCAGCGTATTCTGACAATTTAAATAACAGCACGCTTTGACAAACAGTGGGGGAGGTAAGGGGGCGTAGCAGGCGAGGACCTGCTGGGTCTGAAACTCGCTAAACCTGTCCCCACCCCAGGGCCTTTGTACTTGCTGCCCCCTTGCCTGGAATGGCCTTCATGCAGCTGTTCTGAGACCGAAGTCTAACTGCCATCCGTGCAGACAGACCCCGCCTGGCTCCCTCCGCAGCGGTGCCTCCCAGCGCTTCTCAAACTGGGCTCCCGGGCCTCTCCCCTCTCTCTGGCCGGCACGGCCCTGCTCTGATCTGTTTCCATGTGACATTTTATCTGAAGAGAGGAGTCCAGTGACTTCAACGTTTTTGAGAAGCACGGGCCTAGTCCATTCGCAAGGGGAGCTCAAGGTATGTCATTGCAGGAATGATGCTCCGATAGCAAAGTCCGACAGCCCTCATTCGTTACGAGTCCACGCCTTTCGGCAGAAAGGGCAAATCAACCTCAACACTCCTTCCCACCGGCTCTGGAAGGGGACTCGGACCCCTCCCCAGCCTGGCCCTCCGGGCAGCCAGCCCCCATGGTCAGTGGCAGTGGGCTGGAATGAGAAATGAATCTCATTACCCTCTCTGCTGGGCCGCCCGTCCGCCTGGACTCGGAGCTCAGGAAGTCCAGCTGAAAGAGCCGCACCCCCTCCCCCAGGTAGCTTGTGCTAATGAGACTCTGCCATCGAGGGGAACGGTGCCCTCCAGACCCGACTCCTGTCCCTATTTGCAAACTCCATCTGTGAATGAGAAGGCATGGCCAACGGGCGTGACAAATTATGTCAACAGAAGTGCTTCCTTCCGAGTGTGCAAACACAACCCTGGCTTCCTCGGATGACCATCCCCACCGGACGCTGTGTCCACAAAGTCACCGTGCAACCCATGGCCCCACCCTGGCCACTCCTGTCTGCGGGTCCTGTCGGCACCTGTCTGGAGGAGGAAAGGGCTGTGTGACGTCCCAGGGTTGCTGCCCACCCTCTGTCCCCTGCCCCCGCCCCGGCCCCGCCAGGCACCGCTGAGGCTCGGGCGGGGTGAGCGGGAGGAAACAGCCTTCACGCCCAGGCTGCCGGCTCCGTGTTCCAACGCCACGTGCAGCTTCCGCCCCGTCTATCGCCTTCCTCGCATTGCTGCCATTTCTAACTAATGGTCCCCTGGCTGCCAAGTATTAGATTCGAGTTTCCCCCTCAGTTTAGCTTCTTGGCTATTGGACAACTTCCTCCTCCTTGGCTATCGCTGCCCTCGGTTTCCAAGCCGTCCCCTGGTCCCAGGTCGCCCCACCTCTCTAGATGTCCCTCTCTGTCTCCGGTAGGGGCCTCTCAGCCTCCGTTTGTCTTTTCTGACTTGAAAGTCCCACATGTGCTCATTCTGGAACCTTCACCCTCTCCTCTGACTTGAACGACCACCAGGACATGACAGAGTCATGGTTGTGTGATGGCGTGTATTATGTGACCATGTGTCCCCAACCCAGGCACACGGCATGTTCAAAGCATTCCCCGGCCACACGCAGGCACTCAGCGTTTCCCCATAAGCCCCAAGTCCCTTAACCCCCTGACTTCTTTCATTCTTTCAAAGCCTTGCTTCCCTAGGGGGGCTCAACCATCCCAGCTCACCTGGGAGTTGGTGGGGGTGGCAAGTGTGTCCCCGGCCTGTGGGAGTTTGGGTCCGAAAACTGGAAAGTCCTGGGCTGAGTGGGACACCGTGGTCACCCCCTCCTCACAGGTTCCCTCCCAGTCCTGCTCTCCACTCTGGGGTCAGTCAGCGATACCCTGATGGCGACGTATTTCATCCTCTGCTTGCAAGTGAAAGAAGCCATAGGACGCCTTAACCCAGGGGAAGCACAGAATCCTGGGCCCCTGGAAGGTGGTGCTACTGCTAAGAAACACCAGCATGGGCCCTGGCTGGGCAGCCCCGTTGGTTGGAGCATCATCTCGTACAAAAAACGGTGGTGGGTTCAGTCCCCGGTCAGAGTGCGTACGGGAGGCGACTGATCAGTGGTTCTCTGTTTCTCTCTCCCCTCCCCTCTAAAATCAATAACAAAAAAATATCCTTGGTGAGGACTGGGGGGAAAAAAGGAATGCCAGGCTGGAATGACATTGCCTTGGGGCAGCTAATGCTTCTGTAACCCTGAAGTGTCACCAGGGAACACTCAATCAGCCACCCACTGAGGGCTCTTTCCTAGTGCCACCAAGATCGCTCTAAGCGGATTTTGACGGTTCTTGTGTTAACCGCCCCCCCCACCCCGCTTTCGGCTCACTTCTGAGCACTGAGTGCAGGTGTGTAAGACGGACAAGATGGGCCCCCTGCGTGGCTGCTGCTGCCTCAGCCCCCACAGGAAGGGGCGGGGAGGCCTGTGTCTCCACTCCCTGCAGGGACTCAGAGCAGCCAAGGCAGGACTGTGGCACCCAGGGGCCTTCTGGGGAAACAGTGGCAGAACTGAGGCCTCTGGCTTGGCAGCAGAAATGCTCTTACTAATTCAAGAAGCCATCACCTAGGCAACCAAGGCCCTCACGAAGGTTCTCGCAGGGATCCAGGGCACACTGTGCACACAGGCGTTTGCCCGAACAGCTACTCCTTATGTGACCGCGCTGTGCCCACGTCTTTGCCGGAGTGCCATTTCCGCAGCTCTCTAGGGCGGGAAATCCATCTGCGTGACATTTTCCGCTCTTGGGAAGGAAGAACAATGTGTGCGCAGCCCTAGCCCTTGCTGCTGCGTGGCCAGAGGGCCTCTGTTCTGACCCGAGCCCAACAGGTTTCTGCAAAGCTGTCGCTGCACAGGCAGCCGCCCACGTCCTCCCCGAAGACTCTCCCCCACCCAGCTCCTCCCCCATCTTCGAGACCGGAAACCAGCAAGCCAGCAAACAGAGAAGGGATTCCTCCTCCTCCTCCTCCAGGAGCGGCATCTGCATCCTCAGAAGCTGCTGTATACTAAACCCCTCTTTTGCTTAGATTAAATGCCTTGGTAGCATTTAGCTCCCGAGAGCACTTTATAGCTTTGCTCAGACCTGCACGGAATATAAATGACTGTAGAATTCTACACCATTGCATCAGCAGCAGCCCACAGGCAGGTCACACGGGGTTTTGCCAAGGTGCTTTAGGGGTTCACTGGGACAACACAGGGGGTGGTGGCAGCCTCAGGAGAGCATACAGCAAGGGACGGGGCCCTGCGTGAGGACAGAATCATCTGTCATCCTGCAAACGCTGCACAGGCTGCAGGCGGACACACTGCGTGGGTGTCGTCACCCCTCTGGGGAGAGCGGCACTTGTGTTTCCCCGGCTGTGTTTACGTGCTACGATACGAGGCTGTCCGATGTCTGGACGGGGTGATGCCATATCGTGATGCAACCTCCCGACCCAAGCACCAAAAGGGGCTGGCCCACTCACAGAGTTTGGCATCGCTTCTGAAGTGAAAGCTTCCAGGTTCCTATCACAGCACTCGGCTCCTGGTTTTCAGAGATTGACAGGGCGGCCACAAATGTGGAAACACAGGCGTCATGGCCTGAATTGCGTCCTTGCAAAATTCAGGCTGAAGCCCTAATCCCTAGTGCCACAGCATGCGACAGTTTGGAGACAGGACCATTGAAAAGGTAATCAAGTTAAAATGAGGCCATTATGGTGGGCTCTGATCCAATTTGACTGGTGTCCTTATAAGAAGAAGAGATCAGGACACATGCAGAGACACCAGGCAGCCACCTGCACAGAGGGAAGACCGCAGAAGAGGCAGCAAGAGCGCCCATCTGCAAGCCGCCGAGGGCGGGAGGCCTCAGAGGACACAAGCCTGCGAAGCCTTCATCTTGGACTTCCAGCCTCCCGCACTGCGAGCGAATAAATCTCTCTGTTTAAGCCGCTCAGTCTGCAGTGTTTTGTTTTGGCGTTGCAATTATCCTATTAAAGATAACATTTCAATATGAGATAAAATGAAACTGCCTTTGTTTCTGGACTGCATGGCCGCCCCATGGCTGCCCTGGGCATCTAAATGCAGCTATTTAAGCGATAGCTGCTGAGCCTCTTGCGTTCCTTTCTTCATCTAGTCCCATCGCCAATGCGTCCATGCTTACTCCCGCTTAATACCAACCCGTCCCCTCATTCTCTTAGGTGGATATTTAGATTTGGTCACAAGAGCAGTGGCCTTGGTGGCCTCCGTACCGAAGATAGAGCCTTTGCGACCATGTGAAAACATCAGAGGGCTGAACAACGAGAGGGGGCTATGGGGGGCGTTCAAAGGGCTTCGTCGCCATGGGCGTTTACTAAGGTCAAAGCGCCCTTGTCCGGTGTCTTTGGCCGGAGCCTGGCATTGCCATCCTCCCTGGCTGTTCTAGAGCCCCTGGAGGGCTATTCTGGAAGGTGTGTCTTCCACGGGCCAGCCCGGGTCCCGAGTCTCCCAAGAAGGCTTCCCTGGTGTGCCCGGCACAAGGTAATCCCCGATTTTTCTGAATTCCTAAAACCTTTCTGGTCTGCTACAAGCTACCTGACAATTAACGAAAGGGACACCACTCGTCTCAGCTTGTTCGGCTGGACTGTAACTTTCTCCAGAGCCGGGAGGGTGGTGGGGATTCCTTTTGCATTATACCCAGCCCTGAGCGTGAAAATCCAGACCGCCAGGAGAAACGGATTTCTAGGCTGTGGAGCTTCGAGGTGAAAATAGGGACTTTGACACCTAGAGGGCGATGAGGTGGACAAGCCCCGCCTTCCCATCTTCATTCCTCCTAAATCGTTTTGTGCCTGCGGAGGCGTCAGCGCAGGTGTGAGTGTGCCCGTGGTGCGCCCACGCACCGACGCACTGACTGGGGTTTCAGTGGGTCCCGTGGATTTCAGGAAGCATTTTAATTTTTATGGAAGTTTGAATTCTGAATAATACCCTCTCGGCAGGATTATTTTGAGGAGCGATGATAATAAATGTGAAAAGCTCAGAGAAGTTAAAATTGCCTTCTCTACATGTGAGGCATAATATTAGAAATCACCGGCCTTAAGTGAAAGTGAAGACGGATTGTTCTGGAGGACAAGAAAAAAACGTGGCTGCTGCCTTCATTACTGACACCCGCTCCTTCTCCCCGGCCCCTCGGCCCAGGTAAAGGCCGTGCCGGGAAGCAACTGCTCTCAACAAAGAAAGCGCTCATTCAGGGTTCTTCATTCTGTGGGCTTTGCGGGACCAGAACCAGAGAAATCAGGAAATCTCAGAATACGCTGCTGAGACAGACCCTCCTAGGTAACGAAACTTGTCTTGGGTCTCAGAGAGGTGACTGCGTCCAGTGGGGGCAGGGGTTATGTTATGACACTCGGGGGGGTTTGGGAAGAAGAAGCTGTAAGGCTTGTGGCTCACCCAGGATGGATGGAAGGAACCAGCCCAGGAGAAGCGCTGGGAAGCGCTAAGTCACACGAGATGGGGACCTTTGGTAGGTGCTCGGGAGGTTCTGACCCTGGTCCCTCCCTGGGATAGAGAGGTGGCAGGTACAGTTATTCCATACTCATTTATTAGACTCCTACTGTATGAAGGACTGCGAGGGCTAGCTTCTTTAAAATTATTTTTAGTCTACTTTCCCCTTTTTCTTCTTTTACTAAAACACCACCACCATTCTTTCTCCTGGGGAAGCCATTCTGGGATCACAATGATTAATTCAGTTTTTGCCCCTTCTGTACCTCTTGAGGTTGCTGTGAGATTATATACATGCATATAATTCTATATGTAAATTTTATAAATACATATGTATATTTATATGTATGTACGTGTGTATACATACACATACACACAGCGCGGCACATACATTACATAATTCTCATACTAATCCCAAGTTAAATAATTTGCTAAAGGTCCCAAAGCATAAATCCCAAGCAAATATTTGATTCTTCTATAGAGCCAGACCATTTGATTGCAGAAACATTTGAGATCTAGCCACTCTCCTTGCTTCCTCTGCCCCCATTTAAAAACGCATCCCCCCAGGGAAGCAACCCGGGGCCCATTCCACCTCTGCCCCCCGACCTTGGGTATTTCATGCTTCACGGAGTAAAAAGGTGGAAAGATCTGAGGCGGCTGTTCTGCGGTGAGCTGTGAGCGCTCTAGCAGGATGGGAATGAGAGTTGCAGGAAGAAAACGAAGCAGAGGACAGCACGTCGGGAAAACTCGCAGACACAGGCAGAAGTGCAGTGATCAGCAGAGGGGAAGGGGGGTGGGGGAGGGCGAAGAGGGCGAAGGGGGTAAACGGTGACGGAAGGAGACTCGACTTTGGGTGATAGACACTCAGTACCATACACAGGTGATGTGTTATAGGCTTGTACACCTGAAACCTATATAATTTTTCAACCATTGTTATCCCAATAAATTCAATACAAATTTAAAGACATCAGTACTATGAAGAATTGTGTGCAAGCAAATTAAGTCACTTAGATGAAACGCACAAGTTCCGAGAAACACAAAACCCAACAGGACGGAACCGTGAGGAAACGTAAACCCGAGCAAGCCCGTAACTTATACGAGAACCGAATTGGAAAGGAGGAGGGGCGCAGCATGCCATCCTTCCAGCGCGAATCTTTGCGGCTTCCCCTCCATCTGGGCCTGGGTTCAGAGCGCAGGATCAGTGCGATCCAGCTGGCTCCCGAACCCAACCGAGAGCGGCGTCCGCAGCTGTGCAGAGAGGAACATTCTCAAGCTGTGAAGAGAGAGCTTCCAAGAGGACAGCCACTTAGAGTGTGCCATCTTCCTGCCTCTGCTTCCCTCTCTCTCCTCCTCCTCGGCAACTCCTTCCCTTTGAGGAGCTCTAGGGGAGAGGGCCGTCTCGCCTGGGTTTCACACTGGGGACAGCGCTCCAAGTAACACGAAACCTCCTGCACAGGCTGACTCTACAGCTTCCCAGGTAGCAGACCAGGCTTTTCTTATTAGTTTTTTAAATCCTCACCTGAGGATATTTTTCATTGCTCTTTAGAGAGAGGAGGGGAGGGAAGGAGGGGGGAAAGAGGGAGAAAGAGACAGAGACAGAGAGAGAAACATAGATTGGTTGCATTCTCATATGCCCCCCCACCAGGGATCGAACCTCTAACCTAGGCATGTGCCCTGACTGGGAATCAAACCCACGACACCTTTTGGTTTACAGGGATGATGCTCCAACCAGCTGAGCCGCACTGGCCAGGCAAGGCTTTTGCAGAGAAAGCCACATCACTTCCCAGGACCAGTGGGAAGCCTGGGGCAAGTCGCTCTATCACTGCACTTGAGTTCCTGTCTTAGTCATCACAAAGCTCTCCCGGCCCAGAGGTGCCCTAGTGGTCCTGCTCCCGCCTCCTGGTAGGAAAGCTGCACATGATGGGGGTGGGGCTTAGGGGACAGAGAACCGGACCAAGGGTCAGCAAATCCAGGCTCTGCTCTCATCCCAGCCCACGGAGTGGGCACATCACCTCAGCTCTCTGGGCTGTGACCCCTTCAACCATGAAGCACAGGAGGTAGGACAGATCTGGAATTCCTGCCAGTGAAGTGACGCCATGACGTCCGGCATTGGGGCGAGGAGCCGCCATCCTCTCCGAATTGCTCCAGGACTGGCTGTACTTGTTTTCGTCAAACGCGAGCCACCTGGGAGAAGACCCCGCTGCTCACGTGCAGACGTGCACAGGAGGGCCGGACGATGAGACCATCAGAGGTCGTTATTTGACATCGATGTGCATGTGAGGCTCAGCCCTGAATCGCCTTGATTTCAAATCTGGAAGGATCGGGACCCAGCTGTTCAAGTGTCTAGAAGAAATTGGCTCCTGAAAGAAACCTCTCTGGCTCCTGCCCTGTCTGCTCCGAGCCAACCCCATGCTCATGGGCAGAGAAAGCGGCTCGGGGCGGGAGCCAGCGGTCAAGCGAGCCGGCCACCTGGGCTGGGTTATGCTTCCACGTGGCCAGCACATTTGTCAGCTGGGCCTTGCTCTCCTCGAGATGCAAACCTGTACCCAAGTGGCTTTTGCACACTGTCACCTCACTGCTGGGTCACTGAACGCGTACATAGCTTTACATGGATCAAACACTGACATGTAATATTGATAATGTGATGGGCATTGTTTCAAACGCTTTACCAATCTTAACTCTGTAATCCTCAAAGCCATCTTCTGAGGCAGACAGTAACCTCAGAGGAGGAGAGAAGTGAGACAGAGAGGTTAAACACCTTGCCGAAGGTCACACAGCTCATAAATATGGAGCCAGGCTTCAAACCCTTGACGTTGCCTCTCATTTCTTAAGCACATGCCTTGTCTCTCAAGCTGGACTGCAAGCAATGTAAGCAGAGGAGCTCTTTTCTTCCCCACTAGGGTCCCATGTGCCATGGTGTTTGCGTAAGATTTATCAGTTAGATGATGAGACCCCATCATGATCGAACGTGGCCCTGAGCAGGTTCCGGGTGCTCTCGGACTCAAGCTCGGCTCAGAGAAGCGTGTTGCTGACTTCTGCAGAGAACTAGGAAAACCTGCATCACACTCTGCATACAAAGTCACTCTTCACCTGTGTCAGATGTGAATTCGACGTCAGTTTTCTTTTAAAAAGGGGGGGGCGGGATTTATTGGAAGGAGGTGGAAGCTCGGAGAATCCTAGGCAAAGCTGGAGAACAGGACAAGCCTTGGAGAGTAAAGGGCAGCAGCCAGGGCCAGCCTCCGATCTGGCGGCGGGAAGAACAGGTGTCCCCATGGAGCTCTGCCGAGGACATGACTCAGCCTCGCGGTGACTCTCCTCTCAGGAGTCCCATGGGCAATGGGGCTGGCTTCACGGGCTGGGCCATGAGTTTTCTATGCGGGTGGAGAGCTCAAGAAAGCAAAGGAATCACGGTCAGAGCAGTAAGTCTTTCCGTGAGACTCCTTGCAGCTTCCCAACAGGCCAGAAACTAAACCCAGTGGGCAGAGTGAGCTGCTGGTTTGGGGCGGGGACTCGAGGGAGCTCGGCACGGAGCCCCGCCTACAGCCTACTGAGGGGCCCACCTCCCCACCGGCTCCGCCCCCACCGGCTCCGCCCCCAAGCCTACAGCTGGCCGCTCTCACAGCTCCTCTTCTCTCTTGAAGGTCTTGGGAATGAAAACTACTCACTCTTCTTCTTTTTCTGAATTCAAACTCAAATGAGAAAAGAGCCACAGACAGGAGCTAGACAGGGAGGAAAATGTCAGATTTATTCCTGAGGAGGCCAGCGTGGCCCCTGAGGCTTGAGTCCTGGCCACAGTCGAGCTCTCCCACACCTTCCCCGAGGCTGACAGCGTCAGATGATTTGCCAAAGAGAATGTTCAGGTCTGTAGAGAATCTATATTCACTCAGAAGTGTTGACTCACTAGCAGGCCAGAGAAAGAAGGAAAAACAGGCCTCCAAACAGGCCTCCTGATGCTGGCCTTGGCCTTGGGCCTTGACGTGGGAGTGCTGGCCACCTGGAGAGCTGGGCAAGGGCAGAGGACCCAGATGGTGCTGGGCCCCACCCAGCTCGGCCTCCTCTCCCAACCTCACCCCTCGGAGAAGTCAGTCGTCTCTGGTCCCTTAAGAAGAAGGGCCTTAAAAGGCAGATTCTGCCCTAAAGAGATGGGAAAACGCCCTCCAGTTTTACTTGGCCATACTAACTCATGGACCCTAAAACTTGGAGGCTCAAAGGCTTCTGGGAAATGTGATTTCAATGGAATTTGTCTGAAAATGTTAAGGGCTGAGCCAGAGACGGGATTTTAATGGATGAATTATTATTTTAAATAAACTGTAGCCAGGGTGTATGGTGGAGTCTTAAGAAGAGACTCCTAGGTTTTGCTGGGGAGGCAGTGATGAATTATTATTTTAAATATTATTATTTAGTTCATTTAATGGATGAATTATTATTTTAAACAAACTGTCGCCAGGGTGTATGGTGGAGTCTTAAGAAGAGACTCCTAGGTTTTGCTGGGGAGGCAGTGATCGGCATTCCTTCCTACCCAGGGCCAAAACTTCGGGGGTCAAATGTCATCTATATTTTTTCTTTACATAAGCTGCTTACGCCTTTTTTACAGGTGAAAAGGATTTTTTGCTTCATTCACAAGAGTTTAGTTGCATGGAGCTCTACAAAAACAGCAATGCACTAATGACATGTGAGATCCTAGACTAGAATGATAAATGAAGACCTGGCACGCTGCCTCTGGAGAGCAGCCGCGCTGAGTCTGGCAGCGTCTCACCAGGTGGGTGAGCATTAAAAGCCCGCTGAGGGGCAACGATGAGAACAGGGCGAGCTGACTCAACTCCCCTTTTAGCGCTTGGCTGCTCCTGACTCCCCAGAATGGGTCCCCTTTCTCTGCACACCCACAGTCCCTTCTGTTAGGGAGGAACCAAGCTCTCTGCCTCCACTGCCTGCCTGGGTGGCCCTTAAGGACAGGGGCCACGCACATTCTTGTGTGTCCTGGGTGCCAGCACGATGCCTGGCACATAGTAGGCACTTGACTGACATTTATGGAGTCGAATTTAGTTTGTAAAGCAGACGATTAGGAAGAGCAATAGAGTGCCTTTGAATATTGAAAGACTACCGGAGGAAAATGGTGCTGGCCTTAACTTATGCTACTTGAGCAGAAAGTCCAATAAGTCAAAGCTACCAGAAATCGCATTAAGGCTTCGAATGAAAAAGAACAAAATAACGACTAGAGTAGCCAACAGGGACGCAGCCCCTGCCACTGCGGAGGCCTGAACGTGGGGAAGAGAGAGGCGATGAACTAGATTTCTGCTCGCCACGATCTTCGCGATGAACTGGGCACCACCCAAGGGTACACAAGGGTGTCTGAGTTCACAGGAGGAGTCGGGCCTGAGCTTACATGATCCGAAAGGTTTCTGGAAGATGCTGTCAGCTGAGCCTTGAGGCATCACAGGGCGTCCACAGGCAGGGAAAAGGGGGGGGGGGGAGGCTCACAATGGAGCGTGGTCAGAGAGGGGCGCAGGGCGTGGGGCTGAAGGCCAGCCGGAGACGAGAGCGTGGCCGACACTGAGCCCCACGCTGGGGACATTGCCCTTTGTTCTGCCAACAGCTCGGAACTCGGAATGGTTTTCATCAGAGACATGACGTGGTAATACGTGTATTTCAGAAAGACAGCAAAGGCTGGATTTAGGGGGCGGTATGGAAACGACCATTTATGGAATACACATCCTCGGCTGGGTGGTTTTCCTGTATTATCTCACTCCAGCCACACAACAAACCTGCACGGCAGGCAGCTCTATCTCAATTTTACAGGTGAGATAAAGGAGGCTCAGAGGTTGGCAACCAAGTGTGGGCAAAGATTTCCATCCGCTGAGGGCTAAATGGCTGTCAAACTACTGTAATAGGAATAAGCGAATGAATGGGCCACAGAGAACACTGCAGAGGAAATATTGGCAGATGCGGACAATTGATGGAAAGGCGCAGGTAGAACCAGAAAAGTGAAAAATGACTCAGAGGTGACTGACGGGGTGAGGTGCTGAGGAAGCGGAGAAAAGCAGCTCGTTTCGGCAGGGAGAGGGGACGGAGGGGGGCCGGCATTTACCAGGTGCCTCCGGTGAGCCAGGTGCTGAGCCCGTGTGCAAGAGACATAAAGCACCCACAGAATGTACATAAAGCACAAGTCCAGTTCAAAGCCAGTGAGAGGTGCCAGAAGGGTGCAGAGGCCTCATGAACAATGAAAAGCATGAGTCTGGGGCTCAGAAAAGAGTGTCTCACACACAGAGTCCAGACTGCACTGCGCTGAGATGGTTACCGTTGCGAGGGGCGGTGCTGCTGACAAGTGAACATGTTTACAGGGGAAAAGCAGAGAGAGCTGGCACCCACGTTTACGGGTAAGACAGAGAGCAAAGAAAACAGAAAAGACGTGGAGAAAAGGAAGTCAGAGCCTGCTATCATGGAAGAGCTGAGAGGGTCGGGAGAGGTGGAGAAAGAGAAATCCTCATGAGGTCGGGAAGATGGGGTGCAAGGGGAGGGCTGGAGCCAGGGGTACGCGAGGCACCATGGACTCAGCTTTGGTGACATGGGGGGAGCAGCAACCCGAGGTCAAGAGATGAAATGAGTTGGTGGCGGAGTTCTGGAAGCGATTAAGTAAGGAATCTTCTCTCTGCAAATTGAGTCCCAAGCTTGGTCTTCTGGCCTAGAGCGTGTGAAAAGGTAAGGCCCTCAGCCAAAGAGGCTCCTCGCCTGTTTCTCTAGGAAATAATCCTTGGGTGTAATCAGCCTCATCTCCTCTGCCGCCCCAAGAGCAATGCCCTCCGTCTGCCACGGTGAGATGTCTACGTGGGGTTGTCTCTTACCCTGTGGGCTCACGGGCTGCTGGGCAAGTGTAAATGTGTCAGCAAGTTCATTACTATCTAGGAGATAGGGCCGCACGATCGTTAAAAACCCAGGCTTTCTCGTCAATTAGATTTGAGATAGAATCCTTGGTCTGGGAACTATGTGACCTTGGCCAAGGTACTTCAACTGTCTGAGCAAGCAAGAGGAACGGCAGAGAAGGTGAGAGCCAGGAATAAGGGGACCGCCAAGAATGAAAACGCAGAAAGCACTCCTTCTGTGCCAGGCGCAGTGCTAAGCCTGGGACACAACTTACTTCCTTCTGGCAACAACACCCCCTGCCTCCCCCTCCCCCACCACCCAGGCAGGTGCTATTTTGCAGATGCTGGAACTGAGCTATAGGGAGTAGAAGTGGGCCCAAGGCTACGGAACGTTGGCTACTCAGACCTGATCTCACGCCATTTTTAACACTTTGATGGTAGAAGTGACTCCCTCTGCACCTTTTCCTTCCCTCCCAACCTGCCCCAAACATCTGCCTGTCCCAAACATCTGCCTGTCCCTGGCTGGTGGGGACTGAGGAGGACCCCTCCGGGTCACAGATCTCCATGGTTGCTTTTCCGGAAGCCTGTGTCTGCCCTGCCAGTTAAGTCCTCAGCCTACTTCTTGATCCCAGGTGGCCTTGCCCAGTGTCCTTTTCTTTTCTCCTCCAGGTCTCAGGAACAGAGAAGGGCGGGGCTTAGATTAAGGTGCCGCCATTTACTTAATTGAATGACTCTAACGCTGGTTTCCTTTCCCCAGGCCTAGTTCATTACCTACAAAATGAGGTGGTGACAAGCGTACGGGCTGCTGGGGTGACTAAAGAAATCAGGTTTGCAGAGCATTTACCGCTGATACAGCCCAGATGCTCTGTGAGCTCTGACCTTGCCCCTGTCTGCCTCCTCCGCCTGCCTCCTAAAGGGATGTCAAGGTCAAGTGGGACCTTATACCCTTTGGGGCCCTATGAGCTGAAAAGTGTGACCCAGACCATAACTGACCCCCGTCCACCCTTTCTGGGTGACCAGTACTTTCTTTCCCTAAGAATGGTAGGTTGAAGATGCCCTGGCTTCTTTTCTGTTGAAAAGACAGAATTCTTTTTATATTTTGCACTTTGAAGATGTGAGTCATTAAAAGGAAAACAGCTCATTTATCACGCTGATGAGTCCGAGTGTCTGCTGTTCTCTAACACTGTGAGCGACTCCAGAGCAGGAGTGAGCTTTATTTTCTTTTATCCTCCACACTACCTCCGACTTAGCAGGTACTCACCGGCGGGTTGTTTACGTAATGAATAATAAGCAATGGGCCGGGTCTGTTGGCTACCCTGAAGTGGGGGTGGCTCAGCTCTTTCGCAGACACATCTTGGACACTTTCGATCCATTGCTGGTTTCTATAGCTAGACAGGGGGAGTATTTTCCAAGTCCCAAATAAAGGTGCAAGGTACGACGACACGTAATCTGACAACGAGGAAGTGTTTGCCACCAGGAGACTTCCAGAATGTCAGGGAGGCACAGCGGCTTTACACGGGCCCTCATTCTCCAATTATTTTACACCTGGGCACAAATGCAAGTCACTACCCACCTGTCCCAGTGGCCCAGGTTCTATGAGGATGACAAGTACGTCCACAAGAGCAGAATTCCTTTCCACTCCAGGGGCTGGCTCCATACGCCCTGTCCAGCATAAGGCCTCCCCAGAAGCCGTCTCCCACTAGCACCCCCTTCAAGGCCATCACCACCTCCCTGTGCAATGGGAACAAACAGTTCAGGCTTGCCAGGCCCCCTCTGCCCCCACCCACAGGGGGTGTCATGACAGCGAGGTGCAGGGATGTGCCCTGGGCCCACAGGTGGCCCGACTGCGCACTGGGGGGCTGCCTGGCCCTGCCCCCTGCACCTCTGACCTGGGCCACTCTCCCAAGCCGTCTCTCTGGTACGCAGAGGTAGCTGGGGCCCTCCTTCCTGTGTACCAACTCGCCTGCTGGCGACGCCCTCCCAGCCCATCTTTCGGGCCCTGAGTCTGGCTGCGGCCATTTCCCCTGGCTTCTGGTCCTCTGTCTCCAATCCCCACAGGCATGGTGCGTCTCAGACTGCCAGTGATGGGGGTGAGTGACAAGGGGCCTTTCAGGGCAGAGCCCCTCTCCCTGCCCTCAGGACCAGAGAAAGGAAACTCCTCCTCACTCACACCTTCGTTCTTGTCTCCGGGGAGCAGCTTCCAAGCCCAGCAGGAGAGGTCTCTCCATTAGCTTCAGGACCCAGCATTTTTCTTTGACTTATGACTAGTTTCAAGCGCCAGAAGCTTGCCTGACAAGTTCCCTTTCTCTGAAGCTTTCACACCTAGGATGTGTAAGAACATCCTAGAAGAGCCACAGGGAGGGTGGCTTTTGAAGTCGCTTTAGAAAGCACCCAAGTTTCCATGGCAATCAAGCACTGTGGATTCTTCACCCCATTCTGGGTCTTTCTGTTTCCACTGAAAAGGCTGCTGGAGCGATGAGTTTTCTCTGCCACTGGAGAGAAACGGAGTAACGGAGGTGGTCTCCAGCCACCCTGCCCTCTCTGCTCCTGCCTGCCCGCCCCACCCCGCACTTGCTTCCATCATCCAGAAGCAAGGGACCCCAACTCGGTGCAGCGACATCGGTATTTCTACCCTGGGAGAGACAGTCTTGTTTAGGGACAGGAGGAGACCTCAGGCTGTCGGTGTCCCAGCCTGAGCCTGGACGACGGTCACTCGGTACTTCAGACACACCTGAGTATGTCTATGTTGGTGGCCGCAGGCTGGTCCGGAAGGCACCAGGGTGTGGAGGAGTCACTCACCCTGAGGGACACCCCAAGTCATCCACCCCACACTCAGCCCAGACAGTGCACCAAAGCCCTGCCTTACAGTCCACAGTGACAGAACTTGGCTGTTCTTCCCTTCCAGGGCTGTGCCGCCCACGGAAGGGGCCTGACTGCTCATTTCAGGCACTTCCCAAAAGATCCATCCGCTGCCACGGACAGGGTGTGCTCAGATTTTATCAATCCCGCCATTTCCACTGGCATTCTCGCCCAGTCTTCTTCAAACACCCGCACTTCCAGTTCTGAGTGGCTTCTGGCCTTGCCCGCCCCCCCTTCCCCAGACCCTGCCAGCTCTACAAAGAGGTGCACTCCCTTATCCAGCAGGCGGTAAACGCAGCTCAGCCCTGAGCAGGCTGCGTGGGCAATGTTCAGGGAGTCAGCTTTTGCCCGAAGGGAAGGGGAACCTGCTTTGTGCGATTATTCAGTCACCAAACAAGAGGGATGATTTTAAGCACAACGGACGTGTCCTGAGATGGGGGGAAGGGAGCTGCACACAGAATAATGACCTGATTTCTCAAGATCCCTGGAGCTCCTGTCGCAAAGGTGGCGGTGCCCCGGGATCAGGAAGTTTGAGCGTGGCCCGGTGCCAGAGGCGGACCTGGTGGTTGTGCAGTGTGAGCCTGGCCTGTAACACAATAAAATAATGCACACAGCGCTACACTGTGCGATGATACGAGAGGTAGTAGAACACCACATGAATAAATGAATGAAGGAATGAATGAGTAGGTAGTTTGCCAGAAAGACGCTGTCTGTTCAAGCAGTTTCCTCTTTCTCATCTCACGGCACGGTCCCTGTGGTGGTGGCACGGCGCCACTAGAATGTCACTAGACGTGGTCATTTAAAGAAGCAGTATCTCAGTAGCTTAAGAAAATGGTACTTAAAAATTGATTGAGAACAGTGCCAGGCACTGTCCAAGGCCTTCTCAGGTGTCACCTCTTCAGGTGGGTGCTATCGTGACCCCCGTGCACGGATCACGTGTCGGCAGCGGTTCAGTAACTTTCCCACGTCGCACAGCTAGTCCGGGTCCCTCTGGTCCTACGGGTTCTCTGTGATGAAACCATTATCCCCCCGTACAGGATGATTCTACCTCGTGCGCCAGGACTTTACCGCCCACCCCTGCTAGAGGGCAGGAAATCGGGGATGGGCGGGGGCTCCGAGAGACAAAGATTACTTCTTCCCAGCGAGCTCTCTTGGATGTCTTCCCCTGCCACCCTGCTTTCCGTCTCCTCCCAGGGGCTGCTCTGTCTCAGCAATTCCCTCTGGGGATTCACTGGCAAAGCCACCCCTGCTTGGTGAATATGCTCTCTTGAATGTGTGGGCAGGCAGGTGCATCCGCCAGGGCCTCCACTGACCAGATCTGGGCGGACAGGGCCAAGGCTGCTGCGTATTCCCTTCCCAAGGGCAAATCTATAATGGAGGCAGGTCCCATTGGTGGCAAGCGTGGGACCCCTTTGGGGTCCTTTCCAACTCGAAGGTGACATAAACTCTCCTGCTGCCTGGGTTGCCGAAGGGACAGATCCTGGCCACTCATTCTACCTTAGGAAAGAGTGAATGGCATGTTCCAATCTTCCTGACGCTGTGCCTCCTCCACCTGATGCCTTTGTTTTGAATGTAATTATCAGATGCTAATACGCATTCAAATATATTCCTTCCAAAGGGCAAGACATGCTCCAGGGTGTGAAGCAGTTTCTGGAGCTCTGCTTTGGATTTTTGAAAGAAAGGTTATAGGACGAACAGTCAAGAGAAGAGCTTGATGGTCTAGCGAGATCTCCCGGGAAACTACAGATTGATTTCGCAGGGTACGCAGGTCAGCGTTATGCCCTTGACTGGCCATGGGGGAGCACGGACACTTCTCTGCCTGCTGGAATGGACTTCACTTTGGGAACATCTACAGTAGTAACGGCCGCCATTTACTGAGGTCTTCTCATTAGCTTGGCATCATGGTAAGTCACGGGCTTACTGACCTTTTCCCCCTCCCCAGATCATCTAGTTGATGCACGTGGCTTCTCCTCTCCCATCCAGGAGTCATGCAGTCCGAGGCACGGTGCCTCCTGGACTTACAGAACCGCCGTCCCAGCCGTGTTTCCAAGTCGTGGAGAATGACAGTGGAGAGGCTGATGGGAACCCGGATGTTGTTCTACGTCATCGGAGCCTCTAAAATGACTCTACTGCCGTAAAGAAATAGTCCTCCAGGCAGGACCCCTATGTCTTAGACTTTTCATTTTTAGCTTCTACATCTTCAGAATTGCTGGACCTTTATCAAGGTCTTTGTCTATCACAGGGGGGTGTCTGGGGCTCATCCCATGGATGAACTGCTCCCTGGTGAGCTGGGGAGGGCACTTGGCATCCGCAGTTTGCAAATCACTGCAATCACTCAAACTTGATAGCTTGGGCTTCTTTGGGGCATTCTCTTCATTCCTCCTGACTGACCGGGAAGGTAGAAAAGGTTACACTGACCACAGGTGGTAGAAAAAGGACCTTTAATGATTTCCTTTTCCCATTACCATCCATGCCCTCAATTATGGCTACCAGATGCCCCTCTGTGCTTTGAGAAGGGAGGGACAGAAGGGGAATGGAAAGGGATTCTGGGAACCATGGCATCGGCGCAGTGGCACGGAACTGGGTCCATGCTGTGTGGGAGGCACGGGGCTCGTGGGGACCTTCAACACGGGCCGCTGACAGCAGAGGCAGTGGGCTGGCCTCACGGGCTGGGCTCGGGCTCCCGTGATGCCCCTGCACTAGCTGGGTGACCTGGGACAACCGGCATGACAACGGCTGTCTGGAAGCACAAGGAGGCCGAGCAGGGTGGTCTCTGGGTCCCTTCCATTCCTAACATCTCAACTTCCAGAGAGAATCTGGGGTGCGTTGTATCAGAAGCACACAGACCCCAGGCCTGTCTGAACCAAGTTGGAAAGAGAATAGGGAACATTCATGAAGGGGCAGAGAAGACCAGGAACAGGAGATAAGAGAGGGTACTTTCTTGAAGGATTGTCACCCTGTGGCGACAGAACACTTCCTCTCTCTAGCACATACTTCACATTTGTACTGCACACATTCGGCAGACACCTGAGCGTGCAGACCCTGCACCATGCTCAGGGGCCACCTGGAGAACGAGGAGGACAGGCCTGGGGCTCGTGCAGTTCTCACATCAGTGTTGGGGTGGTTACTCGATGGACAGACACAGCACGTTAAAGACACCGCAGACACCCGTGCCTGGGTCTCGGTTTCTAATACCACTCTGCCTCAAAAGGAACCAGGGCCCTTTGGAGAAAGGGCTGATTCTAGGACTGGGGCAGGAAATAGACGAGGTCAGCTGCAGCGCCTCCTGGTGCCAAAAACTAAGTGTTCAAAAAGCAAAAATGCCCAACAATGACAAATAAAACCCAAACCCCTCATTGAGAGGAGAGTGTCAA
The DNA here is from genome assembly GCA_039655065.1 of Glossophaga mutica. Classification (NCBI taxonomy): domain Eukaryota; kingdom Metazoa; phylum Chordata; class Mammalia; order Chiroptera; family Phyllostomidae; genus Glossophaga; species Glossophaga mutica. The sequence goes on from CM077313.1 coordinate 9,417,421, forward strand.
AGGGACACAGGGCTGGAACAACAAAAGAAATAAAGTACTGGATTATAACTCAAAGCATAAAAGAAACAGGTACGAGTCCACACTGATACAAATAAATGACTGAATAAATTAATAAATGGGAAAGAAGAGACCAATTTCCCCTGTAGAAGAACTCCCAGTAACTGATGCAGCTGCTCCATCCGCAGGGGGAGGGAGCCGCACACCCCCACTCCTGAGGGGTGCGCTGAGGGGTGGGCTGAACTTCGTGGCTCCCCCCCAAAGAGGACAGGACAGGAACAGGGAGGGAAGAGTGACTGTACAGAGGGGACACCTGACACACCCACTACCTCAGCCAGGCGACCAAGGTCACCAGCAACGGTCACACATCGCGGTGGTACCTGTGGAATAACATGCTGGAAGTGGCCTTTGACCCGTGTGATCTTCCTGTCCCAAACGAGAACCCGGTCTACCCCCGAGGAAAAGGTGCCCTGGACGCCAACAGAGGAGCCTCCCACAGTGCGGACGGCCGGCACCCCTCGGAACGGGAGAGGCCACCGAAGGCAAAGAGGATCACAGAGACGGTCACAGCGAGAGGAGGCCAAGGGGAAGCGACAAGCAGGTGTGATGGGGCGTCCTGCCCGGGACCCTGGGACAGACGAAGGACATCAGCTAAAAACTAAGACTCTGCAAAAGCTATGGATATTAGTGATTAATAAGACACTGATATCTACTCATTAATTATAGCACATGTACCCCACTAATATGTTAACAACAGGGAAGCCCTGTGCAGGGGCAGGGGGTAAAACCTGAACTCTGTACTAGCTGCTCAGTTTTTCTAAAAGCCTACAACTAGGCTAAAAAAATTAAGTCTTAAAAAAATGATCTGAAAGTCAGAGGTTAAAAAAGCTGGAGACTCTCTCTCCTGCCGGCCTTGAAAAGCCAAACTGCCGGTCCCACAGCTGCATGGAAATGGACTCGGACAACGCCATCGCGAGTCTGGGGGAAGAGAGGCCACAGCTCAGATGAGATGCCCGGCCCCAGCCGATGCCCTGATCATTGTTCTCTGAGCGGGGAACCCACTTAAGTAAGCTGTGAGTGGAATTCTGACCCGAGGGAACTTCGAGATAATGAATGTTAGTTTTAAGCTGCTAAAAAAAATCGACTAAAACCAAAATGCAGTAACAAACATTTCAGAAAGTAGTCAGTACACCACAGAAACTTAAGTTGAGATATAGAGACTGACTTCTCGAAGGTCAAGGAAACCCTCTCTGAATCCTAGAAGGAGCCGGCCCCAGGCTTGGGTGGGAAAAGCCCGAGGGCAAAGGGACCGGCCAGCTGGGTGCCTTGAGGCAGTGCTCTCGGACCCAGGACATGAAGGCAGCCGTGGTCGGAGCGATGTGCGTGTAGGGGGAGGACAGGAAAGGAGGTGAGAAAGGTGGCGCAAAGGGACCGGCCAGCTGGGTGCCTTGAGGCAGTGCTCTCGGTCCCAGGACACGAAGGCAGCCGTGGTCGGAGCGATGTGCGTGTAGGGGGAGGACAGGAAAGGAGGTGAGAAAGGTGGCACTGGCCCGACGACACAGGGCTCCTGCTGTAGACAGTGGTGGTGGGCCCTGGCAAGCCCAGTGTTGGAGTCCTGACCCCCGAGGGGGTGGTATTGGGAGGGGTCTGTGGGAGGAATGGGATTCGTGGCCCCTATGAAAGAGCCCCCAGAGAGCGCCCTCATTCCTTCCACCAGGTGAGGCCCAGGAGAAGGTGCTGTCGATGACCAGGAAGCAGGTTCTCACCAGACAGCCTCCGGAGCAGTGAGCACTAAACGTACGTCCTTTATAAGCCTCCCAGCCTGTGGCATTTAGCTACAGCGGCCCAAGTGCACCGAGACAGCTTCTGAAGAAGAGGAGGGAATTTGGGCTTTCAAAAAGACTCATGCTAACAATGTCTCTGTGAAGGGCTAACTGCTGGGCGGCAGAGAGGAGGCTCCAGCCTGGACGGGAGTTCCAGGGGCCTCAGTCTCGAGGGGGTGGTGGCCGAGACGGTGGAGTCTTCCAAGAGTGTGTGTGGTGGGGGGAGGGGCATGGGCTGCCTGTTCACGGTCGCCTGGTAGACCCGTGTGCAGGAGGCGGCTCTGAGGCTCCGCCAGCGAGGGCATCACGAATCATCGCAGCCGTCACACGCTCCCTCGGCAGGCTGTCTTCCCCTGTGTCATCCTACTCCCGCGCTTCTGAATACCACTGATGATTCATCCCGACACTCGTCTCTGGCAGTTGCTGGCACCCGAGTGGTGCCGTGCCAGTTTGGGCTCGATCCTCCCCTGGAAGCCCTGCCAAAGGGAAAACTGGATCCCACCCGCCACCCCCGGCCTCCTGGCTCGACAAGGCTGCCCTACTTAATTGCCTTCTCTGGGTTGAGTGTTAATTAAACAATTTGTTGCTAGTTATTTCACAAGGTTCGGGGAGGCCCCCTCTGCAGCCCAGGGAAATAGTTAAATCTGGAGCAGAGAAGTGCCCGGCGTGGGCCATCTTCCCTCGTATCTGGACAGGCTGCGACTAGAGTTCCTCCATTTTCATCCGGGCCCCAGTGGTTTCATCCAAAGGCAGCTTCCGTTCCGTCTTCAGGCCCAGGACTCCAAATTTATCTTTGCCACACTCACCGACCCCTCCTCTTCCACCTGCTGCCCAGCACTCCCGGCTCCCACGCATCGCTGCGGCTGGTCCCCACCAGCTGGTCTCACCTGTCACCCATCTAACTCTCTGGGCACCTGTCTGTGCCCAGTGACAGACGCCCGAAATGCACTCTGGGAGCAGGCGGAGGCCGTGGCCCGTTTTGTCACTTTGCCATCAAGGTCTGTAGTTTGAGAGATGGGTCGCTTTGCTGCGTCCATGAGGTGGTTCTCACAGTAGCCGACTCTCCGACAGGTCAACCTAGAGGTTTCGCTCTTGGAGGGCGGGGACTTCTCAGGTTCTGGGAGGGGTGGGGCTGCAGTGTATCCTTGTGACACTCAGGGTCTAAGCATCATTTCTGGGTTGATCCCCAGCCTTGCAGTGTAGCTCCCTCTGCTGGGCAGGTGTGGAGCAAGCACCGCTCGTCTTCCTCAGTCTTCCCCAGTCTTCCCCAGTCTTCCCCAGCTCCCGGCACCTGAACTGCCCCTGCTGCGGGTAAGCACGCTAAGATTCTGGCTCTGGAAGCTGTCTTCAGCAGCCCAGCAGGAAGCGGTCAGAGTCCATAGGTCCTGGAGTCTTAGCACCTGGGCAGATGGGAGCCCCATGCCTGGCCTGGAGGGGGGAGGGGCGGTGCAGGGCGTGTGTGCAGGGAGCTGGGAGGGGCAGGAGATGAAAGGGTGTCAGCTCCAAGAGCTCCCATCCTGGATTCCTGCTTAGCCCGAGCCCTGTTTGCTCAGCTTTTCTCAGGTTCCTGGGAGACCTCGCCAGAGCCTCAGAAAAGCCCTGTGTTCCTGGAGCCTGTCCTTGTAAAACCAAGAGTCTTAGCGAGACCACTCACTACAAACAGAGCCCCCCACTTTTCTCGTTACATTTCCAGGGCCACGCAAGATATCCACTGCAAGTGGAAGCCAAAAGGACCCAGGTGCTACTAAAGCCACGTTCGGACGTGGGGTTTACCCCTTGCTGCACTGGGGTGGACGCCGAGGCTTGGCAAAGGTCAGCGCTGGTTTTGTGCAAACCCATCCCTCCCTGCCAGCTGGTTCGGGGCCCAACGGGGGCGGCCCTGGGACCAGTCTCACCATTCTCCTCCTCTGCCAAGCCCGTACTCGCCAGCCCCCAGAGGCCTGTGCGCACCGGCTGGGACAGCCACCTCTTTCCGCCCTCTGACCTGCTCCTCAGCTCCCTCCTCTGCTCAGAAACCCAGAGCCGGGCAGCTGACAACAAGGGACCTGGGCTGGGCAGACTCACGTGGTCAGTGGGACTCAGAAGCATCCCTCTGTCTGCTCCCGACCCCCCACCCCACCCCCACTCTGCGCATTCGCCATCCACTGCTCTCCAAGGAGCAGACTGGGGCGGGCACGCCCCATGGTTAGCTCCGCTGGGGCCTGAGACTCCCCACACCGGGAGACCCAAACAGCACATGTTAGCTCCGCACGGAGAAGAAAGGCACACGTGGATTGCTGACGAACGTTCGTCTCCCCCGGACGGGGGCCTGTTCCTGCTCAGCCCTACGTCCCCCACACTGACGTACGTCCTCGAGCCCTTGGTAAGGGCCGCATGGGTCCTATGGCCGTGGCCGTAACGGAGAACAACCAGGCAGCACCTGCTTCCAACCCTGACGTCTAGTATGTGTATAAATGCCAGGGTCTGACCTCCGTCAATGCCATAGCCGCACGTCTCTCCCACACCAGGCAGTCAGACCCCCGCGGGTAAGGACCAGGCCTTACTCATCTCCTTAGCCTCTGCATCTGCAGCAGCTAGTGCAGTGGCAAGCGGTTAAAAAGAATTCAAGAATAGTTTTGATGAATGAATGAATGAGTGAACGGGGAGAGCCCACTCGAGTTGTGGCTTTCATCGGCCCTGCACCCAGAATCCCCCCCGCAGCAGCCCCCCAGGCCCGCGCCTTACCTCCCATGAGGAAGAGCAGCCCCGCCACGTACTGCATAAGGCCTCGGTCCCAGCAGCAGCCCAGCACGCCGATGATCCAGCCGAAGAGGATGATGGCCACCGCCATGCCCATGAAGCCGGCCGTCATCCTGCGCAGGTCTGTGGGGAAGCAGGAGGGCAAGGGTTAGCATCAGAGCCCGACACTCGAAGTCAGGGCGCACCATGTCGCCAGGTGAGGTGGGGCACCGCAGGGGGCAGGAAGGAGCAAGCCCTTTCAGGCAGGTTGGCGCAGAGATTCCTCTGTGGACCAGAGTCCCCACGGTGACTGCATCATCACGTACAAAGCATGGTGGGACGGCTTGGTACACGATCCAGGGAGAGGCCACCATAACAGTTGTCACTTCTGTATGCTTCCTTTGTGCCGGGCGCAGCGCTGGCCTTCCAGCACCTGTAACAACCTTCTGAGCAAGGTACTGTTTGAAGATGGAGTAACTTCCTTCACACAATACCCCTAGTGAGTGGTAGGTCAGGGCATCCTGCCCAGATCTGTCTGCCCAACCTCAGCCCCATTCACCTCTCAGCTGGGTGGGGCTGGGTAGTCGGGCTCCACCTGCCAAGAGTTCTCTCCTTTCCCCCTGGGGTTTGCTGGTCTCTCCAGGAGGAGGCTGTAGGTGGTAGCTCCTGCTCCTTTCCCTTCAAGCCAGCTCCCAGGTCTCCCTTCCCTTGCGTGGGGGGCTGCAGGGTGGGGAGCCTCACTCCCTGCTCTCAGACTGAGCCTGGAGCAGACCTCTCAGCCCCCGACCCACCAGGCCAACCCAGCTTTCTAGGTCAGGTCTTTCCCTGCTTCAACGGCCGTGCCAGACGAAGCCCAGCGTGGGTGCCCGCAGGAGGAGGACTGTCTGGAAAACGGGGATTTTCAGTGGCAAGAGGAGGGCAGAGCTGCTATCCCATCTCAGTGAGCCTCACTCACTAATACCTGCGGATGGCTCAGTCTTTGCTACAGATGCTTCGTCCGCCCCCCACTGTAGTCAAGGGCAATGGGATGGTGGGAATGGGAAAGGAGAGGCTGCCTGTTTTCACTGGGAAGGTCAGAGAATTTCTCTCCTATGCCCCTGTGTGACCACGGGTTCCCTCTTAGTGCAGGAAGGGTTTCCAGGAGAAGTCTTGGCCCCTTCATCAGCACCAGACATACAACCCTGTGGAAGCCATAGAGCCCCTCCCTGCTGCACTTGGCCTTGCTCCTTAGAAGGCCTAACTGGTCCCCGGGCTGTGCAGCCCCACGGTAGCAAAGGTATCTTGTGGATAATGTGTCACGTAAGGTGTCCCCACTGGGGGGAATGTGCTGGGCAGGAGAAGGGAAATGCAAGTCAGAAAAAGAGGGAAGTCTCTTGTTATCGGAGGAGGAGAGCACAGTGCTTTTACTTAGAAGGAAAAGAGGAGAAAGCAGGAAGGGCAATGGGGAGAGGATAATTCCTCTTCCAAAAGTTCCATCACCAATAATCATCGTCTGTGGCCCTGGACAGGGAGTGGCTGTGGCCGCATGGGGACAATTGCACTTTGCTGTCTCCCAAACGGCTGTCAACAAAAGCGCAGGGTCACGCTAAATTGTTGATCTGGAAAGAAGGATGCAAACCAGAGGTCAGGCCTGAGTATTTGCACTGACCCAGGAGGAGACTCGCCCTCGCCCTGCGAGCCTGATTTTGCCGGGGCTGTTTACTTTAACCTAGAACCCAGGTGGTGACACTCAGAGCAGCTGCAGCCGCCACCTGGAGACAGGTGTGAGGAGACATAGTCCTGTCTTGCAGATGATGAAGGCAAAGAGCCAGCGGGGTTAGGTAATTGGCAGTCTCAAACCGGGAACTGAAAGGGGAGGGAGCCGTTGAGCTGTGTGGGAAAATGAAATTCATAACGTAACTGACGACCTACTGGGTAATCCTGACAGAGTGAGCAAATCTATCTAGCCTCTCTTCCTCCCAAGCTAAGAGATTTTTCTTTAAGATAGACATGTATAAGGATGGAAACAAAATAGGAAAGGAGGCAGTGACAGCAACACAAAAGCTGACGGACAGTGTGGCTGATTTAGGGGACTCAGAGCCCAACCTAAAGCCGCAGCGGAGAAGCTGAAACCTGCCGGATCCCCAGGAGGCTCAGAACTGGCCCCAACAGGTTCCTCTGGATCAGGTACACAGAGGGGAGGGACATAAAACAAGGATTTGGTGGAAGTTGTTTGAGGTGGAACTAGACCCTGAGATCCTCTCCCCCGACCCACACCCCACACCAAAAAGAAGGGTGTGAGTACTCAGGTCTGGAAGGTCCACCAGCTCAGGGCTGGCCAGCCAGCACGGCTGAGGGTCCCTGCCCACTGGGCAGTTCCGTGCCGATGCCCATACAGGATGTTGATGCTTTCTCTTGAGACGCAGCCCTCCTCACTGGGCTCCCGGAAGAGGACTGCTCGGGCTTTGCCCTGCAGCCTGGAGGCCGGGAGACGCCTTTGTGGTGATGACCAGTGCAAGAGGACAGACAGACCTGCACACACGGCCCCCGGGGCCGCCCCAGGAGAAGCCCCTGGACCACTGTCCAGCGAAGCCCACCCAGCACCCACTCATGCTTCCAGGCAGCTCTTTAGCAGCCTCGGCAGACAGCCCAGCATCACTGGGTTTCTGAGAAAAGCCTGTAACCTGGGAGAAAAAGAACTTCAGGAAACACGATGCAGAGAGAAGAAACAATAATTTAAAAATATTATTGATGTTCCCAGAGAAACAAGAGAAAAAGCGTAGTTTGCCTCCACAAAATAAGAACAGGATACTATTAAAAAGAACTATCTAGAGAACAAAAATCAGTCCTTAAAATAACAGAATCAAAATCACTGAAATGTATATGACAAACTCATTTCCAGTTTATGGATTAACAGTCCTATCCTGTTCTCCCCTCAAAAAAAAAAAAAAGATTAAAGGGGGCTTGCAAACCACACACAGTATAACAGGATAAACATAATTAACAAGGAAACAAAGGAAAGAGAAAGTAAAAACAGAAAAGAAACAGGAAGCCAGATATACACTCACACACCAAGTGGAGCCCACGAGGTCCTCAGAAAGGCCAGGAAAGGGGCCGTATCTGAATTCAAAGGCATTAGATATTATTTTCATTTGTCTTACAATCTGTAATGCTTTTTGTTTGCACGTGGGTGAGTGCCGGGGGCTGCTCGCTCTGCCTCTGGGATGGGATGTCCCGCGGGCAGCCGGCCCCACTGCTGCCCACCTGGGCCACCTGTGTGTCCCCGTGTCGTCTCTTCAGAAGGAAAGAACTGCCACCTCTCCTCTTGCCGGCAGCTCACTGCGCCCACAGCAGTCCTTTGCCTCCAGGAACTCACATCACTTATATTTCTTCCCCTGCCTCTTCCTGCCTTTTTAGAAGGTAAAAAAGAAAAGAAAACCTCAAACCTATCTGAAGCCCTGGAAAAATATTACGCAGGGTCAGCCTCGGAATCGTCCCCTTGGAAAAGCTCCCGAGTAAAGAGGTGAACTCTGCAGGCTGAGGCTGAGATAGAGAAAAGCCTCATGGATCATGTTGGGCAGGAGCTCTGTTATCTGTCGTCCGTGACCCTAAGGTTTAACATGCCAATTTTTGAAATAAGAAAGGTGCATTCTAGACTTTTTAGCAAAAGAATTCAGTTCCGAGTGGTGGAAAGGGGTGAGCAAGACGGGGGTTGATAATGAGGGAGGTGGGCAAGGAAAACCATTGAATAGAAGCAGAAAAAGCCCTTCTCCCACGTGCAAAACTTGATTTTGAAGTGTACATGCCTATTAACATTTCAATTGAAAGGTATTGCTTGCCACTCTGCACAGGAAGCCAGGATATATGCATTTAAATAAACACCACTCAGAGAAGAAAAATGTATATGTGCTCTGAATATCTTTCTATTTGCTCTTTCAAGACCTTGCACAAAAAGGATGATGATGATTGGAATTAAAACCAAAAACGAAACAGAAACGGTGGGGGTCAGGACAGGTCAGACCTTGTGACGGTGCAGACTGAAGACAGGGAGAGAGGACACTGTCTCAATGGCCCAGCATCAAGAGTGTGGAATGCCCAGCAAGGCCGTGGTCACCCGCCCCTGCTGGCTGCATGCGCATCTCTGGGAAAGACTAGTTCTCAGGAAGCTCTCCCTTCCACGTGCGTGATGTGAGCAGGTGGCCAGCGGAAGGGCGACAGCTGCTCAGGGAGCCAGCCATTCGTCCCTGGAATTAGTCAGTCCCTTGGGGTGACCTGCGTAGCCACCACCTCTGAAGGAAGTGGGAGTGTGGATTCTGGGTAACCACGCTGAGATTCAGCAGGCGGGGTGGAAGCACAGATCGCTGGAACCAGGCCGCCCTGGTTCAAATGCATGGCTGCGTGAGCTTGGGCAAGTTAGTCCAGTTGCTCCACCTGTAAGTGGAGGTTATGACAGTTATGACTGTCATAAGTTATGACTTACCTCAAAGGGGATTTTATAGTATGAGGATTAAATAAGTTAATACGTGTAAACTGCTTAAAATAGCACCTGGCACCAAGCTTGAGCTACGTGAGTACAAACAGAATTGGAAGTCACTTAAATTGCTTCTCTTTTTTCATGTCGCACATCCTTTGCATTTGCTGCACATGAGCACCTAGGAGCTGAGTAACATGTTGGGGTTTGCCCCTAATTAAGGCTTTGGTGCCCGGACGGAGCAGGCTTCTGCAATCCGTTTGTGGGCCTCTCAGGTGCCCGCAGAGGCCAAGGTGAAGGCTCTAGGTTTCTGTTTGTTAACACTGAATAGCAGAGCTGCCGGTGGCCATGGAGGCTGTTTGAGCCCTGGGCTCTGCCAGCGAGAAGTGCGCTGAGCTGGGAGGAAGGGACGTCGGCAAGACCGCGACTCTGGTGGGAGGGCTTCGGTGAGCTGGCTGGTTACAGCGGAAACCGAGAAGCAGCTAACGGGGGTTGGGCCGTAGCTTTCTTCCAGAGTGTAAGTCGGCTCGGCATTGCCGTGCAGTTACGTTTAAGGGAGCGTTTTTATGTGAAAACAAGTCATCCTTACATTTCCATGAGATAGTGCCTGACTTGGGGCTCTGATCCCAAAAAGGTCCTTTCCTCCATCTTTCTCCAAGCCCCGCCCCCCGCCACCCCAGGCACGCATCAGGACAGGCTGCACTTCTTCTCCGAAAGTGCAGGCTCTTCCCCGCATCTCTGCTCGATGGCATGGTGCTCGCTGCCAACAGGCTGCCCACACGCTCCACCTGGCGAGCTTCTCAGCATCCTTAAAGATTTCCCCGACGAGCAGATGTCTGGGGGGCTGTCGGGTACGTGAGCATGCGCCGGTGTCCAGGGGCCCCTGTGGCACTTGGTCGGTGCCACTCCTCCAGCACTTGCCACACGCCTTACTGCAATTACCCATGTCTCCCTCCCGCCAATAAATGCGAGCTGCTCAGGGCCATGGTCATGTCTGCTTTCCTTTGTTTCCATGTTAACGACACGAGCAGGTGTTTGCTAAGTGAGATCACCATCCCACGCTGTAACAATGACTAAAACCATGTGCGCCGTGGAGTCCTGCAGGCCGAGGATGTACCCACCCAGTTCAACCCACCCCTGTGGCCCACATGTCACAGGGACTTGGAGACACTTTCCCTCTCCTCCAAATTAAAGACCGTGTGAAAGCCGGCACGAATTATTGTTTAGAAATTCGACATAGTTTTTATCATACACAAAGCATAGACGGAGGTCCAGATTCCAGACTGCAAAGGCCATGCAATGTGGGGGCTCCCTACCCGGAAGTTTCATGAGCACTCGGGAAACCCCACTGATTACGGACCCCACGGATGTTTCTGCGCCGCCCTTCAGGTTGGGAAGAGATCACAGGTGAAGGTCGCTGCAGTGAAAATGAAAAAGGATTTCTGGGTCAGAAGATGGGTTGGACACTTCCCCCTCCTCAGCCTCACCTCCAGATCAGAGAGCCGCCATAAATAGGGGCATTGTGGGGTGCAGCCGTGTGCAAATTACATCCATTGTCAAAACAATGAAAGGCAAATTGCACATCTACTCGCCTGATGACAGCCAGGTCAGCAGCAAAAGCAAGAGCCCGGAGACAGGAAAGGAGAAGAGCGGAAGGAACCCAGAACTGAGAGGCAGAGCCCCCCGAGCCAAAATGTCACAGGAATGACTACTCCCCTGTCCCTGCAGCCACACTACTAAGCCGAGAGCAGAAGCTGCAGATGATGAAGACGAAACGGAAGCTGTGGCTCAGCCAGCTGGATTCAGCTGGGTCGGCCCAGCTCAGCTCTGGGTCTGGGTCTCCGGGGCCCTCCTGCTATGAGGGATGCGCTGGACCAGCACCGCCCCGCAGTCCACGCCAGAGAAGCTCCCACGTCTTCTCCTCTGTATCGCGTGTTGCTGGCAGCTGCTCTGAGCACAGGGTCTAGAAATCAGGGTGGCAGGACACAAGTGTGCCCCCAGACAGTCCCCGCAAAGCAATCAGAAGATGGGCGCTTTAAAACACATGAGCTCTTTAGAGGGTGCTGTGCTTCCCAGAAAGAAAATGCCACAGGCGTCTGAGAGGTGGTTGAGGGCAGAGAACTGGAAAAGCCTGGAGAAGAGGAAGGTGAAGAGGAATGAACATTTATTGTGCACTTACTACGTGCAGGCCTTGGGTTGGACAATTACGTAGACCATGTCCCCTGAGCCTCCCAGTGGCTCTGTAAGGGGGATGCGGTGCTTCTCACTTTGCAGACTTAGAAATCCAGACAAGGGAGCTTCAGCTGACCGAGGTCACACAGCCAGTGAGAGGCGGGTCTGGGGGAGCAGTCGGCCTGCCCAGACCCTGCCCATTCCTCTGTCCCTTCAGGTCCGTGCCCCTTCAAGCCCCGGGGGCGGGGGGGGGGGCGGATTTAACATGAAACGAGATGGAATGGAATGTTATTTGACCATATAAAATTACTGTTTTGAAGACTGTCAACGACAAGGGCAAAGTTTATAACAGAAAACAAAATGAAAAAGAAGGCGCGTGACCCCCACACTGCAGGGGCGCAGAGGTGCGCCCAGGCGTGTACCTACGCCACGTAGGGGAGCAAGGGAAGACCGGGTGTTGACAGGGACCTTTCCAGGCAGAGAAAAATTTGGAAGCAAAGAAGCACTTGCTATATGTAGCTAAGTTCTCCTAGAAATTAAGCAGGGACGGGGGAGGAAGGCAGTCGAATTGACAGGAATTGGTGACTGCATGTGAGAGGGGGGACAGAGATACGTCACCGATGACTCCCAGGTTTCTGGCTTGGAAGATGAGAAAAATGGTAATTAACCAAGGCACCGAACAAAAGGAGAGGCATCCAGTATTGCTTCTCCGTGTGGATTTATTTTTATTTCTATTCTTCTTTTGGGGAGGGGACAGGAGGAAGGACGAGAAGGACAGGTCTTGGACAAGAAGAGAGGAGGCTAAGCTCGCTGTGTTAAGAGCCCAAGAGACACCTAAGCGGAGATGCCCACGCGGCCCTGGCTGTACAGGTGTAGTGCATGGGAAAGAGACTACGGTTTGAGATACTGATGTAAGACTCATGTCATTAAAGCCGTAGGATTGAACGCCTGCTCTCCGAGGCTAGGGGTATAAAAGGGAGAAGGCAAGGTGGCCAAGGACAGAATGGGAACACCAGTATCTAAGGGCTGAGAAGAGGGAGAGAAGAAGAATGAGAGCAGATGAAGGAAAGGCATAGGGCAAAAGCCCAGCCTAGAGGACATTGGGGGAGTGAGACGGAGTAAGGGTTTCAGTGATGGCCGATGCTGCTGAGATGAAAGAAGAAATAACGTCACAAACACTCAGCGAAGACATGCCGAGCACCAGCTGTGTGCCAGGCATTGTGCTAGCAACGGCAGTTCGTAGACCTGGCCTGGCCTCTTCCCACACTGCGTCGTGACCTTGAGGAGGCTCTGGTAGGGGAACTCAAGCTCCTTCAGATAGCAGGAATAAACTGGAGGTAAGAAGCAAAAGTCAATTCAAATACTATGCTTTCAACTGGACTGACTGTTGGGCAGAAGAGGAAAATGGGGTCACAGGGTGAAACAGGAAGGAGGGCTTTTCTTTTTTTTTTTTCTTTTTTTTTTTTAAGCATGTAAGACTCGAGTCCCTTTCTACGCAGAAGAGAAAGAATTAGCTAAGAGGACGAAACTGAAGATACCAGAGGTAACGCCCTTTCACTCACATCCTCTGAATTTTATCCACAGACTCAGGGACGTCCCTGATTCCGCTGACCAATGTCCTTTCTGAAACCTCTCAAGGGCTCCTACGCAGAATCCCCCATTCTGCAGGAAGTGCCCACCTTGGGCATACCTGTGGGCCACAGCTCTCGCTTAGGGCATTCCTTCATTCCTTCACGGCCTCGCCCATCTGACCGCCATTTGCCGAGCTCCGTCTCTCAGCCAGGTGCTGTGCTACGAAGACGTGCCCGACAGCAGCCCTTCCCTAGAGAAGGTCGCAGGGCCACACAGCCACGTCTCCTGTGGTCGTTCCCTCGCTTGGAGACCCAAGGCGGCATTTTCTCTTCTTTGCGTCTCTCTCAGCATCTAGCACAGAGTAGAGGCTCCAAATCTGCTACTCCATTCAGTGGATCCAGGTCCCTCTCCGGGAAGATCAGTTAGCAAGGGACAGAGGGGCTGACGTGTACTGCTCACCCAAGTGCCAGGCACTGTTGACCATGCACAGCTCACTCGCACCAGCCGTGAGAAAGCCTTTTCTGTTGGTTAAAAAGTGGTGCCTAATGGCTTCGCTTTCACGTTTCCAAATGTGTTCCACTTTGTGCGGTTTGTTTTCCATGTTTGAAGGGTCTCAGGCGACTGGGAACGTTTTTATGCTCCGTGTGTTGTCAGTCATACGGATTTCGCCAGTGTTTGGCTCTTGGGTCTTGGTCCAGTAAATGCTTATTAAGAACTTTGGGTCAGAGACGAGCACTCCACCTGGTGACCCCATGTGCCCCTCTTCCCCTCCGTCCTCAACGCTGCCATAGTTCTGTGGTGGTGCTGCTGTTCCAGCAAGGTTCTCATGACTGAGGCCAGGGTCAAGGGCGAATGTGTGAAAACCCACAACGGAATGGGAAACGTTGGGCAAAAACTTCATTTTTCGGTCCTCCCAAAGGACCTGATGTGTTTGATTTGCCTTCAAGTTAGGGGGGGAAACAGAGTGTGATGGATAAGATATCGAAAGCACGAAGTTCATTTGTGGATACCTGGCCTTCTCTACCCCCCAGTGACTTCTACAGGCCCAGGAGCCACACTGTTTATATGACACCCGCTCATCAGTCTTCACGCTTCCTGTGCCCCTCCCCCTACTGGCAGCACAGGACATCCTCACTCCCAAGGTTCATTTGTGCTTTCGGGGGACACTGTCCCTGTCACTGGAGAAAGGAAAGAGTCAGAGCCTCCAGTGCTTGCGGGACTGAGATGCAGGACTGTGGGGACGGGGGACCTTCGTGCTTCATGGGTCTGTGGGTAGAATGGACTCTCCTGGCCAAGCCACCTCCATGGTCTTGAGGACGTTAAAAACCAGGAGCACGCTGTCCTGCCCGCTCAGGGGCCTCAACACCAGAGGACACGAGGTGAAAAGACCCAAGATTTGGGAACTGGAAGAAGATGAAACCTGGCTCATCCTGGCTCCGGGAGCTTCCGAGTCCCCAGAGAGTTTAAAGAGAGCATTCTCTATCGAAAGGTGAGAATTTAAATTTATTTTATCACATTGCATTGTGTTTTGGCTGCTTTAACGTGTGTTTGCGACCTACATCGATCAGAACTAAGTCCCCACTAATCTGACGTCTACGAACTCTACATCAACAACGCAGGCCTTCTCCTAGGCTCCTGGTCCCTGTGCCTCGTGACTTTTTGAACATGTTGGCAAGGCTGAGGCCTCTAATTCTGAACCTCCAGAACCCAATTTCTCATCTTCACTCTCTAAGTGTCCCCTCTCTTCACGTCAACAGCATCAGCATCCATGTGACCATCTGCCCCTGAAATTCAGTGGCATTTGGAATGCCCCTCCTTCCTTGCTCCTTCATGTCTGACTAGCTGCCAAGCTCACCAGATTTTGCCTCCACAATCATTAATGCAGGTACCCCTTCCTCTCCAACCCCAGCGCCTCTGCCTGGCCTCGGCCTGCCTCACCTCGCCCCAGGGTAGTCAGTGGGCCTGAGCTACGGCATTAGAGTTAACACCTGCTCCGCAACTTTCCGGCCACGTGACTTGAGCAAACCTCGATTTCCCCATCTCTCAGCATAGGCGATACAATGAGAGGCTTCAGAAGGAGCCCAGTTCTGAACCAAGCACAGCTCTGTTCCTGCTGACTGACTCACCCCTTCAGGATGTCTCCGCTCCAGCCCACCCCATGCTCTGCCGCTGCATGAATTCTTCAAAACAAAACTCTCTCCCTCTCACCTCCATGCTCAACACCTGCAACGGCTCCCCACTGCCTGTCAGAGGAAAGACCACGTGAAAGCGGTTTCCCGCCCTTCGTGCCTGACCCTCATCACCAGCACAATCTCTCTTCTCTCCGCCCTCTCTCTTGGTGTCTGCGCTGCGGCCACCTGAGTGCCTCCCCTTCTCCGAGCACTCTCGGTTCTGCGTGGCTGTGACTGCAGCTGGCGCTGGAGAGAGACACCCACTCCACCTCTGTGCATCTAGCCCCTCCCCATCCGGTTCTCCTGCGCTCTTTGCCCACCCCCACCCTGCAAGTCTTCCTAGTGCCCAGGCGGGCAGAAGATTCACTTGCCTTCTTATGACACACCCACGGCCGATTCAACATGATTTGTGGCAAAACCCAAAATAAATAATAACATGTACATGTCATTTACCCGACCTTTAGCACTCTGCAGGGATCTTCCAACTGTCAAAGCTGAATAATGTTTGTGGTAAGGAGATGTCGTTACTAAGTATAGACATATAAATTTATAGGAGCTTAGTACGTTTGTGAGTGTGTAGGGATAGTAATAACAGGTAGGCATTAGCTTTCTATATTGAAATGATTATATTTCTATATAGTAAATTAGTTTCAGAAATAAAAGTCATTTGCAAATACTCTCTTGTGAAGTATTAATTTCCAAATGTTATAAGCTGACCACACATATCTTTCTATGTAAGAAATGTATTACAGACATTAAAAATCCCACTGTGAAAACTAAAAACAACCTAAACTATTCCAATAATTGGAAAATAGTTAAGTAAATTATGATATACTCACATTATGGGCTGTTATGCAGCCATAAAATGTTTTTGAAGAAATTAAATGATGTTGAAACAGCAAGCTTTAAAATTGTATATTCTGTGTGCTCCTGGATATGTAATAATAATTATTATGATAAACACTAATGATAATAATAAGCAAGAAAAAAGACCAAAAGAAAACATACCAAAAGGTTAATTGTGGGGGAAGAGGATTATGGGTGATTTTTATGTTCTTCTTTCTCGTTTTCGGTGGTTTCCAAATTCTCAACAATAAGCATGTGTTGTTTTTACAATCAAAGAGAAAAATATTCAAAGCATGATTTAGAAACAAACACAGGAACAAACAATGTCATTGAGCCTAGATGAGGCGTACAGGGACAGGGGAAGCTCAAGCAGCTCCTTCCAGCATCCCCCACCCAGAAGCTGTCCCTCTGCGGGGGGCAGTTGGCTCCCACGGCCCAATCACAAAGCAGCCTTCCTCATCAACAGCCTCCAAACCAAATATGTGAGCATCTGCGTGCTAAACACCTCACCGGCTTTACTTCTAGGCGAGATGACCCAGGAACGCAGGCAACGGGAACCAAAGTCTTGCAGAAGACAGACTGGTTTTTCTTTTCCCTGTATTATCTCTGCCCCTGCTTGACCATGTATACTGGTAAAAAGTCTTTATTTCATTAATTTAGTTTTTTAAATTCTTACGATGCCGATGCCATTTCAGCACTAGGCAATCTTTCAGCAGGCCTCTTGTCAAGAATCAGAACATAAGGAACATCCATCAGTATGATTGCAGATTTCTGGGCACAAGTGATTGAGGCCGGAAGACTGCTGCTTTCGACAGACAAGCAGAAATGAAAAATGCACATGCGCCCTGAAGACGGTATCAGCCGTAAAACCCTGAGGGTCAGACAGAACGTGGCCGCAGACCATTGCTTTGAACTGGGTGCCATGCTCGGCACATACAGAGTGCTCCAGAAATATTCCTGGCTGACCAATGGACAATTTTTGAACACGAAAGCTCACAATGACATGGAGTAGAATGCTCCTTTATGTTTTAGTGACGTGATGAAGCCAAGTGTCCTTCCAAAGACCTAAAGAAGAGCAAGAGGCCACCGATCACAGTGATGTTTTTTAATTAAAAGCAAAAATGTTGAACGTTGAAAACCAGAAGAGCCCAAGGTCGGACTGCCTGGGTTTTCAGCATTGGCTCTCGTCAGCCATGTGACGTTGGTCATCACTAAGCCTCAGTTTCCCCACCTGTACCATGGAGTCAATAACAGTGCCCCCCTCAGAATGAGGGGTAGTGGGGATCATGTACAGCACACAGTAGGTTCTCCGCAAAGGTGAGCTCTTTGGGAAACTGGACCGCCATGTTGGCTAAGCAAGTTCTCTCCATTTCGTCTCTAAATCTGTCTAAATACTCTTTAGCAAATGGTTTAGATCAAATGAAACTTGACACTTTCCAGACTCTAAATGCATAAGTTAAGTGAAAATTTTCTTTTGTCAATAAATAGCATGAATTTTGTTGTCAACACACTCAAGATGCTGCAAATCTCTTGGGGCCATGATTCACAAGCAGAAACATAAGAGAGGATCTGGCTGCTTCGGCCCTTGCCATGATGCTAGAGCCCAGGGCACACGTACAGTGGGTTGTTGGACAATTTATACATTTGAAGCGAGGCAGGTACTGTGTGTGGAACCTTGCTCAGACTTTATACCTGGTCCCTGCGCCCCCACTCTCATCCTTAGGGTCTGACACTGTGCCTGCCTCGCTTCGCAATAATGAAAGCATTTATTCGGCACTTGCCATGCCCTGAATGAAGCGCTGATGGAGACTTTTACACTCATTAACTTGTTTAATTGTTACAGCAACCTCATGCTTTGGAGACTACTCAGACGGACTCCCTGCCCAATGGGGTCACTCTTACTGAAAAAAAAAAAAAAAGCGGGCCCAATCGGATCCTCTGTGGGGATGCAGGAATGTAAGGGGCATATAGAAAGGCAGGTGACTCAAGCTCAGCCCAGTGTCCAAAGAACACTGGGTCCCCATTCCCATACTGTCCAAGCGAAGCCCTGCGACCCAAGGACACTGTGGAGCTAAGGACACACCACCCTCGTACTTCATTACCTTAAGTCTTTGCAGCAGAAGCTCATCATCAAATACAACCTGGTCTTGCCTCCTCCCCGCAACCTGAAAGGGTCTCGCCAACAAAGCCCACAAGAGCCAAGAGATGCTGGATTCCTGAAGTTCCGTGGCTTGCTGGGCGATGTGTAAGAAAAATGTTGACCATTTTACATTAAATTCAATTAGTGAGTTTGCATTGATTGTTTTATTCAGTGCTGAGTGCTGTGCCTCCCACTTAGGCCCCATAAATGTGCTAAATGAAAGGGTGAGTCGTCTGAGTTCTACTTTTAAATTGAATACACTGAGCACATCATTTTGTGAACAGCCCGAGTTGCGCGTGATACATTTGTGCAACCCAAAGGTGAGAGACTTAGAATCAATAAATGGGGCTTTCAGAAAAGTTCTTTTTGTATTTTTGCTTTCCCCCAAATGTTTGTTTTGTGCTTTAAAAATGCTTTCTTCCCATGAGGTGGTTCCTCCCTTGTGGACACATAAGATTCACCACTGTGGCCATTTCTAATTGCGCAGCTCACTGGCATTAAGCACATTCATATTGTTGGGCACCCATCTCCCAAACCTTTTCATCTTCCCAAACTGAAACTCTGCACCCATTAAACATTAAACATCGATCGATGTAAGAGAGAAACATCGATCAGTTGCCTCTCGCACGCACACCAACCAGGGACCAAACCCACAACCCAGGCATGTGCCCTGACCAGGAATTGAACCGGCAACCTTTCGCTTTGCAGGATGCCACCCAACCAACTGAACCACACCAGTCAGGGCCCACCTTTGTTTTTGTTTTTGTAAGAAAATGCCCAAGGACACTGCCTCAAGGAAAGCAGTGAGAGCCGTAACACAAGGAACCAGAGACCTGACTTGGAAAGACATCCGTTCAGGGGGTTTCATTGGTAGGATCCGTTGCACCCACACTGGCAGAGCAGCGTTAGGAGGGCCTGCCGGCTGTGACGCACACAGAGGCTCATTGTGCGGACCCAGGCACCACGCTGAGGGCCGAGAAGACACGCCAAGTCGGAGTAAAGCACTCGCGATAGAAACGTATGTCCCCTCTACATCTGAGAGAAATCAGGAAATTTTCTGAAAAGCAGGCAACTGGGGATGATGGGGTGAGGAGGAAGTAGCAGAGTCAGGACGCACAAGGTGGGCGAGTGTGGAGGAGGCCCTTGGCCCCTGTCCTGCTGGCTGCTGGGCCCAGGATGGAGCAAAGACGAAGGTCCCCTGGGCTCAAAAGAGGAGAGCAGGCACAACGCAAACCCCAAGTGAGAAAGGGTGAGTTTGAAAGGCATTCAGAGCTCCGGTCTCATGTAGTGTTAATTAACAGAACAGCGATTTGCCAATGAGCGCCCAGCAGGGTGATCATCTGCCCCACCGAGAGGCTCCGCTCTCCTGATGGAATCTCAAGTGCACGAGCCATGAAATTACTTCTTAAAAAAAAAAAAAAAGACAAAGACAGTCAAAGAGGACAAGCACTTACATTTGTGTACTGGAGAGACTCTCACTATTCCCTTTCTTGAAGAAAACAGGCTAAGTACAGACCTGAGATGACATAGAAACACCCAACCTTAGCATCTCTCTCGGGAAAGCAGGAAATGCTAACTAAAATAAACTAATAAAAATACTGAACTGGTGCAGAACAATGCACCTGGAAGTATTTTACCTACACTATCCCATGCAAGCTTCCCAACAACCCACTATCATCCAGATGAGGCAGCAGCAGCACAGAGAGGTTAAGGAACTTGCCCAAGGTCACCCAACGAAATGGAATCCAAATATTCCATCTTCCTTCCTGACATACTCAGATAAAATCCCAGCTTTTCCAGAGGCCATGCAAGGCCCTTTGGGACCTGGCTCCTGTCGCACTCTCCAGCCTCTCACTACCCTCCACCCCATCTCTTACCCACAAATCTTTCATGTTACTCATACAGATCAATGAGGAGCTCCCGCCTTTATACTTGTTACGGGCGCTCCAGCCTCCCACTCTTCTGTGCCTGGGCCTTTTCACCTGCTGCTCCTTTTGTGTAAAAACACCTGCCCTTCTGCCTGGATAAAGCCTCCTGCATCTTCAGAGCCCACCCGAGGCCACCTCCTCCGCAGAACCTCCTGTGCCTAGCCAGCCAGAATGGGCTTCTTTCTTCTGCTCCCTGCACCTCCCACACCGACCTCTGCTACGGCTCTTCACTCATTCACTCACCCACTTGCTCGCATGTGTAAGCTCCATATAAGTTCCAGGGCAGGAACCACAACCATCTCTGGTTTATTTGCTGTGTCTCCAGCCTCCAATCTAACAGTTCCCCGAGTATGGTCCTGGCAGCAGCCTGGCCAACTTGGGAACTTGTTAGGAATGCAAATTCGTGGGCTCCACCACAGACCTATGGAATGGAAACTCCAGTGATGGAGCCCAAGTCTCTGTTTTAATGAGCTGTCCAGTTTGGAAACCACTGCCTGAATACAGTGCTTGGCACCATCATGTTCAATGAGGGTGGAGTGAACGGACACATAGCAGTCACTAGAAGCCCGTGACCCTGGAGAGCCTATGGACACCTCACACTCCATGCTCCCGGAGCGGTGATCAGACTGCCTTTCTTAGCTTCCCTGCCCTGACCCAAGGTTCTGGGGTTACCACGCAGTTGTCCCTGGCTGTTTGCAGGAGACTGGTCCCAGGATCCCCCTGCAGAGGTCCACCCACCAAACTGTGGATGCTCATGTCCCTCGTACAAAAGGGGATTGTATTTGCATATAGCCCATGCGCATCCTCCCGTATACTTTAAATCATCTCTAGACTACTTACAGCACTTAATACAATGGAAGTGGTATGCGAATAGCTGTTATGCTGTATCGTTGAGAAAATAACAATGTAAAAAGTCTGTATGTGTTTACTACAAACACAACCATTGCAGGCCTGACTACATAGCACCTGACTACATCGGCAATGGCCTAACATTCCTCCCCGCAACCCCCGAATATTTTCAATCTAAAATTGCCTGAATCTGCAGAGGCAGCTCCCCTGGATAGGGAAGGCCGACTGTATTTCCAATCCTGTTCTAGCCCCGGTGCAGCTGACAACAAGCTGGGTGACTTGGGAACAAATCAAACCAATGGATCATTGGCTCAGATGGCCTTGTGGAAACAGAATGGGCCTTGGAGTCAGCAAACTCAGGAACAGGACCCAGCCCTGACCCCTGCTGGGCGACACACCTGTCCTCCCTGCTCCTCCATTTCCCTTCTGAAAAGAAGACCTGCCTCCTTCCTGGGGCTGACGTGAGCATCGTAAGAGAATATGTGGATGTCTTCTTCCACTTTAAAGCATCCTGTAAATGTTCATTACTACCAACAAAATGAGGTGCGCTGGGCCGGGTGAGTGCCAGTGTCCAAAGTCTTTCGGTGCTAAAACTCTGTGATTCTGTGAAATCCAGATAAAATCCCATTTCAGCGGACACTAAAAAAGGATGGGCTCCTCGTATGAGTGGTGGGTCGTGATGCAGGGGAGAGCGAAAGACTGCGTCTGATGAACCAAGTGCGTGACGTGGTAAAGCTCCTTACCCTCTTTGTATGCAGTTTCCTCATCTGTAAAAGGGGTCATTACCGGCACCCCCACCCCAAGGTTGTTGAATATATGTAAGGCATTAAAGTGTATTGTCAGCGTTCAGTAAACACGGAGGCTCTTGTACCAACGCACTACGGCTGTTGTTCACGGCACTATTTTCATTCCTGAGGGGCACAGCACAAAATAGGAGGTGGTCTGGTGCCAAACAGTCTACAAAGAATAATTGGAGTTGATAGGATCTCCTGATTCTGTGGCACCAGGTTGAATATAGTTTTGTGCTCCAGACGATGGAGCCCTGTTTCTTTGGTTTTGGTCTGTTTTGGTTGTATCTGGTTGATTCAGACGCCAAGCAGGGCAGTCTCTTTGAAATCGTTTGAGTCGAAGGTTTCGGGAACCATCCCTGCCAAGAAAGTGCCTGACAGTTTGGAGCAAGGGCCAGCCAACATTTTCCGTGAAGGGCCAGACAGTGAATAGGTTGGGCTGTGCAGGCCATCACCTCTGTCGTCATTGCCACTCAATTCTGTCGTTGTGGCACAAAGGTGCAGCAGGCGTCACGTAAGCCAGTAAGTGCACCCGGATTTGGCCCGTGGGCCATAGTTGGTGATCTCTGGCTTAGAAACCGAAGAAACCCAAGAGGTGATTTTATAGTGATCCCCCTTTTCCCGTCTCCATTCAAAGCACTTCATTTTCTTTGCTAATTTGTTATCGAGAAATTAGCTATCAGCTGTTTTATCACTGGTTCAGGTAGCCTGAGGTTGTGAATTTTAGAAATGGATAAATTGTGGCAAATTCAACTTCAGAATTCGAGTCATGAGAAGTTCATTATAGGATTTTTATCCTAACAAACGACATGCGAAGGAAAGTCTAGTATTAGGAAACAAAACTATTTCCAGGTCTGCCCACACAAACTGCTTCTCATTCTAGTTAGAATATAATGAATTTTACTAGGTGAAAATTTTAATATACAATATATACTTCAACTAATCTCTGTTTTTCCAGGAGTTAATCAAAGCTATGAAAACATGGTCTTTATTTTCTTTAATTCTCACCCAAGGACATTTTTTTCATTGCTTTTAGAGACAGAGGAAAGGAGAGAGAAAACATCAGTGCAAGAGAGAAGCATCGATTGGTTGCCTCCCAAACATGCCTGGTCCAGGAATCAAACTGGCAGCATAGGTATGTGCCCTGACCTGGAATCGAACCCACAGCCTTTCTGTTACAGGACAATGCTCCAACCAGCTGGGCCACTGCCCAGGGTGAAAACATGGTCCTTTGACCCAATATATGTGTACAGTACAAATGTAAGAACATCAGTGCAATGATAAATAACCTTAATACACTTAGACACACATCTCCACATGATGTGGGGTTGATTTGTCCTGTTGGGAGTCTTTAGAATTCAGAAGTGGTAGATGGAGTTCTCATTTCCATATGCAACTCTGGTGCCACCTGGGAGAGAGGATAGGAAGCTTGGTCGAGATAAAAGGCAGGGGGCGAGGTAACGAATGGAGAGAGGCAGGAGCGCCCCAATAGCTTAAGGCAGGGGCTTCATGGAACAGGAGATCGAGAAGAGGCCAGAGGGCAGAGAGATGGAAGCCAAAGCCAAGAAGAAAGGAAGAAGCAGAAACAACCCCTCCATGAGGCCAGGAAGCCAGGCAACTCAGATTTCGGAGGGTACCTCTCAGGGCTTCTGACGCTCTGGAAATAGAATGTTTAACCTACGATGTGCAGTGAGCAGATGTGAGCTGGAAAATGACAGGGTGCAGAGAGGTGGGTGGCAATTTTATCTGCCATTTGAACCTGAACAACCCAGTTTTGGGAAAACAGATTTTAAAAAATACAATAAATGATGCAGTGTGCCTCCTCTCTGACTGGTGGCAACGGGCTTGCATTTTAAGGAGACTGACGGTAACGCAGGCCTTTCGAGGCCCTGATACGTGCATTAAAAGGGAAATCTGTCTGTGGAGGCTGTCACATCCGCTTCATGGCGCCAGGAAGCCCACTCCCCACTCCAAAGAGACCCAGAGGTTTCCGTGGCAGTGGGAGAAGGAGCCCTGCTGCCGTGGCCACGTGGGCCTCTTCTTTACAACAGTCCCCAGGGTGGGTCCTGGGGCGTCTGGGCAGAGGAGTGAGCATGCACCCTAGCGACGGAGTCCAGTTTCTCTGGAGCCTGTGTTTGGGTTTTATGGGTGGGATACAGGGGAAGTGTAAGGAGGACAGTATAATTAATCCTCAAATTGTATTAAAGCACTTTCCTGTAAATTAGTTCATTTGACCCTCAGTCAGCAAGATAGATGGGGAGGGTGTTTTTCTCATTCTATAGTTAGGGAAATGGATCCTATGGTCAGAGTCAGTTAAGGTCAAGGAAAGTGGTGTACACAGATCACGACCTTGTCTCTGGACTTGGGGAAGGGCTTCCAGGATGGTGAGGTCCCTCCTATTGCCTAGGGACCTGCGGTTGATGGCATTGCCCTAGCCTGGCCTGGTGTGGGTGTCTGGCTGTCCATGGGCATGAAGCAGGTGCCCAAAGGCTCAGGTGCCCAAAGGGCACTAGTTTGTCAAAGGAGCTGCAAATCTGTGTCCACGTAATAAGACTCGAGGCCTCCAGATCTGGCTGTGCTCAAGTACCCAGGGGACGGGGGAGGATCACATTCAAGTCCATTATAAGAAGAGCAGGAAGCCCGGGGCAGGTCACAGGGACAGCCTGTGCCGATGTGAGAGGGGAAGAAGGGAGGTTGAAAGGCCTGAAGCCAAAGCACCGAGTGCCCACCTGCCCCACAGCAAGCTGCAAAGGGAACTCCGCCCATGGTCTTGCCCTGGAGGTACTGGATGTGCTCCGAGGGGTGGACCCAGCGCTGTACCAGACACAGAAAGAAGACCTGGGTTGCAGGCCCAGCTCTGCTGTTGAGCAGCCACACAACCTTGGAAAAGACAGGAGCCCCGATTTCCTCATCAGTAAGTAGATGCAATGGGTTGAATTGTGACCCCCAAAAGAAATGCCCAAATCTTAACCCTTGGTGCCTGTGAACATGACCATATTTTGAAATAGGGTCTTTGCAGATGTAACTAAGTTAAGGATCTCAAGATGAGATCGTCCTGGATTCAGGGTGTCTCCTAAATCCAATGATGGGGGTCCTTAAAAGAGAGGGATATTTGCCACACGGAGACAATTCTGGGGAAGAAGGCCAAGTGTGGAGTGTGGCAGAGACTGGAATGAGGCTGCCACAGTCAGTGGTACAGGCAGCCACCAGAAGCTGGAAGAGGCCAGGAAGGACCCCACCCCCGCCACCCGCATCCCGAGCCTTCAGAGGGAGAGTGACCGCACCAACACCTGGTGTTTGGACTTTCGGCACCCACAACTGGGAGACCATAAGTGCTTGCTGTCTTACGCCCCTCAGTCTGTGGTCAGTTGTTATAGAAGCCCTGGGAGACTCAGTGGGGACAATCGCCACGTCCTGCTTCCTACCAGGGTGGCCCTGAACACAAGTGACATTTTACAGCTGCAAGGGATAAAGTTGTGAAGGGGACGCGTTTTCTGGGAGATTTTGGGACCTCCTTCTGGAGAGACTCCTCTCTGCACTAACTCCTTGTGACCATGCCCTGTGCCCCCCCAGAGATGGAGGATTCTCTGTAACAACTGATAAGCGGAGAGTGAGTGAGCTGATTCTGCTCCAGGCCCTGAACTTGGTATCTGGTGTAGATGCTCGTACTTAGTGTTTTCAGAACTGCGTGAGCTAGGCCCTGTTATTAATCCCACCTTACAAATGAAAAAACAGACTCAGAAAGTGAGCACCTGGCCCAAGATCACAGCAAGCAGCAGAGACAAGAGTCCAACCCCACGAGTCTGCACCCCAGACCCACCCCAGGAGGGTGACTGACGACCAGGCCCCTCCCCAAATGGGCTGTGCCCCCCGGCATGGGCAGCTGGAAGTACTGACGCTCTTACTTACTACGAGCATCTATGAGGGGTGTCCAACCTCTTAGCATCCCTGGTAGTATCCCTGGGCCCCACTGGAAGAAGAAGAGTTGTTTTGGGCCACACAGTAAATACACTGCAACATGTAATCACAAAAAAATCTCATGACGTTTTAAGTAAATCTACGATTTTGTGTTGGGTCGCATTCATAGCCATCCTGGGCTGCATGTGGCCAGGTTCGACTTCAGGTTTAGGGTTTTTCTTGCCCCTTCTTTTCTTGCTGTATTTGAAAACAAATGCAAAGGTATTCTCTATTTGAAAAACAAAAACAAAAAGCCAAAAATGTAGTGGGAAACAAAAATAAATATCCAAGACACTTAAAAACAGTAAGCCTCCAAAGTGTCATACTCTGTGTTGGGTTCTGGGAACACAATGATGAATGTGAGCTGGTATGTATTCCCAAGAAGTCCACGGTCAAGTGGAAGAACAAGCACGGCTGCAGACAATTACGCCCTGCCATTACAGGTGTGGCGGGTCATCATTCACGCACGGGCAGGGGCTGTCCTGGAAGCAGGCCAGCCTGAGACACTGGGAGATCAAGAGTTTCAGACCAGCCTTGGCAGCACTCACTGCTTGTATTTTTCACCTTTCCTGTATCTATTTACCAGACGACAAGAACAAAGAGACATGCAAATTAACGCAGCGGAGTTTCAGAAGCACAGCGAAGTTTCTGTACTCTCTCTGTGTTCGTTCTTCAGTCCCCTCGCCCCTGAGCTCCCGGAAGCCCTCACCTGCCTCAGTCTCTCTCACACCCCACTGCGTTTTTCTGCTGTATCCCACGGCTTCAGCTTGCGCCCTGAGAGGGATGTGGGGCCTTCGCTGGGGTCAGTTTTGCCTTTTCTCTTCCAAAATAGTTTCGTCTTTCCTGGAACTTCCTTTCTCCTCTTCTTCGTCCCATGCTGGGACTCTTTCCACCCATTCCCAGAGTAGCGTCTTGGTCCCATACTCTTGTTTAAGGAGCTGGCAGTTTTCCATCAGAGGTAAGCCACTCACACAATTCTGAGAAAAGGTGTTCGAGTTCCCTTGTAAAGCCAGAGCCTCCTCACACCCTCCCAAAGAAGGCTCAGGCAACTCTCTCTGGAGGTGGCCAAGGAGGGTGGCAGGAAGCAGTGGCCTTTGCGGTGTGACTGGCAGAGCAGGGAAGGCATTCCAAGGATAGAGAGCACCTGGCGGGCAGAACAGGGTGGGATGGGACACAGTGCAGCATGTCACTGCCTTTGGCCTGTCCTCTCTGCCCCGAGCTTACACGGTGGCCAGTTGTCCTAGTGTCCCATTTTTCTCCTCTTTTCCTCTCCAACACCTTCTCCAAAGGCCACGTGACCTCCTCCTCCTGAAAGACCTTCTTAGAAGCACGATGAGGGGAAACAAGAGTGGGAGCCGGCGACCATGAACGATCCAGTCTCAAGGGGCTAACTGCTTACCTGGGGTGGCTACTGCCTGTGAGCCCACCGCTCCCGATTCTATCCAGTGCCAAGGAATACTTTTCCAAAAGTTCAGCACATGACTTTTACACAAAACAGGATGAACATGTCTCAAAAACTTATCCACGTCATTAATGAGGGGACCAGTAAATTGGTATAGCTGGTTCAAAGACCATTAAAGAACTGGAGTTTCTACGTCCCACTGGGAATGGCACCTAAAGGACACTAGCTTTAAAGGTAAGCTTGCTAGGTTAGGTATAAAACTGCTTCATGGGCCGCAGCAAGCACTGGACTTCTCTTTTCTCCAGGCCAGAAGTCATTTGTATTTCTACGGGGCAGTATGCGTGCATTACTTTTGGGTAGAATCCATTGCTTTGCTATCAGTTTTCTGAAAGTTAACACCTGCCCTGATAGAGCTGTAAATATCCTAATCAGTAATAAATAGAGCATCCAGCCGAAGTGCTCACCCCTTCGGAGCCAGACAATTCCAGGCAGCCAGCTGGACACCTACCGCCCTACGTACGGTCAGGGCACCCACCCCAAACCCCTTGCTCCATTTCCACATCTGGGACGATTATTTTCTTTAACACCAGCAAAGGCAGCCTCAGAAAGTTCCACATAGTAGTTTTGTTCTTTGTTGTTATTCTTCGTTCCAAACACTTAGTGTCTTCAGTGGGTGTGCCAGGTATTCTGCCCTGCGGTGGCCACACCAGCAGGAAGCTAAGGCTCAGTGCTCGCCCCCCGGAGGGACTTCTCTGCCCCACCAGGCACTACAAGGGAGGGTTAAAGAGAGGAGCAGCCCAGACGACAGACACTATTAAAGTTCTGGGGAGAGAAACCTGCGGTGGTGGGGAAGGGCAAGAAGGCTTCTTGAGGAGGCTCCTTATGCCTGAGGGCTTGGCTAACCTGGTTGCCCCCTAGTCTGGCACGTGGTGTCTGTCTGCCTGTCTGCAGGCGTGGGTGCAGGCTCCCTTCTTTGCCTGTTCTGCAGAGCTGGGAGCTGGGGCTCTTCAGCAATTCCTTTCCTCCACCCCTCTCCAAGCCTGTCGCTACTGCCCACAGTTCACCTGTTGTGGGGGAGCTGCACCGTGGTAGAGATCGAACGCCCCGCTCCATGACTGCGCCGCGGCCAGCCTGGGATCAAGCGTGTTGGCGCGGCTGTGCAAAGACCAGACCGAGAGAGGGGAGGATGAGAGGGATGAAAAGGTGGGAGGCAAGGAGATTTATGAGCAGTTGCCTGGAGACCGGTGGACAAATGCGGAGTGAGCCGAGATGGACAGACTAGAGGAGACATGTGTCACAACCTTGGCTACTTTGGGTCTGTGATTATCTGAGCCCCAACCAGCCTGTTATTACAGGCACTTAGCTGTGCCAAGGGGAGGCCCGAGGCAGCTGGAGCACTCTGTGGCCGAGTGCCCACGGCAACTGCAAACCTGGGAAGGGCTCTGAGTCATACCCAAAAGGAAGAACAGAACGGAGAAACAAGGATGCTTATCTCTTTTGTTGCTCATTTCACCCCCACAAAGATGAACCTACTACCTGTGGCAGGACTCGGCCGGGTGCTGTTTCAGGTAATCACGTGGAGGCAGGCTGCAGACAGAGCAGTGGGAATGTAAGCATCCCCCCCCACCCCCGGGGTTGGTATGAACTGCACGTGCCCTGGGCAGGTGGCCATTTCAAACACTGGTCCAACCTCTCATGCAGGTGCACGGCCCATGGCCTTGTCTGGCCCGGCATTGTCCAGCAGAAAAGTAATCTGAGCCACACATGACATTTTTCATTTTCTAGTTGCCACATTAAAAAAAAAAACCTCTTAAAAAATAAATCTCTAAAACTGAACAGGTGAAATTAAATTTAATAATATACTTTCTTTAACTTAGTATATCCAAAATATCATCCTTTCATCAGAGAATCAGAATAAGACACATCAGTGGGATAATGTACAGTCTTTGCACTTGACAGCACATCTGCATTGGGACCAGTCAGGGCCAAGTGCTCAGTAGCCACATGTGGCTCATGGCCACCGTACTGGACAGCACAGGCCTGGGCAAGACAGTGGAGGTGCTTGGAACCTGGAACATCAGGGCCATGGTCCTCTCCTGCTATACATGAGGACACTGACTTTGAGGCCTTGACTCAAAGGGGTCAAGGACTTGCACGAGGTCACACAGCTAAAGAGCAAATCAGTGGCAGAGTCACTGCTGGCAAGTTCGGTGAGGGGTATACAGTGCTGAGCTACATTGGGAAACAGCTATCCTGATGGGGAGGGGAGCAGGGAGGGCCTAAACTAGGCTCAGGACCAGGGAGAGCAGGGCGATGAACACGTGCAGAAACCCCACCAACTCTGGTGGCGTATTCATGGGGTGTCCCTGACCACCCTCTCATTCCAAGGCCACCTGCAGCCCATTCTCCAGCCCCTACACGCCCTCACCTTCAACTTCTGTATACGGACCACCTGTTTTTCCCCAACACCTGCATTTTCCTTCCTGTCTCACTTAGCTAAAGAGGCACCACCAGGCATCTATAGCAATTGAACTCTAGACCATCTCACGAGACCCAGTCGATGTCACCTCCTCCATGAAGCCTTCCCACATTCTTCCTCAGGCAGAATGGATTGCTTCTTCCTCTGACACCCCAGCATGGCTTACTGCACTTCACACAATTTGCCTTATAATTTGTAGGGGTCACCACGCAAGCTGCCCTGTGTGGGGGGTGCACCTGGAAGGCCGTGGCTGATCCTGTTTCCCTGGGCACCCCCACAGGGTCTTGCACTGGGCTCAGGAGAAAATATGCTCTCACTTCATATTCGCTGAATGGCCAAAAGCCTACCTGGCCTGAGCGTAGCTGGCTGCAGAACCATGTGGTGCTGTGAGAAGAGGGGCAGGGGTAAAGAGGGGAGGGGGACATCCACGCAGGCGGCCAGCCCCAGCACGGACACGCCATGGAGAAGCCAGAGCAGCCCCTGGGGACAGTCCCTGAAGGAGGTGACTCTGCTAACAAGCCCACCCTGCTCCATCCCCAGGAAGGACATGTCTCACCCCTCACCTACCAGGTCTGGAAGCCACACCACAGCCACTGGGGAATCTGCTTCAGAATGGGCATTTCTCAGAAACGAGGTCACTTGAGCACACACGGCCCTGTGTGCCTTTTGTAAGCAGAGGCTGCTCGTGTGAAGGACTGTGGGGTCGGTGTGAGTCAGGCTGCAGACTCACCGCTCCCTCGAGGTTTCATGCCTCCCTGACTGTGCACAGCCACGCAGGACTGTGTACAAACCTACAGGGCTGTTCCAGGCGGACGTGTGACAGGGAGACAGCTGTTCTGTTCCCTGGGGAGCCGGCAGGGCACTGACTCCGGTGACTCAGCCACGTGTTGTGACAATAGCCTGGGTTTGGTGTCACGGGAACCCGGTCGGACCTTAAAAAGGAAAGTAAAACAGAAAATCTTGGGGCCAGGAGAAGAAAGAAAAGGATCAGAGGAAGGTAGGCAGGCGTTGATGGTTAAGCTTCTGGCAGCCATTGGATTCTCCCCTAAGTGTAGCCCACTGTGCAAGCAAAGAGGCCAAGAATACGACACCTAAAAACCATCATCCAAGAAATGGCAAAGACGCAGACCTAGAAACGGGGTGTGAAACTAATCACTCGGGCAGAGCCCCGGGGTGTCAAGCAAACCCTGTCAAAGACAAGTTATCTCCCTAAGACACTGGTGAGTACGGAGAATGTTTCATTACCAGAAGCTGGAGAGAGGGGTCCGAGTCCACCCTGACTGCACATCAGCTATTACATAGAAATGGAACGCACCGCATGGGTGAGTTCCTCGGCCTTCCCCAAATGTTAATCCTGGCAACGAGGGTAGCGCTGCCCACGTCAGGGGCAGGCCGAGGCTCGGGGCCAGGCAGACGGCTGCAGCCAGAGTCCAGGAGTAAGGAGAAAACACTTGAACTGACTCTGAGATAAAAAGGCCAAGCCTGAGGGGCGGGTGCGTGGTAGGCACCTGAAGACAAGAAACAAGAAAATGGGAGGGGCATCAGGACTGGGGAGATAAATCTGGCTCAAATTTGCATTGATGTGAAACCTTTCCAAAATTAAAAAAGCCAAAAAAAAAAAAAAAAGGCAGCAAACAGGTACGAATCTGTGCTGTTCGCATATTCAGAGAACACTAATTACAGCCTGACGCTTTCTAATTTGGGACAACCAGGGAGATGGCGCGCCTTCCTGTTGATGAAAACGCCCTTTGAGCCTCTCTCCTGCACGCCCCTTCTCTGGAGACGGGGAAGGAACTGCGAAATGCCACGCAGCGGAGTCGTCGCCCGGCCTCCGTGGCCTCCCAGCTGCGCGTCCTCGTCCTCGGGCGAGTCCGTTCACCTTCCTGGGCCTCAGGCTCCTCCTGGGCCCAAGGGGCAGGCTGGACGATGGCGACCTGCCTCGCCTGGCGGCCCTGGAAGCTCACGCCAGAGGCCGTTAGCACGAGCGCCCCTCGGCTGCCAGGCAGCCCGGGCCTCTCCACCCCGCCATCCTAGCAAGTCATCTTTTCTGCTCCCCGCCCAGCAGTCTGAGATTCTTGTTGTTGTTTTCATCAGTGTTTGTGTATTTGACGTGCAGCCCAAGACAACTCTTCTTCCAGCGTGGCTCAGAGATGCCAAAAGGCTGGACACCCCTGGCAGCCTTTAAGAGCCCAGCCCTGAGCCTCCATCTTCCCGAGGCTCCATCTTATCCTCTGTCCTGTGACAGGCCTGGACCAGTTAAGCCCCGGAGGTCATACTGGCTCTCAGACCTCTGAGCCCCCGAAGGCAGAAGGCAGCGGGATCAGGATTCCCGTAGCCAGAGCGCAGCTGGCCAAGGAGCGCAGCCCCGCCCCCCAAGCAGGTGGGAGGCTGGTGGTAGGAGCCAGGGGTCAGTGAGGGGGAAGGGCTGGGACATTCGCCTCTTCTGACCTTTGAAACAGATTCTGTCCTCTTCCTCTGGAGTTTGGATGGCGAACTCCTGGAAGACGAGGTACCCAAGACGACCAGGAACATCTCGGGATGAAGAACAGGCGAGAGGTGCGGGCGGAGTTGGCCCCTGCCCTGGTGTAATGACATGACCTCCCTCCACCTTCATGCTGCCTTGCTCTGCACGCGCCCCCCCCCCCGCTTTCGGGAGGATGGTGACATGACCAGAAGGGGCCCCTGGCCTCTCACTTCACCCCATTTCCCAGGGCTTGGCCAGACGCAGAGCTGGGAGGATCCAGACCTCCATTATGATTAGGAGGGTGAAGATAATTCTATTACCAGTAATAGTATATTGTAAATACCGCATCTCCACCTGTTAATTAGTGCCGCCCCCCCCCACTAGGAAGCAATGCTGGGTAATCATGGCATTTTGCATTTTGCGGGTGCTGCTGTTTATTATATGCGGTATTTCAGTGGCTTGTGTGGGAGAAAGAATTAATTATAGCTCTCTGGTTCCAGCCCGTTCCAACCCCACCCCATCCTTTCCTCCCATTCCCCTCACGTAGAAAGCAGAGTAAATATACAGCGCCGGCTCGCTGGTTACTGAGGCGGGGAGGGCACCGCACTGCGCACCAGGCGCGGAACCCGAAGTCAAGGGCTGCCTCTGGTGCCACCGCCAAAGGACAGAGGGGCCTTGGAGGCACTGCTGAATGTCTCTGGGCCTCGGTTTGCGCTTCCTAAGACGGGAATAACAAATCAGCCCTGCTTGCGCTCTGAGCTTGTTATAAGGTCGCAACAATGAAACTTTGGAAGCTGTGCAAATGCTACGTAGTACAGCACACACGCAGTTAAATTCTTAATTGTATCGTGTGTGTGTGTGTGTGTGCGCGCGTGTGATTTTCTCTGTAGATTCTTCTGGAACATATCTGCATCCAGGTTTCTTTGGAAACCTGACCGAACTAAAGAACTAAAATCAGAAGGATTAGATACAAGGAAGTCGACGGCGGTGGGGGTGGCTTCAGCAACAGGAAGCGGGAGTGAGGGGGACACGCTGGGTGTAAGGCACTGCAGGGGGTTATGGGTAGACAAAGAGAAGGCTCAAAGGGCCAACAGGTCAAAGGTATCACAGGTGGGCCCAGAATTTGTGGGAAGCACATATGTAAATGAACAAGAACCTAAAAATGGGCTAGAACTCTGGAGGAAATTCAGAGCAGGGAGGCGGAGGAGGACTGGGGTGAGGTATGGCTAAGGAGAAAAAATATACATATACATGTATATATGTGTGTGTGTGCGTGTGTGTGTGTGAACTATTTATGTAATTTGCTTTACCCATTATCTTAGAATGAGAGAACATGTAAACAAATCAGGCATAGATGGAAAATGGAAAATGACAGAAATTGCTCAAAATACCATAAATCCGCATTAACACGGGCATTGGTGGAGGACAGCCACGTCGCTGACGGCACCCCTGAGATGGAGGTGCCGCGGACACTGTGGTTCTACACATGGGCTGAGACTGGGCTTCTGTTATCAGATACTGTGGAGGGTGAGGCGTTTTAGAATCAATAATCCCCTGAACAACTCTCGAAGTTAGGTATTATTGCTGATCAGGAAACAGAGGGTCACCAAACGTAGATATCTTGTCCAAAGCCACACAGCCAGCTGGTGACAGAGCTGGCATTCACAGTCATATGTGACGTCTGAGTCACCCCACTGGGCCGCCTCTCACGGTAGACAGGAGGCTCCCTCCTTCGTATTAGGCCCACATGACTGGGTGTGGGGGGTAACATCTAAACCAGGGGTGTCCCACCTGCAGTCCGCAGGCTGCATGCGGCCCAACACAAAACTGTAAATTTACTTAAAATATGATGAGATTTTTTTTGTGATTGCATGTTGCAATGGATTTAATGTGTGGTCCAAGACAACCCTTTTCTTCCAGCGTGGCCCAGAGACGCCGAAAGCTTGGACACCCCTGAGACCAAACTCTCTTCAGCTCAAAGCCTAAATTCCTGCTGTCACACCCCATTTCCTCAGGGAAAAGCCCAACCTGAGTCTGTCCTGAAAGCCCGGGCGACAGGGACCGAGGCCAGCGACAGTCCGGAGGGAGGTGCTGGACTGCCATTTCCTTTCTCGTCTTCCAGGGTGTCCTGCAAGGCTCAGAGGGCGCTCTGTGGTCATTAGAGGGAACACCCTGGACCGAACTGTGCAGGACCGAGCGTGAAGCAAAATCCCCCAGGGATGCAAGTGCAAGTGCAGGGGAGGTCAAATGTCAGAGCTGGCCGATGATTTGTGGAGACAAAAAGAGGAGATTCCTTCCATGTGTCCAGTCTTTAGAAGGTAAGAGAACATAAATTACAGGAATAGAGGATAAACTCCGAAAGTAAAGCCATCCCTTTGTCTAAAGTAGAAAAGGGGGGGAAAAAAAGAGAAAAGTCTAGGCTAATAAATTCTTCCTAAATTAAGGCAAAAGTCTTTGTACTAATCCCCTGCAAAACGGGATACAGCACACCTGGAATTCACTTGTCTCGTTAGCCTTCTCCAAGCCGAAACTTGGCTCCCCTAAGAGGAAAGTGTGTCTGTGGCCTGCGGCAACCACCTGCGTAAAAACAAGCCGGACGAAAATTAAGGTCTTCCAGAGAGCATGAGAACATCTTCCCAGAAGCCTTGTGACTCTTTCGTCTCAGGGACCTACTCTGCGGAGTACCAGCTGCTGGTAGCCCCTTTAAGTCAAGAGCCCAGAGGGGTCTCTAGGAAGATGCTACGCCAGGGTGAGAAGTAAGCTCTGAACCCATAATGCAGAGGGGGTGATTTCATTTTCTATCTCCTGACCCCTTAGCCGCATCCCACAAATTCTTCCAGACCCTTCAACTTCTGTCTTATCCTGGATGTCCTCTGGCTCCTTCACGCATCCTTGACCCAAACGTCTTCAACCATTTGCACTCTGGGTTGAATGTGTTGATTCTATAATTATTATGCCTTTATTAATTGTCTTTCTCCTGGTTTCAAGAGCTGTACATTGCTTTTGCCTCCCCCTCACTGCTGAGTAAAGAGTTGTTGCTCAGTAAACATCCTGCTGATTCAGTAACAGACCAAGGATTTGGGAATACTTGGTTTCATGGTTACTTAAAGACAGAGGGAAGGGGAAAGGAAGAGAAAGACTAAGTTGCCCCAGGGGAGAGAAAGGCCCCCAGCAGCGCCCAGGATGGTCTCCATGCCCAGAAACAAGCTCTCTTTATCAAAGAAGAGAAAAATGAGTTACCATGTGCGTTGTGAATTCCCAGCATCCGAATGTACCGCAAATGTGCAGGTGAAAACTGCTAGGACTGGCAAGTTACGTGCTTTAAGTGATGGGACTCGGAGATGGTGTTTGCAGAGCTTCTGGTAGCTTGGTAATGAGTCACCTCGAGTCTTTTTCCAGACACGCTGGAGGTTCGGCAAGACTCTCCCTCAGAGGCAAGCCCTGTTTGAATTTGTCTCTGATTAGCTTCGAAATAGGCAACTCACGCTTCAGGGTCTTTCTTGAACCCACTCTCAAGAGTTAGATGTCAGCCCCAAAGGGTCCAAGAAAATTCTGCTGTCCTTGATGCCAGATTTCAGATGGAATCTTTCTCTCTTGATCAAAACCTTCAGTCTCTCCTTTTCATCTGCTGGATGAGTCAAAAGCCTGTCGTGAATGACCTTTGGGGACTGGATTCCAGTTGGGAAGAAGAAACCCAACCACAAAAGACACCTGGGGGACACCTGCGGACACTGGGATACGAACTAGACCTGGGTGGTGTCAGGACACCATTGTTCACTTCACTGGGTGTGATAACGACAATGTGGGTGTGTACGCACACTGACGGGTTCGGGGTCACAAGGTCTGCAATGAACATGGAAGCGCTTCACCAAAAATCAAATGTTTTTGATAGTTAGAGAAGAGAGAAAGAGGAAGTAAAAATGACAAAAATGTTAGCCTTTGTTAAATTTGGACTGTGGACTCTGCATGTCCCCTGATCCATCAGAAGTACAGAATTATAGATTTTCTCTCAAGGAAAGAAGACTTGGAAGCTCGCATCTGACAGGGTCAGGAGGGCTCATGGCCGGGACTGGGCAACGGGGACCGCTGGCTCTCGGTCCCACCGCGAGGAATACCTCCCACCAAACAGCGAACCAGGGCCAGGCAGTCTGAGGCTTTGTTTTCAATCTGAGAGGTGAGCATGTGGGTATTTACTGCCCTCTTCTTTCAACTTTCGTGAATGTTGAAAATTCCTCATAATAAAAATGGTATGCAGATTCCTCAAAAAGTTAAACACAGACTCATCACATGATCCGGCAATTCTACTTCTGGTCAAATGACCAAAAGAAGTGAGAGCAGGGACTTGAGCAGATATTTGCACACCAGTGTTCACAGCGGCATTATTCCCAAGAGCCAAAAGATGGAAGCTAGCCAAGTGCCCACAGACAGATGAGTAGATAAGCAACTGTGGGCTGTATATACAAGGGAATATTATTCAGCCTTAAAAATGAAGGGAATTCTGACAGGCACTACACCATGGGTGAACCCTGAGGACGTCATGTTAGGTGAGGAAGTCAGCCACAAAACAGCAAGTACTGTATGGTGCCTCTTAAATGGGGTGCCTAGAGCAGCCAGTTCACAGCGACAGAGAGTAGAACAGCGGTCGGTTACCACCTGCTGGGGGAGTAAGTTTGTGTCTCCTGGGTGCAGAGTTTCATTTGGGGAAGTTTCATTTGAGAAAGTTCTGGAGGTGGGCGGTGGGGATGGATGCAGAGCAATGTCCACGCACTGAATGCTATAAAACTCTACACCTAAAAATGGCTCACATGGCAAATTCTATGTTAGGTATGTTTTACAGCCATAAAAAAGTCCCATAATGGGGAGATGAAGGGGAGAAATTAGAAACACTAACGGTAACCTTCCTCAGCCTGGCCTCACGGTCACCCCCCACCCTGCTGAGTGCTCCCCACTCAGCGCTAGGCCCTGCACACACCCCACACTGCCCAGCCTCATCACGCCCTTTCCCTCGCTAATCCTGCCACTGAACTTTCTCCCCCTCGTTTTCCATGGGTCGAATGCCACCCATTAGGGGCGTCAGGCTCAGATGCCGTCTTGTTTGCAAAAACCCTTGCCAACTCTTCTGACCAGAGTGGTCCTTGCCTTCTGATTCCTGCTGCGTTTTGCTTGCATTCTCCATAAATGTTTATTTACTCCTACAAACAAAATCAATGCTCAGATACTGACCAAGGCCGAGTTCACTGTATCTATCATTCATCTGAGAGTCCCTGCAGAGGTACAAGAGCATAAATTTTCCTGCGAAGAAATATGTCCATTAGAAAGGTTATGGGTGACAAGGGACTGAGAGCTAAAGGTCAGAGCTGGGAAATTATGGTCCCTGCTCTCACTCCCAAGCTAAACATAAAATTTCTAACCATATGTCATCTGAGGATGGGCCAGACAGCTTGAGTATGTCTGGCTTTGAAAACCCAAATGCAAGGTAAGCCAAATTGTACAACGTAACGTGTGTCCTTAAAATCCTACTGGGATACTTGCTAGTCCCCTGTAAGAGCTGGCAATGAGGCTGGTGCCTCTGAAGACAGAGAGCGTCCCCCAACAAGTAAAAATCATGTGGTTCTGAGTGGGAGCAGATCCCTCCAAATCCACAGTAGAGTGTTCTTGTGGAATAGCATATAGTACATGAAAACACAAACAAAGAAGAATTTGTCACTTGAGAATAGAAGCTTCTTCATAGCATCAAAGTGTGCAGCTGGGCCTTGGAAGCCCACAGTGCTCGTCATCAAGCCTCACAGGTAACCGCTCCCTGACTCAAAAGAACTTACGCACCCCTATGTTCATAGCAGCGCTATTTACAATAGCCAAATGTTGGAAACAGCCCAAGTGCCCATCAGAAGGTGGGTGGATTAAAAAAACGCGGTACATTTACTCAATGGAATACTATGCCGCAGAAGGAAGGAGCTTCTACCCTTTGAGACAGCAGGGGTGGAACTGCAGACTATTATGCCAAGTGAAATAAGCCAGTCGGTGAAAGAAAAATACCATATGATCTCACTTATAAGAGGAATCTAATGAACAAAATAAACTAACGAGCAAAACAGAACCAGAGACGTGGAAACAAGGAACAGACTGACAGCTGCCAGAGGAAAGAGGGAAGAAGGGGAGTGGCGGGAAGCAGGGGAAGGGATTAGTCAAAGAACATGTATAAATACCCATGGACACAGACAGCAGGGTGGGGACTGACTGCGGGAGCGGGCAGTGGGCTGGACGGAAGAGGGCAAAGGGGGAAAAATTGGGACAACTGTAATAGAATAAATGAGAATAAAAAATATGTATCAAAAAAAGAAAAAGAAGAAAGAAGGAAAAGTATTGCTCTCAAAACCCAGGAAAGAAGGAAGGAAGTTTACAGAAAGAGAAGCAGTGATTTACTCTCACTGGATTTTGGCCTGTGCGCTCTCTCTCTCTCTCTCTCTCTTTTTCTCTCTCTCTCCTTTAAGCCTAAATGATTTTCTCTTCTTTTTTTGAGGGAAATTTTAACTTGAAAGGAAATGGAGTTTTAGTGCTTGAAGTGTTTCTAGGCGAGAAGCGAAATGTCCCTTAGTAGCAATTGCTTGGGCTGGGAACAAGATGTTTCGGAGGCACGTGCTCGGTCCCTGAAGGCGGTCTTCCATCACATACTGCTCAGTTCCCACAGCAGCCATAGTTTTTAAAGAGAAAAGAGACTCTCTCCTCATTTCTAGAGATCCCAGGCAGATCGCCCAGGCGCTCGTGTGAGTCACCCTGCTGGAAACATCCTTTCTCCCCCAAAGTCTCTGAATGAGATCCTGTTCAGACCCAGAAGTTTCCAGTAAACCCTGCACAATGTTCTCTATTCACATTCATTTAGACATTGCCCCCAAATGGATGTCTTTGACACTGATCAAGGACAGTTTTGAAAGGGCAGCGGATTGTCCCTCTCTTGATGACTTTGATTGCGTGGTGCTACCTAGCGACAGCTGGGATAATTGGTGTGCTCATGTGTTATTACTGGCCAATCAGAGACAAGATCCTAGAACTAGCAGGCCCACCCACACTCACCAATAACCCCAAGCTGGAAGTGTTGGATGTGGAATGGCTCTCGCTGCTGTTGCTGCACTATATTAACTTGTGTACAGATGCTCCTTGCTTTTCCATTAGGCTGTATAAATGGAAGTCCAGGCCTGCGGATGACCCAGTTTCAAAACCGATTTACTAGGGAGACTGCTCCATGGGTCCAGGAGGGGCTGTTAGGCAAGCGGCTATGACGTACTGGTCATGGAGAACTGGTAATAGAGGAACAGATACACTTTTCCTTTACGTTATACATTATCCATGTAATTGACAGAGGAGAGCCCAGAAGAACGATACATTTTTTTTATTATAGATTTTCTACTTATACCTCCTGGACCTTAGAAGAGGAGTGGTATCAGGGAAAAG
The DNA here is from genome assembly GCA_039655065.1 of Glossophaga mutica. Classification (NCBI taxonomy): domain Eukaryota; kingdom Metazoa; phylum Chordata; class Mammalia; order Chiroptera; family Phyllostomidae; genus Glossophaga; species Glossophaga mutica. Next base: position 9,456,626 of record CM077313.1, read on the forward strand.
TGATAAACCTGTTGGCATGTTCCTACTGATGGTGGGTCAGGGTGAGGAGTGTCTGCTGGAGGAAAGAAACCCAGGAAGACCCAGTTCCTGGAGCCTGCGGATCCAGGCATGGGGATATCGTGCCAGGCTCAGCTGGACTGTGGGGACCAGGAAAATCGGGTCATTCCTCTCTGCTGCTGGGACAAAGTGCCACAAGTCAGGTTTTGGACTGCCCAGGACACTGACGTGGATGTGTTCACAGAAACGGTATGTTTATGCCATCTGCAACTCCAGGTTTTTTTATTAGAAGGAAAGATTTAGTGTATATAAAATATCCAGTAATCAATATCCAAATTAGTATGAGTAAATACAACAGCTGCTATACTCTGTATCATCTCAAATTAACATTTTTCCTACTTTACTGAGTTACAGTTGAATGTGTAAAATCTATTTCATGGGTACACTTGCTCTGGGGGGCAGAGGCGCTGTGAACATTTACGACAATCCAAGTCATCGCCACCTCCAGCACCTCGCCGCTCCCTGTCCTTCTGGTTCAGTTCTACCTTTCCGCAAATGTCAAACGTACAGCACGGCAGGTTTCACTGTAGCCACGTTTACATTAGGTTTCCAGAACTCACTTATCTTGCATAACCGAAAATTCGCATCACTCGACCAAAATCTCCCCCAGCCCCTGGCAACCACCATTCTACTCCATTTCTATGAGTTTGGTTATTTTCCATTAAACATGTAAGTGCAGTCACATGGTATTTGTCTTTCTGTCTCTGACTTATTTCAGCTAGCATCGTGCCCTCCAGATTCACCCACGTAGTCCCAAGAGGCAGATTCTCCATGTATATGCATGTACACACACACATGCATGTATGTGCACATGCAGTGGACTATTCTTCAGCCTCGAAAAGGAAATATGCATATTAATAATATGTAAATACAATTCCATGTTTATGTAGTAACAAATAAATAGAGGTATATGTGTACATATCATGTTTCCTTCACCCATTCATCTTTTAACGGATGTTGAGGTTGTTTCTACATCCTGACTATTGTAAATAATGCTGAAATGAACACGGAAGTGCAGGTGGCTCTTTGGGATACTGATTTCATTTCCTTTGGAGACATACCCAGAGGTGGGATTGCTGGATCACAAGCAGTTCTAGTTCTGATTTTTTGAGGAACCTCTACACTGTTTTCCATAAAGTCCATGCCAATGGAAACATCTGCAAGTCTGGATGGAACCCCCAGGAACCCAGGGTATTGATTTCACCCATCATATGTTTGTCTGTGTAGATCTTCAGAAATTAGCGCGAGTGCAGCTGACCCCTCCCTAAACCTCCAGCACTGAAAAACTGGGAAACTGCAACAGCGCGGCTGGGCACGCGACCGCTCTCGCTCACCCGGGCTGCCACGGCCTGTGCGGAAGGGCGATGCCAACCTGGAAAAGGACCAACGCTGGTCCTTCTCCACTAACTCTCCCACCATTTCTAGGATCAGGTTTGGGACATCACGTAGGGTCCTTCTGATTGGCAGGAAGAGGCTTAGGGAGGGAGCACAACCACCCCAGGAGGAAGAATCCACTTCCTTGTAGTTTAGAATTCCGCACGAGTCAATTCAAGTGACAAGAATACTTTTCATCTAGAGAAAAGTGGCTGCATCTTTAGTGAGTTCACAGTTAGGCTCACAGCACACCAGGCAATTGTGTTAGCGATACCCTTGCTAAAGCAGAAGGGCAGGTGTGCCCTTCAGCCCGGGTTAGCATCCCCAGGCAAAGCCTGACTGTTCAGGCAACGCAACGAAGGCAGCTCATGGTGAGGTCTTACTGAGCACCTACTACGAGCCTGCCTTGTTCCAGGCATTGTGCAGGAGCCAAAGGCACACCTGAGCTGCTTCCTGCTCCTCTCTGGGAACTTTTGTGGTCCCCTGAGAGACACCCATGCTGAAATAAGAGTATTTGAGTCAGGAAAACCAGCTCCCTGGCAGAAATATCCTCTGTAAGTCATCTCGATACACCCAAATGCCTCAACAGACACCAACCTTACAGCCAGAAAGCATACACCCGAAGAATCCGCTGATGAAATGCTAAGAGGGTGTGTGGCGTGGCCATTTCAGCAAGTAACTGCAGGGGAGCGGGAGAGGGCGTGGACACAGCAGGTGGGTGGACAGTGAAGAATGGGCTTCCAGCAGAAAGGAGTGGCCAGCGGGATGACCACAGGGGAGTAGGGAGAACGGCATGAGTGTTGGGTTGTGTGGCAGAAGACAGAGCGAGAGGGGGCGGATGAGAGCCCCCAAAATAGAACCGCGTGGGTGAGCCATGTGGTGATGGGAGACAGATGTCAGGCCACAGGGAAACGCGGCCGGAGGCGGCGGGCGGGTGGGCGGAGGGAGTCCACGCCGCTGGGTAACAGAAATGGGGTGAAGGGGCTGCACATCCCCTTTATCAAAAGGGGGTCTGCCAAACTCAGCTGCTCTTCACAAAACCTCTTTAAAGTCTTGGTTGACAGTGGTACAAGCGAAGATGGGCGTGAGGAGGGGTTCATCTGTCCCGAAACCCATTTTTAGGTGGGGACACATGCTACTCTGAAATTTACTTCTGACCCAGTTAGAGTAACTAGAAATGAAATTTGGATCCCGGGGGCCGCAGACGAGGGAGCAAGGTGTCATCTCCCAACTGGAATAAATTAGGAGGAGCTCAGGGGATTCCAAACTCTCTTTTTCTTAAGCCAAGTGTTTCAGTTTCCTTACCCGGGGGGTAATAACGCGGCAAGTACTTGAATTCTGGAGTTATCGTAGAAATACGAAGAGATGATACATGTGACGTGTTTAGCCTGACCCACGGTAAATGCTAGGTTAAACGATAGAAATACGATCGAAGCTTCCTTCCACTCTCATGTTCCGAGGTCCTGTGAGGTCCTCAGAACTAGGCTGAGCTCCCTCCGGAGCAGGCGGACTGGGAAACTGCACGTGAAGTTCGGCCGTGGGAGATGTGCCTGCCTAGCTCACGGGGTGTCCTCCACTTCTGGCAATGACCTGCCCGCGGCTACGCGGCACGGGTTCTCCGGAGCATCCCACCCTCCCGGCAGAGCTGCCTGCTCTGACTCAAGCTGGGTCATGAGCTTCTTTCTCCTGGGACTTTGAAATGTGGGGCAGACACGGAGACTGGGGTTAATGGAGCTGAGTCAGGAGGAAGACTCCCCCCAAAAAACACACACACACGCCTGCGCACACGCACACACTGCTGAGCCCCTGGTTCCGGCCCTGACCCTATCTAAGTGCTCACCTGTCAGTCAGTCCCCTGAGCCTCTCCAGCAGCCTTCTCTGTGGTTGACACGAGCCAGAGTAGACCTCCATTGCTTGCGAACAAAGGACAGGCCCGCGATGCACACGAGCATGCGTACAATCACGTTATTTGGAAAGAAGACCCATAGTTCTCGTAATAGCTTCACATATTCTTGCCCCCAGAATGAATAAAGCCCAAGACCCCGGACCTTCATGCATAAGGAAGTAGAGAGGTGGCTCCACGGAGGACAGAGGGAGCACGCGACTCGGGTCCCCGGAGAGCCGCATTCCTCAGAGCGGATCTGAAGGCCTTCGACTCGCCCAACATTTCCGAGTCCAGGGAACGGGGCCGAGGTTCCTGCGAAGTCTCCAAACGACCTTTGCACTAGAATGCCACCAGTAAGTAGATAAGATTTTTAATCAAGTCATCACCCAGGAGAGAAAGGAGCTGAAGGAAGAAACAGAGATGTCTAATTACATCCATGACAATGCAAAGCCAAGAAGAAAGGAGCGAAATTTCAAAACCACCCCAGTGCCTCAAACCCCCTGGAGCCACCTGTCCTCGGGCCCACAGTTGCCAGTTCTTCTAACTGTGGTAAGTGGGTGCTGAAAGGTAGAGGAATGTTCTGGCAAGTCCAGAGACTCAAAGAAAATCTTGTCATCATTATGTGGGGTGATGAGTTTGTTTTTTTTTTTAAAGGCCCCAGAAAGAGAATCCAATCTTCTTTGTATTACAGCGGAGCCCAGGGGAGGCTGAATGAGGAGTGCGAAGAGTTTCCCAGCAGAGGGAGATGAGAAAGAAGGGGCTAGCTTCCAGCTTGTCAGAGAGCAGTCTTCTTGCAGAGAGGGGAGTGGGGCTGAGGGACTGATAAGGGTTGTTTCTAGACTCACCTAGGTCACCAAGATCCTGAGGACCAGTGGTGGCCCAGGAATCACCGGCCAAGTTCTAATGCTGTTGGTAGGGTTTCTGCCTCGGAACACGGCTGAGAATAAGCAAGACAGACGGTGTGGGTGGGGGGTGGGGGGTGCTGGGTAATGACATGTGGCTGACCCTGCGATGACAGTAAGGGTCACTGTTGGCTAACAGCTGAGTGCTCGGGGTAGTGCTTTTGGAACCTAGAAGTCTGTTTCCTTTACTTACTCTAAAATATGAGTTGCTTATAAATGAGTTCAAGGTTATATGTAATATGTTTCTCATTTTTTTTAAATGTAAAGGTTTATATAAAAAGTATGCATGGCTGGGTGGGGTGGAGGATCTCAGCTCATCCAAATTGAGCTGATACAACGTCAGCCCACCTGGGAGGGCGCTCTGAGAGGGGGCCCTCTGATGGGTGGGACCGTAATTATGGAGCTAAATAGAAGTCAAGGGATCCAGTTTAACTTTAAGGGCTGATCTGGCAACACAGTATTCCATCTCAGAGATGAACGTATTGCATGTGCTGAAGATGTGGCAAATCAAGGGCCTTGAAACATCAGGAACAGGGTCAAAAGAGTTACATTAAAAATGAGAACGGTAGGGAAAGGGTTCTCTTTTTGGTGGAAAAAAATTGTAGGAGAGTACCTTTTGGAAAACCTATATGAATTTAAGTTAGGACAGTCACTTGGAGTAAAGAATGCTTTGGGTTTAATTGTGAGTTCAGGGCTTCGTAACAAACTTAGAAAGAAGGTTTGGTTCATCTGGGAACAAAGACTTGGAGAGAGAGTAATAAGAGCCCCAGCTGCTCCCCAACTAATTATGTCAATAGATTTCCACACTGCATAGATTACCAAAATACTGGGTTGTCAGCAAGATCTCCAGTAGACTCTGATTACAGAAAGTGGTGGGAACATATTTCAAAACATACAGCTCAACAGAAAAAAGAAAACCAAGTAACCCAATTAAAAAATGGGCAAAGCACCTATCTAGACATCTTCCCCAAAAAAGACACACAAATGGCCAACAGGTACATAAAAAACTGCTCAACATCACTCATCATCAGAGAAATGCAAATCGAAACCACAGTGACATATCATCGACTCCTACATGTTAGGGTATCTGTTATCAAAAAGGCAAGAGACAACAAGTGCTGGCGAGGATGTGGAGAAAAGGGACCCCTCACGCACTGTTGGTGGGAACGCAGACTGGTGCAGCCACTCAGTATGGAGGGGTCCTCAGAAACTTAAAAATAGAACTACTGTTCACCCGGCAATTCCACTTCTGGGTATACAGTCAAAGGTGATGAAATCATTACTCACAATAGCCAAGGTACGGGAACAACCTCAGTATCTGTGGATGGGTAAATGGATGAAGAAGACACGGTACCTACACATGTGTATACAATGGAATGTTATTCAGCTTTAAAGAAGAAGGAAATCTGCCGGTTGTGACAAAGTGGATGAAACCGGAGGACGTTATGCTAAGTGACGCAAACCAGACAAAGACAAATACTGCACGGTATCTCTTACGTGTGAAATCTAAACAACAGCAACGACAAATACAATGGAACTCCTGGAAACAGGGGGTAGGAAAGCGGTTGCCGGGGCTGGGGGCTGGGGAGGTGGAGAAAAGGTCTGAGGCTCCGGCAGGCAGCACGGTGACCGCAGGTGACGACAGTGTCACGTGTAACTGAAATTTGCTGAGATAGAAGAATTTAAATGTTCTCGCACACACACCAAGAGGTACGTATGTGATATGTGAGGTAATGGATGTGTCCATGAATGTGATGAGGGAATCCTTTTACAATGTAGATATATATTGAATCATGATGTTATATACCTCTTATAATGTTATTATAAAAATTATTTTTAAAGTGCAAATAAATTACATTTGTCAATTAAGCTGGGGCAAAATTACCAAAAAAAAAAAAAGAAGAAGAAGAAGAAGAAGAAAAGAAAAAAAAAAAAAAGGAAGACAAGTAACTCTGCTGGTGAACAGTCTACATGTTAAAACTAAAAGCCATTCCAAGAGTTCAGTGCCAGCATGATCTCAAGCCAAGCGCAGGCCTCCGTGGCCACCAAGGACTGCAGGGTGGGCTGATTGCAGCCATGCTGGCCCACGCACGGGCACCGCCTGGGGCAGAAAGATCAGTTTGCATTCCAAGTTTCCACCTTTCCAAGGGGCCTGGGGTGTTAGGATGCAGTCGTGATGGTAAAGGTCCCTGAGGGGAAGTAAGGCGGCTTCTGTGCATCCACAGTGGCAGATGGCGCTGTGGTGTCTGCACTTCTCACGAGCCTCCGGAGACGTGGAGGATCTCAGCACTTGGCTGAGACCTGACTTTTAGTCCTGTGGGTCGTGGGTTTGTTTGTGGGGCTGAAGCACGCAGCTAGTGAGAAAGGCTAGCCTGCTGCCTCGCGCACCCAAACCAATGTGCTGGTGGTGTCTTCCCTTTGCTGTTACACATGCATCAACACTCATAGAGTGATTCTTTTTTAAATTGCCCTTCTTGTGAAAAAATATTCCATTAAAGGAAGCCATCTGCTAATGCTGATAATGGACGAGAAGAGGTCTTAGAAAGTGGTATTTTGTTTGAAATAAAAAGTGGAATGTTGAATTTGGCAGCAGATCAGACATGTGAAATAAACAAGTTCACTTACAGGGAGATTAGAAAATACAACTTACGAGTGTCCTGGCCAGGGCAAACACTGTGATTCATGGGGGAACTTTTAATAATGTAGCAATGTTCGCAAATTGGTAGACTGGAAAAGGTCTTGGGATCTGACCCTTGAGCATCCCCTGAGGCCGACAGCTCTGGGAGGACGGGCTCCAGCATTTCCCAGCACCCTGGAGCCTGGAACGGCGCCTGGCACACGAGAGGTTGAGAGGCAGGCAGCAGCCGAGGGGTGTGGTGCCTGCTGGTTCATACGAGGAATCTGGGTGCTGATCAAAGTGCAATAGGGCGACTCCAAACGTTCTTACGCAGAGTGGTGACACAATATGGTTTCTGTATAAAAGGTCGCTCTGGCTGCTTGGGGGAACAGATGTGACAGGAAGAGCGTCGGTAGAACCGACCAGGTATCCTTAGGGACAAGCTACTGGAACAGACCAAGCGAGGAATCACACTGGCCCACATTTGGGGGCGCTCAACTGGTTCAAGGTAAATTGGAAACTAGAGCCAACAGATTTCCTGTTGGACTGGGTGTGGGACTGAGAGAAGAGGGACAATCTGAGGAATGGATTGTCCCTCTTGGGTGGATGGTGGATGGTGGTACCATTTAGTGAGACCAGCAAGACAAGAAGGAACTGCTTTAGGGAACCCAATTCTGTTGGGGCCAGTGAGGTCTGAGGTAAGTATTAGTCATTGCGTGGAGCTGGCAACCACACATCAGTCAGGTAGGGTACCTGATCCCGGCACTCTGAGAGCTAAGTGGGGTTGGAGGTTTCAGTTTAGGGTGAACAGGTGAGTGCCTGCTGCCTACTCTCCTGAATGAAAAATGGAAAAAGTTCTCGACAAGACAGAATACAGGAGCGTAAATGCATCTGATACCCCTCTGTTACAAGAGAAAACATAAAATCCTTGTGCACAAAAAGGGGGAATCGGAATTGTAATTGTGCTAACACACAAAAGTCCCTCCTACACTCGTCAACTGACCCTAAAAAGCCAAAACGTCAAAGAAGTGGTTGGGTTTTTTTTTTTTATGTTGGAAATGTTGTCTACTAAAGGTCCTATTTTCTCGATTCACTTAAATAGATTTGAGACTCACTATGTCTTCAAGAAGGCAAGGTTAGAGGGACAGCTGGAAAGAAGTAAAGGGAACAAAAATAGACTTTTAAAATAATGACTTGGAGACAGAAGTATTTGATGCTTGGGCAAGAAAAGGAAGAAATAAGACAAATGCAAGTTGCTTCTTCCAAGGAAGGAAAATGCCACCCAGCACTTAGTTCCCTGACAACTGGGGTGGCCCAGGAGAATCCAGTGAAAACGACTTCCTCGAATGGAAACCATGACAGGGCCAGAGCCGACATCTCTATTCACAACGGGAGGCTGGACTTGGCAGTGATCTGGCTTACAGATCTAGAAGAGTTTAAAAACTGTGCGCAAAGCCAGAGGAGAAAAGCAGGAGGAGCCACTGCTGAATTAACCACAAGGCTCAGACAGGGGTGGGGGTGAGCACATTGGCCAATGACGTGGACAGGTCACAGTCTCGAGGATGCCCCACTGGCTTCGTCCACCTGACCACACTCCCTGTGATATGAGTGGGCAGTGAAGCAAGCGCGTAAATGTGCTGTGCATGCGGGCGAGATGTGGAGTGTGGTTCAGGGGGCGCAGCGTGGGGAGACAGTGAGGGATCTGTCACTAGGGGCTCAGCAGCCACACATTAGCGTCTGTGATACCAGGAACAGGTCTGCTTTCTTCTAGATGTACGTTTGAGCTTGACATTTTGTGACAGACGGCAAGGCATCAGTCTCTTTTCAGAGATGACCCCGTGCCTCTAAAATGTAGTGGAACAAACACGCTGATATTGGTCTATGTCGAGAGTAGTAAGAATAGATGGCGATGTGCAATTCTGCACATTTACGTCCATTTCCAAATTCTCCGGAGGTAAAATAATTCTCTGGTGGAGTCATAATACACCTGAGCAATCTCCCACTTGGATAAAAATCTCCCCAACATTTCGTCAATGTTAGCCTGGACAAGAAACCTCATTTCTCATAAGATGCCACTCGCAATGGAGAAAATGTGAGGGCCACTTTGAATGGGAGAGACTCTTCCCCTGGGTGCAGGAAAGGGGGTGCAGTTCTTTTCACTCTAACAACTGAAGTGCAAGGGCACGTCTACCTGGGAACCCCAGGGACGGAGCGTGACTGGCGGTTCTCCTTCACTCTCGGGACCACCCGTCCATTCTCCAGAGCAGTGAAAGACCAAGGAGAGGAAAAGGAGCCCCTATAAGGGACGACAGCTTCTCTACTATGATAAAATGAAACTTAGTTGAGTGTGGGAAGGAGAAGCTCCAAGTTGGCCAAAGGCCCAGGTGAAGGAGCTGTGGCTGACCAAGGGACCTGGGCTCTGTGCCCCTGAAGATCGCCTCTCCTTTAGGGTCCACCCCCTGTACCACCAGCTCCACCCAAGCCACGGCCCTAGTGTTTGTTACCTGACAAAGCTCTTCCAAAAGTAGGCAAAAATAAGCTCCCCTTGACCCAGTGAAAATAATTAGTGTGCTGGGCATTTTGGGGGTGGGAAGCGGCACAGGGAAGCCTTCTGTAAAAACGAAGGACCGTATGGGCTGGACTCAGTGACTCACTTCCAGAGGATCGAGTACATAAAGGGAAGAATAGTAGCTTTAAAAATAATAACCACAAAAATACTGGAGAGACCTTTCAGACACTACCTTAACCACGCGATCAAGGTGAACCTCAGCGATCAGCCATGGGGGTATCAGGACCTCCCTCAGATAATACAAAAAGGGAGGTATTCACCTGGGTGGAATTCCTCCCTAAAGCCCATCACTGCAATCTAACTATAAAAACCACATCGGACAAATCCAGCAACGAGAGACAAAACTACTTGAGCAACATTCTTCAAAACAGCCAAGGTCACGAAAAGCAAGGAAAGACAGAGAACCTGGCACAGGCTGAAGAGACACGATGACTAAATGCCATGTGGCATCTGGGAACAGAGAGGGGACATGACTAGAAGCAGTGGTGAACTCTCGATCGAGTCCGGAGCCCAGCTAATAGTCATGTGCCGACGAGACCTCGCTCTGACAAAGGCACCGCGGTAACGAAAGACGTTCACACGGGGGGACGTGAGCAGAGGGTGCGCAGGACGTCTCGGCGCCATCTCTGCCACTTTTCTCTAAGTCTGAAACTGCCTCAAAATGGAAAAAAAACTTTATTTAAAAATATTCAGGTTCCAAAAAAATTCAATAGATCTTAATACAAAATGAGATATGAATTCCCTGTTGGTGTGTTTGCTTTATGGTGATTCCTGAAAATTACAGAAATAGCCTCCATGCATTAAAGAAAATTATAAAATATGCACATGTAAAAACTACAAACCAAAATACCACATTTCTACCACCTAGAAATCAACTGTTACTATCTGAGGGCATATTCTCTTTCTGGTGTGCGTGCTCTCTCTCTCTCTCTCTCTCTATATATATATATGCACACGTATACATACATACATATATATACATACATGTATGTACCTGTATATATACATATACCAATATGAGATTTTACACTACATACTGACCTGCAGCCTTTTAAAAAAATTTTTATCCTCACCTGAGGACCTTTTTTCATAGCTTTCAGAGTGAAAGGAAGGGAGAGAGGAACATTGATGTGAGAGAGAAGCATTGACTGGCTGCCTCCCACACATGCCCAGACCAGGGATCAGACCCACAACCCAGGCATGTGCCCTGACTGGGAATCAAACCCAAAACCTGTAGGTTATGGGAAATGCTCCAACCAACTGAACCACACTGGCCAGGGCCAGCTTTTTTTCTTTTTCTTTTTTTCATACAATGATTTCTTGTTTTCCAATTCAGTAAATTTTCATACCATCTAATAATTTTAGCGCATTCGAATTTCCCCAGAAAATGTCCTTACAGCTTCTTCAAACCAGTATCCAGACTAGGATGATTGCGTCTAATTGTTATGGACTTCAAATAGTTTTGAACCTAGCCATTTTCCCTATCGACCCTGATTTGCGAAGATGCCAGGCCGATGGCCCTGCGGAATGAATGTCTCAACCTCTCTCTACACGTGTGTGATGACATCCTTCTCCTCACCTGCTCCTATTGCCCCGGTATTTCCTAAAACCTGAACTACAGGGTCTGGCACAAATAACGCCCCCCTTTTTAATTACAAAATCATAAGCACGGAATTCTGTAAAATAACAATATCACACTCAAGCACACCATGTGACATTTTAGGTGAACTGTTCAAATTAAAACTATGAATTATTACGCCCATGTTACCACCCTACCAACCACACTCAAGCAGGCCTTACTTCTGCCAGACCCTGTGTATTTCCCTAAAGGCTCGATGGACTCATGCTGCCTTTTTTCCTAGAAAACACTGTAAGTGATGTTGTATAGCTGGGGTCAATTACATCGAAGGACACGTGACAGCAGGCTGTTACGCCGTTGGTGATGCTATGACTGCTCAGCAGACTAGGGTGGTGCTCTCTTTTCCCGATAGCCTACAATTACGCTTTCCTCTTGAGGTGAGAAAGCAATCTGTAGTGTCGGTGGCATCCTGGCAGTATAACAAATTCCCATTTTCCGTAACAGCCACATATCCAGGGATTTTCATACCAACAAAAAATACTTGCCTGAATCAGTCGTTATTTGAGATTCATGAAACTATTTTTTAAAATTTCTATTACCATTAGCTGGCTCCCTGGAGTAAAGGAGGACGTCCCTGATCCTCTCAGTGGAGGTGGTCAGCGCTGAATGCAGCGCTTACAGAACAGACGGGACAAACCGCTGGCTGAAGCGTTTCAAAGACCCCGCTCAGCATTAAGGGAGAACAAAAGGGAGCTGAATGCTCAGTGTTACAAGTACAAAACAGAAACATGCTTTGGTTTACAAAGCTCAAGATGGGTGTCCGGAGGACTGGCACAGCCTCAGGGTCCCCTTGCCTCAGGCCCTGGGGACTCCTGGGTCACTTCCTCGTGGCCGGTCCCGTCCCAACTCCTCCAGGCATAAAGCCTAGAGGGGTGTCCCCCTTCTGTTGCTCACCCGAGGCTTCGCCCTCTCTATTTCCATCTTACTGTCTACGAGTCCAGCCTCTTCCCCAAGAATGATCCCTCCCTTTAAATGAGACACCTCCCCCCAACCTCCTAATTAACATGGCAGCCCATTAAATTTGTACAGACCTGTCAGCCATTTCTAAATACACTACAAGAATCATAGCCTCAAAAAAGCAAGCATTGGACAGAGTAATGGAAGGCTCATTGCCTTGTGGCTTCCTTACGAGAAAATGGTGGAAGAACCCCTGGAGTCCAGTAATTTCCCCTGGACCATAACCATTAACTGCTGTAATAAGAAACAGGAGGTAATACAGTGTGCTTCTAACACAGACGTCAGATGCTCCAGTCAGCATCATAAAAGGTTTCCACTATACCGTTACCTCCTTGTCTCTTTCATTTAAAAATAAGGCTCTGACTGCGACAACCTCCACGCAGGGGCAGTCAGGGGGATGGAATGGAAGGACGTCCTGCTGGCCATGCACGTGGCATGTGACAATGACCCGGAAATGATGAGGCCAGTGTTTTCAGGCTGCAGCCGGTTTCGAACCTGGGCCACAGCGAAACCTTTCCATTGTGTCCTAATCAATCAAGGTGGTACAATTTCAGGCATAATTTACTCCTGCTAATTGTTCAAATCACAGGGAGATGAAGCAACATTCACATGGTATAAAGCAGCAGAGAAAAGCAACACAATCCCCATCATCCAATACATAAAGTGAGGCGGTGATCTGTCCATCAAATATGTAAAACCCGGAAGGAAAAAAACATCTGTCAGAACCCGAGGATATGCTAAACCATGAGAAAGAAACATATGGAAATAGGAAGACACACTCTCAATTCCCAGATATGGGGCATGGGGACACATACCTTAGGACAAACACGAAGGGAATACTAACGAGGACACAGAAGGAGTTACGCCCGCTGGGACTTGGTAAACGCTGTCGGTACACCACCTCATTGCGCGCAGCACACACGGACCCCGAGGAGTGCACGGCCCCGCATGGCCACCCAGTCTATCTGATTACGTTTTCACAGACTTAGTCATCTCTGGCATCTCTGAACTATCTAGTCACAAGGAGAAGGTGGACTGCCAAAGTGGACACCAGAGCAGAATCAAGTGACAAGTCGCCGGTTTGGGAAAAGAAGGCCCACGAATGCTCAAGTGGGGTGACGACAATATGTAAGCACACGTGGGAAGTGGCAGCCCCATGCACGGAGAGACGCCTGCGCCGGCTGCGGGTGAGGGCTTCTGGTCGGGGCCCTCGAGGCTGCTCTCATTCTGCACCCACCGGTCAGCCCACTTCCCCGCTGGAGCAGCGCCTTTTTTGCACCCACCTGTGCACTCTTGTTCCCACTCGGATGCACACAGCCAAGGACAGGTGTGATAAGAATGTGTGTGGAAGCGAGGCTGGGAGTGGTGTCTGCCTGGTACACCTGTATCTGTGAGTCTATGGAGGTCATCATTCTAAAGAGTGCTTACCCACATAATATTGTATACCAACTCTACTGTAATAAAGATAAATTTAAAAAATAAAACATTTGAAAAACTAATAAAAAATGCTTAGCCAAACAGTGTGGCTGGCTGGCACCCTGGACCCCTAGGAGGTACCCGAAGAGCTACCACAGGCTCTCCCCTTAAGGCTGAGGAGGCCATGGTGCCCCCTTTGCTCCTCACCCCATGTATTCTGTGCTCACATAGTAACTTCTGTTGGTTACAATGCCGCTTTGGGCACAGATGTCCCTATGTGGCTGAAAACAAGAGCTGGTCCAGTTGACCACTGGGTATTCCTCCCCATGTAACCATCTATCTGTCCCTGTGCATGCAGGTTTCTACCTCAGTCCCCTGAACTTGGCCACTCACTGTGCATCCTCTCAGGAAAGACGGGTCCACTCTCGGAGTGCTGACAACACGGCGCTCCTGACCCACGTGAGTGACAGCATGTCTGGTGGCCAAGCAGCAGATGCCCTCTGCCCAACCGGAGACAGGTGTGCCCCCTTCTGTGTGTGCCCTGTGTCGAGGTGGCAGTTAACCAACCTTTGAGGCCCGGGCCCAGCGAAAACTAGCCCTGTTAAGTATTGTAACATGTCACAGAGCCAGCGTCTACAACGCCTGCCTTCCTGTCCAAACCTCGTCCACCCTCCCAGACGCAGCGCAAGTCCTCTGCCTCAGCTACTTCAGCTCAACAACTTCCTCCCCCTGCCGAGTGCACGTGTATTCGACTGCCCAGCCCAAGACACTTCATATCACATCGTTTTCTACAACCAACTGTCGCAAGTACAGTCTCCTTAACTGGACCGAAGGCCCCTCGAAGGCCGAAGCCATGTGCTATCCATTTTGATCACATTTCTTGGAGCTCAGCGTGGGCCCTCTGGAGCGTGAGCCAGCAGGGTCAGGCCCCACTCGCCCGTGCCCCTCCCAGATGCCAACAAGGGGAGGCCGATCCACAGCCGCCACTCAGGGGCGTCGCCTTCTAAACTGCTGGCCAGCTGCACAGCTGGCTCCTCCCTCCGTTCTCCTAGGGACGCGTGGCCACACTCTTGGTGTCCCAGGACCGGCTCCCCTTTGAATGCATGTCTCCGTGTGTTTTCTTTCTGTTGCCACTCCTGCTACCATTCCTTCTGTCCCTGAGCTTCAGCAATCCACCTGGGGACCCTATCAGCTCCCCTGGGCCACAGCCTCCGAGCTTCCCTTGGCCCTGGGGGTGCAGAGCCAGCACCAAATCTGCAGTTTGAGGGGTAACCAAGGTCTGCCTTATGCCAGAAGGAAAAGGGACCAGAGAAGCAGAGGTTTCCTTCTTGCTTCTGCTTATATGTAGTTTTCTCTGTTTTCCTCCATGTGGCATGATTCCATGAACCTTTTTCAACGGAGGGGAATACTTCTCCAAATGCCCGGCCTGTTTCCATTGTATGGTTTATTTCAGAGTCCTGCTGAAAATGTCGCTGTGGGTACGAGGTAGGAAGTCACCCGGCTCCAGGAGAAAGACAGGATGACCCACTGGGACTGTGCCATGCCCGTTCCCAAGAGAGAAAGTGGCAGAATATTTCTGTCCGAAGTGGATTTCCGTAAGCCTGGGCTCGTGGCCAGTCTGCAGAGAGCCAGCTCCATTAGTAACGCGGTGGGACCACTTCCCTGCTCTGTGTTCTCACTCGGGCGGGTGGGGTGGGGGGGGACACCTTCCTTTGAGTTTCCCATTTTGCTCAGACATACAAACAAGGAAGAGAACAGGAGGCCGGCCCTTTCAGAAGCCGGAGAAGCCCAGGAACCGGGAGCACAGTCGCTGCTCTGAGAGCAAGTCAGTGCCAGAGAGACCAACAAACTTCACCTTGTGTGTGATGTTTATTCTCTTTTACACACACACACACACACACACACACACACACACACACACACACGGAAGTTCCTAAACAGTGTCACTTTAAGAAATTACATCTTCCTTCACTGCTTCAACAAACACATCCGGAGTATCTGTAGCCCACGGGGCGTGAGCAGGCCCACTGGGGAGGAAAAGGCAGGGCCGCAACATTCCAGAAGCCAAGTCGCAGCAGCAGCTTGAAGATGTCTCAGAGCAACAGGTGAGGAGACGAGGAGCAAAGCACCGGACTGCTTCTCTGGGCGGTCCCACCTCCAGAGGGGCCCACACCTCCCCGAGGTTTCCTGGGGTGAAAACTAATCGCTCTGCAGCAGGGCCCTCCCCTTTTCACCTCCAGGGTTGCTACGAAGACAGCCTCAGGTGCACCCGCCGACAGGCACAACAATGCTCGGTGCACAGTAAGCACAAATGAAAGCAAGAGAAACAAACACTGACGAAGGGGCCCCTGCCGAGGCACCCTGTGACATTCGGTCTGTATAGATCGCATTCTCAGCGTCCTTTAAACCACGTACATTTTGTGTGATGTGAAGTTACACTCAAAAACAGAGTGACAAGTTTCTGGCAGTCTATCCATGTAAAGATGCCATGAGATACACACTTAATTATACTTTATGCGCCATACTGTCCGTGTACCTCCAAAGAGTTTGACGTGTGAAACGATCATCCGACACAGACTCAGGCGAATGGCTAGCCATCTTTCAGACCGGTTTTCCTTGTTATGTTTTCCCCCATTTCCCTGCGTTTCCAGAAGGAACACAGCCGCCGCCTCCCCTGCTCACTTGGTCTGGGCCATTCACCCCTCGGCCCCCCAGTCCTGCTGGTCTTCAAGGTCTGCCTGCGGCTCCCTCTGCTTGGAACCCCATCCTGTCCGCCCCTCAGCCCCACCTCTTCCCTTGGTTAGCCCCTGTCCACCCTTCAGGTCTCAGCTCATGGTCACTGCCACGGGGGAAAGCCTTTCTTCCCTTCCTTCCACTTCCCATCACAGCAGGTCAGTTCAGAGCCCAGGTTTGCGCTCAGCACGGCCTGGCATTACATATTGTTTCTGTGATTATCTGACCAAGGCCTTCAGGTTTTCAGAGATGGCTCTACCTCACCTTACAGCAGTCCTCCTTATCGGCAGTTTCAGTTACCTGCCGTCAGCCACGGACCAAACATATTAAAAGGAAAATTCCAGAAATCGAGAACTCACGTTCTAAATTGCACAGCATTCTGAGCAGCATGATGGAATCTCACGCTGTCCCGCTCTGTCCTGCCCAGGACTCGAACCGCCCCTTCGGCCAGCATCTCCACACTGTGGGCGCTCCCTGCCCACAGTCACTTAGTTGCTGTCTGAATGACCAGGTCATCCGCCATAGTGCCACACTGCTTGTGCTCAAGTCACCCTTATTTCACTTAATAATGCCACCAAAGCACAAGGGTAGTGATGCTGGCAATTCGAATATGCTAAAGGAAGCCATAAGATGCTTCCTAAAGCGAAATGTACGTATGTGTAAGAAAAAATACAGCAGGCAAGACAGGGTTCAGTACTATCAGTGGTCTCAGGCACCCACTGGGACGTCTAGAATGCATCCCCACGGACAAGGGGGACCACTGTGCGCTCTTAGCACCCGCATGAGGCCTGGCCCCTAAAGAGAGCTCAGCAAGTAACTGCTGAACAATGGAGAGCCTTCCCGTCCCGTCATCAGACCACTGCTTTGTGAAAGAAGTTCAAGCCTTCAAAGAAGGACAGAGCACGTCCTCCCTTCTCTCTCCCTGCCCACGGGGCTGGTGTTAGAGGTGGTGCCTGTCTCAACCGGGCGGGACCCTTCGCCCTGCCCTCCACTCGGGGGCTGCCGTCGGGAGGGAGGCCCACAGCCACCGGGGCGCAGATCCCACGGGACCAGCAGCCCCACCTGCAGAGCCCCGTGAGTTCGATTCGGTGTCTGCCACCCCGTTCCAGGGCACGGAGACTGGGTAGGGTTAAGGTCCACAAAACAGACGGTGACGTGTCACAGGAGAGTGGCCGTGTATGTTCTGGGCCGGACAGTAGAAGTCTCTAGAGTGACGATAAAGCGGAGGTTAGCCCGGGGTCTCATCCAGTCCGACAGAGAAAATGAAGTGGGTGGGGGGAAGGGAACGCAATCTGTGTTCTGGAAGGTGGGGCGGAAGGGAGAAATGGCCGGGGTGGGTCGGGGGAACGTGGAGAGGGGGCAGAGTTAAAGAGAAACAGCGGAAAATCAAACAAGAGAGAGCAAACAGTAAACTAAGGGAGGCCGGCCAAGCATGGAGGGGCTGAAATCTGAGACACCTCTGCCCCCACCCCGCCAAAACCCGTCCCCTCTGAGTGCACCCAGATGGGCGTGTTAACTGCTGAGAAACGAACAGGGCTCAGCGGAAGGCAGGCCATCCTCTGGCTAGCGGGCCGTCAAGGCAGGGTCAGCGTGGATTCGGAAAGCTAAATACCTTGAGGTAAATGTGTCTCGATCCCTGTGTGGAGTGGGCTCTGCGGGAGGGAAGCAACACCATCATTTCGCTCTTGGGCCGGAACGCGTGGACATGTGGACACGTGGACACGCTCTCGGAGCGCACAGGAGGGAGAGGGGTGGTCGGAAGTAAAAATGAGAAGAGTGTCAAAGGATTCCATCAGCGGGCTCCTCGGCCTCCGGGGATGGAGCAAGCAGGTTATTAACAACGAACACGACACGCTCTTGTTTTTATGATAGCGCCAGAGGAACTCGCACGCTTGGCGATCATCATCTCTGACCTTATCGCGTCGCTCCCAGCACGGCAACCAAATCCCGAGCGGTTGTGAAGGGCTCTGTGCTTGACAGAGAGGCCCCCCGACCCTGCCACTGGCATTGCATTTGATCTTCCGAACGGCTCTGGGCATGGGCGAGACAGACGCATCTCTGTTTGACAACGGAAGGACGTCACATCCCAAGTGTTACAGGATCAGCCCGCCGTCACTGGTGTGGGCTGAGCTGTGTCCCCTGGAGTACATGTTGCAGTCCGAGCCCCCGGGACCTACTTGGAACTAGGAAAGAGAGTCTTTGTCGACATGATGGAGATGCAAGCTAGGATGAGGTTATGCTGGCGTAGGGTGGGCCCTTCATCCAGTCTGACCTGCGCCTCTACAGAAAGAGACACAGGCAGGTACACACACAGAGGAGAACGCCACCTGAACGTACAGACGCACAGGAAGAAGGCGGCCACGCGCCCTCAGAGGCAGAGCCAGAGCACAGCAGCTCCAAGCCCAGGAGTGCCAAGGGTTGTGGAAACCACCAGAAGGCAGGAGCGAGCAGGGCCCTGCCGACACCTTGACTTCACACCGTTGGCAAGTCACCAGTTTATGGGACTTTGCGTGGCGACCCCGGGAAACTGCTCTGGTCCCTGAGGCACAGCTGAGGGGCGTGATTGTGATCCTGGTCCCCAGATGTCACGCCCAACGTTTCCTGATGCTCTGGGCCTTAGCCCAGCGCCAGCCGCTCTGCCACCCCGGTCCCCCTGGCCGGCCGCTCTGACACTCGCCTCTTTTCTCTCAGGCCACCAAGCCGCTTCTTCCCCGGCTCACAGAGGTGCCCATCATACGGCATGGCTATGTCCCTGACACCAAAATCTCTCCCTGCCTCTCCTGGCTCTTCTCAACAAATTCATCTCTGTGGGCAGTGGTCTCAGTTGTCAGTAGGGAAAGAAATCTGATATGCTATCAATAAAACTGGTGCAAAATAGATACATTTTACAATGGTGACATGTATGAAGCACTCTGCCCCCAGAACTTCATATACATTTCCTCTAACCCTAGAGCATCCTTACAAACCCAGGACCATTCATTACCCCCGATTCATAGGGAGGGCGATGAGGCTCAGGCACGTGCCCTGATTTGCACAGTTATCACGGAGACAGCACGGGGATCCAGGAACCTTAATGCGAAGGCCCCAGCACCCTTACTTCAGATGGAGGGTGCCCAGTGTAGGCCTTTCAGGCCGGACCGCCTCACTGTACAGGTGGTGGAACTGTTCTTCATCTTTGTCAAAGTCACACCCCAATGTCATCTTTCACAAGGGCCACATCGCAAGGGCCAGTGTATGGATCTGAAGACAGCGACCTGGTGGGAAAGAGGAAGGGTTCTCGGAGCAGAGCTGTGCCGGGGTTCTACGTGAGACCAAGAAGATGCCAAGCGTCCACACTGAAGACAGGAGGAGCAAAGGAGGTTCTGAGACAGAAGCCACCGCCTCCCTATTGCAGCCCCTGGCACCATCACTGGGCCACAGAGGGGGTTGGTTTAGCCTACAAAATATTTTTAAAAAATTTTTAATGAGTGATGACATAAAAAACTCAGGAGATGTCACCTAGCTCTTATCGAGAACATCAGACGATCCGGCCACAGCAGGCCTACAGTTGCACCCACCGTCGCGGAGCTCAAGCTGAGAAGCGGCGGAGTGCGCAACCTCAGGCCCCACCGCTCCCTACCGCCCCACACGGCGCCACGTGGCCCCTGCGTCTTACGTCTCTGGTGCGTGCTGCTTTTCCCACCTCCGGCCCCCTCCAGTCTTTGGGGTCACCTGCCCAGCCTGGGCAGCAGATACTTCAGTTCATGGTCCCTGGCCCACGTGTGTGATGGCTCCTACTTGAGAGAGATGCCTGCTTTTAAAGGGGGCACGTCACCAATGACTGTGCCAGGGCGGACGTCTCTGGGAGACTACTTTAGGGCAGGAAAGGGGGACCGTGCCCTCGTGAGGTAAGATTTGAAGGTGTTAGTCACAAAACAAATCAGAAGAAGTCTTACCAGTTGTTATAGGAAGAAAGCATATAAATCCATTACCTCCAGATGATGGAAAGTTATAACTAGACCCCGAAATGGTTTAGATGCATTCATAGGCGATAAACACATCAACAGGCATCGACAGGGAGTCGAGGCAACTCACGCGCCCAGAGAGGCCAACCGCCCGGACTCGCTCCTTATCTTGATTCAGAGCAGCACTTCATTTTAAATGAGCAACTAAAAGGAAGCTACCTTCCGCAGAAATCTCTGTTTGCCACCTATCATGCACAGGAGAGCTAGGAGGGGACAATCCTTAATGACACATAAAGAAGGTCACCCAAGGCTTTGTGCAGGGGAGCCTGGCAG
The DNA here is from genome assembly GCA_039655065.1 of Glossophaga mutica. Classification (NCBI taxonomy): domain Eukaryota; kingdom Metazoa; phylum Chordata; class Mammalia; order Chiroptera; family Phyllostomidae; genus Glossophaga; species Glossophaga mutica. Next base: position 9,477,052 of record CM077313.1, read on the forward strand.
CAACAAGAGCCAGGGGCATGTCCTGCTCCCTACCAGTGAACCTGACCTTGGCCAACGTCTTCCCTGATGTTCAGCTTCCCTCCCTTGAAAATTAAAATACTCCTGTCAACTCCAAGGGGCTACGTGCAGGGTTCTCTGAGGCCGTGTGTGAAAGCACCTGGTGGACTGAGCTTGGATATCTTGGGCGACCGACCAGCCAGAAGACGTAAGTCATGGACTCAGGGAGGAGGGAGATGTGGAGCGTGCTTTCCTCTAGACAATCTGGCTCTCGACATCAAGGTCCTCAAGGAATTCCCACTGGTTGACGCACCCAGCAGAGGCCAAGCCCTAGGGTGTCACGCCAGTCCCCATGTATGAGTCACAGTATTCTGACTCATGGGAAGATGCGCTCATTGTTGGTTGGTGGTTTTTGTGCAAGCATTAATGAGCTCCTCTGTTCTAGGCCCCGGAGACTTGCGAAGCGATTTGTCTCCTCTGACTTTTCTGCCCGGCCTAGTCTCCAAACGCCACTGGCATGGGAACCCTTGCCCTGTGTTGACCCTGGAGGACAGTCTCACTTGTGCCTTCCCAGCCCTTGCTCTATCTGTTAAAAAAAAATGTCCTGAGCACTTGTCGGGGCTCCAGGAGGGACGGTAACAGAGTGGGTGGCACATGCCCCTTCTCCTGTGGCTTACAAACTGCTCATTGCATCCCATCCCCACAGAGGTGGGGGACTCACGGATGCTTTCTCAACTACTTGCTGAGGTCCAGAAGCCAGGCCCACAGCCAGTCCTTCATCCAAAGTGTCAGCAAAGTGACAAGGCTGATCTCAAAGCTCCAAACGCCCAACACAGTGCTCCCGGACCCCAGAAACAGATGCCCATGTCTGTGAGTCCTAACGCTTTCTTCAAATGTAAACTGCGCTCATAAAATTAGCTAGGCCTTCCTGCTCCATGGAGCTCTTTTCTTTTCACGCACAAATTAATAATCTGGCTCATTAATAGGTCTTTAAAAATTATACATGTGTCAGGCTTTCAGGCTTATGACAGAATCAAAGAGGAAACCAGCAGTTTTATTGGTGCCGTGGGGACAGCATTTTACTCTGAGGCATGAGAGAGGCTCAGGCGGCGGGCAACTCGTCTGTACATTTCAAAGCCGAAAGGGTCCACTTTGGTGTGACGACTGTGTCCTGTTTATTTCCTCGCACCAGAACTGAGTGAGTTCTGCCCCAGCAAACAGCCCTGGCAGGAATGCCCCCTGCCCCTGGAAAGTACAGGTCTGGCTACAGACGCCCAGGAATTCCTCCGAGACAGCCTGACACTGTACATTGTCTTCATCTGTGTGACGCCTACTGAAAAGCCTTAATTGTGATCGTCAGATAGGGGGTCCCTCCCCCCGACGCAGTGCACTCATTAGCAATGACATTTGTCAGACTTGGCTGTCTTGCGGCAAAGGGGTCTCAAAAGCAGAATTAATTGAGCCGCTGCCTTGCACTAAATGCACTAAAGATGCGTTGCCTTCTAAGAATAATCAACCTCCTCACCCACCCCCTCTTCTAAGAAGGATGAATCTGAAAGTGTCGCAAAGACAACTTTCCATGTGTGATCTGCAGTCACAGTTGGGTTTGCAAATTCTAAGGCCTACAGGTGTTGGTAGGCAGCTTATTTTAACGACAAAGTGGGCCAGGTGTAAGAAACATGCAGCCTACTCTCTTCTTTTGTTTCCTGATTCCTGAGAGAGACAGTCTCTATTAGGATTTTTTTTTAAAAAATAGGAAGCATTTCAAAAGGGATGATCAGCTCACACTCAGCCTCAGTGTCATGGACACAACAGAAAGAGGGTGGCCGGTGGCTCAAAAAGGTTAGGATGCTGGGGTCAGCATTTTGTGTTTCTCTTGACCCTTTCTTCATGCTTCCAAGACAGCTGCGGCAACCGCCAACGTTCTGCCCGCGCAGCAGCATGCTGGGCGGGGAGGAAGGGACACCGGGGGAAAGCCCCTCATGAGGATCTAACCTCTTATTCGGAATCAAATTCCTTTCCAGAAGACATCTCCCTTCCTCTGACCAGGTATAACAATCCCACAGACAGCCCTAGATGCCTGGGAAGCTGCGAAGGGAGGCTGGGTCAGAGCAGAAGGGGATGACCGTGACCGGCCCAAATCCATTGAGAGTAACCGACCTACCCCTCCCTCCCTGTATCGGGGCAGAAGCTGGGTTCCATTAGCAGGAAAGGATGGTCCTATGGCTACTACACAGGCAAAGTGTGACACGAAGCTAAACCTGCAAAACTAAATACATTCATTGTCAGAATCAGATGCCACCCGTGGGCACGGGTTCTGAAGGAATTCAAGAATGAAAATGGCTAAAGTTCTAAAGATTGGTTTCTTGAAAATGCATCCCCCATTCGTGAGAACTCGAACGTCGATCCAGAGACATGGCTGGTGGAGGCTGCAAGGAGAGGACGGAGTGGCTGGGAGCGAATGCTTGCAGCCGCCCTGGCCGGAGCAGGTTACCCACGCCAGCGTGTGCAGTCATCCGACAATGGAGTTCATGGTAACGGGCCCGTTAGGAGAGACTGGGATGCAGGTTAGAGCGGACTGAAGAGGTGGGACTTAAAAAACAGCGTGACAGATACTACAAGAAAGTGGAGAAGAGAAGTTCAGTCCCGAACCTCCACCGAGAGGCCATCCAGTGTGCTGATCAGGCACACCCTCAGGAGGGCCCCGCGCCGGCGGCCGGCAGATCCTGCGGCGGAGCTGGAAAGGACCGCTGGGACCAGTCTCCTCCCGGAGAGGCCGGAAGGAGACAGGTGTCAGCAAAACACTGAGTGATCAGACCTAAAAGTACAATGAGAAAAATACTAGTACGAGATTCCTGGATTGTGTATGAAAGTGTCTCTCAAATAAAATTTATCGGGGCTATTCCATCTGATGCCAGATATAGCCACTATTTTATGAAGAAGCGCAGGTGGCTGCAAGTCGGTTATGGCAACAAGGAAGTGTCTGTAAAGGTGTGCACACGGAGGTGAGTGTGTGTGTGTGTGAGTGTGTAAGACTGAACATGTGGAGATGACTTTTACCAACTAATAAAGCTCTTGAAAATCACAATGCCACCCCCACTGGTGATTTGTCTAAACCCCATCTCCCTGAGATCTAATATCTATTAAAATATTCATTTCGGTAGATGATTATAAAGTCTAAAACTCCCTATTAATGGGAAAGCAACATAGTTCAAACAAGAGAAAGCTGGTGTCTGCCTACTTGTTAGAATTCTTAAAAAAGGAAGTAGGAATCCAGATAAAGAGGAACAGAATTTCTTGGTCATTAATACAAGTTTCCCCACTCGATGCTTTTTAAATTATTAAATGAGCTTTGTCACAGGATTGAGGAAATAGGGGAGGGTTGGCGGTTCACATATAAAGGGCTGTTTAGGGAACCACACGTATTTACAAATGTGTCTGAGAAAAGAAACACAGTATCCAGAGCCTGGTTGCTGAAAGGTAAGAGCCAGGCCAGAGCCATTCAGCTTCTTTAAAAACAGCGTTGAGGTAAAGGATATAGGGGGTGTGTCACGGTGACGAACCGCCAAACTGGTCTGGGGAAAGAAGAGTCACGCTATTGCAAAAAGATACAGGAAACGCTTACAAACCTATGCAACTGGCAAAACAAAAAAATGTGTCTTAATGAAGGTAACAAAGTAATGTATCCATTGCAATATAAATCTCCCACACTTCCCATGTGGGATGAAGTATCAGTTGAGAAAGAATGGTTTCCTTAGGATGTGTGCTTGGTGTGCTGCTCATGACCAAGGTCCATAAAATGTTGACCATCATCAAGCCCTACATTTGAAATGGGGCAGAAAGGATTACCTTTCCTCTATATAAACTGGGACATTTTGGTTTCTTAAATGCTATGTTCAATTCCGTCCTTAAGAATTATACAACAGAACTGAAGCTCCAGATAAGAGCAGTAAAAATGGTCTCCAGGGTCTAAGAGCTGCTGTATGAAGACAGAATCTCAAAAAGCTTGAGTATTTTTCACCCATAACCCAGGGATTCAGCTCGTTTGTGCCCAGTCACTTCCAGCAGCTGACCGAGCCCCAAACACCTTCCCGGGACAGTGCTGTTCATCGTGGGGGGCACCCTGCACCCTCCTACTAAGACAACCAGTAGTGATACTACCTAGTCCTCAAAACATTTTTTACAAACACACAGGTAATATAGTTATATATAAACTTCCTTATTAACCTAATAAGTAAGTAATAAGGGTCTGATGGCAGTTCTAATAAGCACCGTACTTTCAAACTAGTGATGAGTATTCACTATATTTCTACATATCTGCAACAATAACAACATGATTTAACAATGTTACAGTGTCTATTGCTTGCATTGGTAACAAAAGAAAACATGAAATTTCAATTAGATGTACCTGAGCAAAAAGATGCAACTTTTCCCATTAGGGTTCATGACCTCTCCGGATTTCTCCCACAGGCCCCTGGGGGGTTTGGGACTCTGAGGCTTAGTACCCCTGCCATATAGCAAGGGCTGTGAAAGAATATAACCAATGTGTATCATATCATGAGTGATGCAAATAAAACAGATTTCACGTGTTCACAAACATGAAGACAGGTGGAGGGAAAAGCATAAGAAACTTGAGCGATTTGACTTTAGGACCCAAAAAGGACCATTTTACAACAAGCCTTATAAAGATGTATGCTGCATTATTTTACAAGATTACACCGGCTGGAAATAACAAACTTGTCAATTTCAGACATAAAAGGCTCAGAAGACAGGAGAGCTGGAGGCACTTAACCTTTAAGGTCGACATTAGCAAGACAAAAGATCCCTCATTTGAGGAAATCATTTGTGGGAAAGATAAAGTTGGAGACAGTGGCTCTGAATAAATATCACAATGTTTCTCTCTTACCTTAAGAATCCACTCTTGTTCCGAATCAGTATTTTTTCTCCTCTCATGATTAAAACAAATGGCAACCCATAATAACTGCATCTGCGTATTTCACCGCAGCCCCTGGTCTCAGGCACTGAGCACTAAAACTTGTGCTCCAAATGTTGATTTAAGGTATATTTTATGGATCACGAAATATCTCATTTGCAGGGAAGCCAGCAGAGACTGATTTTAGGGCCCAGAGAAGAACCTGAAAGAAGGGAAAGGGTGGGGTCACAGTGCCAAGGGCAGCGAGTCAAGTTCACAGGCACAGACCTAGGATAAGATAAGTGAACTGAAGTCAATCGAATGCCAAAGCAAGTCAGCACCCTGGACAGCTCAGCCATGGCCGTCTTCCCTCCATCAGGACCGTAACCCTGAGTGAAATGTCTGGGCTACCTGCTCCACCTTGCTCTTTCCAATGCAAGCACATACCTACTCTGCCCCACTCAGAAATTCAAAGGTCCTGAAATTGTTATTTGCTTCTTTCTCTCTTAAGAAAACCAATGATCTTCATCTGTCTGGGATCTCCCTCGATTCAGTTCAGATGAATGACTAATGAAGAGATCATCGATTGTCGGGGGGCGGGAGGTTCTGGGGGGCCCAGTGCTTCTCCGAGGCTAACTGGCAGGAGGGAAGTCTGTCCATGGTTCTGTTTTTGTCCTTAGAGTTTCTATCCCTCGGGCTCCCTCTATTCCCTGAGTCAGTCACCAAGTCTGAACAGCAGCCAAAGCCCCGGCAATACTGGTAAGAACATTTGATTCCCTTCAGTAAAACTGGAGACAGCCCTGAAAAACGATCGTTGCTCACCCCGGCGCTCCCTCCACCTTCCCAAGGGGCAATCCTTCATCCTTTCCACGCTTTTCATCACAGCAGCAGAGAGTCTGCTTGAGGAAGCTGTTTACTCGGTCTGGCTGCCTTTAGTAATTTCTTTTTATTGACGTGAAAAACTTTGTTTCTTATAGGCAAAACAAAAAGCGAAACATATCAAAGGGTAAAAAAAATTAAACTTAAATGGAGAGTAGCTAGAACCTCTTAAAGCTGTACGGATTGTCAAGATCAGTTCACAGAAAAGGTGGAGGAGAAAGGAGACTGGAGTTCCGACGAGATGAAAACAAGAGGGAGAGACTCAGGGAAGGTCTCAGGAGGTGTGGGGTGCAAACAGCAAAGGCTCAGGAGTAAATAGAGGCGGTGGAAATGGAACTGGGTTGCCGCAGCTCTCCAGACTGAATGAGATTTTACTCTGGAGGGTGATGATGGGGAACAGTGCATGAACAGGTAGGAAGATGATACCAAAGAGCAGGAGAAACTGCCCTCGGATGAAAATAACTTAACTTCTGAACACGGACGTTTGCACACATGCATGTACTCACATGTATGCCCCCCCCAACTCCTGAACATCCCATTTGACCGGACTGCACTGGGAATAATAGGCTGCTTCACTGCTGTGTCAGAAATGTGTGGCACACAAAATCTGAGGTTCTGGGGTGGTGGTAAGAAGTGAAAGAGAACGTTCTGTGTATAACATCCCCACCACCGCACCAAAAACATTTCTGCTGATACCATAAATTCTTTCATGTTCTTTGAGGATAGCTTATTCTAAAATAAGCAAACAAACAAAAAAAAACTACAGGATTTAAAGGTTTTATATTAAACTCAAAACATAACATATATTAATACTCAAAGCGTATATATTGCTACTGCCTACAGGAGCCTTTGTAAGTCCCACACCATACACTGCGGAGCAAGGCACAGGGGAAGGAGACAGCAGACTCCCTGAAGGCTGTGATAAGGATGAGAAGGAGTTCTCAGAGATGCTCAGCAAACAATCAGATGCCCATACTTAGTTCTCTTGTTTGACCCACCTAACACTGTGGGGTAAAGAGTAGGCTTGTTCTTGTTTAGCTAATGAGGAAACTGAGACTCCAACGTGGCCATGAGATTTCCTCAGGTTCAAAAGGCTAGTAAGTAGCAAACCAGCATCTTCGGGCACCAAGTCCAATCATCAATATACGCTACCTTGCTGCTCGCCCCATCTGTGTCATTAAAACAAACTTATTATTTTCCAGTTTTTTCTGGTCTTATTTTTTATTCACTCAATTAATATGTGTTAAGTGCTAGCTGCCAGAGAAAGAAGGCTGAAAAGAATGGAGTATTGTCTTCAAGGAGGTTTCAGATAATGATCAAGACGTCAACAGTATTAACGAGAAGAGACGATGACAATGCGGTATGACTAGGAAAGGAGAGGAGCCACGGGGCGTACACTCGAAGGAGCGCTAAACAGAGATGGAAGTCTGAAGTCACGAGAGCCAGCAGCAACAGCACACATTTGAGCTTCATACACAGCTTCTCAGCAAGGCGGGTAACCCTTTGCGAGAGCGACCCTCCTTCAAAAACGTTGACGTCTTTAGGCAGACAAGTGGGAGAGAGGCTGTTCCGGTCAAAGGGAACAACACATGTCAGGCAAGCGATTTCAGATGGCGTGATGTGCTCAAGGAACCACCAGTGGTCTGGTTTCGCTCAAGAATAAAATGTGAGATGAGCCTGGAGAGGTGGTGGGGTGAGGAGATGCCGGCCCCCAAAGGGTCTTGCAGAACGTGGAAAGATCTTCAGCTGTGAGCCTCGCATGGACGGGAGCGACATGACCAAATGTACAGGTTAGAGGGACATTCTGGCAGCAATGTGAACTTAGTCAACAGTTTGGCAGAGAAGGAGGAACTAAGGCGGGGAGACCAGCAAGAAGGTTGGGTTGTAGTCATGGCAACAGATGAAGAGGACTGAATTGAGGAGGTGGTGGAAGGGATGCCTCCAGGGAACATTTAAAAGTAAAATCTGCAGGATTTTGTATTTGAATGCAGGGGTGAGGGGAGGCGAGCTACCTGAAACAATGCTAAATCATTTTAAAACTGTGAATGCCTCAAGAACAGAGGATGTGTCTTATTCATCTTTGGTTCTCTCCTGTCCCGTATTGTGCCTGGCACATCTGAGGTGCTCCAGAAGCTTCTAAAAAATCATGCTGTTCTCACGTTCCTTCCTTATCTCCCTCGGCCATAGCACGGCAAAGCTGGGGTGTGCCAACTAGCTTACTCATTTGTTTTCTATCTGGGACTGCCTGGTCTGGGGGTCTGCAGGTCAGGGGTACTCACAAGGTCACGAAATTAGGACATTTTTCAGATTTTCAAAAAAGATGACATGAGAAGGAAATCAGACATTTAGGTTGTGTGGAATGGTGAGAGGATGAACAAATAGGTGGGTGGGTGGGTGGGTGGGTGGATGGATGGATGGGGAAATGGATGGATGCAGGATGGATGGGTGGGTGGATGATGGGGGACAGATAGGTAGATAGCTGGATTAAACAAATGGATGGACGGATGGATGGATGGACAGGGGGATGGGGAAATGCACTCCTCCCCAGTGCTCTCTGAATGGCAGGAGCTCAGTAAATGCTGACTGGGCCGCCAGGGAGGCTGAATACCACGTTCTGCCCCCAGCCCGGCCACAGCCTCGCCCTGTTGTACTTTTCCTTTGTTCCACAGCAACAGTCACCATCTGACCTACCAGGTAATCGACCCACTTGTTTCCTTGATTGCTTATCTGTCTCTTGTCACTAGAATGTAAGCTCCACCAGGGCAGGGATGTTTGTCTGGTGTGCTCACTGTCATAGCCCAAGCACCTCATACAGTGCCCAGAACACAGCAAGAGCTCAACGCAGAATGTGTTGAATGCCTGGATGTGACTGTGTCCACCTCTGTGTTTCTGGAGCCCAGTCTAACCTGTGTCTGGGTCCCTTTCCTGTCTAGCTGCTCCTATGAGATGTCTCTTGTAGGATGGTCCATCTGTCATTTGTTCTACCCAGAGACTGCAGGTTCACCAAAGGGAAGGTAAGACGGGCCCCATGAGTAATTTACATTTAAAAACCTGTAACAGTTTTTGGCAATCTAAAATGTGAGCAGGATAAATACACAGAAAAAAGATCAATCAGAAACAGAATACCTAAAATGTACAGAATACTACGGGTTTATACATAAAAGCTAAATTCTTTATTATCTATGAGCCAATAATGTCAAGGAACTATGAAATGAAGCGAAGAAGAGTCTGATGAAAAAATTACGAAATGTATTCAAACTATCATCTGTAGATCTGTTCCCTTGGCCCACGCGTCAGTCAAGTGGAGCGCACCACGGTCTGTCAATCCGCGGTACCCTGCCCCTGGCACCCTGCCTGCCATGAACCCCGCCTGTCATTCTCTTAACAGGATTCTGACCGGGTTCCTTGATGCCATTCGCTCACGCTCGGGTGGCTTTGTAACCTAGTTAAGGTTTCATTATCTTAACTAGGCTAAAGCTATTCTTTTCCAGACAAAACCCGCCTTCCACCCAAAATAAGACCCATTATCTGAAATTGCCCCCTTTCTCCGCAGGTCCATTTCAAACTCTCACACTCTTATTTCTTTGTAACCTAGTTAAGGTTTCATTAGCCTAACAAGGCTGGAGATAGTCTTGTCAGTTAAAATTTGCTTTCAGGCTGAAATTATCCACGCTCTTTCTGAAATGGCTGCATTTTTCTCACAGTCTAAATTAGATTAACTAATTTCAGGCTGCTCTCTCCCAAATTACAATTTGCCAAGATGGCCCAGAGAGGTTCTCTTTCTCCCAGAAAACATTCTTTCTTCTAACACTTGACCCCTCAGTCAGAATGGGATTCTTGAAAAGCCCGGCGTCCTTTAAAGAACCACAGGTCCATTGCCCATCTTAAATGCAGTACAGTACTTGGCTTCTGCAGACGTGGCTAGTAGAAAACTTTGACACAGCTTGGGCTTCATTACAGAAGAAGCCTTGGCTCATTGACTTTGTGATCTTATTCACAGACTAAAACAAAACAACAGCACAGTTTAGGAACAAATCAACAACAAGCAGAAAAAAACACCCACTATGGCGAAAGCCAACATTTTGGTGACGATAAAAAAATAAAATAAAAACACCCAGTTAATAAAAATCTCAAGAGGAAGCAACAGCATATGTAGCTTGTTGCTAAATGCGGCAAGATCTTTTCAAATTCTCTTCTCCCCCAACTAGGGTGAATGCTGTTTTTAAAAGTTCTGTGGTAATTAGATGCGGACCTTTGGAAATTAAATTTTGAGAGGTTTTAAGGCTGTTCGTGAAATCATCTTTCCTAGGCAATGATGGCAACACAGCAAGACCATGGGGGTGGTCTGTCCCCGGGCTGCACTCACTATGCACAGGACTCACCCTCGGCAGGGGTGGTACAGTAGGGGGTGGCCGTCGGGAAGGGTGACGGGGTGGGGGTGGTGGTGGCAGGAATGGGGTGGAGGGAGGAGGCAGAGAAGGAGAGATGGGGAGTGAGGGACAGGACATGTCGGCCTGGTGCATGTACCAGACTCCACGCAGAGAGCAGAGAGTGGGTGGGCTGCACAGGGACCACGGACCTGCCCGCCCCACAGGCCTCCCGTTACCATGGCTCTCAGATACGGGCCTCTTGCTGCACGGAGCGTGATGCTGGTCCCTAATGACAACTGTTTGTGCATAAGTGGCTCCTCAATGCAAACGAACTGTGTCATCTGCTGTTGCACTAGCAAACCATGTCTCTTCCCATGCAGAAGGAAAACTGGATCCGCTGGGCGCCCGAGAAACTGCACGCTGGTCTCCAAGGTGACAGAGCCCAAAAGGATGCCCAAGGGGGCAGCCTCGTCTTACAGCCCAGCTTCGGGATCTGCACCTGTCATGGCTCCTCCATTCCATGTTTGCTTTTATTTTTTAATGTTCTTTTTAAAAAAGTGTTCCTCTTGTTTTTAAGTTTAATTGATTTGCAAGAGACAGACATAAAGAGAGGGAGAGAGGGATCAATTTGTTGTTCCACGTATTTGCGCATTCATTGGATGATTATTGTACGTGCCCTGACCAGGGATCAAATCCACAACCTTGGTGTATCGGGACAACGCTCTAGCCCACTGAGCTACCCAGCCAGGGCCATGGGAAACCTAGGTAGCACCTGGTCTAGAAGATCCCTATTGGGGCAGGAGACATCTCTCTCTTCTTTACGAGTAATTTACTTTGTAACAGAAATTTACTTCCTAATAGGAAAAAATGTAATTATGGGGCGGGGGGTGTTGTACATAGAAATACCCAGAGCTTTCACCTCGGGTGGCTGGAGTGAGGACAGGGAGGAAACACAGATCAGGACACATGATCCCTCCTCACAAGGTGCCCTACACAAAACTGGTGGTGAGTCAAGCCCTGGAGGTGAGAACTGTCTTAAGAAACATTGACTTTCCAGGTAACATTTTACATAAATCAGGAAAAAAAGCAAGTATGGTGATAAAACCAGGGTAGGTGGGTAACACTCAAGAACTATTGAAAAGGGTGCCAAATTATACCTAGGTCTTTCTTTTTTAGTATTTCTCTGATTAATTTAGTATTTCTTTAACTGATTTTATAACAGTATTACTTACTGTATCATCTATTTTTGTGAAGAATTACTTTTCACTAAAATAAATGAATAAAGATTTCATAGGTAAGAGGTGGTCCACATGCCACAAAACCAAGTGAGCTTCTTATCTTCCACCCCCTGCTGGCAGGAGACCCAAATTGCAGGTCTCATTTGGTTAACAAAGTTTAAAACTGCCCATCTAAGGTTAAAAGTAGTGGTGAATACAAAACAATCAGTAAGCATATTTTAAGTAATCGTTTATAGTTTGATTTAGTAATTAATTAAACCAAACCTCTTCAACTTTTTTCTTTTCTTTGCAAAATAAACATCAATTTCCTGGCCACATCAGATCTTGTTTTGCATTTTCTATGAAACACAAACCATCCGCACACCAAACCACACCTAGTGAGGATGACAACAAAAATCACCTAATAGCCGAATATAAAAAGGATAACGTGACCCTCAGGTACACCCCACAGCTTATGCTGGGGTGACTGTCATTCACTATAACAGTGTCCTCATCCCTGTGCCTTGGCGAAAAAAGAGACCAGCAACTGTAACAGTGAGGACAGAAAACAGAACGAAGGCGAAAGGCGGCACCCTACCTCTCCAGAATCTCTCCAAAAAATCTTTCCTACCGATCCCAAGCCGTCGATATTTGGACTTAAAATTTTTATTACAGAATTATCAACTTCTTGTCTAAATGTATTTGTAAAAGTGGGAATTCTCATAAATAACCTATTATTAATTGCAGGTACTACTGATAATGAATTTGTGCCAACGTGACCAGGTTTGGCTGAAACATAGCTACGTTCTCTCTATAAACGGGAAACGGGTGGGCTGAGAGGGTCCAGAGCAAAGTCCTAATAGAACTGAGGACACCTCTGTAACCTTTTACTTTAGGGCCTCGTGTCTTCCAAGTTCTTTCTTATCACACATTTGTACCCAGCGTGTTCATTGTGGCTAGCTTTAATCTCTTCATAAAAGTAGAGCCTGTTTCTTTACCGGATCTGTTAGCCATGAGTTGGAGTTTATTAATCAGCGACTGGGTCGTAATCAGACATGTGGCAGGACCCTCGTCCGTCTTCCCAACCGAGGCCCCGCAGAGCCTGCCGACGTGCTGCAGGCCTCAGAGCCGGCTCCTGGCAGGGTCACGGCGCGAAGCTGGGCCTTCTGAGTCCCCAAGTTCCGAAAGCGTTACATTGTCCGGTGCTTCTCAAATCATCTGTGAGCAGGGGAGGAGGGGTGCTGGGCCTTCCGGGTCCACCTTTATTGGTTTTATATGTTAACCTTCCTTCTAAGAATTACTTGACTTAAAGAAAGGAAAAGAAAAAGAAATCCGTGGCTTTAAAAAGCTTTAAAATCACATTAAATTTTTTTCAAAATAATATAAACACTTCTAAAACATGCTGGAAACTCATCCCGACCCTCTGTTATAGAGTAGAATTCAGTATGACTCGGATCCCTTGAAACACCATCGGAAGCCTAGTGAAGGCCGCAGCACCCCCAGCTCTGTGACTATAGGTGACGCTCGGGGTCCCGGTCTGTGAAATGGAACCCACAAAACTGGACAGCACAGAAGGCTACCTGAGGTGATCCACGTTCGGGGCTGCTGCCGCTGTCGCCCCCGTTACCGCCAACATGGTCACTGTCAGGCAGCGTCAACTACATGCTGACACCAGAGAATGGAACTTTAGATCGGCATAGAGAGAGGAGTCAACATTCTCTGTATTTTCAAATTCATAACCAAACTATCTTGTCCTCTGTAGTATGAATATGTGGATTTTCTTGGCTTCCAAGGAGGTGTGGGAATCACTGGCCAAGATCACAGGCACTCTGGGTGGGACAGCGGTCCATGGGACTGGGCCACCGGCCCTGTAGTTGTCTCCAAAGGACAGAAGGATGGAGGCTTAAGGAAGTTTGCCCATCACGGCTGCGCCAGTGTCTTGCCTGATTCTGAGCAGGGCAGCTGCGGGAAGGTCAGCAGCCGGGGCACCAATCTGGCCTTAGATTCTGTGGCTGCCAGTGAGTCCAACAACAGGCCAGAGCCCGGTCTGGGGCATGCCAACCAGGCACCTCCGTGGGGGCATCTGGCTTTGGCAGTGCAGAGTCAGAACCTGAGGACTAGTCTGAGGTCACGAAGGTGTCTCGTTTCATTTGCTCGGTTCAGCATAACGCATGTTTTTCATGCATGGTCTTGTCAGACACAGTGCAAGGTATTGGTGGGACAGGGATGAATCAGACCCCTTAAGGGGCTTTCCTGGGCCAGTGATGTCCGTCAAGGGTAGGGCAGTGCTTCTCAAAGTGTGGAGCTTTTATCTTAAGGATAAAATGAGCATTTATAAAAGAAATAGATTCATTTGGTCCTTCCCAAGTAATTTCACTTGGAAGGTCTGAGAAGGGACTCCTCGAATATGAATTATTTTGGATATGCATTGCTTTTAAAGATTTCATTTATATATTTTTAGAGAGAGGAGAAGGGAGGGAGAAAGAGAGGGAGAGAAACATCAATGTGTGGTTGCCTATCACACACCCCGTACTGGGAACTTGGCCCACAACCCAGACATGTGCCTTGACCGGGAATCAAACCAGCGACCCTTTGGTTTGCAGGCCAGCGTTCAATCCACTGAGTCACATCAGCCGGGGCTGAATATGCATTTTTAACAAAGGGCCCCACCTATCTGGCCATAGGTGGTCCTCGGGTGACAGTTTGAGAAACACTGGCCCAGTGATTCACTCATCCAATAGCAGGAGAGTTGGAACCAATGACACTAAAAAATCTATTATTCCTCTTTTATTCACTACTGCTTGTTTTTCAACCATGTTTTTTGATGCAATTCATATATGCCTACTAGAAGACACTGGAAAAGTCAAGACTAATTTCTGAAGTGGCAAAAAGTCACTGGAACCCCAAAATGTAGGAAATTTCCCAGATTGTGGTGGAATGGGGGGGGGGAGAAAAAGCATTGGCAGATTTCTGGAGCGTCTCAGGACAGGAGCTTTGCAATTATGTATATGGTATTACACACACACACACACACACACACACAGGGTCCAGCAGAAGTAAGGCCTGCTTGAGTGTGGTTGGTAGGGTAATAATATGGGTGTGATAATTTATAGTTTTAATTTGAACATTTCACCTAAAATGTCATATGGTGTGCCTGAGTGTGATAGCATTGCGTTACAGAATTGCACGCTTATGATTTTGTAATAAAAGATTTTCTAATAAAAAAGGGGCATTATTTGTGCCAGGCCCTGTATGCATATTATTAAACTTATTATAGGTATTTTATTATATATGTAATCTATGTTGTTGATAACAAAGGAGACGCATCTGCAACTCAGCCCCATGTCCCCAAAGTCAAATGACTGGAAGGACCGACCACTGACTCACTAGACGGCAGAGTGGGCAGGGCTGGGGGGGTCACCCCGGCCGCCCTCAGTTCCTGCACCAGCCACCCTGCCATTTCTGGAGATGAAAACACCCCAGTCAGAAGGCAGTCGGGCCTCTGGTGAGAAAGACCTTCCTCACTGTGAGCAGAACTGGTCTCATTTCTTTCCTTAGTGAGAAATGACAGGTTGGCACGCTACCTGTAGGCTTCTGGGTAGATTCTTTTCTTTGGAAGGAGAAGAGAGGTGATGAGCAATTAAAGAGAAAAACCTTAATTGGAGTATGCACTTAAAATAAATCACAAGGCAGAAGGAAAAACCTTGTCCCTTTTCCTTGTGCACACTGCCCGCCCCACACCTCTGGTCTTTCTAACCACAGCATTCAATACGTTCACGTAGCAAAATGGGGAGAGGGGAAGGAAAGAAACCCATTTTGTTTTGTTTTTTAATCCTTAGATGTCATCTTATTCCTTCATTTTTGTGGCCTTTTGTCTCTGCCAGTTTCCATAGCAACAGCAACCAGCAAGCAGCTTGCCTCCCTCTCTCCAGCTTGTGCACCGAGAACTCCAGACGGGGTCAAACCCAGCTCTGGGTCGAGGAAAAAAGTAGAAGATTCATTTCCTTCTCATCGATGTTGACATGTGGATTTGTTGTGAAGGTGCACATTTGTTCCTGCATGTTGACCCCACTCAGTGTCTTTTGGCTTCAAGATACACACACACACACACACACACACACACACACTTTTTTTTAGAGCTTGTCTTTCTTTCCATTTGGGGGTTGGGAGCAGTGAGTTTCATTTTTAGCTACCAGAGATACATAATATGTATAATATGGAAAAACTAAGGGGCAACAAATGATCTTGCAAAAATAATAGCATGCGGAACTACCCACCAATCTATTAGGTATAGAGTTTCATGTTGGCACAGGGTAATTGCTTTTACTTTGCAACATTAGTGTTTTTCTGTCACAATGCTGCTCCCTAAGGGTTCTCTGTTTTCCTAGGTATTTGTCAGAAGTGAAGACTCTGCCACCAACAGGTGGTGGTGTGGCCACAATCAAGGTCCTCTAGGAAGCGCACACCTTTCGATGAGTTTTAAGGAAGATTGAAATGATCATGATTTTTACTCCCTCTAAAAAAACATACGTCCTTGTTTCAATGTTATCAATGATAGCTCTGTACACCAAATTATAAAACGGGAATTACAGATGAAAGTTCTCAAGTAAACTTTCAAGAGAAATAAGTCACTCGGAAGAAATCAGAATCGGTATTAGCTTCCTATTGTTGATTTAACAAATTAACACAAGTTTACTGGCTCTAAAACAACACACATTTGTTATCTTACAGCTGTGGGGGTCAGGAGTTCGACATGGGTCTCGCAGGTCTCCGATCAGGTGCCAGCAGGGCTGTACTCCTTCCCGCAGCTCTGGGGGCCCCTGGGTTCCCTCGCCTTCCCCAGCCTCTGAAAACCGCCTGCATTGCTTGAGTCACAGGCCCTTCCTCCAACTTCAAAGTTCACAGTCCAGCGTCTTCAAAGCTCTCCAACTCTGCTCCTCCTGCTTGCCCTGTACAAGCACCCTTGTGTTTATGTCGGGCCCACCAGGATAATCTTCCCTCTGAAGGTCCTTCATTCAATCACATCTGTAAAGCCCCTTTTGCCATGGGAAGTAACAGACAAGTTCTAGAGATTAAGACCCGGACAACTTGGGGGTGGGGGTATCATTCTGTCTACCCCAGCACTGCTTTATCAAATCAAGACGAATAACCATCCCATTTTAGTTCAGTCCTGGTCTTACTCCACCTTTTGCAATTTGCTCCGAATCCTACTGTGCAGTCAAATGTCCAGCTCTTCGACGTCAAGCCAGGTTGGCAGTTTCTACGAGCCGGAGGCCCGCCACTCGGGGGCAGACTGGGTGCACCAGGTTCTGCCTGCCCCCCACGCAGCCAGATGCCCTCCTTCCCCACCCCCACCCCCAGCCCCGCACTCACAGCCCCCAGGACCAGTATGCACAAAGGGCGAGATGTGGGGGCGGCGGTGGGGGGAGAGTTTGCTTCAGTGTTCAAATTTTCCTTCTTGGAGCACACAAATGCCCTTTGTTTTTCTATTTGATTTTACATTTGCACCTTCAACTTGATGAACTCATTTTTGAAAATCTCCTTTGTTAACGCTGCTAAGTGCCGTCTTGGTTTCTGACCCTCCAACCTGGTCTGACTTCCGAACTCTGTCCTTCCTGCAGCTGGTTTCCGGAGCCCTGACTAACTGCCCCCCCACCCCCGGCCCCGCTCTGACTCCCCTGTGGAATCACCGTGGCTCCTGCAGCAAGTGCATTGTCTGTCCTCTGGACCCGGCCACTGAGTCTGAGTTTGACCAGGGATGGCAGCCTTTTCCGTCCTGGCTGCGCGAGGCTGCCACTGCTGAACGGATTCCTCCCGGGCTCCAGACCCCTTCCCTGGGAAGGATGCTCTCCCCACCCAGGTGAGAAGAGCCCGACAGGATGGCGGCCCAAGGCGGTTGCTGCCGCCTTCCCCAAGCTGAGTGTGAAGAAGCTGGCCCACCCAGGGTTTTACATCTCCGTCTTGAAGCCTTAACCCTCGCCCCCACCCCCATCTTCGCTCCCAGAAACCTGCTATGGAAGGTCCTGCACTTCTCTGCAATAACTATTTACATGGGAATAGACAGCTCCAGCTTCCTGCCATTGTGATGAGGGAGAAACACACCCAAAGCCAATATGCTTCCCAAAACCTGTTTCCTAAAAGGTAAAATCAAAGGACCTCTTTCTAAAACATGCGGGAGCACCTCGGAGATATTGTGGGTCTGGTTTCAGAACGCCCCAATAAAGCGAGTGGCAAATAAAACGAGTCATAATCTTTCTGCTGGTGGAGGGTCTTCCTTCCATTTGTAAAAAACCCACAACATCTGTGAGGTGCGGAGCACATTGAGTGACGACTGCAACGGGACCTCGTAGGTGGACATGTCACCACTGGCCAGCCAGGACTGGATTTGACAGCTGTCAAAAGGCCTCCCCTCTGCACATGGCACAGGCCACAGCCACCAGGCCAGGAGTTGTAGGTGACGTGGGTGAGAGTCCAGTCACTGTTCTCCCAAAATGCCATATGGCTCAAACGCCACAAATGCACCCACGGGCTAAGCAGTCCAGACCTCAGGGGCCACGTGGCTCTGGCACCGGAAGTCACCGAAAAAGGACTCTCTCTCCCCCCTTTCCTTTTGTGCTAAACAAAGCAGTGAGAAAACACACACCGCCCCTTGCTTTCCCTCCATCACTGTCCAATGTCAGATAGAAGGCGGCCCTCCGGGGCTCGTGTTTTCGTTCTTAACCGTCTTCATGAGATGTTTCTGGCCGGAGTGGGAGTGCCCTCCAAACCTGAACCCCAAAAGGAAACTTTTATATGTTTCTTTGATTTCCAGGGAAGAAAATAAAGTTGGGAGTGAATAAAAGGAAAGGTTAGGAGAAAGCTCAATTATTTAATTGACTAATTTACAGCAGTTATCCACTGATTATAATCACTTTAAACAAAATAAGGTTATTAGTGAAGGTTTTAACTGCATCATGGCCAAAATGCTGCTCTCCTTCCTCTTTCTCCCACCTCTATCACTCTGATTCCTGTAACAGTTTCAAAACCACCTTGTTATTAAACACACCAAATCATCCCGTGCTATCACATCTGCTGTTTGCAATGGACTTACAGTCTTTGATAAAAGCCACCATGGCCTCCTCATCGTCAAAATGATGAAGTATGCACCGACCTCTGTAGAAAGACATACATCCACAGACACACAGACAAGATACAGAAACACACATGTAAATAACCTGAAAGATGCAGCCAAGGGTGGAGACAGGACAGAGGCTCCATCCACACTTACTATCTCTATGACCGTGTGCAAAGGACTATCTCTGAGATTGAGGTGTGTCTTCTATCACCCAGGTAATCATATTGAAAACGAGGCTATGATATTTAAATACATCCTAGAGTTTTTATGAGAATTAAGTGGGCAGGTAAATTCAAAGCACATCCAATAGCACTGGGCAAGTCAGCCCAATAAAAGAGTCCCTCGTTGCTGATCTTAGAGATGGAGGAAGTGGAGGTGGTGGAGGTGGTGGTGATGGGGGGGTCTGGAGGCCACAGCAGCTGAGGTGTCTGGAAGGACAGTGAGGATGAGGTAGGGGAGTGAATGAAGTCACGCAGGTGCCAGGGAGGACGGCATTCTTCCAGTCGCTCGTTAACAGTGACTCTCCAAGTCTGCCTGTGGCAAGTGATGATTACTACCCTTTTTCCGTTGAAAAGACTGTCAAACACTTTAAATTACAATCGTCACTGGTGAGAAGGTGTTTCATCGTGTGAAATGATCTGAGGCTGCAGAGCACAAAGCCTTCTCCAAACAGCAGGGCAGTGGCTCCCTGCAGAGAACGCAACCTCAAGCACCAGCTGGGGGCTCTCTTCTCCCAGACACGGGGAGGAGAACTAGCAGGTCTCCCCAGACGTGAGAAAGCAGAACGGGCGTCTGCAGCATGGAGGCTCACGCATGCACGCACACACCACCCTCTGGTCCTCTCTCCGACAGAACGCTCCAGCGGCTCCCTGACATGCCAACCCGGCCTGACAGAGCCACCGAGGCTCTCTGCTCCAGACACACCCGTGACGCGGACCAGTTCCCGTCATGCCGTGCTCATGGGAGTGAGGGGAGACAGCGAGAAGAAGTTTGAAGAGGGGAAGAGACAGCCATCCCAAACCATACACTGTGTTCAACTGTGTTCATAGGCTTCTCTCACCCGACAGAAGGCACAAGTGAGCAGCAAAATCGTCTGAGTGTGGGCTCCCTTCTCCTGTTCTCCCGTAACCACGGAAGACGCACGTGCACCGCAGAGCTGCAGAGCGCCAGGCAGCAGGACGGGAGCTAAGGAGCCCACAAACCTGCCTCAGACGGGCAGCCCCCACTGGCGTGCCAAGATCACAGGTGAGAGGAATGCAGGAGAGAGGGAAGGTGGGGAGGCTAGGAGCTGCCCAGGCCTGCGGGCCAGAGGCCGGGACTGGAGAAAGGAGGGTCAGAAGCATCGTGTGTTACCTGCAGACCTGCTTTTGACTTTCCATTTTGACCACCTGTCCCTTTGTTTCCAGTTGTCCCTTCTGTTCTACAGCCCGGCTGCCAGGAATTTCCAACTGACAGGAGTCACCTGAACTTTGGGGTGCCTTCCTCAGCAAATGGGGTCAACAGAATTTTCTAAAAGCTCCAAGGAGAGCCCTTTCCCCACTTCACACAGGATAATTAAATCAAGACAAAGAAGGGAGAAGCCATTCATTCATTCATTCATGCATTCATTCAACAAATATTTATTGAGCATGTACCACGTGCCAGGAAGGGTTCCAAGAAAGCAGAGAGAGAGGCCGCAGTCTGGACAGATTAGCGAGCAGGAATTCTTGGAAGGCTGGGCAGCCCTTCCAGCTGTTGCCTTGGGCTCCGGGTGCCTGTCCAGCTGCGCAGAATCAAGACCACAAGGGAAGATCTGGTCACACCTGCGCCCATCTTCACCTGCATCGCTTTTCTCAAGACCCAGCTGACCACTGCTGTTAGTCAGCCAAGCCCACCGCCTGCACCCTCAGGACAGAGCCAGGCACTGAGGAGGAGGACAGAGAGGGCAGATGTGGACCCTGGCAGGTGGTGGCTAGAGGATCTAAGTAAGGACCTCGTGCCCTCTCAGGAGCCCCTGGAGCACAGGGCTGCGCTGAGGGTCCACCAGCACTGTCCCCTCCCACCAGTGCCACCTGCCCCTCCAGCTGATCAGACTCTCGGCCTCCTGCCACCGATTCTACACCGCCCCACCCCACCCCAGACTCCTGAGCAGCAGTGCTGATGGGCCTCCTATCAGAATCGCCGAGGCTGCGCTAACCCAGCAGTTCGTGTCATTGTCTCTATTGGTTCAGCAGCCCTGGGAGAACCTGTGCCCCTCACGAGGGGCCGAGATAAAGCTGAAAAGAAGGGCCGCCAGACTGCGTGCATTCCTGCCCCTCCCAGGCCCTGCCCTGGCTGGAGAGCCATTTTCCCAGGTTTACCAGCTGCCTGGCAGTCTGCCACAGATCAGCAAGTCTCCTTCAGAGTTCCAACTTGCAAAAATATTTACTGTACATAATTTAATAGAACCCTCTCCTGGATAAGGAGCTGACACTTTTAATTGCCTGGATCAAGTGCTCTCCTTCTATAGGACACGGCGCACACGTGGCTCGGAATGCCAACTAGACGCACTGCGCAGGGCTGTCCACCGCGGGCCTGCCAAGAGGCGGGTCGTGGGCTGGTGGCCTCCACAGGGGCGGCTGGGGGCCAAGGGCAGCACAGACATCACTACTAGCGATTTTTTTTTCTGAGTGGAAATTTCAAGACGCTGCTCCCTCTCATCCCCTTGCCTTCTTCTCCACTCCCTCCAATATATCTTCACATCCTCAAACACCAGCAAACCTTTCCCCCGTTTCCAAGGAATGGGCGGTGCATCATCTTCAGGACCCTGCCTGTGGCAGCTGGCTCCCAGGTATCCCTGTTCTTCAGGTGCCAGGGGACACACGACTGATAGCGTCCGACCCGGAACGGACCACAACTACAACGACAGTGACAGCAAACACAGACTCTGGGAGGAGGTCCACCCTCCGTCCAGCACAGTGGATGGACCCAGCCTCCATCCGGCTCTGGGCCAACGTGCTAATTAACTTCCTTCGGTATCTCAGACAAAAGTGATCCCCTGGCAATCGCATTCTGCATAGCACCTGAAATTTGTGGGTGTATAGTACATATTCAGCTCCTAACAACAATTCCCACACTTGCTAATGATTGTGTGGGCGCATTTGGTTCCATAGGCAGAAAGGCCAAATAAGAGGTTGCTGAGCCCAGAAAGAGAATGATTAAGTTAAAGTAGCTGGAGCTGGCTGTGACAAGGGACTGGTGCTGGGGTGGGAGGTAGAAACCTCATACCTACACAAATCGTAAGTGGTCCCAGCCCAGCTAAGGCCGCCAGCTAATATGCAACTGGGCCAAGTGAATGTTCGTGACCGAGGGTATTTTCTGCACCATGGGATCTGAGAGCCGAGTGTTGACTTGAGATGCTACTGGACCTGGAAAAAAGTAGGTGTTAATTCTGCACACACCACCCCTGCCCGGGACTGCTGATTCTGTAGGAACAGTGGAGGGGCAAGGTCGAGAGGATACGATGGTAGAGAAACATGGAAATGTCCTTAAAATGGTGGATTCAGTGTGGATGGGCGCAATTCTTCAGCTGCGTGCTCTTTGGTGCTCCCCAAAAGACCCCTGCAACCTCCCCAAACTGGGGGTTAGGGGTGGGGATGAGCAGCAAAGCACCGAAAGCTATCAGGTCTCAGACTGATGAAGCACTGGGGCTGGCTAGAATGGAATTTAACTCATACCGCTCACTATGGCGTGAGGCAGCTCGAGGGGATCCTGCCACATTTTGCGTGTTCCAGGAGAGACGGCAAGAGCGACCTTTCTGCGGGGAATGACAGAACCGCAGACGGGGGACCCGTTCATGCGCACTTCACGCCTCTAGTTCTCTGAGCACACTCTGCCGTCGCCCTCCGCCTGCACACACAGGCGCTGCTGCTTTCTGTAACCTGAGAAGAAGGTCTGGAAGAGGTTCCTGAAAACCTTCGTGGACATTCACGTGACAGGCAGGTGAGTCTTCAAGCGGACGACACCTCCCCGGGAAGAGGTGGAGGCGGGCAAAGGGAGCTTGTGCGCAGAGATGGGAGAGAAAAAAAGCACAGGGAGGGCAGGGCAATAGTTCCCACGGGGCACGGTGGTCACGCTGATCGCTGGTCCGATGGTTGGAACACGTCAACAGCACGTGTGTGTTTCTGTGTGCGTGTCTCTGTGCGTGTGTGAACCATATGACGGTAACAGCAGCTTGATGAGGGCGGTGGGCTTTCAGGGGATTTTCTCTTATTTTGCTCATGGGTATAATCTAATTTTTGACAATGTAATGTAGACTTTAAGCTCTGAAAAGAATGAGTTTTTTAACATTTGTAATGTGAATCTAGATAAAGGACACCTGAACTATATATTAAAGAGCAAAACTGCGTATAAACATTTGGGGGAGAGTCTTGGATCCTAGGCAGCAACACTAGATGATGCGGAAGCACAAGTGTGGTTAGACTGACTCGGAACAACGGATGTGACCGCTGGAACTGTGTGGATGGACAGGCACAGCCAGAAGGTCGTCTTTTTGCTCAAGGGGGCAGATGCGGACCCTGAGTACATAAGCAAAGCCCATTCAGAAGACACAGCCTCATGGAGGAATGGTCCAAAGGGAGCAATAGAAGGCCCTGAAAAAGGCCAGGGAAATGGGCAGGCACGTAGAGAGAGTTACAAAGGGACCACCAAGAAGCTGCCAAGGTCTGCCGCTGGCCACTGCGGCCCTGCACCAACTGGCCCTACCCACTCACCCTTTTTCAAGGATGAGCAAACAGGCACTCAGTGGCCTCCACCCGCACAGCATCACCCACTGAAACTGTTTGCATCAAAGTCACCGCTGGCTTCCTTGACCTCCCTTCCACAGCCAACTCGCCATCCCCATTTCTCTCCTTCCCTTTGCAGAGAAACCCTTCAACAGATATCTGTAGTTATTACATCTAATTTCTCATCTCCCATTCCCTCCCGAAACAAGTCCGGTCAGGTCTTTTGCTCCCTCCACTTCCCCCCGACTGTTCTTATCAAGCTCAGCATTGCACTCTGTGCTGCCGAATCCGATGGAAACTCATCAGTTCTCTTCCTCCTGGACCCGTCAACAGCGTTCGGCACATGCATCCTCCTTTCCTCCCCTTGAATAACTCACAGGACTTCCAAGCACCATCACAGGTTCCTACGAACTCACTGGCCCTGGCGTTTCCATCGGCTTTGCTGCTTCTTCCTCGCCAACTTGACCTCTTAACTTTGGTGTGCCCCAGAAGTCAACCCAACTCTTTTCTGTGGATACTTATGTTTACTCCCTTGGTGATGTCATCTAGTCTGTGGCTTTAAATACCATCTCTATGCCAGAGACTCTCAAATTTATGTCTCCAGTCTCTCCTTCACAGTGAACTCAAGACTTGTAATTCAATTGCCTACTTACTATCTCCACTTGGATACATTAACACGACACTTCCCCCATAAATCTAGCTCCTTTCGTCTTCTCCAACTCAGTCGATGGCAATTCAACCTCAGCTGTTTAGGCCAAAGAGTCTCGAAACCAACTTTGACTGTTGTTTCTTTCACACATTACAGCTCATCTATCAGGAATCCTTTTGTCTCAACCTTCAAAACTGAGACAGTATTGAATTTCTTTCACAGCCCCCTGGTCAGAGCCCACCATCCCTTGCCTAGACTCTTGCAACAGCTGGTCACCTGTTACCGTCCTCACTTCACCTCCAGAACACATCCAACCCAGGAGCCAGAGGGATCTGTTAAAACCTAAGTCATATCCTAGCACTCTTTGTCCTAAAACCCTCCATTGGCTTCCCATTGGAGAGTTTCTCTCCAATCCATGGGTTTCTTTTCCTTCCACACGTCACTTCTGCCTTCACTTCCTTCTGTGACAATACTGCCCACGTGTCCCCACATCACTCTCCACCCAGCAGCTGTGACCTTTCTGAATGAGAAATTGAATCACTGTACTCTCCCATCGAAAGCCCTTCGGTGGGGTTCCAGCAACCTCAGGATACAGTCTGAGCTCCTCAGGCTCTCCAGGGCCTTCTTGGTGAGCTCCACCTGCCTCCTCTTTGCTGGGCTCTGCCATCCTTGGGTCTCTGCTGGCCAGGGGCCTTGATGAGCTCATTCAACCACCATCGACTCTGTGCGCCCTATATCAGTAACCTGTTCTTAGAACACTTTTTGAAGAGTTTCCCTCTTTGTGTAAATTTGATCTTCATAACAGATTGTGTTTAGTTCTTTGTGATCTGGGATCACATACTTTATTTTCTCTCCCTTTATCAGCTCCCAATAACAGCAGGTCACCTGATACGTGTTCAATTAATGGGGAAGAACAGACAAGACAGTCTAAGTTCTGTCCGGGGTGCCCGTGAGTGTATCTGGGCTGTGGGCCGATGTCCTTCCCCCGACACACCTGCAGCGGCTACTGTACAATGCTCTGCGCATAGCAGATCGGCACAACTCGTTTGTCAAATCCTTGGAACAAAAACACCCAGAACAAATGATTTTACCTAACTATGTTGCAATGACAGAATAGATTTCTCTCCTGGGACAAGAATAAAGGCAGTTCTGTGGACCCGACACATATCAGGACAAAAGGACGATGGTTGGGTACGGGGGTTCAGCGGGCGGTGTGCTGGCCTATAGAATCTGCGACCAACCCGGTCACGGGGGGAACTGGTGATGAGGATGGCAACCATGGTAGCCCGGCTAGCCGGAGCCCCGGCTCTCCTGCTGCTGCCTCCCAGGGTAGGTGCCCAAGATCCAGTCCACACAGACACGGTTCCACATCCAAACCCCCGGTGGGGGTGCGGTGATGGTTTGAGGGGTGCTGTTGCCTCATTCATTTTACCACATTCTGTTTTAACAAAACTCCACATAACCTCCTCTAGATACCCAAGGTTGCAGGGGGTGGAGGACAGTAGCTGATGCTATACCCCCGGGGGGGGCAGGGAGTCTGAACATACCCTGTGTCAATGCCCCATGTGCCCTGCTGGGCCCTCCCTTTCCAAGATTTGGAGGTCGACTCTATGGGCATAAAGGCACTAACCCTAAAGGCATCCCAGATTAGGGGCACACATTAACATATAAAGAGGGCCAATCAGGGAGGAAGTCCAGGGCATCAAGATGATCTGTGAGACATGAGACCTGATTCTAACCACTCACTTCCCAAGTCACCTTGAGCTGGTTAGAGAAACTCTGAGCCTCACCTGTAGAAAGAAGGGGCTGGAAATATAGCTGATCTTACACTAGCTGGTCTTCCAAGACCTCTGCAGGCCAGTGAACCTAGGACCTGGTACAGGAAAGGAAAATGGAAGGTGTCTCTGGTCTGGGCTGTTCAGCCTGGTGGTGACAGTCAGCAGCCAGGCTCCTTGGCCCACATGGAGGAAGATTCCCAGCAACAGCTCCTACCTCTTCTCTGCAGCAGGTGCTGCAGCAGGACACAGTGGAGGGTGGAGGCGGCACGGTACGAGCTAGAACGTTAGGACTCACAGGATGCAGACACATCTCCCCTTTTACTCCTGGTTTACACCCACGGACCCTGAGTGGCCAGTGACATACTCAGTGGCCCAGGTGTCTGATCTCCTAGGCCAGAGCTCTTCCCCAACATTAGGGTGGCTTTTATGGGCTTAAAACTCCCTCCCACAGCCCCTGCCCTCGGGGGAGGGGGTGGGGAAGAATCTCATTTGTCTCTCTTCCTATGGGCAGATGCTTGCCTCCCAGGTCCTTCTCCGATTCTTCACATCAAGAAAGGTACTGGATATAAGATACCACTCATGTGAAGTCTGGACAGAAGCCCAAACTGGCATTCCCCTCCCCTCCACACAGGTGCAGTAACAGTGTCTGTGCCTCCAGGAGAAAAGTAACAACCAGAAAGGAGTACAGACGTGTGCTCCCGTGGGAGCTGACCTCACTTCTTCCTGCTCCACTTGTGAAATGAGTGTGCAACTGAAGGTCTTACAATGCATTTATGATTCGTGCGAGGCCCCAAGATGCAAAGTTAACTGGGTGTCCCTGAAAAATTCAGTCTTGGACTTCCCACGCTGGCTACACACTCAGGGTCTGCACCTTGGAATGCACGAGGTGGCCAGGCAGATTTGCTTTGTCTTGGTGTCTCTCTGAAGGGTTATTCACATTCATTTAGTGATCGTGTGGAATTACATATGCTCTGTAAGAGTGGTTTTGTTGAGAAGTTAGTTTCAACTGGAACGGTAATAGAAGTTACCCCTAAAAGGACAACTTTGCCTTTTGATGGGCTACCAGCACATTGCCCCAATTACGTCCCTAATTGAGGACCCACAAGCTTCATACAGACTGCACTGTGCAAACCACACCTTCCAGGTCCTGTGCTGGTCCCGTGTTCTCCATTCCTCCTTTCAACTGCAAATGCATCGAAGACCAGGGTCTCTGGTGGTGGTAAAGTGTAATTACAGATCATTCTCTGGAAGACACTAAGATTCTTTAAATGACCTTCCAGGATGCTGCCTTAATAATTAGACATCAGTGCAGGGGGAGGAAATGGAGGTACAGGGTATTAGATCATCATCAAAATCTGAGACTTTCAATAAAATAAACATGCCTTTCTTTAAAGGACCAAAACATTAAAGCGTGTTGCCTAAAATGGTGATTTCTACTTGAAGTCATTATAGATTTATGTGTCATGGCAAACAGCAAACCCTACCTCAGCCTTGGGCGATCCACAGATGAACTGGAAGAGGCCAAGTTCAGAGGGTAAAGTCCACAGACCTTACGGCACTTTTAGAGTCAGCTGCACCGAACATGCGATCGCTGGGACACGAGAGCTCCTTGAGCTACGACCAGCAGAAAGAACGTGGCTGGGCGCACGAGGCTTCTAAGGAGAATTGGGCTGCCGTTCACCTTGCCAGCACTGCTCTCGGTCAGGTCCAGGTGTCTCTGAGAATCCCCCGTGACATGCAGGAGCCTGGCACCCCATCCTGTACGATCACGGGAAGCCACAGCCGAGGGAGGACACCTGAAGTCTGTGGCCCACATCCGCGCATGTCCACCGGCCCACCTCCAGCCTCTCGAAGGGAAAGTATCAAAATTGTAAAGTAAACAAACCTTTTTCTCCATTCCCCTCCCACTCAGCACTTTCTTCATCCTCAACCTGCCTTCCTGCCCTGTCCCCAGGCTGTCCCTTCCTCTAGGACACTGCAGGCCATCCTGAGCTTTCTCTAGAAATCAAAGGCTAATGGTCCGGCTCCACACCTTGTCCTTCTTTCCACTCTCCCCCAGGGATTTGAACAAGTACACTATACATTTATTATACATTTGTCGGAAAGCACAGAATACGCAACACCCAGAGGGAATCCTGATGTAAACTACCGCCTCTAGGTGATAATGATATGTCATTAGGGTCCACTGATTGTGACAAATGTGTCACCGTAATGAGGAATGTCAACAGTGGGGGAGGTTGTGAGTGGAGCCGGGGGTGGGGCCCGGGTGCATGTGGAAGCTCTCTGTACTTTCAGCTCAATAATGCTGTGAACCTAAACCTGCTGTAGAAAATAAAGTTTAAAAAATTTTTTTAAGTTTAAAAAATGGGGACGCAAGGATTTGAGCTTTTTCCACATTCTTTGCTCAACATTTTCCACTGGGAAATCTGTTTTTCCCATTATGGGTTATATCTGGATGGGCAACTTCAGGGACCCCATAACTCATAAAAAGAGACCACAGTCTACCCGCTGTGGGAATAGTTGGAATACACACACACACACACACACACACACACACACACACAGAGAGAGAGACAGGAAGGAAGGAAGGAAGGAAGGAGAAAAGAAAAGAAAAGAAAAGAAAAGAAAAGAAAAGAAAAGAAAAGAATTCAGTTGAGAGTCTGGAGAGGACCCAGAGGAAAATATCCAGGTTCAACAATGGCACAGAAAACAGGACCCAGGAGGACAAAGAAGTTCAAGTTCACGGTTTGGTCTAGAGTCACATTGCCTATTTCAGTAGTCACTAGGCACATGTGGCTATTTAAAGTCAAATGTAAATTAATTAAATTAAATTAAATCAAATAATTGGAATGTCAGTTCCTCAGACATACTGGCCACCTTTCCAGGGGTCCCTCCGTCCACGTGGCTGATGGCGACAGTCCCGGACGGCACAGACACAGAGCACTTGCGTCATGGCAGAAGGTGATTGGGCAGCTCTCATCGGGAGTAAATGTTTTAAGCTTTGTGGGCAAAAAGATGGTTTTTGTCCTAACTGCTCAACGTTACCCTTTGCGTGTGCTGTGAAGCAGCCACAGAAAATATGTAAATGAATGGGCATGGTGGTGTCCCGATAAAACCTGATGTACGAAAGCAGGATTCGGCCAGCAGGCCAAGCTCGCCAAGCCTTGGTCTGCAGGAAGCACTCCTCGAGCAGGAGCTTCCACTTCCAGGAGGTCTTAAGTAATGGCAAGGCATCTACCTACCCACAGACACCACCAGCAGTGGCTGTCAACTGACTAAACGATGTGTCCAGCCCTTCGTAGCTGGACCTTTCAGCGTCAGAATACCTCTCTGTTAGCATGACCGATAAAATGGAGATGCATCTAAAATCAGCGCTGCTTGCAAAGGAATATCTGTCATTGTGCATTATTCTCAAGAAATGAACCATGAATTTTATCGCTTTTATTATGTTTCTCTAATGCAAGTAACGCACGTTCGATTTAGAAAAATGAGAAAGCAAGTTAAAAAGGAAAGGGGAATTATCCGAGTTCCTACTCAGGAGACATTTAACCATTGTGAACATATAAATATGAACAGGTGGTTCCTCTGCTGAGTGTCGTATTCCCAGCACCTCTAACAGCTAAATGAAGGGTAGGTGCTCCAAAAAAATGTGTTGAATTAAAAAAATGATTGCGTATTACAAAAATAGGAGTGCTACGGGAGCGCTCATAATTTCTGTAAACTTCTCACGGCATTACAAATGCTGGGTGCGCGTGAGCATTTCCGCAGGGGTCTACGGCTTGCATGGGACCACCCAAGGTGCCTGTGACCTAAAAAGGCGGAGAAACCCTTAGTCTTGCCCAGGACGGAGTTTACAAAGGCCTTTCCCGTTTCTGCCCATCGACAAACTCCCTGGAAAGGCAGACTGTTTTTCCGGGGTGGTCTTCCGTGACCAACCGAAAACATCTGAGGCCAAACCGTCCCAGGCAGAAGGGCTGCTTGCCTTGAACAAAAGTCACTTGGAAAAAATGGGGAAGGGAGGGCCCAGTGTTTTTTTTAAGCCTGAGGACGTGGATCCGGCACACAGGAAAAGCCTCCCTACGGCCTTCCGAAGACATTCAGGCTTGTCTGACCTGCTTTGGGCCCTGTGCGCTCTCCAGGCTGGAGTGCGGCCCTGATGGAGTCAGACCATAAGCCTGACCCCTCTACAAGGACCAGCAAAGACGGAGGTGCCCCTGCCGGCACGCCCAGGGGCCTTTTGCCGCTGGGGAACACTCCTGGGGATGCCCTCCCTGTGGGCAAACCGTGCCTGGGGTAACAGGGAAACACACAGTGTTGCGTCCGCCATGGTTAACAATGAAGAGCTAACGCAAGAACATGGGGAAGTTTTCTTCCTCAAGATGCTTTTCTAATGTGGGAGGAGGGGGCATGACCTGAGATTTATGGAAACCCATTTAGAGTTCTCTCGGGCGTTTTACCTGCATCTGCTTGACAAGGATGCGCATTCTTTTCTGAATCTTCATCACAGAGCATGCAAACCAGTGCCATTCACCGCTAAGAGTAAAGGGCTTTCTAGTGCCCCGTGAAACCGTTCGGAAAGCAGGCTTCTTAGAAGCAGCTCTATTTCTAGAACACGCCTTTTCCTGGCCTTCCTCTCTTAGCACTGAGAGCCGGGTAGGAGGCAGGAATTCTTTCCTTCTGAGGAACGATCATTCTGCCCCTCCCACTCATTCTCCACCTGGAGTCCTAAACCAATTACACACCCCCAACCATTTCCGAGAGCAACCACTATGTTGTCACAAAGAGAGAATTAAGATTTCAAACTGAGACAAGGCAAAGAGCTAATCACTGCTTCAGAAACAGAAGGCTCCGTTTTTATGCAAATGGACAAAGTTATAAAGACTCTGCAGAGATAATGACCAAGAAAAACATAACCTATGATAAAAAGATTTATGGCTAAAACAAGATGTGTGCTTCCAAATTCACACGCAAAAAAAAAGTGGCAGATGATTTTTTGAAGGGATGTTATGCCCCGATTCAACGCTATGATGAGAAAATCCCCCCAAATCCAACAGTTACATTTCTTTCATAAAGTCGGGAGCCCTCTGCGCCTTAAATGGGACACAGTCGTAAAAAGAATTTGTTCAAAGGCGTACTGCATCTCAAACGGCATTAAGTCTGAAGTTCAGCTCCTGACTCCCCACCCACCACTGCCCTCGCAGACAGAGCATTTAGCCCATAATCCTCAGTCAACGGCAACTCCGTTCCTGAGCTGCTCAGGACAGAAACCCTGAAATCGTCTCCTTCACTCCACTCTTGCTCCACACTCCACCTCTGACGTCTCAGCAAATCTCCTTGGGTCAAAGCACATCCAAAGTCCTACTACTTCTCACCATCCCCCCTGCCACCACCCTAATCTGAGCGGCTGCCACCTGCATCCTGGAATATTTAAATAACCCCACCCACTGTCCCAGTCTCTACTTTGGCCCTGCTTTCAGGCTATCTCCCATATATAGTTTCATAGTTTTATTCACATTACGTCACTCATCTGATCAGAACTCTCCCCTTTCAGGAACCAAGAGCCCCAAAGGATCTGCCTCCTCCCTCATTTTCGAAACTCATCTCCTACTAAACTTTCCCTCATTCACTCCACTTTAGATTCATGACGGCCAGGGAGTTCCTTCAACATCGCCGCACCTCGATGCCTCAGGGCCTTTGCACTTGCCAGTCCTCTTCCCCTGATATTCCCATGGCTGCCTCCTCTCCTGTCTGTATCCAAAAGCACCTCCCACGCCCCTCACCCCACCGAGGCCTTCCCTGACCACCCTTCTCAAAACCTCAATTTCTGCTCCTACCCCAATATTTCACACCTCTGCCCACACTTGTTTTTTCCTACCCAGCACACTTTATCCTTTATTTATTTATTTTGTTCATCACCGACGCCTCACAGAGAATGTAAGCTCCGTAAAAGCTCAGATTTTTGTCTTTTCTTCATGAATGAATCAGAGTTATAGTGCCAAGCACAATGCATGGCACTCAATAAATTCTTTTGAAACAGATAAGCACCAAAAATGCAGCACTCCGCACTCCAAATGTTCATTACAAATTAAAGACAAAAGGGCGTAATGAGAAAAAAAATTAGAAGTGGCCTAAATGCCTACCACCATAAAATTGGTTACATAAGTAATGACAAGGCCATACGAAGGATACACTATGCGGCCCTTAAAAGTAAGGACATAGGATTTACCCACTAATATGGAAGGATCAGCACAACATATTAAGTTAAATTAAAAAGCTAAAGGGAGATGGGGGGGCACAAGGGGACTAACAGTAATGGAAAAAAAGACAATAGAAAAAGAATGAAAAAAGCTACAAAATAACAAGTGTACCTGTCCCAGTGTAAATATCGTGTGAGTATTATATGGGCATGCGTCACATGTTTATTATAAAACTCCACCGTGTGTGTATGTATTTGTGCGGGTGGGTAGACTGGCAGGGAGGGGTGAGAGGCAGACTGACCGATCTTGCTAGAGGAACACAAGGAAATTTTGGCTTCCTTTTTCCTTTCTGCACTGGATTTTCTCCAATGAGCAGCTTTTGAACAGAAATTGTGAAAGAGAGCTTTCTCTTTTAACATTTACCAAGGGTGGGCTACCTGCGGAGAGCCGGACTAGAGTTACCCATCCCACAGACAGCGGCAAGCAAACCACATCAGCTCAGCCCACCAGAAGCTTGATTTTCCAAATTCCAAAGGAGGACCTAGCTCCTCCCCTTACACAACAAACAAACAAAAAATACCCACATATAAGGAAAGGAAAAAATGCAGATAAGTCTAGCTCAAATCTCAAATACAATGGGCGGTGGAGGCTCCCATTGTATGCAGTGGGGGCCCTCGCAACAGAAGGTCTGCCTTTTCAGCCATGGCTTCGCTCCAATCTCCATCTTTCTTGCCTGAGCACCCAGCCTCAGCTGCAGGCCTCGGTCTGGGCAGACGGGGGCAGCCGAGTGTGCTGACCACCCATGCACGCTCCCACCTCCATGCCTGGCTCCCGTCACCACCGTGCCCCGAGTGCCCCCATCCTTCTGGGCTTGCTAGGACCCCCTTCCTCAGGAAGTTTCCTGACCCCCCACTTCCCACAAGTCTGCGCTCTTGTAATGTTCCTGACCGACGCAGAGGCTGTGATCCTCAGCGTTGCTGTCATGATTACTGTTACTAATAACGGCATAAATAATAGTGCGCTACGTTTATTGTGCTCCCGTGACAGGGCAGGCAGTGAGGACACCTAAGATGAATGAGACGGGCTGGTGTGGGACCTCGGGTCTCTTTCACATTCGCAGCCAGTGTGCAAGCTTCTGATTTGAATTTGATCTCCTTGCTTCCCAGCACAACGCAGAGAGCGCTCTGTAGGAATCAGAAACTCCACTGTGGACGCTGGCGGTAATGACCATGAGCCCAGGCTGCTGTCGGTCAGTGGGAAAGGGCCTCCGAATTTGTTTAAATCCACCCCCTGGATCCCGGAGGGAGGGAGGGCCAAGGCCGGTGACCTGAGTCTCTCCATTCCTGGTGGCCCACGAGACTCACCTGGGGAGCATTGATTTTCCTTTTTAATGCTGATAGCTGGGACCTGGACAAGGAAATCAGTAATCCCAGGGCAGTTCCTGGGCCTCAGGGCTGTTTAAAACTCTCCAGATGATTCGGCAACCTGGGCTGAGAACCGCTGCTCTGGCCTCAAGGCCGTTCTGCCCCGTAGCCGGAGAGCTAGGCCCCGGCCCCTTCTCGGCGCCCTGTTCCGGCCCAGTCCTATCCAGGGAACGCAATCCCAACACACGGAACCACTGTCGAGTCCGTAATGCCACTTTCAAGAAATTGTGGGACACGGGAGGAAAGGTAAGACTGGACACCTGGCTCCAGGACATGAGTAATGAATCTCCGCTTGTGCGCTCCACCTGGGGTGGCTTCCTTGAGAAGTTTAGACTCAGCCCTCTGGGCCCCAGGGACAAGCCCAGGGGGGACATGCGTGACACCCAACACATGACACCCTCCACATGACACATGGAGGTCAGTGAGATTACACTGTTCACATGGGTGGCATCTTCAACACAGGTAGGCAGAGATATGCAGGTCTGTGAGGTATGCAGAGCACCCTGAGACAAGCCCCTGGCATTGTGGCAACATCTGGCCTCTTTTCTTCAATCCCCACCCAAGGATACATTCATTGATTTTAGAGAGAGAAGGAGGGAAAGAGGGAGAGAGGGGTAGAGGGAGGGAGAGGGGAGGGAGAGAGAGGAACATCAACCAAGCCTCCCGCACATGCCCCAATCAGGGACTAAATCTGCAACTGAGGTGTGTGCCCTGGCCGGAAATCAAACCCACAGCCCTTTGGTGCTTGGGACAACTCTCCAGCTAACTGAGCCACGCAGCCAAGGCTATCTGGCCTCTTTTACAGGAGGGTAAACCACCAAAGAATGGCAGTCACCATCCCGATGGCCTGCTGAGCTTCCTTGGTGGGTAGAGGTCCTCTGGGCTGCAGCATGTGGTCTGGGCTGCCCCAGGTGCTGAGCCCCAGGCAGCCAATGGCACGTGCGCAGTCAACGTGGAAGTAACAAAGAAATTCTTTTCTCTGCAGAGAGGAGCCATACTCCGAAGGACTTCATTTTCTTCAGAAGTATGTGCACAGGACAAGATCCCACTAATAACACGAATGAGGCCTCTTCCCAGCCTGGATTTTCAGAGGGGATCCCAGTGAACTTAGATGGGAAACGAATGGGAAGAGCATCTCAATCCCTGCAAGTGTCCCTCCCTCCCCCAAGGAAAGGCCGATCCTCCAGCTGACCCAGAGACGGGGCACTACAGTGTGGAGATCAAGAGCAGGAGTTGGACTCACACCACCCAGGTCTGCATTCCTTGCTGCTTCCTAGCTGTGTGACCTTGTACAAGTTACTTAACCTCTCTGTGCCCTGGTTTCCTTTTCTGTAAAATATGGATAATAAGGAGAATTATCATAGATGCGTTGAGGGGTTAATAATCAAAATATTTAACAACAGGTATGGCAGCAAAGTGGCGAGTGAATGAATGCAAAAATGGCTGAATGACTGATAAGTAAAGGGTTCCAGGATTTGCTCAGGATCCAGAATGGGCCAGAAGCTCCTGGCGCCTGGGCTGCAGAAGACGGAAATCAGAAGACCCAAGATGAGCCGGGCCACCACAGAGACCGCAGGAAGGCACAGAGCTTTGAACTCTCACGAGGCTCAGAAATTCGGTATCACGGTGCCCCCCCCCCCCCACCCGCAGAGCTCGCTCCAGTCACAGGGGCCATCTTGACTGTCCCCGCTCCGTGCACATGCCTGAGAGAGACCCCTTACTCACAGGAACGGCCAACATGGAATGGACACGTGCCGTGTGCTGAGCTCCCTGACACCTTCAATCCTCACACCCGCCTCTGAGTCAGGGGTACGACCTTCCTAGGGTCCAGGTGAGAAAACGCTGAGCCTCGGGGACACCGAGAAACTTGCCTCAGCCACTAAGGGGAAGCGCCGAAATCCTAACCCCAGTGTTCTGGCTCTAAAGCCCCTTGTTCTGAAGAAGAAACTCTCACTGACACAGCCAGAAAGATGCTTCCATCCCATTCTTCAGAAGCTGGCCTCTGGGTTAGAGTTTTTTCACCGCCAACAAAGGTCTACGTTCCCCTCCCCCTTTCTCCACACAGATGTGGAGCAAATGAGTGCACACTAATCTGGGCACCGAAAAGGCTAATCAGGTGGACACAAATACTGCAAATGTCAAGCTGCTATGACCTGTTGGAGGCTGGAAGGGACGCCTGCGTCTTCTGTCTGTGTGACCAAGTTCATTGCTACACAGAGGCAAAGCTGTCCGTCTGTCTGTGAGGCCCCATCTTCCTAAAGAAAACGTACTATGAACCCCTGCTTTTGGGGACAGGTGTTCAAAAGCCCATTTATTTCTAGAGTGACTCTCCCATGTTCTCATTCTAAATACAGTGGTCCACTAGGAACACCAAATCTCCTGATTTTACACTATTCATAAGCCTTCTGCTCTGTCACTTTACTTTGCTGGACAGCAGTGGCAGTCACATTGGGCAGTGGTTGACAGTTCTCTTCGGCCATCGCAGTCACTGGCTTTCCTCACTGCTTAAAACTGGGTAAAAACTGTTCATTTCTTTTGGCAGAAATATCTCATATTCAAGCTTGGGTCCAAGGTAAGCATTTCTGGCACATATGGTTAAAAAAAAAAAAAAGCTCTCTTTGAATTAAGGCAGCATGAAGAGTACACATTCATTTAGCACACTTCCAAAAGTTGCCTTGAAGCAGTCCGACAATATTTGACAGTGTTATTTTAGCACGTGGGGTAGAAGTGTTGTGTCACTCTCAAGCTAACAGAGAGCTGAGATCCAGTTGAGCTGTGAAGCCGACAGACTTAAAATAAAGTAGCAAAGTTCCAGATGTCTCGTCCAGGCTTCTGCAGGGTGGCCTCAGGTTTAGCTGAGAAACAACCCGGAAACATGAAACAGGTTTGAAGAAAAGGAGACATATTTTACTTCCCAGTGCATTTCTATTTCTCCTGGAGTGGTAAGGATGTCAGCCTAACTCTTAGTGAAAATGTTGAAAAATCAGACAAAGCATGTATTCAAATAAAGACCGAGGAAAATTCAAATGGTTTTCTGAATTCAAACAATTTTATTTAACTGACACAATTTTATTTAACTGATTTTAGAGATGGGGAGAGGGGCCTGGTGGGGGGAGAGAGAGAAAGAGAGAGGGAGGGAGAGAGAGAAGCATCTATTTGTTGTTCCACTTATTTACGCATTCACTGGTGGCTTCTGGTATGTGCCCTGACCAGGGATCAAACCTGCAACCTTGGCGTATTGGGACAATGCTCTAACCAACTGAGCTACCTGGCCAAAGACACACTTGTTTTTTGTTTCCCTCCACTAAATTAATTCAAGTCAACCTGGATATAGGGACGCCCAAGCTTTTAGTATTGAAACACCCAATTATTGATTTTTCAGCCACATTTCCACCCACAAAATGAGCTGTAAAAAAGGATGGCCAGCCATCATCATACTTTATGTTTACAGACTCAACATTCAATACATCTGTGTGTTACTTACATAGGAAATCCCATACTGTAGGCTCAAATGAGTTGTTCTCGAATGGACGGGTGGGTGGGTGGGTGGGTGGTTGAGCGGATGGATGGATGGACAAACAGACAGATGGATGGATGGGTATGTGGATGGATGGACGGACATCCCATACCACCCCAGCCTGTGAGTATACTGTAGTCATAACCACAAGGTTTGAGAAGAGAGCTTATTCAATAAGAGATGTTTTAACTAAATTTAAAATGAATCTGTAATTCCCTCCCAAATGCTCACCCTCCTTTTAAAACCCAAACTAATAAAATAATTAAAAGTAAACATTGGGTAGGAGAGACATGCTTCTGGCATGATGCCCCCATGGACATTAGCAAGAGCCACACCCTGCAGCTTTCGACAGCCCCATTCGACCATTGCGATGACTGCGTTTTGCTCTCGCAACATACAGCAAAGTGATGCTTCACCGCCAACCCTGAGCTGCTGGCAGACTCAGACGAACTGTGGTCTTATCCCTAGACTTGGGTAGAATGCTCTTTCCCAACTCACCCTGAATCATACCTTGGGATAAAGTAACTCCTGGGACCAGGGTATCGTTCTGGAAGATTCCAGTGAGTTCTGTGCCCAGAGCCTGATTAGAACCCACCTCCGAAGTCACATGGAGACCCTTTATCTTGGCAGACACACTGGGAGTTCCGGCTCCAGGACTGAAGGTCATCCCGGCATTACAAGTCCCCCCTGAGCCTCACGGGGACCAGCAGTTTCCCCCCGGTTCCGGGGCTCCTGCCACCTGCTTTCGTTACTCCCACTAACCGAAGGCACAGCCTTCGCCTGCTCCCTTGCCTCCTCCCAGGGAGAAGAGGTCTGCCGTCCCCACCGCACGCCGGCCGCACGCACACCTGCAGCAAGTGCGCAGAGCGGAAAGCGCAGCGCGATGGGGCCACGCAGGGCTTCTCTCCACGCCAGCACGAAACCCTGTCGTCTCTTGTACTTTCCCACTTGGATGACAATCTCCCACTTTTCTTTAGAGGAAAGGAAAAGTCCCTTCACCAAAGGCATCTCCAGTAACAGCTTTGCTGTTAGATGCCGCTTTTAAATATCGTGGTGCTTCTCAAAGCAGCCAGGGACGCAAACTGAAACTTCTCCCGCCTGCGCTGGCCGCAGACGACTTCCCCGAGACCTCTTCTGAACCAATTTCCACAGGAACTTTCCAGACATACCAGCACCCAAGCAGGATTGAGGGACAGTGGCAAATGCCTCCCCACAGCTTCCCATTCCTGTTACGGGGTGTCTGTGCAGTACATTCATGCGTCCACCCACCTGAGCACAGTGTCACCCAGAACTGAGGGGCAGGTTAGAGGACCTCACTACCAAAAACAAAGTGACACCTAATTAATAAGCTTGGCCAGCTTAGTAAACACGCCGGCTTCAGAAATGATTCTTAAGACACAAAGGAAACTGTCCTCTGCAGGGAGTTAGAAGAAAAGAGCTGACGAACAAGAGTTTGTCACCGTTCACTCAATACTGCCCAAAGGACGGGCACCTGTCTATGAACTCCAGGAGAGGAGCAGCACCTGTGACTGCGGCACGGGGCACCACGCACTTTGTAAGCCTCAACCAGTGCTCACCAATGGCACCGGTGAACACACAGGTAAGTTGGGGGGAATGTGTGTATGTATGAGGGGGGAGAGAGACAGACAGACAGACAGAGAGAGACCCAGAGGCAATTCTCCAGGCCTTCCCAGAGTTTAGGACTCCCCCCAAATACCAATGCTCTGACACTTTCACGGCCATCAGTCAACCCTCTGATTTAGAATTAGGTTGCCCATATGCCTTCATGCCTTCCAAGTGTCATTCTAGAAGGTGGACATTAGCACATCAATCCCTCACTTCTTCCCAACCCTCACCCAAGGACATACTTATTGATTTTAGAAAGGGGGAAGGGAGGGGGAGAGAGGGAGAGAGAAAGAAACATCGATTGGTTGCCTCTCATACATGCCCGACTGGGGACCGAACCTGCAACCTAGGCATGTGTCCTGAGTGGGAATCAAACTCACAACCTTTCAGTTTACTAGACAATGCTTCCACCAACTGAGCCACATCAGTCAGGGTGATCTCTGATATTTTTAAGTTAATTATAAATTCATATATTGAAATGTTGAGTTTACAACCAGTGCTTTAGGTTGGGCTGGTATCAATTTCCACCCTCAGAAAAGGTGGCGAACCATTAAAACCACCATCTGGATTTGCCAGGGCTGAAAACCAGGCCCAGCCTCACCAGCCAGTCAAGCTTTAATCCTTCAGTACAAAAGCTGCAGGGGCCAAGGTGTGCCTGAGTTAGGTCTGGCAGATTTCCCTCCCTCCCTGGGGTTCAAACGTGTGACCACAGGCAAGGTGCCACCCTAGGCATCACTCACAAGGCCTCACTGGGGAAGGTGAGCCAACCACACGTCTTAAAAATCAAGGATCATATTAGTATGTCTCAGCTGTCAATCACACATAATCAGGCTCACAGACAATAAACAAAACGCTTCCCTTTTGATGAGGAAAATTTTATTTTTACACATCGACGGAAAGATGGGAGGGATGAATAAGTTAATAAATAATTTGGTAGAAAAAAACATTAATTTTTAAAAATAGATTTCCTTGATTAAAATGAAGTCCCAGGTAACCTTCAATTGCCTGCTCTCAAGTGCTGAGTGACACCCCACCTGCCAAGTTCTGCACCAGATAATAGCGGGACACACGGAGAAGAGGTAGAGTTCATTTCCCCATGAAGCTGGTCCTTGTATCGGGTCAATAAAACAGTCAAAAAAGAACGCCAAAATATTTTGAAATCCAAATATGAAATTTAATTATCGATAAAAAAAAAAGAAGAAGAAGAACCAAAGAACCAAAAAGAAGCATGTGATTAAATGTAAGACGAGGGCCGAATATCAGTGTCCCAATGTTGTAGATGGGTGTACTTAAGGGTCAAATGATTACGGATAAGCAGATCCTGACCTAGACCTGGAAGAAGGGGGGAGATTGGCACGGGAAGTGAGGAGGCATTCTAGTTGAGGAGGCTACCGTATTTTGCCATGTATAATGTGCACTCACGTTTTTGTGTGCAATATACATGGGCCTGTTATACCCATTTTTATACACATGATAGTTAACGTGCACCCTTATTTTTCCCGCAAAAATTTGGGCAAAAAAGTACGCATTATACGTGGCAAAATATAGTAGCTTCCAGGTGCACCATGGACTAAAAGTGTGGGTTCTCATTGGCTGGGACTGGGAACTCCTTCATGACAGCCTGAAACCCGTACGCTTAGGCTCTTCATAGCGGTGAAGCATCTGCACAGAGGAAGGTGGTGTTTTCAGAAGACTGATCTGGTGGAGGGGCACAGAACCAACCAGAGCTGGACAGAGAGCAACTGGACTGAGACATTGGTGGGAGCGACGTGCAAGGAACTGAGTGGAGGGACATTCGGAGAAAAACAATCAGGCCTTGGCAGCTGGTTGGATACATGCCCCCAAACAGAACCAAGCATCAGGAATGAACCTGGGCTCTCATGGTTGAGGAACATTAGGAAGAAGACTCAGGTGTGGATGGGGGATGATTTCATGAGTTTGAAGCAGACTGAGCTGAGAAAATCATGGGACAGCTGGGTAGAAATGGCCAGGAAGCATCTGGTCCACATTCTGCTGGAACACGAGGAGACTAGGGCCGAGGCTGGAACTATCTGAACAGAGCAGATAGCTTGGCCATTAGAGCGAGATCTCAGAGAGAGGGCGGCGAATGCTGAAGAACAGACTGACCAGCTAGAAAAAGCAGAGAGATATGAGAGCCGCCGATGGAGACAGAGGAGGACATCAGAGAGGCACAGAGAAAGCAAGCTCAGACAGTGGCCCGAAGGCCAGGGCAGCGGCCTCAGCACCGCTGAAGAAGAAACGAGAAGGAAGATGCCTGAGAAAGGACACAGGACCCGAGCCTGCTGGCCCCTGGAGAATCTCGGCTCCGTAAACCAGTGAGGACAGGAGCTGGATCACAAGGGCTGGAGAGACCTGGGAAACGGGGATGGGCACTTGGTGGAAGGGGACAACCAACAGGAGTAACCGCGTGGTGGTTCGTACGAGCCCAACAGAGTGGTACGCGCAAGGCAGGGGCGGGAGCAGACGGTGCACAGCCACCCGCGAGTCCCATCCCTGCCCATCGGGAGGGACCCTTTTCTGTCTTCAGGAGAGTACAGACGCCCTGCCCTGCCGCAAAGTGCCCGCCTCCTCTCTCTCTCACAAGGCCAACCCCCGCCCCAGGACTGTGCAGGAGAAAGCTATCCCACGGTTCCGGTGACGTGCAGGAGGTCTGAAGCCTGTCGTTCAAGAGCGGAAGCCATATGGCTGCTGTTCCTTCCCTGCCACGCTGATTCCAACCGGCAGGGGTTAAACATTTCCAAGAAGAGATGAGAGAAGGAATCTCCTGGGTTTCCAGGCAGATTAAAATCACGAAATGAAAGAGATGTCAGGTGGGGGTGATGCTCGAGCGAGGCGGTGCCCAAACGCTGCGCCGCAGGCGGCCAGAAGTTTCTGCTTTGTTTGTTTTCACCTCGTTGCTCTCAGAGCTCGCTGGCGTCGTCGGGTGGAAGCTCTCTCTGGCTCCTGCCTGCTCCCTATCAGCCACCGGATTTAAATCAGTGATTTTTTGCATTTACTGATTTCCCCGTCTCGTCAGGGGGTTCCTAAGCAAAGTGCACCTTCTTTCTGAAATTAGACTCTCCCTCCAGAGACACACATGTCCATAACGCCCAAAGTGCAAATGCAGACTTTTCCAAAGTAGAGCATTAACATACGGCCAGAATGCCTGCCTTGGTCCACTGAAAGCCACAGTCACACTCTACACGCAGAATGTCAACTGTGCAGCGTGAACGTGGTTCCAGCGGCCTCCACTACGGAGGGTCAGCGGAGGTCCATGGAGGGAGAGCGTTTCAGCTGAGGTCACTCGGCCTTTGGAGCCCAAACCTCCCTTTGGGCACAGACTTTCCTTTGCTTCTTGTATGTGAATTAAAGCTCTAGTTGTACTAAAGACCCGAGAAGTTCCCTCGAAAGAAAATGTCTGTGGCTCATTTCTACAAATTAGCGGGAGGTGTAGGGGCATTACCAGGAAAGCTGATGATGATGCTGTGAGTGGCAGTGTCCTAGGCAGGGTTCGAGTCTCTCCTGGGAAAGGGGACAGATAACCGGGGAAGGCAGGAGGCACATGGGCAGGAAAGGGCCTGATGTCCAGGGTGAGCCTGAAGCACGAGTGACCACAGCACCCATCAACCTGGAGAGCAGTGAGAAGGACTTTCTCTTTCTGTTGAGCTGAGGGGTGG
The DNA here is from genome assembly GCA_039655065.1 of Glossophaga mutica. Lineage (NCBI taxonomy): Eukaryota > Metazoa > Chordata > Mammalia > Chiroptera > Phyllostomidae > Glossophaga > Glossophaga mutica. The sequence goes on from CM077313.1 coordinate 9,519,151, forward strand.
CCCAAGAGAGCACGGTGAGGCCAGGGAAATGAGACACTGGGGCCAGGTCCTCTCTGACACCCCTGAACAACTACACCTGCTCTTTCCAACTCACTCAGGCGAGAGCGTGGGACCTGATAGTTTCAGTTGTAATAAAAAAAAATGACTCCAATATTCCCAAATTGATAAAAAATACTACTTTACACTGTCTTCTCCCTCAAATATTTAACTAGCTCAAATTTGGACAGCTATTGCTTGAAAGTTTAAAACACATCGAAAAAGAGCTGCCCCCTTCTGATTGACCTGTTGTGGCTTTTGTTAATTAAAAGAATACAATATAGAGCTAATTCTGCTCAACTTAGATGCGTGAGAGGTATTTCTTTAAGAGGTGTCCACCTGCTTTAGAAACTGCCTATGCCGCCCTCCCTGGACCACCAGCAGAGAATTTAAATGCCACTGCTTAGTTGTCACCTACACGATCTGCAGGTGCATCTTCTTATGAATGCAAATCACAGAGGCAAATTTAGAAACTGTTTTGGAATACATGACCTTTGGAGATTGAACTTGCCAGCTGAAGTCTGGGGAGGGTATGGAGAAAACCCTGACTCTGGCGGAACACTCAGTAACTCTTGCCTCCCAAGGGGCCTCGCAGGGCCTTCGAGATACCCAGGGGTTGAGTGCTCTACTTCCCGACTCAAAGAACAGGACGTTGCCTCTCCGGCTTCCGCTTTCCTGGGGAGCCTGTTCTAGTCCTCACTCATTCTCAGCCACAGGGACATCATCTCCATGTCTACGCCAAGTTACCGCTGACATGCAAGTCCATTTCTTCTAACCCTACCCTTTCTGGAAGCAGAGGTCACGAGCACCTTGTGAAGGAACCCACTCACTCAGATAGAAAATCCTGCAAGAAGAGCAAGCTGGAGGTGAGCGGGGGAGAAGGCACCAAGATGTGTTCGCTTTGAGCCAAGCTGAATTTGCAATAAGACATCCAACCATTAGGTGAATACCTTTCCCCTGACCCTCTGCAATTCAGAAGAGAGGTCCAGGCTGGAGATACGAATTAAGGGGTGAGGTCACCCACATATGGATGGAATCGAAGGTGGGGGGAGAGTTTACAGAGTAGAGGGTGTAGGGCTCAACCTGGAGACAGGGATGGGGGAAGAGCAGAGAAATCTTCCACTGAGAAGACAGTGTCATGGAACCTGAGGGGATTTGGTACTTCAAGGAACAGGAAATGCCACGTCAAAAGCTGCAGAGAAAGACCACACATGGATGCTTCTCTCCCTCTCTTTCTCCCTCCCTTCTTCTCTCTCTAAAAACAAACAAACAAACAAATAAATAAATAAAATCTTCAAAAAAATTTAAAAGCTGCAGAAAAGGAAAGCAAGAAAAGAAATGAGGCTTGACAACTGGGAAGTCCCTGGTTACCTTGGCTACAGCAATGGTGGTTTTTTAACCTACTAATCCCTGATCAAAGCCATGCCATCTCCACCATCAAGAACACACGTGTCTTCTCTTTGCGGCTTTGTCTCTCTCTCCCTCCCTCCCTCCCTCCGCACCCTCTCAGTTTCCCACTGTATTTCAACTGCGTGGATGCATACATCCTTTGAGGACTCACGGCTTTACCCTGAGCGTCCTCTCTTCTCCGGCTGAAATCCCGCTTCCACGTGCTGGTTCTCCCCGCAGTCTCCTCCTTCCCCTCTGCTCGCTTCGCTCGGAATCTCTGCCAGTTCAAGACGCCTCCTCACGACTGAGCAAACCTCCTCCCTCGGTCGTTCAAACCTGCCCCACCTCAGGCAGGGGACAGGCAAAAATATACTACCAGTGGGTTTGAAATATAAACAAACAAAATCACACCAGAAGAACAATCAAAATACTCTTCAAGGCACAAAACAAATGGTTGGAAAATCACAAAGAATCAAATGGATTTGATTATACAAGAGGAAACCCCCAAAACAGAATTTATTTATGAAAAAATTGTGTATTCCCACATGTTTAAACTCAATCACCTTCAAAGTACTCTCCATTTGATGTAATACACCTATTGAGACTTTTTCCCACTGCTCAAAAGTTTTTAAACTCATTGATTTTGACACCTTTTAATGCTTCTGTCATTTTTTTGTTTCACCTCTTCCACAATGGCAAAACATTTCCCTTTGAGGACTTTTTTCATCCAAGGAAACAAAAGAAAATCACTTGAGATTGGGTGAACAGGGAGAGTGAGACATGGAGGTCATCCCGTTTTTGGTCAACGCAGTGTGGGCAGGTGCACGCGTAAATCACCCATCATAAATTGGGCGAACACTTTGAAAGAATCTTCAAAAAGAAATTCACTGAAGTCAAATACAGCCTCTCACAACAACACCAGCTGGTACACTGATACAGATGGGTTCCTAGAATACTCACCTAGCTGAGGAAGCTTGTACTACCAAGGGCCCACCCTCCAGAAGATAATTCTAGGTTTTTTGGGCAGTCCTCCCCATATAATCTAAACTAGCAAATAAGAACCAAATCAAATATAAAATAAAAATCATAGGACAAAGAAACAAATTTGTAGCAAACAGTGCAATATTAATACCCTGGATCAATATATTTAATAAACTAATAGATCAATTAGAAAACCAATACCAACTCAATTGGGCAGAGAACAACCAATACACAATGGATTCAGATACAACTAGATGAGAAAATATGAAAAAATTAATTTTCTAGTAGCAAAATAATTTAAAACTAAAAAATCTATTTTTTGCTTATTAAATTGGACAGCTTTTTAAAGATAACACTCAGTTATGCTACGAGTTCAGATAACTAAGTACTTGTGTATACTTCTCATGGGGAGCAACCCAGTAATCCCATTTCTCTGAATCAATCCCAAAGCAATGATGCAGATAAGATACGCCTGCAATATTAAGTGTCACGTTATTTATAGTAGTGAAAACTTAATATACCATAGAGGACTGATAAAGTATAGACTTTTTAATTATACAGTCAATATTTTCACAGAGATGCAAAGGGGGGAAGATAAGTATCTTTAATCTAAAAAGAACATTTATAAATCAACAATAAATCTATAAAAACAACCAGACGTGGACAGGCAATTCACAAAAATAATAAACAGTAATTTTTTTTGGTTTATCATAAAGTAATAAAAGATGATAAAACTAATATCTATCCCTGATTCATCACATTGGAAAATATTGAAGTGTATTTTTATTTTTTAAAAAGAATTTATTTATTTTTAGAGAGAAGTGAGGTAGGGAGAAAGAGAGGGAGAAAAACATCAATATGCAAGAGAAACATTGACTGGTTGCCTCTCACATGCCTCCAGCTGGGGACCTGGCCTACAGCCCAGGCTTGTGCCCTAATGGGGAATCGAACTGGTGACCTTTCGATTTGCAGGCTGCAGCCACTGCTCAATCCACTGAGGCACACCAGCCAGGGCTGAAGTGTATCTTTAATATAACCATGAGTATATTAATGTCTACATATGAGTAAATGTAATCAACAGACTAGAATATTCACCAAAAATGCTAAAAACTGTCATTTCTGGGCACTGAGACTATCAGTGATTTTATTTTCTTCTCAGTGCTTAGCTGTATTTTCTAAATTTCTACAATAAACCTATACCCCTCCTTTGTAATGAGGGAAATGTTTGACATAGTTTCAAAAATATGTTGATGAGATTAGAAAGTCCACCTGCTATCACATTAAAGAGAATAAACAATGTCCATCCCCTCCTTCCTCACAAGCAATGGGCCCCCTCCATGAAGATCCTTCCCACTCCCTTCTTTTAAAGAGCAAAGGTGATTACTGAATACTAATTAGCAAATAGGAGGGATTCTGCCTGTCACTCACATCTGCCATCTTCATTCTTCCTGATTTGGTTGGGCTCATCTGGCCTTTTACCCAGAAAGGACCAGACTACGTGCATGACGCCGACCACAGCCAGGGAATCTGGAATGTGAACTCAGCCCTATTAATTCTAGTCCAACAGACGGAAGATATCCAGTGTACCCGCCATGTGTAAAGTGCTTGCTGGATGCTCCAGGGGATACAGATTTGGAGGAGACAGCCCAGGCCCTCAGGATTCGTCCAGGAACCAGAGAGGGTGGCCCACGTGCTCACGATCTACAACACCTGGCAGGAGAGGGGGCGTGCAGTGAGAGAGAAGCAGGAACTGGAAGTGCCCAGTTGACAGGAGACCACTGGGAGGACAGGGCACCGGTGACAACCTCAAGAAGTTGCTCAGAGTTAGACCTGGAGTGCTGGAACAGAGGCACAGCCTTGTTGGGCGTAACGGCAGGAGGAAAGGCCCGTAAAGACTAAAGCACAGTGCACGGTCTGCAATACACGCAACGCATTCACTAGAGTAACAGTATCTGCTCGCTGGGCGGTTATGAGAACTGCATGAGCTCGCCACATCAAGCACTTAGAACAGTGCTCAGCACACAGAAAATGTTCTATGGCCATTTAGCTCTGTTGCTTTACTGCTCCCACTATTATTACTTCTGTGGCTGCGGCTGCTCCTTCTATTTTGGGTATAGAGAAGTGACGGCGGAACACAAGACTGGGAAAGTGATGTAAGATCATGCTCTGGAAAGCCTCCGACGCCGTAGACCATAGAATATTTTTGACAGGGCTGATGGGGTCTGAGTTTTACTGTGGGAATATTAAGTGGGCAACAGTACAGAATGGAGGGGAGTGGAACTAGAATTCAGGAACACCAGATGAGAGAAGTACGGCGTGGAAAGAGCATGGCCCTAAGAGGATGTGCAGTAGAGAGGTGTGGAACTAATAAAGGGAAGGGGTGGGTGCCAGAGGCATGAAGAGGCAGCAGTCACAGGACTCAGCAACACTTAGATGTGGACAGAGGAAGGTGATGGAGACCGGGAGGGGACCAGAGAGCTGCGGTGACACAGGGCGGTGAGATGTGTGGGTGCTGGAGTGGGGACGGCAGGGGAGGTCAGGGGGCTGAGAGCATGCCGGACGAGATGCTGGAGCAGCCCCCAGGCAGGTAAAAAGCAGGTGTGAGGATCGGAAGGGAGAGCTTGGGCAGGTGACACAAAACTGAGAATCGCTGAGATGAGAGGGGTGACAGTGGAAGTTGTGGTGGCAAAAGGCTAAGTTGTCGACGAGAGCCCTGGAGAAAAAAGCGCGTAAGAAGAGAGAAGACAGCTCAGAGTAGATGCCGGCTTTGGGAAGGTCCATGGGCGTGGGCAGGGAGCGGGAGCAGGGTTGCTGTGGGCGGGGGCGGAGCACGGAGCCAGCAGGGCACTGCACTGCCATTTCCTAAAAGGGCACCCACGGCTTCAGAGGGATGGAGCCCATCCATCCTATAGCAATTCTGCCCACCCACCCCGTCACCCACTCTTTCCACCCCCTCCACCTCCATCTTCAATCACTGATACACGCAAAGTGTGTAAGATCAGCACAGGTGGGGAGACAAGAGGAGAGCTATGTGGTACTTCGTAAAAACTCGATCGGTGAATAACCACACAATGGAGCTCGCTGGTAACCTTCACTAAAGATGGTTACCTTATAACTCCTGCAGTGAACGCCTGAGCCATCCCTGAGCAGCCGCCAACCACAGCCGAGGGAACAACAACAACAAAAAACCAGACTCTGAAAACCTGGTGGGAATCTCGTTTCTATGACTTTCTGGCTGTGCAACCTGAGTCAGGTCACTGAACCTCTCTGGGCCTTGACTCCATCATCTGCAAAATGGAGACCATGGTACCAGACATCTTAGGGTTAGGGTAAAGGATAAAGGGAGAAACGTGTTCAGTGAGTTCAACATACTGCATGGACATCATAAAGAGTGGCTTTTGTTTATTATTTATATTAAAGGAGACCTTGCCAATAAACGTTCTTTGTTCCTTTTCTTCCCCCTGCTTTGGGGAGAACATCCCAGTTTTCTCACCCCCAAGATTTTCAGTGTCTTTGCCCCCGCCGGGTGATGGGGATTGGTAGAGGCAAACAGTAGGAACATCAGCGATGCACAGGCTCTCTCTCCACCCAGCACTGGTTGCACACCTTGTGTCTCAGGGAAATCATTAGCAAGGGCAGCCTGGGGCTTCTCTGTGAATCTCTTGAGCCCTTCGAAGGGTCCAGGGTGATGCCTTTGGTGGGGTTGGAGACACGCAGCTCGTCAAGTGTGGGGAGACCACCTCTGGGGGTTGGGTCCTGCCTGGACAGCAGGGCACTGGCTGTCCGTGTGGCCCAAGCTCCCCCAGGAGGCACCTCACAAGGAGGGCCCTGGACAGGTTCTGAATCTCCGTGCAATTGAAGCACAACTGTCGGATCCCTGCCCATGACGGCTATTCGTGGAAGATGCTGCAAACACGGCATTTGGCCTTGTACCTTCTGGAGGCTACAAGGATCCTGCTCACATCGGCAATAATTTCAGCCAGACACATTTCCAATCCCTTAGAAAAGCTACAAGGTCTCGTGATCGAAGTGGAGGAGGGGTATCGATCGGCAAAGACAAGCTAACATCTTCACGGCACAGCACACATCTGGCTCTGGGGGGTGCGGAGGGAAGCTGGGAAACAGCTCTGAAAAAAGACACAATTCCTTGAGGAAAAACCTACTTGTAAATTGGTTAGCCATTTCAATGGCCAAATTACCCAAGACATAATTAGGGCAACACTTCTCCCGCTGGAACTCCGCTATGTGAATTAATGGAGCCCTCTCGATAAGCCAAGCTAGCACTAATAGCGCTTTCTTTCCCTCGGACCATTTAAATCATTAATCCCTTTCCAAGCTGGCATTTGTGTTTGCGTCTTCTGTGCCCAGAGGTCAGGTCTCCATCAGGCTGCCGATTGCCCTCTGGCATGCGGGAATGAACAGTGGGCAGATGTTGGGACAGGAGAATTTTTTTTAATCCTGACCCAAGGACATGCTTATTGATTTAGAGAGAGGGGAAGGGAGGAAGAGAGAGGGAGAAACATCGATTGGTTGCCTCCCATGCGTACCCTCACTGCGGACCGAACCCACAACCTAGGTATGTGCCCTGACCGGGGATTGAACCCACAACCTTTTGGTGTGCAGGGCAATGCTCAACCGGCTGAACCACCACCGGGCCAGGGCCAGAAAGACTCTTTTCTGGTTCCAGGGAGGTAGCTAGCTGAATGGAAGGGGCACTGGGCGGGCAAGCTCCGTTTGTGCATTGTAGTCTGCCAGGATGTGTGTGTGTGTGTGTGTGTGTGTGTGTGTGTGTGTGTTAGACAATTCATAAAATGTATCGTTTTAATTGTTTTTAAGTGTACAGCTTAGTGACATTAAGTGCCTTCACACTGCTGGGCAACCATCACCCCCACCCATCTCCAGCAGTTTCATCCTCCCCACCTGAAACTCTGCACCCATTAAACGGCAATCCCCCATTTCCCGCCCCCTCTGGCCCCTGCGGCAACCGCCACTCTGCTGTCTGTCTCTACGAGCTCGACTGCTCTGGGCACCTCGCATGGGTGAAATCACACAGTGTTTGTCACCGGCGTATTTCACTCGACACAATGTCCTCAAGGTTCATCCATGTTGCGGCCAGTGTCAGGATTTTCTCCCTTTTAAGCCTGAATAATATACAATACTCTGTTGCATGTATTTACTGCCTTTTATAAATCTTTTCATCTGAATTTTGTGTGTTTTCACAAGTAGCAGTTATGAAACTTTGTATTGAGGTGAAGGACGGTAACGTTTAGCCATTTTTAAGTAGTGCCAGTGCAGGGCATTAAGTCCACTCACGCTGTTGTGCCGCCATCACCCCCGCCCGTCTCCAGAACTTCTTCACCTTCCCAAGGGACATTCCCTACCCACGAAACGTGGCCTCCCGGGCCCGCTCCTCTCTGCCCCCGGCAAGCGTGCCTGTCGTGACTCCGAACTATACCCAGCCTCCGCCTCTTCATCCGAAAAATGGGCATGTAATCACAGCCTTCGATGCAGGGGTCGTCTGAGTGCCAACTGGGTCATTTTCGTTCAGCTTGGGCCCCTCTGCTGCCCCCTCAAATTCTCCTTCTGGGCAGTGTTTACAGCCAACTCAGGGCAGCTGGATTTGGGGAACCGCTGGGACCACACAAGGCCCCACACACCACAGGAAAAGGGGCCAACACATCCCACACGATGAGGAGCAGAGCTGTTCCTAACCTTCACACACACCTACAACTCATCGCTCTTGGTGCAATGAGCCGCTCGGGGCTGGAGGCTGCGAAACCAAGCGCCCGGGAACATCTAGATGTCAGTCCCCTTGTTTTCACGGCAAACTTTCCGGATCCAAACAAAAAGCAGACAACATCAGCGCCAGTGTTGCTGGTTTAGATTACTCATTATTACCTCCTATGTGAGAGGAAAAAAAAATTACAAACATCACCCACCCATCCGTGAAACAAGAATTCATGAGACCATCATCTTCTTCAAGAGAAGAAAAGTAAGTCCCTGTTCAAATTAAGCATCTCACTGTTGGCAACGGAGCCAGTTTCAAATTAATATATTATGTGTGTTTATTAGATTTTAACAAAGAGGAGAAATCTCATGTAATGAAATTCCCGGAGGGTACCCACACGGCCCACAAATGTAACAGAGGCATATGGACAATGGCATGGAAGGAAACACTAATTAAATCCCAATTTCCTCCAAATACCGCCAGATCTTGCAGGTCTAAGTTCACTTCCTGGGTTGTTGAGCATCTACTCAAATGGTTCCAGATCTCAGGATGGGTGCTGCAGGGCATGGAATGGTCTGGAAGAAAGCTTTCGTGGGCAGGTAAGTGCTGCTCCCCAGTCAGGATGCACCTTGCACAACCAAGGAAAGTAGAATGGAGACAGAGATGCAGGAAAGGGGTGCAGTCAGGGGAAGTGACAGGAACAGCTGAGGAATTTTCTGGAAATGTAGAAATGTAATACAAGCTAAGAATTGTGAGTTGGGAAAAAATAAAATGAAGGAGGGGGTAAATAAAGATGGAGAGAGAAAGGGAAAGGAAGAAGGACTGGGAGTAGGGGGTGATAAGGGATAGAAGTTGGGGGTATGGGGGACATTGGAAGGGACAGAGCACTGGGACCCTCATGAACATAAGGGACAAAAGCTCTTCCCCACCATCTTCAGCTTGTCACTTAGTGTCTGGCAATGGGAAGAGCCAAAAATGATGAAAGAACCGAGAAACTAAGAAGAAGGTGTCCAGGCCCCTGGAGAGAAACAATGGAAGTTCCCACTCCCTTTGGCACTTTGTCAGAGAGAAAGGGCGGATGGGCACCCGGAGGCACCTGGACGGTTGTTCTACTGACCAGGTGGGTGGCCTTTCTTCCTTCACTGTTTCTCCTCCATCTCCCCACACCGAGCACTCTGGCAACCGCAATGGTCCCTCCTGCTGAGGACAACCAGCAGTCTAGCACGGATGTACGAGTCCCCGAAAGACATGCCCCATGAGCAGCGAAGAGAACCAAAGGGACCATTTGCCATTCTGTTGGTTTAGAACGGGTGAGGCAGACCGAGGCAACGACAGAGAGCAGGCCGTGGGGTTCTGATCGACAAGAGCGAGCACCCTCAAAGGGCAGCGACCCCTTGGACCCTCACCACTCCATCAGGAATTAGGGTCTGTGATTTTCATATGAAACCTGCCCAATGTTGACAATAAAGTTAAAAACAAAAGCAGACACTGTATGGACCGCACAGAACTGTCCCCAGGATTCCAGATTTCTGATCCCTGAGCATGTGGCCAGGAAGAAGGGACAGAAAAGAGGATACCTTCCCACCTGCCATCAGCAGAGAACTGAAGGGAGACCACATGGGGTCTTCCCATCCTGCTTAGAATAGGATGTTAGGGAGCACTGAAGAGAAAGAGCCCAGAAAGCTAGGAAGGAAGGACCCAGGGAAGCCCTGAGAAGGGGGGGCCCAAAACCCCTGAGTAAGCCTGGGCATCAGGAAGGTGGCACACAGCAACATTCTGGGCATCAGCCAATGGAGTGGGAAGTATCAAAAACCTAGTTGTCACAAAAGATAAGAAACTGGCTTGTTCTCTAAGAAGGCCCCGTCTCTGAAACAGCACTTAGCCCCCCGACCCCCACACAAGGAGGCTCCCTTTTTCCCAAAAAATAGGTCTTTTTCCAAGTGGCACCTCTCTCACCCACCCTCCCAGAAACAGCTTCCTAGTCCCACCTCCTGCTGACAAACACTCACATGTTTCTACAGTGAAACTCAGGCACGCATGCAAGCAAGGCGGACTTGCAGGTGGCCCAGAGCAGGGTCCTGTCCTGCCCTGTAAAATGAGTTCTCTCTCAGTGTCTCCCTCAGCAGCAGGCTTGCCACTGAGCCAGTCAGCCACTCTGATTAATCTTCTTCAAGGGAAAGAAAAAAAAAAAAAAAGACTCTTTCAGTTGGTACATGGATTACCTATCTGCAAATAAATTCTGCTCAAATGCTTCTAAGGACCCGGTTCTCCTTCCCCCGTATTTACTTGCTCATGGGGCCCTGCCCTCCAATAGTGCTGGGAAGCCTGCTTGCATCCCCATCCCTGCTGTAACGGCCATAAATCCCAAATCAGTGAGAGAAGAACTACTGGGGACTCAACCCTATTCATTCAAGAAGCATAAAAACAAGCTCCTAGGAAATTCTACCCAACGTTAGTCTGCACGTATTATGACCCTAGGTCTCAGTTCGGAACAAAGGGAGGGGACTGTGCTTTGGGCTTTGAGCAGCATTGGAGGTTCCTGGTCCCCTGACGGGGCTGCATGACATTCCCCAGGCTCCTGAAAGCCCTGTGGTATCGACTCACTCCTTCGGTAAGTGCAGGAGATGGGTTAGGGCCCAGAGGTCAATGATCTGCTGCTTAGCAGTCTTGTCACTTAAGCTCTCAGCCTCTGTGAGCAACAGTCACCGCACCTACCCCTTCGACTCGTGAGGATAAGACACGGCAACCCATACAGAGCCCAAGGCACGTGCTTCATTGTGTTGCTGCCATTGTAACAATATCGATTACTATTACTCCTTCTAAGCCAGAAAGTCTCGGTTCCCCTGACGATGCCCTATGAGGTGCCAATACATGGGAGGAGTGGGTCGGGCTGAGCACTCCCATTGTGAGCTTCCTGTCTTCAGAACAATGCTCTCGGCTTGCGAGTCACCAACCTAAGATGAACGTGCGGTCATTACATGACTTGGCTGCGTGACTGGAGAAACCCCCACTGCATGACAAGCTGGGGGGGTAAGATGAGGAAGATTCACTTAAGATAAAAAAAAAAAAAGAGGGGGAGGTGGGAGACAGTGCAGAGAAAACACGCTTAAACACACTTAAAAGTCTCCCAGATTGTACGAGAGCGACGCAAGAGGTTCATCAGGGGATCTTTCTGTGACATAACAGTACCTCAAAATAAAAAGTTAAAAAAAAAATAAAAATAAAAAGTCTGCCAGAATCCCAGGTCCCTAAGGTCCTATTTAAACGACTCTGGGCCCTGAGTGGGGTGGCTCAGTTGGCTGGGCACCCTCCTGCAAAGCAAAAGGGTGCCGGTTCGGTTCCCAGTCAGGGCACACGCCTGGGTGGAAGGTTTGGTCCCTGAACACGAAGTGTGTAAGAGATGCGACCGATCGATGTTTCTCTCCCTCTCTTTCTCCCTCCCTTTCCCACTGTCTAATAATAAAATTAATTAACTCTTTAAAGAAAAAGGAATCCGGGGCCCATCAGCGAGCTGGCTCTTCTAGCATGCCTGCTAGGCCCTGGCTTCCTAAGAGCAGGATCTTTTCATCTCGGCATTCCCAGCGTAGCGGGGTGCCTGGCATGCCACAAACTTGCACCAAATGCTACATCAAGGCATAAAAGGATGGATTAATCCTCTTCCCAAACCCCTCGTCCCTGAAGACTAGCTGAAAGCACTCCTTCCCCTTTGGCTCCAGTGCAAACGTTGAGGGTTTTGCTGCCCTGCCTTTTTTCCCGTGTCTTTGGAAACCTCCGTGAGAAGAGACGTGTGCACCGCTGTCAGCTGCAGACGCCCAGCCAGGAAAGGTTAACGGGAATGAAAACCAGCCCCCATTAGCATCTTGACACAAGATAAAGTGAATGAGCAGAGGAATTGGTCTCCTGCAGAAACCAAAGGCAAGGCCAAGTCTGTTTGCTAAGAAAACACTCCCTGCTCACCAATCCCTGCTCGACAGGTAGCTTCTTCTTAGTGCCTCATAATAATCCTTGAGCATCTGGGATCTGCCAGACCCTGAACTGAATGTGCTCATGAATAAGAAAACCAGATATCCTTGCAGGGAGCGGCATAGCAGGCCAAGCCAGAGTTGCTGCCCAGACAAGCCAAGAGAAGCAAACAACGCGGCACCTGCTGGACCCAAGGCTCCAGGCCGGATGTGCCCTCTTCCCACGGTCCTGCTGTAGGACAGAGGCCCTCTCCTCTGTCCTCACCTCTCTGCACCTTTCTGAGCTGAATACCTGACTTTCTTTCTCCCGACTCTGCTGGAGCGCTACCCAAGACTCACCCCACAAAGGCCAAAGATCTCTCACACCCGCCTCCACCCTCATGCCCTGGTGTTTAGATTGCTGGAGTCTGGATGCCTTCTTTACCCATGACTAACAGCTGAGCCAACGTGCAAGGTAGCCACACCTCGTGTCTGAAGCAGGCTCCCAGGTAGGCAACTCCTTCAGGCCCCGGGACTGAAGGGAAGGACGCTCCACACCACTTCATCCAGGCCTGTGTCAGGTCAGCAGGCCCCAAACAGTCCCTCTCTCCAGTGGTATTAAAATGGCCAAACTACAGCCCTGGCCAGGTGTCTTGGTTGAATTGCCATCCCATACACAAAAAAGTTGCAGGTTTGATTCCCAGTCAGGGTGCATGCCCAGGTCATGCATTCAATTCCTTGTTAGGATGCATACAGAAAGCAATCGATATTCCTCTCTTATGTCCATGTTTGTTTCTCTCTCTCCCTTTCTCTCTCTTCTCTCTCTCTCAAATTAATACAATATATCCTCTGGTGAGGATAAAAGGAATGGTCCAATTACAACAGTAAGCAGAATGCCACCAAACTGCATTAGATTTTTTTTTTAAAGATTTTGTTCATATAGTTTTAGAAAGAGAAGAAGGGAGGGAGGAAGAGAGGGACAGAAACATCAATGTGTGGTTGCCTCTCGTGCGCCCTCTACTGGGGACCTGGCCCGCAACCAAGGCATGTGCCCTGACTGGGAATCGAACCAGAGACCCTTTGGTTCACAGGCCGGTGCTCAATCCACAGCCACGCCAGCCAGAGCCAAACTGTGTTAGATTTTAAAGGGCCTGTGTGTGAGCGATGTCGGTTCTCAGGTGACTGCCTGGACGCATGGCAAGGGCGAGTTCCACCAGGCTTTAGAACTGAAAGGTGGACAGGGCAGGGGTTTCTACCAGAGAGTCTCTATAATTCTCTGTGGGAGAGGAATGAGGGTAAAGTGAGAACAGCTCAGGATTTCTCTTCTCATGTTGTCTTCTCCGTATGCCCTCGAGGGCAGACCCCCAGTGAGAGAGGCAGCAAAAGCCTCTGCCCCCTGAAAACCCAGCTGCTCTCTGCTGGGTCAGGTTGGGACTTAAGGGGGCTGGGCCCACACAGAAGGGACTCAGCTCATTATACCCACTGCAAAGTGTTTAACTGGGAGTCCTGGTTTAGCTAACAGGTTTTCAAGGCCGCCATAAGAGAGGAACAGATGAGCATCCTGAGCCTGAGCTGATCTCTTTCAACTGCCTCTTTCTTTCTCTGAAGAACAGCATAGAGAATAAAGTCAACAATGTTCTAATAACTGCGTATGGCATCAGACGGGTATGAGATTTCTGGGGATGATCACACTTAGTTATATAATTTCTAATCACTGGGGTGTACACCTGAAACTAATATAATATGGTATGTCAACTGTAATTGAAAGATGAAAAATGATTTTTAAAAAAATGATCACGCGGAAGACACAGTCCTGTGCCAACAGGCATCAGAGCCTGTCGGAGGGAGAAGGATAGTCTCCTGCTGAGTCTTGTTTTGGGTCTAAGACCTCGAGGCTCAGAATAAAAGTCATGTCGCAACGCCCCACACAAAGGCTGTGCTCCTTTTCCTGGGTTCAAGTAGCTGAAACTGGCAGGGCTGAGAGGGGGACTAGGGGACCCTAAAACTACACCTTTATCATCAGTAATTACTGTAATGTTTATAAACCGCTCCTGAGGTTTCCTGATTACTCTGGTCTCTAGCATTTTCTTTTATCTTTGCAGCACCTGGCAGGGGGTGGGGAGTGGGGATGGGCAAGAACCATCACCCACGGGTGACACAGAGAAGCGAACTTGCACAAGATCGCTTAGCTACCAAGTGGTAAACTCAGGGCTCAGACCCCAGCTCCTGATGCAAATTCTCTGCCCTTCCCAAGGCCAGGCAGCCTCCTGCATTGACCTCAGAAGTTCAAGGGGCAGAAACATCACAGAGAAGAACCGGAGGTGCTCTCCTTTGCTATCTTCCAAATGAAAAGATCAAAGAAGTAACAACCTGACAACTTCATACCGTTTTGAATTTCCAACATTTGTGCTGGGAAAAAATGAGATGCTATCTATTATTATAGACCCATACAGACTTCCTCTTTGCTCTTGGCATGCCAGGCCTGGTGCTAGCCACGGGTACGTAACCTTGACAAGCATTACACTTAAAACCTCTCTGCTGTGAAGAACTAAAACGCTCTCCTTTGCTCTCCCAACAGCAAATTAGAGAGCTGCAAGAGAACCTTCATGGTCCATTATGCAAAACGGCATCAAGCCGTTCTTGGTGACTGTTCAGCTGGAGGCGGAATCCAGTAAAGCCGACCTTCTTGTCTTTCCACGTGGTCTCTCCTTCTTTTCTTCCTTTCATTTCCACCGCCTGCACCCCACTTCTGCCACTGCGTACTTCACCCTCTTAGGAATCGGGCTGCAGATACAATTATTGGGCCTGCGTTCCTTAGTACTTCATCTCCTAAGGCTTTCTCCCTCCTCCCCCGCCAGGAAAATAAATTAAAAAACCTAAGGCAGTCAGGGGTTTTAAGAGCAATGCAGACCATTCTAAGTGGGAGAGTCGCTGGAGACTGTAATTCCTAGTGAGTGTGGGGCCCCTGGAGAAGGAGGAAGAGATGGAAAGGGGTGAACACATGGATGATGCTCACACCTGGCCAAACTGGGAAATCAGAGCTGCAGGTTGGTCCTTCTCCAGGGGTCCCCAGCATGATGGACCACAGTCAAGCCTGCTGAGGGCATAAGCTTCAGTGTAGGTCTCTGAGGCCACATCCAATGTGACTCAGCCCCAAATCCCACAAGCCCGTCTTTCCAGACAAGAGTGATCTGGACTCTCCCCAGTCTTGCCTCCAAAAGTAGAATGCTCTCTGGAACCGAGGGGGCCCTGCAGGTCTCTGTTCGATTTTTATCTCACAGGCTCCTTTCGCCATGACCCTGATAATCTTAGTACTGCAGGCTTAACCCTGCCCCAGAGAAATAGCCAGACAACTCAAGAAAAAGATCTGAAAGCAGCCCTGGCTGGTGTGGCTCAGTGGACTGAGTGCCAGCCTGCAAACCAAAGGGTCACTGGTGCAATTCTTAATCAGGGCACATGCCTGGGTTGCAGGCCAGGTCCCCAGTAGGAAGTGCATGAGAGGCAGCCACACATTGAGGTTTCTCTGCCTCTCTTTCTCCCTCCCTTTCTCTCTAAAAATAAATTAAAATCTTTACAAAAAATCTATGGGGCCCCAGTCAGTGATTCCCAGGGCCTGGCTGGCTACACTCTCGTTCTCCAGCCTGCGAGTGAACCTGCAAGAGTGAGCTCCCGCCTCTGCTCCCAGAGATGAAAGGCGATAGGGAAATGATTCTTCACAGACTGGTTTGTTAGACAAGATAAAGGGCTCCTAGACAAGGTGGCAAGATGACAATGAAAAGATATTTCTGGTGAGTTAGAATAAAACCAAAGATAAGAGAAAATAACATCAAAGAATATGACAAAATAGGTTAAGAGAAGGAGAAACCCAAAAGTTTGCTAGGACTTGCCATACCTGGATCTTCTAAATAAGAACAGTGTTCTGTGCCCCACGGAGCACTGAGTAGGTGCAAGGAAATTCATCAGTGGGCGGGGCGGTGGGGTGCAGGAAGAACAGGTCCAGTCTGGCTCTTAGAGGCCCCCTATGAGAGGCACAAGCAGAGACATCTCGACTTTCTGGAATATGTATCTAAAATGAAATGACAGGGAGCCAATAATAAAAGGAAAAAGAACAGGAAGGGTTTTGATATTAAAAAAAATTATTGTCACCCTGGCTGGTGTGGCTCAGTTGGTTGGGGCATCATCCCATACACCAAAGGAGTGGGAGTTTCACTCCCAATCAGGGCATGTAGCTAGGCGCACATTGGATTCCCGGTCGGGGTACGGATGGGAGGCAGCCGACTGATGTTTCTCTCTCTCTCTAAAAATCAATAAACATTTATTATTTTTTTAAAAAATTATTGTCTAAGAAATGCACAAACCAGAGGGCAGAACTCCACGGGAGGACATGGCAGTCAGGAAAGAAGGAGGTGACCAGCAAGTTGTCAAAATAACGGCCACCCCACTGTGGACTGGACAAGACTGATTTTTTAAAAGATTTTATTTACTTATCTTTAGAGAGAGGAAGGGAGGGAGAAAGAGAGGGAGAGTAACATCAATGTGTGGTTGCCTCTTACATGCCCCCAACTGAGGACCTGGCTTGAAACCAAGGCATGTGCCCTGACTGGGAATCAGACCAGAGGCCCTTTGGTTCTCAGGCCAGCACTCAATCCACTGAGCCACACCAGCCAGGGCTGATTTTTTTTTCATTGTAATAAAATGGAAATCTCAGCCCCACAAATGAGGAAGCTGAGCCAAAAGTTCCTAAATTTCCCATCGACTACAGGTGGGATGGTTCAATTCTGTCCACAGTGCTGGGCACAGGACTCCTGCTGCTAGAGGGTGACCGGGGCCAGCAGAGCAAAGGAAGGCAGCATGATCGCTGACAGACAGGGTGGGCAGAGAAGCCTGGTGGCCACTATGGTTTCTCATTGCTGGTGGTGCCACCAGCTTTGTCTCCCTAAAGAGGGCGCAGACCTAGGTTTAACCTACAGGGTCCTGCAGAAATAGGGCCTGCTTGAGTGTGGTTGGTAGGGTAATAATATGGGTGTGATAATTTATAGTTCTAATTTGGACACTTGGACTAAAATGTCATATGGTGTCTCCATGTGATAATGTTATGTTACAGAATCACATGCTTATGATTCTGCAATGAAAGAGGGGCATTATTTGTGCCAGACCCTGCACTTAAGGATGACAGACCACAGGCGCCGTCCGCTAACTCCAGCTGCTTCTCATAGGCGAGGAAAATCTGTCACATGGTAGTGTCAGAAAGCCTCGGAATCATAAAAAGACTCCCCAGAGGGTGTCCTAAAATAGGAGAAGTGACCAGAAGTTGCTTTGGTCGAGGTAATCGGGTACAGAACACTCCTCCAGCTGCAGGAGATAAATAACCCTTTCCCAATATAAGTGACAAACCTCTCCTAGAATCTAGCTACGGCAGCGACAGCAAGAAGCCTGACATCTCCTTGAAGATGCAGGAACTCTCAACATGCAGAACGTGAAATAGATTCCTGCCTCATCCTGAGGACCATTTTCTTTCTCAAAAGGCAGAGAAAGTAATTAGGGGAACTACTATACTTGGCACAATGGTGGCCACAGAGGAAGAACCAGACAGCAATGCGGATGTGGCAGGGATTTCCTGAGTGGCCACTTCATCTCAGGGTTTATTTTAGCTTGGGAAGGGGACACTATGCCCAGGGGACATGGTCATTACTCTGCCAGTATCTGTGAACAGAAATCAGGTGTGCTCCTTGCCTTCTGAAAGCTTACAGTCTACACAGAAGACCAATAACATCCAAAAGCATTTCATCAGTGCAGAAAGGGTGCAATGAGGCAGAAAGGGTATGTTGTAGAAGTCTGAGAAAGAAGGAGCACCTTGTGGGTGGGACGAGGTGGTCAGAGTAGTCCTCGACAGAAATCTGACTTGAGTGACTTATAGAGGCAGTGGAGTAGATCAAGTCTGCAAGTGTGTGGGGGTGGAGGAGGGGGGAGGAATGCACAGTTCACGCCTGGGCAGTGGTTTGACAATTATAGTGTGAATATACACACATGTGGCATTGAGCTTGGCCCAGTGGAGACTTCCTACATGGATATAGTGAGCAATGAGATTGAACAGGGAAGGCAGTGCATGCCTTTGAAGTGTCAATAAGCCACACCTGTATTCTCAGAGAATGGCCTGGGCCCTCAGGGTAGACACCTGCCATCATATTTGTTCTAAGTACCATTCACGCTCCGCCCCCACCCCACATCACAGCAAAGCTGTTTGGACTGCAGTAAACAGAAAGCTGACCCAAACATGCTTTCTCCCGGGAATGTGGAATTTAGATTCTCTGCTGGTTGGTTGCTTTATGGGTGCAGAAACTCAGGAGCTATGGGGAGACCAGTTAAACACACACACACACACACACACACACACACACACACACGAATGGGAAGGCAGCCTGCAACAGGAAAATGAAGCAGACAGAGAAAAGCAGACATGAGCCCCCTGCCTGGCTCAGTCCCGGCCCCAGTCCCTCCTGGCGCAGGCTGGAGTTCCTCTCCTTCTTCGTCAAACCACACTGCCGGGGTTCTGGGACTGCTCCCCACAGGCCAGGGTGATGACAGTGGCTAACATCTTACTCTGCGCCAGATGCTGAGTGATCACTTCGCGGTTTTCTCTATAAATCTGTAGGTAGGTACAATGGACTCTGAGTAACCTGCATAAGGTCTCCTAGCTTCTAGGACAAGGACAGGGCCAGGACTGGCTCTCGGACAACCTCGCTGGGCCTTATGCTCTCATCACCATGGCTCTCCCCATGCAAACAGAGTCTATGGCTAAGGACCTTGGACTCTATCCTTTATATGATGCAAGTAGCTGGTGATTTTTAAGGAAGGGAATGGTATGTGCAAGGAGCAACAGTACACGGGGCAGAAGATCCTGGGGTCAGGCCCAGGCAGGAGATGGATTTTTTTTTCAGGGTTGTCTGTAGACGCATTATGCCTAGCTGGGAAAGAGGCAAAAGAAAACTGGAAGAGTAGCCAAGGTTGTCAGCCAGAGGGACAAGAAAGTGTCAGTCAGATGGGGGAGGTAAGGACAGAAAGATTGGAGAACAGCTTGGTCGGTAGCTAAGTCCGAAAACGCAGGCCAAGAAATGAAGAGAGAACAAGCCAAGGAACCAAATCATCCTGTGTGTGGATGGCACATGTATGCCATGCTTGGTGTTTGCCACCTGGATGGAGACAGCTCTTTGGAAGGACCACATGGGAGCTCATAGTTTCAAAGGCACTAGGTGGCCCAAAGGTAGTGAGGCACCAAGGAATCAGTGGCTGGGGAGCAAATGATGGGGAGGCAGGACTGTCCGGGAATGGGGGTGCGGGCTTGGGAGGGAGGAAATAACACAGTTGTTGGAGGAGAAAGGAGAGTCCCAGTCCTCTTTTCTTTCATTTTAAGTCTTTTTCCTTTTTCTGGACAAAGAAGCTCTGCTATCTTTGCAGGAAGAAGAGGTAAGAAGCCAGTAGGTGAAACTGAGGCTGCAACAGACAAGGAATAAAGATTGGTGCAGCATCAGGTCCTGGGTAGGCATGCTCTGCGGCAGGGACATGGGCGTATCTGTCAGCAGGGCGGGGAACTCAAAAAAAGCAAGACAACTTTTAGCCCTGACGGGTGTGGCTCAGTTGGTTGGGCATTGTTCCACAAAGTGAAAAATTGCTGGTTCAGTTCCCAGTCAGGGCACACACCTGGGTTGAGGCTGAGGTCCCTGGTTGGCGCGTTTACAAGAGACAGCTGATTGATGTTTCTCTCCCTCTCTTTGTCCCTCCCTTCCCCTCATCTAAAAGTAAATAAATAAAATATTTTCTTAAAGTGCTACACAATTTTTAAAGAGCTCTTGAGCTATGTTCAGGAGAAGAACAACCAGGAAAAGATGAATCCACTGCTCGGGGAAGATAACTTAATGCTCACAGATGGCAAAAGAAGACAGAACTCCTATTTTGCTTGCCTTTCTATGGGAAAATAACCTTGGGAGTGAGGAAGGGAAGGCAAACAGCATAAAGAAGTGAAGCGTCAGAGGGTGAAACGATAATAAAAGAACAGTTGGCTGCCTTAGATGAGTTCAACTATTCAGGCTCAGAACTGAAGATGTAGCACTGGGGAGGCTTCCAGAGATGCCGGGGGACCGGCGAGGAGCCAATGTTGTCCCTATCAGTGGGAGGAGGAGGAAGGCGGCCCTCCCAAGCCCCAAGCTGATCCCCTGAATAGAATTAATTATTAAACTGGTGGCTTGTGAGTATTTAGAAGAGAATATGTTAATTACCAAAAGTCACCGGGGTTCATAAACTGTGCTAAGAACCTCATTTCCTTACTTTGAGAGGGAGAGGCTGCTGGACTGCCTGCTGTTCACTGACCTAACATCCTCTCTCGCTCCAAGACGAACACCAAAAATCTTCCGAGACACCACAAGTTACAGAAATGTGAAAGAGAAAACAGGAAAAACAAAGAAGAGGAGAGACATTAAAAAAAAAAAAAAGCCATAAATAAGAGCATAATGAAAAGGTGCGGCACAGTGTTTTATGCCTAGTTGCTAAAGTGAATTCCATTCATTTGCTAGAGCAGACACTAATTCTAGCAGGCAGCAGCCAAAGAGAAAACCTGACGGATTACCCACTGCACGCCACCAAGGAAATGTGGAACAGAAGTGGGGAGAAGACAGAAAGGAAAGGCGGGAATGGATGGAGGAGGAAGGAAAGGCAGAAAGCTTAAAAGAAATAAGCACAATAAATAACATCTCAGCATTTATTCGTACTCATGGAGAGAGAAGGGGGAGGGGACAAGCTGTGCTAGAGAGAGAACTGTGCAGGGGACAAAAAATTCCTTAATAACTTAGACCAGGAGAATGGTGACTTGTGCTGAGACAGCCTTGATGACAGTAAGGAAGAGAAGCGCGTAGAGGTCAGGGAGGATGGACTACAGAGACCACACCTTCAATGCGCTTGCGCCTCTTCATTAAGGACATCAGAGTTTTGTGTTAGAAACTCAAAGAAGAGTTTGGGAGTTTGGCAGACTTGGGTTAAATCTCACTTCCTCCACTTACAGCTGTGTTTGCTTGGCTAAATTTGTTAAACAATTTGAGTTTCTGCTTGTTCAGCTATAAAACTAGAATAATTTTACCTACCTCAAAAAATTATTGCAAACATTAAGTGGGAAAAAAGCACAGTTATTCCTGAGACTGGACTCAAAAGAAATTTCTCCCAAGATCCCTCGCAAAGGGGAGAGTGTGCAACTGGCATCAGCGATGATTCCAAGGCCTTTTTTGTAGTAGGTGAAACATAGCTCCAAGAACCTCTCTGATGCTATGCTCTTTAATAATTTTAATTCAAATTAGAGTAAAATTTTTAAGTTATGTAGACTATTTAATCGGTTATAGTGATATCAAAAATACCAAGAATCGCAAAAGTTAAAAAAAAAAAAAAAAAAGCTAAGTGGCACCGAATGGTCCCAGGGTTCTGTGAAGTTGTAGCCGGTCTGCAGACACTCTGGGAGGTGGCGGTGGGGAACAAGGTCTCAGCAGGCACCAGTGGGGGCACTGGCCCCATCTTCCTCTTGTTTTCCAGCTGTGGCTTCCGGGAGCAGACGCAGGCAGAACCGCTGGCGATGGCCTTAGGCAGGTCGGTGCCCTGACCCCACTTGCTAGTCTAGGTACACGTGGACCGTCTTGGACAAGGAAGCCGGATTCTCCCAGTTAACACAGCCCAGGATGTAAATGTGGCCCTGCCGCACGGCCACGCCCAACTGGCTGCGGGAGAGCAGCAGCGGGGCCACATGGGTTCGCTGGTTGCACCGTGGGCTGTAGGCTCGACACCCAGCACGTCGATACTAACTCCTGGCTGTCATCACTGTCATTGCTCCCCCGATGGAGTAGATGCGGTCCCCCAGGCTGCACATGCTGTCCCAGCCCCATGCTGTGCTCACGGGCTGGCCTCCTCCCACAGGCCCCTCCAGTAGTCATAGCAGGCTCTTGCAGAGGGGGCTAACAGGGTATTCATGGCCCCTCAACATGTACACAAAGTTTTTGGAGATGATGTTGCATGGCCATACGTGAAGCTTGGCAAGCCCGCCATGCAGGACCAGGAATCAGTCATGGAACTAACTGTAAGTCTCTACTGAAGAGAAAGCTCCATTGTCATTCCAGTCACCGATGGCCACCAGCATGTCTTCAATGGAGGCAGAGTCGAAATCCACAAGGCCTTGGTTCATGGAGGCCACCTCGACACAGTGTTGCAGTGTAGGTCATACCTGTAAAGGAGATTGGACATGGTGTCCCCTCCGTTATCCCTCAAGAAGATTCCGCCAGCAATGCAGACGAACCCTGCCCAGCACGGCAACACCGTGGTGGCTCCGCGGGGCCAGCAGGGTGTCTCCTTGACTGGCTGCTTGCTCTTGGCATCCAGGTAGCAGGTGTTGTCACTGTGCTTCTGAAACTGCTCGAAGACACCACCACCCATGAACATCCAGTGCTCCTCGTTGGTGCGGAGAGCCGTGCACTTGGTCTGCATGACTGGCTGGGCCGCCAGGCTGTGGTGGTGGTGCACAGCCTCCTCGATGAAGCCTGCGCCAGGGCCTCCCTGGGCAGCGGTGAGCACACAGCCGGCTTGATGCAGTGCAGCAGGTCATCCTTCGGGTAGAGCGGGGAAGTGGATGTGCTCTGGCACCTGGTACGTGTGGGCCTCATGCTCTGGCTGCTGCGTCAGCCACTACAGGGCAGCCTGCAGCAGGTCACGCTCACGTTCCCGCTGCACTGTGCTGCTGCTCGGGTAGACACGCAGCTTCTGCTTGGAGATGTTCTGCAGGAAGTCAGGCATGAAGGACAGCGTGCCAAAGTGGCTCAAGACGAAGCCCTCGATGAAGGCATCTGGCTGCTTGAGGCTGTAGCCAGAGGTTAGCACCTGCAGGTACAGGTAGTAGTCCTCACTCAGCTCCTGCTCCAGGTACCTGCAGCAGAAATCCACCACTGTCCAGATCTGTAGCAGCCGGGCCATCTCCAGGATGTAGTAAGCATTGCTACTGCCCAGCGCCAGCTCCATGCCATACAAGAAGTCCATCAAGATCTTGAGGCCAATATAGGAGGCACCAATCAGCTCCACTTCCTTCAAGAAGGCCTCAGGCATGCCCAGGGTAAACATGGAATTAAGGCAGTCCCTGCACATGGCCAGCAGGGTGTGGTGGGCTAGCACGGGCTGCTCACTGGCCACCAGGACAATGCCGCAGAAGAGGCCACAGAGACACTGCTCATTCAGCTGCTGCAGCACTGTGGGCACATGCTGGGACCAGCAGTATACCTTGAAGATTCGCTGATCTTGTAGGGGGTCGAGATGATCCTGCCAGCTAACCTCCATCATAAAAGATGTCACAGTCTTGCTGCCAGCAGGGTCTCCAGGGACACTGCTGTGACTCAGTCAGACCTGGGATCCCTGGCGGAAATGCTGGCACAACAGCCACCAGGGCAGACTTGAGCCGGCTGCCAGGAGGCAGAGGCAGGACACAGCCCTTTGTGATGGGACGCCATGGGTGGGCTGGGCGCGGGTCCTGGTATTTTAAAGGCATTCTCAGCCCCTACCTGTTGGCTTGACTAGTTTAAGCAACATTAAGTGCAGATTGACTTTAGGACAAGCTGAATACTTTCCACAGTCTTCTAACGGCAGTTCAGGGTCACACATCCTCTGTGCCGGTCTGTCCAGGGCACAGCTTTGGGAAGATTCAGGGTCAGCTCATGTGTGAGGACCACAGCACAAGGCTGGACAGGCCCGTGGGGCAACCAAGGACCCTAGCTGGGAAACAGCATCCCTGTCTCCATATAACACGGCCCCAGCCCCAACTACCTCAATGATTACCTTCCGACAGTTCTCGTAAGGTGTCACGCCATCTCCAAGGAGCGAGGTTTCACACAGGCCTGCCCGGTCTGGCAGACCCAACCCGTGCTGTCACAGCCAGTCCCCCCAAAACACGGGCCTCAGAATCCTTATCTCTGTGGCCACCCGTGCTCCTTGGGTGCCCTTAGACTCTGCTCTCTGAACTATTCCTAACCCGAGTGGCTCCCAATGGAAGCCCGTATACAGTCACATAGCCCCACTACTACACTACTCCGACCACCCTGGACATCTTTGAGATTAAAACACTGACCAGTCCAGGCCCCTGTGGCCAATGGCCCTCAGGATTCACCCTTCGTACTGGGTTAGAGCAGATGGTGGTATGTGGTGGTCCTGCCTTTGTCTTACGAACCTTGCTGACCCCATATGTCACCCTACGTTGTTCTGTCCTCAGGCACTTTGGAATAAGACTGTGGCATTCTATGACAAATACCACTTTCACTTTCAATTTTTGGTGAAGATACAATGGAATCAGAAAAGGTCTACGGAAGGGCAGCTAAAGTCACCAAAAGAGAGAAAAATCTCCTTCATAAGAATGAATTAAGGAAATTAGGAGTCAGCGAGACAAATGAACAGGTTAGGAGGAGACAATGTCAGAGCTTTCAAAGTCTCCGAGACCATGAAAATGCGCTCGCAAACCACATTCCGGAATGCCAGCCCGAGACGTCTCCCCTCGAACCTTAGAGTAGACGAATTCAGGGCAGTTAGAAAGAAATCACTAATAATAACAGTAAAAGTGGTCACATCGAGAGATAGTAAAGGGAGGGTTTAAAGTCACAGAAAATCCACACAAGCTCATTTAGAGAAAACTGAACACGTCTAACCTCTGGAGATAAGCTCAGCTCCCACACCACGTTCATGGTCACGACCAACAGGCTTGGTGTTGGCTGTTCCTCTGCAGTGAGGATTAGATGGGGCCATTCCTGCGTAAGTATTTCACACAGAGCCTGGCACGTCAAACCTCAACAGATAGCAGCAACCACGTGGCAAGAACCCTTATACAATTCAGCTGAATGAAGTGGGATACAGCTCATACATTTGCCCCCCCTTATCCACAGTTTTGCATTCTGTACTTTCAGTTACCCACACTCAGCAGTAGTCCAAAAATACTAAATGGAAAGATTCCAGAAATAAACAATCCATAAGTTTTAAACTGAGCACCATTCTGAATGACATGACAAAAATCTCGCGAGTCCTGCTCCGTCCTGCCCAAGATGTAAGTCATCCCTTTGTCCAGCACCTCCATGCTGGACACGCACCCTGCCGTTGGTCACTCAGTAGCCATCTCAGTTCCCAGACTGACCATCACAGCACTGTCACACTTGTATTAAAGTCGCCCTTACTGTACTCAATAACGGCCCCAAAGCACAGGAGTAGTGATGCTCACAATTTGGACATGCCAAAGAGATGCCATCCCGTGCTTCCTTTAAGTGAAAAGGTGAACATTCTCCACTTAAACGAGAGAAAAAAAATTGTATGCTGAGGTTGCTAAGATGCACATAAGAAAAAAACCACCCATGAAATTTTGAAGAAGGAAAAATACGTTTCTGCTATTTGCTGTCATACCTCAAACTGCAAAAGTTATGGCCACATTAAATGTGCATTAAGTCCTTAGTTCAGAAGGAAGAAACATTAAATCTGGGTGGAAGGCGAACAGAAGACATGTTCCGGTTGATGACAATGTGTTGTGCCAGAAAGCACCGGGCGTCTGTGAAGACTTCAGCAAGGGGTCCCCTGAGGGGAGTGACACCAGGCCATTTACTGTAAGGAAGGGACCGGTACACCGATTCAGGAACAGGTGTGGACTGAAAAACAAAAATCGCTGGAGAGGCTGCATCCGCCCACGAAGAAGCTGCTGCCATATCTCCAGCAGAGCCGAAGCTGATGGGGTTCAGTTCTATCCACGGTGCCAGCATCCCCTGCGGTCTCAGAACGTATCCCCCAAGGATAAGAGGGTTCTCCTGCTGAGTCCTCACTCCATCTGCACCAGGACAACAACTGCCGCCTCTCCAAAATCGTAGTCCATTCTCTGTTCCTCTTTCCCGCCTCTCAATGTTACCAGTTTTCTTATTTCTTTTCCTCCTTTCTCGGTCTCATTTTTGGGCATTTCAGATAAGCCCTTTCACACTTAGAAAGAGGATCTAACACTAGAAATTTTCCAATATCGAGATCATTTTAGTCTGGGTAAAAAAAATCTTTTTGTAAAGAAGAAATAAACATTAACCAACCACCACGCAACCTTCCACCCCAGTGACATTGAGTAATAAAGCCATGTGCTGAGAAGTAGAATGTCAAAGAATGGAAGCTGTGGACACCTCAGGAAGGACAGGAGAGAGTTCCACAAATGCTTCAGACATGTGTCTTTGCAATAAGACATGTCCAAAGGGAAAGATAAAAAATTAAAAGGTGAATGATAAGAAAAAGACTTCTAGACCCAAGCAAAATTGATAGCAGCTCAGAGTACACCATGGGGAAATGGCACACCTGGCTGCAGAAGAGAGGATGGGAAGTCTTTGAGGAGAGGGAGACCACGGGTGGGCCTCCCATATCCCTTGGGTGCAACTCACAGGGCCAGGCTGGCAGCTGCCTGGAAGCAGACACTTCTGCCAGAATTCACCTTCTGCTTCCCCAAGTTGGGAGGCTGGTATGATCATCTCCTTCCCACTGGTCACTCATTCTGTGGGCCGTGGCACAGTGGCTGGATTCCTGGAGCCAGGGCCAAAAGCAATCACAGGTGGAAGAACTTGGTTGGATTTCAGAGCCAGAGCGTTTTAGAGTATTTCGAGCAAACGTCCACCTTTTGCTGATAAACAAGCTCAGACCCAGTGCATTAGGGAAAGAGCGGAAGCTGAGCCGGGCTCTTCTCTCACGGCTGGGTCCGCCTGTGCCCAGGGATCGTGACGTCCACTCAGCCAGCTGTGTGACCACTTAACCTCCAAGTTGGTCAATGCCAAAATGGGGATGAGAGCCCTCCCTCACCAGTTGTAGGAGCATTGAACAGGATGGTTTAAATGAGATGGTTCATGAACCACACTTGGCACAGTACCTGGTACCATCTACGCATTTAATGAGTTATAGGAGGAGAGACCCCCAAAAGCCTGGAATTATCTTTTGGAGGGCGGGCCCCTTGCAGTACAGGCTTCCCCTGCTAGGTGAGTGTGTTAGGAACCCATCTGAATGAGTGTACCAGCTGGTATTGTTGTGAGAGGCTACATTTGGCTTCAGTGAATTTTTTTGAAGACTCTGTGAACACATTTGCCCATTTCATAGTAGGGGATTTACTAGCGCACCTGCTCACACTGTACTGAATGTTCGGCAGTTTTTGACCAAACAATGGCATGACCCTCACACCCCACCTCCCTATTCACCCGATCTCGCCTTAAGTGACTGTGTTTTGTTTCCCCAGAGGAGAAAGATCTGCATAGGGAAACGTTTTGCTGATGCAAAAGAGGTGAAACAAAAAACAGCAGAAGCACTAAAAGGCATCAAAATCCACGAGTTCAAAAACTGTTTTGAGCAGTGGGAAAAACATCTCAATAGGTGTGTTGCACCAAATGGAGAGTACTTTGAAGGTGACTGAAGTTTAAACATGTAAGTAAATACACAACTTTTTATAAATAAATTAGAGTGCTTTTGCCCACCACCCCCTCCCCCTGCAATAGCTACTATTAGAGTTCTTCATTAATATTTCCTTTCCTCCTTTCTCATTCCCAGTACAATTGGGAAGGAAGAACGAACAATGAGAACATTTTTAGATTACCTGCTCTTCTACCATTCTGCATTTTCAAGTGTTCATTTACTTAATAGGCTGTGCCTTGATTACAGTGCTGTACGAGTTTGAATTTACACTCGCCAGTGCTATGTCTGAATGTCACTAACACTCCTCTCTGGGGAGTCGTACTATGTCGATACCTCGTATCCAATACAGCTTAAACTGGTGTCATAAACTACCATTTGGACTCTGAAACTGAATTGTAAATAGAGTGGTAATTAAGGAAATTCCCCATTATTCTCCCCTACTCCAGATTCATCAGGCATTGCGTATTCAGAGTTGTCTTTCACGCTCAGGAATACGGAGTGAAAATAATGACCAAAGGGAGTTTAAAAAAAAAGAAAAGGGAAGCCTCGCTGATTATAGGCAGGTGGCTTAATTCTGTGATTTATTCCCCACAGTTGAACACTGGCGCCAATGCTTCCCTCTCCCACTGTGGTCTGTGTCTCTCCCTCCATCCCTCCCTTCTCCCCACACTGAGCCCTTAAAACTGCTCTCCCCAAGGCCACCGAGCCCACGGGCACTCTTCAGGCCTGCCCACCTTTTCCATCTTTGGATTCCCCCTCCCTGGTCACCCGGAGTCCAGCTCTTTCCCTGGCCTCTCCACCCAGAGGACCTTGTGCTCTGCTGCACCTCCTCAGCATCTCTTCTATCAGTTCTTCATCCCCAGTGCCTGGCCTGCTTCAAACCTTTATCACCTCGTACCTGGACCACTGCCAAATCAGCTTCCTGGTCTCCAGGGTCAGACCCCCACCCCCACCACACACGCGCGCACACACACACACACCCTCCAGAACAAGCTCTATTCCACTGGCAAAATGCTCATGCAAAACAGCAAATCCTATCACATCGGTTTCCTACTTAATTTTTTTCCCACCTACTGGACAATATCCAAGCAATTCCATACAGCACACAAGCTTGTGACCGATGGGCCCTGGCAGCCATCCCCTGCCACCTCTCTCACATTTCTCCATGCTTCCCACTCGCCTCGACACAACGCCTTGCCCTTCCTCTTTGTACACATGCTGTTCCCTCTGCTGGAAGTGTCCTGGCCCACCTCCAGGGCTGGCAAACTCAACCTCCTTGTGAAAGACCCAGGTCTAGGGTAGCTCCCCAGGTGGAGGGTTCTGTGTTCTCCCTCCCGTGGCACCCAGCACGTGGGACCCTCCCATGACCAGGGTTCATTTGCACTTCTGCCTTCACAGTCTCTAGAAATCTCCTGGATTGGGGGTAGGGGGCGGGGGGCATCCCTCCCTGAACTGCAGTCCCTGGTCCCTTGGAGGCAAGTGGTACATGGCAGCTGCTTGCTGCTCAACCTGACAGAGGACTAAAGAAGACAGGTAAGTATTCCTTCAAAATGGTATTTTTAAATACCGAGGAAGGAAAACTGACAACATCTCGGTGCCTTCTCACGTGCCGGGCGTTCCAAGGCGCTTTCGGGAAGGAAAAAAAAGTTGTTGGGTCTCGGCGATAGCACCAGAAGAACAAGCTTATCCCTGAGGCGCTATTTAGATTCCACGCAGTGATTTTCTTTTTAATTCATTTTTATTCCAGGTGCAGCCCTGCAGCTATTTTAAAAATGAGACTTAAAATAAAATAATATTAAGAGCTGGAGTTATCACAGGCTCCTGCAGGAACATGGTCCTTGACTCCCCTCCCCCACCCCCCACCCCACCCCCCAAAAAAGCCCTTCACACATCTTGACAAACCACAGTATTCTTCCTGGGGGAAGAGAGAGAAGGAACAAGACAGAAGCTCCCTTGTCAAAGGATTGTGCTTCCCTTTGCAAAAGCATTCATTCCCAGGTTCACCATTCGTTTCCAAAATATTAACAGGCTGAAGGGCAGACCAGAATGCTGGGCAGGGGAACAGAAAACACTAGGGGACCGAAGCTTCCTCTGAGTGTGATCAGCAGGCCACCTGGGGCCGCCACCTGAGACCCAGGGGTCGCAGCACCCAGGCTAATCTTGCGCCCCGCCCCAGAGCAGGAAATCAGCATTTCCTCGGGGGAGAGGAAAGGGTAATTTAAACGCCTGTTTGCTGGAAAGCAACTCCATGCTCCAGAAAGCTGCCCCAGGAAATGGAGGTTTGCAAGGGGTGCCCAGAGACACAGCCCTGCCTCCCACCTGCGTCAGCAACAGCCAGGGTGGTTTCTCTGACCTCATTAATGAGAAAAGCTGAGCTTGACTCACTGGCCAAAGCCAGCAGGGAGTCCACGGTGTTAATACAGCCCAGCCAGGGAACTTCCCCAAGCGTGGGACCGGGGCCACCCAGGGCTACAGAACACGGAACATTTGCTCACCCCAGGTTCCTTCCCTTGTTCTGGAAATAGCACCGGTCCTCCAATTTGCAGGTTCCTTTCTCCTCACTGCCCTCCCAGAAGTACAGCACAAGTCTGAGAGAACAGCTGACGCCATCTCTTTCCTCAGGGTTAGAGGTTGGAGGACAGGCCACTCCAAGCCCCTCCTTGAGGATGACCCTGGGAAGATGGGTGGGCAGGGCCCCACGTACCACGCCCCCCCCCACCATGCCATGGGAAGTAAGCAGGCACTAAGGTCACCCAATGTGGGCTCCTGTCACTGTTTTGGACATCCAAAGAACCCTGTGTGTGACACAAGGTCACTGAAGTTCAAATGGAGCCCGTTGGAGGGTTTTGACCTCCATGGTCCCAGAAGAGAATCTGTGGCAAACTTGCAAGTTTATGGAGGTTTGCAATGGGAGACTGGGAGACCTCCGCTGGCCGCAGAGACGGCCGTCTGAGAAGCACTGTGATATCTGCTCACAACCGGGTTGGCCAGAGGCACCCAGGTCTTTTCAGGAAGTTGGGTCGCTGGGGTCAGACTCGGGATTGAAGGTAGGGGGTGGTGCCTGCCCTCACAACACACTGTACAACCCTGCACACCCACCAGCCTCAGAGACCCAGAGTACATTTTTTTCAGCCAGAAGTTCGTGCCTCTGAACTCAGCTCTTAAAGTGGACATTGTCCTGCTGCCTAGGATGAAAGGGGCCATCCCCTCTTCTGTGAATTTCCACCACATCTGCTGTGCCCACCAGCAGTTTAGCGATGACTAGTCACGATCCGTGACAAGATCGACATCCTCCGCGTCAGAAAGAACTGGACAGTGTTTCCCAGTCTTTGAAATCTCACAGGCCAGTAAAGTCCTCCCGTAAAAACAGTGTTAACTTATTATTTCACTAAGTAACAATGTTTTAAAAGTACAGTGCAGTCTATTAACACTACCCTATCATAAAAGAAAAACATTCTCAGAGCAGAGAAAAATGAAAACCGTCTCACAGGGGGGTCCAACATTTTGGCGTCTCTGGGCCACACTGGAAGAAGAGTTGTCTTGGGCCACACATTAAATACACAAAAAATCTGAATGTTTTCAGTAAAGTTAGGATTTTGTGTTGGGCCATATTCACAGCCATCCTGTGGCCCGCCAGCCAGACACCCCTGAAAAGGACATAATTTCAGAATAAACAAATAAGGAGTTTATTATGTTGCCATGGCCTCCTCCTCTCCCTCCTTCTACCTCATTTTTGCTGTTTTGCTTTGGACCAGGGGAAATCGCCTCAAAGAGCAGTCCCAGGCTACAGAAGGTGTTTCTGAGCCACTCACCTGGTAAATCCTGTGTCCTGACCAACCCAAGGTGTGGACCCTCCCACAACGAGCCTGCAGCCTCTGGACACTGACGGCAGCGTCTCACCTTGGTAAGATGTCTGCAGGTCACACACACATACTCTGCTATCACTTCATGGCACTCAGCCCGCACCCCTCCGTGTGGATGAGGAAGGGCAAGTGCTCACCCCGCTCTAACTGTTTCCGAGACTTCCCTTATTTGGGGCCCACTTCTGCCTCCCTCCAATGTCGGCTCTTTGGCCCTGATTTCACCGCTCCAGAAATTTCCTTCCACACAGTCGTCTTACCGTTTCACCCTCCAGTCCTTTCTCCTCCAGACTAACTAGACCTCGTTTTGTTTTCAAGCATGGCGAGCTTCTCTGTTTAAATCCCTAACACATTCCACAGTGCTGGTCACATGGCGGATAGCGAAAGAATGTTCGTTGGAGAACGAAAGAATGGACCGTCTTCGTTCGACAACTTGCTGTCCAGCCCCTTCCCTTTCCCGGCCACAGCCCCTCAAGAGACGCTGCAATGTTTTGATGGGCCTCTGAGAACAGCCTGCCCGGAACTGTGCGTCCTGCACCAGAAGGGCTTCACTGTGCAGAGCGCCAAGGCCCCTTGACCCTCCTGAACTGGGCAGGGAGCCCTTATCCAATGAACTTGGAGACTGCATTTGCTCTCTGGCAGTCACTCGTACTGCTGGCTCCGACCAGATTGGAGTCGACTAAAATTCTTAGATACTCCCAATTCTGAATTTCTCAATCAGTATTTTAAGTCGAAGAACTGGTCTTTTTGTTTGCTTGCTTTTTTCCTTTTGTTATTTTTCTACTATAGTTGACATTCAATATTTTTTTTGAGTATTCCAACTCTCTTCTTTTTCCTTTTTCGATGACAGTTTGCATGCAGTGTTGTTCTGTATTAGGTTCAGGTGTGCAGCATAGCGGTTGGCCAATCATGTAGTTTCCAGAGTGGTCCCCCCGATATTTCCAGTCCCCTCCTGGCCCCATACATAGTTATTACAATATCACTGACTCTGTTCCCTGTGCTATATTTTACATCTCTGTGGCTATTCCGTAATTTATACTTCTTAATTTGTACTACCAATTTGTACTTCTTAATCCTTCACCATTCTCACCCAGTCCCCCACCCTCCGCCTCCTGTCAACCATCAGAATGCAAGAACAGGTCTTTTACATTTAGCCCTATTGTGTTTTTTATTGTTTGTCTGCAAAGTCCGTGTCTCCTATATTTATCTGACTTTTCATATCTTCTCTCCCCAATTAGATGCTAAGGTTCTTCAGATGGTGTCTTACAAACTTTACTAGAAGGAATAAGCATAAATGTCCAGCACGTTGACACAGCAGATATTTGATAAATATGTACTGATTTGTCAAACTCTGCTTTTATCCTAACATCCCCAGGACTCCCAGCTTCTGATGAGTCACATTTAAGTCCCAAGGATTCGCACCTGAAGGTCTCTTCCAACTGTCCCTGCATACCCACGTCTTTCCAGCTCTGACTCCTGCTTGTCCCCACAGAACCTGCGGGATGCACCCAAAGCAGCCTGCCAACAACCAGACCCATGTCGCCCTCTACAAATGACCCCTCCTCGAAGCCAACGCTGCTTCTTGAAGCTCGCTGCCACCACAGCCCCAGCCCCCGCACTGCCTCCACATACGTACGTACGTACGTACTCTCAGCATTGCTAGGACAACCCATCGCACAGGAGAAATACCTGCAGCAAGTCTTGGCACATTCCAGTTAAGCAAGATAACGGAAGAATCCTCACTTGCTTTAAAACAGGATCTCTCTACAAAAGGATCTGTCTCTACAAACTGACTTGACGTGCCCACCCATGGTTCACTCACGACCTCCCATAAACACATCTGTCGCCCAGGGAGGTGCCTCGGGCCCCTCGAGCAGGAGCGTTCTCCACAGCAATGCTGTCTCCGGCACGCACCGGCCGGAGGCCTTGACACACGCTCTGTCACTGCCGGGTGAGAATGAATTCTGTCAACCAGTACGCATGCGGGTAAGAGGTGTTTTCTCTGCGCTCTGTGTATTTCATGGCGTTTCCATGGACATCATAATGGAATTTACAAAAAAAAAACATTGAGTCTTGTATCTGGAAGGAACTTGATTGAGCTACTCACGTGATGGGCGAGGAATTAAGCTGGGCAGAGAGGGTTACAGCTACTTCATCCTGCTTTCAAGCACCAACATTTCCTCAGCGACACTCACCTTTGGGCATCTCCTCCGGAAACTCAGGATGGCCAACTACTCAATATTGTCTGTTACAACAAAGCAAGGTAAATGCCTCCCTGCAGGTATTAGGAAACACTTCAGCCACGTGGGTCTTTGCTTACTCAGGTATTGCTTTAAATCTGCCTCTCTTAGGAGAAGCATTATACTCGGACAGGGATTCCCGGGGATGTGGCACAGTTTTGGGGACAGTACCGGGCACAGGAAACTCAGACCTGCTGGCAAGCTTAGTGGAAATGAAAACAGATGGCCAAGCTCCCTCCAGTCATCATGAATGGTCAAGTTGTTGAAACAGCATCTATTTAGATGGTTCATGTTCACTGTTCTCTTATTTGCAGAATGCTGTGGTTTGGCTTGGTTTTTGGATTACATCATAGGTCAGTCTCTTAACTTATTTGTGCCTTCGTGTCTCTGCAAAAATGCCTCAATTTCTCACTCATTCTCTATAGTTCAGGGACCCCAAGTGTTTACAACAATTGTATTTGTGATATTGTTTAAAAAAAAGAAAAAGCACGAAACTCCAAGCTACTGTCATCATGTCTTGAAGCCATGTCGTGGGAAGGTAAGCAGGTGGGCTGCTCAGAGGAGGTGTCCCAGGGAGCCCACTAGTGAGTGGCCAGAGGGGAGTCCTCAGAAGCCCTGACTTTGAGAGAAAGAAGAGGTCATGCCTAGTGATATCATCCCCAGTCCCAAGGCCCTCAGGACACCTGGGAGAGAGACCCAAAACCAGGTTTCAACATGGGAATTATATTTTTCCCAGTAAGACAGCATAGTTGATGCTGAATGTTATTTAGAGATCTGACTTTAGCAGCTTTCAACCATTTTTCTTGTTTCCAATAAATACCTCCATGGAAATTGCTACATATTATTCCTTCTTTGTTTCAGAACTAAATTACCTATTACATCAGGGGGGACTGGAAATGTGAATTGTGGTAGTGAAATCCTCAAATTGCTTTGCACAACATCAACTCAGCGAAACACACTCCTGCCTTCACAGGTAATGGCCCAAATTTAAAGTAACTTCAACAACCAGGATTTGTCGAACGCGTACTACGTGGGAATGCACGCTACTCACGGCAGAAGAAAAAAGGCGATAGGAGCTGCCTTCCAAGAATGTGCCGCCCAACTGGGAAGCCAAGTCATGAAAACGGACAATAATACAAGGGAGCGAACAGTGAGCAGTCGGAGCTACATAAGCCACGGGAGCCCGTGGGAGAGCTCACTTCTGACTGGGGTATCCACGAGGGGCTGGGATTTCCACTGGGCACTGAAGCATGGGGGGAAGGAGGCCTGGGCAAGGGGACCATGTGTGCAAGAACATGAAGATGAGGCAGAACGGGGCAGTCCTGCATAGCGGGAAAGCAAGTTTAAATCCTGACACGAGCTGTGTGACCTTGGGCAAGCTGCCTGACCTCTCTGAGCCAGGACCGTCTCATTGGAAAAGGGTATTACTAGAGGAACCTAGTTCACAGGATTGCTGGGAAGAGGTAGAGGAGATAATGCAAGCGAAGCACTCAGCAGAACCACACTTGGAACAGAGAATAAACCCCCAGTACATGTTAATGACTGTTACTCTTGCCAGGTTGGTTGTGAACCAGCACAGACAACCCCTGGGCAGAACTCTGTGCCGGAGCTAAGATCAATGACAGAAGGACACTGTTCTGTCCCAGCAGCTCACAGCCAGAGAGAGGAAGTGGGCCATGGAGCACCATGGTGCCTGTTACAAAAATGAATGTAAGGGAGTGGGTGACGCAGGGAAAAGGGGTCACGGTCCTCACCAGCAGACTCCCCTCACCTAGCAATAACCACTAGAAATGAAGTCAACTTGCCCTCACCCAGCTCTTAAACCACGTATACTCGCCACAAAAACCTCACTAAGGGAATGTTGGAAGGAAACCAGTCCAGGGAAATACTTAAGGATTGTGCCTTACAACCCCCACACTCCCATTCCCCTAGCTTCTCAGGAGACTCGGGGATGCTGGAACGATTCTTACTGGGACCCAGATACAGATGTCGGGGGTTGGGGGGAGTTTGCTCACTCAGGACCTGTTGCAGGGATAGGGATTCCTCTGTTACTAGGGCAACAGGCGAACTGAGAACACCATCTGGGGAGACTTGAGGAGCCTATGTCTGATGGACCTGGCTCAGCGCAAGCCCTTGGCAACAAGGAAGCCTGCAAAGCCGCTTCCTGTAGGCCAGTGCCAACATCCACAGAGAAGATGGTCCAGAAGGAATGCCTGGAAACAGAGAACCAGAAGTTGGAGAGGGCACAGAGGGACAGAGGGCGCTGAGCACAGACACATTCTTCCACACTGGGGCTGCTCAGCTGCCTTGCTGAGTGGCAAAGCATGGTGGCATTTACTCTCTGATACCCGACACAGAACAGTAAGGCACGAAGGCCAGGCTAACACTCAGCAGCAAAGGCTGCCAAGAGCTACGGCTTTGATTTTTAGGAGGCTTGTAAAGAGAACTTATCCTTCTTTGCATCGTTTTGATTAAGCTTCAACTGGAATGATACAGCGTTTATTGAAAAAAGCCCATATTTTAATTGGAAATTATGCTTTGAAGAAGAACGGTAAAAGCCACCAAAAAATCATTGAAAGTAGTGAAACGACTCTTGGCGAACACATGTGACAAACAGAAATGATGTTAAAATGTAGAGGAATGTGTATGTTGTTAAACTGCATCAAATTTTAGGATCAAAAGAGAATCTACTAAAAGAAAGTCCTGAATGTCAGGTTCTTATTGTGTTGGGGTGTCCTTTTCCCAGAGCTGTAGAGCACCCATCTGAGCATCTGAACTTGAACCAGGTGTTTCCTGAAGCTGTAGACCACCTACCTGAGCATCTAAGCTTAAACCCCGTGCTCCCCCAAGCCGTGGACTGACCACACAAAAATGAGAAGTTGAACCAGGTACTTCCCAAAAGTCTTGACTTCTGCTGCTAGATTCTAAAGCCACACGATGCTTATGGTTCTTCAAGCACCACAGCTCTCTAATTGAAGGACATAAACATACCAGGACCTGGGGGAACCTGTCCTATCATGAACATCTGCACAGTCACTGCATTTGCTATTGGTGACCAGTGAGAGGTACGGGCCCCAACGCAATTCTGTAGCTCTATGTAAACAGCATGGCAAGGGACACAGGACTGCAAGCTGGGCGAAATAAGCCGTGTGCTCCCTTCTCAGCTCCAACACTGACTTTCAGGGTGAGCGTTAAGAACATTTATTGAGCATCTGCTAAGTGCAGGTACCAGCTCAGTTCTGACAGTGAAATGGTTACTAGCCAGTCCTCCTCTTTCCCCCCAGTTATAGGATGAAAGGTAGAGAACCAGCCAGCAAGGACCTTAAGAGGCTCTTAAAGAAAAGCATGTCCAAAGAAGGATCCACCATGAATTACCAAGAAGGACGTCCCAGACACTGGAGCAAGAAGGCTGGCAAGGCCCAGAGAACAATGGGGCTCCGCAGCAGCCGGCGCCAGCGGGGTTTCTGGGCTCTGAGCGCTCTGGAGTCCGCAGACATGGCTTGGTTCTCAGCCTGACCCTTGGTGTCAGTACAGCAGCCAGGGATGCCCACGTCCAGGCTGTGCCCTGGGGGATGCTGGTCTGAAGCCAAGGCCAGCCTAATGTGGAAGAGGAGGTGGCCGAGGGCAGGTGACCATGGGGTAGGCAGGCTACTGAGCAAAATCCTCAAATATCTCCATCACTGAGGTCTCAAACCCACCATGCCTCATCCTTGTTTTGACTGAGGTGACATCCCCTCTTTCCAGTTAAAAAGGAAGAACGGTACGCTCAGCAGGAATAACCCATCCAGACCCTAACTATTTGATTCCTCATTAGAAGAGACAGAAAAACTCCTAAGCACAGAAATTTGAGGTAAGTAGAAGGTCCAGAAATCAAAGAAAAGAGCCAAGAAAGGTGACAGAGTTTCACTTACAGGCTATTTTGCCCTGGGCCAACCATTCTTCCAGCTCTAAGTCAGCTGTGGTGGAGGGTTCTCCCTGCTGCCACACCCTGCTCCTCTCTACTCACCCCCTCAAAAAAGGCCAGGAGACACGCCTGGGGTCCCGCTGCAGCCACCCTGGCCAAGGACAAAGTCCCTGGGAGCACCAGCTGGTTTCAGCGAAATGCAAGGCAGGACAGCTTTAGGGACGGAAAAGAGTCCAGGCCAGCCACGCTTCCAGGAAACGCCAACAGCAGCAAGAACACTGAGATGACCCACAACTTGGGTCTGATTCTCTTCTCCTGATCTCAGTTTATAGGATTATAATTATCTATGAAAATTACATAGACAGATTTTTCCAGGTAATTAACAACTTCTTGATTATCAATGAAAACACAGCATTTCTGGAAAACGTCCTGTAAATAACAACCACCTTTTAATGTCTTCGCCCCCCACAATTCCTCACTGGTCCTGGGTGTCCCGGGACTAAAGGCAGTGACGGCTTGTGGAGCAGCAGGACGGGGGGTGTCGAGACGTCCTCAGAACCTCCAGCAGGGGCGCCCAGTTCACTGAGAAACGCACGCAGCCTCCCCTAAACCCAAAGCCAGCAGGGACCTACCCTCTCCTGGGACAGGGAGGGCACAATGCCAAGCCTACCAGGACCACCCTGCTGACTAATAACTCTGGGTGTCCAGCATCTGCTGAGAAAGCAGTTAAACCAGAATTCTGAGTCATTAGCAGAGAACTGACAGGCAACAGAAAGGAGGCTCATTTCTCCACTCATCGTTCAGGGTCACTGGGATGAGGCGTCCTCCCTCACTGGTGAGGGGAGCAGTTAGTGATCAGGGTCCCAGGCAGCCTCGCGAGGATTCCAGGAAGATGAACAAAATGGTCCTCTTCCATGGATACAGACTCTTGCCCCCAAGCACATCGTACCAGAAGAGCAGCTGCTCCAGGCTGTAGCACCACTGGGGGTTCCAAGTTTCAATATTTTTCTTAAGAAACTTGAGAGAGCCTTTAAGAGATCTTGTCTCATGTGCTCCTCAAATAGCCTCTTTGGTTGAGGTCTCCATTGTCAGAAGCCCTCCTCATGCTTCAAGATGGGCTGGGTTGTGGATCAGGAGGAATTCAAGGAGGAGGAACCTCAGGCTCCAGGACAAGCACAGGGGGGCCCCAAACTCCCAGCTAGGCACCACGCCCAGGGCCAGTGCATGGAGGTGAGCTTTAGTCCAATCGGCAAAGAATCTTGACTGGGGGACACCCAGACCCATTGTCACAACGAGTCACTTCCAAATCAGTCATGCTCCACTGGCAGAGAGAGAGTTGTTAGCCATCGTGACCATATTCAAAAGTCGTGGGGCTGGACTTAACACCTTCATATCCTGTACCCACCAACCTCTGGGGCTCCCAGAAAGAGAATACTGGACGTGGGGTTACACGATCTTAGTCCTTCTTGAGTTACGTGGCCTTCAGCCAGTCCCTTAACCTCTGGCAACGTCAAGTCCCTCCTCCAGTAATGTAACAGGAACACAATAAAACTGAATTCCAGGGATGTGAGGATCAAATGAAATTATGTACATGAAAGCACCTTAAGACTAAAAAGGGCCACAAGAAAGCCAAGTATTATTCTGAAAGGACTTGGGAGTCTTTAGAAAACATACAAAGCCACGGAAAAGCCAATCCTGCTTCTTCGGTCTTCATCTAATTCAGTCCCAGAAGAGACGTCCCCCCACCTAACCGCCCCACATGTCTGCCCATTCCTTCATTCACCAGACAGTCATCAAGCTTCTGCAGGGGCCAGGCGCTGTGGTGGACGCTGGACAGAGAATACAAGAGCCTCCCTTCCTGCCCTCAGGGAGCATGAGCTACAGAATTCTCACACTGCCTAGTCCTATCACCATTTTAATTTCTTTCAATATTTTTTATTTTATTTTTGATTTAGAGAGAGGGGAAGGGAAGGAGAAAGAGAGGGCAAGAAACATTGATGTGAGAGAGAAACATCTATTGGTTGCGTTCTGCACGTGCCCCAAAGGACCGAACCTGCAACCCGAGGCATGAGCCCTGACCCGGTATTGAACTGGTGACCTTCCGGTTTGTGGGACAATGCCCAACCAACTCAGCCACACCAGCTGCCTGGGGTTAAGTCTTCCCAGTTACCACACGGACACGAAACCCGGCCAACCCCTACCTCGCCCCATCTCCCTGGCCCGTCGAAAGTCTTACAGGCAGAAACCTGAGAGTCCTGGTGGGCCCAGCCTCAGTCTCAGCAGACATACAGTCTTTCAAAATAAACACGTGAAATACCAAACCAGAGGTTTGCCTCCACTCTCTAGGCCGAGTTAACCATGGCGGGTCAAGTCTAGACACTGCGGTCAGAAAGGCCTGGGTTTGAATCTTGGCTTGGTCACCTGTGAGCCTTGAAGCTTACCACTTACTTCAAGTGCCACTCTAAGATTCTACTTTCACTTTTATAAAACTCAGGTAATAGTACCTGCCCCATAGCAATACCCAAATAATTAAATGTGATCCTGTTGGTGAATAACAGTGCTTTGTGTTCAGAAGCATTCTATAAAGGGTAGCCATTTTTATTTATAATTTTGATAATCATCACTATCGATACACGTAGAGAACCAAGCCCATTTTGTCCCGTGCTCCCTGAAATCTCTGCCGCCGTGTGGATGTACAGAGAGAGCAACACCGCCACCAACTCCAGAGCAAATTACTCCTAACCTCGGACCCCCACACATCTTGCTTTTATAGAAAAACTAGCTTTCAGTCCTAAAGGGTAAGATACACTTATCCTTGGTTCAACACCCCCCTGATGGACAAAATGGAAGGATAAATCACAGCCTAAAACAGTATCTCACAAATCGATTGGGCTTCGTGTCTCCCACTGTATTCGCACATAATACCGCGGGACACTTCTTCACCGCGGCCCTCTTCCTCTCCCGCTACAGGTTTTGCCTCATCCCTCCCCCTCCTTTGCCGTTCTTGCCCCTCCACCATCACTGGGGCCAACTGCCTCCTCCAGCTGCAGAAACCTGGCCTCAACTGGGCAGATTACTGCCAGCAGGTCAAGCAAGTCTGCATAGTAAAGAATGAACCTTGCCCAAAGGGAGGTCTGGCTTTTCAACTCTGGGCTTCTGGGAGGTAATTCTCTAAGTGCTTGGAAAGTAACGCCTGATCGTAGTGAGTCTGTTCGCCTGGGGCCTTCGGTCATGCAGGTGAGTGTAATAATGAGATGCAGAGTTGGGGCTTTGGGTCCTGTAGTATCAGCTCAGCTCCAGGAGGTGCTGGAGACCAAGGCCACCAAGTGGCCAGTCAACCATGCCTACGTGATGGAGCCCAAATAAAAACCCGGGACACCAAGGCTGAGTGGGCTTCCCTGGCGGGCAGGCTCCGTGCATGCAATCACCCACTGAAGCAAGACAGGAACGCTGCCCGCGACTCCACAGGGAGAGGGCAGCTGGAACTGGACGCTGCCCTTGGTGGATTTACTTTGTCTTCCGAGACTGCAATGAACCCTAACCTGAGTACGCCAGCTTTCAGAACGCTCTGGGAGAAATCTAGTGAATGAGAGTGAGCTTGGGGTCCCCAACCTTGCCATTGGTGTCAGAAGTGAGGACAGTCGGCCACTGGGAGAGTCCCTGCAGATGGGCGGCCAGGTTCCAGTGTGCACTAGGGAGGTCCTGGGGAACTGGATCCATCCCTGCCAGCACCTGAAAGCCTAGAACTGTTATCTACTCTGCACCCAGCTGCCAATCCATATGGCGTCTCCATGACCCACACGCCCCGAGATGGACCCCTCAGCTCTCTGCCCTCTGACCTCCGTGCATGAGATGCAGGAGGTCCTGTCTCTGGGACATCTGGGGTTTCTAAATCTGGAATAAACAGTCACAGTAGGTGGTAGATTAGAAGGCGCATCACCTGGGAGAGTGGACCTTGGGACCTGCCACCTGTGCCCATGTCTCATCTGCCTGGAAAATGTCCAGGACAAGCTCTGAGTCATCGGAAAGCACGCCCCATCAGGATGTCTTCCCCAGGCTCGCCTGGCCCCCTGCGAAGAAACAAAGCTCTTTTTCAAGGTTCTGCTGTTATCTGCAGCAGTCTGGTGTTCAGATAACCGGGGAGCAAGGAGATACATTCTCATTGTCCAGACTCCTGGGGAAAAGATGGGAAGGAGAAATGTCGGCATTTGGACACCAATGGAAATGGAAAAATCTCAACAACAACAACAAAAAAAAGCCAAGAGGGAAAGAAAATATATTTTGGTGATAACAGAACTGGAGTGAGCTGAAGCTGGCTGACTGCTATATTGGATCTCAACTAGCCACAATATCTTTCTTTGTTAACCTTGAATCCCAACCATCTATTCTGCCCCAAGAATGGGGACCACAAATGAGGGCACACTCCAGGCCCCATAGGTTTAAAATGAAGAGGTTTCAGGACTGTAGCAGTCACCTAAGCCTAATATTTGGATTTCCCTTAAATTGCATTGTCGTCAACGGCTGTTCAGCCTGAGTTGCTTAGACAGTAAATTCTGGTTCTAGCTGCCATTTCACATTATGCTAATGTATGTGAGAAGCTGTCTCCCTGGATACCGCAGCAAATTGCCAGCTGAATCATAGAAATACTGTCAACTCTTTTTTTCAAGTTTTCCATTTTTGCCTTGCCATTGTGCGTAGCCAAGAGAAACCAGGAGTCGAAGGGGGATAATATGTACATATATATTTATCAATATATGATATAGATATCTCTATATATCAAGATTCCATTGGATTGGGTTTGCCTCTTTGAGAAAAAAAAAACTGTAGCTTTCTCCCTTGTTCTAAAAGCAACCCACATGCATGCCTCCATTTTATCTGAAGTTATTTCATTGCCCAAATATCTGTCAGTTGCAGGGAATCAGCCTTGAGAGCCAGCAGAGGGAGAAAGAGAGCACCATGCCTGATTTCCTATAGATTCCGCACAGAATCAGAGCCTGGGCAGGGGCCGTTTGTTTGCTGAGGCCAAAGAGAAAATCGCAAATCCAAGACATTCACCGGATGAGACTACCTTTCTAAAGACGGCCCAGGGCGGCTGGTGCGGCGCGGACAGTGGTGGCTTGCGCTCTGGTTCTAGTTTCGGCACCGCTGTCTTCTCTCCCTGGGTGAGCCACGGAGGAGTTAAAGGGCACGAAGCGCCCCTCGTACAAGTGAGCACGTCCTGCAGACCCACCGCACAGCACAGTTTCTGTAGGTAACGACA
Source organism: Glossophaga mutica (assembly GCA_039655065.1). Classification (NCBI taxonomy): domain Eukaryota; kingdom Metazoa; phylum Chordata; class Mammalia; order Chiroptera; family Phyllostomidae; genus Glossophaga; species Glossophaga mutica. The sequence continues at coordinate 9,561,952 of CM077313.1, forward strand.
CGGCCTGCACACTGAAAACTCGCCCAGGGGGTAGCTCGTACGATAAGTGTTCTTAGCACCAAATAACAGTAGTAATGATGATGATGAAAAAGAAAGTTGGAGGAAACTGTTGGAGGTGATAGATATGATTCCGGCAGAAATTGCGGTGATGGTTACACAGGTGTATTCTTATTTCCAAATCCACCAACTTGCTTACATTAAATATATACAGCTTTTGGAGGGTCAATCAGAACTCAAAGATTTTTAAGAAAAGATAAACACAATAATTTTTTTAAAGATGGTCGCAATAGACCTAGCACACGGGCCCTATCCCCAAGCCCCACCCCCGAGCTGCTGCCTGCCTTTTCACTTTCCCGCTGCCTGGTCCCTGTTCTGTTCCCTGGGACTGTCTGTGGAAGGGACCAAAGCACCTCCATAGAGCAGAGCAGGAGCTCAGTGTCTGGATGCTCTAAAGATGAATGAGCGCCTTTGCTCGCAGCTGCCAGTCACTTGCTTGGTTTTAGACTTCCCATCCTGATGTTTAGTCAGCCGGGGAAGCCTATATGATAACAGTTCCTGAGCTTGGGACCCTCCTCCCAGTCTGTCCCATCTCTAGCCACCCAAAAATACCGCCCATGCTCCAAAGCCCCCTTGCCCAGCAGACAGAGATTCTAACTTCTGCACCTACTTCGCCCCAGCCCTCACCTAGAGTTGGATCGATTCAAGGCAGCACACTCCAGTGCTTCCGGGAGACCATCAAGAAACCTAACCTGGCGAGGCTGCCCAATTTAAGGCAACTGAGAGAAGTACTCTGCGGCTGAACAGAGCTCATCTGCCCCTCCCCCTCACCAACAAGGCATTCAAACGGAATTGCTGAAAACTCTGTGCCCCAGACAAAACAATGATGCAGAAGTAGGCCCCACTTCACCAGTTTTTGACTGTAAGCCATCTATCTATGCATTGCATTTGGGTTTCTTTTCATGTGCAGGAATATACCTGCTCCGAGAATTCACAATTCTCTTCAATGACTAAGGCTAAACTTGGATTACCATTTATATTATTACAAATGATCTTCTTTTAAGTTTAATCGCCTTCTCACCATAGAGCCTATATTATCTTTTATCAACTGTTTTAAGCCTCATCTCGTTAGCATTCTCTGATTTTTCAATGAAAATACTCCTGAGAATGAAGTCCTACCCCCAGGGGTACCCCAAAGTGTCCAGAGTAAGCAGAAAATTTCTCTAATGTCTCAAGGCTCTATCTAAAAAAGCATATCAAGAATTTTTGGTAAATTTTATATTCTACTCTATGTCTATTAATTTGAAACAAATTTAATGACTTATCATCTACTTAACTCTTCAGATCTTCAAGTGAAATGGACACTTCTGGGAGATGTACCACTTTTACCCCACCAGGTCTCCCCCTGCTGCATAAGTAATAGTAAGAAGGATCGGGGTCCTAGGCTGCTATGTTAGGGGGAAGTGTGTTTGTCCATGAAATCAAAGGTTCGAAAACTGCTATTTCTGGTAACTGCTCTCCTGCTTTTCCCTGTAACCAAACTCTTCAACAAAATAAATCCAGCAGGCAACAAGCCAAGAGCTGGGGCAGGGGGCTCCCAGCACTGGGGGACGAGAGGCGGGGCCGAGGCCCAGGAGGGCTGCCACCTGTCTCCTCCTGGTTTCCAGGCCGTGCCTTCCGTTAGCGGAATGCAGATGGAAAGCCAACAGCAAGGGGGCCCCAGTAACACAGTCTGCAGAGATCAGCCTGCCAGGAGAGGGAAGCTGGGGCAGAGGGCAAAACCAGCCACAAGCCTCGACTGAGGTCAGGACACTGTGTTCCAGCTGTGCCACTGTTGGCTTTGCGCTTCAGACACCCCTCAATATGCTGAAACTTCTGGGAAGGAAACTAAGAGACAGTCTGCTTCACTTTTTACAGCCCATGACTCTAATCCCAGAGCTATGTCAATCAGGAGCTGCACGCATCCAGGTGATGCGAAGAATCAGCAATTAACACATTAGCACCTACGGCTATCACAAGGTGTTAAACCAGCACCCTTCGATCTATGAAACAGCCCGTCTGTTTACGGACTCCAACACCCAGAGAGGGATCAAATCCACGGGAACGGAAATATCGGCCCAAGCAAGCCTTGTCTCTCGATCCTCAACCTGATCATACTCTCCCGTCCTGACCACTTTCCCTTTGGATTATTGAAAAGCTCAGTCACATGGCTGCCTTGCTCCTTTTGAGAAGAGTACATCTGGGCAGGGTTGGAAGGTGAGGCGTCTTGGGCTGCAGGGCTTCTGAGGCTGTGCATGAGGGCGAGAGGCTGAGACGCCAGAACAGGAGGAGAGACTGGGAGGCCCGCCCCCGTCACTGCAGGCCAGCCTCTCCTTGGGAAGGTGCCCGCTCCTCCGTGTCTGTCCCATCTCAGTCTGGTGCCTGCCCCGTGGCCAGCCCGGTGGGGAGGAGAGCCTATAGGCCAACAGGCTCACATCTGTGCCCCCTAATGACCTGCCTCACCCATTATCCTTGGTCTCGATAGTGACTTCTAGTAATTTCCATCCCAGAGCTATACAAAATCTTTTGGTTATCTCAAAGCACTTTGAAAAAGAATACTAACAAGGAGTAGAATCCTATTTTTTTAAGCCTTAAGCAAATAGCTTGTGGCAATTCCTTTCTCTTAGAGAAAATATAAAAATTAAATGATAAAAGAAGCACGAAGTTGACACACACTTCAGAAGGAAGCGACCCTTGTACCCTAGAAACAGCAAACGGTGCAGTCAACATCCTCAGATGAAAAATCCGGGGGGAGGGCAGCCTGTCACATATCATTTTAAGGCCAAGTCTAAATAAGTTCAAGAAACAAGAACCTGTTGAACCTTGGACAGAAGACCATGGGTGGGGAAGCATTGGAACCAAGTTACGCCCAATTCAGGGCAAATAAATTAAATAATACCTGGGGTGACAAACGTTCTAATTTTGTTTTATAAGTTTGCTGCAGAGTCATTACTGTCATTTACTCAATAAGTACAGCTTCGTGTGATATTAATTTTTACTTATGCAATCACCTTGTAGGTATGGTTACCTGGAGCTCTATGCCATGTACCTAGGGGGTCCTGTCAATAAGTGTTAGTGCAGGACTCAGGGAGCTGTGAGTGCCCCACCCTTTCTTCACCCTTCCACGCTCCCCTAACCCTGCAGAGCAGCACCTTGCATCTCCTCCCCGTGGCTCTTTCCCAGAGGCGCACGTTGCTTCCCTGGACATCTGTCCACGTCCCTTTTCCTGTCATCTTCAAATGCATCTCTAGGATCCTGGTGGAATGTGTTTGTGCATTGGCTTGTTTGGTTTTGCCTCTGGCATAGAATTTTCTGGCTGAGACTGCTTCTTCTTCGAGGATGGAGGGCTTCCCATCCAAGTTAGGCTGTCGGCCTCTTGGAAGCCTCTTCCCCGGGGCTGTATCCTCAGGGACTGTCAGGGTGACTTGCCTGAGGAAGACTGTTAAAGCTGAGCTGGGTTTTTAGGTCAAGTGGGCCTGGCCAACCCTTTAGGGAAACACAAAGTTGAATGCAAAGCAGAGGGTCTGGGAAGGGCGTCTTCCTTTCCCATGGCCCAGAGTCCTGAGACATGCCTTCCCATTGCAAGGTGGGAAGGAAGCAAAGACAATCAATGGAGCTCGGTGTTTGCAGAGAGAGAGACTGTAGTGAAATGAGTCCCAGTCGGTCCTGTTGGATGTGAAAAAGGCTCATCAGGAACAAAGGGGCATGCTGGTGGGGGTGGTTAAAAGGTAACAGGGCAGGAGAACCTGATTTAGTGCATCTTGGGGAGGGGCTGGAAAAGCCGTGTGGGGCCTGGTGCTCAGCGGGAGCCTCTCACTATGGAGAATCTTGTGTTAAATGTCAAGAGGCCTCAAAAGGAGTGAAGGAAGGTGAGCACAGAGCTCCTGCTTGGCCCCCGTGACTCCATTAGACACGCCACCCGGTGCTCCTTCCCTTGAGCTCCGGGAACTGAAAGGTTCTCCCCACTCCACCATCCTCTCTTTCCTGAGCAATATACAATGTGAGGCAAAAGCAGGTTGGCAGCTGTTCGTACAGAAAAAGACATGCAGGTTGTGATTACAACAATAGCTTGATTAACTCTGTGTTTCGCACACTCACAACTGTAAACCTACTTTTGCCCCGCCCTGTATTTCCTTCTGTTCTGTCCCAGCTTCACAGAGGGGTGCCGTGCAGTGGGACCCGGCACTGATGCTGGAGCCAGGCTGCCCCGACAGATCCCTCTCTGCCTCTCGCTAGCTGTGTGACTTTGAACAAGTCACTTAACCTCTCTGCACTTGAATTTTCTCATCTGTAAGATGGAATATGATCATGGTACCGACTCATAGGCTTAGTATGAAAATCCAATCAATTATCGCATTAGTGCTATGTAAGTGGCATGAAGCTCTACTAATCCACTGAACAGATGAAAGAGGGCACAGGAAGGAGGTCAGAAACCTGTCCCCAAGGAAGGCAGGAGCCTGGGCTGGTGATCTCAGGCAGACCAAATAAAAATACAGGGTGCCCATGTAATCTGAATTTCAGATACACAACAAGTAAATTTTTCTACAGGGATGTCTCAAACACTGTATGGGGCATACTTATCCTAAACCATTTCTGTTGTGTACCTGAAATTCAGAGGTAACTGAGCATCTTGTATTTAATCTGGCAACCTCAGCCTGGGCACCAGGCAGTGATGAGGATCGGGAACGCTGATCGACAGGTTTGCTGTGTTCCTATTTCACGCTGACAACAGACTAGGTTCCACCAGAGAGAAGACTGAGATGGGGGTGGCCAGGGCCCTCGATCTGATTTCAGGAGTGGTTCTGGAGGATGCTTAGAACTCTGAAGCACCTCCAAACTCCAAGCATTTTCTAACGCTCTAATCATTCTGCCACCCGGTGCCCTTATTCAGATGAAGAATTCTTTCCCTGCTAGAGATTCTGAACTGTACATTCACAATTTCTAGAACCTAGTTCCCTCTTCCTAAAAGAGTTCTCAGCACTGCGTATGGCACTTGCTGGGCTCTGTGTTCAAATCCTCGGCACACCACTCACTGGTGATGTGGTTCTCCGAGACTTAGTCTCCACACGTGTAAAACAATGAATAATAGGCACCTTGCAGGGTGTTTGAAAGGAGTAGCAGCAATGCACAACTTCAGTATAAAATGCCAGGCATACAGTAGTTGCTCAACTGGTAGTAGCTGAGCAAATAGTAGTTGTTGTTATTACCACCAATTTCCCCCGATGATCTTCCATTTTGTAAGGTCTATTTCTTTAAAATGAATCAATTTCTACTACTTTGATTCTGCAAGTTTAAGATTTGTTTCCTTAAAGTGAGGAATACCTGTGTTGAATTAGTAATCTCCACTAGAGTTCGCCTTTGAATGATTACAATGATATTAGATGAAGACAAGTTTTAGATTGGATGTAACCGCATACAATTTGTTTCTGAAATTCAGCTCTTCTGAATGGCATCTCCAGAGAAAAGATGATATAGTATCATCAACTGTTGAAACGACAAAAGATGAACTTCCCATTTGCAGTTGAGACAGGATGCCAAACGGGACCTCCTTCCATTTTCCCAAACAACCCCACCCTCAGCCAGCACGTCACACCATCAGGGGCTCCTGTCTCACCTCTTCCCCAGTGACATCCAACTGCACATGGTTCAGTGCCAGTGTCCAGCCAACACCCTCACTGACCGTCCTCGCACCATGAGCCCCACTCTTGCCTTCCCACCTAGACCTGCTGTCCACTCTCTTCTAGAGGGAACCACTAACATCCAAGAACTCCGCATTACCTGCTGCTCAGAGCTCTCGTCAGGAAGGTCAAAAGCCACAGTAGGAGAGATGCTGGCTCTGTGCCCACAACAAAATATTTGTGATTTAAGAAGTAATTCCCAGGCTACAGTGGAAATGGACTTCCAAGGAAGGGAAGGAGGAGACAGGTCACAGATGTGTTAACTGAGGACTGCGTGAGCAGAAGGGACAGTGCCTTCGAGGTGCCAGATGTAGGACACCACGCGAGCCCTTAGATCCTAATTAGGGTTACCAGATTTAGGCAGGAAAACCCGAACACTCAGCTAAATCTGAATTTCAGACAAATAACAAATAGCTTTTTAGTATGTCTCAGGAAAACAATGGGGATGTATTAATGTCCTTATACTTATTTTAGTATAAGTCTGGACTTACACTAAAAAAAATTATTGTTTATCTGAAATTCAAATTTAACGCAACACCCTATATTTTTCCTGGCAACCACACCCTGGAGACATCTTGGCATCATCTGGTCCCGCTCCTTGGAGAAACTGCCAAAAGTCCTCTGTCATCCACTCCCCCACTGCATCCTCCACGGCAGGTACAAAAATGACTAAAGCACATGGCCCATCCTCTCTCCCTTTCCTCAGTAGAAAAAAAAAAAAATGACAGGCCCATGTCCTGACTGGGTAGCTCAGTAGGTTGGAAGCTGTCCCACACACCAAAAAGTAGCAGGTTCGATCCCCAGTCAGAGCACATACCTAAATTGCAGGTTCGATCCCTGGTCTGGGTGCATAGGACAGGCAACCCATCGATGTTCTTTTCTCACTCACATCGATGTGTTTCTCTCTCCCCACCCCTGCTTCCTCTCTCTAAAATCAACAAAACCATATACATCCTCAGGCGAAGATTAAAATGCAAAAAAGAATGAGAGGCCCAAAGAAAGCCCTTTCCCACGTGACAGAGGGAGAGACGCTATGGCTGAACTCCAACTTCTTGGGCAGAACCTGCGATCTTAACCTGGTCTCAGGGTTCCCTGTGGGTCTGAGGTCATGGGTCGGGGGAAGGTAGCCAGCCTGAAATTTTGCACGAAGTTTGTGAATGCGCGTTTCTCCAGACAGAATCGGAGCCGAGGTAGAGGCCGGGGGTGGGGGGGATATGTGGGCATGAGATGGTCAGAGAAGGAGACGCCGCTCTGCCAGGCTCTGTTCCAGACGCTGGGAAGTGCCACGCGGTGAATCAGACGAGGGCCCTGACCTCACGGTGCTCACGTTCTCCTGGAGTACAGACCAGTAAGGAAGTACACAGATGAAGAGGTGCTTACTTCAGATAGCGATGAGCACTATAAAGAAATCCTCCTTGGTAACAGGGAGAAGAGGGCTGAAGGTCACACTCTTACGAGGAACCCACACAGCGCCCTGCCCGCCTGGGGCGCAGCGTGTGTGAGTCTGCCACTCAGGACCTCCTGTGACCTCACCCCCACTCATCTACCCAGCTCCCTCCTCTGCTTCTCTGTAACACAGATTCCCCCCACTACACCGTGCCCCTGTCCCTTCGTTTATGCGCAGGCTGTTTTCCAGTCTCCACTAATGCTCCCAGCTTAAACTCTACCGTTCAGCATGACCCATCCAGCTCATAGTCTGCTGCTTCCAGGAAGCCGACTCTGCTTATTGCATCAATCATACTATTTGCTTTCTCTGAATTCCTAAGCACACAGGCTGTACCACAATTGCCTTATACATTTAGCCACATTATTTTAAAATTCTTTCATTTCAGTAATACTTAGCCCTCCACCTCGGTAATAAGCTCCTGGAGAATGGACACCACTCCAAATACCCTTTAGTAACCTCAACAATGTCTTGCATTGTACCGGGCCTGGCAAATACTTGCTGAAATCATGAATGAAAAATATGTCACTTGCGTCATTGTAGGGAACTGGGTTACTAGCCTGTAAGTATCTTTTGATTCCATTTCACTCAGGGAGCAATGAATATTTGATGATAGGATCTGATCCGAACCAAAAGCAGCATGGCTCCTTGGGGATGAACTATCAACACAAATGGACAAAGTTGCTGCCCTTCTGCCGTAGATGTCTAGGACCTGGTAGAAATCTGATTCCTGCCCAGGATCATCTCTTCAAACACAAATCCGAGCAAAACCTAAGTCGTGCTACGCCTAAGCTAGAGGGGCTCTGAGTGACTCCGTAGAAATCTCCGGAAGTTACAAGTTTAATCAGAATTCAGATATGCGGTGACAGAAGGAGATCTGAGTCGGGGTGGTAAACACACAGTGCAATATACAGATGAGGTGTCATGGAGTTGTGCACTGGAAACCTAGAAAATTTTACGGATGTCATCCTAATAAATTGTTTTAATTCAGAATTCAGAAAGAAAACCAAAAACACAATTTCCCAAACTCTGTTATCCCCATCCCGACCCCCAAAACACTTTTCCAATCTGGTGGTTCTGGAATGAGGTCCAAATGGTGCTTGTTTCCATAACAAAAGTGCATTTACATCTGATCCTACATGGTAACATTTCTATCACAGGCCAAAATGAAATTCATCAGACAACTTACACAACGAAAAGAAAGCGGATTTGGGGAAAGTGTGAAAGCAGATCTACTGAGAACAGGCTGAGCAGAGCAGGCTGACTCACTTGCCTCTGTCGGGGGAACAACCCAAAGACATTCCCAAATAACGTGAGCTCTGTCAGGGGAGCCGGCTCATGCGCAGCGTGATTGCGTCCAAGCCCGGAGACAAGTGAGAATACAGATTATTTGCACCCTGGCCAGATGGCTCAGTTGGTTGGAGCGTGGTCCTGTACACCGAAAGTTGCAGGTTCGATTCCCATTCAGGGCAGGTGCTTAGGTTGTGGGTTTGATCCCTGGTCAGGGCACGTACAGGAGGCAACCGACTGATTTCTCCCTCGCATCAATCTCTGTCTCTCTTTCTTTTCCTCAATAAAAACATATCCTTGGGTGAACATTAAAAAAAAAACAGACAACGATATGAGCATTTTTTGCAGAAACAAGAGAGTTTTGCAGAGAGGGTTCTCGGAGGAAAGATCTGAGGCCTCAGCGATTCCTCTCCGTGCTGTGAACCCAGGTGCTCAGAGACCTTTCCACTGTTTTCTATTTTCCAAAATGTCCTTGAAAAAAGACTCAAAGTCTATGGCAAACATTTAACATCCAGGCCTCTGAGCAAAATTACTTATGGGTGCATGATAAACTAACCTCTATCCACAGAAGTCCCTTCTCTGTCCTACACCAGAAGCAGCCTGGGTTCTGCTTCCGTCTTCCCACAGGGCTGACTTTCCTCCCTTGTACAGGTAGCACAGGTGGCAGACAGCACCAGGAAACCATCTCACTCCGTGACCTTGACCTGATGCTCCACTGCTTCCCTCCCACCTCTCTGGCTGTCCCCTAGCTGACCCCTTCTTCTCCATAAGTGCAAGCTCTGTGCGCTTCACACAACTTCAGCCCTCTCTCCCCTCCCTCGTTTACCAACAAACCCTCTGTGGCTTCACTACCATCACCTCTCGTCCGTGACTCTCCAACCTGTGTTCCTCGCTCGGCTTTTTACCTGCACTCCAGCTCAGGTGCCCACGAGCATCTCCGAGGGACATGTCGGCATCACAAACTGCATGCCTCGGAAAGGAAGCACAGTCACTATTCTCATCACACTAACACCCTCACTAGGTCTGACCACCCAGCTCAAACGCCGGAAGCTGCTCATTTGTTCATTCAACAGTGACTTACGTGTGTTATTTCCTATGTCCTTCGTAGTCAACCATAACCAAGACTTTAACCCATGTTACTCATGCTCAGAAAACTGTCTTCCTTCCTCTCCGCTTATCCCATGGCTCAATTTTTGTCCAAACTCATCTCTCCCTTCTCTAACTGTCTGAGCATTTGGTAACTACATTATCACCTGGGCACTTACAAAACAATGCCTTGGGCTCTTAATGGTTTGGTGCAGACATATACATCTCAAAGTATTCTATAAGCTTCCGGATGACAGAAATGGGGTTTGTACATTTTTTTAAAGGATTTGCCTACCCTAGCATATAAGTGAATGAGCTGGTTTTCATAAAATGCTTATTTTGGGGCCCAGCACAAGATAAGAGCCTAAAAATACAGGCTTAAAAATGAGTAGATATGTAATCACCATTGGGCAAAGTGAGTAAGACTGAACTACATGAAATGCTCCCAGAACATCCACAACCCCAGTTTGCCTCGCTCGCCAGTTGCCCAGAAAAGCTCAGGGGCCGGGCCACAGCTGGGCCGGGCTTTCTGGCGACGTGGGTGCCTGTGGGCATTTGCTGGTAGATACATGTTCCGGTGTTGGTGGGTCAAGCAAAAACAATTCATACAGACTTGAATTGTTTGGGGAGTGAAAATGGAATGTGTAAATGCACGAGCTACTATTTCCTTTCTTCTCCCCATCATCTTTAATCATGTAAATGCTTGGTTTAAGCTCTTCTCCGTTCTACAACTGGGTGCCTGCCTGAAGGTAGGAACGGGAATCCTCCGAAAAGCGGATCTGCACTCATGGGCCAGTACAGTGGAGGAACCACATGGACTACAGCTGAATCTGACAGGGAGGAAGGAAGCTGAGGCCCAGGGAGGAAGTGACTTGCTCAAGGTCACACATCCACTGGCCCAAGTTAAACTGAGGGCCTCCCTCACTTCCCTCCTGTCCCTTCCCTCCGGGCTGCCCCCAGCCCCAGCTGCCTTCTCCCCCAGCTTTACAAACATCTTGCATCCTCAGCTAAATGCTTTGTTATTACATCGCATGCCAGCCACGACCCCCCCCCCACAAATCGGGGCGACCTCCCCCACCCCTTGCAAGTACAAAGAGCTGGGAGGCTGCTGTGTTCTTTTTAATCTCGACACAGAAGTTAATTGTTGGGGTCAAACCAAAAATACAAGCACCATCCCGGCAGCCCCCTCCTCGGAACCCAGCACAGAGCGCTGGCTCACCCAGGATGGACTGAGTGGCAGGGATGTTTTTCTCCTTCATTGGTCGCTGACCCTCAAGAGCAGGAAATCAATCAAGGGTCACAGGGCTTTGGTTGTTTAGGTTTGCTTACATTTCATTTTAGAGTGAGTGAAAAAAAATCCAATCTGTCTCCCTTTTTTTTTAATTACTGGGAGTTCAAGATCATTCAATGCAAAAAAGAACAATAAATAAATAGGTGGAGCACAGAGGATTTTTAGGGCAGTGAAACCATTCCATATGACACCGCAATGATGGACACGTGTCATTAGAATGCATAACACCAAGAGTGACCCCTAAGGTAACCCCGGGACTCGGGGTGACTATGAGGCGTCAGTGTAGGTGTGTCAGTGGCAACGCAAGTCACACGCTGCAGGAGGAGGCTGTGTGGGGTGGGGGGCGAGGCGGGAGGGCGTAGGGTGCACCAGGTACGTGGGAAATCTCTATCTTCCACTCAATTTTTCTGTGGTCCTAAAACTGCTCCAAAAAATAAAATCTATTTTTTTTAAAGTACAGACTTAGCGACTAGTTCGTGAAGAAACTCCGATATGAAAGGAGGACGGGGTGGACGTAGAAACGCTGGGTGGAGGGCGAGGCGAAATGATATCAGAAAGGCAGGAAGCAAGGTCCATCGCAGTCAGAAGGGCGAGAAGCCGCAGGTAGAATCCCAGATGCAGAGTCGGGGGAAGTTAATGAAGAGAGACAGACAGACAGACAGACAGACGTGTGCGCCCACACATGCACATTTTAAAAGAAACTTAAAAATAGCTACATAGAGATATTGTCGGGAAATCACTACAAAGTTCTGTTTATATTTTGTTCTTTTCGATTCAACAGTGCTTTAAAATCTTCTAAATTGTCCATAAGTGGCTAATGAGCATTTGAAATGTGGCGAGTACGATGAAGAATGAATGTTTAGTTTGATATAATTGTAACTAAACTTAAGTTTAAGTTTAAAATGAAAGCAATACAAAGTCTTTTCCTATTAAGCACAATTTTACTTGATAGGAGTGTTTTCACTTTGCTTCAAAGTCAAATAGAGTCTTTTAAAAATGATAAACCAGTTTTATTAACATGGATATGAATATTTTTAAAATCTGATTTTGGGGGGTACTTGATTCTGTTATGGAAAAAATTTTAAGTGTTTTGGAACATCTTGGACATAGGAATCCACATTTTCCATTGTAAATTTTACAAACTCTAAATGCAAATCGAGTATACTTGTTGAAAATTTAGCACCCAAATTCTGATGTGTTCTAAGGGGAAAATACCCACCAGACATTGAAGACTTGGTATATATTTTTTTAAAAAGGTAAAGTAGCTCACTGATAATTTTTTCCATGGATTAGATGTTCAGAAATTTTGGATATATGAGATAAAATATATTATTAAATTTAATGTCACCTGGTATTTTTACTTTCTTAAATGGGGCTACTAGAAATGTTTTAATTAGGTCCATGGCCCACATCACGTCTCTCTGTTGGGCAGCACGGCCCTGGAGGAAGCCAGGCAGAGCGACTCTGAGAGCGCTCCAATGGAGACCAGCAGCGCCGTGTGCCCTGAATCTTGCTGGAGCTCCTAGCTGAGGAGTCAGGAAAATTCTAGACAATCAGTCATGTTGATTCCTAACAAGATGAGCCAGGAGAGGAAGGGACCTTCCTGAGATCAAAAGGGGATCCGAGAGGAAGGGAGCATGTTGTGAACTCACAGAGGGCTTCCGTGGGCTTCCAGCTGCGAGGAGCCACGGGGCAGCAAGTCCGAAGTGCAGCCTCAGCAGCACCCACCTTCAGAGAACTTGCCAGAGGCTGGCAGGCGCCGGTGTGCCCAGAAGAGGAAAGAAAGAGATGTGGAGAAGCAAAAGGAACACAACTTAGAGCAGCAGAAGCAAAAGGGGAGAAAGCAACCTGCTTTACGTAAATGAGAGCAAACCTTTCACAAGGTCGAACGCAAGTGCTTGTTGCTGAAAATCCATGCTGGGGTTCACCAACGGCACAGAACTGACATCCAACTCGCTTATTATGGAGTGTTCTCCCTGGGGTGAAAACGCAATCCAACTGATCAGGAAGGTTCGCCCAAAAATATTCATAAAAGTAAAATTTGTAGTCATGAGAATTCTTGTCCTCATTTGCAACAGAGAAAATCACTGTCTCCTTTGGGAAAGTAGAAAGTGCCGTCACCCACGGACGAGAGAGTATCTTCTACTTCTCAGGCCAGTGGTTGCTGCTGGTGGTGGGCTTTGTTTTGTTGGTTTATTTTCAGTTAATCATAAATTATCATCTCTTGAAACTTACCCCCAAATCCAGATGATGCTGAGCTGGAGACAGATCATATAAATTTAGAATCTAAGTCAATAATAAACACTATAGCAGAAATTTAGAACCTCCTGGAAAATAAGTACCAATCTGAATGGCCTTCCTAGCACTGAACACACAAAACAGATCCAACTCTATGCTTTGTACACCTTTTTTAATAATATGATGATGAATTTGAATTACTGTCTTCCTAACCCCGCCCCCCAAACTTTAACTTTTTAAGTGGGAGGCATGGATGTTCTAGCAGGATGAAATTACATTTTAAAGCTCTCCAATACAGTGGCCTTTGAAATCTGGCTTGTCCAAATAGAGGCTATCAAACTTACATTGAATTTCGAAGACCTAGATACCAAAGAATTAAAAATGTAAAACATCTTATTATTTTTAAAATACTGACTACATAAAATAAAATTTTTACTACATTAGATTAAACCCTATTATGAAAGTTAATTTCACCTGTTTCCTTTTATTTTAATCTGGGACTCACATTCTGTATCTGCTGGACAAAGCTGTTCTAAAGTGACCAGATCAGCTTCCTAAAGCAGGGGCCGAGCGGCCCACATTCACTCCTACAGGCGTGAGGCCCACTCATACTCCGGGGGCAGGACCCCCGCAGTGCTGTGGATGACTCCAGGCCCCCTGATGCGATGACCAGGGCCATCGGGACAGCCAGTCTGTGGATGGAAACCGCTGCACACTGGGCCCAGGGTGACGAACAGTTTTTAGGATGCAGGCGTTTGGAGACTCCTGTTGCCCCTGTGGTGGGTGCTGTGGGACGCCACCAGGATCCCCCTTCAGCACTGAGGTACTCGGTCCCCTGACTACTCCAAGAGCTGCCGGTGGAGGCTCTCCCTAGGAAGTGTCCTTGGCACGATTAGACCCTTTGCCAGTAGTGACCTGCACCCAGAAACAGGTCAATGGGGAGGTGCAAAGGCCAGGCCTCATCCCTCAAATCGGGACACTCTGAAGGGCTATCCCAGCTCCAGGGCTCCCTGGGCCATTGACTGAGGCCTTTGTCGCAAATCCGTCACCCAGTTCCGGCTTCCCCACTCCCTGCATGCAAAGCTGGGTCTCAAGGTTTGTGCTTTGGACTAAACATTTGCACCCCCTACCCAAATCCCTCTGCTGAAACCTTAATTCTCCAGTGTGTCAGCGGGTCACTAGGTCATGAGGGTGGAGCTCCCACGAAGAGATTAGTGCCCTTGTAAGAAAAGGCATGAGGAAGTTTACTTCCTCTCCCCACCCTCCACCAGGTGAGAACACAGCGAGAAGACAGCCATCTGCACACCCAGAAGCCCTCATCAGCATGAATTTGCAGGCGCCTTGACCTCGGACTTCCAGCCTCCAGAACCGTGAGAAAATAAACACCTGTTGCACAAGCTACCCAGTCTGCGGTAATTTTGTCACAGCACCCTGAACTGCTAAGCAGTCTGCTTTCCAGCGAACCCGACTTAGGTATCCCAGATGTGAATACAGCGTGATAGCAGAAGTGCGCTGCAGGCACACACGTCAGTGCACACATCCCCACATGCATCTGGGCCCAGGAGGGAAGTCGGGATATTTGGGTCAGCTACGCCACAACGCCAAGCTCCTGGCAGCTCCCCGGCCTCTCTCAGTTGTGGTGGTTGTGTCGGTCTCTGCTTTGCTGCACCGAGAGAAGAAATCCTGACACCCAAGAGCTCACCTACCTGTGTGGCTGGCTCTCTTTCCTAGTTAGAGCCCTTTGCTCCCACCAGACTTTGCTAACAAGTCCAGAGATGCGGCTTCACCTGTCCCAAGGGGGCCAGTTAACTTCATTGTGTTGTGTGACTGCAAACTGTGCCCCTCACCACACAGACTCTGGGCAGCATGTGCTCTGCTGGTCTCAGGGGGGCTGTGTGGGAACATGGGGCTGGACAGGCACACAGCGACCAGGCCAGGTAACTCACAGCCGCCTCCCCACTGCAGCCTGCCTAGGTTCACATACCACTTCCATCACAAAGAGGGGGGATCTTTCTCCCACAGGTGGCTCTTCTGGGTTCATGGTTTTACATGGTTTCTGGTTTTGTCTGAAAGGCTACCTCCCTACCTGATTAAGATGATCTTAATCATCTTTGTGATTAAGATCAAAGCACAGGTATTTTTTTCCTACAGCACAGAGAAACTTGGGGTGCAGGTTTCACACAATCAAGATACAGCACGAATATGGCATTTCATTGCACTGTAAGTCAGGCCAGGGGAGAAGCCGCGGAGGTCTTCCAGGGGCCCCCTTGGCAGCCTCTTCCCCAAGCCCTGCAGGTCATAACACTGACCACCACTGAGCCGCCTCCTTTGCCGCCACAGAGAAGCAGGGCCTTTCCAATCCAGTCTCAGGTCTGCGCCTGGGCTTCGGATTAGGACTCACCTCCACCTACAAGCCGCCCCACCCCCCGGGGCTCCAACCCTGGGGACAGCTGCACGACTGGCTCACTCAGCTCCCGAGCTACAGGCGCCCCCACTGACATCTCTGACTCCTGCGCTGCCTCTCCCCATGTCCCAGTCACATCCACCCGCCCTTTCAAAATATAGGGTGTGGTTTTGTTGCTGTTGCCATTTTATTCCAAGGAGTGCATTCACGCAAAAGAAACTTTTGGAAAAAATCATTCATAATCACGCCACCTGGAGATTAACACCACACTTAACATTTTTGTTTATTTCCCCACAGCCCTTTACCTTGCACATATTTCCTTCTAACATTCTAATTGGAAAGATCATCTACATATTTTTGCATCCTGCTTTTTGCAGTTACCAATCAGTATGTGAACATGCCTTCGTGTCTTTAAGAATTCTGCGCCAACATCCCATTTAACGGTTACAGCATCACCTACAACATGACGGAACCAGAATTTACTTCACTCTGATCCCCATTTTGAGCATTAAGATCATTAGCAATTTTTAATGATGAACAATTTGAATATAAAACTTCTATGTGTATTTCAGATTGTTTCCTTAGAATAGAGGCCCTTCCATGAAATTACCTCATCCAAGGGTATCAACATGCTAAAACTTTCAATAAATATGACCAAATTTATTTGAAGTAAGCCTATATCACAGGGCTCCCCGATCTCTGGACTGCAGACTGGTACCGGTCCAGGCCTGCGAGGCCCCAGGCCGCACAGTAGGAGATGAGCTTGAATGTAACGCGCTTGAACCATCCCGAAACCATCTCCCCTGACCTGTGGAAAAATCATCTATGGAAAAATCACCTCCCACGAAACTGGTCCCTAGTGCCGAAAATGTTGGGACCGCTGCTATATCGGTTTAATCTCCACTGACACACCAACAATGAATGAGTGTTCTCTAATTTGTTAGGCAAAAAAGAAAGGCGTGTTATTAACATATGAATTTGCATCTCGGATTAGATGGTGAAAGGTAACACTTTCCGCGTTTATCAGAAATGCAGAGTTCCCTTGTGCAACCTGTTTGCATCTTTCGCACATTTGTTTATTGGGCTCTGAACCTCTCGTAGCACACCCTCGGGCCGCATCAGGCAAGTTCCTTTCTGTCTATTGTGTTCGTTGCCAGCGCCTCCCCAGTGTCATTGCCATTTAATCTTGTTATTAATGTGTGGTCCACGCAGCTTTTCGTCTGGATGTAGACAATCCTATCAGTGTTTTCTTTCATGCTATCCTTTAAGCTTAGAAAATCTTGTCCCCATCAGGGCATCAGATAAATATTTACCTATGTTTTTCTACTCGAATAGTTTCCGCATTGACTCTCCCCACTCGCGAGGCATTTCTAACCAGTTTCTTTCCCCCACCTTCCCTTCCTCTGGATGAGTTTATCCTAGTCCCTCAAGGGCCCATGTGCGTCACTGTTCTCAGAGGGGAGGCCCAGACAGTACCTTTCCAATGAGCTGACATATTTAGGGAAGATGTGGGCTGCCAGCAGCTGGCTTGGCTCTGCTGTTACTTTCTTCCAAGGAGCACAGAGGGCGCGAATACGATGCCCCAGCGCCCGCCTGCCCACCGTGTTCTGTCTCTCTGCGCAGGGGAGAATGAAGAAATGCTCGGGACTCTCTTGACTCCTCCCAGGGAGTCTGATGCCCCCCACCACCACCCCACATTTCACACTCACTTTCCCCGCCTTTCCCTTTGTCTGTTCCCTTCCACCTGACCTGTGTGGCATCTCCGATTTGGGAGTGGATTAGTCAGGGATGCCGGGGAACCTTTCCATTTCCTCTCCCCCTCCATACACACCCTTCCTCCACCCTCGGGGACCTCCAGGTGGGAGTGTCTGCTTGGCAGGCATCCCAGAGACTTGGAATCTCAGAGCCTCTCAGCGGCTCTGGTCCGCTTTTCTCACTCTCATCCAGTTGACTCTGGCTGGTGACTGGACAGACAGAAAAGCTCCCTTGTGTGTTCTTCCGTCTGCTCTTATTAGAAAAGAGAACAGCAGGCAAGCTTAAGGAACATCGCGCACCGAGGACCTGGAAGGCCAAGTGGGTCCACGGCAAGCCGGAAGGAAGCCAGCAGAAAAGCACCATGTGTCTGGGGGAGAAAGCAAGAGTCAAAGCACCAGGACCCACGTTGTTCATGAGTGGGACCCCCGACCTCAAAGGAGCCGGGCCATTTCTTAGGCTCAGTGAGTGATTGCTAAGGAGTGAGGAGGAGTGCCTGTCCCCACTACCGACTCTAGAAGTATGAGGACTGAGCTGCAATAAACGTCTTCACCTGATCCTTGGAGAGTTTGGGGCTTTGTTTTGTTTTGTTTTGGTAACCAAACCTTTTTTTTTTCCATCTTTAGCTAGCCTGTGCCCCACAAATACACTCTCAGTACCACATCCTCAAGAGCCTTAACTTTCTCTGGGCCTCAGGGCTCAAATGACAAAAGTTTGATTAGATGATCTCACACATCCCTCCTAGCTATAAAATTCCATGATGAGATTAATAAGTTCAAGACGAATGCTTTTATTGATGGTTATAAATCCTATGCTGTCTACACATGGGCTTAGAGTACATCTCGTAATTTACATGTGACTGTACTTTACTGGAAACTGAAGTTCAAAGGGGAATTGGAACCACGAACAGCTTTTCCTAGCTTTCAGTGTCCACTGCAGCACAGGCTCAGAAACCGTCCTTCTGCAAGCATTCTGCACCCACCGGGAAACTCTTATTAATACAACAACACACCCCTTACCACGGTACATCAGCAGCCTTTATTCAACGATTCTGAATTTGGTAGAGGCTGCTCTCAGCTTCACGAAAAATCAACCCCGAAAGAAGATGTGCAGCCGGAAGCCCATTTGCCATGGAAACCAATATGATGGGGAGCTCTTAATGCTGATATTCCAGAACATTCTAACCAGTGCTAGTGGACATAATTCCCATTAAAATAAAAATGGGTGGGATTTCCTTTATGTGCCCTTGGAAGTTGGTGGCGTGTGTTCGGGGAGTGCCACCTCATTTGAATGCTTGCCTAGTTAGGGAGGAAAAGCTGCGAGCAATCACACCATGCACCTCAAAGCCAAATATAAATGCCTCCGGTATCACCTGGTGTTTTGGCCGGCGCACCTCCCACGGCTGCCCCAGCCACGCAGACGATGCAGAACTGACCAGACTGTCTCTCTTCTCTGCGCATCGTCTGCTCTCTCACCAAGGCTTGGCTCTGCCCCATGAAAGAGAGTGCAGACGGCACTGACTACTTTGAGGGCCTAGGGCGTGAGATGACACAAGGGAATGAGGGCTCTAGCAACCCAAGTGCAGGGACATAGAATGCTCGTGCCAAGCCCTGGACTGGGTTTTTGTACCTAGAGGATGTGATTGCTTCTGATCCTGCAGCACGGAGTTTCAAAGCGACCCTGGACAAAGAGAAGAGAGTCCTGATGTACCCAAGTTTTACCCCTACTCCCCCCTCTTCCCCCATCACAAAGCCTTGTGTATTCTCCTTTCTAGACACACAGGACTCCTCCCCCTGCTCAGGCACCCCACCCTCCTCCTCGTCTCTGGGATTCTGCTCAAGCTGCCACATCAGCCTAGAAAGCCTTTGTTTCCCACATCTGCCTGGGAAGTCCTACCCATTCCTCAAGGTCCCAGTGGAGTCCTTCCTCCCATAAACTCTCACCAGACTATCCTACCCTCAGTAAGGTGACCTCACCTCCTCCCCATTTTTACGGCATTTGATTTGCCCCAGGATGCCCTTTGTTGAAGGGATTGACATATGAATAGAGACCTTACATTCTAAGCAATGGCGGACAGAGGCAGCATCCTATTCATGTTTTAACCTCGGAGATGTGTATCACAGGCTTTATACACAACTACGGACCAACAAGAGGCAGGCCATGGCAGGGGGCCGGTCACCATCCCTTGGTGTCATCTGGTTCAGACACCTTTTAGGGCCACTTCTCCCAGGGAGACCAACTCCCCATACCCTAGGGGCAGGAGTTATCCATCTTTATCGAGCACATAGGAATATCGGCTGAGTCTGCTCAAATACAGATTCCTGGGCCCTGCTCCCAATTTTGATTCAGTCGTTTGAACTGGCAGAACCACAGTCTGCTGCTTTGCAAACCCACTCAGGTAATTCTGCTGCTGGTGGTCCCAGGCCCACAGTCTGGAAATTCTGTCCCAGGGAATAGTTCACATGATAGGGACAACCGAGTCAGAGAAGCTGGACTGGGTGATGCCAATTTTTCAAACAGGAGAAGTGCTGTTCCGTGGAGAACTCATGGCAGGGTGGGGTGCATACAAGTCTCCACATCCTGTTGACTAGCAGAGATACAAGGCAAAGTGACCCAGGCTTTCCAAACACTGAGCTCCCAGAAGCATCTGTGCGGCAGACGCTTCCCTAACAGAACACACACCCCAGGGGGCATGGATGTTCTAACACCCCCAGCCCAGCTCTAGGCATCCAGGCATCCATCTGTGCTGAGATGCACAGGAGCCCCTGAGAAGGACCAGCCCTACGTGGGCGGAGCACTGCAGAGGACTATCACTTGGAGAAAGGTTTCCAGAGTTAATAGGGAAAGGCAAAAATTCTTCCTCAGAACAGAGCTCGCCCTGCTGAGAGAAGGAAATTCTGCCTTCAGTTCCCAGAGTCAGCTCCATCATGCTTCAAGCTAACCCCGCACCTAACCCCTCCACTCTCATTCTCCTTAACTTCTTTTCATGAAAGCTATGTTTTTCATGCCTACCATGTGCCGGGTATCATACCAGACACTGGGATGGAAAGATGGATGAGACACATCCCTTGTCTGAGGGTAGGCAAGCAATTGCAGCAAATAATTGCTAATACAAAATAAAAAGTGTGCTGACAGTGACAGGCACTGGAGGGACGCCCGAACCCCCTTGGCGAGAGGAGGATGGAAGATTGATTCTGAATCTCAGAATTGATAGGACTCCTCTAAGATTACCACGTGCTAATCAATACACTCTCCCACCATCTGCTCCGACTTACAGAAGAACTTTCTAACTAATGGAACTGACATCATCTATTCCCCCTGGTTATGAGAGAGGGCAGCTCACAGCTGTGCTCAGGCCATGACGTCTCTGTTACCAGCCTCCTGCTCCCCAGTGCAGAGCCCAACCGGTGGACCCCAAGGGGCCATGCAGCAGGGCCCCTGATGGGCATGGGTGGGCCTGTTGTTTCAGGCAGGGTGGCTGGAGACCCATGAATGTCACTGAGTTAGGGGAAGCTTTCTGGCAGGAGAAAGAAGAATAGAGGTTACAGGAAGGGGAAGGAAGAAGTTGATTCCCTCAGTTTACATGAGTTCATTAGTACTTAATTCATACCTACACTCTTTTTTCCAACTAAGAGTTAAGTTGTACAGGAAAAACAATGCTGACTAGATCTTGTGGTTGATTACCTGAAGCACAACTGCCTGATGGTGAGGGCTGGGCTGCTCCGCCCTGCAGGTGTGGTCACTGAGGGGGGCCCTTCCAGCCCCCAGGGAACAGGCCTGCCTTCTCTCTCTAAATGGGGGTGCTGCAGAGGAGATACCAGGCCTGCCACAAAGGGAAAACAGAGAGATGTCTGGTACTGGGTGCGGAAATCTTCGACTCAGCCAGTGTTTATTTTTACGAGGCATCAGCAATTTTTTAAGGTTATACACACTGAGTCACTACAATCATTGATTACATTAATGGATTACCTCTGGAGAAGGAATCTAATTACATTTTTGTACAAATTGCAAAATGCAAATTAATTTCAAATTTTCTTGGCAGCCCTTTTGTTCTTTTTATGAGCTTGGGGATATAGCTGTGAGGCAGGAGAGCGAATCCTTGCAACGAATCTGGAACCTAGAAGGGGCTTTGTCTGTTCACTCAGCAGATAGCGCCGAGCACCCTGCCCTGCCTGCGTGCACCTGCTCTGTTCTAGGTGCTGGAGACACCGATGCAAACAAGACAATATCTCATTCCTCTTGGAGCTTCCCTGGGAGCAATATTAACCACTCCAAGAGCCATAAAATCCCAAATGTTCCTGAACCCATTCAATTAGCTACTGAGAGTCATTTTACCGAACACCAGTGAGGGCTTCGTGCCTCTAATCCAAGAGCTGTCAACGTCTTTAGCCCTGTGAGGGGAACATAAAAGAGGCAGCAAAGGATTAAATAGGGGGCATGGGGAAGGGAGACCGGCCGCGGAGAGGTGGCCAAGAGGCGCGCATTCTGAACATGGGTTCGTTTATGGGGGGTGAGGAAAAGGACGGTGCCTGGAAAGGAAAGGCAAAGCAAACGAAGAGAGAACCTGACAAAGGAGAAACACAATGGCTGAAAACCATTTCTTCAACTCCAACCTTTCTCCTGCTGGAGTGAAAAACAGCATTTTCAACGTAGGTAAAATTAGGTAAGACTAAACTGGCTTAACTTTTCTGGAGAGCAATTTGGCATTATATATCAAGAACCAACAAACGAAACAAAAACATGGCTTTTGAAACCATGACCCCTGTTCTAGGAATTTATCTGAAGCAAATGACCGAAACTATGGTCACGGATTTGTGCACAGGGATTATCATCACAACATTATCACAACTGCCCCAAATAGAACAATATAAACATTTAATTTTAGGGGAAACATTAGGTAAGTTATACTCAAAGATATATAGATATATATAGATATATATACACACACACATGCACATATATATAATGATACCATTAAAATTATGTTAATAAAAGTTTTGATGACCAAGGGAAAGGCTTATGATTATAACCATGACTCGGGATACAGGATTATGTATGAAGTATGATTTACACCATGGAAAGAAATGCAAAAGGACATGCACCACAACGGTAATTTGTCTCTTGGTGGTGGAATTTTAGATGATGTTTTTCTGTTCTTCTACACTTTTCTGTCACATTTTTCCATAATACTGTTTTATTTTGCTAAAGAAATGAAATAAGCTGATCAAAAAAGATAAAATAGGAGGAGGGGAAAACACCAATCTAACGAGGAAGGAAAAAGGAGCTAGTATTAGCCTGGGTGTGTCGACACCAGCGTTACACCAGAGACCTAACAGATTCGATGGCCAGCAAATGCCTGCTGTCTAGAATGGCACTTGGTGACAAGGTCTCTCTCCGATGTCCTCCCTGCTTTCAAGATTAACCAGGTTTCACATTAGTTTTCACCCTCCCTGATGATTCTCAGCTGGGACTACCTGGGTCTACAAGGCTTGGAGTTCCAGCTGGTTCCCGCTACTTCCAGCTTCCGTTGAATCCTCGCTGATCTTAGAAACTTTACACAGTGACCCAGGGAAAAATGTTTCAAAGGAACCAGAGCATTTTTCGAAAATTATTTTTAAAGATCCTCAGTAGTATAATCAAACCCCCCTCTCCCCACCTCAAAAAAAAAAAACCCCATAAAATTGGCTATAATCAATTGACTCTTAAGTTTAGATGCTTCCTCTGGAGATTCCAGTCACTGAAGGAGATGAATTAGACAGTCTTGGAAAGCTTCTAAAAGGGTGCCTGGTCTGCTCAGCGCTTCCCCTGAGCACAGTAAACTATAAATACTTAATGACCGGGCCAACGATGATGACTAAGTTGATCGATAGTGAGCACTGAGACAGCATCCCGTTTCCAGGCACTGCCAGCATGGCTGCGAGGGAGCGGAGGAAGTCCAGCACACGCTCGGGACGCACTGCACTCGCCCACTGGTCATGGCCAGCTGGTGGCAGCTCAGGGTCCCCAGAGCGAGCGCTGAGGTTGTTAGGAGACTGGGAGATTCTGACAGCCTGCGCAGAGCGAGCCAGCCATTTCCCCCCTGGTGTCCTTGGGCCATGCAATCTTAATGAGCTCAACCTCAAGGAAGGAAAGAGGAGCCTGGGATCACACTGAATTATTCACAGCTCCCCTCTTCTGAGAGTGAGTAAGAGCTACTTTCTCCCACCGTATCATAATCCCCAGGTAAGAATCCAGTTTAAAAATCAAAAGCGAAGAAAATGTGCTGTCTTCTTACATCTGAGTTCATGAGTAATGAGTTTGTGAATTGCAATGGACAATTCTATTCTCAAAAAAATTTTTGAGCTTGGTATATTTAAATTTATTTAAATAAATATAATATGCCCTTGGCCGGGTAGCTCAGTTGGTTAGAGCATGGTCCTGATACACCAAGGCTGTGAGTTACACCGGTCAGGACACATACAAAAATCAACCAAAAAATACATCTAACAGGCGTAAGAAGTAATCAATATTTCTCTCTCCTTCTCCCTCCCTCTCTAAAACCAATAAATAAAAATTTAAAAATAAATAAGTAAACATAACATATATCTGAGAACTAATTTCCATAGATTAATGGCCATGATCAAAGTGGTCTTAACAACGGAAGGAAAACAGTTGTTAGCCTTGAGACTCGAAGGCCAAGGACGTATATGATTCAGGCATTCTTTAGATGCTGAACTGTATTGGCTTTCAAATGTAATGAATACACTTTCTTTCTGTGTGCCGAAAGAAAAATGTACACCCAACAAAATAATAGCAATTCTCTCCTATGCTTCCAGGAGATTGTGTTTTCCGAGAGTCTGTGCCTGAAGTTCATGCGATTATTCTCCAAGACAAAGACGGCCACTGTGCCCCTCTAGCAAGTGCATTAGAAACCAGCTCCTTCGACCCTGTCCCCTCACTTCAGGATCTCAAGCCTCCCCCAAAGCACCAGCGCACGCATGCCCACTTAGCAGGTGGCCTCACCTCCAGATTTCATTAAATTCCACATGTCCACATGGCTGAGCGGTCAGGCCAGGCCTCTGACCTCAGGCCTGGAATATCACAGATGGCTCCTCGGAGTCCAGACGCCACCCATCTGCATCCATCCATCCATCCACGGCTGACTGACGAACCTCCTGCGGTATCACAAGGCCGTAACGCTCACACCATGCAGCTCTACCATGCGTTACTGAACCTCTGTAAGCCTCAGTTTCCTCATTGGTAACACAGGTACATATGCCCCTCGTAGGACAGTGAAGGGATAAGAGAAACAATGCAGCTCCAGGATGCAGTGCAGCCACGGACCCGTGTCAGGCACTCAGTAAGTGGTAATTATTATCATACCAGAATGCAAGCCCCACGAGGGCAAGAATGGCTGTCTGCTTCATCTAGTCCCAAGAACAGTTCCTGGTAAACGGTAGGAACTCAATGAACTTAATAAATGAAGTATTTTAGGCCCATTTCACACAACACTATTCCTGCCCCGTTATCCTGGGCTGAGACGGTCTTTTCCTCCTCTGGACACTGCTGATGACATGCTGTTTCCGCAGGTCCCTTAACCTTGGCCCCTGCAGCCTTGACCTGTTGCCACCGCTCTGCACCCTCTAGTAGCCTGCAGGCCCCCTGAAGGCCTCTCTCTCACTGCCTAGCTCCGACGCTGCGCACACCACGGGCCCTCAGTGAACACCGGGAACCTGGAATGGCCTGCCAGGCCATTCCGAGAGCGACCAAAGACAGCTCCTTGTTGTCAGCACGGCCAAGAACTGGAAACCAGGATCCCAGTCCCTCTTTTCAAATTTAATGAGGAAATGGGGCCAAGTTAGTGATTTTTTAATTGCATGTTTCTGTCACTCCGCCAAGCTAAACAACTGGATTTCAAACCTTAACCGGAAACCAGAGGCCCCTGCTCCTTTAGAGAGTGGAGATGTGAAGACATTTTTACTTCCAGGAAATGAAAAGATCCTTTGAGGCAGGTAGGCCCGGATGGCAACGTGGGGTGGGGGAAGGGCCGCAGAACGTAAAATGCTCGTGATGCTGGCGTGACACTCAGACAAAGCCAGACTGGAGCTGGAGGGGTGGGGGGTGGTGTGCTGGCTCAGTGTGGCTTTGCTCCCCCACTCACTGCCTGCAGGAACCAGCCCTTCCTTCTCCTCCACCCCGCCCCCAGGAGGATGTGCCCAGGAGCTTGGGGAGGAGGTAGCTTTTGTACAATTCTTCTTCTCCGTTTCCCTGGCAACTGTGCAGCATCTAGAAGCTCCAGAACTGAGGTGGAGGGGTTGGGTGTGGACGACAAATGCTGATGTAGGTCCCATGTGGTGTCACCCCATGCCCATGTGTAGCAGCCTCTCAGCCTCAGAAGGCCTCACACACACACACACACACACACACACACACACACACACATACACACCCCTCTGACTGCTCCTTTCTAATTTGGTGCCAGGTGCCCCAGCCGAGAGCCTCAGGGAACTGTTACATAATTAGTCTCCTTTTGCCAACTTGAAGGGAGAGGTGGGGCCTGAGACAAAAGGAGAAGTCGCACCAAGGATGCTGGAAGCCTCCTGTCTGGGTCTCGGATTTCAGATGAGCCTACACAGGTCCCCTCATGGGGCATTAATTAATTCTGTATCAGCAGCTGGTTAGAACGAGGGACAGGGGCTTTCACCCCATGGAAGGCATCTGATTTTAGGGGACCCAGCTGAAGACCAACAGATGCAGGGAAGAGGGGTGCAGCGAGACCATTTAGAGGCACAATGGCCTAGAAAAGTTGAAAGATACGGTCTCCAGCTTTGAAATGAGCTCCATTCTGAAACCTCATTTGGAAGTCGGTTATTTAGAATTCCAAACCCATTTCCAGAGAAGTCGTGTCTGTTATAAATGGTGATTGGGTTTCCAGGCTAGTCCACAAAAGCCTATTTAACTCATAATGTGGACAAAATACTATACATTTGCAATGAAAAGCAAGAGAAAAAAAATCCTGTTGTGATACCAGTAATTAAATGAAAAAGAAAAACAGAGAAGTGGAAAATAAATAGCCTTCTTTCATTTCTTTTGAATAGTAGAGCTCTTGGATGGAGGGGGAACTAGCCCAGTTGCTCCTGGAGCAGGGTGGGGGTGGGAGTCTTCATTTACTTTCCATAATGGGATGGAGAGTGAGTAGCTGATGGTGGGGAGGGGCGGAGTGGAGAATGAAGGGGGGGGGCATCCTTTGGGATAATGAAAAAAATAGCATCTTTGGGAAAAACAGGCAGAGAGGGGACAGATGCAAGTGAATAGGATTATCTCATAAGGTATAGGTGGGGCTCCTTCCAGTGAGGAGAGCATGAATTTTGCTGTCACATAAAGCCTCTGTCTCTCAACGGCTGTAGCTTTGGGTGAGCAGCTCCATCTCTGAGTCTTGGTCACCTCAGTGGCAACCTCGAAGGGTCGCTTCAGTCAAATGCCTGCACAGTGGACCCTGGTGCACTGTGCAGACCCCCCTCATGGAAGGATTTGAGGCCCCAGGCCTGGAAGGGCTGTCAGCCATCAGGGACCAGCCCCTACAGGGATTGCTCGGACACACAGAGCCGCAGGTCAAGGTCGAGTCTCTCCTGGCACCCTGCCTCCAAGAAGTAACCAGTGTGGGAGGATGAGCCCGGTCAGCTGGGCCCACCAGCAAACTCTGGGGGCCACCGGAGGGCCAGAGCTCTCTGAGGGTGTCACGAGCCTGTATCAGAGCATGACTTCCCTCTGTCACACCTGCTTCTTCCCTCCCTTTCCACAAGTGTGGGTCCCAGTGGCACCCCATTAACATCCTCCTGCCAAACTCCACCTCTGAGTAGGCTCCCCAGGTGGCCCAATCTGCAATGGCCTTGCCCAGAGCAGGCCCTGACCAGACCCTGAATGGCCAGGGTACATGGATACCCTATTGGGTTTTCTTTTCAATGTATAAATGTTCATAGTTGACAGTTTGTGATTTGGAAATAGACTCTATTAAAAAAAAAAAAAAAAAAACTCTGTGGAGTGTTTATTTGGAACTGCTCTGTCCAATATGGTAGCCACTGGTCACATGTGAGGATTTAAATTTAAATTAAATTAGACATTCAATTTCTTGGGTGCACTAGTCATATTTTGGGAGCTCAGTAGTCATATGTAGCTTGCGGCTGGCATGTTGGGAAATGCAGATTTATACATCATTTCCTTTGTTACAGAAAGTTGTATTGGCTGATGCTGGTTGAAATGTTGAATTGTAAAGAATCTGAGAATATCTGCACTGTATCCTATACCAACCTTCCACAAGAGGCTCATTAGATACACATAAAGCAAGCAAAGTAACGCTATTACTGGCAAAGGTTTGGCTCTACCTCCCCGCAACCCCAGAATTCCAGTTCTGCATAGGCAAGGTGTAATTCCAGGGAGAGATCCTTTATGGCTCATCCCCAAGCAGGCATTGCGGCCCACCAAGCTCAAGCCCGAGTCAGCTATTAGGGAAAGATAAAGAAGGTGCGGATGGCAGAGAACATCAGCCCAAGGCCTTTGTACAGCAGGGTGTCAGCTCCCAGGACCATTTCGAGAGGCCCTTACCCTGCGCCCCAGGTACTCAGCCTGGCAACTCCACCATGGACACTGTGGCCAGGGAAATGTCCTGAGACCTGATCAGCTCATGCAGGGACAGAGAAACCCGGGGCTCCTCTTCACAGCCCACACTGCTGGTCGTCAAGGCAATGGCAGAGCTGATGGCCTCGGTGGTGCTCTGTGGTCTCTCCAGGTACCCCTGCTCACGCACCTGCCCTTCACTTTGGGTCTGGGTCTTGCCTTCTGCCAAATCCATGGACTTGGGACTTCGGATCCTCCTTGCTTCCCTAGGACCCCTCCCTTGTTAGGACTTAAGATCTATCTTTTCCCCATGGTCATGGCCTTGGAACAGTTCCTAGAGGACTCAGGCCAGGCAGAGCTGCAGCCCCCCTCCCACCCAACTGATGGCTCACAAGCGTCAAAGCCAGCCTATCTCCCTGCAACTCTTGGTCCTTCTTAACTGGTGATACAGGACGAGAACCCATGACCACAGCCAGCGTCACCCCTTCCCCCGCTATGGGCACCGAGGGGACAAGGAGTACTCCTTCCCCCAGAATGGGAATGTCACTTCCACGGCCTCCCCTTTGACCTGAATAGCATCTCCCATCCTGCTCCCGGGGCCCGCCTTTCCCTATACCTCTGGTACTCTGGCAGGACCCCCTTTTGGGATCTGTGGTTTCATTCTGGGGACAGGAGAGGATCTGAGCCTGGGACATTTTGGAAACTGTAGCCTTCCTTGGTGGCAGGGCTGGGCTGCCACATGTGGGAGGGGGTGGTTCCTGTGCTCCCCTTATAACAGGGTACAGCCAAGGGGGGACCCCAAAATAGTGATTTGGAATGGGGCCCAGAACTCAGGGTGTCCAGGAAATATTAGAAAGACATATAAGATGTCCTCACCCTTTCCCCCTCAGGTGTGAGTTGGGGGAAGGGACAAATGGAGCAGGGCCATTGAGAGCGGTTTTGCAAAGCAACAGCTTTGCAGCTAACCTCCAGCATGGTCATTTAACATATCTATAACCTTTAACTGGTTTCATAGATATGTTGAATAGCTGTGGCCACGCTTGAGAAGGGATTGACTTCCACCCAAGATGGAACTGGAAGCAACTCCCCCTGTTTACGGTGCCTGTGTAAGAGCTTGGAGATGATTGGCTCCATGCCACAGGGCCACACCTGCCCAGATTCACGATGGCAGCCCAAAGCTAGAAGGATACGGGAGTGCTGGCAAGTGTAGAGGATTGTGGGAGGAGTCGGAAATGGAGCTGCAGAGGAAGATGGGTGCAGCTGGACGCAGCAGCCATTAAGGGGAGAATCACGTGGCTTTGGCAGAGTGGAGACCCCCTTGCAGCTTTGCCAGAGAGAGCCGCGCGGTTTCGCCGGAGTGCAGACCCCTGCAGCTTTGGTAGAAGAGGACCACATGGCTTTGGGGTGCTTCCTTTGGCTGTGTAGCCTGGGAAGCAGAAGAGACTTTGCCTGGAAGAAGGGTGAAAGAACTTTTGCCAGTAGGCCATGAGAAGGTGCCACATGGCTTTGGATTAATTAGAGGTCCTGCCTGGACGGTGACACAGCTGACGGTGTCAGGAGCCTGGATCCCGGACATTTGCTTCTTTTCCTGAGTTATGGTGCCCTGAATTAGGGGCAGGGGCAGAAGGAAGCACTGTGGGGGTCTGTGGGTATCCAAAAGGACTTTGATATCTTAGTGAAGACGTTAGGTCACTACTTTAAGTCTGTATAGCTGTAAATAAACATTTCCTTTTCTTTTCACAAATCTCTGGCATTGAGAGACATTTTTCCTAAGGTGGCTGACATAACGAACCTTGGCCCCTGTGTTTGTTCTGAAACAGTTTTTGGTGCCCCTGGGTGGGCCGATAATTGCCCCCCTTGGACCTGTGTTCTGTAACACCCTCAACAATTTCAATACAAATGTACTCAGAGTGTGTTTATGTTCAAAGCTCTGAAAATGTTACTTTTTAGACTCTTAGTACGTGAATCTTCTTTTGAAGCTCGTGCTATTGTCGAAACTGGACACAACTGATAAATGAGAGGGCTGCTTCTGCCGCTGCTATCCCACAGAGGACCCCGAACACTGGTGATTTTCTGCTCCAAACTCCTCCACAACATACCACACTGTTACCATCAACAGGGAGTACTCTCAGCCCCTTTCTACTCCCACACGTCAGCACCTGATGGAAGCTCCCTCACACGCACACCTGTGCAGACAGCACACCCACAACAGACCCACCAACATGCACAGCCAGGCACAAGGCAAACCCAGCCTCCCAGGCTGCGCAGAGTCGAGTGGAAAAGCGCCTGAGTCCATGAATGTCATTTCCGAGCCTGTCCCCCAGGTCCGGGGACCTCAGTGTCTGGCACAGCTCTATTCTGATAATAACAGCGCCTAATACTGCTTGGTATCAGACTTCTCAGAGTTACCGACTGATTTAGCATGAGTCGTTTTTATTTCATTTAAATGTTATAATAACTCTCAGGACAGGTATTATGTTACTTCCGCTATACTGATGAGTATACGGGGTTCAAAACACTTAGTCGGCCCAGGATCATGTACCCAGAGAGCGATGGAGCCTCGGAACTCAATCCCCCGTCCCCTGTGACGCCTGGCTTCATGAAGCCCGAAGCTGTTTCTGAATGAAGGAGGGCGCTGAAGACATGAGACAGAGGTTTGAGCTAGCTATTTGAAGGGTTTGGTAGGATGGTCATAGATAGCACACAAAATGCAAAAAAAAAAAAAGGGGGGGGATACTTCTCTCCTCCTCCATGCTGCTTTACCCACTTAACAAAAAGAAGCGTGGAAGGGCAGTAACTTACCACTATAACCAAACAGAAACAGACGGATGACACAAACGACTGAAGAGTCCTGCTTCGGCGTGAGAGGCGGTGCTGAATGCAGCACCATTCCCCTGCTGGCGCCATCAAAAGCCCGCCCGCGCTCCCTCCTCCTCAGAGCCTTCTCTGACCACCAAGGCCCTCGAGACCACGCGGTCTCAAATTTGAACGTGTTTAGAATCACCCAGGTTCCTGGGCCACACCTCAAAAGGCTCTGACTTGGTACGTCTGGGCTGTGCCCAGGCATTTGCATTTCTGACAAGTTCCCAGATGCTGCTGGTGCTGCTGATGCTTGGGCCCCTTTGAGAAGCGCTGGTCTAGATTCTGAGGGACCCTTACGACATAATGCAGAACTGATTGCTACCTCTGTGAAGTCATTCGGGTTCCCAGATGCCTCTCCCCTGCCCTCCCTATGGTCCTGCAGCCGACCTCAGTGCAGCCTCACCCCCTACCCAGGACCAATCTTGACCACAATTTGCAGCTGCTGCTCTGACTTAAAAGATCTCCCATCCTGTTTCGGGCACAATACCCTGACCCATCTACCCCAGTTCTAACAGGGTTTGTCTCATAGGCACTACTGTCTATTTCTTATTCTATCTCCCTAACGCTCCAGACTTCTTGGAGGACTAGGACCTGCCTTCCTTTGGCCATGCCTCCTCCCTACTGAATCCTGCAGTCCTGAAGTCCCAAAGGAGCACCTGCTGTGGTCACACCTGCTGATCCACAGCCTTGATGACAAGTGTCTGCTGCCAGACATCTGTGTCTCATCCAGCCCAGATTCCCTCTTGCTGAGCTGTCCCTGCCCGATGGAACACTCAGCTTCTGGCCTGGTTTCACCCCGTCCCGGCTGCAGCTTGCCTGGACAATGAGCTCGGACTGTCTTACGTATGAGAAAGGCGATCGCCTGCCTTATGCAGCACCTGGAGCTGCGACAGATGCCCCTTGAGGAACGGGAACAGGCAGATCCTGGACCACCCCCACTTCTTCCTTGCTGTGAAGAATAGGCCATGCTTCTGTGATACGGCAGCTTGGTCACATTTTGCTTTGTTTCCCCTGCAACAACTCCTTGCTGATTTCAGCGTGGAGGCCGGGACCTGGCGGGTGTGTGCATCGGCAGGAGGAGCCTGCACTCTCTGGGTGGTCAATAAACATTGAGCAACGAGCAGTTTGATCACTTGCCTGGCTGGCACCTGGAAATACATTATCCAATTTGGAAAGCAGAATACCTTTTAATATCTCCTCCAGCACCTACCATGGGGCTCCTCCCAGAATAGGCAACCGATGAATATTGAATGAGTAAATGAACAAATGGATGGAGGATGCCAGTGGGGTTGTGCCCAGTTCTCCTTCGTGGGGACCTTATCTGTACGCTCAGCAGAAAGAAAGCAGTTTCCAATCTGCAGAAGCTGAGAGATGCCTCTAGGCCACACTTCCGATGAATTCCCAGCACAGAATTGGACCTGTGCATTCAGATGGATTGCGGCTTGAAGCCTGCAATCACGCCTGCACGTGGTCCTCTGATTTGTTTCAGTCCCTGAATGTCATGAGCGGAAAAGGTTGTACCCAACACCACCCCATCTCGGCTCCAGGCTTCCTCCCGTCCCTACTCCTTCGTTTCTGTCATGGACCCCTTGCCGGGCCAGCCATCTAAGTAGGTGGGCGGCCAGCTGCATGTATTATAGTTTACGGCATCTCCACACACCCTTTCTTCACCTCCCTGTCATTCCTTCAGGTAGGTCCTCTGAAAGATAAAAACGCTATCAGAGAAAGTAATCCAAGACCACAAGAACAGCTCAAACAAGCTCATCAAAGTAGTGAGGCTGTTGTCTGGCAGGCCCCTGAGGGGAGGGGACAGAGCACAGGTAAGTTTTGGCAGAGGTGAGGAGCGTCTGGCATGAGTTTCTGCTGCAAAAGCAGGGGTGAGGGGCAACACTACGTGAAGAGGTTTGTGTTCTCTGCCTGGCTTGCAGCAGAAACACCACCGGGAGAACAGGCACAGGGCAGCCAATGGGCTGCAGGCTACGGGTCTCCTGAAAGGTTTACAACATCCCCTGCAAGGGCTGGGTGGGGACGGAAAGAAGTGAAATGGTTTGCAAAAAAGCAAAGACTTTAGAACACCAAGAGACATATGGTGATGCTCTATTGGTTGAGTGTGCTACCAAGCGTTCTCAATACCAGGGACAGCTTCCTGCTAGCTGACCCCCATGGATGCCAGTCTTGCGAGCAAGAGGCAGCTCACAGCAGACTGCACACAGTGAGAGCCTCGCACCGGCTGGGCTCAGGCACTGGCTGGGCTCAGCTGCGGCCACAGTAAAGGAAAATGACTGCGCTGCAGGGGACCTAGGCTTCTCACGTCTGGGATGTTTACCTCATTAGGCTGTTTTACATAACATCCGCCAAAAACAGAAAGAAAAAAACTAGCTGGAGGCAGTCCGCTGGAGTTCAGACCTCATTTGGCGTCCTCGGTCGCAGACTCCTCAGAGGGCAAGATGGGACCAGCAGGCGGCCTCTTCCTCCCTGGGGTCTGCGGAGGAGCCAGAACAATGCAGACTGGGCTCCTAGGAGGGAACCCCTGGCCCCCCTCCACGGAGCAGTACAGCTGATATGAACAAAGAGGTGGTTATCACTGTTGTAATTATAGATGTTCTTTTCTTCCCAAGCCCTGTGGTCCACCGCATCCACCTTGTCATAACCAAGGGAGGCTGAGGAAGAAGGGACAAGGGACCAGGGACCAGGGCAACTCTTGGGCTGGGAGACCGGAAGTCTGCATGGGAGGACATGCCTGAGGCCAGATGGGCAGGCTGGCCCAGAAGCCAGGCCAGTCCATCAAGAGAGGAGAAGGCACATGGCACTGGGCCCAGAGCCAACTTAGGTCCAAGGCCAGAAGGCCGCTAATGGAGAGAGGCAAGGGGTGGCCTTGGGCCTCAGAGGTGGGCAGCTCCTAAGGGTGGCTGGAGGGAGTTCTAGACAAACCAGGAGACTAGGGTGGGTGGGCAGGATGTGCTGACTCAAGAAAGGGTGGGGAAGCAGCCGTGGGGGAGGCCAGGTGAGGAAGGACCAGGTCAGGCTTGACCAGGCAGAGCAAGGTTCGGAGTCCTACACCGACAGCCACACCAGAGCAGCAGGACAGGTGGCGCTCCTCACCACACAGCTGGGTGGGGGCTGGTCCCCAAGACTGAGCTGACTCGCAGGCCCCCTTGTGAGTGGTCAAGAAATTCGGGGGCAGAGAGCCAAGTGTGTCTGCATTAGACAAGGCAGCCTGGACTTTGACTTCTCCCTTTTAGCCACCTGTGCACGAAATGTCCTTGCTCCTCCCCAAAGCCTCAGTCTCCACCTCTGTCTGTCCGTCTGTCTGTCTGTCTACCTTTCTCCTCTCCCCAAGGCCCATTCTCTTATCTCCTCCCTCCCTGCTTAACTCTTTGCCTTGTCTCTCCTCATTCCAACCTCCAGGACCACTGTGTGAGTGCGTTTGCATTTGAGTGGGTGGGGTGGGGTGGGGTGAATGCCCTCAGGTGCCTGCAGTGGGGAGCCGGGAGAGGGGGGAGAAGGCCATCTCTCCTCCCTGCTCCCTCCCTGGCCAGCTGGAAAAGCTCCATGTGACCATCCAATCTAATTAGCTGAAAGCTCAGTCTTGACAGAAGGAGGCTTTAAAAAAATCTCTAGCTTTCCTGGCTCTCAGCCTCTTGAAAGAGAACGAAGGAGATCCTATTGCAGGGAAGTGGAGTCCCAGCTCCCGGTTCCGCTGCCAGGGGCAATCAACTGCGAGCAGAAACCTCCATCTTGAAAACGCCAAGCAGCATGAGAAAGCCTGAGCTCCCGAGCACAGCGTCGCAGGGCTCCAGCCCGGAGGGAACCTGGGTGGCAGCTGCCCGGAGTCCCTGCCAAGCGTATCAGCAGAGCTGGTGGTGAGAAAAGGCTGAGCTCCTCACCCAGACTCCCTGAGGTCTCCTGTCTTGGCCCCAGGCCTGGCTCCACTGCCCACAGGTGGCTCCTTGCAGAAGCGCTCACCTCTCAGGGTCGGCACCCAGACCTGCCTGCCCCAACTCCTGGCCTCACAGTCCCTATCATGGACACCAGGGTCCCCTCCCACCCAACTCCCCTGGCCCTGCCACTGACCAGTGTCCTGGCCCTGGCTGTGCTGTAAGGACATATCAGAGGGACACCAGTGGCAGGGAAAGCAAAGGTCAAGCCACTCAGGTGACCTCAGGGGCTCTTGAGTGGCACAGGACAGAATTCTCCCAACAGGCCCTGCAAGCTCAACCGGAAAAGCCTGTGGGAGGAGACAGCACCACTTAAAACACCATAGTCATGCCCACCTGCTTCCCCTGACCCCTGCCAATCTGATTCTGTCACCGTCAAAATGTGAAACCACAAAACCCGCCCAGGGAGGGGCACTAGCTGAGCTCATCGCCTGCAGCTACTGTCCCATCCTCCCTGGTAACATTTGTCCTGCTCCAGCTCTGGAGGTGTAGGAAGATCTGGGTCAGGAACGCAGCACACCCAGAGTCCACCAGGCTGGACAAATGCCACTCCGGTCACTGCAGCCTAATGGGAGGCAGCAGGCAGGTAGGAAGGCCGGTGGGCAGGGGGCCAGGCCTGGGTGGCCAGACGGCTCCAGTCTCAACTCCAGAAAGAGTTCTGCCTTCTCCCAGGGAGCTCCAGCCAGCATGGAAGGACAAATAGGGACACACAATGTCACCAGCAATCACCATCCGAGCCAAAGGCAGAGCCTTGTCCACGTCACCCAAACACCTGAGCATTCAGACCTCACACCCAGAGACCACACATGCATACACATGCATGCACACCCAGGCTTGATCATCTGGCCTTTACTTCTTAAAGTGGTTATTATCTCTCGACACTTGGAGGTATAAGCCTTTCACTTGCTGGTCACGTGACCATATGACCATAGGTGATGAGCTCACAGTCAAATAGTTAAGCCTCCCATTGGTGGGGTTGACTGCTCCAAACCACAGTATAATTTTTAAACCGAATTGTGCTTTTCCTATTGGAATTTTTTTTCCCACATCAATGACTGATGACTGCATACAAATTCCTGATGAAAAATGTGTAACCCAAGTTTAACCGGAGTCCAAAATATTTGCCAGAAGTTGTTTCAGGGGGAAAAAAAATCAAATTTCTTTCCTTTGGCAAAAATTATGTACAGAGAAAAATTGTAGAATGTAAGATGTTAATTTTATCCTAAAATTATAATAACCAATTTTATAATTTTATTATAAAAACAATAACCAATCTTGTATCAAATGAATTTCTTTGATCCCATTGACAATATCAAAGAATAAAGGACACTCAAGTAAAGAAATCAGAGTCTGATTTTTTTTTTTTTTAAATTTCCAAAGCTGGATCTTAGGTGTTTGCTAATCTTTGATAGTTTCTGCTTTATTTTCCAAGGGGGTTTATGTGCCCACCTCCCACCTAATACCATCAATAGCTGACCTTTGAAAGCTGGCTGGACATTTGTCGTGCTTTCCTACGAGGCCAGCATTGCCAAGGACACAGCGTATAGAGGCAGATGCTCGCCTGCCCTCTGGCTAAAAATAGCTGTTGGCGATGTCAGGAATGGCAAGCGTTCTCTGCCTGGGTAAGAGCCCACCAGGCCCCTCAGCGAAAGAGGCAGGCGAACCTCGCACCAAAGGGCAGCCACCACTTCACCAGCACGGGGTACCCAAAACCTCTGCGAACGTCAGTGGCTGAGAAGGCTTCGATCGGTTCAAGAGCTCTGTGAGCACCCCAATTCACAGCATAAGCTGTGCGCTGGTTTCTGCACAACCCAAGCCCACCAGAGTTCGGGTGTGAGGACCCTGGAGACATGGGGCTAAAGAGCACTCCATGGACCTTAGCCTCGGCCTCCTCTCTCCTTTCGTCTTTGCGGCGCCGTGGAACGTATTTTCAGCGATGATGCACGACCGGTGACCTATCTGAATTCCAGATACCTACTGTGCGGAGGCTGAGTGTCCCACCAGGCATCCCATGCGGAGCATCAGTGTGACTGACACTGAAACAACTCTCCGTGCTGAAAAACTCTCACAAACCACCTTCATTGCTCGAAGCAGTTTTACTGTATCGTAATTATCGTGTTGCTCTGTAATGATTTGCTGTGTGAATGTAATTCTCTTCCCCCCCACCACCCTCCTACGCCACCAGATGTGAGCTCCTCCAAAGACCTCCTCGCGGGCCCCGGTGCATAAAGAAACTCAGCAACTTGGGTCGAATTGAGCGAATTTGAACGGAAGCTGCTATGTCAATAACATCTTTCTTGGATCCCATTATGGCCCCTGTAACTTCTATAAATTATATTCAAGTGGTTATTCAACAAGGCCTCTCATGCATCTTGAACATTCCTTTTAGGCCCCTGTAACTGACCACATCAAATCCATGCCCTGTGAGAAGTAAGCAGTCATGGTCGGGTTCATATGAAGTTGGCTCCTTGCGTGTCTTCCTCCAAAAACGGAACCTAGGAACCCCAATGAGGAGACTCCCTGTCTAAGGCAAATCTCACATTAGAATTGAATAAGTGTGTGGTGTGCTTCACTGAGTGGGTACACATAGGAATGGTCTTTGAACCTGAGTTCTCTGTCCCCATGCTCTGCTTAGTGCCTCTAGGAAGGATAAAGCTTTAG
The DNA here is from genome assembly GCA_039655065.1 of Glossophaga mutica. Classification (NCBI taxonomy): domain Eukaryota; kingdom Metazoa; phylum Chordata; class Mammalia; order Chiroptera; family Phyllostomidae; genus Glossophaga; species Glossophaga mutica. The sequence goes on from CM077313.1 coordinate 9,599,225, forward strand.
GGGCAACAGTTTGGATAATGACTTTCCACCCGCTGACACCTGTCCTGTCATTTCAGGCCCGTGGCGCACAGTAACAATCATCCAGACACCTGGCCACAGTCTCTGTCCTGAAACCAGTGACTGATCGGCCTGTTTTGTTTCATTCCACGTAGCTCTCTCACCCCTACCCCGAACTATGGCTGTTTGATTAAAGCCAAACCAGGAAGTGAAATATATACCTGGGGTCTCCCAGGCATGTGAAAGATAACCAGGCAACAATAAGGAGACAGATGGTTTTGGCCTTCTTCAAAGCTTACCAACCTTTTTATCAAGAAACAACAAAAGGCCCTCCTTCACATATCTGTGTACACGGAATGTTAACCTTGAGACAGGTGAACAAAGCCGGAATAGGAAAGAAATGACAAATGGGATGAGGGCAGCCCGGAGCTTGCTGGGAGTAGGGATGTGCTCACCTGAGGAACGGTGTCGGCAGCGAAGGAGAGCGTCCCTGGCGCACACAGCAGGGAGCTCCCATAGCACAGAAGGATAAAAATAACCGTTTGCTCATTAAGTCAGCCTTCCATCACAATTTAAGTCTCTGAGGATCCCTGACCAAGCGATTCCCCAGCAGCAGGAGCAGATACTGTGATCTTTGCTGAGCAACCGCATGAGAACCAAGGCCCCAAAGCCCACTGTTCTGGGGAAACGGGAACTTGTAAGTAGAGGACCGGACCCGACCCCTGGGTGACCCCACTCAAATGCAAATCCCCAGTGCCGTGCAGCCTGTAACCAACAGCGATCTCACCCGGGACAAAGGATGACACAAGGGATTCCCAGGGACCACAATAACACTCCACCCACGCAACTTGGAGACGTTGCTAGGATCAAATTGCAGAAGTAGGTGTGGTCGGGTAGGTGAAATCTTAAAGGCCTACCGGGGTAGGGAAGGAAGATCACTGATCACTGTCTGCCTGCCAGTTTTTGTTTCTTTGTTTTTTGTTTTGATTTTAGAAGCAAACTCCTCAAATCTATAATGCAATCAAAACCAACTGAGGCAAGTCTGACCCACAGACATCGACACTGTAAGAAATCGCCACCGTGTTCTGGGACTGTCCACAGGCCTTGGAAGGAGGTGCACCCATCTGTCCAGACCAAGCTGTTGCTGGGCATCCAAATCCCCGAGCTCACCAAAGGTCACAGTCAAAGCAAGTAACTCAGCTGTACTTACGCAGGGCATGCCACTCATCCTGCCGGATGGTCTTGGTGATGTTGAAAGTGAGGTTCCTTGGGATGGTGGCTGAGGAGTAGTGGTATTTGATGTACGTGCACCGCTCAATTTCTCCTGGCAAAGACAGACAGGAAACCAAGGGTTAAGGAGGCAGCAATCATTTGGGGGCCAGTTTCGGGGATCCACTCTTCTGTCCTGAGGAAAGGGACTGGATTTCTATTGAGCCTGGTAACACCTACAGTTTATCCAAGGCAGTAACATTGACTCCAAAGAAGCAGGAGAGTCAAACTAAAATCAAACACCATCAATTTAGGGAGAAAAACACCTCTCTGGCATCGTTCAGAGGTGGGGAGAGCCACAGTTTAGGCTGATAGCATGCAAAGAAGGCGGTACCAGTGCCCATTGAATCTTAAGAAAACTAACTTTCAAGTCAAGGCATCAAAAGACATTAACAGTTTGCACCCCCACACCAACAGAGAGCAGGCTTCGACCTTCACAAGGTCGTTTGTGCTTGTAACACACACAGTCTCACGGAACGCCGAGCGAGACAGGGCCTCTTCCCCTTTTTCCATCCCACCACTCCCCCTCACCTCTGAACACAAGGCACTCAGATCAAGCTGTGTCTCCTCGAATCAGCCTCTTCCCAGGTTTCCTGGACAAAGTTAAAGCCCTGAACACACTCGACACCTGGCCCAATGGGGCCTTCACTGATAAGTTCTTGTCAATCCATGCCTGCTTTGCGGGTCAGCTTCTGAAAATATGCCTAGCTCTTACAGCAGAAGTTCTCAAAGCGTGCTTCCGGGACCCCAGCATCAGTATCCTCTGGGAATTGACCAGAAATGCAATTTCCTGGGCCTGGCCCCAGATCTACTGAATCAGAAACATAGAGGTCAAGACTGCAATCTCGAGTTTAATAAGCCCTCCCGGTGATTCTGTTGCACACTTAAGTTGGAGAACCTCTGCCTTGGAAAAGCTAATGGAATTGCCAAAATATTAATTCATAAATCCACCATGTTTGCAAATTCCAACAGGAGGGAATGATTAGCTCTTCCCCTGACACTTTTAGTCCCCGCAGGGATTTCCACCGACGCTTGCTTATCCGAGGGATATTACAATTCAATGTTAGGGCATGGGGAAGAACCAGGAAAAGAGTGATTTTTAAAGGTTAGGGAGTTTAAAATTTGGTTTTGCACCTGAATGGATTTTGATGGTAATCCATTTTGCACCCCACTGATTTTCAATTTATAAGTGGTGGCACCTGATTGAATTGTTTGACCCCTGGCTCACTGTCAGCAGGGAGCCTGGCGATTGGTGGAGGGCAATAATCTAGACCTGAAACTGATGCCTTGGTGTAAATCACACCTGGACAACAGCCCAACTGCCAGTTATCGGCAGATGCCCCTCCAACGGGCCGATGCTGTCCACAGAAGCAAAGTTGGGGGAAGGCGTTACGCCCTCTTTCCCTTTCGTCTTCAGGTTTCCGAACCCTCTGCCTCTGTCCCCTTAGCCTGCAAGCGTTCTGAAGTCTCTCACATGCCCCCAGCAGTCCCCCTGACCTCATCCTGCCCTGTCTTCCTTCTTCCCTAACTTGCTATACCTCTGGGGAAAAGTAGTCTACCAGACGGGTCTCCCCTTCCTCAATTCACACTCATGCTTCAAGCCCACATGCTCCATCACTGGGACTAGCACAACCCCCCGTCCAGCCTACAACACACAAAATGCCACAGGCATCCCGAGGCCGCCCTCTCTCAAGGGGTGCCCCTCCTCCCTGACACCCAACCCATCACCAAATTCTGTCCGTTCTCCCTCAGAAACGTCCCCGGACCCAGCTCTGCTCTCTGTCCCCACTCCTCTCTGCACTGTGAATACAAGTACGGACATCAACAAACAGCCATGCTTACTGAGGACTTACTAGGGAGGAGAGCCTTACCAAGTGCTGTATGGACAGCTGGTCTCCACCTCGACCGGAGTCCCGGCCACACAGAGGGGAAGCATGTGAGGCCCCTGGGATGACCAGACTCGGCCCCGCCGCGCCCTGCCCGGCCTCCCTGAGCCCTGAGGGAACCAACAGCTGCCCACCCGAAACCCATTCAGGTCCTGTACTTACCCCACCAGCGGAAACTCTGTTACGAGTATCGTCTTACCCAATCCTGCATACAACCCAGCTAAGTCAGCGTTATTAGGATCGGCACCCCAGTTTTGCAAATAAGAAAATGGAGGCTGGAGAAGATCCACTGACTTGCCCGAGGAAGCAGCTGCTCCAGGATGAGAACCCAGAATTGTCTGACCCGAGTGTCCCTCCACACGGCCTCCTGCCATGCTGCTGCCGGGAGAGCATTCCAGGAAGGAAAACGTGGCCTTCTTCACATACCCAGGGCACCCCACACTCCTCAGAAAGTCCCAGTCCCCACCCCAGCTCCCCTTCAGCCCCGAGTCACTCACCTGGGGCTCCAGCCAGGTGGCCCTTCCCACCTTGCCCTGACTGCACCCTGCCTGCCCAGGACTCAGCACCTACTCTCCTCCCTGCCTTTCTTGGCATGATCTCCCTGTCCTCATCCTAAGACACAGATGGCAAACACAAGGCCCTCGGGCCGAATCCAGCCCTCCACCTTGTTTCATCCGTCCCAGCACCTTGTTTCTACCTGGCAGCAAGGCCGAGCTCCTTGCCCCTAGTTAAGGAGTAGTTACATTTACACAGCCCTAAAACTGCAGTCGGCCCTTGGAAGGCAACGGCGAGGCTGATGTGGCCCCCGGAGACAAGGAGCTTGGCACGCCTGTCCTAAGAGGAGCCCATGGGGCAGCTGCACAGCGGGGCCTGCCTTGCATCCGCTGCCCCCGGCAGTAGGCATCGCCCGAGCCCCTCCCCGCCTCCCCTGCTCCCGTCCTGCCGCAGCAAGCACACCAGTGGACTATGATTTATCTGTTTACATGCCTCGCTCCCCCACTAGATTATGAGTTTCTCAAGGGCAGGGACTAGCCTCATCCATTCATCTTTATCTCCCCAGTTCCCAGCACAGAGTGAGCACCAGTAACACACACTTTGAAAAAAAATGACTAATATGAGGCACCCTCCAGAAGACCACAGTGGGCAAGGGATCCAACTGCTTCGATTACATGCAAGGGATTGAAATAATGGAGGCAAATTCGAGTGCAGTGGATAAAGGGAGGTGGTGGGCTCAGAATTCTGGGAGGCCCCAGCAAACACTCCTTCCCTGGGTGGGAAACGTAAGGAGAGGCTTGTCAGCCACAGTGAGATAGAAGGAACGGCAGGTGCGCAGAGCAGCCTCCCACTGCACCTCGTGAATGTAAGCCAGGGGGCAAACAGTGATGCTTAAAAAGCAAAAAGGAAGAAAAGAAATGAGAAAGATAAAAAAGGATAGAGGATATTAACAAAAACACCAGCAGCAACTACCTTGGCCATGTACCACCTCGGCCATGCACCGGGCCCTGCACAAGGACACTTCCACAGATACCACCTGGGTGCTGAAATCCAGCTGCCACGCTGTGACCCTGCCGAGGTATGGGGACATGCCCTGCCAGAAGGACTGACTTAGTCTAACCTGCACAAAGGTTCCATGCAAACTAGCAGCTGCCCTAGGCTCAGTAATTTCAAGACCAAACCAAACACTCCTGCACCTAGCTTCGGAGACCCAAACAAAACCCCACAGGTCACAGCAGATGAGTGCCCACCGCTAACGCCTGAGAAAGACACCTGACTTGATTATTATTTTCCTAACATCAGGTTCTGGCTGTGTCAAAACAAACTCGACACATGGCCACGGGTTCCAGGCGGGCTCCCTGAGCCTCAATGCCCCCGGCACATGCCGCAGGAGCCAGTCGATGCTGACAGGCCCCTCCGCGGCCGGCCAGGGATCCTGGCTGGCACCCCCGCCACCACACAGCCCCACTGGAGGCCTCACTATTTGCTTTGCCTCAGGATGCAAGCATCCTGCCTTGACAGCAATTAAATTTGAAAGACTCAAATATTGCCTGAGAAGAAAGGCAAAATGTTTATCCATGTGGCTGCGGGTCCTGTCAGTGTGCTGGGCTTTTGTAAATACAAGCACCATCTGGGCACCAAATTCGTGGGCCCGAAACGTGGGCTTTCCAACGCAAACAGGTTTCCCTGCTATGCACGGTGCAGAAGGGCCACCTGGGAGGCAATGGCAAAGCCCGCAGCCTTACCCGGGAAGATCGAAATGGTCTTCCGGACTCCTGCATTCTAGCCCAGGGACTGAGCTGCACCCTCAGGAGGCCTCAGCTAGGGCGGGCAGGAGGGACGTGGGGGTGCAGGACACTTGACATGGTCAGCCATGCTCTGCCTTCTGAGCTGGTGACCCTCCTGCGTGTCAGGGTCCCAGGATACCCCAATGGGTAACTGGGGAGAGCTTCAGAAAGGGGCAAGTTTATAAAGCTGAGCACAGGGTGTAGAAAGACCAGCAGAGGGTAGTATAGGGACCTGGCACCGCCAACAGGAGTCGAAATAACCCAAAGGCACAGAGAAGGAAGCTGTGCCCCGAACCTGGAGAGGGTGGCCTTGCAGAGCGGGGATGCAGCCTGGGGCAGGGGCTCGCAGCCAGCCTGTGGCAAGGTGGCAGGTGCAAACACCCACCCTCTGACTCCTCTCACCTTCGTCTCCTGCCTGTTCCCCCCACAGCCAAACCCAATGGGAAGCCAGAGGGCAGCCCAGCCTCCAGGAGCAGGGAGGAGGCGCGGGACAGGACCTGGATCCCAGCTCACGCCCCTCCGAGGCCGGAGAGCAAGAGCACAGGTGCACACTGGACAGACGACTGCAGGGAGCCCAGGAGGGGAGCGGCAGGGGTGGGCGCCACCCCCGAAGTCTGGGTCCGACCATGCCCGACAGTAACACCGCCAGGCGGTTTTCCATCACGTGCATCCACAGTCAGCGACGCGTGGTGTCCCGAGTACTGAGGGGAGGAGGCTGTTACTCTAGGGCTGGAGAGCAAGAGCAGGAACAGTCTCAGGCAGAGTGATTTCAGAGGCAGCGCTGGGGGCCACGCCCTCTCCATCAAAACTCATCTTCCCTAACGGGTGCCGTAGTACTTTAAATGCTTCCATTAGAGAGTCATTCCTTGGGGACGGATATTGTTCTCTTAGGCACCCATGTTTAAAGCTCTTTGAAATAAGTCTGAAGGGGCAGCATGAGTCACTAAGGCCTGCGCGTGAAAGAGGTTCCACAATCCCCCTCCTCCAGACCAGGGGGACCCTGAGCAGCAGAGGGGTCCCTCCAGAAGGGAGATGTTGAGAAAGGTGTGAGGGCCCGCCGCAGCTCGTGAAGGGGTGCGGGGTGAGCCCCAGAGGCAAACCCGCGGCTTCGCTGTGGCTCCCCCCAGCACTGAGCAGAGCAGGCCTGCAGAAGAATCAGAAATGGAACTGCCCGCACTTCTCACTTTAAAAGTGGAGTGATTGGTGTAGCCACTGTGGAAAACAGTATGGAAGCTCCTCAGAATAGTAAAGCCAGGCCCTGGCTGGTGTAGCTCAGTGGATTGAGCGCGGGCCTGCGAACCAAAGGATCGCGGTTCGATTCCCAGTCAGGGCACATGCCTGGGTTGCAGGCCAGTTCCCAGTAGGGGACACATGAGAGGCAACCATACAGTGATATTTCTCTCCCTCTCTCCTACCCCTCCCCTCTAAAGATAAACAAATAAATAAATAAACAAATAACTGTAACTCGAAAAAAAAAATTAAAAAAAAAAAAAAAAGAATAGTAAAGCCAGAGCTACCATTCAATCCAGCAGTCCCACTTCTGGGTATTTACCCGAAGGAAATGGAATCACTGTCGTGAAGAGATATCCGCACCCCATGTTCCTGCAGCGCTACCCCCAGTAGCCAAGACATGGAGACAGCCTAAGTGCCCCTCCACAGATGCAAGGATAAAGAACATGGGAGATTATACATATACCTATACATCATATGATAGATATTCCCATGTATGATATACAGACATGTGTCCTCTATGGGTATATGCTATATATAAATGTTACACACACACACACACACACACGGTGTGGCGCAAACAACACCCCCTTTTTTAATGTAGTTGCCTACTGGGGAACTGGCCTGCAACCCTGCAACCCAACCCTGACTGGGAACTGAACTGGTGGCCCTTTGGCTCTCAGGCCTGCATTCAATCTACTGAGCTACACCAGCCAGGACTGCCCCCCGCCTTTTTTTTTTTTTTTTTTTTTTTTTTACAAAATCATAAGCATGTAATTCTGTAACATAACAATATAACAGTCAAGCACACCATATGACATTTTAGATGAAGTGTTCAAATTAAAACTATAAATTACACCCATATTCTTACCCTACCAACCACACTCAATTAGACCTTACTTCTGCCAGACCCTGTATCTATCTATCTAGATCCATACTCACAATGGAATATTATTCGACCATAAAAAAGAAAACCTTGTCATTTGCAATAATATGGATGGACCTTGAGGGCATTCTGCTAAGTGAAATAAGTCAGAGAAAGACAAAAACCATATAATATCACTTATACGTGGAATCTTCAAAAACTAAATTCACAGATACAGAGAACAGCAGATGCAGGGTGGTATGGGAGGTGGAAAATGGGCAAAGATGATCAAAAAATACAAACTCTGAGTTACAGGATAATAAGTTTCGGACAGGCAATATGCAGCACGGTGAGTATCGCTGACAATACTGCCTTGTATATTTGAAAGCTGCTAAGAGAACAGATCTTAAAAGTTCTCATCACAAGAAAAAAAACATTGTAACTATGTGAGCTGATGAATGTGAACTGAACTTACTGTGGTGAGTGAGCACTTTGCAATACATGCATATGTCAAATCCACATGTCGTGCCCACACCTTAAACTGATACAGTATTGTGTCTACTATAACTCAGATGAGACCGGGAAAAAGCGGAGTGAGGCAGGCTGGTTATGCGATAGTTGAATATACTTGGGAAAAGTCGGGTTAGACAACATTTAAGAGGTTTACTTATTGTAGGGCTTTAAGAGTTTTATTATTTTTTTTTAATTATTTTATTGTTGTTCAATTATAGTTGTCTACATTTTCTCCCCATCCCTCCCACCCGCCCCATCCAAATATACATTGTGACTCCCCAGAACATACGGGTGCAGCTTTCCCAGACTTCCCAGACTTCTTTGACCCAAAATCCCTTTTTGATTCACAGAGCACTTTCTACTGCTAGACTGTGAGTTCATCAAAATCAGAAGCCAAGTCTCTTGTTTACATTTCTCCTCCCAGGGCCAGGCGAGCCCTTGGCACACGGCGGGCCCTCAGCATACATTTGGATGAATGGAGCGCGAACAGCAGGGTTTGTCACTTGCTCAAATGATCTGCAAGGTAAATGGAGCTGCGGGCAAGCAACCCCAGGGTGGAGCGCCTGCGCCGGGGCTGTGTTCGCACAGTGCCCTGAATTAAGTCAGGGATCTTTATGGACAGAACCAGAGCAGTGACCCTCGGTGCCCCTCGACTCCGGCCGCAGCTCTAGGGGCTGCTCCCAGGCAGTCTGACTGCAGCCCCATCAAGCACCCAGAAGTCTCCTTCCCACTTAACCCTGCCAGGCGGGTGGGCAGCAGGAGTGCCGGGGAGTCAACACTCACAAGGGCGGCCCTCAGAGGACGGGGTGAGATCCAGAGAGCAAGCACCCTGTCCTCTGGGACCCTACACTCTGAGACCCGCCTTGAAGCTCACACTGGACACACTTCACAGGTTTCCTCCCCCCACACCCCCTTTCCTGGGTACCGCCACCCCCGCCAAGTCCCTGTCTCAGGCTCTACTGTGGGGGGAGGGCAAACTAGGAAGGATCCCCTTGAGGAGAGGGGTGCATGTGGTTTACATGTCTGAAAACAGTGTGGGCAGTAATACGTAAAAGGAAACTGGCCCAACCTAATCCTGAGGTCACTCTGAAGGGCGACGTGGGCACCGAGAGCTGAGGAGGCTCCTCTCTTTCTCAGCCTCCCCACATCCTCCGCAGCCTTTTCTTCTGTTCACGTCCGAGCATCCTAGAGACACAGGGATGGGCCACTGGACCACTTCTGAGAGTCTACGAGTTCCCTTCATCTCAGAGTTCCTTCTGTAAAAAACAACCTGTTCAATGCATGCCAGGCAAGTGCTGGACACTCGTATTTTTTCCCATGATCCTTATAACAAGGTCAATGTTAGAGAAATAACCCTGTTCGACGGACGGGGAGAGTTTGGACGAAGGCAGGTCCTCCTCCCCAGACCCGCTGAGGAGAAAAGCCAGTGTCTTTCCACGTGAGCCAGTGGGTTCCAACAGCACGGCTGTAACGCCCAGCTGCCTGGGTGAAGACTCCCCGGGTACCGGACCATCGTGCAGCCACAGTGCCTGTACGTGAAGGCACTCAATACGTCTACTGAGGAAGGAAGGACAAAGGGGAGGAAGGGACATCATGATTAGTCTGCCGCTCCTCTTCCCGCGGTGCCAACTCAAGAGCCCAGAACCCCGGGGTCTGTCTCACTGACCTGCCCTGGCCCCTGCCGGCCACAGCGTGGGCCGGGGCCTTCGTGGGCTCACCCTGATGTCTGTCTCACCCACTGGGCTGACAGCTCTTTGTCATCTTTCTAGCCTGAGGCCAGTGCTCTGTGCTTACTAAATGGAAAGATTAAGTAGAAAGCAGAGCATAGAAAAAAAAGAAAACCAACATTAAAAGAGATGAAACCAGTTAAAGCTTTATGTCCCAGACTTTGTCTCCTCTATAAAGGGCATTTTATCAAAAAGAAAAAAGAAAAAAGTTGAAATTACATCTTGGCAGCAAGGGGAAGTAGGGAGACTGTCTTGCAGTGAAGTGGGGAAGACACGTATCAAATTTATCAGCATTATGAACACTGAATTCTGCAGCCGGCCACGATGCAGCGGGGCAGAGACACAGGAGTTTCGGGTGTTCCGGGTTTGAGGTTAGAAGCAAAACCATGTCCCTGATGAAACAGGAAGGAAATCAGGGATGTTCCAGGGGTTCAAGAAGGGCAGATGGGGCTGAGGTTCTCACCGCCAAACCTCTGTCCCCAAGTGGGGCAGGAAGAGGACAGGAATCAGAGGGCACACCTCGGGCACTGCCACCAACCAGCCGTGTTGACCAGAGCAGTTTCTATTTAAGATGGAACTCTTCCTAAAAGCTTATTTCAAGTCCCCTCCCCACCAGACCTCCTCCCTGCTGCTTGGAGCCAAAGGATTTGCAAGGCTTAGAGCTGCTGCAGCCTGGCCAGAGGAATGCTTTATCTTTTCTTTTTCCCCCAGACTGACGGAAAAGTGTTACCTACGTTTTTACTTTTAATGCTTTCAAATAATTTCCACTTTGTATGCTTTGGTGCTTGTGGTATCGGCCTAGCCTTTTTAGTGCTGCTTTGCACACACTGTGTAGACAGAACCCTAAATATTTAATTCCATCCTACGTTTCATAAATGTTTGTTAAGAGCGGTGTTGGACGCTCCTGACTCACACGCAGAATTTCATTCTCCAGAACCCTGCTCCCCAATGGCAACCCCCCGCCACACCCACGCCAACACCTTTCTGACCCCTCACGCTGTCCCCAAGCGCCTTCTGCTGGCTCTTACTGTGACAATGATATGCGTAGTAAACATGTCCCTGTAGTAAAAGCTCTGAGAGAAGGGAGCTTGCATTTTCCATCATTCTATACCCAATGGCCAAAATGGTGCTTTGAGTATTGTTACTTATTTTGACAGTAGCTCGTGCTCAGTGAATGCTTGCTAAGTGTTAGGTACTGTGCAAGGAACCTTATCATGCGGCATTATTCCATTTAAACCTAAGAGTTAGGTCCTGTTTTTATCTCCATTTCACAGATGAGAATGTCGAGGCTCGGAGAGGTATCCATCCTGCCCCAGAACACACAGCTATTCCGGGTCACAGGCGGGGTACAGATCCACCGAGCACACTGCCACGTGTGAAGAGAAATTGGAAAACAATCAGGCTCCTCAGAAAGACAGAGACCCTCCAAGGTTTTCTCTGGGGACCAAATGAAGCACAGCTTTTCCACTGGCAGGGATTTCCGGCGTCTAGACTTCGCTGCTCTCATCAGAGGGAGACAGCACGTTCACTTCCATAGCTCCCCGAATGAACTAAAAAAAACTTTAAAAAAGCCCCTCGTGGAAACGGAGGAGTGCTCAGGAGTGCCTACTGCCCCTGCATCTGACCAGGAGCCAGGCTCCACGCGGTCCCCACCCTGAGACCAGCCGCCTAGCACTCACCTCACGAGGCTGATGAGGAACGAATGAGACAACCCGGGTAAAACCTGCTCCACAGTAAACATGCAACAAATGCTCCCATCATTCGTCACTTAGTCTCTGGGGCACACACCCGCACCCCTATAACAGCCCACAAATATTTCAAGACGGCACTGCGCCCTTCCTACCCCCGAGCCTCTCCTTTCCTCCCAGGAACCCGAGCTCTTCCAGGGCCTGTGGTCACAGCCAGCCCTAAAACCTCGGCACAACCCCGGTCACCCCCTCAAGCTCAGTCCACGTGTTGAAACCTCTCGCAGGGCGACACTGACCACCACCGGTCACTCCTACGGCCAGGCCTGTGTGAAGCCCATAGGACCGCAAGCTCCCCTGGTCTGGCAGCCACACCCCCACTGAAGTGGCCTTGGCCCCCTGGGTGCTGTGGGCACCGTTTCCCAGGACTGGTCACACAGAGGGGACAATGCATGTGTCTTTTCCTGCAGGGAAGCTGTGAAGCCACCACGTGCTTCGTCACCAGTCTTTTCTTGTTTTACGCATTTGGGTTTGTTGCCTCCTATTTGTTCTAGCCCCCAAAGAAATTTTTAGCAAGTGATCCTGTCATTCCACAAATTAGCAATCAGTCCCACACACTCCATGAGCAGGCTGTCCATACCCTCCTCCAAGTCATCAGAGCAGCGTTGAGAGCAGAACTCTGCCCCCCAAACCTCCCACCACACACACAATTCCCTGGTTATCAGAAATCAAACCACTGAGAGAGAGCTCTTCGGGTGTGACCCTACAGCCTGCCAGGAATTCAGCTCCCTGACCCACTGCCCCAGTCCCACGGCCCGTCTCAGCCACCTGGATACCAGGACAGACCCTGCCTACACCATTCACCCATCAACCCTTCTAGAACCATCCCTAGGAAGGGAATGAGGTCGGCGGGCCGGCCTGCCCCTCTCCTGGCATCACAGCTTCCTGCTGAGCACTCACGCCCCCACCTCACCCCCACCTGTTTAATCAGCCCTGGGGGCTGCTTGCCAGAGCTCCCCCTCCCAGGACGCCATCTGTGTCCACGGAATCCTGACAATCTCCTTTATGGAAAACCTGTGCTCCGCGCACCTACCTCCAGGCTCACAGCACTTTAGACACCTCGGCTCCCCTTACCCAGCTGGTATCCCCACTTGAACAGGACAGTCCCCCTGGAGACACCGCTGCCCACACTCCTTCCTGTTCTTTGACACCGTCTGGAGCTCAACACTCCAACTAAGAAATTAAAATGAGCGCTCACCTCTCCCCTTACTACTGACGTGGATGGTCCCCCTTCCTCCGACTCCATTCACACACCAGGTTCTTGCCGTCACTTGATGAGGTGACTTTTCCTTGAGTCGGCATTGCAGCATCTAACGATCATCGGCGCTAAATGTCACCTCATCTTGTGTGGGAGCTACAAACACTGTCTACTCATTTCCTCACGCCTGGATTCCTAATGTCTCTTCCCCTTTGTAGTCTTTTTAAGCCTGTTTTAAACAAGACATTTTTTAAATGTCATTACCTAGTAACTTCCTCACAAAAGGCAATACAGATCGAGGTGTGGCCACGCTCCCCCAGAACGCCTATCTTCCCTGGAAGGTGGCGGCTGCCGTTTCCCCCAATTGCTTCTGCATGTTCCAGCTTGAAACAGACTGCTTGGGGAAGAATGAGATGGTGAGGCATGGCTTTAAATCACTGTTTGGGGTGTAGTAAATAACCTGTTCCCTTATTCCCATCACATTCCTAACGACCTTCTGGAAAGTTCAGAGCCCCCGACTGCCACAGCCCTCCCCCTGACCCCCTCCCAGCCCAGTGCACAGACACCCTGCGCACAAGTCTGGGGCTCCTCCGGGCACCGTTGCAGCCGGTGGAAGATCATCAATCTCGGGGCTCTGACAGACAAACGAGGCGAGAAGGAGACCAAATCGGGTTTTTCGCTGGAAAACAATGAGCTCATGCTTTCTCTCCAGGGACCCAGGAAGTGGAGACAGATCTTGAGATGGGGAGACAGTGATGGAGACAGGCAGGAGGCATGAAGGGTGGGCAGGAAAGAGAGAGGAAGCCAGTCTGGCACTTTTTAATGTCACTTTTGATAAGAGTCCCCAGCTCTCAGGCCAGAGGGAGACATCCACGTTCTTCGCACCAAGAATCCAGCATGAGGCGATCGTCCTACAGGGGAGGGGCAGCATAAAGACAAACAGAGCCGGAAATTCTTCCTTCCTGTGTCTTCAGAGAAGAGTAAGACGATCGTTCACAAGGCACCAGAATTGCAGGTGCCAGGCCCCAGGTGGCTCTACCTTGGTCTGTCACCGCCACTCGGACATGGAGTTCAAGGCTGGATCTCAGACAAGCCCCTGGGGTGGCTTTTGCAACTGCAGGTCTTCCACCCACAGGTGTGCATCTCTATAAGGCCAAGGCCACTCATTTCCTATAGGCTGAACCAGGTAAAAATGAGGATACAGAGAGCTGCCCAGATGTTCCCAAATAGCTGACTGAATCGTTCAGTTTCAGCCAGGGGAAAAAAATCCAGATTACTGAGTTTCTAGTTTTCATTTGAAAAAGGAATGATATAATGCTGATTTTACTTTTACCAGTTAATTCAGAGGTAAGGGAGGGGAGAGGGGGAAGAGGAGGGAGAGAGGGAGGGAGGGAGGGAGTGGGAGGAAGAGATCGAGAATGAATTAGGGGAAGCTTTGGGTTGTATATGAAAAACCGAACCCAGATAACTGATTATTTTACTCTTCAATCTGTTATGTGCCTCCGCTTAGAACTGAATGAAACCTAAAGATCACAGAAAGAAAGCAAAAAGCTCAATGCGATTATGTTTTTCTTTATGCCTCTACTCAGGAGATGGACTCTTTTCTTGTTTAAGTTACATGCCTTGGCCAGATTAGAAGTACTAAACTGTTAACTTACCCCGACTCCCTAGTGGAAATGAAATTCAAAACCAGACACAAAGGTGTCAGTAAGGAGGAGTTGTTCGCTCCTCCCCACCGTGCCCGGACACGATGCAGGGGCTGGGGGCGTGGGCTCTGGAACCAGCTTGCCTAGGGTCAGACCTAGGCTTGGAGACTCTGAGCATGTGATCCTGGCCAAATTCTTCACTTTAAAGAGATGTAATACATCATAGGGATACCGGAAGGAGAAGAGAACGGGCAAGAAATTGGAAATCTCTTTTAAAAAATAATTAAAGAAAATTGCCCTGATTTGGTGAAGGAAATAGACAGGCAATCCAGGAAACACAGAGAATGCCAAACAAGATGGATGCAAAGAGCCCCACACCAAGACACATCATAATTAAAATGCCAAAGGCTAAAGATAAAGAGAGAATCTTAAAAGCAGCAAGAGAAAAGCAGAGAGTTACCTACAGGGAGTTCCCATAAGACTGTCAGCTGATTTCTTAAAATAAACCTTGCAGGCTCGATGGGATTGGCAAGAAATATTCAAAGTCATGAAAAACAGGGACCTGCAACCTAGATTGCTTTACCCAGCAAAGCTATCATTAGGAATCAAAGGGCAGATAAAGAGTTTCCTAGACAAAAGAAAACTAAAGGAGTTCATCACCAAACCATTATTATATGAAATGTTAAATGGACTTATTTAAGAAAAAGGAAGATCAAAACTATGAACAATAAAGTGGCAAAAATACGTTATCTATCAACAATTGAATCTAAAAAACAAATTAAGCAAACAAGAACACAGACAAAATCATGGATATGGAGAGCATGTTGATGATTGCCAGAAGGGAGGCAGAATGGGGAGGGATGAAGAGATGAGGGGATTAAGAGGTACAAACAAGTAGTTACAGAATAGCCATGGGGATGTAAAGCACAGTATAGGAAATGGAGCAGCCAAAAATCTCATGACCCATGGACATGAACAATGGTGAGGGATTGCCTGAGGAAGTGGGGGGTACTGGGTGGAGGGGGGGCAAAGGGGGAAAAATCAGGACAAATGTAATAGCACAATTAATGGAATATAATTTAAAAATAAAATAGAGATGCAACACATAGATCTATCCCCTTAAGGATGCTGTGAAAATTCGATGAGTAAATATAGGTAGAGCACTTAGTACCTGGCACATTGTAAGCTCTCCATAATTATTGCTGTTATTATGTCTTCAAACACACTATGTCATCGTACAGGACCAGATTTATTATACGTATCAGACACCAGGTGAGTCCTTCAAGTCACACAGAAAGCACGTGTCTGGCGTAGTTTAGCAAAAGAAGCAGAGGTCCTAGGAGACCATTTCCCAGCACGCGGTCTTCTTCCTTCTTCAGCCATGGCTCTCAAGCCTCCCCCAGCCCCCCAGCTCAGGGCATTTCGCCCTAGCTCCAACCTGGCTACATTGCATCGCCCTGCTCCTGCCTGGAGGACTGAGGCCACGCCCTCCACTTCCAGCCCCGTTGGCGCAGATCCCACCAGTGAGCCTCTCCAACATGTCACCCCACCATCTCTAAGACCCTCAGACACATCAGCAGAAGCATCACTATATGAAAAACCAGACCCAAATAACTGTGAAATGCACAGCGCTGCATATAGTGTGACCTCCCACACCCAGGAAAACAGTGATTTAGGACAGACCTTCCACCTGTAAGGACACCTGATGATGCCTGGTACCTGAACAAGTTTCCTTGCCCTAACCTGATGACTCATTGGTCGAAGCCACGATGGAATTTCTCATTTGTTAACTTTCCAGAAATTCCACCCCACATTCCACCAGCCAATCAAAACAGCGAAACCCAACAGAGTCGAATGACATCCAGGTAAACGTGGGGGTAAGCAGCTTTCAGACACTGTTGTTGGGAGTATAAATTGTTGCAAGCACCTGACAGAATCAGGTCTGTGTGCGTACATACCCTGTGGCCCCACCGTTACACCCCAAGACAGGCTCCTATGTATGTGCGCGAGCAGAAATGTACAAGTATGTCCAAGCATTGCTTGCAAAAAAATGGTCAAAACCTTAAGATCTACCCATTAGGAGAGAAGAAAATAAAATTCGATATCATACAATAGCTTACATAAATGAACTAGAACTATATATATTAATAGAGATGGAGAGACAGACCTCAAAATGTCTAGAGTTTTACCCTCAGTATCTTTGCTCTTTTCTGTATTTTAAAATTTTTTTCTTCCACAAAATCTAGT
The DNA here is from genome assembly GCA_039655065.1 of Glossophaga mutica. NCBI lineage: Eukaryota > Metazoa > Chordata > Mammalia > Chiroptera > Phyllostomidae > Glossophaga > Glossophaga mutica. The sequence goes on from CM077313.1 coordinate 9,615,830, forward strand.
CCCTTGGGACCCAGTGAGGAAAAAAACACAGTGACTTCTGGAGAAGAAATCCACTCATCACTCCCTTAACAAAATCGAAGTCACACTGTCCAAGTTTTAATGGTGGGAGAACCTCTATGGGGGCCCTGCGTCACCTCCCGCTGACCTCCTAGGAGCGTCTCACTGACCAACCACCTGTGAGCCCCCTTCACCGCCACTGTGCACATGCAGGTGCTGCCCCTCTGGGGGACTAATGAGATGGAAACCCAGGAAAATGGAAGGATCACAGGGTATGGATAAGTGCTGGCTGTAAGGGGTCGGGGGTTAGGAAGGGGAGATCAGGATGGGTGAGGAGACCAGGAAAGGCTAATGGAAGAAGGAGACCCACACGGAACACAGGTGGGGGCGTGGCAGGTAGCCTGGAGCCAGCCCACCTCTGAGGGTTCTGCAGCTAACAAGCTAACTCAACAGGAAACAGACTACCCTCACTACTCAGCGCTAGCCTAACTGGGTCCCAGGGGCAGGGGGGCGGGGCCGGGGCCTGAGCCTGGCTGGAGGACGGTCAGAGAGATCGCTAGTGGAGCCCTGTGGTCTACACCAGCGCCCTGGCCCTTGGAGCATTATTCTCACACTGGGCCGGCACCTCTGCTGGGGTTGAGCAGAACAGCTGCTCCAGCTGCCAGAGCACAGGAGCAAAGAGTGGTGAGTGTGTGCCCTCTGGGACCCCACACCCAGACGGAGTGAGAGGAGAGGTGCAAATCATCCTAACAGAGTAACTGCTCCTTAAGAGGCTTCCTGACTCCTCCCCAAGGGATGTGGACGTTACTCTGGGCCCCCTTATGTTTTGCATCCAGGTCGACACTGAAATCAGCAGCCAGCACAAAGAAGCAGAGCAAGATAAGAGAGACGGCTATCTCTTACCTAGTTTTGCAAGGCCTTGGGAGCCTCTCCATTCGCCACAATAAAACAGGACGGGAGCAGCACCAGCCTGGCGAGGACGCCTTCTGAAGGGACTCGGGGTCCAGAAAGCAGAGCCAAGAGCAGGAATGCTCCAAAGGCCCAGGCCAAGGCATTGCGGGCAGGATGCAGGGGCGGGGCAGGGATGGAACAGCTCAAGGAGGCATAGGCGGCTAATATTGGAGACGTTTCCATTCACTTGTATATTTCTTGCCTACAGAAGACGGAGTACGTTAAGATTTTTTAAATAAAAATAAATATCAGGGAGAAAGATGCCACTTCCAGAGAGTTACTGCTCCAAAATGCACAAGGTAGAGATGTTTTTGGAATAGAGAGGAACCCTAAGGAGACAGGGGTTGGAGGATGTGTATGAAGCCAGCACAGCAAGGGAAGTCTGAGCTACCACTGAGACAGACCCTGACGTAAACCCCTGAAAAGGAAGACAACCACCTGGAGTCCCCATTCTCTCCTGCCTCTGGTCCAGGCTGCAGCAGCCCCCGGCATCCCTCTGCTGGACCTGCTGTGCCGTTTCTCCCTTCCCTGGGGAGTGTTACCTCCACGTGCTCTGACAGCCTGTCTCTAGCTGCTCTAGTGTCCCAGCTGATCTCAGTCCCTCGCTGCTGCCTCTCCCCTTCCGTGGGCAACTTGACACTTCCTTGCCACAGTATGTCCCTCCACCTCCCCGGGCCTACGGAGCCCTGACTCTCCCTGCTGCCCAGTGGGTGGGGGCAAGGCGGTGTAATGGAACTGTGCCGAAATTCAGAAAACCCAGGGTCAACCCAAAACACATGGACCTGACTGTGAGTATGCGTTAGTCCGCTCGGGCTACCAGAATGAAATACCGCACACTGGGTGGCTTAGACAACAGATGTTTTCTCACAATCAGGAGCCTAGAAGTCCAAGATCAAGCTGCCAGTCTGGCTTCTGTTGAGACCTCTCTTAGCTGCCTTTTCACTATCTACCTATAGGGCTTTTCCTCTGCTGTCTCTTTCCTTTCTGATAAGGACATCAGCGCTACCCTGTTAGGACCCCATCCTTATGGCTTCATTTAACCTCAACTACCCCCTATTGGCCCCTCTCTCCAAATGGGGGATTAAGGCTTCAACATACAATTTTGGAGGTGGCACAATGCAGTCCATAGCATCTAAATTCAGTTGATAGTGGCATCTAAAATCATCAGAGAAAAAAGGGCTTACTCAATAAGTGGTATTCAGAAAGCTGAGTAACCTTCTGGGGAAAAAAAATTAAATTGAAGGCATATTTTGCATGTTCAACCAGGATAAATTCCGAATAGATCAAATATTTGTTTAGGGAAAAAAGCTAAGTCATAAAAGTACTAGAAGAAACCACGAGAAACCCCTTTTGTAGCCTTAGGGGAAGAAAGCCTTTATAACTATGATGCGAAATCCATAAAAGAAAATACTGATAAATTTGACTAGATAAAAATATAAAATTTCCACATAGCAAAACCCACCATAAGCAAAATCGAAAGAAAAACCAAGGGAAATACTTGCAACTCCTATCACAGACAAAGGACTAATTTCCCCCTATAGAAAAAGCACCCACACATTGATAAGAAACAGACCAAGAATCCAACTTTACAATGAACAAAATACATGAGTAGACAGTTCATGGAAATACAAATGTCTCTTAAACACATGAAAAGATGCTCAGGGGCACTGAAAATAAGAGAATTCCAAATGAAATCTAGACCAGTGAGGTGCTAACGCACTGTGTGGTCAGGAGGCATGGGGGGGAAGACACTCTGGGAGGCCATTGCAGGAGTGCACATTTGGTAAATTTTTACAACCTCTCTGGAGGCCAATTCGTCAATATCTCTCAAAATCACAAAGGCTCAATCTGACCCAGAAATTCTGCTTTTAGTGATTTATCTGAGAGATGCGGTCTCACAGGTGTGAAATGACGTACGTACAAGGTTATTCAGTGCCGCTTTGCTTATAAGAGCAACCTAAATTTCCATCAGTGAGCGACCAGTTAACTAATTTATGGTATAGCCACCCGATGGAAGGCAATACGGCGTTTTTAGGAAAAGACGAAACTCTTTGTAAACTGATACAGAAAGCCCTGCAGGATAAATTAAGTGAAAATAAGCGAGATGCAGGACAGCATGTGGTATATATTATACGTCTATGTGAGAAAGATGCACAGGGACATACTGGCACAGGCGCAAAGCATCTCTGAAAGGAAGCTAGTAATTGGCTGTCTGCAGAAGGAGAATCGGGAGGGAGGGAAAACAAGAGGGAAAGAAATGTTCCCTGTAAATCCTTTTATACTTTTCAAATGTTGAACCATGTGAATGTACGGCCAACACAAAATTTTTTTAAAATTCTGTCCCCCGTCCTCAGGCTTCCACATCACAGCTGCACGACGCTCAGTGTCCTCGGTGGACACCTTTCTGTTCTCGGCACTCAGGGCTCTCCTCTCCCCACAACTTGAGATGGCCTTCTCAAAACCCCAAAGCACTGCTGGCTCTTCTTGGAGACGCTTTAGAACGGCCAGTGCAGCCAGGGGCCAGGCTCAGGTTGGGGCGGGAGCCAGCCCAACAGTCACCCCCACCGCTAAGGCTGCCCTGGGCCGATACAGCAGTCCTGCCTTATCCTCCCCTGCTAAGGCCTGACTGCAGTGGACCCCCAAGCTGAGGGCCCACCCTTCCCCTTGCCAGGACAGGTGGCCGCATTCCTGGCCCTGAAGGCACCTCCCCTGCACTGGCCCAGCAGTAGCCTGCTCCAGGGTTCCTGTCTGCCGGCCGGAATGTCCCACTGGCAGGCATGACCCCTCGGTTCCATGGCCCCAGCACGCCCTGGAAGGGCTTCCTGCACAGCTGGCATGAGTGGCTGCCCCCGGTGCCCCTGCCCACTGCCTGGGAAAGCTGTGTCTTCACCGACATGCCTCTCACAGCCGACCCACTGGAGCTTTGCTCCTGGAAGCAGCTCTTCCAGCCTTGCCCTGGGCTCGATCCTAGCGTTTGATAGTGAGGGGTTCTCTCTCGTCCTTTGACGGTGACCCCAGGTTATGTTCAAACAGTTCGGAAACCTCCTGTGAGGTCCTCAGCAAGCTGCTAGAAGATGAAACAGCACTCTGGTGTGGCCCTTCAGGGCCATGCTGGCTCCACCTCCGTCTTCCCCAAGGACACGCAGCCTCCTTGCTTTGGGCGTCACAGTCCCTGTCAATTGATTCCATGTCAGGCCCTGTGGCCCTGGCCCTCCTCAGGTGGCAGGATCTGGGGACACCTTCCGGCTCAGTATTACCGACAAGTAGCTTTGGCTGTTTGCAGGGTTTCCCGGGCTTGAGCGAGTCCACGACCTTGATTCCCTCTAGGCTTATCTTCAATCCACAGCGCGTCCCGGACCTTCAAAGCAGCCTGTAATTTTTGTGTGTCCTCTTTTGTGAGTGCTTCAAGGTCACAATCACACGCACAGAGCAATCAGCTCTCAAACGACTGCCTGGATGAATGCTGTTTGCAGCCTATCCTAGCTGGAATGCAAGCTTGCTGCTTTTTTCTCCCTCTGTAACACCTAGGGAAGCGCGCTGCTCTGCATACAGGTGTGCGATGCACAGGGTCTTCCTCCTACTCATTGTACATGTCTCTCACCTTCTCCCTGCCTCAGTGTCCTCACAGGTAAAATGAAAGTAGCAACACCAATTTCACAGGGCTGTTGTGAAGATCTAAGGAGTCAGGTCTAGGAAAGTGTGGCGTTGGCCCCTTACACACAACACATGAGCTGTACAAATTAATGTGCCGAGAGTCACTTTATAAACTTCCTGTCAAAGAGGTATTTCTAGAAAACGCAGGCTCTGTGCTGTCCAGGTGGACTTGGGATGCTGCCACGGGCCAGACCCTCACTGACTCCTCAAGGACACCGCAGAGGCAAGAGGGCGGATGTGAGGGCTGTCCATGTTTTTAGTGCCCGCCCCCCCGAGGCTACTCACTGTCCAGTGGAATCATGAGACCCATTGTCATAACAGTTCCCATCATTCCATCTCCTGGATACCAGAGAAATCCTGCCTGCCCCAGCCAAACCCCCTTCTAAGAGAATGTGCTTTACCCACTGCTCCTGCTGCTTACCCTGTCATGGGTTGAACCACGTGACCCTCCACCCCCAACCCGAGACTGGGCTGGGGGTGGGTACCAGCCGTTGTGACAAGGGCCCAGCCTAAGATGCTGAACGAGGCTGACCAAATCCTCCCTCCAATGACACCAGAGACATTGAAAGAATACAGCAGAAGTTGAAAGGGTGTCATGAGGTTAAGCTGGTACTGAAGAAAATGAACAGAGTAACTAAAATAAAACAAAATGCAGGCTGGAGTTACAAGGGAGACAGGGAGAGAGGAAGCTGGGTAGAAAAAGCAGATGAGGCAGGAGAAGCAGAGGCCCTGAGAGGGAGGGCAGGATCCAGGGTTGCCACAGGTCCTCAGTTGCCCAGGTGTATCATCCCAGTGACCTCCTCTATTTGAGTAAGCTTTCTGGGCTCCTTGGAGTCGAGTCAGCCAGACTAGAAAATTCCTGGTACCTGGAAAGGCCTTTCAGTTTCCAAAACGCAGCTCCTTCTCTGGACCACGGCTGCTGGCACTGCCCCTTCAGACCCTCTGGGATCAGTTCTGATTTCCTCCCCATGACTTTGACCCTGGTCTGTGCAGGGCTCAGAAAAGCGCAGAGAATGCCATCCTACCAGCCCAAGCTGTGACTGCTTGCTGGGGATTCTGGACGCCTGGACACATCTGGGGGGTTGGCAGGGCCGCAGCAGGTCTGAGTGCATGAGACGTGCTGATTGGAATTCAGAATATCTGTAGCCTAGTCTCAGGATTACCTGTATGTCCACCCCAACTCCCCCGAGCCCTCCAGAAGTTTATTTGCACCAGGGTCCAGTGAGGCTGCTGGGAAAATATTTATCCTGGGGAAGGGTCACTGTGCACAAGCTTGGTCCAAAGACAATGGGTCAGAGTGACAGGACAGCAAAATGCTAAAAGCAGAAGGACAGGCTGCTCTGGAGTCCCAGGCTCCTGGCTCCAGGTAATTGTGCCAGAGCCCTAGGGAAAAGAGGTGAAACCAAATAAATGAAAGGGCCTCCTGCCAAGACTCCCTGTGAGGCATTCCCCACACACAAGGCAGCACGGTTGATAACCCACAAAACAGAGGGAGTGACTGACTCTTCCATCTCCAATGAAGTGACAACCAAGAGGCAGCCTCCTGGGAGGTCAGGGTGCAGCAGCAAGTGGGACCCACCTGCATCTGGAGCTGACTGGGAGACAGAGGCCCCCACCAATCAGATGTGGGGAGCAGCAAGAGACTTTAGCATGGGGAGAAGCCATAGGGCAGGGGACCCTGGCAGAGAGGACAGGGTCTGGGCATGTTCTGAAGGCAATGACAGCACCCGCCAGGTAGCCAAGAACATTTGGAAACATACATGAGTCAGAGCTCAGAGGACTGGGAGGAATCTGCAGGTCCCTAAAGAGTAACAGCGGGGGGCCCTGGCTGGTGTGGCTCAGTGGACTCAGTGCCAGCCTGCGAATCAAAAGGTCACCAGTTCGATTCCCAGTCAGGGCACATGCCTGGGCTGTGGGCCAGGTCCCTGGCAGGGGGCACACAAGAGGCAGCCACACATTGATGTTTCTCTCTCTCTCTTTCTCCCTCCCTTCCCCACTGTCTAAAAATAAATAAAATCTTTAAAAAAAGAAGAAGAAGAAGAAGAACTAGGCAGGGAGAAGGACCCTGAAAATCAGAACATGTTAATCCAGGCTTAAAACATAAACCAAGACAGTAAAACACTGCACACCTCACTGCAATCAGGTAAAATTCGGTCAACAAACGCCTACTGAGCAACAGGGCACGATGAGGATAGAAATGTGCCCTCCGGAACCTCGCTATATCATCTAGGTCCCAACAAACAGTCATTGTCACTAGGCATGGTTAACAGTCTGTGCCATTGTGCAGTAGACACTGTGAGGGCGAGTCCCCAAGAAATCACAAAGAATGTCTCTCCTTTGGTAAAAACCCTCCAAGTGAACAAAGAAGTTTCCCAGAAGCTAGAAGAGCCACCAGCTGGAGGCTGACCCCACAGGGGGCTGGTTCCATCATGTCTGCAGGTGACATGCCATTGCAGAAATAAACTTGGCTGCTCTGCACACTGAGGAGGCCCACATTCTGGGACTAACCACCACAGGCCAGCACCAGGACAAACCCACAGCCCTCTGCTCAGAACATGCCACTGCCAGAAAATGCTCTTTTCTAGCAAACAACATACATAATCTTATATATGCTCACAATCATCCATCACTCATGACACTGGGTGTCATGCACTGTAGGCAGGGGGTGAGAAAATAAAATACAGTCTTAGTTGACCATGTAATTGGGGAGGGACAGGAAGGAGGAGAAAAAAGACGAGATGGAAGCTGGAAATCAAGTCTAAAAATATTGTATTAACCTCTGGCTGGTGTGGCTCAGAAGACTGAGTGCTGGCCTGTGAACCAAAGGGTCGCTGGTTCAATTCCCAGTCAGGGTATATGCCTGGGTTGCAGGGCAGGTCCCCAGTTGGGGGCATGAGAGGGGCAACCACACATTGATGTTTCTTTCCTCTCTTTCTCCCTTCCTTCCCCTCTAAAAATTAAAAAAAAATATTTTAAAAAATAAATAAAAATACTGCATTAAGAAACGAAGAACTATTTGGTGACTAACACATCAATGGTTAAGATATACGTGGATGCTTCTATATTGTTTGAAATCACAAAATGATACTTATTTACATTTCTACTATCTCAACCACCTATTTTTTCCCTAGGTAAACAAAGAAAAATTCCTATCCCAGACCTGTTTGGAGAATGAAAAATTCTGACCTCAGAGAGCACAGATTTTCACCATTTATCAAGTTAATTCCATGTGCATTTTCAACAATCAAGGGCAAAATCAAGGACCTGGAACTTGAGAGCGAGCACAAGGATGACAAGGTGAGGCTCGGAGGCTGTCAAAGGTCAGGAGAGGCCTTCTCTCCCCCGTGGCTTCCTCTCACCCCGCGGTGTTGAAAGATGGCGGGTCAGAGGAGAGAGCAGCAAGGACACAGTCTGTACACTGAGGCCCTCTGACCTACAATTTGTCATGTCTCGGAGTCAACACTGTTTTTATAATGAGGAATTTTAGCCAGTTAAGGTACACTGCAAGTCACTCCTTCAAACCCACATGATTCTACAGAAAAAAAATAAAAAATGAAACTCTCAGGTGACAAAATTCAGGCTCTTGACATTGTTCAGGCCCACAGTTGCCTTGATTTACTCCCCTGACTTGAAGAACACTCCTTCGACCTGCTGACCACTCACCACCAATGTCCACATCATCCCTTCCACTGGTGTCCCCACCAACTCTTTCCAGCTAGGTGACCCACTTCGATTGCCTAAGTGATTCCAGATGGACTGGTCCTAGAGCTGGACCTAAACCCAGCAGAAAGAGTCTAGTCCTGGCCGGGTGGCTCAGCTGGTTGGAGCATCGTCCTGTGCACCAAAAGGCCACAGGTTTCATCCCTGGTCAGGGCGCGTACAGGAGGCAACCAATGAGTGTTTCTCTCTTGCCTCAGTGTTCTCTGTTCTCTGCCCCCCACCCCAGGGTCAATAAAAACATATCCCTGGGTAATAAATAATAATTTTTTTCAAAGAGTCTAAAAATCTCCCTAGATGCAAATAATGTCTCCTTACCCATGAAGGTCTTTTCAGTTGTGGGGTCCTCAGGCTGCTGCCCACAGGAACGCAAGAGTCTCCCCCGTGTTCCTAGGACACTTGCCAGGTTCCAGGTTCCTGACTTCCCAGGGCCCCAGATTCCTACTACTTAGCTTTCTCTTGGGTCCTAATTCTTGCAGGCCCAGCTTCAAGGCATGAGGACTTGTAATGTAAGCTAATAGGAGGAGTGTGCAACTGGGACTGAGCGAGCCTGGGTAAGAAGAACTAGCCAGTTCACCATCTAGCCCTGAGGGAGAATCGCCAACAGTCCAAGGAGCAATGTCCCCGGTTAATAGGCAAGGGGCAGGGCTGGCAGGTGAACCCGGAAGCAGGACACTTTGGGTGGAGATGAGCCTCTGGGTTGGACAGCTGGGAGCACTGTGATTCCAGGAAAGCGATGGTGAATCACTGAAAGACAGCACCAGAAACACTTGCCAAGAGTTTTAAGAGATGAGAGGTGCAGTTAAGCATGATGAAATTCAAGCGCCAGACTCCAGGACCAGGGAAGGAACAGGGGGCACACGTGCCTATGGCTCCTGGTCCCAGCTCCTGGCTGCGAATCTGAACTGCCACGGCAGATGTGAAGTGGCACAGCCACGGCAGATGTGAAGTGGCACAGCCACATTCACGTGCACAGAAAAGCAATGTTAATGGGTAGGACCCTTCCAGAGCGAGAGCACAGGATACAGTCACCCAACCCACTGGCCTCAAAAATGTCCTCCTCCTGCAGGAAACCAGTCAACACTGGGCCACTCCTGAGTCAGCCAGCCCGCACCAACCCTTCACCAGTCAGCCTCTCTGCCCTGGTCACCCCTGTATTGTATATTCCCTCTGCACGCACCTTATCATGAGCTTCAGCAAACATGTACCGATAATTTCCTGTGGCCCTGACCAAGTGGCTCAGGTGGTTGGAGAATCGTCCCGTACACCAAAAGGTTACAGGCTCAATCTACAGTCGGACACATGCCTAGGTTGCAGGTTTGATCCCCAGTCAATGCGCATACGGGAGGCAACCAATCGATGTTTCTCTCTCATTCTCTCTCTTTCTCTGCCCTCCCCCTACTTCCTCTCTCTACAATCAGTAAACATATCCTCAGGTGAGGATTAAAAGGAAAAATGTTTAAAGAACTCACTGCATGTTCAGGCCTCAAAGGGCTTACAATCTAACCGTACAAGTGAAGATGTATTTCCGGACACATCGCGATGACACAAACCTGCATCTGTTCTGGTTCCTGACTAGTTTACGTACCTAATTTTGTCTCTCAGATGAAAAGGTAAATTCCCCAGGGAAAGAATCACACTTTCTGTGGCTTTTGACTCTCACTATTTCACCCCTGCACTTCACAATCGTACTTGGCACACGGCAGGGGGAAGGGGAGAGTGGTGGAGGGGAAGGATTTTGGTGGAATTTTCTTCACGTGGAGCCTTTTGAAATGTGCTTGAGAAGCAACAGAGTTCAGGGCACAATAAAACCTAGAATTTTACAAATGGAAGTGACCTTGGAGATATCTTTGTCAGATTTCTCATTTCACAGATAAGGAAATTAAAAACCAGAGGAATTGAGGTGACAAGTCAAACAACTAGTAACTAGTAATTATGCAGCTTGGGGACTAATGGAGACACCACTGTTCTCTTCCAGGTGATACTGAAAAATCTCAATTAGTAATATTTTAAATAGATAATAAAAGATAATGCTTCTATCACATCAATTTGCATACATCATGGTGCGGTAACTCCTAAAGTATGACCCACTCTAAGACAAGGTCAATCTGACACAATAAACCTAATGAAAAGCATTGATTTTGTTCCTGTAACAGAGACAGGGGGGAGTAGGGGAGGGTGGCCACCAGATGCAGGGTGGAGAGTGGAGGACGGGACTGGAGTAGATGTCAAGCTTTTGCATATATTTGTGTTTTATTTAAATTCTTTTTTAAGATTTTATTTATTCATTTTCAGAGAGAGGAGAAGGTAGGGCAAAAAAGAAGGAAAGAAACATCAACGTGTGGTTGCCTCTCACACATCCCCAACTGGGGAACTGGCCCACAACCCAGGCACATACCCTGACTGGGAATCGAACCAGTAATCTTTCAGTTCACAGGCCAGTGCTCAATCCACTGAGCCACACCAGCCAGGGCTGTTTTATTTAAATTCTTAATTTCTTAAGCCACACCCACCAGTCCTCTCCCTCTACCACTGTGACACTCTGATAAGCACAGAGGATGATAAAAATTCCTCTATCCTACTGCGAAGGCTTTAACTTCATGGAGAGTTAAGGACCACCCACCACATACATCTGAAGTTAGTTTACTCCGCTTGTTTTCCTCGTGCACGCGGGCTGAGAGGGAGGCCTGCTGGAGGTGGCATGGGCACACAGGGCACTGAAGGTGTGCAAGCCTGGCTGGAACATTCGGTGGGAGCGTTGGCCAACTTGAGTGACATCAAGAGAGAGCAAGGCGGCTGGTGGGAGAAGGTTACAGAAGGGAGAGGAAAGTATATTAAAGACTAAACGAGACAACATCAAACTTCATCTCCTTTGCAACCAAGCCAAGGGTCAGCATGGCCCGGGGCTCTCACGGGGCCCCGGGAGCAGAGCACGAGTGTGCGGGATGGCCTGCTGTGACACTGGCACCGAAAAGGCACTCCCTCTGCTGCGCCCTGAACACCGCCCTGTCCTGACCCCTCAGATTCCGCTCTGTGCAGCCCTTTCTCTTTGAAAGGTCACGGTGAATTCTAAATATCGTCAGACAGGCCTGAACTGCAACTATTTCTCTACACCTAATTTTTTACTGTCAGCAAGTTCAGAGTGAAAAAAAAAATCAATAAAGGGATTAGCGGTGAGTGACATTGCATATCACAGCGGTGGAACACTGTGTCCAGGATGAAGGACCCGCCGGCTGACTAACATCATGCAACCCTTTCAAATGACGACTTTCTATCACCCTCTGTCTCTCCAAAGACAAAATTAATTAATCAGAATGCCTTTTCGTCAAAAATTTTTCCACTTGGCAAAATCTGCCACGACTTTGCCTAAGCTAATCTTAACCCTTAGAGCAGCCATTAACTTTTATAATAGCTGATCTTGACATAGCCCTTTACCCCAGAAGCAAAATTCTTTAAATTTGAGAGCACTGGGCTGAAAGAGGGCACTTTCATCCAAATTACAGAGAAGCTAAGCAAATTCTAGCAAGTATATCTAGACCCTCAACTTTCTAGTCTACAGTCTTAGTTTCTAGAGCAGAGCGTTAAGTGTGACCTCAAAGGCTGGCCCATAAAGCCAGTGGGTCTGTTGCAGCACCAAAGCTAGCCGAGAACTCAAAAGTCAGGGAAAAGAGGTTTGGGGGCAAGCTCAGTCACTCACAAACAGGGAGTGCATGCTCCTCCTGCTTAGGAACATCCCTCGGACCTTCGTTCAGAGCCTGCTGCAGCTTCCTTGAGACAAACTTATGTGATTGCTGGAGAAGTTCAGAAAATTCTAACACACAAAGCAGTGCTGCTAAAAGTCAGGCAAACTGACAGTAGCCAAGAGGTTGTCTGCTGACATCAAAGTAGGACATAGGGACACAAAAGGAAGACATGAGTTCTCAAAACCCAGAATAACCTAGGACCCTTTAGTGCTGGGGCGAGCAGCCCAATAACCCATGGGGACATAACCGTATTATAGCAAAATGCAATATACTTGATCTTGTGATGATGACGGTGTATCACCAACAATATCTTAGAGAATGACTTATGAGTGAGCCATATAAGGGAGAAAATTCCACAACCGAGTCTATAGTCCTTTTCATTAAAATTGTTTAAAGCTGTAAGTTTTAACGCAAAGCCTAAGCACTCTGGAAGTCGAACCTCTAGTTCAGTTTATATGTCAACAATTGCAGAAGAAATAATTAGGAATTATTAAAGTGAACGTGGCTAGAATGTCTATGCTTCTATGTCCGCCCAGATGCCTAATTCCTTCCTGATAATTCATGTGTTTAAAGAGAACGTCTCCACTAGAATTTCTTCGAAGTCTAATTTACCCATTCAGTTTCATAGGAAATGCTTCTGTGATGGTGAAGTAAACTGACGAAAAGGCAGAACACCACTTCCCTCACCTGTAGGGTCTCTTCCCCTTGTGTGAGTTGGCACCAAGCACATTTACAGGCCCCTAACCATGAACTTGCTTTCCTCCTACAGATGGAGTTGAGGCAAAATGAAAGCCCAGAGACTTAGTATGGGAAGAGCCCATGTATGAGACAGATGCCGCCAGCGCCCCTCCCATGCCCGGGAAGGGATGGCCTATCAATCCAACATTTGTATGAGCCTTCCGAATCCTCCCCTCAACACAAACCCAGGCAACCACAAGGGAGTGACTGGGGTTGACCTGCAGAAGGAAATGATTCCAGGCCTAGGTCATTGTTATATGGCCTCAAATTAGATGTATATGTTGTCACATAAATGTGATATACTCCACATGCTCAACAGTGACCACAGTTCCTCTTGAAGACAACGAGGCCTCCCAAACACTCAAGGGAAAGGGTGGGGAAGGACAGTAAGTGATTGGTTCCATTCTGTTTCCATAATACATTGTATATTATACATTCAACTCAATCAGGAAACACGTGTTGCATACCTACTCCATGTCAGGCATGGTGCTAGGCACTGAGGGTCCAAATTCTTATCTGACACGGGTCTTGCCTGCAAGTTGCTTACAGTCTACCTTGTAGCCTTGGCCTCTGTTTTGAGTTCCTTAAGGGGAAGGGCTGTGTCATGGCCATCTCTGCATCCCAGGCCCCAGGGCAGTGTGCAGTGGTCTCTGTGATGCTTAGCTGGCCCCCCACTCCAGGCCTTCCAATCTAGACTTCAAGAGCTGTTTCCATGTGCACTCACACCTCAATACATCCACGCGGATCTCAGCTACACCAATACCTCCAGGAATATTTTAACTAGGATTTAATGAGGAGAACAAAAGAATTAATTGAGAATGACTATTTTTGCTTTGGGATAGAACTTAACACATAATTATGTACAGCACAGTAGAAGTACTACACTTTCAATGTCTCATAATCGCTGATTCCTCCTCGACCGACGTGTCTGTAACTGTCTGTTAAATCTCCACTCCTGATAAATCTCCACAGGTCCTCCACAGGGACATAGTGGGGTCCTCCCTGACCACTCCCCATGAGGCTCTGGCACCAAGCCTGCTCCTCTCCTGGGTGCTGGGCTGGCGCCACTTTGCTGCTCCCTGTCCCAGGGCTCAAAACCCTCTGGCCAGGCCTGCTTGGCCCGGGTTCTCTGCTGCACTGCAACATCGAAGGAATCTTGTTAGCTTCAGTTCAAGCTGAAAAATATCCCCTGGAGCCCCTCATCATGGGCAGAGACATGGAGTCTGGAATTTTCTGTGTAATACTATTAACAGCCTTCCTGGCAGCAGCAAGTCAAGAGAAGGTCCCCCACTTTAACCCAGAGCCTGTCACTGCAGCTGGCTCTCAGTAAACATTTATGAATGAATGGGATGGACTGTTGAAATGAAATGAAATCATGAAATAAACAACTTCATGTTCACTGTCCTGTGAGTGGAATCCTAGTTCCGACTCGGTAACCTGGACAAAAGTATTTCATCCCTCTGTGCCTCAGGTTCCTCCTCTGTAAAAAGGCTAGGGAACGTACCACCATTGTGGGGAGGTGACATGTCAACAGAGTCACAATCCTGATGGCACTAGCCCCTAGGAGGCACCCAGCAAATACTTGTTGAAAATGAAGGCACAGAGATCCAACAAGAATTGCAGGCACGCACCCCCTCACCCCTGCACCCGGCCCACACTCCCACGTGTTCACAGGGCCTGGTTCCACTGCTAACCCTCCTCCCATGCCCCCTTCTGAGGCACTGTCCCCCATCACTGCCCAGCCCCCTCCCTGCCGACCCTTCTGTATGGGCTGTGCAAACAACACTCAGAAGACAGTATTGTGAAGGAGACAGAGGCCCACAAGTACAGTCACACACCCACCCTGACCCCAGGGAAGTTGTGGGTGGGGGCCTGGCCAAGCCACAACCCTGAAACACCAACGAGCAGGGTAATTTAAAGACCTGAGTGCTAGTCCCAGCTGTATCACCAGCTAAGTGACACAGGCAAGTTATTTAAGCTCCCAGACTATTTCCCAATCAGTGAAATGGATTTAACGCTAGTACCTACACAGAGATAAAATAAGGCCTGTGAAGTACTTAGAGCAGTGTCTCTCATGTAGTGAAAACTCTAAACTATGTGTTATTTTTAAATAGACAATAGATTTATATTAAGGAGCCTTGGCTGGTGTGGCTCAGTGGGCTGAGCACCAGCCTGCGAACCAAAGATTTATATTAAGGAGCTGAGGGTAGTCGAGAAGACTGAAAAGCAAGGAGTTAAACTTCAAGCATGTATTTTATATTTGGGCTGTGTGTGTGTGTGTGCGCGTGTGTGTGTGAAGTTTGCACATGCAATAACCGCTGACTATTCCCATGGTGTAGACTCATCACTCAGAGTGAACTAGAAAACAACAGGGTGTATGACTTTGACTGACGGAGGAGCACTGACTTCCCTGTGTGGTTTGGCAAGTGCACACCACCGGCTTCACCAACCCCAGCAGCAGCATCTCGTGCAATGTCCCACTGGTGTGTTGGGCCAGGAAAGGGGCCACACCCAGGAGGTTGAGGCCCAGCACAGCACCTACAAGAGAACAGTTAGTAAGGCAGGGACGGCTGTTAAAGGAAAGGCTCACCAACAGAGTCTCATCTGGGTGTAGCTCTACCTCAGGCACTTCCAGATCTTTCCCCATCAGCATGTATGACTGCCCACCCCCACAATCTCTTCCTGGTACAGCTAAGCAGCACACAGAGTGCCTGCCAACTAGTGGGAACTGAGTATCCCCCATCCCTCCCATTTAGAGCAGATAAAGGGGGACTCAAGAGGCTATCAGCTGCATCATCAGTAATAGCTTATGTCTGTACCATTTACAGAGCAACTCCCTAAGTTATATTGTCTGACCCTCGAACAACCCCAAAACAATCGATGATCTCCACTCTACAGATGAACAATCAGGGGCTTACTCAAGTTCAGTCACTTATCACATCACGATTGAGAGGAACAGAAATGAAAGGAACAAGGTTCAATCAGCCATAGGACCCTCAGTGCAAGGGACTCTGAGAATCATTTGTTACAGTGGAAAGGACTCCACCCAGCAAAAACTCCAGGGAAGAAAATTAACTTGCACTTTGTTGATGAAAGAGTCAATTAGTATAACCACGTGAATAGCAATATGACAGCACCTATCAAGAAGCATGAAAATGTTC
Source organism: Glossophaga mutica (assembly GCA_039655065.1). NCBI lineage: Eukaryota > Metazoa > Chordata > Mammalia > Chiroptera > Phyllostomidae > Glossophaga > Glossophaga mutica. The sequence goes on from CM077313.1 coordinate 9,631,791, forward strand.
AATTTTGACCTAGTAATCACACTCAAGGAAACCTAGACTAAGAAAATAACCCCCAAAAATTGTAAAGTTATTTGCAAAAGAAAAAAACATGTATTGCCCATGTAGCAAAATAGAAGAACATTTGCATAATATTAAAGAATCATTTGTATTCATGGGGACAAAAAGTGAAAGGAAACACAAATCATTAAAAACAGCTTGATTTCATAGATGTGGTGGGATCAGGAATGGAATTTCTTTCTTTAACTCAGAGTTGCATAAATATTGCTGAATTAAATCACTGGCATGCCATGTAAAAGTTTAAAAAATAAAATGAGGGAAACTTGTGCTAAAATCTCTAAGGTCTCTAATAGCTCCAATAAACCCTGAGCTTTTTGAGACCAGGATTAGTGCCTTTTTCATCTTTGTATGCTCAGAGTTATCTGCAAGTGACCAGACCAAAATATATATTGAGGGAAGGTTACAAACAACCATGTGAGGGATTTTCCACTGAGCCTGGAACCATGTGATCAGTCAGAGCCTTAATCACCCAAGAACCATGTGTCTAGACATTTAAATGAATTAGAGCTTCAAGAAAATATCCAGGAAGAACTATTTAAGAGAGAGAGAAAGAGAGATCTGAGCAGAATCTGGGGAACAGAATGCTTAACTGAAATTTCCTAAATTTTGCCTTTTTGATACCAGTTCCACAAATTTCATCCCCCAGGTGCATAGGCACAAGGAGCGGGGAGAGGTGGCTTAGCCTCCCGTTCTCCAAGGTCTGAAGACCTTCTCCAAGACAGATCTCATCTCTGGAAGAATATATGAAGTCTGCATTAAATTCAAAGTCACCAGGACAATGACTTGAAGCCAGAAGTGAACCAAATTACACCAAATCAAAAGCATGAAATAGCAGAGACCCTGGATTACAAGAGAGAGAAGACCAGCGTGAGGCAACCACTGAACCCTCCTGGGACTCAGATTCCTGGTCACCGTCCTGGCCGTCTCATGGGACGGCATGAAAACCACACACGTTATGAAATGTACATGAAATACATCAAGAACCATAAATGCTATATAATAGCCGGGCCACAGGAATTCTCAGTGAATATTGGAGCATTTGAGTGCACAAAGAGATGGAAAGAAACTAAATGACTATGTAATTTTCACAGAAATGGAGAGGGAGGTATAAGGTGGGATGCAGGCCTATGTTCAGAGCAGCAGGATTTCACCATTTCCCTGGGGGCATGCTGGGAAGGAGCTCCAAGATTGCAAGCAAATGGGCCTCCAGGGTACCACCCACAGTGGAGGGGCCCTGTACACTGCCCTGCCAGGGCAGAATTCTCTCACAGGGCCTTAAAGAGACAGCAGTCTCAGAATCCAGAGGACAGCTACACTATATTCACTAACTATGCACTTGCAGCAGCACAGGGGTGAAAAAAAAATTCAGTTTAAGGGACTGGAAGGCAGCCCATCGTGAGAGAGCACGTCAGGCACCTTCTCTGATCAAAGAGATGAGAAAGAGCGAGGATGTCAGCGACGCAGATCCAGGCCCTTCTGCACGGCGCAGCGATCAGAGGCACAAGTCTGCTCCAGTGTTGTCATTCCTAATGGGACCCGACCTGCACGAGGAGCGAGGAGCAGGCAGAAGAACAAGGCGGTTCACACACACACTCCTGGTGGGTGCGGACCTGGGGCTGGGTGCAGCGATGGGGAAGGTGGGGTGCCCTGTGCTGGAGCAGTGTGGCGTGAGACAGAGAAACAAATGATACTAAGGGACACTTTGGGTAGCAGACTTATGGGCTAAGAGGTGATTTCTTGAGCGCTGCTTCGGGGGACAAGATGCAGTCCTCATATACAGCGCCAGATAATGCATCCGGCTGCTAGTTTAGTTCCACGTGCCCACAGATCAGGGCAAGGAGCCCAGAGCAATTTTCGCTGGAAAGGACCTTAGATCACAGAGGTCAACACCTTCATTTTACAGATAAAAAGTCTGGAGCCCGGAGAGGCAAAATGACTAGCTCTGGGTCTCAGCAAGCTCCAGGTATGACCTTTAACATTATTATCGTCCTCTAAACATACTATATATAAAAAGCACAAATCTGGCAGAGCTAAGGTCTGACCGGGAGGAAATTGCTCCACGGCCCCTAACACAATGACAAGAAAGGGGAACAAATGCTTCTTTAGAGCCATCTGTCAGGCCCGAACTTCAGGGGAGATGCAGTGGTCTTGCATGGGGACACTGGACCCGGGTATAATTACATGTTAGATCCCACTGGCAGAAGCAGAGCTGCTGTTGGTCCTTCTCTGTATTCTCCTTTCAAACCTGAAAACCCAATGACAAGACTTGGCAGTGACCCAGACCTTGGTCCCTGGTGCCCTGAAAACACCTGTCACCTGAAGGATGAGGCAGGACAGGAGGGTCCAGGTCATACCCACAGCTCTTCAGGAGTCAGCCCCCCACATCCCCAGGGACATCCCTTACCCCTCTGTCCACGTACGAGACACAGTGGCTCTGATCTCTGCGAAGCCTCGGAACCCACCCCATCTCTGCCTTTCTGAAGATGAAATACATTTTTAAGAAAGCAAATATATCAAATGCTTTGAAATGAACACACTGTCGCTTCCACCAGCTCATGCTGGGAAGGAACCATTTACAAGGCGTCCTTGGCTGGGAATCTGATGCAAAGGACAAATTGATTCTTCCCCAACAGTAAACCCAGCAGGACTCTTAATACCGAAGACCTCTTGGCTCCCTTTCTGGTTGCAGTCTGTGTTTCTCACCCTCCTAGGGCCCCAAATGACCACTTTGAGAGCACAGTGGACCCTGTCTGAGGGAGACTTTGTAATGAGAAGGATGCTCTCATCACCATCCCACTAACTAGGAGTCTAGTGGTCCGGATCTTGGGTACAGCAATTCTGGCAGACACTGCAGGCTGTCTCTGGATACCCAGCATCCCTTCTCTTCCTTCATAAAAGCATCCCAAATTTACCTAGGCATGCTGCTTCCTAGGAAAAAGACTACATTTCCCAGCCTCACTCATAACTAGGAGTGGCCATATAACAATGTCAATAGCTAACAATTACAGCACCTCACTGTGAGCCAAGCCCAATTCTGAGCACCTTTTTGTGTAGAAACTCACTTAATCCTCACAACGACCTTATGAGCAGACATAGTTATTAACCCCTTTTTACTGAGGAAACTAAAATACAGAAAAGTTAAGTAATTTGCCCAAGTCATATTGTTAATGCGTACCAAAGCTAGGAGTTTAATTCACGCAGCCTGGCACCCACCAAAGCTCTTCACTAATCACCCTGCACTAAGTCCCAGCCAACAGAAGCAGAAGCTCTGGGTAGGACTTCCAGAAGTGTGCCTGAAAAGCAGGAGGTGCTTAACTTCCATGCCCTTGGTATAAGTTGATTTTAGAGACTGACTTCTAGCCGAAGAGTCTAGAAATGGAAATGGAGTAACTTTGACTTGAGGGTGGAGAAGCCAGTCAGACATCATCTTAAGCAAGTGATCAAGTTTAATGTGACTTTTTAAAGTCATGTTAAGTGACCTTGTTAAATCATGCTAAGTCACGTTGTCACATACCCCAATAAAATGCAGTGAGAAGGGGTCACCTCTGCAGAATTCTTCCCCAAATCCCACATCTGCACTCTAAGCATGAAAGACCTCAGACAAACCCAAATTAAGAACTTCCTACAAAGTATCTGACCAGTGGTCTTAAAAACTGTCAAGGTTGTGAAACACAAGACAGAAAAAAATGTCATAGGTTGAAGGAGATGAAGGAGACATGACGACTACATACAACGTCGTGTACAGCATGAGACCCTGAAACCGAAAGGGGATGCTGGTATGAAAATGGGTAAAATCCAAATAAAGAGTTGGCAAGTTAATAGTCCTGTACCAGTGTTAATTTCTTGGTTCTAATCAATGTGCATGGTTACGTATAATGTCAATGTTGAGAAAACTTGAATGAAGGACACACAGAAACTCCATGTACTATCTTTTCAACTCTTCCGTAAATCTAAAATTATTTCAAAATAAAAATTTTTTTTTCAAAAAGGAGAGGCAAGTGCTTTGTCCCCTACTCCATCTCTTCCTACTGGTGGCCTGTTAATTCGTGATGATTGCTGGAGCTCCAGCAGCCATTCTGACCCATGAGGCAACCTTGAGATCACCTTGAAGATGAAACTCATGCCCTCAGGGTAGCAGGGCAGAAAGGTAGAAGCCTGGACCCCTGATGAAACTCAGTGCTATCTTATCAACCCTGAACTCCCAACTCCAAACCTCTTTTCTTTTTTTTAAATCAGAAAACCTCTATTTTATATAAACCACTTACTGGAGGGATATTCTATCAAGTGCGGCTGAACCCAATCCCTACTAATAACAGCCATGTGGCGAAAATCTGTGTAATTTCCATTACTGATATAAAAGTTAGAATCTTAGCCTTGGAATTGGCCTTAGAGTCCACCTAATCCAATATGTCACTTTTTACATGAGTAAAAGGAGCAAAGAAGGACCACATGCCCAGGCCCCATCGTCAGCAGCAAAGTAACCATGGGAACCCAAGTCCCGGCCCAGCCTAATTTCCTCCACTGGGTCTCACCACTTGGTGAGAATTCCAAACAGCAGCACTGCAGTGTTAATATTTATATAATCATATACATAAAGTCAAGGTGAAATGCTACCGTGCAGTCTTAGATTGTCACATGGACTTGCCTATCGGAGTCTACTGAGAACCTTCATGTATTTTTCATTTCTGAATCAATTACTGAACACAGAAACACATCTGCAAATTATACTATAATGATGTGAATTTCACACTGAGTTCTGTGAACAAGCAGCTCTAACGTTAAACTTGTTTTGTTATCTCTACTTGGTTTTTATTCAGGGGAGGACGTTGGAAGGAAGATGTGTGCTAGGATCCCTATCAAAGAGCATTATGCTGAGAAAAGAACAAGGTTTCAAACACACACGGTCACTGACTGCTAAACACCCTGAGGAAACCGCTTCCCCAAACTGGGTTACAAATGTGTTAATCTATAACTTTAGAGGTTTAGCTGGGATTTGATTTACTTTGAGTTTCCTGCTAATTTCAATAACCCACGATTCCCAAACACTAAGCAATCGTTCAGTTTTCTCTATCTGTGTATAAATGACCATTTCAAATATACATGCCTTTGTTTTCTTCATCAAGTCTGCTTAATTCATGCTGTTTACTGAACAGAGCATATTGACCTGTGGTAGATGGCATTAAGTGTCTCGATGCTTCACCCCTTCCCACCCCCTCACCTTCTGCCATGTAACTAACCACACACCACTGAATTTCTCCACCTCTTGAATTTGGGCTTAGCCACCTGCTCTTTCTGGCCAGTGTTAAACGGAGGGAGTGGCAGCGTGCCAGCTCCAAGCCTAGGCCTGGCGAAGGTGTACATCTTTCCGCTTGCCCTCATGGCATGTCCACCAACACTGTGAGAATGACACGCTGAGGCTAGACTCCTGATGCTGGGTGGAGGATGAGGAGCACCGAACCAACAGCCCCAGCTAAGGTGCCCCAGACAAACTCCCCTTAGCCTACAGGTGCATGAGTGAGCCCAGCCAGCCGGCAGAACCACAAAGCAGAGACCAGAATAGATCAACTCTCCCCTGAAGTGCCGTAAGCCACTGAGGTTTTGTGGTTGTTTGTTACACAGCAAAAGCTAGCTTCCACTTTGCTTTAAAAACCTCAACTTTGGAGGGAACCTATTTTTGGCAAGAACTGGCTGTGCGCATTTGCCATAAAACGCTCTGCAGGAAATGGACGTGGTTTCCTGCGCAGCCGTGGATGCGCACGCCCGCTTGGCATCGCGCTCACAGTCGACCCTTGGCCCTCGGATGGGTAAGGAAGTCTGTCTCCCCTGCACGCACACTCCCCTGACCTTTCCGCCCCACTCCACAGAAGCACATGCAAATGCCGAGCTCTCTATATAATACCACCTTTTAAGACCATGATTTAAAAACCATTTATCCCAGTCCTGATCTTTTTCAGTGCCTGAATTCAACCAAAAACATTGCCCATTTTGATTAATGATGTGAAATGCTAGTATTGGTGCCATGGGAATGATATAATTCTTTTTTAACTATGCATTGGTAAGAAATGAAATTAGATGTCAACATCCTATAATGGGTTGAATTTTTTTTATCCCCTTAGGCAGGAGCTAAAAGGCAAATGTATTTAGTTGAGCCCATTCTGCTTGTTTTTTTAATCATTCGGCAAATACTCATTAAGCAGCAACTTACTCTGTGCAAACACTGTTCAGGCATCAGCCCGGGGGCGGGGGGTGGGGCGGTGGGCAGTGACCAGAACCAGAAGAGCCCAGAGTGGATCACATGCCAGCAACAGAGCAGACAAATGCCAGGAGGCCCGGCAGGGGTCAGAGGAGGACAGTCGGCCACACAGCCCGGGGACAGCAGAGGGATGTTAAACATGAGCGGAACAAGGTGAGAGGCGAGTGGCTGGGGAGAGGGAAGCAGGCCAGCAGCTAGCAGAACCGCAGGGCACCCGGCCTCCCGCAACAGACTCCAAATCTGAGACAGCTCCTGCTCCTGTTCTGGGCGGCTCTGCGGTTCCTGGGGGAAGGGGATCCCAGGGAGGTGGCCAAGCCCGGCAGGTGGGGAGAGGCGGTTTCTGGCACCAGACTGTGGGGCATCTGGAAAATTAGCTCCTGGCAAGAGAGTTCTGGCTGCTGAGCACTGGGAGGGATTCCTCCTCTTCTGCCTACCAATGTATATACACACAAATACACACTCACTCACACACGTGCACACACCTCCCCCCCACACAAACTCACTGTCTCTCACACATACCACACTCTCCCTGCCCGTCTCTCAAACTCGTGGTGTTGCACATAACACCGTCCCTCTCACACAAATCATACACTCACAACATACAGTCTCAAACACAGTGTACTCTCACACTCACAACATACACTCCTATATACAACATATACTCTCACAACATACACTCACACAACATGCACTCACACACAACATGCACTCTGACACATACAACATTCACACTTACAACATACACTCACATGCAACATATACTCACAACATACCATCACACACAACATGCACTCTCACACACAACATACTCTGACATACACAACATCCACACATTCACGCTCACATTCACACCCACAACATACACTCATATGCAACTATACTCACACGACATACCATCACACACAACATACACTCTCATGCAACACTCATACAAAAACACGCAGACACAAACTCACATAACATATACTTTCACACACAACACTCACATAAAAAAATTCTCATACACTCTTACAACTCACACTCTCTCCCACATCCTCACAACTGTCTCTCTCTCGTGCGTGCACGCACACACACAGGGATGAGTCCTGTCTGACCCACCTCAGAAGCGGTTCTCCCCTCCTAATCCCAAGGCCCACACTGCGTCCTGCTCACTCCACTGGCAGATCTCCAGGACCAGCACGACTCCTGCTGCCCACCTCTCGGCTCACCCCGGCCCACCTGCCCCGGTCACCAGGTAATCCTCATAAACTCAGCCTGACCCCCTCACTCTCTGCTAAGAAGCCGTGGCCTCCCTCAGAGCAACGGCCACACCACAAACATGCACTCAAGGCCCTTTGCTTTCGGGCCCCAACCCACCGGCCCCACCAAGTCACCCCGGCACCACCATCGCCCACCCGCCCTCATCCACATCTCTGGCTCGGCTCCTGCATCGCAGTCCAGGCCTGCACCCCACCTGTCAGGATCCCTTCACCTCTCCTGACCTGCCCTGATGTGAGCCCTGTGTGCAGCCATTCTGGAACCCTCTCTCCACCCCCTCTTCCCACACCACTCACCACCTCCGGCCATCCGTCAAGGCCTCGGAGACTCACATCTCCATCTGGCCAGACTAGAAGCTCTTTGACACACATCCTGTGTCTCACTCATCTTTGTAACTCTCCTCCCCTTCCCCAATGCCTTAAACATAAAAGATACCCAGTTGAAAATGTGCTGAGTTCAACCTCCATAATTTCATCCCTGTGAGAGCCAATTAATTTTGTTCATCCCACACCCAGCCCATTTCCACCGCTGAGCACAAGCAGCCTGGCCCAGGTCATGGCTGGTTCAGAGTCGCTCAGACCCACAAAGAGGAAAATCACATAGAGCACATGCCCTGAGTCATCAGCCAGGAACATGCATCAGAAAATACCCCACAACTGGCAGGTACCAAGCATCTGTTTCCCAGCCACTGCAATAGACCAGTCAAAACAACAGGTTAGGGAGGCAGACCAAAAACAACAATCCCAGAGAGTAGTTACCACACAAAGACCAAATAGGTCGGGATTGGGGTAGTAAGGTTACAAAGAGTAACTGGGGGGAAAGGGAAGGGTAGGGAGGAGGAGGTGGTGTTGCAGCTGAGACCAGCCCATCAGCAGGTGCCAGCCACATAAATTCCCTTCCAGGAGAAGTGGAGGCCAATACAGAGCATTCCTGCACACCATAAATTTCCCATCTCAACCATGTTCAAGTGCACAGTTTGGCGGTGTTAAGTTCACTCACCTCGCTGTGCAGCCATCAACCACCACCATGCCCAGAACTTCTTTCTTTTTGCAAATCTGAAACTCTGTACCCTTTAAACCAACAATGCCCCCTACCCCCCTGTCCTGGGAACCGCAGTTTTTCTCCTTTCTTTCTCTAGGAATCTGACTACTCTATAAACCTCACATAAGTGGGATCAGATAGTATTCATCCTCTTGTGATTGGCTTACTTCACAAACTCTCTCTCACAGTCACCCCTATTGTAGTATGTGACAAGATTTCCTCCCTTTTTAGGGCTGAATAAATTTCCGTTGTATGTGTAAGACACATCTGTTTATCCGTTCATCCACCTGTGGCCACTGGGTTGCTTCCACCTTTTGGCCATCATGAATACTGCTACCATGAACACGAGTACGCAAATCTCTCCAAGACCTTGCTTTCAGTTCTGGTGGGTTGGTAAATTAATTAAACAAGGAGGCCATTAGACCGAAGTGCTTTAATGCCTTACTAGCTTTCAGAAGTAACCCAACACCTAAGCCTATTAGGCCTCCAGGTTAAAATATCAAAACCTAAGAACAGCCAATAACTAACAGCCAATAGCAATACAACCACTGCAGCTATGGCCAATCAAATAATTCCCTTGTTTTGTTTCCACCTTTTCTCTATAAAAGTCTCTCTCCGTAGCTCCTGTCAGTGGAACATTCCTAACTGTTTCCAGTGTGGCACTGCTGCCCAATCCAATTTGTGCTCAGATAAACTCTTCCAACTTTTAATATGCCTCCGTTTATCTTTTCACCATGCATATATACCCAGAAGTGGAATTCCTGGATCATATTATGATTCTACGTTTCATTTTCTGAGGAACTGCCGTAATGTTTTCCATAGTGAGGAGTCTGGATTTTATTGTAAATGGAACTGGAGGCCATGAGGGTTTTGAATAGGAGAGTGACACAATTTTATTTAGACTTTTAAGCCAGCCCTCAGGCTGCCATGGAAGATGGGTTGTGGGGGCGAGAATGGCAGCAGAGAGACGGCTGCACTGAGAAGGTCGTAATGGGGGCCCCGGAGAGGGGCCGTGAGGAGGCAGAGGCCACATAAGCTATGGCCAGAGGAGGAACAGAGGTGGAGGAAAGGTGACAGAGACCACAGGTGGGAAAGGTGTAGAAGGAGGTGCCAGAGAGTTTGGGGCCTGAGCCGCTGGGTTCACGGTGACATCATTTCCCAAGGCAGAGAAGGAACAAGGGATATAAATATCTCAAATAGTTCCCGAAAGGTACAAAAACACTGCCAGAATGCTTCCCTCCCTTCTCTTGTCCTTTCCACCTCCCTTTTCTTTCTTTCTTTTCTTTTTTTTTTTTTTACAATCATAAATCTCTATTTAACCTTCATTCTCTCAGGCTCCCCTGCCTAACTGCTCAAGAAGAACAGCAAATGACTAATGCAGAGGTCACCCACCAGATCAACTCTGCGCAGCAGGAGAGCAACTGTTACCCTCAGAAGGCACCAGCAGGGACCCCAGCTCCACACCCGGACCCCAGGGGACCACTGGCATGCAGGCTCGGCCAGCCTGCACGCCAATCAGCCCTCCCAGCTTATCAGCAAGCCCCAGCACTCAGCAGGATCTTCTGAGACCAAGTCACCCATGGCCAGGCTCCAGGCAGAGAATGACCCTCTCCACTGATCTGGCCTCTTATCTCAGACAGTCCCCACGACTCCTGTTCTTCCTGCTGGTCTCCTTGTCTCGGTCACATCCCACAGATAAAGGTGACGGCTTTGGGGAGGCTGAGATTATTTCTTTAATCATTCGACAACTGTTTACTAAGCACCGGCTATGTTCTTTGCAATCTGCTGGTATAAGGGATACAGAGATGGATCAGACATGGATTTTGCCCTTGAAGAACTTTTAGCAGAGACTTCAATTGGCAATAGGAGGCCACGCAAGGTTAAATATCAAATGGAAATACCAAAAAGAGAGAGAGAGAGACTGGTGTGAGCTGATATCTGTTGGGGGAAAAAAACGACTCGTGCTAGCCTTAAAGGAAAAACACTGTTTCTGCAGACAGGAGAAGAGAGGATGAGCCGAGCAGGGCACAGAGCTCCATCAAAGGCACGGCGGCGGGACAAAGCGGAGCCCTCAGAAGGGAAGTGGGAGGCAGGGGGCACACAGGAGGCTAACACAATAGTCCGGCCATGAGGGGATAACAGCTCAAAGAGAGACAAGAAGGGGAAACGAACGTCTTCATACCCATTATACGCCAAGCCTCATGCTTGAAGCTTCACGGCTGTTACCCCAACTCTACCCTCACAAGCACCCTGGAAAAAGGGAGGCTGAAGGCATTATCCCCATTTCACAGATGTGGAACTGAGACACAGTACAACTAGAGCGTTTTCAAGCAGGACTGCCCGCTGCAGAACCTGGCCTCCAGCCACTCAGTAAGTTTAGTAAACAGGGTTGACTACAAAGGCCCGCACACCTCCTCTTTCTGTGCTGTGGTTACTGTTGCTCTGGTAGACTGCCCACTGTCCCCAATCTTTATCCCTTCCTATTCCCAAAGTCACCGTGTGACTCTGCAGTTTGTCCTGCCCTGAGGATGTCCAGCTTATCACGTGACTTGCCTCAGCTGGTGGAATATGGGCTCACCCCGACCCAGCCTAGGCCTCCAGAAGCACCGTGTGTTTCCACTCACCGCTGCTAACGGAAGAACATGCTCAGGGAAGTCCACCAGCCCCAGAACAATGGGAGCCAGGTGGAGCTGGCCTGAGCCCCAGATGCAGCTGGGAACCAAGGCCAGACCAGATCAGCAACATTCTGAGATGCTCCCTGGTTGCAAATCGCTGATCTGCCTCAAATCCCTCACTGTTCAATAAACGCATTTGGAGAAATGATTTCTTAGAATCTTAATACCAGTTAAAAATTGGGTCTCCTGATTGCTAGTCCACTGCTTTCCCACTCTCCCATCTGATCTCATCCAAGGGACACCCCGTAGGCTTCGCGAAAATAAAGAAAACCCGAGATGCCAACCAAGTCATTAAGCAGAATAGATGCAGTGGGAAAGCATGAGAGCAAGATTTAACCTGGATAATCCCTCCATAATTCAGAGTTGATCTGTCTAAAAGGGTTCCTGTTGATTTCCCAGGAGGACCTTCCTTCTTGAGCTGGAGCCCTGGGGAGTATTGGAGCTGAATCTATGAACGCCATCACCTCCCAAGGTGTCAGTCCCTTGTACCTAAAAAATGTAGCCCAATTTCTCCATTTTTTAATTTGCATTTTATTACTAGGGTATCTGGTACTCAAAAATAACCTTTTTTTCCCCAAAAAATGACCTTGTACGGTCTTCCCTGTTTCACACTGATTATAAGCCAGTCTGAACATTCCCTTAGTAATATCACTGACTATAAATATTGCTGTCGTTCAAAGATTCTCATCATCATGGCATGCTAAGGCTGGAAGAGACCTTAGAGCTCATCCATCCCAACACCATCATTTTACAGGTTTGGACATTGAGGCCCAAGGAGAGGAAGTGATCTTCCTGAGGCCCGCAGCCAGTTAGTGGCAGACCAATCAATGCCATAGGTAAGGTTAGCAGGACTGTGCTAGAAACACGCAGTAAGCTCACATGTCTGAAAGAGCCACTGGCAATGTGTCACTCAGTGAACACTCGTGACAACGCACTGTGCCAGCACTCATGCTCCAAGGCTGGGAAGGGGTTGGATGACAAGAGAAAATGACCCCGGTTGGGAGGAAACTGAGACTCCCTGAAGAGCCAACAAGCTTCCAGAGGCCTGGCACCTCAGACAGCTGGCTGAGCCCAGGCCTCCTGAGCAGACACAGCCTTCCTTCTGCTGAGCCCGCCCCCAGAACGGCAGGGCTGTGCCGGGGCCAGCTTGTGCCAGTGCCCAAGAGCCGAGAGTTAAGTTTTGTGAGCCAGCTATTAAACTATCGGTAGCTCAACATTAGCCATCATGCGAGCATTTATACCATGACAACTGGCAAGTGCTACAAATCAAGGGTGCAGCTTGAGAGCCGGTCTACCAACACAGCACAGAGTCTTGTCCCTCCAACAGGGACGAATGGCCTTTCCTAAAACTGAGAAGCCCCACAGACCAGCATACTCGGAGGAAGAAAAATAAAACAGAATCACCAAGGATGCAAGAGCTCTTCCTTGGATCCCTGTCAAGGCCAGAAAGCCCCAGGAGCCTGGCCCCTGTACTGGGAGAATATGGCTCTGGGTCTTCTGCCTAGAATCCCAGTGTCCTGTGCTTGCTGCCCACACTAGCCCCTATCTTCAGTCCTGGAGACCTACCCCTGTGTCCTCTGAGTCCTCCGCAGATGGACCAGGTTGGGACAACAGCCAGGAAACCAACCTTTTTTCTCCTTTTCCAATCTGACCTGGAACAGCTAGATTCCAGGGACCGAGGAGCCCAGGCCTCCAGGGCGCCATCAGGGAAACAGAACTAAAACTATCGAATGGCCATTCTGGATCCTGGGCCAGTCTCCTTTCCATGGAGAACACATCCCGTATCTACTGGAGAACTCATGTGAAGGAAGAGCCATGAGACTCTGAAAAGGAGCCTACTATGTAATCAGCACAACCCTCAGTGGGTCAAGCCAATTTTTCTTGTCTGCACCCAGACACCTCAGTGGGACCGACTGCACAAAGAAGGCACTGGAGTCAGTGGTTACAGGTCTGCTCTGGATGAGGGCCCAAGCCCATGCGAGAGGACCGGTTGCAGGAAGTAGGGGCTCAGTGGCCCGTACGGGGTGCTGCTGGCCTGCAGCAAGGGGTCTGGGACTGTACGGTGTGATGTTCTGAGTCAAGGGACACAGATCTCTTGACAATGTACCTTCCACTAAGGCAAAAAGCCATTCTGATTCAAGCCAATTCTGGCCTTATGTAAGAATTTTCCTCTTTACACTCTGCTCCTCTAAAAGGCAGAGCCACCAAAGAGTTCAACCAAGCTCCAGGCCCCTCACTAAAAAAGAACATCTTCTTAGAACCTCTCCTCTCACCATACTCAAAAATAAATTTCAGAATGGAAAGGGTCACTAGAAGTGGGAGACCTGTCCACCTTGCTTATGGATCCCCGAAGTCTAGAAAGGGCAAGGTACAGTACACGTATTCAATGAATAGTTGTCAAAGAATGACTAAAAATTAGTAAAAAGAATCAATTTTTTTATTAAATGGAGATATTTATATCATCCTACACAGAACCAAAAGTAAAAATAGTAAAGGTAAAGATTAGTAGATTTGACTATCTATAAATTCAAAACTTTTCTTACACAAAAGCTACTATAAAGTATAAATATACATGAAAATTATATAAACAGTTATGATACGTATGACAAAAGGTTCATGCCATAGCTTAAATGAGAAAGACATGATGAGAAAGAGCTCATCTAAATCAACAAAAAGACAAATATTCTAATAAAAATAAAGGCAATTGACAATGGACCTACAAATGGCTGATAAAACATATATATATAAAATACCTAATGTCATTAGTAATCAGAGAAAGATTCAGATTTTCACAAAAATAATGAAATACCCAGCACTGTCAGAGTTGCAAAGAAGAAGGCGACACTCCAAACTCTGCTAGTAGGAAAGGAAATTAGTACAAACCTTCCAAAAAGTGCTCTTTGCAGTAACACCAAAAGCTTTTAAAATGTACATGCTTTCTCACAGAAATGCCCCCTGTAAGAACTGACCTGCGGGCAGTGTTCTGCGATACATGCAAAGATGCATAAACGAAGTTGCCAGTCATGGCATTACTTATAACAACAAACTCCATGAACAACCTAAAGTTCCAATAATAGGGGCATTCTTTAAATGATAGATTTCTATATAATAAAATACTTTGCAGCCCTTAAAAAAGCAAGCTGTTGAAGGGATTAGCCAAAGAACATATAAGCGTAACTCACAGACACGGACAACAGTGGGGCGATGGCCCGAGGGAAGGACGGGGCTGGGGACAGGCAGGCACAGTGCAGGGGCGGGGGGGATGGGGACATCTGTAATAATGTCAACGATACAATGAAGAAAACATCAAATTGTTGAAAAAATATTTAACATTGGAAAATGTTCAAATCATAACATGGAATGAATAAAATGCAGTCTAAATCAGTTATTACGGCAATTCCATTTTATAAACTGTACACTTATACGCACGGAAAAAAGACAAACAGCCATCATCTCTGGATAGAGTCTGTGGATGATCTGTCTTCCTGTTCGGTTTTGCAGATTTTCTACCTTGATCGTGGCTTTTCTCTGCCACTTGGAGGCAGCACAGGTAAGTACTCAGGCCTTGATTTCAGTCCTGGATCCCTGATTTATAGCCAGGTGACTTAGGACAAATTTGCTTCCGTTGTACCTGTTTTACCATCATGTCTAAGTCACAGTGTCATGAGACTCATCTAAAATCATCTAAAATCATCTAAAATCATCTCTGTGACTGCTCAGCACAGTTCTCAGTGCTAAGTCAAGGTCCAGTAAACGTCGGCTACTGCTACAGAGAAAATAAAGAGTGACTATCATTTACAAAGAGAAAGCACATATTTGAGGTTTGGCCTTGGCCTCTAAGGTATCTAACACAACCTGCCTAGCCACCCATCCAGTTCAAGGCCAGCTCTGCCCCAGGAGAGACGGCCCCTCTGGTTGGAGGTCCTCCACCCAGCCGCTGGATTGGAGGCTCCGCCTCTCCACCCCTTTCCCCACTCTCACCCCGCCTCCCACCCCCAATATTCTAGCACCTACAGCCACCAGGCTTACAGCCAGCACAGAGCAAGACTGCCTCAGAATGTTTTTAATTCCAAAACCCTCCTAAGCACCCCAGTGAGGACAAAGCCTGGTCTGGTGGTGTAGAAGGGACTTACGACCACACTCTGCCCTCAAGTTCCAGGATTCGCAGAACCTAGAGTCTATACATGGGCACCAGGAAGCAAAAGGAGGCAGCTGTCTTAGCGGTGACCCCCACTTTGTCAAGTCTAGAAGCCAAGTCAGCACAACCTGTCAGACCCCTGAGGCCCACCCTCCCAGAGGCGGCACCTGAACGCAGCCACCAGCTCTGAGCCACCAAGACAGGACTCCCTGCAGGCAGCAGCCCAGAGCAGGGTGGAGGCTGCCAGGGGAGTCGCTCCCACCTCCTAGATGTGGCCTGTCTGCCTGAATCCCACCCTGAGATGCTGATTTTTGCCTCCCTGGATGGAACCTTTTCTTCATCCAGGCCCTCTGAGCCGGACTCTCAGGACATGAGATGTCACAGGCTCCCTCCAACTCAGCACAGCACCGGCCAGTCCTTTCAGCCTGAGACCACTCTCGGGCCACAACACCCTCTCTCCCTGAGAGTCATGTGACCTACAAAACCCTTTTTAAATCTTAGCTGACATCCCCACTGCAGCACGCTGTCCAAAGGTTGTGACACCACATACCAGCTCTGCTGGTGGAACTGGCTGCCATGTCCAAGCTGGGGAGCCCACCGGATGCAGGTAGCACAGCCAGGAGGGACCGGAGAGGAGGCACACCAACACCCCCCACCACCTACACAGCCGTGCCATGAATCCAGACCAGTGAGGAAATGTCCCTGAGGGGGCAGCCCTCCCTGTTAAAGTCTACTTGAGGAGGGAAGGGGCATCTTTCAAGATTTCAGAGTAAAGTCGCGATGGTACGGGTTCATGTGGCCTTCCCTTCTCCACTGGGACCCTGACTCACCTTGCGCAGAGAGCATTCGGAGCTACACCTGCACAGTGGTGCCCACCATTCAGCATCGGTCCTCCCTCTGCCAACTGCCACCCCAGGCGGGAACTCCATCTGCCCACAGGACACCCCAAAGCCCCACCTATAATCTGGCCCTATAACCTGCCTTTGAGTAAGGTAAGGGATTAACGGGGACTTAAGACACCTGGTGGCACAAGAATAACTTAACAGTCAGACAGCTGTGTGGTCCTGGCCAAGTTACTGAGACTTTCGAGGCCCAGTTTCCTCATCTGTCAAGTGGAGAAGCAGCAGCCCCACCACACAGGGTTATAGCGAGATCTCACTTAGTTAATGACCTAATGACAGCGCTGCCCTTAACCACTCGGGCCTCCACAGCACACCTAGCACACAGCGCCGCCACCTTCTCCACAATGAGGTCCGTGAAGTCAGTGACCACACTGAGTGCCCATCCCCTCCACTCTGCTCCCCTCGCCTCCCGCCCCGCCGGTGTGCTGGAGAGCGCAGACCCTTCAATATTTGTTGAAGGAATGATTTAATGAATGCCATTTGGTCTCCGAAATGTGCCTTCTGTATTTTATCATTTCATGAGTGATGTGGTATTCCATGACCTTTTGAATTTCCATGTAATCATGCATCTAGATTAAATCCTGATTTATTTCCATGACCCTGAACAGCATACAGCTCTTTTCCTTCTTTATCATTCTGCTTGTGTGAAAACAAGCTCTTACCCTTCGTGTAACCAACCACTCCAAAACTCGGGGGCTTAAAACACAGCGTTTAATTTCTCCAGTTCTGTGGGCTAACTAAGCGGTCCTGTTGGTGGTTTCACATGGTTCCAAGTCAGAAGACTCATCATCTGCAGCGCAGCCCCGCCTTCCTGACACAGCAGCCCCCCCGGTGGCCCCAGAAGGCAAAGTCAGAATTTTTGAGACCTCCGGACCCCAGGCTCTGACACTAGCTCAACATCATGTCCATGACATTCCTCAGTCAAACAAATCCCAGAGTGAATACAATTATTTTCAGGGGAGAGGAGTGTGGAGGGAAGAATAGATCGCATCCTGGAGAGAGGGAGCTTCAAAATCTCTGGGCCAAGTTTTCAAACCAGACCAGGTTAAAGAAATACACAATTAGCCCATGTAGCACACATCCCCACTGGAATGCCAAAAGGTCAAGGGTATCTGACGTTGGAAAGCACCTTTTTCCCACACTAGGAACCTTCCAGGCCATGCAGGGTTGCCTGCAACCTCCTCTCCTGGGGTGGCTTTCTGCACTCTCATTTTAAAGTCCTCTCTATGCTAATAACCCTCAAGTTTACACCTCCAGCTCAGCTCCTGACTCATATTCATGTCTTGACTTCACTGCCCAAACTTGCTCTGTCATAGTCTTTCCAATCTCAGGAAAGGGAATCGGCAGCCCCCCCAGGTGCTCAGGCCTCAAATCTAGTTTGTCCTTGGTTGCTCCCTTTTCTTCACTTCCCACTTTTAATCCATCAGTAAATCCCATCAGCCCTAGCACCAAGCCAACTCTCAGCTCCACTATGCGTCAGTTGCCTCAGGCTGCAGTAACCAACTACTGCAAAGAGGTTGGCTTAAAGAGGCTGGAAGGCTGAAATCAAGGCATTGGCAGAGCCAGGGGCCCTCTGTAACCTGCAGAGGAGCCTCTTTCCTTGCCTCCTCCTAGCTTCTGGTGGTGGCTTTGGCATTCCCTGCCTTGCAGATAAATCACTCCGGTGTCTGCCTCTGTGGTCACATGGATTCTCCCTTTGTGTCTGTGCCCAAATCTCCCTCTTCTTATAAGGACACCAGTTGTATTAGATTAGGGCCCACCCTAATCCAGTGTGGTCTCATTTTAACTTGATCGCATCAGCAAAGTACCTATTTCCAAGTAAGGTCACATGCATAGGTACCAGGGGTTAAGACTTCAAAATATCTTTGGGGGTGGGGTATATACTTCAACCCATACCAACTACCATAATCCCAATCTAAGCCACCACCAGCTCTCACTGCAATCGCCTCTTTACTAGTCACCCTGTTTCACCCTCGACTCCCTCCAAAAAAACCTTGGAACAAGATCTAAACTCCTTGCCTGACATTCAGTCAAAGCCCAAAGCCATGGTCGGCATGGCCTTTCCCAACATCATCCCCCATCACCACATAGTACAGCCACACCTAGTGCCTCTCTGTTCCTGTCAAGCTAGGACCCCCCAAAGTGAAGGCCTTTTCACTAGCGGCTTCCAGTGCCTGGAATGCTGCCCCCCCCCCCCATTCAATGAGTCACTCCTCTTGTCATTCACATATAGGTTAGACATCACCTCTTCAGAGGTCTTCCCAGACGTTCTCTTTCACGTTTCCTAAAGTGACTCCTTACATAGTACCTATCACTATGTGATCTGTTTACTTATTCATTGATCTGCTGCCTGTCTCCCCACCACCAGCAGGATGTAAGCAGGGGCTGGGCCTCCATCACTGCTGTTTTCCATGCCCAGGACAGTGCCTGGCACAAAGCGGGTGCTCGGTACTTGTTGAAAGAATGAACCGATTCTTGATCGTCAAGTCCAAAGGACAGTTTTCAATCTTTAGCCTATAGAACCTCGTACATTTGACAGCACAATCCCTCCCTCTTCTTGAATCTCTACCACCTCCTCCCACCAGCAGCAGATCTCAAGGCCAGAGTCTCCTAGTTCTCCCTGCTGTAACTTCTCTGTCTCCTTTGCACACGCCTCTTCCTCTGGCTGTGCCTTTCATGTCGGTAAACCTTGGGGTTCTGTTTCAGTTCCTGTGGTAGACAGAATAATGACCTCCCCAAGGATGTCTATATTTTAATGCCTAGAACCTGTGTGTGTGTGCGCGCGCGCACATGTGCATATAACCTTCTGTGGCAAAAGGGACTTTGGAGATATGATTAAGGATTTGCAAATCAGGAGATTATTCTGGAATATCCAGGTGGGCCTAATGGAAACACAAGGACCCTTATAAAAGGGAGACAGGAGGGTCAGAAGAAGACATGATGATGAAAACAAAGGTAGGAGTGATGTGGTCATGGGCCAAGAAATGTAGGCGGCCTCTGGAGGCTGGAAAGGGCAAGGAACAGATTCTCCCCCAGAAGGACCACAGCTAAGCCAACACCTTGATTTTAGTCTGATAACACCTGTTTCAGACTTCTGACCTCAGTACCGTGAGACACTAAGTCTGAATTGTTTTCAGCCCCTAAGGTTATGATAATTTATTATAGCAGTGATAGTAATCTGATACAGTTCTCTTCCATTCTCCCTTTCCCTTCACCCCAGTGTCCAACTGACCTCTAAGTCCTACTATTTGATCTTGAAAATGTGTCTCTTTCCCTCCATTGCTTCTATCATATCCTTGATTTTCATAATATTCTTCTAACTGCTCTCCTGGCCTCCCTCTTTAAGCCCCTCAAATCCATCCCCCATGCTCCATTTTTCTTTTTAAAATGCAAATAGCTTACTACACCATTCCTTTCTAGATTCTTCTGAGATAAAAGCCAAGTTGCTCAGTGAGATGTACGAGACTTCTCGGACTGCCTCCCACCCCTATCACTCTAGCCTCGCCTCTTCTGTACACCCATTTTTGCACTCCCTCAAATGCACCCCTCTGTTAGGAGACAGAAAGGGGAAGAGGGAGGGAGGAGAGAGGAAGTGAGGAAAAAGGTTGGTTTCACTTCTGGGTCTTTCCTTCACTCAATTTACCTCCCTAAAACCCCAATCCAGCCAACTCTCAAATCAAGGGGAATAGAAACAACCCCTCCATAGTAAGACAGTTGCGGACATATATCAGTAATTACACTTCATTACTCAAGACATACCCCTAAAGTGCAAAAACCTCACACCCCAACATGCAATTCCATGCCAATATTCATTCCCTTGCCGATTCGTCCACCCACAGAAATACAAATTCAGAAGACAGAGACAGATGCTCATACAACAGCACGTGCCTTTGCATAACTACCCTTAAAATCCTCTCACATAGACACAGCCTGAAGACGCAAACCCAAAACCAGGGAAGCAGGTAACTGCCGTGGCTTGGGAGCGAGACCATACATAGATGGGAGGGGTAGGAATGGATGGTGGAAGGTGGAGGGTAAGTGAAAGGGAAAAGGAATGACTAGGGGAGAGTCAACTGGGATGTATTCATTCACCGCCATTCCCGAAAACCCAACGACAGGTGAAATGTGTGCTAAGCAGTAGGGTACAAAAGTCCACAGTAGTGTTAGCAGAGGTAATAACAATAATAATAATAGCAGCAGCAGTTAATATTCCAACAGTGGTCATTATGTATCAGGCACAAGGGTTATACTCATATTAACTCATTAATCCCCGTAGCAATCTCATGAGGTGGATGTTATCATTCTCAGTTTATGGAAGATAAAATGAGGTCCAGGAAACTTAACTGATATGTACAGTGTCACATTGCTAAGAAGTGGTGGGACCTGGATCCCCATCTAGGTGGCCAGATTCCCGTCTATGTTCTCCTCCACCTCCCAACACAAGAGCCTGCCCATGAGGGCACACACACCACTCGGAGCTCGCGTGCTGGAGCTGGCGCTGCATGCTGTCTTTCCTTGGAGAGGCAATAACAATGCTTGTGGGATGGACTCTGACCTTGAAGTCAGGCTGCCTGGACCCAAATCATATCTCTTCTATCCACTACCTGCAGAAACTTTAGCAAGTCAACCATGTTAACCTCTCTGAGCATCAGTTTCCTCATCCATACATGAGGATATTAATATCTACTTTGTCGAGTTTTATTAGAATTAAATGAGATACTGTATATAAAAGTGCAAAGTACAATGCGTGACATACAGTAAGCACTCAATAAATAAATCTCTTCCTCCCTGACTGGTGTGGCTCAGTGGACTGAGTGCCAGCCTGCAAACCAAAGGGTTGCCAGTCCGATTCCCAGTGAGGGCACATGCCTGGGTTGCAGGCCAGCTCCCCAGTAGGGGGCGTGCAAGAGGCAACCACACATTGATGTTTCCTCTCCCTCCCTTTCTCCTTCGCTTCCCCTCTAAAAATAAATATATAAAATATTTTTCTAAAAAAATAAAGCCCTTCCTTTTGTTGCTCCAACAAATAATTACTCTTCAACTCCCTAAACCTAACACTTTCTAGAAACATCAGAAGAATGATCACCAATTATGGCTCTCAGGCTTATATACAGTTTGCCCAGCAAAGTATTTTAAAAGACATGATAACTGGGCAAGAGCTACATTGTGGCCACAAGACAAGCAGCTTAGCACATAGTAGGTCTTGCGGTTATGTCACCCCAGCCCCTGAAGGCATAGGAATTTGCCCCTGCTTAGAATCCAGGTGGCTTCAAAGTGCTTGAGACCTACAGAATCAGACTTCCCAGGGCAGGGTCTGAGCCATAACTGTTTGAATTCTTATATGCCCTCAAGTTTGAGGACCACTGAATTTAGAAGTAAAGACACGCCATGTTTCCCAACAAGATGCATGGCTCAGGGGTAAATGAGTTGACCTGCAATGCTGCCAACTTTGGAGGTTTCTTTTACATGAGACAGGAAATAAACAAAGGCTATGATTCTGAAACTGGAGATGTGGCCCTCTTAAGCCAGGATGTCCAGATCATCTTCCAGGGGAAGCCACAGCGTCTTCCTTGCCCAGATTTCAGCAGCCAGAAGAGCTATGCACAGCAAGGAACAGGAAAGGTTAACTCACCAGGGCTGGCCCTGGAGGAAAGAGGCGGCTGAGGCAGAGGAGAACACTCCTGGGGGACAGAATCCCTGACTTCAGCATGGAGGGGTGAGGAACACAGTCCCCGCTGACCCTCTCCTCAGAGGAGTTGCAATGGAAGTGGGAGGGCAGCAGCGTGGCCCATGGGAGCAGAGCGGGTGGTGGCCCACTGGTCTGCAGGGGCTGGTGAAGCACGGAGATTTACTTAAGTTGCACAGGAGCCAACCTTTGCGGTACAGGCCAGGGTTAGTCTTGCTGGCTGACTCAGTATGCAACCAAAAGTGACCTTAGAATAATTTCTTTAATAATAGTAATTATGTCAGAGCACAAGGTCAAATACTAACCAAAGACCCCCAAGTCAGGCCCAGCATTCCCTCCCCGACAGGGCCAGAGTCACGTGTCCACCCTCCTCTGCCCCAGATCCTGAGGCTGGTTAACAACAGGAGACGACTCAGGGGTGCCAGCCCACTTTGGAGCTGAAGGCTCCCACACGGAGTGCTTGGGCTCCCAGCAGTATTTGTGACTGAGTCATGCACAGTAAGGACACGGTTTTCCCCTAGGGGTGCATTCTCCCGTGCTGACTGCCAGGAGCTTGAGATCCTTCCAACTCTAATCCTCGCACTGAGAATATCTGTGTAACCGCCACCCAGTCAGCACCTGCCCGCCCACACTCTGTGCTTCACTATGTCCTGTCTCTAACTGGGTGCCAGAATGTTCCTTTAATAGAGAAAAAGTAATTGGCACGCTTGTTGTGCCTCTATTTGTACTTCTTTTCCCACAGCTGTTGGGGAGAGATAAGAAAAAAACTGTGTCTTTATTGGACAATATGTACCAGCAAATAAAATTGAGTTTTCACTATCCAGTTATCTCACCTACAGAACTAGATACTAGCTAAATACTAGATAGAATTCAGCAAGGTGCTAGCTAGATTCTAGCTAGTCAGCTAGAATTCATATGCACCTTTTCTGATCATCAACAAGTTGATTAGAAGATAGAATATAAACATCAATGCAATTAATGAATTTGTAAGTATTGTATATATTAAGGGAATTCTCAATTTCATATTTTCATCTTTCAACCGACCTTTAACACCCTATATATTAGCGCTCCTAAAGTCTGAATCCTCACCCCTTAAATCTAGGCTTTAAACAGCTACTGAATGAACTTTCAGGCTTTCTGATGAAAGTCCTATTTTCCTGACAGCATTTCTTCATTTATTCCTTCCTCCCACAAATGTTTCTTGAAAGCCAACTATGCATCAAGAACTGTGGGTGAAACATGGTGTCTGACTTCATGAAGCAGACAACACAGGGGAGGAGGCAAACAATAAATAAGAAAGCAAACTGATAAATAACATACTGTATAATTTATGCTATGAATGAAAGAATCAGGGTACTCTAACCAAAATAAATGGGGAACACTCCAGTAGCGACAAGCACACCTGGCACCTAGATCTTGGTCTATTAATGCCATTCTCCAAGGAACCAGGGCTCCTTGGAGAAATTGCTTATTCCAGGTTTGGGGCAGGAAATAAACATGATCCTGGAAAATCATGAAGTGCCAGAAAATAAGAAGGTGCTCAAATGTAAAAAACTACCTACATTGATAGGGTGAGGTCAAAGAGACACAGGAGCCAACTGAAAGAGCTCCCAGGAGCCAAAGCTGGAAAATGAGAGCAATAAAATAAATAAGATAGTATTGGATGATAACCCAAAGCATAAAATAAATATTCATGAGCACATCTGGATATGAGCAAATGATCGACTATACTGAAAAGTGGAAAACAAATAAATCACCCATGTAGAAGATTTCCAAATAACTTATGTACTGACAGATATTCTGCCCTCAAGGAGAGGTTCTCCAACTCCCCACACCTCAGGCGTGGGCAGTGCCTAGGGACTTCCTTCCAAAGATAGTATGGAAATGTGAAAAAAAGAATAATTTTTCAGGAGAGAAGCCTGGCAAAAACTACTTTAGCCAGGTGAGCAAGGGCAACACCAACAATCATAAATCATGTTGACAGGACATATCCTTAATACAATGTGATGAAAAAGGGCGCTTTACCTGTGTGGTTTCCCTCCCAAACCCATCGCCCAGTCCGATCGATCAGAAAATAAAGAACAGGTAAGTTCGCATAAAGGAGCATCCTATACAATTCCTGACCAGCGCTCTTCAAAACTCTCAAAGTCACCAAAAACAGGGAAAGTCCGGGAAACTGTCACAGCCAAGAGGTGCCCAAGGAGATGTGAAAACTAAATGTAATGTGGCATCCTGAATGGGACCCTAGAACAGAAAAAGAACATCCAGCAAAAACTAAGGAAATATGAAAAAAATATGGACTTTAGTTAATATTAAAATACAAATATTGGTTCACTAATTGAAACAAACGTACCCAACCAATACAAGATGTTATTAGTAGGCTAAGAATTCTCCGTACGATCCAGCTCAACTTTTCTATAAATCTAAAACTATTCTAAAAATCAGAGTCTGTTAATTAAAAGAAATTAATAAATGGGGAGGGAAGTCTAAGTTAAACAGAGTGGTCTGAGAATGCCTCACTGGGGAGTGACTTTAAACCTGAACTCGAAGGTGCAGGTCACGTGTGGAAAGGAGAAAGGATATTGAGAGCTTAGGAAATAGCATGTGCAAACCGTCCAGCAAGGAGGAGCCCGGTACCTCTGAGGCAGAGAGAGTGTGAGCATGCCCGAAGTGCCATGCACAAGAGGGAGACGGGTGGGAAGGAAGGGAGGAGGAAGGGAGGAGACCACTCAAGACCTTGGCTCATCTACAGTAAGGAGACGTGTCTTACCAAGTGCAGTGGGAAGCGACAGAAGGAGCGCGGTGCCACCAGCATAGCCACCTCATCCAGCACAACAGTGTTCGTACAGCCGGGGAATATTTTAACACATTCACCCGTTTTATAGACATGAGTGGGCAACGAATACTGACGATGAAAACTGGAGGTCTCAGACACATTTGGGCAATGATGGAAGCTCTTAGGCAGACTGCAAAGGTGAACTAAACTCATCTTTGGATATTCACTGGCTTTAAGTTGACTGCGGGATTAATTGTGAAAGAAAAGAACAAAATTAACATCTAGAATACTTCACTGAAGATTATGTCTAAAAGGTTAAGTTTAACTTGGGCATTCCTAATTTGCCAATCTCTGCCAACAAAACCCTCCTTAAGATGTGTGAGTCATCTTCTGTAGCCATGACTTTAGGGATGAAAGAAAGTGGGGAATTGCTGTAATGCTTTCTGCACTAAGTTTTACCGTTAACAGCTTGACCGAGGGGAGACAATATTTTGATGAAGGTCATATTTACTTTTTTTAATGCCTTCCCTTCTGCACCCTGCTCCCCAAGGTCAACATTAATCCACATTCACACCCCAAAGCACACCCAGATGCATTACCCTCCACAACACACACACACCCTCACTCTGAGGAGGTGGAGCCCTGGGATTGACCTGGACCACCTGGGCCCACCTTCTCCCTTCCTGCATCTCTTTTGCCCAGACCTTGTGAAGAAACTGGCAATATAGTCTGGTAAGTGAATTCTCAATAAGGATGCATATGGCTCTTCCTTAAAAATTTGAATTTTAAAAAAGATCTCATGAAAGTGAGAAAACCTTAAGCCAAGAAACGAATCTTACTAATATACATTTTGGGAGTTCTGCCAGTCTGGTAGGAGAGAGATTTTGTAGAATGGAAATGTTTGGCAGCCCCCTTTGGTTGTACCATGTGGATGACCAGATTCTGTGTCGGCACAGAAAGTCACGTTATCATTAATAACTCCACCTGGTCTCTTCAGTTATTTTGGTGGCCTTTTCCCCAAACCATAGTCCATCTTGTTTTCTTTTGTCTTTTATCCTCACCCAAGGACTTTTTTTTTTCATTGCTTTTGAGAAAGAGAGAGAGGATGAGAGAGAGGAACATCAATTGGCTATCTTCTCGAATGCACCCCAACTGGGCAGTTGAGCCCGCAACCTTGGTATGTGGCCTAACTGGGAATTGAACCTATGACCTTTCGGTCCATGGGACGATGCTCCAACCAACTGAGCCACACTGGCCAGGGCCCATTTTGTTTTTAAAGATAAAATAACAATAACTTTGGCACTATCAGAAACTCCTAATAAATAAATTGCTAAATGTTGATTAAAGTATAACATGTTTATTTTCAGAGTTTTAAAATGTGCTCATTAGCAATCACGTGCCAGAGCTATCCGGAAGCTGGGGATATAATGATCAAGTCAGACCATATCCTCACTCTTGAAGAGACTATTTGCTAGTTCAGTCTAGTTCAAGACAAAAGTCCAAGAGAAAATGGTAGGCAGGCCTGAGAAATTCAGTAGAAACTTAAGACCCACCAATCAAGGACAGCAAAGCTGGGATGAGTTAAGAGTCCGCTTTTCTTAAGCAGAGAACTCCAAATGAGCAGTAAGGGTTCAGGTTAGGAAGAGCTAAGGAAATCCTCAGTCTGAAAAAAAAGCTGTGAATAGAGCAACAAGGTGTATGTTAAGAAAGATGTGGGCCCTGGCTGGCGTGGCTCAGTGGATTGAGTGCCGGCCTGCAAACCAAAGGTTGCCAGTTCAATTCCCACACAGGGCACATGCCTGGGTTGCAGGCCAGGTCCCTAGTTGGGGGAGTGCAAGAGGCAACCAGTCGATGTATCTCTCACACATCAATGTTTCTCTCCCTCTCTTTCTCCCTACCTTCCCGTATCTCTAAAAATAAATAAATAAAATCTTTAAAAAAAAAAAAGAAAGATGTTGAATTGCATAAAAATAAATGTTGGAGGAAATCATAACTTATTAAAATGGAGCTCCATGACAATAGCAAATGCAGGTATAGATGGAGAGCAACCAGAAGCTTCATGTATTGTTAGTGGGAGTATAAAAGAGTTCAATCACGTTCAAAAACTGCCAGTTTCTTTGAAAGTGAAACACTCACCAAATACTCCAACTCCTAGTTAGTTACCTAAGAGAAATGTCCACAAAGACTCACACAAAAAATGTTCACAGCAGATGTATTCACTGCGGCCCAAACTGTAAACTACCCGAAGGTCCACAGGCAAGGAAGTAGATAAGCAAATTGTGAAATATTCATGTAACGAAACAATACTCAGTAATACAACTATACATGATAAGGATGACTCTCAAAAGATTATGTTAGGCAAAGAGGCAGGTCACAAGAGAGTACATACTGTATGTTTCCATTTATATGTAGTTCAAAATGGGAGGAACCAATCTATACTGAAAAAAAAAAAAATCTGATCTGTGGTTGCCTACAGCTGGGAGATTAACAAGGAAATGAACTGGGTGAGAGAAATATTCTGCTTCTTGCTTGGGGTGATATTTATACCCAATGGTCAACACATTGAACTTCAACATTTAAGATCTGAGCATTTTATCATATGTTAATTAAAACCCAATTGTTTTGTTTTGTTTTACATTTAACTTGTAGGCTGCTTTAACATCAGGTTAACAGTAAGGGGCACAAAAATATCAGCAAATACCTTAGTAGAGGGGGCTACTCTCTTACATGTTAAAACCATATGAAGTCTTGGTGACTCTGGGTAATAAGAGGTTGAGTTAGACTGATCCAAGACAATTGTGGCAAAATGCCTTTGAGATTCAAAAACAACTTGCTCACAAGTAATCTTTTTTTTTTTTTAAACAAACAATCCAATTTTTTTTTCTTTTAGATTTTATTTATTTATCTTTAGAGGGGAAGGGAAGGAGAGAGGGAGAGAAACATCAATGTGCGGTTGCCTCTCGTGTGTCCCCTGCCGGGAACTGGCCTGGCAACCCAGGCATGTGCCCTGACTGGGAATCGAACCTCGATCCTTCGGTTCGCAGGCCCGCGCTCAATCCACTGAGCTACACCAGCCAGGGCAGAAGTAATCTTTTTTAAAAAAGAAAAAGTTCCCTTATAAACATTTAGTGAAGGTCTACCAGGGCCAGGCACTGAAATGGGTGTTGAGTCTTCAGCCCCAGTTCTGATGAGCTCCCATTCGAGTGAAGGATAGGATGCCGGCTGTAAAACACACAAAAATGTGAATGAGTTCATTTCAGATGCTGACTGATCGCATACTCAATTTGAACTTCAAAGGTTGTCTTGCTTTTAAGTTTATTTCTCATTAAGATATGAAGTTGGGAGACAAAATGGTGTCACAGCATAAGGCCGGCAGGGCTGTGACGATGGAGCCTTTGCTTAATTGCTCACTATAATTCGTGGCACAGAGTAACCTTTCAATAAGTGTCCGTTATCATCATTATCATTATTATGATTTCCCTCTTCTCCCTTCCCTAAGTACAACATGAACTTTGAGAATACATGTGCCACTAAAGACATGTACAGAAATATTCATAAGTTTCATTCATAACAGCCCAAACTGGAAACGACCCCAACAGTGGGATGGATAAATAGCTTGTGGCATATTTGGATAATGGAATACTTCCCTGCAATAGAAAGAACAAACTGCTGCTATGTGGCAATTAACAACTTCGATGCATCTAATCTCACAGACATAATATTGAGTAAAAGAAGCCAAACACAAAAGAACACATACTATATGGTTTCATTTATGTGAAGTTCAAGGACAGGCAAAACCAGCCTATGATCTTCAAAGTCAGAAGGGTGGTTGCATTTGGCAGGAACTGTCGACTGGAAGAGGCGCAAGGGCGTCTCCTTGCATGTCAGAAACGTTCTTTACCTGGATCTGTGCGGTGGTAACATGGGTGCATACATGTGTAAAAATTAATTCGGCTGGCTGTTCACTGCAGATCCGAGCACTTTACTATATGTCCGTTAAAACTTTACTTTTTACTATCTGTCCATTACTATTTACTATATGTCCATTGAAAAAATTAAGGTTGTAAGTGCAATTAAGTTACATAAAAAAGTACATTAGAAACATGAGTATTCCTTATGGACTATCTCAGTTACTTTCATCCACTGATGGTGCAGTGAATGGAAACGCTGGACCGCGTCTAGCGTGAATAGTTCATTCCTTGCGTGCGTATTTCCTGGGCACCTCCCAGCTGCTGGGCGCCATGCTAGGTGCCCGGAACACATGAATGAACATGACAACGAAATCCCCATCCTTAAAGGCATCCCTGAAATGAGCAGCCAGCCATGCAACCTACTACCTGGGGGCAGCCGGTGGCAGCTTCTCTAAATGTGGCCAGAGGGTCCTGCGGGAGTTCAATGACTCCGCAGGAGAAACCTCAGACCCCAGTTCATACCCAGGAACTGAAATGTCACGCAGGGCCATCCATTTCTCCTGAGGGGCAACAGGGGCAACATGTCTCAGGTTGTGGTGTTCAGGTGCACTTGACTTTTCTAGGTCACTGGTGGCGATGGCAAATATCTTCCTGGAAGGCTCCTCATTCGTGACAACAGCAGAGGAAAAGAGGCTAATTTCAGAGAACGTGGCCCAGCTTCCACCTGCAGCGGGACCCAACAGGCGACCCTTTGTTCTCTCAGTGGTGGCAGTGGGGCTGAAATCATGAAACGCCTTGAGCGACTGCCCACCGCCCTCGTCATGGGCCCCAGGGGTCTGCCCTCCAGGTGGTGCAGGAGCTGGCCCCATGCAAAATTAATGTATGAAACATGAAAAACTCTTTGTTCTCGCCTCTGGTATGAATTAATATTTCAACACGTTCTGAGTTTTATTTCAAAGGATCCAAGTTAATTGACGGTATGTCCAAAATAGCCCTGATCACCTTGCTTGCTGTAGAGCAGCATTTTGTACAATGCTGAGTGACAAAGATGGGCACAAGTAGGGTGTCCCAGGGCCGTTTTGCCTTCCTGAAGGGGTCTGAAGACCAAACGAATTTGATCATCGCAGAACTAAAAATAAAGCGCACCTCTCAATGATTCCTAAAATCATTGTAGTTCTTACTCCTCCTAAAGCCAAGCAAGCAATTGTTCCTAACTTTAACACTGACGAGACCAGAAAGCAGGCCCAAGCGACTAATATTTGGGATCTAGACCTGACCAAAAAGAAGGGTGACCAGATGTCCTTGTGGGCCTAGGACAGTCCCAGTTTACACTTGTTATACGTATTAATAGAGCCTTCGCTAACTCTCAAAGGTGTGCTGTTTTGCACAGTCAGTCATATGGTCACCTTATAGCTGGTGAACGGCAATGACACGCCTTTGGGGGAAGGAACCAGGGTCCCATAACATCCTGTGGTTCACCCTGGACCCACTCAGACCCCAGATCCCAGGGCCACCAGACCCTGAGAGGAAAGACAGTGCAAAAGACATTGGACCTCAAACATGAACTTCGACAAGCAAGACAAAAACCTCACGGAGAAGAAAAAGACAACTACCCAAGGAGGCTAACAGGGCTCTACCCTATGGGTGTGGTGTGAGTTTCCTCAGGCTGCCATAGCAAATAGTCACAAACTGGGCAGCTTAAGACAACAGGAATGTTAATGTCTTCTAGTTCTGGAAGCCAGAAGTCCAGAACTGAGGTGCCGGCAGGGCTGGCTCCTCCTGGGTGGACCTGCTCCATGCCTCAGCTTCTGGGGGTCGGCCAGCAGCCTTTGCATCCAGACACGCCATCTCCACCTCCATCTGCACACCACCCTCCCCTCGGTGGGCTTGTGGGTCTCTGCACCCCTGCCTCCTCTCCTCTCTGACAGGGACACCTGTCCTTGGATTTGGGGCCCGCCCTAACCCAGGGTGATCTCATCATGAAATTTTTCATTATATCTGCAAAGACCCTTTTTCCAAATAAGGCACATTCATAAGTTCCAGAGGTTAGG
This sequence comes from Glossophaga mutica, assembly GCA_039655065.1. Lineage (NCBI taxonomy): Eukaryota > Metazoa > Chordata > Mammalia > Chiroptera > Phyllostomidae > Glossophaga > Glossophaga mutica. The sequence goes on from CM077313.1 coordinate 9,662,538, forward strand.
ACTTTGGTGGGGCCACCATTCAACGCACTACAGGTGTACACAAAATAGTGCCTAGGTGAGTCAGAGCTGGCCAAGTAGTCTATTTTTCACAAAGCACGAAGGCTTTCTAAGCTAAATCTGGCGGAAGAAGGAGGACTCGACTCCCTGATGGAGAGAGAGTACAAGTAAACCAAATGCCTGTGGCTCGGAGACACTCTTCTGTGCCTGATTTTGTGGCCACTGTGTCCCAGGCGTAGAGGCAGGGACAGGTGACAGTCATGCCTGCAGAGCTTGCCCTGGTATTCACTGTTCATGGCCTACGAAGCTCCAACAGTGTTGCGGGCCTGAAAGTGCCAGAGCTGCATCTAACAGGAAATCAGCTTGGTCCTAATGCCTTCATACATCTCACTTTTTAGTCATCAAATATATTAACTGGCCCCTCACACACTTGTGGGGGGGTACCAAAGAGAAGAAAGGATCCCCTTCTCAGCACGGCCATCAGGAATGATGGATGGTTTTAATCTCAAATCCCCCCAGGGTATTTCTAGACAAAGATCCCACCTGATCATGTAAATTAAACACCAACCACCAACCCAACTTAGCGTGTCCACTGTCCATCAAATGCCTGCTGCCATAAACAAGACATAAGATTAAAAATTAAATTAAAAAAATAAGTTCTTATGGAATCATCTTCCAGGACAGGCCACTCCTCTGATCCAAAGCACCACGGACTGCCCATTGCTATAGCAGTGTCTTCCCAGCGGGTTTCCATGATGCCCGGAACAAGGTGACCGGAGTGGGGGCGGATGGAGGGGACTGGGCCAGCCTCCAGTGCACATTCCATGTGGAAGACATTCCACATTCAAAGAGCACATCTCAAAGGCTTTTCACACGTCAGTTCCTGCCTAGGACTCCCGCCTCATCTCTTGTGACTCCCCTACATGCAACACCACCCACCACCCCATATCTATCCAGTGTGCCAACACACTGCTTTTTTAAAGCCTTGGCTCATGCCATTCCTCAGCTTCAAATGCTCTTCCAAGTCCTATCCACTGCCCTGAAAACCAGGGGTCCTGTCAATCACCCCTCCTCCATGATGTCTTCTTTCTCTACTTCAACCCAAGATGGCCTCTCCCTTCTCTGATGATTTGATCACTCATTCCACAAAATCATCTCCTAGTAAATGTCTTATTCCTTTCCTGTTCCCAACGAGCCCAAAGCCCTTCAGGGAAGGGGTTCTCATCAGCTTGCATGGTAGCCTCCCCTTAGCAGTCACTCAGTAGCATCTACAAGTTACCTGAGGGTCCACGAGAAGTTCAAGAGATTCGCATAATAGGTAAGCACAACTTTGATTCATTATTATTTATTCCCTGAGCTTCCAATGCCAAGGGCAATTTTCTAGCAAACAGACTTCCTTCACCTGGAGAGCTGCAAATGCCAAGTGTAATTAAAACAGCAGCTTTACTTTATTGTCCAGTAGGTTTCACATGCTCTGGGTCACTGGGCTTCATTTCCTTCTAAGCAGTTAGGGAGCCGAGTTTCTTCTTTTAGTTGTTTGCCACATTTACAATAGCCCTGCTTCCTCCAGAAGTGATGTGCAACCTATGTTTTAAACTAAAGTAAACTAAATATGTGTGTGTGTGTTTTTTTTTTTTTTTGGTTTGAGAACTTTTTAAAAAGTCTTACTTAACACCTCCAGCTGAGTGGAGACACCTGAGAAAGGCACATAAAACCAAGGTTGAGACAGGAGAGCAGTGCTCTTCTAAATCAAACACACACATGCTCCCAGAAGCATTTTAAAAAATTCCTTTGACAAGAAACAACTAATTAACATCCTGGTAGGGGGCATCAGATATTTTTTTACCCTTGGTTGACTTCCACCAAACCAAAGCACGAAAAGGGAAAGGGGAAGGGGAAGGGGAAGGGGAAGGGGAAGGGAAGGGAAGGGAAGGGAAGGGAGAGAGAAGGAAGGGAGAAAGGGAGGGGGGAAGAAAAGGAGGGGGAAGGAAGACTAGGTAACTCTGGAAGCTTTCTTTTTATATTTTTCTCTTATGACTCTGTTTGGTGAGATAATAGGACTTGAAATTCTAGGGAGGAAGGAAGTGATGAGTAATGAGAAAGAATAGCTTTGTAATCTTCTTTGAAAGGTTTTTCTTTCACACCGTATATTTTTTCCTTAGAAAAAATAAAATGCAATATTCACATCTCTACCTTGCTTATGTTGCAATTTTGAACATTCGCAATACTTAGAATACTGTATGTTAGTCTCCAATCAACAAATATTTATTACGTTCCCTGCACTGCACTGGGTGCAGGGAAAACAGAATTAATAAGATGTGATCAACTATCCCTCCCAGCGATGTGGGCAGCAAACGCCCCAGGGGTTTCCACAGTAAGACAAATAGGAGTCCTGCCCAACAATGCTTGTCAATATGCAAAAGGGGTCGAGGGGAGAAAAAGAAAATCTCGCTGCCCCCTAACGTTTGAGGGTCATTACAGATGCACAAGAATGGGTTCACTGGGGCAGAAGTTCACTCCTTTTGCACTTTAGGAACTAAATGCTTAAGATCACTGTAAGAAAGTAACCAGCTCACAATTCTAGCCTACATATCTAGCACGACTGTCACAGAATGTTCTAGATCAAAGCAGCACAGCAATCTCTAGCTCCCTCTACATACAGCCAAGGCTCACTGGGGTCTGCCTGAGTTCACAGCAGCCACCAGTGCAGACCAGGGGACAAGGCCCCATGTCCTGGGTCTGAGGCAGGAGTACCCTGACTCACAGTCGTCCTTCCCTCGGCACAGCGCAAGGGCTTCTTCCTCAGTCCTCAAGGAGCTCAAAGGGATGATGGGGAGCCACGAGCAGGGGGAAGCAGTCTTGACCGTGCTGTCTCCTACTTCTGCTGATGAGATGGGGAAAGCAGGGCAGCCCAGGGGAGATTGTCACAGTACCAGACAGTGACACCACCGGCCCTGGCATGAGTCACAAGACAAGGAAGGTGACAACCTCCTGCCCACCTGAGCACCCATTAAACACCTGAACACCCAGCAAAGCTTAGCTGTGCTCTCCCTGCCTTATCCGATCCCAAAAATCTCTCTTCCCCCAAGGGGGGCATAATTTCGGTTTTCCTACGTATCTCTGATAGAGCATCAAGAGACAGAAAAGATAGGCGGGGAGGGTGAGGCAACACTCAGAAGAACCTTAAAACAAAGGGATGATAATAAAATAACAAAAGGAAAAAACCCCAGGGGCATCATGGTAATTTGGACATAAACAGAGCCTAGGACTGGATGGAAGTTTAGGCAGAGGCTCCTGGCTGACCCAAACTGGAAGTTCCAAAGATTAGATTTTTTTTTTTAATGTGTTTGTTATTCTGACTAGTGGCCTTGATCCATGTGTAAAGGGGTAAAAAATACTGTATTTGGCTATGGAAATGAACCAGCTATAATGGCTCTCTTTACAGCTACATAAACAAGCTATTACAGGTTATCTTTCATTCAGAGCCTTCAGATTCACAAAGAAGAAAAGTGGTAAAGAAAAAAGAAAAATAATGCACAAGATGAAAAAGGAAAAAGCCCTTATCCATAATTTTCTCCCCACCACCGTGCTCTATTACACTCATGCGATCACATTTAAAGCTGAGTCTAAGGTGCTGCACGGTACTTCCAAAGGGGCCCTGCATTCCATCCCCCAGGGCGCTGTGTTGGTCCTCTGATGGACGTTAGGCACCTTCCCTAATATGGGATGGAATTTGCTTTGCATAACTAATGACCTTTGTTTTATAATCTCGTGTTCTTAGGACCCCCCTGGGACCAAAAAGCATAAAATTCTTATATGCAACAGCCCTTGAAAAAGATGCTACAATAATGGCCCATTAATAAGTGCATTACTGTCTCACCTAGAAAAGGAGCCTAATGAACAAAACAAACAGAGCAAAATAGAACCAGAGGCATGGAAACAAGGAACAGACTGACAGCGACCAGAGGGGAGGCTCGAGGGGGATAAGGGGGGAAAGAAGGGGAAGGGACTAGTCAAGGAACATGTCTGAATGACCCATGGTCAAGGACAACAGGGCAGGGATTGACTGGGGGCGGGGGCAGGAGGGGGCAGTGAAGAGCAATGGGAGAAAAATTGGGACAACTGTAATAGAACAACAATAAAATATTCAATTAAAAAATAAATACATACAGTGGATGAGCAGCCAGCCTGCATCAGACAGGACAGGCTGGATTTCAACTTCTTTTCCTTCTTAGTAGGTCACTAGAAAATCCTTCCTCAAGACATTTTTTTCTCCTGAACCCTCCTCCTTCATTCTCCCATTTCTTTTTTTCCTTTGCCCTGTTCTGCTTCTTTTCTTGCCAAGCAGAAGTCTTATTTACTTATTAAACCAAATCCCTTGAGTATATTATGGTCCAGTTTTCCAGGGGAACTTTCAAGCTGCTCTCATTTACTTCTAATAACAGATTTCTAATTGGACGAAGCAGATCAAATACGGTGGTTTTCCTCTTGTCCTCATGAACTCCACCAAGGAAGGAGAGAATTACAAAACACAAACAGAAAATGTCACAGTTCCATAAAAAGAATAGAAAAGAAGACAATACATGCAAGATTACAACACAATTTTAGAAGATGAAGAGCAGGGGGAGGATGGTACCTGACTGCAAAGGGCAAAGTTATAACTTCAGCAAGCGGAAAGGCGGATGCTAAAAAGGCAGCAATTCACCACCACTGAGCCCCGGAGAGGATCGGGACTCTGGGTAACAGGTGCATGGGGGGGAATCAGGTCTCACACAATCTAAATGTAAATCCATCACTCATTAGAATTCTCCACCTAGTCAAACTATGGGCCAAGGATGATAACAAAAGCATTTTCAAGCAAACAAGGACTAAAACCACACACTTTGTAAAGAAGCTATTACAGGTCGTGCAAAAGAGGAAACAAACTATGGGGGGGAAATGAAGATGAGATACATGAGGAAAAGGGAAGGTAACTGGGAGAGCGGTCACTTAGGTGTGGGGACCGCCTACACAAAGAGAGCCAGCCAGAGGAGGAGGAGAGAGGGCTCTGAGAAGAGAGCATGGAACTCAGGGACAATCTTTGACATTGAGGTGCTTGGAAAACAATATTGATACGTATCTGGCACTGCTATTAGCATCTTTGAGGGAAATTATTTAGCAATAGATACATAAAATGCTGAACGAATTTTTTAAAATGGAGTTTTTACCTCTAGGCAAATAAAAGGATGTACAAAAAGTAAGAATACTCATAGCACACAATGTGGCTCAGAAGTAAATGATATTTGCACAGTCCTAATAATGTAAGTACTGACAAGGGATTTAACCAAACTGTGGTCTAGTTATACTAAGAAAATGAAGAGGGGGGTGGATGAAGAGTGGGGTCCATGAGCTAAAATTCAATCAACAACATCAGAAAGTTAATATGTAATATCTAATACTGTCTAAGAAACAGCAGTGTGAGTATATTACATTACTTTTAAATATGGTGCTTTGTGAGGAAACAATTAAAAACACCCAAAGTGACCAACTGCCTCTGAAAAGCTGGCTTGGGAAATGGAAGGCAAGGAACTGGGGGTTTTGGGGTTTTTGTTGTTGTTGTTGTTGTTGTTTGGTTGTTTTTCTGTAGGACACTTTTTTTTTAAATATATTTTATTGATTATGCTATTATGGTTGTCCCGTTTCTCCCCCATCATTCCCCCCACCCTGCACACCCTCTCCCACCCACATTCCCCCCTTTAGTTCATGTCCTTGTGTCATAAGTTCTTTAGCTTCTACATTTCCCACACTATTCTTGCCCTCCCCTGTCTATTTTCTACCCACTGTCTATGCTACTCATTCTCTGTACCTTCCCCCGCCTTCCTCCCACGCCCCTGTTGCTAACCCTCCATGTGATCTCCATTTCTGTGGTTCTGTTCCTGTTCTAGCTGTTTGCTTAGTTTGCTTTTGTTTTAGGTGTGGTTCTTAATAGCTGTGAGTTTGCTGTCTTTTCACTGTCATATTTTTCATCTTCTTTTTCTTAGATAAGTCCCTTTAACATTTCATATAGTAAGAGCTTGGTGATGATGAACTCCTTGAACTTGACCTTATCTGAGAAGCGCTTTATCTGTCCTTCCATTCTAAATGACAGCTTTGCTGGAAAGAGCAATTTTGGATGTAGGTCCCTGCTTTTCAAGATTTCAAATATTTCTTTCCAGCCCCTTCTTGCCTGGAAGGTCTCTTTTGAGAAATCAGCTGACAGTCTGATGGGAACTCCTTTGTAGGTGACTGTGCCCTTATCCCTTGCTGCTTCTAGAATTCTCTCCTTCATTTTAATCTTGGCTAATGTAATTACGATGTGCCTTGATGTGTTCCTCCTTGGGCCCAACTTCTTTGGGACTCTCTGAGCTTCCTGGACATCCTGGTAGTCTATTTCCTTTGCCAGATTGGGGAAGTTCTCCTTGATTATTTGTTCAAATAAGTTTTCTACTTGTTGCTCTTCTTCCCCTTCTGGGACCCCTATAATTCGGATGTTGGGATGTTTAACGATGTCCCGGAGGTTCCTAAGCCTCTCCTCATTTTTTTGAATTCTTGATTCTTCCTTGTTTTCTGTTTGGTTGTTAATTTCTTCCTTCTGGTCCACTCCATTGATTTGAGTCCCAGTTTTCCTTCCATCTCTATCGGTTCCCCATGCGTCTTCCTTCATTTCACGTATTGTAGCCTGCATTTTCTCATCTAATTTATGAGCAAAATCAACCAATTCTGTGAGCATTTTGATGACCAGTGCTTTGAACCGTGCATCTGATAGGTTGGCTATCTCTTCGTTGCTTAGAGGAATTGACTCTGGGGTTTTCATTTTTTCTCCGGTTTGAGCCATTTTTGGTGGGGTTTTTTGTTTTGTTTTGGTTTGGTTTGGTTTTAGTCTGGTCGCAGCTATTACGTATGAGGAGTGGAGCCTTAGGTGTTCCTCAGGGCGGGGCAGCCCAGTCACTGGGTTGTGATGCTACAGGTTGGGGCGGGGTCCAAGAGGGAAGAATGGCGCCTGCTCCGCTCTCTTCTGGACTCCGGTCCCTTCCGCCGCTTCCCCTTCACCTGGATTATCTGCGCACGCTCACATGCTGTTACGTAGTGAGGGGTGGAGCCTCAGGCACTCCCCAGTGTGGGGCAGCCCAGTCGCTGGGTTGTGACGCTGTATGTGGGGGCGGGGTCTGAGAGTGGACAATGGCGCCTGCTCCGCTCTCTCCTGGATTCAGTTGTAGGACACTTTTAATTGTATTTTACTATCACCACTTTACTTTGATTAAAAAGCATTAATAAAGGTTAATTAATAAAAATAAAATTAAATTTATAAAATGTGTCCCATTAATATACTCTGAATTAATGTTTTTATAAAACCTGCAATTATGTGAATAGTAGAATTGTATTGTGTTGCCTTTTATTAAAAGAATTTTATTAAATATAAACATTTAAAATATACCGCCATTTAAAAAAGCTAACAAGGACATGGGTGCTTTGTAACAGCTGCATCTGCTCTTCTAATCTTTACAGCAACCTGGTAAATTGCATATCACCATTTCCTTCCTTCTGCAGATTGAAGACTCGGAGTTTCAACCTGCCCAAGGTCACAAGACTCGTAAAGAACAGAGGGGAGACTCCACCTGGCTCTTCTGCCTCCCGGTGCACCATAGCACGCAGCTGATGCCACCTCTCTGTTCTAAGCCACATCCCACAAAGCAAATACCTGCCCATTTTGCCTGCAAACATGTAGAAAGACATTGCCCTTCCAAACTACAGTTACAAGATCCATCTCCACCCCAACCTGCCCCTCCCACCCCTGTCTAAAATCGGACTGCTTTACCATTACCACTGGACTATCGAGCTGAAGCAGACTGTGCCCCACTGACCCTTCCAGTGCCATCCATGGTGATGGCAGAGCCCTGCTCTGTGCCAGGAGGGAAAGAGAAGCCTCCTCCAGAGTCACCGACAGTTCACCTGAAGGAGGGCAGATCCAATCCAAGGGCCTGTGCTGCTACCTCTCAACCTGCACGGCTCTGGCTCCCTTCACCAGTCCTTCCCCCACCTGCCCCTGCCCCTCCCAATGCCTGAGGCTGAACCACATAGGGATTCCCCACTGAGGATACTGAGCAAGCATATCTGCAAAATACATCAAAGCGTGTTAATAAAAATGTTTCCTGGGTGCCAACTGAAGGCGTGGGTGTCACACAGAGCATAGACTGTGGAGAGAGACCTCAGTGCTGGGCTGGCGTCCCCAGAGCTCCTCAGCCCCCACATGCCAATCCTAGTCTTCCACCTGCCGGTACCGATCCTCTACACCTTCAGGCTCTCTGGCCACCAGAGCCCTCTGGGACCACTCAGGACCAACTGGCAGGGCCAGGCCAGGCAGTTCATGCCCCCACCCCACCAGGCCTCAACACATGACCCAGGAAAACCAGCATATGAAGAGCCCAGCACCCAACTCGGCAGCTGGAGTACCCGGCAATGTTTTCTGCACTGCTGTGCCGCGCTCCAGCTGCCCCCAGCAACAGTCCGCTCCAGGACTCGCCCTGCACCCGCCTCCCTCCAGGTGCTGCCCCACAGCCTTGTCTCAGGGTGCACTTCAGGGGGACGCAAACCCACACAGGGCCTGTCTGACTCAGCAAAACGAGTCACAGAGCCAAGTGTGCCGAGGGAGTGTCCTTGGGGACCTGCTCTAATAAACAGATAGGACTGACCCATAATTAGCACATCTGTTTTTTAAGGCAGAAGAAATTTGTTAGAAAGTAAGCTTTTCTGAAGAGCCTTGGATGAGGCCCTTTTGAGTTTTGTTTGCACTGCTGGATCGTCACTCCCTTCCTTCACCGCCCTTTCCTTCTGCAAAGGCGAGCTCCCTCTGACCACCCAGTCCAAAAACACAAATGAACACGGACTGAAATGTGAGGGTCCGGGATCGTTTATGTATTTTTATTTACCAGCGCTGCCTCTTTAGCAAAGAGTCTGCAAAACTGTTAGCCATTTGTTCCTCGTGCAGAACCCCGTGCAAGATTCTTCAAACAACAGGCCCTGAGCTTTCCTTGGGGGCATCAGACATCACTGATTTAACTAACGCCGTCACCATCGCCATCATTCAGTTACATACCACTTACTATGTGCTCAGGGTTCTAAGCACTTTCATGTATTCACTCATTTACCCTGCACAGTGGGCAGGGTATTATCCCCACTGTACAGTTGAAGAAACTGTGTCTGATATCACACAGAAAACAGGGAAGCTGAGATTAAAACCTAGGCGACCTTACTTCAGGACCCTAATCTGAAGAATGAAGGCAGAGGCCAGACTTGCAGACAGAGCTCAGCGTGTGCCAGAGGCAGCCTCCAGCCTAGAAACCGGCCCAGAAGAGGAACCCTTGAAAGGCTGGAGCGGAAGTGGGGGCGGGAGCAGGACTGAGCCATGGACGGAAGCAATGATGGTGCTGATGAAGCCCAGCATCCCAACTATGCAACTAGACTCCCTTCCAGTAAGGTGTTTCTTGTAATACCATCGTTTCACAGAAATGTACAGGAAAAAGTAAATAATGTAATATTTCACAAATGTCCTACTCTAGCCATGGATGCTGTGGAGGGGTCCCTCAATCCAGAAAAATCTCTCTGAATCCCCACTGCGCTGGAGTTTAATAGCTGAAGAAATTGACTGCAGGTCCCCAGCTGAACTCAGTATTTGCTCCTGCCAGCACTGCTCTTGGTCTTGTGAGAAGCTGTGGGGTCTCTCCCAACCCTCTTCCTACCTCCCCCTCCACCTCCCCACTTCCTTCCAGCACCTGCAAGTCTGTCCTCTACCACTCAAAGATCAGCACCCACTTCTGCTTTGTGCTGGGGCCATGTTGGCACAGATGATGCCACTTCCATTGTCTCTGGCTAATGAGAAAAGAACACAGGCGGGCTGGAGAGGTAAACAATGCATTCAATTACGGCCAGCTGTTCAAACAAAGGGTTCTCGGAGGTTCCAACAAAGGGTTCTTGGTGGTTCAAACAGAGAGGCAGGCAGCAGGGATGGAGTCACAGGGCGCATGACACCCTGAACTTGGAGCTTAAGCAACCAGCGTCACACTCACTCACCAACCGCAATTTCGTTTTAGCGAAAAACATCAGTCATCACATTAAATTAATGTTGTTAATTTGAATTTTATGGGTTTTGTCCTTTTGTTTTAGTGTGTAAATCTTTTGGTTTTATGGATACATATGAGCTTTAAGTGCTAGAAGTTTATACCTAGCTTTACTTGACACACATTTAAATAAAATTATAATAAAAGTAATTTAAGTCAACTCTGGGGGTCCATGAAAATGTTTCTCTTTAAACTCTTCTCTGCACCTTACAGGCAGGCCTTTTCCCTTGATGTAAATGCCCCTTAAGGTCATTCTTTATTTCCCCCTAGGGAACCTTGCTCCTAACGGTGCTCAGTGAAGTTTAATGGGGGTCGTTGAACTTTGCCCTTCCTTCACCTGATCCCCATTTCGATATCTAAACAGTTTCTTAATCCTGTGTCTTTCTTCCCCAGACTATGCCCCCCAAATTTTCAAATTTCCTTCAGTCAACTCTTACTTTTCACCAAAGGGAAAGTGGCGCATGCTGTGCCTGGCATTCGAGACCGCACACAGTGTGGTAAAATTCATTCCCTGGAAGAACCCTAACCCAGCTTTCCTGCTCACTCCCGCTGAGACACAACACAGGCGTCTCCTCCACCCTTCCTCCCTGCCCGCCCAGTTCCTTCTCAGGCCCTCCCTGGTCCACAAGCTCCACTCATATCAACTTTCTGTTTTCCTTTGTCCAGCATCACCCACCCTGCTGAATCACCAATTTTGGCCTGTTCCTGTACAATACCTTCTAAAGTAACCAAATATGCCACAAGACTCCCCAAAGGACTGATAAGCTCTTGGGGGACAGGGTATTCTTTACTCCCCCAACTTAGCCTGAACTCCCCACTAAAAGTGGTCTGTGTGAACAGCGTATAGGCAGTAGGTTATCTGGGGTGGAACCCAGGAACAGGAGTGAAGAATTGAGGGAGAGAGAAACACAGAAGGTGAGAAAGCCAACACAAAGTGGCGGGCTGGTCACCATACGGCTTACTGGGACTCAATCAAATTGGGACCTTTGAAGATAAGTAGAATATGGCCCAGAATCATTCACCAAAGGACAGAGGAGGGAGCATTTAACCACTAGTTCCCACCCCTCGCTGGTCAAGGCTTCTTGGCCTGTGGGGTGTCAACTCCTTTGTTCTTTCAAGTGGCATGAACATGCGTTCCAATGGGCCTCCCAAGAATGGTTTCTAGAGACCCCTGGACAGAAAGAGAGACATGGTGCAACTGCAGTAAGATGCTGTCCAGTTACAACTGTGCTGGGCTGGTTGCCTAGCAACAACTGGAGTAGAAGATGGGCAGAGAGGATGTGAGGCAGGACACAGAGATGTCTGATGCACCCCCTCAGCACTGACGCAGTGCTGTGCTCACAGTAGGTGTGCTGTGATTACTAGTGAAGTGAATGCACACATTTCCTCCTTGAGGCCTTTGCACATTAATCAGGGATCTTCTGTAGTCACCCAACTTCAGACCTGGAAAACTTAAGCCTGCCCCCTCAAGTCAATTATAAACAATCTTGGATCCCCATACTAAAATGCCCTTAACTGTGAAAATGGCAAGACAATACGATCATGACTTTAGATTTTTACATAGTATTTCTGTACACTAATTATATTTTCTAAATAACCACTCCCCGCCTGAGGTAGTGCAATTACCATACCCAGATCAAAAGCTATCCGCTCAAACGGTATTAAATGGTGACCCAATAAAAGAGTCTCTTCAACTCAATTCCACAAACATTTGCCGAGCCCCTATTACATGCAACATGGTGTTACAGATGCCGAAGAGATGTGACAAGCATGCCACGGTCCCTGACCTCAAGAAGCTTACCTTCAGGCCGGGATGGCCCAGCTAGCTCACCACCAAGGCAGACAACACGAGAAGCCCCAGAGAAATAAATGCACTGAAAGACTTCAGAGGGAATGGGCGCCCATCCCGCTGGGGACGTTGGGAATGGCTTCCTAAAGGAGTTGACTCCTACTGGTCATTCCATCTGGAAGGATGCTCCAGAAAGAGGCATGAGAATAGGAAGAAGAAAAGAAGGTCCCGGCAGTCTTGTTTGGCTGGGCAGTGCCCTCACCTGAGCCCCCCCACACTCCTTTCTAGTCCAGTGGTTTTCAAGCTGTGTTATTCGAAGTCCCCAAAACTCAGGGAACAGATGGACAGCAATGGGACAGATGGGACAGAGCACAGGGCTCTGAGGGTCTTCCCTTCTACTTCAACCAGAGTAGCTGAATTAGAACAAAACAAACTCCACTGCTAAACACACATTTAAAAAGTAAAAACCACTCTTGCAGTTGGACGCACCAGTATAGAAATTGGACGCACCAGTATAGAAATTAGAGATCTAACTGGTAGTAGACCAGATGGCCACATCACAGGCCTCTGACCTTCACTGGGTCTTGGTTTCCTCACCCTCATCTTTCAGCGGCTCTCAAAAGGTCTCTAACTATGCCTCCAATCTCATAATTGTTAGACAGCTGGAGGGGGAATCTACTTAATATTTGATGGAGCATTTGCTGGTAGCCAATGGCCTGCCTCTGGCTAAAATGCAAAGCAAGTTTCCAAGTCACAATATATTTCACCTCCTTTTACTCCTCTTCCCCACGAGAGGGGCTGGAGCACTTAGATAAATGAGACACGCTTCTTGGCTACGCACCCAGCAAAAGCCATTCATCACCCTGGCCAAGTGGGTGAGTGGCTATTTACAGAATTGAACACATGGTTCTGAGGAGCATCCTGGTGAGTTCTCTCCTCCCTGATGAACAAGAGACTTTTGATGCTACTGGCCACACCTTCCTTCCCGAAATTCCCCAGAATCACACAGCTAGGGGTGCAGGGGAGATGCTCCTGCTAAAAATATGCAGAGAGAGCAAAGGGGTTGCAGAAGAAATTACTGATACTTTGGCCTGCAACTATTAGTAGATATTTTAATTTGAATCCAGTGATTAAACAGAGTTAGTGAGGTGATTTCTGACAATTAACTGCTTTGAGAGGAATAAATCAGAGTAGAATTAGCCCAAAAGCCTATAAAAATGTCCAATGAGAGTTCATTCTTCCTGGCTGCCTACTACTAGGTTTATATACATTGGGGTAAAAATTAAAAATCAAGTATCAGCAAAGAGCAGAAAAAAAAATAATTATTGATTTTATAAATTATGCATCCTTAATACTTCTAGTCTAGAGATTAATGTTTCTGGCTTTGTCATGAAATGTCATGATTGTTAGCCTCACCTACTTCTAGAAATTAGTATACATACTTTAATTTATTGAAGGATGTAATCAGAATGAAACTATTAACATAAGCCCTCATTTCTGGTGATAGAGAAATAAGGAAAAACACAGCTTGTGACAGCATTTGTGGGTCCTGCTCTTTTCCCTCGGGGATTAGGAGGAAGTGTTCTGTCCGAGGAAATGGTTGAAAGTCTTTCAGTCTGACCCTTCCTCCTGCTCTTTATTCTTTTAATCCAGAACCAACATCGACAAATCCCCTCAACCTTTTAACATTTGTCTTCTCTGACTGTGTGAGCCAGCTTCTCCACAGCTCAGGCAAGAAGCTATATTTAAGAGACATTCCCCAGACCAAAAAATTGTCAGAAAACATACCATTTTTGAAGCAATCCTGTATAACACAAATGGACAATTAACACACTAGATAGAGGTTAGCAGATGCCATGTTCTTCAAGTCGTAGGCAAAGGTTTCACGTGCCTCTCTTAGTCAGCTCTAGCGAAATGCCACAGGCTGGGAGGCCTAAACATCAGAGATTTATTTTCTCACAGTTCTGGAGGGTGGGAAGTCCAAGATCAAGGTTCCAGCAGGGTTCAGTTTCTAGTGAGAGTTCTCTTACCACTTGCAGATAACCAGGTTCTCACTATGTCCTCACGCAGCTTTTCCGCAGTGTGTGGGCATGGACAGAGTGAGGGAACTCTGCTGTCTCTTCTTTTTTAAAATTTTTATTGAATTTATTGGGGTGACATTGGTTAATGAAATTATGTAAGTTTCAGCTGTACAATTCTATACTACATCATCTGTACATTGCATTGTATGCTCACCACCCCAAGTCAAGTCTCCTTCCATCACCATTTAACCCCCCCTTTACCCTCTGCTACCTTCCTCCGCCCCCCTTTCCCTCTGGTTATCACCATACTGTTGTCTGGGTCTACAAGATTTTTTTTTCTTTGCTTAATCCCTTCACCTTTTCACCCAGCCCCTCTGCTGTCTTTTCTTGGTTTTCAGGCCGGTGCTCAACCCTCTGAGTCACACCAGCCAGAGCTTATCTCTTCTTACATGGAGTCCAATCCTTTTGGATCAAGGCCCCACCCCAATGACCTCATTCAACCATAATTATTTCCTTACTCCACACTGGGGGTTAAGGCTTCAATATAGAAATTTGCAGGAGGGAGAAAGTACATACATTCAGTTCATAACAATACCTATGGAGAAACTTATTATTTTCTGGAACTTGGGTAAATTATTTACTCAGTCAATCAACATTCATTCAGTTCCAGGAATTTTCCTGATGTGAAAGGGAAAAGGAGAGGTGTTTGGAAGAAGGGGAAGCATGAACAAGCATTCATGTCCTAACGGTGACTGCCTCTCTTCTTCATAACTTTAATTTTGTATATTAACCCCGCAGGGGCGTCCAACCTTTTGGCATCTCTAGGCCACACTGGAAGAGGAAGAGTTGTCTTAGGGCCACACATCAAATACATTGCGAGACGTAATCACAAAAAAATCTCATAATGTTTTAAGTACATTTATGATTTTGTGTTGGGCCACATTCATAGCCATCCTGGGCTGAGTGAGGCCCATGGGCCACAGGTTGGACACCCCTTGAAAGAGAGTTTATTGACCCTCAAAATGCTGCTTCTACACATTAAGTATGATGCTTTGGATGGAAGTAGTGCAATTGAAATGACTATGTGTTCTTCCCAAGTTTTGATGAAACTATATTCCAAATTGTATTCTTTTTTTTTAAAGATTGTACTTATTTATTTTTAGAAAGGGGAGGGAGGGGAAAAGAGAGGGAGAGAAACGTCAATGTGTCGTTGCCTCTTGCGTATCCCCTGCTGGGGACCTGGCCTGCAACCCTGGCATGTGCCCTGACTGGGAATTGAATCTGCCACCCTTTGGTTCTCAGGCCGGTATGCAATCCACTGAGCCACCCAGCCAGGGCCCAAATTGTATTCTTGAACTTCAACTACTTATTTATCAAAAAATTTCTTTCTTCAATCAGTTATTGTGTAAGCCCTTGCCTTGTTTTTCAATCGTTTAAAAAAATGAGCTCCTGAAATCCAAACATTATCTTTCCTGCCACGTGCCTCCTTTTTCCTACAAATTAGCTTTCAAAAATGGCATAGAAACTTAATTCATCTTTTAATCAACAGATGAAAAATTATGTCAAACCCTATTTGATTTTTTCTTATGAGTCAATTTTTAATTCCTGTGTTAGCATCATCAAAAACCACAGTGCCCAAGTGGACAGTGTCTTCAGGCCACATACTACCATCAGCATGTGTCTTACTCTTCATTCAACAGTTACTGATGAAGTTCCTACAATTGGCTGGGCACACTGTCCTAGACTCAGGGGGATAGAATGATGAAAAAACAGACACAGTCCCTACCCTTACAATGCTTACATTCGAGCAAAGGAAACAATCACACTAATAAATGCATAATTGCTAACTGAATTAAGTGTACTAAAAAAAGGAGCTCAGGCCTTCAAAAACAAATGTAAGAATTCAAATATCTTGCCATCGCCAATAAGAACAGCTCTTCCATAATTATAATTTCAGGTGTCACATTCTTTGTCCATCACCTGAGTGTCCAGCTTTTATGCCCTCTAGTGACCCACCTCCAGCAACCCTTTGATCCCACCAAGATTTACAATCCATCGATCCCATCCTCTTTTCACTGTCCCTCATCCCCTCCCATCCTTTCCCCACATCCCGGCTTAGATGCTGAAGCCAATCATTGTATCATTCCTTCACCTAGACCTCCCAACCCTGTGCCCCTCTCTCTTCTTCATACTCTATCCTAGCAAACTCCTGGTTAACTCTAACTCTGCCTTCTCCATGCTTCTTCCCATGCAGCAGAACACTGCTAGAGACAACCATACAACAGAGTTCACTAGTCTCACGTTAAATGTGACACCACAAGCCTCAAGTGATCCCTTAATGCTGCCTGCAAGGACACTATACTCCTGAGTCCTCTCACTCACCTATGCACCTAACAGTTATTGCACATCATCTCCCCCTCTTCACCTCTCCATCACCTGCTTACCCATCCTCACTCTCAGATGATGATCTTGCATCTTGCAACACTGATAACTGAGGCCATGGATAGTCTCCGCAAACTCCCACCACCACATCTGTCTACCCCCCAGCATGTGGGTAATTACCACACACCCGGCCTTACTTCCGTTGCTGTAGATGAAATGCTCGTGCATCTGTTTAATGCAGACTTGTACACTAGACCCCCTCCTTGCGCGCTTTTTCAATGATGTCACCGTAAGGGTGTCTCCCTACTTCCACATCGGCAAATTTCCCTTCTCTACTGGACCATTCCTGTTATCATTCAAGCACGCTGTTATTTCTCCCACCTGTAAAAATCCCTCTCCTAGCCCCTCTTCTCACTCCAGCTCATTCTGCCTTTCTCTACCACCTTTGTGACAAGGGACTTCTAGGAGCTCTTTTCACTCACTCCCTCCAATACCTCTCCTGCTGTCCTCTCAGGAGCCTGCCCAGTCTGGCTTCTGCTCCTCTCCCACCAACCACAACCACCAATGACCAACCTTCAAACTGCCAAACCCACTTCTCATTCACTTGGCCAACCAGCAAGATTTGGCACAGACCACTTTCTCCTCCTGGAAACATGTTCTTTACTTGGCTTCCAGAACACCTCGAACTCCAGGACACCACTGGCTACTTCTCAGTCCTCTCTGTCCTAGCCCTCTGGGTGTGGTAGCGGCCCCAGCCTCAGTCCTTGGGCCTGTCATCTTCTCCTCTCACCCATTCCCTTGGGATCTCATCTAACCACAGCTTTAAAGACCAGCCACACTGACAACTCTGGAACTTCTTCTCCGGTCCAGGTACATGTATCCCAGTTCCTACCCTGCAATGTCTAACAGACAGCTCCAACTTAATGTGCCCCAAACTAAAGCCCCAGTCCCCAAAGCCTGCTCTACCTACCATGGTCACCTTCTTGGTTGAGGGCAACTCCATCCTTGGACAAGCAACAAGCGTGGAGGCTTCCCCGAGTCCTCTTTCTTAGCCCTTACACCCCATCCATCAGTAAATCCTCTTCACTCTACCTTTAAAATATCTCCAGAATTCCAGCCACTTTTCATCACCTCCACTGCCAATGTGCTGCCAATGTGCCAATGTTCCATCACCTGCCAATGTGCTGGCCCAAGCCACCATCATCTCGTCTACATTGTGGAAATGGCCTCCTAACTGACTTCCCAGTTTTTGCCATGTCCCCCTACAGTGTGGGGGATACAGCAGCCAGAATGGTCCTATTGGCTTCCCAGCTCAGAATAAAGCCAAAGACCCTACAGTGGCCCTACATGAACACATCACCTACTGCTCTGCCACTCACTCCCTCACTCACTCACTCCACTCCACTGGCCTCCTGGCTGTTTTCAAACAAGCCAGGTATGCTCTGGCCTTAGAGATTTTACGCAGGCTGCTTCCTCCCCCTCCCCGTCCTTCCCCAGAAATCTCTATGTCTCAACCGTTCAATGTCACCTCCCTGCTCAGTCCCTCGTTGTTCTGCCTATTTGAAATTGCAAACCAGTGCCCCTGCTCCACGCTCCCCATGCCCCTTACCCTGTTCCATTTTTTTCCCAAAATATTCATCGATTACAAACACATTATATGATTTACTTATTCTGATTATTGTCTCCTAACAGGTATGTCAGTGCAGCCAGGGCAGGAATTTTGCTTATTTTTAACTCATGTATCTGAGGTGCCTAGAACAGTGCCTGGAACACTGTAAGCACCCAATAAATATATACTGAGTGAATACATTAAAGAGGTACAGACATCATCGCTAATTGGCCACAATTAGTTTATCCAAAGGAGCAAAGGTGGTGATGAGTAGGAAGGACCACTGTGTTGCCATTAATGGGGTAGCATTTATTAGCACATTTACACAAATGTGTTTATCAGATTACCTCGTTGTTACTTTGGAAAGTGACCTGAGGCTGAAAGAAGGCTCCAGACACTTGGCAGTTTTAAGAGAGTTGAAGTATTTCTAGAGTATTCCTACAACCCATTGACTACTCTTGGGTGGGCATGGACCACCCAAAACAGTAAATTTCTTTAAAGTGCCATGGTTTAGCTTTAAAAGTCATACACATTTTGCATTCCTCTCTGTAATACATCCATTTGTTTTAATATTTTAAAAGTTAAATTATTTCATAGTTTAATTACTTGATTTCCCCAATAATCTTGAAGTAGAACTCACAAACCACCAAAAAAGGGCCACGTTTGCTCTGGGCATCACATCACATACTGCTAGGGAGTAGAAGAAACCCACTCTGAGAATCACAGAACGCTTTGCAACTACAGAACAACAACAACAAGCAATGCAAACGCAGATGGAAGCATAAATACAAACCGGCCTATTTCACAACTTTGCCTTGGCTGACCCTAACTGACCTATTTTAAGGTCCTATTAAACAAACTCTGTGTACATTTCCGGCTTTGCTTTCACAGTCTTCTGACGGCCAAACACTTTGTTCTAGAGCTACAGAGCAGCTGTGTGTCCCATTTTCTGCTCTTCCTCTAACATCCTTTGGCAGCTCTAACTTGCAAGAAGTCATTCATTACAACTGATGGAAGAAATTGAGAGTATTTTTAATGACAATGATATCCATCTGTGGCTAAATAAAGCAAAAGAAATAAAACGTTGCATCTTTTAGATAAACTCTTGGGGTGGAGGAGGTCGAGCTCAGACACTGTAGTTTAGCCAGCTGGCCCCTGCCTTCCTCCACACTGCGTCCTCCTCCGCACCCCCTTTCTTCCCTCCTCCCTTCTCTCTCTGCTCTGTTTGTGCTTTAATGTCTGGACAAAAGGCCCACTGGGCTTGGGTGTAACACTTTGCTATGATGGATTTACATCTGACTCTGACTCTCTCTTGATGCAACAGTCCTGAAACTCCAAGAAGACTTTCGACTTGCAGCCGGTGTTATAGGCTGAATTGTGTTCCCTGAAAATTCTCGTGTATGAAGTCCTAACCCCTGGGACTTCAGAATGTGACTGCATTTGGACAGAATCTTTAAAGAGGTAATAAGTTCAAAATAAGGCCATTAAAGTGGGCCCGAATCCAATCTGACTGGTGTCCTTACAAGAAGAGGAGATGAGGACACAGACACACACACGGAGGAGACCCCAGGAGGTGAAGACACAGGAGAAGACCGCCATCTACAAGCAAAAGAGAGAGGCCTCAAAAGAAACCAGCTCTACCAGCACCTTGATCTTAGGCTTTGGGCCTCCAGAATCGTGAGAAAATACACCTGGCCTGCACTACTTTGCTATAGCAGCCCCAGCAACCTATCTCTGTAAATAATAGATGCAACTCACTAGGGTAGGAAGAGTGGAGGTTGTTGAGGAGGGTTCCTGGGCGGCAAAAGCAGAGCAGGAGGTACAGCAAGGGTAAAATTCTGGAAACCTGATTATGGTTTTAGACCTAGAAAGATCCTGGCTTTGCCAGACAGTGGTTCGTCCCTCGCATCCATAGCTTGTCCTTGCACCTGGACAGGAAGTTCGCCTCTTCTCCTGGCAATGAAAGGCTTTCCAGAGCTTCACAGGAGGCCTAGATCAGCCTTCCACAGGTCAGTGTGCATGAAATAAAAGGGATGAAAAAGGACGCCCCTTCACCGTGACAGCAGGAGCCAGGACAGCCCACTTCCTAGGAGCCTTCAGGATGGCAGAGGCTTTGCCAACTGCCCAAGAGACAGTTCCTGCACCTCCTGTTTGTTGTACATTCAGAACTGGTAAAATTCCTGACCTCACTCAGATTCAACTAACATACTGGTAGCAAGAGCTTGAAAAAGGCACGAATGTGTTCTCAGTTACGTGTGGCAGGGGTGCGTGGGGGCAAAAGAAAGAAAATGGTTTCTGTTTTGGTACCCAGTGGCCCTCAGTGAAGACAACTCTTTTCTCACAACAAAGATTATGCAGAGGAATTGACTCCCTAAGGGATCCTGAATCCAATCAGCCTCACTTTTCTCACAATGGTTAGGATTTACCAAGGAAAAACTCATAATGCCAGCATTAATACAGCCTTAGTAAAATCTGCCAATAAATCTTCGAAGAAAATCTGTCAGCAACGCTGTTATTAAATAAACGAAACAACATATTGCATGGTACAAATTCTGACAACACACCTCATTACTGTACAAATTCAGGCTTCTTCCAGGTCAAATCTTGTCTGTGAGCGCCCTATAATAGCACTAGTCCCCCATTCCTTCCAGTCCAGTGTTAAAAATCCATTCAGTCATACAATCAGCATTTAGAACACACCTACTATGTGCCGGCCAGGGCGACAGAAATGGAGACAAACAGACGAATGAGATACAGTCCCTGTCTTCAAAGTATTCATTATCAGGTAAGGTAGACAAATCGACAGATCACAAAGTGGTATGATATGGGCCACACTACAGGCAGAGAGAAAGACGAGATGGAAATGAAAACAGTGATGCTTGTACCCGGGATGCTGAGGGCACTTGAATTTTAACTTCTGATCAGAGAGGTAAGCCAGTGGGTGCACTGGTTTTAATGCTTTGCAATCTCTACTCAGTCTGACAGTTCTACATCCACTCCAACTGCCCCTCATTCCTGCCCCCACAGTCCATGTCACAACTGGGATTCAGCAAGTCTACACTGGTCTCTGCCTTCTGAAGTCCTCAAAAGATGAGTTGGTACCACCTGGGGAGCAATAACTTTTTTTTCTCTCCACTTTGAAAGAAAACTAGGTAGCTTGAAAATGATGGATATAGCAGTCAAGAAAACCCGCAAAGGGAATAATGGTCTAACCTGAACACCTTTGGGCTCCTGGATTTAATGCTCCTTGGGGCCTAGGCCTCGGGATAGCTGGGGCTGGTGGGCTGTGCTGGAAAGAGTTCCAGATGGTGGCTCCAGAGTCCTGCCCCCACCCCACCCTAGCCACTTAACTAGACACATTTTATTTAACTCCATCGGCTTCAACTTTGTCACCTATAAAATGGGATCATGCCATCTACCCTGCCTACCTCACAGGGAGCTTGGAAAACCAAAGGAACTGTGATAACTCTTAAGCCTGAAAAACACTGTACAGATATAACAGAGGGTTATAATTAACCTAGCCACAAAGCTGCCATGGGGCCTGATTAAAATACACTGTACCCCTCTGGATCGACAAAGTGTGAATGTAGTTAAAAAATAGGGACAGCTACTCCCAAACAGAGACAGTTGGTGTGTGGGCAAACCCCACAAGCATTTTCTATGCCAGGAAACCTGCATATGCTCAGAAACTAGCACGTTCTGTTGGCCTTATAGCAGCGATGTAGGAGAGCTCGCAAAACGGAGTCTGCAACAGGCAACACCGCCGTCACACCCAACCGTCCCCGCTCCCGGGGAATATGCTGCACACCAACCCCTATGGGTGGAATAAAATATGCCCTGCGCTGTTAGACAAAGGAAGCCCATACAGAGGACAAACGCGTGATCGATGCGAACACAGCCTCTAGCAAGTGACCATGTTTTGAACATTGACTGTTATGGACTGGATGCTTGTGTCCCTTCAAAATGCATATGCTGCCATTTCACCCCCCAGCGAGATAGTGTTAAGAGTGGAACCTCTGGGAAGGAATTAGGTCATGAGGGTGGAGCCTTCATGAATAGAATTTGTGCCCTTATTTCATTTTTATCCTCACTCATGGACATGCTTAGAAAGAAGGGATGGGAGGCAGAGACACAGGGAGAGAAACACTGATGTGAGAGAGAAACATCGATCAGCTGCCTCTTGCACTCGCCCCAAGCAGCGACTGAACCCACAACCCAGATATGTGCCCCGACCAGGAATCAAACAGGTGATCTTTCGGTGTACAGGACAATGTTCCAACCAACTGAGCCACACCATCCAGGGCAATCAGTGTCCTTTTTTACAAGGCCAGAGAACTCTCTCGTCCCTTATACCATGTGAGAACAGTGACAAGATGGTGGTCTACGAACCAGACAGTGGGTTCGATGACCTCACTAGCCATCGAATCTGCTGGCACCTTGACCTCCCAGCCTCCAGACCTATGAGAAATGTTTGTTGTGTAAGCCACCCAGCCCACACTATTGTGGCAGCCTGAGCAGACTCAATGCTGACCTATACATTTCAA
Organism: Glossophaga mutica; assembly: GCA_039655065.1. NCBI lineage: Eukaryota > Metazoa > Chordata > Mammalia > Chiroptera > Phyllostomidae > Glossophaga > Glossophaga mutica. The sequence goes on from CM077313.1 coordinate 9,685,013, forward strand.
AGCCTGTGGGTAAAACCCCTTTTTAATAAGAGTTCCCAATGGTGAAACTACTTCCACAACCTGACAGATAATTCACAAAAAGTGGTACTTTTTCTATCTGGTTACAGTACATTTTCCAATACAATGAATGCTTTGTTTGGCTAAACCATTTAAAAGTCATTCACACTCTCTAATGAAACTGCTAATTACAAAATCTCTGCATTGCAGGCAATAAAAAGGGGTTGCTAACCTCTTCACAGTGCCTTAGCCCTACCATCAAGCAGCAATTACTCATCAATGGCCCTCCCTCTTTTCCACTGATTCTCACCTCACAAACCCCAACCAAACTCACTAAAAACTGAAACTCACTCAAACATATAGGTAAGCGAACACTAATACACACCCTCCTACGTACATTACCCAGGAACTAGAAAAAGAAAAATAGAGGTAATGAAAAGGGTCATAGGAGAGACCCTCGTATTCAGATTATTCCTTTGCACTGGCTAGTTCAGAAAGAACAGGGCTTCAGCTCTCTGCACAACTATAAATGTAATGTTTAGTGATATGGTCATTAAAATTAAACTCTATCACAACAAAAATATTTAATGACTAATTGAGTCAGTTGTACCAGAATATGCCACATATATTTTTATTTCTATGTAGCTCCCTGTCATTTACCAGTCTCTCCAGCTGCTGTCACTGAACGAAATAGAAGGAAGTGCTAAGACATAATGCGATATGATTGTTTCAGGCCTGTTACCACTACAGTAGCTTCCAAGCCAGGAGGATCATCTGGGATAAGCTATACACCCAATGACCCAACCTCCAAGGGCACCCGCCTCTACCTGTACCAGAGAAAACACAAGTTCACCACTTCAGCCATTTCTGTGAAGGCCGTTTAAAGAGCAGTGAGGTCTTCAGCTGAAGAAATCAATGTCTACCACATGAGCACAAGCAAAAACAGAAAGAGGCAAATATATTATGTCAGTTTTCAAAGGTTAAAGGGAAAAAAATAGAAAGACTGCATGAAACATTTTATTGTAGTTCATTAATTAATTAATCAAGAGTTACACAACAGGCAACAGATTTGGGGTAACTTTTGCCAAACCCAAATTAGATTCAAAAGAGCCAAAATATTTTTCCCAGATTTACAGGTCATGGACTTAGAATTTGGTGACTTATTTAATATTCCAAAGAAGGTATCTAAAAGGATTATTTCAATAACTTAGAAAAGTATTCAAATCAAGCCTGTGGAATTAATTTTTTTCTCCTTTCAAAAGATTCATGGAATGGAGTAAGAGCTTTGAGGGCACCTAAGTCAGAATCTACCTACTTACAAAATAGCCAGACTATTTAAAGTCATTTGTTTGCTTAACAAATACCAAAATGTATACATTCAGTTAACTGTCCCTTAAAACACTTTAATGTTTTACCTCTGAGGTCTATATAACTATTCCATTGCTGGAAAACAATTCTGGAATGCTTCTTTTGGAATAATTTTTAGAATAAGTTTATGAGGAACTCAAGAAAATCAGTTTACTGTCATGCATCATACATATATACGCACACATGCAAACACAGGCAACCTTCATTACAGCTACAGAATAACCACAGAGTAAACAGTCTAAGAATAATTTCTATTTGGTTGAGCATACATTTGCATATTTATGTTAGAATATAGGTGTTTTTGGAACTTTTGTAAATGTATGGCAACTAAAATAACAGCCCTGTGATGATCCGGGAGCCAGACTGAATCGGCAGTATTGGGGGGCTGGCCAGTTCTGCGCTGCCCACAGATCCAGCCTGCTCTCTACTCCAAGCTGGTTCTAGAAAATGCTAGCATCTCCCACACTGTACAAGACAAAGGAATATGTATCAGTGTTTGCACTTATACAGAGCACCAAGTGAGAACCTTCAGAAAGAGAATGATCACTCAATCAAAAGATCCAAAGGACCTTAAAAATGAGCCCATCCAGTAATTCCCAATCTGGCCCTACCACAGAACACCTGGCCCACCCAAACATACTGTGTTAAAAGTTACAGACTTGAGGGTCTGAGAATCAGCATATTATTAAGCTGCCCAGATGATTATAAGTGCAGCTTGAATTAAGAGACACCATTTTTATTTTGTAGAGAAAAGCTTTTAAACCAAAGGGCAGTAACCCCAGGTAAGTGACAAAGCTGGAAGTAGGAATCAATGCTTTGGCTCAACCTGGCACAGTGATCTTTCAATCAAATGTCACCAATAGCTGCAATAAGGGCCACAGCACATTTATACAGTTGGTACCTATGAAATTATGATTTTGCTATGGATCCACAGCAGTGCAGATCAAGCTTCTGTGGCCAACCAAGGAATTAAACCATTACTGAGTGTGGGAGCTCTATTCTGATCTGCATTCCTCTTTGAGAGGCCTCGGCTTATGGTTCTTTAACAATAAATTGCCAGCCATATTTCATTCCATTCAGCAAGTTGACAATTGAATTCAGAATGAATTAATGGGTAAGGCCTTAATCAGAGCCAGACATGTAAGAAAGTAAAAAGGGTAACTATTTATTATAATGTTAGAAAAGAATGTAACCACAAAATACTCATCCCACTTAATATCTAAAATTTCACCTTAGAAATGTATCCCTTTAGCTTAAAGCTTAAAGCTTAGTCTCTGTATCTGCAGCAAGTTCCTACAGGAAGGGCCACCTGTTGAGCTTTATCGGTCATTTACAACTGATAGTAAAAGATGTGCTCAGACACTTTCCTGAGATGAAGGGCTATGATAAGAAGGAAGGTGGAGAAATGTTTCAATTAAGAGAAATGGGATTCTATCAAAGGAGGAGAAGATTCTGAAAGGAGAGGCAGGGAGCTCCTAAGACATGCTTCGCAGATGTCCCTAGATCCAGTTCTGCAGTAGATGGTGCTGTATGGTCAAGCTGACCTTAGCAAAATCAAAAAGTTTTGTTTTGGATTTTATAACAACATTTTTGTTTGTTGCGGTTTGGGTTTTTAAATACAGATGAGCAAGATGGGGGCCAAAGACAGATTATTTGAAAAGCAAACTTTATCTGAAAGGTGAAAAACACATCCCAAAAAGAAATAACAAGCAAGAGAGGGATGGGCTGGGTGGAGGGGAGCAAAAGGGAAAAAATGGGACAACTGTAATAGCGTAAACAGTAAAAAGAAAAAAGAGCACTGTTGGTGAGAATGCAGAATGGTGCAGCCACCATGTAAAGCAGTATGGAGATACCTCAAAAAATTAAAAATAGAACTGCCTTAAGACCCATCAATTGCACTTCTGGGAATATATCCGAAGGAACACCAAACACTAATTCAAAAGAATATATGCAACCCTATGTTCATTGCAGCATTTTTTACAATCGCTAAGATATGGAAGCAGCCTATGTCCATCAGTAGATGAGGGGATAAAATAACTATGGGGCATTTAAACAATGGAATACTACTCAGTCATTTAAAAAAAAGGGGGGGGGGAATTTACCCTTTGCAATAGCACCAATGGACCTGGAAAGCATTATGCTAAGTGCAATAAGCCAGTCAGAGAAAGACAAATACCATATGATTTCACTCATATGTGGAATCTAATAAACAAACTGAACTAACAAGGAAAATGGGGACAGACTCATAGATGGAGAGCAGGATGACAGCTAGTGGGGGCGGTAAAGGGATAGAACAATTGAGCAAAAGGACTCATGGACATGGACAACAGCGTGGTGACTACTGGGAGGAGAGGGGTATACGGGGATAAAAGGTGATGGAAAAATACAATAAAGACTAAAAAGAAAACAGGAAAAATAAATTCAAATTAATAATGTGAAATAAAAACTCCTTATATTGAGAGAGAGAGAGAGAGAGAGAGAGAGAGAGAGAGAGAGAGAGAGAGAAATTTCAGGACCATGGACAGACTCCCATGGAGCTCTACTGACCCAAAGGACTTGTGGTAGGTTGGATCCCTTCAATTTTGAAATATTAATCAGGATTATATTAGTGATGTTTTTAAATTTTATTTTATTTTTTATCACCATTTATCCCCCCCAAACCCTTGTCCACCTCCACCTACCCCTCAAGTTAAGTGATCTTTGACAATATTTAAAAATTGGAAAAGATACTAAACTAATAATCCTTTATTTCCTCAAATCTTATTATAAATTCATATAGACAGTATATAAATGAATTAAAACTATTGCAATGCTGATACTGGTAGAAGGATCTAGCATTTATTGTGTCAACCTGGAAGTCGACAGTTTGTGTGTCTTATTGGCAGCTCCAACATAGGTTTTCCTATCAGAGTTGAGAAGGGATGCATAAAATTATTACATGGGTGGGTAGAGGTGAAAGAGGGTATAAGGGGGATAAATGGTAATGGAAAAAATACAACAAATATTTTTAAAATAAATTATTACATACATGAGTAAATAATGAAACATTAACTACTCTACCAGATAAACTCTGAATTCTCAACGGCTTGATTAAGAAGTTTATTTTTTGTTCACTAAAGTCCGATTGGTTTTCAAGACAGGGGAGAACGCTGCTTCCTGTCATTCAGGGACTCAGACTTCCACAGCTTTGCTCTCTTTAATCCTGGCTTCCAACATCACCCACACTGTCACATCCACACAGAGGACAGAAGAGGGAAAGTAGGGGATCACACAGAAGGATTTCATAGGACAGACCTGGAAGTGAAATATATCTCATAACCACACCTCATTAGCCAGAACTCACTCATATGGCCACACCTAGCTGCGGACAATGCTGGGAACACATTCTGGATGTGCAGCCATAAGGAAAGAGAGATAAGTTTGGTGCACAGAGAGCCACTCTTTGTTCACTGGGTATATTCATTCAACCTAATGCATTTTAAAAGCAGAGTGCAACAAAATATTTAAACTGGAATACTGCCCTATCAAACTATTTCCCCCTCAAGGCTGAGGGAATGCTGATTATAAGGAGCCAGAGCAAGAATCGCACCAAGAGGCCAATCGTGTTGTATGAGATGAGTTCGGAGTTTCTTCCCCTCTGGATACTATGTCTGAGGCTGTCAGTGCCAGTGGAGAAATACAGCTGGCAGCCCATGGCCACCCCCGACACTTGCACTTCCCTTCACCCATCTGGTCATTCCCATGGGTGCAAAGACAAAGGAGAAGTAGGCACACAACACAGGAAAATACACAGGCACATCCCCAATTCAACCAGCACCATGAGGCAGCATCCTGGAGTGTGGGGGTTGAAAAAACACTGAAAAAGGCAATAGCTCTGGAACGGTTCCACTATTTACGAGTCAGGCAACAGACAACAAACTTTCTGGAGTCTCAGGTGCCTCATATGCAGAATGGGAATGATCATACATACAGATGAGGTGGCTCAGAGTTCAACTGGTGAGAAAAAGGTACGATGAAAGGATATAATGGAAAGAATAAACAGCTGCTGAAAGACAGAGAGGAAGAGAGTGATAGAAAAAGAGGGAGGAAAGCAACCTGTTGAATAAGCCTATTACTGTGATGGTTGAGGAGGAAAGTGGCAATACCCTAGCAGGGAAAAATCATAAGCTATAAATTTCCCAAGAGTTTGTAAAAAATAAAATTGGTCATGACACACCCCTTGAAAGACATTTTATGGAAATTACAGAACCTATTTGAATACAGATGGAACCAGACATACTCCCAGCCACAAACCCAAAGAGTCGAGAAAAAAATCAAAAGTTAGGTGCAATTAAAGGTAGCAAATAAACGACATCTCCTACATGATTTCCAAATTGGGACCACTTTCCCCTTAATTGGAGTAGAAGGAAAAAGTGAAATTATATATCACCTGCTCCACTAACCTGCACCTGTTACTTTGTGTCTAGAACTTATACCATTTTTCTTATAATTTTGAGTCTTTACATCCCCAAGGAAGAAATAAAAGAGGCTAATGAATTCCACACCTTCTCAAAAAAAAATGTGCAGACAACTGATGGCCTATAAATGTGGCTCATAATGTTTTCACAATATCCAAACTCTTTTTGCCCCAAGAGAGCAAGATTTTGTGACTTTAATTCCTACACACAGAAAATATTCGTTGCTGAGAAGTTACCACAAATTCTTGGGCCTTGTTTTCCAGAGAAACTCACAGCCTAATGAACAAAGAAGACTAATTCTGCACCACCATAGGTCTTCCATCTTTTAATCAGTGGCTCTGAAACGCAGACACAGTGCAGCATTTTCAGGATGACAAGGCATGAATGTGGCTATTCAGCCTGAAAATAAAGCAGCTTTATCTCAAAAATGACCCAAATGTCATCAGAGTCAGAGCACCCTAAGATTCTGATGAGAGTGATGTCATTAAATGCAGAACTGCGGAACCCTTCATTAAAGGATCCCTACAACAGCTAGCTAGTAAGAGAGGCTTGAGGATGGGCTGTCCCTTTTTTTTTTTTTAATGAAACCTTTTAAAAACATTTCAGCCCTGGCTGGTGTGGCTCAGTGGATTGAGTGCCAGCCTGCAAACCAAAGGGTCGCCAGTTCAATTCGCAGTCAAGGCACATGCCTGGGTTGTGGGCCAGGTCCCCAGTTGGGGGCATGCGAGGGGCAACCATACATTGATGTTTCTCTTCATCTCTCTCTCTCGTTCCCTTGCCCTCTCTCTAAAAATAAATAAATATTTCAAAAAAAAAACAAAACATTTCAGAGCACCATACTTCAAGACACAACATATCACACTCCAACTAACACCTGAGGACAAAATGTCTCGGAATGTCCAACCAAACACTACCCACCTGGTACATAGAAAAGTTAGGCCACTCTGACCACTTCCTTTTTTTTAAAGCTGAAAGCAAAGCCAACAGAAGAAGGCATAAGAAGAATGTAGTTCACTCTCCAATCCTGTTTTCTTCAGAGAAACTCCTGTTAAATGCTCAATGACAATAGATGACATGCTATAGAAACTCTCCTCTAAGAAGCTTAGAGCTTTTGGCTCAAGTTATCCCACAAGCCTGTAGTGGGAGCAAGATGACTGATAACTTGCATCAGGAAAGTCTTGGCTTTTTACTTCATCGCTCACCTAAAATATGTGCTTCTTCCTGGGCCACATTCCTTTCCTTCCACTCTTTTCTCTATCCTCCTTTTTGCCTCATCCTCTCCAGAAATTACTCTAGCAATTTTTCCCTCTCTCTCTTTTTTAAACATTTTATTTATTTATTTCGAGAGAGATGGGAAGGGAGGGAGAAAGAGAGAGAGAGAGAAGCATCAATGTGTGAGAGATGCATCGACTGGTTGCCTCTCCCATGCCCCCAACCAGGGACCTGACCCACAACCCAGGCATGTGCCCTGACTGGGAATCAAACTGGCAACCCTTTGGTTCACAGGCTGGTGCTCAATCCGCTGAGCCACACCAGCCAGGGCAATCTCATGACTTTAAATACCATAAGCTGATGATTTCTAAATTTACACCCCCAGTGAGACATCTTCCCTGAATCCAGTTCAATATATCTAACTATTGACATAGCCACTGGAGCATTTAAAAGGCATCAAAGGTTATCATACCCAAAATATGGACTCCCAAATCAAGATACACCTGCAGTTCTAGCTACCATATTTAATGGCAAATCTACCAGCTCCTCAGGCTAAAAACCTCGGCACGATCTTTGACTGATCTTTTTCTCACCTACCCTGCATGTGACCCATTAACCAATCCTGCTAGTTCTCCCCTCTCTCCACTGCCAGACACTGTCTATGCTGGCTGATCTCCCTGCTTCTATGCACACCCCACTGTAATCTATCGTTACACTCAGCAACCCAAGTGAGACTTTTAAATCATAACCCTCATCACTCCTCAGAACCCTACGACAGCTTCCCATCTCACTCCTTCCTGCGACCTTCATACCCGATGTGAGGTGGCTCTTCACCCCTCTGACATCATATCCTGCTACAGGCCCCCTTAGGCGCTCGCCCCTCCCAGCCATTCTGCTGCCCTTGTCATTTCTCCAACATGCTAGCCATTGCCCCACATCAGGGGCACCATCCTTGCTATTCCCTCTGTTGGAAATACTCTCTCCACAGATGTCCCCATTGCCAGCTCCCCCACACCCATCGAGTCTTTATTAAATGTCATTGTCTCAGTGAGGTCCTCCCTGGCCACTCCATTTGTCATTTCAACCCTGCCTCCACACTTCCTTTCCCACTCCCTGCTCCTTTTGTCCTTAGCGCTGATCACTGTCTAATATATTACACATTTCACTTACTCACCTTTCTGTTGTCTCACTGGAATATAAATTCCATGTGGGCAGGAGGTTTTGCCTATTTGATGCACTACTACACCCTCAGCCCCTGGTACCAATCCTGACATGTAAGAATTCAGCCAATATTTGCTGAATAAACGAATGTGCAATCTATGTGATTTACTCATGCACCAAGAAGAGGAAACTCAGAGTAGAAATTGTTACCCCACTGGAAAAAGTCACCATCCTCTCTGATATCCCTGGGAACTCACCTGTAGCTAAGTACCCTCGGTTCAGGTATAACCCTGACTCTGTGTCCACAGCCTTCAAGTCCCACCCATATCACTCTGTGTTTAGGACCTCTGCCTCCCCCAACTCCTCACTGATGCTGGATCACAGCCCACCCCAGTCCCTTAAAAATCATTGTCCAGATTAAAAGATTTTTTTTTAAATTAATAGGACAACGAAGAACAAATGCAGCAGTGTTTGAGGCCAAAGAAATTAAATCTGTATTTCTTCATCTGGGAATTCTTCCATGAAAACAAACTGCTTTTGTTTTGAATTCAGCTCTGACAGAGGACGCAAAACCTCCTAGAACGTCTGCTCAGTCCGTTCAAGTCTTCATTGTAGGATGACCACCTTCACAGCGTTCGCCTCTTCCTCCTAAATAATAAGGGTCTCCGTGCAGGGATATCATCGCTGTTGTTCCTAATGCACTTCACTACCTGGAGACGATCCGTCTTCTGTGGAGAAGCCATTATGGTCTCTGATGCATCTCCCTTTTTAGCAGCTTATTGATCTGCACGCGCCCAGCCAGCCACCGCGCCACTACAGATATGTGTAATAAAAGCTGATACAGGCATGCCGCTGGCACCGAGGCATAGAAGTCCTCTCTGAACGGTTAACAACTCTGCTGCCCCAAAGAGATGAAATGCCACCTTCCGGTTTGAAATAAACCTCTGGGTTCTTACAGATTTTAAAATAAACATCTATGAGAAGAGATAGTTTTCTAGGGTAAGGGTTGTCCACCATTGCAGGAGACTCACATTCCTGGGTAGCTAGCTCATCATACTTCTTCTTCTTCTTCTTTTTTAAATTTTATTTTAATTGTTGTTCTCGTACAGTTTTCTGTCTTTTACTCCCACCCCAGCCCTCCCCACCTCCCTCCCATTTCCACCCCTCCCGGTTTTTGTCTATGTGTGTCCTTTATCATACTTCTTCTAATTACTTTTACAACCAGAGCCAGCTCTTTAAAGCACCAATTTCATTGGGATTGCTACCCAGTGGTTCCTACTGAATGTACAGGCTGAATTTCAATCTGTAGAACTTTATACAACTTGGGCAGGAGGTGGTGAAAATCCGTTTTCTAGCGTGAACTGAGCATAGACTTAACTAATATATGTCCTGGAGGTACGGCGGTCATAGAAAAGCTTTCCTTGATATGAATCATTTATTCAGCCTAGTTTAGAGAACCAAGCAATGCACTGCGCCTGTATTTATCTACTGAACCAAAAGAATTACTCTACTTATTGAATGAGCTGGCCAGGGGCTCTGCCCTTAGCAGATCCTGTGGCTACAGGAAAATTCCTCAAAACCTTCACTATGAGATGACCCAGCCTGAGCCACAGTCACTGTCATTTTCAAAGAGAATCCACTTCTCTGTGAGACCCTTAAGGCTGAACATCTCTCTCATCTGTCGTTGCACTGGGACTTGGTGGTCTTCAGAAGCAAAGATGTGTTGGTTGACCCCGATGCCTTCCTGCCCCCTAGCCCCTTAGAGAGGGTGGATGTTTCTGTGAGCAATACTGCCCACCAGCCACAGTGGGGTCAGATGTGCCAGACAACTGGAGACAGATACTTGCCATGTTTTGGCATCATCATGGACCCAGTCCTGTTGAAAGTCCTAACCAAAATCACTACCAGAGGAGATTTGAGGAAGCCACCCTAAACAAGGAGTTGTGAGGGAGGATTCCCTGGGATAGCCTGAAGACATTTCCCAATGATAGAAATTAGGAAGTTGGAAACAGATCCTGAAGGAATGGCCAAATATGCCAGACCCAGCAATAAATTTGGAAAATCATACCCATGATAGGAACAAGAAACGTAGGTAGCCTTCTCTTGATCCAAGAGGCTATGGGCGGGAAGACCATCCTACAAAAGGCATGAAGAGGAGAGTGGGCAAGATCATAACAAAGAGACCTAATCCAGGAGAAATGGAATAGTCTCCCCTTGAAATTCTCCTCTTGTGAATCAGAAATATGGGTGCTTTAGGAAAATGCAAACCTTAACAAAAGAAATAAATTGAAGTTTATCACATGTGTTACAGAACAATTCACAGCAGGTTTTCTGTTAATAGTGACTCTCCCTAGTCCAATGAAATTACGGTTCTTTGTTAAATAACATTTCCAGATTGACTGCATTAACTGAGGTAAACTTTCATTTATTCAACAAATAGGTATTAAATACCTATTATGGCCCATGCATTATGCAAAACACTGCAGATGAAAAGATGAATAAGAAATAGTTCAAAAATAGTCTCAAAAAGAAGGGGAACATATGGAGAAACAAAATGTCACTGGTAGGACGGGAGGAAGGGAGTGAGTTTGGTGTATGACAGAGGGCTCAGGAGGAAGAAGGCAACTCACCCTGGGAGACGGGGCTGAGAGAACACCAAGCAGGCTGGGAGGAGGCGCCTGGAGCTGATTCCTAAAGAATAAGCAGGTGCTGGCCGAGCGGACTTGGGGCGGGGGTAGGAACTGGCACTTCCAGGCAAAGGAAGAAGTTTCGTAAGCAAAGGCTCCCAAGGCACGAAACAGCTCAACCTGCTTGGGTGCCCAGAAGTCCTTCGCTGGAGCTGGAGGAGAACGAGCTGGTAAAATGAGAAGCGTGCCAAAGGATAAGACAGACAAATGGAGGGGCGGGAGGGGAATGTTGCCGGACCTGTGAGGGCTTACGTGCCAAGGGGAGGATGATGGATCTTATCCTGACTCATGGGCGTGGGGAGCTGCTGACAAATTTGAGTAAAGTGATACCACGATCAGATTTACGTTAAGAAATAATCACTCTGAAGAGAAAGCATTGATGAGGGATGAGCTTAGAGAATGCGGAAACGGAACAGAGAGTATCACAAGAGTGCAGGGGGTGAGGCTGGAGAGCAGTATTCGATTAGCGTGGGCAGGGCAGCATAAAGGTATCAGGAGTGACAGCAACTCAGTCCCTGCTTGGGTGAGCCGGGTAGGAGGGAAGAGAGCCCCGAGGATGGCACTCGAGTTTCTGGCCTGGGCAAGCAGAGAGGCCGTGGGGACATTCCCCAAGATGGAGGAACGTGGAGGCCAGATGACTCTGGGGGGAAAAGAGAAAAGAGGTTCCAAGTGGAGATGATAGCCAGTAGGTGAGATGTTTGGGTGGGAGTCTGAGCAAGAGGGTCTCCGTGTGGCAGGTCATGAGTGTCAAGGGGTGAAAATGGTCACAGATGTGAATGAGATTGATCAAGGGGAGCACAAAGGGTGAGAGAAAGAAGTGAGTCCTGGAGAACACCCATGGGCTGAGAAAGGCACAGGGAAAGAGAAGGGTAAGGATGAAGGAGAAGCAGACCTGGGGGAGAAGGGTGCCTCCAAAGCTAGAGAAGGGGGAGGAGCAGTCGCGGCCTGGGGACAGGGGAGGACAATGAGTGGCAGTAGCCTGAACCTGAACTGGAGGCTTAGGTGAGGAAGAGAAGCAAGGCCACTCCTGAAAAGAACCCAGGCCAAGCAAGATTCCCTTCTGCTTCCTTTGTGTTAACACAGTCAGGGAGGAGGGAGCGAGAGAGAGGGAGAGGCCGGAGACACAGAGGCCAGCCTTTCCCAAAGTGGAACGCCATTCACCTACAGAAAACCTGAGTCTGTCCCCCTGCAGAGCGTGATGAATATAAAGCAGCCCATCCACTTGGGACCTTTTGAGGCAGGGCTGCCAGGAGCTGCATCCAAGCATCTGATTAGCCCTGTGGTTTCAGGGACATGAGCCTGGAAGTTATTCTGTCTGAGTATCCCTGAAATCCCTGGGGACCCCCATGATCCCTAGTACCCTCAGGTCCAGTGTGGGTGTTTTCAAGCATTATGAGATGAAAATGGAACCCTCGCAACATCTGGGTGGGACTTTTCTGCTCCAGCTCTAGTTGGGATAAGGAGAGTGTGAACATAACCACTATTACAGGAGTGAGGCTCTTGGCTGAAGACACCCTCATAATTTTAAGAATAAAGACTCCTCATCTCATTCTTCAATCATAAAACTACTCGAAGTTCGCCAACTCACTTTGAGTCAGTTTCAAAGTGATCTGAAAACTGCTGGAAAGGTACAGCACAATTCTGACTCCTTCTTTGTACTTCTTGGCTTTTTCTTTCTTAGTTCACGCTGAGTTCTTCCCTTGGGTTCAAATGCCTTCCCAGATGTTTGTGCTCAGCCTCTGGTTTGTCCCACACTCTCCCTGCCTCTGTGCCTTTTACCTACTTAAAATTCAACCTCTAATCAAGCTAATTGCAGGGACGGCTTTAGTTTAATTTTCTGGCCCTTGGAACTCTTGGTTTTTCCATAAGCTGCAGGAAATTTGTAAGGGGGGTGGGGCATGATTTGTACATTTGTCTCTATCTCAGAAATAAATCAGTTTACTGATTTATTTACACATCACATCAGAAGGGAATAAAACTTAATTTCATTCTTTCTAAACCCTTCCCATGAGTTATTGTCCGTGAAAACCAATGGACAGGGGTGACCTGACTCTCCTCTTCTCTAAATGCCTCTTGCTACTACTTACAAAGTCAGTCACAAAATTTTCCAAGAATGCCCCTTAAAGAGCCTGTCTCCTATACAGTGAACAGTACAGTCTGAATTAAATGTTAACTCTTTTGTCAGAATTGTAACAACCTTCCACACAGCTTGAGTGTGCATGCATGTGCATGCTCCACTTGCTTCAGATCTTTGTTTTTTTAGAAAATAAAATATCACATATGATTTTAAAGCACATTCTCAATTCTATTTCTTCCCCTGTCTTGAGAAAGGTAAACATCACCCTTCATTTTGTGTTTCTCAGTCCCGTGCCTACTTTTCATAAATATAATGCAAATGGTTTCCATAAACAATATCTGATGTATATTTGATCTGTTCTTGAGCTTCATATAAATGACATCATAGTCTACATTTCATTCAGCACCCTGCTTTTTTCACTCCAATTTTATGGTTATCCTTTTGGAAACGTGTACACCTATCATATTTATTTTAAATACACTGCAAGAGCTTCCATTGCACGAATATGACATACTTCATTACCGATTTTCCTAGTAATGGGCGCAGTGGTGCCATGGGCATTCTTGGACATTCTTGGATGTGTTTCACATGTATGTGGCCAGGAAGAGAAGCTCCAGGCTGCAAGAGACACCTGTCCTCAGCCCCAGGAGACAGGAGCCAGCTACACTCCCCAGAGTAGAGTTGACTGACATACAGCAGCACAGGAGCCCAGAGCTCCTTGAAGGCAAGAACAACCCTACTCCACCCAGGTGCGCGCAGGACTCCAGGGCCGTGGGGAGTCAGAGTTGTGTTCACCTAGGTGGAACTGCTATTGTGAAGATGGAGAGGGATTCAGGGCATAACTGAAGGAGAGAGGCTCCAGAGCAAATAAAGTGTCCAACAGGGTGAGGTCGGCATCTGGAATAGCAGGGCATTTTAAAACGCAGGAAATGATAGAATTTTATGAAGATGACCTAATATCAAGTCAATTGCCTTTTCTTGGCAAAATACTTTGACGCCAAAAAAAATCAATTGAAGTAATTCAGCCAAGGCAGTCTCTCATAAAAGCAGCAAATCTGTGAAACTTCTTTGAAAGCCAATAGCAGCTTCCACTCAGAAGAAACATCAACTTGTAAAAGATTCCTAGAGACTCCTGGAATGGGCCTTTCAACATCATCTCTGTGTATACAAATTTACAAAAAAATAACATCTTTCGTCCTTGAATCACCTGTTCATTGCCTGACTTATATTGACACTTGATGTTATTTTTAAATATTGCTGAACAGAATGTCTCTGATATGATTTCTAAAAATCCGGTAGTGATGGCTGCCTCGTGGAAGAAGGACTAAGAGTCTGGGGGACAAACGCGGGTGGGCAAGTATTACCTCATCAAAGTTAATTAATAAATTTAAAATGAGGCTAAGACTTCACCTTGTCAAACCCCAGATAACCTCTGTGAATGTCCCCAGTTTCTGCAAAGCCTCCCCTAACTGCTCTAAAACTCAAGAATTACTCAGGCCCCCAGCACACAAATCTCTCTATTTACCAACCTTGGGGCCTATATTTGCTAGTCATCTTTAACACTCCTGCCCCCCCCTTTTTTTTTTTTTTTTTTTTTTACTTTTTGAGGATACTAACTATGGTTTCACCCAGGGTCCTCAACCCCCAGTAATGTGTCTGACACAGCTGGTGTTCGAAAGACATTTTCAGAATAAGTACAGTGAAGTGTTCTTCATCATACTATAATTTCCAAAAGACCCAAGAAATGTATTCCTTTCTTGTTTTATATATTCTTTAAAAGTGTCATTTAAAAAACAAATACAGAAGATATAATTTTCAACACTGTTTTAATAAAAGCCCTATGAGAGCAAGACTTTTTGTCTGGTTTATTGACTTCGGTCCCAAGCATACTTGGGCTGCTGCCTAGCACATAATAAGTGCTCAATAAATGTGTTGAATGAATGAAGATCCCTGGCTACAGAGTATGTACATACTGCCCAGTACTCCAGCTCCTTTCTCTATCGTTTTTAAAATTTCTTTTTAATTTACTGAATTGTGGTAACGTAGGCATGACATAAAGTTTTAACCATTTTCCAGTGTACAGTTCAGTGGCATAACACTTTATGCACTGTACATACATCAACACTGTTGTACAGCTACCACCACCTCTCCCCATCAGTCTGTAAGTGTTTAACCCCAATTTGCAACATGGCATCGCAAACCATGAGAAAGAGAAAAGCTGAGCTTTCATCCCACTTTCCCTTCCCTCTCTTTTCACCTTCTCTCAACCATTTACTTATCAGTTACTTTCTATAACTTAAATTTAACTTTCTCACCAAATGTTAGAGTGTGAAAGGACTTGAAGTTTATATCCTCCAAATCCACTGTTTCACACAGGAAGACACAAAATCCTTTAAAAGGACGTATGCATTGTCTCAAAACCGGCAACTGCCCAATCAAGATGTCAGAACAAATTTTCTGTCTACTCCTTCCACAAGTAGCGCAGTTCCTCCTCTCTGTGTGTATTACTTGGGGTAAGTAGTTATGAAAGTATCTGCATCTGAAGGAACGTTTGTGACTACTGTGTAAAGTCTAGATGTACATGGGAGTGTGTACAAAGGGTCAAACTAACCCAGAGTGTGTTTAGGATTCTGCCCGAAGGGCTAGGATTACCCAGTAATAGCAAAGAAAGAAAAAATATCTTTAACTGACAATCCAAAGTGGAATATACACAGAATCAATCCTCTAAATTGATCCCTACCAACCCTATAGTAAAAGAATAAATTAGCTGACCTTCTCAAACAGAAATAAAGCTCTCGACTTTGTTGACTCAATAAATACAGTTCACCTGTGAGCTGCCTGACTGAGCTGATCCCTGATCCAGTTGATATGGAAGAGCCAATCTAAGGAAGAGCCTGAACCAACCACACTTGATAATGGACTTGGGAACCATGAGCAAGAGCATAAGCTCCCTCAGGACAGAAACCACAATATGCCTCTTTCTTCTCCTCCAGCACCTAGCAGAGGACTTGGCACAAAGCAGGTGCTCAAAACACATCTGTCTGCCCTGTCCTCTCTCTCTTCCCACCTACACATTTGCCTACGGAGTCATAGGGCTCCTTCCCTGCCTGTCACCTCTCACTGGTGAGTTATATTTGCAGCATGACTGGGGAGGAGGGAAAGGACTAAGAGTGCGCTGACTTGTACATCTGGGCATACATATAATGTGTACGCACAGGGATCACACTATATATAAAGACTGTGGGCCCTGGTCGGTGTAGCTCAGTGGACTGAATGCTGGCCTGAGAACCAAAGGGTCTCCAGTTCCACTCCAGGTCAGGGCACACGCCTGGGCTGCCGACCAGGTCACCCAGTTGGGGGCATGGGAGAGGCAACCACACATTAATGTTTCTCTCCCTCTCCTCCCTCCCTTCCCCTCTCTCTAAAAATAAACAAATAAAATATTTTTAAACAAAAGACTGTGAGTGTCTGTGTGTGTTTGCCTGTGGGCAGGTAATGCCTCTCTATGTTATAAACCAAAATTAATGAAACTATTTAATTTGTGGCTTACTTGCTCTTTGTGCTTCCTAAGGGCAAAGACACTTCATGGCTGGTACTATCTTACCTTAGATCACACGCTGATTGGTTCATTCGACATTACTTGTATTCCATACACATTTATGTGCTGTCTGGCTCCACCCCACAGAAGGTGAGCTTCTCCATGATGCCCAACCCCAAACTCCTCAAATATTTGTGGAATGAATATGTCTTTCACGTCTATAACCTCAGTATCTACTACAGAGGACAAAATAAATACTCAAAAATCATATGGAAAAAAATTGTATGAGCTTTGGTCAGCAGCTCTCAAAGCAAGAAGTGGGCCACTTTGAAATATCTCCCTCCTCAGTGCCAAGGTGAACTTCTCCAGCAAGTCTCACCTCAGCGGGATTCTGAAACTGCTTCCTATTTCTTTTTCAATTCAGGAGATCAATATACCAGCCTGTTCTGCACCCCATCCCTGCCCCAACAGACTATGGTGACAGTAGAATACAGTGGGGGAGTTCCCAAACCTGCAGCCCAAATTCACATCCTGACACCTTCATTTCCTTTTCCTGAGATGTGGAAAGTTCATTGACCTTCCTGTGCCTCCGCTTCCTCAGTTACAGAATAGGGAATTAAAAATAACAGTAGCCACCTCAGACCATTATTATAAAGAATACATTAACTACTGTATGTAAAATTCTTAGAAGAATACCAGGCATCGAGATCGGCAATGATTATTATTAATAATCTTTCCCACCAAGTCAACTTTGCAAGTCACTTGTAATGAAGCTGGGACAAGAAAAGGACAGAAAAAGAGAGAAACGTGAAAATACTCGGAGTCAATGATGGAAAATTAATAAAATATAGAAGTAGCATAAATGGAAGACCTTGTCCCCCCAAACATTCAAGTAGCAAAGTTTCTTCAAGTGCAGAATAGTATTCTTAAATGTAAGCACAAATTATCACGTTTAATTATCCTCACCTGAAACCAAGTATGTGCTTATTCTCTGCAGAGGCTACCGCCCTGCGCAGCACCATCTGACAGAACTTTCTGTGCTGATGGGTGAGTTCTCTAATCTGCACTGTCCGATATGATAGCCACTGACCACACACAGCTATTGAGCATTTATGATGTGGCCAGTGTGACTAAGGAAATGATGTTTTAATTTTATTTAATGTTGATTATTTTACATTTAAACAGCCACATGTGACTGGCGGCTACCCTCCGGGGGCAGCATAGCTGCAGGGGACTTCAGTGCACAGGCCCCTTGCCTTGGCTCTGGCCTGCCCTCCTGCTCCGGGTCTACCCCCTCCCTCATCCCAGCAATCAACAGTCACAAGGCCAAGCTACTGTTTCACACCCCACAGCTGTGCACAGGCTGGCCTCTTTGCCTGAAATGCCATTCCTCTCCAGCCACCTCCAAACTTCACGGAAAATCTTGTTCAGATTTCATTTCTCCAAGACAAGCGGCCTCCCACCCCTGCTGCCTTGCCTCACACCACCGCTGGCACAATCTATCATTGTCTCCTCTGTGTTTTTCTGTGCCTCTTGCTGTCGCTCTCATCATCCGGCAGTTGTCAACTATTCCCTGTGATGCCAACAGACTATGGGAATTGTAAACACCGGGTTGTACTCAACCCTTCATCCTAGTGATGGGTGCCCCTCACATAATACATGCACAGTAAATATTTGCTGAGTACATTATTAATTGGTGGGTACCCACAATGTTTTGTTAAAATAAGTTTCAGGCTACTGATAACCACTCTGTGATTATGGAAACTATATAGGTCAGATTCTTTTATAAGGCCTGCTATCAAACAATTTTAAAAGTTCTTAGAATCTCAGGTGAAGGTCTACTTATTTCGATCCATGTCAGTAGAGCATTTCAGCACAAATCAAAGAGTATCAATGTTCCCTGGAACAAAATCCTACCTGTAGCTGCTCCTGAAGGCCTGGAAGTCTCTTGGATTTCAGAAACTGATCCTGTCATTGACCTGTCCCCAGTGCTTGCAGCGACTTACTAGGGAGACATGGATGAGGTTGAAAAGCGAGAAGACAGAGGACCCGATTATGAACACGGTCACATGGGAATTCAGGAGTGCTCTATCCTTGTGTACCCTCTACCCAATCCAACCTCCAACACGGAAATCAGTGAAATCTAAGCTAATGAGAAAAATAATGATTGTGATTTGTGTCTGTTCTGTGACATAGGTTATCCAAAAAAGTATTGTATTTCCCTTACTCCTTAACAAAGCTTTTACTAAAAAAAAAAAAAAAAAAAAAAAAAAAAAAAAAAATCTTCCTTGTTAAAGTATGTAGAATCTGTTACAATATTAACCTGCCCTGAGAGCCATACTAGTTCTTTGGGGTGGTTTTTCTTCATCACAATCTTCTAACTAATCTTTTATTTGGATTTCCACACAAGTGTTCCTACAATTCCATAAAGCACTTGATGGATATATTTCTGCAAATCTAATTTATACGAGCTATTTCCCAAGTAGCACGCATATGGTGGCAGTATTTTACAAATGATTGTCTTTCCTGCCCTCCAGGAACTTAGAGTTCAATAAGACAAACAAATAGCCCTGGCTGGTGTGGCTCAGTGGACTGAGTTGCAGCCTGCAAACTAAATATAGGGACATTAACCTTATTTTTTAATTCCTTCTAAAACCTGCCCACCTAGGAAGAATACTGATTAAGTCTAAAAATTAAACACTGTGTGTTATTGGAATGGCCTGTGAATGCCACTAATAGAAGATGCACTTCTTTCCAATATGTGTCTGTTGCTGCTTGGAAAAGAAAATCTGGCTTCCAAACATTATGTTTTGAGGTTAAAAATGAAGGTGGTGACCGTAAGTCTCTGAAGATTTGTAACGCTGGCATGGCATCTATCTCAATAACACCTAACAGGAACGTCAAACCGACAGGAACGAGAAGCCACGGCGAGCGGGTGCTTGCAGCTGACAGTGACTGCTGCATTTGGGGTGATGGGGAACAGGATTCCCATTAGTTGAAGTGAAATACAATGCCCTGCCAACTGAAGGTATCAGTGCATTCAATCCCCCTGCTGTGCCGTGTCCATTTTCTGTTGCTGCAATTAAAAATTAGTCAATACGAAGTCAAAATGTTGTACATTCTTCCCCTACCCCTTTCCCTGTCACTGTGTTCCCAGCTTCACCGGAAGAACATGTCACTATGGTAACCAATCCCTCTGGTGCACAGACCAAGTCAACCTTTCCAGCCAGATTGCTAAGCAGAGCGACATGGAATCAAAGCACTTGTTACATCCGTCAGAAGCCATGAATTCCAGCCCCTTTTTCTAAGTGAGGTTAACCAATACCAGATGGAAGGATACCTGTCTGGTCCCAGAGATGTTCAAGGCAGGAAATTCAAGAATGTCCTGCAGTAAGTCCTACCAGTGTTCATCAGTCATTATTAACATGAATTCTTTCTCACACTTCGGCTAACTTCCTACCATTCCAATTTTAACGAAAGCAGGAAACGATGGATAAGACAACACTATGAACCTGAGAGGCCGAAAACTGCTATAAAGTCACACACGGTCAAACACTATTCTGCTTGCTCTTGTTTCCCTACTTCTACAGCCAAACCTGAGTTGCTCTCTTCTGGCATTGTCTAAGATCCCATACATCTGTACGAAGTTGCAGAGCTCCAGATGGGTCACCCTGCTCTAATAAATACCTAACCATGAAGCAGATGTGACGTTTATCATGTTAACACACTCACAACTAAACCAGCTAAAAATCCACAGTCATTCCACAGAACCTACAAAACAAGCACTAAGACGGGCTCTCTCTCTGGACCTACCTCACCCAAGTCTGAATGGCCACCAAGACCATACCTACTGCTTGTCGCTCTGAAACAACTGACGTTTTTATTAACATTTTTTTCTGATCCACTTCAACATTTTTTATAAATCAAAGAACACCTGATTTCACAAATTATATGTTAAAACAGCATCCCACCTGCATGTTGATATTAAGAGACATTAAGAACTGTTTTATATCTTGGCTTCAAAGACAGCTGATAAACAATGTTGTTTCAGCTTACCATCACCATTGAATCATTGAAAAGGATGAAACACAGTGGGGAGAAAACCAAGGCGTAAGCTGGCACCAGGATGTAGCTACCACGGAAGAGCAATATTAATACACATCCAAACAATATTTCAGTGCGTTAATGGAACAGGACGGTCCCCAAAGTATATATATCATATAAGATTTACAAACTGTATCAGATTAGCAGACTTAAAAATGTATGTGCTCATACTAAAGTATCAAGTAAATTTTTATCATTAGCAAATACAGGTGTTTTCCTATTTTGCTACACTGGGTATTTTGTATATGTCTTCTGAACACAGTATTTTTTTTCTCTGCAGTGCCCACTTTGGTGTTACCTGAAGAACTACTTTTTTGTGCTTATTACACCTTACCAAGATTCCATGCACACAGGTCACTTTTGTCAACCACTTTTTCAAAAGGAGAAATCAAGAACTGCGGTATGACGCT
Organism: Glossophaga mutica; assembly: GCA_039655065.1. NCBI lineage: Eukaryota > Metazoa > Chordata > Mammalia > Chiroptera > Phyllostomidae > Glossophaga > Glossophaga mutica. Next base: position 9,706,024 of record CM077313.1, read on the forward strand.
ACTGGTCAGCAGGCTTTGCGCTGCCACAGGGCAGGAGCTGGGACCTCCTGATGTTTATACGCCCAGTGCCTGCACCGTGCCTGGTAGAGTAGGCACTTCGCAAACGTTGCTGGCACCAATAAGGACGATGGTGTGAGATGTTTCCCCCAATATGCCTTGATGAATCAGTTCAACATCTAAAATGAAAATTAACACTAGGAGTCCGTGTATCCTAACACATCACTCTTAAAGGGTTTCCTCTGCTAACAGCACATTATACACCCCCTTCCCTTTCAGAGACTGAACAAAGTATGATCTAGATAAAAATCCCGGACTGTGAGAAGCTCAAACCAATGCAAGACAAGAGGCGGGGTAGAGAGAGGGAAGCCTCAGCCACCAGCTATTGGGAGGCGAAGTTATGGCCACTCCAAGGCTCTCCAAGGCTCTGGAGAGCCTGGGTAACCTGACCTCCAGGAACCAGGAGAATCCAGGAACCTGCTAGACCTTGGCCGGGCTGAGGAAGGAGAGGGCTGCTGGGCCTAGCTGGGGCCAGGCATGCCACAGCGCCACGCCTCACGGGCTGTGCTTACCTTTTCGAATGAGGGCCGCGATCTCGGGGTCGAAGCCCTGCCGGTGGCACTTTCTCCAAAGGCCCATGTTGGTGGAGTTGTACTGCCGGCTGCACTCGTCAGCGGGGCTCATGGCAAAGAGCTGCCGGCGATTCCGGGCCCGGAGGAGTTTGCCCTCCCAGCGGTCCAGGCGCGAGCGGCTCGCACGGAGGGGCAAGTTGTTGTTGTTGTTGTAAATGAAGCCGGGGTCGACCCGGCGCGTGTTGAAGGCCTTGCACCTGTCCCTGTGCTTCCTGGCGTCCGTCTCGTACCAGTGGTCCGAGCAGATGGCCACGGCCAGCATGCCCAGGGCGCAGAGCGCTAGCGAGAGACCGGTGTAGAGCAGTAACCTTCCGGCAGCCATGCCTCCGCTTCGCGGCTACACCATGGGCATGATCCGCCGCAGCCTCGCCTTCCCTCCGCGAGCTCGGAACAAAGCGACGGGTGGCCAAGCCAAGGTCGGGGGTGGGGACAGGAGGGGTCTCGCGGCGGCGCCCCCTCGGCCCCCACCTGCCGGTGCACAGCCCAGGGACTGCGGGGGTGGGGCGGACAGCCTACAAAGTTCTGATCCGGAGAGACTCCGGCGGTCTCCTGGGCATCCTCCGGGGCAGGCGCAGCCTCCGGCGGCGGCGAGCCCACCAAGGCCGCCTCCCGCCCCCTCGCTGCCCCGCGGGGAGCGACTGCTCCCAACCGGCGGAGTCCGCACACAGCCCGGCTTCGGGCGCCGCTGCCCTCCCGCCGGGACCTAAACACCAAGTGGCCTAGGCTGCGGTGGGGCTGCTGGGCTTTCTCTCTGCAGGGTGAGGACGGGACCCACGCGCAAGGCTTGCCTGGGGTGGGGGCCGGGCTGTCAGGAGGAACTACTCAATGACAGAATGGACTGAAACACCCGCGATGCGGCCAGCCAGCGAAGGACACCTCTGGGTGCCGGGGCCGGCTGCCCGGACTCTCCCCTAGGTCTCCCTCTCAACAGTTCTCCCTCTTCCGGTCTGCAAGCAGAGAAACGTTCTTTTTCTCTGGGTCGGGTGTTTTAGAAATCTCCGATGTACGGTCACCAGCAGGTCCCTTGTCCCGTCTGGCCAGCACGCCGCACTCAGAGGCTGGCTCCCCGTGGGCGCGCGGTCTCAGTCGACCTTTCCCTGCGGGCTCCTGGTTCGTCTGACTCTTGCCTCGCCATTCAAGCCTCCCCCTCGGGCCGACGGCGCGGTCACCCGGACGGCGTACCGGACGAGCCTTGGGCCGGGGTTTGCGGGAACTGGACGGCAGCTGGCGGGCGCAAGGAGCGGGCTGCGCCGAGAATGGCGCACCCAGCAAGGCGCACTGCACCGGGCTCGCGGAGCTGGGCGCCAGGCGCCTTCAACACCATGGACAGGTCGCGCGATCGCGGCGCGCCGCCCGCGCGGCAGCCGGCCCCCGGAACGTCATGCCGCTTTCGTCGGCGCGGTCTTCTTCCTGGAGTGTCCACCCGGCCTCCTCCAGACCCGCCTCTCCAGCGACGCCACCGCCTCACTTCATGTGGCTCCCGGGTAGCTCCGGGAACATGCTGCCCAGGTGCAAAGGAAATACTGCAGGCGCCGAGTAAAACAGTGGCGCTGGTCCTTCAAAACAACCCGCCCCCTTTCCCCGCCACGAGAGCCCCGGCGCTCTAACACCGCATCTGCTCGGCCCAACTGGGGTCAGCCGCTCTCAGTTTGCACCATTTTCTTCGCTGCCCACCCAGGGCCGAGATGTCGGCTCACTGGGCAGCGTGGAGAGAATCGCGTCCCGGCCTCCGTGTCCCACGATCAGGCTCCCGGCGTGCAGTGGTCGCTGAGGTGAATAGGGCGAGGGTGGGGGAGGGAGGCTGGGTCGCTCGACTTCCCCTCCCCGCCTCCTCTTCCAGCGGCGGCGGCTCCGGGGCCTTTCGGGTTCGGCCAGTGCTGGGAAGCGAGAGCGGAGGCTGCGCCCGGAGGACTCAGGGAATCGCCTGGCCCCGGTGCGGGCGCCGGAGGAAGCCGCTGCCGCGTTCGCTCTCTCGGGCGCCCGGCGCTGCAGCCTTGGCTAAAACCCACAGACGAGAACACGGAGCGCGCAGCCAAAAGCTAGTGATGTCATCCGTGCAACGTGAGCCTCATCTCTTATTTTTCTAGCCGCCTTAAAGATAAACTGCACCATTTCCCAGGCACGAAATGTCTAAGCCTTATTCTTTGACCAGGCAAGTCAATGGTGTCTAGCTAGGTATGTGCCCGACCACATCCATATTTATGCACATATACATATATGTGGTATGTAGCATGTATACATGCATTATTATAAATTTAGGGATGTTGTCTCCATCTCCTGTTTCTCTTTTACCAGTGGTGGTAAAATCGGCCTCAGTTCTTTAAAGAAAAGACTGCTTATTGCGGAGTCGGCATGCAGAGAGGCTGAGGAAGTTCGCTGCGTCTCCGGTTTCGGTCGCAGGTGTCTTGGATTGTGTTTGATCTTTGTTTTCCCCAGAAAGCCACCGGCGCTGTCACGCTAGCTACAGGCGTTTGCACCCGAGGCTGCGCGGCCCGCGTGGTTATCACAGCCAGCCCTTTTACAGCCCCAGGCCAGCGCCAGACGCTCCGACGCACACCCTCCTCCGCCTATGTCCTCAAGAAAAAAAGAAAATTGGTCCTTGCAATACAAAAGGAAGAGAATTTTAACTGGGGGGGGGGGCTGCTTAACCGCTATTTTGAAAACGCTCGGGGGCTCACGCTTTGAGGAGGGCGGGGTTCGCGGGGTTCAATGAAACATGGGTGCGGGATTTGCCCTCATCTAGGTGACCGCTGAATTTAGGTTCTGCTGGGGCTCTGAGAGGTAGTGCTGGACCCCGGACCCTGAGCGGGTGGGCCGCAGGCGAGCGCCGCTTCACCCCACCGCCCGGCTCACGTGAGACAGCGCCGCAAAAGCTGGGAGCCTCCCTCCCAGGTTGCAACTCAAGATTTTCACTCTAATGCTCACCCCCTATTTTCCCCCGCACTCCAAAGTCGAGGTGCCGCACTGCCGCGTAAAGAGCTGCGCCCGGGGCGTGGCGGGGGGGGGGCGGAGTGCCCGGCAACCTGCTTTGCACAATGGGGCCTGCAAGCCAAAATGAGCGCCCCTCCACCATTTTTTTTTTTGTTGTTCTTTTTTTCCTCCTTCCAGCATTTTGAAAACCGACAACGAGGCGTTTCAGTGCCATCTAGTGGGGGAGGGGCGTGCCTCGCCTGTCGTCCCTCGGTGCTGCAAAAGGGATTTGTTGAAGGGACAGCAGAAACTGAGGATGTCCGCTTGGATCTTGGATGCCCTGCTGGGCGAGGGGCTGTCGGCCTGTGCCCTTTGCCAGATCCGGGTCCCCTGATTTCTCCAGGACCATGAGGCGGAGTCCAGAGACTTCGGCCTCAATGTCTTCTCACCTTTCTTTCTTCCCTTCTCTTACCAGTTCTCCCTCGCCCGACAGTGAAAATAGGGAAGCCAGCACCCGCAAGCGCTCTGCACACAGGCAGGCAACGCCATGCATTTCTGGAGCTACTCTCCTCTGCAAAGTCCAGAGCACTTTTAGGCTAACAGGATGTTTGCGTTTGACAGTAAGTAGGGAGGAGGCCAAAAGGTGAAATGACATCTATAAGGTCACTCTGGAAATCGGGGCACAGCCAGCTTTAGAGCCTCAATCTCCTGGTATCCCACTCTCTGCTCCCCTGAGAACCAGCTGAAAGAGGTCCACCTGAGACTCCTGGGAGCCCAGGCTGTTGCCCATTTGCAATGAACATACCTGTTCAGCTTCCCTTGATCTGTCCTCCCTCTCACATTCCTCCACCCCTTTCTTGTTCCTGTGGCCTGTGCCTGAGGCCTGCTGCCAAGCACCTGCCTTGCCCCTGCGCCCCGGGCTCTGCTCTTCAGCAGTCCTGCGATTCGCACCCTGCTGGGGTAAGGACTCAAACAGCACGCTGTCCTCTTTTCTGATCATTAAAATTCTACTTAAAAATTTTTGTCCTTGACAACCTCCCCCAAAGCCCGTGAAAGTTGTTGATTTGAGGCCCCTACACCATTTGTGGATGATCCTGGTGTGGGGGGCTAAAAAGATGGTGAATTCTTCTGGTCTATAGGATTACATGACTTTCTTTTCTTCTGTCTTCTTCCAATTCCTTCCATCCTGTGAGCTATACCATCTCTGTATTGCCGTTCTTCTCCTTCCCATTTCCACCTACACTGTCCTCGGATCATAGAATCTCAGCATCAGAAGGGACTTTAGAGTTAGCCACACAATAATGCATTCATCACTCCTAGAACATTTCCCAAAAAGTAAGTGACCCGTTTCTGCTTGCACACTTGGTAGTGATGGGGAAATCACTCTCTGCGCAAGCACCCTGTTCCACTATTGGATTCTGTTAAGTGGTCAGGGAGCTCTTCCTTGTACTGAATCTTAATCTAGGTCCCAGTAATCCTACCCATTGGCCTTTGAGAAGTCCACAGATACCTGATTCCTCTTCCACGTAATGGTCCCTCTCATACTTGACGTCAGCCATTGTCCCCCTAAGTCTTCTTCCCTCTGGGCTAAGCATCCCTTATTCATTTCCTCCTGGTGCTTGCTCATATTCACCAGCGCTCCTTGATCTAACAGTCACGTCAGTCGATGAAGACATGTGGTCAGTCATTTTTTCATAAGACCCACATAGAGTTCTAATGATCCTCACTTTCTCTTCTAGGAGCCTATAAGTCACCTCTTTTGAATGCTATCCTAGGATCCTGCCCCCAAAATGACATTAAGATCATAGATTTTCAGTTTGTGAAATTCACATTTTTGAAATTTGGAATTTCTTTTGCACACACACACACCTTTTTAAAGAGAAACAACAATTAAAGTTTCCAGAGAAACTTTCTCTAAGGTCAACAGTAAAGTTCAGAAATGTAATTAAAAGTTCTCTCACTTTCCTGGGGTACAGTTCACCCAGAGCAGATAGATGCTTTCCTATAATGGCCCATTTTTTTGGCCCATTGTGAACTGCCTCCAGCTATCATATTTGTTTTACTCTACACCCCACCTTCAATCTGAAAACCACTCTCCTTGACATTGTCAACTGGAAGCAAAATAAAAGCTGATGAGGTATGCTTTCTCTTTGCCATCTATCAACAGTATGTCATCTGCCCAGAGAAAAGACCCCTTATGTATTTGTGTTCCAGTTTTCCTAATTAGCTGTGCACAACTTAGACATTATTTGAAACCCAAAAGTTATCTTCCACTTGAGGCCTCCAACACAGTCCTCCAAGTCTGTGACGTATGTGCTGGTATTTATGCCTGAATAAGTTCCCTACTTTCCAAATCTCAACTCATCAGAGATTCACATTGGTTTGTTTAGCTACTTTCCTTCCCATCTTCCTTTATTAGAGTCGTTACAAGCAAAAGGCTATTTTCTTTTCACCCCTGAGTACTTAAGTCCTCTCTTTGTTTTTATTTTCTTCTTCCTGTACCACACCATCATATTAATCTCATTAAATTCTACAGTTACTGCCCTGACTGGTGTAGCTCAGCAGGTTGGGCATCACTGCACAAAGCAAAAGGTTGCTGGTCTGATTCAGGGTTCGATTCCCAGTCAGGGCACATGCCTGCATGGTGGGACTGGTCTCTAATTGGGGCGTGTGTGAGAGACAACCAACGTTTCTCTCCCTCTCTTTTTCCCTCCCTTCCCCTCTCTCTAAGAATAAACATGTATTATTTTAAAAATAAGTAAATTCAACAGTTACCTTTTACTCACAATTCTGCAGTAGTTTCATCTCGCCTGTATAGTAAATCTCCACACAAGGCCCGCAGAGGCTTTAGCCTATTTCTACAGCTGACCATCATGCCCCCTTAGACACACCCTGTGTTCTAAGCAGGCAGCCCTCTCAACATGTTTCGAAAATCCTCACACTGGCGTCATTCCTCTTACCCATAAAATATTTAGCTACTCTGCTTTTCAAAGTTCTTACATTACATGTGCCTCATATCAATAGGTCAAATGAATACCATTTGATCATCTCGCTAGAAGCTGAAAAGACAACCAGTTAAACCCAACAAACATTCCTGATATTTAACAGCTCTTCCTAAACTAAAAGTGGCTGAAAATGAATAAGAGCATCTCCTGCATAAAGAAATATTACAAACTCATAGGAACAAAACAAAATGGGCCAAGGTTATAAAAACTGACAGAAGAAATCCAAATGGAAAATTAACATTAAAAAACTCAATCTCACTGGTAATCAGCGAATCAATCTTTTTTTTTTAATACCGCTTTTACCCATCAGCTAGGAAAAAATCATCTGTTAATGTCAAGTGTTAATGTCAAGCGTTGGCCTGGGCATGAGGAAACATGCTCTCATGCACTGCTGATAGGAGCATAAACTGAGACAGCCACTCTGGAGGGCAATTGGGAGTAGCTGTTAGGATGAAAAATACATGTTTGTTATGACCCAGAAGATGTACTTCTCAGTCCCTAGCCTGTAGAAACACACAAAGGGCAAAGAGTATCTTTAGTATGCTACCGGTATTAGTTCCTAGGGCTTCTACAACAAAGTACCGCAAACTACATGTCTTAAAATTTCAAAAATGTGTTCTTGCACAGTTCTAGAGGCTAGAAGTCCAAAATCACGGTGCTGGCAGGACCATGCTCCCTCTGCAACAGGTAGGAAAGAACCTGTCCTTACTTCCTCTAGCTGCCAGTGTCTGCTGACACTCCCGGACATTCCTTGGCTTACAGATGCTTCCCTACAATCACTGCCTCTGCCGTCACATGTCCATCTTTCCTCACGTCAGTTCCTTCTGTCTCCAGACTTCTCTCTCTTTGTAAGGACAACAGTCGTACTGAGTTAGAAGCCCACCTCCCTCCAGCACGACCACATTTTATCCAGTCACATCTACAATGACACTGATTCTAAATAAGCTGCATTTTAAGGTCATGGGAGTTAGGACTTAAACATATCTTTTGGAGGGGACACTATTCAACCCATAAATCTACCTTTTATTTCAAAAAAGAAGGTACATTTAAAAATAGGCATGTATCTGCTTATTTGTGCATAATGAAAGGGCGAGGGAAGAACCAAGAAGCCAAGCCAAGTGACAGGATGTTGATTGCAGAAAGCCACTGCCACCCCGAGGCTAAGGGCAGGCACACCCCTAACAAAGAGTTCAGGGGAAGAGTATAAAAGGAGGCCCACAAATCACGTATCTAAATGTTTAAAAGGTAAAAGTCAAGTGAAAAACTGTTAAATAAAAACACTCTATCCTTCTATCTTACAAATACTTTTGTAATGACAAAATTTTCAAGTATGTGTAAAGTTCTGTTTTTGTACCAATAAAAGTCAAAATAACAAAGAGAAGCAAAATCATTATTGTTGCTCATGTATTGATGGGCAATGTGCAGATGAGTAAGAAAACAGACATTCCTAATTCATAACTTGCAATACATATTTCATATGACTTGTTTTTCCTGACTTTTATTTCAGAGAAATCATTCTACTGTTATAATCAAGATTTTCACATAACTTTACATTCTATTGATGGGAGTGTCAAATGTTTTTGACAACTGTTTTTGATTCACTGTAGTTTTTAGATAGTTTTTTCTTATTAATTTCAATTTGGAGAAAATTTACTGAGGCAGAAACACTTCCATTGGAAGTGTCAATAAAATTATTAAAGCAATACTTATATTTGGAACCTTATATATTACATTTAAGCAATGTAATGATGACATATGACAAGTTATTGTTAATACAAAAAGTTATATTACTTTATCATATAAACCATTGTCACATATATCATGATTTTTACTCTCTTAAAGTAGTATCATGATACATACCAGATCTACACACTATTTATTAAGAAGTTCTTTTTTATTTATTGATTTGAAAGAGAGATGTCTATTTGTTGTTCCATTTATTTATGCACTCATTGGTTGTTTCTTTTTTCCTTTTGTTTATTTATTTTTAATTATATTTTATTGTTTATGCTATTATAGTTGTCCCAAGTTTTCCCCCTTTGCCTCCCTCCACCTAGTTCCCCCACTCCCTCAGGCAATCCCCACGCCATTGTCCACGTCCATGGGTCATGCATGTTCTCTGGCTGCTCCATTCCCTTTGCTGTGCTTTGCATTCCCATGACTATTCTGTAACTACAAATTTGTACTTTTTAATCCCTTCACCTTTTTCACCCATCCCCTAACCCTTTCCCATCTGGCAACCATCCAAACGTTCTCTGTATCTATGATTCTGTTCCTGTTCTACTTGTTTGTTCATTTTGTTTTTTAGATTCAGTTGTTGATAGATATGTATTTATTGCCATTTTATTGTTCATAGTTTTGATCTTCTTAAAGACCCTTTAACATTTCATAATACTGATTTGGTGATGATTAACTCTTTTAGCTTTTTCTTGTCTGGGAAGCTCTTTATCTGTCCTTCAATTCTAAATGATAGCTTTGCTGGGTAAAGTAATCTTGGTTGTAGGCCCCTGCTTTTCATGACTTTGAATATTTCTTGCCAGTCCCTTCTGGCCTGAGTTTCTTTTGATAAATCAGTTGACAGTCTTATGAGGGTTCCCTTGTAGCAGCTTTTCTCTGCTGCTTTTAAGATTCTCTCTTTGTACTTAACCTTGGTGATTTAATTATGATGTGTCTTAGAGTGGGCTTCTTTGGATCTATCTTGTTTGGGACTCTCTGTGCTTCCCGGACTTGTGTGCATATTTCCTTCACCAATTAGGAAAGTTTTCTTTCATTATATTTTCAAATAGGTTTTCGATTTCTTGCCTTTCTCTTCTCCTTCTGGCACCCCTGTGATGTGAATGTTGGTACACTCGAAATTGTCCCACGGGCTCCTTATACTATCCTCATTTTTTGGATTCTTTTTTCTTCTTGTTGCTCTGATTGGTGGTGGTGGTTGTTGTTGTTGTTGTTTTTTAATCACCAAATGTCAGACCATCAATCATCCAGGTGCTCATGCCAGAATGCTGGGCATAGACAGGCCTCTCTGCCACTTAATGACACAAACGTGACGGCAGCCACATCCGCAACACCTCTAGGGGAACGGGTTTTTTGGGTTTGGGGTTTTTTTAGTGATTGGTTGTTTTTTTTGCTTCCTTAAGTTCCAGATCTCTGATCTGATTCTTGACTTCACCCACTCTACTGTTGATTCCTTTAAATTGTTCTTTATTTCAGTTCAGGTATCCTTCATTTCTGACTGGATCTTTTTTTACGCTGTTGAGGTCCTCACTAAGTTCCTTGAGCAACCTTTTAACCAGCGTTTTGAACTCTACACCTGATAGATTGCTTTTCTCCATTGCGTTTAGTTCTTTTTCTGGAGTTTTGTTCTGTTCTTTCATTTGGGTCATGTTGCTTTGTCTCCTCATTTTGGCAGCCTCCCTGTGTTGGTTTTTTATGTATTACATAGAGCTACTCCATCTTCCAGGCTTGATAGATGAATTAATGTAGTAGGTGTTCTGTTGGGTACAGTGGCACAGCCTCCCCTGTTACCCCAGCTGGCTGTTCAAGGTGCACCCACTATGCGGGCTGTGTCTACCCTCCTCTTGTAGTTGAGCCTTGATTGTTGTTGGCACATCCAAAGTCAGCCATTGCCTGTGTTCTGTTGGGGATTCACACAGCATTAGCTACAAAGCAATCCTCAGATGGCTGCTATCTGTGCTAGGCTACTTGTGCCTAGGAGAGGCCAAGCTGTGAACCAAGGCCAGCTGCTGATCCTGCTGATCCTGGGGCAACTTAGCAAGAGGTACAGGGCCTACTGAAACCAGGTGCTGCTTGTTTGAGAGAATTTAGGAAAATCTGAAGCATGGGCCAATACAAGCCATTCACATGGAAAAGCCATTAGACACAGCTTGGGTGGGCCTGAAAGTTGTGCAGGGCAGGGCTTCAGAGAATAACCAAGGTTGGGCAAACTGTGTAGGCCAGGTTGTTGGAATCTCAGATATGGTGCCCACCTGCCAGCTTTGTTGGGGGAGGGCTCAGCAAGGAACAATGACCTCTGCCAGTACTTCTGTCTCGGAGAAAGATGCCCCCCCCAGGTCTTGTCCTGATGCCAGACAATTTCCCATAAGTCTCTGATGCCTTTCAATCTGCTGTCCAAGCAATGGAGCCCAGAGGGAGTGAGTCTGAGTAAGTCTGTGTGCAGGCCATTTAAGAGGAACTGCCTGGGATTCTAGTATCTGTCTCCCATGACTTCGATCCCTGCTTTTTACAGCCAGAAGTTATCAAGGCTTATCTTCCTGGCATTGGAATCCAGGGTTGGGGGGCCTGGTGTGGGGCTTGAACCCCTTGCTCCTAAGATATCCCTCCTGAATTTTATCTACCACACATGGATGTGGGACCAGCTCGTTCCACATCTCTGCCTGTCCTACCAGTCTCGATGTGTTGTCTTCTTTAATTCCATAGTTGTAGGATTCTATTCAGCTCAATTTCTGACAGGTCTATAGTTTAGCTGTAATTTTGATGTGGTTGTGCGAGAAGGTGAGCCATGTTTACCTGTGCCGCCACCTTGACTAGAAGTCTCCCATTGATCATTTCTTGTATATGTCCCAAATGGGGATGGAACCTATAACCTTGACATATCAGGACAACACTCTAACCAACTGAGCTACCCACCTAGGGCTAAAAACTTCTTTCAAATATTCCAATGCTAGAATGAATAAAACCAAAACTTGTACTATATTGCTGAATTTCTTCAAATCTCTCTACAGTCAAGACCATATCTTAATCTATGATTGGAAAATAGCTACTACAGACATTACTTTGGGATTATTTGTATATGAATCTTCTCCTTTAAAGTCACAAAAACATTTGCATTTTCCTGTTCTACTTTATTTATATTTAACTGGAGTATCACTTTTAGTTTCACATGCAGTTTATTTCTATTTAGAAAACCATTTTCTTTGAAATTTAAAAATAACTTGCCCTGGCTGGTGTGGCTCAGTGCATTCAGTCATGGCCTACAAATCAAAGGGTCGCTGGATCAATTCCCCGTCAAGGCACATGCCTGGGTTGTAGGCCACGTCCCCAGTAGGGGGCACGCAAGAGGCAACCAAGCACACATTGATGTTTCTCTCCCTTTCTTTCTCCCTCACTTCCCCTCTCTCTAAAAATGCATAAATAAAATCTTTTTAAAATATTTTAATCCTTTTAATTGTGAAATTACCAAACTTAGACCTGCTTTTGTCTGTACTTCATGTCAAAAAATTGTAGATAGCACAAATCCAAAATTAACTTCATTTTCTACAAGAGACTACATTTTGCTGTCTTTAAAGATCTTTTATTGTTTCATTTAACTACTCTAAAATATCTTATAACCTTTCTAAATTAAATGTAATGGCTTTAACAGCATTTAGTCAACATGTCCTTCATGTGTCTTAAGTGGTGGCTATAAGGTCAAATTTAATGTGTTTCATCTATGGATAGATTCAAGACATATCATAACCTTTTAATTTCTCCAAAGAACTTCTTGATTATTGACTCAGTGGAGCCCACATCACTAGTAACAAATTCAAACAACATTCCACACACGTTATAAAGAATGCTCCTGGATTTTAGTCCAAAATTCAGGTTAGGTCAAGACAGACATATAATTTAAGAGCAATATGAATTGCAAGAACATAATATTGTAAAACATATCTCAGTTCCTGGGTACAACTCTTCAAAATACCACCCTAATTCACGTGTGACTCCAGAGCCATGAATTGGAACACAAAGGGAAGCAAGAAAATGGATGCTCATCACAGCTGGGAAAAAATACTCCCTCATTCAAAAACCTACTGTATGCATGCTACCTGGGAGGAAGGATTTGACAAGTTAATCACACCATCTTTTCTTTTATCAAGTGCTTCCATCCTCAGACCCTCTCAGCACTCCAAAGCAGTACCTATTCCCAATGTCAGCAAAACTTAAAGGCATTCAGATGCCGTTGTCTTGTGTTTTAAGGACACAAGACAAGAGGTGTAGAGAAGCATTTCCCTGGCGTCTGCACTGTGTTAACCAAAAGAGTAGATGACAGAATAAGCTGTGCCAATACTGATGCAGGATCCCTAAACATTATAGACAACTGTGAGTTCTTTAATGCAGCTGCTGTGTGTGTGTGTGTGTGTGTGAGAGAGAGAGAGAGAGAGAGAGAGAGAGAGAGAGAGAGAGAGAGAGAGAGAGAGATACAAGACTCTAAAAATGGGGGCCAGGCCAGGACTTTGTGCTGGGGACTAAGAGCACTCAGGCTAGAGGAACAAAAAGAGGAAAGGGTATACCTGAGGCCAGGTACAAGATTGCCCAGCAAAAACTGGAACCATGGAGACAGTTGTCTGGCCGAAGTGGGAGCTGCGAAATGGAGGCATCTGCTGCAGGACTTGCTACCTGTGGCTGCGAATAGGCGAGGAATACCCTGCTGCTCTCTTTCCTCTCTGCTCAGCAGCCTCTTGCCAGAACCTCCCATTGGCTGAACCCAGATGGACACCAGCTGACATGGGAGCCTTGGGCTCAGAATGAGCCCCCTGCAGAACAGAGCAAGGAAAACCATGGAACAAATCCGAGGGCGAACAGGCTAGGATGGACTGACACACAGTGGAACTCTAGAGATATTACCATAAAATTAGGGTTAAGACAAATATGCTCTGTCATCACTGTTTAATATTTGGCTCAAGCATAGGGCAGGCAACAGAAATAAGAGTTACAATAATTGGAAATGAGAATACAAAGCTATTATTATATGTGAATAATTTGACTTTAAAACTCAAAAGAATAAACTGAACACTATTAATAGTAATAAAAGAGTTCAATAAGATGTCCTCATATTTAACCATGTGCAGGAATCAATATATTCCAATATAACAGCCATTAATTACTAGAAAATATACTGGAAAACTATCCCATTTACAATAACAAAAAACCTATAATATACTTAAGAATAACAGTTACAAAGAAAGTGAAGGCTTTATATGAAGAAAACTACAAAATTTTATCAAGACATAAATGACCTAAAAAGATTGAGAAAACTACCATGTTCCTGAACAAAACGCCTCAGTATTATAAAAATGTCCATGCTTTACATAATCATTTACAGGTTTAACACAGTTCCGATCAAAATCTCAATAGGTTTTATCAGAACTTGGACAATAATTCTAAAGCTCATCTAAAAAATATCTACTTGTAGTTTGTGGAGCAAAGGAAACCATTAACAAAATCGAAAGGCAACACATGGAACAGGGGATCATATCTGCTGATACATCTGGTAAGGGGTTAATATCCAGAATTTATAAAGAACTCACAAAACTCAACATTGAAAAACCAAACAACCAAATTAAAATATGGGCAAAGAACCTGAATAGATGCTTCTCCAAAGAGGACACAGAGATGGCTGATAGACTTATGAAAAGATGCTCAACATCATTAATCATCAGAGAAATGCAAAACCGCAATGAGATATCACCTCATACCTATCAGAATGGCTATCATCAGTGATCAACAAACACCAAGTGCTGGCGAGGATGTGGAGAAAAGGGAATCCTTTTGCAGTGTTGATGGGAATGCAGACTGGTGCAGTCACTGTGGAAAGCAGTATGGAGATACCTCAAAAAATTACAAATGGATCTGCCTTTTGACCCAGTGATCCCACTTCTGGAAATATATCCAAAGGAACCCAAAACACTAATTGAAAGAACATAAGAACCTCTATGTTCATTGTAGCATTATTTACAATAGACAAGATATGAAAGCAGCCTAAGTGTCCATCAGTAGATGAATTGATAAGACAACTATGGGACATTTACACAATGGAATACTGCTACCTGGCCATAAAAAAGGAGAAAATTGCACCCTTTGTGACAGCACAGATGGACCTGGAGGACATTATGCTGAGTGAAATAAGCCAGTTAGAGAAAGACAAATGCCATCTGATTTCATTCATATGTAGACTCTAGTGAACAAACTGAACTATTAAGCAAAATGGAGACAGACTCATAGATAGAGAACAGGCTGACAATTATGGGTAGGGGGTGGAGGGAATGTGCAAAAAGGCAAAAGGACCCATGGACATGGACGACAATATAGTGTTTCTGGGGGTTAGATGGTAATGCGAAAAATATACAATAAAATTTTTAAAAGAAAATATGATATGTATACAGCTATATCTGTATAGATATACATATGGAGTGGGCAAAAGTAGGTTTACTGATGGCCATAAAGAACTCTGTGCCAAAGCATGCTTGAGGATAGCAAATAGACCACAAAGAATGTGTAAACGATGAAGGCCGACAACCTGAGCATTTACAAGATCGTACCTAAGTGAGTGCACTGTGCCATGGTCACATCCTTTTGAGATAAAATAAATTTAATTTAATTTAAAAATTTATTAGTGGGAATACTCAAGATATTTTTGCAATAATTTCTCTGTCATAAGCATTAAAGTGTTTTTAAAGCAACAATATTTAAAATAGTTCAATAGCCACTTCTCAGACCTTGCATTCCCTCCCCAGAAATCCCAGAATTCTAATAAATAAAAAGAATGTGGAACCTAACCAAATCATTTGCTCAAATTCAAAGGAGCACACAATTTGCGTGAAATTAAGACTTCTTGGGGACTACAACTCCGTAAGGCCCAGGAACACGATGAGCGGACAACACCCTCCCGGACGAGCTTTGACAGGTAAGGGCGCCCTGTGACGCACTTCACCACTGCCCTCACGTTTCCCAGGCATCGACCTCCTGGGCTGAGGAGTCACGGTCTATCCGTGTGACCTCCTGTTCTATTATTCCCTGACCTGACAGCTCATGGGTCTGGATCCTGCGAGTCCTTGATTACCTGCTACATCATCTGCTATGGAATGAATGTTTGCGTCACCCCAAAATCCATAGTTGGAAGCCATAATCCCCAATATAATGATAGTTGTAGAAGGGGCCTTTGGGAGATAATTAACATTTAGATGAGGTCTTAAGGGGAGGCCGCCCAGGATGCAATTAGACCAGAGAAAGCGCTCCCTCTCTCGCTCTCTCTCCCCACTCTGTTCCTCCCCTCCTCCCTCCATGTCTCCCCTGCCCATCCCCCCACACACAGGGAGAAGGCAGCTGTCTACAAGCCAGGAAGAGGGTCCTCATCAGAACCCAACCATGCTGGCTGCCACTCTGATTTTGGACGGTCAGCCTCCAGAACTGTAAGAACCACAATTTCTGTTGTTTAAGCCACCCAGTCTATGGCATTTCGTTAGGGCAGCTGGAGCAGACTAAGACACCACAGTCCCCATAACAACTCAAAGGGACACAAGTTTGAACCATACGTGGAGTGTGTCCACCACATCATGCCTGATCAAGTGAAGTGATCCACGTGTTGCTGGACAAGATATCTTTCAGTTCTAGGACAGGATAAGCCCTAATCTCCCTTTCTGGATATTGGTATTTCCTGCGTATTACCAGTGTTTCGTCTCTCTCTCTTTTTTTCTCCCTTCATTCATTTGTTCTGCGATTGCCATGTGCAAGCACTCTTCTAGGTTCTTGAAAAGATATCAGTGAAAAACAAAGGAATATCCCTGACTTTATGGAGCCTTTATATTCTAGTAGTTAAAGACAAGTAATAACCAATTTAGTAAAAACAAACATACAAACAAACAAATTATCTGATATTTTAAAACATGACAAGTGCTATAGGGGAAAATAGAACAGGGTGGAAGGGTGCTATGAATGTTTGCATCCCCCCAAATTCATATGTTGGAGCCCCAACCCTCTACATGGCTGTGTTTACAG
Organism: Glossophaga mutica; assembly: GCA_039655065.1. Lineage (NCBI taxonomy): Eukaryota > Metazoa > Chordata > Mammalia > Chiroptera > Phyllostomidae > Glossophaga > Glossophaga mutica. The sequence continues at coordinate 9,722,342 of CM077313.1, forward strand.
ACAGGGTCTTTAGGAGATAACTGAGTTTAAATAAGACTTGGTGGCCTTATAAGAAGCGGGAGAGATCAGTGTCTATCTATCTGTCCACTACCTACCTACCCATCTTCCTTTCTCCCCTCCAACACAAAGGAAAGGTCATTTGAGGACATAGAAAGGCGACAGCCATCTACAAGCCAGAAAAAGTCTTCACCTAATTGACCAACACCTTGATCTGGGACTGTCAGCCTCCAGAACTATGAAAAAATAAATTTATGTTGCTTAAGCCACCAGTCTACAGTGTTTTGTTATAGTAGCCTGAGCAGACTAATACAAAAAGGGATCACCTCATAAAAGAGAAAAAACTGTTTACCCTTTGGAGCATACCACAGAATTTCAGTGCCTCAAGGCCATATTTCCCTACCTGTCACACATATACACACATTCACACACCACAAACACACCAACCACAGAATGTCCAAGGCCGACCCAGCCAACCTGACTCCAGCTTGGCAGTGGGAGCCAGTCTTGCATTAAGTGTGAGAGTTTCCATGCCTCCACCATATCCTCAGATGCTGCAGACTGTTCAGCCTGGTTTCAGGAGTTGTAACCCTCACCCCATGGTGGGCTGTGTAAGAGCCAAGAGACCCACTTCATCTGGCTCTGTTCTGTCAAGAGGACGTGAGCTACTAAGGAGACAAAGCTTATCTCCCTGGTAGGAGCGCTGCTTCTGCCTCATCCATCTCTGGCCCCAATGCTTGGTTGGCAGTCAATGACGGGTAAGACTCCTCATGGGAGGGGCAACCTAAGCCAGACACAACCACTTGGGAGGCCTCATGGAAGGACTCGGAGGCGGAGGCGCTGCAGCAAAGAGGATGTGATGGACCCTCGTCTCCCCGCCCCTGCTATCAGGAGGAAATGGCTGTGTCTCCCAAAGTTTTACAACCCCCTTTCTGGACAGACATTGACTCAGATTAAGCCCTCAGATTTCTTTGAAATGTTAACCATTGTTTGAGCCTTGCCGCCTGACATACCTGTATTCCCGTGTACTTGAGCCCAATAAAAGCCTAGTGAGGATGGGGCTCTGGGTCATTCTCCTCTGAGAGTTTGGCCACCTCTCCTCCCCAAGAAGATCATGTCTTGGTAGTTTTTATTTTCATCCATGACGGAGGGATGGGGCTCTGCGGGCAGAGCCCCCCCACATCTGGCATCCAGGACAGGGGCCCCCGCACTCAGATCTGGCCTCACTAGCCGTCACCCGACTCAGGGAAAGAAATTACTTGCCAGCAAAGGCCTGTGCACGACTTGAAGGTAGTGTCTAGGCCATCGCATGCGGGGTGCTCACATGGCCATAGCCTGTAAGAGCAGACACGGGCACAGAAGGCAATGCACTCCTAACAAGCTGGCAAGCTGCCTTTAATAAAAAGCTGTCCCGCCAGAGAGAATCCTCCCCCCAGAACATCTGTGGTCATTCAGCCCCACTGCAGCTGACCTCAGTGCTACAGCATGAACAGCAGCCTGATCTCCCCAAACAGCCAGGGGGCCTTGGAAATGTAAAGTGCTCAAAATAAATCTATTTTAAGGGAATAACTGAGTAAGTATTAAAAAATGAAGGTTCAAGTATTTACATCGAAGTTTATTTGTAACAGGATTCACAAATGTCCAAGAGGTTTATATGAATAAATTACAATACATTCAATCAATGGATGACAAGCAGCTCTTAAAAATAATGTTTTGGACGCGTATTTAAGAATGTAAAAAAACACTCAAGAGGAAGATATAAAACTGTGGATGAAATGTGATATAAATTTTATAAAGAAAATAAATGATAAAGAAATACACCAAAATGTTGGCTTATTTCTGGATTTCTCTGTAAAAGTTTTTGTATTTTCTAGATTTTATATAATGAGCATGGATTTACTTGTCTAAAACAACAGCCATATTAACACAGTAAATGCAGTCATATTCAAACTGTTACTTGTATGATTAATTCTCCACGTAACCAGGCTTCTCTAGATTCCAACCAAATTCATCCAAAAGCACAAAAGTCTAAGAGTCTAAGATAAAATTAAAAGTGCCCTACTTGGAGATAATTCTGCTTCTAAGTGCTCTGAACTATGCATTTTTGCCTTAGTTTTTTAACAGTGGAGATTTTTTCAAGAGAAAAAAAAAGTCATGGTTTTCCCAGGGTCTCTGCTCATCGCTTCAAATTTCCATCCTTTTCTAACATGTGTGAGGCAAAAGCTGTCTCCTTCCCCAACTGGACCATTGTGTTCTGGTCTGGCAAGCATGTGCTATAAAGAAGCATCAGCAGTGTACAGGACTTTGAGTGATTTTGCTGAAGTTATAAGTCTAGCTTCCGGGGACCTGACGGCGGGTGGAGCTCTAACCTGAGCAAGCAAGCACTGGCTCACACCACCCAGGACCAGAGACACAGGAATCGGATCCAGGGAACCCAAAACATCCACAAAATGAGGGAGGACAAACAGCCAGAAAGGAAGCAGGAACTGTCGACTGAAAGCAAGATTCTGGACCAGCAAAGGATAGTTCACTCCATAAGGAAAACCAGAACCTCTAGAATCAACTCAGATAATTGGGAAGGAGGGCAGGTCAGAAAAATAGCTAGGAGCGTCCGGTCCCCATTTGTTGGTGGCCTACTTTGTGCCGGGCATTGTACAGAGAGGACTTTTCATTGAACTGTCACAGTTCTATAAACTGGTTATTATCCACATTTATCAGATGAAGGGAGCTCCTCAGAGACTGACTTGCTCAGGTTCACCCAGCTGGTAGATAGTGTGGCAAGGATTTAAATCTAGACATACCTGATTCTATACATAGAATCTATACATACATAGAATCTATGTATAGAATCAGGTATTCTACGGGAAGAATAACTGTTTCCAAATGCCATGCTTTGCACGGTGAATCTGCTACAGTAGAAGGAAAGGGGCTCTTAGGGCTAGAAGTGGCTGTACTATTCATGACAGTCAACCATCCCAAAAGGAAATAATCTGAGGAAAGACGTAGTGACTGTGTGCAGAATATGACAATGAGGCTATTGGAAGTCAACAGTCAATTGAGAACACAAGACCACAGAGGGGGGTAACAGCAAGGAAAATGAAGTTGAGCGTCCTGCCTCCTCAGTGGTTTTGGTGGGATGCTGTGGGGTGGGAGGGGTGGAGAGGAATTTCAGTACCCTGGACTGAGTGTGTGCTGAGAACACAGGAGGGAATCTGACCCGGAGTGCTCGTGGGAAGACTGTGCTCCTGTCCTGTGGAGCGAGATAGCTAGAGGTTCAAGACACTTAGGAAAGGGAAAGGTCCAGACTGGCTTGCACTCCGAGTTCCCACAAAGTGGGAGGTGAGGGAACAGGAATGGGCAGGTCAGGCGCCAAGGGAATCTAGTGTCAGGCTTTGTCCTGAAGGCCCGAGAGAGGTGGAATGGTGGGAACATGACCACTTATTAAATCCCTTGGAGGCCTGGCCCAGGGGCGGACGGAGGGATCCAGACCAGGGTCAAAAATTCAAATGCCTGGGGGCAGAGACCTGTGCGGGCCAAAGAGGAATACCTAGAAGGTGTAGCCCGTAGAGAGCACAGGCTCAGTCCAAAGGGCTCAGCAACTGGGCTGGGAGGCCTAGGATGGTTGGTTACCCATGGAAATGAAAGACTGTTCAATGGAAGAGAGAAAATGTACACTATGACCTTGTTTGCCTGGTTTCTCTGTCAGATTCGGGGGGGTTGCCTGGCTGGATTCTGCAGAAACACCACCTTCCCCCAGTGGATGGGAAGCTGGCCTCTGAGAACAACCATGCAGACTGCTGGGTGTGCCCAGATGTCCCGACCTCCGCCTCTGCCAGCCTGCCATGGAGGCCACCCTGTGAACCAGACGCACTGGGACTGGCTGCAAGGCTTCTGACCCCCTCTTCAAATGAACACTTGAGAAGGTGTTTTCCCTCATGAGAGAGAAGGCTAATTTTACCAAGCCATAGCGCACGTATGCAGTTTGGGACAGTGTGGAGTGGCTGTCAGCATGACAGTATGACAGTATGACAGCTCGTACCCATATGTATTGAACACAGAAGCAGGACTGAAAATGAAACTGCAACTTGTGGGGCGGATGCCAGCAACCCTGCTCGAGAATATTATGGCCCCGACTGCCACAGACTGTTGGTGGCATTCCCTTCTCCTGGTCTCTTCAGCTTCTGTATTGCACTTTCAGTCTTAGGGTGTAGCCTTAGGGTAACTGTGACATATGGATGCTAAGTGCCAACAGGCTCACCACACCGGCCCCCTAAGGAAGAGTTAATGAGAAGAATGCGAGGTGGAGGAGCAATGTTGGGGGAGAGTGTGGGGTCAATACATGGCTCTCCCACCACCTGTGATGAGGGCTGGCCAGGGGGCCCCTGGCCAGAAGAAATGTGTATTGTTTGGGGAATGGATTGTGACTTCCTCCTTATCTCTTTTGGGGAGCAGCTTCTTGTCCTGTGACTGCTTTTTGACCTCTTCCTTCTGCAGGTACACACTGATGTAATGTAGCTCCAGGCCACACATAGGTTTGTGTAACTTGAACTTGTGCTGCCTTTGTCTGGGACCCCTTATAATGGAGGGGGTGCAATCTCCCTCGCCGCCCACCCCTGCACTCCCCTGTCATGTGAGTAACAAATGGCATGCCCACAAAAGGAAAATGAAGTTGAGTTAGGCCTCAATGAAACCATACAGCCATGTTTTTAAATCTGAAAAAGACTAGATTGATCAGAGTCAATACTATAAACACCTGCCCTCTGAACCTTCAGCATAGTGGTGAAGTGTGTGTACATGTGTGTAGCTGACTTGCATGCGCTCACTTGCTTAGGCTAATAGAGATCCATCTAAAAAAGAAACTGACATCTCTTCCTTATTCCCTTTAACTGTGGTCTTTTAACAAGTGTTTCTGTTGGTGGTCCCTTGTCAGACTAACAAAAGTTTTTTTAAATCATGGTTAGTGATTCTTTCTAGAAAATTTTACAGAACACTTAGAAAATTCAGAGAAGCAATAAGAAGAAAATAAAACTCATCTGTCAGCATTTTGTCACACAGATTTTGCTGGGGATGGGAGAGGACAGAAAAATTTACCAAAACGGATATTTACAAATAGAGATATACGAAAATCATTCTCGATGTACTATTTTGTCAAATGCTTTCTCTGCATCTTTTGATATGATGTTTCTTCTTTAGCCTGTCTGATGGGAAGAATTTCATTAATTGGTTTTGAATGCTGACCCAGTCATGCATACCTACAATAAATCCCACCAGACCGTGCTGTATAATTCATTTTATTCATTGTCAGATTCAGTTTGTTATTATTTTGTTGAAGATTTTTGCATCAATGTTTATGAGACATATTGGTCTATAGTTTTCCTTTCTTAAAAGTCTTTGGTCTTGATATTAGAGTAATACTGGCCACATAAAATGAGTTAGGAAGTGCTTCCTCTGCTCCCTCCTACCTTCTGAAGGTACAGAGAATTGGTGTAAGTTCTTCCTTAAATGTCTGAGAGAATTCACCAGTGAACCCATCTGGTGCTTTTTTGTTTTGCAAGGTTATTAATTAATGATCCAGTTTCTTTAATAGGTATAGTCAAAATCAGATTATCTCTTCTGGTGTGAGTTTTGATAAATTGTGTATTTCAAAAAATTGGCCCATTTTATCAAGATTAACAAATGTATGGACACTAAATTGTTCATAATATCCCTTTATTCTCCTTTTAATATCTATAGGATCAGCCCCTTTTTCATTTCTGATGTTAGTAATTTTTGTTTTCTTTCTTTTCTTAACCTGGCTAGAGGTCTATCAATTTTATTGATCTTTTCAAAGAACCATCTTTTGATTTAATTAATTTCCTGTTTTCAATTTTATTGATTTCTTTAAAATTTATTTTTAGAGGGGAAGGGAGGCAGAAAGAAAGGGAAAGAAACATTAACATGTGAAAGAAAACTTTATTGGTTGCCTCTTTGCACGCCCCCAACAGGAAACCTGGCCTGTGACCCAGGCATGTGCCCTGAGTTACAGGTGGGAATGGAATAGGTGACCTTTTGCTTTGCAGGATTACACCCAGTCCACTAAGCCACACTAGTCAGGGTCAATTTTATTGATTTCTGCTCTAGTTTTTAGTGTTTCTTTTCTGTTGCTTTAGACTAAATTTTTTTCAAGTTTCCTAAAATGGAAGGGTTTTTTTTTTTTTAAAGATTTTACTTATTTATTTCCAGAGAGAGGGGAAGGGAGGGAGAAATAGAGGGAGAGAAATATCAAAGTGTGGTTGCCTCTTGTGCACCCCCTACTGGGGACCTGGCCTGCAACCCAGGCATGTGCCCTGACTGGGAATCGAACTGGCAACCCTTTGGTTCTCAGGCCAACAATCAGTCCACTGAGCCACACCAGCGAGGCCTAAAATGGAAGTTTAGATTATTGATTTTAGATTAGTTTTCTTTTATAATGTATGCCTTCAATGTTGTAAATTTCCCTAAGTCCTGCTTTTTTGAAGTTACATTTTCAGTTTCATTTAGTTCAAAATACATTTTAATTTCTCTTAAGACTTTTTCTTTGACCCATGTGTTACTGAGAAGTGTGTTGTTTAACCACAAAGCATTTCAGGATTTTCCAGCTATCTTTCTGTTATTGATTTCTAGTTTAATTCCATTGTGGACTGAGAGCATACATTATATGATATCTATTCTTTTGAATTTGTTGAGATGTGATCTGTAACCCAGAGTGTGTTCTATCTTAGAACTGAGAGTGAATGCCCCATGTGAGCTAGAGGAAAAAAATGTGAATTGCTGTGCTTGGATGAAGTCTTCTATAAGTGTCAAGTATATCCAGTTTATTGATGGTATTCTTCTGCTTTCTAATTTTCTGCCAATTACTAATAGAGGGGTGTTGAAGTCTCCAACTATAGTAGTGGATTCGTCTGTTTCTTTTTGAAGTTCTATGAATCTTTGCCTTATATATTTTGGTGCTCTGTCTTTGAGTGCATACACATTAAATATTGCTGTCTTAGAGAACTGACCCATTTATCATTATATAATGCCTCTCTTTATCCCTGATAACTTTCCTTGCTTTGAAGTCTGTCTTGCCTGATATTAATACTGCTGTACCAGCTTTCTTTTGATTGGTGTTAGACTGTTATCTGGTATATATTTTTCCAGCCCTGTACTTTTAATCTGTCTGTCTTTACTTTTAATCTACCCAGTTTATATTTAAAGTGGGTTTCTTGTAGACTGCATATAGTTGGATCTTGCTTTGTTATACACCCAATCTGTTTTTTAGTTGGTGTGTTTAGATCAACAGTGTTTACAGTGATTATTGATATAATTGGATTAACATTGACGTATTTGTTACTGTTTTCTATTCATTGCCCTTATTCCTTGTTTCCTTTTTAGTCTTCCACTCTTTTTCTGCCTTTTGTGGTTTTAACTGAGCATTTTATATGACTTCACCTTCTCCACTCTCTTAGCATATCAATTATACTTCTTTCTTAAACTTTTTTTAGTGGTTACCCTAGACTTTACTATATTCATTTACAATTAATCCAGGTCCACTTTCAAATAACACTATACTGCTGCATGGGTAATGCAAATAATAACAGAGAATCCCCAATTTCTCCCTCCTGTTCCTTATAATATTACTGTCATTCATTTCACTTATCTATAAGCTATAATCAGCAAATATATTGTTTCTGTTATTATTTTCAGCAAACTGTTATCTATTAGATAAAGAATAAGAAAGAGATTTAATTTACCTTTATTTATTCCTTCTCTAGTGATCTTCCTTTCTTTATGTAGACCTGATTTTCTGACCTATATAATTTTCCTTTTCTCTAAAGAAAGAACTTTTGGTGGGGGGGGCAGGACGGGCAGAGTTTCTGAAGAAGTTCTTTAAGAAGGAGGGCCTGTGGGCGACAAATTCCCAACTACAATTGTCTGAGCAACCACTGACTGGGCAAATTATTTAACTTATCTCTTCCCTTGGCTTCTACAAATGTGAAATTACCTTCAAGCATTCTTCCTAGTCTGAAATTATAAGTAAAATTTTATACATTAAGTCAAATAGACTAGGGTGAATATTAATTAAAAAAAACATAGAGGAAGCTTTGTTTAAAGTGAGAAATCTTTTTTTAAATACAAATAATCACTCCTCAAATAGTCATTCCGTAAATCTTCCTTCTTTAATACCAGCTTCTCTTAAAGTGAAACTCATTTAAATGTCTCTGATTTTCCTGTATCAGTAAGTACAGGAAATCTAAAATGCAAAGGTCAATAAACTGTGGACTTGAGGGAAAGACTGAATGTTTGTTTTAAAATAAATAAGGAGTTGGAACATTTCCAGTATTTTCATTTTGCTTCAGTGGTTACCAAATGTTATCTGGACCCAGAATTCATTCAGGAGCGCAGATAAGACGCGAAGGCTTATGAAGGGAACATCCGACTTGAGAAAACGGCGGGGAAAGGAGACGTGTGCTGCAGGTGGACAAATGAACACCGACCGCGAGGAGATGCAGTTAATCTCTGCCATTGGTGACTTAGCGCGCAAGGTTTAGTTCACTCTTTAATAATCCTAACGTCCACATCATATAATAATAGATAGTTTTGCTAAAACATTAATTTTCAGAATCCAGTGCCCCAAGAGCCTGGTACGTGATCTCAGTGTCCAAATTCCACGGCAGCTTCTTCTGTCCTTAACCTGATGCTTTGGAGGTGTGTGCACCCTCATAGGTAATGTGCTGCATTTTGGAATTAACTGCAATGATAACTAATAATTAGGGATTCGTGAAAGTCTCTCAACTGTATTTTTAAAAACAAGAAAATAGATTTTTTCTTTTTTTAATTTAATTTTATTTTATTGATTATGCTGTTAGAGTCGTCCCATTTCTCCCCCATCATTCCCCTCCACCCTGCACCCCCCTCCCACCCACAATCCCCCCTTTAATTCATGTCCATGTGTCATAAATTCTTTAGCTTCTACATTTCCCACACTATTCTTGCCCTCCCCCTGTCTATTTTCTACCCACCGTCTATGCTACTTATTCTCTGTACCTTTTCCCCCTCTCTCCTCCTACCTTACCCTGTTGCTAACCCTCCATATGATCTCCATTTCTGTGATTCTGTTCCTGTTCTAGCTGTTTGCTTAGTTTGCTTTTGCTTTAGGTGTGATTGTTAATAGCTATGAGTTTGCTGTGTTTTTACTGTCATATTTTTTATCTTCTTTTTCTTAGGTAAGTCCCTTTAACATTTCATATAATAAGGGCTTGGTGATGATGAACTCCTTGAACTTGACCTTATCTGAGAAGCACTTTATCTGCCCTTCCATTCTAAATGACAGCTTTGCTGGATAGAGCAATCTTGGATGTAGGTCCTTGACTTTCATGACTTCAAATACTTCTTTCCAACCCCTTCTTGCCTGCAAGGTCTCTTTTGAGAAATCAGCTGACAGTCTGATGGGAACTCCTTTGTAGGTGACTGTCCCCTTATCCCTTGCTGCTTCTAGCATTCTCTCCTTCATTTTAACCTTGGCTAATGTAATTATGATATGCCTTGGTGTGTTCCTCCTCGGGTCCAACTTCTTTGGGACTCTGAGCTTCCTGGAGTTCCTGGAAGTCTATTTCTTTTGCCAGATTGGGGAAGTTCTCCTTTATTATTTGTTCAAATAAATAGTTTTCCACTTGTTGCTCTTTCTCTTCCCCTTCTGGTACTCCTATAATTCGGATGTTGGGATGTTTAAGGATGTCCTGGAAGTTCCTAAGCCTCTCCTCAGTTTTTTGAATTCTTGTTTCTTCCTTCTTTTCTGTTTGGTTATTTCTTTCTTCCTTCTGGTCCACTCCATTGATTTGAGTCCCAATTTTCTTCCTATCACTATTGGTTCTCTGTGCATTTTCCTTCACTTCACTTAGTGTAGCCTTCATTTGTTTATCTAATTTGCGACCAAAATCAACCAATTCTGTGAGCATCCTGATGACCAGTGCTTTGAACTGTGCATCTGATAGGTTGGCTATCTCTTGATCACTTAGATTTATTGACTCTGGGGCTTTGATATGTTCTTCTGTTTGAGCCATATTTTTTTTGGGGGGGGGGGGTCTGGTCACACCTGTTACATAGAGGAGCAGAGCCTTAGGTGTTCACGAAGGTGGGGCAACCCAGTCGCTGGGTTATGACACTGTCTGTGGGGACAGGGTCAGAGAGGGAACAATGTCACTTGCTCCACTCTCTCTCGTATTTCAGTCCCTTCAGCCGTTTCCCACAAGCAAATTGGGCCCTTCTGGTGCTGCCTCCCAGGTGGGTGGGCCTGTGTACGCTCTAGGACCCTGTGGATATCTCCAATGTACTCTCCTGTGATGCTGGGAGTCTCTCCCAGCACCTCAACCCCCACAAGTGTTTTCAATCGGTGCTTTTAGGCTTTATTTCCTGATGCTGGGGCCCTGGGTTGCATGGTCTGTCTCCCAGTTTTCACCTGGTTTATCTGCGCGCCAATGTGTGCCCGTGGTCAGCCAGCCATCTTGTGTCCCCGGGGTCTGCTAGCCACCGCCTGCACACCCAGGACCACCAACCACCGCTTTCTCCTGCTGAGATCCCTCTCCGAGGGCCACTGACCCTGCCCTTCCTACTGGTCTGGATGAATGGTTGTCAAACTTCCTTACAGTTCAATTTTCTGTCAGATCAGATTGTTTTTTTGTTTCTTAATCTTTGTTGTCCTTAATCTTGGTTGTGCAAGGTGGCACAGTGTGTCCACCTACTCCTCTATCTTGGCCAGAAGTCCAAAAACAGATTTTTTTAAAGATAAGTAAATAAATGTTAAAAAACAGTGGAAAAAGCTACCACAGATAACGCAAAATTCCATAATCTGTCAGATACATTGTCAGTTAAGACTCCTCCCATTTCTAAGTTTCCAAGTGACAGAAATCCCACTCAAATTGGCATCCACAAAGGGCTGTGGTCTATTGTTGAGAAGCCTCGGGAAGATACTCTGGAATGCCCTGATGCAGGAACCGGAGTGACGTTACAGGGATGCAGTTTGTCTCCCTGCTGGCTTGGCCCTCATGGTGTTGGCCTCCTCCTCATTCTCCACTTGGCAGCAATCCGGGCGCTGGTCCTCCCACGCTGTGCTCCGGCAGAGAGCGCAACTTGTCTAATACCTCCTGCGTGAGCCCGTGGACTCTCACTGATTCAACCAGTCTGGGTCACTGCCCACTTCTGACAAGTCAGGTCTGGGTCCTATGTCCCCCCTGTGGAGAAAGAAAGGCGCCCCACCCAAGCCACAATCCCCGTGCACCAGGTGCTCTGACCCAGAGGAGGAGCGAATGCATGGGGCAGCCAAAACAGTACGAGTTGCCAATGGATGTTTAAGAAAAAAATGAAGTGTCCTGTGGCTTCCATGTATGAGAGCTGGATCTTAAATGACTTTGGTTTCAGCATTGAATGGAAAGCAAGGGGAGGTCCCAGGGCTCTGGTGAAGGCGAGCGTTCCAGGAACTGTGGAGAAGTGTGGCTGCTCCATGGCTGCCCCAAGGAAAACATCCTACCTCCTTTAGTGCCCATTGCCCCTCTCTGTTCAGAAATTTAACAATTAATGAATGTAACTGTCGGAGAAACCCTGCTGTCAGGCCACATTCTGTGTCTGAACCTACAGCCACATTCTTCACTAGGCCATCCTTTAGCACTTTCACGTTTATTCATTAAAGTGTTCATTTTGTATTACTACTGAGACCCAGGCATGCCTGGGTTTATTACCTGTTCATTTCCACGCTTTATGAACACACCTTAGAATAAACATTCAAATAAACTTTAGGGGGGAAACTTATTTCATTTTTGAACCAGCATTATAAGGCTATGGAGAAGACCAACAGTATGCTTCAAACATCTCTGCCTCGACCAGGAAAACTCACCCTGGTGTGCGCATTTTTCCCGAGAGTCCGCTTGTGTCTCCAAGAGGTCAATGATGCAGAGTGTGAAGAACCACCCGCCTGAGCCCTAACCTGCAGAGCACCACCGTTTTGCCTGTCTCTCTGGGAAGGCCAATGGGGCGTGAAAGTGACATGCCAGGGTTATGGAGACAGACTTGGAGTTAACCTGGCTCCACTCTGTGACGTTAGGTAAGTTACATAGTTTCTCTGTGCCTCATTTTTCTCATTCTTAGCATAAAGGTAACACAGCTCCTACATCAGAGAACTGTGTGAGAATTAAACAGGGTAATTGATGTCAAGTATTTACATCAGTAGCAGATGTGTAGTAAGTATTGGATAATTATTAATATTAGAACTGTATATACTTGGTTTTCATGGTTCTCCTCTGGGCTTTCAAACTCTTGCAATATAAGTAATTCACAGTTCATCCAACCTCAATATATCAATCATCGCCCCCTCATATATATTTACATAATGAGGACTTATGCACCTGAATTCAAGATTAAAAATTGACAAATAAAATATCTTTTATTTAATCACATGTGCATAGCTCTATGTGTTGAAGCTGTTATTAAACACTTTACTAATATCAGTCTATTTAATCCTTATAATAATTTGCCCTGGCTGGTGTGGCTCTTTGGATTGAGTGCTGGCCTGTGAATCAAAGGGTCGTTGGTTTGATTCCCAGTCAGGGCACATACCTGGGTTGCATGCCAGGACCCCGGTGGGAGGTGCAGGAGAGGCAAGCACACATTGATGCTTCTCTACCTTTCTCCCTCCCTTCCCCCTCTCTAAAAATAAATAAATAAATAAACAATTCTATGAGGTAGGCTCTATTATTATCCTAACTTTATAAACTGATAAGAACAGATACTACACTTGATCTTAGTCAAAAGGCCAAGAAGTGATTTATCCTAACTTTATAGATAAGGACACTGAGGCACAGAGAAGTTAAGTCACTTGCTTCAGGTCACACAACTAGTAAACATTAGGTTTAGGATTCGAAGCCTGAGTGTCTGATTCCAGAGTCCGGGCCCTTAAATTCTTTGTCATTTGCTTTTCATCTTTGTTCAGCTGATATTGAAGCATTGAAAGAGAGAAAAATAATTATCAACTTTTCACGCATGTTAAGCACCCAGAGTGCTGGGGCTTTCACGTGTATGTATTTCAATAATTTCATCACCATCAGTACTTTTGAGAATGATCATTAAAAAGACTTTTATAGCACACTTAAATATGGGAACTTATTTCACTTAAATACAGGAAGTAGATGCTATTATTATTGCCACTTTACAGATGAAGAAAGTACAGATTTAAAAGATGAAGTGCTGTGCCCTGACCAGTGTGACTCAGTTGGGCATCATCCCTTCAGGACATATGCCTGGGTTCTGGGTTTGGTCCCTGGTGGGAGCACGTGCAAAATGTTTCTCTCTCACATTGATATTTCTCTCCCTTTCTCCCTTCCTTCCCCTCTCTCTAAAATAAATAAATAAAATCTTTTTTTAAGTTAAGTAACTTGCCCAAAGTCTCATGGGTAGTAAGTTGCAAAGCTGGGCTTCAAACCTATGTTGACTGGCTCTAAAACTCTTGAAATTAACCACAGTATTCTCCTATCTCCATGACCCTGTGTGGTAGGAATTATGATGCTATTACTATTAATAAAGCACATGATTATTTATTATTTATTTATTATTTATTATTATTATTTATTCATAATCCATTCAGAGGATACTAACCACTGACACTATTATCTACCACTTTGAAGATGGGAAAATGAAACCACAGAGATGAAATAGATATGATGCTGACCCAACGAAGCATCAGTCTAGTCCCTGGAAAAGCTAACTGCAGGCTAATTTGTGCAGCAAATTAGTGTTTCCTTTGGAGTTTCCAAACAGTTTCAAACACTTTCCTCTCATCCTAGTAATTCTGATTCCCCATAGTGCTATTAGAAAATAATACATTCTCTCCAAATTATTATGGCTCAATTAAGAACTCAAAATGGGTTAGAGAGGACATGATAAAATATAAATGTGGAGTTCTAAGAATGCTAATGCTGTCAGCATCAAAGACATTTCAATTAAATAAGAATTTCTAACATGTTGAAGAATTCCCGCCATCCAGGGCAGAACAGTGGGGAAACTAGAAAGTTTGAGGGAACTTTCAGATTCAGAAATTCAGAAGTACAGAAAACATTTTAAGAGCAGACAACTCAAAGACTCTGATTTAATGGGAGTAAATATCCAAAATGGAGTTTAATTTATAGAATTTCTGTTGAACAAGTCCAGAGATATTAAGGTTCAAGTAACACCTAGATGAGTAGGTCTGACCTAAAACTGAAAGGAATGATTAGCAGCAAATACCATGTGGTTCACATACTATATTAATTCTCACAATTGCCTTACTAAGCAGTTGTGACCAATTCAGTTTATGGATGAGGGGAAAGACTAAGAGTATCTAAGTCTCTTCTATAGGAGATAGAATATACACCTAGTTCTATCTGATTCCAAAAACCAATATTTTTTTAAACCATGCTGTTCCCCTAGAGCAGAAAAAGCGCACATCTCTCCCAGGATCTCAAAAATCCACGCCAATCGAGGGATACAAAGGTGAACTACCGTGTGCCGAAGTGAGAAAAGGATACAACCAATGCAGGGGAGATGGCCAAGCTAACACAAGGGTATGTGCCTGTCATTTACACAAGGAATCATGCCCCCTAAACAAGAGCCCTTCTAAATGGCCCATTGGCTACGCTGGGCTGGGCCATTTTCTGGAGCACTGCGTCCTACCATGTGATCTAAATGACAAAATTCCTGGACACTAATGGGGACACATCTTTTAGTGACCTCTTTAATAACATCACCATCTTTGGATTCTCTCTTTCTGGTATTGACAAGTGTGACTTTTTGTTCTCTTGGAGTTTTAAGTTCCAAGATTTGAGTTTGGTGTTAGAGGTAGGAAAACTGTGATGCCCAGATTTGGATATTTATGAGTCATCAGGCCAAAGGACCATGATAATGCCACTGCTTATTAGCAGTTCATTACAAGGTCCCCACAGGCTGGTTTTATTTTAAACAAACAAAAAAAGAGTTCCAGTCTTTCAGATATGTATGCTGAAATAGTTGCAGGTGATAGTTGCAACTCATGGTTTCTGCTTCAAGATAATATTATAGAAAGGGAAGGCGGATCATGAACTCATAAGTTGATAGTTGGAACCGGGTGATGGGTACTTAGGTGTTCATTGTATCACTCTCTCTACTTGCGTATATGTTTGAAATGTTCTATAATAAAAAACATTTTAAATGTGTTCTTGCCACTAAGTTTGTGTTGATAATGTTTTGTCAGTGCTGTGCACTTCCTTTCCTGTTTCTGAAAACTTAAGTCTCATTTTCTCTCTGGTTCTTCCTCTAGTTACTCCAGCCCACAGGGTTTGCACCCTCCTCAAAAGTCATCATTTCTTTAAAGCACATATTAGAAAAGAAGAAAGGTTAAAAATGAATATACTAAGCATTTGTGTTAATAAGTTAGAAAAAGTTTTTCAGCAAATTCAATGCAAATAGAATAGAAAGAAGATAATAAAGATGAGAGATGAAAACAAAATAGAAAACAAATCACCATAGAGAAGAGTATCTAAGCCAAAAGTTGGTTCTTTGAAAATTGATAACCCATGGTCTATCATGACAATAAAGAGTAAAATTTAGGTTACGTGGACAACTTTCTAGAAAATATACAACTTACA
The DNA here is from genome assembly GCA_039655065.1 of Glossophaga mutica. NCBI lineage: Eukaryota > Metazoa > Chordata > Mammalia > Chiroptera > Phyllostomidae > Glossophaga > Glossophaga mutica. Next base: position 9,737,983 of record CM077313.1, read on the forward strand.
AAAATTGACATAAGAATAAAGAGGCAAAGATTCTGTCTCATATGGGCATGAGTAAAATTTCAAAAAATAATTTAAAATAATGATGATTAAAAAAATGATGATCTGTAATTTAAAACTTTTCTACAAAGGGACCCAAGGCCCAGATTACTTCACCAGAAAATTTCACCAGACATCTGTGGAAAAAATAAGGCCAACCTCAAAACTCTTCTAGAGCATAGGAGAAGGGAACATCCCCTGTGTTGTTTTATGCACTAGCATAACCTTGATAACAAAACCTGATAAATACAAAAGAAACTAAATAAGAGGCTATTCATACTCATCAATATAAATTCAAAATTTCTAAACAAAATATTTGCAAACTGAATATAGAAATCTATAAAAAGAATAGTATATCACAGCCAACTTGGATTTATTACACAAATGAAAAATAAATCAATCACTATAAATGGACCACATTAATGGGGAAAATATCTAAAAATTAATATGATCACATTAATAGAAGCATAAAAATATTTGCTAGCTTTCAACATAGACTCAAGATTTTTAAAAATCACTTAGTAAAGTAGAAATAAAAGGAAAAAGCTTTAGTCTTGTAAATGATGTCCATAGTAAACCTCAGCAAGCATTATACATAACAGTAAAAAGTTGGAAATTTCCTCTTTAAGGTCAGGTACAAAAGGGGATTCCATTAACACCACTTCTACTCATCATTTTGCTAGAGTTCTAAGACAGTGGAGTAAGGCAAGAAAAGCCTAATACAAGGATTAGAAAAGAAAAAACTAAAGATATGTAAATTCAAAGTGATTTGCAAATAATGTAACTAGACGTGTAAAAAATCCAAAAGAATTTACAAATAATTATTAAAAGTATTTACTTTAACAGAATTACTGGGAAAATGTCAAATTGTAAAAATAAATTCTCCTTTTCTATACCAGCCTTCCAGATAGAAGTTTCAGTTAAATAAAAGGGAGAGGACAGGACATTGCAGGAAAAGGGAATATAATAATAATAATCAGTGTTTTCTAAGTCTACTTATGTGTTAGTCACTATTCTAAGTGCTTTACATATAATAATACATTTAATTCTCAAAACAATCCTATGAATTTGACAGATGAGAAAATTAAGTTACAGAGAGGTTAAATAACTTTCCCAAGATTCAGGCAGGGAGAGGTTAGGTAACTTGCGTAAGGTCACACAGCTAGTAAACGGCAGAGGCAAAATTTGAATCCAAGGAATCTAGCTTCACAGCCTATGCTTTTAACCACATTGGTATACCACCTCACCCTATGAGAAATACCGTAACGTAAGAAAAAGTACAGGCTTGGAAATGAGATTATTTTGGAACAGTAAAAGATGTTGGCTAAGGCTAAACTACATGACATCCTTCCTGTTATAGATGGGCAGTGAGTGGGGTCGCACAAAAATAGCTTAAGGATGCTGATGCTGATGATGCTGATGTAACAGGATGTCTGACGACAATGATGATGACAACAACATGATGACTGATGATGATGATGACGCTGATGTAACATGACGACGACAGGCTTCTAGAATTCCTGTGAGCGGGCAGAAGGCTAGGTTCACTGTGTACACTGTAGAGAGCCGAGGTAATTACCCCACTGGTAAAATTTTAAGAAAAGAAGATAGGGAAAAGTACTGAACAAGGAAATGCTGGGAAGAACCTATGATGTGCTGATCATGCGGTGCTTAAGAGAAGCTGGCTAAGGATCCAGAAGCATGAACACTTCACCTGATAAAATTAGAAACAGCTAGAGAAGAACACTTTTTCAATCAGATGGGCTTCAAGAATATCTTCTTCATTACTCATATTCCTTCAATCTGTAAATGCTGGCTGAAATTTTACTACAGATCAGCCTCTACTAACCTTAAAGATACAATAACAAATGGAATACTCATACTCTCTACCCTATAGGAGTCTAAAGTGCAGAACGTGAACAAGTAAACAAGTAATTATAGTATAAAGAATGAGTGCTATTTTTTACAGAGCTAGCATTCTTCGAGCACTTATTCTGACAGACACTATTGTAAGTATATTGTGTATACTAACTTATTTGATCTCACAGTGATTTCTGTGAGTGAAATACCCTTATTATTGCCATTTTCCAAGTTAGAAACTTATATATATTCTAAACTCAAATCTGTTACCAGGTATAGTTGTGGCTTGCCTCTTTATTTTCTGAACAGTATATGTATTTCAAAGATCAAAGTTTTTAAAATTTGGAGGAAGTAAAATTTATCTTTTTCAGTTGTGTTTTTCATGTCCTATCAATAATGTTCTTATATGTTTTGTTAAAGAAATTCTATAGTTTTGGCTCTTATATTTAGATCTATGACAGATTTTGAGTTGAATTTTGTATATGGAAACATAAGGTCTCTAGATTAGAGAACAGACCACTTATGACTCTGAGAAAATTTTTTTTATTTCATTTTTTATTGTAGAACGAGGGGAAGGGAGGGAGAAAGAGAAACATCGATGTGAGAGAGATGCATTGAGTGACTGCCTTCTGTAGACTCCCAGACCAGAGACCGAACCTGCACCCCAGGCATGTGCCCTGGCCGGGACTGGAACTGGCGACCCTTCAGCTTGCACTCAGCCGAGTCACAGACAGCATTTCATCACCAGTCCTCATGCCCGGTTCGCAACAGAATGAGGGCCTGACCTGACTCTGCAGATGCAGCTGGGTTAAAACCACAGTGAGGACCTCAAAATTGCGAGACTCAGTTTATAAAAGGACTGATGACAATCTGCCAATTCTCTTCTCCAGGAAATGAGAGAAACTTTTACTCTGAAATGTAAACAAATCACCTCTGGGGAAGGGGTAACACGTCTCCCTTTGTTTTTCCTTTTATCTCAAGCTTTCACCCAAGGGTGATGCAAGTGAGGGATGTGTGTAGCAGGCCCAAGATGCAAAAAACTCCCAGGACCAGGACAAAGACGCCCTCAAGAGCCAGAGAATGTGGAGGGAAAGCTTTTCTTTCCTTTTTATTTCTTCTCCAGCCTTGTCCTAAGGTTCATCCCAGGTCTGGAGCTGCACCAGTGATCCTGGCGGTGTGGGCATCAGAAACCCCAAAGATGACCTATCATTCTGAACAGAGAGAGGAGCTGGGCAAAGAAAGGGGCCCTGTCTTCTAAAGGCTGCAGGGAAACCCTGTCATTTCTTCCCTCTTTTCTCTCACTACTTGGCCCCCATAAGTGGTCCCAGTCATATACAACTAAATGGCAATGAGGTGGCTGAAATTCAAATAGAAACCTGTCTTTAGAGCCATAGGACCAGGAAAAGAGGCCCGAGGGAGTCAGAGAGGAGAAGGGAATCTTAGCAGAAAGACAGAGAAAGGCATTCCTAATTCTCTGTATGAACTGACCCATTCCTGGGCTCACGCCTCATCTGCACATGCTTAGAACTGATCCAGAGCAGCAGATTCAAGAAACTCAGGGAATCCCAAGCAGGATAAATGCAAAGAAAATCATGCCAGACCCATCTAAATCAGACGTCAGAACACCAAAGCTTTTTTCTTAAATCTTAACACCAGCCAGGAAAAAAAAATGACACATTACATGAAGGGGAACAACTATTTGAATAACTGCTGATTTCTCCTCAGAAACCACGAAGACAGAAGACAGAACACTGTCTGTTTTTTTTTTTTTTAAGATTTTTTTTTTTATTTGTCTTTAGAGGGGTAGGGGAGAGGGAGAGGGAGAGAAATATCAATGTACGGTTGCCTCTTGTGTGTCCCCTGCTGGGAACTGGCCTGCAACCCAGGCATGTGCCCTGACTGGGAATCGAACCGTGATCCTCTGGTTCGCAGGCCCACGCTCAATCCACTGAGCTACACCAGCCAGGGCTGTCTGTTTTTTTTTTTAACTATAAAAGTTTAAAAAAAAAGAAACTGTCAACCCAGAATTCCATATTTAATGAAAATATCCTACAGGAATGACAGCGAAAGACATTCTCCCATGAAGGGAAAATACGAGGATTTGTTGCTAAAAGACCTGTTCAAAGATAAGTGATAAAAGGTCTTCAGACTGAAAGACAATTATACCAAAGGGTCACTTGGAACGTCAGGAATGAAGGAAGAAAACAACAGAAATGGGAAATATCTGGTAAACATAATAGACTCTTTTTCTTCTATAATTTATTTAAAATATGTGTGAAGCTCTGGCTGGTGTGGCTCAATGGATTGAATGTCAGCCCACAAACCAAAACGTTGCTCGTTCAATTCCCAGTTCAGGGCACATGCCTGGGTTGCAGGCCAGGTCCCCAGTAGGGGGCGCGTGAGAGCCAACCCAATTCAACAGATATTTCTTCAAATCACATTGATGTTTCTCTCTCTCCCTTCCTCTCTCTCTGAAAACAAATTAATAAAATCTTTTTAAAAAATGGTGACTATTGAGAAAAAAATCATAACATTCTCTGGTGGGATTTTCAACATAGGTAGATGTAATTCTTAGACAACTATACTATAAATGGTGGAGGGTAAATAAATGTATATTGTTTAAGGCTTAAAAGAAAGGGATGGGGAAACACAGAAAATAAAAGATATAGAAATATGCAGAAATGTTAGAAAATGCATTTTCATGAAACTTACATGCTGTTAAATCCTTTCGCAGAAATTTGATATAACATATGAATGTGTTGATGTTGAGGGCAAATGTTTTTAAATTATTTTGATAGATCATTTTTTCCTACATTGCTAAGTTTTATTTCTCTCTTATTTATCAACGTCAAGTAAATGCGTCAATATATGGGGACTTTCAGAAAAGGTGGAGGTGTAGTTAGACATGCTTCACCTCCTCATGCAACCATACAAAGAATTACAACTAAACCTCAAAGCAACACCCAGAACTCTCAGAAAATCAAATTGCATGGAAGTCCGACAACCAAGGATTTAAAGAAGCCGCATTCATCCAGATAGGTAGGAGAGGTGGAGATGCAGAGATGGGTAGAGAGGCAAAAAGATGTGGTGTGGAATGGAGAGGATGGCATGGTGGAATGGGTGGTCCCATGTTGGGAACCGCCCTGCCTGGTTTCAGAAGCTGTAACCCCCATGGCTAAGGCTGAGTGAGTGACCTTCGGACCATAAGCCACTAAGGAGACAAAGCTTATCTCCCTGGCAGGAGCACCACTTCTGCTCCTTTTGCTTCATCCGTAACTGGCCCCCAATGCTTGATCGGTTAGCCAATGATGGGTAAGATTCCCCAAGAGGGGAACAACCTAAGCCAGGCATGATCACATGGAGGCCCCAAGGAAGGACTTGTGGGGCTACAGCAAGAGGGGGTGATGGACCCTCGCCCCTCCGCTATCCTGACATACCCTGAGTCCTCATTCTGTCTGCAAGAAGCCTCGTAATCTCTTGGTTGCCTTGGTTACCCTGCCTGACTTAAGCCTGAGACAATGCCTTAAGCCTGAAACAATGCTGGTGGTGGGTGCAGCCCTGTACTTGAAAGGGCGGGTTCCCTGGGTGATCAAGCCTGAGAAAGAATACAAAAAGTCCTGTGAAACCTGCTTTGTTTAGAATGCTCTCAATTAAATGATAAGGGTCCAGGCAGGAAATGAGTTTGTTTCCCAAAGTTTTGTAGCCCTTTAGCTAACAGACCCTCACTCAGAATAGGCCCTCATAGTTCTTTGTATGCTATCTATTGTTTGATCCTTACTGCCTGACAATGAACTTTACTTGTATTCCTGTACAAATTAAACCCAGTAAAAGTCTATCATGGCAAGGGCACAAGGCACTCTCCCCCTGAGAGAGTGGCCGTGCCGTCCCTTTTCCTCCACAGGACTTGGTAGTCTGTGTGAATTTGTCTCATATCTCATCCACAATGGTGGACCCCACGAGCCAGGGTCCACATCAGTCCCACATTTACCTGTGGTGGATAAAAATCTGAGAGGGATAGATACCTTGGGAATGAGCAATCCCATCCACAGGCCAGACCACACAGCCCAGGGTTCAAGCACCCAGAAGATAAATCCCCATTACTTCTGACTGTAAAAACCAGTGAGGGTAGGGACATAGGAAGAAACTGCTGGATTTTCAGGAGACTCAGCTTAAAGGGCCCAAACAATCTTAGAAACTATGTAAACCCACGCACTCTGGGATTCAGCACGAGGGCAACAGCTGCAAGGGCATCAGTCCCATACAGGGAGTGGGTGAAGTGACTGGAAGTGGGGCAAGTGCCCAACAAACTTCCAGAAGCTAGGCAGTGGCACTGCCCCCTCTCCGAGCCCTTCCCCCACACAGAGCCACAAAGTGGTGAAGAGGTTGCCTCGCCCTGGCAATTACCTAAGGCTCCACCCCACACAACATACAGGTGTCTTTTCTAAGACAGGGAGTCAAAGCAGCTCTACCTAATACACAAGACACAAACACAAGGAGGCTGCCTAATTGAGGAGATGAAGAAATATGGCCCAATTGAAAGAACAGAACAAAACCCCAGAAAAAGAACTAAACGAAACCAAGATAACCAACCTATCAGAGGCAGAGTTCAAAACACTGGTGATCAGGATGTTCAAAGAACTCACTGAACACAGCAACAACATAAAGGAAGAAATGAAAGATACACTAAGTGAAATGAAGAAAAATCTACGGGGAGCTAATAGTAAAGGGGAGGAAGCCAGTATTCAAATCAATGATTTGGAACATTAGGAATAAATAAACATTCAACCAGAACAGCAAGAAGAAACAAGAATTCAAAAAAATGAGGATAATATTAGGTGCCTCTGGGACATCTCCAAACATACCAACATCCAAATCACAGTGATGCCAGAAGGAGAAGAATAGCAAGAAATTGAAAACTTATTGAAGAAATAATGATGGAAAACTTCCCTAATATGGTGAAGGAAATAGACATACAAGTCCAGGAAGCACAGAGAGTCCCAAAGAAGTTGGACTCAAAGAGGAGCACACCAAGACACATCATAATTAAAATGCCAAAGATTAAAGATAAAAAGAGAATCTTAAAAGCAGCAAGAGAAAAGCAGAGAGTGACCTACAAAGGAGTGCCCATAAGACTATCAGCTGATGATTCAAAAGAAATTTTGCAGGAAAAAAGGGACTGGCAAGAAGTATTCAAAGTGATGAAAAGCAAGGACCTACAACCTAGATTACTCTACCCAGCAAGGCTGTTATTTAGAATGGAAGGGCAGATAAAGTGCTTCCCAGACAAGACAAAGCTAAAGGAGTTCATCATCACCAAGCCATTATTACACAAAATGTTAAAGGGACTTAAGGAAAATATCAAAACCATGAACATTAAAGTAACAACAAATTCACAGCTATCAACAAACTGAATCTAAAAAACAAACAAACAAAAAAACTAAGCAAAACTAAGTAAACCACCACAACAGGAACAGAATCATAGATACGGAGATCATTTGGAGGGTTATCAGCAGAGACAGGGAGAGGGGAGAATGGGGGAAAAGGTACAGGGAATAAGAAGCATTACTGGTAGGTACAAAATAGACAGGGGGAGGTTAAGAATAGTATAAAAAATGGAGAAGCCAAAGATCTTATATGCATGACTCATGGGCATAGACTAAATGGAAGGAATTCCTGGTGGGAAGAGGGGTACTGAGTGGAGAGGGGCAAAGGGGTAAAATGGGGACAACTGTAATAGCATAACCAATAAATATATCTTTAAAATGTGTTAATATATGCACTGTAGTTTGATGTATATTTTCTACATCATGTACCTCATAAGCTTAATTTTTAAAAGCCACCAAGTTAAAACGATACAGGAACTAACAGAATTAGTTTATATATTTTATAGTATTGTAAAACCAAGAATGAATCTATATATTTTTCTCCTTGCCTAATTCATAATAGTAAAACAAGTTAAATAAGTATTGTTTATGAATTTGAGGATGATGAAAGGCACAGTATTCCTTTATTAAGTATGTCTAGGTGTGCACTTAAGTTTGGTTTTCAGCTCTCAGAAATAACTAAATAAGAATCACATATAGGCCCTGGCTGGTGTAGCTCAGTGGATTGAGTGCGGGCCTGCGAACCGAAGGATCGCGGTTCGATTCCCGGTCAGGGCACATGCCTGGGTTGCCAGGCCAGTTCCCGGCAGGGGACATACAAGAGGCAACCGCACATTGATGTTTCTCTCCCTCTCTCCTTCCCTTCCTCTCTAAAGATAAATAAATAAAATCTAAAAGGAAAAAAAAAAAAGTACTTAAAAAAAAAAAAAAAAGAATCACATAAAAAGCCCAGCCAGGTGGCTCGGTTGATTGGAGGGTTGTCCTGTACACCAAAAGGTTGTGGGTTCGACCCCAAGTCAGAGCACATGCCTAGGTTGCAGGTTCAGTTTCCAGTCAGGGCGCATATGGGAGACAACCAGTTGATGTTTCTCTCTCTCTCCCCCCCCACCTTCCTCTCTCTCTAACAATCAATGAAAATATCCTCAGGTGAGGATTTAAAAAAATCACATAAACATTCTGTAATAGGTTTAATCAGTTTTTTTGAAATCAAAATAAAAATTTTTCCTGTATATTTAACAAAGAATAAAAGTATGTTATTAAAATTGGTGTAGAACCAGACAGGATAACAAACAACAAAACTGCATGACTTACAACAACAAAGGCTCATTTCTAACCTAAGCTCCAGGCACATTGTGTCTGGCAGAACAGAAACTGCTCCTCATAATCACACAGGGGCCCAGGCTGATGGAACAATGGCCCTCTGAGCCAGAGGGAAAAGTGAGCTCTGGAGAGTGTCATATGGGCGAAGATGACACTTCACTTCTGTTCATAAGTCGCTGGCCAAAGAGTCCTATGGCTTTACCCAATCCCAAGACTGCCATAAAATGTTCTCCAACCTTCTGCCTGGAAAGAGGGAATGGGAAATATTTGGTCAACTATGACAATGATTTTCACAATATGTATTTAATCTTTATTGATTAACATATCAAACTTGAAATTAGTTATGACTGTTTGTAGATTATTCCACTGTAACGTAAAAAATATGAACGTCTCTTAAAACAATCCATTTTTCACTTAAAATAATCACTGTCACTAATGCCTACTACTTCAGCTCCTCAAAGTTGCTTTTCTTTCCAGATAAATGATACATACATCCTCTGGATAAGTATCGAGAATAGCTGAAAAAAATCCCTTACATTTAAACACATGAGTAAAAATTGAGGGATCGATATTTTTCTTCAGTGCTGGCTTTGCTCTGCTCTCCCCAGACTCTCCAGTGACGAGGCACTTCTTAACCACAGAGGATGGAAGGCACGAGATGATTAGAGGAAGCTTACTCTTCCCCCCACACTCACACTTACACAGTGTATCTGATTTCAGAAAATCACAACAAATATCCAATTACTGCATTTCTTTCTTTTCTTTTCTTTTCTTTTTTTTTTTTTTTTTTTAAGATTAGAGATAGGGGAAGGGAAGGAGAAAGAGAGGGATAAAAAACATCAATGCGTGGTTGCCTTTCACATGCCACCCCACTGGGGACCTGGCCTGCAACCCAGGCTTGTGCCCTAGACAGGGAATTGAACCAACAACCCTCTGAATCACAGGCTTGTGCTCAATCCACTGAGCTACGCCAGCCAGGGCCAATTACTACATTTCTAATAGCCATACTTCACCCTTATAAGGAATGCATGTAAGACAGGAAAAGGTAGGGAGTGTAAGGGCTTACAGTGCCTTGACTGATTAAGGAAGCTTCTCTTGAGTCTAAAGCACGTTGAACTGCCCCATTGTTTTTCACCCTGGATGAGGGATACACCTTTCTTTGGTAAAGTGAGAAAAGAACTAATGTAAGTACAGAAGTAGAAGGCAAGAACTTACCTGATTCTAGGAAAGAGTACTTATAGGGGATCTATAAATTAATTTACTTAGAGGAGTAAGTATCCATTTGCCCCTTGGACTATGCTACACAATAAGAACTTGAAGTTGAAACAAGCTTCAGTTCTTGCTCTATCTAATGGTAAGGAGTATGTGCCATACAATATGACGAATAATGAAACTGCTTACAGAGGAAGCTTTCTATTTTACCAGAACTTAGAGTAAGAAGCATATTTTACATTAGGGTCCAACACACACATGCATATTGTTTCATGAAACAGTAATCACCCTCACTATATGTAATGCACTCTGATTATTCCCCACTCTAATGTGTTTTAACGCTGGTCGCAACCAAGTAAGTTGATTTCACAACCAACTAATGATTCATAGCTCACAATTTTAAAACAATAAGCTATAGAAAATAGAAAAATGTAAAGCAATTACATTTAAGAAGTGTCCCTAATTATAAGAAGTGTCCTTTAAAAAGCCTTAGCTTCGCCCTGGCTGGTGTGGCTCAGTTGGATGGCGCATCCCCCAGTAAACTAACAGGTCGACAGTTTGATTTCCAGGCAGGGTACACGCCTAGATTGCAGGTTCGGTCCCAGTCAGGGTGCATAGGAGAGGCAGCCGATCAATGTTTCCCTGTCATATCAATGTTTTTCTCCCTCTCTCTCTTCCTCCCTTCCCCTCTCCCTAGAATCAGTGAGCATGTCCTCGGGTATGGTTACAAAAGAAAAAGAAAGAAAAAAAGCCTTAGCTTAGAGGTACAAGTGAGTACACTGAGGTCTAGAAGTCAACTAGAAGTCAGTATCATAGGACATTAAGTTTTACTCTGTTATGTTAGTTTGCCCACCCTAATATTAAAATTTTTCCATTGGTCAGTGGGTCACCAATTTCCAGATTGGAGTGATGTGACCCCAAGTCAATGAAGCTTGGAAGAGTCAAACAACGGATTCTGCCCTGCAGCCTCTGCAGGGAGCATGCCCTGTCAACGCCTTGATTTTGGCCCAGCGCTACTTTCTTTAAAGACTTTACCTGCAACTGGCAACCCTTCGGTTCACAGGCCAGCACTCAATCCACTGAGCCACACCAGCCAGGGCTTATTTCAAGCCAAAAAGTTTGTGGTATTTTATTACAGCAGGCTAAGGAAACTGATATGAACCCCATTCACTTGACTTAAAGAGGGTCACAGTACAAAGTGCCCAGAGTACATGGCCACCTATAACTTTATACCTTGCCATTTTTCAAGAAAGAGTTATGGTTTAAAAAAAAAAAAAGCAAAACTTGTTTTAAGTGCTATGGTAGTGTACAGAGATTCACAAACATACTAACACAAATAATAACTATGTGAAAAGAGAAAAACCAAAGACATATACAAAATAGATCCAACAACAAAGTTTATGCAAATACACATATAATAGTTCTTGCCCTGAGTCCAGTACAAATTTGGTTTTAAACTTTCTAACAGCCAAAATACAAAGGAAGTCTCCTTGTTTACATGATTCAGTGGCCATTAAATAAAAGCAAGCCAACTCCACAGAAACACAAAAGAGAAGGTGAAATTTCTACCCAGAAGAGTTTTGGGAGCTGAGCAATGCAAAATAAGATGAGGGGTATTCATTATACCATATATAAATACAACTAGTAAACTTCTTACACCAGACCCAAGTGTCTGTGGCTAATAGTATCTCATAAAATAACAATATGTCAGAACTTAACTTGATTAAAGCAAATTCTATAGCACAGAGTGATGTCAAAACAAAAAATTCTATAGAAGGGAAGTGCGTGTCAAAAAAAATACATTTTAGGTGTACGGCTCACTGCCGATTTGCCTTACTTCTCGGGTACATTTTACGAATGTATTTACAAACGGTCTTGAATGATACTCAGAAAATAAGCAGTGTCCTCAAACTATCACACATTTAATAAATGTTCCATGCAATGCCTACGGAGGTGGCTTGCTTGAAAGTAGACTTAGTATGGAAAGAAATACTCAACCAGTTTCTACTATCTGCCAAGCAGGGTCTGGGGAACTGCTGAGGAGTCAGATAAATATCCCATCCCTATCCCTGAAGAAGCATCCAGGCCAGCGGGGGAGAGGGACACGTAGGGCTCCAAATTGTGTCCCTAAACCAGCAAGGGGGTATCAAGAACGGCTTCCTGCAGATGATACTAATCGCCTATTGGAGGATGGGTCGATGGGCGGAAGGAAAGGTGTATGGCACCCCACGTGGTTCAGAACACTATTCAGCCCCTAGAATCTAGGAGTGTTCTAGAATACGTCAAGGCCCAGGATGGATAAAAAAGAGTTAGAAGGAAAATAAGAAAGTGCATTTTATCCTGCACAAGGCGCGCACACAACCACTGCTTCAGAGGTCTGTGGGGCAGCTGTGGACCTATTTCCAACAAATAACAGACAGCGAATCTTGCAGGATGCTATACGAAAGTGAGTCTTTCTCCGGAACCACCATCTGCTCAGTCCTCCGCACACCCCGAGGCGCCAGCCTCACTGCGTGGTCCCTAGTACTTCCGGGTCTTCCAGTGGGGAGCCCCTCTAGCCCTCAAGCGTTCATTTCTCTACTGCTCTCCGCCGCCGTTACTGTCGAGACTTGGAGTCCGGGTAGGGGCGGGCCTTCCGGCAAAAGGGCGCGTGGGGGAAGGAGGTCACCGCTAGGTAAGGCTGTCCGTGTCTTTCGTGGGGGTCTGTGGTGAGATGTGGGCGATGGCCGTAGAGGTCCTGCGGGCGTTCACGACCTTGTAGGGTCGCCGCGAACAGGACGAGTCCATTTCATTAGGAAGCAGCTTGGAAGTTTCGCCGGTACCTTGCAACCAACTTGGCCTTTTCCTGCGTAAATTGGGCTTTCCAAACGAGGGATGCTAGTGTAGTTCCCTCTCCCGCGCAGTCACTGTCTTCCTGTTTAGGAACGTTCAAGCCTCAGTTTCTGTGCTCACCAGGGGGCTTTTTGCCCCGTAGTTTGGTGTGGGGCATGCAGATTAATTTCGTTACCAGTTTAAGAAAAACATAATAAAGTGACAACTTAAAATTCTCTAAATACCCTGTCGATTCATTATCAGATGACTTGACCCTAACCCTTCCATCACTAGCAGGCACGGTCCAGTCAGTTGAAGGGTTTGGGATGTTGTTGAACTGAATGAAGCAGATATATATTCAGAGCCATTCATGCCTCTACACGACCCAGTAAAAGAATTGGTACCGGGCTTTAAAATAGTCAAGCACTGTGTTTAGATTGTTTTCTTGTGACACGCGTGTGCACAGTGTGCGTGAGTTCCTTGAGGCCTGGTGATTATTAGGGCAGGCACTGTGCCGGGGGTTTTACACATCAGCCTCACGGTGCAGGAGGTAGTGTAACTGTCCTCATGGACTAAATGAGAAAACGGAGGCAAAGAATACTATACTACTACTTACTACAAAGCCCACATGGCCATTGAAGAGCAGAGGCAAAATCCCAGCCACATTTTCAGCACCAAAGCTGGTGTGCCCCTCCGACCACTGGTTTTGGAGAAACGAGAAAGCTCTCTCCCCAGCAGGATGTGCACACACGTACACCCACATTTCAGCGTACATTTTTAAAGTTTTGTGGGATTCATCACGCTGGATATCCAGGTGAAGCACTCCTGCACTTTTCAAAGGAAAAAAAAAAGGCAAACCTAACCTAAAGCCAATATTGAAATAAACAATAAACCTGACCTTTTCAGTGCTTCAGACCTATCAGAAAGATCCAAGAAACTTGTCCTTTTATGCCAAGGTAAAAACGTGGGAATTTTCTTGTGTGCGCTTAATGTTTGAGTAATTTGTTTTTGCTTAGCATTTTCAACTACAGTACCCTTTTCTTCATGATACTGGTTTTTCTTAGTTCACATTGAAAGAAAAGTTATATAATTGTATCCATTAGAATGGCTTCATATGAATAAAATTTACATGTCTAATTGACATGTAAATTATTTGCCTTTTAACTTTCATGCCTTTAACAGGGTCCTCGTATTTTTTTTAAAGATAACATTGAAAGAATCTGTAAAGAGGCCTACCAGGGTCCTGAAAAGTCCTAAGTAAGGCTTTTCTAAAAATTTAAAACTAGTAAAAAAGTGGCAGCTTGCCGGTCTTAGAACCAGTATTTATGGACAGCAGGACTTTTTAGCTTTTTTAGCCTATATGAAAAACAAAAAAATCAAGCTCCTATGCCATTCTTGATCAGACATGTGCTGTGTGGAAGGAGACTACAGAGCAGTAACTGGTAATTATTATAAGCATTTTCAGTTTCTTTCTATTTATCACGTGGTTCTTTGTTTCTACTACATTCCCTTTCTCCATCATAAAAGTTCTAGGACTTGGATTTTGTGATATAACCATGTTCCAGCAGTGGGTTCTAATGAGACCTCATGATTTAGGAGCTATATGTCCCAGTAATGTGCTACATTCTAAAGTAGGCGTGGACATAACTTAGCATCCTTTGATGGCTTCAGTGACCACTCTCTTAATAAGTCCCTTTCTCCTTGTTATCTATCAAGTTACCAAGCCACTGGTCCCCTCCCCCATTTCTCTGGCTGTCAGTCTTTGTATGTAAGGATATTATCCCAGAGAGGTACAAGTCTAACTTCATGGAGTCTCTCTCTCTCTTTTGCATGATTAAATAAGGACAGGAATAAACAAATCTGTCTGATAGAACATAAGCACCAACTTACCAACAGATTTAGATGTTTTTTTTGAGGTGAATGCCATTTACTGGGTGCCACTGCCTTACTTATTTCTCACAGTAGTCTTGCGAGCTTTGTTTTCCTGAAAGGAAACTCAGATTGTGAGAGAATAGGTTCAGGATAACCTAGTTAATGGTTCCTAGGCCACCTTACAAATAACTGATTGTGAAAATAGCATGCAATTGCAACAAAAATCTATCCTGATGCCATAACAGGCATTAAGCAAAGCAAAGTTAATTATGAAACGTTTTTTTTTCCCCTCTGATCTTTGGAAAAACATAGCTTTAACGGGGGGAAGAAGAGAAAAGATAAAGCATGCAAAGAAACTGTGACTCTGAAGGCCACTACTGGACTTTGGCAAGGCCTTTGGCAGTTTAAAACACTGATTTGTTAACTATTTTCTATTTATACATTAAACCAGCAATTTTCAACCTTTTTTTATCTCAGTACACATAAACTAATTACTAAAGTTCTGGGGCACACCAAAAAAAGTACATTTTTGCCAATTTGACAAAAAATGGGTATAATTTTGATTCATTCACACCGTATGGTTATTGTTGTGTTGGCTGTTGTCATTTTTTTCTTTGACAGTCTAAAGAAAAATATGTCAGTGCCCCTGACTAAACAGTCAAGTATTGCATGTTTTAAAAATTCTTGCAGCGTATCAGATGAAAATCGCTGCATTAAACAATTAATTATTTTTTCCTTATTGATAAAAATAGAACCCCAGCCCATCCCCATCCACATAATTGAGCAAGTCATGGGAGTGAAGTGAATCTGGGAGTCTAGCTCCCTGAAAGAAGGACAAAAGAAAGAGCAGGACTTGAACAGACCCAGGTTTGGGGGTAGAGGGAAGGCAGAGACCTTGGATCTGACAGTTCTCCCATCGCTGGCCTTCAGGTGGCACTATTGGCCCAAGTTTGCTTGGTTGGTTTCAGAATGGTAAGTGGGTTGAGACAGACAATTCAGAAGCTGGTTTGAGGGCAGCCTCTGCTCTTTGAATGGATCTTAACATGGACATGAAATATTCCTTAATTAAAACACTGGTTCCTGTTTAGTTTGTTTTTTTCTTGCATGAGCTATTTTGAAATTTACTTGGCATCATTCCTATTTAGGAGGGGTTTTTGTATATTTCTCCCACTGGTTTTTCAAGATAGGTTTATGACTTTTTTCTGTTTGGAGATCCACTCCTTTTTAGTCTCAACTGAACTATCCCCCAGGATGGTCTCTTAGCAGATTCTCATCTCACTGTGTACAAAAGTGTAGTGTAACTTAGCATATTCTGCCAGTAGTTGCCCCTGCATTTTAACTGGAATGTAGTTATTCCACCAGCAACATTCTTGATTTTTATATATAACCTACATCATTTTTGATATATAGAAGCTATACTTTCTGTATATTACAGATATCATTTATATACCTATTTCAACATTCTGTGCCTCTGAAGAAAAAAATTACTGTTTTCAGTTAATAAGATCTTAGCTAGTTTGCATTAAAGTAAAATATATGAGATGGAAGATAACACAAGTAACATCATAATTCATAAGTGCCCTCTATTCAGGAATAAGATAAATCTTTAGAGCTCTTCATTTTATTTCCATAAGACTACTGTCTCTGTTTGTTTTTCCCAAATGGCTCTCAGTCTCTAGGCAGAATTCAGTCCAGCAACCTAGAGGCTAAATGACCTCATCACTCATTAGCAGTTCTCAGCCATCTGGAGCCCTTGAGGAGGTCCGTGTTCAAAGGGCTGATAATAAAGACAACAGCATAATTATTTCTCTGCCATGATTAAATCTTTAGATGGCAAGCAGTCAGCATATTTATTCTACAGACTGCTTAGGTGGGTGTTTTCTGAAGGTATAATAACGCTGGGGTAGGAAAACTTGTTTCTCTACCCTTATCTAGCCTACAAATAGGTAAACTGACCATCGGTAAATAACCTATTGAATCACAAAATAGTTCATTGTAAAAAGGGCAGTAGAGCACAGGAGCAATAGTATGTGAGCACCAGGTGTAAAAATTGCAAATGTAAAACATGCAAAGGAAAATAGCCACTTGTACTATGGATATTTCTCAACTCCAAGGCATGTCCTGCCAAGAACATGAACGGAATAGCATGTGACTTGCTGAATTTTGATTTTCTAAGGTGTTCATTCGGTAACCTGGGTATTTCTTATAATAACCTGGTTGTCTTCTCATTTTCTGTAGGGACTCCTGCTCCTTGGTGCCCCAGAAATGTCATCACTCTCAGAATATGCCTTGCGCATGTCTCGTCTGAGTGCCCGGCTGTTTGGTGAGGTTGCCAGGCCTACTGATTCCAAATCCATGAAAGTGGTGAAACTGTTCAGTGAGCAGCCTTTGGCCAAGAGGAAGGAGACTTATGACTGGTACCCAAATCACAACACTTACTTTGCACTCATGGGGATACTGCGTTTTTATGGCCTCTACAGGTAATGACACAAACAAAAAAATAAAACAACAACAACAACAAAAAAGAGCAACCTGTAAGAGATTTTTGTAGAACCTGTAAGAGACTTTTGTAGTAGATCAGAAAAAGGAGAAAAGTAGCCTTTCTATCTTTATAGTTTTGTGGATCCTATAATAGTGCCCAGGTAGTTCAAAAGATACAGTTTGAGGGTAAAGGCTTTCAAAATATCCATAATCAGCATACCAAAAATAAAAGGAAACATGCACTTATTGGAAGACATACTTAAATTATGACTATAATGTGACTTAACATTGACTAGATACTGAGCTTCAGGGAAATGTTCAATCAGTACAAGCACTCTAGGCAGACGCAGAGGAAACTGGTCTAAACACCGAGCAGGTTCCTGTTGGTCAGATGAAGAGAGTCCCTGCCCCGTGGCCCATTTGCCTGTGTTATAGGGAAATTTGGGGTCATCATTAATGTCGTATATTACATAGGTTTACGTGGCTGGCCTAGGAATTAACTGCTATTTGTGACATCGGTTCTGTGAGGGAGAACTGTGACTTGGAAATTAACTTTTGGCATGCAGCACAACTGTATGTTGGGGACTCCCTGTCCTTTCTGCACACCAAGCTGAGCATCTGCTTTGCAGAAGTCGAGGATTAATTACCAGAACCACCTAAGGAAATACTGCTGCATTGGTGTGCTTTGGCAATATTTAAAAATACTGGCTTATTTTTTCTTTCTCCATTTAGAGATGAGCATCAGGACTTCAAGGATGAGCAGTTGCGTCTGAAGAAGCTTCGTGGAAAGGGGAAACCAAGGAAAGGAGAAGGGAAAAGAGCAGCAAAAAAGAAGTAGTGTTGGGCAATGCAGAGAGGAAACTTCCTCCTTGGCAACTGAGAGCAGGAGAAAGAGTGTTTATTGTCTTCCCCCACGTGGGAGGAGTGTAAGCTTATGTTTGGAGGAACATAGTCATCTCCGTGCTGAAGTCTGACCCAGTTAAATTGCAACTGGTTTCTTGAACATATTCTGATTCTGCAAAATTGTTTTGGCTTTGGTTTTGTAATCCAAGGTTTACCTCATTCCCCAAAGAAAAGAATGCATAAATTATTGTAGAATGGCGTGTTCGGGGTAACAGTGGGATGTTGGGGAAGTGGAAGGGAAACATTAAACAACCACCCTGTGGTCTCATTGCTCCTTCTTGCTTCCAAAACCAGCCCTGAAGTCTTTCATCTCTGGCTGTTCAGCCACTGTCTCTGCCACCAAGTTCACAAAGTTTATATGCCTCTCCACCTACTCCTTTGAGAATATCTACTAAGATAGATTTGCAAGATAAAAGGCCATACCTGGTAAGAGAGTATTGAGTATCTGCTGTACACAAGGTACTGGGACCCTGGTAATACAGTGATTGGCAAGAGAAACAGTCCCTACCTGGTAGGACTTTCAGTACTGTGGGAGAGACTAATGTTAGCTAATTACATAAATACATTGTATTAAGTGCCACAAAGGAAAAATCCAGACTTCTAGGAGAGAGCGGATGGACTGATTCAGAGAGATAGCAAGAGGTCCCGACCTCAGTAGAGAGTTGAAAGGCCTCCCTGAAGAGGTGATATGTAAGCAGGCTCTGAAGGATGAGTAAGAGCGAGGCAGAAGACAATGGCGGGGAAAGTGGGGCACAGAGAACACCTGCAGGGGTGTCCAACTTTTGGGCATCTCTGGGCCCCACAGTAAATACATTGCAATACATCATCACAAAAAAACAAACAAACAAAAAACCCTCAATGTTTTAAGTAAGTTTACAGTTTGTGTTGGGCTGCATTGATAGCCATCCTGAGCTGCGTGCAGCCCGTGGGCCACAGTGTGGACACCCCTGAACCTAAGGTAAGAAGTCCTGTTCAAGGAATTGAAAAAAGACCACTAACTAGTACTGGTTGGTCATAAGGAAATAGAGGCCAGATCATGAAGAGCTTTTTGCAAGTTCTGTGAAAAAGCTTGGACTTACCCATAGATCAGAGTGTGTGAGATGTTTTTTCTCTGAGAGGTGACTTGTATACATTGAGTATACAATGCTGCTATAGCTGCTCATTTTATTGTATTCTAGCAAGGAAACTGGTGAGGCCGTGAGAGCTTCTCTGATTGTTTTCCCAAGCGTCGCTCTGAAGATCTCTAGTAAATTTTTCATTTTTTAAGTATGGTAAAAAAAATTTACCATTTTAACCATTTACCCCCTGCAATATATGGTTATTTATATATTTCTTATATATTTATATTAAATACGTAATATATATTTAAATATATATTACAATAAAGCGAGTCAGTCTTCCTGCTGGTGAAGGGTCTTGCCTTCGATTTGTGAAGACACATCTATGACATGCAGTAAGGCGAAGCACAATAAAACGAGGTGTGCCCCTGTGCGGTTGTGTGTGTATAACACCCACACATGTAATAATCTTATTTATGAAGTACCTTCCATGAAAGCACAAGTCAGAATTTAACACTCCACCCTCTTTACCTTTTTCCTCTTTCTTCACACATTTCCCCAAAAGCTTCTAAGTGCCCACTTTTAAAGACTTAGAGGCAGGAGCAAACTTCAAGAGCAGCAGAGGGAAAGTTCTTTTAACCTCCCAGCCCTGTCTTCATGGCCCTTTTTCTTAATTACTCACATGTAAGTTCAAAGAAAGCATTTTTTAAAAATGACAGAATTAGCAAAACAAATAGTGTATTCGAGAAGACTCAGATAAAACAACCAATAAAACCCTGGATACTGAGATAACGAAAACTTTCAGGCTGAACTTAAAAACAGTGAAATGTTTTTTAAATGACATAAAGGTGGCAAAATAGGGGGGGTCATGAAACCAGTGGGAGGAATGGATGAAGAAACCACCCAATTTTCTAACTTAATTGGAGGTCTGGCAATAAGATAAGTACGTATTAAAGTAGAAACTAGAGTTCAATGTAGACCCTAAAACCGTTTTCATTCTACTTAAGGAAACATTTTCTGAGGCAAGAGAGATGCATTTATGCAGAGCTTTCTGTATGTACTGTAGAAAATATGAACCCTTCCATACTGACAGTCTACACTGGTGCTCAATGTGGAATATCTTCCCAAAAGAGCCACAAAATTACTAATTGAACCACTGAATTTAAAGTAAAAACAGCATTCCAAACAAATGGAAAGTCTCAGAGAGGACACAGTCTGAATCTAAAACTCTGAGTATATCTAGTTTGAGAAAAGACCAGTGCATTCAGCACTAAAAGTTAAATTCTTAAGAAGTTAGAGCTAGGAGAGATCAATGTGGTTTGAATCATCAGAAATGACTTCACAGGCAGTGAAAGCAATGGATGTAAGTAATGTCAACATTTTTGTAGCACCGCACGCTGGACATTGGACTTCGTAGGCCTTATCTTATGTAACCCTTGCATGATAAGTATCCCCATTTTACAGATGAGGAAACTGGGGCTTAGATTGTCCAAGATCACAGAGCTCTAAGCATCTAGACTGAGGTTTAAATCCAAGCCACCTGACATCAAAGCCTGTCCTGCCAATCACCACACTGTTGTAGGGTCCTCGCAAGCAGAGAGAAAGGGTTACAGCAAATAGCAGGTGTGTGGGCAAGTACCTACAAATACCAATGGAAACTCCACTTCATGGCAGCAATAATGGGCACGGCCAGGCGACCTCAGAGCCATAACCGGAAGGCACCAGTACAGGGCCCTCGAGTTCCCCGTGTCCTTTCACGACCTGACAACGTAGTGCCAATCTAAGTCTGAGGATTATTACAACAATAACTACCATTGGTCTCAGTGCTTTCCCATTTGCTAGGCACTACACTTAACTTTTCCTATAAATTGTAACACTTAATTCCTGCAGCAGCCCTATGAGGTATATAATTCCTCAGTTTACACGTGACCTTCAGTTTAGAGCTGCAGCTCTCAGCTCTGGCTATGCCTTAGAATCACTTTAGAAGGTTAAAAGAACCCTGTTCAGGGTCCCACTCAAGGGCAATTCAGAGTTGGGGCAGAAAGGAGAAATAACTTAGGCACTGGTGTTTTTGAAAAGCTCCTGAGGTGGCTCTACTGAGCAGTCAAGGTTAAGAATCATGGCGTTAAAGCAGTACTTCCCAAACTTCAGTTAGTATGCAGCAGTATTATCTGAAGGGCTTCACCAGCTGGGACCCATCCCCAGAGTTTCTTACTCAGTAGGCCTTGGTGTGGCGCAGGAATTAGTATTTGTAATAGTAACGGCTGTGTGTTGCTGATGCTGCTGGTTTGGAAACCGCACTTTGAAAACTACTAGTTTAAAGTCACTTGGGCTGGCAAATTACTGTGGCCCCTACCTCTTCTAGTGAAATTCCCCAGCCACCCTGGAGCCTTTTGCTGTCCCTGAAGGAGCAAATTTTTAGAACCTGACAGCAGAAAAACATAGTATCATGTATATGGAGAAAGTTGTAGTTAATATGAAAAAGATCATGAAACTACTGAATATTATAAAAGAAGTTTGAATAAATGGAGAGACATCCCATATACACGAATGGGGAGATTACATATTATTAAGATGTTAATTGTTTACATTTAATTTATAAAATTTATCATTTCTATCAAAATTTCAACAGACTTTGAAGTTTGACAAAATGATTCAAATATTCAAAATCCACTTGGAAGAAAAAAATAGAACACAAAAGAAATCCTGAAAAGGAATAATGTGGGGGCCCAGATCAGGTTTTGAAACCTTATTTAAATTGTTTTTAAAAATACTGATACTGGGTGGGTGAGAGTGGTGGGGAGAAAATGCAGACAATTGTAATTGAACAACAATAAAGTAATTTTTTTTAAGATTTTATTTATTTTTAGAGAGAGGGGAAGGGAGGGAGAGAGAGGGAGAGAAACATCAATGTGTGGTTGCCTCTCACATGGCCCCCACTGGGGACCTGGCCCACATCCCAGGCATGTGCCTTGACTGGGAATCAAACTGGAGACCCTTTGGTTCACAGCCCACACTCAATCCACTGAGCTACACCAGCCAGTGCACAATAACATAATTTTAAAAAATAAAAATGAGAAAAAATCTTGATATTGATGCAAGAATAAACCATTGGGAAAAAAGATATAACCCAGAAATAGTTTCTATAATGTATAAGAGTTAATATATAATAACGGATACTTCATGAATTAGTTAATAAATGGTGTTGGGACAATCAGTTGGCAGTTGGGGTCAGGGGCAATTTGGGTCATCACACCATACTTCAGATATGTCAGTAATTAAACATCAGGGGAAAACTTTTTAAAATAGAAACTGGAAGAGAATAAAACTAAATAATTACCTAAACTTGGACAGAAGGTTACTTCTCTAATGTCAAAGTAATAAACGAAGTCCCAAGGAAAAGGCAATCAGATTAAAACGGGTTCTTAAGAAAATGATACTAAAAAAAATAATTACAGCAAACAAGACAAATAAATAGGATCATTTTAAAAGTCCTATAAAAGAGCTGTTTTATAAGACAAAACCAAGTAACAATAGAAAAGGGCAAATGATACAAATGGGCAAGACACGAAAGAGCAACTACAGGCAGTAAATAAATAAACACGATGCACACTCCAGCCTCAGGGCCTTTATGCCTTTGCCTCTGAACCCACTTTTCCCAGACATCCCACCTGACACTTAAACTCACTTCTGGGGTCTTGGTTCAAATGTCACCTTCTCACCTTTCTCGGACCACCCTATTGAAAGTTACAAATGTTGTTCACTAAGGTACCACACCCCCTTTGATGCTTTATTTTTGTCCATAGCATTTGTCACTGCCTGGCAGGCTATGGTGTCATTATCTACCCTCTTCCCCCTGCCAGAATCAAACTGTGTGTGGACAGGAATTTTACTCACTGCTGTATGATCAGTACCTAATTCGTGGTCAGCATCACTATATTTTTGTTGAATTAAATACCCTGATTCACTTGTAATTGGAAAAATCAGTGACGTACATGCTTGTCACTATATTAGAAAAGAAAAAACTAGAGAAAGAGAAAGGAAGGGAGGTAAAAAAAAAAAAAAAGGAAGAGGAAGATAATGATAGTTCAGTTGGATTGACAACATGATTTAGTAAACTGGGAAACTGTTTCCAGGATTTTGTGATAGTAGAGTGAAAAACTGGAGAATAAGATCCAGTGAGTTCTGCATGGACAAAACAGACATATTTGAGGGGTTTGAGGGCAGAGGTGGGAAGAAGAAGAAATTGTGCATCTCAGAAGAGACCGTTGTCAGGAAACAAAAGCTTTTTGATTTTCTGTCTTTTTGGTATGAGACTACCTTTTACCTATTCTGGTAGCAAATAGGGGCAGGAATTGCTGGCTGCCAAGCCTCAGCATAAACTTCAGCTCCAACTTCCAGCTTCTTTGGTCAGTATGACCCAGAATGAAGCCAGACTGGTGACCAGCTGGACCAGGGCAACTGGTCTGACAGGTGGTGTATCCTGAAGGAGTAGGCAAAGGCCAGGTCACACTGGGTGTCCAGCAACTTGACAGGTCAGCTAGGGAACAGTTAGGGGGACAGAGTGCAAATGTCACAGATGGATGCAGGAAACCAGCAGCAATGTGAACCCTGAGGGGTAAGAGCCGAGCCAGCTGTCAGTGTGTGAGCAGGGAGCCCCCCAGGCGAACAGGGGATCTGCTGCTGCCAAACCGGGGGCCTCCCATGCTCTCACGTATTCTGTTCACGAGAAGATAAACTCTTGCTGGAAAGGCTGGGTAGAGCTGAGAAATATAGTTAACGTGGCAAAGTCACTAGCGCGTGAAAACCAAAAGTAGATATAACACATTGAGGTTTAAGTAAAGGGAAAGTCAAGATTAACTCACAAATTTGATTTACACAAAATCTCTTAGAAATACATCTACTATGCAAAACTTGGGATTTGTAGATTCTGTGGGGTTTTTTGGGGTTTTTTTGTTTTTTTGTACCTCTTTCCTTTGTTTGGTTTTTGCTCTAGCTCTTCATGGGAGCCCAGAGGGAGGAAAAACAAGACTTCGTTTGCCAGTGGCACAAGACCCAGACTTGTCAATCAGTGTGACCTATTCAGGCAGTACCACTAGGAGGATGGGCTTAGCCCTCCAGGCTTCCCGAGGCAGCAGGCTAGGGTGCTGCCCAGGCATTAGCATTCCAAAAATGTCCCCCGCCCCCCACCCCCGCCCAGTAATTAATATGTACTCTAAAACATGAGAATCACCATCTTAGCAATTCTGGTAGAAGCAAAATTGAAAGAGATAAACCCTGATTCCAAGATACAAACTTAATGATCCACAAAATTCAGGCGTCCAGATGACCTTGCACTTGGGAATGTATTGAAGTGTCTTGAATCAACTTTAACTGTGATGTCCTCATCACCAATCTCCTTCAGCCTCTGATTTTATAATTCTCTCCCAAAAGCTTAGATGTCTGTCTGCTTTTATTCTTAGTGAGTCCTTAGCATTAAAAATTGCTTATTCTAGTATGATCTCATCTCTGCGGTGGTCTTCGTGGGGGCATATTCAAGGATGCAGAGGTAGTAAGGATATCCCACTCCCTGGGTACTCAATTCCAGCCATGTGGTCTGCTCTAGACCATCTGTGCAGGTTGTAAGCTTCATCACAGAAAGGAAGGCATGACCAGGATTATGAAAAATAATCACTTGATCTTTCCTCTTCCTTCATTAGTCTTATGAAGCCTCTCCACTGCATTTCACAACCAGCATTAATAGCAGGGAAGATGAAAG
This sequence comes from Glossophaga mutica, assembly GCA_039655065.1. Lineage (NCBI taxonomy): Eukaryota > Metazoa > Chordata > Mammalia > Chiroptera > Phyllostomidae > Glossophaga > Glossophaga mutica. The sequence continues at coordinate 9,762,678 of CM077313.1, forward strand.
TGCAGAAAAGCTCGTGATCTCATTTGGAGATCACAGTCTGTCTTCAGCGCCACAGGCGGTCCCCTCCACGATTCTGTTTCCACATCGCCAAGACACCCACCCGTGCCAGCTCCCCAAGGAGGGCAGGGCGACTGGGTGATGTATGGAAAATAGAAAGGAAAAAAGTCAGTTCAGATCATCCACTCAACTATGGCCACAAAAGCATGGTTTATTGTCCAACATTCTGCAAAGAACTGCAACTTCTGTGATTTTTTTTAAAGGTTATTTTTTAGAAAGAGCACTGTCATGAATTCAAAACAGCATCCCAACTGATGTAGCTCCTTTTTACTAAAAATTAAACACCTGAGAAGCACCATCAAAATAACCCAAAATGGTAATTTGGGTTACACTTTTCTAACTGTTGTTACTCTGCAGAAGCCCCAGTCAGTTTAAAACTGCAAGTCTCCTACGTGCTGATTTCCTCCTTCCTCCGCACCTCCCCGCAGACCCTCGCTGAGTTCACCACTGCCTGAGGCCCTGATCTACCAGAATTGACTGGGCCTGCCCGGAACTTCCCCTTACCTTTCCTGCTTGCTCCCGTCATCTGAACAGGTAACCTCCAGGATGAGTCACCCTCAATTTACACCCCTGGCTGGTTCAGGTACAAGGCAGAATCTCTTTCTGAAATGCCAGTTTCAAAAAGGGAGGCTTCTAATACTTTTACTGACTTGCCCACAGCAAAAGACATCGTGCCCTCCATCTTGCTCTTCGGTAACACCAACTAGCAGGCCCTGCTGAGGTTGACAGCAGTTTACTGTGTTAGAACCCGGATCTGCATGTTAACAAGAATCCTAGATGGTTTGTATGTACATGAAAGTGGGGGAAAAATGGCTTAGATTTGTGTTAACCTTCAAGGTCCTTAGAGGTACCAGGGACCCAAACTCAGCCTTTCCTTGTGCAATTCACTATTCTCTCTGTCTGGAAATGCTTTCCATCATGGCTGAGCAACCTGGAGAACTCCTATTCATCCTTCAGGGCCCAGCCAAAAGTTCACATCCCCACTTAAACTGTCCTGATACCTTGAGTCAGAAATAATCATTTCCTCTTCTGTGTTCCCTTGATACTTTAGATCTGTATTCATTATATTCCAATATTATGGAGTCTTCATACTATATTATATACATGCATATGTCTGTGTCCCCCACAAGAACATGAATTGTTGAAGGGCAATAAGCATGTCTTATTCATCTTGTTCCCCAGCATCCAGGACTTGGAACAAAGGTCTATAAATGTTACACGAAAACTACCTTTTGATTTTTCCTTCCATTGTTTTTGACTCACGCAAGAGTAAACCTGTGCCACCTAGGATTCTATCTTTCTATCCTTTAAAAACTATTCTTATATCTTTAATATGTTAATTTACAGTACTGATTCAAAAACCTTTCCATTGGCCTGGAAACAATCTTGAAACCTTCATTTCTTTGACATACTATTTCTTCCCCCTTTCCTTTGCACATATTATTTTTCTGTTGTGGATGAAAAGCCAGCTCGTAGAGCAGATATTCCCAGGGGGATGGCAGGTGATATAATAAAAGAAGTAATGTATTTATTCATTTGTATTAAGCCTGTTTTGATACTTCTAATATTTTCTTACAGATATATCATTGATATTACTGATTCAATTGAGAGTAAAAGGCAAGGAAACAGAAGGGAAAATAAAGTAGAAGATAAGCTGTGATCCAAGAGTCACAATAATTAATAGCTACATTCTCAAGACAAACACATCAGAAAACATGCAGTTAATTATGGGGCACTTAGAGAGTTGGCATAAGCTCTCAGGTTAACAATGAACTCTTGAAAGACTGTATGTAGTCAAGTACCAGCCTGCATGATAATACACAGCCTGAGATGCTCACAGGCAATATACAAGAGACCATTATCTCTGCTCTGTGCTAATAGTGGTCCATAACACCCAGCCAAATGGCCCACAGAGTGGTCTCAGCCACTGCTCACAGTTATTCCAAATGTATGGCTCTGGCAACGATCATTGAAAGACACTATTTAGGTGAACTTCTGCTTTCTAAAGTGGCCCTTGCAATATTTATTATAATAGTTAAATATTATAATATTTAAATATGAATATCCTTTGACTAAGGAATTCCATATGTCCATAGCATAGAAATACAGTTACAAAACTGCTCATTCAGGGTTTTTTTTTAAAGATTTTTTATTTATTTATTCTTTAGATAGGGGAAGGGAGGGAGAAAGAGGGAGAGAAATATCAATGTGTGGTTGCCTCTTACACACCCTCTACTGGGGACCTGGCCTGCAACCCAGGCATGTGCCCTAGACTGGGAATTGAACCAGTGACCCTTTGATTTGCAGGCCAGCACTCAACCACTGAGCCACACCAGCCAGGGCTCATTGCAGTTTTTATAGAAAACCAAGAAATTTCAGATGACACGAGAGCAAGGACATGCCCATCAATAGAAAAGTTTTTAAGTAAGTTGTACTACATCCATATCTTGGATGTTATAAACTAGTTTTTAAAAAAGAGATATATGTATGCGTGCTGACATGGAAAGACATCAATGATACAGCATTAAAAAAGCAAGTAGCAGAACATTCTATTACAGTATGAACCTACTTAAACATTGTGTGTAGGAGCATACACAGTCACATACATACACATATATTTGTATGTGCATAGCAAATGCTGCTTACTGTGATTATCACTGAGGAAAAAAATAAAAGGAGAATAAGAAATCACTTTCCCTTTTATAGCATATACATTTTTACATTGCTTGAATTTTTTTAACTTTTAATTTATTTTAATCCTCACCCTAGGATGTGTTTATTGATTTTAGAGAAGGGAGGGGGAGAGAACCACCGATGTGAGAGAGAAACATCAATCAGTTGCCTCCTATTAAGTGCTCCGACTGGAGACCAAACCTGCAAACTGGGTATGTGCCTTGACTGGGAATTGAACCTTCAACCTTCTCAAGGTGTATGGGATGACAATCCAATTAACTGAGCCACCCAGCCAGGGCTTAACTTTTAATTTTGACAAAATTTCAGGTTTATGCTAAGTTGCAAAAATAATGCAAAGAATTACTATATAACATCCACTTAGATTCCCCAAATGTTAACATTACATTTGTTTTATCTGTCTACTTTCCTTTCTCTCTCAATCTCTCTCTCTCTCTGTGTTAAAACTGAGAGTAAGTTGTAGACATGATTCCCCTTAATCTCTAAATACTACAGCATGTGTTTCCTAAAACAAAAAAATTCATTTCAATTACCAAAATTTCATTCAATTAAATTTGAATTTCAACTCAATTTCAAATTAAATTTTATTTCAAACAGTACAATTACCAAAATCAGGATAATCAAGAAATTAACCTTGATAAAATGCTATTAGTTAATCTACAAACAATAAATTTATCTGCTGTCCCAATGATGATGTTAATAGGAAAAGAAAATCCAAGGTGATGAATTGCACTCAGTTTTCACGTGCCCTTAGTCTCCATTCATCAGAAACAGTGCGTCAGTCTTTCTGTGATATTTCAGGTGAACGCATCCAGTCCAGGTTTTCTGGAGAACGCTCCTCAGTTTTGTCTGCTGTTTTCTCCTGATTTAAGTCAGGTTATCATTTTGGGCAGCGATATCACAGAACTGGCGTGTGTTCTTGTTCATGCTCCATATCAGAAAGCACACAGTGACATATTATGGGTGATGCTCAACTTCAAATACCAAAGAAAGTCATGTCTCCCAGATTTCTCCACTGTTTCCTTTGCAATGTTGATTTTCTAATTCCATCATTCCTTCTATATCAATCAGCTGGGATTTTACTATCAAAGAAAACTGTTCCTTTTCCCCATTTAGTCATATTAGTATGAACTTGTAGATTTTTTGCTATCATTATTTATTTTGATGCTACAATTGTCCCACATTTGACCAGTGGGAACCCCTTTGAGCTGACTCTTATGTCCTGTTGACATGTACCCTTGTTCTTTGAGCACTTCCTTACTCTCTGCCACGAAGATGTTTCGTGCTCCTCTTGCACTATGCAAGCCCCAGCCTTGGAATCAGACATTTCTCCGAGGAGATGTGGTGCTTTTTCATGAAGAATGGCATCCAGAAACTGAGATCTGGAAGCTAGGTAGCTCATTGCTACTGGACGTCACTGTTTTTAGGCCCTCTCAGCAGACAAAGCTAGTAAACACATACATACATGCATGCACGCACACCCTACATGCATATGTAGATCTATTTCTATGGGTCCCACTGCTGAGAATATCTATATAAATGTTCTTAATACCATAAACGCATACCCGTACCTCTAATTCCCATGCTGCTGGTTCTGTTTCAGTCTTCCCTATCCCCTCTCTGCAACTCACATCTTCAGCAGCGGGGGGAGACTGAGCTCCTATGAACTACAGTGTATTTACTTTGTTGTTGAATCCTGGGGTATGCAAAAAGGAGCTTGAGAATCATTGCTTGAATTTTGTACAATAAGAATTTATGAGTTTTGCATTCATTAAAAATTAATAAAGTAGACCAGTTCCTGAAGTATTAATTGGTACACCCTCAACGTACCTCTCTTTCTTTCAGTATTTTCTTACTTTCTCACACAAGGCTAGTTGCCTCAATGAACCTAAAAAATGTGGTATTCATTTGATCCTCATTTTACTTCCTGGAATTTAGCCTAAGGGTATAATGACATATATCTGCAAACATTTAGCTACAAGGATGACCATCATATCATTGTTTATGATAACAATAGAACTAGCTACATAGAACTACCTAAATTTAGAAACTGCCTAAATGTCCAACAGTAGTTAATTTATTAAATAATATATAGCCATATAATACACAGAGGCGGTATATTGGTAAAGAGTACATTCTAAAGCCAAGCAGCCTGCGTGTGAACTGAAGCTCTACCGATTATTACATGTGGCATTGGGAAATCTCCTTCCCTTCTACATGCTTCAGTTTCCTGTGTATAACATGAAGATAACAGGGGTACCTTCCTCACTTGGCAGCTGTGAAGATTAAATTTAATATGTATAAACCACTTGGAACTGTGCCTGGCATACAGTAAGTACAATGTACATTTTAGCTGTTATTTTTTAAAAGATTTTATTGACTTATTTTTAGACAGAGAGGAAGGGAGAAAGAGAGGGACAGAAACATCAACGTGTGGCTGCCTCTCACGTGCCCCCTACTCGGGACCTGGCCTGCAACCCAGGTATGTGCTCTGACTGGGAATCAAACCAGTGACCTTTCGGTACGCAGGCCATTGCTCAATCCACTGAGCCACACCAGCCAGGGCTTAGCTGTTATTATTAATAGTGTTACCCCATCAATAAAAATGATGTAGTAAAAAAGTAAGATCTTGGAAATATGCCAAAAAGTTAACAGTGTTTACACCCAGGTGATACCATTGTTAAGTGACTTTTGTGATTTTCTTGCTTCTTTGAGTTTTCTAGTTTTCCTACAAATCAATATCCATGATACGTTTAATTAAAAATTTTTAAAGAATAAGTAAGTAAATGCTACTGGAGCAATTTGAAAAGGTGAACTTTTCCTTCCCAAGGGCATAGATGCAAGGACTTAATAGTCAGTGTTGTGTCACTTTAGGTTTGATGGTGCTGAACTGGTCACTACTAGATTATAATATCTTTATCTATGCAGTGATTGCCTTCGTAAATATGATTTCAGAGGCTTGTTTAAAACCGTAACATTTGTTGCACTGGCCAGTGTGGCTTAGTTGGTTGGAGTGTCATCCCATAATCTGAAAGGCTGCAGGTTCAATTCCCGGTCAGGGCACATGCCTAGGTTGTGGGTTTGGTTCCTAGTCAGGGAGGGTAGGAAAGGCAACCGATCAATGTCTCTCTCTTACGTCAATGTTTCTTCCTTCTCTCTCCTCTTCCCTTCCCCTGACTCTAAAATCTTCTCAGGTGAAGATTAAAAAAAAAAAAAAAAACCTATAACATTTGTTGTCACTTTTAAATTTCACCCACTCAAAAAGCTGGCTTTTCTTTTGATACTTTTCCTGTAATTAGACAACCTGCCACCAGGTGACGGTAGTGCCTCAGTCATGGCCCAGTTATTTGCCCAGTAAGGATTTTGCAACAGAAAGGTGTTCTAGTATGTTGAGATAGGTATGGTTTTATTCTTTACAATGTTTTAATTCTTTATTAAGATATTTTAACTTAACTGAATATAGTAGGTATGACATATACCAAGATTAATTTTGAAATGAAAACAAAAATTTTAAATTTTTTTTAAAAAAGAAACTAAGAAAAGTCAGACAGCCCCGTCACACTGCTTAGGCAATTCAAGTTACTTTAAAAAATAATATCCGTTTGTGTTTCTAATACTCCTAGTCAGCTAGAAAGTTCCAAGCTTCTCCCTATGCCTCTCCTGAAATGTGTTTTTCATATAGCTAAAGAAGAATATCAAGAAAAGCTATCCTTTTAGTTTTCTCCTAATTGTAGGATTTTAAAAAAAGAAAATCTAAATTTTAGAGCTAAGAGCAACTGCAGAGATTTAGTCAGAGCCCCCATATCACAGCTGAAGAAACTGACATGTCCAGAGCCAGGTAGGTGTCATTCCCAATTCCTTGGTGACACAGAACTAGATCCCAGGTTACACAGGGACGCTTGACAAACATGTTCAAACAGGACACAAATGTTGATTTGTGAAATCTGTGGTCACTTTACAAGGCTGGGTTTACAAAGCCAGTTCTTTACAAATCAAGTAGTTCCTCTTAGTCATTGTGTTTGCAGTTCAGACAGGTTAAAAAATAAACTCTGGTTAGCAGCTGTTAGACCAGTCACTTGGGCTTTTTGGGCTTTTTCCAAGTGGGAATGATGATGAGGACATACATTATCATTTCAACTGTAAAAAAAAAAAGTGCTTGCTGAATTGCTAACCAATGCAAAATTCAAATATTCCACAATAGCTAAATAAAAATAAGCAGGTCCGCGGTGTAGATAAAATTGTATCAAAGACAAACATCTGCCTTTCTCACATTGAACTTCAAACTATATGAATGCTTAATCTAACTCTGATATTCCTCATTTCTTTTCAAAAGGGGAACTCCCAACTTCCTCTGACATGCTTCACATCTCCACATGGCTCACCTTCGGTGCGCTGAGACTCAAGTGCCACATTTACCTGCTTCTGTGTCTTATGGGAAGACATGGAGCGACTCCTCGGAACTGTGGGTCAGCTTTCCTCCACTTCTCTAACTCTTTTGTTTCTCTTATTTCCATCTGAGAATGAGGAACTCTGCATTTTGCAACCCATAGCTATCTGTTAACCTTAGGAAAGGCCTTAAGCCAACATTCCTGAGTCCACGATGGCTAGAGATTTGTTCCAGGAACTCGGAGAAAGAAGAGAATGGAGAACATGAGGCCTCGAGATCAGTGTGAAGGTCCGTCTTTCCCATCAGAAGGACTGTCTAATGCAGCCTCCCAGTTACCCCCACTGCTCAGAAACAGCAGCTGATGTAGTCACAGGTGTTCCTTTCAAATACTCTTATTGAAGTTTGCAGTCCAACTGGTTCCTAATAAAGGCCAGCTTTGCCTTCTTATGAATCATTACTTTTGCTTTCTTTGAGCTGATGAATATATCCTCTGACTTGGGGAGGATGAAGAAGGGGGGGGTGTGTATGTGTTTTGCATTTAAAATAATCCATGTATATTCAAGAAAAGAAAAGAGAAGAGAAAAATGTTATTAAATCGCTGGACTGGAGATAACTTTCTAGCTTTAAAAATAAAAGAAAAATGGATGGGAACATTGAACTGCATCAAATATTTCAGCTTCTACACATCAAAAAGATATATGTAGGTTTGAAACACAATCATTTGAGAGAAACACTATACAAACATTATGCACTAAGGATTAAATGAGCTCATACAAATGAACGAAAAAAATATCCTCTAAATTCTCATAGCCAACGGGTAAAGAATATGAACAGGGAATGCACATGCAACTGGAAAAACATTTGGTAAAATGATCAACCTCACAGAAATCAAATAACTGAGAACTAAAACTACAAGTATATGATATTTTTCTTTCCTATCAATTTAGCAAGGATATCCCCCGCCTGCACGCCTGGGCCTCCTGCGCACCTGGGTCTCCTGCGCACCTGGGTCTGCCAGCCTCTACTTTTCCTGCCACGACTCAGCCCCTCTTATGAATGGTTGGATGAATGGTTGTCTGACTTCTGCACAGTTCAATTTTCTGTCAGTCCTGATTGTTTTCTTATTTCTAAATCTTTGTTGTCCTTAATTTTGGTTGTGAGAGGAGGCATACTGTGTCCACCTATGCCTCCATCTTGGCCAGAATTCTGGAACTATTATAATTTATAGTTATTGAAACGTTAATGCCCCAACTGATGAAAGTGTGGTAAAATGGTATTCTAGTGGTAGAAATAAAAATTAACGCAACCTTTCTGAGTAGCAACTTTACAATGTTAAAGAGGCCTTAAATGTTCTATTTCCTGACCTTGTCGTTCCCCTTTTAGTTACCTACACTAAAGTAGTAATCCAAAAGATTCCAAAATACACACAAATATTTTTATATCAAGATGCTCAGTGTGGCATTTTTTTATGCAAGTGAAAAACTGATTTTAGCTTAACATCTAATAATAGAGGTCTGTTTGGGCAAATTCCATAAATAAAACACTAGGTATCCTTTTAAAATGATGTCTATAAATAATGTTTTGAATTTTAAAAATGCCTGTCCTATAAGATCAAGTGTAAAAAGCAGGTGATAACTACATTCTTAATGCATGAGTAAAAAGATCAGAAGGGAGTATTTCTGTAGGTCTTAGGGGTTGTAACTGGAAGGGGGGGATTTTAATCAATTTTATTTTTACTTCTTTACATTTTTATGCATTTTACAAACTTTCTACACTTAGTATGCAATCAGAAAAAGGAGATAAATAGAAGAAGGGGACAAACCAAAGGGCAAGATAAGGAATTAACCAACTAACTGTGATTTGCCCACCCTCCCACAAAAACAACAACAAAAAAAAACACTTCTTAAGAAAACTCTACAAATCCACCCTCCAGGTGGTCCTCCTTGCTGATGTTTCCAGAGAGGGGTTCACTGCAGTGTTAACGTGATAAATTGAGAAATCACTAGTTCCTGCCACAAGACTTTATATGGTGCAGGGCTCTCTGCAATAACTTGTACAATAATCTTTTTAACAATCCCTACAATTAAAGGGTTGCCAAACTGGAATTGTTACTTTATTTGAGACAGGTACACGCACATAGGCACGCACACACAACACTAGAAATTCAGAACCAACTATCCCCTAGGAGAAAAACAGTGTAATTAGCTCTCCTTTAGATGAGAAGATATTCTTGGAAATCTAAATGTCAACAGACTTTTGTACTTTTCTTTCCCTTCAAAAAATACAGATCACTAATTGCCAGCAGATATCAGTTAGAAGTCAGGTAGATGAGACCTTTTCTCAGTGGCATCGTGCTTTGGACCCGAGGACAACAAACAAAATTGGTAGTTAGTAAAACAGAGAGACCCACTCAGCTTTGGAGTTGAATAAGCAATGAAGGAAGTTCTCAAGCTGCACCGTGAGAACCAATCTCCTCAAGCAGAACTTAATTACAACTGTACCATTATCAAAACATTTATGGAGAATGCTAACCTTACACCCACTGCTGGGTTTCTGTTAAGCCGATTTCCTTGAACTGAAATGTTCTCATGACAGACAGTGGGGGGGGGGGGGCTCGATTTATACTGTTTCTGTCCAATATCTTAGAAAGCACCTAGTACTTGTCCAGTGACTGTTTTAAACACAAGAAAAGCATTTTTCCAAGGCTATATGGCTAATTAGTGGTACTGGTTTTTCTGGAACCTGGTTGTCAAGCTGGGATTCCACTGTTATTGCCCCACTGCCTGAGCAGCATGCTATCCTTGGTTGCTTTCCCAAAGGAAAAAACTGAGATATGAATATCAAGATTGTGTCTTTGAATGCAAAAAAAAAAAATTAAAACAACCAAATAATTCCATTGGGCGGGGGTAGGGGGATCACCTTCGGTGAGGTGAAGGAGTCTCACTGTTGTGGGAAGACATCCTAGGAGATGACACAGATATTGTCCTCACACCAGTTCCTGTTGGCCAAGCAAGTGAGGAGCTGACACTCACACAGGGGCAGGAGGGAAAGGGTGCCAAGGAGCCCCGGCCAGGTAGAGAACAGGCACCAAGGACAATCATGTGATCTCTGGGAGACAGACCGGAGTGGCTGCAAGGCAAAGAGCAGGTCAGTGCAAACAGTCTGTTCAGCCTGAAGCGTTATTTGGAAATAGGGCTATGGGTCTTTAAAGGAACCCCAGGAGGGAAGTGAGTGAGCACCAGTTGGCCTTTTCACAACCACTTCACACACGACACACACACACACACACACACACACACCGTTCCACCTCTGAGACTCTGCCTTAGAGCAGGGCTGATACACAAACACACCCTTTGACCTCTCTTTTTGAATGTTCCATTTCTTCTCCTTTACTGTTCTAACTTGGCTAGTTTGCAGGGGTTTTTTTACTAAAATTATTGATTTATTTTGCATGCTTACATATAACAAATCAATGATTTGAACACGCACAGTCAAAATGCAAGTACTGCATGTCTCACCTAATTCCTTTGGAGAGGGCTTGAAGTCTTAACATTGAGGCTCCTCATGAGTATCATGAATCTGAAGTCCGGATCAAAACTACCTCCACCCTCCCCATGAAAGGAGCTAGCCAGTCAAAAATCTCATTGCCGGTGCCCTCAACTTTCACTGGTCCTCACACAATTCAAGCAAGACCAACTCGAGGTGCTTTCTCTGGGCCACGCCCACATTCCCTCCACCCTCACCCAGACGAGGTACCATACCCTCTTCTGTGTTCCAGCACAGTCTACACATACCCTTCCTGGGTGCTTTTCATACTCTGTGACAATTGTCAGTCTCCTCTAAAGGGACCGTAAGCTGTTTGAGGGCAGGGACCTCATCTTTCCCCTTTATATTCTAACACCCAACACTGGGCCTGTCACATGTTGTTGAGTAAATGAATCCATTCACTGACGGGATGATTCCTGAGCACCTGCTTCGTGCTTGCACTGTGGTAGCTCGTGGAGACACAGCAGTGGGCAAGAGACACATGGCCTCTGCCCCCATGGACCTGGTACTCTGTTAAAGGACCTTGCCACTCCAAAGGCTTCTCTGAAGAAATATTTAGCTTGATGGATGAATTCGAGATTGATTTAACACTGTGTAAATGATTTCCTATTCTGCAGCATTATATTACTTCAATTTATAATAGACTCAAGGAGAAATACTAGGATTAGGGTTTTCTTAAATAAACTAACTTTTATAAGAAATGCTACCAGAATGACAATACAGATAAACTGGCCTGAGACTGGCTACTAACCTTCCATAGCAATACTCTATCATATTATCACAGTAGAATGTAGACAGTCACAGTCAAACCTCATGCAGTAATCGAATTCTGCAAGTCTTGAACCTTAGAAACTTGGTGGACCTGTAACTTGAAACTGCACACAGAGAATTCAGTTTCCAGAGAAAATTAATAATATAACGAAGTCTTAAATAGCTCTTCCAAGTTTATAGGTTTTTCACATATAACATCTGAATTGATAACGAAACTGTAGTTACTTCCACCCACCTCTGAGATCTTCACCTGTGATTTTTAGCCATTCTCAGTAGGGTGTTTTAAAGAAACTAAAGTTTGATGAATCACTGTCCTATCAGAAATGGGTGATTTGGCCATGAATGACTCAGGTAAGAACACTCACTTCAGCTGCAGTTCCAGGTATTGACTGACTCTATTGTTACACCTTTCGCAAGGATTCCACAAGTGCCAGTTTTAAATATTATATGTTTTTTTTCTAATGTAGACCCCTGCCTTTAAGAATAGAGCTGGAAAATCTTAATTCACCACTTCTTTTCTCTCACCATGCCCAAATCTTTAGGGAAAAAAAGATGCCTCTTAACTATAAGAGCAGCAGAACATTCCAGTGGAATTGTCAGCTATGACCCCAGGGCTATAGATACCTGATACGAAAGAGGGTTTTGAGATAAACCTCTTACAGGAATTTTTCAGTAGCTATCTGAAAACTGGTAGTATGGCTCTCAAAAACCACTGCCACGTTGAGAGTGTAAGGGAGCAAATTGTTGAAAAAAGAGAAGAATTTGTGGCAAAATTTACATGCACAAAACTGTGCTGCAGTCCTCCCTCCCACTGCCTTGGGGGAGTTGTGGGGGTCCTTCTCCCTTTGTATGAAGTGAGGAAAGAAGACACACAGTGGCCGGGCACCCACTCCCACCTAGAAAGCCCTAAAGCCAGAGCAGGACTGGCATTAGATCCTGCATCCAGATAAAGAGACTGGGAGGGAAGGGGAGGTGGTTGCTCCTGGGGCCTGAGCTCCAGAGTGTATCAGAGCAAAAGATGCTGGGGCACTTTTAACACCACGGTGTTAAAAATGTGTGGCACTCTCAGTAGAAAGCCAGCCGGAAACCATTTTAAGTCCTGCCCTGGAAGAACCCCATGAAGGAATGAAGGGCAGCAGAAGACCAGAGTCTGCGTGAAGCAAACCCCTGAAAAACCAGAGAGAGACCTGGTCGAGCTGTGGGAAACACTTCTCCTATGTAACAGGAAATGTGGCCAAATGTTCCCAGGGGGTACCTCCAAAGAACCTGAGAAGAGTCCCAAGAGAAATAAAGTCAGCTTTAAACAGCTGCCAGACCTAGAGTTGTAAAGCCATCTTCCAACTGTACTAGTAAAATAAAAATACTCCTGTAGTGCCGTGCCAAACCATAGTGAAGCCTGAGGTCACAGGAAAAATCTGCGCCTCTCTAATACACTTTTCAAAATATTCTCCCACATGTTGAACCAAGTAGAAAAGTTAATAAAGGCTCTGCAATCGGAAAACACGGTTACATACGAAGTCCTGGGTTGCCCAATCTGTTCTCACACCATTATAAACCCTCGCAGACACACCCATCCAGGGACACGATGACCCAGTGGCCCTGGAACAGGCTGATTAGAAACACTGTTCCCATTGCACAATAACTGAAGGTCATAAAACAAACCAAAAAAGACAGGCTGTCTTTATGTACATTTTTGCCGTGTTGCTCATCCTGGAGTTTTTGCATGAGGCTTTTAAAAATATCGTATTAATATTATCTTGATTACTGAGCCCCTTGAAACTTTGCACCTGAGGTAAGTGCCTTCCTGCCAATCATGCTTTCCAGCTCTGTTTTTCCTCCTTTTTCACCACCTTCGACCTTGGAGAACCCAGAAACCTTGGTAGCAAGGGGAGGGGTAGAAGTACATGACGAAGTACATGAGAAGGCTTTCCCTTTACAGATGGTCTTAGCTGGAGGAGAGAGAGAGTGGAGGCAAAAATAAAGATGAGTCTCTGATTACATTCCCATGAGATTTGCTTGTTCAATGAATTGGTCACATGATGCTACACAGCAGCTTCAAAACAAACACACAAATGCCTGGCAGTTGGGAACTGAATTGGGGTAAATAGAGAAGACCTTGAGATTTGAGGTCAAAGGCCAGATTTCTACTGGATCCTCTACATGGGATCTTGGGAAAAATACTCTGGTAGCCTCAGTACCTCATCTATAAATTCAGTGACTATGATTGAATATGCTCAGAAGACATCGTTAGATCTTTGGGGGAGACACAAGCAAACAGCTAATTGTCATATCAATAAGCCTCAGGGTAGAGACATCTGCAGGGTGTTACTGCAACGAGGCCCAGAGGGACAGCAACCACCCCAACTAGGGAGCTTAGGAAGGTGACAGATGAGCTAAGCTGGGTAGGAATAACAGAGCTCGGTCATCTGAAGCTACAGGAAAAGACTGCCTCAGCTACAGGAACTGCCTATGTAAAAGCATGGAAGAGACTGGAATCTAAAATAGCCAAACTCATAGAAGAGAGAACAGAATGATGGTTGCCAGTGGCTAGATGGAGGGGAAAAGGGGAGATGGGGGGCAAAGGGTACAAAGTTTCAGTAAAGAAAGATGACTAAGTTATAGAGACCTAATAATGTACAGCAATGTGACTATAGTTAAAAATAGTGTATTGTATACTTGAAATTTGCTAAGAGGGGAGATCTTAAGAATTCTCACCACAAAAACAAAAACAAAAAAAGAACGGGAGAATGGTATCTGTGAAGTGATGGATAACTTGATTGCTTGACTATGATAATTATTTCACAATGTATACATATATCAAATTATCAAGTTGTATACCTTAAATACACACAATTTTTATTCATCAATTACACCTCAATAAATATGGGGTGGGAGGAAAGCATGAAGGAGAGTCACAGTAACTTCACTGGTTTAACATACAGATTCAATGAAACACTCCAGTTAAATTTTGTATATGCAGAAAAGCACTATAGAATGTCATCCTCCTTGTCACCACTGTCCTGTCATTATAAATTTGCTGGCCAAGACCCAGTCTGCTAAGGGCATTGGTCCTGATTATCCTCTGCATCCCAGCCTGTTGTGCCCTTCATATTGTAGATTTCGTGAATAGTGGACCCTGAAGTTTTGCAGCCAAAGACAATGGCCCTGCCAAGCTTTGGTTTAAGGTAATCAGTAAGTCTTAAAAGCTTCCCATGTCTTTAAAAACATGGTGAAATACACAGGCTTATATGTCTCCTAGGAGATTAATCTTAGAGTCCTCTTGATCTTGATCTTCCCAGCAAAAAACTTACATGCCCTGTAGTTGAGAAACTCTAACTGACATGAAGAACTTGGATTGGGTTTCCTCCTGTGAAGGCTCTTTAGGCAGTGCAGAATCCACCCGTCCTACCCAGGGTCCGCCTGAGCACCTGTAAAACAGGCTGCGACAGCATGTGCGTGTGGCCTGCCCAAGGGTGATTGCCAAGCCAGAAAGCACACCGATAGCGTCTAGAATGTCTGGCATTGCTTTCATCTGATCACTTACCAACCAAATACAACTGTCCAGAAATGAGACAGGACCATAGAAAAATATTCAGTCCAGTTTCTGGGTCAACATCGTGGAATCTTGCATTAGGTGGAAATAATTGTTCTTCCTTGGTTATCATGTTAGGCCACACAGTGATATAGTGCATAAAATTTTAAAATAATAATTATTAAAACTATAGAGATGGAAAATTCTTTCAATGTAACATAAAACATCGTAAACAAAATGTTAGATTCACCATGATTATAATTGGATAAAAATAAGTATCTACCTGGATAAAATCTAAAAGGAATATCAAACTAAAAAATATTATCTCAGGATGCTAATGAGTATGAGTTTCTTTTGGAGGTGATAAAAGTGTTCCAAAATTAGATTGTGGTGATGGTTGCATGACTCTGAATATATTAAAAACCACTGAACTGTACACTTTAAACAGTGAATTTTATGGTATGTGGACTATATTTTAATAAAGCTTTTGTTTTGTTCTTTGAAAACTATTTGCATACAAAAAATTTTATCAGGGTAGTAAGATTATGAGTCTTCATCTCTCAACCCTCCCAACTTTATCCCTTTAAACAAAAAGGACCTCAGATGCAAGGGATGAATGGAGGGTGTAAAGAGTCTGGGGCAATGCTAACAGGAATAACACATAAAAAAGAAGGAGCAAGTCACTCCTCTTGTCTCCAGGTTTCCAGTCTACTTCTAGCGTCACTTGTTGGCAAAGCCTAACAGGGAGCCAGCTAACAAAAGAGAAATGTAGTTTGCAAAGTCTCAGGCCCAGCATCTCAGAGCAGAGAACAAAGGAGTAGACTGAGTTAAAGACAATAACTTAAAAATCAGTACAAATGCTCTTCAGCAAAAGAAGGGAGGGCCTTCAGGGGAAGCCATAGAATCAATCAATAATGGAAAGCCCAGAAATTAATAAAAATTAATTTAAAGTTGGTAAATTTAAATAACTACTAATGGTAACTTAAAAATAAATAATTTCTGTTTCAATTTAAATTGATATCCAAACAACTACAAGGTTTAAAAGAGAACTGTGTTGACTAAAAAACAAACAATGCAAACCATGGTGACAGCCTGTGGCTATGGAACCCTGAAGCAATCTCTGGGCCAACCGGACTGACTTACAGAGAACATTTTCTGCAGAGGCAGGGAGTCCTCATTGTGTCTGTCCAGTAGGATTCAGTAATTGTCTAGCAGGGTTGGATAATTTTTTTTTAAAATATATTTTATTGATAATGCTATTACAGTTGTCCCATTTCTCCCCCATCATTCCCCTCCACCCTGCACACCCCTCCCACCCATATTCCCCCCTTTAGTTCATGTCCATGTGTCATAAGTTCTTTAGCTTCTACATTTCCCACACTATTCTTGCCCTCCCCCTGTCTATTTTCTACCCACCATCTGTGCTACTTATTCTCTGTACCTTTCCCCCCCCTCTCCTCCTCCCACTCCCCTGTTGCTAACCCTCCTTGTGATCTCCATTTCTGTGGTTCTGTTCCTGTTCCAGTTGTTTTGTTTAGTTTGCTTTTGTTTTAGGTATGGTTGTTAATATCTGTGAGTTTGCTGTCTTTTTACTGTCATATTTTTTATCTTCTTTTTCTTAGATAAGTCCCTTCAACATTTCATATAAGGGCTTGGTGATGATGAACTCCTTGAACTTGACCTTATCTGAGAAGCACTTTATCTGCCCTTCCATTCTAAATGACAGCTTTGCTGGATAGAGCAATCTTGGATGTAGGTCCTTGACTTTCATGACTTGGAATACTTCTTTCCAGCCCCTTCTTGCCTGCAAGGTCTCTTTTGAGAAATCAGCTGACAGTCTGATGGGAACTCCTTTGTAGGTGACTGTCCCCTTATCTCTTGCTGCTTCTAGCATTCTCTCCTTCATTTTAACCTTGGCTAATGTAATTATGATATGCCTTGGTGTGTTCCTCCTTGGGTCCAACTTCTTTGGGACCCTCTGAGCTTCCTGGACTTCCTGGAAATCTATTTCCTTTGCCAGATTGGGGAAGTTCTCCTTTATTATTTGTTCAAATAAGTAGTTTTCCACTTGTTGCTCTTCTTCTTCCCCTTCTGGTACTCCTATAATTTGGATGTTGGAACATTTAAAGATGTCCTGGAGGTTCCTAAGCCTCTCCTCAGTTTTTTGAATTCTTGTTTCTTCCTTGTTTTCTGTTTGGTCGTTAGTTTCTTCCTTCTGGTCCACTCCATTGATTTGAGTCCCAGTTTTCCTCCCATCACTTTTGGTTCTCTGTGAGTTTTCCTTCATTTCACTTAGTGTAGCCTTCATTTGCTCATCTAATTTGCGACCAAAATCAACCAATTCTGTGAGCATCCCGATCACCAGTGCTTTGAACTGTGCACCTGATAGGTTGGCTATCTCTTGGTCGCTTAGAGGAATTGGAGTGGAGGCTTTGATTTGTTCTCCCCTTTGAGCCATTTTGGGTTTTTTTTTTGGGGGGGGGTCTGGTCACAGCCTTATGTAGTGAGGGGCAGAGCCTTAGGTGTTCCCCAGGGCGGGGCAGCCCAGTTGCTGGGTAGTGACACTGTATGTGGGGGCGGGGTCCGAGAAGGAACAATGGCTCTTGCTCCGCTCTCCGTCAGATTCCAGCCCCTTCCTCCACTTCCTCTTTGCCTGGATTATCTGTGCGAGAATGTGGGACCACCTGGTCAACCAGCCGCCTTGCAGGGTCTCACTGGGTCTGCCCGTTGCCACCCGTGCCCCGGGTTGGCTAGCCACCACCTGTGCTCCTGGGGTCTGCCAGCCTCCCTGCGCTGCCTCCCCGCACTCCCTGCATGCCCGGGTCTACCAATCTCCACTTTTTCCTGCCCCGACTCCGCCCCTCTTACCAGTCTGGATGAATGGTTGTGGGACATTCATACAGTTCAATTTTCTATCAGTTCTGATTGCTTTCTTGTTTCTAAATCTTTGTTGTCCTTAATTTTGGTTGTGTGAGGAGGCACAGTGTGTCCACCTACACCTCCATCTTGGCCAGAAGTCAGGATTGGATAATTTCTAAAGATCAATAACCATTGTCATTTCCCATTCTCCACTTTCTCTGAGTGGAAATTTTTATTGCAATTACGCTGGTCTTTCCCACCATTGTATGTTAGCTGTCCTGGACACTAGAAATGTGTCTTTAAGCTTATGGGTTGCAGGACCACGAGAAGCCAAGTTCATACCTGGTGGAGAGGGTAGTGCTCAGCTAGAGCTCAGGATGTCACACTGGACACCGTTCATGAGACTTGTGGCTGTCTCCCTTAGGGAAGGCAGACTCGCTCTGTAAATGGAAGGAGGTTGCGCACTGAAAGACATGAGATGACAGTGGGAGGTGGTCTGACCCATTCTCACATCTAATCCCCTTATCTCTTGCCTGCTGTACTAAAGAGGCTGTAAAACCCTTTCTGGTCTTCCTTAATGCTATGGGAGGCCATTGTTGGGGAGGAAACAATTTTCCCTCTACCCTTCTAGGTTTTCCTACAAGCCTCCCTGTAACAACAACAACAACAACAACAACAACAACAACAACAACAAGTTTAACAGAAAAAAGGTAAATTTAATTATGTACACAAGTAAATTTAATTATGCATACAACTATAAGACTCAAAGAAGTGCCCAGAGCTGGAAGCTTTTATGCCTTTTAGAAAAGAAAAACAAAAAAAAAATGTCAATAATAGATAAAACAAAGAGGTGAGGGTAGGGTTACTAAAAGGTGAGGAAGTAACAAGGCTTGTTTATACCACCTTCTTGGCCATAATTCCCTGTCTCTGTTAATAGAATGCCTTGTGCAGTCTTGGGACAGGGAGGGGTACGTTAACATGAGAGATTTATCTCCTGTTTCAGGGAGACAAAGGAGGGTCTCCCTTTGTCTGTACCAGTTCTTTCTCAAGTACCTTTAATTCAAAATAATATGCCTGAGTGCCATATTTAGGGTGACATATTCTGAAGTCTTATACCATGTAACTGAGATTTGACTGAAATATAATAGAAATCTGCTGGAAACTTGAGAAAATGGTAGGAGAACTCAAGAGTTAAAGATTTTAGCCTTAGTTGATAGGTTTAAGTGACTAATGCCTGCGGAAAGCTGTTATTCCAGGAACTGGAATGCAGGACCTACGTGACTCCAGGAGGCTGACTAGCAATTCAACCTTTGTGCCCCAAGGGGTTTGCAAGCCTTGGAGATGGAATCTGAGATGTTGAGCAAGAGATGAAGTACTAGGAGAATTGCCTCTGGACTGCAGCTCTTATCCTGATTAACCTTTTTACCAAACCCCTTACCTATGCTTTCCTGTCCCTATGAAAAGGTTAGCTTGAAATGAAATGTTAAGATGGTTTTGGAGGGTATAGAACCTGCTGTCTTCTCATGTTGCCAGCATCTAAATAAAGTGCTCACAAAGATTCAATCCTTGTCTCTACTTAATGGTTCTGGTAGTGACAGGCAGCACAAATGCCAACTTTTCTGCTTTCATATTCTGGGGACTCTAGTGGATACCTTCTTGATACCTGCTTCCTGCTTTTCTTTTCCCCACAAGAACCCAGGCATGAAGCTGGAGGTGGAGTAGCCATCTCCCAACCATATTCGACAAGATAAGGATAAAAGGCCAACATGCTAGCAATGATGAGGAAGGAAGGGAGAGAAGGAAACAAAAAAAAAAAAAAAAAGAAAGAAAGAAAAAGAAAAGAAAGGGCAAGTTAAGCTTTCATCCTAATTGGTATTATTAAGTAGCTGTACCCACCCAGGATAACTTACCTTTGAACTTGTAATATGAAAACAAAACAACAATAAATCTACATGTTTAAACTTAGTAAATCTATATGCTTCATACTAATAACCAGGAAAATGTACATTAAAATAGTGAGATACCTTTTTATCCTCATCAGAGGGGCAGAAATTTTAACATCAGACCATATGAAATGTTGGCAAGGAAGTGGACATACATGAATTTTTGTATATTGCTGGTGAAGGGTAAATTGTTGCAACCACTTTGGAGAGCAACTTTGTAAAAACTAGTGTAATTAAAGATAAACAGAACAATTCTATTTCTAGATACCCATATTTTACTATGTATATTGCATGCCCTTGTTTAATGCATACCCATGTTTTTGGCCCAAACTTTCAGGAAAAAAATCTTTTCACTTTTTAATTTGATTTTTTATTTATTTATAAGCACATATTTGTTTTTTGTATTATAAAGAAATTTTAACGTTTGTTTTTGAACATATTATGGTACAAGAAATTTTATGTTAATAAATAACTACAAAATGCAAGGACAGATATACAGTATTTCAGTTAATATACAGTATTACCCATGTATAAAGTGATCCTTATTTTTCCCTCAAAAAGTTGGGCAGAAAAGTGTGTATTATATACAGCAAAATATGCTAAATCCTAGATCCTTGCTATTTAATGTATAGTCTTTTGACTCCAAGAATCCCTTGCATTTCTGCACAAGGAGATGTGACAAATATATTTATTACAGAAGAAAAAAAGGGAGAGGGAACACTTAAACACCTATCAACAAAAGGATAGATACATGTTGTTATATTTATATGACAGTTAAAATATACAAACTGGAGCTTCATAAATCAACCTGTGCAAATCTCAAAAACAATGTTAACCTTAAAAAGCAAGTTACAAAGTAACAAGTACATTATAATATTATTTATATAAATTTTTAAAACTGCAAAATAATTCTGTAAATTGTATGGATATTTATATATATGAAATACAAGCATAAAAATGTGTGAGAATAATAAACATAAAATTCCAGATAATGATTACCCCTAGAAATGTGGGTTCTACCTGTCTTTTATTTTTTTCAGTGTAAATTGAAAGCAAAAAGATAAAATGGCAATATTCGATAAAGCTTGGTCATGAGTGCCCTGGTGATTTATTATTTTCTCTGTGTTGGTAGTATTTCACAATTTCAAAAGGAAAGAAAGGAAAAGAAAGATATTCAAGGCAAATACTAGAACAAGGGCAAGGTATTCTCAAAAAGAAAACAGACACAGAGAGATTATCAGATGGAAACATATCGATTGGGAAAAGAACAATCATAGGTTTGAAATGCTGCCTAAGTGCTACAAACTGTCTGCCTACCAGTTAATTAACTCAGCCTCCTTCTGTGATTTGCCTGATCAGAAAGAAGAAAGACCTTTTGATGCTGAACTTATTTGAGCCCTGCAGTACTTGAGGCATGAACATGCCCAAGGGAAGTTTTTAGATGAAATCCTTCATTCAACAAACAATAATGACTAGCTTCTTAATTTGTAACAATCTAGTTTTGATTAGTACCTACTTAATTTCAGTAGAAAACTTTGCTCTTATAAGCTCCATACCCTTCCTGCTCCTTTGAACCACTGTCATAAAAAATACATGATATGTGATTAACATATTTCTAATTATTGCTTTATGCCCATCTTTTAAATCAGATAGAAATAAAGAGTTACAAACAAAAAATACATTTACATTGTCTTTTATATTTACCTATGCAATTATCTATACCAGTGCACTTTGTTTCTTCATGTGGATATGAGTTACTGTCTAATGTCCTTTTACTTCATCCTGAAGAACTCCCTTTAGTGTTTCTTGTGGGGCAGCTCTGCTAGCAACAAATTCTATTTTCATTTATCAAAAGGTGTGTTATTTTTTCATCTTTGAAAAAATATGTATATGAGGTCTGTCCACAATGTATCCAGCCATGTAATATGAAAAGTAGAGGCCTTTATTGAAGAAGATACAAGAAATATTGTACATAGGACAATGATGCCTCAGTCCCCTTCAAAGTAGGCACCTTGGGACCTCATACAGTTCTCCCAATCACCATCAGCTGCCCCATTGTATTTTCCTGAATTTCATTGACAATCTGAAATCTCTTCCCTTTCAAAAGTGATTTTAGTTTTGGGAAAAGCCAGAAGTTGCAGGGTGCCAAATCTGAGCTGTAGGGAAGCTGAGACACCTGGGTGATTTGACGTTTTGCCAAAAAACTCTGCACAAGACGTGTGACCACATGAACAGGTACGTTGTCACGGGGAAGCTTCCAACCACCAGTTGTCCAAAGCTGTGGCCTTCTGAATCATCCAAATAGTTTCCACAAAGAAATGTTCAAGGTTAATGTAAAATCTGATGCGGATTTGTTACTCTACTTACTCAGTCATTTTGAATGCAACGGTCACACAGTACACATGCTCACTCAGTGGTGTCTACCACCCCCACTGACTAGTACAGTGAAGTTGTCATTGTTCACACATGAGCATTCCAGTCCACTCTCCTTGGCTGCCAGGTTACATCGGTGTCATGCGAACCAATCTTGTTATGTTAACAGTGGCTGGACTTTTTCCAGACAGACTTCGTATATTCTATACTTTCTTGGGTGACAATATTTTTCTTTCAGCATTTTGAATATATGATCTCGATGCCTTCTAGCCTTCATGGCTTTTGATTAAAAATCATATTATAATCTTACTGAAGATCACTTGTATGTGATAAGTCACTTCTCTCTTGCTGCTTTCAACAATGCCTTTGTTGTCTTTTGACAGTTTGATTATGATGGGTCTATGTCTGACTCTCTTTTACTTTATCCCACTTGGAGCATCTTGAGCTTCCAGGATGTGTGAATTTGTGTATTTCATAAAATTTGAGAAGATTTTGGGCATTATTTTTCCAAATAATTTTTCTGCCCTTTCTCTGACTCTTCTCCTTCTGGAATTCCCATTATGGATATGTTGGCACGCCTGATGATGTCCTACAGGTCTCTGGTGCCCTGTTCAGTTTTCTTTCTTTCTCATTTGCACACTGGCTAATCTCAACTGAGGCTATCTTTAAATTTTGTGAATTCTTTCTTCTGTGTGTTTTAATTGGCTGTTGAGCTCTTCAAGTGAAATTTTCATTTCTGTTAGTATACTTCTCAACTCCAGCACATCTATTTCTTTTTTATAACTTCTATTGCTTTATTGATATTCTGTATTTTATGAGACATTATTCTTTCTCTTAGGCATGTAGACATAATTTCCTTTAGTTACTTGAACATATTTAAATTAGCTGACTTAAAGTCTTTATGTAGTAAGTTCAACATCTGGGCCTCCTCAGAGAGAGTTTCTTTTGAGTGCTCTTTTTCCTATGTGTGAGCCACACTTTCGTGTTTCTTCATACATCTCATATTTTTTGTTGGAAACTGGACATTGGAATAATAAAATGTGGTAATGCTGGAATTAAGATTCTGCCCCCTACCCAGGGCTCATTGGGTTTTTTGGTGTTGAATGACTTTTCTGAACTATTAACCAGGTTAATATCAAACAAAATAGATATTAAGGAATAAAAGTTCAAAAGTATTACTTAGAAGTTTCACAAGACTTTCTTCTCTCGGCTTCCATGACACAATGCTTTTGTAGTTTTCTACTGCTTCACTGCCAGCTCTCACTCACTGCCTTTCATGACTCCTGTTCAATTCCATGATCTCTAAAAGTTAAAGTTCTCCAGGTCTCAGAAACTGACTCTCTTGTCTTAACCATCTTCACTCTCTCCTTAGTCACACAGATCCAAGACTTTACTAGAAACTGTCAGACCCTTTTGCAAAAGGGTTGTTCTGCTTTACACTCTAATCAACAACATGTGAGAATTCAAGTTCTGGTTGTTCACATCTTTGCTGAGAGTTGGTGCTGTTCTTTTTAACATAAGCAATTTGGTGGGAGTATAGTAGTATCTCACTGTGGTCTTAATTTACATTTCCCTAATGACTAGTGATGTTGAAGACTTTTTGGTATACTTATTAATCACGTTCTTGTTACGTGTTCAAATATTTTCCCATTTAAATAATTGAAGATTATCTTTTTATTATGACATTGTAGTTCTTTATTTCCTGAGTACTAATCCTTTGTCCAAAAATAATTTTGTGACTATATTCTCCCAGTCTGTGGCTTGCTTATTCATTTTCTTACAGGTTTTTTTTGATGAGAAGTCTAATTTACCATCTATTCTCTTTTCCAGCTTTATTGATATATGACTGACAAATAAAAATTATATATATTTAAGGTATACAAAATGATGTTTTCATGTATGTATACATTGTGAAATGATTACCACAAAAAACTAATTAATATATCCATCACCTTACATAATTACTTTTGTGTGTGTGTGCAGGTGTATGTATGGTGAGAACACCTGAGATCTCTCTTAGTGAATTTTAAGTATAAAACACATTGTTATTAATTATAGTCATCATGTCATATATTAGGTCTCCAAAACATTCATCTTATAGTATAACTAAATGTTATACGATAATTTGATCAATACCTCCCCTTTTCCAATCTATTATATCATGACTATATAGGCCTGTATTCCAGGAACCCTTGTTTATCAATAAGTCAAGAAGATATTCTCCTATCTTTTCATGTTCATAAATTTTTTAATATGAAATAGTTGAAATAATTCTTAAGGGTTCATTTTACTTATGAGATAGTTAAGGTTCATTTTTTAAAATCCACATTGATATCCAGTTGTTCTAGCATAATTTGTTGAAAGGACTTTCCATTTCTCATCAGATTGCTTTGGCATCATTGTTGAAAACTAAATAATTATATAACTGTGTGTGTGTTTCCTAGATCTCTCTTCAGGTCTATTTATCTGTTGATTATTTGTTGATTCTTCTACCCGTACTATGCCGCCTTGATTAGTGCATATTTATAGTAAATATTGAAGTCAGGTAATGTTAGCCTTGCAACTTTTTTCTTCCTTTACAAAATTGCTTTAAATATTCTAAGCCCTTTTTGCTTCTGCACAAGTTTTTAATGAGACATTCAATTAAAAGAAACAAAAGCCTAGTGGGATTATGACTGAGATCGCATTGACTTTATAGATGTAATTGGAGGAAATTTGATATCTTAATAATATTAAATTGGCCAATCCATGTGTTTAACAAAAACCCAGTCCTCATTCTGTGTTGTCTTTCCTTTACTCTTTCACTACCGCCACGCTCAAAACAGTTCTGACTCCAGATAGGTGGGTTTCTTCCCACACCAAGCAATTCTTTGTGACACCAGCTGGATAACTCTATTCTGACACTATCTGCCAGCAAACAACATTAGATCCCACAGGTTAAGAGTTCAGTCCCATCAGCCTGCCCCCAAACTCAGATACTAATTGTAGAAGGTGCTCAGGTTACCCACAACTTCTGTATTACTTGGCTATAATCAGAGGTTCCCATGACCTCCACCCTGTTAGATTTGATTATTTGCTTAGAACAGCTCACAGAACTCAGAGAAACAAACATACATCTGTTTATTGTATAATAAAGGATATGATAAAGGATACAGATGAATAGCCAGATGAAACCTTAGGGCAAGGTTTGGGGGAGTCCCAGGCACAGGAGCTTGGAGTTGGGGTGCATCACCCTTCTAGTATGTGGTTGTGTTCACCAACCTAAAAGCTCTCTGAACCCCATACTATTGGGATTTTTATGGAGGCTGCATCACATAGGTATAATCAACTGTGAATTCCATTTCCAGTCCCCCTCTTTGTTCAGAGAATGGGTGGGGCTGAAAATCCAAGCTTCTAATCAGAGCCTGGTCTTTTGGTGACCAGCCCCCATCCAGAAGTCATCCAGGAGTTCACCTAGAGTCACCTCATTAGGACAAAAGACATGTCTACCGCCCAGGAAATTCCAAAGGATTTAGGAGCCCTGTCGGGAACCAGGGTCAAAGACCAACTACTAGAACAAAAATGCTCCTAGCGCTCTCAACACTTAGGAAATTACAAGAGTTTTAGGAGCTCTGTTGGGGGCTGGTGTCAAAGACTAAATATTAGAACAAAAATTCTTCTAGCACTCCTATTTACAAGTGTTTCAAGAGCTCTTTGTCAGGATCCCAGGGCAAAGACATGTATATATATTTCTTATTATCTCAAACCATGAATATGGTATGTTTTATCATTTATTTGGATCTTATACAATTTCTCTCAGCAATGTTTTATAATTTTCAGTGTAGAGGTTTTACATATTATTAACTGGAGTATTTTTAAAAATTTCATTTTCTAACTATTTCCTATCGTATATGAGTATACAACTGCTTTTTGTAGACGACTTTATATCCTGACACCATGCTAAATTCACTTACTAGTTTTAATGGCTACTTTCTGGAATCCATAGGATTTTTTCACATTTGATCATATTACCTGTAAATAGAGACACAGACTCAACACTTATATCCCATCAATATTATTTTTTTTTTACAGAGTACTCTGTTTTTATTCACAGAAAACTAAAAGTCCAGTTCTAGATGTTTCTCTTGAATATTTCATATGTTTTATTAGTAAGCAGAACCCTATAAAAGGTGGCTCCACCTAGACCTCACACTCAAATTCATCTTCCATCTTGACTAATCTGGAAGTATCAAAGTTCATAAATCTCCTTGTCCGATGCAACCATGTGAAGCCAATCGTGAAGACTTCTCAAGGTATTTCAATGGTAAGACATTTCAAATATCTTTTAGAGCACTGTTTCTCGGAAACAACTGTGATGTTATTCTTGAAGTGTCAATGTGAATCACATTCCCAAGGTTTCCAGTTTTTCCACTGACTTTAACCTTTTCCTGCAGAAACTGTTCAAAATTTGCGGAATCAAAAATTCCATCTTCTACTGGACCTGAGTAAGGTCCAAACCAAACTTCCAGGTTGTCTTCTTAGACTTCTTGAGTTTTGGTGCCATCTTGCAGGTCATCCGAGAGATCAGAGCCCATCAATATTCTGATCTCTGTTAAATTTACATCTCTACTGTGACCTCTTTCCTCAGCTCCAGACTTGTACAGATAACCAATTCTTGACATTTTCCCCAGGCCTTTTACATTTTTCAATGTTTTTAAATAAAATTTACAAAATACAACATTGACCACTTTGAACTGTACAGTTTGGTGGTTTTTATTTAGTATTGTCAGAAAGTTATGCAGTCGTAACTAGTATCTTACTTCGGGACATTTCTGTCACCCTCAAAAGACACTGCCTGTTAGCAGTCATCCTCCTCCCCCCTCCACCCCGGCAACCACTGATCTACTTTGTATCTCTGTGTATTTGCCTATTGTGGACATTTTACATAAATGAAATCATTCAATACGTAGCCTTTTGTGTTGGACTTCCCTCTTAATGTAATGTTTTCTAGGTCCATCCATGTTGTAACACGTATCAGTACCTTGTTCCCTTTAATGGCTGAATAATATCCCACTGTATGAACACTTAACATTTTGTTTCTCTATTCATCAGTTGATGAACGTGTGTGTTGTCTTTTGGCTATTATAATGTCAATAATACTGCTAGGAACATTCATGTAGAAATTTTCATGTAAACGTATGTTTTCAGTTCTCTTGGCTATATACCTAGGAGTAGAATTGCTGGATCATATGGGAACTCTCCTTTGAACTATTTTAGGAAGGGCCAAATTGTTTTCCCAAAAGCCCATACCATTTCACATTCCCACCAGCAATGTATGAGGGTTGCATTTTCTCTACATTCTTGCCAACTATTTTTTCTTTTCTTTTCTTTTTTATTATAGCCATCCTGGTGGGAGTGACTTAGTATGTCATTGTCGTTTTAACTTGCATTTTCCTAATGGCTAATGATATTGAGCATCTTTTCATGTTTATTGATCATTTCTTTATCTCTTATGGAAAAATATCTATTCAAATTCTTTAGCCATTTTTAATAAGATTGTTTTTTCCTTTGTTGTTGAATTGTATGAGTTATTTATACAGGGTGGGGGAAAAGTAGGTTTACAGTTGTAAGTACATGAAACACAGTTTATCCCTGCATTATTTATTAATTATATTATTTTCCATATGAACAACTGTAAACATATTATACCCTGTATACTTTGTATACTAGACACTTGCCAGTTATATAATTTGTAAATGTTTTCTCCCATTAAGTTATTCTTTCACTTCTTTGGTAGTGTCCTTTCACACATAAATGCTTTTAATTTTGATAAAGTTCAATTATCTATTTTTTCTTTTGTTTCTTGTGCTTTTGATATCATACTTAAGAAACTATTGCAGAATCCACGATCGTAAAGACTTATTCCTATGATTCATTCTAAGAGATTTATAGTTTTGGTTCTCATATTTAGGTCTGTGAAACATTTTGAGTTAATTTTTGTATATGGTGTTAGGTAGGGTACTCATTTATGCTTTTGGATGTAGATATCCAGTTGTCTCAGCACCATTTGTTGAAAAGATCATTCTTTCCCTAATGAAAAGTCTTGATACCTTTGTCCAAAATCAATTGACCACAGATGTACAGGTTTCCCCTAGGCTTTTAATAGGCCAACTGTTCAAAGAAGAACTCCTGTTTTCCACACCACCCCTCCCTCTGCCCCAATAATAAGTATGTATAGATTTGGTTCATTAGATGATACAAATATCATAAAGCTAATACTCATTAGCACAAGCAAGCATGGGGGGAAAATACTATGAGAAACTACACCAGAGAATAGCATGGAAGATAAGATGAGATTGGAGACAAAAGCAAGTCTGATTTATATAGAGCCTTTTAGGCCAAGGTATGTAATTTTTATTCTAAATGCATTAGGAAGCCATTACATAGTTTTGAAGAGGAAAGTGAGGTAAAATAATTTACATTTTTAGAAGATCGTCTAGCTGCCAGGTGAGTTCTGGAGCATAAAGTGGCAAGAATGGAAGTAGGATGACCTTTAGAATGTTACTAAAACTGGTATACAAATAATTATAATATGAGGCAGAATTCATTGAGTGCTATGACTGGGATAAAAGTAAAAGCATGACATTGAAAAAAAGAATGTTATTAATATCTAGGTAAGAGTGACAATTGTTTAGACAGTATAGTAGAAGTGACGAAGAGTAGTTTCAGGATATGTTTTGGGGGTAAAGATTTGGAGGTAGAGATAGTGGTTAGTGGAGAAGGAAACAGAGAAATCAAATATGGTTTCCAAGTTTATAGTTTGAGTAACTGGATGGATGATTACCCAATTACACCCTACATTTGCTGAGATGTGTCAGACTGGAAGAGGAGGGGAACCAGTTGGAGGGGTTGGGTGAGTTTACTGGGAATTCACGTAGAGAGCAGGCCTAGACCCCAAGCTCCACGGGGCAGTCATCGTAGTCGTAATTGAGTTGAACGTGCTAGGATGTGTCTTGTATGTTGATAAAAAAAGATACATAACTCTCATACTGAGAAGGTAAACAAAAGTGACTTCAAGGATGAGAGCAAGGCTTCTGGGGTTGTGAGGAGAGGAGGAAGTAGAGAAAAAGGGGAGGGGCAAGGAGGATGTATCAAAGGTAGAGACGGGTATGTGTACATATGTGGAAAGGATTATGTACTCTTCTGCATTAGGGATACTGGGAAAGCCCACTGGTACATTGCATAGTCAAGCTACTTTTCAAAAACAAATATTTGTGAATATAAAGGGACACCAAAATTTTCCCACTTATCTATAGGGACCTAAGAAACACTAGCGGTATTCTGACCAATGGCATAAAGTGATGTTGGGCAAGATATTTATAATGCATATATACAGGGTTGTTGGGAAGATTAAATAATATTATTATCATTTATTTTACTGCCTGGCATATAGTAATCTATTAATAAGGTATAATAATTATTATTAAATGTGAAACATAAAAGATCAGAATTAACAAAAATTGGTGATGGTGATAGCAATATGTTAATAGGCACATTTAATTAATTTGAAGCTCTGTTCTCTCAGTTCCTTCTCTATAAAATAAGTGCTTTCTACATAAAAATATAATTTTGCCTTACCGTGTATGTGTTTGTGATTTTTTTCTTATGTTTTTAACTCTGGTTCATAAGATTGCAGTAATGAAAACTGACAGATTCCTTAATGACTAGCAGCTTATGCTGTTATTTATAATAAAACTGTAACTAGTTAAATGAAATGGTATTATTTTAATTAGTGACACTTTAAATATTAGTATTCTGGGCATGATTATTTTTATGAACTGTCATGCAAAACACTTTAATACTCTTAAGTTAACAAAGAAAATGAAAAAAAACAAAGATACCAAATAACCATTGCCTACATGTGAATTACTCCTGGTTTCCATTTCCTCCACATTTTCTCCTTTTTTGGTCACAAATGTTTTCAACCTTATTAGGAATTTTAGAGATTCTTATTTGGCTTAGGACAATGGTGTTAATAAATGCAATTTACTTACATGATGATGATAAAGATTTTAATTTGAAAACATTTTTTGACAACAAAATAAGAACCAAACATTACTCCCGCAATACTCTGAGACAAGACACCTCAATAACTGAGCAAACTTTTCTTTCTCGGTTAAGTTGACGGCACATCTCCCACCAAGCAGAGCACTCTTAGCAGGCCCATATGCTTAAATGAATACATATATTTGTTATTAAAGTTTTTTACTTTGAGTTCATAATGACAAAATTATTATAATTAACTCATATTTATTTTTCATTTTTCTCCCCATTATTTTCTGTCTGCCATGTAACTGTCTGCTTTGCCTGTTTTTTTTTTTTTTTTTTTTTAAGTTTCTTTGAGGCCTGGCTGGTATGGCTCAGTGGACTGAGTGCCAGCCTGCTGGTTTGTTTCCCTGTCAGGGCACATGCCTGGGTTGCGGGCCAGGTCCCTGGTGGGGGGTGTGTGAGGAGCAACCACACACTAATGTTTCTCTCTCTCTCTTTCTCCCTCCCTTTCCCCTCTCTCTAAAAATTAATTAATTAATTAATTAATTAATTTTTAAAAAAATTTCTTTGATATTCTTCTGCGGAAATACACTCTCCTTCTTCATCATCAAAGACAATTCAGAGATGTATGATGCCTTATAACTTCAGTTATTCTCTCTTAATAACATAAAACACATGTTCTTTGTAAAGACTAAAAATATTAATACTTTTATGAGTCTCATCATGGAGACATAAAGGGAATGAAAAAATACAGTATTAGGAATGAGAAAGGAGATATGCCAGACATAGCGTGATTAAAAGAATTCTAAGAGAATACTATTAAACATACTTTTTAAAAAACATACTGATCTTAGAGAGAGGAAGTGGGGGACAGACAGACAGAAACATAGATGTGTTGTTCCACTTAATTCATACTTTCATTGGTTGCTTCCTGTATGTGCCCTGACCAGAGATGGGACCTGCAACCTTAATGTATTGGGACGACACTCTAACCGGCGGAGCTATTCAGCCAGGCCCCTAAATACACTTTTATGTCAGCAACTTTGAAAACTTGGGTAAATGGATGATTCCCCTTATAAATGAAACTGACTCAAAACTGATGGTAAACGTGAATAGAACAAACACTGTAGATGGAATTGGAAAAGTGTTAAACTATAACATTGCAAAATGCACCACAGCTAGATGGATTCCTAGATAATTTTAATCTATTCTTTAAATAGCACAAAATGTCAATGTGATTTAAACTATTCCAGGCTATTAATTTAAAAAAAAAAACAGAAAGGCTACTAACTCACTTTATAAAGTCACCCAACTTTAAATATAAATTTAATGAAGACATTACAAAAAAAACCAGGAAACTGTACACCAGTCTCATTTCTAAGAATATACATGTCCAAGTTTATGACTATAGACAGATGATTCCAAATAATTACATTTAATCCAGCAATGTAATCAAGTAGTTTTTTCAGATGAGGCAATAATAGAAATTCTATCAATATAATCCATCATGTCAACAAATGTTATATGCAATATAATTCAGCAGTAGGGGCTGAAAAGATTTTTGATAAAATACAATAGCCGGTCCTAATAAAAATTCTACTTAAAATAAAAGGAAACTCTTACTATAATAGACTACTTACCAAAAGCAACAGAAAATATTCTAAATAGCAAGATACCAAAACCATTTCATTTAAATCAATAACTAGTCAGGATTGCTGTGTCAGCATTATTATTAATATTTAACATTGTCTTGGACAGTTAGTACATTCAGTAAGACAGAACAAAATGGTATAAATATTAGGGGGAAAGGAGATAAAGCTCAAGAGACGCCAGTGAAAATACTACTAGAATTGATGAGAATTTGGAAAGATGATTAAAGACCAGATAAATATATGATTTAATGGCTTTTCCCTATTCTTATAATAAGCATTTAGAAAAGGAAATGAGGTGAAATACACCATTCATTATAGAAGAATAACATCTAAATTACTTAGAGATAAATTTGACAAGAAAAGGATAGAACTTAAACAAAGAAAATATTGTTTCAGATCATAAAGCAAGCTCTGAACAAAAGGAAAAGCATTCATGTCCCTGGATGAGAACATTAGTATTAAAGTCAATTTTCCCAAAATTATGTATAAATTTAGTAAAATTTTAATTAATATTCTAATAGGGTATGGCTTAAGATTGGAATTGGAAAAAATACATTTAAAAGATGTATGGAAAAATAAATGGCTAGTAAAAGAGTGAAGGGAAATGTAGCAGATACTAGAACACGCTGAAAAGTCGCTGTTACCAAATCATTACAGAACTCTAGAAGATTAGACAAACATATCAATGGAATGGGTAAGAATCTAGAAAGAAGTCTCAGGATATTTGTAAAAAGTAATATGTGATAAAGGTGTAGTTGAAATCACTGTGGGCAAGATAAATTATTTAATAAATGGTGCTGGCACAGCTAGCTATATATTTAAAAGAAATAAACTTTGATCTCTATCTTGTGCCAATATAAAAAGAAATTATAGATGAATAAAAATACTTAAAATCAATTAAACAAACAAAATCTCTGATGGGGAAAGTCTAGGAAAATATTTATTTAATCAACAGGTAGATGACATTGGAAAGCCAGACCATATAAATTAAAAAAAAAAAAGACACATATGACTCTATAAAAATTTTAAACTTTTGTATTAATACATGTGGAAGATATATTATAATTTAAATAACAGACAAACTGATAGATTCAGAGACAATATAATACAAAGGAGAGATATTCAATAATTATAATAAAATGAATTCTTACAAACTGAAGCAAAAGAGAATAAAAAACTAGTAGAAAAGTAGGCAAGAGATACAAACAGACAATTCATAGAAGAGAAGTACCTAATGACCAATAAATACATGATACTATAGTAAATTCACTAGTAGCCAGGGAAATGAAAAATTAAGTAACAATAAGTTATCACTTTAAGCCTATTTGTCAAAAAATTTAAAAGGTGATAATGTCTATTGTTGGCAAGAACAGGGGAAGAAGGAAACTCTCACATACTGTTGGTGGAAATAGGAAGTATTAGAGCTTTTGTGTAAAACAATTGGCAACATCTATTCAAATTACATTTATTTGTACCTTTCCAAGGAATGCCACACCTGTTTTATATCCCAGAGGGGTAAGAGCATCAAGTGGGAGGATTACACATAGATAGATACTTTTGAGTATCTATCTAAATAAAGCAGAGCTGTACTGGTTGACTTTGAGGGGTTATCATGTATTTCTGGCATCACATAAAAAAAGCGAAATGCCCAATGAGGTCAATTTGCCACCCAGTGACCGAGTGGTCTCCTCAATAAACGCTGTTGTACTAGGGACTTAGTACTGGTCTCTGTAGCTGGCAGATAGGTAGCAGTAGCTAGAGAGGCCTTGGCAAGGAGGAGGCCTTTCTGTTGGGACCGTGCATAACCTCAGAGTCTGTCACCAGAGCCAATTCACTCATGTGCCAGCCCTGGGATGTCCTATGACATAGGATGGCTGATATTAATGGGCCTAATTGCTTAGACTTCCTTGTATTTGATTTGTCAGCCTTCTCCTGCTAGACCCCTGATTATTGACCACTGCCCAGGAATCTGCCTGTGTTCTCATTTTGGTCCATTTTTCCTTCCACGTAAGTGGGTAACTGGTTGTACCACTCACTGCTCTGCCTACGAGGAAGATTTCCCCTGGCCACTATTGTTCAAAGCCATCCCTAAATGTGAATATATTTCATCCATATACATATTCAATTTTCACCCATGTACCTAGATAACACAACTACGAACCAAGTTTGAGCTTTTCCCTCCTCCTTTAGCTAGTTCTACTGGACCTTTCCCACAACACAGCCACAGGTATGAAGGTAGGGGTACCTGTGCAACTGTGGTGGGTGACATGGGGGTCCAGGCTACCTATTCCTGCCTTCTGGTCCTGCTCAAGCCTGATCCCAAAGATACCATTTCAATTTTTCAATGAACTGCTGCTGGGCCCATCAGACTTTATAACTTGCTTGGCAAGTCTGACAAAACCTCTAATGGGCATTTCTGGATCCATGGCCCCTACACAAGTGATAAAATTTCACAGAACTAAATACACACATGGGTGTGCACACACATGTGTAAAAGTGGTGCAGTCTGAATCACGAGTGGATTGCATCAATGTTAGTTTCATCCTTGTGATATCCTACTACAGTTTTGTACCCACTTAGGGGAAACTGGTTGAGGGGTACATGGAACGTCTCTGAGTTATTTCTTACAACCATGTGTGAATCTGCAATTATTTCAAAGAAAAATAATTAATTTAAAAAAAGATTACAGGGATTCATTAACTCAAAGGTTTTTATTACATTTGTAGCAGAGAATATGGAATTAGTATTTACGTTTAAATAAGAAAGTCAAAAGGTGGTGCCACCAATTGAAATTTAAGAAGAAAAAAGGGTGAGCAGCTGTTGAAGCAGAGAGTGGGGATTGTAGAGATCAGTTTGGGACTTTGGCACTTGCAGTGTCTGTGACATACCCAGGTGCAAACATCTAATGGGTAGTTGGAAAGATGCAAGGTTGAGGACAGGTGGCGATATGCAGATGTGATGCAGATTTAGTTGTCTTCATTGTAAATAAAGCCAAAGGAATGGATAGGAGGGTAAAAGTTTTGTGAGAAAAAATGGGCAAAGAATAGAGCCTGGGGTTTCATTGACACTCATGTTGCAAATGGTGACTGCTAACCCCAAAAAGAATAGACCTTGTCTGAGGAGAATCCGCAGTGTGGGGAGTCATGAAATCAAAGGTAAGAGAGATTTTTGAGAAAAATAGCTGAGAGCATCAAATGCAAAGCAAGGAGTAACACATCACGCTGTGAGGTAGGGAAGGAGAATAAGGATGAATAAAAATGCACAGAAGTTTGTACTTGGGACAGCTGGAAGGAAGAGTGTTCACATCTTAAAGCTTCTACTTTCTCTGTGAAGTAGGAAGCAAGATCACAGAAAGGCTTCCATACCTAAGGATCAAAGACAAAAGCAAAACACAGATTTGAAAATAGGCTTTAGAGACACTACACACAAAATTCAGCAGTAGAGGCTCTGATGTCTGTTCCAGTTGGGTACTGTTAAAGACTTGCTCTTTAATAGTCTATGTATTCAAGGCTCTCCCAGAGCAATGGTGTTAAAACAAACAAGTAAAAAATCTAAGACTCTCATTATTGTTTAGATGACATAAAAGTCTAGCACAGTGTCTGGTACTCAGTGAGCACACAATAAATATCTGTTGAACGAATGAAGAAATGAAAAAATGAGACATCATAAAATATCTTAGGAACAAGAAAATACGAAGAAGATTTTGCTGCTAATGTTTATAATAAAAATATATATACTTTGAATAATACTAAGAACTTATGATACAAGAAAATTTCTAGTTGATACATAGAGAGATACTATATAAGGTCTTACTGAAACCTGAGTGAGACACGGCAAAAATCTTGTCTCATGGGCTCCCACTATTTATAAATCATAATGTAAAAACAATTTAATTCTAAAATATCAGAAAACAAAAGGCATTATCAAACAAGATTTATCAGGAATAGATCCTAGACAGATAACATAAGGTAAAAACTAATGCTATATTAATAGTAATAGATGCCTAATAAGTTTTTACTTGCCTGAAAACATTTCTTTGGAAACTTATCACAACGTTTTATTACCATAAGGATGTATTACTTTTATATAATAAAAGAAAAATTTCCTCCAACATATTTTTAAAATCTCAAATATACACGAAAGTTAAAAGAATAGTATTATAAATACATTACTGCTAAATGAATCCTTCATCCAGATCCCCAAATTGTTAATATTTTGTCACTTTTTTCAATCTCCATTTTATGGCTTTTTAAAGTTGCAGACATATTTCAGCCCCCAAAACTTCACCGTTCATCTTATAAAAACAAGAATATTAAACTAATTAACCTTAATTCACTATTATCACTTAATATACAGCCCATATTTACATTTCCCCAATTGTCCCCAAAATGTCTCTTATAGTTTATTTTCTCATTCAGGATTCAGTTACATTTCATGTGTTGCATTTGGTTGCTTTTTAATTTCTTTTAATGGAGAATAGCCCCCTTGACATTCTGCCCTTGACTTTTGTTCTTCATGATAGGGAACTTTTTGAGTTAGAGTTCGTTGTCCTATGTAATGTCTTCCATTCTGGTATGATTGTTTCCTCATGGTTACATTCGGGTTAAACATTTTTTGGCCCAAATAGTACATAGATGATGCACTGCCACCAGGACTTACATAGCATTGAATTGTCACCTGTTGGTGATGCTAATGTAACAGTTTGATTAACTTAGTGACTGCCAGATCTCTCCATTGCAAATGAATACTTCCACACTTGTAATTAATAAGAAGTCCCTGTGGTGGTATTATGAAAGCATAAGTCTGTCCTGCTCCCCAACAGTCTTTTTACTCAAGAATAGTTTTAGCAACATGGCAAATTTAATGGTCCTGACCTGGAGTAATTACTACCTTGGTGGTTGCAAAATGATGATTTTCTAATTCTGTCTTGTCCTGGCTCTTCAGTTACGAAGGTGCATCCTGTATAAGCTCAATTTATACATTTTATATGTTTTCTGCCAAAGATTGGAATCAACCATTTCTCAAAGGAGCCCTTGTTACTTTTAGTGGAGAACAGCATTTTCAAAATCAATATCTAGCCATCAGGTATACTTCTTCTACTCCTAGATGCCTCTTTCAGTGGAGCAGATCTAAGACTATATCTCTTAACACATCTATACGGGGTCCAGCAGAAGTAAGGCCTGCCTGAATATGGTTGGTAGGAAAATAATATGGATAGAATAATTTATAGTTTTAATTTGAACATTTATCTAAAATGTCATATGGTGTGCTTGAGTGTGATATTGTGTTACAGAATTATATGCTTATGATTTTGTAATAAAAGAGGGGTGCTATTTGTGCCAGACCTCATATAATATGTATACTGTAGTGTATATACATGTATGTATATATGTATTTATGTGGTTTACTTATATATTTTTAATCCCGTCACTGTTTCTCTACATATTTACTAGCCTATATTCTTATAAAAATTATATGTGTCTATGTATGTGTGTATATGAATTTTTCACCTAAATCCAGTGTTAATACTGCTACTTCCAATTTAAGTCCAATGTCATACAAGGTTCTTCTTCAATTTCTGTTTTCCATACGTATTTCTTATTTTTCCACATGAAAACCCTGATCCTCAACATCAATATATATATTCATTTGCTCTATCCTACAACAAATACAAATTGTTTCAGAATTACAAAACCAGTATCACTACCAATCATAAACTCTCTAAATAAACTTAGAGATTTGTTTGTATTTCGTTTGTGGTTAGAATATATTCTGGTCAGTGCTTACTCAGAAGCAGAAGCACTAGGAAATGTAAACGATAAGGAATGTATCACAGGGAGTTGACCTTATGCAATGTGAAGCTGGTTAAGCAGTCTACGTGACGCCAGGTGTCTGCTGCTGGAAGCTAAAATCCTCAGGGCAGATAGTCAGGAAGAAAAGGTGGAGGCGACATGGGACAAGCAGGGATACAAGGTGGAGCTGGGATACAAGGGACTGCAATTCAAGTCAGACTCTTACCACCCCCCCAGGCTGTCATCGCAAGTCCATGATGGGGGTCCCGCGGGAGAAGCTGCACACTTAGACATGTATCCCGTCAAAATGGTAGCAGTTATGGTCATTTCTGGCACACAGAGGAGAGCTGTTGCTCTAACAGTTACCCTCACAAATGCATTTCTTACAGCCGTGGTGAGTTTGCTCCGGCCCCTCTCTAGGGAAATATTTAAGGAGCGGATAAGGTCTTCCCTTATGGAAGGGGACTCTGGGAAACAGTTCCCATTTAGCTAATTTGACACAGTGTAAATCTATGATACTCTGTAGTCAGCAAACTACATTCATTATTATATAATTAATTACAGTAATTATTTTCTCTGTGTAGTTGCTATCAATTTGATATACAATTAAGTTTATTTTGTTAGGTTTTACTTTTTTCACTTATTCACATCTCCTAGAGCAAACTATATTAAAAAATATACTCAGAAAAGTCTCATTCCTATCTTTTCTCTTTCACTTCATTCTTACCCATCCTTTATCAGGCATTAGTTTCCCCCTCATTTCTTACAAAAAAGTAGCATACTGTATATAGTCTACTACACCTTGCAATACAGGCAAACTTAAAAAAATTTAACACCCAAAATTACTAAATCCACAGAGCATATTTCAGAGAATTCTGTATCTTGTTAACACACCCAAGGGTAGTACAAGCAAGATGTTATAAAATGAAATAATATACTGATATAAATATCTTTAGGTAAATGTTAGAGGTATATCTAACAAATTTCATAAATCTAAAAGCAAGGTCTTCCATCAAGAATCAAAAAGTATGGGAAATACACCCTGGCCAGTGTGACTCACTTGGTAGGATTATCATCCCATAACTGAAAGGTTGTGGATTAGATTCCCGATCACGGCACATACCTAGGTTGCAGGTTTAAAACCTGGTGCGGGCGCGGGTGCATGTGAACCCTGGTCTGGGTGCATGTGATCCCCGGTCCAGGCACATACAGGAGGCAACCGATTGATGCTTCTCTCTTGCACTGATGTTTCTCTCTCGACCTTCCTCTCACTCTAAAAGCAATGAAAAAAAAAGTCCTTGGGTGAGGATTTTTTTAAAAAGTGTGGGAAAAGTGAGTTCAGTAGAGATGACAATGATGCTAAAAAGACTAAAAATCTAGACTTAGTGTAATAGGATTTTATTTGAAAAGAGAACAAAGGTTTTTGTTGACTGCAAGTTTCATAGGCACCGATAATTAGGTGGGGTTGCTTACATGGTTTTTGATGATATCAACAAAAGCACAGTTCCTTGGTCACTGCAATCAGAGTTCTATTCTTCGTTGGTTGGACCAAATCTGGAACTGTGTTCAATTCATGGGACCGCATTTTAAGAGGAACACTGAGAAGAGTACACAGAAAGAAGAGGAACTGCTTTAAGGAGAGAACTAAAGAATACAGAACTTCCTTCAAATATTTGAAAGCAATTACATAGAATGAGCTCATCCTATGTTCCTCTAAAAGACAAAACTCAGACCAGAATATAGCTATCATAAGAAGATGACTTCAATCCAACTGAAAAAAAAATAATTACAGTTCAATGTACAGTATTAGTGAAGTTCCCATCCCTAAAAGATTTAGATAGAGTGTGGAATTCCAGGGAGGAGTTTCCAAGTGTCTCTCTGAAGGAAGGTTGTGCTGAATCAACTCTACGATTCAATTTTCTATTCACACCTAAAGAACTTCTGAGAGTAGCCACCTATTAAATAAAACAGGATGTGTTATTTGCAGTGATGACCTTGATTCATAAATAAAATATTAAACTGTTATTAGCTACACATCATTGAACATGGTTGGAGCTGTGGACACTTCCCAGAGTCTGCTTACTTGTTTACTTGTTTTCTAGTCACTGACCAAATTAATGTGGGAATCAGACCTGGCTGGGTAAGTCTGGCTGATGGGTAGAACTATTCAGTATCTATGAGAATGCAGGATTCGAGATAGGAACACGAGTTGGAAATACACTCAGCTCCCGGGAAGAAAGGGTCAGACATATCAGCAAGACTTCTTAACAGTCTAAATCATCAGCTGGAGCAATGTTCTGAACAGTGCTTCTCACGTAGATTTGTTTTCCAGCCTCCTGTGAAGACATGAATGCCTTGCGGGGAAAGAGGATGGTGAGCAAGACCTAAAAGAACTGTGACTAAAATGCCTGTTGGACTTTAGAGTGTAAGATAACCGTGCTTTGGTGCCCATATGACATATTACAACACAAACGGAGGTGTTCTTTCTCTTTCTGCTCAGAACACAAACTGGCTTGGCCCAAGAACAACACACTGCTTTGGGCAGAGGGTTCCAGCACCTCCCCCCTGCCTAAGGCAGCACTGTGACTTCGTGGGAAGTGCCCAGAAGGAGGTAGTTAGGGTGCGTCCAATGGTCAAGGACCTGCATTTATTTCTGCACGCAGTGAGGCTTAAGAAACTTAAGAAGCTAAAGAAAGAAGGTGAAGACTTCTTCGTTAGCACACTGGAATGCCTCAGTCATTTCCAGTAATAAAAGGGGAAGAATTTGAGTGTGGAATCCCCTCTGGAGAAAAGGTGACAATAAGTAGCCATTTCTACAAAGTAGCCAGTTCATGATTCTACACACGACTTGTCTGTAAATTAAATATATCTATAAATTCTTTGATACTTCTTCCATTGAGAGGTAGGATCTAAATCCCCTGTCCCTGAATTTGGGCTGGACTTTGTGACTTACCCGTATCCCATTAAATGCAGCAGAAGTGATGCTGTGTGACTCTGGAGGCTAGGTCATTCGATGCAATAAGTACAGTTTTTACCTTGCTTACAGGGGCACCAGCATTTGGAGCCCCTAGTCACACTGCAAGAAGTCTGACTACCCTGAGGCAAACACGCCATGAGGAAGCTCAAGGCACAGGAAGAAAGCATGATTCCGTATTTCTGGCTCACTGCCCAGCTGAGGTCCCAGCCTCGACCACCAGACATGGGTGGAAATATGCTTCCAGATGATTCCAGTGCCAACCTCCTGAGACACCCCCTCCCCAGGGCCTCGAGTCTTCCTACATGAGCTCCCAGACATCATGCAGCATAGACAATCCATCTCTTCTACTCCTTGGCTGAACTCTGACTGAGGGGGTCACTGTATGTTTCGTAAAGGGCAAAACCATCATATTTTATCCTCACAATGATACATTTAGGTAGGTTGGACTGGTATCACTACCACTCTCTCCTTAGAGATTAAAACAACAAAAAACAGGGATTTGAGCTTACCTGCTTTGAGATTATATAGCCAAAAATGTGACATGCTGACTAAAATCCTGATCTTTGAACTCTAAAGTTTATGCTTTCTTTATATTTTTCCTATCTGAATACTGTGGGGCTTTAGAATGGTCTAGGGAAGCCAAATAAAATACACCCAGAATTTGAAGACAAGGTCAGAAAGTGTTGAATAAATGGAAGCTAAGAAAAAGCAATATTAAATAAATGTTATCAGCCATTCGGTGAAGAAATAACCATGAAAGACATGATTTATGGATTGTTGCTGGAAAGGAAGGCTATAATTTCAAATGGAACCACTTTTAACGTTATGAGGCAGTGTTTTAATGATGTAATATTTTCAGAGGATGGTTTTAAAAAATGAAATAAGACTGTGAGAAGATTTTAAAACCTGTCCGTTATATTTCTGATGACTTCAAGGGGGAAAGGTGCCCTGACTGGCTGATGGTGCTGCTCTAGTCTGCTTAGAAGTATAGTAAAGAAGGGCACTTCAGACTTGCTTGATGACATTATCCCTTTCCATCATCTTCACGCATCCTACTCTTCCAAGCTGCCTTTTAATTTACATTTAGTTCCCCAAAGAGACTTTCCCTCTTGGAAACTAAAGTGCAATGATACTAACAAAGCATGTCATGCTCACCCCACAGGTTGTATTCTGCATGTTTGGATGGAGAGGGATATTAGCACTCTGATCAATTAAGCAGTCCCCACAAACCACTTACCTTGGGAGGAAGGGTCAGCTCCTGGGCTCATGGTGACTCTGTCACCAGGCAGACATCCTGCTTCACAGGCCAGCTGGACAGGTTTCTGTCTCTTGAATCATCCTCAGTATAATGAGGAGGTCCCTGGTGACTTCCCCATTCATGGGAAGTACACAAATGCAAAGTCCACTCGGGGCTTCTCATGACTTCATGTGTAGGTTCCTTTGGCGATTAGCTTTCCTGCCACCTAGGAGCCCACAGTAACTTCCACTACGTTTGTCCCTCCTCTTTCTCCCTTCCTTACATTGTTTTCTTCCTCCGAAATAGTGCTCCTTTCCTTTCAAACAAATGTGTTTTTAATAATAAACCGGGCTTCTTTAATTCCATTCCGGCATTGAGGTCTCTCAAAAGGACTTTACCGCTCCTTTCTTAATGGTTTTCATGCCTGTTTTTGCACAGAGAATGTCCTGGAATGTTCTGTTTATGGAAGGCGCAAAAGTATTTAAAATATTTTGAATGGTATTCTTCAAAACAGAAGCAATCGAAGTTTTGATGCTTCAAACCTCTAGAACGTTCTGTGCTTTGTGCAGGTCCTAACACATGGAAAATGCCCCCTCACTGACATTTGTTAAATGAATGAACCTGGAAAACGAAAACATTCTAAAAGGAAACATTTTATTCCTCAATGACGGGGTTGGCGGGGGCGGGGGGGGGGACTTTTATATTTCCCTTCACACCCAACTTTAACGGACCAAATCCTTTCATGAAAAGGATACTGCCATCATTCTGTGATTTGGCTGTTCCTAAATATATTTCTACCAAATTCTACTCAGCTCTTTCAACCTTGGGGTTTCAAGTCTAATTTTTGTGACAGAGACGTTCGTTGTAAGAGAAATAACAGAAGTAGCTCGGGCTTCTCGGTCCCCCCTCTAGGATCCCAACTCCTCCTCGAACACCAACCAGCCCCGCTCGTGAGCCCTACGTCGTAGAACAGGCTCAGGACGCAGAAGAGAATGAAGTGGGAAACCGAAGCCCCGGAAACGCCGGACGAAGACCGGCGAGCGCCACCGTGGGCAAGCCGCGAAGGAAGCCTCCACAGCCGGGGGCGCGAGGGCGCTCCTAGGATTACGTCACGCACCCCAGGTGACGTCAGGACCGTGACACGCGGGTGACGCCGTTGCCGCGGCGACTTCTCGTGGTCTCCGCCCCCTTCCCCCGCCCCCCGCCCAGCGTCCTTCCCCCAATCCCCTCAGGCTCGGGCAGCGCCGGGGGCCGCGGGCCGGTTCCTGAGGTGGCCCAGGCGCCCCCCACCCCGCCCTCGGCGCCGCCTCGGCCGTCCCTGCCCGCCGCCCCCCGCCCTCCGCCTCCGCCTGCCCCCGCCCTCCACCGCCCTGCCCCCTCCCCGCCCAGCAGCGGTCGCTCGCCCCGGCTCTCGGTTATAAGATGGCGGCGCTGAGCGGCGACGGTGGCGCGGAGCAGGGCCAGGCTCTGTTCAACGGGGACATGGAGCCCGAGGCCGGCGCGGGCGCCGCGGCCTCTTCTGCGGCGGACCCCGCCATCCCCGAGGAGGTGAGTGCCGGCGCCCTCTGCCTCCCTCCCGTCTCCGGGTTCGGCTGGCCGCTGTTTATTTGGTGTGAAGAGGTGGCGCTGGGAGCTCCGATGCCCTCAGCCACCTTCTTCTTTGGGCTCTGCGGGTGGGAGAGGGACACCCCCCCATCCCTCTCCGTCATGCAGCTCCTTGCGACGTAAACACACACCGCAGCTCCGGGGGGGTTCCCTGGCCCGCACCCCGACTTGGGGGAATCCGGGCAGCGGCGCGGGAGCGGGAGGCTGTCCATAGGGGGCGAGCCTCAGCGTTGGTCCTAGAAGGTCACGGCTGGCTGGAGGGTGGCAGCTCGCATCTCTGAGATGTTTTCCTTATTTCGGGTGGGGGGAGGCCGTGGGGGGAGACGGCGGCTG
Organism: Glossophaga mutica; assembly: GCA_039655065.1. Lineage (NCBI taxonomy): Eukaryota > Metazoa > Chordata > Mammalia > Chiroptera > Phyllostomidae > Glossophaga > Glossophaga mutica. Next base: position 9,806,461 of record CM077313.1, read on the forward strand.
CCCCGTGGAAGATGCGGGCCGGGAGCCAGGGCGGGCATCGGCATCCCAGCCCGAGTTCCCGTAGTGTCTGTAAATGATGACAGTGGCCACACGGATGGATGATGGGGCGCATCCTTCTCGCTCTCCTCTCCCCGACCGCCCTCTTTTTCAGGCCGCTGGCCTCCCTTCTACTTTTCTACTTGTTTGGGGATTTCTCTTCACCTCGTTTACCCAGCGGTTGGCTTTGTTTTAGTCTTGACTTTTCAAACCTAAACCCCACTGTTTCCGCTCTCCCTTCCATCCCGGTCTCCGTCGCCCCCCCCCCCCCCGCCCTGTCCTAATGTTTGTCGGTGCTCTGTCGCCCCGTCCCTTTTCCATCTGCCGGGCCGCCTGCCCTCGGACCTCAGCTTCTCCCGAAGGCCGTTTTTGCACTTCTCTTCCCCCTAGTGGTCCTGAGGCCCTGGACCTCGTTCCACCGCTCCCCGAAATTGTTATCTGTTGTGATCTCCGCACATCCTTCTGGACGCTTTGGAGGTGCTTACTTTCCGAATCCTGAAGCTGACACGGTTCCATCAGGGTTCCCTTGCACGACCCGCACTTTTCGGCCGGTCTTCCATTGTCCATTCTTTCTTTATTACTGCCCATTAAAAAAAAAATTAGGCTTTCTTTCTTTCTGTTGTCCTTCTTTTTGTCCCACTTCATTTCTTTCACTGTTAAGCCCTTGCTTCTCTCAACCTGTTTTTGCATTATTCAGCCTTTTTAAAAAAAATCACTTTGTCAAATTATTTTGTTTACATTGTTTTTTATTCCGTAAAATTTATTTGAGTATTTGGCATTTTGTTACATAGAATAATACTTCACTGTACTTTACAAATTTTGAGGTAATTTATGGTGTAACATCTGTGCTTTACAATTATTTAGATAACGTGACTTACTCTGTTGACTTTGCTCAAAGTTCTCTTTCCTTCCTACTAGTTACATTTTGTTTCTCAACTCTTGTAACGTCTCATTCTTTCCTGTCTGTGCAATTTTTCCTGCTTCATCATCTTTACTTTGGAAATTCATCTGCTGTGCTTGACCTATTCAGTATCAGTTCATAATATTTGTTTTTCACCCTCTTACACCACCTCCATCTATGCCCATGAGGTGTCCTGTACCGTCACTTGTTCTACTCTTAAATTTTCTCATATTTTTCTTCTTCCTTAAAAAAAAATTTACACTTCTTTCTACTTTACAGTTTGCATTTTCTCTAATACCTGTTCATTTTTCCCAGCTTTTGGATTCTGAGGATAGAGTTCTTCCCTTCTTCCATTTCTTAGTTTATTCTATTTTCCTTGTCCCCAGCTGCCATTCATTCTGCCTTGTTTCCTGGCTTTTGGTACTTAACTTGCTGAAGCTTCCTCTTGTCTTCCCCACACCTCCACATTCCTTCTTATTTATAAACAGCTTTGTTCTGTTGACATGGAAATTTATTTTTAGGATACATTGTTTTTAATGGATAAATACTAGGGGTCACATCTGCTGCCTATTTTTTTCCCTGTGAATCGGATATGCCTTTGTCTTAACAGGCACAGGTGCCTCAAGGCTTGCTTTACTTTGTAGTGCATGTATGGGTTTGTTGAATTGTATCGGGAAGAACAGATAAATTAGTGGGTATAGGTTATGAACTTGCAGTTTTTTTATAGCACTGTTTACATTGAGAATTTTGTTTCGGAGGTATTAGAATGGTTTACAATGATATAGAGAAGACTTTGTAAAGTAGAATCTCTGCTCTCTTATTTGAAGGGCCAGATTGAACTCTGCTACTCCCTGAGGATTCTGATTAGGTGAGAGCTAGGTTTCTCACGTAGGAGAGGCCATGGGTTTCTGCATTTGACACACTTCCGAGGCAGTTCTCACATATCAGTGCTTGAGAAGCTCTAGGCTAGATGAATTTAGGCTTAAATTGACAATAATTGGAAAGCATAACCTTATTTCCTGAAACCATACTTTAATTTTAATTAGTTAGAAGTGTGTCCCACTGCCTCCCTCACCCAGGTTTTAATATTTAATAATGAATAGTAGTTTTTCCTTTATATTTTTTACAGGAGCTGATAATAAATATTTGATGGGGAGGGATAAGTGATTAAAAATGGATCTCTTTTTAATATAAATTTCAGTGACATGGATGGTAGAATAAATTTCTTCAAGACATAATTTTAAATTTGACATTGGTGTTAATTCAGTGGAAACTGAAATGTGCTGTGGTCTTTTGAGCTGTCTTCCTTATATGCACTAAAAGAGATATGATTGCCATATGCATGGGAAGAAATGAAAAATTGCGCTTGTGTAAAATGACATGTTTTGTTCTAAAGATTTAACTTACTGACAGTAAACTGTAAGTTTAAAAATACGTTTCCCAGGGAGGTTTGAAAAATTTCTAATTACAGAGGGAAAGCATATTTATTAAGTACAAAAAGTATAAAAATCACCTCTAATCTTGCCACTAACATAGTTACATAAACAATTTGATGTACATACATCCATACACTCTTTTTAACACTTGTATAATACAGTGTATGTGGTTTTGTAATATTTCTAACAATATAACAAAATATTTTACCTACCATTATATACTGCAATTTTTAAACATAGCTTTTTGATATGAAGTTGTTTCTATTTTTTTTTGACTCTTGTTATCAAACATCTTAAACATGAAATTATGTTGGGAATTGAACAAATTGCATGTCCTATATTTGTAAGTATTACTTTATAGATGCTCAAAATAGAATATTCTGGTAAATGAAAGGAACTTATTAAATATTTATCAAATGAATGTGCTTATACTTTTGGCATTAAACATTTACTTCTGAACATTTATATTTCCCTGATATTACTTTCTGTCTCTCTGTGACCATATGGTATAATAAATACATTGAAAAAATGTGTTGTAACAGGGTATGGTATTTATTAACTATTCTTGTGCTGTGCATCTGTAGAAGGGAACGTCTTACAATTCTGTTTTTAAGATCTCTTATTGCCAATCTTAGTTAAGTGATGTACTTTTAATAATGCATTGACCAAGCAGTATTCTGGGGTGGAATCTCCTTTATAATAAAGTCCACTCTGTTAAAACACATCTTTATGAACCAGGCCAAACCAAGGTGGATTACGTCATACTCTTAATAAGTGGAAGTCCCACTAAGCTATGTGCCTCTGCAGTTCTGGCTATTGCTGTTAATACTTGTCTAGGTGTATTCAAAGGTAGACAAAACATGCCTGGTAGGCAAAACTATAGAAAAGCTCTGTCTTTGGTATTTCTAGTGTTCCCTTTCCGTGCTGTTTCTCTTCATTTAGTGAACTCCCTCCTTTACTGATATACTTACTTCTTCTGATATCAGTCACTTTTATATGTTGGTTATTTAAGAATTGATTGTTAGGAAACAGATAAGAAAGGAATGTTGGGAGTGGATGCTTAAATCCCTGAGTGTAGTAAATCCGAGAGCAAACTTGATTTAGTTGTATTTGGATAATAGACTAGAAAAATTATATTAGGATAGCAGGCTAGAGAAGTCTGACTTTTCTTAATTCCCTGTCTCTTGCTTTCCTGATTAGGATGAATTAGGATCCCATCTTAATGACTGGAAACGTGTGTTCTACGAGTTTGGAGAGAGAGGGAGGGAAGCAGGTTACTTTCTTTTCTTTTTTTTTAAGTGTTTTGTAAGACGATGCTTACCTTGTTCTTCCTTTGTCTCCAATCATAAAGGTGTTTTCTTCTTTAGAATTGCAAAAGTGCATTTTGTTTTCTTTGACATCTTGATATTAATTTAGCTTAGTACTTAGTGAACATTTTTTTGTCATAATCCTCTTATTTTATGAAATCCAATATGTTCCTATGCTTCCTATATTTCTGCCTCAAATTATCATTAAAATAAGCCTTTGTCGTCAGTAGCCCTTATAGAATTTTGTATTCCTCCAAGTTTGAATTGGTTTAAGCTCTTCTACTCATTCTGTCTACTTTACGTACATTAATTATTTGTTATAGAACTGAATTCAGTGTAGGTGAGCCTGTTTAGGACCTTTTCTGTCTTTTTAGGAGAACTGCTTTCATAGTTGTAATGATAATGTTAATACTATAGGAACTAAAAAGACAATCTTATTTCTTCCATTTCTTCCTTAAATATTTGGTGGAGGAATTGACATAGTCTGGGAGGTAGTTTTTATTTTTTAGTTTCTTTTGGTTACCAGTCTAATTTACTGTCATACATAATGTCAGAAGAAACTCTTAACCTATCCTCCACCCTAACTAACATTGAATTATTTTTCCTCCCCTCTACCCTCTGAGATTATTTTGGTTTCCATGTTTTTTCTTGGGCTTAAAAAACTATTATTCTCGTTCCTTCCCATTGCAAGACTATGCATAAAGGGAGATTGATGCCCAGTAACATTCCATTTTTTTCTGGGTCTTGGGAAGGCCTTCGATAACAATATAAATATCACTCTGACCTCAATTAACTTTATATCTTCCAGAGGATCTGGTCGTGATTTTCACTTAAGAATTAAAAAACAAAAAATCAGGAAATGTGTTCATAGGGCATAAGTCTCAGACACCTGACTGGTACAGGGTCATGTGACAGCTGGGAAGGTAGGTAGTGCCCAGACTTTTCTGTTCATGTTATAAGGAGTCTTATTCCAATAGTATTTGGCTACCTTGTGAATTTTGAAACTGCATTTCCAGGGAGAGAAAACATAACATTTTGGCAGTCTATTTTCAACTCTTGTCCCAAAATTAGTGTTTTTAAAAAAAGTATTCATCTCCTAATTGTAAAAGATGCTTTAATTGTGTTTAAATTGAGAAATACTCTACTCTTGTTCATATTTTTTCTTACACTAAATATTTAACCTTTAAATTAATAACACCACAAAATTTTACTTTGTATTTTTAGAACAACATAAATAAAATTTTAGTATACTTTGAATTAGTCACTTACCTTTGAGTATTTTGAAGCAGTTTAAAATACTGCTGGGATTGTTCCTCCAGTGACCTAGGATTTTTAAACTGTGTTTTCTGTGTTACAGCATTTCTTTTGCCAAAGTACCGTTCTGGCTCATGGACGCACTTTTAACGTTAAAGGGGAGTACTAGTTTCAGCTACATTGTAAATAGTAGTTAGAACCTTTATTTTTTGTATTGTCAACTTGGGTCCAACCCCTTTTCCTCTGTTTCAAAGTTTATATTCTCTAATTAGAAATCTCCCCTTAGCACAGAGAAAAAAAACAGTTATTAATTTAAGAGTCATAACTAGGTATGGTTATTTTTTAAAGAATGATTAGATATTTTCTGGTACTGTTGAATGAAGGTAATTTAATTCCCATTCATTATAAAAACATGCTCTCTTTTCTATGAATACCAAACAATTATTGCCTTTATGTCTTTTTTTACTATAAAAAGATAAAGTACTATTGTTAATTATTCCTGAAGAACTCAAAATTGCCTTTTTACACATCATAAAACTGTATTTCCATGGGAATAGTGTCAGAGAACTTCAGGTAGGGAAGAGATGATGATTCAATATAGTCCTTACATTCCTATTCAGCAACAACTGTTGCTGGAAGTGTTCATTTCTTCTTTATTTTTACATGCTTGCCTCTTCCCTTTAAAATATTTCACCCATTCCAGCAAGTGTCTTCTCATATTAACAATAAGTCACACGATCTCAAGTTTAACTTTACAGGAAAATTTAGTTCAATGCAATTTTTCGATAACTCTATTGCAAGTAATTTTTCTACTACTGAGTTTGGCACTTAAAACAAGTTTCCCTGTAAACAGTAGTACCCCTTATCTTCAGCAGATATTTGTTCTAAGATCCCTAGTGGATGTCTGAAACTGTGGATAGTACTGAACCCTACATACAGTATTTTTTCCCTGTACATACATATAGTTTGATTTAAAGGAAGAACTGTACAGCTTCCTTTTTGTCATGTCAGAATTGCCAGCATCACTACTTTTGCACTTTGGACCCATAATTAAGTAAAATAAGGGTTTCTTGAACACAAGCGCTACCACACCACAACAGTCAATCTGATAATCAAGACAGCTAGTAAGTTACCGAGTGGCAGGGAGCACATACAGCATGAATATGCTGGCAAAGGGGTGATCACATCTTGCCCTGGACAGAGCAAGGTGGTGTGAGATTTCATCAGACTACTCAGAACAGCACTCAACTTAAAGCTTATGAAGCGGTTTTTCTGGAATTTTTCATTTACTGTTTTCAGCCTGAGGTTGACCGGGGTAACTGAAACCGTGAATTATGGGGGCTACTACATATGTTACCATCTTAACAGGTTAGAGAAGAAACATATAATCTGTTGAATAGTTGCAAACAGTGCTTGATAAAATTAAGTGTTCATTCATCATAAAACCTGAAACAAATGTGATAAATGGCATGTATTTTTTTTAATCAGATTTTATAATTACTGTTGAGGTATTGAAAGCAGTTCATCTGAAATTGGGAGAGATAAGATTGTCTATTAAAACTACTTACAAAGTTGTGGTAGAGATACTCTGGTTTCTCTTCAGATCGTATAAATCTTTTGCCTTTTACAAAGTTGTGGTAGAGTTCCTGACCTTCAGTAAGTTAAGAAAAAGAAAATTTAAAACATAAAAGTTGGAAAGGAAGAAATAAAACTATTATCATTCATAGACCACATGATTGTTTATTAGAAAATTTAAAAATATCTACAAATTATAAACAATGAGTTGCACAAGAAACTATATTCTAGCAGCAAATAGGAAGGAAAATATAAAATAGTATATTCACAATAGCATAAAAAGCATGATGTACCTGGGAATAAGTCTAAAAAATGGGAATTCTGGCCAAGATGGAGGTGTAGGTTGAAACCCTTTGCATCCTGGAACAACCAAAAGGAGGATAACAACCAATCTAAAAACAGTAAACAATCATAAGTGCCAGAAAAATTAAACTGCATGGAATTCTGATAACCAAGGAGTTAAGCGTTCACAGACCAGTAAGAGAGACAGCCGGGCAGCTGGGTGGAGAGGGCCCGCAAGGCATCATACCTCACCGGTGAGGCAGCGTTGGGTGAAAGGGCCCGGGGCAAGGCAGGCAGACTCCAGAAGTGAGGTGGGACTGGGTGAAAGGGCCTGCGGCAAGGCAGTGGACTGCGCCAGCAGGGTGGGCCGAGTGCGCAAGGAAGGCAGGGCTGGCTGAACTGGGAAACTTAAAGATTCAAGCTCACTGTAAACTACCACAGGGGTTGCCATGCCAGGACAAACTCCCAGTCTCACATAGCAGAGTTTGTTGGAAGGAGGGGCTAGAGCCCAGCAGCCAGCCACATTGTTCCCTCTCTGACCCCTCCCCCACACACAGTGCTAACAACTGCTGCAAAGAGGGTTGCCTGGCCCTGTGAATACCCAAGGACCAGGCCCCCTACAAACATAACAGGTGCGCTGAGACAAATATGGCTTAAATGAAGGAACAGATCAAAACTCCAGAAAAAGAGCTAAGCCACAAGGAGATAGCCAGCCTATCTGACACAGAGTTCAAAACACTGGTAATCAGGTTGTTCACAGAATTGACTGAGCTGGGTTGTAAAATGAAGGAACAGATGAAGGCTGCCCGAAGTGAAATAAAGGAAAATGTACAGGGAACCAACAGTGAAGGGAAGGAAACTGGAACTCAAATCAATGATCTGGGACAAAAGAAAGAAATAAACATCCAACCAGAACAGAATGAAGGAACAATTCCAGGGCCAAGATGAAGGAGTAGGTGGACGCACTGTGCCTCCTCACACAACCAAGATTAAGGACAACAAAGATTTAGAAACAAAAACAATCAGATCTGACAGAAAATTGAACTGTAAGGAAGTTCAACAACCATTCATCCAGACCGGTAGGAGGAGCGGAGTTGGTGGCCTGTGGAGAGGGATTGCGGCAGGAGAAAGCGGTGGTTGGTGGTCCCGGGTGCAGGGGGGCAGCTGGCTGACCACGGACACATTGGCACTCAGATAAACCAGGCAAGAACTGGGAAACTGACCTCACAACCCAGGGCCCCAGCACCAGTAAATAAAGCCTAAAAGCACCGATTGAAAACACTTGTGGGGGCTGAGGTGCTGGGAGAGACTCACAGCATCACAGGAGAGTACGTTGGAGAGACCCACAGGGTCCTAGAGCGTACACAGGCCCACCCACCTGGGAGGCAGCACCAGAAGGGCCCAATTTGCTTGTGGGAAACAGCCGAAGGGACTTTGAAATACGTGAAATATGAGAGAGCGGAGCAAGCGCCATTGTTCCCTCTCTGACCCTGCCTTGGTGAACACCGAAGGCTCCGCTTCTCATTCCTAACAGGCGTGACCAGACCCCCCAAAAATAAATAAAAATATGGCTCAAGCAGAAGAACACTTCAGAGCCCCAGAGTCAATACTTCTAAGCGACCAAGAGATAGCCAACCTATCAGATGCACAGTTCAAAGCACTGGTGATCAGGATGCTCACAGAATTGGTTGATTTTGGTCACAAATTAGATAAACAAATGAAGGCTACACTAAGTGAAATGAAGGAAAATGCACAGGGAACCAATAGTGATAGGAAAAAAACTGGGATTCAAATCAATGGAGTGGACCAGAAGGAAGAAAGAAACAACCAAACAGAAAAGAAGGAAGAAACAAGAATTCAAAAAACTGAGGAGAGGCTTAGGAACCTCCAGGACATCTTTAAACGTCCCAACATCCGAATTATAGGGGTACCAGAAGGGGAAGAGGAAGAGCAACAAGTGGAAAACTACTTATTTGAACAAATAATAAAGGAGAACTTCTCCAATCTGGCAAAGGAAATAGACTTCCAGGAAGTCCAGGAAGCTCAGAGAATCCCAAAGAAGTTAGACCCGAGGAGGAACACACCAAGGCACATCATAATTACATTAGCCAAGATTAAAATGAAGGAGAGAATTCTAGAAGCAGCAAGAGATAAGGGAACAGGTCACCTACAAAGGAGTTCCCATCAGACTGTGAGCTGATTTCTCAAAAGAGACCTTGCAGGCAAGAAGGGGCTGGAAAGAAGTATTCCAAGTCATGAAAGTCAAGGACCTACATCCAAGATTGCTCTTTCCAGCAAAGCTATCATTTAGAATGCAAGAGCAGATATAAAGTGCTTCCTAGTTAAGGTCAAGTTAAAGGAGTTGATCATCATCAAGCCCTTATTATATGAAATGTTAAAGGGACTTATCTAAAAAAATAGGTCAAAAACTACAAACAGTAAAATGAAAACAAACACAATTATCAACAGCTGGCCTAACAAAACAAAACAAAACCCAAAAGCTAAGCAAACAGCTAGAACAGGAACAGAATCAGAGAGATGGACATCACCTGGGGGGTTTTCAGTGGGAAGCGGGAGGGGAAGAATGGGGCGGGGGAGGTACAGGGAATAAGAAGCATAATTGCTAGGCATAAAATAGGTGGGGTGTGGTTAAGAGTGGTATAGGAAGCAGAGAAGTCAAAGAACTACATGTACAACCCATGGACATGAACTAAGGGTGGGGAGGGTTGGAGGGTGCGGGGCGAAAGAGGGATAAAAGGGGAAAAATTGGGAACACTGTAATTGCATAATCAATAAAATAAACTTTTAAGAAAAGGCCTAAGATTTTTAGGGGCCTGATTGAAATGAATTATGTAAATCCTAATAATTCAGCCAAAATACTATGTACATGGGTTGATAGATGATACTGTATAGATACCATTCTTCCCACCTTGATTTATATATTTAATCCCAATCTAAACTTTAGTAAGTGTTTTGGGGTTTTCGTTTGTTTTGGTTTTGTTTTGGTGGAGATTAAAAAACTGATTCTAAAATTCTGTGGAAAATCAATAAAGGGCTAGTGTAGCCAAAACACTCCCAAAGGAGACAATATGGGAGGACTTACTTCACAAGTGAAGTAATTACAACACTGTCCTGAGTAGTCTAGTGACAGGTGGAGCAGTGGAACAGAAGAAAACCATACTTAATAGGTTCCTTGATATATGATAGCTATATTCTGGAAGTTAGAAAAGGACGACCTTTTCAATAAACAGTGCTGAAAAATTAAGAATAACTAATTTGGATTTTTACCCCATAATATTCACAAATTCTGAATAGGTTAAATTCCTGGATGTGAAATGCAAAAAGAGAAAGCATTTATGAGAATGTATTTGGAGAGAGCTTTTTTACATTATAAAGTTAAAATTACTATATTTCATTACATTTGTTATTCTAAGAGTCACCATTATTTCATTTTGTACCTCGAGAATAAAATCTTGCCAGTTAACCATGATGTACTGTTGATTGTAAAATGCATCTCAGTTTTCACTTTTAAAAATATTTCAGCATCTTATAAATGATAACATATAGTGCATTTCCTGAACTCCCTTCCAGCAAAGGTGGATGCAGTTTAGGTTCTACCAATTAGATGAAGTCCTACAATTTGGAAGACAAAAGGACAGGGAAGCTTTCTTTTTGCTGCTGTTTTGGCTAGTTAGCAAAGTTGTGAGATCTGAGTGAGGAGGAGCTATTGAGGTACCTGGAATGAGCATTCCAGCGTTTAATTCCAGCTTCCTGAGTCTGTAGAGGCAGTAGTGTCAGCAGCTGTTAGGCATCTGACTTCTGGTAATGTAGTGGCTACTCCTGATTCCCAATCTTTCCATATTTTGAATGATAAGGGTCTTAGCCCTGTAGTAAATGCTTTCATGGTTTGAAAGATCTAAGATGGGTTTTTTTTTCTTTTTGCATTGGGTCCTGCTTAATACATTTGTATTGGCTCAAGGTATTGTTTAATGTTTAATTTTATTTTTAAAAAATTGTGGTAAAATATATAGAATTTATCATTTTAACCATTCATAATTGTACAATTCAGTGGCATTAAATACATTCAAAATGAAGAACCATCACCATCATCTCTACCCAAATTTTTTTCATCGTCCCCAACAAAAATTCTGTCTATTAAAAAATAATTTCTTCTTTCTCCCATCTTTAGCCCCTGGTAATTTTATTCTACTTTCTGTCTGTGGATTTGCATATTCTTGGTACCTCATGTAAGTGAAATCATACAATATTTGTCATTCTGTGTCTGGCTTATTTCACTAAGCTTCATGTTTTCAAGGTCCATCTGTGTTGTGAAATATATCAAAATAACCACCAAACTGTTTTCCCGCCAGCATTCCATTTACATTCCCGCCAGCAATGCATGAGGATTCCAATTTCTTCACATCCACACTAGCACTTTATAAAAAAATTTTAACTATCTTAATGGACATGAATTGTATCTCATTGTGAGTTTTGTATTCAGGTTATTTTTTCTTAGTGACAGTTCCTCAAAAATCTATATAGAATCTAAAACCTAGCCCTGGCTGGTATGGCTCAATGGTTTGAGTGCCAGCCTGCAAACTGAAAGGTCACTGGTTCGATTCCTGATCAGGGCACGTGGCTGGATTTGCAGGCCAGGTCCCTGCTGAGGGCGTGAAAGAGACAGCCAATCAATGTATTTCTCCTTTCCCCTCTCTGTATAAATAAATCAATAAAATCTTTAAACCCTAAATAGAATTACCATATGACCAAGCAGTTCCAGTCCCAGGAATACACCCAAAAGAAGGAGCCCAGACTGAGTAGATACTTGAATACTGCAGGTTCGTTGCAGCATTATTCACAATAGCCAAAAAATGGAAACAACCCAAGTGCCTGGCAACAGATGAATAGATTTAAAAATATAGTATATACATACAGTGGACAGTTATTCAGTCATGAAAAGAATGAAGTTCTAACACATCATATAAAATAGGTAAGCCTTGAAAACATTATGGTACTTGAAATAAGCCAGACACAACAGGACAGATATTATATGATTCCACTTATATAGTATACCAGAATAGGCCAAGTCATATAGATAGAAAGTAGAACAGAGGCCACCAGGTCTGGGAAGAGGGGAAATAGGAGTCATTGCTTAATATGAGACTGGTCAGAATTTAGTGTCAGATGGAATCCAGTCTCATCTCTCACACAGTGCAGAATTTCTCCTGCAGCATCCCTGATAAATGATTGAGCATTCAGTTAAATATCCTTTAGAGTAAGGCAGTTTGTTCCCTTGCTAAATATCTGTACTGTGAATAAAGGTATAATATGGAACCCAAATATACCTTCTTGAATATCTGTCTCTAGGTTCTAACATCATCCTAGCTTAGTCCTCCAGAACAGCACAGAGCAATCTGTTTCTTCTTTTTATCTCATATCCCCATTCTCTCACTGTTTGACATACACACAAACCTTTAGACCTTTCTTTGACCCTGATTACTGGCTGTTTGCCTTTAAATGTATTGTGGTGATCCCATCCAAAAAACAACTACCTTCCCTGACTCTGATACCCTCTTGAGCTTCTGTTTTCTCCTTCTGGTCACTTAATGCCTTTTCGTAGTACTCACTCAGGTCATCTTGAAAGTCAGTCTTCCATTTATTACACAACTGAATCTGTTCTTTCCAAAGCCATTATGTATCTTTAACAGTCAAGTTACCCTCTCTGCTAGAGTGTCAGTCATGCATTTTCAATTGTCTTGAGTACTTTGCCTTAATGTGCACTGACATCACAAAGTCAGCAAGTCCTAAACTACTTAGCTTTCCCTTTAGATTCCTCTTCTTGTAATATTGCCCACTTAATCATAATTTAAACTTGAAATCTCAGAACATCTCTTCCTGTCTGCTTATTTTTTTTCTGTGCAGTCCGTGGACCCATTGTGATTGGGAGGACCTCAGATACCTGACTTGTGCCTTCTTCCATGTGAGATTACAGCTAGAAAGCACCATCTATGAACTTCATAGTGGGTCTTCATAAGACACCCAATCTATTTGACACCTTGATCTTGGACTTTCCAGCCTCCAGAAACATGATCAATTTCTCTTGTTTATAACACACCCAGTTTATGGGGGTTTTTTAAAAATAAAAAAAATTGACTGAATGGAATATCACTAGAGTATTCCTAATGTAGTACATCTTGTGACGCTAATATTGGGCTTTTATAAAATATGTGACAAAAGGATGATTTACTTTTAGATGATAATGTATCTAAACACTCAGCATATTATTGTGCCCTACACATAGCAGGTACTCAATAAGTGGTAGTTTCTTGCCCAGTAGAACAGTTTATACTTTACATTCATTGATTACATTTATTCATTTTTGTAAAATTGAAAAATAATATTGAGCTCCTTTGTGCTGGTTGTGTGCTAGGTGCTGTGATAGAGAAATGGCAGTCTCTGCCCTCAAGGAGCTTAGAGTCTAGGGCACAGGTGGCAAACACAAGGAGGCTCTCTGGCCAAATCCAGCCCTCCACCTTGTTTTACCCAGCCTGGCACCTTGTTTTTACCTGGTCAAAGAGCCGAGCTCCTTGCCTCTTGCCCCTAGTTAAGGAGTAGTTACATTTATACAGTCCTAAAATTACATTCGGCTCTTTGAAGGCAACCTCAAGGCTGATGTGGCCTCCAGTGAAAATGAGTTGAGCACCCCTGGTCTAGAGGTAGAAGCAGAACAAATAAGTCAAGAATTAAGGACAGTGTTGTTTAAAATGTGGCCCTGGTGCAGAGGAATCACAAAAGAGGAGTACATAATTCAGAGTAGGGGTAGGAGATGGAGGCCACATTTCCTAGAAAAAGAAATACTTAAACTGAATTTTAAATATTTGAGATGTACGAGACCTTTATAAAGAAATGTAATTAAACTTAGAGACATAAAGGAAGCCCTGAGTAAATGGAGTTACATACCATATACTGAGGATGGATTGGAAGAGTAAGTATGGTAAAATGTCAGTTTTTCTTAAACTGCTCAATAGATTCATTGAAATCCAAATCCCTGTAGAGTAACAATTTCTGTGGAAGTAGAAAGAGTCAAGAAGTGGGAAAATATTCTTAAAGAACAATAAGATGGGAAGACTTCTTTAATCCATTTTTCTGTCAAAAATTTGAATGCTTCCCATATGTGAGGCACTACCGGGCCCTTGTTAATTACCTTAGTGGATATAAGTGATACACCACCACTTCTGCCATATTCTGTTCTGACTTGCTTCTTGTGAACACAGTAAGTCCAGCCTACACTCAAGGGGAAGAGGCAGTACAAGGATTTAGCTACCAACAGGTGAGGATCACTGAGGGCCATTTTAAACGTTACCTAACCCAACACATAATGAATGGATGACTGGGTATGAAAAATATATGTAGAGAACTCTGAATCACTAAGACACAGAACAGCAAATAAAAAGGGCAAAAACCCAGAGCAGTTAGTTGATTTTTTTTTTTAAAGAAGAACTTTAAATGACCAATAAAAATATGAAACAATGGTTAACCTCATTAACAATTATGGGAATCATGATTAAAACAAGAGGTCACTTTGTGTAGACTAAACCGGCAGAAATGAAACAGCTGACAATATCAAACATTGGTGAGAAAATTGAGCAGTGGGAGCTCTTCCACTGCTGGTGGTAGTGTAAGTTGGAAAAACCACTTTGGAAAATAATAGCATGTTCTACAACCAGCAATACCACTTCTAGGCATTACCCTAGATCAGTGGTGGTCAAACTTGACTGCCTCAGAATCGCCTGGAGGGCTTATTGAAACAGACGGCTGGGACCCAACCCTCCAGTTTCTGATTCAGTGGGAATGGGATGAAGCTTGATAGTTTGTATTTCTAACAAGCTTCTAGCTGATGTTGGTGCTGCTGGCCCAGGAATCATACTTTGAGAACCAACTATTTATTATTACCTTAGAGCAGCGATTTTCAACCCCTGTGCTGAAAGAATATTTAAAACATTGCAATACCTGAGTATTTAGTCAGGGGCACTGACCTCTTTTACCTTAGATTGTTAAATTAAAAAATGACAACAGCCAATACAACAATACCTGTCTGGTGTGAATGCCCTGTCTTAAAACCCTAAATATATAGCTCATAAAATAGTTTCATCTTACTGGTCACATTACATAATAAGGTCGAGTCTGATTGGTTAATTCTTGGTACCAGAAATCCTCACATACAAGTACAGGCACCTGATTTTTTAAAAAAGTCACTTTGAAGCAAAAAGATAATAAAGTAATTACTATTACTAAAGGGTAATAGTAAGGTAATTACTATTATTTTTTTTGTAGCTCCATCAAAATTATACCTATGTATTTTGTCAGGTTGGCAAAAAATATTATATATTCCATTGTATGTACATATCACAATTTGTTTATCCATTCATTAATGGACATTTGTGGGTTATTGCTAATTTTTGGGAGGGTAACTTTTGACTTATGGATAGTGCTGCTATGGGTATTGGTGTACAGGTATTTGAGTACCTGTTTTCAGTTTTTATCAGTGTATATCAAAGAATGAAATTTCTGGGTCATATGGTAATTCTAGGTTTTGGGGATTTTTTTGTAGTTTGAGGAACCACCAAACTTTCTACTGTTTTACATGCAGTTTACCGTTTTACATTCCTATCAGCAAGGATCCAGTTTATTCATATTCTCACCAGTGCTTATTATTTTTTGTGTTTTTTAAAAATAATAGCCATCCTAGTAGGTATGAGGCAGTACTTCAATGTGGTTTTGATTTGCATTTCCTTAATCACTAATGATTTTCACCATCTTTTTATTTGCTCGTTGGCCATTTTTTGCATAGCTTTGAAGAAATGTTAATTCAAGTTATTTCCTCATTTTTAATTGGGTAATTTTTGTTTTTGAGTTGAAAGGTTTATACATATATCTTGTGGATGCTAGACCCTTATCAGATACGTGATTTGCAAATATTTTCTTTCATTTTGTAGGTTGTCTTTTTACTTTCATGATAATGCTTTTTTATAAATGTTCTTTTAATTTTGATGAAATCTAATTTCCTTTTTTTTGTTGTTGTTGCTCATGCTTTTGGTATCATAACTAAGAATCCATTTCCAAATTCAAGATCAAGATCCTTTGTTTTCTTCTAAGAGTTGTGTAATTTTAGTTCTTATATTTAGGTGATTTATCCATTTTGAGTTAATGTTTGTGTATGGTATAAGGTGTAAGGGCTTAGTTTACAGAATAAATTTTCTTCCGAGTACTGCTATTGCTATATCCCATAAGTTTTGGTACGATGTGTTTTCATTTTCATTTTCTGAAAGTATTTTCTAATTTCCTTTGTAATTTCTTCTTTGACTTTACATCCATATTCATAGGGCATATTGGTGTGTAGGGTTTTTTCTTTATGGATTCTATTAAGGGTACTGTTGGTCATATAAAGTAAGTTGGAAAGTGTTTCCTTTTTTTTTTTTTAAGATATTGTGTAGAATTAGTCTTATTTCTTCTTTAAACATTTCATAGACTTTGCCATTGAAATCATTTGGATCCAGAAATTTCTTTTTTAGAAAGGTTTTTGAAATAAGAGTTCAATTTCCTTAATATAGGATCATTCAGATTATTCCACTTTGTAGGGAGATTGGTTTCTGTAAAGTTTTTGAAGTATTGGTCATTTCTTCGAAGTTTTTGAATTTATGTACATTAAGTTTTTCATAATATAGGGTCTGGCAGAAGTAATGGCTACCTGAGTGTGATTGGTAGGGTAATAATATGGGTGCAATAATTTATAGTTTTAATCAACTCAAATGTGGTATGGTGTGCTTGAGTCTGATAGTATTATGTTACAGAATTACATGCTTATGATTTTGTAATAAAGGGGGGCGTTATTTGTGCGGGACCCTGTACACTCTTATTGTTAACCTATCTATGTCTTTGGGACTCTGTAGCTTACCCTTCTTTCATTATTAGTAATTTGTGTTTTTTTAATTGATGTTTTTATTTATTTTTTAAAGATTTTATTTATTTACTTTAAAGGGAAGGGAAGGAGAAAGAGGGAGAGGAACATCGATGTGCAAGAAATATATCAGTTGGTTGCCTCTTGCACACTCCCAACGGTGGACCTGGCCTATGACCCAGGCATGTGCCCTGACCCAGAATCGAACTGGTGATCTTTCAGTTTGCAGGCCAGGGGCTCAGTCCACTGAACCACACCAGCCAGGGCTAACTGATGTTTAAAAAAAAAAAAAACAGCATTGGTTCCATTTATTTTTTTTCCTTTTTTGTTCCTGTTTTCAACTTTATTGATTTCTGCTCTATATTATCTATTTTCTTCGGATTTATTATGTTCACTCTCTCTTCTAGTTTCTTAAGGTGAATTTAAGACCAACCCCCCCCCCGCCCCAATACAGTGATGTAAATTTAATGGTATAGATTTCACTCTAAGTACTAATTTAATTGCATCCTACAAATTCATTATGTTTGGATTTAGGTTTGCCAGTTTAGAAATGTTTTTTTGTTAATTTCCTTTGTTTTTCATTAGTCTGTCCTCTTTATTTTCATTCCATTTTATAATTGCTAGATTAAATTTGGTAATATATTGTTAATATTTTGTACACTGTTTATGAGGGATGTTGGAGTGTGGTTTCATCCTTGACACAAGAATTATTAAGAAATGTGTTGTTTAATATCCAAGTGTTTGAAGATTTTTCTATTATCTTTGTATTTCTAGTTTAATTATATTATGGTCAGAGAACATAGTTTGTATTATTTTAAACGTGTGAGGATTTGTTTTATGATTCAGAGTATGATCTATCTTGGTGAATGTTCATGTGCATTTTGCTTTTTTTTGTTATTATTTACTTCTTTATTTTTAGAAAGAGGGGAAGAAAGGGAGAAAGAGAGGGAGAGAAATACGGGGGGGATGGGAGGGGGTGGAATTGTAGGCCTTTTGGTTTGCAGGCCAACGCCCAGCCAGCTGAGCCACACCAGTCAGGAGGGCTCCATGAGCATTTGACAAGAATGTGTGTTCTGCTATTGTTGAGTAGAGTGTTATGTAAATATAATTGCATAAATTCAGTGGGTTGCTGATGTCATTCATTTCTTCTATAGCCTTACTGATTTTCTGTCTACTGGTTCTATTACTGACAGAGGATGTTGAAGTCATCAAGTGTAGTTGCGAATTTGTTTCTCCTTTCATGTTCTGTGAGTTACTTCATGTTGTTTGAAGCTCCTTTAGTAAGTGCATACACATTAGGATAGCTGTATTCTTGGTGAATTAACCCTTTTATCATTATGTAATATCAGTTTTTCTTTCTAGATTTTTTTTCTTTGATGTCTACTTTGTATGATATTGACAAAATCAGTATAGCTATCTTTCTATTGGAGTTTGGGTAATATATATTTTCCACATTTTTACATTACCTGTGTCACTATATTTAAAGTGATTTAGTCATAAATACTTTAATGTTGGATATTTTTTCATCTCTTCTGATGGTCCTTTTTAACTTGTATCTATAGAGCATTTACATTTAATGTAATTATTAATATGTTTGGATTTAGGTTTACCAGTTGAACAATTTGTTTTCTGTTATTTCATTTTTTTGTTTTTACTCTTTTATGCCTTTCTTGCCTTCTTTTGGGTTGTCCGTACATTTTTTAGTATTCCATTTTAAATTTCTCTTAGGTTTTTTTTCCCTTTCATCATGTCTCCTTATATAGTTTTTTTTTAGTGATTACTTTGGAGATTACAGTATACATAATGTTTTTGCTGTCTGCTTAGACTAAATTTTATACCCCCATAAGTAAATTAGATAACTGTCCCTCACTCTGTAGATCTCTTTATCCTCCCTCTCTTTCTGTTATTGTTGCTCGTATATTCCATTTTTCTGCATTGAAAGTCCCATTAGGCAATGTTATAAATTTTTCTTTCAACTATTAAACTATACCAAAAAAAGTAAGAGGGAGGATTAATGTATTATATTTACCTATGTACCATTTCTTTTGTTTTTCATTTCTGCTCTTCCAGTTTTCCTTCTGATACCATTTTTCTTCTGTGTGAAGAATTTCTTTTAACAGTTCTTTTAGCGTATGTCTGTTGGCAGCAGATTCCCCTAATTTTCTTTTATTTGAGCAGATCTTTGTTTTACTTCATTGCTGAAAGGTATTTTCACTGGATATAGAATTTTAGGTTGATAGTTCTTTTCTTTCAGCCCTTTTGTTTTCATGTTGTATTATCTTTAATTAAATACAAAGACTTTCCCAATAATGTCACCTGGAGCTCATTTCACCCAGTGCTGTTTGGTTGCTAGTCTCTTGTCTCTCTCCTCAGCAATGGTGAGGTGGATATCCTTTCTACAGGGAAGGGAAATCCATGGCTTGTTGCCTTTGCCAATAACAAAAATGTTGGAGAGTCAGGCAGCAAAGCTGTTGCCATTAGCATCTTTCACATGAACTATGTCAAAAGAACTAAGGTGTCCCTCTCTGTTGGTTATCATGCCCATTTTTCCCCAGCTAGCACCTTGGGTTACCATACACAGGTTACCAATGTCAAACTTGATAAAATCAGTAATTTTGCTAGCCTCCCAATCAATCTGAATGGTATCGTTGACCTTGATGAGGGGATCAGGGTAGCAGATGGTGTGAGCTTAATGGATCATCAGATAAGGGATTCTTTTTGTGACTACAAAGATCTTTCTCACTTTGTACAACTTATACTTGGCCTCCTTAGGTGTAATACAATGAATAGCAAAGCAACCCTTGCAGTCATAAATCAGATGGAAATTCTGGTCACATCCATATTACGAGCAGGGTAGGTTATAGCTGTTCAGACCTTGCCATCAGTCTTACTGAACCACTGCATGCAGATCTTCTTTACTTCCTCTCCTATTAGGGCATAGTTAAATCTGTTCCCTAAGAAAATGGTGAGAGGGAGACATTCTCTCCGATTGTGGGGACCAGTGGAGCTGCTACACACTTCAGATACTTCTTGGGACTATACGCCATGGCTGTGCTAGGCATAGAAAGAGCTGTTTTTAAAATATATAACATCTACCCATCAGACACTTTTATGTATTTTTATCCTTTTTTGAGGATGGTTTTTCATTTCTTTGAGGGAGAAAGGGGGCGGGGGGGGAGAGAGAGAATGAGAATGAGAGAGAGAGCGTGGATATGAGAGAAACATTGACTTGGTTGCCTTCTTGTACACTCCCCGACCAGGGCTCAAACCTGCAACCTTTTGGTCCCAACAATTGATCCACACTGGCCAGGGCTCTCTCAGCACTTTAAAATGTGCTACTTCCTTTTGGCCTTCACAGTGTCTGATGAGAAATCTGTAGTCATCAGAAACATTGTTCTCTTATAGTTTATGGGTCATTTTTCTCTGTCTGCTTTCAAGATAATTTCTTTGTCTTTAGTATTCAATTCAACACTTAGTAATGTGAGTATGTGTTTCTTGTATTGATCCCTTTTGGGAATCATTAACTTTTCCAGATCAGTAGTTTTATGTGTTTTGTCACATTTGGGGAGGTTTCACCATGACTGGGTAACTCAGGTGGTTAGAGCATTATCCTGATGGCCAATGTAGATGGTTTGATCCCAGGTCAGGGCTCATGCAAGAATCAACCTATGAATGAATCAATAAGTGGAACAACAAGTCAGTGATATTCTCTCTCTTTCTCTCCCTCTCCCCTGGTCCCCCCCCCCCAAATCAATTTTTTAATTGAGATTTCAACCATTATTTCTTTTTCTTTTCTTTCTTTCTTTTTTAATTGCTTCACTCTCACCTCTTTTTGGAAGTTCAGTGACAGAAATGTTGGAACCCGGCCCCAGCTGGTGTAGCTCAGTGGATTGAGCACGGGCCTGCAAACCCAGGGTTCGCTGGTTTCAATTCACAGTCAAGGCGCATGCTTCGGTTGCAGGCCAGGTTCCCGCCCGGTACGGGGCACATGAGAGGCAACCACGCATTTATGTTTCTCTCCTTCTCTTTCTCCCTCCCTTCCCCTCTCTCTAAAAATAAAATAAATAAAATCTTTAAAGAAAGAAAAAAATGTCAGAGCTCATTATTTCAAAGAACACTGAGGTTCTGTTTTTTTTTTTTTTTTTTTTAATTTCAATTCTTTTTCCTTCTGCTGTTAAGATTGGATCATTTCTATTGATCTGTCTTCATGTTCACTGACTCTGATATCTCCATTTTGATGTTGAGCCCAGCCATCGAGTTTTAAAAATTCTGTTATTGTAATATTTAGTTCTAAAGTTCCTCTTGGTTATCCTGTCTTCTGTTGTTTTGCTGAGACTCTCTAGTTTTCAATTGGTTTCTAGAGTATTTTTGATTGCTTGTTGAAGCATTATTATTATAGCTGTTTTAAAGTTTTTGTCAGATGACTCTGGCATCTGGGTC
The DNA here is from genome assembly GCA_039655065.1 of Glossophaga mutica. Lineage (NCBI taxonomy): Eukaryota > Metazoa > Chordata > Mammalia > Chiroptera > Phyllostomidae > Glossophaga > Glossophaga mutica. Next base: position 9,827,650 of record CM077313.1, read on the forward strand.
ATCTTGGGGTTTAGTATCTTATGTTTTTTCCATGAGATTTGGGATTTTCATGGTTATTTATATGCTGAGTAATTTTAAATTGTTTTCTGGATATTTTGAATATTATGTTAAGAGAATTAATCTGACTAGAGTATGAATGACAGTCACATAGGTTCACAAAGAGGCATAGAGGTACTCTTGTTTCTCTCTTCTCTCTTTTTTGGCTTTTGCTGTGTTCAGAAAATAGATAGACTAAAGCCTTTTTCTCTAGTTACCTGAGTCAGAAGGATAATCTGACTTGGAAGTAAAGAGAGCTAGCTACCTGTAAGGATTTTTGAGGCTAAGATTACTGGGAACCTGGGAGCTATGTATACCCTTCAGGTAGGGCTTTTTACAATTAATTAGGAACTGTCATAAGTAAAGTAAACTAACATTAATGAGGAAGTATGGAAGCACTTTTTTCAAGCTTTAGCTTATAATTTTAAAATGTAGTTTTGAATATTATTTTTGAAATCCACTTACTTTATTATTTTTTATGTGTAGCATTTTTTCTTTAATTTTAATTGTTGTTCTTGTACAGATTTCTATCTTTCACTCCCATCCCAGCCTACCGCCCTAGCCCTCCCCACCTCCCTCCCATTTCCACTCCCCCTAGTTTTTGTCCATTTGTCCTTTATACTTGTTGCTCTAACTGAGATCCATTTACTTTAAATTTTCTTAAAAGGTGTGAAATAAGCATGTACATCTTCATGTCAGAGCTCATAGAAAAGGCTATATTTTTATTTGATTATCACAATAGATTCCTTACATATATAAAGGAAAGAATTCTTTTTTTATCAAGAAAGTTATCTTGAAACTTTACTATAATCAGAATAAGACTTTCAGTAGATGTCAGAATAGTTTTAAATCTCCATCACTATCATTACTTTGCTTTGTGGCAAATAATTCCTGTTAATATTACCTAAATGCTCTGCATCTAGTATTTTCTCCTATACTCTCATGACAAGAAAAAGCCATTGATTACATCTGCTCAGATATTCACTCTCTTTCATTCTCATATGTGGAGATTTACATACAATGATGATTACTCTTCTGTTCCCTTTCCTCTTCTCCTTTTACTCTCTTCTCTTTTGGTTGAATATGTTTAAATGAGATTTATTGAATATACCAAGTTTCTGTGAAAGTTACCTCCTTGTGTTAAAAATTTTTACTCCTCGTATTTATACTTGATAACTTGATTGTGTAACTATTTGAATTTATAAGGATTATTGCTGATCAGACTTTTAACTGATTTTTCTTAAATAGCACAGGCCATTTCTGTTTATAACACATTGAATAGAATTAATCATATATAGCCTTCTGCATGATTAGAGTAGGAAAATTGGATAACTCTAGCATATGGATATTTCTTTGATTTGTTTATTTTTCGGTGTTACTCAACTTGAGTCTTTTGTCTGGTCTTTCCAGCCAGTTTCAGAATTCATGATGAGGCTTTGATTAGAGGGGCATGTTTGTAGCAAAATACCTTCCTAATTTTCATGCCATCTACAAGGAACCTGTCCTGGTGTTTCATGCCATTGCCATTGAAACCAAATTCTTCTTCTGGTCAGTATGTTATTTGGCAGAAACAGTATTGGTCAAAACAGAAACTTAACTAAATCCAGCTTAAGTGAAAAAGGGAATTTATGGGAAGTATCCTAGAAAAACTCAACAGAACTGAAGGTAGAACTAAGTCAAGACAGGACCTTAGGCTATCACGCACCAATTGTATTCTATTTTTCACCTTTCTTTGCTTGTTTCTAAATACTTGCTTTCTTTTTTCTATTGGAGGTAAGCTTCCCCCCATGGCGGGGAGCATGGCTTCACATTCATTTGCTTCCATTTATATGACTATAATCTTATGTATATAGTTACGAAATGTGCAGTCAAGAAAGCTACATTTCAGGAAAATTCCTGGGAAAGAATTTAATTGTTTATAACGGGAATCATGTGCTTACATGACCCAGTTGCCCAGGCTAATGGGATGAAGTTAGCAAGTCCTCACTTAACTTTGTTGATAGGTGACTTAAGTGAAACAATATATAACAAAACCAACTTTATCATAGCCTATTTAATATAAACAAGAGTTCAGTTCCTATGTATATTTCTGGACACATAAACATCACCAAACTTCTAAATAAAGACCCCAAACACTTCTAATATAAAACATTGAAATAAATGTGAGTTATACATACACTTAAGAAAGATAAAAACAAGTAAGGTAATTATTTTTTAGCCCATTTGTTCCTGTTCAGGGTCTAGGGTGGCTGGAGCCTCTCCTAGAAGCTCAGAGCACAGTTGGGAACCAACCCTGGACAGGATGCCTTTCCATCACCGGGTATGCTTACACACGTACCCATAGTCACTCGGATTGGGGCAATTTAGACATTCCAGTTAACCTAACATGCACATTTTGGGGATGTGGGAGGATATCAGACTACCAAGAGAAAATTCACACAGACATGGTGAGAATGTGCAAACTCCCCACAGACAGTGGCTGCGGCCAGGAATCGATTCTTTTTTTGTCTATGATGTAAGGAACGATATTGAACCAAATGATGTTGATCTAGGACCTGCTATACGTGATTGGCCCATCTTCTATAACATGTTCTTCCTTTGGCCATGTGGCAGTGTTTATTATTAGTTAGAAGTCAGGTGTTACAGAATTATTATGGGTCAGGAAAACCCTGATTTATAATTTCCTCTTTATAGATAGCTGTTTTGTTTCCTAATTTCTCCTCTCTTTTTATCTTTAGGTTAAATTCAAGTCCTTCCGTTTCCTAGCCAAATATTGGCATTAAATATATATATATATATATATATATATATATATATATATATATATATATATATATCCCAGATTTCTTGTGGTTGTGTTGTTCATTTCTTTGTTAATCAGCACAAGCAGTAACCAGTGTCTTTGAGACTTAGGGTTTTGGTTTTTCATTTTTCACATTAAAGACTTTTGGGGGAAAAAAGTTTTCTGTTTGGCTATGTTGTAACATGGTTTGAGCAATGGAAAAAAGAATATTCTGGCAGAAGGGGCTACCTATTCATAGGCCATTAAAATGTGGATGGTATTTGGTAGAGGTAGTGCATTTTTGCATTTTCTCCATTGCCTCTAGTAACCATTGTATGTAAGCCAAAGTCTCAGGCTGTTTTTCTATAGTTTTCTTCTATCTGTGGATTTCTAGATAATTAGCCTTACATGGTAGTCATTTGTGCTTTTTTAGCCACATCCAATTTTCTTATTTCAATCACGTGGAAGACCGTATGACTACTTCTGTTCAATGTTATGAACAGAAATTATCTGTGTCACTTGATGTCCCACGTCTAATTGCCATTGTTAGGCCCTCCAGAGCTTTTGTTTGTTTTCTTCATTCTATCCAGAATGTTGATTGGCAGAATGGTGGTTGCTCTGTCAACCTGAGGTCTAAGTGACTGCAATTAACAGGCCTTCCCTATCTACCTGAAATGGGCATATAGGATGAAAGAGAAATAAACCTTTTTTTGTTTTAAGCCACAAATTGGGGATTCTTGACAGAGCATAATGTAGCCTGTCCTGACTGGTACACCTGTGGAAACTGCCCCTTGAAGGAGCTTCTGCCATACGCCTTTAAACATTTAATGATAATATCAGTAACTAGTGGTTGTGTTTTGGTTTAAGCAGTCTGCAAAATGCTTTATAGCTCACTAAATACTTGCAGTTGTCCCATGAGAAAAGAACTGTGATGAGGTAGGAACTCACCCTATGGTTTCTCTCTCCTATCTACTTTAACTTCCTTGGTGATGTTAGTCATTTTCCTGGTTCGCATTGTCATCAGTTCACTCTTGATTATAAAATGTATTCTTGTTTTATGTACAATCCCCCCCTGCTAAATTTTGGTCCTCATTTCATTTTAGGTTAAGTTCAACTCAGAGTCTGCTTATTGTTTTAATCTTTGCCTGAAGACATAGTTACTGATTTTAGAGAGAGGAGAAGGGAGGGAGGGAGAGAGGGAGAGAAACATCATTGTGAAAGAGAAACATCGATTGGTTACCTCTTATACACACTTGGACCAGGGATTGAATTTTGCACTGAGCATGTGCCCTGACCAGGAATCAAACCTGCAGCCTTTCATTTTATGGGATAACGTTCCAACCAACTGAGCCACAGTGGTCAGGACACCCCTTCCCTATTTTTATTTCACACTCTTTACCTAGCCAAAGCAATTGTTGGGACTATGATAAACAAACTCTTAAATCCTCAACCTCTTTCTTAACCTTAAATTGGTGCCAGACACCTGTCCGGCCCTTGATTATAGCACTTCTTCAACCATCTCTAGTGAAACTGTTTCTTTAAAACCCACAGTCTCAGGACCAATATAGATATTAGTAAGGAATGTTAATAAGAATTACTAATATCTTGGGCTCTCTAGTCCTTCTCCCCTTTCATTTAATGGGCCTAAGAAAATACATACCAACTGCTCACAGGCAGTTGAATGTACTGCTTTAAATTTATGCCATTAACCTCCATGGGGCTTCAGCAGTGTCTGGCAGCACTGTGGTGCTTCACTTTCCCAGTGAATTTCCACTCAATCTCAAAGCTCTCAGGGCTCCCACTCTCATCCGTGGACTTCATATCAAACTTTATTTTAAAATTAGATGCAGCACATCTTCTCACAACCAAATCTACAAACCTATCTGTATTGGTCTTCGAGTTCGCTGTCTTCCTTCACTTGTTATCAGAGACTTTCCCTGACAGTCTAATTCCTGGGACTCAGGTTCCATTTCTTCTTACTGTCTCTAGAGCTTCTTTCCAGCAGTTAGCTTCTCTCTTCCACATCCTCAATTTCTGCCTTTCTCAGGTTTTCTCTTCAGCCTACAAACGTGCTGTTACCTCCTAACCCTGTTATATATGCAAACGTATGGAAATATGACCAAATAAATATATACAAATACATAAATTCCATCCTTCCTAGTGTCTTCTATCCACTATTTCTTGTTTCTATTCTTATCCAATAAATTTTTTTCATTGAATAGTTTTTCTCTTACTTCAGTGTCTGTTTCTTCTCAACAATTTTTGTGATCTCTATTCTTCACCAATTCTCTAAATCAGGGGTATCAAACTCATTTTCACTGGGGGCCACATCAGCCTTATGGTTGCCTTCAAAGGGCCGAATGCAATTTTAGGACTGTATAAATGTAACTACTCCTTAATTAAGGGCAAGGAGCTCTACATTCATCCCTCACACCCTGGGCTTGAGTATTCTGAACTAACACCCCTCTCCCCTATGAAGATCTGCTTATTAGTATACTGTGAATGTATCTCCTGCTTCATCCCTCCTCATAGCCAGATGCCTCCTTGGTCATTTAATCAACCTCTCCTGTTGGTGATATGAGGCTTGATTTCTCCCTTTTGTTATTCCCTACTTCAGTCCACCCTCTTGCTCACACTATAAAACACAGGTGGCAAACACAAGGCCTGTGGGCTGAATCCAGCCCTCTACCTTGTTTTATTTGGCCCAGCACCTTGTTTCTACCCAGTGGCAGCGCCAAGCTTCTTGCCCCTAGTTAAGGAGTAATTACATTTATATAGTCCTAAAATTACATTTGGCCCTTTGAAGGCAACCGTGAGGCTTATGTAGCCCCCGGTGAAAATGAGTTTGACATCCGTGGTCTACACATTACTCCCATGCTCATTCCCCAACTCAAATCTTTTTTTTTTTTTTTTTTTTTTCTTTCTGATTCCCATCCCTTAGAGGAGTGGTTCTTTATCCTAACTGCACATGAGTTTTATCTATGGAGCTTAAAAAAAAGGCTGTGGGTACTAGAGCCCTTAATTTACTGGATTGGAAAGAATCACTGAACAGGAGTAATTTTTTTCTTATCCTGTTCTGAAGACAGCTTAAATCTTAGCTCCAGCATTGAGTATCCGTTAGGATTGAGAACCCGGGATAAGTGATAAGGGGATAAGTGAATAAAACGTGTTTCTGGTCTCAAAGTAGTTAATAAACCTGAAACATAATCAATTTTATGTATCAGGTTTTTATTATAAAGCAGTTCTGCCTGGGTAGTCAATGAACTTACTATAGAGAGAATTTGTCTTAGATGAACGGACAGTAGGAAAAACAAGTATTTGGGGGGCTCATGGATAGATCAGAAGTTCGTTTTTGAACATGTGAAGTTTGAGATGCCTCTAAACTTTCTTAATAGAGATACTAGTGACAGAGCTTGCTTTAAAGTTTGGGCTTATCAGTCCATATTTGACATATAAAGCCACAAGATTGGATAAGATCACCTGGGGAGTAAATGTAGCTTGAGAAAAGCAGACATCTGCTACTCTTTGCGAACATGAGATGTAGCTAAGGAGTCATAAAGGAAAATACTGCATTATCTGATTGAAGCAAAAATTTGAAAATTTTATAATTACTTCTCAAACTTTAATATGAATTATTTTGTTAAAGTTTAGTAGGTCTGAAATGGGGCCTGAGATTCTACTACTCTAAAAAACTTCCAGAAGATTATGCTGCATCTGGCCTATGAACCACACTTTGAGTCGCAAGACATTATATGACAAAAGAGATATAAAGTAGAAAACAAGGGAAGACTGTAGCATTTGTAGGAGAATAAGGATTAATGTCCAGAATATCCAGAATAAATGGTATCTATAAATCAACAAGAAAAAAATAGAAGGGAAAAAGAATATGGATAGAGAATTTTCCAAAAAGAAATTTAAATGGCAGATAAACATGAAAAAATGCTCAGCTTTCCAGGAAATACAAATTAAACAACAAGATCATCTTTTCCCCTCAGATTGGCAAATGGTTAGTAGTTTGATAATACCCAGTTTGGTGGGATTATAAGGAAAAGGGTGGACGCACACCCTGTGAGTAAGATATGACTTGGTACTTTTTTTCTTTTGGAAGACCATTGGCATAGTTATTCAGTTTTTAAATGTGCATATCCTTCAGCCCAGAAATCTTTTGCTTTAATATTTAAAAGGGAAACTTGGACCTTTGTCCCAAAAGACAATTCAGAACTATTCATTGAAACATTTTGAAGTTGAGAAAAATCGAATAATTTAAATGCCTGCTAGTAAGGGAATTATTAGATAAGCCAGGGGTCCTGAAACTCCTTTGCTCATTTTTCCCCCCTCGTACATTTTTTAATTTCCTCACATTTTTTGTTATAATTTTAAGTAGTTTTAAAGGCCATAATTTCTAGTGTGTATTATATTTATGTTAAATACATTTTTGGTCACATTAAAATTGAAGGTGTAGATTATTGAATTTAAAACAGAATAATGTAATTTGCGAAGGTTCTTAGGTTCTTAAACCACTCAAATAAATTGAACTCATTTTTCATAAAATATAGGGTTTTTTAATATATCTTAAGATAAATATGTAACATATACTTGTATTACAATCACTGGACTTCTGAATTGTAGGTTGGCTGGCTGAATAAATGGATGTCTTGAGGCCTTGCCAATGATGTGTTTCATTGATAAAATAAGGTCTTGCTCTTTTCCTCTACTTTTCTTTCAAGGGATTTACCCTCTTGTTAGGTACTTGGGAGTGTATAAGTAAAGTTATTTATGCCTACCTAACCTTATTTTACCATTGAAGTTTGAAGATCATTGAAATAAGCAGTGTCATAACAATATTATGAAATAAAATGAATGTATCTAAATTTAATTAACCATTTTTTAAAGATTTTATTTATGTATTTTTTAGAGAGAGGGGAAAGGGAGGGAGAAAGAGAGGGAGAGAAGCATTGATCAGTTGCCTCTCACATGCCCCCAACCAGGGGGACCTGGTCTTCAGGACAATGCCCAACCTACTGAGGCACACCAGTCAGAACTGTATTTAATATAACCATTTAAGAGGATGTATATATAATAATCATTTTATTTTATTTATTTTTTTTTTAGATTTTTATTTATTTATCTTTAGAGGGGAAGGGTAGGAGAGAGGGAGAGAAATATCACTGTATGGTTGCCTCTTGTGTGTCCCATGCTGGGAACTGGCCTGCAACCCAGGCATGTGCCCTGACTCGGAATCGAACCTCGATCCTCTGGTTCGCAGGCCCGCGCTCAATCCACTGAGCTACACCAGCCAGGGCTATAATAATCATTTTAAAAGGAATACAATATATATGTATTGACATGGAAAGAGTTCTGAGACATTTTGTTCAGTGAAAAAAAGCGTTAAAATATTTTTAGATATGATACTTGTTTTGCATGTATGCAAGTATTTTTTTTACATTTGTGATAAGGCCTGTCCAGAAAGTATCCAGCCATATAATGTGACACTCCCTCGAAGCATTTATTGAAGAAGATATGAGATACAAGAAACATTGTACGTAGGACAGTGATGCTTCAGTCCCCTTCAAACTAGGTGCCTTGGGACCTCGCACAGTTTTCACAATATCATTAGCAACTTAATCGTGGTATTCCTTCTGCTCTGGTAGCAGAAGCTGCAGAAGGAATTTTGCCATGACACGTTTCCTGCCAAGATCCTGTGTCAAAATCTCAAGACACAGTAGTTTTTGGAATTCCCAGATCAGCTTCTAGTTCTCCCACTGTTAGTTGCCGATCTTTATTGATTGCAGCTGGTGCACGTTCAACATTCTCAGGTGTTCTGCTTGTTGCAGGCCTTCCAGAACATGGATCACTTTCAACAGATTCTCAACCATCTTTGAAGCATTTGTGCCACACTTTTATTTGCCCTGCACTCATTGCATTGTACCCGAAAGCCTTCCGAATCATCCAAATAGTTTCCAGAGAGGAACGTTCAAGCTTAACACAAAATTTGATACAGATTCATAGCTGTACTCTCTGTTATTTCAAATGCAATGGCCGCACAATACACATGCTCACTTAACAGAGCCTACCATCCCCGCTGACCAGTACAGTGAAGTCATCATCGTTCATACATGTGCATTCCAGTCCACTCACCTTAGCTACCAGATTATGTATCATACACACTTTCCCATTATATTAACAATGGCTGGACTTTTTCCAGACAGACCTCATGTATGTGTTTATGTTTTTTTACTCAAGTAAAAAGATGTGGAAAGATGCATATGAATAACCTTTTTGGCAGCAGGGGCAGGAATGTGGGAAAAGTAAAAAGAGATTCTTGTTTATTCTGAATATTCATGTATTTGAGTTTTTTATAATTGAGAATATATTGTATTAATAGTGTGGAAAAAATTGTAAAATGTTAAGTAAAAGGGAAAAACCACTGTACTAAATGATCTCTAAGTTTTCTAAGCTCCAAATTTCAAGGATCACTGGCAGTTACTGTAATATTTTAATAGAAATGTTGAAGTATTTCTAATTCCTAATCTAAATGATTTTTATTTAAATTGTTTTAAAATTTTTTTTAGGTGTGGAATATCAAACAAATGATTAAATTGACACAGGAACATATAGAGGCGCTATTGGACAAATTTGGTGGAGAGCATAATCCACCATCAATATATCTGGAGGTAAGCTTTTGAGTATTGTAGTAATTTTGAAAAAAATGAACTTAAAAAACCATCTGTACGTATAATATTGGTTATCTAAGGGGGTGGGATTAGAAATAATGGGAAGAGCCCTGGCCTGTGTAACTCAGTTGGTTGGAGCATTGTCCCATGTACAGAAAGGGTCACTGGTTCAGTTCCCAGTAAGGGAACATACCTAGGTTGTGGGTTTGATCCCCAGTAAGGGCACATGAAGGAAATCAATAAATATATCCTTGGGCAACAATAAAAAGAAATAGTAATAATGGGAAGAGAGAACTACTATATTTTGCTGTGTATAATGCTCACCGTTTTGCCCAAATATTAAGGAAAAATAAGATGCACATTATACATAGGTAGTACCTAAATGTTTTTAATATTTATGCTTATGCGTTAAAAGTGTAACTCTAAAAAGCAATAATGATATCTGTATGCAAAATAATGCCCTGGAATATGATAATTGGTTTTGTTTCTAAATAGAAATAAATGAGAAATTAAGTGAAAAAATTAAAATGAAAGTTTTTTTCTCTGAAAGTTTGGGCCAAAAACATGGGCGTGCTTTATATACAGGAGTGCATTATAGATGGCAGAATACAGTAGCTTTGTCTTTATTATGCTTCTTAATCTTGTTTCTCTTGTTATAATAAATAAAAAGAAAGAAGAAAGCCTTCTCTAGTTGAGGTCAGAAAGCTAGTTACTATATTAAAAAATGGGGAGAATTTTGTAAAATTATTTTTCTAGAATAGATCTCCCCTAAATTGGTTTTTGCTTTTTTTTAGGTAAAAGTTATAGTATTTAAATAGCTCAAAATTACTTAGCTTTACTATAGTACTCAAGGCACTATAGTAAAAGCCTCAAGGCATTTGAGGCTTTTATATAAAGCCTTGACCGTCATTGTCCTTAATCCTGTGAGGTAGTAGTCACTGTTCTAATCACAGATAAGCATTCTTGGCATTAGTTTCCTTATGTAAGTCACTCAGGTTCCACAGCCTATACTGCTTACCACTACACTGTCCTGTCTCTCCCTATAAAAGCTGGCTCCCCTGTAAATACTAGTTGTTTATTTAGGGATATAACCCTAAATATTGCCTTCGCCATCAGATGCAGAGATTTTTAGGCATGAATTGACAGACTCCCAAACTAAGTTTCTAACGTAGTAATCTAATTACTTTTTAAAGGACAAGGTAAATATTGAGTATTTCCTGAGAAAGTAAGTTTGCGTTTCTAATACACATTTGGAAGTTTGGAAATAACTGCTAATAGACTATTCTCTTCTTCGTATGGCTTATTCCAAAGCACACAACAAGTTAATGTCAGTGCCAGGACTGGAGTTCATACCTCTGAATACTTGACTTTCTAATATTCCATGCTTTCTGTTTTACTTGTATGTCTAGGGAGGACAAGCAAAGGAATCATAAGGAAGAAAATAGTCCTGGGGAAAAATTGTAATTCTTTGTTAATCAGAATTAGGTAACTTAACCAGCACTTTTTTTTCTGCCAGCCATTTCTCTGTCTGGGAGACATTTAATACATTTGCCTCAGTAATCATGTCTCACTACAGCAGGGATTCACTGCCTCCTTCCACACACACATCCTTCAGGCTTTTTCGTATTCAAGTTACATCTGAGTTGGGCAGCATAAAGCAGACCATACGTAACTCATAGGTTATATCATTAGCATGTAGATTCTTATTTTCGGGACTAACACTATACAATTTCTTTGTAGACGGCAGTATAATATAGTGACTAAGATGAATCATGGATCACACAGACCCTATGTGTTAATCCTACCTGTACCTTAGTCTGCATACAAGTTACCTAACCTCTCCATTTCTCACCTCATTGGTAAAATGGGAATAATATCACACATGTGGTAATTTAAGGATGAATTGAATTTATAAATATGAAATAGCATAGTTCTGACAAATTAAGTGTGCCAAAAATTCAACAGATATATGTTGAGTGCCTGCTCACATTTATATTTTCCCAGGCTCTGAGGATAGAGCAGTTTTCTGGGGTTTTTTTTAATCCTCACCTAAGAATCTGTTTACTGGTTTGAGAGTGAGGGAAAGAAAAAGAAACATTGATGTTAGAGAAAAACATTGGTCACATCCCATATGTACCCCGACTGGGGATTGAACTCACAACCTAGGTAGGTGCCCTACTAGAAATGCAACCCACAACCTTTTGATGTGAAGGATGACATTCCAACCAACTGAACCACCCAACCAGGGTGGTATATAACAATTTTTTAAAATAAAACAACAAATACCTCTATCTTTAAGCAGCTTGTATTTTAATCAAGGTATGAGACTGCAAATAATAAATGTATAAATGAGTTAAGACATTGAACTTACCATCTTTTGATACATTATGAAGAGAGGAGCCTAGCTGGAGATGACAGTATTCTTCCCTGCAGAAAGTTGACCCAGGGTAAAGACCTGTGAGTACTGGTATTTGAAGTCCCTTTAGTAAAAAGCCAGGTCTACTGATTCCCCATTGAGACTCACTGTTGTCCTTTCTGTTTCTATGAATTTGACTAGACTAGAAACCTCATATAATGTGGAATTATAAAATATTTGTTGTTTTGTGATTGGCTTATTTGACTTACCATAATGTCTTCAGTGTTCATCCATACTGTATCATGTGCAAAATTTTCTTCCTATTTAACGTTGAATAATATTCCATTGTATGTTTACAGGGTGGGGCAAAAGTAGCTTTACAGTTGTTTGCTTGGAAAAATCATATAATAATAAATAATATAAGAATAAATTTTTTTGCATACTCAGAACTATAAACCTACTTTTGCCCCACATTTTGTTTATCTATTCATCTGTCAATGGATAACCATCAATTGTTGGTTGCTTCCATTTTTTTGGTTATTGTGAATAAAGCTGCTATGAATACAGGTGTACAAATACTTGTTTGAGTGTCTGATTTTATTTCTTTGGGCTAATACTGGGAAGTGAGATTAACTGAATCATGTGGTAATTATATATTTAATCTTTTAAGGAATTGTCATACTGTTTTCTATAGCAGCTGTGTTTTACTTTCCCACTAACAATACAGAAGAGTTCCACTTACTCCAAATACTTGCCAAAATGCATTTTCTGTTTTTTTAATTTGATTTGTATTTCTTCTGTGGAGAAACATCTATTCAGGTCCTTTGCCCATTTTTTAATTGGGTTGCTTTTTGTTGTTGAGTTGTAGGAGTTCTTTATATATTCTAAATATTTATCCTGAATGTCAATTCTAATCAGACAGATAATTTGCAAATATTCTCTTTTATTCTGTGGGTTCCCCCTTCATTCTGTTGATAGTGTCCTTTGATTCACAATAAAAGTTTTTTTGTTTTTTTTTTAAAGGTTTTTTTTTTTTTTTAAATATTTTATTTATTTATTTTTATTATTTATTTATTTATTTACTTATCTTTAGAGGGGAAGGGAAGGATAGAGGGAGAGAAACATCAATGTGCGGTTGCCTCTTGTATGTCCCCTGCTGGGAACTGGCCTGGCAACCCAGGCATGTGTCCTGACTGGGAATCGAACCGCGATCCTTTGGTTCGCAGGCCCGCGCTCAATCCACTGAGCTACACCAGCCAGGACAATAAAAGTTTTTTATTTTGATTAATCTTACTTGTTTTTCCTCTTGTTGCCTATGCTTTTGGTATCATATCCAATAAATCATTGCCAAACTCAATATCATAAAGCCTTTCCTTATGTTTTCTTCTAAGAATTTTGTAGTTTTAGTTTGTATATTTAGGTTTTGATCCATTTTGAGTTAATTTTTGTGTATGCTATAAGGTAAGGGTCCAGCTTTTGCATGTGCATACCCAGTTTTCCCACTGCCATTTGCTGAAAAATCCTTTCTCATTGAATGGAAATTTTGATAAATGCCTTTGTCAAAAGTTATTTAACCACATATGTGAGAATTTATTTCTGGGCTCTCTATTCTATTGGTTTATGTGTCTAACTTTATACCAGTACCACACTGATCTGACAACTGTAGTGAAAACTAAGTTTTGAAATCAGGAAGTTTAAGACCTCCAACTTTTTTCTATTTGGAATCCCTTGAGATTCCATATGTATTTTAGGATAGATTTTTTTCTGTTTCTACAAACACACTTGGATATTTGATAGGGATTGCATCAAATCTATAGATTGCTTTGGGTAGTATTGACATCTTAAGAGTCCTTAACTCTTAAATATGAATGGACATCTAAGAATAACCAGATATTTGAAGAAAGCTTTTAACAGGAAAAATACCAGTAGAAATAATCAAAAGGTACTCAAAGCAGAGAGCAGAAGAAAACTATTAATTAACATCAGAGATAGGGGAAGACATAGTGATCTGTTCTTGTTTTATGGCTGTATAAAGTAGTAAAAGTAATAGAAAATCAATTGACCATAATGTAAGACTTTATTTCTGGACTCTTAACTGTGTTGTTTTGTTGTATATAAGTATCCTTATTCCAGTACCACATGTCTTAATTACTGTAGCTTTATATAGTATCTTTTGAAATAGGAAATGTGAATCCTCCAACTTTGTCCGTCTTCAAGATTGCTTTGGCTATTCTGAGTCCTTTGCACATCCATATGAATTTTAGTTTGTCCATTTCTTTAAAAAAGCCATCTGAGATTTTGATAAGGATTGCATTGAATCTATAGATAATTGGAGGAGTCATCTTAATCATATTGTTTTTTTTTTTTAGTTTGAAAATTAATAACATGTTTCATGCCCCCAGTTTAGTAGAGTCATATCAAGAATTCAAAGAAGTAATATGGTAATAACAGTAATGACCATAACAAGAATTAGTAGTACTACTTATTACTACTAATAAAAATATTCATTGGGTCTTTGCTATATGGTAGGCTCTAACAATTTTTTACTTATATTATCTCCTTTAATTCTCAAAATTACTACACAAATGAGGAAAAACTAGCCACATAAAGAAGACTGTGGTAAAACTTGTAAGGAGCTGTACAGAAAGAGTAACTTTCAGATTTTACCAAGGAGAGGTTCCAATTAGACTTTGAAAAATAAGTAGGATTTTGATAGAGAATGGGGTTTTAGAAAAGCTGTCTCATGAAGAAGCATCTGGTATCTGCAACCTCTTGAACAAAGGGAATTCGGTGGTGGCAGTGGCTGAGGTGTGCCTTGATGTGGGAGGACTTGGCTTACATCTGTAGGGTGAGAAAAGAGATGAAGTGAGAGTAAATGGGTAGCATGTGCCAAGTCAACACCGATGCTGTCACTAAACTGAGAGCAGAAAAGGGATGGGGAAAGATGTGGAGAATGGCTTGGAGTAGGAAAGGAGGCTTTTATTTGATGGCTTTGATCTTCAGTAAATTTGAAGGGTTTGCTGTTTTCTGAGTGAATTAAAGGTTGGGAATGGGGATGAAGTTAGGAGCTGGAGAAACATGGAAAAGGTTGGAATAAGTGTTGTAAAGAATTTAATATGATATTAAAAATAAGTAGCATTTTCAGGCAGTAGTATGAAGGACTAAGTTCCATAAATTGATTACAGATCTAATTGGCCTAGCTTTATCATTTTCTCCAGCAATATATTGTATATATATAAACTTGAGAGAAAAAAATGTAATAATTGAGTTGTAGGATTTACCCAAGATTGGTACTTAACAAGCAAGTTGGTGAAAGAATGAGAATTAGCCAGAGAATCTAAGATGTTACCAGTGGCTTTGTTGAAATAGAGAGCCACTATTCTTTAGGGAAAATAAGACAACAAAGACCCAAATCTGAGAAACTTTAAGGGATTGACCATGAGAACTTCTGAGAACTTTAATGTTGACCATGAATACATTACTGCGGTAGTGAGATGGTAGTGAGATGGAAACTTATGAAGGTGGGATAAGTGTGTGTGTGCATAGTGCTGTGGGAGGTTCCAAATGGAGATCTCGGTATCACGTGGAACTCTTTTGTAAAGAACTGTATAGTGTAGCTCTGAATCTCGAAGGTAGTGTGTAAGTAAATGCCTTTAGAGATGTGAGGTATAAAGAGCTTTAAGGTAAGAGTATTAAAAGAGTAATCAACATCCACACTGAATGCAGCCAGGATAATAGGGGGAATGAGCCAAGCCAGGTACAAAACAAGGTAGGCAAGTGCTTTGGTAGATTGCAGCTGTGACAGTGGAGAGAGATAGAATAAGTAAATGTTTTATGCTTAAGAAAAGGAAGAGGTACTGATAAATGCAGTGAAATAATTGCTTGTAAGCCACAATGAAGGGAACAGTGTATTTTCAAAAATTAAGGATAACATTTTGATAAATAACACTCAAATTTTTTATTGTTTACATGTATTACTTTTCCTAAGGCTAACTGTGTGTGGTGAATGTGCTGCTCAATAAATAATATTTGATCTATGGAAGGAGGAGCTTTTGTCTACCAGACTGTGTGTGTACAATCTTCAAAGGGTAGGAATTTCATTGGTCCTTGTTTTTGTAGACTGAGCCCCAAACGATGCCAGTCACACATAAGTGTGCACACGTTCTCTCTCTCACCCCCCTCTTTCTCTCTCTCTCCCCCCCCCGCTCCCTGCTCTCTCTTTACTTATTTATTGAAGGCTCAATAAATGCATCATATTAAAAGAGCCACCCTTAAATGATTAGCACTTGGAACTAAAAGTTCTATAGAATACAGGGCAGAAAATTTTGGTTCTTAGGCGTTGGAATGCTATAAAACATTTCATAGTCAGTGTAGGGCAGCTAGTAGGTTGTAAAGAAGGCTCTTTACCTCAGTAGCTCATTTTAGTATTTTCTTCTCTCCTCCCTGCCCCCCCCCCTCAAATTATGTGGTAAGATCTAGCATACCAGGTGCAGTGGCCTTTTTTGAAATGAAATTTTTCCTTTATTCTCTTCTACCTTTGTTAATTCTTCTTTGCTTAAAGAATGAAATTCCAGGTTCATAGCATGATATTCTCTACAATGTGGTCCCTTACCTATTTTTAGTCTTACTTGTTTATGCCTGTGTTTCTAGTCTTCATTTAAATTCCACAAATATGTATTGATTCCTTACTGTGTCCCAGGTATTGCATGATGTATGACATTCAGCTATACTAGTCGATAATTTTTCCCTATGTTTTACAATTTTTTACCTCCTTATTTTGTTACACAATTTATCCTGTATGCAGTACCCTCTTCTCCCCACTTACTCCATCCATCTAAATGATGTTTTAAGACCCCGCCTCCTTCCTCATTCTTTTATCAAGAATGTTTTTTGTTTGTCATCTATAGCATTTACACAAATAAAAATAGATTCATCTGCTTCTCTGCAGTCCAGTAATGAACTTGAGAGATGAGTACTGCCGTTTCTAAATCTTTTATTCTCCCTGTTGCTTTTCATAAATGTAGTACTGCATGTATTTGAGTGCTAGGGAGAAATGGTGGACCATGGTGTTGAAGAGGGTGATTACCACTGTCTTAAAGAACCATGAACATGTATATTTCAGTTCATTCCATCTCTTTCAATATCATTCCATTTTCAGCATTCTTCTTATGCTTAGAATATGATATATGTGGCCATTTAACCTTACAGCCTTAGTCAGAAAAGGACAGTGGTCCCAGAATTTCTTGTCTACATTTTATAAACCACCTTTCAAGTAAAATTTTATTCTCTAAGCAGTATTTGATGAGGAAGAAGGTCATCAGAGATCCATAGTGAGAGGAATAAAGTTATTTAACTGATAGCTATTTCAGAAGGAAGACAACAGTTATACATCTTCTAACCCACAGGTGGCGAGCACAAGGCCCATGGGCCGAATCTGGCCCTCCACCTTGTTTTATCTGGCCTGGTGGCAGCGCCAAACTCCTTATCCCTAGTTGAGTAGTTACACTTATACAGTCCTAAAATTACATTCGGCCCTTTGAAGGCAACTGTGAGGATGATGTGGCCCCCAGTGGAAATGAGTTTGACACCCCCGTTCTAAGCCCTGTTGAAGGTTTTGGTGGTACGGGTGAGCTCTGGCATTGTGTACCCAAGTCTTGTTTTTGACAAATCTAATACATCATCTGCTTTACAACTTGTTTGTCTGTTCTTTGAGCAGGAGGAGTATAAAATTTTACATGCTTACAATTTTTTTGAGAAAAAAGATTTTAATGAAGAGAGGGTATTTATCCTTGATGTAGTGTAGTGTTTTATATTATCTTCATTTATTAATACTCATAGATAGTCTAGACATCTCTTATATATGTGTATCAGTTGCTCAGTGTGATACAGTATCTTATAACAAAAGATTTATCAATTTAAAGGTAAAAGTGTTCATTTACAGTATTTTAAGTGCTTATTTTGTAACATAACTTAAAACCCTGTTAGCCAAACCAGTTATAAAGAGATTATAAACAAGGACTTAAATTTTGTATTTCCATTTGTTACTGTCAGGAAAAAGTCCAGATTCAGTGTAAGTCTACTTTATTTTATAGGCCTATGAAGAATACACCAGCAAGCTAGATGCTCTCCAACAAAGAGAACAACAGTTACTGGAATCCCTGGGGAATGGAACTGATTTTTCTGTTTCTAGCTCTGCATCAACGGACACCGTTACATCTTCTTCCTCCTCTAGCCTTTCAGTGCTACCTTCATCTCTTTCAGTTTTTCAAAATCCCACAGATGTGTCACGGAGCAACCCTAAGTCACCACAAAAACCTATTGTTAGAGTCTTCCTGCCCAACAAACAGAGGACAGTGGTGAGTCGACTTTTAATATCATCATTGCCTTTTCTTTGTATTTTTCAGAAAGACCAGTTGTTGAAAATGAAATATATTATCACTTCATACTCAGTGGTCATGCAAATTGAAACATCCATTTCAAATGAGGGAGGAAAAGACAATTATTTGGTGCCAAAGTCTGTGTTCCTTAACTCTAACAAATAGTATTATTTTTAGTGTCAGATTTGACACTCAAGTCTAAGTACTAGTTCAGAATCAATCAGAATTTAAAACTAGTACTTGCTTGTTGTCTAACATCTATCAGGTAAGATTCACTTTTTACCCTTGAGAAATCTGTTTGGATTTATTTTTCCTCTTGTTTATATAACTTTAATTGTTGATCATTAGTGTCACCGTTAGAACAGAGTACTCTGTAACATTTAGAGCAAGGAAATTCGCAGAATTATTTTGGATGGTCTGTAATCCTCAAGTGTAGCAAGTACTGTCAGTAGGCTCAGTAAATATGGCACCTGTATATATCACTGCTTTTATAATGTATATGGTTGCTTTTGATACTAACAAAAAACATTTCATTTTCCAATACAACTAAAGTCAAAGTAGTTTTTAATTATTTTTCTGAGACAGCATCAATAGTAATGTTGGTTCTTCATGGAAAGTTTGTTCACCTGTGTTATAGTAACCTCCAGTGGGATCAGTTTTTCACCATGTGCAACATAGGGATGGATGTGAAGGTCAGTGTATAGGAACAAAGACTAGGCCTTCAGCCAGTGTCACAGACATAGTTGGGACTCAGATCTTTATATAAAGCTGAGCCTTGAGGAGCTTTACCTTCAGCGAAAGGGTGAAATGGAAGAAAATTTACTCACCAGCATACATAAGTAGCAATAAAACTTGTCTGCCTTTGCCAGGGCTCCAGATAAAGGTTAAAGATTACCCTGTGAACTCTTAACTATGGATCTGGTTTCATCATAGTGTGGGGTTCTCAACCCAAGAAATTAACATAACAACTGCTCCTAGAATTGTAATAGCACTCAGGCACAGGGCAAAAGCAAATGCAAGTCCTCCATGGCCCATTTAGGTCTCATGGAATTCACAGAGAGAATGCCCCACTGACAAGGTCAAAATCCAGTTTATAAAATATACAAGGAAACTGTCTACCATTAGTGAGTTAGAAGATTTAGAAACAGCTGGATTTAACTTCTGAGAAAGAACAAAATAGAACTTCCAGGTGGTTTTTAAATTTAAAAAAGAAAATCTTACCTTTTGCGACACCATGGATGGACCTGGAGAATCTTATTCTAAGTGAAGTAAGTCAGAGAAAGACAAGTACCGTATTATTTTACTATGTGGAATCTAATGAACAAAATAAACTAACAAAAAAAATAGAGACAGACTCACAGATAACAGAGAGCAGACTGACAGCTGTCAGAGGGGAGGAGGATGAGCTTGGTGAAAAAAGGTGAAGAGATTAAGCCAAACAAATAAATAAAAAGTTATATACACAGTCAACAGTGTGGTGATTACCAGAGGGGACGGGGGATGAGGGCAGGAAAAGAGGGTAAAGGGAGGCTAGACGGTGATGGAAGGAGACTCGACTTGGGGTGGTGAACACACAACACAGTGTACGGATGATGTGTTATAGAATTGTACACCTGAAACCGCTATATTTTTATTAACCAACATCACCTCAATAAATTCAGTAAAAATTTTTTAAAAGAAAGAGGACAGAAGAAAAAAGTCAGTGGATAACAGTTATCACCCATGAAGTATTGCTAAAAATGATTGCAGGTTGTTAAGTTTCTGTACCTTCCATTTTACAAGAAACACAGGGTGTTAGGCGCAATGAGGAAACAAGCGAAATCAGAGCGTGTACATCTTCTAAGACAAACCACCTCAGTGTCATGGAGATTAAAAGGTTGGGTGTTATTCTACACTAAATAAGACTAAAGAGGCATAACAACTAAATTGTGTGACCTGGTTTGGGACTAAGATGGGAAGAGCTGTAAAAGGCATTCTTGAGACTTGAAAAATTTTTAATGTTGACTGAATATTAGATGTTGTTATAGAATTAATAATTTTAAGGTGTGATAATAGTTATTATTGTGGGAGAATGTCTTTATTCTTAGGAAATACGTGCATAAGTACTTAGGGGTGCATTGTCGTCATGCCTGCAACTCCCCCCACCCTCTTTTTTGAAATATAACTTAAAGTGTACAAATCTCAAGTGTCCAGTTCAGTGACTTTTTACAAGTGTAACTGCCACGCAGATCAAGATACAGAACATTTCTAGTGCGTGAGAGGATTCTCCTGTGTTCCCCAACCCCAATTCTCAGTACCCACCCTCAAAAGTAACCATTATTATGACTTCTAATCTCAATTAATTTGGAACTTACTGTCAAATGGTATGATGGAAAACAAAATATATAGAGAGAAAAACAAACATGAAAAAATAATTTTGAATCAGAGAAATTGGAGGTTATTTGTACTATTCTAATGTTTGTATATTTGAAATTTTTCATAGTACAGCTAGAAAAATTGAAACAACACAGAATAAAGGAAAACTAGAAAGTTGAAAAGAGATAGTTGTCACTAGAGGGAAAATGAACATGTTGGTGCTGATTTGAGGAAGTAGCAATGTAACACTTTAAATGAAATTTCAATATGTGAAGATAGCTATAGCCCTGGCTGGTCTGGCTCAGTGGACTGAGCACTGGCCTGAAATCTTTAAAAAAAAAAAAAAGTTATAGCATACTGCAGAGCTGTGTTGAAATGCTTTATGAAAATTATAGTATTTATTTTTAAAAATTCAGTGGACCCCTGGCTGGGGGGTTCAGTTGGTTGGAACATTGTCCCATACACCAAAAGGTTGCAGGTTCAATCCCTGATTAGAACACATACCAAGGTTGTGGGTTTGATCCCCTGTTGGGGCATGTACAGGAGGCAACCAGTCCATATTTCTCTCTCACGCTGCTATTTCTTTCTCTCTCTGTCCCTCTTTCTCTCTCTCTAAAAGCAATGAAAAAAGGGCCTCAGGCAAAGATTTAAAAATTTTTTAATTTTAATTTTAATTCATTGGATTAGGTAAAAAGATAAAACCCAGCTGAATGAAGAGAGAATTAATGAATTCTATAAAGCAAAACAAGTTATAAAAAATACAAAGAGCAGTTAAGTGGTTTGAAGGAAAGAATGAACAATTTCATTATGTGCCTCAAGAAGAGTTCCAGAAAGTGAGAAGTAAAGTAATAGAGCAAAATTTAAAGAAATGATGGAAGACATGAATGTGAAGATTTGAAAACACAAGTCCCAAGTTGGATAAGTAAATTTGAATCCATACTTACAGATGTAACAAAATGAAAGAATATTGTTTCAAAAACACAGGAAAAAAATCTATAGAAGAATTTCAGTTAGATTAACCCAGATTTCTTCATGGCAGCTATAGAAGCCAGAAGACAACAGAATAATATACACAGAGTGCTGAGTGATGCCTGTGAGCCACTCAGTTAAACCGTGAGTTTAGCTAGGTTGGTACACTATGAGTGGAGACACTGTAGTGTCTTTATAGACCTTTCTGATGAGGAGTTTACCTCTCCCAGGTTCTACTTGAAGGAGGTACCCAAAAATTTCTTTAAGAAAAAAAATCGAACACAGGAAGGAATGAAAAGTAAGAATTAAACATAAAACTACAAAATTTGTAGAGGAAAACAAAAGATAAAAATCTTTGTGGCCTGGATTTTGGCAATAAATTTTTAAATATGACACAAAAAGCACAATCCACAATGAACATACAGTAGTTCCTCTTATTCAAGGAGAATATGTTCCAAGACACCCAGTGGTTGTTGATGAGTTTAATTTATAAACTACTCCCAGTAAGAGATTAACAGTTATAACCAATAATAAAATAGAACAGTTACAACAGTATACTATAGTAAAAGTTACTGGAATGTGGTCTCTCTCTCAGAGTACCTTACTGTACTCATCCTCCTTGTGATGATGTGAAATGATACATTGCCTGTGTGATGAGATCAAATGAGCTGCATGATGGAGACACTGTGACAGTATAAAGAATGCACTGTAAGGGTGACTTGAACACAAATACTGAGATACTTTGACTGTCAGTCTGATAACTTCGATGGCTACTAAATGACTAAAAAGCAGATAGTGTGTACAGTGTGGATACACTGGACAAAGAAATGATGCATGTCCGTAGTGGGATGGAGTGGCATGGCACAGGATTTCATTACCCTACTCAGAACCACTGCACATTCATACTTATGAATTGTTTATTTCTGGAACTTCTCATTTAATATTTCAGACCACAGTTGACCATGTGTAATTGAAACCTCAAAAACTGACACTGTGGAGAAGGGGGGACTATTGTATTGATAAATTGGACTTCATCAAAATTAAATGTTTCTGCTCTTCAAGAGACAGTGTTAAGAGAATAAAAAGACAAACTACAGACTGATAATCATCTGTTGAAGAATATGGATTCAGAATATATAAAGAGCTCTTAGAATTCAGTAACAAGAAAACTCAGTTTAAAAATGGGCAAAGAATTTGAACAGGTACTTCACCAAAGAAGACATATGGATGGCAAATAAACACATGAGAAAATGCTCTTATCATAAGTCATTAAGGAAATGCAAATTTAAAGGCACAAGATACCACTACACATCTACTAGAATGGCTAGAATGAAGGTTGGCCAGACCAAGTGTTGGTGAGGAGATGGACTAACTGGATTTTAATGCACAGTTGGTGGAACTGTACGATGGTACAACCACTTTGGGAAAGAGTTTGGCACTTTTAGTAATGCAATCCCTTTCAGAATCTCAATAGCACCTTTTTTTTTTAAAGAGAAATAGAAAAATCCATCCTGAAATTCATGTGGAATCTCAAGGAATCCTGAATTGCCAAGTATCCTTGTAAAAGAGTAAAGTTGGAGGTCTCAGACTTCCTGATTTCAAAACTTACTGCAAAGTTACAGTAATCAAATCATTGTGATAATGGCATAAACAGACATATAGACCAGTGAAATAGAATAGGGAGTCCAGAAATAAATTCTCACATATATGATCACAGGATCTTTCACTAGGTACCAACATCACTCTGGAGAAAAGACAGCCAGTTCCACAAATGGTACTTGGAAAATTAGGTGTCCATGTGCAAGAGAGTGAAGTTGGACCCTTACCTTACACCATATACAAAGCTATTTCAAATGGATTAATGCTGTAACGTAAGAGCTAAAACTAATACACTTAGAAGAAAACACAACATTGGATTTAGCAGTGTTTTCTTGGAAATCACAGGCAATGCAGAATTAGAGAAATTGGGCTACACAAAATTAAAAACCTGTGCCAATCAAAGAACATGCAACAGAACGGAAAGTCAGTCTACAGAATGGGAAAGAATATTTGTAAATCATACATAGAACATGGGGTTAACATTAAGAATATATTTTAAGAAACTCCTACAACTCTACCACAAAGAACCCCAAACAACCCTATTTTAAAAAATGAGCATCTTCCAGTCAAGATGGTGGCCTAGGCAGACATGGCTCACCTGTTTGCACAACCACATCAAACTTACAACTGAAATATAGAATAACCATCACTCAGAAGCATCGGAAATTGAATTGAATGGAAGTCTGACAACTATGAAATCAAGTTGAAGGATAACTACAGCATTAAAGATACCACATCCATACAGAATGGTAGGAGGGGTTCAGACATGGAACAGGCTGGTCCCACACCCACGTGGATAAAAATTTAGGAGGGATATCTTGGGAGAGAAGAGTCCCAGACCCACACCAGGCCCTCCCCAGCCCAGGTTGTCAGTGTCAGGAAGATAAGTGCCCACAACTTCTGGCTACAAAAACCAGTGAGGATTGAATCGGCAGAAGAAACTGCTGGAGCCCCAAGCAGTTCCTCTTAAACAGTTTACACATGGACTCACTCACCCAGGCTCACTCCCTCTGAGCTCCAACACCAGGATGGCAGCTTGAAAGGCACCAGTGATATAGAGGGAGAAACTGAAGTGTCTGGCATCAAGGTGATCAGAGGCCATTGTCCCTTTCCTAAACCTTCCCCCCAGAGCTGGCAAGCTGGTGCCATATCTGAGACTCCATCATCTTGGCTAACACTGTTTGACCCACCTTGGAGATCCCCAGAGACCCTGCCCCACCCAATATGCAGGCCCACCCAAGCTTCTTTTCCATAAGAAGGCTGGTCTTTGCTCCTAAATCCCATCAAACAAGCTACAACTGGCTTCAGTGAGCTCTAGTGGCAGCCAGATTAGAATCACAGCTTGGCTTCACCTCGGAGTCTCCAAGCCTAGCACAATTAGCAGCCATCTCAGATTGCTTTATAGCTCAGGCAGGATGCCCTGGACAAAACACCAGTGGGGGCTGACCTTGGCCTTACTATTGGGAAACCCCAGGGCCAGAGTACCCAGTGGACAGCTACAGACCATGTGGGAGCACCACCACCCTGCCCTTGCACAGCTGATCCTCCACAGAGGACAGAGGTTGGTGGTCAGTGGTCACAGCCAGTCCTTGCAGCTGAATGGCCTGGGTAAATCCCTCCCATTGACCTGCTAAGAGCAACCAAGGCTCAACCACAGAAGGAGGGTGTATGCAGCCTACAGAAAGGGTGCACCACAAGCACACAGCTTGGGTGATGGGGGAGGCAGTGCCACTGGACCCTACAGGACACCTACTACATTAGGCCATACTACCAAGACACAGAGTCAAAGCCGCTCTACCTAATACATAGAAACCAACACAAGGGAGGCTGCCAAAACGAAGGGACAAAGAAACACGGCCCAAGTGAAAGAACAAATCCAAACTCCAGAAAAAGAGCTGAAGGGAATGGAGATAAGCAATCTATGAGATGCAGATTTCAAAACACTGGTTGTAAGGATGCTCAAGGAACTTAGTGAGGACCTCAACAGCATAAAAAAGACCCAGTCATAAACGAAGGATACACTAATTGAAATAAACAGTTTACAGGGAAACAAAAGTGAAGTGGATGAGGCTGAAAATCAAATCAATGGTTTGGAACATAAAGCAGGAAAAAAACCACGCAAAACAAGAAGAAGAAAAAAAGGATAGTATAAACAGCCTCTGGGACAACTTTAAGAGTCCAACATTTGCATCATAGGGGTGCCAGAAGGAGAAGAGACAGAGCAAGAAATTGGAAATCTATCTGGTGGGGGGGGGGGGAAACAGTGAAAGAAAAATTCCCTAATTTGGTGAAGGAAATAGACATGTAAGTCTAGGAAGGGCAGAGAGTCCCAATTATGATGGATGCAAAGAGGCCCACTCCAAGATACAACATAATTAAATGCCAAAGGATAAAGATAAAGAGAGACTCTTAAAAGCAGCAAGAGAAAAGAGAGTTACCAGATGGTTGCCAGATGGGAGGGGAAAGGGGTAGAATAAGTGAGGAGGTGAAGGGATTAAGAAGTACAAATAGGTAGTTACTGAATAGCCCTGGGGATGTAAAGTACTGTATAGGCAATGGAGCAGCTAAAGAACTTACACACATGACCCATGGACATGAACAATGGTGGGGGGATTGCCTGAGGGAGTGGAGGGTGCTGGGTGGAGGGGAGCAAAGGGGGAAAATTCAGGACAATTATAATAGCATAATCAATAAAATACAATTAAAAAATTCTCATGGAAGCACTGTAAAATGATATCTTTTTAACTATTTTGAATAATGAGGAGAAGAATACTGGTTTTACCAGAGATCTGTACAAAAATGTTCATAGTAGTTTTACTTCTAATAGTCCAAAACTGAGTATAACACAAATGTCCATCAAGGGGTAGATGGCTAAACAAATTGTGGTATATTTGTAGAAAGAGATGCACTACTGAGACACACCAGTATAGTATACCAGTAGTTTACCAGTGTAGTATACCAAAAGTAGGTTTATCTGGATTAAAGAGAGAAATTTACATTTGTAATTTTCATAGGTACTTTCAAATTTTGCTTCATAGGTCTAACTTAATTTTACACTGCTACCAGCAATGTATGAGTTGCCTTTTTACTACCACCTCATCAGCAGAGTATGTTTCAGTCAATATGGTGGATGAAAACTATCTTGGCAGGTTGGAGCTTGCTTTTCTCAGTGAGGTTGAACACCACCT
The DNA here is from genome assembly GCA_039655065.1 of Glossophaga mutica. Lineage (NCBI taxonomy): Eukaryota > Metazoa > Chordata > Mammalia > Chiroptera > Phyllostomidae > Glossophaga > Glossophaga mutica. The sequence continues at coordinate 9,853,986 of CM077313.1, forward strand.
TTTCATATGTTTAAGGCCATTTATATTTCTGTTCCTGTGAGCTGACTTTCATGTACTTTGGTTACTGTTTTATTGGGTTGTTGGTCTTGATTTCAATTTTTCAGGAGCTTTCTTTATATAAGGTATGCCTGTTATATGTGTTGCAAATATTTTGTCCCAGTTTGCATTTGGTCTCTTGATTTTGCTTTTATAATGTGTTTTGCCATCTAAAAAGGCTCTTAATTTTATGTAGCTGAATTTACTATTTTTCTCCTATAGTTTCCCAATTTTGCATCATAGTTATAAAGGCCTTCTTCTTTTGAGGTTGTAAAGGAGTTTGCTTTGTTTTCTTTCCATTCTTTTATGGTTTGTCCCTTCCTACTTTCAACATTTGAATTCTTTGCTCTATTTATAGTTCATCCTTATATACTATCTCAGGTACGGATCAACCTTTTTTTTATAGATTGGTTCCAGTTGTCCCAATGTCAATTATTAAAAAGTTAATCTTTATTTTAGATGCTGCCTTTATCTTATCCTAATTTCCTTCATGTATTGGAATCTTTTGTTTTTTTCTGTTCCACTGGTCTCTCAGTCTGTTGAACAGGCACTACCATGAAGGAGCAAATAGTACAAAAAAATCAGCCTACAGAAGTGGAATGGAGTGATTGATGACTTTCCCTCTGTAAAAGGCTGGAAAACTGAATTTTTGCCTAATGATGAAATAAACGTGCAGCTTGGAATCAGCCTGTGCAGAGAAACATAAGGGAGCATAGCTATATTTGAAAATGGAATTACAGAAATGCATGAGGGAAATTACCAAAGAAACTGAACAGTTGATAGTCCCAGTTCATTTATTGCCTTTTATGTCATTCAGAATTTGAATTTTGCCTTATAAATAAATAATGGGACAATTTTCAGTAGACTAATGAAATGTAAGATTATATATACTTGGGGGTTCTAAATCAGAGTTCAGTCTATGGCCATACCACCCTGAACCAGCCCGATCTCACCTGATCTCAGAAGGTAAAAGAGTTAGTTCACTGGGCTCCTCAGCAGTCCATACATGGGCTTCAAGTTCCATGACCCTTCCCTGAAATTTTCTGTCAGAGAGAGCATCTGAGTCAAAGTCAATAGATTCTCAGAAGTCTGACACATGCAGAAGTTAAAAATACCTTCTTTAGAAAGATATCTGTACCATGGAATAGGATAGATTGAATGGGGTTTAAAACTGAAGATAGGTTTGCTAATCAAGAAATTTTTGCATTAGAGCAGGGAGAATATGAGTAGCAGAGTGGAAAGGTGAGTTTTCCCTTCAGTTCATTGTTTCTGGAGGGTATGGCTAATGCCATGGTAGTTGTGTTCTGTAAAATTTCTGCAAACACTGATTTAGTGAAGGGCAATTACAGGGTTACTATTATATAAATGAGCTAGAGATGGCCTCTGTATATTGACCCTTAGGTGGTTTATTTTTTTCAGTCCGCTGAGGCCCATTCACTTAAAAGCCCGCTGGCATAGGACATTTGTTTATGCAGTATGAGAGCTAGAACAGGAAGGCACAGTGTCACCTCGTTCAGCCTCAGCTGGCAAAGTGCGTGTTGGACTTGCTCCTCTGCACTTGTTCACGTAAGCATTGCAAGTACTGGTTTGGGGGTTACAAATAAATTTAACAAGTAGATAAATCGCAAATACAGAATTGCACAAATAAGAGAATCAGCTGTACCATTTCAATCTCATGCATACTTCCAATGATGAGCCTACTCTGTGAGACACTTTTCCCTTGCTGGGTAGTTTTAATGGTTATACTGAGCTAAATTTGGGATCCTGGTTTTTTTTCTAATCATAGGCCCTAATTTGGCTTTCTGGATTGTTCCCCCTTCAATATGCTATTTAAATTCAGCTGTCTTACATCTACCCTTACTCCATTTTTTCCCCTCTAGCATAAAGATTTTCAGTTTCTTTGGGAACGTTGGGTTTGCTACGTACTTCAGTAATTTAAAAGAATGAAACCTTTAATTTTATTGTCTCTACTTCTCCCCCATCCACACCATTAAAACTGCCCAACCTAAACTCCCACTGTCTCACTTAAGTCCCCATTGTGTTTGTCTGTTCTCTTTCAGTTATAAATTATTCACTGCAAGTTGGGGACATAGGGTAAAAGTCAAAAATAGGGATTATTTGAAATATACAGAAAGATCCTTTTTATATCTCTTTCCAGTGGCCCTTCCCTCTCCACCACCAGCGTCTCTCTACTTCTCCCCAGGTTAGCCTCATTTTGTAACCACATTTCTCAGTGCAGTGGGAAAGATGGCCCCTGGGGGCTCCAGGTTTCTGTCCTCTTGTCATGCTGTAATTATACTAGAAGTCTTTCAACTGGTGTCCATCTGTAAGTAGTTTTGGGGTCATATATCTAGTCCTGGGCCAGTTGCTATTGCCACAGATATGGAACACTGATTAGCCAGCTTATGTCACATGTAGCCAGAAAAGTAATGATGTTTGATTGAGATCCTCTTAAGTACCTCGTGAATTTTTAGGAAAGGGCAGGTTCCATGACGATATAGGGGTGCTAGGCAACTAAACAACAAATATCAGTTATACACATTAAGACAAGTATTTTCTTTGTCCTACATTTAGGGATCAGTAAGGCATCTCTTAAGAACCATCAGTGTGATTGAAGGATTAAACAGTTTTTAGCTTTGAACAATGTTGGATCAAAATTGATTTTGCTTTAAATGTTGACATCTATTTTTCCTCAGTCATAGGTACCTAGGGATCTGTTATATTTTCTCTTTTATATGTTTAAATATTTTATAATTTTAATAAAGTAAAATTTGTTTTAAGTTGGTGAATAATAGGTATTTGTCATAATCTCTTTCATATTAAGTTAGCTGTAGAAATGATGTATCTGACATAGTAATCCATGTGACAGTCAAGATATTATATTATGAAGCTATTGATTTTTATTGATTTATGTATTAATATTGATATATTGTGAAGTTACTGATTTTTTTAAATGATGTGAAAAGCATAATTTTTTCCTTTGCCTCATATACGCTTATGATACTGTAGGTACCTGCAAGGTGTGGAGTTACAGTCCGGGACAGTCTAAAGAAAGCACTGATGATGAGAGGTCTGATCCCAGAGTGCTGCGCTGTTTACAGAATTCAGGATGGGTATGGTTTGTATGTGATGGGAAATTTGAAAAAAACTCAGACACTAAACTTCCGGGCTTTCTCTAAGATCTTTATCTAAACCTTGGGAATTGAAAATCAACTTTAGAAAAAGTATTAAACTAAACAAATCTTACAGGCCCTTTGAAGAGTTAGTATTAGCTATTTTGTGTGTGACCATAGTGTTACTCTGCTCAAATGACTTGACTTGGAATTCATGATTCTTAAAATTTTTAAACCATTTAGAATGTGACTCATTTGAATAGTGGACTCGTCCCCACTCCCCTATTTTTAGTACAGACTCATAGTTTCACACAGGCTTATCAATTAACATTTTATATTGAACTATTTTTCTTTCAGAAAGCATCTAAAATCATGCCAAGATACCCCCCCCCCTCCCAGTTTTGAATCCCATTTTAAAAATTACCCTTTTTGGGGCATGTCGTCCCTTGACACTCTTTTTCTTTGGATAGATATATCCATACCTGTGATTTTTTTTTTTTTACTTTTTTCTTTTTCTTTTTCTTTTCTTTTTTTTTTTTTTTTTTTTGGATGCCAGGAACAATCCATTTTCTGCTGTTGTAGGTCTTTTCTGGAGCTGACTTGAAGAAAAGAGTACATCTCTTTACCCTGCTGTTTGTCCAAGAGTGATACATTTATTTGGGGTAAACTTAAAAATTAATTTATTGCCATTTAAATTTCTAACGATGGAAGACCAGGGAGCCAAACCTCCCTCACCATTACTAGCCCCTCAATAACCAATTTTCATATCTTCAGCATGAGGTATATGAAGATTTTTAGGTATGATTACCAAGAAAGGCTTCTGTCTACACTTTTCAGAGAGAAGAAGCCAATTGGCTGGGACACTGATATTTCCTGGCTTACTGGAGAGGAATTGCACGTAGAAGTATTGGAGAATGTTCCACTTACAACACACAACTTTGTATGTACCTTTACATTTTTTTTGAAATGTCAAAAATGTTTATGTTCTTGTGAATGAATTTTTAGGTAGGAAATAAGAAATATGGATGAATAATTTGGGGATTGATATTTTACCTAAGTTAAGAATCAGTTCTCTTCTTTTAAAAACTTGAATTTAAACTAAAGAGTTTTACTTTAATCAGTATACTTTTTAATTTAAAAAAGCAATACATGCCTATTATTAAAAGAAAATTTAAAAATATGAAGTATACCAAGTAAAAATTAAAATACCATTAGAGATAAACTAGTATTAATCAATTATTGTGTAGTCTTCCAATTGCTTTCTGTGTATACAAACATGTATGCTTATATCTGTGAGCCTAAGGTTTTCTCCTTTTCTTTTCTTCTCCATTCCCCTCTTTTCATTATTTTCCATTTCTTTCCTATTCTTAAACTAAAAATGGAGTCTTTCTTGTTCTTTGTGATATTCTTTACCTTTTAAAAAATCAACAGTACATCATGGATATCTTTTGATGTTAGTACACCTAGCTTTATTTTTATGGTTGCATAATAACCTGTAAGAATAGTATAAATTCAGTACATTTAACCGTTCTTCTATTAATAGACATTTAGATTTTTTTAAAATCTATTATAAACAGGATCTTTCTGCATTCATCTTGACATACTTGCATACATTTTTCTGAAGGATTGGTTAATGGAATGAAACAGCTCTTCTTGAGGACTGAAAGAAGATGTTAAAACTCTCCATGAGGACTTCTCCTTTGGTTTTTGCATTCACTAGAACTAGCCTAAACTAAGTGTCACCAGCATGAAGCCTGAAAAGTGAGGTCTCTCTACCTTATAGATGAGGGCACAGTTCCCAGAACTTGAGAATCTATCCTCTAAAAGGGTAGGCAAATGTAGGATTAGAATGATCTATAAGACAGGAATGAAGTTCTTACTTATCTATATACAGGGTCCAGTAGAAGGAACACGTGCTTGAGTGTGGTTGGTAGGGTAATAATGTGGGTGTGATAATTTATAGTTTTAATTTGAACATTTCACCTAAAATGTCATATGGTGTGCTTGAGTGTGATGTTATCATGTTACAGAATTGCATGCTTGTGATTTTGCAATAAAAAGAGGGGCATTATTTGTGCTGGACCCTGTATATGGAATTTTAAACATAATTTATTTTCTTCTAGGTGGATAGTTAATGCTACATTTTTGGTGTCAAGTGTTTTCCCATGTGCCTTAGTGGCTAGTACAGCTGGTCCCTTAAAACAGAATTAATGAGATGATTTCCTTGGGGGGTTGTGCTTTTGGGGCTCAGTTAGTGGTAAATAATGAAATCAGGTGTTTCAGTAATTAAGGCATCTTTTGAACAAGTGTAAAATACATCTAATATCAATAAGATTTACTGTGTAGCAAATAGTTTTATAACAATGAACTGGGAAGTTCATTACTATTGAGATTTTTTTAACTCCGTATAGAATTTCAAGTGGTAAGTGTTTAGGAATCCAAAAACAGTTGAGCTTACATTTCATAGTGATTACTACTCTTTAATTATTCTTAGCTAGAAATTGGATATGGGAAGGTGAAAGAAGACCTAAGTTGCCAGCTGCGAAATTGTGTTAAAATGGTGCCTCAGGAAGGTCCTTGCCATAACCATGCAATGAAAGGAAACTGCACGTTAGCCCAGAATGTGGAAATCTTTTCAGCACAGTTGGAGATCTCCCAGTAAATATTTATGGAAAACCTTCCTTTTGCCAGCACCATGTCTGATCTAGGAATATACCAATCAATAAGAAAAACAGTATCCCGGCCTTAGATTAGAGAGACAAATGATTTAATAAGAAAACTTCATAAACACTTGTAATTACTGTGTATGTGTAAAATGCTATAGATACACAGAGTAGAGATGTTTTGAGGAGTCAGGAAGGTTTCCCAAAGGAAGAGTAAGCTAAGATGTAATGGATGAGGGGAGCAGATGAAAGTGAAGGAAAGAGTGCTCAAGGCAGAGTAAATGGCAAGAAAACAGGTTGCCCTTTCAGTTTTAAAAAAATATTCAGGATGGGTGGTACGAAGTTAGGGGAGAGGGATGTTACAGGATAGCAAGAGTTATGGGTAGAGTAAGCAGATTCCAGCTCAGGAGAGTCCTTTTAAGCCATATTAATGATTTGCACTTTTCTGTAAAACAATTAGAAATTTAAGGATTGTAAGCAGGGGAGAGTGTGATTAGGTAAGTGTTTTAGAACAACTGCTCTGCATATCATATAGATGCAAGAGTAAAAACCTGTACTTGATGCTTCTTAGAAAGGGAAAGAATTTCTCTCCGCATCCCTGCTGGATTTTGCTGGCTACTCAAGGAATGCTGCTGATGCCTTACGGTTTCATAGAGTCTGTTATAAAAGCAGTTCCTTCTCTACTTGCCTACATCCCAGGAGTCCTTGAGAACTGGTAGGGTGAAAGGGGACAGGGAAGGTTGGGAAACAAAAATTTGAAATAGATGACATTTGTCTAGCCCTTCCCTTTTTCTATAGGCACTCAGGTTAATGTCTTCCTTCAGGCAGCCCACACTTTACAAATGGATGCATGCAAATTGTTTGGTCTTTGTCTCCTGTTAGTTTACCATCCATGTCTTAAGATGCTCAAATTCAGAATAAACCTAAATTGTGACCCAAAGGAAAAGATATACCTTCCATCGCTCGTCTTTGTTGACAAAGGTTTACTCACAAATATAAGGTGCAGCAAAAGTAGGTTTGCAGTTGTTCGTATGAAAAATAATACAGTAATTAATAAATAATAATACAAGAATAAACTGAAGTATTCACAACTGTGAACCTACTTTTGTGCCCCCCCCCCCATATGTTACTTGTAATTTACACTCAAGGGCATACCCAGGTTTTCTCCTCTTAATTACTCTCCTCTTTCTGCTTCCCTCCCTTCTCCCCTCTTTCCTTGTCTCTCTCTCTTTATTGTCCTTTACATATACAAACAACCAGTTACACATAGTTTTCAAGTGTAAGTTAGTGACGGAAGAAAGACTGCAATTGAGTGAATTAACACAGGAAGAGAAATTAGGGTTTCATGATACTCAACAAATTGTCAGGAGAGTGCAGGTGTGAGTGGTTAGCAAAGAGGATCAGTTGACTGTAAAATGCTGATTCCTGTGCAAAAGTTATATCTTTTTCTATGCTCCATGTCCTGAAATTACACTAGCAGTGTAAAGTATTGTTGGCTTTGGTAAATAGTGGTCATCTAAATGTCAAAAGTCTTCTAATTTCTTGTATGTCTAGAGACAAGTAGAAAAAGAACAAAGCTAAAAACAAGTGGTTGCTTTTTCACCTCCCCTAGAAAGTGATAATAGGAAAAAGATGAAGAAAACAGCCATTTCTAAAACTACTTAAATGTTCTCAAAAGCCAGAATGGATGACATATATACCAAGATACCATTTTCTTGATGAAACATCTTTAAATTTCATCCTGTTAAGTATGTGTTTATTGAGAAGAATTTGGTAAACTTTGGTGTTGAGATCAACTTAATGGCTCATGAAAAGCATTTGCCATATTTTGCTGTGTATAATGTACACTTTTTTGCCCAAATTTTTGAAGGGAAAATAAGGGTGCGCATTGTACATGGGTAGTACCTGAAATACCTGATCTTGTGTTTTGTGTAATTTCTTGTACCATAGTATGTTCAAAAATAAATGCTAAAATTCCTTTATAATACAAAAAAACAAGTACCTAAATATAAATAAGTAAAAAATTAAATTAAAAAATTAAAATGAAAGATTTTTCCCCTGCAAGTTCAGGCCAAAAACATGGGTGTGTATTATACATGGCAGTGTGTTGTACATGGCAAAATATGGTTACATGTAGTTAGAGTAAGTACTGTTATATGAATAGATGCATCCTAGATCATAATGTAAAATATATTTTTAAACAGAAGTTGCCCATGCTCTCACCACTCTGAAATAGCCATTATTAACATTTTGGTATTTGTTTATCCTTCTTATATTTTCTGCTTATTATTTACACAGATGAATAGTTTTGAAAGAATTTCTAGCTTTGGTAGTTATCAAGGTAGAGCCTCCCTTAAAAAAAAATAAGCCTTCCTAGCACAGTTCTATTTGTGACCTATGTTGTATGTAGATCAACGATTTTCAACTGGTGTTCCACATGAATTTTTAAAACATGGACTACCTGACTATTTAGTCAGGGGCACTGGCCTCTTCCCTTAAACTGTCAATAGAAAAAATGACAGCAGCCAATACAATAGCCATCCAGTGTGAATTAACCAAAATTCACCTTTTTTTCTGTCAAATTGACAAAAAGATAAATTTTTTGGTGTGCCATATAATTTAAGTAATTTGTTTATATGTGCCATGAGAAGAAAAAGTTGAAAATCGCTGTTGTAGACCATTTGCCTCATGTGGAGTTCTTACGTGTTGTCTTTTTAAGTTTCTCATAGAAGAGTGTTGAGACACATTTGGTGGTGCTCCTACCCTCTTACCAAAATGAGAACTTGTTGAAAGCCATTCATATTGTCCTTGAGGTGATTTTTCCTGTCCCTTATCCCAGTTAGTAAGTTTAGGTAGGGTTGTGATTTTCATACAATTACAAATAGTTTTTTTCTGCCCTGGCTGGTATAGCTCAGTGGATTGAGCGCGGGCCTGCGAATCAGAGGATCGCGGTTCGATTCCCAGTCAGGGCACATGCCTGGGTTGCAGGCCAGCTCCCAGCAGGGGACACACAAGAGGCAACCCTACATTGATATTTCTCTCCCTCTCCCTCTCTTCTACCCTTCCCCTCTAAAGATTTAAAAAAAAAAAAAAAAAAGTTTTTTTCTTTTCTAAATAATTGTTTTTACATTTTAATCAAAGTATATTTACATTTTAATCAAATGTATATAGTTTTAAAAGTAGTGCAGAGGGGCTTATAATTAAAAATAATCTGTTCTGCCATCTCTTGCTACCCTCTAATGCCACTCTCCAGAGGAAGTCACTCTTAACTTTTAATGGTTTCTGTTTTAAGCTCTTTTGGTGATTATTAAGCCACAATTTCTTGCTTTATCAACTTTAAACATTATTTACTGATTACTGATTCCATTGACAATTAGCTCATTCGTGACTACAACCTTTCCTCCTCCTTCCTTCCTCCAATGTGTTTTTTTGATTTTGGGGTTTTTGAGGCTCCTCTGTTGGATACCTTTGTGACTTTGAATAGTGTTAGTATACTTCTGTTTTTTATTCTCTTAACACCAGTAAACATCTCATAACTCCTTTCTTTGTACAGTTATTATGCTGTACCCTTATCCTTCCTTTTACTTCTAGTCCCTCCTCTTATCAAATCTCTACTTTTATTGTTATGTAGTCAAGCTTGAAATTAGTTTCCTGTCCTTCATTCATTTCCCATCAAGACTTGGAAGTTTTTAATTGGATATTGGGTAGGGGATAATATGTACAGTCTCTCTACTAACTTGAACCTACTGGTTTTCATTTTAGTATTGTAGTGTGTAAGGCAGTTCTCATGATATAAACATATGAAAGATTTATTTTAAACCAGAGAATAAATAAGTTGATTTCTTAAAAGTTTCTTGTGAGTTTTTTAAATCCTTTGTGATGTTTTGCAGGTACGGAAAACATTTTTCACCTTAGCATTTTGTGACTTTTGCCGAAAGCTGCTTTTCCAGGGTTTCCGCTGTCAAACATGTGGTTATAAATTTCACCAGCGTTGTAGTACAGAGGTTCCACTGATGTGTGTTAATTATGACCAACTTGAGTAAGTAATCAAAAAAATTTCTATCTACCATTTTACATTTAATTTTTCTGAATGTGAAATTAGTATGTCTTAGAGTTTGAGGGGCGGTCTGTCCAGTAGAGATGTTACAGGGAATTTTTTTAAGTGTGTCTGCAGAGTAATATGTACCTGTACTTAACTCCAGAATTGTACTTCTGGTTCAGCTACATGTTTTTTTAATGTTTTATATTCTCTTGTAATTGATAAGGATCCCTTTCCCATAGAAATGACTTTTAGATAGTTTTTGGGAGGAGAGGTGTTGTTGCAGTTAAGTTTACAAATATATTTTTGGACCACAGATAAAGGGATCTGATTCTGTCATGTATTTTGTAAATTGTGTTTCTCTCTCTCTTTCTCTCCCCTTGTTGCCTCCCCTCTCTCCTTTAACCCCACCTGCACCCCCAGTTTATTTAAAAGTAAGATATAAAATCTTTGTACCCAGTGTATCTCTTTCTAAAATTTCTATTTGCTTTTTATGCTAGTTTCTCTAATAAATTAAACTAAGTCTTTTAATATTTTTGTGTGCTGTTGCTGCTGCTAAGGTCTTATTACTTTTCCTGATCACTTGAGCAAATAGAACTCAACTCTGTATTTTAAAGTATATTATAATGATGTGATCTAACTTTGCAATAGTTACGTTTTCTTCTAATTCCTTAACTATAAAGCATGATTTTTCCCCTCTGATATGTAGGAATTTGCTGTATAGAACAATTAGTTTTAGATTCTGAGCTTGCCTTTGAAAATACAATATAATTTTTAAAATAAGCCTCTAGATAAAAATATAACTAATTGAATTAACAATCATTTCTAAAAATGGAATTTGATCTCAAATATTTCTGTTAACTCTATAATGTATTCTGATGTATGAAGCTTCTGGGTTTTGCACAAGTTAGGTGTGTTTTGTTTTGTTTCTGTTTCTGCCTCACAGTTTGCTGTTTGTCTCCAAGTTTTTTGAACACCACCCAATACCACAGGAGGAGGCCTCCTTAGCAGAAACTGCCCTTGCATCTGGATCATCCCCTTCCGTACCCCCCTCCGATTCTATTGGGTATGATTTGACTCCTGCTATTCAGTGACATGCTATTTGAGCTGGTTTCTTTTGGATCTTTGGTTATTATAAACTTTTTTTATTAGCATTGGGATTGTTAAAGAGGGACCTTTTTTTCAGATAACTTATTTTATTACACCAGTCAGATAGTTAACATGCATTTGATACAGATACTTGGGATTGAAACTGACATAGACTGTTTCAGGACTAGTCTTGAAAAAATCAAGCAACAGATAACTGAGTGAGTCCTGGGTGGTGCTCATCACTTTATTAGGTAACATTAGATACAGAAATACATGACTTCATTTAGAAAAGTAGAATTAACATGAGACAATGGCAAACAATTTAATAATGATATATACTTAAATTCTGTAGTTTATGACATTGTATTTTAAACTTAAGTTATAAGGACAAACATTACCATGTTTACAGAGAAGAGGATAGTGAGCAAGAGTAGTCAAGAAAACCTAATGAAGAAAGTAGGATTTGAATTGGACCTTAAAGAATTCTAAAACGAAAGAGCTAGGAAATAAAAGCCTGGGGCTTGGGAGGTGGAAGAAGGAGGAGAAACAGCATGAATAAAGGGAATGGCAGGGGTATATTTAGGAGATAGTAAAGAGAGCCTAATCTAAGTCAAGAAGGAGCATGTGTAAGAGTAGATTATGGAGAGTCCTGGAATTTAGACTGGGATTTACACTTGGCGTAAGAGGAGAGAAAATTAAAGGTTTTTGAGCAGAGTACTAACCTGATGAAAATGGTTTTAAAGAATCACTTAACACTAATACACAGTTAGAATGATAGAGAAATATCTGTGGTAAAGAAGGCCAACTCAGATTCTGTTGGTTGTGAAGACAGTGAGGAACAGTGAAGACTTAACTGGAGCAGTGGCAGCAGGCAGAAGCAATGAATTTCATAAAGTGTAAAAGAAAAAAAATTAATAATATTACTGATTAGTTATGGTGGATAAAGGAGAGAACTCACTTTAAAGATGATACAAAGTTATCTACATATTCAAGGGTCATGTGAGGGGAGAAAAGACATGATAATGAGTTTAGAAGATACTGGGTTGGCCAAAAAGTTCATTTAGGTTTTTTCCCATACGGTGGCTATAATAGTGCTTAGTTGTCTTTAATTTCATTCAAAACAATGTTGTTAAATTGTGTTGCGGAAGCCGTCATATCATTGTGCATTTAAAAAAATAAAACATCAAGATCCTTTTATAGTTCATAAGTGTGATGATTGGGTGTCCATGGTCACGTGTGACATGTGCCTCCCACATACCTTGTTATGACATCAGCACATTACCTGTTAGACATAAAGAAAATAAAATGTCAAAATTGGGGAATCTTTGTGTAGCCATTTTAATATTGAAGATGAAAGAAAATATGCAACATTTTTGTCGTACTATGCTTTATTATTTCAAGAAAGGTAAAAACACAACTGAAGTGCAAAAAAAGATTCGTGCAGTGTATGGAGAAGGTGCTGTGACTGATCGAACATGTCAGAAGTGGTTTGCGAAGTTTCTTGGTACTGTTGACATTTCGGCCAAGTAATTCTTTGCTGTGTGGCTGTCTTATGCATTGGAAGATGTTTAGTGGCACCCCTGGCCTCTCCCCACTAGAAGCCAATAGCAGGAGGTAGCCAACATACTCAAAATATCCAAATCAATAACGTTACTGGTGAAAATGAAAAATATGTCTTTTCTTTTATGGAAAAATCTAAATGGACCTTTTGGTCAACCCAATACTAGTTTGCTTTGGAGCATTTCTTACACAGGTCTGCTTACTCTTTCCCTATGAGATTTGAGGAAGCATAAATTCTATTATCTTGAGGCATACAGCTAAAAAAAAGTCACTACACAGCATTCTGTTCTAGACAATTCTAGAGATAATTAGTTAAGATCAGAAATATTTTATGTCAGTTTTAAACCTACTTCCTCTCGCTCTTCACAATATAATGCCATTTCTTCTACCCAGAAAGATAAAAAAAAAAACAAAAAAAACTGATACTCCTAGTAGACGCCTAATTTTTATGAAGCCAACCTTTCTAGAGGTTTCATAGGCTAGAAAATTGAGCAAAAAACTTTTGTATTAAGATGTGGATGTGTTTACCTATTTTAGACTGCTACAAAATGCAACCCCTGTGTTCTCTTGACAGGTTTTAACAGTTACCCACTCTGGTGGAGTCATCTTATTCCTACACTCTTATTATTATTTGTATGGAGAGTATATTTCTTAGGAGACCAAGTCAAAATGTTTTGGGTTTGTTTTTTTTTTTTTTTTTTAATTAATCCTTTAACTATGACATTTACTCCTGACAGATTCTATAGATTATGATGCCTTTCTAATGGCAGGTCCCAGTTCTGTGAGCAGAGTTACAGAACATTATAATCAGATTAGCTTGGCCTCTCTGAAGGTTTATAATGGTAATGATCAGGACATTTACCTACCAATGATAGGAATGCTAAATTTAAATTAAGAAACCATTCACCTATGCCATTCTTTATTCATAGCTAATAAACAGAGGTAGATTCTGGTCCTGAGCAAATGAGTTCAAACTTTTGTTTTCCTGATACTTTCCTGTCACAAGTGTGTGTATATATGTGCCTGTCAAAGACAAACACCAAACCTGTTCTTATCAGAATTCCTTTGCATTTTGTTAATAGTCTGATAATAATCATAATGGTCATGAAACACATATAATAATAGAATGTAACCAGGACTATTGGAGAAGCGATACGTTGCCCAGTTTGGATAAAAAGTTAGAGGTACCTACCTACATTTCTACTTTTAAAAAGTGGAATAATAAATTTATGGAATAATAATAAATAATAAATAATAAAAAGTGGAATGTATAAATTTGTGAAAGGTCAGCATTTTAAAATTTGCATATCGCTAAACAGAAGGTAGTCACTTTGCTTCAAAACTGTTAATATTCTAGATTAAAAACAAGACCTAAACTGACTGGTAATTTGCTGAAGAGTGTTAGAGGTTAAAAATTCTTTTTATTTTTAATTTAATGCTGCTTAAAAGAGTTGTGTAGCAAGATAGGTATCAGGATATCATGAGGAGAAAGCCAGTTTGCTGACTGCCAACTTCACAGGATATGAATTGCCTTAGTCTGAGTAAAGACTTGCCAGCATGCAAACAATTTTATCATTTTCCAGAAATGATGACAGTCAGGGACATACTGGTGTACATTAACCAGAATCAGAAGACACTAATTCAGAATAACAGGTAATTCATTTCAGTGAGAAATAGGCCTGTCGTGTACACCAAAGTTCTTGTGTTGGGTGGACCAACACTCACCTTGCCTTTGGAAAATATCAGAAACCAAATTATAATCAGAAGGTTGTTTCTATTAAGCGTGGAATTAGATGTTTAATGAAGTCAGGATATAATACTTGAAGTATTCTCCAAAATTATTATACACTTGCCCTCAAGGCTAGATAAATTAACTTTATGGAACAATGCATACCTTGCCCTTGGTGGTGTTCGATACCAACTACCAAATTATACTCTTTCTGATTTGTGTAATAAGCAGATATCCTTTTTGTCTAATATACCCATTTTATTTCTTTAGATATGATAATAAAATTTATCAGATTAAATCCAGTTTTTGTTTTTCTTCTGGACCAGTGTTTTTTGCATACATACTTCTGATTTGATATGAACTATATATTGCTGTCTTCATTCAGCCAATTTCAAAAGTGAGTTGCTGTCCCTTAGGCCTACACCAAATCAATTATATTAATTTAAACTATCTTGTAATTAATTCAAACTTCTTCTACCTTTAACTCCTTCCTTAAAGTATGCTATTGCCTTGAGATTTCAAATCAGCCTATAAAATAGCATTTTTATATGTATTTTATTGATTATGCTATTACGGTTGTCCCATTTTTTCCTCTCCTTTATTCCCCTCCTCCCTGAAGCCCTTCTCCCACCAGCATTCCCCCTCCCTTAGTTCATGTTCATGGGTTGTACATATGAGTTCTTTGGCTTCTCCATTTCCTATACTATTCTTAACCTCTCCCTATTTTGTACCTACCATTTATGCTTCTTATTTTCCTATAATTTTCCCCCCAATCTCCCCTCACCCTTGCCTGCTGTTAACCCTCCATGTGATCTCCATTTCTGTGATTCTGTTCCTATTCTTGTTGTTCGCTTAGTTGGTTTTGGTTTTGGTTCAGTGGTTTGGTTGTCATTTTATTGTTCGTAGTTTTTATCATCTTTTTCTTAGATGAGTCCCTTTAACATTTCATATAATAAGGGCTTGGTTATGATAAACTTCTTTAACTTGACCTTATCTGGGAAGCACTTTATGTGCCCTTCCATTCTAAATGATAGCTTCGCTGGATAGAGTCATCTTGGATGTAGGTCCTTGCCTTCGTGACTTTAAACAGTTCTTTCTAGCCCCTTCTTGCCTGTAAGGTTTCTTTTGAGAAATCAGCTGATAGTCTTATGGGAACTCCTTTGTAGGTAACTGTCTCCTTGTCACTTGCTGCTTTTAAGATTTTCTCCTTATCTTTAATCTTGGCTAATGTAATTATGATGTGCCTTTGTGTATGCTTCCTTGGGTCCAACTTCTTTGGGACTCTGAGCTTCCTGGACTTCCTGGAAGTCTATTTCCTTCGCCAGATTGGGAAGTTCTCCTTCATTATTTGTTCAAATAAGTTTTCAACTTCTTGCTCTTCTTCTTTGCCTTCTGGCACCCCTATAATTCGGATGTTGGAATGTTTAAAGTTGTCCAGAGGTTCCTAAGCCTCTCCTCATTTTTCTGAATTCTTGTTTCTTCATTCTGTTCTGGTTGAATGTTTATTTCTTCCTTCTCCAAATTGTTCATTTGAGTCCCGGTTTTTTCACCCCTCATTATTGGTTCCCTGTATATTCTTTTTTATTTTACTTTGCATAGTCTTCACTTTGTCTTCTATTTTTCAAGCATACTCAACCATTTCTGAGAACATCCTGATCACCAGCGTTTTGAACTATGCTTCTCATAGGTTGGCTCTGTCTTCATTGCTTAGTTCTATTTTTGGAGCTTTGATCTGTTCTTTTATTTAGGCCATATTCCTTTGTCTCTGTGCACCTGTTACGTCGTAAGGGGCAGAGCCTTAGGGTGGGACAACCCATGTTGCTGCTTTGTGGCTCTGTACGTAGGGGAGGGGTCCCAGAGGGAACAGTGCCACTTGCTCGGCTCTCAGCTAGCCTTCAGTCACTTTCCCCACTACCCACAAGCAAGTTGGGCCTTTCTGGTGCTGATTCCCAGGTGGGTGGGTTCGTGTTCTAGGACTGTGTGGGTCTCTCCAATGAATTGCTGCAACCCCCACAGATTTTTACAGCCAGAAGATTTGAGGCTTTCTTTTCCTGCACTGGGACTTGGTTGTGCAGTCTATCTTGCTCCCCAGTCGTACCTCCTGGTTTATCCACATGTAGATGTGGGGCCACCCAGTCCTCCAGCTGCTACCTTGCTACACATCCTCTCTGCCCGGCTGCCATCTCCACCCCTCCTACTAATCTGAATGAATGTTTCTTTTTTAACTCCTTGGTTGTTGGACTTCACTGCAGTTCGATTTTCTGGCAGTTCTGGTTATTTTTTGTTTTTAAATTTGTTGTGGTCATCCTTCTTTTGGTTTTACAAGGAGGCAAAGTGTATCTACCTGCGCCTCCATCTTGGCCAGAACTGTGTAATTTTAAAGGACCAGAGTTTCTCCAGCTGATTAACCACAGGTAATTTCTAGCCATTTGTAGATTTCCCTGGAGTTTTCAGGATGAGAATCAGTGTTCTTATCATTGATGGTCCCTGGAGGGTCTGCTTTAGCAAAGCAGCTTTGTCAGTAATAGTTGTAGGCATATGTTAGGTTTTCTAACTAATACTTTTAAAACTCATTTCTGCTGGGATTTTAATGCTTTAGGTTAACAATTTTATTCAAAAATATGGAAACAAGGGAATTGCCCTGGCTGGTGAGGCTCAGTGTATTGAGCAGCAGCCTGTGAACCAAAGAGCTGCTGGTTGGATTCCCAGTCAGGGCACATGTCTGGGTTGCAGGTCCCCAGTAGGGGGTGCTCAAGAGGCAACCACACATTGATGTTTCTCTTCCTCTCTTTCTCCCTCACCTCCCCTCTCTAAAAACAAATAAATAAAATCTTAAAAAAACAAAACCAGACAAACAAGGGAATCTTTATATCACCCATTTTTTATGTTGCTATCTCCATAAAGTTGCTCTGAATCTTATCTTCCAATGGCTTGATTTTTCCAGGCCCCAAATCCTCACCACTCCGTCTCCTTCAAAATCCATTCCAATTCCACAGCCTTTCCGACCAGCAGATGAAGATCACCGAAATCAGTTTGGACAACGAGACCGGTCTTCATCAGCTCCAAATGTGCATATAAACACAATAGAACCTGTCAATATTGATGTAAGTATGCAGCATTGTTAGAACTAAAAAAAGGTGTGTTTATTTTTCTGCTACAGTTATAAATGAGAAATAAGTGCCATTTTTCAATAATCATAGTTACGCGTGATAAACTTTTATGAACTACAAATCAGAAAAGCTTTGTCATCTTCTCTGATGGCATTACATGTATAACTGGCGCCAAATTGCAGACTTATTCTGATTCTTTTTTTCCTTATGACACCATTTGTAAAAGTCTTATCTTCATTTATTTAACAGATAATCCACTTGACCATTTCATGGTAAAGAAAAAAATAATCCTACAGTTGCAGGTTTTTTCTTTAAATCAATTTGAAATCTTCACCTAAATTTCTAAAAGTACAAGTTTGAATTACAGAACCCTTAGCAACTGATCATTACTTTATGTGTTTGATATGTAAAGCTACCTATATCTTCTTTACTGTCTTGAATGTACCATTGTATTTCATCTCTATACACCTCTTAAATTTTGGCATATTTTTTTAATATAGTTTGTCATTCAGTTTTAATCATTCATTGTTTAAAGTGCATCTCTGGTCTTATCATCATATATTGTAATCTCACCTCTTCAGTTATTTTGGCCATCTTCTCACTGGTGACTCTTTACTTTTTTAGTTTATCTTGCACACTGTAACTTAATTATGTACATTAGTGTCACTTCTTCATTTAGATCTTGATTTCTGGACAGCAAAAACTGTTCTTTGGCACCTATCTTAGAACTAACCACATAATAGGTCTTCCAAAAAATTTTTGTATCTTTAAAGAGTTAAAAAATGGCCCTAGTTGGTATGGCTCAGTAGGTTGTGCATTATCCCACAAACTAAAAGGTCATTGGTTCAATTCTTGGTCAGGGCATGTGCCTGAGTTGTGGGCCAGGTCCCCAGTTGGGGGCCTGCAAGAGGCAACCACATACTGATGTTTCTCTCCTTCTCTTTCTCCATCCCTTTCCCTCTGACCTTAAAAAAATGTCTTTAAAAATAAAGCAATAGAAATTTTCCATAATACAGACCAGGGGTCAACAAACTCTTCCTTAAAGGGCCAGATAATAAATAATATAAGCTTGTGGGTCATGATTTCTAATGACAGTATTGAACTTTGCCATTGTAGTGTGAAAGTAGACATAGATAATGCCTTATAAACAAATGGGCATGGCTGTATTCCACTAAAATTTTATTTATAAGTATAGGTAGCCAGCTCACTGTGCTTTGCCAGTGTCTGATATAGACAAAGAGAGGAAGAGATGAGAAAAAGATGCAACACAGGATCAGTCCAAAAGGACTGGTTCATTTCATTGAGTCATCCCCATAGCTGAAGTGCCCTTGTCTGAGCTGTGCTGAGCTGGGATCCTTGGAATAATCTTGGAATTAGATATTATGTTTTCTAGAACTTGTGCATGAGAATAAAGAGGATAGGTTATCCTTAATCTCTGGAAAGTAATTATATTTAAAAAGGAAATTGAAACTGTTTCCCCATGTAAACAGGGGCCTGAAGCTTAATGAGGTGGTTACGTGCGTGTTAGAAGACAGGTTGTTCTAATTATATGGTCATTCCTTATGTGAGTCCTCATAATTACAAGGTAGAGTAGAGAAGCAAAAGTTGTCCTAACAGGAAAATATTCACTAATGAACACAGTACTTTAATATTAGTTTCTACTCAAATAGCCCTTCCTATTTAATACCAGCCTGCATTTCAGCCCCTTTACATCAATATCCAACATTTCATTGAAAACATAATACAAACTGATTGGAAACCTGGCACAAATAAATAAATAAATAAGGATTTTAGGAAAACTGTAAAAAGTGACTTTGGAGAACTACTCAAATCATATAAAGCCATTGAGAAATGTGCACAATTAAATTAGTCCAGTTAATAACAGAAAACAGAAAATCCATAAGGATTAAAATGTAATTGACTCTTCAAATGAGAATGATTTAAATATCAGAGGATCAATAGAGGCTCTAGAGGATAAAGTCCTCTAAAATTTTTGTTAATATGATTATTATGATGTAAAAGATGCATTTGAAACTAAGAATTTCAATTTGTGCTATCATAAATTTGGTATTATGACCAACAAAAACTTGATTCTGTGTTTTTTCTAGAAATTAACATATTTTTGAAATTAAAACTTAGATTTTGTTTAATGTAAGAAACCTTATAAATTTTAACTTCTGTTTTTAATGATAAATTCCTAAATCAGGCTTTCTTTCCACTTTTTACTATGAGATTTTTTCTGTATTTTAAATGACCCTTTCTTAATATTAATTTTTCTCAACTAATAAGGCCTTCCTCCATGCAGCTAGACCTGAATACAAAGGGAGAAAGATATAGGAGAGGGGAATATGGAAATAAACAGATAGTGAAATAAGAAATCAAATCTTATTTCTAGGTTAGGTCTTTTATCAGATGTTCACAATTGTAACCTTCATCTTTACTTTCAAAACAAACATTCTTTTAAAGATTTTATTCATTCATTTTTAGAGAGAAGGGAAGGGAGGGAGAAAGAGTGGAAGGGAAACATTGATCAGTTGTGTCTCCATGCCCCCAACTGGGCCTGCAACCCTGGCATGTGCTTTTATCAGGAATCGAATCTTGTGACTCTTGGCTTTGCAGGACAATGCTCAACCTACTGAGCTAACACTGGTGAGAGCTCAAAACAGTCTTTTTAGACCAGTGGTTTTCAGTCTTTTTCATCTAATGGCACACAAACTAATTATTAGTCTGTGGCACACCAAAAAATAGATTGTGTTGGCTGTTGTCATTTTTTTTTTTTTATTTGACAGTCTAAGAGAAAAGAGGTCAGTGCCCCTGACTAAATAGTCGGGTATTGCATGCTTTAAAAATTCTTGTGGCATACTGGTTGAAAATCACTGTTTTCACTTTAACTGTTGTTGTTACCACTGTTCTATTGTCTTAGGCTTGAACATTTGGACTGTCATCTTTATATCTTGCATTTTCATTCTCCCCTATTCAGATAGTCATAAGGTATTACCTTTTCCTTTGGACATGAATCTGAGAGGTGTTAACAACCACCACCATGTGGGCCCATATTTCTTCATTTGAACTGCTTACTGCATTAATCTCCTAAATGGATTTCCTGCCATTGATTTCTTTCTCTCCATTTCCATTCTTTATGCTGCTACCAGCTTAATTTTTTTATAACACCTCTGTCATCATCTCTTCCCTTGTTCCAAAACTATCATTGACTTCCCATTGATTATAAGATAAAATATAAACCCTTTAGGCATTTTCGTTCAGTTCAATCATTTCATTCAATTTCAGCCATTATTATTTATTATTCCAGTAAACAAGATTTAATATTGGCTTTGGGACAGACACTGTGTCGGAATTGGGAATTAAGGATGAATTAGCACAGTCTTTACCCTCAGACAAGTCATAATCTAATGGATGAATCAGATGTATAAATAAATAATCACAAAGATATATGATGACAGTTTATTGGAGCAAGTGATAAAGTCTACCTGGCTGGATCTAGGAATATTTAGCAGAGAAGGAACAACAACATTTAAACCAGATTGTAAAAGATCAATAAGTAGGAGTTTATTAAGTACACTAGTTGGGGGTTCCAGAAAAGGGGGCATGTATTATGGAAACAGTATGTGCAGAAATATAGAAATACCTTTACACAGAAAGGAAGTGAGACCACCAGGATTTTAAATTTATTGGTAGCCATACAACCCCCAACACATAGCACCTTGTTTGCAGGTATATGTATATTTGTTGATCTGTAGACAATCCTGAAAGCTTTCTATAATACATTGAACGTGATAGAAATACACTTGTAAAGAATTCACTCTTTGTTTTAGCTCATAAACAACAAGCTGCCTATTTGCAAAGAGCCTGTGAGCCTATTTAGAGACATTTGGGGCCATTCAATGCCTCACATTTAAGTTATACTGGGTAAACACACTAATCTAAGTTCTGCCTAGTAAGGTCCAAATTGCATTGCCTTGCCAGAAGACTCTTTCCCCAACCCTGAAAATTGTCCTTTGTAAAAACACTATAGTTTAATAATACGGACAAATTTTAACAAAACCCTTGTTGGAGCCATTTTATTTTTTTCCCTTCTTATGTATTTTTACACATAATATTTTTATGACTAATCAGTGTTTTTTTGTATTTTGTATTCTGTTTTTTAATTATATTGTAAGCATGTTTTCATGATTCCATCTTCATAATTGTTTTAGTTGCTGCATAATACTCATTAAATATATACATCATAATATACTTTTAAAAATATGTCAACAAGCCTAGAAGAAGGAAGTAATTATTTCTGATTTTCTAGTATGATGAATATTGCTGCACTAAACATCTTTGTGCATATTATTTTTTTCTTCTGAATTATTTCCTTAGGGAAAAATTTCCAGAAGCGGAATTACAGTATCAGAGGGTATGAACATTTTATGGCTCTTAATATGGCCGGTAGAATTTTTTCAAGAATTGATGCAGCCATTGGTTTTGAATGGCCTGAAATAGATTTCAGCATTTGATCAGGACTAATAATTCCTTCAATATAGGGTTAGGTTGGCAAGTGCTACAGATCTTGATTTTATCATGTTCACTAGCTAATTCCATATTCTTTCTGTTTTGTGAAGTAATTATAAGACAGTATTTTGAATTAATCTTTCTGTTAATGCTTAGTGGAAAATTTTTATTACTTTCCTACCATATGCTTTGAATAAAATATACATTACTATTTATTTGTAGGACTTGATTAGAGACCAAGGGTTTCGTAGTGATGGAGGTAAGTGGTGATTTCAGTTTTTAAAAACTCAGGGAAAAATGCAACTGCTTTGCTGCTTGTCTCCTTTATATTTGCTTCTTTCATGAAACAGACACAGAGAAAAATGTGTAGAGAAAAACCAAATTTTTTTCTTTAGTATTTATCATTTATATCTAATAAAATATTTACATTTATAACATGAGTAGAGAAAATGCAGAAAAAAAAGGCGTCTTAAATGTACTACCTATGGTTTTAAAAGGTTATCAAGGAGATACTCTTACTTATTTTACCCACTTTATTGGTTTTAAACCATCTCCAAAGATGAAGTTGCAAAATTCCCCTAGGGAACCTCCACCAGTACTTAAAGGTTGTGCTTATAATCCATTAAAATTAGATTTTCCTCAGTTGTTCTTGGAGAATCCCTTGGACTCCCTGTCACAACTTCTCAATTTGTTAGATATTGTCAACTACTTCCCTTCAAGCTTCTAAAAGGGTTTGAAATGTACATTTTATAGAATGAACCCCTAATAGAAAAGCCCAGTTGCCTTTTTTTGTCCAGTAAATAAAATAAGCAAATAAGAAATTAAATTGAAATTTCTTAAAGAATCTGAAATTTACTCTAGCACCCAGTAAAAATAGGGGGCATAAGAAAACATTGTTTAAGAAAATACTTTTTAAATAAGAATTTATTCCCACATAACATTTTCTGAAAGATGGTATTTGAAAGTATCTTAAAGTTTTCTTCCAGATCGTTCTCCATGCTTACCTTTTCTGCTGTCTTCTAATAAGGAAGACCTGCAATACCTGCTTATCTTGCTTAGAGTTGGTCTCTCACTGTGACCTGCTTTATCTTCAAAATGTCTAAGCCCAGTCTCAAAATATTTTATATTGAATAAACATGTATAAACCATCTTCTGTTGTGTTTCTATGTACCTATGAAGCTACCAAAGTAATAACCCTGCATTATATACTCTAGACAGTGTTTACTATAGCAGATAGTTATAAAAGTGTTTTTTTGTTTGTTATTCCATGAGCCCTCCAGTTAATGTTGCTGCCAGTTTGACTTTCATATGTCTTAGTAGCTGTGGCTTTTGAAAATTTTGCCCAATACATCCAGCATTTAAATGTTACCATCATTTTAGCATCACAAAGTTAACTTAGTCATAAAAATGGCCTGCTTAGTACCTAAATGAAGTGGCATTTCTTGTCCTTTTTTATGAGTCACTTTTTAAAAAATCATTGGGATTTTATGAAAATAAGCAGTTTTTTTAAACATCCAGAATTATTTTGTGAAGCAGGCTTCGACTCATTTATTCCCCATGACTTCTTTCATTTCTTCTGTGTCTGTCTTCCTGTGTTTGCCTGCCCCTCTCTTTCTCTTCTAACAGCCCCTTTGAACCAGTTGATGCGCTGTCTTCGGAAATACCAATCCCGGACTCCCAGTCCCCTCCTACATTCTGTCCCCAGTGAAATAGTGTTTGATTTTGAGCCTGGCCCAGTGTTCAGAGGTAGTTGGGCTCTTCTTTCTTGTTTTCACCCAAAGCAAACTAAATATAAACTACAGATACTGTTTGTGCTTCACCCTCACAGTGTGTGTTTGTAAGTGTGAGAGTTTTCAGTACCTGATTTCTGCTTGGCCTGGCTGGAATGCTCTGAATGTGCTTCTCACACATACTCACTACCACAAGCTTTCTGTATGTTGTCTGTCATAAATTTTAAAAGCAAGAAAAGTCTGAGATTTCCATCTTGTTTTTTTGTTACATTACTTTTTGGTCTTTATAATGTCTTAAACTTTTAGTGGGTGGCAATAAATAATGTGGGAGGGGTGTCCTTTGAATTTCTTTTATTTTAATCCACTTAGGTGGTCACTTTGATGACTGTTAGTATTTGTTATTAATTTTTGTTGTTTTAAAAAAATAAAAATGAAAATGGAAATCCTTATTGACATTTTAATAGACTTTTGGCTTTATTTTTTCTGTAATATCAGCAGTGTTCTTTTTTAAAAGAAAGACATGAAAAATTTTACATTATATCAAAGGTAGGGAGCTTTCAAAAGATTTTTTAATATATTTGGAGCATTTCAGCATACTTCAGAAAGTTTGAGGAATGATACTTGTAGCTATACCTTAATATGAGGAAAAAATGAGCAGTATAATTTTAATCTCTCATTTTATCTTGCCATACTTCAGTGGTTAAACTGATTTTTTTAAATTTAAGTCAAAATTCAGACAGGAGTTTGCTGTAAATAGTTTTAAAGAATTTACTGGCTGTCGCTGGTTAGTGTCTGCCACTTATTCTAAACGTGGTGGTGGTGGTGGTTCAGAGTTTTGCTCTCAGACCAACTGTTCAGAAAATCCATAGAATGGTCTGGAAGTCATGCAGTGCCTGTACGTAATAAAAGCACTAAGTAGATCAGAACTGTGAAGCCTGGGCAAGTAGTTAAGGCTTTATGATGTTGACAGTTATCAATGGAAGGTAGAAATGGAGTGTGCTCTCGTTAATAGACCTTCCAGATAACATTTTCTTCGAGAAATTTACATAATGAGTATCAAAATTCCATATGATAGCATATGTGATGTAGTAATGATAAAATTTGTACCAGATTTAACATTAAATTTTGCCATTGGTATCCCTGTTCTTTGAAAGATAGTGACTGCCCCCCTTCAAGAATAGTAATCTTTTCAAAAAATTTTTTTCTTGAAGTTTTTTTGTTCTGTATGTGCAAATATTTTTTGACATCTCAGTCCTACCTAACTGTATTCAGGCTCCATTAGGAATCATTGCCCTGAACCCCTCTAAACCACGTGGTACTGTACATGACCTTAGAATTATTGCCACTGAACCATCATTTGGAAGAGTACCTATCAGAAAGGTATGCACCCCTGCCAACTGAGCCCATTGGCAAAGAATGCACCCCTTGGGTTCAGTTGGCTGGTAGAATATTTGCTTTTATAGTAACTTGGCTGAGAGGCCATCTCACTTAACTTTGCTCTCATTTGTGAAGGCAGGGATTTTTCAGAGTCTTGAGAAACCTGCTAGTTTTGATTTACAGTAATGTCGTATGCAGGAAACAATCTTTGTTTAGTAAAATAAGCTTTCCAGAACTGATAAAACTGACCAGTATCTCTCACTCTTAAGTAGTACAGTATGTGATGTAGGATTTTTTTTTAATTTATTTTAGTGGCTTATATGAAAAAGACAGATATTTTCAACATTAAGGCCATTTTTACAATATGTTTCCGTTTGGGGATTTCCATCTTTTTTATATTGATTGGCTGCTGAAGCAACATAAAATAGTTAAAAGCTTATTTTTCATATTGGCTTTTAAATTGATTTTGCTTTTTTATTTTTTATATCAAAGAAACAGAACCTTGGGAATATTATTTAGTATATATCTTTTACATTAGAGAGATTTTTTTCCCTTAGGATATACACCAATAAGCAAAGTGTATATCTGAAATCAGATGTTTTAAAGGTCATTGAATTGGCCAGAAAACTAAAAGAAATTATAGTGCTAATCACCAAGTGAGGCCCCTTTTTGGCTTCTCCTTTCTAAAAGGTCTATGCTTGAACATGCACTGCATTTTTTAAATAAGTCTAAATCTCCCCCAGCCCTCTGCCCCCCATAAAGTAACATACTTGATCCTCCTTTAATGGATATATTTTTCCTTTCACTAACTTAGGATCAACTACAGGTTTATCTGCCACCCCCCCTGCCTCATTACCTGGCTCACTCACTAATGTGAAAGCGTTACAGAAATCTCCAGGACCTCAGAGAGAAAGAAAATCATCTTCATCCTCAGAAGACAGGAATCGAATGGTAAGAGTATATGGTATCTCTATTCTTCTGTGTTGTTCTTTATAGAAGTCATAGCCAAATCTAATGTTACCTTTTAGATATATTGATATGTGACACAGAATTCCCATAATCAAATAAATTTAAGAGCTGGTGATTGCTTAAAGCATATTCATACAACACAGACTTTTTTCCTCTCAACTCCAATGTAATTGAAAAGGCAGTTTTGAAAGGGTAAAAATACAGTTGACTCTTGAATAACATGCATTTGAGCTATTTGGACTACTTACATGTGAATTTTTTTCAGTAAGTAAAGAGTCGTCCCTCCATATCCCCAGATTTCGCATCCATGATTCAGTGAACCGAGGGTTGAAAACAGTATTGGTCCTAAAACCAATTTCCAACAGGTACCAAGGGATCATTATGGTTAGGTTTCAGGGGAAATCAAAAGTTACATGCCAATTTCACCTGTGCTCCTAAACCCCACATCGTTTGAGAGTCAACTGTGGTGTTCTGTTTCTAAAATAAAAAGAGTAAGCTAGTGTTTTAGGAAGCATTATTAGGCGCATATGTTCTAAAGGGCTTCTCTGAAATTCAGGTATCTACTAAATGACACAATTCCCTATTTGAAAAAAATAATTTTCTGAAGTCTGTATTAAAAACTAATAATTTGCCCTGGCTGGTGTAGCTCAGTGGATTGAGCGCGGGCCTGCGAACCAGAGGATCGCGGTTCGATTCCCAGTCAGGGCACATGCCTGGGTTGCAGGCCAGTTCCCAGCAGGGAACACACAAGAGGCAACCGTACATTGATATTTCTCTCCCTCTCCCTCTCCCCTACCCCTCTAAAGACAAATAAAAAAAAAAAAATCTTTAAAAAAAAAAAAAAACTAATAATTTAATTTTAGTAATAGTGTATCAATAGTATATGTTGGATAGGACGAGTCTTTACCTTACCAAAGTGGTTGCGTATGTTGACAGTTTTTTGAGAGACTGGATCAGGTAAGATATGAGGAAATTTAGCACTGACTGGAAGAAAGTAAGTAAATAAATTATCAACAGTTAACCATAGCATGTTAACTCAAATTTTGGCCCTTGGAGCCAAAACTAGCCACAGATATATATAGTACTTACCTTGCCTGTAGTTGTCCTCCGAGTTATAAGACTTCTATTTTATTGATTTTAGTGATATATATTTCTTTTCATACCCTGTACATAATTTTTGATAAGTTGTTTTTGTCCTAATACTGACTTAGGTCTTAAATTTGAGTTCTGTATTATAGGAACCATACTTCTTTCTTCCAGAGAGTGTTCTTTTTTCTTTAAAAGATATCTCTTTCTAACTTAGGTACCCTTCAGACATAGGAGAAAGTATTTAGTGTGAAACCTGAGGTTTTCCTTTTTGTTTGCTTTTGCTTGACTTTTGCACTATTTTTATCAAGAAAACACTTGGTAGACGGGATTCAAGTGACGATTGGGAGATTCCTGATGGACAGATCACAGTAGGACAAAGAATTGGATCCGGATCATTTGGGACAGTCTACAAGGGAAAGTGGCATGGTATGTATGTATTATGGTGACCTTGTCACAAGTTACAATAATACGATGTATCTGACAACTTTTATTTTAAAAATCAAAGGGAGTATTCACTCTGTAAATCATCAGACTTTTTTGATTATATTCAAGAGTTACTAAAGTTTTCTAACAAAAAGTTTCAAACAAAAATATTCAGTAAAAACTGATTCACAGCAACCAGGTCTCCTATCATTATATTACCTACAATTCTTTTTTAGGTAAAATGTCTTTATTGTTTGAAGCATAAAAAGAGTAGACATTTCATTTCTTAGTCATCTCAGTGAAGTTATAAAAATACAATGCCACTTAGTCTGTATAAATTCCTGAGAATGTCTAGAAGTT
This sequence comes from Glossophaga mutica, assembly GCA_039655065.1. Taxonomy (NCBI): domain Eukaryota; kingdom Metazoa; phylum Chordata; class Mammalia; order Chiroptera; family Phyllostomidae; genus Glossophaga; species Glossophaga mutica. Next base: position 9,881,785 of record CM077313.1, read on the forward strand.
CACACTTAATATGATATAAAAAGGCACCTAAAACACAATGAGATAGTAAAAAAATGACCTCACTGATACAACTGAATATTTAGTTATAACTTTTAAAGATGATGATTCTCCAAGTGAGCTAATTCCCAGGACGTTTTTTCTTTGATAATTTTTCTGCTTATAATTTTATTTGTATTATAAACGACAAGTATATTAAAAGTTTATTACCAGAGGAATAAAGGGAGTGGAAAGATATTTTAAAATGTCCAGCCTCACTAGTTATCAGAATTGCAAAATCAAAAAGTAGAAATCATTTGCATCTCAAGTGGACAAAATTTTTTTTTAATTGGTCATATTTAGAGTTGTAATTTTAATGCTGCTGATGGGAAAATAAATTGCTACAAGTTTTCTGGAGAGAAATTTGACAATATGTACCTGGGGCCAATAATTCCACCTGTAGAACTTTATAATGAGGAAGTAATTGGACAGGCACAAACACATATCTGTACAAGTATATCAGTTAGAAGTTTAATATTAATGAAAATGGAAATTAAGTGCCCATTGAATATTATTTAAATAAATTGATAACCTCCTTATATGATTAAACATAAATTAAAATAGTATGGTAGATTTATATTTATTACTATGGAAAAGTATCTGTGGTATATTAAATTTTACAAAGAAGAATGCATAATATCCCACATTATGATGCTACATAGAAATATATTTAACAATTTTTAAAATGATCATCAGTATTTGAGTACATATATTTTTAGGTTATATTTTTATGCAAATTCATAAATAGTCACACTGATATATATAAAAGCCTAGTAAGATATACATGGATATGTTAACAGTGGTCATTTATGAGTGACATGGTTATGGGAAATATTTTTTCTTTATGCATTCAAAATGTTTAATATTTTTACTATGATCAGTGTATGACTTTGATAATCAGGAAAAATAAGTTAATTGTATCAAAGTATAATATACGTGTAAAAAAGTTAAGATAAGCGTTCAAGTAGCTAAAATCTCACAAAGTGAGCATGTCTGTAGTCAATAAGCAGAATATTACCATCATTGTCAAAATCCTACTCATGTCCTCCTCCCCCAAGGGGTGACCCTTCTCCTGATTTTGACAGAAATAATACAGTGTACACTCTTGTGTCTCGCCCCTTTAACTCAACATTGTTTATAAGATTTGTCTACATTCCTGTGTGTAGTTATAGGTTATTCATGCTTTATATAGTATTCCATAATGATTCCTTTTTCTGACTACTGTGTGATGCACATTTTAATAGTTTTCCATTTGGGCCTATTACAAATGCTGCTGCTGTGAATCTTCTCAGTGCATACATGTCATTTGATGAACATGTGTGTCCAGTTTTGCTGGGTATACACCTAGGAAAGAATTGTGGGGCCACTGGGTATGCATGCGTTCAGTTTTACTAGATACTGCCAATGGTGTTTCAAGTGGTTGTACCAATTTACACTCTCATTGGCAATGTGTATGTTGTAACTTTCACATAAAGTTTTTTTTAAATAATGGTTATAGTTTTAATAAGTTTCCTAAGCAAGTGATCCATGGATTTGAAAAAAAATGTTAACTACTCTAATAAAGAAGTTTTGGAGTTTTCTGTTTCAACCAAGCTCCATTGGACCTGTCATTTGTAGTTTTAACATTTAGTTAGTAAATTCATCTCATTTAATATTGTTAAATAACCAGGAAAATACCCAGGAGAAAAACAAAGTTTGCTGGGTTTTTTGGATTGGTATTTTGAAATACTAGTATAAGAATATCACTGTTAGTTTAGTTCTTATCCTTAGAAAATTAATGCAGTTAAGGAAGGTATGGTGTAATTTATTATATCATAAGTTACACCATAAAACAGTTTAATAATGTGTGAATTTAGGCCATGGTAATTAGTGAAATACCCAGTAGTTTTTTTTATATTTTTAAATTTAAAAAACCAGAATGACATTTAGAATGACAATTACCTTTTAGGTGATGTGGCAGTGAAAATGTTGAATGTGACAGCACCCACACCTCAACAGTTACAGGCCTTCAAAAATGAAGTAGGAGTACTCAGGTGAGTTAGTGTGAATGATTGTTTTCCAGAGAAGTTATCTTTAACTCCCGTTTCCAGTGGTCACCACTGTTAGCTGTAAAGAATTACTCAAAATGGATAAAACAGAGTTTGCATATATTTCATCTTTAACCATATTCTTGTAAGTGGTATGCAGTGTTGTATTGGACAGCTGGTAGAAGAATTAAGCCTAGAGTGAATTAATGGAAATGTAGTATTCTGCTTATGAGAAATAATATTTCCACTTATGGAAATAATACTCTCAAAATTCTAATCTGACCAGAACACATTTAGAGATTATATCATGTCCTGGAACTTGAGGAACATTAACAAACTGGAGTATGTATAGGCAAGGACAACTTAGATGGGGACGATTCTGGAACTGTAACTTAAGGGGGAAAGTACCAGTAATCAATAGAACTGAGGATATTGGATCCATAGAAGCTGTTATGTTCTAGGGTACAGACTTTGATTCCAGAGAGCAGGACAGGGAAGCCAGTGGAGGAGTTGTGGAAATATGATTGTTTTCTGAACCCAAAAAACTTTCTAAAACTAGAACCATATTTAAAAAAAAAAGAAGAAGAGTGGGAGAAAATAGACATTAGTCTCAGTGATGAGCTTCCCATAATTGAAGGTATTCAAGCAACCTCTAGTTTCCTATCTGTCTGGTATATTTAAAAAATATATTTCTGGAAAAAGTAGAATGTTGAACTAGACAATTACTAATGTCTCTTCTAAATTTATCCTTCTTTTGCCTTTTTAAAAAATACCTTTTTCTGACAACATCTTACTGATAGACTACTTTGGCCTCTTTTTTAAGATTTGCTGAAGTTTATCAACATTTACTGTCTCATTTCTTTTTGTAGGAAAACGCGACATGTGAATATTCTACTCTTCATGGGCTATTCAACAAAGCCACAACTGGCTATTGTCACCCAGTGGTGTGAGGGCTCCAGCTTATATCACCATCTCCACATTATTGAGACCAAATTTGAGATGATCAAACTTATAGATATCGCACGACAGACTGCACAGGGCATGGAGTAAGTTCCATTCTGTTAAATATCTTATAAATTACTTTTGAAGACCACTGATGGTGTTTTAAAGCGTTTAGCTAATAATCTTTTGTATTGCTTTTTAAATTATTGTCTAGGAACATATGGACACTTTTAACTAATGGCTAGCGATATGGTACTATGAAATAAAATTGTCTGTACTACGGTATTCTAAACATAAAGTATTAATAAATGTGACTGCAAATTTATATTTAATATACTGTGATATAACTAAGCAATAATATGGTTCAGAAAATAAAAATAGGTGAGCAAACAACCACTAAAAATTATTAGCAGTTACAGAAGTATATAAAATAATTATTTTCTCCAAGTGCCCATATTTTCTATTGCAAAATGGTCATTTGTATATAACAAAATAAAATGAAATCTATATTCTGATCCTCTTTGAGGATTTCAGGTTGAATTGTTCATATTCACTGCATTGTGCTCTGTAATTTAAAAGATAAAAAGTAAATTTATAAAATTTACCGTAGGTCAGGATCTGAATCTGTTCCAGTCTGAAAGATTGTATTAAAATCTTGTGATGAGTAAACCATGGCAGAAATAGTAAACATTGAGAGAGAAACAAAGATTATTCTCTCCTCCCTACCCCCCAATTAAGCTCACTCCCTCCTCCAGGTACTTCGTACTTGTTATCTTCTCTTTGGGATACTCATGGCACAAATATCCATAGAGCTTCTTCTCCCCATGTCTCTGTTCAGATGTCACCTTTTCAAAGAAGCCTTCTCTTGTCACCTTAAATAACTAACTAATGACCCTACATTACCCTGGCATTCTCTATACCGCTTTGTTTTTATATTTTAACTCCTAGTCCATACGACGTATTTGTTTATTGTCTGTCACTGCTACTAGAATAGAAGCTGTATGAGAGCAGGGACTTTGTTTCGTTCATTGTTTTAACCCTAATGTTTAGAACAGGGACTGGGCTGTGATAGGTACTCAAATCATATCGGTGGAATTAAAAAATGAAGAAGGATTACACACAACTGAGTATTATTGCTAAGTTTACTTTTTAGAAGAAAGAGAAGCCAAATCCCTTCGCATACCAAAATTGAGAATGTCAAGGAAAGAAAAAATAATCAATGAAATAATAAAAGGATAGCAGAGGGGGAAAGGCTTTTGCTATAAACAGAGGCAGCAAAAAATAGTCATAAAAATTGTTTTTAGAAACAGTGATGGAGCAGTGAAATGCCAGTATTGATTAAGACAAGAAATGACAGAGAAAATTACTATCGAATTGGAATAGTTCTCTAATCTTGGGGGATAGTTGGCGAAGAGGCAGTATTTTTCTATTGCTTTCAGTTTGTGACCTGTAAGTATAAACTTGCAGTATATTTATCTAGTCTGAAATACTTCACTTACATTTTAAGTTACACTCACTATATAATGAGCATACGTAGCTATGAATGTAGAACATCCATGTGTGGTAGTTAGCAGAAGGGAAGGGATGCAGGGGGAGGACAAGGAGGGTAAAGGGAGTCAAATACAAGGTGACCGAAGGAGACTAGACTTCAGGTGGTGAGCACACACTGGAGTGTCCAGATGTCGTATTACAAAGTTGTACACCCAAAATGTATGTAATGTTAGGAACCATTGTCACCCTATAAAATTTAATTTTTTTAAAAAGAAAAGAATTCTACTTCCATAGTATCCAAAAGAATAAAAGAGAAAAAATAATTAATTTTTAAAAGTTATGTTTTAAAAAAGAAAGGAATTCCATTTCCTTAGTATCTAAAAGGAATAAATTTTACCAAGGAGGTGAGATTGTACTCTAAAAAGAACAGAACATCGCTGAAAGAAATTGAAAAGAAATGAGGTTTGGTGGACAATATTTGAGGTGTACTTACTACCGCTGAATTGTATGCTTAAAATGGTTAAAATGGAAAAATTTGTGCTATATATAGTTAATCACAAAGTTAAAAACAGTAAATAAATAAAAGGACTATGTGGGTTTCAGATAAAGTGACAGATTTATGCCATCTTTTAAAACTTCCCTAAAACTATAATAAACAGTTGTTTTTTAAACATGAATTTATAAGATTGGAGTTAACACAGAGGAAGGAAGTAATATTGACAACATTTTAAAAGCTAGAGAGCAGCTGGAGAAGTGATCTTAGACTTAGTAGACCCAAAAAAGCTAAATCATTAGTTTGGCAATGAGGAAATAAAAATTAACCTGATTTATATCACAGAATCCTCAAAAGTCTCAGGAATTGGCAGTGCCGGTATCTCTGGAGGAAAGAGAGTACATAAATGAAAAGGGCTGTCTCAGGATCTTGTCTCCTGCTCTGTGCTCTGGGTGACTGCCCCACCCTATCCTGGCAGTAGGCTGGAAGCTTATTCTCTGGAGAGGGAAGAACAAATATTTCTGGACTAGGGACATGGACTTGGACACTCTACTACAAACGGGGACTGAATGATGAATGGCGAGTTCCCCAGACTTTTTTCTTTCATTTGTTTCCCAGAATGCTAGCAGACAAACCTTCCCCTTCACACAAGATGTTGGAAGAGTCTTCTGCGAAGAATCTTACCAGCCAAGAGGAAAGATCCAAAGGTGGAGACAGAGAATCCACCTGGATAACTGTACAGGGAAGTTCAGAAACAAGCAGCCCATCTATAAACTAAAGCTTTCAGACAGCTTTATAGTCCCTCCCTCATTCTGAGTAAGACCAATTATCTCTGGCTCACCTGCCATCAGAGGGAAAGTCTCTGATGCCAGTGAGAGACCAAAACAAATGGGGGGTAGGGAGGCAACTAGGAATAAACAAATACAATGCAAGAAGAAGACATGCCCTTCCCCCAAAAAAGCCTGTCAGTCACCTCAGCACTAAAATAAGATTTTTCTATTCCTGAAACAAGAACAGATGCTTTAAAAGGAACTTTCCAGTAACAACATAAAAACGTTAAAATGTTGATATTGACAGTATACTGGAAGTGACATCCTTTGCAGGTAAACTTAACCTTTAAATGTTTGGTTCCTCCTCCCCATTCTCCACCATCATTTCACAAAATCCATAGACTTTAAATAGCCATTAATAATATACTTTTACAAAGCCCTCATTTCAAAATAGCCCCCAAATGTTTCCCAGATACTGTGAGGGTGAACTGACTACTTTCCAAAATGTATTCTAAAGTCCCAGGGCATACACAGAACAAGAGCATACTAGCTCATTGTATAGTACACTGGGTTGCAGTCCCTCTTAAGATAAAACCTGTAGTCATTAGCAAAGTTAAATAATTAGGACTCTCAAATGTGTCACCTTTATTGCATTATAGAATATGAGCAGACAGTGGATGGGTGACATTTTTCCTGTGTAGTTCTGTCTTTCCTTAGTAAAAGATCATTTCTGATTCCTAGATTTACCTGAAGGGAGCAAAGCTATTCTAATAGTAGATAATTAGAGACTTACTCTTAGGAATCAAGGTTCATACAGTATGTTTATGAGTTTCTCATCTGACAGTCATTGATTCAGCCTAAGGGCCAAGATATTTCTAGAATGTTACTAAAGAAAAATTCATGAATAGTCATTCATCACGTTACCTATTTGCAGTACTTTCAATGTCAGTGTAATATTTATGGTATAATTTTTAATTTAGCTTTATTAGAAAATTTACTAAGTGTTAAATCAAGGAGGCACAAAGAGAAAGTTATGGTCCAATGTTATATTCACAGAATTGTTATATTCTGAATATAAAATGATTAAAAATAATTTGGGGATAAAAACCTCAATTTACTTTTTTTTAAAAAGAATAAAAGGCATGCCTCCCTTTACTCATAAAGAAGTCTACTTAAAAATAGGATGAATTGAAGCTTAAAAGATGGTAAATATGTATTAATGATTGAAAATTCTAACTGATCAAAGAATATCAATAATGAATATGATTTTTGGTGAGTAAAAACAGTAATAGAAAGGAGGATGCTGATAATCAGAAAAATTCAAACTAAAACAAACAGGTACTATTTTTTACCCACTGCAACTGGCCAAATGCCTAAATTCTGACAAGATCTTGTGTTGATAAAGGTTAGGGGAATTGTTTACTGGGACAGGCTTGATACAACCAACCACCCTGGGGGTGTTTTAGAAGTAGCTGTTAAAATGGAAAATGAGTGGTCTACCCCAAGAAACACAAACTTTTGTTCCAAAAGATGTGTATAGGAAGAGATGTATTATAAATGTATTGAAAAATTAGAAACAATGACCATCAGTAGAGGACTGGATAAATAAAATATTAGCACATATGTGCAGGGGAATAGTATACAGTAGAAATATATATGCATCAACATCAGCTTTAAAATGTGTCAAGTGAGAATAGCAAGCTGCAGCCTGAAACCACTTAAAATTTTAAAAACAACATTTTTTACACTTGGGTTTTTTTAAGTCATACATATGTTTATATGTAAGAGTATTAAAATAAGGATTAGAAGGCACACACCAGGCTCACTAGTGGTTGGCTGCCTCCAGGAATGGCAAAAAGGTGTCAAGATGGGGGCATCTATCAAGCAGAAGTGCTTTAGCTTTACCTGCAACATCCTAATTGCTTATGTCTTTTAATAAAAAAGATTCTACAGTTAGGTTTTACTTTCATAACCTTTTTACAAGGATACACTTTGAAAAAAGACAAGAGGAAAATGTGTAAAAAGTTTAACAAGATTGATTATGGTGTAAATATTATTGAATTCTACATTATCCTTTTTGTGCAGTTTTTTTTAATTTCAAAATAAAAGTTATAAAGAAATATATAATCAGAAAATGTAAATATTAGTAACCACCATCAAGTTACCATCAAGAGAGAATTACTATTAATATTAGTTACCATCAAGAGAGAATTACTATTAATATTTTTGTATTTTCATTCTTTCAGAATTTATTATTTTAATACTATACACAGGAGTTTTTTGTTGTTGCCGTTTTAAATATGGAATCATATTGGGTGTTGCCTTCTTTCACTCCCTCCTATTTTAAACATCTTTACTGGTCAATAAGTACTATGTTCTGACCCCAACTCTGCTGTATACTGGTAACTCACTCTCCCCTTCCCTTTTTAAAGATTATTTTAGAATATTTTAATTTTTTTAAGATTTTATTTATTTTCTTTTTAGAGAGAGGGAAAGGGAAGTAGAAAGAGAGGGAGAGAAACATCAGTGTGTGGTTGCCTCTCATGCACCCCCCTACTGTGGACCTGGCCTGCAACACAGGCATGTGCCTTGACTGGGAATCAAACTGGCGAGCCTTTAGTTTGCAGGTTGGCACTCAATCCACTGAGCCACACTAGCCAGGTCTCCCCATTCTTTTTTTTTTAATACCAATTATGTTCTGTGTTTTTTTAAATACACATAGTAATGTATTTAGCCATTATAGTACTTATTATATGCCAGACATTGTTCTGTGTACTTTACATATACAACCTCATTTAAGTAACTAGGATACAGAAAGGTCAAGTAACTTGTCCAGAGTATTTTCCCTTAACCTTTCCACCAGCTGCTGCTCCAATTTACTCAGTCCTTCTGAGCAACCCCTAGCAGGCCCTTAATGTCATACAGGGGTCATACTTTCAGTTCCATAGTTTATTTGCTCTTATCACCTAGACAGTCCTCAAATTTCAATACCTGTTCTCCAAGAACAGTCAGTCAGCTTACCATTTCTCTAAGAAAATTAGAAGCACCCACTACATTGTTAGCCCACCTGCCTACATTCATGCTCAGTTTTTCTGCCTTGTCACTAAGAATAAAAGCCAATCCTTCCATTTTGTGCACTAGGTCCCTCCCTACTCATGGATGCCTTCTGAGCAGATCCACCCCTATTCATCACCAGGTTTTCCTTTTCTAACAGATTTTCTCCCATTTTAAAACATTTTTCTTATAATGCACATTTGGTAGAGTATTGACAATTGTTGAATCTAGGTGGAAGGTGTCTGGTTGGTTGTATTATTCTTTCAACTTTTCTGTCATGCTTAAAAATTTCACAGTATAAAAATTGTGGAGGTTTTTTCCATGATCCCACTTCCCTCTCAAGCTATCACTGCATTCTTCTTCCTTCCTTTACAGTAGAATTTCTCTAAAGAGTTGTTGGCACTCACTCTCTTTATTTTTCTTCTCCTCTTTTATCCTAGACCCTACTCCAATCAGTTTTGCCCCAACCCTCCACTGAAATATCTTCTGATAAGATAGTTACCATGTAGCTATACATCCATTGGTTCAGTTCTCAGTCCTCAATCTGTTTGCTCTATCAAAAAACATGGTGAAGTTGAACTCATACTTCTTCATGAAATACGTTCTTTTTCACTGGCTAGAGAGAGCGAGGAAGGGAGAGAGAGGGAAGCATCAATTTGTTGTTCCACTTATTCATGCTTTCATTGACCGATTCTTTCAGTCTCCTGACTGGAGATCGAACCCACAACCTTGGCATATTGAGACAACTCCAACCAACTGGGCTACCCTGTCAGAGCCACAAAACACCATCTTAATCCCTTGCTACTCAATACGGTCTGAGTAGGATTTGTGTACCAACCTAGAGCCTTCCAGAAATGCTGAGGTTTAGGTACTACCCCAGATCCGAATTGGAGTCTACATTTTAACAAGATCCTTAAATGATTTGTATGTCTATTAAAGTGTGAGAAGCACTACTGTAAAGCATGTTCTCCTGATTTTCATTCTTATTGTCTGTTCCCCTCAGCTGGTTCTTCCAAATCAACTCCTTAACCTCTATAAATGTTAGAATACTCCAAGGATCTTTCTTTCCTTGGTGAGCTCATTCTCTGTCATGGCTTGAAATACCACTTAATTACCATTTCTGTGCCAGGCTCCAGCCAGGTCATTTCCTCTGAACTCCAGACTGTCGTATCAAACTGTCTGCTTAACCTCTCCACTCGATTGTCTAATGGGCATCTCAAATTTAATATGTCTAAAACTGAGGTCCTGAACTTTTTCTCAGGTTTGCTCTTCATGCATCCTTTTTATCTCAGTAGCTGGCAGCTGTTCTTTCAGCCACTAATGTCTAACATTTTAGTGATTACCTTTGACCTCTCTTTTTCTCACTTCACATAACCAGTCTTTTATCAACTCCTGTTGGTTCTGTCTCTAAACTATCTAGAATCTTACAACTTTCATCATCTATTTTTCTATCACTCTGATTCAAGCCACCATTATCTCTTGCCTGGATAGTGCCTGCTTCCACCTTTAACCCACCTTCAGTTTATTCTCAAGACAGTAGTCAGAGTGGTCCTTTTAAGACTTAGGTCAGGCCTTGACTGGTGTGACCTAGATGGTTGGGTGTTGTCCCACAGAGCCGAAGGTTGCCGGTTTCATTCTCGGTCCGGGCACATGCCTGGATTGCAGGTTCAGTCCCCAATGAGATCAACTGATCAGTGTTTCCTTCTCACATTGATGTTTCTGTCCTTCTCTATCCCCCTTCCTTCCCCTTTCCAAAAATAAATAAATACAATTTTTTTAAAAGTTAGAATCAGATTGGGATGATGAACAACACAACAGATGATGTGTTGTGGAATTGTGCACCTGAAACCTATATAATTTTATTTACCAGTGTCACCCCAAGAAATTCAATAAAAAGCTAAAAAAAGACTTAGGCCAGATTATGTTGCTCCTCTGCTCCAGTGCCTTCACATTTCACTCAGAAAGAAAACCAAAGTCCTTACAATAGGCCTTTCTCAGTGTGAACACCACCACAACCCTCCCTCTTCCACTGCCTTTTCTGTTACCTCCCTCTCTCAACTCGTTTGCTATTCTTGTCCCTCATATTTCCTGTCCTGCAAACCACAGTTTGCCTTCTTGCTGTTCTTAGAACATGATAAGCACATGAGTGCCAGGGTTTTGCCCTTGCTCGTCCCTCTGCCTGCTGTGTTCTTACCCCATAGCTGCATGACTCTCTCCTTCCCCTCTGAGTCTTTACTCAGAATGTTCTTTGAAAAGAATCCCTCCCTAGCCTAAAATTATAACCCCCTGCAACTCAGCATTTCTTGATCTCCACCTATAGGATACTTTATGTTCTACTGATAGCGTTTTTATTTTCTGTCTTCCATACGAAAATGTAATCCCTTCAAGCATAGAGATTGTCTGCTTTATCTTCAAGACTTGGGAGAGTTGTTGCTTAGCATATAGTGGGCTTTCAATAAACATGTTAAGTAAATGAAAGAAAGAACCTATAGAGGTAAACATTATTGTCTTCATTTTACATGTTAGGAATCCAAAGTTTAGTGAGATTGTGTAATGTATCTAAATCATATGGCTAATGAGTGATGTAGCTGGTTGAAGCCCAAAGCGGTGTGCTCAAAACCCATGCCCTTTTCACTGTGCCTCTCTGGTCATCTCACTTAAGTCCTTGGACTCTGGTTTTTCCATCAGCCTACATGGAATTGTCATTTTGCTTGCCTTACAAAGAAGATATGTGATGGCTGTGAAACCAAATGATGTAAAAAAATATCCTGCAAACTTTAAAATGCCAAACATGTACCAGAGGGTGGTTGTAATTCTGTTTTAGTTTTAGGTCTTCAATCTACTTCAGATTGATTTTGCATGTCTGGTATGAGGTAAGGGCGGAAGTTATTTTTATCCCTTTATAGACATCCAGTTGTTTCAGCAATATTTATTGAAATGACCATTCTGTCCCCCAACTGAGTTATCTTGTCTTATAAATAAACAAATACTATGCTTCTGATTATATGTGGTTGGGATTGTGAATATTTTAAGTATGGTTTTTGCTATTCATCAGTATAAACAATACTCCATGTTTATAACACATTCTCATTTATTTACCGTAGGCCAGTGTTCTACTTAGAAGCTGAGAGTATTTTCCAAAGGAGGATTATATTCTCTCTAATGCAGGTCCCAGCTAGGAAACAAAATACATAGAAATATAGTCATGTACTTACAAGACTACTTAATATTGTTAAGATGTCAATTCCTAACAAATTAATCTGTGAATTCAGTGTAATTCCAATAAAAATCTAGACATGCTTTTTTGTAGAAATTGACAAGTTGATCCTAAAATGTATATGGAAATGCAGTGGCTAGAATTGTCCAATTTTGAAAAAAGAACAAAATTGAGGGACTTATAGTGTGAGATTTCAAAGAAATATATTTGTATGTTTATAATCAGTGCTTTTGTTTTGTTTGTTGCCATGGCTGTTCATGGGGAAAGGATAGTCCTTTCAACAAATGTTGCTGAAACAACTGGATAGTCATGTGGAATAAATAAATAAATGATTAATCCTTACAAGACATAAATATTAACTTGAAGTGGATCAAAGAACTAAGACAAAAAGCTGAAAATGTAAAATTTCTAATGGAAACATAGGAGAAACTCTTTGTAGATTAAAAATAAGCAAAGATTTCTTAGGATACCAAAAAAAAAAAAAGCCATAAAAGAAAAAAATCAAATTGGGTTTTATCAAAATTGAAAACTTGTGCTCTTTAAAAGATACTCTTGAGAAAATGAGAAAAGAAGCCACACACTTGAAGAAAATGTTTGCAAGATACATGGAAGACTTGCATCTAAAGCATATAAAGAATGCTTAGAACTTCATGATAAGACAAACTACCCACTGAAAAATGGGCAAAGATTGGAGTGCTCTCTTAGAGAAGATGTAAGAATGGCAAATAAGCACATGCAGAAAGCTCCCAACATCATTAAACATTAAGGAAAAGCAAATTTAAACAACAAGACACAATTACATACCCAGTAGAATATTCAACATTTCCAAGTATTAGCAAGAATGCAGAGCAACTAGAACTCATACATTACTGGTAAGGATCTTAAGTGGTACAACCACTTCGGCAGTTTCATTACAAGTTAAAATTAGTATATAAGCCCTTGTAATCCTACCGCTCTACCCAAGAGAAATGAAAACATAAATTAACAAACACTTGGACAGAAATGTTTGTAGTATCTTAATCAAAGACCAAGAACAACCCAAGTATCTACCAGGTGTATGGATGCACACAACCCGTGTGTGTATCTCAGAATCATTATACTGAGCAAAAGAATTTAAATTATTTTGTTGACATGAAATTTTAGAAAAGGAAGTCATTATTGATAGTTGCCTCTGAGGGGGCTATTGTTAATTGCACATATTTAAGAAGAAACTCTTGGAAGTGGCAGATATTCTTGATTAAGGCTGTTTATCACACAAGTATATATACTTAAGACTCAAACTACATAAAAATTGGGGGCATTTTGTGTTGTATACAAATTACACCTCAATAAATTTGATTTTTTTTAAGTGTGAGAAACTGAAAAATCTAAGTAAAAATAGAATTTGGGCCACTATGGAGTACAACTGAAAAATGTGTGAACTCAAGGGATTTTTAAAGTGATAAATGAGTATTGACTGCACAGGAGTAGCAGAGTGTCATTCCCTTCAGTCTTGCTCACTTTCCACATTGTGATTATGAGGGGGATGGAGGGCATCAAAATATAGAAGGGAAACTATAGTTTCAAACTGTTTGGATAAAATAACATTTTGTCACCACTGTCACACATACGAGTCCACAGTCAGCTGCTCTGTTCTCTATGGGTGTCTGAGGAGAGTTTAAGCTTGCTGCATGAAGTCTGTTGACCTTTTTTCAAATTGTGTAGTGTTAGGTGACAGGACTGAAATGCTAATGTCTACATAGGCCAGTTCTCTGACTTTAGAAATAGTTGAAAATACAAGAAAATAATAGCAAACTTAAGTGAGAGATAGTTGGGATTTAATAAACTAGACTGTAAGTCAGGCAAATGGCATAGCTATAATATTTAAATTTCAGCAAGGCATTTAAAAAATATCTCACAATTTAAAAAATTTTTTTATTTATTGATTTTAAAGAGAGATGGGGGAGAAAGAGAGAGAAACATTGACTTGTTGTTTCACTTATTTATGCATCCATTGATTGCTCTCCTGACTGCAGATCAAACCCACAACCTTGGTGATTTGGGACAATGCTCTCAGCAACTGAACTACCCAGCTAGGGGCCTCTAATGATATTTTTGAGGACAAGATTGAGAGATATAAGATGCATTGAGAATTTACTAAGTTTATAACTATATAATGTCCATACCTGAAAACTATCAATCTAGAAGGAGATTTTTCTCCTTAATCATCTATTGAATATGATTAGCACATTTACAAATAACTCATCATTAGCACACTGATCTTTTAAGACATTTTTCTGTAAAAACTAAATTTTAATAAGCTGAAGTTATAGGCTATGTCTACAAAATATGAAATATTTGAGTCCAAAGAAACAGAAGTATACAAATATTGGATGAAGGAAATGCTTTGTAAGAACAGTGCAAGTACAACCCTTCCTAGGATTGTAACTGAATATGATTGTAGTAGGAGTTAATAGCATGATTATGGCTACCGTAAAAATACAATGGCTGATTTAATAAAATTTTTTACCCACCATAAGGAACATGAAGATGAGTCTGTCTTTTTTTAGATTCCACATACTATGTGAAATCATACAGTATCTTTCACTATGAAATTAAAGAAACCATATCCATCCAGACAGATGGGAGGAGCACAGGCGCAGAATGGGCTGGTCTCACAGTCATGTGTAGTGGATAAAAATCTGGGAGGGATATCACAGGAGCATGGAGTCCCAGACCCACACCAGGTCCCCCCAGCCCAGGGTTCCAATGCCAGAAAGATAAGTCCCCACAACTTCTGGCTGCAAAAAAACAGTAGGGATTGAGTCAGTGGAAGAAATTCCTCGAGTTCCAAGCAGTTCCTCTTAAAGAACCCACACACAGACTTACTCAGACTCCCTCTGAGCTCTAATACCAGGGTAGCAGCTTGAAAGGCACTGGTGGCAGAGAGGGAGAAATTGAAGTGTCTGGCCTCAAGGTGAGTAGAGGCCATTGTCCCTTTTCTGTACCCTCTCCACACAGAGACAGTAGGCTGGTGCCACATCTGAGATTCCATCAACCTGGTTAACACTGCCCCACCCTGAAGATCCCCAGATGCGGCCCTATGCAACTCACACGGGCCTACCTAAGCTATGTTTTCCATATGAATGGCTGGTCTTGGCTAATGCTTCAGAACTTCCTGAATCCTCTGGATCAATCAACAGCCAGACTCAATGCACCCCCAGTCCCCTCCCACTGGCCGCCCCCCAGCTCAACTAGCAGGCATCTCAAATTGCTCTACAGTTCAGTCAGGGTGCTCCCCTGGACAAAACGCAGGTTGGGGCTGACCTTGGCCTGCACCAGCCAGGAAACCCCAGAGCGTACACACCCACTGGACAACTACAGACCATGCTGGAGCGCTACCACCCTGCCCCTGCACAGCTGATCCTCCACAGAGGACAGAGGTTGGTGGTCAGTGGTCACAGCCAGTCCTTGCAGCTGAATGGCCTGGGTAAATCCCTCCCGTTGACCTGTCAACAGCATCCAAGGCTCAACTACAAGAGGAAGGTGTACTCAGCCTACACGAAGAGCACACCACAAGACACAGCTTGGGTGATAGGGGAGGCAGTGCCACTGGACCCTACAGGACACCTACTGCATTAAGCCACACTACCAAGACATGGAGTCAAAGCCCCTCTACCTAATACATAGAAACCAACACAGGGAGGCTGCCAAAATGAGGAAACAAAGAAACGGCCCAAGTGAAAGAACAGACCCAAACTCCAGAAAAAGAGCCAAAGGGAATAGAGATAAGCAATCGGATGCGGAGTTCAAAATACTGGTTGTAAGAATGCTCGAGGAACTTAGTGAGGACCTTAGCAGCATAAAAAAGACCCAGTCAAAAATGAAGGATACACTAATTGAAATAACAATTTACAGGGAAACAAAAGTAGAGTGGATGAAGCCAAGAATCAAATTAACGATTTGGAACATAAGGGAAAAAAATCAGTACAACAAAAAGAATCAAAAAAAATAATGAGGATACTATAAACAGCCTGTGGGATAACTTCTAGTGGTCCAATATGCACATCATAGAGGTGCCAGAGGGAGAAGAGAAAAAGCAAGAAATTGGATATCTATTTGCAAAAATAATAAAAAAAAAACTTTCCTAATTTGGTGAAGGAAATAAACATGCAAGTCCAGGAAACACAGAGTCCTAAACAAGATGGATGCGAAGAGGCAAGACACGTCATAATTTAAAATGCCAAAGATTAGCCCTGGCTGATGTGGCTCAGTGGGTTGAGTGCTGGCCTGTGAACCGAAAGATTGCCAGTTCAATTCCCAGTCAGGGCACACGCTTGGGTTGAGGGCCAGGTCCCCAGTTGGGGGCATGCAAGAGGCAACTGGTCGATGTTTCTCTCCCTGTCTCTCTTCCTCTCTTCCTCTCTGTCTAGAAATGAATAACTAAAATCTTTTTTAAAAATGCCAAAGGTTAAAGGTAAAGAGAGAATCTTAAAAGCAGTAAGAACAAAGCAGATAATTACCTACAGGGGAGTTCCCATAAGGCTATCAGCTGATTTCTCAAAAGAAACTGCAGACTAGAAGGAATTGGCAAGAAATATTCAAAGTAATGAAAAGCAGGGGTCTACAGCCAAGATTGTTCTGCCCAGCAAAGCTGTCACTTAGATTCGAAGGGCAGATAAAAAGCTTTCCAGACAAGAAAAAACTAAAGGAGTTCGTCATCATCGAACCATTATTATATGAAATATTAAAGGGACTTAAGAAAAAGAAGATCAAAACTATGCACAATAAAATGGCAGTAAATACAGATCTGTCAGCAGTTGAATCTAAAATAACTAAGCAAACAAGAACAGAGATGGAATCATAGACACAGAGAGTGTTTTGATGGATGCCAGATGGGAGGGGGGTATAGGGGAGTGGGTGAAGAAGCGAGGGAATTAAGAAGTACGATAGGTCATTACAGAATAGCCAGGGGGATGTAAAGTACATTATTGGGAATGGAGCAGCCTAAGAATGTCTGTATACTCATGACCCATGGACATGGACAATGGTGGGGGGATTGCCTGGGGGAATGGGGGATGCTGGGTGAAGGGGGCAAAGGGGGGAAAATTGAGACAACTGTAATAGCATAGTCAATAAAACATAATTTTTAAAAACTACTCCGTGGTGTGTGTGTGTGTGTGTGTGTCTGTCTGTCTGTCTGCATGTATATGTCACATTTTCTTTATCTATTCGACACTTAGGCTATTTCCATGTCTTGGCTATTGTGGATAATGCTGCTGTGAGCATGAGGTTACAGGTATCTCTTTGAGATCTAACTTAAATTCTTTTCGATATATACCCAGAAGTGGGATTGCTGGATCATATGGTAATTATCTTAATTTTTTTGAGGAACCATCATACTTGTTTTCAGACTACACCTATTCATGTTTCCACCAATAATGCATGAGGGTTCTCTTTTCTCTACATTCTCACCAACACTTGTTTTGTCTTTTACTAATATCCTTCTTAGCAGATATGAAGTGATAGCTCATTGTGGTTTTGAGTTGCATTTACCTTGATGACTAAGTGATGTTGAGCATTTTTGTTTTTGTTTTTGTTTGTTTGTTTCATGTACCTGTTAGCCATCTGTATGCCTTCTTTGGAAAAAAATGTCTGTT
Organism: Glossophaga mutica; assembly: GCA_039655065.1. Classification (NCBI taxonomy): domain Eukaryota; kingdom Metazoa; phylum Chordata; class Mammalia; order Chiroptera; family Phyllostomidae; genus Glossophaga; species Glossophaga mutica. Next base: position 9,899,454 of record CM077313.1, read on the forward strand.
TTTTCGTTGGATTGTTTCAGTTTTTGCTGTTGAGTTGTATGAGTTCTTTTTATTTTTTGGATGTCCCCCTATCAGATACATGATTTGCAAGTATTGCCTCCTATTCAGGAGGTTGCCTTGTCATTTTGGTGGTGGTTTCCTTTGTACTGGGGAAACTTTTTAGTTATATATAGTCCTACTTGTTTGTTTTTGGTTATCAAATCCAAAAAAAATCATCACCAAGGCCAATGTCAGGGACCTTACTACCTATGTCTTCCTCCAGGAGTTTCAGAGTTTTCAGGTCTTACATTGAAGGGGAAGAATTAGATGAAGATGTTACTCTAGTGCTTGTTGATCAGATCAAATCTAGAGTACTGTATTTAACTTGGGGCATTACATTATTCTCTAAAAAGAATGTTGAAAAGCTGAGTCTTGGATAAGAGCTTCAAAGAAGCAGCATAGAGAACAAATTTTACTAGATAATTCTTCAGCTTTTAGATTAAATGATTCTTATAGGTAAACACTTTTTCTTCAAGGAAGGAAGCTCCTAAGAGAAACCAATCAAGAGAATGATAGTCATTTAGTTTTTGACTAAATGTGTTTTCCTTCTTAACCACTTTTGTAAACCTGTAAGATTCTTGTTAATATCTTTGAAAGGTAAGAAATAGGTAATTTAATTGTCCTAAATAATGGGTAGACTTCTGTATCATCTGCAGCAAGTGAAGTTCATTTATTCATTTTTCATTCCCTCCCCTCAACCAGTTATGTGTTTGTCTGTTTCTTCTTGGCATCTTCGTTGTAACTGGTAGGTGCTTAGGAATATATGTTCTGGTGTCAGTTTCTTTAGTATTATAATTACTCTGGAATATTATTACATTATGTGGAGGTTGGGGTATGATACTCATCCCATTTTTTCAACTAGAGATTTTGAGTCCCTTTTCCTTCCAACCTTCCATTATATAGACCTGAATTTCTGTTCCTTTGCTGCTTTTGTTATAAAGATGTTACAGAAAGATTTGTTAAATGGGATAAAAGTTAGGAAAGCAGATTGTAAATACTAAAGGATTACACAGGATAAGGTAATGTTATTTCAAGTTGCAGATACATGCAACTTTTTTTTTTTTTAAGATTTTTTTTTTCCTTTTAGATTTTATTTATTTATCTTTAGAGGGGAAGGGAAGGAGAGAGGGAGAGAAACATCAATGTGCGGTTGCCTCTTGTATGTCCCCTGACGGGAACTGGCCTGGCAACCCAGGCATGTGCCCTGACTGGGAATCAAACCGCGATCCTTCGGTTCGCAGGCCCGCGCTCAATCCACTGAGCTACACCAGCCAGGGCAGATACATGCAACTTTGACCTATAATACATTTATGCTAAACAATTTCTATTAGGATTATGTCAATAGCTCAGCAATCATATTTATATCTTACAAGTTATCTAGTATTTTCTTGGTCAGAAGTGTTCTCTCCTCAGCCCTCTAGTTATATTTCTACCTTACTCTTGCTGTATTTCTTCGTGTCAGACTTGTTGGAAAGACTGCCACCATTCATCAAGAATACCTTTATCTTTCCTTGTTGTGACGTCATCGGACTGCCACGTTTTTGCATGAACCACTCATTTGGTGTTTTTAATTTCAAAGGAGACAAAACCTCTTCAAACACTAACACATTTTCTGTGAACTAAGTAACAGCTCTCACTGAAGCATGGAGCTCCACCACCTACACTCCCATCATTTAACCCCTTCTAATGGAGACAGGGTCTCCCCATCTAGAAAAAGCTTTAGATTGAGACCAGTTTTTCTCCACTTTTTTTTTATTTTTCTGTGTCTGTGCAGAACTTTTGGGTCCTAAGTAAACTTGTGTTGTAAAATGACACTGGCTCTAAAATGTCATGACAACAAGATAATTTTAGATTGTGGTCAAAGCTGTGAAGGAAATAAACAGTGTGAAGTAAGAGAGTCATTGGAGGAGAAGGGATTGGTTACTTTGTGTGGACAGTAATTTGAAATGAAAATTTGGTCTGCAAAAAGGTTTCAAAATCTTGATCTGTGGGAGGATGTGGAAGTTTAAATAAAGTGGAGAAAGTATAAATTATAAGCTTAACGATTCGCGATTTGCAAACTTCTATTTTTTTTAACTAATTTTATAGTCTCATTTTAAGGCAAACCTTATTTCCTAATAGTCATGGTCAAATTTAAAAGCCTCATTTATCTGTCTTCTCCAGCATTAAATGAAGAAAAATAACCTGGGCTAAGATATTATATGCATTCAATGTAGTTGATTCAACTGATGTATTTTAAATACTTATCTTATGCCAGGCACTGTATTCGGCACTAGGGATAAACAGAAATAAACTAGGTACAGCTCTTTTCCCTGAATGAGGGAAGGAGATTTTAGGGGTAACATAAATGACTTACCTTATTGTTGACTTTAAAGTAGATTCAGTGTGGCTGTTATAGAGGATGTTTGCTACTCACTAGTTTTAAGAAGGTATTTTAAGAATATATAAATGCTGCCTTTAAGAATGGTTTTTTATCAGTCAAATTTTCATATTCTAGTAGAGTTCTACATTCTCAATAGAAAGTGAACATGGGTAAAAAAATATATGAATCAAGCTGTTACAATAATTTCTACATAACTGAACAGTGAAAGGTCACGTGCAGTTGAGTTGGTTACGGGAAAGCTTCACTCAGGAGTTAGAATGTATGTTCAGTCTTAAAAGGTAGTATGAATAGGTAGAGAGGAGAATGAAAGCTGATTTGGGGGATGGGTGTGGGGGATATTTAAGGTGTATTTAAAGGACATGGATAAACAAGCTTGACTGGAGTGAAAAGGTTTGTATCAGTAAATAGTAAAAGATAAAGTCTTTTAGTAGAAAACAAGATTTGGCTGTACCATACTAGTAATATATATGTTCCTCTAATCCTAAATTCATTTACAGTCTATTTTAATATTTCTCAATGTAAAAGGGTTATCATGTTGTACAGTTTGCAGTTGTATCATGACTCTAAATACATCTTTGTTTATACCCCTAAATATGTTCTATAAATTTTGAGGCCAGAGTATTTAGCCCTACTCAGGTTAAAACGATGTTTTGTTTTTCAGTTACTTACACGCCAAGTCAATCATCCACAGAGACCTCAAGAGTAATAGTATCCTTCCTGAAATTTGTCTGCGAAGTTTGAAAACATCCTGACCTTTTCTTCTGCATTTTGTCTTCACATTATGTAAAAACAGTTTCATGCTAAGTTCAATGTACTATAAAGAAAATTAATAAATGGGTTTGCGTGAGAGTGTAGTAGAACAAGGTACTACAACCTGCTTTTGGTTTCTGAACAATTGAGCATTACAACAAAAATTTTCAAATCTTTGTGATAGTAAGGCACTTTTTGATTGCTTGCTTATGTTCTGTCCGTGCTGTAAAACAGGTAGTTTTTTAGCTATCTCCTAGTGTCTTTTAAAACTCTGGCCTTGCCCAGCAGTAGTTAAGATGTACCCGAAGGCTCTAAGTTAAGAATAACATGAGGTGAGAAAAAGATAATTTTTCCTCTTTCATAAACTTAGATTAAGATCCTGCCTGCCAACCACCTTCATTCCAGTGATGAGCCTTTACCACGTCCTCACAGTGCCAAAAGGCTGTTGGGGCCTATGCTACTGAAATCTTCCGGGGAAGTTTCAGGGCCTCCCAAAAACTCAGGAGAGCATCTCACCTTTTTCTACTACATTTCAAGCCCCGAAGACCTTAAAAGCAGGTCATACAGGCCAAATTAATATAAAGGACTATATTTTTTAAAAGAATATCGTATTACAGAATTATAGAGATTAGATCTACCTAATTTTTCGTAATGCTCGCTCTGATAGGAAAATGAGATCTATTGTTTTCCTTTACTTACTGCACTACAGATATTTTTCTTCATGAAGACCTCACAGTAAAAATAGGTGACTTTGGTCTAGCCACAGTGAAATCTCGATGGAGTGGGTCCCATCAGTTTGAGCAGTTGTCTGGATCCATTTTGTGGATGGTAAGAATTGAGGCTTTTTTCCATTAATTTATTTTTTGGACCCTGAGATGCTGCTGAGTACTAGAAAGTCATTGAAGGTGTCAGCAATAGTATTTTCATAGTTCCCAGTATTCATAAAAGTCAAGTTGGTCTTATTTTTTTTATATAAATAGAGCTCAATTTATCTTTATAAACAGTATTATAAAACTAGTTTCAGTGTCTTTCAAAACAAGAATATGTACTTTTAAACACTTTAAATTTTATTCAAAATTATCTCTAGAATATTTTGTGTTCCAAATGTTCCTTGTACCCTATTTCAAAAAAGAAAAAAATGTGTGCAATTTAAGCAGGTGTGACCTGTAACCATTATTCAGGTTTTGTGAAGAGAACTCCTTTTAAGGGAGAGGCTGCTTCACAGTCTTATTTAAGCCTAAATTGGAAAGTTACTTCCTTTAGACTAGAAAGAACCATATAATTATGGGGCAGCTGGGAGAGGAGAGGCGAAAAATGAGAGGTAGGTTTTTAACACTGTCAGCTCTGTGCCTGCCTGCATAGCTCTTTCTTTCTCTCCCTATTCCTACTTCTGCTTTTTAGAAAAGAAGGACAGCATATGAAAGAAGGGAACCAGAACTTGTGTGCAGTTAACCTACAGTAGGCTATGAACAGGGCAGTCTAGGAATCATTCTCTAAGCCCGTTGTTCTCTAAAGGTCCCTAAGACCCTTTCAGATGTCCCCAAGGTCATCCCTGTGTGAGACCAGATTGTTCTTCATATTCTTCAACCAGAACAACACATCACAACAGATTGAATGCAGAAGCAAATATGCAACTTGAGCTGGCTGCTGTTGAACCAGACAAAGAGAATTGCAGTTTTACTCTTCTCACTGAAGTGTTTTTGTTTTTGAAAATATAGTTACTATTTATTAAAAATGCATGATTTATGTTAGCATCTACTGGTTGCTATTTTATTATTTAAATGAATTAATAAATATGTGAATAATTTCTCAGTTTTAGTATGATAACTATCCACAAATATAATGTATATAAACTCTTTGAGGGTCCTCAGTAATTTTTAAGGCTGAAAGAGTACTGAGACCAAAGAGTGTGAGTACTGCGGCTCCTAAATACAGGGTATCCCAAAATATTAGTGCAATTTTAATAACAGAATCTGCACTTTGGGACACCCTGCTGGAAGCAGAAAAGCTGTAAGGGGCTTTCAAAGCCACACTGGCCTAAATTCTCTGAACTCTCTATAGCAGTCCCCAGGAAGGGAATTGCAAAGTAGGGATCTGAAGTAGTCAGGATGAGCCTAAGGTTGGATTGGGCTTTGATTTCTTGTAATAACTGAAGTTGGGGCAAATTGCAGGATGGGGGCTGGGGAGGTTGGACTTAGAGTTAGGAGGTGTGTGCTGTAATGCTTTGTGTGACTCTTACCCTGTACCTTTCTTAATCTCCTCCAAGTCTCCATCCTTAATGTTGAGTTGGACTAGTGGATTTCTAATGCCATTTTTATTTGTAAGATTCAGTAATTAGAGCCAGCAAGAATTTTTCTTTAGTGTATGTTTAACTATTTTAATAAATAATTATGAATGAACAAAAAACTAATTATAATTGTAATGCAGACCTCAGGCACCTTTAAGGCTCACACCTGGTAAAAAAAAAAATGACAGTGTATCCATAGAAGACAGAGGAGACAACAGATTTTAAGTACTGAAATTGCAAAACCATTAAAATTATAAAGAAAATGATACATGTTTTAAAGGTGTGTTTATTTTAACTCGTGTGGGATAGAGAGACTCAGTCAAGTCTTCAGGTCTGTCCTTTTTCAAAAGCCTTAGTAGATGAAGTTTTATATATTTTCTTTTAGTATCTTTTAGGTTGCCACCTGGATAGATGAGTTCATCTTTTATTCCACCAAACTAAATTTTAAGATAAGAGATTAGCCAAAACTACACTTAATTGTTGAATAAATCCTTTTGGGTTGATAATGTATCCAGAAACATAGATCATTCATTGGCTAGGAAAGAAGAATTTGACCAAACTAAGGTTATGTAAGTCCCTGAATTATTTACAATAATCTTTTCAACCTTGTTTTATTTATATTTTAGAGGAGAAAGAAACCTTGGTAATAAAAGTTTACAAATTAAATCCCTAAATTTGCTGAGGATTAATAATGCATTCTTGTAAGTAGATGACATACCACTTTTCATCAAGCCTGTTACCAAACAACAGCGAGGTAAAGCTGAAATTTAAAGACAAATTTTCAATTGATTTATTACTCTGTCCCACACAAAAATTGGATTCTGGCTTTGAAAGTTATGTCTGTATCACAACCAGCCTCTCAGTATTCTGGCTTGTTCATTACATCACAGTTGTATGTGGTTAATTTTGTAAAAGCAGTATCAGTAAAATGTAAGACAAAATCAAGTAGATGCAGCCTTCTCCACCCCTGTTGTTTTCCTCTCATCAGGACCTCCCCCACGTCTTCCATCAGTGGTTCTCAACCTTGGTTGGGCGTTAAAATCCTTTGGGGACCCTTAAGAACTAACAGTGCATCCCCAGCCTCTGATGTTATACTGTTGGGCTAAAATGTAGTTTGGACCTTGAGAGGTTCAAGGCTGCACAGGCGGTTCTGTGTGCAGGTGAAGCAGAGGGCCATTATTGCCTGCCTTGTGAGAGTCACCTGCCTTCCTCTGACCAATAACCAGGCCTCTTGTACAGGTCTTTTAGCCATTTTTGCAATTAGTTCCGGTTTGGGTATCAAATTAATGTTTTCACTTTATTTTATTTATTTATTTGTTTGTTTGTTTGTTTATTTAGAGGGGAGGGGAAAGAGAGAGGGAGAGAAACATCAATGTGTGGTTGCCTCTCGTGCAACCCCTACTGGGGACCTGGCCCACAACCCAGACATGTGCCCTGGCTGGGAATCAATCCAGCAACCCTTTGGTTCACAGGCCTGCACTCTATCCACTGAGCTACACCAACCAGGGCCACAGAATTTTTTATTAATACTCTGCAATTTCTCTTAATTCCATCCAAATGAAATAATACAGAAGATTCAAGGTGAAAGAACTCTTTAAAGCTAATTTTTAAGCAACCATTTACTGTATTTCATGTAAGTAGCCAATAAGAAATCTACCTATAAAATACAGTGACTGAAATGCATAAAAATGTAGTAAATATTATTTGGCCCAAGAAGCAGCAGCCAAAAGATTCTTTATCCCGTCTTCTATATAATCTATCCACTGTCTATTTCTTTGTTAATAAAACATCCTGGTGTGTTTATACCACTTTTGGAGACAGGAAAGGGTTTTAGAGTTGAGTTTGTCAGTCTTGAAATTTTACCATTATTGTCTAAGGTCCCCTGAGATGGGAGAATCATTTGTACCAATGGGAAAACTTAAATCCTAAGGCACTTACCGTAGTGGTTGTGCTACTCCCAAACATCTTACAACCACAGGTATAGTATTTCCTGATGAATCAGGAATGGGAAGTGGGGACTGATTCTTGATAGGTAAGTCAAGGGAAGAATTCAGATGGCAACGGTGATATTTTGTGTCAAAAGAGGGAGGCTGTTAAAATTATTAAAATCTTAGTAATGCAGGTAGAATCTCAGCTTAATGCTGCCTCTTCTAGAGTTTACAGAGCATTTTTTTTACTCTCTCAATCAGGTATATTTCTTTGACCAATAATAAGAGAATTAATTACATATTAGATGGGTTACTTAAAGGTAAAAGCATTTTTGTGGGAATTGCAGTACTTTGGTTTTCAGTCTTTATGCAGTTGAAATAAAGAATAAACAAGAATATTTTTCTTTTTATGTTCTAACAGGCTCCAGAAGTAATCAGAATGCAAGATAAAAACCCGTATAGCTTTCAGTCAGATGTATATGCATTTGGGATTGTTCTGTATGAATTGATGACTGGACAGTTACCTTATTCAAACATCAACAACAGGGACCAGGTAAATATTTACCATCTCTTGGGGTTTATTATACTTACGTGAAGTTCAGGTTCATTGTAGAAATGAACTGGTTAAGTCCTGGATAAGTATTAAGCATAGATCTCTTGGTCTTTGTTACCAGTTTAGGTATCTTTTGTATACTTTCAGTAGTAATAACAGCATATGAGGCCTTTCCTTGAAATGTCATTCTTAATTAAGTATGGCAACGGAGTGAGACTCCTGATCTTCTGACTGGAAACTAGAGGTATGACAGTAACTGTACTTCCTGTTTCTCGACCACAGCACAGTGAGAAGCATGAGCTCCGCTGCTACCTGAGCAGGGACTCAGCCATAAATGTCATACCAAACTATTTAAATTATTAAGGTTTCTTCATTTTTTTTTTTTTTAATTTTTAAAACCAGGTAAATGGAAGAACTGTGCCATCATGCTTTCATTTTTCTGTACGGGGAATTCTAGTATGAGGAATTTTTTTACTTCACTCTTCCTAAGTTCCTATTCTCTTGTCTCTTTCCCAAATGTACTAATGTAGGCTTGTGCAGCTCTTTGCCTTTTCTGTGCCATAGTGAATTCACCTAGGCTTTTAACACTGCCCAAGAAAAAGGAATTGTCTTTACTTAAGTTACTTTGTATACCTTAACATTTTAAAAGTAATTGTGTGGGGTGGGGTGGGGGGGACGATTGCAGCAGTTAGTATATTAAAAACAATAGCTTTGATTAAAATTAAATAATATTTATACTTTATACTGTATCAGGATCACCTGGGTAATTTGCTAAAAGAATAAAGAGATATGCTGAGCAGTTTCTGATTCAGTGGAATGGGGTCCAAGCACCTGCGCTGTTTAAGTTTCCCAGCTGATTCTGATACATACCAAATCGAGGGTCACCAATCTGAAGAATTTTTCTTTTAAGTATGAGCATTTTATATGTGTAATCATATCCTCCCAACCTAATGAAATAATGGCTCCATGTATTCATGTGTTATTTCATCTCAGTAGTTTGTGTTTTAGTCAAGAGCTCACTCTCAGTCTTGACAGTGATAGCTCGGCATAGCTTTCTCATTAAGAACTTCCACTGTTGCCCTGACTGGTGTAGTTCAGTGGATTGAGCACCAACCAAAGGGCTGCTGGTTTGATTCCCAGACAGGGCACATACCTGGGTTGTGGGCCAGGTCCCCAGTAGGGGCTGCCGAGAGGCAGCCACACACTGATGTGAAAAAAAAAGAACTTCCACTGTCATGGGATAGCAGAGAAGTAATCTAAGTTATCGTGCAGCTGGTAACGTGCTCATTGAATCGCCATGTGGCCCTTAAATAGTGGTCTTAATTCTATATTTTGAAAAAAAATTTAAATGACTCTATTTCTACCCAAGTCAACACAAACCTAATTTTTTTACTTGGTATTTGGTCTATTTCATGCCTTTAGAATATTGAAACTTAGCTTTGAGTGTTTAAAAAAAAATCTATGACCTGGCTTCTGATGATCTGATATTTTAAGCCTGTATAAAAGTTAAATTCCGGGCGGACCAAAATGCTAGCTAAAGAACACCATTGAAACATACCACCTACTCTGCTGGATCGCTGGGAGGACTGCTCTGCAAGACTGCCATCTCTAATGTGCAAGCTCCGTGTGCTCTGCCTTCTACAGTCCTGTTTCCTCGGCCACACAGCTTAATTCCCTGTGCCTTGTTCACTTCTCCTACTTATACTAGTTTTCTATAGGGATTACTGGGGAAGTTTAGTTCAGCTTTAGTTGACTTATCATGGAAGCTACAAATAATAAAAATTTATGAACTTAGATGAAATCCATTTGCCAATGCTTATTTTAATAAAACAATAAATTTATATTATGGAAACACGTGTTACTATCTGCAAGAAATGGATAAAAGTATCCCAGAGTTCTGCACTTACCTACTTCTTGGCATTTTAGGTACTTTGTCCTCCTTGGGAGTATAGTAAATGATGTGGCAAGGGCTTACTCTCCATGAGAGAAGTGAGTGACCAACAGAAGGGTAAGGAGGTAAATAAGTGAATTATCAGCTTTACTGGTTGATTCTTACCGATAGTAGAGAGGCCTGTGGAATTTGCCAGTCTAAAACCAAGTTCAGTATTTAATAAAGAAAACTGTGATAAAAGAATGATAGACTCTTGCCATTACCATTCTGCTTCATTGTCTCCCGTCTGCTCTCTTCAGATGGCACTTTCCATGAAACCCCCTCTTTTGAATTGATAACTCTAGTCATCCTCAATGAAATGTAATCCCAGGTGTTGCTTCATTCATCTCCTTGATTTGAGTTTTCCTTCTTCCTCTTATACTTTGGTCTCCGTGGCTCTCAGATTGGACTTCTACTTGAAAATCCATGATTGTTCTTTTTCATGGGAGATGGAAAGCTGCTTCTTTAACACATAATAGGAACCATTTCTCTACGCTCTTACCCCTGTAGTCGGAGGTGGAGGTGGCAGTTTTAATGACAGTAAAATTCAAGGCAGGACTCTAGTAAAGCAGTGTGGTGTAAGGGCAGACTTTGGATTCACAGCCTGCAAAACCTGGTCGCATTAACTGTCTAAGTATATATTTTTTCAATTATAAAAATAAGAAACTGAACTAAAGAATTCCTTGCAGTAATAAAAATCAAATTCTTTCCTAAAACAGGTCTCTTAGCTCCTTGAGGGATGATCAGCCCTGTGTTACTTTGCAGAGTAGCATGCCTTCTTACTTTAGTTACCCTGTTGCTGAAAACCTGAGAAGTTGCTTTGTCATTTTTTTTCCTCTTTAAGATTCCAGTTTTTTTCTAATTACTGTATTCTTTGCTCTTTCAGTACAGCTTCTCTACTAAATTGAGATTCATAATGTGCTCATTTAAGCTAGGTATATTAACTGTCTACCTTCATCGCTTTCTTTTCTTGGAGTAGAAATGCTGTGTCATCTTAACATAACGTTCATCTGTTATTTCAAGCGTATTCCAGTTATTATTGTTGTATAACAAACCACCCAAAACATAGTGGCTGAAGCAAATCATGAACCTGCAATTTGGGCTGCTCTGAGTGAGGAAAGTGTATCTCATATTTCACTGGTATAGTCTGGGGTAGATTCACTGAGTGTTAAAGGATCCACTTCCCCAGTGGCTCATTCATAAACCTGACAAGGTGATACTAGCTGTCATGTGGAAGCCAGGCAGGGCCCTCAGTTCTTCTCCATCTGAGTCTTTCTTTATGTGCAGATTTTCTTCACAGGAAACCTGGGGTTTCTCACAGCGTGGCGGCCAGGTGGTAAGCACAAGATCTCAAGGGACAGGAAATGCTAAGTGCCAGTGTCTTATCAACACAAATTATTTTAATAAAAATTTCTTTGATGTAGAATAAACAAATGGGATCTCATCAAAATAAAAAGCTTCTGCACAGCTAAAGAAAACAGTATTAAAATAAAAAGAGAACCAACTGTATGGGAAAACATATTTGGAAATGATAACTCAGACAAGGGATTAATCTCCAAAATATATAAAGAACTTACAAGACTCTACTCTAAGAAGACAAGCAACCCAATTAAAAAATGGGCAAAGGATTTGAACAGACACTTCTCCAAGGAGGACATACAGAGGATCCAGAGACACATGAAAAGATGCTCGATATCTCTAGCTATCAGAGAGATGCAAATTAAAACTACAATGAGATACCACTTGACACCAGTCAGAATGGCCTTCATAAACAAAGCAACAAACAGCAAGTGTTGGAGAGGTTGTGGAGAAAAGGGGACCCTAGTGCACTGTTGGTGGGATTGCAGATTGGTACAACCACTATGGAAAACAGTATGGAATTTTCTAAGAAAACTAAAAATGGACATACCTTTTGACCCAGCAATTCCACTGCTTGGATTATATCCTAAGAATCCTGAAACACCAATCCAAAAGAATCTATGCACCCCTATGTTCATAGCAGCACAATTTACAATAGCCAAGTGCTGGAAGCAACCTAGGTGCCCATCAGTTAATGAATGGATCAAAAAACTGTGGTACATTTACACAATGGAATTCTATGCAGCAGAAAGAAAGAAGGAGCTCCTATCCTTTGCGACAGCATGGAAGGAATTGGAGAGTATCATGCTAAGCAAAATAAGCCAGGCAGTGAAAGACAAATACCATATGATCTCACCTTTAACAGGAAGCTAATCAACAAAACAAAGAAACAAGCATAATATAAACAAAGACACTGAATTTGAGAACAGTCTGACAGTGTCCAGAGTGGGAGGGGAGGGAATTTCGGGGGGAAAGGGGAACGGTTTAGAGCAACAAGTATAAAGGACTCATGGACAAAAACTATGGGGGGTGGAAATGGGAGGAAGGTGGGGAGGGCTGGGGTGGTGGGCTGGGACGGGGTAAAAGACAGAAAACTGTACAATATCAACAATTAAAAAATACTGATTAAAAAAATAATAATTAAAAAAAAAGTTAAAAAAAAAAAAAATTTCTTTGATGCCTACTATATGCAAAGCAGTGGGCCGTAAAAGGACACAGAGAGGAAGGGAACACAGGCTGAGCTCTCTCTCAGTGGAGTGTGCAGCTCTGTTGGTGTGGTGCAGGGCCGTGATACTGAGGGTGAGCAGATGTGTGCAGAGGAGTGAGTGCTGAGTGTGGATTGAGAATGGAAACAAGCAGTCCCAGAGTTTCAGACCGAGCTGCCGATCATGTAGTGTGGGAGCCACTTGAATATTCTGTCCATGGAAGACATCCAGGAAAGGCTCTCTTAAGTTTAAATAATTGCAAAGAGTGTAATTTCCCATGTATAATATTAACATTTCAAAATAAAGCCATTATAGCCTTCTTTTAAATGTACTCAATAAAACCTAAAAGTCATACTGATTAGATACCTACCATCACTTGTTTAAAAAAGACAAAAGCTCTTCATTAATTTTTGGAAGTCTTACATGGCTCTTTTTTTCCTCATTGAACTACTTGTATTCTACTTTCCCCACAAAATTTTTTCCTAATGTAACACAGTTTTATGCTTTAAAGCCTTCAATTGATCACTTAAGTTACATCTCTGCAGCAATAAAAATAAGTACTTAAACTTAGAATTAAAAAATTTCCTGTTATTGTTATCAGCTGTGAATGTTAATTTTTTTAATTGTGAATTATGCCGTTAATAATTATTAATGTGTAACTGATGAAAATAAGTTTTGATTGCGTAGAAACATCAAAGGTAAAATTTTATGGGAAGTGTGTGTCTTAATGAACAACATGGGACTTTTCAATTCATTTAAGTAACTGGGTAAATACAACTTTTGCTAGCATGAGCTGAGACTTAGCATCAGTCCTTTTCCTTGTGTTATTTTTTAAATAAGCACTGAGAAATAGTGTTCAAATAAGTAAGAAGATGAGAAAATTAGGGATTTTGTTATAATTGTATGGAGAGTTCAGTGGTCCCCCAAGACCACCTTCAGGTTCAGTAATTCATTCAGTCTCACAGAACTCACTGAAAGTTGTTCATTACTACATCAAAAGGACACTGATTAAAATCTGCCAAGGAAAGACAAGCATGGGGCAGAATCCACAAGAGTTCCACGTGTGGAGGTTCCGACTGTCCTCTCCCAGTGGGACTGTGGACAGCACTAAGTGCTCCCAGCAGCAACATGTGACAGCATGTACAGAGTACTGCCAACCAGACACTCACTCACTCAGGCCCTGGAGTTCAGAGTTGTTGTTGGGGCTCAGTCGTGTAGATATGCTTGATGACCTCTGCGGCCCATCCTAGTCTTTAGCCCCTCCAGAGGGCAAGCTGATAACATGTGAATCTTAGCCCCCTCTATAAATCACATTCATAACATAGACTGTCTGGCATCTCCCAGGGCCCCCAGGTAAACAAAGACAGAAAGGACATTCCAAGGGGTTAGAGATTGCCTCCCAGGAGCCAAAGGCAAAGGCCAGCCCTCTATATTGGCAAGATTAATTCTTTACCATACACCATACCACTCTTTATTTGAACATATTTCTTTAACATACCAAAAATTACACATAAAATAATCATTATTTTAATAATCAGCTAACAATTCAATTCATTTTACTGAAAGCAAAGAATTGGAAGCCAGCTGTACTACAAAGGGAATGTTACCCATCCATTGGAGCACAGTTAGACATCAGTATTTGGAAGTGTCCTTTTGGTACCACAGCAGTTTACACCCTGGCGTGCTGTGTACAGTAGTGAATTTCCGTATTGGTAAAAAGTAACTTTTGTAAAGTGGGAGAAGGAAGACAAGCTTTATACCTTCACTTTAGTGATGTACTTGGGCACATCAGCTTATAGTTGAACAGGCTTATTGTAGCACCAAACAGGAAGTAACATAAAAGTAGGATATCAGTCTTGACTTTCTTAATCAGCTATGCCCTGTAACAAGAGGTCTCTCTCACTGGCTCTCTCTACCTTAGCCTCTAATCTGTCCCTATTTGACCTGTTCCGTCTGAGAGGAAAAACCGTCTCTCCTCCCTGAGTCCCAAGACTCCCAACATCTCTCTCTGTCCGCTCTCAAAAGAGCTGAAAATTAAGAAATTATAAAAATTACAAATCTCTGCACCCAGGGAAGACAAGCCTTTTTACTTATTGAACAGAAGATTTTAGTTTTCTCTGGAGGTGGTTCTAATGCCCCATTTGCGTTTACTCAACAAGAGTTTAAAATGTGGATGTAAAAACAACTGCTGAAAAGGTTAACTTTTTTCGGTTCCATTACATAAAATATAAAGGGCTTAGCGTGATGCCCAACAAATTATTTAAGTAGGAAAGAGGCACATTCTGATCTGTGTTTCACAACAATGACCCTACCAGTGGGCAATGGATGAGTAGAGACTGGAGCATGGAGAACAATTAGGAGACCTTAACAGTAGCCCACAGGTCATGGAGATTACAGCTTGCAGCCCAAGCAGTGTTGTTTCCCGGTCTGTATGTAGGCATCAGAATATAAGCCCTGTGGTTTTAAACTTTTCATTGATACGTAAGGTACAAACAGAAGGGCACACATGTCTTACGTGTACAGCTTGAATTTTCAGTGTTTATATATTTTTCAACTTATCTACAAGTTTTTTGATTTGCCTTTTTTTTTCTTCCCAGATAATTTTTATGGTGGGACGAGGATATCTGTCTCCAGATCTCAGTAAGGTACGAAGTAACTGTCCAAAAGCCATGAAGAGATTAATGGCGGAGTGCCTAAAAAAGAAAAGAGATGAGAGACCACTCTTTCCCCAAGTAAGAAATACTTTGTTATCTAAGAGGACAGACTAATATTCTGATGCAGAGTTTTAAGCATTTTTTGAGAGCACACAGTTTGTATTTCATGGATTTGGATTTTGTGTGATTATGTGCAGACTCCAGATAAGTAAACACAAAGACCATTTCATAAAGGTCGAACAGTGGTACACCTAGAAACTTGGGATCCCAACTCAAAATATTCAGAGTTTGCTTTTGCCTAGCCATTCTCAAAAGTTAAGTTTTTAACTAAGTTTTTGAAATATTTGTACATTTATTTAAAGAGCATAAAACAGTTACATATTAAGTAATGTTTTTATGAAAAATAATTACATTTCCTCGCCCCCCAAAAATAGGGAGAAAAGTAGCATTGTAAAAAAGATTTACATTTTTATAAATCTCTGCAGAAAGAAGACAGCTGGATTCTCTGGTTTGAATTCACTATGATGCAATATCTTATATCATGTAGCCTTTGAAAACTCCATTTACACATGTAAAATGACAGTAACGAAGGCAAGTACTGTCTTAGTGCTATGATGAAAATAGTTTTGTCACAGACCACATTTAAATGCTGCTTTAATTCTTCTTGATGGTGAACAGATTCCAAACTTCCCTTTAATATGAGGTCTTTTTGAGGGGCCTTGCTCTGCTTTTTGGAAATTTTTCATTTTTTTATCTATTTATATTATAAGTAAGGGTAAAGCCCTTAAGTTCATAATCTTTCAGTGAGCCTCACAAACTGGAACTAAGTACCTGAATAAGCTTAGAAAGTTTAGCTGTAGTAGATATTGTAATGTAATATATCCCACTGGTAGTGTTTTATGATGTGATGAGCACTTTATAAACGTGTCTCAATCATTCAGTGCAGTTTTCAAGTGCCGGCTCCCATAGTTACTCAGCTTCTGTAATTACTGAGTTGGTCCTTTTCTAAACCTATGCCTTTGAATATGCAGTCCTAGCTGAGTTTCTTAGACAAAGGCCATTGTTACAGGAATGAGCAAATCTTTCATTCCCATCTTTAAAAAATTAAAGGTAGAATTTATGGTTTTACTAAGTCTCTTGGGGGCTGTCTCAGAGTGGGGAGGGGAGGTTAATTGGTTGGGTGGGTAGACACATGTTTTACAAATTGGAATTCTAAGCTACTGTACTTTTGAGGAAGAGTTGTTTTCTTAACCTGGAAAATGACTGCTTTAAGACCATCAAAGTAGAAGATCAGCATTGTTGGCCACTGTCAGCAGAACCCCACACCATGTTCTTTTCACATCCTGGGGCTAGGGTTTCGTAATTGAACTGGTTGATGTACATTAATAATGCAAATTAGAGACTTAGGCCCACTTTTTAAAAAGGCATTAATGGGACAAAATGTTCATATTCCGAAATATAAACAGCATTTCATTGTTTTCATGGTATCAGAAAATGAAATGCCCACGTGAATTTTCCGGATTATTGAAAACTTCCTCTTCTAAGAATTATTTTTTAATTTTCATTAGAGAATCTCTTTTTACACCTTATGCAAACTTAAATTTCAAGTGGCCAAAGGTTTAAGTATAAAAAATAAAATTATAAAAACATGAAATCATTTTTATAACCTTGAGGTAGGAATGACTTTTCTAAGCAAAAGATAAAATCCAGAAGTTATAAAGGAACTGATTAGCAGGTATGACTTTATTAAAAGTTTTTAAACTTTTATATAGTAAAACATAATATTGAAAAGTAAACACGGAAAAATAATTATAGCCTGTATAACAGAAGTTAAATATTTGTATTGTACAAAGGGCTCCTTCAAATCAATAACTAAAAGATAATCAATAGAAAATAAGCAAAAGATATGAACTGGTGATTCACAAAAGAAATAACATATGGTGAATGACCTTTACGATAAAATGTTAAGAGTTCAGGGGTAATCAGTAAAATGCAGAGTAACATAATAGTGAACTATGTTTGATTTTCCGCCTCAGATTGGCAGTAGTCAGCATGGAGAACAATGTTGGAAAGTGAGGAAGAAAGAGCCTTTTAAATTTTTTAGCAGTGTTGAGGGAAGGTAAATTGGATAGACCTTTTAAAAGGACTTTGTAGACTCCATAAACTTAAAATACATATACCCTTTGCTCTGACAATTCCACTCCTAAAAACCTGTACTGCTGAGCCTGCTTCCACAAGTATTCAGGTATGTACAAAAATGTTTATTTACTGTAAAAGGAAAAATTAAAAACATAAAGATCAGGATAGCTCTGTAGGTGTCAAGGATATCAGTAAGGGAAAAAGCAATGCAGAAAAAGATATGCATGATGACACTTTAAATTTTGGTGAATTTGGGGGTGGCCTCTGCTTTCAAATGTGCGTGTTTATGCATAGGAAAGGTCCAGAAGGAAGTATCGACTCTTTAACAGTAGTTACCCCAAAAGATAGGATTTATGCTTTCCTATATTGTTTGAATTTTGATTTGTATTATGCTTGTAATTTTTTTTAAATGGTAACATTGCTTATTTCTTTGCTGCCTTACGCTGATCATTATATAGATGACAGTGTAATGGTAGCTCAGAAAAATAATAATAGTAATAATAATGCTGCTAAAGTTTTGTTGAGTACTTACTATATGCCAGGCACTGTGCCAAGCCCTTTATACATATGTCTCATGATTATGTTCATACAGTACCACACTGTATACTGTAAGAGACCATTCTGCGTGGCATGGGCCCAGCTCCCACTTGGAAAGGCCAGTGGAAAGCAAGGTCCAGTACACAGGACCCACGCACATGGATAGGTTCTCCCGTGGGGAATCAGGCCTGCATTGTACCTAGGCTGCTTTGAGACTTGCTTTTTGCTAAAACTGCCTCACCCTGCATTCAGGTGGCAAATGTTTACTGCATATCTTTAAAGTAACTTCCAAAAATCTATGCTAAACCTTTCAAGGATGGGTGTAACCACTTCAACCACTTTTCCCTTTGCATTTGCAAATATCCTTCTTCTGTGATGTAATTAGCAACATCCTCTCCTTTGTTTTCTGTAAAAAGTAACTACCTAAAGCATACCTGTGCATAGTGCATTAAGGACCATCCTCAATGTAATGTGCCCAGAAAAGCATAAAAGCCTGTGAAGGCAAGGGTCAGGGCGCGCTCCTCTTGAGTGAGTGTCCAAGGTGCTCCGAGGCTCTCTCCCCTTGACAGAGTGGCTGTGCTGTCCCTTTTCCTCCACAGGACTTGGTAGTCCGTGTGAATTTGTCTTATCTCATCCACAGTGCCGCAGACACTGCTGGCTGGTATCTGCATCAGCATGCCTTGAAGAGTCATAACCTGTTTCTTTATACCTTAAAATATGCTGAATTTCTATGTTTTGTGTGTTGGTGTCTTTATAGAGTTTTCCTGTCTTCTTCACTCTTGGGTTGTCACCTGTCCCTTCTCACTTCTGTGCTGCTGGCTGTCTGGGTTTTTGGGGTCCTTCTCTTAATACTGCTTGTAGGATGCTTCCCATTGCGAAGTTCCTTTCAAGACTGAGTTGCTCTGATGGTTCTGTTATTAAGTCACATAGTGCTTTATTTAACATGCTCTCATCTTCCCCATAGGAACTGTGGTGTACAAGAAATAGGCATTTAACTGGTTGAAATGTTGTATTATTTACTGTTCCAAGGCTGGCAAATGATCTAAAATGTAAATAAAAGCTAATTATGGGTTAATTTCCCCATTCGGTTTACAAAGACTAAAGCTGTAAGTAGTTTGGTAGTTTTTAAGGAAAAATATCAGTTTCCTAAGTATTTTTCTTTGGCATTTAGGATAATACCGAAAACAATGTAAGAGTCCAGGTGCTTTCCTGTATGGTGGGGCTCTTAAAGATTAATACCACCTAGATTTTTATCCTTTTTTCTTTTTTGCTTTTTTTAGATCCTTGCCTCTATTGAGCTGCTGGCCCGCTCATTGCCAAAAATTCACCGCAGTGCATCAGAACCCTCCTTGAATCGGGCTGGCTTCCAGACAGAGGATTTCAGTCTCTATGCTTGTGCTTCTCCGAAAACACCCATCCAGGCAGGGGGATACGGTGCGTTTCCTGTCCACTGAGCTGAATTAATGCAAGGGAGTGTACAGAAGGGTAGGGACAAGGGGTAATGAACATGTTTGCTCATATATTAGTTAAGTTAAATAGGACTGTTTTTAAAGGTGAGCCAAAGAAAACTTTTGTTTTTAAAGACTGGATATAATTTTTCCCAATCTAAAATTCATACTTAGCATTGGATTTTCAACCTCCAAGGGTTTTTAAATGTATAGACATTGCGAAGAAATTGCAGTGCCTCTTCCAGATGCTTTACTATTCCCAGTTTGTTTTGTTTCCTTGGTTATTCTAATTATTAAACTTTCCCCAGGCACCTTTTGTCATTAGCCCCCGCCTATCCATCAGGGTCTCCGAAGAGCAGTGGCACTCCTGTGCATGTGTGTGCAGGGGGAAGGTGACAGTAGGGTCGCCTGTGTCGGGCGAGGCGGAGCAGACAGATCACATTCAGGAAGTCACTAAAATTGAATAGACTTATTTTTATTCTTAATATTTTTTCTGTAACTATTTCTTTTTATTACAATTTGGAAAGTGTGAATGTCCTTTATTCCCTTAAAGCAACAAACTAGACTAAATCTCTTTTTATAAATTGTGGGTGCAGGTAACCAAAGCCATCATGAGGAGTGGCATTTTTGACATGAGTAACATGGTTTAAGTTTGGGTTTTTAGTGGGGAAATGTTATAAATTGGAGTTCCTTTTCGATACTTCTTTATATATTAAGGATATCTTACATATATAGAAGCCATATTTCCTTACAAATGCACTACCTCCTCCTCCCCCAGAAAGCTTCACAGAATCCTGTGAGAACTCTTAGGTTTGTTTGTTTTTCTTTTAGATATCTGGTTGCCAAACACCAGGTAATGGATTTTTTTAAAATTATTATTACTTTAAATTCTCTTACCTCTCGTGATGCCTATTTTAGCAATCACCTGATCCATGTGTCTCATAACATTTCTGTGCTCCTTATGTTCTTTGCCCAGCAATTCTACTTATTATAAATGAATACCACTCTTTTTTTGTGTTCTGTGCTACAAAGTATTTGTTAGCGCTTTCTAATGCTTTATACTGTCTTGTGGAGAAAATGACTGTAACATGACAGTCAATATATTCTTACTGTGAACCATAATCTTACTGGGAAGCCACATCGGTGTTATTTTATCAAAGAAATTGCATCTCTACTTCAGAGTCAGCCTAGGGACCAAAATCAGCCTGTTAAATATATCTTCATTTATTCAATTTGGATTCGTGCTGATTTTTAAATAATAGCTGACAGTTCAAAGTTATTAAGGCACACAGACAACATCTGCATAAATGCTGTCTTATTTGAAGCCAATAAAGAAAAAGATTGGAAAGACTTTAAACAACTAATAATGACTTAGTTTTTAAGTACCACGAATTTTTTAAACTTTTTTTTTATTTGAATAGGTTAGATTTCATCCAAGAAAACTACTCAGTGATAAGTATGGCATACCTTTAGCCCCTCATTTGGGTAGCTTAAGATATAGGTCATTCATGTTCTAGAAATTGATTCAGCCCTGGCTGGTGTGGTTTAGTGGATTGAGTGCTGGCCTGCTGACTGAAAGGTCACTGGTTCGATTCCCGGTCAAGGCACATGCCTGGGTTGTGGGCCAGGTTCCTGGTTGTGGGCACAGGACAAGCAATCAATTGACATTTCTTTTCTTTTGTTGTTGTTTTGGCTGTTGTCACTTTTATTTTTTAATGTTCTATTGTTTATGCTATTATAGTTGTCCCAATTTTCCCCTTTCTTCCCCTTCCACCAAACCCACCCCCCACTTCATAGTCAGTCCCCACACCATTGTCCATGTCCATGGGTCCTTCATGTATGTTCTTTGACTAATCCCTTCACCTTCTTTCAGTCAGTCCCCACGTCCCTCCTCCCCTTTTATAGCTGTCATTCTATTCTATGATTCTATGACTCTAGTTCTATTTAGCTCTGTAAGATTATGTGGTTATTCGTCTTTCACCGACTGGCTTATTTCACTTAGCATAATAGTCTCCAGTTCCATCCATGCTTTCACAAAAGGTAGGAATTTCGTCTTTTTTTCTGTTTGATAGTATTCCAGTGTGTAAATTTACCACAGTTTTTTAATCTACTCATCTGTCGATGAGCACTTAGGCTGTTTCCAAATCTTGGCTATTATAAATAAATAGTGCTGCTGTGAACACAGAGGTACATAAATTGTTTTTGAATTGGTGTTTTAGGATTCTTAGGGTATATTCCCAGCAGTGTAATCATTGGGTCAAAAGGCAGTTCCATTTTTTATTTTTCGAGGAAATTTCATACTGTTTTCCACAGTGGCTACACCAGTCTGCGTTCCCACCAACACACAGGGGTTCCCTTTTCGCCTCATCCTTGCCAGCACTTGTTTGTTGATTTATTAAGGATAGCCATACTGGCAGGGGTGTGGTGATATCTCATTGTCCTTTTGATTTGCATCTCTCTGATGGCTAGTCGTGTTGAGAATTTCTTCTTATGTCTATGGGCCATCTGTATGTTCTCTATGGAGAAGTGTCTATTTAGGTCCTTTGCCCATTTTTTAATTAGATTGTCGGTTTTCCTGGTGTTGAGTTATATGAGTTCTTTATATATTTTGGATATTAAACCCTTGTCCAGTGTATCATTGGCAAATATGTTTTCTCGTACAGTTGGTTCCCTTTTCATTTTGATGTTTTCTTTAGCCAGGCAGAATCTTTTTAATTTGACGTAGTTATATTTGTTTATTTTTTTCCTTTATTTTCCTTGCCCTCGGAGATATGTCAGCAAAAATATTTCTACGTGAGATATCTGGAATTTCATTGCCGATATTTTCTGCTAGATTTTTGTTGTATCACAACTTATATTTAAGTCTTTTATCCAGTTGGAGTTTATTCTTCTGTATGGGATAAGTCGGTGTTCTAGTTTCATTTTTTTGCACATACCAGTCAGTCCAGTTCTGCCAACACCATTTATTGAAGAGACTGTCTCTGCTCCATAGTATGTTTATGCTCCCTTTGTCAAAAATTAATTGACCACAGAGACATGGGTTTATTTCTGGGCTCTCTGTTCTGTTCCATTGGTCTGTATGTCTGTTCTTATGCTGGTACCAGACTATTCTGATTATAGCAGCATTGTAGTATAGTTCAATATTAGGTATTGTGATCCCTCCAACTTAGTTCTTCTTTCTTAAGATTGTTAAGGCTCTTGGGGGTCTTTTTTGGTTCCATGTACATTTTTGGAATGTTTGTTCCAGATCTGTGAAATATGCCATTGGCATTTTAATGATTAAAAATTACAGATTGCATTGAATCTATAGGTTGCTTTGGGTGGTATGAGCATTTTAATGATGTTAATTCCTCCAATCCATGAACACAGTATATGCTTCCATTTATTTGTATCTTCCTCAATTTCTTTCTTCAGTGTTCTGTAGTTTTCCGAGTACAGGTGTTTTACCTCTTTGGTTCAATTTGTTCCTAGGTACTTTGTTGTTGTTGCTGCTGCTGCTGCTATAGTAAATGGGATTTTTCTCTTAGTCTCTCTTTCTGATAGGTCATGTTGGTGTACAAAGATGTCATCAATTTCTGAATATTGACTTTGTATCCCAAATTCACTTACCTTAGTAGGTACCAAGTAGTTTTTTTTGTGGTGACTTTGGGTTTTCTGTATGCACTCTCATGTTGTCTGCAAAGAATGACAGTTTTACTTCCTCCTTTCCAATTTGGATGCTTTTTATTCTTGTCTGATTGCTGTGGCTAGGACTTGAGGTACTATGTTGGTAAGAGTAATGAAAGTGGACACCCCTTGTCTTGTTCCTGATCTTGAGGGAAATGCTTTTAGTTTTTGTCCATTGAGTTCCATGTTTCTCTGCCAAATTGATGTTTCTCTCCCTCTCTTTCTCCCTCCCTTTCCCTTTAAAATTTTTAAAACAAAAATAAATAGTAATTACTTAACACGCCAGCTTAAATGGCCTTTCTCTCAAGTTGGCCACTCTCTCAATTTGAGGAAATGATCTGCCCTTTTTTTAAAATACAGTGTTATAAAAAGGGTTACGTCATATCTAAAACATTTTGTCAGTTTATAGGCTTATTTACTTGAGAATTATTGAGCATTTCTGTAGTACTTTTTATTTTACTAGTATTTCATCTCTCCTGTGATCGTTTTTCTAAAGAACTTAAGAAATCCAGTGTGTCTGTGCCAGAATGTTCCTCATCCTTTTGAAACTGCCTGAAAAGTCACCACAAAGAAAGAACGGGGCTTATTCTGGTTATAAATGGCTGCCCCCTTCTATCTAAAGTGTGATTGATTTATCAATGGGGGACACACATGAGAGGCAACCACACATCGACATTTCTCTCCTTCTCTTTTCTCCCTCCCTTCCCCCTGTCTAAAAATAAAATCTTTAAAAATAAAGTATGATTGATTTATATACAGAATAATATTATATTAGATTTTTCTTAGCACATTTTATCTTTAAGGGGAAATTTTATCAAATTATATATATAACAGCCACTGAAAAATACTTTCAATTCTGGAATAAACAGTAGTTATTTAGTAACATCTTAAAGCTAGTTAAAAAAAAAAAAGAAACCTAGTTTTCAAATGAATAAACCATGATATTTGAGTTATTTAAAGCCACAAGGTCTTCCCAAGTGTACTGTGTCCTATTCCTAAATAAAGTCAAATGGAAAAGTAGGGCTTAGGTTCTTTTCAACCAGAAAGGAGGTAAAAAAAAATTTTTCATTTTGGCCTCTGATTTTTCAGTTAATAATTAAAGTTAATATACTGAGATTTTCAAAGAAATCAGAGTATCTGGGTATTTCACTTCAAATAACTTCACACAAGCAGAATTGACTCTTACTTCAAATAAAATAAGGTGGAAAGTGTGATAATAGAGATTTCCAGATAATGCAAGAAAGAATAAGCAAGAAAAGATTTTCCCCCCAAAAAAGCAGCTCTATGACCTGTTACCCCCATCTTTTTCTTAAATTTCTCCATGATTTCAGGGACATATATAGAAAGAGTTGATTGATCTCTAAATTGTAAGTTCTTTTTGTCTTTGTTTTTTTTCCTGGACTTGAAATCTGATTAGGGAAAGAATTGTATTCTGTTAGAAGCAGTATACCCTGGTAGGAAGATCTTTAGTGTTTGTGCTTCATTGGCATTTGATTTGGACTTCGTTGGTAAGATTTTCTGCTTTGGGGGGTTGTTTTGGGTGTTTTTATTTTTAAGGTTAATATTCAAGTTTGTAGAGTAGAATACTCTTCAACAAAATGGAGTGTCTAATTATAATAATAAGAAATATTGAGGTGTTTTTGTAAGTTACATATTTTTAAATTTAATTTTAGAGAGGGGAAAGGAAGAGAGAGAGAAACATCGATGTGAGAGAGAGAAAGATCTATCGATCAGTTGGCTCTCATATGTGCCCCAACCCTGGTGACAAACCCACAACAGAGGCATGCGCCTTGACCGGGAACCAAACCAACGACCTTGTGCTTTGTGGGACAATGCCCAACCAACTGAGCCACTCCCGTCAGGGCTAAAGTTATGTTTTAATGTGTTATATAAGATTTGGCTTAGAGTTAACATTTTCTGATATTCTCACTTAATTAGATGAATTCTAGCCATTTTTAATAAAGATTTCTATTAAGTAAATCCTGTTTTACATTGGCTCCCTTTAAGGAGATTTAGATTCTGCTAAAGTGATTCCTCATATGAATGTTGAAAATTGCTTTAAAGAAATGTATTAAAATACTGACAAAAATGGCAACCTTAAAACCATATGGAATTCAAACCATAATGAGAATGTTTGTGTATTTCTTGAGTCTCTGTTACTATCGTATCTTCCTGTGGTTATACTTTAAATATTTTACTCCTTAAGATCTTGGTCATTTTGCTTTTTTTTTTTAAATCAGCAGCAAACTTCCTAGATTTTTTAAATTTAAATAAAAGGCAATAATTCTTTTTACCCTTCCTTGATCTTTTGACTCACAATACCTTGGCTATTGCTTGTTAAAAGGAATCTTTAGATGGAAAGAGACAGTATCACTATCAGCAGCCCAGTTAGCAGTTGTATTCAGACTATGAAAAGAAATTATTAATCATCGAACATTGTTTAGGAGTTTGTGAATTGTTAAGACCCTGCACTTTGGAGTCAGCACCTGGCTTTGCATTCCAACTCTGCCATTTTCTAGCTATGAGATCTTGGGTGAGTTACTTAACCACTGTAAGTTCCATCTTGTTGCTCTGTAAAATAAAGAGCAGCCTACCTTGTAGAGTTATTATGAGGATCACATGCAAACGTATATGAAGCCCAGGGAGGCCCCGGTACACAACAGGCACTCAGATAGTTGCTGATATTAGTAACATATGATCTGAGTCGAGCTTCACTCAGCCAGCCATTAGCAATCAGTTGACTGTTGGAACGTGCCAGTGTTCTCTGGTAAACAGAATCTAATTGCAATGAGAAAGTGAATAGGTTATGCTTGGATTCAATAGTGTATCCATATAAGTAATTGCACGGGTCCTTATCAGAAACTGCTATTATTAAAGAATGATGTTAAGGCTGGCTAAATTCTGATAGTCCCCAGTTACTGACCAACCCCCCAGAATTAACTATAGTGTATATAACAAGAAGAACCGACCTCTAGCCCCAAGTTTCAATAGAAACTGTGGACAAAATGGCAGGTGAAAAACAATGGCCCCTCTATGAAGCCCCCGACTTCAGTAAGCTAAAAGAGTGTTGTACCTCAAACGGACTTTGTGGTTTAAAGAGTCCTTACGCTGAGACTCATGTCCAGTGACGTGTGTCTGTATGTAATTTGTTGGTAGTTGGGAAGGTGAAATGAACCAGAAAATGGAGGGTCTGGATTCCCCTTCCTTCAGTCAAATGTGTCATGTGGACAAATCATTTCACCTCTTAATTTTCTCTTTTGCAGAATGAGGATAAATTCTAATTCTTCCTTTCTAACAGTGGCATTATAGTGAAAATGAGTGGGTAATTCAGGGACAAAAGTATTCTGCAAATCAACCTCACTGTGTAATTGAACCATAGTCTATGTCCTATCTAAGTTACCTTCTTTTATGGATTTTAGGCATTTTTGCTCTTTAAATTAACGATGATGTTGGTTGATTTATAACAGATAGCTAGTCACCTTTCAGTGAGGTTTCAGTGAGTCTTTTTTGTGTCTCTAGGTTAATTGAGATAACGTTTTTTTAAATTAGCTCTTGTCCTCCCTCTACAGGAGAATTCGCAGCCTTCAAGTAGCCACACCATCATGGCAGCATCTGCTCTTACTTCTTAAGTCTTGTGTTCGTACAATTTGTTAACATCAAAACACAGTTCTGTTCCTCAGATCTTTTTTTAAAGATTCAAAATTTTCAGTGCATAAGCTGGTGTGGAACAGAATGGAATTTGCCATCCAAGAAAAGAGGGAAGAATGTTTTAGGAACCAGAATTCTCTGCTGCCAGTGTTTCTTCTTCAACACAAACACCATGTGCATACAAGTCTGCCCACTCCCAGGAAGAAAGAGGAGAGACCCTGAGTTCTGACCTTTTGACGGTCAGGCATGATGGAAAGAAACTGCTGCTACAGCTTGGGAGATTTGCTCTGGAAGGTCTGCCGGTCAACTGTGCCCTTCTAACCACCAGATCAAAGAGTGGCTGATCATCCGATGGGGCAGTTGCATTCACCAAGCATCGTTCTCTTTCCTGTTCTGGGATTCTGTTGTGGAGCTCTTTCCCCTAGCCACCACCGGTTACTTTCCGAGGGACGGAGCAAAAATGCAGCATGCCCTTCTGTGCGGTGCACGTTCAGTCCTTGACAGATTTCTATCAGAACGAGCTGTTGCGTCTAAGTGGAGGATGAGAGGGGAGACGGAGCTACGTTTTGGTGTAGAGGAAAAGGGAATGCTGCATCTTTTTCCCGACCTCCTGGATTTCTGGCCTTTATCTCCTTGCTCAGTGAGGGTGTCTGCCTAACCAAGCAGGCTGGAAAGTGCTGGCACTTGTTGCCGCCTTTGCTCATTGGGTCCAGCAACGAAGAGAAGTGTTTGGGGATTTTTGTTCTCCTCCACAATATAGCGAGTTCTCAGGAAAATCTTCCTCCTAAGCTCTTCCAGGTCACCAAGTACTTACGTGGCTACTTTGTCCAAGGCACAAAAACGCCATGGTGGTATCTAATTAAAAGCCTACAAAACTGCTTGATAACAGTTTTGAATGTGAGACACTTATGTAATTTAAATGTAAGGTACAAGTTTTAATTTCCGAGTTTCTTCTATTATATTTTTATTAAAAAGAAAATAATTTTCAGATTTAATTGAATTGGAATGAAATTATACTTCCCACTAGAATTATATATCCTGGAAAAATTGTATTTTTGTTATATAAACAACTTTTAAAGAAAAATTATCCTTTTCTCTACCTAAATATGGGGAGTCTTAGCGTATGACAAATATTTATAATTTTTAAATTAATGGTACTTGCTGGATCCATACTAACATCTTTGCTAATATCTCATTGTTTCTTCCAGTTTACTTCTACACTACATCCTCATCCTCTTTCTAGTCTTTTATCTAGAATATGCAACCTAAAATAAAAATGGTGGTGTCTCCATGTATTCTCCTTCTTCCTTTTTTCCCAAGCCTGGTCTTCAAAAGGTTGGGTAATTTGGCAGCTGAGTTCCCCAAGCAGAGAATAGAGCAGTTTTCGGTGCATCAGGACTGAGAGAGGATGTGTGAAGCCTAACATCGGTTGTTTTTGTAGAAAGCTGCTGTGATATTAGAAACCTCATTCTCTATCTTTGTATAAGTAAAAAATATAACGTAGTCCTAGCTTCCTTTGGCCTTTGATAAGGGTGGTGTAAGTCACAGTAGGGACAAAGGAAGTGACTCTGGACATATTAATGGTAAATTAATGACAAATATCTTCCTTATCATGAGTCTAGAATCTCTCATCAGGATTTAGGAATGTACATCACATCAAATGTACTCAGCCCAACCAAGCTAGGTAGCTAAGGGTCTGAAAGAAATTAGACAGGACCTATAAAATAACCCAGGGAATTAGAAATCGTTATTTTGAAATTGCAAATTGTAACTCACCCCACTATGTTTAGTTCTGCTAAAGCTCACTGCCATTAGATGGGTTTTGCTAAAATACCTGTATTCACAGGAAGGCCTACTGAAAATTTCACAGATTTGTAAAAAGCTGTCCCAGTAGGATAAAAAATACACAGAAGTTTATTAGTGAGTTTGAAAAACAGTGTGTTCTTAAATGTTACATGGGCAGAGCAGTATCTTAACAAAATTCAGAAATTGCACAGATGGAGATGATTCATGCTCATTTGAAGAGCATCTTGTGTGTATAATACTGCCTCTGTGAAAACCATCATTTATTTTTCTTTCTAAAGTTGGTCCCCATGGATGCTTTTAAACGTGCTTGTGTTTTCTTTACCACAATTTCAGAGAGCTGGGCTTAAACCCTAAGCCTGTGTGCTGAGCAGGTAGATCCTGGCTCAGGTGCCGACTGCCTGGGGCGGCCCAAGCCAGCGCAGGAATGGAGGAAGCTCAGCACTGGAGTGTTCAAACAAAATTCACACTAACACACTTTTTACTTCCCTTTCTCTTTGAAGTAGGTTGCTATCTCATTTGAAAAGAAGGAACAGACTTGATCTCAAACGCATATGTGCCCAGAAGCCAGGCTCAGGGTATTCTTGAGAGACTTTTTTAGAGCCCTTAAAAAATAAAAATAAAATTTTAAATTTCCCTTTCCTTCCTTTTATCCATCAGATTGTTTTTGCTCTCGTTTACAACTGATAGGAAAAAGGGTTTACCTCTGAGTTTCACATGCTTTATTTTTTGATGCTTAACTACAGATAGACTTGCTGAGCTCCTAAGAAATACAAGGAAGAACTCCTTGATGTGCTAAGCACTTTATGAGTAATTTGTATAAATAGTATGTGGCTGCTTCACTGATTATCTTGTAAGGTTGTAGTTACCTGTCTTTTCCATTAAGTGGCTGCAGTGCCTTCTGTGGTGTATTTTACTTTGGGTAAGGAGAGGTGAAGCCTTCTGAAAAATTTGAGAGCGACCATAAATGATTGTTTTAAAAGATGTAGTATTCTTGGTGGACTTTTTTTTTTTATCCTAAAACTACAGTCAAGGGTCTAGACTTTTGCCACTGAAATAACATTGACCAAAAAGTAGTTTATAAAAGGGATTTGTGAATAGAAAATGCAGTGTGATTATTTGTACTGTGCACCTTAGAAGGTTTTGTCTAGCTGTCAGATTCTGGCTCCTGCACGTGCAGTCCCTGATTGTATGTGAGATCTGCTAGGACATACTGGGGCATCCTGGAAGATAAAATCACATAAGTAAGGTTACCTGTTATATTCATGTTGGTGTTGGAGAGGAAAGGGCAGTATATAGCTCTAAAGAAATAATTCAGGACTTCAGCACTGTCAGCCTGAAACTGTAAATAGGTCCTAGGTTCTCATGGGGTGCAGTCACAGTGCTTCATCATACCATGCGATCTTCTGTTCACCAGGCAACCTCGCAACGGCTGCGCACCCCTCCGCAGCTCTCACCGCCCCTCCTGTACACTCAGCCTGCGCCTCATCTAGCTGTAGTCTGAAACATACTGCAGAGTTCAGGTGACCTCTTCAAAAACTACCTCCTCAGAATGAGGTAATGAATAGTTATTTATTTTAAAATATGAGAAGTCAGGAGCTCTAGAACATGAAGATGATTTAGGATTTTAGCTTTTACGTGTGCTTGTATGTGAGTGCTCTCATTTCGTCCGTAAGGGCATTATACATTTAAGCAGTAATACTGGAAAATGTAGCTCAGTCAAGAGTGTCTGAATGTCATTGCAAGTGGTGCCAGAATCTGTTTAGGGGTACATTCCAGAATCTCAGCCGTAAGTCAGTTGCATGAAATGAAATAGTTACGGTATCACTTCACTAACAATGATATAATTTTAATTTTCAGTGGGCTTGGCAAGACAATACACCTTCATAATGAGTTACCCACAGCTTTGTCACACGCACAGATACTCCAACAGACTGCCCAGCTCAGAGGGTGGAGAATTATTACCCATTTTGCAAGATTCTCTTCTCTGTCCAAGTTGGCATTGTTAGTGCTGGAAGAGCAGCACCTCAAGATTAGCTGATTCCAACCATTAGGCCATTTTTTAAAAACATACATAGCCAGACACACGGAAGGTTTACTGTGAGTTTGAACAGGAAATAGTGTATAGATCACACATTGGAATGGTGAAGGTGAGGCTCTAGAAAAATACCTTGACAATTTGCCAAATGATCTTACTGTGCCTTCATGATGCAATAAAAAAGCTAAAATATTAGCAGAAATCAGTGACTTGTGAAGAGAGCAGCCACTCTGGTCTAACTCAGCTGTGTTAATATTTTTTAGAGTGCAATTTAGACTGCAAAGATAAATGCACTAAAGAGTTTATAGCCAAAATCACATTTAAGAAAATGAAAAAACAGGTAAATTTTCAGTGAACAAAATTATTTTTTTAAAGCACATAATCCCTAGTATAGTCAGATATATTTATCACAGAGCAAATAGGTTGAAATTATAGTTCAGTGACATTTCTAGAGAAACTTTTTCTACTCCCATAGGTTCTTCAAAGCATGGAACTTTTATATAACAAATATTTGACAGACATTTTAAGAAATTGCTGTAGTTTAAGGTTGAAGTACTGTATGCTGGGCAGCAGTTGTGTGTGTTAACTTAGTGAGAAGGGGGAAGGAAATTAAAATATGGGACAGAATTTGATTTTATCAGTTTCCAGAGTACTGCTGCCAACCTAGACACTGATTTTTCGGAGTTTGAAATATAAACTTACCTCCCAGGACTGGTTGGCGAATTGAACAGGACGGTGCTGCTAATGCTGTGTGGGGTGCTGTGGGGACTTGGGGGTGCTGTATGAGGGGGCATGGGCATAGTTAATGACCTGGCCGTGGGTGTGAAGTGCACACACTCCATGGTATGCTTCTTGTATCCTGTTTCGTTCCTCACCACCCAAGAAAGGCACTGTACTGTCTTCAGCAAGTTCCCTAGATGTTAACTAAGGTGTGTTACTGATGCCCATAGGTCGTTGAGCACCCGAGGAGCACTGTAGCGCCTCTGCCTGATTTGTGTGTTGGCCGGCGGAGAAGGAGGTGGCCAGTGTATTCATGTTCCATGTTGCCAGCTCTGGTAAAACTGAAAATGCTGGTAAGATTTCTGTTGTATCAGCACACTGACAGTAAGCTGTGTTTTGTTGTTTTCAGATGACTTATTTTTACTTCTGTTGGGCCTTTACACTGAAATTCAGCCCTGAATTTTGTCATTTGTAGGAAGGATAATTAACAGTTTCTGTCAGGTATTTTTAAGGTAGAAGAGGACAAAAACTTAAGTCCTAAAATCCTAAATTAAGGTAACAGTGCTTTATTTTAAAATACATAGGGACTGTTAGTCTCCACCTCAAAAAAGTGTTTCGGTAGATCTTTTATTTCAGCATCACAACTTCAACTGTTAATTTAGGCCTATTAAATACTAAATCGGTTTCATTAAAATGTTTAATTTTGTTTAGCTGTTTTGGCTAATTAATTACAGTGGTATAACCAGCTGTGCACAAGGACACAGCCAACTTCTTTTTGTGATGCATTTTTTTAAAGAATTCTATGTATTGAAATACTCTTTAAAAATAAAAAACTGAAATACATTTGTTCATGGTAGTATCAGAAAAAGGAGAAAAGATTTGCGCAAACCATCCATGTCTCCTGACGGGCTGAGCAGGTTCTCCAGCACCCGTGACAGGCTCCTTCTCATCGCAGTATCTCCATAGGGAATGGGCATGAATTTCACTCAGGAGATGCAGCAGAGAAGGGGTTCCCGTTACAGGGGTGCGGGGGGGGGGGTCATGAGTAAGTTGCTTAGTATTGGTTTTCTTTGGAAGAGTATTGTGTTGTGTTTGTGTGTTAAGCTTTTTTAACCCGTGTGTGTTTTGGTGGAGTAGGAGTTACATAGGAGGAAACTTCAGACTAGCTTAAGCAACAAAGCTCACAGACTAGGCACAAATATAGACAAAAATGGACCAAATAGGACGGGGGAGGGCATGGGAGTAAGTCTGAGGGTAGGGAAAAATCGATGTGAGGGTGGGACATAAACCATAATTATCTGAAATAAAATGTAAGAGTGCAATAAGTGTGCTTTTTATTCTAAGCTGTGAACGGTTTTTTAAGAAAATCATTCCTTCCTTATACATTTGTGTGTGTTCCAGACATAGCTGATCAAAACCAGCTATGAAAACATAATGCCTTTTTATTCACATTAATTACCAACATAAATGGCTAATCTTTATGTCTTATTTATCTTCATGTTACATTGGTTTACATACGGGGGTGGTGCACGCTGTGCCCTTTTCCCCATTTGAAAATGTGCTCATTTGGTCCTCTGTTTCCTTTGGCCACACTGCACACTGAAGTCTCAGTTTGGCCTTCATGCTGTCGCCTGATGGGAAGGACCATCACAGCGATATATTTTCGTTGGTTGTACACTCTGGCCCTTTCCTCACTCAGCAGTTTCTGCTTCTCCTAAAGTAGGAGCGTAAACCCGATTGGGGGATTGCATTTGACCATTTACGGACATGTTCCGTTGAATTCTCTCCAGTGGTTACGGTTGCTCTTTGGTTCAGACCAAGAAAAAAGACATCACCCCCCCCCCTTTCCATTTACGTCTTGGTTTGAGGATACATCTTCTTTATAAAAGGGAGAGGAAAGGGAAGCCCTTCACGTTTTAACCGAGGCGAATCAGTGGCTCCAGGTTCAGCGCTCCAAACCTCACGGCAGTTCACGTACACATCCTTCTGTCTCGCTGCCAAAGGTTCGGGTGTCGCTCCCTTCAGCCCCACCTGAGCATCGAAAAGGCTCTCGTGGGGTCTGGGGTGTGCCCAGTGAACAGGTGGGGGCTTTCTAACTGCCCACAGACCTCTCTGTACCTGCTTTGCAAAAATTATGGAGTAACTATTTTTAAAACTTATTTTTGAATTCATAAAAAAAAAAGACATTTATTTTCAGTCAAATGGATGATGTCTCCCTCTTGTCCCTTAATCCTCAGTGTTTGCTTGAATCGTTTTTTTTTCCCTCAATTCTTCCCCAAACCAACTTCTTGATACTTTGGTTCTCTTTCCTGCTCAGGTCCCTTCATTTGTACTTTGGAATTTTTCTCATGTAAATTTGTACAATGGAAAATATTGTTCAGTTTGGATAGAAAGCATGAAGAATTAAATAAAAAAAAGATAGCTGAAACTCAAATTGAAGAAATTTATTTCTGTGTAAAGTTATTTAAAAACTCTGTATTATATAAAAGGCAAAAAAAGTTCTATGTACTTGATGTGAATATGCGAATACTGCTATAATAAAGATTGACTGCATGGAGAAGTCTTTATCAACATTATTTTTCCAGCACTCTCGCATCCAGTAATGGAAATAGTCAGGGTTTTGTCAGGCTTCCAGGCAACGAAGGGCCTGGGAATTGTACGTTTTGTTTCGCACATACAGTGTCGATGACTGCTTGATGGGTAGAAGTCACTTATAGACGTGATGGTTTTAAAGTTGTCAAACCAGATACCTGCTGGCCACACCGTTGTAGTGATGACCCTCAAGTATTTCGATTCTGCATCCCGACTGGCCCCCTCCAAGGGCTCAGGTGAAGTGCATGCTCTAATGGAGCCATTTAAGGAGTCTGTCTGAGCTTTCAAACTTTTTTGACACAACTTCTAATAATGTTTTCTGTAGGAACACAGAATGTACACACACACACACGTATATATCTGAAACTATGCACTCATGTTTTTTACTACTTTTTTTTTAATGCAGGCTACCCCAAAGAGTTGATTTTATGCATTTGATTTCAATACTTGAAGTTTGAAAGGTACCCAGAGTATCTTCAAACTATGTCAAATTACTGAGCAATGTTTCCAGGAGTAAACTGTTTGGAAACTTTGCCTGGAAACATAGCATTTGAGAACAACAGGGACAGAAAACTTCAAGATGGCACATAACATAACATGTCTGGTTTCTGGGCTTCACGCCCCACCAACTAATCATAAAATGTGGCCCAGGCTTCAAAGTACTTTCTCTCAACTGCGGTTGTCTTACCTGAAAAGTGTGATTCTGTAATATAAATGTCTTAAGAGACTCATTTCCTAAATAATCTTCATAGATGATTACAACAATTGTGGCCGTATTTTTAAGGAATGTATTCTAGAAGAGGTTTTCCTTAAAAGTTAACCCAGAATTGTGAATACTTTAATTGTTGTGATAAAATCCTATTACAAAGCACCCTACCACACTAGCTTTTCTGAAATTTTGTCAGAAATTTTAGAAAATTTGTCAAAAAGCTGTGATCCTTGGATCTGCTGTGTGGGTTAGATAGCCCTAGATGCACAAAATATTAGAGCAGAGAGTTCTTACAGATAATCTGGGCCAACTCCTCAGTTACTGAGCGTACAGCCCCAAGGGTGGCCTGCCTAGGCTCGCAGAGCCAGGACTGAAGTCACGACTCCTGTTCCCCACATCAGTGCTTGTGTTCTATATCACTCTGCCTGATCCCTATCATGAAATTCGGATACGTACGGGTGTTGTACAACGCATAGGTGACAAAAGCCAAAGAAAGGGTTAGCCCAGCTGCTGAGACAGGTCAAGCAGCCCTCACTTCCTCACTGCACACTGTTCGATGACACTTCCTGATGAGACCATGGCCATAACCAACCGGATTGATCTACGAATAGTTCCAGTGGTGAGTGGAACCAAGACTACTTACCTTCCTGTGATGTGCGTCCAGCGGGTGTTGCTTGTACAATACCTCCTGTCTCCAACTTTATTAAGTAACCCATTGTGTTCTTTACACCAAAGTTTCCACAGGAGAGTAAGCTCCAAATTTGGGTTAAAATGTGACACCTGCCTGATCTCTGTTGCCATCAGTAATTCCTTCACCACCCACCTTCCCTACCTTTGGGAAGGTCCAGCTCTCCAGGCACACCCTAAAACTTAATTTGAACGTAGCTTTAGCTCATTAGGGAGACATCCTGAATGTCTGTCTGGTTTTAGGCAGAGGTGGTGCGTCACCACATGTGGTGGGATGTCTGATTGCAGCTGAGTCTGTCTCCATATGAAGGCTTCTCTATAAAACCAAACTGGGACTCAGCGGTCACTGGAAACTTAGCTTAGGCCCAGTGGTCTAGAAATAAGTGTCTTCCATTTAGAGAGCATTTCCTTCATGCCAGACATAATTCTAAAGGATGTATGTGCTAACCTATTTACTCTATTTGTCCATGTAGAAATGAGGAAACCGAGGCATTTGATCTATGGATCAAATGACTAACCTGGCCGAACTCACAGCTAGTAAATGGTAGAGCAGTGAGTCAGATCTGCAAGCTTGCCTCCAAAGCTGGAGTTTTAAACTTGGCCAATGTTTTAAGATGCAAGTTGAGACCCATTAATGAGTAGTAAAATGAGTCTCTCAACCACCATTTTTTTTTAATGTAGAATACAAGAGAAAACATCAGTGCATCACAGGTAAGTACTGTTTCATAAAACTTTTAGATTATTTGTGTGTGTGTGTATAAGTGATATTTTTGGTCACAATGTAAAATTAAGAGTAGGTCTTGAGGGAGGAGGGAGGTATATGGGAAATAAATGGTAATGGAGAAAAATAGTTAAAAGGTAGATCATAAAAAGGTTTACACTATGCTGTTCTAACTCTGAGATATGCTGACTTAACCTAGGGCCAGACAGCCAGGATTTGAACCTCAGCTCCCTAACTGGCTGTATGAGCTTGGGCAAATTACCCAACCCATCTATAGCTCAATTTCCTCATCTATAAAATAGAATATGAAAATTTAATAAATTAACACATTTATTAAGTTTTTACTGTTACTTAGCTGCATGTAGCCATCCATCAAATGTATTAAACATCTCTGTGGGACCCTCTTCACTGAAGTGGGTCACTGTTAGTTTCCCATAAGCTATTAAAGCCTTTGAGGAGGCTGGGGACAATTTCTGCACCACCGCAAACTGGCTTCCCGGCCCAACTATGGAAAAGAGGACCCAGTAGGGGGAGGCCACGTTGGCTGGTTTTAGAAGATTGCTGTTTTTGACTTCAGGTCAGGCCATTTTGGTGGGTCTCTGAGGAAAAGAGCTAATAACATCCTACTTGAGTTAACTGTTACACATTGTATTCTTTCCCCCAAATTGTCTTGATATGGCGGGACAAGGGGCAACAGAAATAAGTGGAAAGCACAGAGATCTGATGGCCTTTCCAACTAAATATTCATCAGCTGAGACAGCTCACTCTCACACAGGTGAGGAAAAGCAAAACCAAGGGGCGTGTCCCAGGACCCCCTGCCGCAGGCTCAGGACTGCTGGAGCCCAGATCCGCAGTCGGGGGGAGGGAGGCTGCTGGTTCCACTTGCTTCAGCCTGCCTGTTGTGCCCACTGAACTGAGAATGAGCGGAAGTGCACACCTAAGGAAGGACTAGGCCTGCTCACCAAATCACACCCCACCCACCCTGCTCAGGGCCTGCCCGAAGCTCCTCACCGCATTGCACGTCAACCTAAACCTGCAGCCATGACCTATTAACCTCTCTGCCCCAACCTCTCCTCGCCTGCAGGGACCCCAACAGACGGACTTTCTGTTCCTTAAACACGCTGGCTTTGATCCCACCCCAGGCTTTGGTTCTTGCTGTTCCTTATCCCTACAGCACTTTCCCCTCAGACTTTGCAAAACTGGCTCCTCCCACTACTGCTAGTTCAGGTTCCTGGTCAAATGCTTTCCTCGCCCACCCAAAAGACCATCTCCAGCACATCACCCACTGTGTACTTCCTTCATAGCGCTTGTCAACTTTATTTTTTCCCTCCCTAAAATCTAAGTTCCCTGTGAACAGAATCTTACCTGTCTTGGTTAGCATTGTATCCCCAGTGCCTAGGTGGTCAAAAACCCAAATTAAAAATACAAAGTTTCTAAGCAAGTCATTAAGCCACTCTACCCTGCAGATTTTTACCTGTGGATAGAGGAAAATCCTGTCCTTCAGAATTTTGATGCTACAGACAGCTGGAAAGTACTTTGAAACAAATTTTAGAAAAAGTAGAGTATCCATTTCACCCTTGTCTCCCATTCCTCCAGCCCTAAGAATTCCTAGCAAAAGTGTCTTATGAGTTCCACAAACGACCGCTAAACACAGTGCTCAGCCCACAAGAGATACGTAAACACAGTAAATGGCCTGCCCTGACCTCTAACCTCTATACACTCAGGGCAACAAGACACCACCAGCAGTAGAGAAACGGCAGGTTTTCACATCAACTCTGAACAAACATGTAACTAAGACATTAGCTAGGGAGGCAGGCAGTGTTACACTGGAGCTAAGTGCGGGGTCAGACTGAATGTCATCACCCATCAGTGTGTCACCCCAAGCAAGTCACTCCGTCCTCCTGAAACTTGATGTCCTCCCTGATGAAAGGAGCTAACAGCAACCTGCGCGGGGGGCACCCAAGAGGATCCTCTGAAAGGGCCCGTAAGTGGTTGGCACAGGAAGTAATCCAAAGAGGGTGGCTGTAATCAGAAACATCCATAACTCGGTTCCTCATTCTGGACCAAAACACTTTATTTTACAGCTTTAATATCCAGTATGAATTGGAGTCCATTGCTTCGTGAACGTCTCACCTAGCTCCTGCAGAAAAACAAAAATGGAAAGCTTTAAGTACTTTCATTTCAGTAGCGCAAATCCATAATTCTGTTCGTGCAATTACTCCAGCATCCACTCAGCACTAATCGTGCGAGTGGCCTTGTAGAGGAGAGAAGCGAAATCACCATGCTCTCTCCAAGGGCTTACACCCAGGGGTATCCCACATTGGCGTCTCTGGGCCACGCTGGAAGGAGAAGAGTTGTCTTGGCCCAACACTAATGAAAACTGATGAGTGAAAAAAAGGTTTTATGAAAGTTTACGATTTTGTATTGGGTCTCATTCACAGCCATCCTAGGCCACATGCAGCCCGTGAGCGCAGGCTGGACAGCCAGGGACAGTCTAGTTATTACAACCGATAACTAGACAGTGCGTGTGGGAATGCAGATGGGACATCTGCGAGAGGGCAGGAGGAGGTCGGTGCTGGCAGACAGGTTAACTGGGGGGAGCGGAGGCCCAGGAAGGACTGGGACCTCACATTGTCCATTAACCAACCCAGGACACGCAAGCTGTAGAACAGCTTGAACTGCCTGCCTTTTGGTGACATTTTTTCCTATCCACCTCCTCCCTACATACCCAAAAACTGCTGTAATTTTCATGTCAATAAGCTACTTCTACTTAAAATTATAAAGGCAATACTAGTAATACAATTTAATGGGAACACTCAACTATCATTTAATGCTTCCTATCCTTTAAAACAATTTTCAAGGCATTTTGAATGATGGCAATTAAAACTGTGCAATGATTAATTTAAAAACATGTTAAGTGAGAATGTCTTAACCGCTGAGGGATTGTAGGATAAGGAACTCCTAATACCTTCTTTTTGGAAAAAGAAAAACTGACCTCCTGATCTGGAAATGAAAGGGTCCTAACCTTGTACTGTTTAAATAGTTAATTTCCACGCAAATCCATATCGTAACATTCCCATATGCTGGAACGCTCCATGGAAATGCTAAAGGAGAACACTAGTATTTTTGCAGCTACAAACATATACACTGTACACCCCTATCTGTCTTGTCCACTCCAATCTCTGTGCAGAGTTGGTACTTCCAAGCCTTTGCTGGATAAATGGACCCTAAATTGTAACATAACTTAAAAAAGAATTTTTAAAAATATACAATGAAAAGGAAGATGAGACCAAATCAGGGTGGGGCGAGGTGTGCATCAAACGTGAAACTACTATGTTCAGAAATGAGACATGATAAGGGTTCACTGTTTTTCACACTGTTGGAAAATACATATTCCTTCTAGACCATCATAGGTACAAAGTCAAAACAGCGTTACTGACAAAAGGTAAGTATAACTTTAAAAAAAACAGAAATCTGGGGCAGACCCACTTGTAAAGAGTCGAGTCTCCATTTTCAGTCTTCATCCTCAGGAGGGATGCCTAACTCCTCATCTGTCCACTGGGAAGGGTCTGGATATGGAAAGTGACCCTGGTGATGTCATTATAGAACAAAACCAAAGAAGAGTCAAGATTACAATTGACACAATTACATTACACTCCACACAATTACATTTATAAAGAAATCCTGCAAGTGAAAAAATGTGATAATGCTGTAACATACACAGCCCTGGACATGCCACAGGAGCAAATCCTACTACTTCACTCGATGGTCCGACTGTTCTTCGATCTGTTCAGTAGAAGCTGTGGCCTGAATTTTAAAAGCCTGCTCATTCTGAAGCTGCCAGCCTGAGCCAGAGTTTGAGTACATGTTTGTGATGAAGGACAGAGGAGATGGAGGCACCGGGTTTCAGACACCCCACATCTCAACAATGTCTGGAAGCCCCGGAGCATCACCCTGCGTGTCTCAAACTGTTCTGTCATTCCTGCTGGGAGATCTGGGAGCCTGCGGTGGACTCATTCATCTTCAACCCCGATCCAGGGCGCATCTGGCTGCACCATCGGCTCCCGCCAAGTAGCCACGTACCCTCCTGAGAGCTCGCGCACAGTGAGGCGGGCGTCCGTGTGCTGCCAGTGCAGACACTGGGCAGCCGGGCGCAGAGGTTCTGGGAGAAATGGGATATTAACCAACCTGGCCTCTGAAACTTACTTCGCATTTTTTCCTGCCCTAGGAACAAAACCAAATTTACTAAATTTACTAAAGTTCAAATATTCTGGATCAACAAGCACAGATTTCAGTGGCTTAAAGCCATCATTTCCTAGTGAACAGGGTCTGTACAAATAAAATAAAACTTCCCTCCTCAAAACAAATTAGCCCACATCTACCCCACCCCAATCTGGCTGCCTTGGCCCCCTAGACAGACTACATGAAAGTCATTATAATTTAAAGAATTTAAGTGTGAAACCTAAGCTGCTGATGAACACCTAGTTCAGAAGGTAAAAAGGAATTTAGTTTCTAGTCTCCCTCCAAATACGGCAAACTAACAGATAAGCCATGGACTACCTACATGTGCACCCCTTAGCAGAAAAGGTCAGGTAAGTTTCATTCACAAGATTACTGCATACACACAGCATAACACGGAGGGATATACAGTAGCCCCCACCCCCCTTATCCATGGAGGATCCGTTCCAAGACCCCCAGCCGATGCCGCAAACCATGGACAGTACTGAATCCTATGCATACGATGTATTTTCCTATACATAAATGCCTTGTCCCTTAAAGGAAGCACTTCACGACATCTCTCCGGCAGATCTGAATTGCCAGCATCACAACCCTTGTGCTTTGCAGCTGTTCCTAAGTAAAAGGTGACTTGAACACAAACACTGCGACACCACACTCGATCGGACAGCTGAGATGGCTACTGAGTGAGTAACTGGCAAACACTGTGTACAGCGTGGAGGCGGTGGGCAAAGGGCCGGCTCATGTCGCAAGCAGGACGGCGCAGGCCAGCACGAGATCTCACCACACTACTCAGAACGGGGCACAATTTAAAACTTATAAATTCTTTATTTCTAGAATTTTCCATTTAATATTTTCAGACCACGGTTGACCCAGGTAATTAAAACTACAGATAGAAAAACAGTCTACACACACAGAAAAAAAAAAAGCTAAGCTATCAGTGTTTCTTCCCCCTTCCCACCCACAAGGAGGAGAGCATTCGCCTGCACTTACCAGCACAGCATCTGAGTCGTGCCAGAAGCGCCAGAGAATCCAGAACCACATGGTTGCACTGAAGAACTCAGCCTGGATCACCTGGGATCTGGTGAGCTGGGGAAACTGTCTGTACCGGGGCTCGATGTGCACACCGCCACCAGCACTACGAGACAAAAGGAAAATGTTAGGCAGCTTGCTACATCTTCGAAGTATCTGGTCGTACTAAACTCTTGAGTTACATCCAGAAACGAAAGCTAACACTCCTCCTCTCCTCCATGAAATACAGAATGATAGCGCTCCAAGATCCCTCAAAATATTTATTTTTCATAAAGCTCACTTTAAACTTCTATAGCAGCAAAAACTGGCCTGAAGTGACGAGAGTAATTATGATTTTCCTCTAGTGAACATTCGTGTATCATGCACCAGAAACAGGAATGTGCTGATAATGAAGTACTGGCCCCAAGAATCCTGGTTAAGGGATTATGAACCTATAGTAAGTAGTCATTAGCTAATCCAGAAAAATAAGCAAATTAATTTTGTTCTATTTTAACCATCTATTTCAAAGGCAAATTATGTCCTCTGCTCTGTTACAATCTTCATTAGAATACCACTCTATGGGAAAGAAAACATTGTACCAATAGGCTGCTTCTTTGATAGGTTTTAGATGCGATCTAGTTTTAAGGGCCCATCATTTAAACTCATTAAATAAGATTTGAGAATTATAGTTCAAACCCACTCTGCACATTTTCTTATTGCTAGAATGACATGTTATTTTAACTATGACTTGAAATAAGTGGAGTCCCAAACCAAGATTTTTAAGTGTCAAGTTTAAACACAAAAATGCACCATAACTCTCAGTAAAAGTTACATTTTTAAAACATAAACCAAATCATGTTACTTTGAGGCTTGAAAGCCTGTATCCCTTCTCATCCCGTCTGCCTCCTCACTTACAAGGTCGTCCCTAATCGGAACCTAGCGGGTCTCTCCGACCCCACCTCTAGCACTCTCCCCTCTGCTCACCCCACTCCAGCCTCCCAGCTCGCTGGCCCATCAGCAGCACTCAGAGCCTCTGCACTTGCTGTCTCTTTCATGGAGATGCTCTTCCTGGCATCTCTGCCTGGCTGACTTCTCATCACTCAGGTCCTGGTTCAATTCAAACCCTCAGGCATGCATTCCTACATCATCCTGCACACAGTAAGCCATCCCTCATCCCAGGGACTCTAGATTAATCCCTCACTTTATTTTCTTCACATCACTTAATAGTACCTACCCTAGCTGGTGTGGCTCAGTGGATTGAGTGCCAGCCTACGAACCAAAGGGTCGCTGGTTCAATTCCCAGTCAGGGCACATGCCTGGGTTGAAAGCCAGGTCCCCAGTAGGGGGTGTGCAAGAGCCAACCACACCCTGATGTTTCTCTCTCTTCTCCTCTCTCTAAAAATAAGTAATACCTTTTTAAAAATTATGCTTTTAAAAAAACTACTACCTAAAAATTGTTTCTTTTCTATTTGTTTGTGCCCTTTCTCCAGAATGGAAGTCCATTATCTTTCCTGTTTTTTGCTCTATCCCCAGCACCGAGAAAGGATCCTGGAATCTGAAAGATATTCCATAAATACAGGGTCCAGCAGAAGTAACCCCTGCTTGAGTGTGGTTGGTAGGGTAAAATAACATGGGTGTAATAATCTATAGTTTTAATTTTTAAATTTCACCTAAAATGTCATACAGTGTCCTTCAATGTGATATACATTACACAATTACAGGCTTATGGTTTTTCAATAAAAAAGGGGGGTGTTCTTTGTGCCAGACCTTGTATTTATTCACTTACCACTCACACTGTGAAATCAGTGTGTGCAATGGAAGTACCAAGACCTCAGTGAACAGCAGAACCCCCCAGTCTCCCCATGCAGAGTCAAGGGCTACTGCTGGCACCTCTCCATTACTGTCTTAGCTCAGGTCACCTAGGCCTTCTCCTTCTTCCCACCCCACACCTGTCCCAGCTCCATATCCTTAATAAACACGCGACTTTAGACAAGTCACTCCTATAATTTCCCTAAGTCTCAGTTCCCTCACAACAGCAGGTAAATACTTGTATGGTCCTTACTCTGCACAAGCAACTGCTGAAACACTTCAGAGAATGGTAACTCATTTAATCCCGAGCAGTCAACATTATTATCCCCACCACATAGGTGAGAAAGCTGAAGCATGAAGAGATCAAGACACTTTCAAGGTCACGCAGCTGGTGTGGCAGGCACTCTCCTGCACTGCCTATTGGTAAAGTACAAAGGATGATCTAAGGGGCCTTCAACAACACCTGGAAAAATCTAAGGTACTATTTTCAGTGCGGCTCTTACTGACTCTGCACCACCAGCTCGCTTTTGGCAGGTGTGCCCTCCCCCAGCATCCCAGTGCTAAGCTTTCCGGCCCGCTTTCTGGGCTACATACCTCGCCAGTTGACTCTTTAGCCCACTCTTTTTAATGCTGGTGTTGCGAGAGTGAACCCTAACATAAAATACGAACTTTGGGCGGCAATATTTTGTCAATGTAGGTTCATTAACTGTGGCAGACGTACCACTCTGAAGGGAGATGGTGACAATGGAAGAAGTGATGCATGTGTGTGTGTGCGGGGGGGGGTGGTATATGACAAGTCTCTGTACCTTCCACTCAATTTTGCCGTGATTCAAACTGCCCTAAAAAATAAATCTATTTTTTTTAAAAAAAGAAAAGTTCTGATAGTGCCAGAACATCCACTTTTGGCTCTCTCCTCTCCTACCCTTCCACTCCCTCTGTGTGATCACCTCCCGTGCCTTAGGGAAGTAGTTTATTCTCCAACCTGCAGCCAGAATGGTTTTCCAGAATTAAAATCTGGCCACATGACATCTGACTGAAACCTCTCAACGACCGCTGTCGCCTGGGTTAGGTTCTTCAGCCAAGCATCAGGACCCTGTACCGTTCCCTCCCTGCGCCCTAAGGCCTCCAGCATCACCTCTGGCACTGCCAGCTTCGCACTTGGCCTAGACCACCCTTGCTTCCTCAACTCCTGCTCTAGCTTCCAGGTTAGCTTCAGCCTGTGTCCCCACCCAACTGTGAAGTTCTCCAGGGCAAGAAACCCTTGGTGCAGGAATGTGTCGTCACCTTCCCCAACCCCTACACACAGTGTTTAGTATCAGCCAAGTAAACAGCGTTCCCACTCCCCCACTGTAATCAGCTCTCGCAGGACCAGGCGTGGCGGAACGAGAAGGACGCACTGCCCTACACGCAGTCGGACTACAAGTCCCAGCATGCGTCGGGGTGAAGGTCCAGCAGGACCCGGATCCCGCCCTGCGCCCAGGATCAAGGTGAGTACGTCCCAGAAGCTAGCGCTTTCCGTTAAAAGCAGCCAAAGCGCCCACCCCCGGCCGACACTCACTGACGGACTCCATTTCCAGACGCCCGCGCGCGGAGGCCTCTGAAGAGGCTGCCTCCACCGCGCACGAAAGGCGCCAGCCGCGTCACAGCTGACATGCCCGCCCGAGTCCGGCCAGCCACCCGAAGGCCGCCCCCTACGTGCACGTCATTTCCCCCCGGCGCCCCGCCCCGGGCGTCAGCGCGTCGCCCCGCCCAGGGGCATAAGGGTGACACGTGAGGGTCAGGGAAGCGGGGGTTCACAGTTCAAATTAGCATCTGAGATTTTTCGCAGGGGAGGGCCGAGCGCAAGGAGGGACCCGGCGCGTCTTGGCTTAGAGGGAGAAGAGGCGCCCTGCGAAATGCGAAGGGTGTAGTCGGCCCTGGGCGTTCCTAAGTGTCGGCTCTGCGGTGCTCGGCTGCGCGGACCCTCGCGCTTCCCCGGGGATGGGCGTGCGGGCG
Source organism: Glossophaga mutica (assembly GCA_039655065.1). NCBI lineage: Eukaryota > Metazoa > Chordata > Mammalia > Chiroptera > Phyllostomidae > Glossophaga > Glossophaga mutica. The sequence continues at coordinate 9,944,301 of CM077313.1, forward strand.
CTGGCGGAGGGAGGTAGGCCCCCGCCCCGGCGCCCCGGCTGTTGGAGCATCTCTTTGTTGCGCGGGTGCTGAGACTCTCCAACACCGAATCTGAGCTCGCTCCTCCCTACCGGTGCTGATCTGGACGGTGTCAGTCTGCCGGCGCCTTCCGAATTAGCTGCTTTCCAGACCCTCTTAAGTTGCCAAATCCTTTGTGAACCCGTGGTCCTTCCCAAAGCTAGTTTTTGAACTCGCCTCTCCCACGGTGACATCTTTAAGTCTTCCTTGTTTTATTGTTGTTCTGCAAACTGGAACTTTACCAACCGGCAGACAGTGGTTCCCAAATACCAGTACATGGACGACTGATGGTGTCAAAGTCACCTGAGGAGGCCGGCCCCACATACTCCAAGTCTGGAGTAGGGCCAAGGAGTCTGCATTTTAGCACAGCTTCCAGTCTGTGCAGTACTCCTAATTCCTTGATCTTGAGCCAGCCCTGGATTCTTGGCTGTTGACTCAATATTGCCTTGTATTAAATCCTGGATGGACCCCAAGCTTCCCTAGACGCCCCTCCCCAAATTCTTAGGGCCTCCACTTAAAAGGCTGTAGTTTTCCTAAGCACCTCCAGGTTTAACAGCCTGCTAGCCTAACCTTGGCGATTTCAATTTGAAATGGGACCCTTGCTAGCACCGAAGACCTAATGTTCAGAGTCACAAGCATGAAAAATAGGATACCTATGGAGAGACATGTAGAGCTGAATTTACTAATTTGGGTGTATTCGACTATAACCAACACCTCTCCTCTGCCACGATATGGGCTTCTCCATGTGCCCTCTGACAGGAAACCTGTCTCCTAGAGTTAGTCCCTCACAAAGCTTATGATTTGCCGGGCTGCCCCACTCCCTTCAGAACAGCCTGTTAATTTACCCTCCAGCCCTGTTCTGCCCTCCTAATGATAGCTATAAATTAGGAAAAAGAAGCTACTGTTTTCTGGATGTAAGCTGACTTTGCAGTTGATAAGCCACAGTGTGGCTTTGTCTGGGCTACTATTCACCAGTTACCCTTTCTAGGGATACCTACAAACCACTAAGATAGTGGTTTCTGAAATGGGAGGACAGGGCTTGCCATCTTCCTAGGGAACTGACTGCCCAGGCTATATCTACAGCTGCCTTGCTCCCAGCAGAGAATGATGCTGTGATTCCAAGGCCACGAAAACAGCACAGCTCAAACAAAAGAGCATAGAACTAGGAGTGAAGATCTGAAGTTCAGACCTCAGCTCTGCCAATTATTAGCTCTATGAATTTGAGTAAATCACCTTATTTCTCTGAATGTCAGTGCCCCTCATCTTAGTTTGAGCCATAGTACCTGTCCCACAGCATGCACTCAGGAAATTTTTATTCCTTTATTTTACCTTCCTTTTCTAGCAGCAGAAGCTATTCAGGTGCCCTAATGAAGATTCGTTCACCCTCCCCATCTTTTCTTGCTCAATTACAAAACAAAAAGTTTTAACTTCAGTGCTTGCTTGTATTTAAAGCAATATTGATCTGTAGACTGTTTGGGGGTCCCTTAACTTTAATGCTTTACATCACAAATTCTGATGTTTTACTATAAAAACAATTTACCATCCCAATGAATAGACTCTTTGTGTAGCAGTGACACATTTGTCTTGTAGACATGCAAGACAAATGTCCCTTACTGCCTTCTGCAGTTTGCACGGTGGCCCTCTTTTGCATTCTAAAATGAGAACCCCATTTGACTGGATGCATTTTTTTTTAAGATTTTTACTTTTAGAGAGAGGGGAAGGGAGGGAGAAAGAGGGATAGAGACATCCATCGGTTGCCTCTCATACGTGCCTTGCCGGGGGACCAAACCCACAACCTAGGTATGTGCCCTGACCAGGAATCGAACTGGCGACCCTTTGCTTTTGCAGGATGACTCCCAACCTACTGAGCCACACCAATCAGGACAAGTGGATGCATTTAGGTGAGGGAAAGGATGCCAAGCCGTGAGCTCTCAGCTTCTAAATGCAGATCTAATCCCCAGTCAAATTCTGACAAACTGTGCAGACAGACTCCAAATGACCTCACAGAGCATCTTACCCCAAACAAGAACTTATTCTATACCTGCAAATAGAAAACAAAGCAAGATGAGAAAAATAAATTGTTCACAAAACTTTGTTTATTTAATTTCCAACTCTTCCCTTGTGAGCTCAAAGAAGAAAGGAACTCCTCTTCCTAGCAGTTTCAGCAGCACTGAAATGAACCTGCGCTTCCTGCTTTAGAAGAGGTGCAGCTGCGATCTCTGCAGGGAAGCAGCACACTGCCACTTCATCCACTTACGTCCCAGAGAGGAGCCTTTTCTCCCTAAGTTGACGACTATACAAATCAAATTTAGCATTTTAAAGATTCTTATTTTTTAATCTTTATGGATTTCTGAGTGAGAAAGAAACATTGATTTGTTGTTCTGCTTGCTTATGCTGTTGGTTGACTTGTATGTGCCCCGACCGGGGATCAAACCCACAACCTTGACGTATGAGGATGACACTCCAACCAACTGTGCAACCCGACCAGGGCAGATTCTTATTTTAAAAATCAAACTAGGTACATTAAAGCACATTCATTAACCATTTTTCTCCTTTTCAATACAGCCTGTGTTCATTTCCTGTTGCTGCTGCAATAGCTTCTGAGAAACTAAGGCCGTTAGCCCAACAGTCCACAAGGAAGTGAATCATGCCAACAGTCGCACACGTGAGCTTAGCATCAGCCCCGCCCTAATGGAGCCTCCAAATGTCTGTGGCAAAACCCTGAGCAGAGGGCCCAGCAAAACTGCACCGGATTTCTGACCTGCAGACATGTGAGGTAATAAATGTGGTTCTAAGCCACTAAGTTTGGGGGTAGTTTGTATGCAGATGGCTTGATTAAATCCATCAGCTATAAAAAAGGCTTGGTGGTCCAGTGTAGGCTCAGGGAAGCACCTGCTCCGTGTATGTACCCCCTGTCTTGCCCCACCCGGTAAGTCTTTGTGTACCGGGTGCAGGGGCCTATGTGTCTGGCTGGTGCGCCCATGAGGAGGGAGCTGAACACCACCACTCCCTTCTCCCGGCTACCTCGAGCCACCCCATTACCTCCCTGCCTGGTTAGAATGCCCTCCCCTCAAGATGTGGCAAGTAAAGCATCTCCGCTCCTCTGGAAAAAACTTCACCAAAGGAATCTCTGCCGACTAAATGTGACTTGCTCCCTACAGGACAGAAATGAGGAACTTGATCCTAGAGGAGGAAGGAATGGAAGAATCTAGTCCTGTGGCCAGAGCAGGACTTTCAGAGAACAGAAAGGCTTGACTTTCCGCTCACTGTCTAAAGCAGTGGTCTGCAAAACCAGCAAGAGAATCCACTGGGATGAGGGAGAAAATGCTAGTTTTGTTTAGAAAAATAAGAAATTAAGCTTTACTAGTGTCCACTCTACAAGCTGATCTGGGGATGCTCAGAGACCATGAGGGCCGGCTACATGCCAGGTCAGCTTCGAGGGGACAGTCTGAGGGCAGGCCCAGCACAGAGTGGCAGGCAGTGGCCACCACCCCTTAATTCACTGCTAGGGCATCACTGAGTGCTCCTGCAGATTTCAAGCCCTGGTGAAGAGGCTGTACTGATTATATTATCGCTATATTACTATTAACCAACATTAACCCTGGACAAATGGACGAGGGCCTGAACAGTGCTCAGAGAAACCACAGCCTGAGCACTACCACGCAAGCCCGGAGAACTTTAAGAAGGCAGAGCTGCCCTGGTTGGGTAGGTCAGTTGGTTAGAGCATTGTCCAGATACACCCAGGTTATGGGTTCAGTCCCTGGTTAGAGCACTTACAAGAAGCAACCAATAAGTGCATAAATAGTGGAACAACAAATTGGGGTGTGTGTGTGTGTGTGTGTGTGTGTGTGTGTGTGTGTGTGTGTCTTTCTGCCCCCCACCAAAGTCAATTTTTTTAATAATTTAAAAAAGAAAAGAAGAGGGCAGAGCTGATTCTGCTCCTGTCCCTAATATATCAGCCACATTAAATGTTGCTTCTTTTTCGCCTTGTGATAAAATTTAGCAAGAAGTCAGCAAAAAATATTTAAAAGTATAAAGAAGATAATTTGAAGTACAGTGAAATTTGCCCTAAGTATATATTGTGCCTCCAGATATTTGCTAGTGGTGGTATATCACCTGTATAAAATTTATAAACAAATCATATGTATGGGCACATAAATACATTCAACTTTTTACCAATAGGGTACATTTAAAAACTGGAAGTCATCGGTCTATAGGATTCTGTGACATTTCCTAACCTAATTCTCAGAGTCCAGGAGGACCCACCCGATAAGGGAGTACAGAGGACGAAGAAGAGAGAAAAAGAAGAAAACAAAATAACTTAAGTTTATTTGTCCTCTTCCACAGTACCTTTTCCCGAAATAGAGTCTCCCACCAGGCCCAGCTCCTACAACTGAATGGATAGGACCCCTCCCTCCCTTTACTTCCCCAAATAAAACGAAGCTGTTTAACAGGTGCCTGAAGCCAAATCAGAGTGGAGAGCAGTGGTCTGCCCTCCCTGCACCCCAGTTTGTAAATGTTCCAGCTGCCCCAGGAGCAGCTGTTGGAAGTGGCCTTCAGTTCTCAGACAAGGCGGAGACCACCACACACCCATGGCCATAGTCAGGGGGAAGACACTAGCCCTTTCAGCAGGAAGGGCTTTGCTGCCTCCAGGATGTCCAGTTTGGGGTCCAGCGAGCGGCCAAGCCCCTCTAGCACCATGATGGCAAACACAATGGAAGCAAAGTTGCTCTCAAGCTTCACCTGAAACAGAAAATAAGTGGTTCTTTCCAAAGCCCGTGGGTGTATAGAGAGTTCTGGATAACCATGTTGCAGTCCACTCTCAGCCTCTTGTACCTGCCCACGTGATGTTTACTGTCCACAGAACATTCTCTTCCCTACCCCATCGTTTTCCCCACCGTCTCGTCTACTCACCCAGCCTCCCATCTACTAGTATTACTAAGGAAAAGTTGGGAGGGGGGGAGGTGTGCATGTTCATATATAGCACATGTATGACTTAAAAGTAACAAAATTAATGTCTCAGAGATATATCAGAAATGAAGTCTAAATAAGGGTCATTCTTCTGACCAGCCAACTCTGACTTCATTCTGTGTTATGATCCTTGACAAACGGCTGCCTCTTCCATGCGCTATTTCATTATCAGACTCCAGAACCTCAAGAGAAACAATGGAAAAGTCCATCTTTGGACAAGAATCTTCCCTTCCCTGCTCTCAACTCCTCACACCTTTGGCTGGCAGCTTTACTTTGAAGAACAGCCCAAGGCCACACTCTATCGCAAGGAGACAGACCAGGGCCAAGGTGAAGAACTCTGAAACTACCTCCCTCCAGGGGACAGGGGGCAGAAGCCCAGACAGCGGGCGGGGGGGGGGGGGGGAGGGGGCCTCTGAATGCACTGGCACAAGAGGCACCTCCCCTCGGGCACCCCCGCCCACCCCAGGACTTCACACCACGGGGGAAAGAGCTGGCTAAGGAAGGCTGAGCTTAACACCAAGCACCGTTACTGTGAACGGAGGAGGGAAAGGGCATGAAAGCTTCAGTCAGACTGTCTTCCGTTTGTAAATCCATTTTTCAACCACCCAGCAATACAGATGCCTGGGCGGCAGAGTCTGACAGAGACACAGACCGCCAGTGTGGCGACAGTGTGCTGGACCTAGTGAGTACCCGGGGCAGCACTCCTCATGCTAATCAGCTGGCACAGAGAATGTTCTCGAAAACGAGATCTCATAGAGAGAAGTACTCCTCTCCTCCCTGTGGCCACCCGCCGGCCTCCCCACAGAGCTCCCTCCAGGCTGACCGGAGCACAGAGGCTCAGCCGGGCCTGGGGCCTCACCTTGTGAGTCATCAGTAACTTAAAGACGCTCGAGAGAAGGCTGGAGACTTCAAGCTGGAAAAGAGAATAAAATAAAGCCGACTGCAGACTGCGAGTCTGCACCCGGCACTGCTTCTCTCCCTTCTAGCTCCCATCCTGCCCCCATCCCACCAACCTCTCTCTCTCTCTCTTTCACACACACACACACACACACACACACACACACACACACCAGTGAGTGGAAAGGGACTGACTGACAGACTCCAGAAGGACCGCACACACACGAACCCAACTCCCATCTTGATTATGAGGAGCCTGAATGCAAAGACTCCTTTAGGGAAGAGGCCGGGAGGCCCAGCTGCCCCTGTGCGAGTCTGCGTGGCCCCTGCTTGCTCTGACTTGATCCTGCTAGTGTAGACCATGAACTTGGGGGAAAAATAGGTTTCCTAGAACTAAGCATAAGACACAAACTGGGCTCTGCCTCAGATCTAAATAAAGGAGGTGAACTTGAGCTAATTCCTTAGGCTGCTCAGAGACCTTGGTTGTCTCTCCCTCCAAGCTCGGCTGAGCTCCAAAACAGAAGAAGCCCCAGAACAGCTACACCCCAGACAGGGAGGGGTGCGACACTATAAATAGTGCCCCCGAAGCTACCCTGGAGAACCTGGCCAAGGACCACTCCTGAGAGCCAGAGATTTCGGTGGGCCTCCTCCCACCTGGGAGATGTGGGCAGGGGAAAGGTTTGTTCTTTACCTGCCCTAAAACTCAAATCCCCTCGAGACGTCTACCCATTAAAAGGTCTCCCTTCAACTTGGGGTCTGTTCTGTCCCAGGGCAAGAGCAAGGGCCCTGCCCCTCGAGCGGCCTGCTCACCTTTTCCAGGGTGATCGTGTCCTTTCTGGCCTGGGTCACCAGTGCGGCCATCTCAGCCTTGAAGCGCCCGACATCCCTGCACTCACTGGCCCGAGCGTGATGCAGGATGAGCTCGGCCACTCTGTGGCCCTGGAGGATGCAAAAGAAGAGAAACTTTAGAGGGGCGGGGGCTGGGGGACAGACCTAGGTGCTCTGCCCAAACTTCTCCATAACCTCGTTGCTCCTACCTAACTCTTGCACTGTCCTGACTTTGGCCGCTGCTGACCAACCAGCCTGGCCTCAGCGCCACCAGGACCAGCCAGGCTGTCCTGGGAGGCTCCCTTCCTACCCCAGCAGAATTCCTTCCTTGCAGCTGGCCCAGCCTCTGTGCGCAGCCCCCTCCACCCAGGACACCCTCTGACCAAAGCCTCCATGGTCTCCCAAACACCCATCTGCCCCGGTGGTTACTGCTCATGCCTTTCACTTCCCCCAGCACCGCCCCAGAGGCCAAGCTGTCCCTCCTCTGGCTGTGACCTCCTTCTTCCACCCACACCTGTGCGGGGGAACACGCCCCACCCTACCTGCCGCTGCGGCCCAGGGGACACGACACTGGCTCAGGCCGAAGCCTCCCAAGCAGGAGCTAGCCTTCCTAGTGCCCACCTGTGTGCTTGCTGAGGGAGGAAGAGAGAGTACCACACAAACTACACGACGGCACCTGGGAAGGAGGTATTTCTTCCCATCCCAAATCGTGATCTGCTTGGAACTGGCCTCAGGCACGGGGACCAGCCCATTCTGACTAAAGCCGTGACGTTTCTGTCAGGAGCACCCTTGGCAGATACCGCACTTACCAGAGTGATGAAGGCTGAGGGGCCCTGACGTTCTCAAGAGCCTAAAAGATTTGGGCCCAACTCCCGAGGGCCCAGCAGGTCTCACCTGCCCCATCGCCACAGCCATGAAAACTGCCCGGAAGTTCCTGAGGTCCGCGGCCTGCAGCTCAGCCACGATGCCAGCATCCAGGAGCACCAGGCGCAGCGGGCACCGTGCAGGCGTCATGGATGCCGCCACCAGCACGTCACAGACGTCCACCTGCTGCAGCCGTGCCTCTCGGCTCTCGGAAAGACCATCGGCCCCCTGGACCAGGATGTTCCCGGGGTGAAGGTCTGCATGGACAAAGTTGTCCACAAATATCTGGAAAGAGATCAGCCTCTTCAGGGCTAAGTCGGTCCTCACCACCCCATCGCCGCCAGGCTGGGCGTGGGAGGAGCCCCCAGTGATGCGCGGCAGGGAAGGGGGTCTGTGACACAGCCCCGCTGCTTGGTGTCCTCAGTTCAGAGCTTGTACAGGGACGGGCCAGGGGTGCTTTCAAGAGAAAAGTTACTTTAGAAGTCAAGAGCATTAAAAAAGATTATAAGAAACATAAAAAAATCAAAGATCATGCTGCATTTCAAAAGACTTATTTTTACTCTATGATTCAAGCAGTTAATATTCAAATTAAAATAAGTATCTACTCATGGTTTAAAGATTTTTCCCCAAACCTCTCTGCCCTTAAACTTCATGGAACTTCCTTTAGTTCAAGTATTTCCTAAATCAGTCTTGCCCTCCATGACCTCCATGTGTCCACACAGTGAGTCTAACAGCGAAACTGACAACCACTTCCTGGCACCCAAAATTGGGCAGACGGGGAGAAACGGCTTTGACCCCGCTAAGAGGGAAAGCAAGCCCCAGGGACTGTGAAGGACAGGAAGTCAGGTGTGAGTTTGTGGAACAGAAATCTGCCTCCCGTGAGAAACCACCAGCGATCTTTCTGGAAGGGGAAGCAGAAACCTGATGTGGAGGTGCAGAGCAGCCACTTCTGCAGAGGCTCTCAGGAAACAAGTCCTGGCTGGCACAGAGCCTCTCCCAGGCCAGATCCTGGCTTTGCTGGTCACAGAGGCTGCTGCTCCCTGGGTGAAAATCCTGGGAACCGGGGGAGCTACTCGTACCTGACCCTGATTCCAAACCTCCTGGCACCTTGCTGTCAGCTCATCCCCTCGGGGCGTATCCCCATCCTTGATCCCAGGAGCTGGAAGCTCCCCATGATCTCCCCACTCCTGGGGGCTGCCTACTGGGCTTCTACCCTGGCCTCCCTTCTGCATCTTCCCCTCCCCCACAGCGCCCCTTGGAGCCCTGTTACTGGGGACAAAGTCCGCTGCCCGCCAAGCTTCCACTGCACTGACCAGTGGAAGCCTGGCTCTCCCATGACAGCCTCACTTCCCCAGGAGTCCCACAGGTGGGGGCTGCTGGCCCTCCAGGCCCACAGACCCTGGGCTGGGGGTGGACTCGGGGCTGCACTGAGTCCTCTCTGCAGGAATGCTAGCCGCCTCCACCTCGCTGCCAGCTCGTACCACACCACCATCCTGCTCACCTCGGCCCCCATGGCTCCTTTCTCCGTCACATCCATTCTTTCCTCCCACTCTCAGACCACACACCCGGTGCCTTCTTACCCGCAGTGTGCACCCTCCAGGTCTGGGTGCTCTCCTGCCTATCCAGCCTAGACCCTGCCATCCACCCCTCAACCACTCTCCTCTGTGCCAACCACCAGGAAGACCTCGGACCCTAGACAATGCTGTGCTTCTGCATGTGAGCTGTCCACAGTGCTGGGTTGCCACTATTACTGCTGATGACACCAATAACTGACATTGCTTAGGGCTCACTATGTCCTTTTCTGAGTGTCAGTTCATTAAATCATTTCCAGGCCGTCCTCTCAGGGGTGACGCCTCAACTTCCTTCACACCCCAGCTGAGATGGAGCCACTTCCTGAGTAAATCTCTGGGCTGCGACAGGCCCCTCTTAAATGATCCTCTGGTACCTGTACTTACCCTACATATAATTGACTTATTCATGGCTGGTCTTCCCACTAAACGGTAGCTCTGTGCACACTGTGATCAAGTCTGTTTTGCTCACGACTGTAGAGCCAGCACCTGCCTGGCACGTAGCAAGTGCTCAGTAAATACTTGCTGAATGAATGAACGAAGTGGCACGTAACATACAATATTGTCTTAAGCTGTTTGTAGACAACTTGGGCGGGCCCTTCCCATAGCACCTTGCAAGGTGACAGAGCTCAAGCCACTGAGAGCGTGCAGAGCAGAGAGCTGTAGAGTGAACAGGTGTCTTGTAGGCTCAGCTATTTCTAGAGTAGACTCTACGCCTGGCTTGCCCTCCACCCAGGGTAGCTGAGCAGTGTCCCCGCCATTTCCCCACATGCCGGGCCTGAGCACCCTCTCCCAGCCCGTGAGCTCACCATCTTCAGGAGCATGTTGATCCCCAGCCGAGCAATCTTCCTCTTCAAGTCGACGGGAATCCCTGCCTGCTGGTAACTGGACACCGGCACGCTCTCCTTCGAGAAAATCAGGGAGGGGACAGCTTTACCCCGGACAGCCCTGCTCCTCACCCCCACCGGCACATGGTGTCCCCTTCCCGTTGACCCAAAGAGCTTTTCCTTTCTTAGAACCCCTGTGAGTCTGTTGCCCACAAGTTGATTTTAACCCATTTACATTTCCCTTCCCTTCCACTGCTCAAAGGAAAACAAGTCCCATAGGTTTATTAGAGAGGCAGCCCACTGACTCTGCCACCCACAGGACAGGATGTTGCTGTGTGGAGGGAAGAGACAGGAACAGGCCCCGGAGAGCTAGTTTCTGGTCAAGAGTCAGCCAAGAGAGACAGGAATGAGTTCTGTGACCCTGAGCAGGAAAATGGACAGAAGGGTGGGGGGAGGGGAAAGGGGAGTGAGCAAACGCGCGTTTCATATAGGTTGGTTATTTAACTGTCAGAGCAGCCCATTGCAGCCTTGTTGTCCCTAATTATCTAATTAAAGAGCTAAAGCCCAGAGAGTTTAGGTAACTTGCTCAGGGTCGCACAGCTTAGTAACGTTGGGAGGTGGCATCACGTCCCTGGATGTCATATTACCATCTTTGCAGAGGGGGCTGGACCAGCAGCCCGCTAAGGCCAGGGACAGGACACACAAACACTGGCTGAGCACTTTCTCTCTGCAAACTCTGGCCAAGGGCGTTCTGCATTCAATGTGTCACTGACTCCTGGGACACCCCTCTGAGGCAGGAACAGTGGCCATCCGTCATGCATGAGGAAACGAAAGTCACCCAGCAAAGAAAGTGGCAGAGCGGATTTTCACGTCCACCAAGTCTGAGGCCACTCAGCCACCTGGCTGTGCCACTGCCCACCCTCACGGCGCGTGCGAGCTCCCCTCACATGCAGTGACCGCGTGCCCTCTCGGCTCCTGTCTTTTCAGACGGAAGCCTTCAGGGGAAGCGGAGGCGGCCCAGCTGTGAGTGAAAGGCACGGCCTGGTAAGTTTGGACGCTTACTTCATACGTCTCCACCAAAACATCCCTGGTGACAAAGGGGTGCAGAGGGGTGGGGAATCTGATGGACTTCACGTTCAGGAAGTTGCACTGGAAGTGTTCCAGATTCCGAGCTTCGTAGCGCAGGTCGATCTACAGGGAAGCGGAGAGGAAAGGTGAGGGGTGGAGGGGCACAGGGATCGCAACAGCTGAACTGCCAAGGACCTAGCGAGTCAGGGAGTTCCCCCCCCCCCACACCCCCCCCCACCCCCCGCCTTCTCCTGCTCCTCCCGCACAGCTCCGCAGGGACGCAGGAGGAGGCATTCTCTGACCAAAGGCCTCCCCAAAGTCCTGACCCTCCCCGGGAACTCCTCTAAGCTACAGCAGCAGACACCCTCACAGTACCGTGGCTTCCCGCTTGTCCCCTCTTCCTCCTCTGCCCACCGGCTTCCCGCCAGCCAGTGGACGCCCCGCATCTCCCAGGGGCTCAGCTTCGGGGCCTCTCCAGGCACTGCCCTCACTAGCCTGCCCTCCAGCCCTGCCCCTTGATCAAAGCTCCCTCCCACCCACTCTGCCCTCCACCCTGCTGCGCCGACACCGTTCCCCCAGACTCACCAAGCCTTCCGCTTGCCAGGCTCAATGGCCCAGTCCCATTTCTGTCCTAATTAAATCTACAACCTCATTCTTCCTGACCCGCTCTTCTCTTCACTCTCGGGCTTCTGCCCCTGCCTTGCAGCTGCTCTGTCCGGGCCTGGCCTCCTGGCCACTCCTCCCCAGGTGCCCCAGACGCTGATGTGTCTCAGCTCCTGACCTTCACCGGCTTTTGCTGTCCCTCTCCAGCCCCTCACACCTTCAGCTAGCACCTCCTGATGACAGAACCTTGACCTCCAGTCCAGTCCTCCTCTGCCAGTCTCTGGACTTACATTCATGTACATCTAGGCATTGCCCTGTGGAAGTCCAGAGACCCTTGACCTTAGTGTCTAAACAGAATTTACTTTCACACACACCCACGTGCACCCAGTCACCCAAGAGCCACCGCAGAGGACTCCTCCTCCAACCCGCCACACCCATCGTGCTCTGCGCCATCGGCTCAGTGCCATCGGCTCTGCGGCCCTAACCTAACCACTCTCGGGCCTGCTCTCCTTCTCCACCGATGCCACTCCCAAGGGGGCTCGCAAGCAGTCACCCGAACCCTGACAGATGTATCTGAGCTGGGCTCTCCCCCGGTCTTCCCTCTCCGCCTGCTGGGGTCTCCTGCTATCTTCAGAATGAAGCCTAAATTCTTGAGGATGACATCCATGGGGGAGGTCACGGTTCGGCCCCCACTTTTCTCTTCAGATCCATCTTTTATGCCTCTCCCTTCCTCTGCCACCCCAAACTCTAGCTTCGCCCGGTCTGTACGGTGCCACACTCCCCAGGCTGCCTGACCTACCCGCTCCTTTGCCTTCCTTGTTCTCTCTGATCGGGATGTTTTCCCCCATGTGGTCCAACTGCAAATACCCAACTCAAGCCAAGGGAGCCTTGACCCTCAGGGTAGAAGGACCACTTTCCCTCTTGAGCCCCAACTGAACCTGCAGAGACTCCTACTATACCTCCAATCAAACTCTGTTTGCAGGTATTGGTAGGTCAACCCCCGCTGCCTACAGTGTATTCCTCTGGATGGGAAATGCTCACTCGTTCTTAGTTCATCAGCTTCTAACAGACTCCCACACAGATACCAGACTCTAAGCTTTCAAGCCTGGGAACGGGAGAGTACTGGACACAGCTAGTAGGCAAAACAGGGTGAGACAGAGAGATCTGAGTTCAGTCTGATGGGACCCCGTGATGTCTGTTGGACTTCTAGAAGGCGAACTGAAGCTCAGATGGGTGGCAGAACTGAGAGTAATCAACGCAGAGATGGTTATTGAAATATAAGCTATTTTCTCTGTTCTAATTTTCTTTTGTTATCAAAGCTACACTACTCCTTAGCATAAAGCAAAGTCTTCTAAACACTAAAACACATCCCTTGGACTTAAAGTTTTATATCCAAGGACCTAAATGAAGACTTAGCACACTGCTTCTGAAAATCTGCCGATTTCTGCACTACCAACGGAGAGCCAGGGCAGATGCCTGCTTGGAGCCACGGTGGCCCCCAAAGTGCATTTACCAAGTCTCGCTACTTAAACAGGTGACCCAAGACCCTGGACGGGGAGGAGGTCCTTGTCTACTCAAAAGCCCTGGAAACAAAGCAAAACAAAGGCACAGTGTGTGACTTTGCTGATCATTCTTATCGCCCGGGAGTTCAGCCTTTGATTGTGGCACTTAGAGATAACGTTGTACGTTCCACCAGAATGATTTTGCTTTTCTCCCAGGCGCTAAGAAGGCTGTACTTCCCAAGCACCCTTGCAGGACCCTTGTGATTAGAGCTGACCTGTAGACTAGGAAGGAGTGATGCTCATCATTTCCACGCCTGGCCACAACATCTCTCACGTGGTCCTCCATGGTTTTTCTCCCTAACCCACACTGACCCTACATGACGTGTGTTGAAGATGGCAGTGCCGGACTTGGGAGGAAATTGGTCCCTGAGTAGCTGTGGAGTAGAGCTTCCTCTCTCTCCTTCAGTTCACCTGCATGGAACTTTGATACTAAACAATAACCCTGCTGCATTAAGCTACTGAGATTTGGGTGTTCTTTGTTACATTGACTAGTGTTACTTACCCTGACTAATATACCGTACTAGCCATGACCTACGGGGAAATACTCATTCATTCAGCATTTGCTAAACAGCTGCTAATGGCAAGAACTCTGTTAGATGCTATTTATAACTGAGGGAAGGACAGTTCACCTGTTGAACCATAAGCTTCTCAAATTCCTCCACTATCTCAGGCAAGCTAAGCCACTTGATTCCTGGCAAAAGTGCAAGGACTTGGCTGCCCATCTTCATCAGCAGCAGGTCCATCCGCACCTGGGAGAGCAGGCCGGGGTGCAACACCTGCCAGAAAGAGGAACAGTGAGACCTCGGAGGGATCAGGAAGGCACATTCATTTACTCAGCCAGACTGGGTCCCACCATCAAGGAAGAGCCAGCTGGCTTCTCTTCAGAGCAAAGGGGAGGTGGTCCCCACACCCAGGATTCTCTTGCCTCCCTCACTCCATGTGCTTTCCCTGAGGAGATGCTGTCAGCATCTCCTCTGCACTGCACTTAGCTTCCTGGGAAGAGTAGATGGGCTTTTTGTTCCCAAATGCATTAACTTTAGGTCAGGGGCTCCCAAAGGGTACCTAAAAGTCACCATGGGGTGCTTGGTGAAAATGCAAGCAGGTTCTTTCCCAGGTGGTAAAAGCGCATGAGGAGAACCTGCCCCTTGTGTCTGCCAGACCGCCTGGGTTATGCTGAATGGGGATGGGACAGTGCGGGGACAAGAAATGATGGAGCCCAGCCAGGGTGACCGGACGTGAAGTGAGAAGAAAGCCACTTCTGTAAAAACGAACACTGCCATCTTGGGCTCACCACAGCACGTGTGACCTGTCTGTCTCCGATTTATCCTGACCCCAGAGTAGCAGGTCAGCTGGCCAGCGGTTCCTCCACCCGCAGAGGCAGCAAACTCCAAACCCTCTTCATTTTCCTTTATCATACTCTTCACACCACCTCTCCCTCAAGCCAAGAAATAAAACAGCTCACACATTATAGGCACTCGGATAATGGTCAAGCTAGTACAAGTCAATGGAAGGCAATGTGGGATGATGTGCAAAGGCGGGGTTCCTGGTCTGGGGTAGCTCCGAGGGGTCAGAGATTTTAGGGACAGGAAGGGCCCACTGAAGACATCAGAGCACTTACTTTCACTGCCACAGGGATGAGGTGATGTGCTTGAGGTGGGTGGGCAGGTGCCAAGGCCTGAGACACAACTGCGTCTGATCCAACCAGGTCAGCTGTAGGGAGAAGCAGCCTTTCTAGAAATGACTGGTCGGCAAGACTTCCTCGAGACCACGACCCCTTCTCCAGGTGCCCAAAGAGCTCTCTCAGCCCCGCAGCTGCCCCAGCGTCTGAAGAAGGCTGCAGCCTAGAAGCCCTGGCAAGTCTCTGGATGCTGTCGTTCTTCAGGAAGGCAGGGTTGGCACGAGCTTTGTACACTTGGGCCACGCAGCCTGAACCCACAGGTTCCTGCTTCTCAAAGCAGAGGACCTTCCCCCAGTCCTCCCCAAATGCCTGCTGCAGGATGTGCTCAGTGTGAGCCCAAGGGTGCGGAGTCACCCGGACGTGTAGCTTGGAGAACTGGGCACAGAAGGCCTCTGAGAAGAGATCTCGCCGGGTGCTGGCCCACTGGCCCAGTTTGATGTATGTCGGGCCTGAGGTCTCTGTGGCTTTCAGAAGCAGGTGCAGCCAGAGGCTGGAGATGCTGGGAGCCAGGTAGGTGAGAGGGTAGAGTAGAAGGAGGGGGAAGAATTTCACCAGGAGAGCCCCAGCTCTCAGCCCAAGTCGGAGGTAAAGAAGGAGGCAACCATGCCACCCGTCTGGGGAGACTCTCTCCAGGGACACATTTTCAGCCAGGTCACTCCAGCTGGCCCTTTGCTGACAGGCGTTCTCAGGGGGCCCCTCACCAATGTCCCCATGGACTGAGACGAGTTTGGGCAAACTGCCAAGCAGAAGCCAACAGAGTCTGGAATTTCGAGGGCATCCGGAGGGCCTTAAAAGACAGAGTTCCTTTCTGAGCTCAAAACCCCTTAGGTACGACAAGCAGACCCTGACAGAGAAGCGCCAGGGAGTCACCATCCTCTCCCAGAGTTCCACAGCCTAGGCTGCCTGCCCTCCACTTAAAGGGCACCTACCTATGTTCACACTTTCAGCAAGGCTAACTCGAGTCCAGGACCCTGCACGGCTGAGTACTCCACTCAAAAGTGGGGCAGCTGCCTGACCCCGTTCAGTTCATGTGTAGTCTAAACCCAGTCCTGCGCCCAGCGCCCCCGCTGGCGGGCCGCACTCCCCCTTCGGCCGCACAACCCTACCCCGCCTTGCTCGCCGGAGGGAACGTCCCATCCGTCCCTCCGGGCTCCACGCCCCACTCCCTCCCTTCGGGTACGGCCTTGGCCCAAGGCTTGAGGCTGCCGGCGGCTTCGCCCGAGACCAGCTGCGCCTACGAGGACTTTCAGAACGTAATCCACTGTGAGAACCTGAGGGGCCAAGCCAGATGCGAAGCCAGGCCCAGCGCGAGGACGCGACCTGCGCGAGGTGGCCGCGCGGGCGGAAACAGCCGGGCGACCGCAGTGTCACCGTGCGTTCCAGGGCCGGCACGAGATCACCGGTCTGACCCGGCACCGCCTATAGCCGGAGTGCCGAGGGGCTGGACGGCGGTGGAGTCTGGTCGGGTTCAAGGTGTTGCATAGGGTCGAAGCACAGAGGCCCGTGGGGGGCCAGGGCCCCAAGGGCGAGCGAGGGAGAGCGGAGGGTCGGGGTGCGAAGGCTTAGGAGTTGGGTACGGACAGCCTGGGATCGGAGCACCGAGAGCGAGGAGGAGGTGCAGAAGGCAGAGGATCCGGCGCCGAGAGCTGGAAAAGGCTGCGGAGGGCCGGGAATCAGGCGCGGAGGACCAGGGAAACGGCGCGGAGGACGGAGATCACGCGCAGAGGCCCAGCGGCAGCGTCTTCCGGGAGCGCCCCGCCCGCCAGCTCTGGCACAGCCCCTTAAAGCGGACGCGGTGGCGGCCAGCCGCTGAGGCACACCTGAGCCTAGGGTCCTGGGTCCTAGGGATAGATCCAACCCAAAACGCAAACGTAGGCTCCGCGCTCGCCCCCTTCCCCGCGCGCGTCTGTCTTTCCACTGACATCTTTGTAGCTTTCCTGACATAGAGCGTGGAAACCCTGAAATAGGCCATGAATTGCAAGATGGTTATGAACACCGGTAGGAGTTTCAGTCGAGTGGGATGAGGGGGCTGAGGAGTCCCAGGCTGCATCGATTTGGGGAACGTGTTTGGACCTTGGGGAACGGTTCTTGGAAGGCCCTGTTCATTCATTCAACTGGTACTTATTGAGCGCCATAAGTATTTCTTAATCCGAATGTAATATTTATCAACGCCCGGTAATACAATGCGCATTGAGCAAGGCACCCTGCTGGGCTGCGGAGTGGAGACACGCATCCTGCCCTTCCACTCTGACCACTCATGAGGGAGACCACACGGGAACGCAATGTACAATTGCGATATGTGGCAAGAGCCATGAAAGAAATGGAGAACAGGGAGAACCAATAGGATGTAGCTACTTCGGAGGGGAAGGGAGGCCTTGGGGTGGGAGGGTGTTCAGACAAAGAAAAAAGCCCTGAAATAGGAAGGAATTGGGTGTGAGGGTTTTTGTTGGGGGAGGGGGGTCGTTTGCTTGTTTTAACCTCAAGAAACCAAAGTCAGGTGGTTCTGGAGAGCAAAGTGGGGAGAGAGGGAGCTTGGAAATAAGGCAGCACGGCCAGGGCAGGCCCGGAGGTCCTCTCTCCACTCCGCCAGTGGGGGTTTTGAGGCCGCCCACCCAGGGAACCGCAGCCACCTCCGCGCATGCCGTCCTTCACCTGCACGTGGAGGTGAGGCTTCCGCTGAAATTGGCCCAGGGGTGATCCGTGGGCCTCACAATGGAAGGAGCCGTGGGGACAGAAAAGCAGGGACATAGCCCACGACCACATGTGGTTCCTCTTGCTGGAGGCGTGACTGCCACTCCGCAGCCCTCAGGAGTGCCCAGAGAGGTGGGGACCTGGACCAGGACGGATAGAGAAAGCAGTGAGGAGTGGCTTTTGGCTGCTCCTGAGTTGTTAACCAATCATCCATTTCCCATTTCCACGAGATGCTGCAGACTCCTCTGCTGCTCCCATGACAGAAGTCATCCCTGCCACCACTGGTTTCAAATATGACCAGCCATTAATTATCCCCTTCCCAACCTCCTACTGATTTATTTACCCTCTCCGTCCCAAAGGTGTGTGGAATGTTCTTGTATGCATCTCCGATTTGTCAAAGGGCTTATTGAGGACCAGAGGCCCTGGGTTCTAGCCCACTGAATAGAAGGGAACAATGTGACCTCAGGCAAGTCTTTCTGGGCCTGTTTCTCCCTAAGCTAACTAGGGAAGTGAGTCTGGCTAAAGCCCTACAAGTCTGCTACATTTACATTTGAGTCTGGCGATTAAACTGTTTAACAGTAGTCGAGAGCAAAATTCTGGAGCTAAATAAGCCTGGTTTCAATTTCCCTCTGCATAACCTGGATAACCTTGGGGACAAGTTAGCTCATCTTTCAGAGCCTCCACTCCTTTCTCGTCAAATGAAGGTAAGACTCGTACTCGCCTCTCAAAGCTCTTGAAGGCAGTAAGCCACAGACTGGTGTGGCCAGGTGCAGCGCGCCAGTAAGTGTTAGCGGATATCATCTGTACTACCTAGAGAAATAAAAGTTGTTTTGTTTCCCTTCCTACTTCATATGACAGGCGTGTGTTCACAAATTTGGAGGGTACATTTGAAGGGCTGACTTAAGGGTGTCCGAGAAATTCACCTAAAGCAGCGGTTCCCAACTTCAGCATCCGCCTGAGGGCTGCCCCATAACCAGTGTCTGATTCTCTTAAGTCTGGAGTGGGGCCTGAGAATTTGCATTTCTAACAATTTCCCACTCTGCTGCTTCTGGTCCTAAGAACAAAACTTGAGAACTATTGGCCTTCTGGTGGTGGTGGTGGTGGATGTGGTGGTGGTGGTGGAAGTGGTGATGGTGCTGGTGGAGGTGATGGTGGTGGTGATGGTGGTGGAGGTGATGGTAGTGGTGGAGGTGGTGATGATGGTGGTGGAAGTGATGGTGGTGGTGATGGTGGAGGTGATGGTAGTGGTGGAGGTGATGGTGGTGGTAGAGGTGATGGAGGTGGAGGTGATGGTGGTGGTAGAGGTGATGGTGGTGGTGATGGTGGTGGAGGTGATGGTAGTGGTGGAGGTGGTGATGATGGTGGTGGAGGTGATGGTGGTGGTGATGGTGGAGGTGATGGTAGTGGTGGAGGTGATGGTGGTGGTAGAGGTGATGGAGGTGGAGGTGATGGTGGTGGTGGAGGTGATGGTAGTGGTGGAGGTGGTGATGATGGTGGTGGAGGTGATGGTGATGGTGGAGGTGATGGTAGTGGTGGAGGTGATGGTGGTGGTAGAGGTGATGGTGGTGGTAGAGGTGATGATGGTGGTGGAGGTGATGGAGGTGGAGGTGATGGTGGTGGTGGAGGTGACAGTGGTGGTGATGGTGGTGGAGGTGATGGTGGTGGTGGAGGTGACAGTGGTGGTGGAGGTGGTGGTGGTGGAGGTGATGGAGGTGGAGGTGGTGGAAGTAGTGGAGGTGGTGGTGGTGGTGGAGGTGATGGAGGTGGTGGTGGAGGTGGTGATGGTGACAAGAATGGTGGTTGGTGAAGTTGAGGGATTCCATGTGAACATCCATCAGGAGAATTATATCGTACATATTAAGGCACCATGGACAAACAGATCAAAATGAACCCTAAATCCAGATTTGTAAGAGCAGCCTTTAAAAATCGCAGATGTTGGTTCGCAGTCAGGCCGCTTCTCACGTGAGTAACTTTATGCACTCTGTTTCAGGGTCAGTAACAGCAGGAGTGCATTTAGAGTGATGAGTGCATTAAGAGGCTGGCCGGACCATGTATGACAACAGCCCTCTGACCCACAGCCCTGCAGCAATGGGCCTAGAACGGCCCGGACGTGGTCGATGACTGCCAGCCTCTCTAAATTTCTCCCCACTTCCCACTCAGGACCCAACCACGGAACGCCAAACATCTTCTGCAAGCCGACTTCATGCAATATGCCCCGGCCTCCAGCTCTCCTGCGCAACCACCCTGCAATGAGGGCACACTGAAGCCTTTTTTTCCTCTATCAAGCTTTCCCACTGGCATTGCAGTCTTCACTTGTTCTCGAGCATCTGACAAATACGAGTGATGGTGGCTGACTCCCTTACTACAGAAAGATCTAAATAAATAGCCTCTGTTTGTTCCCATTTGGGTGATCTTTGGGGTTTTTTTCCATAAAATTTCCACACCAGCTAATTATTGTTGTTAGTTTCTGGGTTTTGGAATAGTTTCTGGTTCTTGGAACTGTTGCTGCTGGTGGTGTTAACTCTACTACCACTAGGTGACACCATTCACTTGTGAAGTGCAACCAGCAGCTTCCTCTGGGTTCCCAGACCTGGCTGGGAAGAAATGGGTGGGCAGGGAAAGATGCAAATACCCACCTGACTGTGCTTATCTTGTGAATGACACAAATGATACAATGATTTTAGCATCTCCCATGTAACATTGCTAGATAGCAGACGCCATGCAGGGCAAGCACTTGTCCAAGACCTTGGGGAAGGAGGAGATAGGGAATTGGCTGGCTCTGGGATTCTCTACCTCTGCACTTCTGACATTTGGGGCAGGATAATTTTTCGTTGTGTGTGAGGGGGCGAATGAGGGGGAGCAGAAGCTGTCCTGCCCACTGTAGGATGTTTAGCAGCATCTCTGGCATCTACCCACTGGATACCAGAAACACCCTCCTTTCCCAATGGTGACTTTCAAATGTTTAAACATTGTCAGATGTCTCCTGGGGAGCAAAGTTGCCCCAAGTGAGAATCACTGTGCTCCTTGTCGAGGACAGTTCTCTGCTGAGACCCTTTCAGCACCCCCACGCCTACACTCATAAGAGAAGATCAACCGCCTGCATACACCTGCTGCAGCCTCCCCTTTTCCGGCCTCCTTGAACAAGCTCTGCACTAGTGTGCCTCCGCGGGGACTTAAGCCACCTGCACCCAGAACACCTGGGGTGCTGTGAAACTGCAGACCTCTGGGCCCCCCTGCATTAGGGTCCCTGCGGGGAAGATTAGATTCCCCATCCCCCAACAAGCCAAGGGGATTATCTGGCAAATGAAAAGTTTGAGAAGCAAGTACCCCACCCCACCCCCAGGTCCTGCGTAGTAGACCTGGCCTGCAATTAGCTCCTAAGAGAGTTGGACCTGGGCATAAAAATTCTGGCCCTGTGGTACCTGCATACATAGAAAATATCGGAATCGGTACTGGGAAAAGACACTAAGGGAGGTGGCTGTCGTGGGCCCACTTGCTACCTTCTCCTTTTTTTTTTTTTTTTTGTCTTTTTAGTTGAAATGTCTCAATTACTTCTCATGAGAATTTTTCCTCCTCTGGTTCCCACCTTCTGGTTGTCTAGGTGTTTTATTATATATAACACTACCCAGGTGCAGGTGCTGCTCCGGTACTAATGAATGCCTGTGGCCCAACAGGCCCCTCCCTCCTACCTGAGGGGTGTGGCCTGGCCGTGTGTGAAGTCCCATCAGGCTCTGCTTTGCTATACCCCATCCTGTGCAGCTGCGCTTCTCCTGGTTCTTTAATGTCTGTTCTAAAGCCACAAAGCGATCACAAAGACAGGCCCTCAGAAGCTAGGGGAGGATGCAGGAACCCTGGGGCCCTCAGTCTGGGCCCTGCTCCCCTGCTCCTGGGTGGCCTCAGCTTCCCCTGCTCCTTCTATCCCACACCTTCTGGATGACATTTGCTTGGGACCAAGAACAAACCAAGGCTGGGTCTGAGGTTTTTGTGGGATGCTTGGCTTAGTTTTGTTTCCTCCGAGGGAGCCAGCCAGGGGTTGTGGTGGGACGGGAAGGGACTTGCATCCAGCCTGTGCAGGGGGAGAGGACCGGCCAAGGAGGGGACGGGCGGTGGAATAAGGATAGAGGGAAGGAGTCGGGTGCCTGTGAAGGACAAGGGAGTCCTGCTGCTTGTCAGAAGGCTCCGCAGGCTCAACCCCGGCACTCAGAGGGATGAGGGGCGTCCTCTCCAAGGGCATGTCAAAGGTGACTTTTCCCTGCTAATGTGAGTTCCCTTCATGCTCTACCTCACCCAAATGTCAAGGGGCTAAGCACAGATAAATGATTCCTCTCCCCATGCAGCTTTCTAGACAAAGTAATCATTGTAATAAAATAGCCCAACTTGTCATCCATCATCTGCTGCGTGTATGCCTTTCAACTGTGCACTGGCAGGCAAGTGGCAATGAGACCGAAGCAGGTTGCTGTGGAGGGGCAGAGAAGAAGTGGTAACAGTGACCCAGATAGGGGTACATGATGAGGGGCTGGGGCGGGGTGAGAGATGCCGGAGGAACTGCACTGCCTGCGCCTTCCAGAGGGGGGCAGTATAACGAGGACCAGAACTGAATAGTGAGCCAGAAGTCTCCTCCTGAGCAAGTGGGTGGCGCTGGGCAGAGCCTTTGCTCTCAGGCAACCTGGTATAATTAAAAGAACATGGCTTGGGCCACACCAGCCTGAACCCATGTGACCTTAAATAAGGTACATAACCTCTCGGAACTTGGGTTTCCCACCCATAAAATGGTAGGAATAATATTTCATTGCTCAGACGTGTGAGAAGGATTACGTGACATGACATATGCAAAGTGCCTGGAACCAAAAAGATGCTCAGTAAGTGTTTAGCATTCAGAAGGAATTTAAGTGGAAATTAAACGATTTGGGAGGGGAGATGTTCAAAGACTCCTTCTCAGGCTCTCTCCCGGTCTTAACCAGGACAGCCCTCCCATCTGTCAGTCTCCTTCACTTGGCTTGTAGCGAGGATGAAGCGGGCTCTGTGTTGCCGGCTCTGGCAGAGGCCCTGGATCTAAAATGGGTGGTGGAGGGGATAGCTCAACTCTTATGGGGCAGGAAAAAAAAACTTTCTGGTCCCTGGTCTTGAACCCTGAGAACCTTGTGAAAGAAACAAGAGACTAGGAAAAGAATAACAAACAGACGCTAACCGAGAGCGCCCCCCGCAGGCCAGGCCCCGAACAACACCCTTTACTTGATCTATCTGCTTTAATCCTCACAACACAATGAGGTTGGGCATAACCACTGCTATTTCTAATTTACAGATGAAGACACTGAGGGTTAGAGGCAAAGCAACCTGCTCTACAGCCAGTTTGACCTTCTGACCCTGAGCCCGTGCTCCCCAGCAGGACGCTGAGGGAAGAGGAGGAAGGGTGGTGAGAGATGCTCTGCAGAGCTCCGCGGCTGCGCTGGGTGGAAAAAGCAGGATTTACGATAAAGAACAATCAACTCTTACCCTTCCTCTCACCCACAGCTTTCCTGACCTGAGGCCAGGCACTCCCTCCCACCTGGTTCTCACTTTCCACCGTGGAGAGAAGCTGAAGACAGACAGGGAGGGCAAGGGGAGGCGCTGTTGGAGCAGTCGGTGTCAGGAGCTGGGAGAAGAGGGGACCATTGAGAGGGTCTACCAGGCCCCACTCCACAGCCCCCACCTTGGGGGCTGCCCTTCTCTTGGGAGCTAGAGAACTGGGGCTTGGGAGGGACCAGGGTAGCACCAGCTGGGAAAGCTTCAGAGAGCCAGCTGGGGCAGGGCCACACAGGAAAGGAGGGAAAGGAGCCATGTGTGGGTCCCCTACCTACCATGGGAACATACTCCTCAGATTCCCAGGGATGGAGGCCCCCAGCCCTCAGGAACGGTGGAGTTGGGGCTTGGGACAGGCAGGCAGGGACAGAAAATTGCAAAGCACAGGCTCCAGCATCACACATCAGAGTATCAGAGTCTGACCTGAGGCATGAGTATTTTTCTTTCTTTCTTTAAGATTTTATTTATTTATTTTTTGAGAGAGAGGAAGGGAGGGAAAAAGAGAGGGAAACATCAATGTGTGGTTGCTTCTCGCGCGCCCCCTATTGGGAACCCAGGCATGTGCCCTGACTGGGAATGGAGAGGGCGACCCTTTGGTTCGCAGGACCGCACTCAATCCACTGAGCGACACCAGCCCGGGCTGTTTTTCTAAAATAAGCCAGTATCCAGAACTCAGAAGATGAAGGAACAGCCACCTGCCACTTAGGACTTGCCACTAAGGGCCTCCCCAGCCTCCTCCCTGGTCTGCCCACCTGAGATGTGACTGGCAATTTGGAAGCCACAAAATCGAAGGCGATCAGCGTGTTTTCTGCATTGGGTGGGAGGAGGCAGCCATCTGGGCTCTGAGCTCAGTAGTTCTCCATCTGCCATTTTCTCCACTCTGGCTGCAGACACCCCAGGACCCTGGGAGTAATTAACCCTCAAGAAGCCAAGTCTCTGGTCTTTTTTAAAAAAAGAAAGTGAAAACTTATTGAATGATACCTCAGCAAACAAAATAATTATTTAAATGCTTACACTTTTTTTTAAAGAAAATGCTTGAACTTTGCAATTGGTATTCTAAAATTTACTGTGCTTTGTTGAATGGGTATGGCAATGAAGGAGTTTTAGGGAGCTCTTGCAAGCCCTAGAAAAGCTTCAAAAATCTCATACAATGAGCAAAACCCTTCACCAAGGAGATAGAGCCTTTTTTCTGTGACTTTGGTATCTGAATACGTCCCTTAAATGTCAGGTCTGGTCTACAAACTGGAATTGCCTAGGCAGCATCTAAGTTCCCCTACGTGTCACAATCCTGTCCCCTCCCCCCCGCCCCCCGCCGTCTCTCCCCTGCAAACTGCTTTTGTGGATTAGTAAATTAAACCTCTTTCTCCCGCTGCCCCCCCGCGCTAGGCTTTATTTAGGCCCTTCCTTCTAGGCCCCCCCCCCCCCCGAGCTAAAGACAAGAATGACTTTCCTCCTGATAGAGAGACGGGCCTGGAGCCTTCCCTCCGCACCCATAAATCACCACCGCGAGGTGCGTGCCCCCTTCGACAGCAGCGGGAGCTCCCCGGCTCAGAAACCGCCCGTGGCCCCCGCCCCCGTGGTCCGCAGCGCGACCTGCCCGCAGCAGGTTCACGTGCACGTCTTCGTTGGCAGTCCCACATCATGCGATCTGTGTCCCTGCACGGTCCCACGTCAGAGGCGGCAGTGGGCACTATAAAGTCCTGTCTCTGGGAAGCTCGGCCTGACTTCCCTCCTCGCCGGGCTCGAGAGCCCTCGTTCTCTGCGCTCAGGAGCCCTGGGCTGTCACTACCTGTTTTACGGTTTTCGGTGCCTCTGCCGGACGGCCCTTTGCGGGGGACACACTCCCTAAGGTGTCCCCACCTCCAGCAACGCGTTAAACGCCTGGAGTGAGCGAAGCCGCCACCTCGGCGCATCTACCTCAAGGTCTCAGCCCCGGGCGGGGGGAGACGAAGACTGCCGCTCGGTGGTCTCCAGCAAAGAAAGGGTTAATCCGCCCACTCCCCACCCCCCAAAAAGGAGAAGGGAAGAGTCCGGCAGAAGGTCCTGTTTACGGGAGCTGCCGGAGCCCGCGCGGCCCTCGGAGAGGCGTTGCCGTGGCTACGGGCCCGGCGCCCGCCAGCTGCGGATGAGCTCATTGGAGCGGCGGACAGGGGGCGACGGGCGGGGGACGGCGGGCGCGCGGCCCGCGCAGAGCCGCCGCGCCGGCGGGGAGAGGACGAGGCTGCGGGCCGAGCCCGCCTTCCGCTCGCCCACAGCCGCGGCGGGGCGGTGGGGACGCGAGCGCAGGGAGCGCGGCTCTCCCGGAGAGACCCAGCCCACACCAGCACGGAGGGTTGCGGGCCATGGCGCCCCCGGCCCCCGCCGCCTGCAGGCCCCGCCCGCCCGGGCGACCCCAAGCTGCGCCTCGGAGTCCGCGGAGCCGCTGCCCGCCTGGAGGTAGGACCGGGCCGGAGGAGGGTGGAGGGGACGCGCCTCGGGGAAGGGAGGAGACGGCTGGGGCTGCCGCAACCCGGAGCTGGGAAGTGGCTGTTTGCAGACCGCAGACTGGGTTTCCCGTGTGCGGACGTGGGGACCGAGGCGCTTCAGCCCGACCCGCAGGGCGGGAGCAGAAGTGCTGTCCCGACGCCCTAACGGGGCTCGCGATGACTTCCTGGGCCGAGCCGGGAAGCCGTCGTCCCGCGCGCCGCGGAAATCTGCACAAACTGGGCAGAGCCCCCTCCCTGCGCAGTGCTGGCTCCCGGGGCGCGAGGGGAGGAGGGTGAGAGAGAAAAGAGCGAAGAAAGAATCGAGAATCGCTGAGCAGCCAACCCTTCCTCACTGTGGTCAAAATATGCAGCCTTGGGGCAGCAGGGAGGTAAAGACGATGGAATGACCTTCTTTCTCCCACTTTCCTCCTAAAGATGAAGTTGGGAGCCCTTGGAGCCCAGCGAGAGTCTCAACAAAGGACATAATGATATTTAGGAGTGTCACAGAGAACTTGACTCAAACCACTGAGAACAGCCAGGCCGCGGCGGGGAGTGGGGGTGGATTCTGTCTTTGAGGGGCGGGTGGGGGAGCTGGGCGGTACCCTCCAGGGGCGCAGATTGGGGCTGGGGGGCGGTGCAGTGACTTCGCTCTAACCAGCTCTTGCTGGGGAAGGAACAGGCAGACTCCAGCTGGTGTTGAGATGCACTTCGGAGGTGTAGCAGGGTCGCATCAGGCACTCTCCAGTAATTTTGTTATGGAGCTCTTCCACCCTCTGTGGTTACAAAATCCTTCCTGCTCGCATTGTCAGATATCAAACACACCAAAGGAGTGGTGGAGAAAGTCTTTAGGGGCCTGCTTAGGATGGAGCAGAACTCTGCCAGAAGTCAAGGGAAAAAAAAAAAACAGTGCCTGTTTTTGAGGAGGGGTAGCAAAGAGGCTGGCGGAGAGACTGACCTCCAATCCTTTTGTTCCAGATTTGAACCCTGCCCACGTCATGTATTCACGGACTTAACATTTCTCTGTGCTAGGCATTAAAGACACAGTGATAAATATCTCCCTTCTTTCCAGGAACTCGCCATCCAAGTTGGACAGTGAAACAAAACATTAAAACCAGCCCTGGTCTGGCCTGGCCGTGAGCACTGTATGCCAGGGCAGCCCAGAGCTGGGAGGCCCACAGAGTATGTGCTGCTGGGGCTGAGTCCTGAAAAGCTCTTCACCAAGAAAACAAAGCAGGGAAGATTGTTTCTGGCTGAGGGAACAGCATGTGCAAAGTCACCAAGAGGGAGAGAGGGGGACAGGCAAGTGTGGGAAGAGCTCGTGGTGGTAGTGTGCTCCTGGAGGCAAGCAGGATCTCACTGAAACAGGAGAGGTGGCACCAGTTGGCATCTTAGAAAGCCCACATATGGTGTGCAATGAAGCCACAGGTCCTGCGGGCCCGCCCGGCCGGATGACGGCAATGGTGAGGTGGGATGGACTAATCCAAGAGATAGAGAGGTCGAATCTGGAGACGGGCTTGGGCACAGGATGAGATCGCTTGGACTAACACTCCGTGGGGGAAAGCTCCGGGGAAAACAAAGCAAAGCAAAAGAAATGGATATTTTGAATGGCTCGCATGTAGCAGACCACAGTCACTTGGACAGTGAATTTGGCTCTAAATTTTCTGGCAGCTAAGAGACAAACAAAAATACACTGGATTGCATAGTTTTGGATTGGGGACAACAGAAAGCATACAAGTTAATTTTCAGAACAAAACTTTTCCTGTAACTGAACTCAACTGGGGATATGTTGTGTAGATCTTTGTCTAAACAGTAAAGAGCAATGTAGAAAAAGACGTTCCTGTCCATGTGACAAAAGGTGGGAAGATAAAGCTCCACTCGACCATCTCCTGGTACCATCTTCCCGTTATGACCTGGGGGTGTACTGCATTTTTGCGGGGGGGCCGAGTGTCAGCTCAGGTTTGTGGGCAGCAGAGGCAGAGGGCAGCTAGGACCCTGGGAATCTGATAGGGAGGAGCCATGGTCCCTTAACTGTAGACGAGGTGACACCTACTTCGAGAAATGTCAGAGCAAAGCACCCAGGGTTCCCAGCCATGCAGAGCAAAGCAGGCACATCACTGTATGGCTCATAGGTGTCTGGAAAAGGGGCCACAGAGGGCAGAGTGTGTTGGGAAGGATGACACCCGGAAATGCTGACCAAAGGGAAACAGGGAGAGCGGAAATGGCATTGGAGGATTCCGTTCAGAGGGGCCAGTCCCCTTCCCCGAGTGGTCCGGGTCTTCCTGCCCTCAGACCTCACGTTGAGCCTGCTTCTCAGGGGTGGGGAAAGGGTAAGACTCAGGAGACCAGAGATCCGCTCCGAGGAAGGCCGGGGAGGGTGGGGTCTTGTTTGCTGCACCACCAAGAATGTTGCAGAAGAGCAAGGAATTCCAGCTAAGAGCTGACAGGTTCTGCAGACTCAGCGACAGATCTCCCAGCCAGGCCCTTCCCTGTGGTTTCCGCAGAAGGGACAGACCTGCAAAGTCTACGTCAGTGTGTTCCTAATGTGCCTCCTAAAGTTTAAACCATTTCTTGCCAACGAGAAATGTCTTACCGTTAATTAGGTATGAGATTCTACTGTTCCCCCCTTTGCATTTCTTAACTTTTTAAATGAACTGTAGAAATGATCCCTGAAAGTATAGCCTTGCATTTCTTAACCTTTTAAAAAAAGATTTCACTTATTTATTTTTAGAGAGGGGGGAAGGGAGAGAGAAAGAGAGGGAGAGAAACAAAAATCGGTTCCCTCCTGCATGCGCCCCTCTGGGGACCACACCT
Source organism: Glossophaga mutica (assembly GCA_039655065.1). NCBI lineage: Eukaryota > Metazoa > Chordata > Mammalia > Chiroptera > Phyllostomidae > Glossophaga > Glossophaga mutica. The sequence continues at coordinate 9,972,750 of CM077313.1, forward strand.
GCAACCCACATCCGTGCCTTGACCCGGAATGAAACCCACAACCTTTCGTTTTGCGGGATGATGCCTAATCAACATTCACACTGGCCAGAGCACATTTCTTAACATTTTTAATTTGGGGTGCACATCAGAAGATACATTTCCGGGTCCTGAAACCACCGTGCCTGGGCTCCACCCTAAACCAATTAAATCAAAATCTCTGCGGAAGAGCCCTGTAACACATCGGGATTTTTTAAAGGTCCCAGGTGATTTTAAGATAGAGCCAAGGCTGAGAGTGGCTGCTTTGACAATCACCTACAGGGCTCATTAGAGCAGGGGACCAAAACCTCAGATTCCAAAAGCAAGGATCCCATAGAATTTAAAATGAGGAAGCTGAATTAATACTCATAATGAAATCAACTGCCTAATCAGCTCTCAACGTCAAGACCTAAAGCCATCTGAACAGGTACAGATAAGGAGACTGGTTATAGACACATCGATGTGATGCTTTACGCGTGCGAAACAGTTTTTGAACAGAAGCTCTAACAGCGTAATGACGAGGCTTCCGCAGTCAGATCTGTCTGCCTGGCCTGACGCGTCTGCAGGCAGTGCCACGCCGTACATCTTTCCTTTCCTGCCTGGAACCTTTGCTGAGTGCTGCGCCCAGCGAATTGCCCAGTTGTGTCTCTTGCTGTTGGTTTTGTGTTCCCATAACCTTGATCCCACATCCCCAGCTACGACCTGGGGTGGGCGGAGCCAGCCCGGTGGAGTAACCCAAAGCGCCTCCCTCTGTCTCCCTCATACTTCCTCACTTCGCAGAAGGGAAAGCGTAGCAAGAGTCGAATGTGATTTAGCACTCAGTTCTCTGCCCACCCGCTGTGGCTGTAGCTAGGGCAGCATGCATACCCACTGGGACACATCACGGTGAGGGAGGGGTTCACGCGCACTGGCGCAGGCAGATGTGATTTCGCACCATCCCTCTGTCCCTCTCCCCAGCTTTCTTTGCCCCCCTCCCCAGAGTAGAGGCCTAAACCCAGGGAAGAAAGTGGGTCAGGTGGCTACCCAGGGCTGCATGTGAACTTCTCGTCCCCACCGAATGAGTCAGAGGAGCAGGGTACCACTGTCCCTGCCACCGCAGCTCACCGTGGAAAAACTAACAACTGACTGCCTTTTTCCAGCAAATTGAAACCATTCAAACAGGACACATCTATAATTTCATTTGCGTTTCTCACGCCCCTGGGAAGTACAGGCTCAGCCTCTTCCGAGGACTGAGCAGAGGCATTTGTATGGGACTGTGCAGCGAATTCAGACTCACGTGGACCTTGCATGGTCCAGGGAGCATTTAGCTTCTGAGGAAGCCATAGAGCTCCGACTAGGTCACTGGGCAGGATCGATGGGCAGCTTGAGACACAGACCTTGCGTCCCCTGCTGCTGGAGTGGGACCACTTCCTCAGCCCTGGACTTGGTCCGGGTGGCCTCGGGGAAGGTGCAGGACCTTCCCACAGCAGCTGCCCGGCACTCAGGCTACGGCCAGGCAGCGTCTCCAGCTCTGGGGCTCTGCTTACTGCTCTGGGCCATGAGATTGGTTCAGATTTGGAATGAGGTGTATGACCATCGGACCTCAAGTGTGACAGACTCCCTGGCATCTTGTGGCAACTGTCGTCCTTTACATCTGGTCCATTTCACTGCCTGTTTGTGACAATCAGCAGACGTACACAAGCTCCCAGGACATCAAACAGGGGCCAGTGCGGTCTGTTTATTCTGCAGCTGCACTGGTGCACGTGATGCGGTGGGAAACCCTCGGAGAGGAGAGAGCTGCTTGACGCCTCCCCGAACGACGAGACTTGGAGAGCCCAGCACTTAGTAGGGACAGGGCCCAGAGAGCTTTTCCTCCGGGCTCTCCTTTCACCGGAACACAGGGCGGCCAAGACCCTGGGGCAGAGAGGAGAGAGATTGGGCAATGGGTCAGAGAGGCTGCTGCTTTCAGGATGGAGAGACTGAGAAACCAGAAGAGCCAGCCCCCTGAGGCAGGGCTACAGGCTGCTCCCTCGTCCCCGAAACCTGGCTTGCATTCCTAACCATCTGCTGAGACCTTATCCTCGGTTACTGCTGCTGCATCCAAAGGCTAGTTCGCTGTTCTCATCGGTCTTGAGCTCCCCAGAGTAAGCAGATCAAAGGTGATGGAAAACTGGTGTGCAGTGACTCATCTGTGCCACTCCCCTAAAAGCTGAAATGCTTCCTGAACCCCTAGCTGTCCCACATTCCTGGGACCCCCTAGACCTGCCACCCAGATTCCGCCATGAAAGGATAAACGGTTAGGCCATTCTGAATGGCCGGTGTCCCAGCCACACCTTTGTTAAGTATTTTGAGTATGGCTTCCTCATCTGAGACACCATACTGTTTTGGTTGTCTTAACTGCCTTTCAAAAAAAAAAAAACAAAAAAAACAAAAACCTGAGCTCTTCACTAATTATTTTTCTTCTCATTTAACAAGTATTCATAACACGCCCACAGCAGACCAAGATCTGGGCTAGACACTAATGGAATGAAAGGAAGCCTGATGCCAGGCCCTGGCTGGTGTAGCTCAGTGGACTGAGCTCGAGCTGTGAACCAAAGGGTCACCAGTTCGATTCCCAGTCAGGGCACATGCCTGGGTTGCAGGCCAGTTCCCAGCATGGGACACACAAGAGGCAACCATACAGTGATATTTCTCTCCCTCTCTCCTACCCTTCCCCTCTAAAGATAAATAAATAAAAATCTTTAAAAAAATAAAAAAATAAAAATAAACAAAAAAAATAAAAAATAAAAATAAATCAATAAAACCTTTAAAAGAAAAAAAAAAAAAGCCTGATGCCTGTGTTCAGCCACCAGACCTCAGCCTCTGATTGGAAGACCCAGATAAAGAAACCGAGTCCAGAGCGGAGTAACAAGGGCAGTGTGTCGACAGGAGTGGAGAACCCCATGGCTCAGTGCTCCACTCTGCTTTTGGCCACCCCTCTCAGAGGGCTCATTCATGGTCTCAGGTTCCCCAGCTCCCTCCCAACTTGACCATCCCCAGGGCTGTCCCTTCCCCAGACCCCTAGGTCTTTACTTCGATTGTCTACTCCACGGGCTTCCTCTCGAATGTGCCATCTCAGCCTTACGTCCGAAAGATCCAAGATCGCAGCACATCTTCATTATGTGTCTTTACTTTCCAAGGGTAGCAAACCTTAGCTCCTCTTCCTTACTTTCAGAATATTCTCCACCCCTTGCCATCTTCTTCACCAGGGTCCCCCCCATTGCCATGAATTTGGGTTCTTGTCATCTGATATAAAAGAATTTAAGACTTGGAACTCTGATAAAAGCAAAGGCTGATTCATTCAGGCTCTGCGGAGATAGGGCCTCAGGTTCGGCTCCCTAAATGTGGTGCTTAGCGGTTTTTTATTGCATGGGAATATGGAAGTTGCTGGGATTAACCAGTCAGGGTGTAGGTTAGTAGGCTGTTTCCTTTTTTGGAACACTGATGTCAGCAAAGCATTCTGGGATTGTACTGGACTTACTATGGGATGCAGGAAGGGACTCTCCCAAGCAGGTATTGAGCTGGTCTCTGAGGCGGGTGGCTTGTCTTTAGCTCTGAACCCTTGTTTTGTAACTACAGGGCTTAACTCACTTAATTCAATGGAGCAATTAGTTCTGGTAGGGCTTGACTGGATGGAGCAATTTGGGGGGAACATTTTATTCTGCCTGTTTCACCCCTCGCCCCCATCACATATCCCCATCGCTCCTGTCTCACCAATCAGTCTTCGTCCTGGGCAGAAGCACCCTTGCTTTTCTTCAAGCTCTTGCCTCACCTTGAACTTGTTCTCTTTCCCCAGCTGTCGGAAGCCAGTCTAGCCTTCAAGGGCATCTGTACTCCTTTGAAGGAATCGGTGACAGCTGCCATTGTCCACCTCAGTTCCTCCAGTTTACAGTTGCTTTCACAACACTTGCCACTGGAGTTCCGTTTAGGCCTTAAACCAGTCTCACACTGTGACTTTTGGTAAATAGGTGTCAGGCATTCCCTGGGCTGATCTTGTGTTTTTGCCTTGAAAAGTTGCAGTCTTTTTAGCACCATTTGGTTGTTTGGGATTTAAGGACCATCCAACCTGCAGAGAATTTTCATGAGTTTATTTAAGCCAAAATTGACACCAGTTGCTAGGAAGCAAAATCTCAAATGCAAAATGATGGTTTTGTGGCTTCTTTGATGAAATTAAGGAGGAAGATTACACAAAGGCGGGAGAAAGCAAGGCAGGGACTGGATTGCAGGAGAGTTAACAAGATTATGGGCTCTCTTGCGGGTGTTTGTTTCAGAGGTGGGTTGATTACAGGCACAGAAGCAATGAATGGAGCAGGTTTGCTCAAGGCAAGGTAAACCTTTCACTAAATAAATTACTTGCCTGGGGGGGTGACTGCCCACCGTGACCAGCCCAGACAGGAATTTATGATCAGATTGCCCAGTGAGGTTACTTTCCTAGAACCCCCTTTTCCTCCACAGTTTGCGTCCCTAGCTCTAAGGCAGAGACCAAATATTTCCCAGCAGCACCTCGCATGGAGTACTGCATTCAGCTCATTGATTATATTATCAATTAATTTAAAATCCATCCAAACTGGCTCAGATTAGCTAACTAAAGTCTTAGGGGAAAGACCATTTCCCATATTCAGGATTTAGCTAAATGGAAAGAACACATTCCCAGGCGTTGCGCAACTTCCGAGGACAAAACACCAGGCAGTGTAGTAAACAAACAGCAACAGGGCCTCAGCCTGTAAGGAGCCTGGACACAGGGTTGGGAGGGACCGGAGGTCAGGATGCTGCAGGCTATGCTAATAGGGTGGGCTCTTCCTCACTTTGAAACTGAGCACTGGTACCCCCTGGCTTCTACAGAAATGGAAGGGGGTCCCACTCCGCCTCCAATTTCAACATCAGCTTTCATAGCCAACACTGTGACAGCAGTTATATGTCCGAGAGGGCTTAACAGCCTTGTTACAGTTGCAAACCATTCGGGCTGGGTAGGCAGCCCTGCAGATGAGCTGAGGAGGTGGTGGTATCATTATTGTCGGTAAAATAAGGTCCTGCGTCATTACTCAACCTAGTGTCATTTGACAGAGTTAAGTTCACTTTGTAAGGACAGAGGACGTGTGTTGAGTGCTTTTCGTGAGACCGGTGCAGGGCTGAAAGCTTCATGGGTGCATTCTCGTTTAATCCCACCGCTGGCCTTCACAGAAGGTGCCACTATTACCACTGTTTTGCAGAGGAGAAAGCTAAGGCTTACAGAGTAACTGGCCCGAGTTCCTCAGCTCTCAAGTAGCAGACCCAGAATTGGAACCTGGGTCTGTCTGCTTCTGATCCCTCTGCGTTTAACCCCCATGATATGCCATCTCCTAAGCCGTTTCCCAGAGCTGGGATCAGGGCTGAGCAGCCTCAGCCCCCTTCTCTCTCTCTGGGCTCAGGGAGCCATGGTGCCGGCCAGGAAAGGGGATGGGAGATGACGTCTCACTCTAAGATTGCTGCCTTTTGTCCAAATGTGCTGGCCAGGAGCCAGGCTGGAAACTCTCTGCTCATGGAAAGAAAGAGAACAGAAGCCAGCGAAAGAGGGTGGGAAAGGGGCTGCGGGGGAAGAAAGGAAGAGGAAAGCAGGAAGGAGAGAGGGAGAGAAGAGGTGGGGAAGTGAGGAAGCCCAGGGTTTGGCCCGGAGGTGCCTTGGTTGCAGGGTGTGCCTGGTGGGCAGGGAGCCGATAGAGGGGAGGGAGGAAAAGTGATAGGGGCCGGGTACTTTGAATGAAATTCAGTCTCAACAATTTACCCAGTGGCTACTCTGTAGCCAGGAGGGGAGGCCTATCCCCTGGCCCTAAGGCCCTTGTTTGGGCATCAGACACTGGACTCTTATGTGTGACAACCTGGATTCACTCAGTATCCCTGTGGCCTTGGGAAAATTAATCCCTGCAGACTTGGGCTTCCACATCTCTAAAGGGGAGGCAGTGGTAGAGTGGGCGTGAGAATTCAGTGGAACGATCTGGGCAGAATCTTCCTTAAAGAAGAGTAAGTGCTCAGTGAATGTTAGCCATTCATTCATTATTGCGGTTTAACTTGAGGTGCCAAACGTAAATATGTGAAACCTTGAATAAAACATGTATGACTAGCAGCCCTGGCTGGTGTAGCTCAGTGGATTGAGCACCAGCCTTCGAACCACAGGGTCACCGGTTCGATTCCCAGTCAGGGCACATGCCTGGGATGTGGGCCAGGTCCCCAGTAAGGGGCTCGAAAGAGGCAACCATACACTGATGTTTCTCTGCCTCTCTTTCTCCCTCCCTTCCTCTCTGTTTAAAAATAGAATAAATAAAATCATATCTATATATATATATAGATATATAAATCTATCACAGCTTATCACAGAAGAGGTAACACAAGGTCATGCACATTTAGATAATCAAGTGTAGACAAATTCATAACTCTGCTATAGAAATTCAGAGGAGGGGGAAGAACTTCAGTTTGGAGTGACGAGGGTGGGTTTTATGGAAAAGTTGGATATGAAGCCAGATTCTGAGGTGGGAAAATAATAACAGGAATGGGTAGGATGACGACTAAGGGAAAGAGTACAAACCAAAGGTGGGGGCGGGGAAGTTCTAATTCACAGAAGCCCAAGAGTGTTAGGACACTGTAGCTATTCGCTTGCCCATAGTATGCTCTTGGACTTGGTATTTCATTTACTATATACATTCCAGCTGCAAAAAAGTTGATCATCAGGATGCTGCAAGAAGCATCTGGCTGTGACTTAGCATAGCCCCCTGCTCAGTGTGTGTCTTAGTTGGTTTTTTGGTGGATTTCATCTTCTTTGTGGCTCTGGCTGTTTAAGTACCATTGTCTCCCTGTTTCTTTTATTTTCCATCTGTGTCTTTTTTTTTTTAATTTTATTTTAATTCTTTGTCTTACCCTCAGTCTGCAGTTTATTTTCTTTAACCTGCTACCACGGAGACTATTCTCCTTGCCGATATAGGGCAGAGAAGCTCTGAACACTGTATTTACTTTTTCATAAAAGAAAAGAAGAAAAAGCATTCAGTAGGAGTCAGTGCCTAATATTACCTGGAAGCTTTGGGGCAGATGTTTTTGTTTTTTGTTGTTTTATAAGAATCTCTCCACATCCTGCCCTGGCTGGTGTGGCTGAGTGGATTGAGTGCATGCCTGTGAACCGAAAGGTCACTGGTTCAATTCCTGGTCAGAACACATGCCTGGGCTGTGGGCCAGGTCTCCAGTTGGGGGTGTGCAGGAGGCAACTGATCAATGTATCTCTCACAGATAGATATTTCTTTTCCTCCCTTCCCCTCTCTCTAAAAATAAATAAATAAAATCTTTTTTTAAAAAAAAACCTCTCCATATCCTAATAACAAAGAATATTTCTCTTAAAAAAAAAAAGAAAGAAACTACAACAATAAAAAGAACGCTAACCCCAGAAGTCTTTCTGGTTTCTGAAGACGTGGACGTCTCGGCTGACCACAAAGAAAAGAACCACCTTCATCCCCAGTAGTAACTAGTAGACCCGGGTTCTCCACAGAAACATGAGTCACCCCCAGGCATGCGTGTGGAGGAGATGAATGAGTTCTAAATGGGGTGACAGGAACCTTGGGTCCTGCTGCTGGCTTTGCCACCATCCAGCCAGGTGACCGAGGCTAGGCGAGCCACAGAACTCCTGGGCCACACTGTGGTTGGTCATTTCGAGCCCCGACTGCTTCCCAGTTACCGTCCTCTGTTCACATCCTGGAGCTGCTCCGTGCCAGGGGCTTTTCTAGCTTTATTACATATCTCCCCCGCCCTCTGAATTTCCTCACTAGACTGGGGCCTCTAAGAAGCCCTGTCATGTACAGGCTGGGTTCCCAGTGACCGACTGGGTCACCAGGGGCAAGTGCGGAGGCCGGGGGAGGATGTGGAAGGCTGGGTCAGCCGGTGCAGGCGTCATTGCCAACGGGGTCCTGGGAGAAGGGGCTCAGCGTTTCCTGAAGGGAAATGACTTCCATAAACAGATGGAGGGATGGGAAAAAGGATTCCTCTCTCCCTTTCATCCTGTCAACTCAGCTCTTCCTTCTGGTGTCCAGACCCTGCAGCCTCTTGTAAATGCTTTTCTTTTTTTAAAAAAAATTTACTTATTTTTGGAGACAGGGGAAGGGAGAGAGAAAGAGAGAGAAACATGGATGTGTAAGAGATACATCGATCCTATTGCCTCTCACACACCCCCAAACTGGGCACCCGACCCGCAAACCAGCCAAACTGGGGACCTGGCCTTCAACCCAGGCATGTGCCCTGACTGGGGATTGAATCCGTGACCCTTTGGTTCACATGCCAGTGCTCAGTCCACTGAGCCGCACCAGCCAGGGCCCATGCTTTTACGCCCTGAAAATGCCTTTCATTCACGTGTCTGTGTGTGTGGGAGAGACGTGAGCTCTGCCTTCTTGTCTGTTGTAGGTTGAAAATAAGAACTGAAGAAGACACACAACTTTTATTTGTTCTTTTACCCTCAGTAACCTCTCACTGGTCCATTCCTGTCTAAAGCCACTGTTTTTTAGTGGGGTTTTATTGGGAAGGAAGGACGGAAGGAGGACGTATAGACCTTCCATACTATGTACTACTTAACTGCACCCAAGAGTGCAGCAGAGCTTGCTGCAATAATGCTTATGCTCCTCGGTTGGGGTCATTGGAAAGGTTAGGTCTCACGGCATTGGCCTTACTGAGACTTCAGATGTTCCCAGCAGCCCAGTGTCATGAAGTGTCTCCTCGGGAAGGGAAAGGGACTTGGCGGCCGTAGCCCTTCTGACCCTGAATAAAGTAATGGAAACGATCAGATCACACCCCACCGCCTGTGCCAGGCAGGAGGCAAACCTAATGGGGGCTTCAGTTTCCTTAGCTGAAGTTCGCTCAGCTTCAGCCATGTGGATGCACATTCATGTTTACAACTCATACACACGATAGCTTTCCTTTTCCTCTTTGGGAAAGGAGTTAGACACAAATTGAACGTGACCGTCTGTTAGTGGGGATTCTTTTGCTTGCTTAAGCAAACAAGGGTATGAAGTTATCTTGTGGAACCCTGGGCAGAGATGCAGCCAGCCCTCTAGAATGGATTGGAACCAGGGAGTGTAAAGCCATCTTTCCACTGGCATCGTTCTTCTTCCGCACAGCCTAGACTCTCGGCTTCATGGCGCACGGGGTGGAAAATGGCTGCCTCCCAGCGCCGTTTCCGAGTTCCGGCCACGGAGCTTAACGCGAGTCCCTAGGACGGCATCTGATTGGCCTGACTTGAGTAAGGCCTCCTCCAGAGCCAATCAGCTGTGGCTGGGGGCGGGATCATAGTTCAAACATGGCGGTTCACACTCCTGTGACCCTGTGGGTGAGAAAGGGGGCGGTTTTGCAGAAAAGGGAAGGGCCCACCTTGCAAGGTAGGCAAGCTCTGCTAGTACCTGCAGTATCTACTGCGTGCGTTATGTTTCTTTAACCATTTTGTGTTCCTGTGTCCCAACCACTCTGTTCACAAGACCCCTGCTTCCTCAGATAACTTTCGCAAAGACGTTGCTTGTGACGAAGTGGAATATTAAAGCAAGGACTTTGGGGCTGGACACATCACTTTTTAAATGCCGGTGCTACTATTATTCAGCTATGTGCCTCAGTTTCCTCAACAGTGAAATGAAATTGACTTCCTGTTATGTATCCAGTATATGGCGCTGGGTGCTTTGATGGACTCTCCTTCCCTCCCTCCTTTTTTTTCTTTTTTCCTCCCCTTCTCAGCTTTAATTCACATACCATAAAAATTCACCCATTTAAAGTGTTTAGTTCAATGGGTTTTAGTATAGTCACAAAGCTCTGCGACCTTCACTGCAGTCAATTGGAAAGCATTTTCATCACACCAAAGAAGAAACTGGCACTCCTCAGTCAGAAGCACCCCCATGCCCTTAAGTCCTGAGCAACCACTGATCTACTTTCTGTCTCTATAGAGTTCCCTACTCTACACAGTTTATAAAAATCAGGGTGTCAAACTCATTTTCACTGGGGGCCATGTCAGCCTCACAGTTGTCTTCAAAGGGCGGAATGTAACTTTAGGACTGTATCAATGTAACTACTCCTTAACTAGGGGCAAGGAGCTTGGCGCTGCCACCCAGTAGAAACAAGGTGGAGGGCTGGATTCCGCCCGAAGGCCTTGTGTTTGCCACCTGTGATGTAAATGGATTCCTATAATATGTGGGCTTTTGAACTGGCTTCTATTCACTTAGCATGGTGTTCTCAAGGTTTATCCATGTTGTAGATCTTCATTCTTTTTATGGCTGAATGTTGCTCTGTTGTATGGATACATCATATTTTGTTTATCTGTTTGTCCATTGACGGCCTTGGGATTGCTTCTTCTTAACGGCCATTATGAATAATGCTGCAAGGAGTGTTAGTGTAAAAGAACATATATGGACATATATTTTCCTTTTTTCTTTTTTTATGACGTGTTTATTTATATAATCTTTATTTTTTCCATTACCATTTAGTCCCCTTATACCCAGCTGGACATATATTTTCATTTCTCTTGGGAGATACATTATTTCTGTAATTATGTTTGTAAAGTGCTTAATGCAATGCCTGATAGATCGTGGAACAGTGCTAATTTCTTTACTCTGACCTTCCCAAGGGTTATGAACGAAAGCTATTTCCTGCTTGCTGCGCTTAGAAGAAAGTCAGGCTCTTCCAAAGAGCCTGACCCCTGGGAGTCAGACTCTGAGGTCGCTGCCCCTGGGGTCCTGGCATCACTGAGCAGCAGATTCTTGCATCAGGCCTGTGAATGGGGTCCATCCAGGGTGGTTCTGGCTGAAGGTACTGAGAGAGCAGAAAGCACAGTCTGAGGGTCAAAATATAAAATTTGGAGTAGAAAGATAAGAGTTGGGTCTGGGCAAGTCTCTGAACCTTGATTTTCTCACCTTCCAAATGAGGATAACAATAATCACATCTGGAAATTGGCGAAAGGGAAGGGGTTTATGTTTGTTATAATGTGTGTATAATATGGGAATCAGGGGCTTTACAAGTACATTCTAAGCTTTAGGGCTGCTGTAGAAGAATCTGACTTTGCAACTCTGTTTGTCATAGGAGGTTCAGACTGCGGTTGGAGCTCTTCAGGAGCACTGGTTGGATTCTTCAGGAACTGCTGTTAGCCCCTCAGGGCTATTGCATCTTTGTGAACTAGTTGTCAGTGAAACCAGCTCTTGCCTGCTGGTTTCCTGGTTCTGAGAAAGACCCAGATTGTCCGCAGTTCACCAGGACTGCAGGCACGTCAGGTTTTCAGTGTGGTCTTGCTTGAACACCTTTGGACTATTCGGTTATCTCTGCACCATTTATTACAAAGTCCATCTTTGCCCTAGTGATTTAAGAAGACACTTTTATCAGCCCTGGCTGGTATAGCTCAGTGGATTCAACGTGGGCCTGTGAACCAAAGGGTTGCTGGTTCGATTCCCAGTCAGGGCACATGCCTGGGTTGCGGGTCTGGTCCCCAGGAGGTGGCATTCGAGAGGCAACCACACATTAATGTTTCTCTCCTTCTCTCCCTCTCTTTCTCCTTCCCTTCCCCTCTCTCTAAAAATAAATAAATTAAATCTTTAAAATAAAAGAAGTCACTTTTATCATATATAAAGTTCTGTGTGTAGTTGACTCTATGTCTAGACTTTCTGTTCTGTTCCACTGGTCTACTTATCTATTCTTCCGGCAGTTTTAATTATAGAGGCTTTATAGTGTGTTTGCATATCGTACGGCTAGTTGCTCCTGTACCCTTCTCCCCCATTTTTAAATTTTTCATTGTTTTCCTGGGTGTTCTCACATTTTGGGCGGTCTAGTTTTAAAGTGTTCATTGACCTCCTGGGAGGTCCTGGGGCTGGGGCAGGGGTGGAACTGGAGTTAGGGTTGAGTTGTCCTTTAGACCTGGGTGTGCTTACCTATCTCAGTAAACTGTTTTTGTAAGATTCTGTTTTCTTTTAGATTCACGAGCACTGATGTCTTCTAGTGGCTGGATAGCACTCATTTTCCCCGAATCACCAAAAGAACTTTTTAAAACGTGTTAAAATAGGTAAATTTGGATAAAAGATATATAAGAGTGTTCTGTACTTCTGTTTGTTCTGCAGGCTTGTAATTATTTCAAAATTAAACATATTTCAGGTCGTTATGCTTCTGGTAACATCTTGGTAAAAGTTGTGAAGTCTGGCCGTGTTGTGTTCGTAGACTCTGCCCTGGTTCTCGTGTTGATCGACTCCTTCAAAGAAACCCAGCAGATCGCTCAGGCCAACCTACAGAATCAGTGCTGCTTCCCACTCAGTGGTTTTTGCCTCGTTGTCTGACAGTGGGGCAGAGGCGTAATGGCTGCGCTGAGGAGAAGGTGTCTTCAGGCTGAAAGACGATGCAAGCAACTCCGTGGAACGTAACCGAGTCTGTCACAGGGTGCTTTACTTCCAGGGATGTAGGGTCAGAGGGGACAGTCTGCACAGGGTGTTTTCTGCTGACAGACCCCTGTTACAGTGACCTTTCAGCTGCGTAATTTGGGTACTCATGATTGACAAGACAAAGGGACAAAGAATGCAGTAGTGCCCAGGGACGTACCTCTAGTAGTCTTGTGATGGATGATTGTTTATAATGGATTCTGTCTTCAGCTTGGTATTTATATATGTTGTTATGCCATTCCAGCCGTGACTAACAAGCATATTTGTGGTTACGTTTTATGGAACACAGATAGATAATCATCAACCATCAGGCTTTGATATGCTTGCTAAGGACAGGGAGGTTGGTCAGAGGTCGCAGCATGAAATGTAAAAACGAAATGAAATCCAGGACACCGAGAGGGAGTCGGTTTTGTTCACGTCTGCACAGCTTCCTTAAGCATTTAGTCATCTCGAGATTATGCAGGCATCCATGCCTTCCACCTGTCTACCCCAAAGGAAATTTGGTCCCTCCTTCAAGCCCATGTCCACAAAAGGCCCTTGCCTTCCCTGTTTGGCTTATCATTGTGTTTTGTATTGGAGACATTCGTGTGCATCTTACTTCCTCAGCTTCATTGAGATATAATTAATATGTGACATTGTGTAAGTTTAAGGTGTATAATGTGATACGATAGACATATGTATTGCAGAATGGTTACCACAGCAAGGTTAGTTAACATATCCATTACCTCACACAGTTAACTTTTTGTTTGCGATGAGAACATTTAAGATCTACTTACTCTCTAAGCAACTTTCAGGTCTATAATATGATATTGTCACATGCATCTTATTTCCTATGTAAAAACGAAACCTCTCAGAGGGTAAATAAATCTATTTATTTTCTATTTTTTCCCATGCTTCACTCGGTCCCCGGTGTGAAGTAGACACAACTATTAGTTGGAAGAATGAAGTGCATGTCAATTTCGCCATGGGTCTCAATGTGGTCTCTCTTTGGACCCATTGAAACATCTCTACCGGGAAGTGGCTACCCCAGACCAAGTCTTGGTGGTTACTAAGGGAAAGGAGGTGATGAGAACTAAGCATCACTCACCCTTCCTTTCAGGAAAGACTGGGACAAAGTGAAACAAATTGTGGATTGATGGGCTCAGCTGAGCCAGAAGCCCTGAGACTGCCTTGTGCCTAGAGACAACCTTGGGGCCTACGGGGGGCACCACAGGGCAGAGCTGGGCACTGGAGACAACAGCAGGGTTCCCATTTTCCCATTATTTGTAATAGTAATAATAATGCGTGCTTATTGTAGAAGATTGGAAGTCAGGTTCTTTGTTGTTGAAAATACACATAAGTACAGCCCTGGCTGGTGTGGCTCAGCGGATTGAGTGCTGGCCTGTGAACGGAAAGCTCACTCACTCGCGTGCTCCCCGGTCAGGGCACGGTCAGAGCGCGTGCCTGGGTCACTGGCCAGGTCCCCAGTAGGGGGCACGCGAGAGGCAACTGATGATGTTTCTCTCCCTTTCTTTCCCCCTCCCTTCCCCTCTCTCTAAAATTAAATAAATAAAATCTTTAAAAAAAGATTTAAAAGAAGAAAATGTAGATAATTAGAACAGAAAAAAATATCCTTCCAAGTTTCTTACCCAGTGACCACTACTGTTCTTCCTTTGTTACATTTCCTTACAGTCATTTTCTTATGTGTAAGAAATTTTTAATAAGAATAGCTTCCTCACTCCCTTTTTAAAATCATGTTACTTCCCCCACCCCCATTGGATACAAGCTTTTGGATCTGTTTTTTCCATCTGACATTACAACATGAGCATTTTTTTTTCACTTAATAATAGTTGGGGGATTTCATTGACTTTCATATTTAAAAATAATGGCTTCATTGAGATACATTCATACTCAGTACAATTCACTCATTTTAAGTGCACGGTTTAATGGTTCATAGCGCAGTCACAGAGCCACCCTTGGCGTTCGAACATTCTCATCCCCCCAGAAGGAAGCCCCAGACCCACTGGCAGGTGTCCCTGTCCTCCTGCCCCCGGCACTCCCGACCTCGGCAACTGCTGATCTACTTTTCTGTCACCACAGAACTGTAGTTGTCTTGTTTTTGTGTTTTAAAAAAATTTATTCACTTATTTTTTAGAGAGAAAGGAGGAGAGGGAAAGAAACATTGATCTGAGAGAGAAGCATTAATCTGAGAGAGAAACATTACCTCTCATACGCAACCCTACCAGGAATCAAACCCACATCCTAGGCATGTACCCTGACTGGGAATCGAACCAGTGACCTCTCGCTTTGCAGGACAACACCCAATCCATTGAGCCACACCATTCCAGACTAGAATTGTAGTCTTCCTAAACATAATTTAATTTGTAGTATAATATGCCACCAAATAGTTATATTATAGTCTACCATTATATTGCTTGACATTTTTAGTTATTTTTAATCTTTCAATATTATAAACAATATAACTATAAACATTTAATGTATACATTTTTCCATATTTGGGATTATTTTTTAGGGTAGATGCCCAAAATATAGAAATGTATAATCACAGAACCATAAGAAGAGAGACCCGCAAAAACCTTTACTCTCCCTCCCAACTCACTCAATTAGCAAATATTCATGAAACTCAGCATGGTGTAGAAAAAGAACAAAACAACTGCTAATCTTGAAGAGCTGAACAAGATGGACACTGAAAATAAAGAGCTAAAGTGTAGTTCTAGTCTAGATTAGATCATGAAATATGAGGCTACAGTGATGGTGCATAAGGACCAGAATTGAATTCAAAGCATAGACTCATTCCTCACTTGCACTCATGAATTGTGTGAACTTAAACTTCTCTGAGCCTCGGTTTCCTCATCAGAACAATGGTGGGAGCAGCGACATTGATTGACTTTCGTAATGATTAGAGACAAGAAGTGTTTTCTGACCTAGCCACGAACAGAGAGAAGGAGGAGCAAGTTAAAATATTAGGGAGTGGAGCCCTGGCCCATGTGGCTCATTTGGTTGGGGTGTTGTGCCATAAACCAAAAGGTCACAGGTTCAATTCCCAGTCAGGGCACATACCCAGGCTGCAAGTTCAATCCCTGGTCAGGGTGCATATGGGAGGCAGCCAGTTGATGTTTCTGTTCCACATAGATGTTTCTCTCTCTCTTTCCCTTCCTCTCTCTCTGAAAGCAAGGAAAAAATGTCCTCAGGTGAGAATAAAAAAAAAATTGGGGGTGCAAAGAATTTAGAATCTGACTTCTCATAGTTTGGTGACCCAAAAGAAACAAGAGAAAGTATACTTTTTTTAATATAAAAGAAAATAATTTCCCTGAATTCAGATTTTTAAGCCATCTTTTGGCAGTGTTAGCATATTTATGACTTTGGTAATTTCATATTTTTATGATTTATGGCAAACTCACACTAACTTCTACCTGAGAGGCGACACTGGCGGTTACCCAGCGGTGCACATGCTGTGGTCTGGTGTTCGTGCGCAGGATCACCACTTACTCGTCCTTTCCTCTTTACCCTCTAGACAATGGTGACCCCACAGGCCACATGTGGAAGCATTTCCACACTGCAAGTAAGCGAGGCAAAAAGCATGATTTGCAAAAATCAGCAAGTCAAAAATGTGTTTCCATCCTACTCAGGTGGCTGAATACATTTCCATATGTAAGAACATCCTGCAGAGGTGAAAACAAGTCCTTCCTGGGTTTAGGGAAGCGGTGAGAGCAATGAAAAAAAATCTTTAGCCCTGGCTGGTGTAGCTCAGTGGATTGAGCATGGGCCTGCCAACCAAAAGGTCACCAGTTCGATTCCTAGTCGGGCAGAAGCCTGGGTTGCAAGCCAGGTCCCCAGTTGGAGGTGCACAAGGGGCAACCACACATTGATGTTTCTCTCTCTCTCGCTCGCTCTCTCTCCCTCTCTCTCCTTCCTTTCCCCTCGCTCTAAAAAATAAATAAATAAAATCTTTTAAAAAATCTTTAGCTGCCTCTGGCCTCAGGAGGTCCAGTCTTCTCAAGGTGCTACAGCCACACATTCCCAGGGGCTTCCTTTGCCAGACAAACTGACAGGTGCAGGTCAGGAAAATACCGGCCAAGTTGTTAAAAGGAACTGTTATTGTCAGAAACTGGGTGTTCATACTGACAGAAAGTCTTGGGTCTCGAGGCCTCTCCCAGAGAAGGAGCCTCTGGACCGCAGCCTGTGCAGGAACAGCTCTGTGAGACCGCATCTGGGGCATTTACACCTGCGTTCCAGGGGCAGGAGCAACTCACTGAGCGCTGGGAACCACCCCCAACCCCTGCCATCAGATTGCAGGGATGCTCTGAGGTGGGGCAAACGCACACGCCGCAGTGAAGCGTGAGAGACTGCCCGTCGAAGGAACGTATGTCTGAGGCCGACTGACGGCGCCTCGGGCAGGAAAATAAACGTGGTCTGCAGTGGGCCCAGTACCCCTCACTTTTAGCGGTGGTCCCTCTCTCATCTTCTTTTTAAATAACAGCTTTATTGAGATACAATTTACATACCATAACATTCACCCCTTTAAAGTATACAGTTAAGTGTTGTATGTGTTTATTTTTTAGCATATTCACTGTTTTGGTTGTTTCAGATAAATGGAGTCACATGATAGGTGGCCTTCTGTGTCTGGCTTTTTCACTCACTATATTTTCAAGGTCATCCATGTTGTAGCATGAAATAGTATTCATTCCTTTTTATGGCTGAATAATATTCCATTATGTGAGCATACCACATTTTAAAAATCCATTTATCAGTTTATCAACATTTCCAGATTTCACTTTTTATTTACGTCACTGTCTTTGTTTAAAGATTTGGGGAAAGTCAGGCCCCTTCCCCTCGGCTGAAACACGTTCAAGTGGGTTTTCTAGCAGTCTCTAAAGCAGTGACATTCCGAGCTTCTTTTTGCAGGTGACTGTGACAGCAGCATTTCTGTACACTGTGCATCACCTCCCCTGTTGCCACCATAGAAACCCCACAGGAGGTAACAGGAAGGAGGTCATCACTGTCAGAAAAGAGTTCTGTTCTGCAACCCTAGACCTATGAAGTGACATCGAAGTTTATCCTGGTAATTTGAGTTACAGAGTACTGCTAACTAGCAGATTAAGCTAGGCCTGTCACCTAATTAATGACTTTTAACATCAGAGACAAAAAGGGAGGGTCAAAGTTGTGTGGGAGAAGCATTCTCCATCCCTCTGTGAATTCAGAACAGCTGGTGGGCTGATTGTCCAGGCTTCTGTGCTCCCTCAGCTCCTGAGTCCCGTTGAACCTGCTCCTCAGAATGTGGTATCAGCTCTTTCTCTGGAGACCGTGCTTTTAGTACCAGAAGTGTTACTGTCCCATGGGAAGCAAGTTTACTTGAGTGCCACATTGTTTAATTGTTTTCTATTTGTTGTTATATTTTTAAAAGATTTCATTTATTTATTTTTAGAGAGGGGGGAAGGGAAGGAGAAAAAGAAAGAGAGAAACATCAGTGTGTGGTTGCCTCTTGCACGCCCCCTACTCTAGACTTGGCCCGCAACCCAGGCATGTGCCCTGATCGGGAATTGAACCAGCGACCCTTTGGTTTGCAGCCTGCACTCAATCCACTGAGCTACACCAGCCAGGGCTATTATTTATTTTTCCATTATAGTTTGCACTCAGCACTACTTTATGTTAGTTTCAGGTGTCCAACACAGCAGACAGACATAGTGTTCCTTTAAGTGTTTCTTGATCTTTAACTTCAAAGTGCATGTGAGGTTCTCTATGCATTGAACACAGTGGGCTTTGTCCCTTTCAGAAAAGTTCTGGCTTCCTGGGGATTATAGGACAACGCTTCCCTTGGGGAGAGAGCTGGATGGCAGGACTGATCGTGACCTGGGCATCATCCTTGGTGCTGTCCCTGAGGCCAGAGACCACGTCTTTCTCATCTTGCTTCCCCAGAATATCCTGCACAGGGCCTGGCACCTGCTCGCAGAGCTGGTGAAAGAGGACGCCAGCTCCAAGGAAGGGCGTGGGTGGGGAGAGTGGGGCACGCATGGAACAGGGCCGCATCACAGTGGGTTTGGTCTGCGCGGAGACAGTGCCGGCGAGAGGCGGGTGGGCGGGCGGCAGGGAGTGGCCACTGTCCTTGACCTCCGGTGGGCCCTCTGCCAGATGTAGGACAGAAGAGCAGTGTCTGCCAGCCCAGCCAGATGGAGAGGCCCCAGAAGCTTTGCAGAGCGTTGTGAGAGGGGCAGCGAGTTCCTTCCTGCCCCTGAAAGGCCTTTCAGGGCTCTCCTCCATGAGGGGACGGGACAGCCCTGGGGCCTGGCTTTCTGAAAGAACTGGGCTTGCTCTCAGCATCGACCTACCCCAAATGCAGGGTGCTGCCCCGCTGGGCTGGGGGACAGCCGAGTCCATCGGCAGGCCTGAACTCCATCCCCTTCCACGCACACAGTTTCTGGGACCTATCTGTTCCCTTCTGTGATTTTTTTTTTTTTTTTAGCTCACTGATCCCTAACCTCCCTCTTTTTAGTATATGTGCTGCCAAAACAAGCACGTCCTTCTTCTTAAGTTGTTTCCCGTGTTCATTCTCTTGTTCTTTTTCTCCCTCCGACCTTCCTCTCTTTGTTCCCGAGAGTGACTTGCATGTCTTGAAGCCCAATGCTTTGAGTTCTTGGGGGGAAGGGATGCCCAGGCCAGGACCTTGGACAGCCACCCTGCCACCTGGCAGTTGAGCCATCTTGGCAGTGGAGGTGGGAATCTTGGAAACGGGAGGCCGCCATGGGAGAGGGATTCCCCGGAGGTTCAGTGGAAAAGGAACGTGAATCTCCAGCATCTCGGTATTCCTGGAACGTGCAGTGAAGCAGTTACGTCCTCTCCCTCAGGAGGGACTGGTCCTGCGGCCTTCATGCCTTCCGTGCTTGGCCTTCTCCGACGGTCTCCTCTCCCTAGCCACACCCACCTGTGCAGTGTCTGTTTGTCCTCCTGTCGAGAGACATGGATTACTGTAGGGACTTGCTATGGAAAGAATAACTCTTTTTAAAAAGATCTTACTTATTTTTACAGGGAGGAGAAGGGAGAGAGAAAGAGAGGGAGTGAAACATCCGTGTGATAGAGAAACATCAATGGGCAGCTTCCTGCACCCCGCCCTGACTGGGAATCAAACTGGCGACTTTTCTCTTTGTGGGATGACACCCAACCAACTGAGCCACACTGGTCAGGGCTGAAATAATGCTTCTTAATCAGCTACCTCAGTCCATTTAGTGCCTTATAAAACTCAGCCCATGGGTGCCTTATAAAACTGCTGCTGCTGCGCTGAGGCTGCTGCTTTGGTACCCTCACAGCCACTGTCATCTGTCAGGTGTGAGATGCCCAGTGGGATTCCTGGGTTAGCCAGCACCACCTCCTAGTTTCGCTAGTCTCGACAGGTGACCTAGTGGCTAGTTGGTCCCTCGTCTTGGGTTTGGAGCTGGGAGAGGCTCTCTGTGCAGGACTCCCAGGCCAAGGGCAATGTGGGCGTACACCTGCCTGCCCCCGGGGCCAGGAGGAGAGTAGATGACTTCTGTGAGGATATTCACGCTTTGGTGGGCAGTTTATTTCCTGTTTCAAATAAAGTAGCAGCGACTCTCCCCTTCTATGAGGGCTCTCAGTTCATCACAGGTTCTTACAGGGGCTGAAGAAGTACCAGGTTGTCCTGGTGTTTTGCTTTCTGAGGCTGTGTGTTTTCTTGTATATATGCACACACACGTACACGCACGTGCGAGAAGAGGTTTGGCGTGGGGTCTGAATCTGGGCGGGCCTCAGGACTCTGTGCCCTTGTCCCCCGTCCTGGGTCAGGGATTCTGTATGGTGCATTCCTGTCCCCCTGCACTCCTGGATAGAACCCATCTGGGGTGACTAGTTTGGGATGTGGTTCACCGAGTGTGATCTCTGTTCCCGCAGGCGACTTGGACCTCCTCTCCATGCTGACACAATGACCATGTGTGGGCCGGCCAAGGGCAGCCACAGCCAGACTGAAAACCTGAACTACAGATTGGCTGACAAGTAAGAGCCTTCCTCCCCGAGAGTGAAGAACTTGGCCCGGATTCTCAGTCTCCTTTCTCCGCTGCCTTTCCCTGCTCACTAACCCCACTTCCTTGCACTAAGGAGGTGTTCTTTTCCACGTCATTGGGCTGAGCCTGCTGCACATCATCTCCATGTGCGGCACTCAGTTGGGAACCTGAGACCAAAGTGGCCGAGGGAAGGTCTGACCAGCACCCAGTGCGTTTCGAGGATGATCCCAGGGCCACTGAAGGCAATGTCCCCATTTATACATTCCAGTCCAGAGTTTATTTTCCTAACTCCTGGAATGCACAGGTATTATAATTATCAGTGAGCCCTGAATCTTTGCAGCTGCATCTGTCCACACAACCATCTCTACCTGTCTTGTATGAGCAGGATTGTTTTCTCCCCAGATATTCCTCTGGTACTCCCTCTCACGTTCTGCAAAGCAGCTGGCTGTCACGGAGCTGTTCGCAGCTATAGAGCCCCTCCCGGGGCCACGGAGTCCTGGAGGCAGGCTCTCGAGAAGTTTTTGGGAGCAGCAGCTGTGGGAAGGATGCTCTCTGCCCTTGGTTTCATCATCCTTGCTGCTCTTGCTTGAGCTCTGTTAGTCCAGCGTGGCCTTCCAGCAAGGCATCTTCCTCTTCGGTTTGCAGATGGGGCATCTGCGACTGAGGTCCTGCCAGATGTTTGGGACCTTGGACAAAAACTGTCATCATTAACCGACACTAGTTGCCATTTACTAATATCCAGCTTCACAATGTATGTACTCTGGGCATACTACATATATTAACTCATTCATTTATTCATATAATAAATATGTAATGACTGCCTGTTATGTACTGGGCACAGCAAACAAGATAAATTAGGCCTCTGCACTCCTAAACTTCCTCCAGCCTAGACAAAAGAAATAGGGTGTTTACATTAAGATAAAAAAAAGGAGTCAAAATTCAAACCCAGGTTCCTCTGACTCTAAAACCATGTATTTATCTGTTGGCAATATTGTTTAACAGTACATACGATACTAATTATGTATGATATCATCACTTGTCACTAAGCATGCACTAACCTGAACTGTGGGGTTCCCTGCCTTCCGTCCTTCCTCCCTCCCTCCCTCCCTTCTTCCTTCCAGAGGAAAAGTGGGGGACAAAGAGGGAGAGAAACATCGATGTGAGAGAGAACTTGGGTTCCCTCTCCCATGCACCCCAACTAGGGACCGTACCTCAACCCAGGCATGTGCTCTGGCCAGGAATTGAACCGGCGACTTTTTCAGTTTGTGGGATGATACCTACCCCACTGAGCCACACCGGCTGGGGCCTGAACTGTGTTTTTACGCCTTTCCTATCTCTTTATCTCACTTCTAGTGCGGTGAGAGCAAGGACTTTAACTTCCGCCTTTTGAATTCTCAGTAAAATATCAACAAAATGATTCTGATTCCGATTCTGACTAAATCTGAATTCATGCCAATGTCCTCAGTGGTGACAGGACAATTGAAAAATGTGTCTCTTTTCTGTAAGCACTCTGTTATGGGTGCTAATTATTTATTGAAATAAGGAATTCAGCTTTGGTAGCCATATTTAACATATGAAAATGTGTTTGTAGTTTCACAAGTTTTTAATTTATGTTGAGCAACCAAGAACAGCAACACAACTCATGAGCTAATGTCCCCATGGGGAGAAGTCTGCACATGAGCAACTGTTTGTCTTCGGACTAGAAAGCTAAACAGTCACAGGGTGCATGAAATTGCTGACTATTCATCCCTCGTGTGAACCTTACTGGGGTTTGAGAATCCCTCCGCAGCCTGATGTTCCCGTTTGGAAAGTGTGCACCGTGAAGCTGGCCCGTGCATGTTTGCCAGTCCTGACGCATCCCAGGTCCCTGTGTTCAGTCATGGTCTGTGCTGGCGGAAGACAGTTTTACATTTCAAAACACAGATACTCCCGTCCTCATTAGACTAGCTTAAAAACGTTTTTCTTTCTCTCACAATAATTTTCAACATCTTCATGACCCTAGACTCCTAAGAGCGCATTTGGAGACATGCATCTCCACGTGTACATTCTAGGCCAAAACTTTCTGGAGTGGTGGAAAGGTTCTACGCCACCCGGTACAGTAACCGTTAGCCGCCTATGGCTGCTGAGTGCTCGGCACGTGGCTGGTGCAGTTGAGGACCCGGAGCTTTAATTTAATTTGATTTCAGTTTCAGTAGTCACATGTGGCCAGTGGCCACTCTGTTGGACAGTGTAGTTCAAGGCCACCCATGGAATGTGGATCCACCTGCTGATTCACTCGTTTATTCACGCAACAAAGATTTATTGGCCGCCTGCTCTGCTAGATGGTGTTCTAGGTGCCAGGGATACAGCAGTAGCCAAAACAGGCTAAATTCAAAACAAAACAACCCTGTCTTCACGGAGAGGCCGCTCTTCACATTCTAAAGGAGGTTTAATTCCAGTGCAGCCAATGAGGTGTCTCTGTTGAGCCACATCAGGACAACTTATCAAGCCCAGAATTAGCACCACTTTATCACTCATGGCATCGTTTTAGTTTCTAAGTAGTCATCGCAGAGGTTTATCCATTGACTAAACAAGCAGAGGAAACTTAGACTGTATACTCGTTGATCTCATGACCTTTCTCCGACTTTTATCGGGGGGGAAGCTAATAATAATAGCTAATAATAATAATAATAATAGCACCACTCCTTGTGCAGTTATGATGCGCTGTATGCTTTATGCAGGCTAGCTCACTCGCTGTTTACAGTCACCCCGCTAGGTGTGGTGTTATCATTCCTCTCTCACAGATGAGGATTTAGAGAAGTTAAGCAGTTTGCCCAAGGTCCCAGAGCTAGCCAATGGTTGAATTAGGATTTAAACCCCAGTCTACTGGACTCCGAAACCCGATAGCTCCGTGATAGCTCCCCAAGAAAAATATGTGGTTTTTTAATGGTGGTCTTAATGTTTGCGATGTGCAGCTAGCTCAGAACATTTATGTCTAAGTTCTGGGAAATCTCTATGACCAGCTGAGAACAGTAGATAAGTCCCTCACCCAGTGTTTATTTTTCTTGTTCAGGGTCAAGGTGGAGGGCCCAGAGGCTGGGGAAGACCATCGAAGGCAGCCCTTTAGGCCCTCCATTCCTTTCCTAGAGACCGATCGGGACGCACGCCTCCGACGAAGCCCTCTGGAAAGCCTCAACAACCTGATGCTAAAGTCCAGAGTCGACTGTTTTCAGCAGAACATGTTCAACTCAAACATGATCATCAGCGACCCAGCTTCAGGTCTCGGTGCTAAAGAAGCCAGCAGGGCTGGCAGGAAGCAGCTCAGCGGTGCTCAGGACCCCTGCCCTCCTGCCCGAGGTGGGGCCGGGCACAAGTCCCTCAGCATAAAGGACAAGATATCAGAATGGGAAGGGAAAAAGGAGTTGCCCGCCCCTGCACCTGGCAGGAAAGCAGATGGGCAAGAGGGTTACCGGGCGTCCTGCGTGATGGAGAGGAGCTGGGGCGAAGGTGCGGGGACTCGGGTTACAGTGGCTCAGAATGGAGCGAGGCTGGAAGGCGAGGGCAAAGAGACCGGGAGGAATGAAGGGGCAGTGGAGGTCAGGGGACAAGACGCAGGGCAGAGGCCTGACCGAAGCCAGCCAGCCAGGGAGCCGGCTCCGAGCTCGGGCAGAGGCCGAGAGCTGAGGCTGGGCAAACAGCGCTTTCAGAATGCCAGCCTCTCTGTGCTGAAGCAGGTCAAGAAACTCGAGCAGGCTCTGAAGGACGGGTTGGCAGGGTTGGATCCCCAGTTACCAGGGACTTGTTACTCGCCGCACTGCCTGCCGGACAAGACCGTGGAGGGGCCCGCCCTAACCAGGAGCCGTGGGTGCGGGAGCGGCTCAGAATTCAAGTCCCACCACTTGGACCTGGAAGCCAGGCAGCCTGCCCCCGAGACTGTGGCGGGAAGGAGAAGCTCGTGCAGAAAGCCCTGGGAGCAGAGCCTGGAGAATGCGTACAGGGGCTTCCCTCAAAAACCCTTCATCAACCCCCTGCCCAAACCCCGGAGAACGTTCAAACATGATGGAGAAGGGGACAGGGACGGGAACCCGGGCACCAGCCTCAGGAAGGATGGAAGGAACCTGCCTCCTCTGCCCACTCTCCCTCCCCCGCCTCTGCCCTCCTCCCCGCCGCCCCCGCCCTCCTCCCCGCCGCCGCCCTCTGTGAACCGAAGACTGTGGAACGGGAGACCGAAGCCCAGTGCGGACCACAGGTAGGTGTCGGCGACTGTCCGCTTCAGCAGTCTGTGCCGAGTCTCAGCTGTCCGCTCGGTCTCATTGTTTCTTTTCGGTAAACTGATGGATCTCGTGTTAGTTGAGACTCTTCATAGCTTAAGGTAGTTTATTGACTAAGCCAGGACGCGTGATAACTGATGCTTGTGTTTTGTGTCTGTTCTCTGTTCTCGAAAAAGAGGATCTGCTTTGAAAAATTACCCTTCGGGGCTGGGGTGTGACAAGTGCGTGTAACTGGGACAGCAGCCAGGCGTTCGTTGCCCACTGGCTCCAGCACCGGCGGCGGCAGCGTTAGTGGTGACTGCTAACTGTTGCCCGTTCTGCGGCTGCCGCCCCTGCCGGCGCTCGGTACTTTGAGTCTTTCCTGGCTCTTCTTTCCACGGTTTTCCTTGGTGTGGGCTCCAGACACGCACTGCCTGAGTCTGCCCTGGCCCGATCACAGTCTGTCTGTGAGACCTTGAACAAGAGACTCAATCTCTCGAAGCCTCAGTTTCCCCCTTTATACGTAGATGCACACGCTGTGAATATTTTATAATATTCAAATAACACATTAGATAATAAAGCGTGTACATGCTTGAAAAATAAAATCTGCACTTTGGAAAGTTTCTTTTCTGCTTTGAAACGTAATTTCTAGTCCGTTTCTGTGATGTGCTCATTGGCTGCTACCCACTAATGTGGAAACCAGCTTCAGAACAAAACGCAAAACAGGTGTCTATATTTACTGTCATCATTTCTTTTTTTTTTTTAAGATTTTATTTATTAATTTTAGAGAATGGAAGAGAGGGAGAGAAACATCAATGTGTGGTTGCTTCTCATGTGCCCCCCTATTGGGAACCTGGCCCACAACCCAGGCATGTGCCCTGACTGGGAATCGAACCGGCAACCCTTTGGTTCGCACTGGCGCTCAATCCACTGAGCCGCACCAGCCAGGGCGCATCATCACTTCTTCACCTCCTGTTTTTCTCCTCGACCCACTGCATTTGGGATTTTGCCACTTATCCTGACACTGCTCTTGACCAAGGCCACCGGCAGCGCCTGTCTTGCTACATCCATTGCCAGTTCTCTATTCTTTTCTTGAGTGACCTCTCGGCATCTGGGGAACAGCTGAGGCATTCCGTCTTGAAACACTGTGTCGGCTTGGCTTCTAGGTCACCCCTTCCCTGGTAGTCCTGTTTCACTGGCTGCTCGCTCTCTGTGTGTCAGAATGCCCCCTGACCCCCGCATCCATACCTCACCCTGGGATCAGGACAGGAAGTTCTCTCCGTCTGCGCTCACTCCCTAAATGACCTCATCCAGTCCCATAGCTTTCCATGCCAATCGCATGCTTGTGGCTCCCAGCTCTGCCTCCAGCCCCAGCTCCCTCACCCCGAGTCCAGTATGTATAGTCATCTCCTGCTCAGGTCTCCATTTGGGTAGCTAACAGTTTGGACTTTTTTTTCCCATTTATTGATTTTCAAGAGAGGGGAAGAAACATCGGTTTTTCGTTCCACTTATTTATGCATTCATTGGTTGATTCTTGCATGTGCCCTGACCGGGGATCAAACCTCCAACCTTGGTGTATCAGGATGATGCTGCACCCAGCCAGGACTAATAGTTTGAACTTAACCATGCCCAAACCTAAATTCTCAATCCAGGCCAAAACTAACAATTTCCTCTCAAAGTAATTCCCATGTTATTAAATGGTATTGCCCTTCCTTTTGCTTAGGCAAAAACCTAGGGGCCCACTCTGAGTCCTCTTTCTCACACACCCCATCTAATTCCTCAGCAAGTCCTTTGGTTCCAGTTTTAAACTCTATCTTGAATCTGACTGCATCTCCTTCACTGCTACCAGCCTGGTCATCTTGGATCCACCCTCAGTATAGTCTTTTCTCAGCAGCCAGGTGAAAGTGTCTAGAAATAGAGATTAGACCGTGTCACTTCCCCACGCAACATGGTCTATTGGGTAGGATTCTTTGGGGTGCAAAAAATCATAATTTCTTGGAGCGATCCTGCCGCACCTCCAGCCAAGACCTCACCAGAATGCCTTCTCAAACGGAGCATGCCATGGAAACCGTGATGTTCACATTTCACGGAGTCGCTGGGGATAAAGGCCCCTTAATGAAGGAGGATCTGAGAGGACTCATGGAAAAGGAGCTTCCTGGAGTTTCGGAAAATCATAAAGACCCTGTGGCCCTGAACAAAATAATAAAGGACCTGGACCCGTGCCGAGACAGCAGAGTGGGCTTCCAGAGCTGCTTTTCACTCATGGCTGGGCTCCCCCTCACGTGCAGCGGCTATTTTTAGCGCCCGTGGGGCGAAGGGAGCCGGCGGAGCAGCTACTTCCGCCCTGATAAAGCCTCTCCCAGCGGCGCGCTTGGGGAGTCTCTGCCGCCCGGCCTCCCCGTGTGAGGGCTTCCTGAGCAGATTGCGATCCTTGGAAAATGTACAAATAGAATCCCACCCATTGGACGAAGGAGAAAAAACCACTTAAAGCCAGATAAGCTTTTGATTTTTATGTTGTTCGCATCCTCGTGGCCTCGGTAAACAAGTTTCCTTTTTACTTTCTAAAACCCCCGTAATTTCTCATGTTCTCTTCTAGGGAAAAAAGTTTGTATATTCTAGGACTTTATATATATTTACGGTATATAAAAATTATATCTTTTATTTTTTTGAAGATTTTATTTATTTTTAAATTGTTCGCTTTTTGTACATTTTTTAATAAAGATTTTATTTATTTTTAGAGAGGGTAAAGGAGGGAGAAAGAGAGAAACATCAACATGTGGTTGCCTCTCATGCACCCCCTACTGGGGACCTGGCCTGCAACCCAGGCACGTGCTCTAGACTGGGAATCGGACCAGCCACCCTTTGGTTCGCAGGTTGCAAACCAAATCCACTGAGCCGCACCAGCCAGGGCTATTTTTATTTATTTATTTATTTTTAGAGAGAGGGGTAGGGAGGAAGAGAGGGAGACAAACACTGATGTGCGAGAGATACATTTTTTTGATTGATTGCCTCTTGCACACCCCCAACTGGGGACCTGGCCTGCAACCCAGGCATGTGCCCTGACCAGAAATCGAACTGGTGACCTTTCATTTTGCAGGCTAGCAATCAGTGCACTGAGCCACACCAGCCAGGGCTAAAAATTATATGTTTTAAAAGTGGAATTATGCCATATAGATTCTTTTTTACTCAGAATATCATTGAGATCTTTCAATGTTACCACCCTCCTTTTTTTTCTCCACCTTTCTATAACTGCCACATTCTTTACATCACGTGGTTGAACCTTATTTTATGCAGCTGTTCCCCTACTGATGGACACTTAGACTGTTTCTGGTGTATAAAGGATGCTGTGATGAGCCATATACAGCATTAGAGAAAACTATGAAGCCACAGTGCTTCTAGCTCTGCTACTTACCGGCTGGGTGACATTGGACAAGCTTCGAAATCTGTCTTGGCCTCATTTTACTTATCTTTAAAATGGCGATAAGCATAATAACCACTTCCTAAGTTGTGAAGAAGACAAGTAAACCATAAAACAAAGCCCAGGATATAATAAATGCACAGTATATGCTAGCTATTTTTTTTTTCTGGCTCTCTTTTGCTTAATTAATCAGGGTAGCGGTTTCTTTTCCAATACCAATTATTTTAACCTCATGATATATTTTACTATGTAGTGCAGTTTACAGAAACTTCTCATTGTTGCCAATAATCAGTCTGTTGGTTCTCTCGGACATCCTGTCATGTCATGAAAAAATGTTCCCTTGGTCTCCTTTTTAATACTTATAAACCTCTTGTTTATTTTTTTATTCTCCTTTTTCAAAAATGTCTTCACTTTTCTTCCATGTATTTTTCTAAATGTCCTAAATGTCACTATCGAATTTCACTCACACAAAATAGTATTTTTTATTTTAAAAATTAAAAATTCTTTATAGTTAACATACAATATCATGTTAGTTTCAGGTATACAACATAGTGATTAGACAATTATATAACCAATGAAGTGATCACCCCAGTAAGTTGAATACCCATCTGACAATTATATTAGTTTTCTTTTTTAATTTTGTTTATTTATTTTTAGAGAGAGGGGAAGGGAGGGAGGAAGAGAGGGAGAGAAACGCCAGTGTGTGAGAGAAACATCAGTTGGTTGCCTCTCCCATGCCCCCACCTGGGAACCTGGCCCACAACCCGGGCATGTGCCCTGACTGGGAATCGAACTGGTGACCTTTCCATTCACAGGCCAGCGTTCAATTCACGGAGCCACACCATCCAGGTGTATATGTTAGTTTTAATTGGGATTCTTATATTTACTAAGTTTATTCCTAAGTAGTTTATTTTTAGAAGACACTTTAAAGAAATTTCTTATTGTTTCTAATAGTTTTTCAGTTGATTCCCTTGGACTTTATATGTATATAATCCTATTGTCTGCAAAGAATTATCACCTCTTTCTTCTTGATTTGTACCTCCAAACCCCTCCTCTCACCGCACCGCCCGGGCTGACCCTTTCAGAGCGGTCTTAAGTAGCAGCGCTGACAGCACAGGCAGGTGACCTCGCCCCCCACGCTGACGGTGACATTTCTAGTGTTCCGCTCTCCACCGTGCTTGTTCGAGGCATGTTTTTATGTTATCCAGGTAGCATTCGTTTACGTGTCTTCTTTTACTAAGAGCGGGTTTTTTTAGGTTTTACTTATTTATTTTTTAGAGAGAGGGGAAGGAAGGGAGAAGCACATTGATGTGTGAGAGACACATGGATCAGTACGCGCCCTGGCCAGGGCCAAACCAGCAGCCCAGGTGTGTGCCCCGACCAAGAATGGAACTGCAGCCTTTCGCTTTGCAGGGCGACGCCCAGCCAGCCGAGCCACGCCAGTCGTTTTCTTAACTAAGAGTTTTAAAAATTAGGGTTGAATGGTAGATTTTGTCAAATTACTTTTCAGGAACTTCATACAGTCAGACGGTCTTCCTTTGACCTATTAACAGTGAATATATATCTTGATGTTAATCATCCTTAGATTTTTGGGATGAGCTCCCATTTGGTCTTGATTTATTATTTTTTAATTACTGCTAAGTTCTCTTTGCTAATATTTTAAGATTTTTGTCTCACTATCCCGTAAATGGGACTGGCCTGGACTTGGTATTTATTTTTCTCTCTTTATC